>CM039134.1:34827827-37449106 GCA_022036555.1 Microstegium vimineum | reverse complement strand
ACTTGTACCCCACTTGCATAGTTTCAAGTTCCAATTGTCCAGGCAGTTGAAAAGGCATAACAGATTTGATTGTCAAACAAACGAACCTTCAATTCAATATCAACATAGTCTACACCTAATTCCATTGCTAAACGTAGTGTCTCAAATCTTGTGGTGTCATCACCTTCATATTGGCCTCCTTCCCAGACAGGTCTGCGAACAAACAAAACAGATGCCTACATCATTTATGCAAGGTAAACTGACATTTCCTGCTATAAAGATTATACCAAATACAAGTAGCTACTACAAAGAACTGAAATGTTTTGTCAGACTTCAACAAAGAGATATGTGCTTTGATAAACAGCGCAACAAATATTTTGGGAACATAAATTCAAAATATTCATATAATAAATGAAGAAACATAGAATTCAAATATTTTCCTGTTAGGACCACTTCTTTACACTATGATGACTGGAAAATCAGATCCATTGGTCTAATTGTAGAAACATAAATGAGCTACCTCCCTCTCATGGTTGTAATGTTATGGCTGATGATACTCGAACAGTGCAGTGTGAGGACAGCAATGATTAGGAACACAAGAAGGCTTCAAGTTGCCCCAACAAGAATATCTATCTCCAGAAATAATTGATTAGTTTTCAAGGACAGTATATTTTGTCATTATTTATAGTGATTTTGGAATAAATATGGCCCACCTAGCAACTTAATGTAAATTGACAAGCAAGCCAGAAATGTTCTCCAAGTTAGCCTTGTTTAAAGTAAAGAAAATCAAGCAAACTGAATGAAATTAACTCATGAATAATTATAGAAAACCTCTTATTCAGTGCTTTCTTAATATGGAAAACAAAAGAAGAAAAATAACTTTAGAAACAACTTGAAGTGGGCAAAGTGCCATAGTTTAAAAAAAAGGATTGAACCAATAAGTGGGATTAGCTCTATCTGGAAGAATTTTTGACATTTAAAGGTTGTTATATAAAATTACGGAGTGTACAGAAACTCGAACAATACATACAGCAGAATAAGGCAAACTGATGTGCACGATGGAGAATCATGTTGCAGAAGATAATTGACAGCATGAGCATTCCTCTCAAGATGAAGCAAAGTAATTGGAGGCATGTTTTACTTTTACCCACGCATGGCTGTGTTTGCTGACACCTCAGGTTATAGATTACTATTCCCTACGCTACTACTAGCATAGTAGCAACGAGTGGAGAGAGCAGACTAGTGTATAGTGGGGTATTTCACAGGAACATAAACCTATGGTCAATCTGATCCTTGGAAAGTTTCCTTTAATATGAGGACTGAAAAGTTAGTTGTTACATGTGTGTATTAGTAGTGTGAAGTCTTAAACACTATCATGTGGATGTTGCAACAATAATTAATGTGGAACACAGGGCAACTTATATTTATGGTGAGATACAGAAGCTTAGCAGGGATTTTGAAGCTTTATGTTTTTACCAGCAGCTAATTTGTGCAGAAAACAAGATTCAACAGGCAGATAATGCATATGCTCCACTGCTCCAGGCACAACAGCCCTCCTTCTAAGTGATGAAATTTAAAAGCTCATGTTAGCCAGAAAGGCAGCACAAACTGAAACAAGGCCAAATGTGCAAATTATTAGATGCTAAAGGGGGCCAACTATGTTCAACATCCTCAAGGATACACATACCAGAAATTAGTATGGACTTCAGGGGCTTATATTCAAAATATCCACTCACAAAGCGGCTATTCTTTCGTTCATCCCACCACTCCATATGATCGCCAAAACAGCGTCGCAAGCCAAATTAATAGGTAGCGACAAACGAAACGCGACTAGGTAATGACTCAATGCTGCGGAACGATACACACTAAAAGCGACAGAGCATGTGCCGTGCCGAATTGAAAAGCTAAATCTCGCGAGCCCCGGCACGCCCAGATGGATCACCCACGGGGAGTAGCCGCGCACGCGCTCCGGATATCCCTCAAAGTGGCGGCGGAATCCACGGAACGAACCAAACCCGACCGCGGAAGCCATAGCCAGATGCCCAAAGGGGAAGCGAGCGTGCGAGGGGTGGCGAACGAACCGGTAGGTGACGAGGGCCGGGAGCGTGCAGCCGCGGAGCAGGGGCGGTAGGTGCTCACGCGGGCGGAACCGCTGGATGAAGTCAAGCCGGATCTCAACCATGTCGCCGCCGGTGGCCGCGGCGGCCGCCGCGTCGGCAATCATCTCCTCCACCGTCCGCCCCACTAGCGGTACGCACAGCAGCGTCATCTCCGCCTCTGTAGTCGGCTACTCCTCTCTTTCAAATGGCTCGACTGCGCAGTTGACCCGAATGAGGATGCGGATGTGGGCAATCAGCAATGGCCGCGGCCGGGGACAGCCTGCTGGCGAGAAGGGCAAAGTGGAGGACGGGGGTTGTTGGCAAGACTGTGAAGGCTGGAAATGGGGGAGAGGCGGTGGGGTAGGGCGTTGGCTTGGGTTGGTGGCGTGGCGAGCGCAAGTGGGAGGATGGATGGGCCGAGGGGTTTGGTGGAAAGTAGAATAGAATTTTGCCGGTTGGTTACCCTCTTCAAACAGCCGTCTGCAACACCACACACCAGGCGGCGAAGCAGAATTTTTATTATTATTGGTCACACTCTTCAATCAGCCATCTGCAACACCACACAACAGGCGCCGAAGGAGAATTTTTATTATTACTAAGTGAGTGTCATTGTATTGCTACGGGATAACTAAATTTTTTATACTAAAAATATACAGATAGCATAATAAGATAATATTATTATGAAATTAAATATCAATATTAAAGTGACATTTAATCTAAAAGACGAATTAATGGCTAATGATAGTGTGGATGTGTAGTGTGAGCAGCAGCAACTAACATGACACCTTACCAACCCTGTAGATGAAGTCCAGGACTTTGTTCATGCACATGCAGCAGGGGTGCTCACTGCCAGCTTAGCTCAATGCACGATGTGTTTCTTAGACTTCTACTCCCTCCGTCCCATTGAAAGTGTCACTAGAAAACCATGTCTCATTTGAAAAGCGTGTCTTTAAGAGAAACATGGTTTTCTAGTGACACTTTCAATGGGACGGAGTGAGTATGTAAATGAGAGACATTTCAAATTAGCTTAGTGGGGAACTATGGGCACTTGCACAATCATGATATTTAGATATTTCATCCCCAATATCAAGTGACATGAGAGGATCCAAAAAGCATCACAGGTATGATTAGCAAATTGCAAATAAATAATACACGGTAAAACAAAAGTTATAAGCTCCGGCAGACATGGACGTGCGACGTGCTCTATGCACATATCTTTCAGAATTAATTTTTTGAAAGAAAACAAAAAAAAATAGGAGTCAATTTCCACACCGTATGGTTTCTAATATAATTTACATGGGATTACAAATTGAATATATGAGACTATAGCAATTTACACACAAAAAACTCAAGTAAAATAGTGACTCATGGACTCATTGTGCCATCTGCCATGGCAGTACCTTGGACTACTACTCATATAATGCTCTACTTATTTCCGTGGCTATTGATTAACACAAAAAAAAATTGAATGGAAATTACATATATCTTTAGACCCATTTGATCCTAAAAAGAGTTATGCGTCTCAAAGTGAGCAAAGCCAAGCAGCGCCACAAAGTCGAGGTCAACAGAAACCGCATTGTTTTTACACAATGAAAGGCAGACATCCTGCTGGTTCATTAGGAGCGGCATGTAATTTGGGCAGAAAACCGAGTTGTTTATTTATGCGTTGTACATAATGAAAGGCAGACATCCTGCTGGTTCATTAAAAAAATGGCTCATGTTTCTGGACATAAATGTGAGTTCGATCTTACTATGGCAGTTTTAGGCAGTCAAGATGAATAAGGGAACTGTATAATCATAATTCTAACTATACAATTTTGTTATACCTCTTAGCACCAACCATGTGTTTCATGCAGCAACCAGAAGGCAATCAAACTAATTATCGTAAATATTCATGTGTATATGTAGTTTACCAAGCAATGGAGACCTCCATTGATTGTACATATATTATTTCAGTAGTTATCGTTCAAAACAAAAAAGCTGCACATATATTTTGCATCAAATAAATTGATCAACCAATAATTATTTAGTTTTGAGATTTTACCCCCAAACAAAATTAGTAGGCATATAAATGTACCATACAAAATTATTTTGATTCTATATTGTCCCATATTGATTCATCACCCCAGCATTTTTGAAATGTTTCGACCAATGTGGTGTGGCAACTACCTGTTCCTGCCAAGTCAAGTGACAGAATAAACCTGTGAAGCAGGTCAAGGCATTAGGCAGCTAGACTTCTAGCATGGACATCAAAGGACTATTGTTCAGAAATGGAAATAATCAAACCTTGCATATATACACACCTCTATGTAACCGAGGTTGTCCAGATTAAGCTCCTCCATGATCAAGGATGCGTACTCCTCAGCCTGTTCCTCGAGGTTCCACAACTTGTTTAATGGCACACTCAGAATGCAGCTGGGAAAAATAAAAAGTTTTAGGATGGCCACATATTCGAGATCAAATCTAATTACCTATGGCACAGTGAAATTATATGCATAACTCAGCCTATCGAAAGTGATAGCTGCGGCAAAACTCTACTCAGTTGACTAATTAATCAAGTGGCCTCCCTTGTGATCCTACCATCCACATTGGAATCCACCATGAATAGAAATGGATTTCTTTGAGGCCAAGAACACAAGCAAAAAACACCACCAGTTGCAATAGCAGAGGAAGAATTGTATAGGAGTGTTGCGTACATGTCAAAGAAGAATTGCATACAAGAACACTTGCATTGTTTTGCCTTGTCCAGCGTACCAAAGAACCTCTAAATCATTGCCTATATGTACACCTCAAAATAATTAATAATTAACGTACAAAATGGACAGAATTGTCTTAGTTCAGTACTTCAATTTCTTACCTTCAGAATGCCCAAAGAAACATCAAGCAAGCATAAGAGCAGACATATGTCATCCCACGTTGTCATTTGGAAGCTGTTTGACAACACTGACTTCATCTTCCCCCTTCCGCTCTTCCCGGAGAGAAGAAGAAAGGAACAAAAGGATTACACAAGAAGTAGATTCAATACCCATTAAAAAAACATCTTGGGAGGGGTTACTCGGTTACTGCAGCATGGTATCAAGCCTACAACTAATAGGCCACCAGCCACACATCCGCGACATTCCTGTATCCTTTAATGGACTCTACCCTCTCCTTGATCTGATTGGGGCTAGCTCCTCCTTGTCTTGATTGGGGCCATCGTAAACGGTGAAAAGCATGATCTCCAGGGCAAAAGACAGATCGGTTTCGGGGTAGTTCAAACCTTGATGCAATCGCAGGGCAAGCCAGACGGCCGTGACATGTGACGGCGACAGCGAGGACAACCACGACGCGCGATGGCGACGTCGACGGCGGACGCGTTGTGCGACGGCGATGGCGCCCGGTAGGAGATCGTGAACCAGGGGAGATGCGCACGGTTGGGGAAGATTCGCCAGGGGAGACGCGCACGATTGACGAGGGTGGGCGCGGGCGCTGCGGGAGCTGGAGCCGGGGAGGCGGGCGTCGGGCGCTGGGACCAGGGCGGGTGCAGGCGCCGTGGGAGCCGTTGCCGTTGCAAGAGAGGCGGGGCGCGGGCGGGGACAAGGACGGGGCTCGCTGCGAGAGCCAGAGCCGGGGAGGAGGGCGGGCTCTAGCGCCGGTGCCGGGGAGGCGGGCGGGCGTGGCAGCAAGCGCGTGCGACCGGGAGGAGCGGGACGCGCCGTGCGGGCGAAGCCGTGGGTCTACCTCGCCCTCGCCCTCCGCCCTCGCCCTCACCCTCACCCTCGCCTCTTTCGGATAGTGCGCCGGTCGTGGGGGTGAGCTGCGGTCGTGGATCGAGGCCGGGCGAGCGATGGAGCTAGCGGTTGCGTGCGTAGAGAAGGCCGGGCCCACTTGTCGGCACGGCCTTTTTTCTGCCGGGCGAAGTCATCGCTGGGGTGAGCCGAGCGAAGCCGGGGGATGATTGTCTTCCATATCTTTTAGTTGTACAGATAGAATAGAGAGCAGAGATTTTTAACCGTTTTTTACAACAAATTTTAAATATAACATGGTCTGCTTTTAAAAAAAATAACTCTTTAACCGCGCCAACTTTCGTGGCGCCGCCAAACCATGTTAATGTGTCATGCATACTGGCGCTGTAGAGCCACTAACGTGCCACGTCGAGGCATGTTGGCGTGGCAGGCAGGGTTTTTGTTACCATCCGGTAACCGCGGTAACCGGTCGGTTACCGACAAACCGGCCGCGGGCGGTTCGGTTTCGGTACCGGTTTGAATTCAAATTTCAAATTTGAATTTCAAAAAAAAAATCTGAAAAAATTCCTAAAAATAGTTCACGATTTATAGAGTCCAATGGTGTAAAAAATTTTCAAATTGGAGTTCGTTTGCTATTTTTTTGGACGTGTTTAAGTTTGAAAAAAAAAAGAAAAAAGAAAAAACCGGCCGGCCCGTTAAGGGCCCATGCGGCCCATTCGCTCCTGGCGCCGAATAAGAAGGGGCTGTCGGCGTGGGGGGGGGGGGCTGTCGGCTCCCCAAACCCTATCCGCCCGCTCGCCTCCCCATTCCGCGACAGCGCCGCCCGCAGCCGACCGTGCGCCTCGGTAACCGACCGGACGACGGCGGTTACCAAGTGATTTGGTCGGTAACCGACCAGGCCGCCACGCCTCCCTCCCCCGGCGGTTACCGACCGGACGCACGGTAACCGACCGGGTTGCTTTGGTAAGTTTTTTTTTGTTTTTTTCATTTCCTTGCATTTGTAGTTGTTTTAGATGTAGGATTTAGTTATAACAAGATCTAGGATGTAGGATTGATGGAGTATATGATGTAGAAAATATTTATTGTAGGATTTAGGTAGGATTTGACTTAGGATGTATATAGGAGTTAGGTTTATTTGGTTTAGAATTTAGGATTTGCGGTTGCATTTGCTTTAGGATGTATGTAGGATTTAGAATTTAGGATTTTATTGATATAGGATTTAGGATTTAGATAGGCTTTAGGTGTATGTTAGGATTAAGGTTTATTTGCGGTATGATTTGATGTATGTGTTCGATTTGTTTGTGTTGTCCATTTGTGCAGGAAGATGCCGAGAGACGTGGTATGAGAGCATGGTGAGAATCTTGCTCCCGGTTGGAGATGCAATTACTATCGTACACAAAAAGCCGGGGGTGGTGCTTCCCGATTGAAGCAGCATTTGGCTGCGCGCGGGATGGAGGTGATCCACTGCAGCAAGGTTCCCAGAGATGTCCGGGAGTACTTTCAGCAGGAGATCGACAGAACTAGGCAGGCAACTAGTGACCGCTCTCGGCAGAGGGTTGCACGAGAGGCTGCTGCAGCGGAGGGCAACCACCCCCTTGACGATGATGAGTACGAGGCTCAGTTGCAGGCAGCCATGAATTAGTCCAGAGCATAATATGAGTACCAGGAGGGGGTGCAGCGGAGAGGAGGCGCTTACGAGCGTGGAGGCGGCAGTGGTAGTGGTACTGCTTCGCAGGGGGGCAATCCTTTGCAAAGGATGTTTCGGAGGTCTGGTTCACAGAGGCAGACCCCTGCGGTGGTGGAGGACTACAACTTGGCAGCCGGTACGAGGGGTGGACTCAAGCAGACAAGGATTAATACAGGGTCATGGACGCAGAGGGGAAGGAACGCGAAGGACAAGCGGACAATCCGTACTTTGTTAGTGCGGTCAGGGAGACGCAGAAGTGGGGTAAGTACATATACTTGGAGACCTATGTCATTACGTATATTTCTCTATATATTCAATGTCAGTGACCATGATGTTCGCATGTCTACGACACAAGGTATTTCCATGGACGATTTGTTGTTGTAACGGTGAACTACGTTATTTCCGTCGTCAATTTGTGGTTAGTGCATCACTATGATATTTCGATGGTTTGTCCATTTGTGTCACACTATTTTTCCATGAATTGTGTGTTCTATTTACATCATTATATGCAAAGGTCATGCAAAAAAAATTGATTTTTTCAAGAAAAAAAAGGCCACTCGGCGGTTTGGACTGGTTACCGATCAAACCGGACGGTAACCGGCCCGAACCGACCGGTTACCGGTCCCAAACCGAATGAACTGCGTGATTTGAATTCAAAATCCAAACCGTTCGGTTTGGGACCCGTTTGGGCGGTTACCGTCGGTAACCGCCCAACCGCTCGTCGGCGGTTACCGGTTTCGAAACGGTTAGGGAAAACCTGGTGGCAGGTGACATGGCGGTCACTGTCGCGCCATGACCCACAGTGCTGTGGTGTCGCGCCCCTTCCCTGCCCCATCAAAAAAACGAGAATTAAGGCTACAGTAATTGGTGCGACACGACGCGATAACGACTTATACAGGTAGCACCGCAAGGGGAGCCTCCACTCCGACTTGCAGTCACACCCGCACAAAGCCACTATCACGTTGTCGCCCTGCGCTGCCGCCGCACCGCCGGACCACCTCCACGCCGGCCCCCTCAGGTGGTGGCTGGCCATACCCCCTCCTTGGTGGTCATTCCTCTCCGTAGCTAAGGTATGCACCTCCATTGGTTAGTTAGTGCTTTGGATTTAGGGATTAGTCAGTTCACATTTAGTTGTTAGTTAGGATTTAGGGTTTAGTTAGTTAGGATTTAATAGTACTTTGGCTTTAGGATTTAGGTTCTAGGGTGTAGTTAGTTGTTAGTTAGGATTTGATTGTTACGGTTTATGGTTTAGGGTATAATTGTTTTTTTTGACAAACAGGAGGGGAACACTCCTACTGAACTCATTTTTATAAAGATATAAGTATGTACAAAAAGCAAATAAAGAAACTAAATAAAGCTAAAAAGAAGAAAGCCAATCCCTAAGAAGAGGTTTCTTAGAGGATCTGCACCTAAGTATAGTCAAAGAAAACTCCTCCTGAAGTAAGCTCTTCCAACGCCACAGAGATAATGTTCGACCATCAAAGATAATTTCATTTCTTGTAGTCCAGATACACCAAGCCGCCACAATAATAATCTCCATGAAAATAGATGGCTCACTGAAACAATTTTTCCCCTGAAGTAGCCTGTCTAGGATAGGCACGACAAGGTTCCAATTGATATGAAGTAGCCTCCAGCATCAAGAGCTGAAAGAGCACTCAAAGAATAAGTGATCCACTGTTTCTTCAACATCGACATTGCACATGACACAAGAATATGAAGGCAGATGCATATTCTTCCTATTAAGCATGTTTCTGGTATTGAGACGGTCCAAAACAAGCAACCAAAAAAAGAATTTGTGTTTCCCATGACAGCCACTTTTCCATAACCAAGAGAACTGCTGCACCTTAATGGACTGTCCTAATAGACATTTGTATGCCTGTTTGCTTGTGAAAGATATTCCCCACATATAGCTCCATTGATCCATTTGTTGATCAGTTGTGGGCAAAGTTAAGAGCTTTTCTTCTAGAAGAAGAAGTTGTTGTGAAGCAATCAGAAGAGGGGTAGGAAAAAATTCTGCTCCACATTTCTCTAAATGAAAGTAGACACGAAAATTCTGGGGTCTCTAGCAAATGAATATAATTGTGGAAATCAAGTTTAAGCAGCCCAAAGTTCCACACATCTTCCCAGATACTAATTGTGTTACCTTTTCGTGATGTACATGAAGCCATACCTCTGAATTCAAGAGATAAACTCATCACATTCTTCCACAAAAAGGAGCCCACAGATCTTTTTAGATGTGGTGGAATAGGACCTGTGTAAAAAGCTTGCCAAGTAAGCTGCACCCAAGGAGTATCCCCATGATTATAGAATTTATCTACAAACTTCAGAAGAAGTTCTTTATTTTGAGCCTTAAGATTAAGTATTCCCAGACCTCCTTCATCTTTAGCCCTACAGGTAGCAGTCCAAGCCACCAGACACTTTCCTTGATTATGCAAATCTTTCCTATCTCAAAGGCATTTTTTTCGAAAGCTATCAATTTGTTTGATTACTGACTTGGGGAACTTGATTGAGCTCAACCAGTACATTGGAAGAGAAGACAGCAAGGAATTCACCAAAATTAGTCGGCCACGGTAAGACAGCAAGCTAGCAATTCCTGCTAGGCGTCTCTCAATTCTGCACACCAAAGGCAAAAATTCCGTGACAGCAGGCCGAGTAGTTCCCAAAGGAAGCCCCAAGTATGTGAAAGGAAGAGAGCCCACGGAGCAGTCAAAGGTATTTGCCAAGTGATTTTCTTTGTCCTCATCCAAATTAATAGGTTGAAAGGATCAAGATGCCCAAGAGGGGGGGTGAATTGGGCTTGTTTTAAATTTCTATGAACTGCTACCGCTTTCTAGCTAGGACACACGGATCGTAGGCACTAGGGGGTGATTGGCATTTGATAGGTTTTCATATTTGCTTTAGAAATTTAAAACAAGCCCAATTCACCCCCCCCCCCTCTTGGGCATCTTGATCCTTTCAATTGGTATCAGAGCCTGGTTGCTCTAAATTAGGCTTCACCGCCTAGAGCAAGATATCCCATGGGGATGGACCGCCACCCATGTTCGATGGGGATGACTTTCCGTATTGGAAAGTGCGGATGGAGGCCTACCTTGAGGCCATGGATGTCGGCGTTCACAAAGCCGCCACCCAAGGTGGATCGGTGTTCGCCGAGGACCCATACTTTGAGAAGAACAATGCTAAGGCAAAGAACATTCTTTTCCGTGGCATTTGCAAGAATGTGTTCAACCGTGTGCGAAATTGCAAAACCGCGCATGAGATTTGGACAAACATTTGTGCTCTTCACGAGGGCACTAAATGTGAAAGAGAAGAGCGTTATCATCTCATCATTGCTAAGTTAAATGCTTTCACTATGCTATCTCATGAAAATGCTAATGAAATGTATTCTCGCTTGAATATACTTGTAGAGGAGTTGAATGGCCTTGGGCTCTCTCAAATGACACTGGTCGATGTGGTGCGCAAGATACTTTGTGTCCTTCCAATAGACAAGTATAGCCACATCGTCACGGTTCTTCATCAAGGCGATCTCTCCGCAACTACACCAACGCAAGTGTTGGGCAAGATCAATGCTCATGAGATGTATATGAAGATCAATGATTGAACTTCATCATCGTCCAAGAAGAAAGAGAAGGAGGTGAAGAAGGACTTGGCTCTCAAGGCATCTTCCAAGGATAAGTGCAAGATTCAATATGTCGTTGAGAGTACAAGTGATAATGATGATGAAGACAACATCGCTCCCATGGTGAAGAAGACCGCCAAGATATTGAAGAGGCTAAACAATAATGGAGTCATGTTTGACTCAAAGAAGAAGAAAATTTTCACAAGCTCTTCAAGGAAGCCAATCTCCCAAATGAAGTGCTACAATTGCGGCACCCTTGGTCATCTAGCCCATGCATGTCCCGAAGAGAAGAAAGAAAAGTTCAAGAACAACAAGTTCAAGAACTTCAAGAAGAACAAGGGCGGCAATGATGACTCAAGTGATGATGACAAGAAGCAAGACAAGCCATACAAGAAGAAGAAGAACTTCAACTTCCACAAGAAAAAGAAGGATGGCAAAGCTTACATTGTGGGTGATTGGCTCACCGATATTGATGATTCAAGTGACTCCTCCGATGATGTGAGTCACTTTGGTGATTGGTTCTTTGATTCCACCGCCACCTCCTCCTTCATCGCCGGGCTCATCCTCTACACACCTATGCCTTATGGCTAAAGGTGACAAGAAGGTACAAAAAGAGGATGATGGTGATGACCTCTCTAGTGATGATAGTGATGATGAAGAAGCACCTTCCTATGATGAGCTAATTAAAATTTGCAACAAGTATGTTAGCATCATAAGGAAGTACAAGAGTAAAAATGACAAACTTCTTGAAATCAAAGAAAACTTGCATAATAAGCTTGACAACTTGTTTAGTGCTAATGATGATTTGAAGCTTGAGATTAACTCTCTCACATCTAGCACTAGGGAGCTCAAAGCCTCTCTTAAGCAAGCCAATGAGAAACATGATAAGCTTGAGAGGTCATCCCAAGAGCTCCTCACAAGGTTTAATTTGCTAAAAGATGACTACAATCAAGTGAAAAATGATCATGGTACACTAGTGGTAGCAAATGAATTACTTACTCAAGATCTTACACATGTTGCTACTAACCCGTGTGCTAAGTGTGCAAGTGCTACCTCTTGTGATATCGAGCTTGATGATGTGGCTCTTGAGCAAAGTGCAAAGTGCAAGGGCAAGAGAGTTGTAGAAGCCGACAAGTATGATGATTATATGAAGATGAGTGAAGAGAACTCAAAGCTCAAGGAAGAGCTAATCAATCTCAAGGCAAACAAGCCCTTCACCATCAAGCCGGCTCAAGAAGAAGACAAAGATGCTATCACTTTGATCAACTCTCTTTGAGAAGAAATTGCCAAGCTCAAGAATGACAAGACCAAGCTTACAAGTGGCCTTGAAAAGTTCACCAAGGGCCATAATCTCCAAAGTGAGCTTCTAATGAGCACCGTCATGAAGAGTGACAAGACCGGTATTGGGTACAAGGAGAACCAAGTGATGAAGGTCAAGGTCAAGATTGAAGCCAAGAACTACTACAAGAACAAGTACAATGGCTACAATCAAGAGAAGCCAAAGCCCAAGCCTAAGAGGTGTTTTGGATGTGGACAAATTGGTCATCTATCATTTCAATGCAAGACTCCACTTCCCAAGACCTTGCCCAAGCACACTAGGCCATTTGCTCATAATGCTCACTATGTCATCAACAAAGATTCTAAGGGTAGACCACTTGTGGTGTTTCTTGGACCACCAATGAAGAACAAGCCTAGGGTTCTTTGGGTTGCTAAGGAGTTGGTTGACAAGGCAATGGGGCCCCGCACTAAGGGGGTTTCCAAACAACAAGCTTAACTCCAAGTTGCTTGTGTGTAGGTGAACTACAAGACCGGTGGGAGCCATTGGGTAATTGATAGTGGTTGCACTCAACACATGACCGACGACCCCCGGATGTTCACCACACTTGATGAGGATTGTGCAAATCAAGACAAGATCACTTTTGGGGATAATTCAAAGGGCAAAGTTCAAGGCTTAGGCAAAGTGGCTATCTCCCAACATCAATCAATTTTAAATGTCTTGCTAGTACAATCATTGAGCTTCAATTTGCTATCGGTTGGTCAACTTTGTGATCTTGGGTTTCATTATCTCTTCACTCCAAATGAGGTAATTGTGACCAAGATTGAAGATTCATCAATGATATTCAAAGGGTTCCGGCACAATAACCTCTACTTAGTGGACTTCACTTCAAATGAAGCAAACTTGCAAGCTTGTCTATTCTCCAAGAATTCCTTGGGTTGGCTATGGCATAGAAGATTAGCTCATGTGGGCATGTCAACCTTGAAGAAGCTAGTCAAGAAGGAAATGGTTAGAGGAATCAAGGATGTGGTGTTTGAGAAGAACAAACTTTGTAGTGCATGTCAAGCCAGCAAGCAAGTGGCAAACACTCATCCAACCAAAGCTTTCATGTCAACCTCAAGAGTCCTAGAGTTGCTACACATGGATCTATTTGGCCCTACCACCTATGCTAGTCTTGGAGGAAATCTCTATTGCTTAGTGGTAGTGGATGACTACTCTCGGTACACTTGGGTGTTCTTTCTTCAAGACAAGGGAGAGACACAAGGCATCTTCAAGAAGTTTGCTACAAGAGCTCAAAATGAATTTGATGTGAAGATCAAGAAGATTAGAAGTGACAATGGCACCGAATTTGTGAACACAAAGATTGAAGATTATTGTGATGAAGTTGGGATCAAGCATGAGGTGTCCACCACATATACTCCACAACAAAATGGTATCGTAGAGAGGAAGAACCGGACACTCATAACTCTAGCAAGGTCTATGCTTGATGAGTACAACACTCCCGAGAAGTTTTGGGCGGAGGCAATCAACACCGCGTGCTATGCGGCAAACCGTCTCTTCGTCCAAAGATTGTTAAAGAAGACCCCCTATGAGCTTGTCAATGGGAAGAAGCCAGATATTTCATTCTTCTGAGTGTTTGGTTGCAAAGTGTACATCTACAAGAAGCGCCAACACTTGGGTAAATTCCAACGGCGGTGTGACATTGGTTTCCTTGTTGGTTATTCACTTAAATCCAAGGCATACCGTATATTTAACAAAGCCACCGGCTTAGTTGAAGAAATGTATGACTTGGAGTTTGATGAAACTAATGGCTCCCAAGGAGCGCTTGAGGATATTGATGTAGGTGATGAACCCTTGAGGGAGGCAATGAGGAATATGCCAATTGGTGCTATCAACCCGCAAGAGGTGGAAGAAGTTGAAGATGAAGCAAATCAAGATCCTTCTCCAGCCCATACGCCTCAAGTTGATGAAGGAGATCAAGTGAGAGAAGCTCAAGAAGACACTCACATACCTCAAGATCAAGCCGAGGCCGAAGCAAGCAATGTTGAAGCACCGCATCCTCCTCCTCAAGAGACAAATAGAAGATCAACATCTATCCTTCAAGCTCACCCCCATGATCAAATCATAGGAAGTCCATCAAAGGGAGTATTGACTCGCTCTAGACTTACATCTTATGTTGAACATCACTCGTTTGTTTCCTTTGTTGAGCCTACTAGTGTAGAAGAAGCACTTGGGGATCCAGATTGGGTGAATGCCATGCATGAAGAACTCAACAACTTCACCCGAAACCAAGTGTGGACACTTGAAGAGAAGCCAAAGGATGCAAGAATCATTGGCACCAAGTGGGTGTTTAGGAACAAGCAAGATGATCAAGGCGTGGTTGTGAGGAACAAAGCAAGATTGGTGGCAAAGGGGTTCTCTCAAGTAGAAGGACTTGATTTTGGAGAGACCTTTGCACCGGTTGCAAGACTTGAAGCCATCCGTATCCTTTTGGCGTATGCTTCACATCACAAAATGAAACTTTTTCAAATGGATGTGAAGAGCGCTTTCTTAAATGGTTTCATAAATGAACTTGTCTATGTCTCACAACCTCCCGGGTTTGAAGACCCAAACTTTCCTAATCATGTGTATAGGTTGTCCAAGGCACTCTACGGATTGAAGCAAGCTCCAAGAGCTTGGTATGAGAGGCTAAGGGACTTCCTAATCAAGAAGGGCTTCAAGATCGGGATCATCGACACTACACTATTCACCAAGAAGCTTAATGGAGAGATCTTTGTTTGCCAAGTATATGTCGATGACATTATATTTGGGTCAACGAACCAAGACCATTGCAAGGAGTTTGGTGACTTGATGTCCAAGGAGTTCGAGATTTCAATGATTGGCGAGCTAACCTTCTTCCTTGGCTTTCAAGTAAAGCAAATGAGAGAAGGGACCTTCATCTCTCAAGAAAAGTACACTTATGATCTACTTAAGAAGTTCAAGATGGAGGATTGCAAGCCAATCAAGACCCCAATGCCAACTAATGGACATCTCGATCTCGATGAGGGAGGTAAACCAGTTGACCAAACTCTTTATCGCTCTATGATCGGTAGTTTACTTTACCTCACCGCATCTAGGCCGGATATCATGTTTAGTGTGTGTATGTGTGCTAGGTTTCAAGCAAACCCTAAGGAGTCGCATCTCTGTGCGGTTAAAAGAATCCTTAGGTACATAAGGCACACCCCTAGCATGGGTCTTTGGTATCCCAAGGGAGCTCCCTTCCAACTAGTTGGCTATTCCGATTCGGATTATGCTGGGTGTAAGGTTGATAGGAAGAGTACCTCCGGCGGGTGCCACATGCTAGGAAGATCACTTGTTTCTTGGTCCTCAAAGAAGCAAAACAGTGTGGCATTGTCAACCGCCGAGGCGGAATACATTGCCATGGGAGCAAGTTGTGCACAAATCTTATACATGACCCAAACACTCTTTGATTACGGCGTGTTTTTAAAAGAAGTTCCACTTTTGTGTGATAATGAAAGTGTCGTAAAGCTTGCTAACAACCCGGTTCAACACTCTCGCACCAAGCACATTGATATTCGCCATCACTTTCTTAGAGATCATGTGGCTAGGAAAGACATCACACTAGTTGGAGTTAAGAGCGAAGATCAATTGGCGGATATCTTCACTAAACCACTCGATGAAACAACCTTTTGTAGGTTGAGAAGCGAGTTGAATGTGCTTGATCACTCTATCTTCACTAAAAGATGAGTTTGTGTGAATTACATTCATATGTATTATAGCTTGTTTAATTTGGTAATGCACATAGGCTTGGCTAACGCGGTTAAGATAACCGCCCTCAAAGCATGTGACAAAGCTTAACCGCGGTTTAAACTTGCAAGCAACCTAGATTCAAATTCCGTTTTGCATTGCATATGCATGAGTGTTGCTCATTCGTTTCTTTTAGGTTAAGTTTTTTGGTCATTATTAGATTCAACACTTAGGGGGAGCAATTCAACGCTCTAGCTTCAGCTAATACCCCTCTTGTGCCCCTATGGTGACCCTTGGAGCTTTATTGAACTATTTTCTTATGAAAACTAATCCTAGCCTATGGCAAACTACTTCTAAAATTGAGGGTTTGAGAGATGGTTCTTATGCTAAGTCCAACAAGTGTTCCTCTTTGTTCTTTTGTGTTGGTACTTGGCTAAGAGAAAAGATTGGAGAGAAAAATAGGAAAATTCAGAGCAAAATTAAGCACCGGACCACCCTCCGGACCACTCTGCAATGGTCCGACGCAGTGGTCCGACGCCCTGTCCCTCACTGCATAAATCCTTTTCAGCCACAAAATCCGTCGGACCAATGTCCGACACTCCACCGGACCAATGGCAAGTTGTCCGGTGCCTCTGTCAATTCTATCTCTACACCGTCGGACCAGTCCGGTGCTCCGTCGGACCAGTCCGGTGAGTCGTCTGACGCCCTGGTCCGATGGTCGGGTGCTCACTGTTTTTCCCTCTCTGGTACCGTCGGACCACTCGTCGGACCAGCCACCGGACCAAGCATAGTGGTCCGACGCTTTGAAAATTTGCGGATAACCCCCCGCGTGCGGCTCTGTTTCTGCACTGAGTTTCCTTCCGCCGTCCGTACGACCGCCGCGCCTGCTCCGCCGCTGCTCTATCCTAGCCTCGCCGCCGCACCATTGCCACCGGAGAACTGCCTCCACCTGCGCCGCCGCCACTCCACCTCCACTCCTCGCCGCTGTAGCGCCGCCTTCCACCGCCCTGTAGTCCCTCTGCTCCACCATCGCCGCCTGCCGCCACTGCCCACCTCACCGCCGGGAGAACCCACCCCCTCGCCGGTGACCTGCTCCTCCATCATCCCTGCCAAGCTGTGCCCTAGGGTTTACCCCCTCCTTCCATTGCCACTGCAAAATCAAAAAGGCTAGGGTTTGCCTTAACCCTAGGAGGGTTCGGTTTCAACGCATTCGTCCTCGACCGAATTCAGTTCATCGTCTTCGACGTCTTCGTTCGTGACCGTGTTCGCCTTCGTCGTCGTCGACTTCGCATCTCCTCGCTAGGGTATGATTTCAATCTTCGACGTCACGTTTTGTCGAGTCGTCGATAAATTCATGTCCTAGGATTATTCCTTGAATAACTCTTAAGCAATTCAATCCAATTCACTATTCTAAATGTCAATTGCTTTTCTTCAGTTGGCAATACATCCTTGGAGTGTGGTTTGGTACTTGACATTGCTCTGAATAGCCGCGCTTTCTTACCTGAGGTATCATGACAGCTTTTCATTCTATCACTTATCTAGATGCTTGCTTCTATACAGTTTCTTATCTCTAGATTTTATATATTCTTATGTATACCCTGTCTATTCTATCCAGCAGCAGTCAGTGGTAGTTTGAACTCGGGGCAAAGCTCGCGAGTAAGGATTGAGGCAAAGCCTCAGAGGTTCAGTCCAGTGGCTTGCAGGCCCCTCTGTCAGTTTTGCTTGTGACTTGATCAGTGGGCAATGTTCTTACAGCTCTCAGTGGTTCTTGTGGCAGTCATTCTGACAGTTGGCAGTGGCTCTAGTGTTTGACAATGAGCAGTGTTTCTTTGGTTGATTCAGAGATGACTCGCAGTACTCGTGCTCGCGCCGCTGGGTCAGGTGATGATACTCCACCTCCTCCACGTCCTTCCAGAGATAAGGGCAAGAAGCCCGTTGTTGAGAAAGCAAAGAAGAAGAAGTGCAAGCTCACAGAGGCTGAGAAAGCCGAAGCAGTGGCCGATGCAGCAGACTGCGCAAAGCGAGGCGGTTGCCGAGGCACAGTGAGACTAGGCACCCCTCCGCGGGATCTACCGTCTACTCCTCCAGCTGGGTCACATACAGAGGATACTCCAGAGGAGCCAGAGCTTGTCACTGAAGCTCTGGGGACACCGTTGGCACCTAGTTCCTAGGGGCGTTCCACTCGCTCCCAGTCTGCTCAGTCACCTCAGTCCGCAGCTCCCACAACAGCTTCAGCTTCAGTTCACCTCGATCTGAGGAATCTTATAGCGAAGCAAGTAAAGAAGCTACGGTTTGTTGCTTTAGAGAAGTGGTGCCCAGATCAGCGTGACCCCCGTGCCTCACCCGGTTGGCACACACCTCTTATGGAGGATTTCTATAGAGCAGCTCAGCTGACTAGCATTCAGATTCGACCGCACAGAGTTTTGCTCCTTAGAGAGCATAGTTGAGCTAGCTGGTGAGGAGATCAGACCATTCCTTACTTACCTACCGGGACTCACCGATTTACTTGGGCGTTCCGGTAACTACATAGAGAGATGGGTCAGAGAGTTCTATGCTTCAGTATGGGTGGATCTAGAGCACAAGTTTGTGCAGTACACTTTCAGAGGCGAGCGATACAGGCTATACTTGACCAGACTCAGAGAGATCTTTCGCCTTCGTCAGCAGGGTGGCGAGCTCGATTTACACTATGAGTGCTACAGAGGAGCTTCAGTGCCTCGCAGAGCTCGAGGTGGTCGTACACTGTCAGTGCAGGAGGTGGCTCCTCTCTTCAAGCCACCTTTCTCAGAGGGCTCCAGACGTAGCCCAGCAGAGCTCAGACCCCCCGTTCACAGATTGAATGAGGTCCTCCGTCGTACTTTGGTTCCTCGCACGGGTTACAAGGAAGGATTGACAAACATGTAGCAGCTTCTCCTTCAGGCCCTAGTATCTCAGACACCGTTTGACGTCACAGACTTCCTTGTGTCAGAGATAGAGGACGTGATAACAGATGGCATGAGGGCCCGTCGTCAGTTTCCCTATGCTCACTGGATTTCATCGATCATTGCTATTGAGCTTGAGGGAGCGAACCTTGGACTCCGCACCCTGCTCGACCAGTCGCCAACTTCTTTCCCAGCTTACAGAGTACTGGGTTCGTTTGACAGCCGGTTTGGAAACCAGGTCCTTCGTCTTGTCAGAGAGAGGACAACTCCAGCTGACAGAGCTGAGGTTGATGCTCAGGATGAGGCTATACGCAGTGTTGAGCAGCAGGAGCTCCATGGACTAGATACTAGAGCTGATGTGACTCCTGAGGATACTTCAGATAGCTCAGATGCAGACTTCCAGCCAGTTCCACAGATGCCCCCACGGGCTCACGACACTGAGGCTAGTGGCTCTGCCTCTGCCACCGAGACCATGATGCTCAAGCTTCTTGATCGGATGAATGAGCAGCAGAGTTCTCTCGTCACTGCAGTTACACAGGTCCAGCAGCGATAGGACGAGATGCAGCGACAGTCTGAGGAGCGTCACTTCGAGATGCAGCGACAGATGCTAGCTATGCAGCTAGAGTCACAACGCCTACAGTTACAGTCTCAGCAGCTGCAGCAGCAGAACATGGCCTTTATGGCCCATATGATGAAGTGGACATGCGCTCCTCCTCTTGAGTTTCCAGCTGCTCCTCAGATACAGATGATGAGCACATCACAGCCCTCTCAGTCAGTTGGGCAGATAGGAGGCCCACAGTTCTCAGTTGGACCCTCAGTTGGCCCCTCAGTGGCCCCTACGAGCTCCGCCGGTCAGACAGTCACTCCCTCCCCAGCCGTACAGTCCCGTGGAATTCAGGGTGCCGGATTGACCACCCCGTTCCAGTCACCGGCGACTCAGATGACTCAGTGGTTGGACACCTTCGGCCCGACTCAGCAGTTCACCCCTCTCACTACTGGTTTCACGCCGCTCACTGCTACGATGGGTGCTACTTCTCGAGACCTTTCTGCGTCGTTCAACAACATTACCGGGCAGCCGTCCCCACTGTTCCTCAGATAGCATCGGAGGTTGAGGCCGAGCTTGTTGCACTGACAGCTGATCAACATCGCTCCTCAGTAGCTTCCTCAGAGGCTACACACGACAGTCGGGCTCCAGCTGTGTCTACCCCACCTTCAGCTGCAGTTGCTACCGATGCCACCGTGGTCACTTCCACTCTAGTACAGCCTCCGCAGTCTCCGGTTCTTCAGACTCCAGTCGAGTCTGTGCATGAGGCACAACCGGACACCGCCGCTCCTGAGGCTCCCGCAGAGACCCTGGCACCGGTTCCTGATCCTACTTCTTCTCCAGCTATTGCTCCAGAGTCTTCGACGGCAGCAGGCCTGTTAGCTACCGACCCCCAGACTGCTTCACTACCAGAGACAGATACTCAGGGGGAGGATTCAGATGATGAGACGTATCTGGCAGCTTTCAGGGTGCTCGACCGCTCCACGGCTGCTTCCACTCCGCCTCCAGACGCCTAGTTTTGGTGCTTCGACGCCAAAGGGGGAGAGGGAGAGTCGAGTAGATGGGCTAGCTTCAGGGGGGGCTAGTAGGACTCGTTCTTTTGATGTGTATAAACTTTATTGCATCATGCATCACGTTTACCGTCTTTATGCATTGTATGATATGTGTGATGGTTGAGACTTGATGGTTGTGTGACATGTGTGGACATTCTTCTTTATATATCATGTCACTTGGTTATGCTATATTGCTTCCGCGCTAATCTCTAATCTTTTGGCTAGCATATCCTTTATGAAATCAAGTACTATGCTCAATTCATATCTATTGTGCTTGTCATGGCTTGAATGGTTAGGCATGTTCTTGTTTTTCTAATCACTAACCCATGTCTATCTCATGTCAAGTCATGTTTTTCTCTTATCAAAATTCACTCATTATTCTCTACTCGAGCTTGTATTGTCGTCAATCACCTAAAAGGGGGAGATTGTAGAATCATGGACCCTTGTGTTTAGGTGATTAACGACAATATTAGATCACTATGACTAACGTGTGTTTTGCAGAGGCAAAGTTGTTTATGTTAGGTCATTAGTGATGCATTTTGAATGGGCTTAATGGATACTCATTCCCCCAAGATGGAAATCGTTTCGGTTGCAAAGGATGATGATACAAGTTGAAGACTAGGCTAGCTCTTAGTGCCGTAAGGTTGAGAAGGGCACTAAGTATAGCTAGGGCTTTTGTTTTCCCTTTGACCGTACTATAAAGGGGGGTATGAGATTAGTAGCTTGACCTAGGAGAGTTTAGGAAAGTGGGTATATGCACACTTGTCACAACTAGTCCTAGAGACCTTGCTTTCAGCCCTTGATAAACCCTAGAAATGGTAGGAGCAAAATCCCTTTAGAAACCTCAGCGAAAACAGTTGTTTTAGAGGGAGAAAGAGGCTCCGGACCACTCTGCTAAGTGGGCGTCGGACCAAGGAGAGTGGTCCGACGGTCCCTGACTTAGGCAGAATTCCAGCCCGAGGAGCCCCGGACCACCTGTCTGGAAAGCGTTGGACCATTGGAGAATGGTCCGGTGGCTTGGTTCAGAGAGACAGAAGGCTCCGGACTAGTCCGACGGTTAGTCCGACGGCTAGTCCGACGCCTCAAGCCAGGAAGTTGGGTTCATGCAGAGAGCTCCCTAGCTCCGGACCAGAGCGTCGGACCAGGGCACCGGACCAAGGAGAGTGGTCCGGTGGTTCGTAAAAGAGAGAAAGTTTTTCACTCAGAGAGCACCGAGGCTCCGGACCAGTGCGTCGAACCAGTTCATCGGACCAAGCAGAGTAGTCCGACGGTGCCTGAGTTTGAATCCAGAGTGAGCTCCGGACCAGTGTGCATGGTCCGGTGGTATGAGCTCCGGATTAGTCCGGTGGCTACGAAGAGAGAAGAAAAAGTAAAAAAAACGGCTAGTTTTGGAGGTGGGGACTATTTATAGTTGCCCCCTTCGTCCTTAGAGGGACTCTTGGCCATTGTTTCAGCTGGTGACACCTTGAGAAATCCTTTGGAGAGTCAAGAGGCTAGTGAGGGAGAGATTAGAGAGAGTTCATCTTGTTCTTCCCTCCTAGAGTGATTAGGAGTGACTTGTGTGCATCCATCCACCTTCCTAGCCTTGAGTGGGTCAAGTGAAGGTCTTGTGCTTGTTACTCTTGGTGTTCGACAGCACCTAGACGGTTTGGTGGTGTTCGGAGGAAGTGACCGTCGGGAGATTGTTGGCGGCGCTTCTCCAAGCTCTTGTGATCGGTTGTGGGCGATTCACCGAGCCGGAGTGGCGAAGAATCAGCCCGTAGAGAGCACTCTACCCTTGCGCGGGTAGAGGGGGAGCGATACCTTGCGAGGTGCTCCAACGAGGACTAGGGGGGTGTGTCGACACCTCGATACCTCGGGAAAAAAATCGCTGCGTCACTGAGATTATCCTTTTTCCCTAGCTCTTTACATTTCCGCATTACTTTCCGTCTTGTTTTTGTATTACCTACTAGAATTTCTTGGGTTGTTTTTAATTCCTATGAACTGCTACCGCTTTCTAGCTAGGACACACGGATCGTAGGCACTAGGGGGTGATTGACATTTGATAGGTTTTCATATTTGCTTTAGAAATTTAAAACAAGCCCAATTCACCCCCCCTCTTGGGCATCTTGATCCTTTCATAGGTATCAAAGATGACTTAGCAAAGTTTATTCTCAACTCTGTAGAGTCAGCAAAAGATCTCAGAATTCCCTTAATAAAGAACAATTCCCTAGCATCAGTCTTCATGAATAATAAAGTATCATCGGCATATTGTACTATTGGATAATCACCGCCAAATCTAGAGCCCAAAGAATGGGAAAGAAACCCCCTATGTGTAGCAGCATTTATAATACTCTGGAGAAGATCAGCAGCTAGCACAAATAAAAGCAGGAGAGTGGGTCCCCTTACCTAACCCCCCCTCTTGCAAGGAATTTTTTTTCCAGGAATACCATTTAGGAGTACTGATGATGTACCGGATGATAAAATCTCAGCAATCCACCCAATAATTCTCTGGGAAAAGCCCTTATGATGCAACATATCAAGGATCACTTGGTGCTCCACTTTGTCAAAAGCCTTCTCAAAATCCAATTTGAGGATGATTAGTTCTTTTTTAGACTGATGACAAATATGCAAGAATTGAAAAGCCCAAGCCATGCAATCTTGTATGGTTCTGCCTTTTATAAAGCCATACTGGTTGGTGTGCACAATCTTGGTCATAACAGTCTATAACCTATTGGCTAGAATTTTTGTGAGGAGCTTGACTAAACAATTGAGGAGAGAAATGGACCTATAATCATTTATAGTCTCTGGATCTTGCTTCTTAGGAATGAGAGTAATAAAGGAGCTGTTTATGGATTGCAAGAGGACTGTCCCCTGACAGAAAGAGTCGCAAAATCTTCTAAAATCTGGACCAATAAGATGCCAACATCTTTTATAAAATAGGTCATTAAAACCGTCTGGTCTAGGAGCATGATCAAGAGGCATAACACTGATAGCCGACTGAATTTCCTCATCCGAAAAAAACATTGTCCAGAATTGGCAAGTCCACTCGCTGAATGAGCGAATTCAAATCATAAGTGATGGTAGTGAACTCTGAGCAACCCAATCTCTCTTTGAAAGAAGTGTGCGGAAAACCAGCCTTAAGCTCATGCTCAGTAATCATAGTTGAGTCATCCACCTTCAGAGAAGCAATGAAATTTCTTCTGTAGCTTCTAGTAGCTAGAGCATGAAATTTTTTTGTATTTTCATCACCCAAAGTTACCCATCTTGCAGTGTTGTGCTGCTTCCAAAAAACTCTCTTAGCTTCCAACAAAAATAGAATATGATTGCAGACCAAAGATCTGAAATTTGCCTCAATAATACTAAGAGGTCTTTGCTCTTCTGATCCTTCTAACAGAGCCAAAACCCAACTGCAATTATCAAGAAGTTGACCCAAATTTGAGATTTTTTTGCTCCACTTCTTAAGCCCTTGTCTTACGAACTTTACCTTTGATGTGATAGATTTTGCTGGCTGTAGGAAAAAGGAGCCATGCTCCAAAGTCGATTGACAGTAGGCAAAAAAGAGGCAAAACTCCACCAATAATTTTCAAAGCGAAAAATTTGAGCTTTGGGGGTGCCATTTTTAATCTGCATAACAAAAGGTGAGTGTTAGTTAGGATTTGGTAATTAGTATAAATAGTAGTTTATTTTGTTGGTAGCTGGGTTTTAGCTATACGACTATTTGAACGAGTTGATGAAGTTTAGTCAAATGCTTTTGTAGATGGATTGTTGTGTGCGGGTTTTTTATGGAGAAAGTGTTAGGAGAGGAGATGATATGGAAGAAGAATTAGAATGGTTTGATGGACCTTCTAGCTTCAGTGACCTTTATGTTTGTTTGAATATAAAGTTTGCTGGTGATTTCACACTAAAGGGGGGGTTAATAGTGAGAAGAGTAGGGCATACTATATCCTTATGCCCTTGTGCGACCTTGCTCACTAGTCCCGTTACAATAGGGGGGTGCAAGGTTTTAATATGCCTATGCCTGAGGTTGTGGTGGAGAACAGGTATAGGATGCACGGTCTCCATGAAGGCCCTTACAATGACGGTGACGGAGTGTAACACTAGAAAAATTGAATTTTGAAAATAAGTTTGAATTGATTTAATTATGAATTTTGTGCTCATGAAAATGTAGAGAATAAAAACATTTTTATCAAATTAAAATTTATCTTAGCCCAACAACTTGTTTGAACATTCATGTCTTGCATTTGTTTCATTTACTTTGAGTGGATTTTCAAATTCAAAATTGAGTTCAAAATGGTTTTAGAAAAGAAAAATAAAAGAGAAGAATTCTCATTCCTCTCCCTGGCTTTGGCCTTTGTTGACATTAGATTGCGTTGCATCGAAAGTAGAGATTACTCCCTATCCTCAGAACGACGCCATAAATGTATGGTATGAAATTAACTTGTCTTTAACATCTTTTAACTTTTACTCCTAAGCATGGAACTAGGTTGTCATCCCTAATTATAGAGCTAGGAATAATTAATGGTACTTATAAAATAATCTATTATTTTATGTGACTAGGCAGAAATGAATAATGATGAACGAAATTATAAAGAATAAATGATTCTAAAAGCGGACAGATTAATACACCATTGTAGCATTTTACCTAGAGTATTACCAGGTTATCGATTTATATTTATACCACTAAAAAGGTCAAGTTAAAGTGTTAAACTGATAATCTATAGTATTGATAACACTTATATGCCATGAATGAAGGGATTAACCAACGTCATGTACTCTACTTATAACAGGGGTAAGTCATGATAAATATATATAAATAATAGGCATTGATCAGTCATGATAATGATAAAGATAAAGTTCTTAGAACTCTCTAGTCACTACACAAGCGTCGTCCAATACAAGTAATAAAGAAATAACTCCTAAGTATTCTAGCTACAGTCAAAGCTACGTTATTTAGTGCAAGTCATCGTTAAGTAATACTACCAATGTTCCCAACCACAATGGGTCTATGAACAGGAAGAGTTAAGTTCAGAAACCTCTGATATACGAATATGTCCTCAACCTGACAATCCCTCCCTACCAAATCACTACACAGGGGAGGCCTACAAAGGACTCAATGGACCTATCTTGTACTTCATATATATTGTAAAGTCAAACAATAGATCCATAGAGAGTCAAGTCATACAATCAAACTAAGATGTGCATGTGTGCGGATATGATGGGTATATGGTTGTTATGGTGAGAACCTAATTCTACTTTGCTCCTTAGAAAATATCAATCTCTCTTTTGAAATTTGGAAAGTTTGAGCGAAATGGCGAGAGAGTATGAGCTATCTTATTCTTTATTCTATTTTTCTGAGAGGAGCATTGGACACTTGTCCATTTTTAATTCCTCTCTTCTCTCTTTTTCTCTTTTTTTCAGTGTAGCTTTTTCCTAGCTCATACCTTCCTTGCCAAGAAAACTGCTAAGAGATTATAACAAGAACTTGGAGCATTTATTGAGTGAATGACAATGGAATATTTCTGATGGTAGTTACTCTCAGTGTAAGAGTAAAACCCTTTTCTGGTGGGTGAAATGACATGTTGTTGCGCCTACTCCAATGTAGAGTAGTGCCTATTTGGGTGGTGTGTACGTGATCTTGATTTTAAAAGCATGACGAGACTCTTCACATGGTCTAAAGGTTGACAACACTCAATACAAAGGCAAGTAGCATGAATGAGTCTTCCTAATCTAAATGTATGGCTTTGGTAGGTGAAAGCCCAAGTGTGGTTTTGGTTAATTGATGACATCTATGGACTAAACCTATTGCTTAAGTGTGTGATCTAGCTAGGGTGATCCAACTTGACATGTGGAGCAATGTGGATGATCATAGTAGATAGATCAAGTGCTTCATGGACAAGGAAAAGAAGAAAGAGAAAAACAAAAATGAGCTCAAGGCAAAGGTATAACATAGGAGCCATTTTTGGTTTGGTGATCAAGACACTATAGAGAGTGTGATCACATTTAGGATAGATAGTTGTAATATTAAGAAGAGAAAATTTGTGTTGATTGCGGTTATCATGTGCCACTAGGTCATTTTCATTGCATATCTAAAATGAACCTAAGTGAGAGCTAATGAAACTAATTCCAAGACAATTTAAAGTAGAAGCTAACATATGAGCACAAGTGGTGGAACACTTAGTGTTTGCACATGGGAACTTGGTGTGTAAGAAGCAACCTAGTCTGGTGAAAAACTGAGGTCCGGACACTAGGTCTGGACGCTAGGGTTGCGCTGTCTGGACTATTGGCTTCATGTCCGGAAGCATACCCTAGCTTTGGCTTATAGTGAATAGTTGGTCCGCACGGTGGTTTTGGTCCGAAGGAGAGCTCCTGACAAGCGTCTGGAGTCTTGGAGCTCTCTGTTGTCTCTGACTGTTGAGTCCAGATGGTGGTTGTTGTCCGGACGCTGAGCTCCGGACGTAGCGTCCAGAGTTTGGAGCTCTCTATAATCACTCGTTGTTGAAGGTCCAGACGCCAGTTTTAGCCTGGACGGTAAACTCCGGACTAGCGTCCAGAGGCGTGAAGCTTACTATAACCCTTCGGGAGAGGGTTCGGACGCTAGCGTGTTTGGTCCGGACTAGAGTCCGGACACGCGTCTGGAGACACGTGTTAGCTTTAGAGAAAGGCGCGAACAGCTAGTTTCAAATGGTGGAGGGTCTGGACGCATGGACTATGGTCCGGATCCCCTGTGTGCGCAGCGTCCGGAGTGACACAGTCAGCTGAGGTTTTGGGGCAAAATGGCTAGATGTGTGTGGGTGGCTATATATATATATGTTTTGGCCAGCTCCTAGGGCTCCCTCTGACACCTATTCCTTCTCACTCTTTGTGCTTCCTTGAGTTAGCCCCCAACTCATCTCTCTTTGCTTGACTTTCATATTCATGAGAGTTTGAGTGATCCAAGTGCTTTGATCATTGCATTGCATCTTAGTGGCACTTGGTCATTGTCATCGCCACAAGATTTCTTGTTATTCTTGGTGTTTTCCAACACCTAGATGGCTCGGGCGGTTGAGGAAGCTTTCGTGCGAGTTGGTGATTGTTCGCGGCCGGCTTCGACGATTGTGAGAGGGCTTGTACCCACCTCGGCGGAGCGCCAAAGGGTAACTCTAGTGGATTGCTCGTGTCATTGAGTTACCCTCATTTGTGGGTTGATTCTTGTGGCACCCGAGTAGTGGGCTAGGCTTGTGATTGCCTATTAGCCAACGAATCACCAAGTGAGTGGTCGACACAACGGGGACTAGCTTGGTGGCAACCAAGTGAACCTTGAGAGAAAAATCTTGTGTCAACTTGTCTCTCGGCTACTCTTTGGTATTTATTGTGATTGGCTTCATATTGATATCATCTCATCACAAGGCATCGGTATAATCACCTCTATCCTCTTCACATTTTTCATTCTTACATTCTTGTTTCTGTTGTTTGTAGTTTGTTTAGCTAGCTTATCTTGTTAGTTGTTCTTGCTAGCTTGAGTTGAGTATCTTAGGTTGTTTCTAATGATTGATACATAATCAAACATCTATAATTGCTTGGATAGGTGGCTTGCAACCCTTAATAGAGCTAGAGCAAAAAGCTTCGCTTTGTTGTTATCTAACTTTTCCTCTAGTGTTTTGTAGAATTTTTAATTAGGCTATTCACCCCCCCTCTAGCCATCTATGACCTTTCAAGTGGTATCAGAGCCATGGTCACCTCTATTATCAAGGCTTAACAACCTTTGGTGTTAGTGATGGCTCAAATATCATTCAACAATGTGGGAAGCAAACCACCAATGTTTGATGGCACATCCTTTGATTGTTGGAAGAGAAAGATGAAGATGCATCTAGGCTCAATTCATGAGAAGGTGTGGAATGTCACCGAAAAGGATTTCATCATCCTTGATGATGATAGTCTCACACCTAGAGGGCAAGAGAACAAGCAATGCAACACCGTGGCACTCAATGTTATATACAATGGCACTGACTCAAAGGTGTTTGAACAAATCAAAGATCTTGATAGAGCAAGTAATGTATGGAAGAGATCGGAAGATACATATGAGGGCACTGCAACGGTAAAGAGTGCCAAGTTGTACATGCTCAAGGACAAGCTATCTCACTTCAAGATGAAAGATGATGAATCAATTCCAGAGATGTTTCATAGGCTCCAAGTGATCATCAATGATCTCAAGAGCTTGGGTGAGAAAGTGAAGGATGAGGACTTCTCCAACCGGTTTCTTGGTTGCTTGCCCAAGAGATTCAAGACCTTGAGGCAAATCATTAGAAGAGATGGTTTGACCAATATCACACCCAATGAAGTACTTGGTGAAATCATGATCGAAGAGCAATACAATGAGGAAAGTGAAGAAGAAGAGGTCAAGGAAGAAGAGAAGAAGAAGAAGAGCATAGCATTCAAGGCTTCATCATCCAAGAGCAAGAGCAAGCAAGAAAGCAAGAATCTAGTGATGATGAAGATGATAGTGACATCGATGATGAGACCATGGCCCTCTTTGTACGCAAGTTTGGAAAGTTCATGAAGAAGAAGGGCTATGGGGCTAGAAAGAGAAGATACAACTTCAAGAACAAGGAATATGTGAGAAGATGCTACAAGTGCAGGAGCACCGATCACATGATAGCGGATTGCCCCAACAATAGTGATGATGATGAGAAGAAGAAGGGCAAGAATGATAAGAAAGAGAAGAAACTATCATTCACAAAGAAGAAGAAGAAGCGTTGATCATATGTGGTGACTTGGGATAGTGATGCCTCTTCCTCCGATGATGACTCTAGTGATGATGAGAGAAAGAAGTCCAAGAAGAAGGCATTGACAAGCATTGCTATCAACAACAAGCCATCCATCTTCGACACTCCATCATGCTTCATGGCTAAGCCAACTAAGGTAAAATCTTGTGATGAGAGTGATGATGATAGTAGTGATGATGATGACGAGTACTCCAAGGAGGAACTCATGGATATGATGGAACAAGCTCAAACTTGTTTTGAGATAAAGAGGGGGTGCAAAGAATTGAACAAGAAGCTTAGTGCTCTTGAACAATCCTTTGATGAGCTCAATGGAACTCATGAGAAGCTAATGGAAACCCATGAGAAACTCCAAAGATCCCACAAGAAGCTTGAAAAGGCTCACTCCTCTCTCCTTGATCAAAATAAGGAAAAGGTTGTTGTATCATGTGATATTGGAGTTACTTGTGATATTCTTGATAAAAAATTTCACTCCTATCATTGTTGCACCAACCAACATATCCACATCCACATGCACATTCACTAGTGATAGCTCCAAGTGTGATGCTTCACTAGTGAGTGAAAATGAAAAATGATGTTAATGAACTCACTCATGCTTTGGGTAAGGCATATGGTGGAGATGTCCGCTTGCTAAAGTGCTTGGGTAGCCAAAGGTTCTCCCTTAGCAAAGAGAGATTGGGCTACACCCCCAAAAAAGGCAAGGCGGCCTTTGTAACTCCAAAGTCTAGCTTTATGAGGGGCAATGGGCTGTTTTGCAATAGTGGCAAGCAAGTGAGACATGTTGACCAATATTGCAAACTTAACATGAGCCAAACTAAATTCTCTAAAGCTACATCTATTCACTTTGATTCTTGTTATATGCTTACCAAAGGTAGAAATGTTATCATGGCTAAGTATGTTGGTAAACCATTGTTGGCCCAAAGAAGAAGGAAATTTGGGTGCTAAAATCCTTGGTCACCAACTTTGGAGGACCCAAACAAGTGTGGGTACCTAAGAATAACTAATTGGTTTTGTAGGTCAATTACAAAGCCGGAGGAAGGCATTGGGTGCTTGATAGTGGGTGCACTCAACACATGACCTGGGATTCTAGAATGTTCAAATCAATCAACTCCAACAACAATGATGGCATTGATAGTACTACTTTTGGTGATAATGGCAAGGGCAAGGTCAAAGGGCTTGTTAAGATTGCAATATCCAATGACTTGAGCATATCAAATGTCTTGCTAGTTGAGAGCTTGAACTTCAATTTGCTATCGGTAGCTCAATTGTGTGATCTTGGATTTAAGTGCATATTTGGAATTGAGGATGTTGAAATCATTAGTGTAGATGGTTCAAACTTGATCTTCAAAGGCTTTAGATATGAGAACCTCTATCTAATTGATTTCAATGCTAGTGAATCACAATTATCTACTTGCTTGCTCACTAAATCAAGTATGGGTTGGTTATGGCATAGAAGGCTTGGTCATGTTAGAATGAAATAATTGAATAGATTGATTAAGCATGACTTAGTAAGAGGCTTGAAAGATGTTGTGTTTGAGAAGGACAAACTTTGTAGCTCTTGTCAAGCCAGCAAACAAGTTTGAAACACTCATCCTAAGAAAAGCATGATGAGTACTAGTAGAGCTTTTGAGTTATTGCACATGGATTTATTTGGACCAACAACATACACTAGCATTAGAGGAAATAAGTATGAATTTGTGATAGTTGATGATCTTACAAGATATACTTGGGTATTCTTTCTCAATGACAAGAGTGATACATTTGCCACATTCAAATCTTTTATCAAGAGATGTCACAATGAGTTTGAGACCACCATTAAGAAAGTAAGAAGTGACAATGGTAGTGGATTCAAGAACACTAGAGTTGATGAGCTATGTGATGAACATGGAATCAAACATCAATTCTCGGCCAAATACACTCCTCAATCAAATGGTCTTGTTGAGAGGAAGAACAGAACATTGATTGATATGGCAAGGTCTATTCTTAGTGAGTACAATGTGAGTCATTCATTTTGGGCCGAAGCTATTAACACTGCTTGCTACTCTAGCAACCGGTTGTATTGTCACCCAATGATGAAGAAGACACCTTATGAGATTTTGAATGGAAGAAAGCCCAACATTGTATACTTTAGAGTGTTTGGTTGTAAATGCTATATCTTGAAGAAAGGCACAAGACTTGGAAAGTTTGACAAGAAATGTGATGAAGGGTTCTTACTTGGCTATTCCACTACAAACAAAGCATATAGAATGTGTAACTCGGCTAGTGGTGTGTTTGAGGAAGTTCATGATGTGGAATTTGATGAAACTGATGGCTCTCAAGTTGAAAATGAGAATGTAGAAGATGTGAGTGGATCTGAATTGTCAAATGCTATGAAAGGCATGGACATTGGTGATATTCAGCCAAGACAAATGATTGACATTGAAGGTGACAAAGATCAAGTGATCAACTCACCAAATGTGCAAGCTAGTGGTTCTGAATTGCAACATCAACAAGTTGCTAGTTCATCTCAACCAAGTTCAAGTAATCAAGCTCCTATCCTCCAACCAACCAACATTGCAAGAGATCATCCAATTGATCAAATAGTTGGTGATATTACAAGTGGTGTCTAAACAAGATCAAGTTTGACATCCTTTTGTGAACACTATTCATTTGTATCATCCATAGAGGCAACCAAGATTGAAGAAGCATTATAAGTTGTTGATTGGGTCAATGCAATGCATGAAGAGCTCAATAATTTCATAAGAAATCAAGTTTGGGAACTAGTTGAAAGACCCAAAAATTACAATGTGATTGGCACAAGATGGGTATTTAGAAACAAGCCAGATCAAGGTGGCATAGTTGTGAGAAACAAAGCAAGATTGGTAGCTCAAGGATACACTCAAGTTAAGGGTCTTGACTTTGGTGAAACATATGCACCAGTTGCAAGATTAGAAGCAATTAGAATCTTATTGGCATATGCTTGTGCACACAACATCAAGCTATATCAAATGGATGTGAAGAATGCTTTTCTCAATGGCTACATCAATGAGCTAGTATATGTTGAACAACCTCCTGATTTTGAAGATGACAAGAAGCCCAACCATGTATACAAGTTGAGGAAGGCCTTGTATGGATTGAAACAAGCACCAAGAGCATGGTATGAAAGATTGAGGGATTTCCTTCTATCTAAAGAGTTCATTATGGGAAAGGTTGATACTACTCTCTTCACCAAGAAGCTTGGCAAGGACTTATATGTGTTGCAAATCTATGTGGATGATATCATATTTGGTTCAACCAATCAACAATCTTGTGAAGAATTTGGAAAAATGATGACCAATGAGTTTAAAATATCAATGATTGGTGAAGTTAGTTACTTCCTTGTACTTCAAATCAAGCAATTGAAGAATGACACCTTTGTGAGTCAAGGCAAGTACATCAAAGATATGATGAAGAAGTTTGGTCTAGAAGATTCAAAAGGCATTAGCACACCAATGGGAACAAATGGACACTTGGATAGTGATGCTAGTGGCAACATGGTGGATCAAAAGTTGTATTGGTCTATGATTGGAAACTTACTCTATGTGACCGCTTCTTGGTCGAATGTCATGTTTAGTGTATGCATGTGTGCAAGATTCCAACCTCACCAAGAGAAAGTCACTTGAAGGCTACAAAGAGAATATTGAGGTACTTGAAGCATACACAAGATGTTGAATTGTGTTATCCCAAGGGGTCTAACTTTGAGTTGATTGGATATTTGGACTCTGACTATGCGGGATGTAAGGTTGATAGAAAGAGCACATCGGGCACATGTCAATTGCTAGACATGTCACTTGTATCTTGGTCATCAAAGAAGCAAAATAGTGTAGCACTCTCTACCGCTGAAGCCGAATACATATCCGCAGGTAGTTGTTGTGCTCAATTGCTTTGGATGAAAGCAACTTTGGATGGCTTTGGAATCAAATTCAAGAAAGTGTCATTGCTATGTGACAATGAAAGTGTGGTCAAGCTCACAAACAACCCGGTTCAACATTAAAGAACAAAGCACATTAACATAAGGCACCACTTCATAAGGGACCATCAACAAAAGGGTGATATCTCAATTGAAAGTGTTGGCACCTGAAGAATCATGGCCCTAATGGTTTCGGTGATTTACGATAATTGAAGATTATTATGGCTAACGTGTGTTTTGCAGAGGCTATGCGTAGCTTAGCCATAGTGATCAATGAGAATGGGCATCAACGGTTATCACTAAGCCCCAAGATGGATATCGTTTTGGATTTCAAAGATGAGGTGATGAAAACCCTAGAATGATAGGTCTAATTGCCATAAGGAGATGAAGGGCACTTAGTATAGATGGGGCTTTATTTGATCTTTGACCGTACTATCAATGGGGGTCTAGATGAGTAGCTTGACTTAGGAGAGCTTCATGACTTAGGTGTGGTGCACACTTGACTACTCTAGTTCTAAGCAATCCTATGGTGACCGTAAGATAGCCTAGAACAACTTCCATTTTCATCGCGACGAAAAACGAAGTTGAGAGAGACAAGTTCTGGGCGACGGACGCTGCAGACAGAGGCGTCGGACGCTGTCCATCGTGCCAGACAGAGGCGTCGGACACTGTCCATTGCGCCAGACAGAGCCATCATACGATGGGGGTGTCAGCCCCTGAGCGTCCGTCGGCCTACCCAAGAGGTCTGATTCAGCCTGAGTGAACTCAAGGGCGACGGACGCTGTCCGTCAGGTTGGCGTCAGACGCTAGGAGAGAGTCCGTCGGTCTTCCAGAGAGGGTTGAATTCAGCCAACCTCAGCCAGTGGCGTCGGACGCTGGAGCGTAGCGTCCATCGCCCCTGCGACGGAGCATCCGTCGCTTGTTCAAATGAACAGCAACTAGCCGTTGGGCAGGGCGACGGAGCGTCCGTCGCCTAGGCGATGGAGCATCCATCGCCTAGGCGATGGAGCATCCGTCGCCAACTTAAATAGACAATTTTTTTTCAGCCTGAGGCAGTTTGTGTGAGGGGCTATTTATAGCCCACCCCTTGCCTTCCCCACCTTGCCTTTGCTCATTTGAGTTGCTAAGTTGCTTGAGAAGGTTGGGAAGAGAGCAAGAGCCCTAGAGAGAGAGAGTGATTTGTAAATCCACCCATCCATCCTCTCCTCTAGTTCATCCAAGAGATCAAGTGTGCATCCACTCTAGTTGTGAGGCTTGATTGAGTCAAGTGAAGATCAAGGCTTGATACTCTTGGTGATCGACATCACCTAGACGGTCCGGTGGTGCTTGGAGGAAGGTGATCGCTGGGAGGATTGTCGGCGACCCTTCTTCATCGACTTGTGATCGGTTGTGGGCGGTTCACCGAGCCGAAGTGGCGAAGAACCAGCCCGTAGAGAGCACTCATCCCTTGCATGGGATTGAGGGGGAGAAATACCTTGCGAGGTGCTCCAACGAGGACTAGGGCGGAGTGTCGACTCCTTGATACCTTGGCAAAACGTCACCGTGTCAAGAATCTCTTTCCCTAGCTCTTTCATATCGCATTACATTCCGCACTTGTTCTTCAATTCATACTAGAATTGTGTAGGGTGTTTTTACTTTCCTTGGCTTGCTACCGCTTTCTAGCTAGGACACACAATCGATAGGCACTAGAGGGTAATTGACATTGCTAGGATTTCATATTTGCTTTAGAAATTTGAAATAAGCACAATTCACCCCCCCCCCTCTTGGGCATCTTGATCCTTTCAATTGGTATCAAAGCCTTGTTGCTCTAAATTAGGCTTCACCGCATAGAGCAAGATGTCCCATGGGGATGGACCGCCACCCATGTTTGATGGGGATGATTTTCCATATTGGAATGTGCAGATGGAGGCCTACCTTGAGGCCGTGGATATCGGTGTGCACAAAGCCGCTAACATAGGTGGCACCATGTTCGCTGAGGATCCCTTCTTTGAGAAGAACAATGCCAAGGAAAAAAACATTCTTTTCCGTGGCATTGGCAAGGATGTGTTCAACCATGTGCATAATTGCAAAACCGCAAACGATATTTGGACAAACATTTGTGCGCTACACGAAGGGACCAAATGTGAGCGTGAGGAACGCTACCATTTGGTCATGGCAAAGTTGAATTCCTTTACCATGCATGCTAATGAGAATGCTAATGAGATGTACTCACGTCTTAATATTCTTGTAGAAAAGTTGAATGGACTTGGGCTCACCCAAATGCAACCCGCCGATGTGGTACACAAGATTCTTTATGTCTTGCCAATTGACAAGTATGGCCACATTGTCACCGTTCTTCACCAAGGGGATCTCTCCGCTTCTACACCAACACAAGTATTGGGCAAGATCAATGCTCATGAGATGTACATGAAGATCGGTGATGGCGGTTCTTCATCCTCCTCCAAGAAGAAAGACAAAGAGAAAGAGCAGAAGAAGGACTTGGCCCTCAAAGCTTCCACCAAAGATAAGTGCAAGATACAATTGGTGGTTGAGGACTCAAGTGATGAAGATGATGAAGACAATATTGCTCTCATGGTGAAAAGACCACCAAGATGTTGAAGAGGCTAAACAAGAATGGAGTCAAATTTGACTCAAAGAAGAAGAAATTCCTCACAAGCTCTTCAAGGAAGCCAATCTCCCAAATAAAGTGCTATAATTGTGGCATTCTTGGTCATCTAGCTCATACATGCACCGAAGAGAAGAAAGACAAGTTCAAGAAATACAAAAACAAGAAGGGTGCATAAGATGACTCAAGTGAAGATGACAAGAAGCAAGATAAGCCTTACAAGAAGAAGAAGAACTTCACTTCCACAAGAAGAAGAAGGATGGCAAGGCTTATATTGTTGGCGATTGGCTCACCAACATTGAGGATTCAAGTGACTCCTCCGATGATGAAAGTGAAAATGAGAAGGTGGTCGCATTGGTGATTGGCTCTTCTACTCCACCACCACCTCCTCCTTCATCACCGGGCTCATCCTCTACACACCTATGCCTCATGGCTAAAGGTGACAAGAAGGTACAAAAAGAGGATGATGGTAGTGATTCCTCTAGTGATGATAGTGATTATGAGGCACCTTCCTATGATGAACTAATTAAAATTTGCAACAAATACTCCAACATCATTAGGAAGTACAAAGGTAAAAATGACAACCTTCTTGAGGTCCAAGAAAACTTGCATGCTAAGCTTGATGCCTTGTCTAGTGCTAATGATGATTTGAAGCTTGAGAACAAAACTCTCACATCTAGCACTAGGGAGCTCAAAGCCTCACTCAAGCAAGCTAATGAGAAACATGATAAGCTTGAGAGGTCAACACAAGAGCTCCAAACAAGGTATAACTTGCTAAAAGATGACTACAACCAAGTGAAAAATGAACATGGCACACTTGTGGTAGCTAATGAATTGCTTACACATGATCTTGCTGCACATGTTGCAATTAACCCGATTGTTAAGTGTGATAGTGCTACTTCTTGTGAGGACTTGCTTGATGATGTTGCTAGTGAGGAGAAAGCTAAGTGCAAGGGCAAGCAAGTGGTAGAAGCCGACAAGTATGATGACTATATGAAGATGAGGGAAGAGAACTCAAAGCTCAAGGAAGAGCTAATCAACCTCAAGGCAAACAAGCCCTTCACTATCAAGTCGGCCAAGGAAGATGACAAGGATGCTACTACCTTGATCAACACACTTAAAGAAGAAAATGCAAAGCTCAAGAATGAGAAGATCAAGCTAGCAAGTGGTTTGGAGAAGTTCACCAAGGGCCACAATCTTCAAAGTGAGCTCTTGATGAACACCGTGCTGAAGACCGACAAGATGAGCATTGGGTTCAAGGAGAACCAACTCATGAAGGCCAAAGTCAAGATTGAAGCAAAGAACTACTACAAGAACAAGTACAATGGCTACAATCAAAAGAAGCCAAAGCCCAAGTCCAAGAAGTGCTTTGGATGTGGACAAGTTGGTCACTTTGAGTTCCAATGCAAGACACCACCTCCCAATACCTTTCCCAAGCACACAAGGCCATTTGCTCATGATGCACACTTTGTCATCAACAAGGACTCTAAGGGTAGACCACTAGTGGTGTTTCTTGGTCCACCCATGAAGAACAAGCCTAAAGTGTTGTGGGTTGCTAAGGAGTTGGTTAACAAGGCTATGGGTCCCCGCAATGTGTGGGTTCCCAAACAACAAGCTTAACTTCAAGTTGCTTGTGTGTAGGTGAACTACAAGACCAGTGGTAGCCATTGGGTAATTGATAGTGGTTGCACTCAACATATGACCAACGACCCCTGGATGTTCACCACACTTGATGAGGATTGTGTAAATCAAGACAAGATCACATTTGGGGACAATTCAAAGGGCAAAGTTTAAGGGCTTAGCAAAGTGGCTATTTCAAATGATCAATCAATATCAAATGTCTTGTTAGTGCAATCTTTGAGCTTCAACTTGCTATCGGTTGGTCAACTTTGTGATCTCGGGTTCCAATGTCTCTTCACTCCAAGTGAGGTAGTTGTGACCAAGATTGAAGATTCATCATTGATATTCAAGGGGTTTCGGCACAACAACCTCTATCTAGTGGACTTCACCTCAAATGAAGCTAGTTTGCAAACATGTCTATTCTCCAAGAATTCTTTGGGTTGACTATGGCATAGAATATTAGCACATGTGGGCATGTCAACTTTGAAGAAGCTTGTCAAGAAGGAATTAGTTAGAGGGGTAAAGGATGTGGTGTTTGAGAAGGACAAACTTTGTAGTGCATGTCAAGCCGGCAAACAAGTGGCAAACACTCATCCAACCAAAGCTTTCATGTCAACCTCAAGAGTCCTAGAGCTACTACACATGGATCTATTTAGACCTACCACCTATGCTAGCCTTGGAGGAAATCTCTTTTGCTTGGTGGTAGTTGATGACTACTCTAGGTACACTTGGGTGTTCTTTCTTCAAGACAAGGGAGAGACAACCAAAGTATTCAAGAAGATTGCAACTAGAGCCCAAAATGAATTTGATGTGAAGATCAAGAAGATAAGAAGTGACAATGGCACCGAGTTTGTGAACACTAAGATTGAAGACTATTGTGATGAAGTTGGCATCAAGCATGAAGTGTCTACCACATATACTCCACAACAAAATGGTGTAGTTGAGAGGAAGAACTGGACTCTAATTACACTTTCTAGATCCATGCTTGATGAGTACAACACCTCCGAGAAGTTTTGGGCCGAAGCAATCAACACTGCATGCTATGCGGCCAACCGGCTATTTGTCCAAAGGCTTTTCAAGAAGACCCCCCTATGAGCTTGTGAATGGGAAGAAACCAGAAATCTCATTCTTTCGGGTGTTTGGATGCAAAGTCTACATCTACAAGAAGCACCAACACTTGGGGAAGTTTCAAAGGCGTTGTGATATTGGTTTCCTTGTTGGTTATTCGCTTAAATCCAAGGCATACCGTGTATTTAACAAAGCCACCGGCTTAGTTGAAGAAACGTATGACTTGGAGTTTGATGAAACTAATGGCTCCAAAGGAGCGCTTGAGAATCTTTTTGATGTAGGTGATGAACCTCTGAGGGAGGCTATGAAGAATATGCCTGTTGGTGCTATCAACCCACAAGAGGTGGAAGAAGATGAAGTTGATGCAAATCAAGAACCCTATTCACCTCGCACACCTCAAGTTGATAAAGAACAAGTGAGGGAAGCACAAGAAGATACCTTCATCCCTCAAGATCAAGCCGAGGCAGAAACTCAAAATGTTGATGCACCATATCCCCCTCCTCAAGAGACAAATAGAAGATCTACACCTATGCTTCAAGCTCATCCACAAGACCTTATCATAGGGAGTCCATCAAGGGGGTAACAACTCGATCTAGACTTGCTTCTTATGTTGAGCATCACTATTTTGTTTCCTTTGTTTATCCTACTAGTGTGGAGGATGCACTTGCGGATCTGGATTGGGTGAATGCCATGCATGAAGAGCTCAACAACTTCACCCAGAACGAAATGTGGACACTCGTAGAGAAGCCCGAAGGAGCAAGAATTATTGGCACCAAGTGGGTGTTTCGGAACAAGCAAGATGATCAAGGCGTGGTTGTGAAGAACAAGGCAAGATTGGTGGCAAAGGGGTTCTCCCAAGTTGAAGGCTTGGATTTTGGGGAGACCTTTGCCCCAGTTGCAAGACTAGAAACCATTCGTATCCTTTTGGCATATGCTTCACATCACAACATGAAACTATTTCAAATGGATGTGAAGAGTGCCTTCTTAAATGGTTTCATAAATGAACTTGTCTTTGTCTCACAACCTCCCGGGTTTGAAGACCCAAATTGTCCTAATCATGTGTATAGGTTGTCCAAGGCACTCTATGGATTGAAGCAAGCTCCAAGAGCTTGGTATGAGAGGCTAAGGGACTTCCTACTCAAGAAGGGCTTCAAGATCAGGAAAGTTGATACCACACTCTTCACCAAAGTGCTAGATGGAGAGATCTCTGTTTTCCAAGTATATATTGATGACATTATATTTGGGTCAACAAACCAAGATCATTGCAAGGAGTTTGGTGATTTGATGTCCAAAGAGTTCAAGATGTCGATGATTGGCAAGCTAACCTTCTTCCTTGGCTTCCAAGTGAAGCAATTGAGGGAGGGCACCTTCATATCTCAAGAGAAGTACACTCATGATGTGCTCAAGAAATTCAAGATGGAGGATTGCAAGCCAATGAAGACCCTCATGCCTACTAATGGACATCTCGACCTTGATGAGGGAGGTAAACCGATTGACCAAACTCTTTATCATTCTATGATTGGTAGTTTACTTTACCTCACCGCATCTAGGACGGATATCATGTTTAATGTGTGTATGTGTGCGAGGTTTCAAGCAAACCCTAAGGAGTCGCATCTATGTGCGGTTAAAAGAATCCTTAGGTACATAAGGCACACCCCTAGCATTGGCCTTTGGTATCCCAAAGGAGCTCCCTTCCAACTTGTGGGTTATTCTGATTCGGATTATGCTGGGTGTAAGGTTGATAGGAAAAATACCTCTAGAGGGTTCCATATGCTAGGAAGATCACTTGTTTCTTGGTCCTCTAAGAAGCGAAATAGTGTGGCATTGTCTACCGCCGAGGCGGAATACATTGCCGCGGGAGCTTGTTGTGCACAAATCTTGTACATGACCCAAACACTCCTTGATTACGGCGTTACCTCAAAAAATGTTCCACTCTTGTGTGATAATAAAAGCGCCGTAAAGCTTGCAAACAACCTGGTTCAACACTCTTGCACCAAGCACATAGATATTCGCCATCACTTTCTTAGAGATCATGTGGCTAAGAAGGATATCACACTAGTTGGAGTTAGAAGTGAAGAGCAATTGGCGGATATCTTCACAAAACCACTCGATGAAACAACCTTTTGTAGGTTGCGAAGCGAGTTAAATGTGCTTTATCACTCTAACTTCACTAAAAAATGATCTTGAGTGAACCAACCTTGCATCATGTGTAATATAACATGTTCAATTTAGTAATGCACATAGGCTTGGCTAACACGGTTGAGATAACCGCCCTCAAAGCATGTGACAAAGCTTAACCACGGTTTAAACCTGCAAGCAACCTAGATTCAAATTCCGCAATGCATTGCATGTGCATGTGTGTTGTTTGCCGTTTCTTTTCGGTTAAGTTTGAGCATCCGCTGGGTTCGTCCACTAAGGGGGAGCATTCCAAGCTCAAGTCACTTCTATACCCCTCTTGTGACCCTATGATGTCTCCTTGCAAGGTTTCTTTCGATTATTTTGAGCTAAAAACTAGTTTAAAGCCTATGGCTAACTACTTGCAAATGAGAGTTTGAGAGATGGTTCTCATATCAAGTCCAATCAGGTGTTATTTGGATCTTATTGGGTTTGGGACTTGGTTGGGAGAAAGACGCAAAAATCAGATTTGAAAAATCATTTGAAAAACGGCGTCGGACGTTGCGTCGGACGCTCGGCCCCCTTTGCCTCAGCGTCCGTCGCGACCGTCCGTATAGAGAAGTCGCCTGTCTGAGGGGCGACGGATTATCCCAGCGTCCATCACGGAGCGTCCGACGCGTTGATGTGTTGTGGCGTTTCTGCACCCTCTCTGTAAGCTCGACGGACGATGCCGTCGGACGCTGCCCAGAGTCCGTCGCTCTCCGACAGAGCGTCCGTCGCTTGTTTCCGGAGCATCCGTCGCGAACTTACAAGGCGTATATCGTTTTGAAATCCCCCTTCTTCTCCGACGGTTTCAATTTCTCTCCGTACGCCGCGCCACTGTGTCCTTGTCGTTTTCCTCCACCGCATCCACTCCTCGCCGTCGTTCCCTAGAGCTTGCACTCCCGCTCGCCCTCTCCAGCGCCGCCGCTCGTCGAGCCTCCCTGCCGCCACTGTTTCTCCCTGTGCCGCCGCAATCTTGTGCCACCGTGCCCTCTCCTCTGCGCATGCGGTTCAGCCTGCAGAGGGCCCCTTGCGCCACCCTGGGTGCTGCTGGGGTGGTTAGCTTCTCCCCTGCAGAGGATCACTCCCCTCAGTTCAGCAGGTGTTGTCCTATCCTTCACTCTCAAGCACTGATCCTAATTTACTTAGGGTTTGTGATTAATTTCAGCAAATATCTCATCCAATTCTCATTCTTTTCACTCTTCTCCCTTGTTAAGGTTGTGGATTGAGACTGATAACCCAATGATCCTTACCTCTTCTCTCTTTTTGGTCACCTGGACAGAGGTATGAAGAGGCAGATGCGTTTCTTTTCTTACCCTATTCCATGCTTTCCGATAGTCTCTCTTAACCATAGTTAAATGCTTATGGTTATATACTCTCTCTCTATCTATCGAGCAGGGTCAGTGGTTCAGAGGCAGTGACAGTGACAATGAACTCGGGGCAAAGCCCGCGAGTAAGGAATGAGGCAAAGCCTGGATAGTGACAGTCCAGGGCTTTCAGAGCCACTCTTGCAGGGATTGTGATTGTGTTTGTCAGAGGGTTGATTGCAGGTAGTTCAGTGATAGTGGTTGATCAGTTGGGATTGTTTGTCAGTGATAGTCAGTTCTCTCAATTGGCTCTTCACGTGCCCGGCAATGGCACGGACGAAGAACACCGGTCCTGTCCCCGGTAGTGGTGGTGACCCTCCACCTCCACCGCGTCCACCCACTGATCGGGGAAAGGGCAAGCAGAAGCACGTGTCGAAGAAGAGGAAGAGGACGCTCATGGACCCAGCTTCAGTGGCAGCTTTGGCAGCAGCAGAGGCTGTTGAGCAGGGTGGGCATCGTGCCGGCTTGAGGATCGGTTCCTCTCCTCGTCGTGGAGCGCATTGTGAGTCCCCCTCACGTCCAGAGATAGAGCCTGCAGAGGCTACTGAGTCTAAAGAGGCAGAGCAGACTACAGAGACCGCGCAGCCAGAGGCCACGGGCCACTCTTTAGTGCAGGAGTTGATGGCCAGGCGAGTCACACTTTCTCGTGGGTCAGGTCGTCCTGACAGTCCACCTGGACCTCGCCTGCCAGACGTTGTGAGACACCAGGTCAGAGGTCTTTCAACAAAGCAGATTCAGACACTTCGGTTTGTCGACTTCCAGACGTGGTTCCCAGCTCAGCGAGACCCTCGTGCTAGTCCTCTATTCTACACTATGGTGCATGAGGATTTCTACCAAGGTTACGTGGAGACAGATGCACCGCTTCGTGCACACTGCGTTTGCCTGCTTCAGCGGATAGAGAGCGTTGGTGGTCTAGAGATTGCCCAGTATCTTCAGTATCTTCCAGGTTTGACAGAGTTACTTGGCCGTGCTGGCACCTATCAGGAGGATTGGGTACGTCAGTTTTACGCTTCACTGTGGATCTCACCTGACCACGAGTTCTTTCACTATGGATTCTGAGGTCGAGACTACAGAGTCACTACTGCCAGGTTTAGGGAGGTTTTTCACCTAGAGGCCTCAGAGACGAGGATTCACAGTTTGTGCTACGGTCGGCAGGAGGCACCTCGTCGACCTCACGACGACATAGTGTCGTCTACAGACTACGTGCGGCCCTGTTTCTTGCAGCCTTTCGGAGAGGGCTCCAGTCGTACACCGCGCGACCTCACGCCACTTGCTCGCACCCTCCACAAGACACTAAGGTGGACTATCTTACCTAGAGTAGGAGCACGTGACACTCTGACCCGTCTCCAGCTGTGGCTCCTAGCGCACGTGATGAGGAAGGAGAAGTTCGACCTTTGGGATCTAATTGTTAGTGAGATGGAGGACATTATAGCCGCCGGCTTCAGGGGACACTGACAGTTACAGTACGCACATTGGATTTCGTATCTGATGATCTCTAGGTCCAGGTCACCTTCACTGCTTACCACTCTTATCCGATCAGCTACTGTGTTTCCAGAGTACCAGATGAGCCAGTTGGTCATTCATGGCAATCTACCTCGTCCCAGCCTCGCTCACCGACCAGACACTAGGCAGACAGGTATACCACTACAGTCTGAGGAGCAGCAGGATGCTATTGTTGATCAGATTGCAGAGTCAGAGTTAGCAGACCTTGATGCTTAGATTGATGCCGCTGCCGACGACACATACAGAGAAGATTTGGCCTCCGATAGCTTAGACGACGACTATCGGCCGATCCCCGAGTACGTACCTAGGTCTCACGACCACGAGGCCGGTGGGTCAGGAGCAGCTCCAGCCTCAGGTTCTTCAGAGGCCACTATACTCATCATCCTTTCGAGGATGCAGGAGGAGCAGACCCGACAGGCAGAGGAGAAGAGGAGCCAGGCCGAGGAGGTCCCAAGACTTACCGCACAGCAGCTAGCAGCTCAGGCACAAGCACAGGCCCGACAGGACGAGTTCCAGATGCAGTTCCTGGCCTTTCAGAGGCAGCAGGCCGAGGTTCAGCGATAGCAGACCGAGTTACTCAGTCGGCTCCTTGGTTCTAGCTCTGGACCGTCTATCACACCATAGCTCGCACTACCGGAGACCTCCCAGCAGCAGTAGTACACTTCTCAGGCCCAGACACCCCCCAGTGATGATGCTGACTCCCACGTTACAGCCCAGCAGGCTTTAGAGTCAGGCACCAGCTTCGCTAGTTTTTCAGACACCGATGAATCAGGTATCGTCGTGCTTAGCCTCCCCCGGAGAGTTCCAGACAAGCTATACACCTACTTGGGGAGGCTACGTTTGCAGACGTGACACGAGACCTCACAGCTTCGTATCGAGAGATCACAGGAGAGGAGTCACCGGTCGGAGCAGCTCTAGAGACACAGCCTACAGAGGTCCCTCCTCCGACGACGGGCACTCACCTGTCTTCTGTTGCTTCGTCGGAGGTTGGACCAGACTGCTCAGCTTAGACCGTATCTACTCCACCTCTTGCTGCTCTACAAACAGACGCTACTACAATCACAGCAGAGGTCGTCGAGTCAGAGGCACCAGCTCAGCCAGAGGGTCGGCTTGCAGCGGATACAGGAGCAGTCACTGTTGCAGTGTCTTCACCTCTTCACACTAAGGGTCAGCCAGCAGAGCTTGTTGCAGCAGTCACCCTTACAGCTCTAGCAGCGACACCTTCTCCTCCGCCTCGAGTTTACTCTCGTCGGGCCCCTGTGCCCGCCACCACTGAGGCAGGACAGTTCGAGGCTCCTGACCAGACAGTGTCACCTGCTGAGCCTCAGGGGGAGTTAGGAGAGACAGCTATAGCTTCAAAGTCCGTAGCTCTAGTTCCAGAGGTCACCATAGCTGAGCCTACTCCGGTAGACACACAGGGTGATGAGTCAGACGATTTAGATCTTCAGGACTTCATCATGTTGGATCGCAAGGCTGCAGCTACCTCGGCTCTACCCCCAGCTCCAGATGCTTAGTTTTTGGTGCTAGACGCCAAAGGGGGAGAGAGGGTCGAGTATCAGAGATAGGGGGAAGGATTTGGATTTTCTTTGTGTGATTTTATTTCCTCGTACTCATGCATCATGTCTATCTTTTGCATTGTATATATGTGTGAAGGTTGATGCTTGTGAGATACTTGTGTTTGAATGTGACTCACTCTTGATTTTTCACTAATATATCTCGTGAGTTGTCACCTTGTTTCATGATATGTCTCATGTTCTAATGGTATTTGAGCTTCCGCGCCATACTCCGATATATCTTGAGAATATCATGAGGTACTCCAATTCTATTTCATATTCTTGAGTACCATGTGTGTGGCTTGGCTTGGATGAGCAAGTATTGTTCACTCTTATTCACTAACCCTTGCTCAATCCAACTAAGTCACTTGAAATCCTAACCTTCATCTCTTATATCTTATACTCGAGGATTATTGTTGTCAATCACCAAAAAGGGGGAGAATAAAGAATCATGGCCCTAATGGTTTCGGTGATTTACGACAATTGAAGATTATTATGGCTAATGTGTGTTTTGCAGAGGCTATGCGTAGCTTAGCCATAGTGATCAATGAGAATGGGCATCAACGGTTATCACTAAGCCCCCAAGATGGATATTGTTTCGGATTTCAAAGACGAGGTGATGAAGACCCTAGAATGATAGGTCTAAGTGTCATAAGGAGATGAAGGAAACTTAGTATAGATAGGGCTTTATTTGATCTTTGACCGTACTATCAAGAGGGGTCTAGATGACTAGCTTGACTTAGGAGAGCTTCATGACTTAGGTGTGGTGCACACTTGACTACTTTAGCTCTAAGCAAGCCTATGGTGACCGTAAGATAGCCTAGAACACCTTCCATTTTCATCGCGATGAAAAACAAAGTTGAGAGAGGCAAGTTCTGGGCGATGGACGCTGCAGACAGAGGCATCGGAAGCTGTCCGTCACGCCAGACAGCCTCCGAGCGTCCGTCGGCCTACCCTAGAGGTCTGATTTAGCCTGAGTGAACTCAAGGGTAACGGACGCTGTCCGTCGGGTTGGCGTCAGACGCTAGGAGAGAGTTTGTCGGCCTTCCAGAGAGGGTTGAATTCAGCTAGCCTCAGCCAGTGGTGTCGGACGCTGGAGCGTAGCGTCCGTCGCCCCTGCGACGGAGCGTCTGTCGCCTGTTCAAATGAACAGCAACTAGCCATTGGGCAGGGCGACGGAGCGTCCGTCGCCTAGGCGATGGAGTGTCCGTCGCCAACTTAAACAGACAATTTTTTTTAGCCCGAGGCAGTTTGTGTGAGGGGCTATTTATAGCCCACCCCTTGCCTTCCGCACCTTGCCTTTGCTCATTTGAGTTGCTGAGTTGCTTGAGAAGGTTGGGAAGAGAGCAAGAGCCCTAGAGAGAGAGTGATTTGTAAATCCACCCATCCATCCTCTCCTCTAGTTCATCCAAGAGATCAAGTGTGCATCCACTCTAGTTGTGAGGCTTGATTGAGTCAAGTGAAGATCAAGGCTTGTTACTCTTGGTGATCGACATCACCTAGACGGTCTGGTGGTGCTTGGAGGAAGGTGATCGCCGGGAGGATTGTCGGCGGCCTTTCTTCATCAACTTGTGATCGGTTGTGGGCGGTTCACCGAGCTGGAGTGGCGAAGAACCAGCCCGTAGAGAGCACTCATCCCTTGCGCGGGATTGACGGGGAGCAATACCTTGCGAGGTGCTCCAACGAGGACTAGGGCGGAGTATTGACTCCTCGATACCTCGGCAAAATGTCGCCGTGTCAAGAATCTCTTTCCCTAGCTCTTTCATACCGCATTACATTATGCACTTGTTCTTCAATTCATACTAGAATTGTGTAGGGTGTTTTTACTTTCCTTGGCTTGCTACCGCTTTCTAGCTAGGACACACAATCGATAGGCACTAGGGGATAATTGGCATTGCTAGGATTTCATATTTGCTTTAGAAATTTGAAATAAGCCCAATTCACCCCCCCCCTCTTGGGGCATCTTGATCCTTTTAGCACCGATGATCAACTTGCCGATATATTCACCAAGCCACTTGATGAGAAGAGATTTTGCAAGCTAAGGAATGAATTGAACATTCTTGATTTCTCAAATATGTGTTGATGCACCCCATATATATGACATGCCTCTCCCTCATGCAATGTAAGGTAAAAGATGATTGGCATGTCATACATCCATTATTTAGGACTTGTTAGTGTATCTAGATATCAAATTCATTAGGGCCATTCATGCAAATCAAATGAGTTTAATGCTTATATGGTACCACTATTGCTTCTATGATTCTATGATCTAGTGCTAGCATATGACATGTTTGTAGACTTGCAATCCTAGTGTTTGATCTAGATTATGAACTTCAATTGTTTAACTCAACATGGGCAAGATAACCACTCTAGGATGTGTGAACAAGCTTGTCCTTGGTTTAAACCGAGTTAAATATATTGGGGCAAATAATCTAGGTTGAACTACAACTAAGCTTCTCTCCAATAATCAACACCTTGAGCATATCTTTTATGATAATAGATGACAAAGGGGGGAGAAGTAAGTATCACAAAAAGAAAATTTTCAAAATTATGAGCACACAAGTAGGGGGAGCAAGCCTATGAATATATTTGTTGCATTTCTATGTGCATTCATATATGCTTGCTTGCATTGAGCTTTAATTTCAAGTTTGTTGATGCTTGTGTGGTGAATGCTAGAAACTTAAATGATATGATGCTTGAAGTACTAGTGTGCATAGGTCTAAGTATAATACTTTCAAGGGTACTTTCAAGTGGTATCTAGTTCTTTCAAGTTGTTTTCAAGTGGTTTCTAGACATTCATGGTGCTAAGGATGGTATATAATTGCACTCCAATTGGTATCACGCTTCAAAGGTCCATTTGATAGTAGTAACTCTCCTATAATTCTTATCCATGCATATGTGATCAAATTGAACCAAACTTATAAATCACATATGTAGGGGGAGCTAATACTACCAAAGTTGAAATATTCATCCAATATATTTATTGAATCTCTCCAGCTCCTACATCGATGTGTGCATTGGCGGTGCTGAGGAATAGCCTTCCTAGGATGAGTGGAGTCCTCTTGTCCACTTCCATATCCAACACCATAAAATCCACGGGGATGAAAAATTCTCGTATCTTGACGGGAATATTTTCGGCAATCCCCGCTGGGTAGCGAATCGATTGATCCGCCAACTGCAAGCACATTGGTGTAGGGGACAAAATAGTATGACTTAATTTATCAAATACTACCTTTGGCATGATGCTGACGCTTGCTCCCAAGTCGCAGAGTGCATGCTCGAATTGCTGAGTCCCGATGGAGCAATCAATGGTGGGACACCCTGGGTCCTTCTTCTTCAATGGCAATTGGTTGAGTATAGCCGCGCTACACTCTTCTGTTAGCTTGATGACTTCAGTGGTGGGCAACGACCTTTTGTTGTTGAGGATGTCAAGCAAATACTTGGCATACGTTGGAACCTGCATTACCTCAAGTAGGGGAATATGGACATATAATTGATGAATTACCTCAACAAATTTCCCGAAGCGCTCATCTGTTGATTGTCTTCTTGGCTTGTTTGGAAATGGTAGTAGTACGTTTGTGTCATAATACTCGTGTGGGGCCGTCTTCCCATGGAACTTGAGAGGGTTATGGAGTGATGCAAGTCCTTCTTCTTCGTCTTCATGTTGTTCTTCTGCTTCAACTTCTTTCTCCTTTCTTGCTGATTTGCCTGAAGTGTTAGGATGTGGTGGATCGCGAGTGGACTTACCCCCTCTCGTGGCCACCGATTTTATACTATAGACTTTTTCAGATTTACCAAGACTTGGAACAGAAGATATCAATTGAGACAACTTTCTTTCTAACATGTTATTGAGGTTCAACTGATTCTTTACAACAGAAGCAAAGTCATCCATTTTATTATTCAAACTTTCAAGGGTCTTATCATTAGTAGCTAGTTTCTTATTTATACTTTCATTAATTCTAGCTTGGTTTAAGACAAGATCTTTAAATGAAGGTTGATTAAAATTATTAAAGCTCTTACCTCCATTACCTTGATAGAAGGGTCGTGACTTCAATCTAGATTGTTGAGGTCGATCTTCATTGTTGTTGATGAAGCTCACGCCTTCATTTGTTTCGGGGCAATTATTTCCTAAATGATTTCCACCACATACCTCACACCATTGTTCTGCCTTGTTAGCTCGTGTGGAGGCGTAATGTTAGATGTCTTCTCTATCCTTCTTGAAATTGGCGCGTTCTTCGAGTTTCTTCACCAAGAGATCCATCCGTGTGGAGAGTGCATTTACTTCATGAATAGTTTCCGCACTCTTTTCCTTGACTTGGAGCTTTTCCTCTTTCCACCCTTGATTCGTCACCATCTTTTCAATGAGATCTTTTGCTTGTGTGACATTGAGTGAAATGAATGCTCCTCTTACAGCAGCATCAAGGTGACTACGGGCTATTCTTGTTAGCCCATAGTAGAAGCCTTGAATCAGGAGCCAATCTTGAATTCCATGGTGAGGACATCCCTGAATGTACTCCTGGAGACGTTCCCATGCTTCGGGAATCGTCTCGTCTGCTTGCTGTTGGAAGCTTGAAATTCTTCCATGAAGGGCGGTGGTTTTTCCCATCGGAAAGAACTTCTTGAGGAAGGCATTGGTATACTTCTCCCAAGTGGCAACTTCCTCAAAATGAGCATAGAGCCATTGCTTCACCTTCCCGAGTAATGAGAACGGGAAAAGGCGGATACGAATGATATCCGCTGCAACATTCTTAATGGAAATGGTGCCACTTACCTCCAAGAAGTGTAGGAGATGTGCATTAGCATCCTCATGGGACTTCCCGCTAAAGGGGTTGGCTTGCAGTAGGTTGATCAAAGCTGGCTGCAGCTCGAAGGTAGCACCCCCTGTATTAACGTTTGGTCCTTGGGCCACGTGAGCGACTGAAGGAGCCGAGAAGTCGGAAATAGCCTCTTGAGCCATAGCTTGCTTGATGAACGGAGTGGATCCTCCTTCCTTGAGTGGATCCGAGTTTGAGGTGAGCTTTCGAGGAGACACTAGACGATGTCTAGAGTTTCTTCGAAAGCTCTTAGGATTTTCAAATGTGGTTGCTCAAAACTGGAACTCACTCATACAATGCCTTTCTTCACAATTAAGGAAAATAGAGGCAAGGGGTAAGCCCCTACAACTATTTGATAACTAATTTGATAGTAAACTCTGGATTCAATTCTATTAAAATTTCTAGGCTATGCTTTTCCCGGCAATGGCGCCAGAAATGCTTGTTGGTATTTCTTATGACTATTGGATAAATCTGCAAGCACACAGATTATACCGTTGTAGCACTTCACCCAGGAGTATTCTAGGGTATCATAATTTATATTATCCCATTGGAAAGCGGAGCTAGAAATAATAATAAAAGAGAGATCCTAGAGATCACCTCAATTTAGTATCAACTAGTGTAAGGGGGTAATCGAATAATAATAGGAAGATGATGATGTAACAAACCAATAAATATAATTAAGAGATAACTAGTGGGTATAACTATGTGGGAGGACAACGAGAGAGTAAAAAGGACTCCTATGATTCCAACTCTACCTTTGTGGATTTAACTATGGCACTTAAATGAGACAAACATCGATTGATTCCTCAATACAAGTATGCTAGGCGAGAGGATAGATCAGTAGGAGGGCAAAACTCCTACCGGACCGCGCTCTCTTTTTATGGGGGGCTTATCTTTTAAGAACTTTCCTAAGAACACGTGGTGGAATACAAAGATTAGACAAGGTTGTCACTCTCTTGCTAGCTACCACAAACAATTCGTGCAACAAGCGATAACCAAAGGCAAGATTAAGTATAAGCACCACGCTTACACCTATTCTCACTACTCTAATCGTGTATACGATAATTAAAGAACCCTATGATAGGCGATGATCGCATACAGGAAAGGCCACAAGGATCTCAATCTAGTTTATAACAACAAAATGACAAGATAAACCACAACAATACTATAACAAGTATAATATTGCACAAAGTAAAGACTAAGTAAAGTAAAGAAGGAATATTGCATTAAATAAGTAAAGTCTTACAAAAGAGAAAAGATACAAGAGCTTATACCAGATTCTCCAGGAAGACAACTCCGGAAAGCCCGAGCAAAGCTCAACTCAACTCTAACTCCCACACTAGAGAACACCACTAGACTAATCTCCACTTGAGAACAAGAGTGGCTTGTATGGATTACATCATAACTAGAAAGGGGGGTATGAGCCTCTATTTATAGTGGGAGATGGAGTAGGGTCTACTCCATCGCCACGCCATCGATCCAGGAGGCTTCAAATCTCCACCCTTGGATCCAACCGCCTCTAAACCGACTTAGAGTGGATGGTTGTGATCTTCAACATGTGCTAAATAGGTATGGCGGTTACCAGGACCTGCACCGACCTAGGGGGAGGTCGGCCGACCCCCCTATGGTCTGTGGGCCATGCCTTGGTCTTCTAGAAGCAGCCCCACTGGTCAGGGACCAAGTAAGGGGCTAGTGGACCCTTTGGGAGGTCGGCCGACCCCCCCCCTTGGGGTCTCTGGCCCACCTTGGCCTTCTAGATGCTGGTCCCACTTGTCATCTGGCTGGGTTGGTTCTTCTAAGTTGTTTTGTCATGTTAATCTTGTTGATGTGGGCCCATGGATCCATGTGATTTGCATGTGGACCGTTGGGAGAAAGCACAGAGTGATCCAAGGGTTGAGATCCACTCTGAGGTGCTTCTCCTAGATCATGGCCAGAGGGGACAGCTGGTGGGCCCTATAGGAGGTTGGTCGACCCCCTATGTGGGTCCCACTGGCTCTCCTTTGCTCCATTTCTTTAATCCTACAATCAATACTCATGGACATGTGGAACTTGTTATTTAATAAAATATGCTCATGATGTGATTGTTTTATCCTTGATCCTGAGTTTGTTGGAAGCATTTTAGTTATGTAAAAGTGTAACATTCTTGGTGCCAACAAAGGTATGTCCAACAATCATCATGCAACATTGAATTTCATACATCAATCTTGATTTTTGCAAAACTCAAGCTTGGGGGATAACCCATCATAAAAACATCTATTATCATGTTGCTACATTATCTTAGTTGTCCCTACCTTTGAGGCATGCTCAAACTGCTAAAATTGCTAATCATGCTCTTTCATCTTCACTTGAGTAAATCCATTTCTTGCTTCTTGTGGTGTTGGAACTTCTTCTTCTTGAGACCACCTTTATTCTTGTGTGGCTTCTCAACTTTCTTGTCATCATCACTTAACTCATCTTTCTCTTCTTTACCATTCTTGAACTTCTTTTTGTACTTGTCCTTCTTGGGCTTTGTACAATGGTGAGCTAGATGGCCAAGATCACCACAATTGTAGCAATCCATTTCCGACAAGGGCTTCCTCTTGTTGCTAGTGAAGAACTTCTTCTTTCTTGAATCAAACTTGACACCACTCTTGTTTAGCTTCTTTAGCATCTGGGTGGTCTTCTTCACCATTAGAGCAATGTTTGTGTCATCATCTTCTTCACTTGAGCTTTCAACCACCATTTTTGACTTGCCCGAGTCATGGCTAGATTTGAGTGCCAAATCCTTCTTCTTGGTGGATGATGAAGATTCTTCCTTGTTGTTGATGTGCATGTACATCTCATGAGCATTGATCTTTCCTAAGATTTGAGTTGGTGTAGATATGGAAAGATCACTTTGATGCAACACCATCACAATATGATCATACTTGTCAATTGGAAGCACACAAAGAATCTTCCTCACAACATCGGCAGGTTCCATTTGAGTTAGCCCAAGTCCATTCAATTCCTCTACAAGAACATTCAAGCGTGAATACATTTCATTTACATTTTCATTTGCAAGCATAGTAAAAGCATTCATCTTGTTCATCACTAGGTGATAGTGTTCCTCACGCTCACTCTTTGTTCCCTCATGAAGAGCACAAATGTTTTTCCACAACTCGTGAGGTTCTTAGATGTGCGCACATGGTTGAACACATCCTTGCCAATGCCCCTAAAGAGAGTGTTCTACGCCTTGGCATTCCACTTCTCATAGTGGACTTCGTCACCGAATGGTTCTCCATCAAATTGAGGAAATCCATCGGTGGCGGCTTTGAGTACACCAACGTCTAAGGCTTCGAGGTAAGCCTCCATACACACTTTCCAATAAGTAAAGTCGTCTCCTTCAAAGAAGGGCAGCGGTCCATCCCCATGGGACATCTTTCTCTAAGCGGTTAAGCTTAAATCAAGAGTACTCGGCTTTGATACCAATTGAAAGGATCAAGATGCCCAAGAGGGGGGGTGAATTGGCCTCTTTTAAATTTCTAAGCAAGAATTAAACCGAACAAGAGCCAATTAGCCCCCTAGTGCTTTTCCAAGTGTGTCCTAGCTACACAAGCAAGATATGGCAATGAAAGCAGTAAAGCCCTATGCAATTCTACTCAAGCAACGCAAAAGGAATGCGGAAAGTAATGCTTGAATGTAATTGCAATAAGTAAGGAGAAGGGTGCAAGGAAATTGACACGACGACATTTTGACGAGGTATCGAGGAGTCGACACTCCCCCCTAGTCCTTGTTGGAGCACCGCGCATGGTATCGCTTCCCCTTAGTCCGCACAAGGACTAAGTGCTCTCTACGGGCTGATTCTTCGCCACCCCGGCTCGGTGAATCGCCCACAACCGATCACAATCAAGCTTGGGTCATCCACAAGGAACACCACCGGATCATAACCAAGCAAACCTCCGCAAAGCCAACTAGGTGATGTCGATTACCAAGACTAACAAGCACTAACTCCCACTTGATCAAGGCTAGTCTAGTGATTGAATGGATGCACACTTGCTATCTCTAAGCAACTAGTGAGGATCAACACATGAAAGCAAATCACTCTCTCACTAGGGATCTTGCACTCCTTGCACTCTCAAGGCTTTGTTTAGCTATCCAAATGGGCAAGAATAGTACCAAAGGGCTGATGGGGAAGTATAAATACCTCCCAAGCCAACCCCTAGCCGTTAGGCTCAAAACACAGAATTCTGCGTCACTTTGGATGCTGCTAAAGGGTGGGGTCTGAACCAATGTGCATGCGTCTGGACCCCCTTGATTCTCTGTGCTCAGCTCTGAATTACACGTAGTCCGGATGCTAAACGCAGTCCGAACGCACGACTCCGGGCAACTTCCGGACGGGAAAACCCTCTCTGGAACCTCTGTAAGTGGTCTGGACGCTGCCTGCTATCCGGACCCTGCACTCCGGACTCAAACCTGTTCTTGGGTGCTCTCTGCATAGGGTCCGGACGCTATAGCGTATCCGGACCCTCCACTATTCACAGCGTCCAGATGCGTTGTCTCAGCTGAGCAAACCCTAGGGTCCAGACGCACAGCCAATGGTCTGGACCTAGAGAACTACTAGCGTCCGGAGCCCCTTTTCGAGCCAGATCAGCACACTTCCAAAATGAAAGTTGCTCTACATGATCCAAGGACTATTTCTAAAGCTGCCTAGTGCTAGTTTTCACAAGTGTGCACCACACATAATCAATTAGTCTCTCCTAGGTCAAGCTACTAGTTAGTACCCCCCTTAATAGTACGGCCAAAGGAAAAATAAAGGTGCTAAACTACCTTTAAGTGTCTCTCAACTCCAAATGACACTTAGACCTAGTCTATGCTTCAACCTTGTCGCCAATCCTTCGAAAACCGAAACGATTCCATTAAGGGGCATAAATACCATTGATAGCCCAATCAATCATCCATTACCATGACCTAACTTTCTTATTGTCTCTGCAAAACACACATTAGTCATAGTAATCTTGCATTGTCGTTAATCACCAAAACACTAGGGGCCTAGATGCTTTCAATAGTTGTCAGCTCATGAAGTGCAAAAAATTAGTAATACTTACATGTTGCACTTACTTAGAAAACATGGAGTAATTTCATATTCTGAAAATAAGTCTGAACAAGCATCATGACTTAACAAATGTAGTTACAACTTACAAGGAGATGAAACAATTTACAACTTCTTTAGAAACTTAGTCAGGTTTCAGTTATGTGAATTACTATGTCACTTTAAAACAAAGTTAACTGTACAACAATGTTTTTTAACAAGTATCCAGGTGCATGTAGACATGTAGTTATTAACAAAATTGTGAGGTTTTGCGGGGCTGCTCATAGCACTTTTACCACATTTCATATATTAAGAAAAAGACATTTCACAATGATCATAAAGTGACATAATTTTACTTCATAGTGCTTCTACATACTTCAAAACTATCAAAATGAGAGATTAAATTAAGGGGGCAGAGAGTATTGATTACCTTTCTAACTTACAGCACGCCATCAAACATGCTTGAAACTGCAATATCATCTAGATAGTAGGGTTCTCTCATATTAAAGTGTAACAATACAACAGTAAGCCATGTAGTGTTTTTGTCTTTATTTGCTTCTCAGTTTCAGAGAGTATTTCCAGTGCATTCTTGTATGTCTACATCAGCAGCTGTGAAATTTGATAGAAAATCAGAAAGAAATGGAACAACAATCAGGCACAAAAATAGGTAGAAATTTTAGATAGCTCAAATAGAAAAATAGGTAGAAATTTGACCCAAAAAATATAATTCTCTGAAAAGATTTAGAATCACATCAATATAGATGTTGACACCAAAAGTGGCAAACGAGAAAAGACCGCAAGCGTACGGCTGTCAAGTGTAGCTTTCACCGCGAGTATTCTAGGTATCGTATTTTCCACAGGGAACGAGAAGTGAGTTAACTAGGATTATGGATATGTCCTATGATGAATCAAGGGAGACTGATAACTGGGTTGAGAGGTTCGATATAGCAAGGATATCTAATAAGGTATAGCTAGTTATACTAGCTTTATCATCCCTTCTCTTGCAGGAGGCGATGTGATAGATCAGAAAGAGGACAAAACTCTAACTGGACCGCACCATCATGTTGTATTGAGGCCCTACCTTTTAAGAACGTATCTTACACATGTGGTGGAATACGAGGACTAGATAGGGCTGTCACCTCCTACTAGCTACCACAAACAATCCGTGCGATAAGCGGTTTACAAAGGCAAGATCTAGTTTAGACACCACGTCTACACTATTCTTACTACTTTAACCCAATGTTTAAGGCTAAAGCACACTACTTAAAGTAAAGCGATGAACAAGCGCGAAAAGATGTATAACAGCTATGCCAGAAGTAGAGTATTAAATGCTATAAAGAACTCGAAAGAATCACTTACAAGTGTTGAACTTACAAGAGAATCGCATCCGCTGAGGTACAACTCGGAGAAGACGTCAGACAGACCCGGCTCTCCTCCAGGCTCTCCTCACTCTCTTCCAACTAGCATAGCACTACAGAAGAGCTATGCTAAGCTAAGTAGTTTCTCCAATGAGGCATGAGTGAGAGTGAAGGCCTAGCGGGGTATTTATAGCTAGAGGTGGAGTAGGGGCTACTCCAGTGCAACATTAGCGATCCACGCCACCTCCATCAGCCACCGTAGGATGAAACCGTCATTGTAACCGTCTTAAATCAACGGTGGAGATCAAGTGGATGCATGGAGGCATGCAAGAAGGTGGTGGAGAGCTCGGGGCAGCTTTTAGGCACATGGGCCAGGTCAGCCGACCTGCCTATGTCAGGTGGGGCATGTCCCTTTCTTCTAGAAGCTGACCCACTGGTCAAGGAGTCTGTGGGGAGCTCAAAAAGGTACTTAGGGGGGTCGGCCGACCCCCCCCCCTATGACCTATGGGCCCATCTGGGTCTTCTAGAAGAGGTCCCCACTGGTCAAGGGCCAAGTGGGAGGTCATAGCCCCCATAAGGGGGTCGGTCGACCCCCCATGACTCCTTTGAGCTGCCTCGGCCTTATAGAAGGTTGGCCCATGCGTCATAGAGCTTGTTGGTCATTTATGTTATGTTTATCCGCTAGTGTGGATCCATGGATCCATGTGCTAAGGTTCGGGAGCTTTGATCTTGATCTGCACTTGATCCAATGGTTGGAATTGGCTTGGAGCACTCTATCTTGGATTGTGGTGACTTGGCAAGCCAGGGGCTCCCATACACAGGTCGGTCGACCCATGATTGGGCCCTTTGGCCCCTATGGGACCTCCTAGACAAGTGTAGAGTGTAGGGTTTAGGTGCTAGGTCTGTTCGGTCCATATGTAGGTCGGCTGACCTGCATATGGGGCCTCCAGCACTCCACTTTGCTGGTATACACTCCTGCATACAAATAATGACATGTACATATGGAACCATGTTATTTGCACACAAGTTACTCTACACTTACTTGTTAGTTCTCTAAACGATGTTTTGTTGACGGTTTTGAAGGTGTAAAAACATGGTGAAATTACTGTCAACAAGATCCCCCATACTTACCTCTTTGCTCGTCCTCGAGTAAAGGATAAAAGTAAACATAACTATGCTATTCTCAAAGTATAAAGCAAGCATAAAGATTTACTCAAGACACTTTGTTATACAAGTGGGATATGTGGTATTGTCTAGCATATATCCTTGAGAGGTTGATAAATGGAATAGTTCTCAAGGCAAAGTCATCTCCCCAAAATCATATTTTAGTACTTGGAGTTTTTGATAAGTTTTTCAAAAGAAATCACATAAGTCAACTTACTCCTCATATAGCACTCTAGATCACTCACAAGGTGTATGATTCCTTACCAAGGCATAACAAGAGATTGTCCTCTTTGTATCTTTCTACATCTAAATGGCTTATGTGGAGCTCAAGTAGGGATAAACAATGTAGCATACTTGCATTGCATATATTGTAAAGTCAAAACAAGGATCCAAGGAAAAAAATGTCATAATCCTAGATCAAGATGTGCATGTGTATGTAATATGATAGTGGACTTTATTCTACTCCTTTACTATGTATGATCTCTCTAACTTTATGATTGTTTGGGATATGCCTATCTTCTTTTTTTGCTGAGCTTTTGTTCTTCATCATTTTTTATAGCAATATCTCTTTTGAAGAATTTGAGAGAGATTGTAACATATTTCTGGGGTATTTATTGGAAGATCATGGAACAAGTAAATGAAAGGCATGTTTTGCGTACTTCCAGTGTAGAAGCAACGTTTATATGTGGTGTGTACGTGATCTTGATCTTTGAACTATGACAAAATTCTCAACAAGGGTCACAAGGTTTGACCAAACTCAAAGCAAATACAAGAAGCATATGAGGAAGGTTTTTTATCATGTATGAACATATATGGCTTTGGTAGGAATTTCTCAATAGAGGAGTAGTGACATTATGGTTTTATGACGTTTTCAAAAATTAATTTCCAAGTACTTTAAATAGACAGGGTATCACATTGATCAACAACTAACCAATATGGTTTCCTATCAAGATATTTTCCCACTAGCATAAGCAAAGCAAGAGTTCATCTTTATGATGCTTTTACCCTCAGAACATCATAGATCATGTCACTTTTCAAATTTTAATTTCAAATGCGATCTTCTTGTTTTTATTCAATATTAAAAGGGAAATAAACTAAGCAATTAATTTCATGAAGAAATAAAATTTTATTTTTATTTTTATAAGGGAAATGAGTTAAGCAAATAAAAACATAAAAGAAAAAGGGAAGGAGATATGGCAAACTAGTCAGAGTTGATGAGGATGTTGCATGGATGCTGGCTGGTGGGCCTAGGGATACTTGGTGGGGTCGGCCGACCCTACTTCAGAGTCGTTTCGCCACTTCGGTCCCTAAAATAGATATCTTACCTTCTGAATGTTCTTCTGCTCTGTCAGTTTTGCTGTTTAGCCCCGAACGTCCATCGGCCGAGGCACAAAAGTGGCCGATGAGGTCCAATTTTTTTGTGGGACGTGTCATGACCATGTACATCATGTTTCTGTGGTCGATCTGGTCAAAAGGTATGTTGGGGTGTCAACCGATATCCCCCCCATACTTGTTTCACTGCATACTGGAGCATAGAACAAAAAGAGATCAAATGCAGGGGTTCTGCTGGGCTAAGACACCAGCAGAACCAAGAGTTTCATTTGTCATTGACAGCTTAGGCATAAGTTCTTTGATTCATGAGTGATAGATTATCAAGCCTAAGTATCTTGTTGCTATGAAGGGCTAAGGTGTGTGCCAAGGGAGAAGGTGGAGAAAGAAAGTTCTATGGCCTTAACATAAGGGATGACAAGGATTTTGTCATGCTCTCTTCTGTCAGAGCCATGATGTAGGTTGTGTTGATGGCTCTAGAGGATGACTAAGGAGAGGGAGAGGTAAGGAGATCCTATCTCTCAATGGCTTTGGATAAGCGCTTGAGCTTTGCATTAGTGATAATGCGAAGATCATTAAAGCTATCTTTGAGACCTAGACGCGTCATTCTCTCCTTAGAAGCCCTTTCTTTAAGTTGGTAATGCTCTCTTTAGCAACAACACGTAGGAGCTTTCCCATATCGCTCTTTTGATCTTCTTCTTGGTGGAGCCATGGTGAGGTCAAGGAAGGTGAGAAGGGAAACAAGAGATGGAATTTCTATTGATGGTGAAGAAGAACAAGGTAAGAGGAGGAAGAAGGAGAGGGAGAGGTTAAGAAGAGAGAATCTAACATCCTTCGCCTCTATTTTCACTTGGATCGTGCCAGAAACAGGAGAGAACCATTGGACCAATGTTCAGGAGCAACGGGCATGGCTGAAGGGTCACAACCATGGTCGGCCGACCTCCTTTAGCTTGGTTTGGTCCGACCGAGTCAGGTTTTAAACTCCCACGGGTCAGGTTAGGCAGGTCGTGCAACGTCGGGCTGAAAGGCCTCAAGATGAGGTCGGCCAACCTCCTTTCGGGGCCAAATGGGCCAAGATTTTGTGTGGGAGGTGGCAAGGCTAGGTACATGCTAATTCTAGGGTCAAACACGAAAAATGAACAAAAATTAAACATGTGGATTTTAGTTCTTAGTTGGATTAAGGACAAAATCTATCATGTCAATTTCATGCTCAGGTGATTCATGTTCATGAAAACTTTTAAGACTTTGGCCATTTACCTTTAAAGGTGTCACAGCCGTAATCTTGAAGCGTGACGATTCCATGTGTCATGATATTGATGATGACGAATGGTCTTTCTCCTCTGAATCATTGTGTTGCACTCATACCCTTTTCTCCATTCATTACTTCTCTCCTGCGAAGGATTAGTGGACAACACATACCCGAAGGAATGCACAAATATTTTGAAGCACGGGTAATGTTTTCATTAAAATAGAGAACATCTTCTATGCTATAGAAAAGTTGGCTTTAACAATTTTAGCACAGAAAAAGATGTTCCATCATTGTTCACCAATTCTATAAAAATTATGCAAGGTTGAGGTAAAGATGTGCAAGATTATTTCAATACTGCCTCAAACCTTGATTTGTCTCTTATGAATGATCTCATGACTTAACCACCAAAATTTTGAAGTTATCATGCATTGGTTAGTCCAAGAGTACAACCAAATTCCATATAAGCATACTTTTGGTTCAATAATCAAACTTGACACCATGTCTAATTTGATTAAGGGAGGCTATTTAACCTAAGCACCATGCTTAATATAAAGAGCTTATAGGAGTATGTACACTGCTCCCAAACCAAAGCATACTCATAAAATATTCAGGAAGCATTAAAGAATAAAGAGAGTCATTTAAGAAGAGACAAGAGCATGGATGGTGAACTGTTGGTATTTCTTATGACTATTGGATAAATCAGCAAGCGCACACATTATACCGTTGTAGCACTTCACCTAAGAGTATTCCAAGGTATCGTATTTCCACGGGGAACGAGAAGTGAGTTAACTAGGATTGTGGATATATCCTATGATGAATCAAGGGAGACTATGATTACGGGGTTGAGAGGTTCAATATAGCAAAGGCATCTAACAAGGTATAACTGGTTATACTGGCATTATCAGCCCTTCTCTTGCAGGGGGCGATGAGATAGATCAGAAAGAGGACAAAACTCTAACCGGACCGCGCCATCAAGTTGTATTGAGGCCCTACCTTTTAAGAACTTATCAGACACACGTGGTGGAATACGAAGACTAGATAGAGCTGTCACCTTCTACTAGCATCCACAAACAATCTGTGCGATAAACGGTTTACAAAGGTAAGATCTAGTCTAGACACCACATCTACACTATTCTTACTACTTTAACCCAACGTTTAAGGCTAAAGCACTCTACTTAAAGTAAAGCGATGAACAAGCGCGAAAAGATGTATAACAGCTAAACCAAATTTAGAATACTAAATGCTATAAAGAACTCAGAAGAAGTCACTTACAAGAGCTGAACTTACAAGAGACTCGCATCCGTCGAGGAAGAACTCCGGAGAAGACTCCCGACAAGCCCGGGGCTTTCTCCAGAAGACTTCCTTCACTCCCCTCCAGCAAGCATAGCACTACTAGAGAGCTCCGCTAAGAGACTAAGGAGTAGTGTTTCTCCAATGAGGCATGAGTGAGAGTGAAGGCGTAGGGGGTATTTATAGCTAGAGGTGGAGTAGGGGGCTACTCCGGTGCCACTCAGCGATCCGCGCCACCTCCATAAGCCACCGTAGGATCAAACTGTCATTCTAACCGCCTTAGATCAACGGTGGAGATGAAGTTTATGCATAGAGGCATGCAGGAAGGCGGTGGGAAGCTTGGGGGAGACTCTGGGTACCAGGGCATGGTCGGCCGACCACCCCCTAGCAGGTGGGACCTGCCCCTTCCTTCTAGAAGTTGTCCCCACAGGTCAGGGGGCCTGTGGGTGGCCTCTGGGCCCACACAAGCAGTCGACCGACCGCAAGTTGTGGCCATCTTTCGTGTGGAGCATGGCCCACATGTCATTGGCACCTTGGCGAAGTTTGGTATTTTTCCGAGATAGTTTGTGGGCCCATGTATCCTCGTGGTTGGATCTAGAGCCGTTGAGAAGAAGCACAGAGGAGATCTAAGGGTGGATCTTCACTCTAGAGGGTGTGCTTGGATCATGGACACATGGGAGGCCTTGGTGGCCCCATAAAGATGGTTGGCCGACCCCCTATAGAGAGCTCTGGGCCTCCCCTTCGACGTGGGACCTCCTTGATAGGTGTGGATTCTGTTGTCCAAGATTGGGCCCAAAGTACGGTCGGTCGACCGTCTTTTGTGGCCAAATAAGCTCATCTTTTGTAGGTAGCTTCTAGAGGTAATGTCCATCATGATGGTGTATTGGGTTTTCACATTCGCCATACTTGAAAATATGTCATGTTGGGCCCCAAATTATGACGTTTTGTGCCTAAATTCAAATAGAGGACATATACATGTGGAACCAAGTTATTGGGTAAAATATGTTCATGTTATGCTTGTCTTTCTTTGATTTCGAGGATGTTGATGGTATTTTGATAGTGTAAAAACATGGTGAAATTACTGTCAACAAGATCCCCCATACTTACCTCTTTGCTCGTCCTCGAGTAAAGGATAAAAGTAAACATAACTATGCTACTCAAAGTATAAAGCAAGCATAAAGATTTACTCAAGACATTTGTCATACTAATAGGATATGTGGTATTGTCTAACATATATCCTTGAGAGGTTGAAAAATGGAATAGTTCTCAAAGCAAAGTCATCTTCCCAAATCATATTTTAGTACTTGGAGTTTTTGATAAGTTTTCAAAAGAAAGAACATAAGTCAACTTACTCCTCATATAGCACTCTAGATCGCTCAAGGTGTATAAATTTTTACCAAGGCTTAACATGAGGTTGCCTTCTTTCTATCTCCCTATTTCTATAAAGGCTTATGTGAAGCTTAGATAGGGATAAACAATGTAGCATACTTACCTTACATATATTGTAAAGTCAAAACAAAGATCCAAAGAGAAAAATGTCATAATCCTAGATCAAGATGTGCATGTGTGTGGAATATGATAGTAGACTTTATTATACTCTTTAACTATGTGTGATCTCTTTAACTTTATGATTGTTTGAGATATGGCTATCTTTTTTCTGCTGAGCTTTTGCTCATCATCATTTTTGATAGCTATATCTCTTTTGAAGAATTTGAGAGAGATCATAACATATTTCTAGAGTATTTATTGGATGATCATGGAACAAGTAAATGAAAGGCATGTTTTGCGTACTTCCAGTATAGAAGCAGTGTTTATATGTGGTGTGTATGTGATCTTGATCTTTGAACTATGAAAAAATTCTCAACAAGGGTCATAAGGTTTGACCAAACTCAAAGCAAAGTAAGCAGCTTATGTAGAAAGCTTATATCATGAAATAGCATATATGACTTTGGTAGGAATTTTCTCACTATAGAGGAGTAGTGACATTATGGTTTTATGACGTTTTCAAAAATTAATCTTCAAATACTTTAAATAGACAGGGTATGAATCATGAGTCAAGAACGTATATCATATTGATCAACAACTTAGTCAATATGGTTCCCTATCAAGATATTTTCCCACTAGCATAAACAAAAGCAAGAATTTATCTTTATGACGCTTTTACCCTTAGAACGTCATAGATCATGTCACTTTTCAAGTTTTAGTTTCGAATGCGATCTTCTTGTTTTTATTCAATATTAAAAGAGAAATAAACTAAGCAATTGATTTCAAGATGAAATAAAATTCTATTTTTTATTTTTTATTATTTTTATTTAAAAGGGGAAATGAGTAAAACAAATAAAACATAAAGGGAAAAGGGGAGAGACGTGTCAAACCAGACAGAATGGATGTTGAAGTTGAGTGGACGCTAGCTGGTGGGCCCGGGCCTTCTAGGTACGGTCGGCCGACCGCCCTTCGGGGCCATTTGGCCACTTTGGTCACTGCATTAGCCTCCCTTACCTCTGAACATTGATCTGCTCTGTCCGTTCTGCGATTTGGCCCCGAACATGCATCGGCCGATGCACAAAAGTGGCCGATGAGGTCCAATTTTTTCGTGGGACGTGTCATGACCATGTACATCATGATTCCATGGTCGATCTGGTGAAATAGTATGTTGGGTGTCGACCGATACCCCCCATACTTGTTTCACTGCATACTGCAACACAGCAACATAGGACAGAGAGAGATCAAATGCAGGGGTTCTGCTGGGGTACGATACCAGCAGAACCAAGAGTTTCTTTAATCATTGATAGCTTAGGCATATGTTCTTTGATTCATGAGTGATAGACTATCAAGCCTAAGTATCTTGTTGCGATGAAGGGCTAAGGTGTGCCAAGGGAGAAGGTGGAGAAAGAAAGTCATATGGCCTTAACATAAGGGATGACAAGGATCTTGTCATGCTCTCTTCTGTCAGAGCCATGATGTAGGTTGTGTTGATAGCTCTAGAGGATGACTAAGGAGAGGGAGAGGTAAGGAGATCCTATCTCTCAATGGCTTTGGATAAGCGCTTGAGCTTTGCATTAGTGATAACGCGAAGATCATTAAAGCTATCTTCAAGACCTAGACGCTCCATTCTCTCCTCAGAAGCCCTTTGTTCTAAGTTGGTAATGCTTTCTTTGGCAACAACACGTAGAAACTTTTCCATTTCGCTCTTCTTCTTGGTGGAACCATGGTGAGGTCAAGGAAGGTGAGAAGGGAAGCAAGAGGAGATGAAATTTCTACTGGTGGTGAAGAAGAACAAGGTAAGATGAGGAAGGAGAGGGAGAGGTTAAGAGAGAATCCAACGTCCTTTTCCTCCATTTTAACTTGGATCGTGTCGGAAACAGGAGAGGAACGTTGGTCCAACGTTCAGGAGCAACGGGCATGGCTGAAGGGCCATATCCACGGTCAGCCGACCGCTTTTAGAGAGGTTTGGCTTGACCGAGCCTGGATTGGAGGTCCCACAGGTCAGGTTAGGCAGGCCGTGCAACGTCAGGCTGAGAAGCCTCAACATGCGGTCGGTCGACCGCCTTTCGGGGCCAAATGGGCCAAGATTTCGTGTGAGAGGTGACAAGGCTAGGTACATGTTAATTCTTGGGTCAAACACAAAAAATGAACAAAAATTAAAACATGTAGATTTTAGTTCTAAATTGGATTAAGGACAAAATCTACCATGTCAATTTCATGCTTAGGTGATTCATGTTCATGAAAAGATTTGAGACATTGACCATTTACCTTCAAAGGTGTTGTAGCCATAATCTTGAAGCGTGACGATTCCATGTGTCACGACATTGATGATGACGAATGGTCTTTCTCCTGTGAATCAACACGACCCTTTCCTCCATTCATTGCTTCTCTCCTGCAAAGGATTAGTGAACAACACATACCCGAAGAAATTCATGAATGATTTGAATCAAGGGCATTATTGTCATAGAAACAGAGGGCATCTTCTATGCTATAGAAAAGTTGCCTTTAGGATTTTAGCACAGAAAGGGAGGCTCCCTCATTGTTCACCAATTCTTTAAAGGTTAAGCAAGGCTGAGGCAAAGTTGTGCAAGATTGTTTCATTACTACCTCAAACCTTAATTTGTCTCTATGAACGATCTCATGACTTACCCACCAAAATTTTGAAGTCATCTTTCATGGGTTAGTCCAAAAGTACAACCAAATTCCATACAAGTAGTTTTTGGTTCAATAATCAAACTTGACACCATGTCTAATTTGATTAAGGAAGGCTATTCGACCTAAGAACCATGCTTAATTTAAAGAGCTTCTGGAAGCACAATTTCTACTCCCAAACTAAAGCATACTTATAAAAGAACCAGGAAGCATGAAGACACAAAGGGATTCAAAAGGAGACAGGAGCATGGATGGTGAACTAGATGAACATTTGTTTTTGTTCTTTTTTTGTTTTAACATGTGGAACCAAGTTATTGGGTAAAATATGTTCATGTTATGCTTGTCTTTCTTTGATTTCGAGGATGTTGACGGTATTTTGATAGTGTAAAAATATGGTGAAATTATTGTCAACATGAACCATATGAGCATTTTTTAATTTTTTTATTATTATTTATGTGACTTAGCAAGATGAGCAAGGTATAAAGAGAAAGCAGGGTAGAGACAATCAAACAAAATTAAACAACAAAGCATGACATGAATTTCTAGAGAAATTCACTCCCCCCACACTTGGATTTTGCAACATTTGATAATGAGAAAATCCAAGTCTAGGATGTCAAACACTCTTTTGAATGTGCTTCATTATTAAGAGATGTTTGGTTGGACATACCTTGTGTTTTGCTCCATCATTCTTTTTGTTTAAACCTAAAATGGTTAGTGACAAAAATACCCGAAGAAACACTTTCATAAATATTCCCTTAATTTCGTTTGACAAAGTCATTTTATTTATTTCAGAATTTTGGGAAACAAAAAGGATTTTTATTTTTGTTATATATATATATATTAAGAAAGCTTTGATAGAAAAGAAGAAAGCTCGGGTTATCTCCCGAAAGTGCTTAATTTTAAGACACAAGCTTGTCTTTGGAAAACCTTCAAGTTGCAACTCATATTGGTGAAGCGGTTTCCCCTTCAACTCCAACATTTTCGAACCTATCCTCAAGGACAAAACTACTACGAGATTTGCAAAATTTATGGTAGACAAACACATCTACAACCAACCTTGCAAAGATTTTAGAAACTAGAAGTATGGAGAGGTTGTAGATCATGAGTGTACGGATGGTAGAGGGAAGGATTGATTTGGGAGATTTTTCACTTGAGCATGGATTTGATGGGAAGATCGAGGAATAGCTTCCATGCTCATTGGTATTGTTCTCCCTTTCAAGGAGTGGGTGAGCACTTCCTTTCTCATGACATTTCAAGTCATCCTCAAAACTTGAGTGGGTCATGGCTGTTGGCAAGATTGACATAAGATCACCCCTTGGATCAAGAACATGTTTGGATTCTAACCCTTTGATGAGAGGTCGGGAAGACCAAACGGGTAGATAATCTTCACATATTCTATGACCAAACTTCTCATTTCCTAAAGTGTTCTCCAAGATTCTCATGATTGGCCTTCCGATAAAGGTGAGATGAAAAGAAAGTCCAGGAAGGTCAAAGATATGGAAATCCAGGAAGATCTTGAGATCATCAACGACCACAAGAACATCATGAAGGATTCCTAAACAATCAAGGATTTGACCATTAGGGAGTCTAAGGTGTTTTTGTGATTGAGATATATGATCCTTTGATGATGTTGGAACATGGAAATGAGGAATGATGTTGATCCCGAGGCTAGGATCGTAGCAAATTTCACCATCAATGCCCAACACTTGATAGGATATTCTCCTCACATGTGTGGGTCTTTTAGTGACTTCCTTTGAGGATTCGGCCTCATCCAACCATTCTTGACTTACAACGGTAGATAGATGTTCTAACCGTTGTCTTTGTTCCTCCTGGTCAGATTTATGGCCCTCATGGCTTCCATGCCTCGGGTGTCTTAATGATTTGTTCACACCAATTTTGGCTCTTTCAAAAATATGTAGAAAAATATTTGTACTATGTTAAACAAAATAGTATAGATGGTCAAATGTCATCTAAATATGAAATACACAAACAATGAAATAATATGCTTAAAATTAATAAGATATAATATGGGCTATAAAATTCAGTCCATCCAAGAGCACCTGAAAAGCGAAGGTGTGTACATGTGTATTTCATATATAAAAATCAAATACCATGTACTCACATGAAAATGTGCCCAACTAGCAAGTCATTTGATGCCACATATGAAAATAAAATACATAATAGATTATTTTTTCTGTAAAAATGGCATGGTGATTAAAAGGAAAAAGACTAGCAAGAAAAGAAAAGAGAGCCCATGCAGCTTATATACACATGGATTAATCAAAGCATGGTCATCACATACTACATATTCAGTCCATTAGGCATAAGCATGCATCCATCCACAACTACAAGGTTGAAGATTTTGTTTTCTTTTATAGTTTGTAATAGTAAGCCATATGATGTAATCTTCTTTTTCATGTACTCATGTTGGAACTCTTAATTAGGGGTGTTCTCTTTGGAGATGTAATTAACATAATTTTTATGCAAATATAAGAATTATGGAAGTATGGACTCGCAATACCTGCTCTTTTTACTTTTGTCCCAATTAAATTTAACCAAAACTAAATTTGTCTCTGCCAATGTGGAGGCAGGTCATAGCCACCCGTTTTCCCGTCATCATGATTTCCTAGAGTCATTAAGTGGGTCATTGAAGAATCATTGCCCTAGTTGGTTTTGGTGATTAACGACAATTAGAGATTATTATGGCTAACGTGTGTTTTGCAGAGGCTATGCGTAGCTTAGCCATAGTGATCAACAAGAATGGGCATTAATGGTCATCACTTAGCCCCCAAGATGGATATCGTTTCGGTTTTCAAGGAGACATGATGAAGACCCTAGAATGATAGGCTAAGTGCCATAAGGAGATGAAGGGCACTTAGAAATAGATAGGGCTTCTCTTTTTGTCTTTGACCGTACTATTAAGAGGGGTTGAGACTAGTAGCTTGACTTAGGAAAGCTTCATGACTTAGGTGTGGTGCACACTTGACTTCCTTAGCTCTAAGCAAGCCTACGTTGACTGTAAGATAGCCTAGAACAACTTCCATTTTCATCGCGACGAAAAACGAAGTTGATAGAACTGTTTTCTGAGCGTCGAACGCTCCTGACGGGGGCGCCGGACGCTGTCCGTCGCGTCGGACAAAGGCGCCGGACGCTGGGTGGTTGAGTCCACAGCGTTCGTCGACCTTCCAGTGGAGATGTTTTCTGGCTAAGTTTTTCAGGGTCCGTCGGCCAGGCGTCGGACGCTGGGAAGAGCGTCCGTCGACCTTCTAGAAAGGGTGTTTTCAGCCCGAGCCAGAGTGCAGCGTCGGACGCTGGGATGAGCGTCTGTCGCCCCAGTGACGTAGCGTCCGTTGCTGGGAACAGTGTGTCAGAACTAGCCGTTGGGCAGGGCGTCGGAGCGTCCGTCGCCCAAACTATGAACAGAACTAGCCGTTGGGGCATGCGACGGACCGTCCGTCGCCTAGTCGACAGAGCGTCCGTCGCCAACTTAAGTTGCCAGCCCGAGGCAGTTTTCAGAGGGTCTATTTATAACCCCTCCCACTTCTCTCCCACCTTGCCTTTGCTCATTTGAGTTGCTAAGTTTGTTGAGAAGGTTGGGAAGAGAGCAAGAGCCCTAGAGAGAGAGAGTGATTCGCGAATCCATCCATCCTCTCTCTAGTTCATCCAAGAGTTCAAGTGTGCATCCTCTAGTTGTGAAGCTTGAGTGAGTCAAGAGAAGATCGAGGCTTGTTATTCTTGGTGATCGACATCACCTAGACGGTCCGGTGGTGCTCGGAAAGGTGATCGCCGGAGGATTGTCGGCGGCCCTTCTCCCTCGACGTTTGTGATCGGTTGTGGGCGATTCACCGAGCCGGAGTGGCGAAGAATCAGCCCGTAGAGAGCACTCATCCCTTGCGCGGGATTGAGGGGGAGCTATACCTTGCGAAGTGCTCCAACGAGGATTAGGGGGGAGTGTCGACTCCTCGATACCTCGGCAAAACATCGCCGTGTCAAGCATCTCTTTCCCTAGCTCTTACTTACCGCATTACTTTCCGCACTTGTCTTTCAATTCTTACTAGAATTATGTAGGAAGTTTTCGCATTCTATTGACTTGCTACCGCTTTCTAGCTAGGACACACAAGCGGTAGGCACTAGGGGGTTAATTGGCTCTTTATAGGTTTAATTCTTGCTTAGAAATTACAAAGAGCTCAATTCACCTCCCCTCTTGGGCATCTTGATCCTTTCAGTCATCATAAGACTTGAATGAAGGGACACATGGAGAATCATCAGGATCAAGGATGAGTTCGTCGGATAAGTCAAATGTGGGCATAGAGAAGGAGAGGATAGATTTGGCTTCTAAGCATCTTGGTTTTCCTTCTATAAGCTCACTCGATGTTTCTTTATCAGGTATCCCAGACTTCTTTCTGATGTGCCATGTGGGAGGTCGAGGCGCAAGATGATATTGATTTGGGAGGCTTTTGAAGAGATCCCTTCATGAGAGGTTTAGAAAGATGTTCTTTAGAAGGTCTCTTTTGGATAGAATAATTTTGGACATTCTCAAAATCAGCAAGATCAGATGAGAGGTTGGCCTCGAACTCGAAGGAATGGTTTAAGTACTAGATTTCTTCTTCCTTCGAGATTTGTGGTATTTGTGGTTCAGGATTGATGGCAGAATCTTTGGATAAGAGTGGTGGTGATTCAGCTATCAAGATTTCTTTTCTAGGGGCTGGTTTTTCTTCTTCTATAGGTCCTTCATTATAAACGTTAGTGTAGGGTGTGTTTTCAAGAATCTTCATGAGAAGACTTTTCTCTGCACTAACGGGTAAATACAGGAAGGCTCCCCTAGAATCATGTCAAGAAGTTGTGCGAAATCTTTGCTAAGACCACCATAAATGTGTTGTAACAATGTTGACTCGGTTATAGCAAGTCAGAGCCAGATGATGCTAGATCTAAAAGACGGGTCCATGCTGCACCTAGAGATTCCTTTTCCTTTTGTTTAAAGGATAGGACCTCTATTCGAAGACGAACAACACGAGAGATAGGGAAGAAAGCTAGGCAGAATTTGGATTGTAACTTTTCCCATTCTCCATTTGCACCATCTACGTGGCAAAGGTACCATCGTTTGACTATTCACGTCAAAGAAAACAAAAATAACTTCCACTTAAGGGTACCTCGCCTCATCCCATGGATGTGGACACATAAACACAATTGTTCAAAGTCACGTAGATAAGTGTAGGGATTTTCATCTTCGTCCCCAAAAAAAAGTTTATTCTGAACCATCTCTATGAGGCTTGGGCGAAGCTCATAAGGAATGTCCAATATGGCCTGAGAGGATCTAAGTGGCTCCATCCTAACGCCCGTTGGAGCACCATACTTAAAGAAGGGTGTTTGATCCATAGGTGTATATGAAAAGAAGGGATTAAATCAAATAAAAATAAATAGGACCAAAGAGTTTTAGTTAAATCAAACAAGATTTGTCAAGTAAATTTTGATAGACTCTTGGAGATGCTCTAACCTCTCATCAAACATGGCTGTGTAGTCATCAAAGTTTGGACACCGTTAACACAGGCTATTGTCTCCCATCCCTCCATCCATCTATGGTGCCGCCGCACCTCCACCCCCGCCTCCACCTCCGCCCCCGCTGCCCGGCCACCGGTTCCGACCGCATCCTCATTCGCCTATACCTCAAACCCTTCTGCTCCTTCTCTGCTTCCTCCGTGCGAACCCCGCCTCCCCTCCATGGCCCCTCGCTCCGCCGCGGACGGCGCCCACTGCATTATCCGGACCCGTTCGCCCGTGCCTTCGACCTCACCGCGCTGCGCGTCCCCGTCGCAGCATGCGCGCCTCTGGAGCGCCGCCTCCGAGGACACCTGCTCAACTGGCCCCGCGTGCGCAATGTGGTCCGCCTGACAAACGACCAGGTCCTCCTCCTAGTGTCGCCTCCTCCCTCTCCCTACCCCGAGCTGCGGTCCTTAAGCGAGTTGAAGGACCGTGACTTCCTACGGTTCCCCAACCTCGCACGTTTCTCGCGGCCCAGTCGCCTCGAGCGGAATTGGCGGGAGAGGAAGGGAGACGGAGGCGACGAGGAGGTGACGCGTGAGCCTGACAAAGATAAGGCCTACGTGGTGGAGGTAGTGGGGGAGAGAGGAGAGGACGACGACGAGTGGAAGATGCTGGTCGGAGAGGAGGGCTTTGGGAGAGACGCGTGGTCGATTGGCTCCACCCGGTTGCTGTTGCTTGACGAGAGATATGCTGAAAGGAATGTTGATGAGCTGCCGGAGGTGGTCAAGGTGCTGATTTCTTCTTCTTCTTCTTTTATTCCAAGAAGAACTTAGAATGGCATCTCAAGGAGAGTTCCTGCTGAATGGTTTATCTGGACAATATTATAAGAACTTAATCTTATTTTCATAACCTTACTAAAGATGGGACATGTTGCCATATCTTCAAGAATAATTAATAAAGACCTCAGAGTAGCATGTTTCCAACTGAGGTAGTGAGGTGAATACTTGAAACCTAATGGTCACTGTAGTACTTGTTTCCAACCAAGAAGGTTCATCAACTTCAAGGCTTTGCAAGGTTGCACCTAATGCTGTATCTAGAGGAGATTTAAAAATAAATATTCAGTATTTACCTCTATGCCAGATTTCCTGTGAAAATTTCAGTGCACTTTTAGTGATGATTAGAAGTTTGATGTCAGTTTTCTTTTATTTGTATATATGAATTTAATTCATGAGTAAGCTGTTCTCAGTAATAATTTATTTGGCATTATTATGTTGGAGATCTTTACTGGTTTTAGTTATTCTCATTTCAGGATGTGTTAGACTATGAAACTCAACATGATGGGTCATCTTCTTATGAGCTTATAAGATGTCATCTAACCTTATTCTATAAATACTGGTCTATGAATGAGGTGCCTTAACTTGTTTTCTGCTGAATATCTAAGCACAGTTTACTTCTGAATTTTGTTTTACTGATTCCTGATACATTTCTAATTGCTTTCAACTTTTCATGTGTTTCGTATTGAGGATAGCATACATTGTTTTATTTTTTTTCTGCTAATGGGTTTACTCATAAGTCATACCATCATGATCATCATATCTTAAATTGCTTTCCAAACCTTTGTTGTTTGTAATTTATCTACCTATATCAGCAAACATAAGTCTGTTTTTTAAATAATTTATGCTAGACTGTTCTTTGGGTACTGGTATCAGTCACTGGGGATGACAAGTGGGCTCAGAATGTTAACTGAATAACCTATTCTGTTAAGATATAATAGTCATGGGTATTACATTAGTGTAATAATACCCCCAACTATTATACCTATTCAATGTGGTTTTGCAATGTTAATGGAACAACCTAATTCAACGTACCTCTACTATGTCCACTAGTTCAAAGATGACTTCATTTGTGTGTGACACGTCTAACATCTCTTTTGAGCTGATAAAACTTGTTCCATCAACACAATTAGCGCACAAGTTCACTATGCTTCTCTTCCTATCAGACCAACTGGCAAAGCATCGATCATAACAAGCACACATTCTTCACCTCCTCGGCATCATGTTATTGCAACAAACTCTTGGTTCTTGCATATTCTTCGTCCAGCAAACTCTTGCAGATCACGCTGAGATGGAGGTTCAAGTCCAGCATCAAACTGGTCCAATTGCTTCACTCATTTGCTTGAACTCATCATTGTCACAAGAATTCAATGTGTATGGCTGAAAATGATACAAACAGAACAGAAATGTAAATTATGAAATGTAGTAAATTCTGAGAAATACATAATAGTTAATTGTCATGTGTATAGACCCATCTTGGAATATATTTATGCACCTCATGTGTTCTTTTTTTCCCCAAAGTTTCTTGTTCAGCTTTTGTTGCCTAAAAGATTCAACTTTTGCTGCTTTAGGATCGATTGCACATGTTCACTTATCAATGGGTCCTAATCTGTCAGGCTCTGACCACACAAGTTACTTCATCTTTCTCTCCTCCAACCTGAGAAACATTCACTTCTCTAAGCTCTAGCTCACGGACAGTCTTCGCATCCCTCTTCCTTTTTGCCTCACCTAGTGATTTCTTGCGCTTGTCTTTACCTTCCTATGTGCTCTTCCTGCATTTCTTCACTTTTTTTTCCAACATTGGCCACATGTTGCTTCAACTGCTGAATCTTTGTTTGACTATGATGATCATAGAATTTGCACTTCACCTTATTCTTAGCAGCAACTAGAACCCCATATTCCATCCCACATCATGTGAATTCCTTTTGAGGAGATTCGCTCCCAAGTTTCAGGAGATTCCTGCTCCGGCATCGACATCCTAAATGTGTTGATTATTGTTAGATAGGGTTGTGTTATGCTCTTTAGGCCACTTACGGCCGAATAGGCTTAGGCCCAGCCAACTAATCTCCTGTATAGGATCGGCTTGGGCTATGGAGTTTTCTTGGACTACAAGCCCATGACTCTAGGAGATTTGAGTTGTATTAACCTAGGATGATGGAGGTCGGTTGTATTTCCACAAGCCACTCTTATCCTCGCCTATATATGTACATGTACATTGTTTCTTATCAATCAATCTAGAGATTTCCCAACTTACATGGTATCATGAGACTGGATTGACCCGATTTGCTCCTTTTGCTGATTTTCTTGTGTGGCCTCTTCACCTGCGACTTCCGCTCCGCGTGATTCCCTCCCCTTATCGATGGCTGCCGAGCCCTCTACTTCGTCAGGCATCTTCAACACCAAGGCTGCCTGCTGTGCTGTGGCCAAGGACAATGAGAAGGCCACAACTGTTGTCACCTCTCTCTCCCTCAAGTGCGCCAGCTATAGTTGAACAACAGCCTTTTGTGCCTCAGCCCCATGCCTACTTCACCCGTGTTTAGGGGTCAGTTACATGTGCCTTCTACCTGGCCCCTAAAGTCAGAATCTAGGTGCGTTTGGTCAGGCTTTAGGGGCGCTTTTGTTGGCACAGTCTTGGGATCAGCAAGCACTTGTCAATGCTTCCAGTACCATGTCCCTCCGGCTGCCATGGTACTTCGAATTTGGTGCCACCAATCACATGACCTCCGAGTATCCTCTCATCCCTCCACTTTTTCATCTTTTCCGCCATCTTTTGTTGTTGGCAATGGCAAGTTATTTCCTGTTGTTTTCCACTGGTTCCACTCATTGCTTCATCACTTCGACTTAATAATGTTATTGTTGCCCTCTAACTTATTAAGAATCTTTTCTCTTTGTGTGCGTTTTCTTTTAATAGCAATTGCTCTTTTGAATTTGACCCTTTGACCCGTCTGTGAAGGATTTTTCATCCCGGAGAGAGAATCAGGTGCAATAGCTCTAGGCCCATATACCCGTTGCAGCTTTCGGCATCTTCCTTCTTTGCAACGGGCACTTCTTGTGGCATCGGCATCTTTGGCACCCTGGTCTTGAAGTTTTGTCGAAGCTAGCACAGTCTTCAGCCCTTGTAATACTGGTGCTAGTCATATGTCGTGTCATGCTTGTCAACTTAGTCATCGGCGTACGCCTGCTCGGTGACGTCGGGATCCGGCGACCACGCCTCTGGTGCTGTTTGCAGTGGCCAGGACAGTGGTGTTCGGTACACCCCCTGCTGGCCTTGGCCTAGCTTGGCGGCCGGGGACCGCTGATGGTCCACCGGCTTGCATCCGTGATGGCCAGAGGCCGGTGAGGGCCGGTTGGCTCGCGTCCATGGTGAATGGCTACCTGAGGTGCCATCGTCGCGTGGTGCCGTTCTGCATGTTGATGCTCCAGCGCCCGCGTCTGCGGCGTGGAGTTTTGGGCGAAAGCTCAACTCGGCTTTGGCCGAGTAGACGATGGTGACGCCATTGGCACCACATACCTCCTTGGGGGCGTCGTTGCTATCACTCCAGTCGCTGGCACAAGCAAGCAGGTGCAGCCGTGCAAGGTTGCAGGCCACTGGTACCTCCGGCAGTAGATGCGAAGTTGGCGTCTGCGGATGTCATTTCCTTCTTGAAGGCTTCGTTGATGCTCCTTGCCTACCTCCTTCGCGCCGGTCTCCTGTCCGTTGCTCCTCCCGCCCTGTGGGAGCTGCGCTGCGCCTATCTGCACTTCATGATTCTCCTCACCTTGGTATGTCTAGTTAGTGCTAGTGGCAGCCGTAGATGTCTGTCTGGGTGGGTGCTTTGCCGCCACTGTTTCTTTATGTAGGTCCTCCTTGCCCGTGGTCCTGAGGGTAGTGACCCTAACTGACTCGGAGGAGCAATCGGAGTGCGGCTCTAGCCGCCGAAATTGTGTTTTCCAGCGGATGCTTTGCCGCCGAGGTCGCTGTCTTTTCCGGCGGATGCTTTGCCACCGAGGTGCTTTCTGGTGGATGCTTTGCCGTCGAGGTCGTCGTCTTTTCCGGCAGATGCTTTGTTGCCAAGGTTGCTTGGACGGATGCTTCACTGTGTGGAGGTTTAGCCTATGCTTTGTCGCTTATTTATCTATGGCTCCTACCACTACTAGCATTTAGGTGTTGAGATTTTTTTGTTTTAGGCTCAGTTGCTAGGGTTGTTGTAGAGAGATAGCGGAACACCTCTTACCCTTAGGGGTTGGGTGGCTTTCATATATAGTCATACATGACTTGGAGTACAAGTAAACACAATTACATAGGACCTCCTAGGATATATACAATTATATATCTAACACTCCCCCGCAGTCTAAGCGGGAGTATCGCGGACGCAAAGACTGGACCTAAAATCAGTAAACAACTGTATAGGCAAGCCCTTAGTCATGATGTCAGCGAACTGGTGGGAGGACGGCACATGGAGCACTCGAAAATCACCAAGCGCGACCTTCTCGCGGACGAAGTGTATGTCGATCTCAATATGCTTGGTCCGGCGGTGATGAACAGGGTTAGCTGTCATATACACAGCACTGACGTTGTCGCAGAAGACAACAGAGGCAGAGGATAGCGGCAGATGCAGCTCCTGAAGCAACTGGCGCACCCAGCAACACTCAGTGACGACGTGGGCAACAACACGGTACTCCACTTCAGCACTAGAGCGAGAAACCGTAGTTTGCCGCTTGGAGGACCAGGACACCAAGTTGTCGCCGAGGTAGACGCTGTAGATAGAAGTAGAACGCCGAGAGTCTAGACACCCGACCCAGTCAGCGTCGGAGTACGCGGTGAGGGACTGGACAGGGCTAGTTCCAATGTGAAGTCCGGTGGAGAGCGTGCCCTTGACATACCGAAGAATCCGCTTGACCAGCGCGAGATGCAGCTCGCGGGGATCATGCATGAAAAGGCACACCTGCTAAACAACGTAAGCCAGATCCGGTCGAGTCAGAGTCAGGTACTGGAGGGCACCGACGAGGCGACGGTACTCAGACGGATCGGCGACAGGAGCACCATCAGAGGCCGAAAGCTTGGCCTTAGAGTCCACTGGTGTCGACGTGGAGTGGCACTCAGCCATGCCAGCGCGCTGGAGCAACTCGGCAGCGTACTGATGCTGAGACAGGAACAAGCCACCGGAGGAGCGCGTGACGGAGATGCCAAGGAAGTGGTGGAGCTCGCCGAGGTCGGGCATCGCAAACTCAGAGCGTAGGCGCTCTGTGATGCAAGTACGGAGTGCTGAAGATGAGGTCGTCAGGATGATGTCGTCGACGTAGAGGAGCAGGTAGGTGACACCATTGTTCTCTTTATAAATAAAGAGAGATGCATCGGATGCAGACGGGCGGAAGTCGAGCGTGCGAAGATGCGCGGCGAAGCGCTGGTACCAAGCGCGGGGAGCCTGCTTCAGTCCGTACAGCGACTTCTACAGCAGGTACACGTGGTCGGGCGTCGAAGGATCGACGAAGCCAGGTTGCTGCTGACAGTAGACTGTCTCATCGAGATGACCATGAAGAAAGGCGTTCTGCACGTTAAGCTGATGTAGAGGCCAGGAGCGGGAGGCGGCAATGCTGAGGACGATGCGGATCGTGGCCGGCTTGACGACTGGACTGAACATCTCGTCGTAGTCAATGCCGTGCTGCTGGGAGAAGCCGCATACCACCCAGCGCGCCTTGTGGCGAGCGAGCGTGCTATCGGAATGGAACTTGTGCCGAAAGATCCATTTGCCGGTGACGACGTTGGTGCGGGGTGGGCGAGGTACCAGGCGCCAGGTGCCGTTGTCGATGAGCGCTTGGTACTCGTCGGCCATGGCTGCACGCCACTGCGGGTCGGCGAGGGCGCTGCGTAGTCGCGTGGCAGCGGTGATGCGGTGGAGACGAAGGCACTGCTATAGTCGACGGGGGTGATGGCGCTCGTCTGGAGCCGAGTCGAAGCACGAACAGGAGCGGTGCCGGACGTCCCAGCAGTGCTGGGAGGTGCTGCCGCAGCGCACTGCTGGGCGCCTGTGTAGAGCTGCCGCTCCCCGGAGCAGAAGTGCGGGGCGCCGGGGCTGCTACACCGGTCGGCGGGGCAGCAGGACGCGGCTCATAGACGCGACCGACGCGACTTGGGGCTGCTACGCCGGTCGGCGGGGCAGCAGGACGCCGCTCGTAGACGCGACTGAAGCGACCCGGCGATGATGGCGGCGGCACCGGAGGGCCGCAGGCGGTCACGGCGGGGTCATCGATCGGAGCGCCGGACGGCGGCACAGTGCCACGCCCGCCAGGCGGAGCCTGCTGTGACAGCGGTAAATCGCTGTCGTCGTCGAGGAACTCGAGGGAGCTCGCCGTAGTCGAACCTGCAGTGTTAGCGGCATACGGGAAGGATAATTCATCGAAAACGACATGCCGTGAAATGATTATGCGCCGCGTGGAGACGTCAAGGCAGCGGTACCCCTTGTGGGAGGAGGGATAACCAAGGAAGACACAGACAGCGGAGCGAGGAGCAAGCTTATGGGTCGAGGTGGCTGAGAGGTTTGGGTAACACAGACAGCCGAACACGCGAAGGTGGGATAGGTGTGGAGACTTGCCAAAAAGGCGGGAGAAGGGAATCTCGGTACCGACAGCGGAGCTGGGTCGGCGGTTGAGTAGGTATGTGGATGTGCTGAGCGCTTCAGCCCAGTAGGCTGGAGGCATGGAGAAGCATGGTGCGGCTAATGTTGTTAATGGTTCGGATGATGCGCTCTGCCTTTCCGTTCTGAGCTGAAGTGTATGGACAAGACATGCGCAGAAAGATGCCATGGGCAGCGAGGAACCGGGCGGTGGAGTTGTTAAGGAATTCAGTCCTGTTAAGAAATCCACGAGATGTTGATGCACATCGGATTTGCGGCGAATGGGAAACGTCCAACAATAATGAGTATAATCATCCAATATAACAAGGTAATATGAATGACCAGAAACACTAGAAACTGGAGATGTCCACAAATCACAATGCAAAAGCTCAAAGGGTGCAGTAGTACATGACGTGGAACTGGAAAACGATAGGCGAACATGTTTGCCTAACTGACACACATGACACAAACTAGAAGCAGACTTAACACATGGAACCAAGGACTGGAGACCGGTGACGGCGGCAGGACCAGGATGCCCGAGGCGGGCATGCCACAAGTTGGCGGTGTTTGTGGAGGCAGCAAAGGCGCGGCTGGTGGTGGCGGCGGTGGGGTAGGTGTAGAGGTCATCGGAGCTATTGCAGCGAAGCATCACCAGACTGGTCCGAGGATCCTTAATGGAAAAACCAAAAGCGTCAAATTCAACGAAACAATGATTATCATGTGTGAATTGACAGACTGAAAGAAGATTGCGAATAATATGTGGAACCACCAGAATATTATTTAGCGCAAAGTTAGATGAAGGAGACGCGAGCTGGGAGTCACCCTGGCAAGTGACTGGTAGGGAGCTGCCGTTGCCGACAACAACCGAGGAGGAGGAAGGACGGCAGCGAGAAAGGAGTATACCGTCGTTGGAGCTCATGTGCGAGGTGGCACTGGTGTCCATCACCCAGGGGGCGCTGCCCGATGTGATCTGCATCTGGTTCAGGGCAGCCACTAGGGCAGCAGGATCCCACACCTGCTGCTGCTGGGTGTAGGCGGTGTGCGCCTGAGGAGGCTGGCCGTACGGGCCAGGTCCGGCTGGAGGACGCCACTGCCCACCTCCGACAGGGAGGCCGACCCCCGGGCTGAAGCAGAACCATGGCCCGGGGGGCGGCTGCTGCTGTCCACGCCGCCCACCGCGGCGGTTGCCGTTCCCGTTGCCGCCCTTGTTGTTGCCTTGGCGAGGCTGAGGTGGGTTGGCAGGGGAACGAGAGTTGGAGGACGAGGGGCGGCATCCGTCGGTGCGGCAGCTGGAGGAGGACGAACTACCCGCAACCAAGGCCGTGTTCTTCTGAACTTGCTCCTCATTGGCGAGGCGAAGTTCCTTCAGAACCAACATGTTGCGGGCTGCGGCGAAGGTGGGCATCACGTCGCGGTTGGCGATGTCATCGGTCGTGCTGGAGAAGCGAGGGTTGAGCCCGCAGAGCAGATTGAGGACGAGCCGAGGGTCCGCGACGGCCTGGCCGACGTCGCGAAGGGCATCGGCAGCCTACTTCATGCGCTAGCGGTACTGATCGATGCTGGAGTCGCCCTGGGTCATGGAGTGGAACTGCTCGCTAAGGAAGACGGCCCGAGGCGCTTTATTGGCGTGGAACAGGGCGGCAATGGCGTCCCAGAGATCGTGGGCGTCCTGATCTTCTGCCATGGCGAGGTCGAGGACGTCGTCGGAGACGGAGCCGAACATCCAGCCACGGACGGCGCAGTCCGCTGCATCCGACAGCGGATCGTCGGGATCGGCGGCAGTGGTGTCGTCGATGTGGCCACGTAGCATGAACTTGCCGCAGAGCGCCTTGACGAACGCGGAATGGCACCTGGGAGTTGGTGCCTTCCCGGGCCGATCGCCGTCCAATCACCCTGAAGTGGGTGTACAAGCTGAAGAAAGATGAGCAAGGAGCCGTGATCAAGCACAAAGCTCGGCTTGTTGCTCGGGCATTTGTGCAACAGGAGGGGATTGACTATGAAGATGCATTGGCCCCTGTTGCACGCATGGAATCAGTACGACTGCTGCTAGCTCTGGCTGCACAAGGGTGGATGGTCCACCACATGGACGTCAAGTCGGCGTTTCTGAACGGGGAGCTCAAGGAGGAAGTCTATGTTCAGTAGCCGCCTGGGTTTGCCATTCGTGGGGAAGAAGGCAAGGTTTACCGTCTCCGCAAGGCCTTGTATGGACTACGGCAGGCACCCAGAGCGTGGAACGCGAAGCTGGACTCAACTCTGAAGAAGATGGGTTTTGTGCCGAACAACCATGAAGCAGCCATCTATCGAAGAGGCTCAAACGGCTTTGTCCTGCTGGTAGGAGTCTATGTGGAGGATCTCATCATCACTGGAGCTAAGGAGGAAGAAGTGAAGGCCTTCAAGACAGAGATGAAGTCCATTTTTGAGATGAGTGACCTTGGGCTGCTTAGCTTCTACCTTGGAGTTGAAGTACAGCAAGGCAACAGTGGGATCACTCTGAGACAGAGCCACTATGCCAAAAGGATTGTGGAGTTGGGAAGCATGGCTGATTGCAACCCAGCTACCACTCCAATGGAGGAAAGACTGAAGCTGAGCAAGGACAGTACAACCGAGGAGGTGGATTCCACTCATTACAGGAGGCTGGTTGGGAGCTTAAGGTATTTGGTCCACACCAGACCAGACCTAGCATTTGTAGTGGGCTTTGTGAGCAGGTTCTTGGAGAGGCCAACCACTGAACACTAGCAAGCAGCCAAGAGAATCCTCAGATACCTGGCAGGGACACTTGACTATGGTCTCCACTTCACCAAGGCACCAAACTCAGCAAGGTTTGTGGGTTACTGTGATTCAGACCTTGCTGGTGACATTGATTCCAGCAAGAGCACAACTGGTTGCCTCTTCTTCCTAGGCAACAGCTTGGTCAGTTGGCAGTCAATCAAGCAAAAGGTGGTGACACTCTCAAGCTGTGAGGATGAGTATGTGGCCATGACTACAACAACAACACAAGCACTATGGCTATCAAGGTTGCTGGCTGACTTGCTCGGAAGAAGAGTGGAAGCTGTGGAGCTGAAGGTGGATAACAAGTCTGCATTGGCACTTGCCAAGAATCCAGTGTTCCATGACAGGAGCAAACATATCAGGACCAAGTTTCACTTCATCAGAGATTGCATGGATGAGGGAAGCATCAGGGCAGACAACATCTCTACAACTGAGCAGCTTGCAGACATTATCACCAAATCACTTGGGAAGACCAAGTTTGAAGATATGAGAAGCAAGATTGGGCTCAAGAAGATTATCAAGACAAGTTGAAGCAAGGCTTAGGGGGAGAATTGATAGATAAGCCGCTGTAAAGCACTTTAGCCATTAGTTTCTATTTCAGTCACTAGACAGTACTTAGCTTTACTTTATGCTAATTCTGCTTTACTCTTTCTTGACCCTCAAGTAGCTATGTAAAATACTTTAGGAATATGCTCTAGAGAGCAACTTATATCTCAAGATGAACTCTTGTATATAAAGAGATACTAGGCCAAGAGGTATTCAGCCTTTGGCACACCAAAATTTGAGTCTATTGCTAACAGTATTTCCCTAAAAAAAAGATGGATGGAAGAATCCTTTGTGACTTTAATATTAGGTATAGATTTAACTATTTTTTTTCTCTAATCTTTTGTAGGTTTTAGAAGCATTACTCCCTGAAGGTGTAATAATTCCTACAGGCTTTGAAACAACAGGGCATATTGCACACTTGAACTTGCGAGATGAGCATCTGCCTTACAAGGAACTTATCGCTTCGGTAATATGTAATTACACAATATATTGGTGCCCTACATTACTTTGAGTTTTTTCCTTCCATCCAATGCCTTGACTTGAATTGCAGGTGGTTCTTGATAAAAACAAGCCAAAAATCCAAACTGTTGTCAATAAGACAGATGTTATTCAAAACAACTATAGAACCATGCAACTTGAAGTTTTAGCTGGTAATGGTTCCCTTCGTACGATGGTCATTGAGAACGGCCTTCGTTTTCATGTTGATCTTGGTACAGTGTATGTTCTTATTCTTACCTATCTCTCATCTGGCTCTTATTTTTTGATTGAGATGTTAATAAGTGATTCCATTTAGTATCACCATACGATGTCACATAGCCATAATTCTAATATCGAGCTTTCATACAGACATGAAACTTGTAGAGAGCAACTAAATGATCTGAGGTGTTTATCCTGCCCCATTTTTCTCGACCACACTTGAGAGCTGCGGATATTAAGAAAAAAAAATGATCAATAAACCTGTACAACTCACACACTTATAAACCTATTCAACACCCTGAACTGGTCTATTGTATCACCCTTAAAAATCTGATCAAATTTCTCCTACATTTGGCGAGTATAACAAAATTTTTTCATGTTTATAGAAAAAAATCATTTTACGAAGAAGAAAGGTTAATTGCCTTTATATTTGAAAATTCAAAATCTACTCATATATGCAAAGGTCATAGCAAACTATTCCAGATTACCTGTTACTGTAGAACCAGCAAAACAAACAGAAGACATATTTTCATTTATAGTTTCTCGCCCTACAATGTGCCAAGATTTTTGGCCTCTGCTGTCTCCAGTAATATTTGTCCACCAAAAGATTGTATCATAGGCACAGAAATCCTGTGGCGCAGTGAACATGGCACTCAATGGCTTGCAAGCTGACGTGCATATAGTTGTAAAGGAGCTAAAAAAAACTGGGTGTCCTCATCGCCTTGTCAAAAAGAGTAGCAAAATGGGGGAGTAGGGGAGGGAAAACAGAAAGGAAGAATAGGATGAGGACCTGCGAAGGTCAAACACATGTCGCCACTGCCATTAAGGATTAAGAAAGATGGAAAAGAGTGGGAGAACCCCTTACCCATTTCCGTGTGCATTCCATCACCAGGAGCAGGCCAAACCCGAAAAGCCGGGAACATGAATGGAATTGGGATAAAGGGGAATATGAAAAGGATAAATGGCTATGGGAATTCAACAAAAATTAATAGGAACAGGGAAGTTCATCCAGGACTCTCACACAATTACACACTAAGTTACACTATTACATATCTAACATATGTAAACAAGTGAACAACTGAGGATTTTATACTTTGGTTGAAAACCATTGGATCGGCAAGCTAGGTATTCTCTCACTCGCACCACAGGTTTTTGGTCAGGCAATAGCTATATCAAACAGATGGAAGGAAATGTTGGCCCACTGAAGCTCATCAGTACACTCACAGACTCACTCACGGCTAGAGGTAGGAAGACTTGAGAACAGAGAGCACAACACAGCACACACGCGCCTGGAAGTGCAGCAACTGAACTGCCTTTTCAATTGCAGATGCTAGAGTATATATACACACCTTGTACCAACTAATAGTACAAGGGTGAGGTCACCCAACTACTACATGGTTGAGATCAGCCACTACTACTAGTGGCTATAACCATACATCTACTTGTACAATCTAGTACATGAAGTAGTGGCCCATTGCCATACCTCAATTGGAGTCAGTAGAGCTGACAGATTGCCACCTCTGCTGCTACAGCAAAATCGAGAAAAGGGGGAGCGGCAGATTATCTCACAACTGTTCCCCTAATCCCACTGCTAACTCGAGATCTTGATGTCCACCATGCCAATCATCTTCAGCTGAGTGAACTGAAGATGCCTGAGTGACTTGGTGAGAATGTCTGCTAGTTGTGTGCCGGTCTCGACGAACTCAAGGACAATCTGTCCTCCATCGATGCAATCCCTAAGGAAGTGGTACTTGATGTCGATGTGCTTGCTCTGGTTGTGGAGGATAGAGTTCTCGGTGAGAGCGATGGTGGGCGAGCTTCCTTGCCCGTGAGCTCGCGCAGCAGCCGGCGCAACCACACAGTTTGCCACACCATCGTGGCCGCCGCAACATACTCCGCCTCGCATGTTGACAAGGCCATCACCTTCTTTAGGGATTGCAGGGTTTAGGGTTTAGGGTTTAGGGGGTTTAGGGTTTAGGGTTTAGGGCCAGGCAATCAGGGATGAACCGAGGAAGACGAGCACGCCAAAGGTACTTTTCCGCCCGTCGATGTCGCGCGCCATGTCCGCATCGCTGAAGCTCTTGAGCCACAGCCCAATCCCCCACCGGTCTTGGAGAAGACAACTCTTTGGTTCGTCGTCCCCTTGACATAGCGCAGCAGCCGCTTCACCGCTTCCTAGTGATCCTCCCGGGGACTATCCATGAGCGGCCCACATATCCCACGGCGAACGCAATGTCTGGCCCGTGTGGACGACATAGCATAGCTTACCGATGGTACTCCAGTAGCTTGTCGTGTCCACCTTCGCCGAGGTGCTGGCCTTTGTTAGCTTCAGCCGCTCCTCCATTGGAGTTGCACACAGCTTGCAATCAGCCATGCTACTTCTCTCCAACAGCTTCTCTACGTCTACGTGCTGGAACAAAGTAAGCATGCTCTTCCCTTGTTTCACCTTGATGCCGAGGTAGTAGGAGAGCAGGCCAAGATCAATCATGCAAAATTGCGCCGCCATCTCACACTTGAAGCCATTGATGACCTCTGTTCACATTCCGGTGACGATCAAGTCGTCCACGTACACGCTGACAATGAGCTGCTCCTTCCCCGTCATCGCGTGTACAGCGCATGCTCTATGGCACACCGGGTGAACCCAAGCTCTCTTAGCATGGCGTCGAGCTTGGCGTTCAATGCCCACAAGGCTTGCCGCAGCCCTTAGAGGGCCTTGCGCGGACGCATCACCTTGTGCCCTGCTCCCTTGACGTTGAAAGCCTGGAGCATGCTAGACGAAGACCGTCTCAGCCGGCTCGCCATTGAGGAAAGCAGAATTCACATCCAGGTGGTGGATGCTCCACTCGTTTGCTGCTACCACTAGCAGCAGGCGAATGGACTCCATCTGTGCCATGGGCACAGACTTCCTCGAAGTCGATGCCTTCCCTCTGGACGAAGCCTCTAGCGACAGGCCACGCCCAATGGCGCCATGCTTGTCCCGCTTTACTTTTGGTCTGATTGGTTGATCGCTCTAACTTGCATAGCATGTATACCTTATGTAGCATACCCTTATCCTACATTAGGCAATGCAACTTGTAGTTGTTTGGTTGTACTGGATAGGAAGCTGTGTACTATTGTGCACGTAATTGGTTTCCATGCATAGGCACAGGGAAGTACAAACGTGTGTGTTTGGTTGACTGCACAAGTGGTGTTCGGGTTATCTCAGTTGTATCCCACCCCCTCTTAATCTGTCTCTAGCTTGACTTCATAAGTGGTGTTCCTAGGCTTTTTATTACCGCAGCTAAGGAAATGGCAAAAAAAAAAAAAAACACAAGTGCTTTTTATTACTGCAAGATGCTAGCAACATATACAGCTGAATTAAGTCCTACACATACACAGCAAGATAGCAAGTTCCCAGTGCTCCTCTAGCATCTGCAGGTCGGCGACATGCCCTGCATTGCAGTTCACCTGGTGCTCCTGCAGCGAGGTGTCAAGAGTCCTGCCTGGGAATGGTGGTGAGGAGGAAGCTGCGGAGGCCGATAGCCCAGAGGAAGCCGAGGACGAGCTGATTCTTCAGGCGGGGAGAGATGTCATGGTTGGCAAGACATATAGTAGGAGGCAACACCTCAAGTCTACAACTAGTGGCTAGTAAAAGGCAATAGGCAGAATTATTATGTTTTAGCCTTAATAGATGGTTAGATTAATTGGGCCAGGCCCATTAGTGATTGTAACCCCGCCTTATATATATGAGGGAGACTCATAATGAAAAGACAAGCAGGTTTAGAGTTAATCCCTTATCTCTTCTCTCCCTTCCTCCTTCCTGCCGCTGCCCTTCTCCACCACAAGCAGGCCAGCCGCCAGCCACCAGCCGGCCATCCCCTCCAGAAGCAGGCCGCCGCCTCCTTGCTGCCCTCATTCGGTCTCCGCCGATACTAACTCACGCGAGGACAATCCGACGTGTTACACATGAGTTCATCTTGGGGTACAAGTTGCTCCTAGAGCATATTCCTAGAATATCTTACAAAACTACTTGATTGTCAAGAAAGAGAGAAAGTAAAGCTAATCAAAAGTAAACTGATTACTATCTAATGACTGAAGTAAGAACTAATGACTAAGGTACTTTTCAGCACAGGATTATCTATCAATTCTCCCCCTAAGCCTTGCTGCTACTTGTCTTGATGATCTTGAGCCCAATCTTGCTCCTCATCTCTTCAAACTTGGTCTTGCCAAGTGACTTAGTGAGAATGTCGGCCAGTTGTTCTGCTGTAGAAATGTAGTCAGCCTTAATGCTTTCCTCATCAATGTAGTCTGTGATGAAGTGAAATTTGGTCCTTACGTGCTTGCTCCTGTCATGGAACACTGGATTCTTGGCAAGAGCAAGTGCAGACTTGTTGTCCACTTTCAGTTCCACAGCTTCCACTCTTCTTCCCAGTAGATCAGCCAACAATCTTGATAGCCACAATGCTTGTGTTGCTGCTGAAGTCATGGCCACATACTCAGCCTCGCAGCTTGACAGTGCTACAACCCACTGCTTGATTGACTGCCAACTGACCAAGCTGCTACCTAGGAAGAAAAGACAACCTGTTGTGCTTTTGCTCGAATCAACATCACCAGCTAGGTCTGAGTCACAATAGCCCACAAATCTTGCTGAATTTGGAGCCTTGATGAAGTGAAGACCATAGTCAAGGGTTCCTACCAAGTAACTGAGAACTCTCTTGACTGCTTGTTGGTGTTCAGTGGTTGGTCTCTCTAGAAACCTGCTTACAAAGCCCACTGCAAATGCAAGGTCTGGCCTGGTATGGACCAAGTACCTCAAGCTCCCAACTAGCCTCCTGTAGTGAGTTGAATCCACCTCTGTGCTGTGCTTGCTCAGCTTCAAGCGCTCCTCCATTGGAGTGGCGGCTGGGTTGCAATCAGTCATGCTTCCCAGCTCCAGAATCCTCTTGGCATAGTGGCTCTGTCAAAGAGTGATTCCACTGTTTCTCTGCTGCACTTCAATTCAAAGGTAGAAACTGAGCAACCCAAGGTCACTCATCTCAAAGGTAGACTTCATTTCTGCCTTGAAGGCTCTCACATCTTCCGTAGTTCCGGTGATGATGAGGTCATCAACATAACCCCCCACCAATAGCACTAAACTATTTGAACCTTGCCGATAGATTGCTGCTTCATGGTTTCTCTGTTCGAAGCCCATCTCAGCCTGGGCATTTTTAAACCGGAAACCGAAAACCGAACCGAACTGAACTGAGCCGAACCGAACCAAAATATCGGTTTTTTCGGTTTTCGGTTTCGGCTTCGGATTGTACTCCTGCTAATTTTGGTCATCGATTTCGGTTTCGGTTCCACCGTCCAACAGAGCCGAACACCGAACAAACCGAAGTGTCCACCTAGCCACCAAGCCTTCCAGACAACAGGTCGTAGCCCATTAACGGCCCAAGGCAAGGGACAAGCCTCCACCACCACCGGTTCGTATTATTTTACTCCCAACCTTATCTGCTCGGGGCTGGTGCGGCAGTAGTTGCGTGCGTATGCGTCGGCGACGGCGGGGCAGCGCGACAAGCCTCCTCGGCGAGATGGCGACGGCGGGACAGCGCGGCAGGCCTCCTCGGCGACGGCGGGGCAGCGCGGCAGGCCCCATCGGTGACGGCGGTGCCAACTCGCCGTGGCTGGCCATGACGCAGCGAGTCGCCTACGCCTATATGGCCTGCACAACCGCCGCAAAGCTCATCTTCTCGAGCAGCTGAGTGACGCAAGTGATCCTTGCTTTGCTTGCATCTTGCATGTTTCGAGTGGCTGGAACCGGACACTTGCATTCTTGGATTCGTATTCTTCTATTCTCTTCCTTGCTTCTTTTTTTCATTAGATCTAATCTGAAGAGCCATCCGACCCTCTTGTTTTAATTTAACCCTCGTGGGGACATCAAACAGTAGGAAACGAGGTTGATTGGATCTTGTGGATTTATGCTGAGAAATTGTGATCCGTGTGCTGCACTGTCTACCTGTTTCTCTGTAATGGTATTTCATCGATGTGTTCGGTGGAAACCGAAAACCGAACCGAATACACTGTAACCGAACTCGTCGGTTTATAGTTCTATAAACAACCGATCGGTTCGTAATGTCTAGAAACCGAAGTTTTTAATAACCGAGCAAACCGAACCGAACTTTCGGTTTAAACCGAATGCCCAGGCCGAAGCCCATCTTCAGAGTTGAGTCCAGCTTGCATTCCACGCCCTGGCCGCCTGCCGTAGTCCATACAAGGCCTTGTGGAGGCGGTATACCTTGCCTTCTCCAGGAATGGCAAACCCAGGCGACTGCTGGACATAAACCTCCTCCTTGAGCTCTCCATTTAGGAACGCCAACTTGACGTCCATGTGATGGATCAGCCATCCTTCTTGAGCAGCCAAAGCCAACAACAGGCGTACCGACTCCATGCGTGCAACAGGGGCGAAAGCATCTTCATAATCAATCCCTTCCCGCTCACAAATCCATGAGGTTGTGTTTGATCACAGCCCCGCGCTCATCCTTCTTCAATTTGTACACTCATTTGAGGGTGATCGGCCGACGGCCGGCACGGGGAGGCACTAGCTCCCAGGTGCCGTTCCACTCGAAGCGCTCAGCTCCTCCTCCATTGCTGCTCGCTAGGCAGGATTGTCCTTGGCTTCTGCGTAGGTGGTCGGCTCGCCGGAGTGGGTGAGGTGCAGCTCCGTGAACAGCCGTTGCGCCGGCGGCGGAGTGACTTGATCTCTGATGAGATCGTTGACGGTGTGGTAGTGTAGTTGTTCCCCATCGTAGCAGGCGTCCACCCGCTCTTCATCGTCCTACAAGGGAGTCACGTGCTCAACCCGGCAAAGGTGTGGTCGGCGGAGTTCGGCACTGGTTGAGGTGTGGTCGGCGGCTGTGTAGAGACCTCTGCTTCTCTAGCTGGTGCAGAGCCCGGCGTAGCAGAGCGTGGCAGTGGGGTTAGTGATGGCGATGTCGAGCTAGGAGCTCTAAGCGCCACCTCTGACCACGGGTACTTGGCGGTGAACTCGTTTCCGGTCTCCTCCGATGTGCCGACCTCCGGTGATGCCCAGTCCTAGCCGCGGCCTTTGTCGAACACGACGTCACGGCTGATGCGCAGGCGCTGGGACACTAGGTCGTAGACTCGGTAGGCCTTGGCGCCCTCCGCATAGCCGATGAACACGCCGGCCTCGCCGTGGTCGTCAAGCTTGTAGAGATGTGTTAGGCGCCTGGTGTAGGCGACGCAGCCAAACACCTTGAGGTTGCCGACGGTCGGTGATCGACCGTGCCAAGCCTCGTAGGGGGTGATGCCCTCAAGAGCTCGCGTCGGAGAGCGGTTTAGGAGGTGCACCGCCGTCATCACAGCCTCCCCCCAAAAACTAGCCGACGACTTGGCGCTGCTTAAGCAGAGCACGCGCCGTAGCCACCACAGTTTGATTCTTGCGCTCAACAACACCGTTCTGTTGCAGTGAATGAGCACTGAAATGCCTCTTGATACCTTGATTGGCGCAGTAGGAGATGAACTCGGCGACGGTGAACTCGCTGCTGTTGTCCGTGCGTAGGACCTTGGGCTGGCGGTTGCTCTCCACCTCCGTAGCCACCTTGATGCGCTTGATCGCCTCCCTGGCAGCGTCCTTGGTTGGTAGAAGTACCACCCACATGTAGTGGGTGGCATCATCGACGAAGAGGAGGAAGTAGCGGTTGCCGGCGGGAGTCACCGGCAATACCTGCCTGCATAGGTCACCGTGCACCAGCTCTAGCTGCTCCTGAGCACGGTACGACGTCGCGGTCAGGAAAGAGCGCCGCCTCTGCTTGGTGGTGACGTAGGTGTCACACAGCTACTCCACGTGGTCGATCTTGGGGATCCCACGAGCCATCTTTTCCTTGCTCAGCCGCCGGAGTGCGTCGAAGTGTAGATGGCCGAACCTCCCGTGCCACTACCACGCTTTGTCGTCCTTGCGCGGCGAGACAAAACGGTTGGGTTGCTTCAAGATACAAAATGGAGAGCCGGTTCTGACCTCAGTGTACCTTGGTGAGCAGCCGGCGGCTGCGATCCCAGATGCGAAGCACGCCGTCGTCGATCTCCACCTTGGAACCGCCTGTCGACGATATATGGTCGCCAGTCTACCTAGGGGGTACCCCAAGGTAGTAGATTAGATGACGGAGGTGTGGCGACGGCTGTCAAGCGTAACACAGAGCGTAGACACGGCGATTTAGACAGGTTTAGACCGGTAAGTCGATGTAATACCCTATGTCCTGTGTTCTGATGGCTAGATTGATCTACGAGATACAATACAAGATGTGTTTCGAGGGGGGGTCCCTGCTCGCCTTATATAGTCGGGGAGCAGAGTTACAATTTCCATATCCTAACAGATTACGATCGGTCCCCTATGGAATGGGATCCGAGTCTATCTCCTAGGATCTGCCTTGGCGAGTAAGGCTCTGTAGAGTCCCAGACGAGCACGGCGAGCCTGGTCACGTGTTGCAGGGTCTTGCGAGCTGGGCCGTCCTCGGTCAAGAGGCCCATGTAGGTCCATGGGGGTATACAGAGGTAATATCCCTACACCGCCCTTGTCCAATTGCCCAAGACTCATGATTGAGTTCTTGAGGGCCGGGATGAAGTACACCCCGTGCAGCACCCGATGCTTGCCGGTCTTGCCTTGGAACACGATGGAGCCGACGTCGCGGATGTCCACCTTTGACGCATCCCCGAAGTGCACGGTGCCGCGAACGTCGGTGTTCATATTGGCAATGAGCTGGCGTCGGCCCGTCATGTGGTGCGTCGCGCCGCTATCCAGGTACCAGCCTCCTGTCTTCTCTTCATCTTCGTCCACGTCTAGGTAGGAACGGGCACGCAACTCCTCTAGGCTGACCTCTTGCGCGGTGTAGGTGTATGCCGGCGTCTCCTCGTCCAGCTCGATGAAGCCGTGCGCCAGGAATAGGGCGCCGTCCTCGTCCTCGCACTCGGCGTACTGGGCGCGTGCACCATATCCTCCAGCGCCACCGCCACGGCCTCCACCACGATGGCTGCCATGATCTCCACCACGGCCGCTGCCACGGTGACCGCCACGACCACCACGATCACCACCACTGCCGTCGCGGCCACCGCCACTGTCTCAACGCGGCTGGCGGCAGTCACGCGCCTAGTGGCCCTCCTAGCCGCAGTTGAAGTAGGTGTTTGGTCCATGGTCGTCGGCGGTGGGGTTGTACCCATCACCACGGCCACCGCCGCGCCCGCCGCCGCGTCCTCTCTGATACCGCGGCTACGCTGGTTCTTGGAGCTTGAACCGTCGGAGTCGTCCGCGTCCTTCCTCTCCTTCCACCACGCTCGCCACTCCTCCTGAGTGTACATGAGCTTGCCACCGACGGTGATAGTCTCAGTCGGCGCCTGCTCCTCGCGATCGTCCACTGCCTTGAGCCTCCCGGTCACCTCCTCGAGTGTGAGCGCCTCAAAGTCGAGGAATTGCTCGATGGCGACGACGATCGCGCGTACTTCGCCGACACCGTGTGGAGAAACTTCACGACGCGCGGTTCGTCGATGTCCGGTTCGTCGTGGATGACGAGTTGCTGGTGCAGAGTCGACAGCCGGAAGACAAAGTCGTCGACTTGCTCAACGGGCTTGATGTCGACGTTCTCCCAGTCCCGGCGGAGGCGCTGCAGCATTGTCCGACGGATCCTATCCACGCCGATCCGAGCTGCAGCGGTGGCGTCCCACGCCTCCTTTGCGGTCGCCTTGTCGATGAGCAGGATGCCCATCTCCTTGGGCATGGCCGCCACGATCACCTCGAGCGCTCGCTGGTCGTCGCGGTACTGCACCGGGCCGCCCTTGACGGTCTCCCACATGTCGCGTGCCTGCATCCACAGCTTCATCGTCTGTGACCACTCATGGTAATTGGTCTTGTCCAGCATCGGCCACGCCGTGCCGCTGCCGGAGTTGCGGTAGATGATCCGGTCGTGCGGCGACTCAGGCCGCCCGCTGCCGTGGCCATGCCTGTGGTCTCGCGGGGACTGAGAACGCCGCCGATCTCTCCGAACGCCTGGACTCCTTTTCCTACTTCTCTGCGTGATCTCCGGCCACAGCGCCTGTGCGGTTCTTGCCGCGTCCTCTGCTGCAGTTGTGGCCTGCCTTGCCGCCTGGATCGCCGCCGCTGCTGCTGCCTCTGCAGCCAGCAGACGCGTGGCCCAGCTTTTGGGGTGGCCCTGCGCTCCCTCACCGACGCCTGAGGCCCCGTCCTCGACGGCCTTGGCCCTGGCCTTGGCGGCGGTGCGCTCAGCAGAGGTGGACATGGCTTTGAATGGTAGGTAGGAAAGGGGATAGGGTTTTTGGGCTCTCTGGTTACTAGGCTCTGATGCCAATTGTTGTCAAAAGATAGAATTGGTGAGCCAAAGGCAAACAACACCTTGGCCTGGCATCTCATTATATACATGAGTTCATCTTGGGATACTAGTTGCTCCTAGAGCATATTCCTCGAATATCTTACAAGACTACTTGATTGCCAAGAAAGAGATAAAGTAAAGCTAATCAAAAGTAAATTGATTACTATCTAATGACTGAAGTAAGAACTAATGAATAAGGTACTTTTCAGCACAGGCTTATCTATCACTTGTTCTTCTACCTTAATGAAATGGTGTGCAGTCCTCCTCCATGGTTCGAGAAAAAAACCTTCCAGCTCGAGGATGAGCTGTTTCAAGAGGAGGGGAGAGATGTTATGACCGGTATAACTTATAGCCAAAAGAAGAATAAGAGAAGGGCAGCAAACTGACACTCACAGGGTCGGAAAACCTAGGGAGCGCGCCCACAACCTGGGCAGATGCTTAGGATCTAGAGAGTTGGTTGTGCTTCTTTAGTTTGCAATATAAGCAAAACTCTTGTTTGGAGGGAAGTTTAGCAGGATAACATTCAGGTTGCCCCCTGCTCTTTGCGTGCATTCATCCAAACCCTTCTGATGGCGCCTACACGACAGCAGTCATGGAAGCGCTGGCCGGCCACATTTCACAACTATTACATGAGATCATTAGGCATTAACAGAGGGAGTTGGCCGAAAAGTTTGATGAAGCCCAATTCTCTGGGTCATTCTTCTTGAAAGAGAATATAATTGGTGGAATATTGAATGTATTGCATTGCATTGGGCCTCATGGGCTGATTATATAGGGTACATAGGACTAACACCTCATTTGGCTAGACAATATGATACTATTCCTATTACTCTAACACTTCTCACTGAAAAGGCACTGTCCTTCTCTAGATCAGAGAACAAGAGAAGGGATAAAGCTTCTGCATTTGTACCAATGGGGGGCAGGGGTCCTTGAGCTCTGTAGAAGTCTCTTGTCTCCGGGCTGACTGATCTCAAAAATTGTGGATGATCAGGGAACTGAAGCATGGGCTGGTGTACAAGATTGTTGGCATGCTCTTCAATGGGCTGCAGTTCCATTTGATGAATAGGTGCAACATTCTGTTGAGTCCAAGCTGGCCATCCCGCATTCAATTAGCTGCATTGGAATTTCAGGCACCTCCAAGCCTTCATCAGCAATTGCCAGAACATCTTCAAAGATGGGATGATGCTGATTGCCAATCTGCTGACCAGGTCATGGGGGTTACCATCACCAGGAATGGGATCTTCATCAGCTGCAAAGCCTTCATTTTATGCTCTGAATTGAAGACAAAAACTGGGACCAACCAAAAGTGGCCTCCACCCCTGCGAGGGATCATGTGCATCTGACTAACACTCTTAGATGAAGTGCATATTGTTTGTCCATGTAACAACCGAACCACAGGTGCTAATCGCCTGTGAAATATCCTTGGTTTGATAATCCAGAGGGAAGGCAAGCATTATAATCCAACAAGTTCTTGTAAAAGGACAAGCCCTCAGATTAATACCACCATCATGCTCTTCCAAAACATCACAACTTGAGTTGGATCATCCACAAGCTCTCCGGATGATCACGAAGCTCTCAATCACCAAGAGTAACAAGCACAAACTCTCACTTGACTAACACAAGCGGACAAAGCCCTAAAAGTGATAACCAAGCAAAGATGATTGGAACATGTCGGACCTCTTGAAAATAGTCAGTCCATAGCATTGTAGAGTTGATGCTGCTCTGGCTGCGGGTGAAGGGTGGCCATGGCAATGTCATCATGTCGTTGGGGAGGATAGCCGCAGATGACAGTACGCCCACGAGCTAGCCTTGTCCAGTGCTCCAGATCAAAACCCTAGGGGATGTATGGCTTACGGTCTACTGTAAAGTTGGCCATGGCAATAACATGTGGAGGAAGATTGGCATGTATGATAGAAAATTGGAGAAGCTTTAGTTTTTAGGGCAAGTACGTGCAAAAAAAGTCATTCGTCCATTAACACTTCCCCATTTCCCAAGTTAGCCTTAGTACCATTGGCTCATGGTTCATATATTCACTTTCTTGTCCTCAACTTAAAACTTGAAATATTGAAATAATTTGGATTGCCAAATGAAGTTGTTGATAAGTACTCCCTCTGTTCCAAGTTACAGGTTACATTAGGATTGTCCTAAGTCAAACTTTCCTAAGTTGAAGTTCACAGAAAACTACACCATTATCTACTACATCAGATCATTTGAACTTCTAGATCTTAATATATTTTTCTAAAAACTAGTCAAAGTTGAATTTTAAGACAAAGCTAAAACGAACTATAATTTGGATAGAGTAAAAGGGAACACAAAATCACAGGGTTTGAACTTTGAAGATGAGAAACTAGCCTCTGGTTCAAGATTACATGGATAGAAATTTGAATACAAATGTATGAATGTTTGAGATAATTAAAGTTTATGGATGGAGCTGATCTACTAGCTACCCTTTTGCTTATGATCTACAAAGCTGAATTCCACTTTGTTTGAAGGGTGAGGATCCATTCAACACATGATGATGCTCAAGTGATTACCTCTTATTGGTCATTTATCCCAGTTCTGGAACTAAACATATCTTTCTCTCTTAACCTTGCCTTATATATCTTTTCAGAATTTCACCTATATGTTTGGTTCCATATCCTAATACCCAGTGATCATTTGGTGCAGCTATTGGAATTCTAGATTAGCCACAGAGAGGCAGAGGCTAGTTAACAATATCTTTAGAAACTTGGACGTTGTTTGTAAGTTACAACCTTGCATTTTGCTTCATACTGTAAGATTCTGTTGCATGTTGAATCAGGATCAGTCATCTACTTTGCTGAATAGTTATGTTGTTGCATGTATAATCAGGACAACCATCAAGCACTATTCCTCCTGGCAACATCTTTGTGGAAAGTTAGATAGGACAATTGCTATTTGAAATTGAAATACTGTGTTTCCTGTGCTTTTTATTCATTAATTTCTGCTTTAATCAGTCTGAGAACTTATCTATACAATACAAGAGGTTACCATAATGTGCCTATAGAGCTACTGTTGTCCTAGCTTTCCCATTCTGTTTACATGCATATTTATTTCGTCATTATCATCTTATGCAAACAGCCTATACCAGGAAGAACATCCACTAATTTTCAGATGTGCTCATGGTAATCACGTACATCAATATTGGTGTCTATTTAAAGAACATCATGGAATTTCATATATGTCTTGGAATCCTAGGCCTTGGGATATTAAATGCATGAGTAGTTTATCACCAAATTAAGGATCAGTAGTGCTTAGCTGGAACATTTAAATTTACTGCTGTGTTTTGAAATTTATTTGAAATTGGACTTTGGCAGTTGTAGTTCCTCCACATTCTTATCTTAATTCTTAAGTTGTCACTAAACACTTGTTTTGATTATTCAACCTGATGCAGGTGATATGTTCTCAGGGGTTGGTCCTCTAGCAATTTCAGCTGCAAAAAAGGTCAAATATGTCTATGCAAATGACATAAACCCTAATGCAGTGGAATACCTTGAGAGAAACATGGTTCTTAACAAACTTGAAAGGAAAATAGAGGTATTGACTGAGACATTCTAGAAAAAATAGCAAGGATTTCTTTTCATTTATGTTTATCCCGTGGCTTCTGCCATGTAGAATTAAGTTACTGTGTTCGTATCATCTTGTTTTTATGTAATGGCGTTCATAAAATCTGTTGGATGATTAAGTATATTATTCATTTACCAGCCATTTTCATTATATTTGGTGAATTTTGATAATTTTTTTTGATGGATAGGTTTTTAACATGGATGCTAGAAGGTTTGTTAGTGCAATATATTCAAGCCAGCACGTGCAACCAGTCACACAAATAGTAATGAATTTGCCCAATGACGCTGCTGAATTTTTAGGTGGGTTCCCAATTGCTTTCTTATATACAAAATTCTTCATTGCCATTGGAATCTATATTGGTCCATTCTATGCCATTGGAAATTATGTGTTCTCTTAATTCCTATCATTATATATTCTCTTTCCTTTTATGCCATCGCCGTGACATAGCAGTAACATTGCTGTGAAGTGGTGTTCAAAAAGACCTCCCGCTTGCAGCTGCACGCCCTTCCTCCTCTACTGCTCACTGCTGCATGCCCTGCCTCCTTGTGCTGCTTGCGGCAGAGGAACCAAATTTGATGCTCGTCTATGACAACGTGGAGCTTGGCGTGGATGCACCTGCGAGCATCATTTCCGTGGGGCGTAGCATGGGCATGTTGGTGGCGATGCGGTCACTGCTGGGTGTAACGTAGATAGGGCATAGGAGTCGTGGGTGCTCGATTGTAAGGTGTGCCACAGCCTCCTTTGCTGCACTTGTTGATATGCTTGCCAAGGTCACCATATTCTCTTTGCCCCAGGGCACAATAGGCACCTTGCCGCAAGCGAAGGTGAGCTTGAAGCATGGCAGCAACGTCTTCTCCTTGCCGAGTACATCTTTAGCCATCTTGAGCGGCGCTTGGTCTCTCTGTCACAAGCCTATTGCAGGGCACCGAACGAGGCAGGATGACCCGTGCACCGGTGCACGACATGGCCACATCTCCACTATGCGCGCTCTGCAGTTAGCATGCAACCTTTGCATGAGCGAGCCATGTGCAAGGATGCGGGGATTAATGCACCGTTGCCTTGTCCGAGCAACGCAATGTGCGCAGGCCATGCCATGGGTGCTGGTTCACGCAAGGGAGGCAAGGCACGTGGGGACAGCGAGGCGGTTGGTGATGTTGAGGGTGTGCGGGCTGTCAGCCATGGCACGCGCTGGTGGCAGGCGTGAAGGAGGTGAGGGGGCCGGCTGTGGCCACATGTGCGGATGGTACAACTGAGTGGTGATCGGTGAACCAGTGGCACCAGGAGTTTGTGGACGCGTAGTGCAGGAGGCAGATGGAGGGCTCGTATTGCGAGTGGCCTGCAATGGTGGAATGTGGCGCGAGTGCCGTCCAGTGGTTGCGGGCGCGTGGCATGGGAGCCCTTGACGTGTGAAAGAATTGCTAGTTTTTCTCCCCTGAAGGAACGGTTGCAACGATACGGGCAGTTATACAGTGGGAACGAACATGGTGCCACTGGTAGCAGCCACAGAGATTTTGCACGGGATCTAACGACAATGGTGAAGGAAAGTATAATCAGGAATAGATTGGATTGATTGATATGAGGCAAGGTACAATTACATATATATACAGGCAAGGATCAAGAGTCCTATAAGGATCAAGAGTCCAGAGTCCTATAAGGATCAGGAGTCCTTGCCGTATCCGTATCTATCTGGCCTGCCATATCTATCTAACCCAAACAGTCCTGCGCCGATTAGGGTCCTGACCAGCCCAAAGGGCGCCTATTCTAACACACCCCGCAGTCCAAACGTCAGCCACTTTGCACGTTTAGACTGGACCGAAACTCCGTGAAGACCGAAGAAGGCAGCCCTTTGGTGAAGATATCCGCATATTGTGAAGTGGTAGGAACATGCTGGACACGGAGATCACCAATGGCAACTCGCTCTCGAACGAAGTGAAGATCAATCTCAATGTGCTTGGTACGCTGATGCTGAATTGGATTGGAGGACATGTAGACTGCGCTGATGTTGTCACAATACACCAGCGTGGCGCGCCGAAGGGGCGTGTGCAGCTCGATGAGAAGTTTTCGCAGCCAGGTGGCTTCTGCAACTCCATTAGCCATTGCGCGATACTCAGCTTCAGCACTGGATCTTGATACTGTGTTCTGCCGCTTGGATGACCAGGAGACTAAGTTATCACCAAGGAACACCGCATAGCCCGAGGTGGACTTGCGAGTGTCTGGACAACCAGCCCAATCAGCATCGGTGTAAACGACAAGATCCGTAGAGGAAGATGGTCGCAGCAGTAGACCAAGGTGAAGTGTGCCTCGGATATACCGGAGAATCCGCTTCAGGGCAGCAAGATGAGGCTCTCGAGGGGCGTGCATATGAAGGCACACTTGCTGAACGGCGTACGCAATGTCCGGGCGGGTGAATGTCAGATACTGTAGGGCGCCAGCAAGACTGCGAAAGTCTGTGGCATCAGACACTTGGGCCCGTCAGCTGCAGCAATCTTTGGATTGGTGTCAACTGGAGTAGAGCAAGGCTTGCATTCTGCCATACCAGCGCGATCCAGAATATCCAACATGTACTGTCGCTGGGAGAGGAGTAAACCAGCACTGCTTCGCTGAACCTGCATACCGAGGAAGTGATGCAATTCTCCCAGATCTTTCATGGCAAACTCTCGCTGCAGGGCTGAGATGATCCGCCGAAGAAGATCAGAAGAGGAAGCTGTGAGGACAATGTCATCCACATAGAGCAACAAGTAAGCTGTGTCGGAGCCGCGATGGTAAATGAAGAGTGATGTATCTGACTTAGCTTCAACAAAACCGATGGACAGAAGGTAGGTAGCCATTCGACTGTACCAAGCACGTGGGGCCTGCTTGAGGCCGTAGAGGGACTTCTTGAGCAGGCAGACATACGCAGGACGAGTAGGATCCTCAAACCCGGAGGGCTGCTGGCAATACACTGTCTCATTCAGAGTCCCATGGAGAAAGGCATTCTTAACGTCGAGCTAGTGGATGGGCCGGTTGCGTGAAAGAGCCAGCGAGAGCACTGTGCGGACAGTAGCAGGCTTCACCACCGGACTGAAAGTCTCATCAAAATCCACACCAGGACGTTGAGTGAAACCACGGAGTACCCAGCGGGCCTTGTACCTCTCAAGGGAACCATCAGACTTGAACTTATGCCGAAAGATCCACTTGCCAGTGACAACATTGGCCCGAGGGGGGCGAGGTACGAGAGTCCAGGTGTCATTCTGCAGAAGGTCACGATGTTCTTCTTCCATAGCCGCTCGCCAATTGGGGTCGGCAAGAGCACTGCGGAAAGTCTTCGGCACTGGAGAGAGCGAGACGGTGTGATAAGTGGCCGGCATCCGAAAACCACTCTTCGCCCGCGAGCCCATAGCATGCTGGTTGCTCACGGGGCGAACAGGAACGGCACCCTTAGGCAAGGCAGCAGTAGTACTTGGCGATGCGGGCACAGGTGGAGGTCGAGGCCGGCGGCTGTAGTGGTGCTCGAAGAGGCGCTCGGGGCGAAGAGGCGGAAATCCGGGCGGAGGCCCGCGGGGCGCCTGTGGTGGCGCTGAACCCGTCGACGAGGTAGGTGACGACGCGCCAGCACGAAGGGCTGGCGGGATGTAGAGAGGCCCCGTCGCGGATGCCGCGCGTGGCGCGAAAGGAGGCCCCGGTGACCGGAGCGCCGGTGGGATGTAGAGCGTCGGCACCGGGAAGTCATCAGCAGCCTCGGGCGCCCCAGGCACAGTCACAGAGTGACCGGCAGGGGCGCTGGTGTCGCCAGAAGGTGCCCCAAGGTCGGCCACACGAGGACCGGCAGGGACAGCAGGAGCGTCGGAGGTGCTGGGATGCAGGAAACAAAGTGGGCGAGGGTCCAATAGGAGCGGGCACCACATCATCAGTAAAATCAAGAAACTCGAGGTCGGCCGGGGTGCTAGGACCATGACGTTCAGCAAAGGGAAAGGCCGTTTCATCAAAGATGACGTGCCTGGAGATGATAACTCTATTGCTGGAAAGGTCAAGGCAGCGGTATCCTTTATGGTGGGAGGAGTAGCCTAAAAAGACACAGAGAGCAGACCTGGGAGCGAGTTTGTGAGATGTGGTGGCAGATATGTTTGGATAACATTTGCAACCAAAAACCCGAAGATGATCATACGTAGGCAGCTTTGCAAATAATGCAAAGTGGGGTGTAGAGAGCTGGAGAGTTTTGGTAGGCAATATGTTAAGGAGGACAGTGGCTGTGGAGAGGGCATCCACCCAATAGGAGGGAGGCATAGATGCCTGAAAGAGCAGTGAGCGAATGACATTATTGATGGTACGAATAATGCGTTCAGCTTTACCATTCTTAGACGAGGTGTAGGGGCAGGACATGCGAAGATGGATGCCCTGAGCGAGGAAGAAGTGGCGAGTACTCGAGTTGTCGAACTCTTTCCCATTGTCGCACTAGACCGACTTGACACGTGTGTCAAATTGAGTGGAGACATGGGCGATGAACTGAGCCAGCGTGCTGAAAGTGTCAGATTTGAGGCGCAAAGGAAATGTCCACAAGTAATGAGTGCAGTCGTCAAGTATAACCAAGTAATATTTATAACCAGAGACACTGACAACCGGGGAGGTCCACAGATCACAGTGAATGAGATCAAACTTGCTAGACGCACGAGAGGTGGACGCATAAAAGGGCAAACGAACATGACGCCCTAACTGAAAAGCATGACACAAATCTGAACAATCACTAATATGGCACGAAGTGCTGGACGCAAGTTTGGACAACGCCTCATGACCAGGGTGGCCAAGTCGCCGGTGCCACAGCGGGGAAGAAGCCTGAGCGACAAGGGAGTGAGCTGGAGGTAGGCGCAGAGGGTACAACGGCCCGGAGCTATTGCACCTGACGATCTCGGTCCGGGAGGGAAGAACCTTCACAGAACAACCAGCAGGGTCAAACTCCACAGAACAATTATTATCGATAGTAAATTGGCGGATAGAGATGAGATTCTTAATAAGTTGTGGTGACACAAGAACATTATTAAGACACAAAGAAGGAGACAACTCTGTAAAACCAGTAGCAGTGACAGGCATGATGGAACCATTACCTACGACAATAGATGAAGGAGTAGGATACCGCGAAGGAAGAATATGTGAAAGAGAGGAGGACTGGGATGTCATGTGGGAGGTAGCACCTGAGTCGAAATACCAGTCGCCGGACGAAGGTGGAGTCAGGGACGTGGTGCTGAAGGCGGAGGCAAGCGCCGTCGGATCCCAGGAGGGAAGGCCAGCCACGGGGTTGTAGTACCCGGGGGCAACCCAGTGTGCAGCACCGTCAGGGGCAGCAGCCTGGCTGTGGGTGACGAAGGCCTGCTGCTGCTGCTTCTGTGCGAGGAGCGCCTGCTGGTGCGCCTGCTGTTGCTGCGCCTGGAGGTGAGGGGGCACCGGGATCGGTGCTAACAGAGGGCGGGGGCCTCCTGGCCACATCTGGATCGAGCCCATCCAGGGGTTGTAGTAGCTGGGCCAGGAGCGACCACCACCGGGGGCAGGCTGCTGCTGTTGCTGCGCGCTGGTGGACTGCTGCTGGTTGCCACCAGCAGGAGGTCGCGTCCCCTGGCCACCACCGCCGCTACTGCTGCCTTTGTTGCCGCCGTTGCGCTTGTTGCGACGGTTGTTGAAGGGCTTGGAGCTGCCCCCAGCATTGCTGGAACCCGAGCCGGAGGGCGCAGGAGTGCTGCTGGAGGTGTTGGGCGTGCGAGCCAGAGCATCGCGCGCGCGCTGGGCGGCCGCGTCACGCCCCGCGGCGGCAGCAGCGGCTTCTTCCTCGGCCTCCTTCGCGCGGAGCAGGGCGGCGTCGCGCGCAGCCAGGCGTTCGTGCTCCAGGCGCTGAGCCTCGGCCTGCTGCTGCGCGATGTCAGCCTCCTGGAAGGTAGCAGAGGATTCGGCATCGACGGGCTGGCCCTTGGGGCCCTTGGGGGAGGGAGGCGTTGTCGCCATCTGGTTGCGCAAGGGGAGGGAAGGGGGCGCAGCACGGCGAGGAGCCGGCGCGCGGGTTAGGGCAGCGGAAAGAGAGAAAAAAAATTGACCTAGGCTCTGATTACCATGAAGGAAAGTATAATCAGGAATAGATTGGATTGATTGATATGAGGCAAGGTACAATTACATATATATACAGAAAGGATCAAGAGTCCTATAAGGATCAAGAGTCCAGAGTCCTATAAGGATCAGGAGTCCTTGCCGTATTCGTATCTATCTGGCCTGCCATATCTATCTAACCCAAACAGTCCTGCACCGATTAGGGTCCTGACCAGCCCAAAGGGCGCCTATTCTAACAAATGGCATTGTCATCTAAGGGAGAGAATATACAACCAAGGGCATAAAAATAAACTCGTATTTTTCAATGGCAGGGACAAGTATAAGTCTTAATGACGTACAAGGAATTTTTCTTTTTTTAGTATGGGTAACTGGAAAACAATAATTGTTATGTTGTTTTCTTCAACTTTGCCTGATTACGGCATGTTTGGATCTTTTGCTGGTTCTGTGGGTTACCTAGCTAGGCAAGAAAGTGGTATGGGGAAGGTTTTGGTTTTCAGCAAGCTTTGCCTTGGGGTCTGTGTTTTCCATCTTTTAGTTCATCAGCTTGAGCAAGCCAGATTGTCGCTCCCGGCCTTGGCAAGGCTAACCTCACCAAGTGAGGCGGGGCAAGTTAGGCCAACAAGAAAACTAATTGCACCTAGTTCTCCCTTTATTTCTAATTATTTTAGTCTAGTCCCAAATCATCAGATGTTATCAAAATTGTATTAGCTTGGATTTCTGGTGAACTTCAACACTTGCACCAGTTCTCTGGACACTAGAGCGACCCATGCAATTTATCAGATGAAATTGCCATGTGCGGACAAGCCTACAGAAGGCGTGGGAAGAAGCCAGCGGCAGAAATCAGTCACTAAATTAGCCAGTCAGTGATTAGAATTATTGAATTAGTTGAGTAGTACTGAGTGAAGTTTTAGGACATCACAGGAGAGATTTTGGAATAAACTCAGGCGTCATGGCTATGTGAAGCAAAACGCTGGAAAAAGAAATGAAGAAAGGATTTGCCTAATCCCTCTCTTCTTCCTCTAAACAAAATAGGGAGCCAAAGGGGCAAAACCTCACTCCAATCCCAGCGAGATTACGATCTGCATAGTTGAGGCTACGCCTCCACCATTGCTGCCATGCCATGACATAACAGAAATTATCCCAAGTCCAGTACATAAAATTTATTGGATGTGACAAATGGAGCATACGTTAATATTGCCATTTTTCTCACCAAGAAAAAAATAATTAAGAGACTTGCTAAGATTATTTTCCTTTCAGGCAATGATTATTGCATATATTTTATATCAAAATTGTAGTTTTATTTCATTGCATTTCTATAGGTACAATCTACACTTTATGGTTCTAAAAATAAAACAACCTATTAGGCAAAACCACAAACCCGACAAAATCTGATTATGTTGGCACAAAGATCATTAACATTAACAATTTACAATTTGTCGATGTTTTACTACCGGCAACCCGTCATGGGGTACCCGGGATGGTGATTTGTTCAGAGGGGTGTCGGCGCATGCAGGAACTCGATGGTAAACACAGGAAGACAATGATTTATACTCGTTTGGCACGCTGGGAAATCACGGCGCCCTACGTCCAGTGTGGAGTAGATAGTATGTTGTGTCCTGCACTATTTGTTGTGTTGTGAGGTGTGTTGTGTGTTCCTCTGAGTTGAGGTAAGGTGCCGATCTAGAGACCACTGCCCTCCTATATATAGTCCAGGAGACACGGGAGTCCTAGTAGGTTACAAAGTAGAAATCCTAATAGGATTACGTGTAACTAGTCCTAGTAGCTCTTCTACGTGTTCGAGAAAAAAAGTCCTATTAGGATTACATGTAGGGAATCCTATTTGGACTACGTCTTCTTCTAGTCCTATTATGATTACATGTAGAGAATCCTATTTGGACTAGGTCTTCTTTTCTCTTCTCCATAGGGAACCCTATGTGTCCCGCACCGACAAGCCCCCGAGCATTTCATGATTGAGCTTCAAGGACCGAGTTGTTGTCGACTTGTTCCGGGTTCTTTCTTGAAGCGAGATCTTGAGATGGTCTTCTTTGTCTTTTCTTCGGGACAAAAGTGCACTCACTGAGTGTAGCCCCAAGCCTTTTGCTTGTTGGGACAAGAAGCCAGAGGGTCCCTTTAGTCTTCTTGGTTGCTCCGAGTTCTTTTCTAGTGGGTGCAATTTTTCGCAAAAATTGCACTTATTGAGTGTAGCCCCGAGCCTCTTGCTTTTGCTTGCAAAAGTTGGATGGTCTAGATTCTTGTCTTCAAAAATTTATGGCATTATGTATGCCGCAGCCCCCGAGCCTTCTTCGAATCCTTTTGTTTTGAAAAGAAATCAAATGAAGGGTCTTGATGTGTTGTCGTTTGTTGTAGTCTTGAGTTCTTGTATTCTTGGTCCTTTGTCTTTAAATTCGAGCTCCCGGGCGTAGTTGAGGCGAATTCGAGCCCCCGAGCTTAGTGTTTGACTAAGTCGTGATGTTGTTTCGAGTTGTTTTTGATTCATCCAGGTGGTTTCTAGATTTCTCTAGTTCTTGTGTGTACCTCATCTGGGCTGTTTCCTAATCACTTTTGGTTCTTTTTTGTCTTGATTTATGTTTCCAACTTGTCTGGTTAATCTAGGTTCTTTCTGATGTTGACTTGATCTTTGTCTTCCTTATTAGGTTTTTTTTTTCTGATCAATTCGAGTTCTAAGCTTCTCTTGGTTCTTGCCGATCTCATGGTATAGATGTAGCTCCCCTGCATGTTAAACATAAAAATATGTTGTAAATGACATTTCGGATATGAAGTCGGGAGCATGTCTCATATTTGAATAATCAATTAGGGGCACATCATGAGATGCATATAAACTTTTGGGGTAGTTGACCGAGTTGTAGAAGTTGAATGCGCCGCTCCGAAGTAGTCGGTCGTGCTGCTCTTGGGGTAGGCGACCGAGTTGTAGATGTTGATTGTGCTGCTCTTGGGGCGAAGTAGTCGATTGTACCGCTCTTGGGGTAGGCGACCGAGTTGTAGAGGTTGATCGTGGCGCTCTTGGCGTGAAGTGTCCGATCGTACCACTCTTGTGGTAAGCGATCGACTTGTAGAGGTTGATCGTGGCGCTCTTGGTGCGAAGTGTCGGATCGTACCACTCTTGGGGTAAGCGATCGAATTGTAGAGGTGCTCTTGACGCAAAGTGTCTGATCTTACCACTCTTGGCGCAAAGAGGCAGGAGTCCTAGTCAATTACAAAGTAGAGATCGTAGTACGATTATGTGTACCTAGTCCTAGTAGGATTATACGTAGGGAATCCTATTTGGACTAGGTCTTCTTCTAGTCCTAGTAGTCCTAGTAGGATTACATGTAGGGAATCTTATTTGGACTAGGTCTTTCTCTCTCTTCTCCACGGAGAACTCTATAGGTCCTGCATCGACATAATTATTTCTAGTCAGACAAGGACAAAAAAATGATATGTTATAACACAAAGACAAATATCAAATTACAAAAGAAATAATTTACTTGTACTACTTGGTGATACAAGAGTGTTGTCTAAAGTCATCTTAAAATTCAAAACCTTTTTGTTATGTTTCGTTGTTGAAATATTTTTCAAATTTTTATTCACATATATAAATATATCTTTGGAAATTTGGCCCAGATGTGTTCAAAGGGATTTTACGGAATAATAATAAAACAGAACTGCATTGTGTGATGCCAATGATCCATGTGTACGGATTTTCCAAAGCAGAGGACCCAGAACATGAGTTCCATGAGGTAAGCACCGTGTGTTACCATAGCAACATTTTACTTTTATGTTGATATGAGATTCTTTTTTTTTATTGAGTTTCCCTTATCTACATAATTCCCTTTATCATTATCTATGCCTAAAATTGCAGAGGATAAATTTAGCATTAGGCGACAACATCGACACTGTTGAAATGCACAGAGTACGGCTTGTTGCACCTGGAAAATGGATGATATGTGCATCTTTTACTCTGCCACAATCAGTGGCGGCTGCACATCCGAATTAGATTAGCTGTTGAATTTTTGTACTATTCTTACCCCAACCCCCTCTGTACTATGTCCGCAAATACTTCCCTAGCAGATTTTGTTTTAATGTTTCCTAGCAGATTATTTAGATGATGCCCAAGATCATCTCACTGAATTTGGAAAGGTCCGCGTGAAAGAGATCGTTTGACTGAATTGTGAGTTTATTGTCAACTGAACTACTGACCAGATGATCCCTGTCAACTAGGCTGCAGAGCTCGCCTCTGATTTCATTGTCGAGTGGCTTGTTGCCGGTTTGGTGTTCTTTCTTGCTTCCGAGTTTGTTGGATCCATCCATAAAAAAATGTTTGGCCCATCGAGATGATTTTTGGTTAATGTCGACAACGAATTTCCAATTTGGATAAAAGATGTTCTATGGTTAGTTGATATTAATATATTTTTATATACTTTTGAATCACTTTTTTTATTATACTTCAAGGTTAGAGAAATTTAACTGATGATCTTTATAATGAAACTAAGGGCATGTTTGGATGTAATAGGATAGTGCCAATTACTACTATAAAATTGATTTTTGCGAGAGGAAATGGCCTTGGAGGTAGGAAGTATTTTAAACTGCCTTCGCTAATGCCTGAGATTAATTGAGTTGGTCATTTTTAATTAATCAGGATAGTCATAGTTTGCCACCTCGCGAAATCAATTTACTGAGGTGTACAACCTAAATTGTTTGGCGGTCATTATAACCAGCCGCCTTGGTAAATTATTAACCGAGTGGATATTTTAACGCAACCACTTTGGTTAATTAGGCCTAGTCCACTAGTCTACACCAGCTAATATATAATCGAAACCAGTTACGAACCACTCCACTCTCCCTCTCCTTGCTCCACTCTAGCGCTCACCCACACTAACGGTTGTCGCTCTGAGCGTTGCCACCCTCTGCTCCCTCTAACCACATTTGTGCCCCTCCTCTCTCCCAACACAGCGCCCCTCCTCCCTCTCCCTCCCATCACAGTGGCGAGCATAGGTTGTCTTGCCTGGCGACTCGCGTGGGGGGGGGGGGGGGGGGGAGGAGATTTGGCCCCTACCTCCTTGACTAACATCTTCCCCGGTGTAGATCCAACACCCTCCTCCCCGATTGCACTATCGGTGCCTTGGTCTGGTTGAGGAGGCGAGTGGTGTGTGGATTTGGCATCATGGATGCCCTTGGCGGATTTGGTGAGATGAGGACATCAACACCAAACCAACACCATCTCCAGCACCACTTGGTCCTATTACTCGTGCCCGTGCCCGTGAACTCAACCATCAAGTAAGTTCATTCTCAAACTCTTGTTCATTATATTTAGACAATGGAGATACGTGCACTCTTGTTTTGCTCAGGAACAATGGAGAGGATCAGCGGGACACGGGATGGGCGCTAGCTGGATTTGGACTGCAGGACAGCACCAACTTGTGATGGATGTCACGACTTCATACAGACTCCGATTGGAACATTCTCACACTTTTTGGAAAGCTTATCAAGTCTACTTTCCAACGGATCCAGAACCAAGGCTATATCTTATCGGAAACATCCAGAGTAGTCGTTTTTGTATCGAGTCTTTTTCTGTCCACCGGTGTTGCGTCACCTTAATTTGGGCTGATGGCCCATGTATCAAGTTGGGTCCATTAGGGATGCGTCCTAGGGTTGGAGAACGACCCCAACACCTTTGTGGTCGTCCTCCCAACTCCTTATAAGTCTTTAGAGCCGCATTAAACAATTTAGGTTTTGTTTCGTCAAGTTAGCTATTGCTGCCGCCTTTCAGCGCGCGTGTTGGATCAACCGTCCGTCTGATTGTCAACAGAACCTCACCATATTGTGTTCTCAGATTGAAACCTTCATATTCATCTTGCAATTGAGTGCTTGTTTCATCTTGTTCTTGCTGGTTCTTCGATTGCTTGCAGGACGGGAGCCCTAGTGGCTGGTTGTCGTGCCGCAAGATCACGACAACCATTGGAGGTGGTGTATCGGTTGCTAAGGCGCAGCGTCCTTGGACGGTTGTAGTCGAGCCGTGAACGTCATCTCCATCCACCAATTGAGTTATCCACTTTCTTTCATCGAAAGATCGGACCGCGAACCCTACGGGTCGTCATCAGTTGGTAATCAGAGCAAGGTTTATCGGTGAGAGACTTCCAATTCTTCGCAAAAAAAATTCCCATAGTCCAGAAAAGCCAAAAAAAGTAGTAGATTAGTTTTCCGTAATCCCATAAACCCGTTGAGCCTTTTTGCTAGTACTACTTAGTTAGGGCTTGTTGAGTCGTCGGTTGCATCGGTTGTGTTGAGTTGTTGGTTTTAGTTATAGTCCTTTAGAGTTTCGAGTTCTTGTCACGTTCTAGTCCGAGTCTAAGTAGATTTCGTGGCTGTCAAGTTTGAGTCTGAGTTGTTTTCGGTAATCGAGTCCGAGTACTACCCTGGTATTCGCTGCTAGCAAGTTCGAGTCCGAGTTGTTTTCTATAATCAAGTTTGATTCGAGTTCGAGTTCGAGTTCTAGTTCTACCCGTATTCGCTGCTATAAACTCTGAGTCTAAGTTGTTTTCCATAGTTGAGTCCGAGTGCTACTCTTATATTTATTTCCTTGAGTCTGAAATCCTTTCGATATTCGATACTCAAGTCTGAACCACAGAAGTCGTATCATCTTACAGCAAAGCTTACTTTAGAGAGAGAGTGTGTGTGGTGAATTGCTCTTTTGACATCTCTCTGTTCATATAATCAGTTTTGAGGATCCCCTAAAAAAAGAAAAAAAAACAAGAAAAAAAAAGAAAAAAAAGACAAGAAAAAAAAGAGAAGGGGGCTGATCTTCGTGTTGTCTCCTTTGATTAGGTGGTGTTTGTGAGTTCCTTTGTGTCCAGGCTCGCGTCTCTAGCACGGTCTAGGCTAGGACCAGCACAGTACCACCTTTGAACGATTATTCAACTTGCTTTTGTGACTAACGTGGTGCTAGTATCTATCCTTGTCCATAACATTGGCCACCTACAGCTCCACATATTCGACTACAACTTGACAGGTGTTGTGATACGGTACCGATACATTCACTTCCAAGGTTGCAGGTTTGCTGGTTGTTGACCCCTCTTGTTTGAGCAAGGTAAGAACTGGTAAGAGCTTGAGAAACAGGTTGAGAGCGAGTGCCTTGCTGTAGCTACATCCTAATAGTTGTAGGGCTTTTATTTCGTCACTTGTATTCTTGTTGTTCTTGTCTTTTAAACCATGTCAGGAATAGAGAACAATAACCAGATGCCACAAACTCCACGCACCAAGGCCATCATTCAACATTTTACAAGACAAGTGCAGCTGCACGCAGATGGACTTGATCGAGATTTACAGGTGACCAATGAAAAGATTGGGCAGTTGGAGTCCGCCCAACTCACCACCACCACCAAGCTTACAAGAGTTGAAGCATCGATGGCTCGTATGGACAAAAGCCTTGTTGCTCTTCTACAATGTTTTGATGACTTCCACATGAACGACAAAGAGAAGAATGATGAAGGCAACAAGGACGAGGAGCGGGTCGAAGATAATGATGAGGATGCTTACTCTGGAGATATGGATCTTGATGACAATGACCTTCGTGATCGACGTCGCCTACACTTAAATTGAAGAGGTATGGGTCACCGTCGACGTGAGGTACACAATAACAATGATGCTTTTAGTAAGATTAAATTTAAAATACCTCCTTTTGATGGCAAGTATGATCCTGATGCATACATTTCATGGGAAATTGTTGTTGACCAAAAGTTTGCATGTCATGAATTTCCTGAGAATACATGTGTTAGGGCTACTACTAGTGAGTTTACTGACTTTGCTACTGTATGGTGGATAGAGTATAGTAAGAAAAATCCTAGGAACATACCACAGACTTGGGATGCTTTGAAAAAAATCATGAGGGCTAGATTTGTTCCTTCTTACTATGCACGTGATTTGCTACATAAACTACAACAACTAAGACAGGGTGCTAAAAGTGTAGAAGAGTATTATCAAGAATTACAAATGGGTATGTTGCGTTGTAATTTAGAGGAGGATGAGGAACCTGCTATGGCAAGATTTTTGGGTGGGTTAAATCGTGAAATTCAGGACATCCTTGCATATAAAGAGTACACTAACGTAACTCATTTGTTTCATCTTGCTTGTAAAGCTGAAAGGGAAGTGAAGGGGCGATGTGCGAGTGCTAGGACTAACTTTTCTGCAGGGAAGACTAATTCATGGCAGCCCCGTACGACTACTACTACGACTATACCAGCTCCTACTAGCGACAAGCTTCGTGCTACTCCAGCGAATTCAATGGCGAAGACGGTACAGAAGCCTAGTGCAAGTGCTTCGTCCGTGGCATCTACAGGTAGAACAAGAGACATTCAGTGTCATCGATGCAAGGGATATGGACATATGATGCACGAGTGTTCAAGCAAGCGCGTTATGATAGTCAAAGATGATGGTGAGTATTCATCTGCTAGTGATTTTGATGAAGATACACTTGCATTGCTTGTCGCTGACCATGCAGGTAGTGAAGAATGTATAGAAGAACATATTAATGCAGGTGAAGCCGACCGCTTAGTGCACAAATGGAGAAGGCGGAGCAAAATCAGCGACACACATTGTTCCAAACAAAGTGTGTCATCAAGGAGCGTTCATGTCGCATGATCATCGATGGAGGTAGCTGCAACAACTTGGCAAGCGGTGACATGGTGGAGAAGCTTGCGCTTTCCACCAAACCACACCCACATCCATATTACATTCAATGGTTAAATAATAGTGGTAAGGCAAAGGTAACTAGACTTGTGTGAATCAATTTTTCCATTGGATCCTATAAAGATGTGGTTGAATGTGATGTTGTGCCTATGCAAGCTTGTAATGTGCTACTAGGTCGACCTTGGCAATTTGATAGAGATTCTATGCATTATGGTCGAACAAATCAATATTCTTTTCTATACCATGATAGAAAAATTGTGTTGCATCCTATGTCCCCTGAAGCTATTATGCAAGATGATGTAGCTAAAGCCTCAAAAGCTAAAAGTGAGAGCAATAAAAATGACCAATCTGTTGCTGATATAAAAGAGGAGATCAAATTGAAAGGAAATTGTTTACTTGCTACTAAATCTGATATTAATGAGTTGAATGCTTCCACTACTGTTGCTTATGCTATAGTATGCAAAGAGGTATTGATTTCCCTTCATGATATGCAGCGTTCTTTGCCTCCTGTTGTCGCTAACATTTTGCAGGAGTATTCGGATGTGTTCCCAAGTGAAATACCATCGGGCCTGCCACCACTTCGAGGCATTGAGCACCAAATTGACCTGATTCCTTGTGCCTCATTGCCCAACCGTGCACCATATAGGACCAATCCAGAAGAAACAAAGGAGATTCAGCGTCAAGTGCAAGAACTCCTCGGCAAAGGTTACATACGTGAGTCTCTAAGTCCTTGTGTTGTTCCGGTTATTTTAGTGCCTAAGAAAGATGGATCGTGGCGTATGTGTGTGGATTGTCGAGCTATTAATAATATTACTATTCGATATCGTCATCCAATTCCACGATTAGATGACATGCTAGATGAATTGAGTGGTGCTGTTGTGTTTTCCAAAGTGGATTTGCGTAGCGGGTATCATCACATTCGCATGAAATTGGGAGATGAATGGAAAACTGCTTTCAAAACTAAGTTCGGTTTGTATGAGTGGTTAGTCATGCCTTTTGGGTTAACTAATGCACCTAGTACCTTCATGAGATTGATGAATGAGGTTTTGCGTGCTTTCATTGGAAGATTTATTGTTGTTTATTTTGATGATATATTAATTTACAGCAAATCTATGGAAGAACATATTGATCATTTATGTGTTGTTTTTAAAGCTCTACGGGAGGCACGTTTATTTGGTAACCTTGATAAGTGCACCTTTTGCACAGATCGTGTTTCTTTTCTTGGCTATGTTGTTACTCCACAGGGAATTGAGGTTGATAAAGCCAAGGTGGACGCTATACAGGGTTGGCCAGTACCAAAGACTATCACCCAAGTGCGGAGTTTTCTAGGACTTGCTGGGTTCTATCGTCGCTTTGTGCAGGATTTCAGCACCATTGTTGCACCATTGAATGAGCTTACGAAGAAGGGAGTCGTGTTTTCTTGGGGAACCCCACAAGAGAAGGCCTTCAACATGTTGAAAGATAAGTTGACAAATGCACCTCTTCTCCAACTTCCTGATTTTAATAAGACTTTTGAACTTGAATGTGATGCTAGTGGAATTGGATTGGGTGGTGTTTTGTTACAAGAAGGTAAACCCATTGCATATTTTAGTGAGAAACTAGGTGGGCCTCTTCTGCATTATTCTACTTATGATAAGGAATTGTATGCTCTCGTGCGAACGTTAGAAACATGACAGCATTATTTGTGGCCCAAAGAATTTGTTATTCATTATGATCATGAATCGTTAAAGCATATTCGTAGTCAAGTAAAACTGAACCGTAGGCATGCTAAGTGGGTTGAATTTATTGAATCTTTTCCTTATATCATTAAGCACAAGAAAGGGAAAGAGAATATCATTGCTAATGCTTTGTCTAGGAGATATACTTTATTAACACAACTTGACTATAAGATCTTTGGTTTGAAAACAATTAAACAACAATATATACATGATAATGATTTTAAAGACGTGTTGCTGCAATGTAAGGATGGAAAAAGCATGAAATAAATTTGTTCTAAATGATGGCTTTGTGTTTAGAGCTAACAAGCTATGCATCCCAGCTAGCTCCGTTCGTTTGTTGTTGCTTCAGGAAGCGCATGGAGGTGGCTTGATGGGACATTTTGGAGCAAAGAAGACGGAGGACATACTTGCTGGTCATTTCTTTTGGCCAAAGATGAGGAGAGACGTGGAGCGATTTGTTGCTCGCTGCACAACTTGTCAAAAGGCAAAGTCACGATTATATCCCACGGTTTATATATGCCTCTACCTGTTCCTAACGCACCTTGGGAAGATATTTCTATGGATTTTGTTTTGGGATTGCCAAGGACTAGGAAGGGTCGTGATAGTGTTTTTGTGGTTGTGGATAGATTTTCTAAGATGGCACACTTTATATCTTGTCATAAAACTGATGATGCTACACATATTGCTGATTTGTTCTTTCGCGAAGTTGTTCGTTTGCATGGTGTGCCAAATACAATTGTTTCTGATCGCGATGCTAAATTTCTTAGCCATTTTTGGAGAACTTTATGGGGTAAATTGGGGACTAAGCTTTTATTTTCTACCACATGTCATCCCCAAACTGATGGTCAAACTGAAGTTGTGAATAGAACTTTGTCTACTATGTTAAGGGTTGTTTTAAAGAAGAATATTAAGATGTGGGAAGATTGTTTGCCTCATATTGAGTTTGCTTATAATCGTTCATTGCATTCTACTACCAAGATGTGCCCATTTGAGGTTGTTTATGGCTTGTTACCACGTGCTCCTATTGATTTAATGCCTCTACCAACTTCTAAACAATTGAATTTTGATGCTAAGCAATGTGCTGAGTTGATGTTAAAATTGCATGAAACAACTAAAGAAAACATAGAGCGCATGAATACTAAGTATAAGCTTGCTGGTGATAAAGGTAGAAAGCAATTGATTTTTGAACCTGGTGATTTGGTTTGGTTGCATTTGAGAAAGGATAGGTTTCCTGAATTGAGAAAATCTAAATTGCTGCCTAGAGCTGATGGACCATTTAAAGTGCTAAAACGTATTAATGAGAATGCATATAAGCTTGATCTTCCTGTAGCTTTTGGGATTAGTCCCACATTTAACATTGCAGATTTGAAGCCATATTTGGGAGAGGAAGATGAGCTTGAGTCGAGGACGACTCAAATGCAAGAAGGGGAGGATGATGAGGACATCAACACCACACCAACACCATCTCCAGCATCACTTGGTCCTATTACTCGTGCCCGTGCCCGTGAACTCAACCATCAAGTAAGTTCATTCTCAAACTCTTGTCCATTATATTTAGACGATGGAGACACGTACACTCTTGTTTTGCTCAGGAACAATGGAGAGGATCAGCGGGACACGGGATGGGCGCTAGCTGGATTTGGACTGTAGGACAACACCAACTTGTGATGGATGCCACGACTTCATACAGACTCTGATTGGAACATTCTCGCACTTTTTGGAAAGATTATCAAGTCTACTTTCCAATGGATCCAGAACCAAGGGTATATCTTATCGGAAACATCCAGAGTAGTCGTTTTTGTACCGAGTCCTTTTCTGTCCACCGGTGCTGCGTCACCTTAATTTGGGCTGATGGCCCATGTATCAAGTTGGGTCCATTGCGGACGCGTCCTAAGGTTGGAGAACGACTCCAACACCCTTGTGGTCGTCCTCCCAACTCCTTATAAGTCTTTAGAGCCGCCACAAACAGTTTAGGTTTTGTTTCGTCGAGTTAGCTATTGCTGCCGCCTTTCAGCGCGCGTGTTGGATCAACCGTCCGTCTGATTGTCAACAGAACCTCACCATATTGTGTTCTCAGATTGAAACCTTCATATTCATCTTGCAATTGAGTGCTTGTTTCATCTTGTTCTTGCTGGTTCTTCGATTGCTTGCAGGACGGGAGCCCTAGTGGCTGGTTGTCGCGCCGCAAGATCACGACAACCATTGGAGGTGGTGTATCAGTTGCTAAGGCGCAGCGTCCTTGGACGGTTGTAGTCGAGCCGTGAACGTCATCTCCATCCACCAATCGAGTTATCCACTTTCTTTCATCGAAAGATCGGACCGCGAACCCTACGGGTTGTCATCATGGTGGGAAGGAGCTTACCGACGGTGAATCTGGTCAGGAAGAGCCCGATGGTGGTGGATTTGGCGGGGAGTGCACCGACGACGAGGAGGGTTGATCCAGCGGGAAGGAGTGCACTAGCGGTGGATCTAGTGGCGTGGCGTCTTCGTGGATGCCCAGTTCCGACGTCGAGAGCAGTGGCGGCGTGAGGCTCAGATCCAAGCTCGGTTAGGGCTGGGCATGGGATTTTTTTATGGCTTGGGCTCGATGAGGTGAGGGTGCTCGGCTCGCGGAGATTCGGATGAGGCGAAGGGTGCGGGCTCTCTATTTATGGAGCAGAGAGGTGGGATCCCTTGAGTACGGCAAGGGGATGGGGCGGCATTGAACTCTTTGCAGGAGCAGAGTCCATGGCGGGGATGAGCTAGAGGTAGAAGGCAGTGTTAATAGGTGGGGTCACCATGTCAATGACATAGGGGAAGGAAAGGGCTCCCTCGCGGACGAGCTAGGCTAGCCTGGCCGCGCGGCCCAAGAGAGAGGAGGGAGAGAAAGAGCGCCCCCGTGTGGTGCGAGCCTGTGGCGGAGCTGGGCCAAGGCCAGCAGACCCATGTGGAGGAGGAAGAGGGGAAGGGTGAGGATGAGTTGGGCCACTCAGGCTGAAGCAAGAGAGGGGGCGTAGCTTGGGCCGAACCGGCTAGAAGGCTATTGATGGTAGATAACGTCAACATTTAATATAACTATAAACATGATAAATGGATCAAACATGATGAAAATATAGAAGTATAGGGATTTAATTAACAAATTCCACGAGTTTTGGTACATTATTATTTTCTAGGGACTATTCTAGATAACCGCAAGAAAGAATTTAATTATCAAAAAATTATCGGAATTATCCCACGGTGGGATATCTTCCATAATATTCAGGAAGGGTCCAGAAGACACGAGAGCGAAGCAGGGCCCGAGAGCCTGACATGTGCGGCTAGCCGGCCCCAGCCCTGGTCGACCGGCCACCCCCCGTGGAAACCCTCTACGAGCTTTTGGAGTATTCCTCCACCGCCTCTAAGGATTCATCTCGGCCCTACATGAAGTCGGTTTGATCCAAGGGATGATGTTGCACCCACCGGGCTATAAATAGAGGGTAGAACCCCCCTAGAAGCATTGATTGATTCAGTTCATTCATTCAAGTCATTTGGAGGTCTAGTCATCCAGAGCCTCAAACCCTAGTTCATCTAGAGTCTCTCTAGTTCATAGCATAGCTTAGTTAGATCAAGAGTAGAGGAAGTCAAGATACGTCAACCGATCTTGGACTCTCGACGCTGTCAAGAGTTTGGAGTCTGGTATAGTTCTTATTCTCTTCTCTCTTATTGTAATATCTACATTTGTACGATATTTATGGGCAACATTATTCTTCATTATTATGTTATTGTTTACATTGTTCATTGTCTACTTCAATATATATAGTATAGTTAGTTTGCTATTGCGTTCATGCACATGTTCGTATAGCGGTCATCTCTTTGATCATATGGCGGGTGGTAGGCAGTATGTAGGTGTGGTGCTTAGATGCTTTGCTTATCTGTGGATGCCCCCATCTGCGCCGGGTCATTGGGTAGATCATGGATGTGACAGGTCCATTGAGTCCTTTGTAGGTCTCCCTCCGTGCAGTGGTTTGGTAGTGAGGGATTGTCAGGTTGAGGATATATTTGTATATCAAAGGTTTCTGAACTCAACTCTTCTTGTTCATGGCCCCATTGTGGTGGTTGGGAACATTGATAGTATTAACTTAGAAAACAATAAATAACATTATATAGTTTTATCATTTTCTAAAATTTTCCAATTTTAGTTAAGTTGTTGATATTTTAGATAGTGGAAAATTTGAGTTTCTAAAATTTTTTCAATTCAATTCAAGGGTTTGTTGCATTCATGCATTTGCATAGTGTTTATGTATGAAAAATGAATTTAATGTCTTCAAATGCGCCTAGGGTTTGATCCCAACTTCATCTTTCAAAATATCATACTCAATCTCTAAAAGACTAATTCTAAATAAAGCTCTCATCGAATTGCTAACACCTTGATCACGCCGATGTCAAAGTCCTACTTCTTTTCTAACCAATTGTCTCTCTTTTTCCTTTTGCTCTTGGGCTCCTATTGTTTAATCAAATGAGTATTCTACACAATCCTCAATCTATGCTTGATGACTAATCATCGATCTTTCTCCTTTCTCACAACTCATACAAATCAATCTCAAATTGAATCCAATCCTAGACTTTCGCCTAGCCCCCATCAAGGCAACCCACACCTCTTTATTTTTCTAATGGACCAAACCCAATCGTTGTTGCACCTTCTTCCATCTCATGCACAAACAACAACATTAGTTTTCCCATTAATCGCTCCCTAAATTTCCTCTTTACTCCATCATTTCCACCTCTCAAATGTATGAGTAAAAGATAGATATGCATCTCCTCCCACAGCTGCCCTGCACCCATCTGTTGACGGTAATTACCAGCTATTTTGTCACCATCAAAATACCGTCAACATCCTCATATTCAAAGGAAAACAAGAATAACATGAACATAATCTACCCAATAATTTGGTTCCACATGTATATGTCCTCTATTTGAATGTAGGCACAAAACGTCATAATTCAAGGCTCAACATGACATATTTCCAAGTATGGAAAATGTGCAAAATACATACACCATCATGATGGGCATTACCTCTAGAGGCTACCTGCAAAAGATGAGCTCATTTGGCCACAAAAGTGGTTCGGCCGATCCACAACTATCTTGGAAAAATATCAAACCACTGCCATGGTGCCAATGACATGTGGGTCATGCTCCACACGAAAGATGGAGGCCAAAGGCCACAACTCATGTTCGGCCGAACCATAGGTGGGGCCCACCAGGCCCCCACTTAGCCCCTGATCAATGGGTCATCTTCTAAAAGGTCCAGGAGGGCCCACAGGCCAGTTAGGGGTTCGGCCGAACCATCATATGGTGGTTTCACCTCCCCAACCGACTTACCCACTCCCCACATCAACACCCTTGATCCTTAGGCGGTTCTGAAGTCGGTTGGATCCAACAGTGCTTGATGAAGGTGACGCGGATCGCTGACGTGGCACCGGAGTAGCCCCTACTCCACCTCTAGCTATAAATAGACCCCTAGAGCTTGTCACACCCAATTTTAAGGATAAAATTGAATATGAATAACTCATGTGTGCCCAGAGATCAATCACACACATAAGCCGACAAATCTTTAAATAATATCATCACTGAGTGTTTATTACATAACGAATAATATTTAAATAACATAACAGCAGAATATAAAGATAACTCTCGCGACGAAGCTCCACTTCACAGGGAACGCCGACTGGTTGACCACTAGCCTAGTACTCCTCACGGTAGCCTTCATAGCCATCTGAAGGGGTTGAGAAAGCAAGAGTGAGGGGAAACAACTCTTGGGTAAAGGGGGCTTGCTCCCCCTTGGTACTCTTCGCTGCTGGAGATTTCATGGATTTCCTCCACTGGTTCTTCTTGGGACTCCTCCATTGTAGCTTGTGGTTCAGGAGCCTGTGGCGGAGGTACATGTTCACTGGAACTGAGACGAGCTGATCGGCGAAGAGCAGGCATCTTTAACCAAGACAAGATACAGGTAGATTAGAACAACATTTTCACAATAGAGTAAGTCAAGTGTAGCATAAACAGTTTGAGCAAATATATATATGCAAGGATATATGCAAGAAAAGAGAAGGTAAGAAGACCATTCTAACTAGGCTTGCGTCCTACAGTCAACACTTGCTCTGATACCAATTTGTCACACCCAATTTTAAGGATAAAATTGAATATGAATAACTCATGTGTGCCCAGAGATCAATCACACACATAAGCCGACAAATCTTTAAATAATATCATCACTGAGTGTTTATTACATAACGAATAATATTTAAATAACATAACAGCGGAATATAAAGATAACTCTCGCGACGAAGCTCCACTTCACAGGGAACGCCGACTGGTTGACCACTAGCCTAGTACTCCTCACGGTAGCCTTCATAGCCATCTGAAGGGGTTGAGAAAGCAAGAGTGAGCACTTACGTACTCAGCAAGAGTAACATAGGGTTATGAAGCTCAAAAGGTTGACACTGGTTGTACTGCGGTTGCTTTTAACTTGGTCAAGTTTTACCAACACTTAGCTTTAGTTATGCATAGCCCAATTAATAACCACATGATAAGATTAATATCCAACATTAACAATTAAACAACATGATCATCTACACTGTGAGTTTTCCAGGCCGCTCGTAACCGTGAGCACGGCTACCATGATAGATTTACACTCTGCAGAGGTTATACACTTTACCCACAAGCCATGTTACCCAGATGCCCGGGATAGCTAGTCCCATAACACTGCCGAGGTGAGCGGGCAGGGAACACTATGAAGTCTTTCAAAAGTCTTCCTAACATGTTGATAGACCCTACGAACCCAATGCAAAGGGGTATATGGGACACCCCGATGGTACCACCCGCAGCGGTCCCCACACAAGCTATACCCCATAACCAGCTCGGCAAAGGTGCCTTTCACGAACTACCAACATGCTAGTACGAATCTTAATACTTGACTAAAGCCAGAGCCATTATAGCACTTGTGGTTGTATTAGAAATCCCAGCTTTTGCCCTACAGTGGGGTCCTATTCCATGTTGCTACAAAAGCCAATTTTATCTCATTGTTGCATATATCATTAGTCAAGATTCATCTCAAGATCCATTATTGTAAGCATAGCAAAGCTACCCATATGCATGTAAACCCATGGTGACAAGGTAAATGATAACAAAGCTATGGTATAGATCTAATAGGAATCAAGTTAGACACATGCAATATGACTAGATTGAATTATGGTGAATAGGTAACAAGGATGATCCCATGTTAAACTTGCCTTGATTCCAAAGCTCTTGGTGATCCTGATCTGCTGCAAAGAACTCCTGGTCAACGAAGATCTCACCGGCTGTACTCGATCAACATCACCACGCAATCATCCGAACAATCATACACGAAGCAAACAAGACATGATCAGAACATTACACCATAAACAATAAAGAGACTTTGAAAAGATTATAAAACAGATCTATACTTTACTACGATCACACAGATACGAGAATCACGCTAATCGGATCTAAAACGAAGAAGTTAGAGATTAAACGGGATTTTGAAGAGAGATAGGTTTAGCAAAAGCAAAGTAATTTTCTCTGATTTTCAAAAGTAATTAACATAGGTGAAACCTATACTACTGGATAGAGCATGAAAATACGGATCTAACGCAACTCGAACGGGTCGATTTGGATTAGAAACGAAGAAAATATAAGCATTTGAAGTTTAGGGATAAAAAGGAAATTAGGAATTAGGGTTTTTATTTATTTTCGGAATTAAACTGAACTCAGAAAAGAAAATACGTTTTCCCGAGAGGAAAACGCACTGCTGGATGGCGCTTTGGACTGCGGGTTTAGAGTGGAGAACTAGCAGGGGCTCTTTAGCAAATTTGCCACGCGAAAGGGTATCTTCTATTCTGAGCCGTTGGATTAGAACTCGATGGATCGGATTAGATCTCGGATGTGAGAGAGGGAGAGCCGGCAGCGCTGAGGCTGGAGCAGAGAGGGAGGGCGGCGGTCCGCCATGGCCGGCGGCCAGTGCGCGGCGGCGCGAACTCGATCGGGCACTGCAGTGCTCCGTTTTCAAAACCAAGCGCATCGGATGTCAAGGATGGCACCGCGAACTCATCTAGAGCATTGGCGAGGCACGGGGATGACCGGGAGACGCTCGACGACGCGGAACGGCGGCGGCGGTTGCTCGGTGTGCGGCGGTTAGGGCGCAGACGGCGCAATCCACCCGGAAAAAGGTGCGGGGAGCATGCGGGGGACACGGCGAAGCTAAAGCAGGCGAAGGCAGGGCTCGGTTGTGGCGGAGAAGAGCTACCGACGGAGGGCCGCGGCGGCGGTACTTCGGCAGAACGGCGGCGAGACAAACCCGAGAGTAAAAGAGAGGGAAAAGAGGGGCGGGATGTGTTTGGCACTCACGCGAACGCGATGCGCGACTTGGTGAGGCGTATGGAGCAGTCGACGGCGCGGAACGGTGTTCGTTTGACGGCGGAACGCAGCGGCTGCTCTGTCGCGATTGCGGCGGCGCTGCGGCTTGCGGCTGCGAGGCGAGAGAGGAGACGATTGCGATGGGGGAAACTGCGGTGCGGTGCCGGGCTATTTATGGGAGCCAGAGCGAGAGTCCGGAGCGGCTACGCGAGAGCAGAGTCCGCGGCGGAGACGATTGCGCGGCGCGTCGGCGTCGCGGCGGAGTCCGGGTCGACACGAAGAGGAGAGGGGAAGAGCGCTGACGTGCGGGGCCACGGTGCCAGAGGAAGGAAGATGCGCGGCACGCGGAGAAGACGCGGCGCGTCACGGCGAGGAGTCCGCCTCGGACTCGGCAGAGGAGGAAGAAGGGAGAGGAAAGAGATGACAGCTGGGCCCAAGCTGTCGGTGAAAGGAAGGGGGAAGAGGGAGGCGCCGACAGGCGGGCCAGGGTTGGCAGTGAGAAAGAGGGGGGAGGAGGAGGGCGTGGGCCGTCGGCCGAACTGGGCCGGGGAAAGAACTCGGCCGCGGGCTAGATTGATAGAAGGAACAGTGTTTTCCTTTTTCCTTTCTTTTCCTTTTTCTGAAATGAATTTTGTAAATTGGTTTTCAAATAAACTTTGAATTCCTTTTTCCAAAGTTTTGCAAAGCCACACAAAAAGAATGCAAGAGCATACAATGCACAACCATGTGAACCCTAACATGGAATTTAATTTAAGTTTTATATATTTAATTCTATGCTTCACAAAATACTTTAAATTAAATCAAATTCAAATCAAATTAAAATCTAATTTGCTATTCAAATTTTAGGGTGTTACAAATCTACCCCCCTTAAAAGAATCTCGCCCCGAGATTCCCAGATTTTACTTACTTAAAGAGTTGAGGGTAGGTTTTTCTTAGATCTTCCTCTCTTCCCAAGTGGCCTCTTCTTCCGTATACCGATTCCACTGCACTTTACACATCTTGATGACTTTACTCCTTGTAACTCTTTCAGCTGTCTCCAAAATCTTAACCGGATATTCCTCATAGGTCAAATCTTCCTTAACTGTTAGTTCTTCCAAAGGTAACTGTTCTTCGGGTACTCGCAAACACTTCTTGAGTTGAGATACGTGAAACACATCGTGAACTCCTGACAAACTTTCTGGTAACTCTAACCGATAAGCAACTTCTCCACGTCTCTCAAGAATCTTGAACGGGCCAATATATTTGGGTGCTAACTTTCCTTTCATATTGAACCGTTTCACACTTCTCATAGGTGATACTTTTAGATACACGTAATCACCGATCTCAAAAGACAAATCTCTTCTTCGATTATCAGCGTAACTTTTCTGTCGAGACTGTGCTATCTTCAGATTATCCCTGATTACCCGGACTTGTTCTTCTGCATCTCTCAGAACGTCTGGTCCAAACACTTGGGTTTCTCCCGTTTGATTCCAGAACAACGGAGTTCTACACTTCCGTCCGTACAAAGCTTCAAATGGTGCCATCTTAAGACTTTCTTGATAACTGTTATTATAAGAGAATTCAGCATAGGGCAAACACTTATCCCAGCTGGTACCATACTGCAAAGCACAAGCTCTCAACATATCTTCTAGCACTTTATTTGTTCTTTCTGTCTGTCCATCTGTCTGAGGGTGATAGGCTGAGCTGAAATTCAACCCTGTCCCAAGGGAATCATGCACTTTCCTCCAAAAATGCGAAGTGAACTGGGTTCCTCTATCCGACACGATCTTCTTTGGAACTCCATGCTGGCATACTATTCTTTCCATATACAACTCTGCTAACTGTGCTCCCGTATAAGTGGTTCGAACTGGCAAGAAGTGAGCTACCTTGGTCAAGCGATCAACTATGACCCAGATTGAGTCATAACCTTTCTGAGTATGTGGTAACCCAACTATGAAATCCATACCAACTTCATCCCACTTCCATTCAGGTATCTTCATCGGTTGCAACAGTCCGGCAGGTCTCTGATGTTCTGCTTTAACCCTCTGACATGTATCACATATTGCCACGTATTCTGCCACATCACGTTTCAATCCAACCCACCAATACTTCTCTTTAAGATCTAGGTACATCTTAGTGCTTCCAGGATGGATTGAATAGGTTGACTCATGAGCTTCTCGCAGAATTGTCTGTCGAATAGACTTGATGTCAGGAACACAAATCCTCTTTCCATACCATAGTGTACCGTTGTCATCTAACCGGAAACCGGGTGACTTTCCTTCTTTCAAGTTCTCAACTATCAACTGCAGATTCTTATCTTGCAACTGACCTTCACGAATCTCTTTCTCTAGTGTAGGCTCCACTACCATCTCCATAGTATTAGCAACAATGCTCAAGTTGAGATGCCCAAGTTCAGCACACAACTCTTCAGGCATAGGTATCGTCCGAATCTCATTAGCATAACTTTTCCGGCTAAGAGCATCGGCCACCACATTGGCTTTACCAGGATGATAGTGAACATCAAGATCATAATCCTTGATCAGCTCCAACCAACGATGTTGTCTCAAATTTAGATCTGATTGAGTAAAGATATACTTCAAACTCTTATGGTCGGTGTAGATGTCACACTTATGACCCATAAGATAATGTCTCCATATCTTCAATGCATGAACCACAGCTGCTAACTCCAAGTCATGAGTCGGATAATTTAACTCATGCTTCCTCAGTTGCCGCGAAGCATACGCAACAACTCTTCCTTCTTGCATCAGCACACAACCCAAACCAAGACGAGAGGCATCACAATAGATAGAGAACTTCTGACTCAAGTCTGGCAAGGTCAACACAGGAGCTGTAGTCAATCTCTTTTTCAGTTCTTCAAAGTTCGTCTGACACTTCTCTGACCAAACAAACTTAGCATCCTTCTCAAGCAACACGGTCATAGGTTTAGCTAGCTTAGAGAATCCTTCAATGAACCTTCTATAATATCCAGCTAAACCAAGGAAACTGCGAATCTCACTGACATTGATTGGGGGTTTCCAATTCAGTACATCTTCCACCTTACTAGGATCAACTGATATTCCACCATTAGACACAACATGACCAAGAAAAGAAACTTCTTTCAACCAGAATTCACACTTACTTCTTTTTGCATACAACTGGTGCTCTCTGAGCTTCTGCAGTACCAATCTCAAGTGTTCAGCATGCTCATCAACGTTTTTGGAGTAGATCAGAATATCATCAATAAATACCACCACAAATTTATCCAGATATTCCATAAAGACCTTGTTCATCAAATACATGAAGTATGCAGGTGCGTTGGTAAGACCAAATGACATCACCGTATATTCATACAATCCATACCTCGTAGTGAATGCTGTCTTGGGAACATCTGAAGCACGAATCTTCAACTGATGATAACCAGACCGAAGATCAATCTTGGAGAACACACAAGCACCTTTCAACTGATCAAACAAATCATCGATTCTAGGCAAAGGGTACTTGTTCTTGATAGTGACCTCATTGAGTGACCGATAATCAACACACATCCGCTGACTGCCATCTTTCTTGTCAACAAAGATAACCGGTGCACCCCAAGGTGAAGAACTGGGACGAATAAAACCTTTATCCGACAACTCTTTAATTTGTTTCTTAAGTTCTTCTAGTTCTTTTATTCCCATCCTATATGGTCTTTTAGCTATAGGTGCAGTTCCAGGTAATAACTCAATTATAAATTCAATGTCACGATCGGGAGGCATACCTGGCAAGTCTTCTGGGAATACATCTGGAAATTCATCCACAACCCTATCTGCTGGGTTGTCATACTCCTCAAGCTGATTGACGGCGGCTGTCGGTGGAGGTTGCATGACCACTTCAACACTGATCCTGTTTCCTGTAGGTGTAGACAATTCAACTATCTTCTTATCACACTTGATCACTGCATCTTGCTTTCTCATCCAGTCCAAACCCAATATAACATCAATTCCAGCGGTTCTCAAAACTGTGAGCTGAGCTTTGAAGTCTACCCCCCTTAGGGTAACAGTAACCGATGGACAGTAACAATCGGTTCTCATAACCCCACCCGGTGAATTCACAATTATAGGATTTTGCATTGCTACTAATGATGTTCCATGCATTCTAACAAAAGCCTGCGATATGAAAGAATGCGATGCTCCGGAATCGAAAAGAACAGTAGCAGGGATGGAGTTGACAAGGAACGTACCCATCATCACTTCTGGCGCTTCCTGAGCTGCTTCCGCGGAGACGTGGTTCACGCTCCTATTATGAGGGGGTGGCTGGTACCTTCCTCTCTGGTTGTTGCTGTTCTGACTTGGAAGATTTGGCGTGTTTTGCTTCTTGGGGCAGTTATAGGAAAGATGTCCAGGTTCACCACAAGCAAAGCACTTAGTGGGGGTGTTGGGAACATTCGTCCTTGCTGGGGTACTGCTGGACGAGCCTTGACGAGGGGCTGTATAACCACCTTGTTGTTGGAACGGCGGACGTTGCTGGTTCGGGTTACGGTTCCCAAAGTTGGATGAGCCTTGGTACCTCTGCTGGTAACCCTGCTGAGGATAGTTGGGACGCTGGCGAGTGTTGCTTCCAGAAGCTTGTCCCCTAAGCTTCCTCTTCTTGTCCATCTCCCTGCGTTCATTGTCCAGGACGATGGCACGATTCACCAAGGTTTGGAAATTCGGGTAAGTATTACCCTTCAGTTGCAACCGGAGATCATAGTAGATTCTCTTCAAGAAGAGACGCTGCTTATCAGCATCATCCCTTACTTCATTTGGAGCATAGCGAGCTAACTGCGAGAACTTGTCATGGTACTCGCTGACTGACATCTGTCCCAACCGAAGATTTCTGAATTCTTCTTGCTTCAGCTCTATGATTCCTTCTGGGATGTGGCATGCCTTGAAATCCCGGGAAAATTCTTCCCAAGTGATAGCTGGGGCATTGCCGGGGCAAGCATCTTGATACGTTTCCCACCAAGTCTGTGCTGCACCTTGAAGTTGACCAGAAGCATACAACACCTTCTCTTGGTCATTGCACTGTGCGATGTTGAGTTGCTTCTCCACCGCACGCAACCAATCATCCGCCTCCAACGGATCACTGGCATGAGAGAAGACAGGAGGGTGTCCTTGTAGAAATTCCCTCCGCTTGTTGACAGGTGGAGCTCCAGCAGGTTGATGGGGTTGATTCTGCATGAACTGCATCATGGCTTGCATCGTCTGCATCATCTGAGCTTGCATCTGTTCTGGGTCATCACAGGTGGTGGAGGTATAGGGTGCTGGTTGTAGTTGTTGTCGTTGTTGTTGTCACTGGTGTTGGATCCAGAGTTAGTCCTGGTGCGAGGCATCTGTCATATATCTATCATAAGAACAAATTTAGAACCTGACACGTTTCTGGATTTCAGCACAACAGCAGTCTAGAAAAACAGTCATATCTGAAGTTCCCGAACTCAAACAGAGGCAAACCTTACATGGTTGGAAAGATAAAGAAATTATCTACAACTTTCGTAAATCTGACTTTTTCTGATTCTGACATTAACTTAGTCATAAACTGCGATTAAACAGATCTGTCCAGATTACCAAACTGCGCAAAAACATCAACTTGCAGGAATTGTTTCTCTTAACTCCGAACAGATATTAAGGTGATTCTTGAGGCCATGGAAAGATAAGGAAGTCTACTGATTTAGGTTAATTTTTGGTGATTTTAGGACGTTCAGATTTAAAAGAGCAAAGTTAACAAGACAGGGAGGTCTGAAAAAGACAGATTAAAGAAAACTGCAACTTTATTTATTAAGATCTTTCAGAACCCAACCTAAGCTATGAGTGTTGTGGACAGGCCCACAACCTCAACAATCATTACAAAGATCCAACTCACACTTTAGCAAAAGCACAAGCAACTAAACACTTAGATAAACACTAGCACACATGACTCACGATCTAACGATAACTATAAAGGGGATTCCTAACCCTAACACTTCTTGATCTTCTTGAAGTTTGGAGGCAACTCGAACTCTTCACGGAGCTCATCTTGCTGTTGATAGCTGTGCTTGAGCTCCTTGCGTAGCGTCATTGTTTCCACCAGAAGATGTCCATACATACTCATCATTTCTTGGACGAAGTCGACGAGCTCATTGAGAACGGGACCACCTTCACCGTTAGGGTCGTCAGTGATCCAACCTTGCTCCGCATCGAAGCGAGGGATGAAGCGACGTCGGGTATTGGCAACCCTTTCTCTGAACTTGTTGTGGATAGCCATGTATGCACAGAATGCTGCATCCTTCATGCTTGCTTCGAGGTTGGATGTGCAACGCAGCTGTGAAAGGTATAGTCCACTCGTTCCGCTGCTTGCGCACCGGCACTCCCACAGATGTATACCTTTGCCTTCCAATAGGTATTGGCGAGGGGGTGCTTGTATTCCTTGTAGGTGTACATTGTTGCAACTTCAGGTCCGAGGTGGCATTCTCCCACCAGCTCCACCAGTTGGGAGTGAGCGTAACTGCTGTTTGCTCCTCCGCGGATATACTTTGTGCGGATCCACCCGGGCTCTTCTGGCAGGTTTTCAACGACATCATCAGAAGTAGGGGAAACAACTCTTGGGTAAAGGGGGCTTGCTCCCCCTTGGTACTCTTCGCTGCTGGAGATTTCATGGATTTCCTCCACTGGTTCTTCTTGGGACTCCTCCATTGTAGCTTGTGGTTCAGGAGCCTGTGGCGGAGGTACATGTTCACTGGAACTGAGACGAGCTGATCGGCGAAGAGCAGGCATCTTTAACCAAGACAAGATACAGGTAGATTAGAACAACATTTTCACAATAGAGTAAGTCAAGTGTAGCATAAACAGTTTGAGCAAATATATATATGCAAGGATATATGCAAGAAAAGAGAAGGTAAGAAGACCATTCTAACTAGGCTTGCGTCCTACAGTCAACACTTGCTCTGATACCAATTTGTCACACCCAATTTTAAGGATAAAATTGAATATGAATAACTCATGTGTGCCCAGAGATCAATCACACACATAAGCCGACAAATCTTTAAATAATATCATCACTGAGTGTTTATTACATAACGAATAATATTTAAATAACATAACAGCGGAATATAAAGATAACTCTCGCGACGAAGCTCCACTTCACAGGGAACGCCGACTGGTTGACCACTAGCCTAGTACTCCTCACGGTAGCCTTCATAGCCATCTGAAGGGGTTGAGAAAGCAAGAGTGAGCACTTACGTACTCAGCAAGAGTAACATAGGGTTATGAAGCTCAAAAGGTTGACACTGGTTGTACTGCGGTTGCTTTTAACTTGGTCAAGTTTTACCAACACTTAGCTTTAGTTATGCATAGCCCAATTAATAACCACATGATAAGATTAATATCCAACATTAACAATTAAACAACATGATCATCTACACTGTGAGTTTTCCAGGCCGCTCGTAGCCGTGAGCACGGCTACCATGATAGATTTACACTCTGCAGAGGTTATACACTTTACCCACAAGCCATGTTACCCAGATGCCCGGGATAGCTAGTCCCATAACACTGCCGAGGTGAGCGGGCAGGGAACACTGTGAAGTCTTTCAAAAGTCTTCCTAACATGTTGATAGACCCTACGAACCCAATGCAAAGGGGTATATGGGACACCCCGATGGTACCACCCGCAGCGGTCCCCACACAAGCTATACCCCATAACCAGCTCGGCAAAGGTGCCTTTCACGAACTACCAACATGCTAGTACGAATCTTAATACTTGACTAAAGCCAGAGCCATTATAGCACTTGTGGTTGTATTAGAAATCCCAGCTTTTGCCCTACAGTGGGGTCCTATTCCATGTTGCTACAAAAGCCAATTTTATCTCATTGTTGCATATATCATTAGTCAAGATTCATCTCAAGATCCATTATTGTAAGCATAGCAAAGCTACCCATATGCATGTAAACCCATGGTGACAAGGTAAATGATAACAAAGCTATGGTATAGATCTAATAGGAATCAAGTTAGACACATGCAATATGACTAGATTGAATTATGGTGAATAGGTAACAAGGATGATCCTATGTTAAACTTGCCTTGATTCAAAAGCTCTTGGTGATCCTGATCTGCTGCAAAGAACTCCTGGTCAACGAAGATCTCACCGGCTGTACTCGATCAACATCACCACGCAATCATCCGAACAATCATACACGAAGCAAACAAGACATGATCAGAACATTACACCATAAACAATAAAGAGACTTTGAAAAGATTATAAAACAGATCTATACTTTACTACGATCACACAGATACGAGAATCACGCTAATCGGATCTAAAACGAAGAAGTTAGAGATTAAACGGGATTTTGAAGAGAGATAGGTTTAGCAAAAGCAAAGTAATTTTCTCTGATTTTCAAAAGTAATTAACATAGGTGAAACCTATACTACTGGATAGAGCATGAAAATACGGATCTAACGCAACTCGAACGGGTCGATTTGGATTAGAAACGAAGAAAATATAAGCATTTGAAGTTTAGGGATAAAAAGGAAATTAGGAATTAGGGTTTTTATTTATTTTCGGAATTAAACTGAACTCAGAAAAGAAAATACGTTTTCCCGAGAGGAAAACGCACTGCTGGATGGCGCTTTGGACTGCGGGTTTAGAGTGGAGAACTAGCAGGGGCTCTTTAGCAAATTTGCCACGCGAAAGGGTATCTTCTATTCTGAGCCGTTGGATTAGAACTCGATGGATCGGATTAGATCTCGGATGTGAGAGAGGGAGAGCCGGCGGCGCTGAGGCTGGAGCAGAGAGGGAGGGCGGCGGTCCGCCATGGCCGGCGGCCAGTGCGCGGCGGCGCGAACTCGATCGGGCACTGCAGTGCTCCGTTTTCAAAACCAAGCGCATCGGGATGTCAAGGATGGCACCGCGAACTCATCTAGAGCATTGGCGAGGCACGGGGATGACCGGGAGACGCTCGACGACGCGGAACGGCGGCGGCGGTTGCTCGGTGTGCGGCGGTTAGGGCGCAGACGGCGCAATCCACCCGGAAAAAGGTGCGGGGAGCATGCGGGGGACACGGCGAAGCTAAAGCAGGCGAAGGCAGGGCTCGGTTGTGGCGGAGAAGAGCTACCGACGGAGGGCCGCGGCGGCGGTACTTCGGCAGAACGGCGGCGAGACAAACCCGAGAGTAAAAGAGAGGGAAAAGAGGGGCGGGATGTGTTTGGCACTCACGCGAACGCGATGCGCGACTTGGTGAGGCGTATGGAGCAGTCGACGGCGCGGAACGGTGTTCGTTTGACGGCGGAACGCATCGGCTGCTCTGTCGCGATTGCGGCGGCGCTGCGGCTTGCGGCTGCGAGGCGAGAGAGGAGACGATTGCGATGGGGGAAACTGCGGTGCGGTGCCGGGCTATTTATGGGAGCCAGAGCGAGAGTCCGGAGCGGCTACGCGAGAGCGGAGTCCGCGGCGGAGACGATTGCGCGGCGCGTCGGCGTCGCGGCGGAGTCCGGGTCGACACGAAGAGGAGAGGGGAAGAGCGCTGACGTGCGGGGCCACGGTGCCAGAGGAAGGAAGATGCGCGGCACGCGGAGAAGACGCGGCGCGTCACGGCGAGGAGTCCGCCTCGGACTCGGCAGAGGAGGAAGAAGGGAGAGGAAAGAGATGACAGCTGGGCCCAAGCTGTCGGTGAAAGGAAGGGGGAAGAGGGAGGCGCCGACAGGCGGGCCAGGGTTGGCAGTGAGAAAGAGGGGGGAGGAGGAGGGCGTGGGCCGTCGGCCGAACTGGGCCGGGGAAAGAACTCGGCCGCGGGCTAGATTGATAGAAGGAACAGTGTTTTCCTTTTTCCTTTCTTTTCCTTTTTCTGAAATGAATTTTGTAAATTGGTTTTCAAATAAACTTTGAATTCCTTTTTCCAAAGTTTTGCAAAGCCACACAAAAAGAATGCAAGAGCATACAATGCACAACCATGTGAACCCTAACATGGAATTTAATTTAAGTTTTATATATTTAAATCTATGCTTCACAAAATACTTTAAATTAAATCAAATTCAAATCAAATTAAAATCTAATTTGCTATTCAAATTTTAGGGTGTTACAGAGCTCCCTATTCATTTCATGCCTCATTGGAGAAACACTACTCCTTAGTCTCTTAGCGGAGCTCTCTAGTAGTGCTATGCTAGTTGGAGGAGAGTGAGGAGAGTCGGGCCTGTCTAGCGTCTTCTTCGAGCTATACCTCGGCGGATGCGAGTCTCTTGTAAGTTCAGCTCTTGTAAGTGACTTCTTCCGAGTTCTTTATAGTATTTAATATTCTAAGTCTAGGTTAGCTGTTATACACCTTTTCCTGCTTGTTCATCGCTTTACTTTAAGTAGAGTGCTTTAACCTTAAAGCTTGGGTTAAAGTAGTAAGAATAGTGTAGACGTGGTGTCTAGACTAGATCTTACCTTTGTAAACCGCTTATCGCGTGGATTGTTCGTGGATGCTAGTAGAAAGTGACAGCTCTATCTAGCCTTTGTATTCCACCACGCGTGTCAGATAAGTTCTTAAAAGATAGGGCTTCAATACAACATGATGGTGCGGTCCGGTTAGAGTTTTGCCCTCTTTCTGATCTATCCCATCGCCTCCTGCAAGAGAAGGGTTGATAAAGCCAGCATAACCAGTTATACCTTGTTAGATATCTTTGCTATATCGAACCTCTCAACCTAGTTATCATAGTCTCCCTTGATCCATCATAGGACATACTCGTATTCCTAGTTAGATCACTTCTCGTTCCCCGTGGAAAATACGATACCTGGAATACTCCCGGTGAAGTGCTACAACGGTATAATTTGTGCCCGCTTGCAGATTTATCCAATAGTCATAAAAATACCAACACCATCACCTCATGCAAAAATATATGCACATACTAACTCGTTTAATTTCCTAGAAACAACTTGCTTCTTTACTCCATCAATCTCTCTCTCTCTTCCTCTTTAGTTGCATGCATGCAGCAACTAGTAATGCTTCCTCGCCCTCTATTCCACGTGGAGAAGCCTCCCCTCTCCTTTTGATGATGCCTACTCCCTTTACTTTCATGCAAAAACAATAACACTAAGTTTGTACTCTTAATTCCCTTGCCACACCTCTCTTTAATCCTCTCTTAATATCACTCTTCACCCCATGTGTTTCTCTTTTTCTGTTGAACAGCATGCAACCACAAAACCACCAGCTATCTCATCCTCCTTCCGGCCATATTACTCCTCCCTGTGGCGCATACTCCTCTTCCCCACATGCAAAACAGCAGCATTAGTCCCCCTTAATCCCTTGGCTTACTTCCTTTGCATACCTCTCTTCAATCTATCTTTAATCCTATCATAATAATAACACCCTTTACTCCAATAATTTCCCTTCTTCTCTTGCATGCAATAAAACAACCAGTAATATCTCTCTTCCCTCTTTTCCTCATGCAAAGGTAATTTCTATCATATTAATATCCTTGATTCCACGAAATTGTCCCCTCTTCCCAACTGCATGCAATGGCAGCCATGTCTCTCCCTCTCTTTCCCCTTGCGCAACCTCCCTTCCTCATGCCAAAAATATAACAACAGCATAAAATTCTTCCCCATTAATTCCCATTCTCTAACTCTCTATTGATGTATAGAATAAAGGATGGAACATTCTCATAGGTAGCCACACTTTCTCCTGGTTTACTCACGCCTCTCCCTTCTCATGCACAAATATATGCACTCATTCATTCCTCTATTTGTTTCCTACACTTAACTCTCTTATCTCTTCTTCGTTACTCCATCTTCTTCAAATGCATGCACCCATGCAGAAAACAGCAGCCACATTTCCTCCTATGATCTCTCTCACGCACAACCAGAGGACACATTCTCCTCCCCACTCTTCCTCTCCCTTCCCCATTGCTGCAAATCCAGCTTCCTCTCCTTACTCAGCAACAAGATGGGAAGCAAACGCGGCTACGGTTCTGTTTTGCCACTTCGTTTATCATTCCGAAGACCGATTGAACCATCAGTGAACGCCGTCACCACTAATGATCCTTACTGCAGTAAGAACGACCTCCCTCCCTTCATCTCTATGTATGGCGCCTCCCTCATCCCCTTCATGTCTCTTGATCTATCTCGTATCATAGGAAGTCGCCAAGTTGAATCATTGCTGCCCAATTCATCGATGTCCCGCCGATGCATGCAAGCTGCCGCCGGAGTACTCCATGCTCATATCGACCCTGCTGCCCCAGACCATGCCATGGCACTGTGCTGCTGCATGAACATCACTCCGGTGTACATCTCCATCTTGCCAAACCGGCAGCGCTTCCCCACCTATCATCGACATGTGGAGAACGACTTACTGTCTATCGTTGATGCATGCTTCCATCGACATCATCTCCGGCTGTTGCAATTCCCCAATGTGAGAACCCACACATACCCCTATACATTATATGTTGTTTTCTACTGCAATTCGTACTCCATAGTTCATGATTCAGTAAATTTGGATGAAGTTTCCACTTGATCACGCTGCTGTCCCTCGCGAGGAGCCACTGCATGACCGGTTGGCATTTATGTTCCTGGAAATCCATGACTCTCTTTGTCAATCTCTTTGACCCACACATGTATCATATATTTGTTCATACCTCTGTAAAATTTTGTGGTCATAGGATCCAAGATGAAAGAGATATCAATACTTTTTGTGTTCTCTGTCCCTGCTGCCCCGCAGCCATGCTGCTACCGGATAGCATGCTGGTTCCCAGTGATCCACCACTAAAGTGATCGAGCCCTTCGACTACAATTTGTATCACATAACTGCACATGTCCTTGCAAGATGGATCCGCCATACGATGTCTGATATTGGAAATACTTATGTTTCCATGCTCGCTGCTTCTGCCATTCCAGCAGCCCCACAATCCAGTCTTGCGATCATGTTCTCCACTAATCCACTACCCAAATGATCAAACCCTTCATACAACATGTCCATCATATCCTTGCACATGAATCTGCAAGTTTTTGTGTCCATTTGTGACATGATGGCAAATATATCGAGCCCATAGTGGTTGCTACCGCTGTTGTCCAAACAGCCATGCTACCCTGTTTTGAAATCACGTTCCCTAGCTCAACAAAGGTCCAAAAGACTTGCCCTTTAGACAAATGATACTCCACATAGTACCTAACAAACCCACAAATCAGATCACTGCTTGGTATAGCGAAGACCATGTTTTGCGATGGTTGAAGTGCTCATGGTCCACTGATGTGCACGCCCTGAAAACATCGATGTGCAACCCTTGGCCAACCAACAGATTGCAAGCTCATCCTGTCATAATCACATCTCGATCTGCATATTTTGTCATTAGATGATCAATCTCCTTGAAATAATGGGTTACATGCTAGCTTCCCCTATTTAAGTTTGATAATCTTTCACAGACTAATCATTAACCTATTCAGTTCTCTTATGCAAGCCATGCAATTTCAACTCATCATCATCACCATAAATGCTTGTTCTAGTTCTAAACCTTGATAGCTCACCTTGGGTCAGTCATGACCATGTCATCTCACTTTGGTTCAGTCATCAACATGTATATGCTCTTTTCCACCAAACCTAGCACATACCCTCAAATGTGATATGCCTCTAGATATACTTATGTTCACTCCATTGTTATCAATGACATGTCCACCTTACATACAAGTCCCTAATAACCTGCACTAAATTTACAAGTCCTTATGCTCTTTAAATCTTTCAAGCTAGCCAACATACATCATGTCAGTTCTATTCCTATCATTTATCAAACCTTCCAACGCCTACCTTTGAACTTCCTTGTATTTTAAATCGTAGCTTTGTTTTTGCGCTCATATGTTCGTAGTTGCAAGCCTTACGTGTTTAAAACCTTTAAGTCTTTCTTTTGTAATGATTGGTGCACTGTTATAGGTTTCTTTATTGTGCTTATGCTGGTTGTTGATGTCATTAGAAGAGAGAAGCTATTCGAAGATGTTTATGAAGGAAAGTTGGACAAGTTTGATGAAGCAATTAGAAGACAAGTGTAACAAAGGACCCTTGCACCCATATAACCTTAATTCATCATCTCATATGCATGTGTCCAAATTGATGAACCATAGGCTTTCATATACTAGAAATCTTGATCCTTATACCTTGTTACCTATGGGATTAGTTGCATTATGGCTAGATGTGCTATGCTTATCAATGATAAATGCTTAAACTTGACTAATGGATTATGCAACAATGTAAAATGATGCATTTTAGCAACATAATAAAGGGGGCTAAAGCATGAGTTTTTGTTGCTTTAGTACCTCTCTATAGGAACTCCCCTGAAGCGGCCACCTAGGAAGGCCATGCAACCCCAAGTGTTATATGGCTCAGACTTTAACTAATTACCTAGTATGTCTCTAGCTTGTTAGTGGTTATCATTTTTGGTGCAAGAGGGGGTGCCTTGGGATGTATGGCGGTTTTCCTGTCATGTATGTGTACATAGTGCCGCGACCACATGTGCCTCTTGAAGGAGAACACCCATGCATACTCACCACTGAAACCTCGCGGCCACAAACTTGTTAGGGTATCTAGCAAAAGGTTATGCAGTGAAAGCCTGCCACGCCTCCTAGATAGAGGTATTGTGGGGTTTGCAAACCGTGGCAAATGGGAATCACGGCTCGGGGGTAAAGATGTACAACCTCTGCGTAGTGTAAAACTGTTATAACAGCAGTGCTCACAGATACGAGCGGTCTGGATCTTTCTTGATAGCAGTTACTTGGGTTACATGGATGGTTTGGGATGATATAATATTGATTAATATCTTGATCACTTGGGATGGGTTTTCTCACTAAAGTAGTATTCTTGTTTAATAAAATATGATCAACTAAAAGTGCTAACCACAGTCAAATAGAGTCAAGCCTTTTGAGCCTCTTAGAACCTTGGTTATACTTGCTAAGTTGTGGTATGCTTACACTTGTTTTATACAATGAAAATCCCGGATGGGCACCAGAAGGTGATGCAAGTGATGTGTTACCAAAGGAGTACTAGGCGAGTGTACCCCCAGTCAACTGTCCTTGTGGAGTATGGAGACCCGAAGACAGGAGATATAGAATAGCTTCCGCAATGCTTTGTTATAGATGTAAGTCTTTTTGTATCTGTGATTTGATATATAATAAATCATTGTCTTTGATCATCTCCATATTTGTTACTATATGTGTCGTATGGACATCCTGGGCACACATATAGTTAGTGTTTGGTCTTCTTTGGAAAACCGGGTGCTACACGATGATTGCTAGATGTACTTGCACTAAATGACGTAGCTTTGACTAGAGAGCTCTTTTTTGATAAACTGTAGCTAGAATACTTAGGAGTTATTTCTTTATTACTTGTATTGGATGACGCTTGTGTAGTGACTAGAGAGCTCTAAACCTTTATCTTTATCATCATCATGACTGATCAATGTCTATCATTTGTATATATTTAACATAAGACTTACCCCTGTTATGAGTAGAGTACATGACGTTGGTTAATCTCTTCATTCATTGCATATAAGTGTTATCAATACTATAGATTATCAGTTTAACTAGACCTTCCCAGTGGTATAAATATAAATCAACAACCTGGTAATACTCTAGGTAAAATATTACAATGATGTATTAATTTGTTCGTTTGCAGAATCATTTGTTCTTTATAATTTCATTCATCATTATTCATTTGTGCCTAGTCACATAAAATAATAGATTATTTCATAAATACACTACTACAAAACAAGGATATTGTAACACTTTTACGTAACATATTCATTAATGTGTTTCAGTGAAATTTTATAGTAACACAAAACAATGTGTTACAAACTTTAGTTGTAACACAAAACACTCTTTTTGGGAAAATGTGTTACTGACAATAATTATAGTAACACAAGATTAACGTTACAAGCAAAATGTTACAAAACTATAATATGTTGTAACACAGTAATAGGACACATATAAAAGATGTTACAAACATATCCCCTGTAGTAACACAAAATAATGTTACACTCCCACTTAAAAAAAATGTTACACTCCCCGTGTTACAAAGAAACATATATATTTGGACCTTGATATTCATAGGCGACATGGACATCCAACCTAAGTGTTATCAAGGTTGTTAGGCAATCACGTCATGGGGTCATCACACGAAAATCAAGTAGATGAGTAGGCGATTAAAATGGTTAGTTCAATGCGAGAGGCTATTGTAAATTTATTTGGCCGAGCTCAAGAATCTCTAGGTAGAGCTCGATGACAATAAGAAGTCACTATACCATAGCCCATCTTTAGCATCACCCGATGTGTCGTCATAAGTTGTTTCAGCAATATACGTTCGGTGATTATAAATCTATAATGACCCTTGTATATGTTGTATACTAGTGTTATTATAAATCTTTAATGACCGACCGAATGATATATATATATATATATATATATATATATATATATATATATATATGATGTCTATTATGAACTTATAACGACACATTGTCTAATGATATATATTTATAGAAACCAACTATGTAATGCTAGGCATACAAAAAATTAACATATAATATCTTTTGTTTATACTTTAACCATACAATCAACTTTAACATGTCAGACAATACATAGTCATCAAACACATAAACCAGACCAAAGCTCATAATTTATATTAGAGTTATCATTATCTGCCATGTCATTTTACATACAATTCATGACAAACAAAGATGTTTGGTTGCACAACTCATATCATTTTCTTGCACTCTTTACAAATTGTTCCATCTCTAGAAAGTCCTTACAAAAGTTTTCATCTATAGCTAGCTAGGATGTCTAAAACACATCTTCATGATAGTTTTGATCCAAACGTTGGCTGCATGCATAAGACTACTACCTCACACCTGCAAAAAAATGTACACATTCATCAAAAGCAAAATCTAAAACTTAATATTGAAGATCAAGAACACAACTCAATTTATATTTATGTATAAGAAAATGATGGTGCCCTTTGTTTGGCATTCAAGAGATTAATATAGCAGTAGTAGCAGATTATAGTAGCAACAACATAATCTCTACTATAATTGAAAACTTCTTCAAGCCACTTTCCTCATTTAAAATCAACGATTCACAGCCCACTTTCCTCATTTAAAATCAACGACTCACAGCACGCTGAAATACAACGGTTGAAATTAAATGTTAGAAGGCTGCTTCAAACTCTCCTACACTTCCACGTCATGCGCAACCTCTGAGGAGGCCGTGGGTTCGAGCCCTCACGTTCACCGAAAAAAATTACCTTTTTTTATCCTTGTTGGTGGCGGCGGTGGCTTGCGGAGGCATCGATGGCGTGCAGCGAGGGCGGCGTGATTCCGTCGTACCGCGCCGGCCTCGCTCCTCGCGCGCTGCCGTTCTCCTTCCTCGCCGTCGCACCATCGCCTTGGCGCGCGCGCACCTGGCCGCCGCCGCGACGCCTCTGTCCACCAGCCGGAATCAGATTGGTTCAACTCCGGAGCGGCAGCTGTGGGACCCTACGCGGTAGCGGCGTGCGAGGCGGGCAGTTCGTCTCGCTGCTCATCACTGCCACCGGCTTCGCCTCCTCCGAGCTCGCCCGCCGAGGTACGTTCGTGTATATTACCTACAGTCCTACACTGCGCTACACACGCCGCGTCCCCTTCCCCGGCCGCCGGCCACTGCCAGCCATCGCGCGCGCTGGATTGCTTCGCCGCTGTCGACCGCCGAGCTCGGTACTGTTGCCTGTTGGTAATTATTGAGGGATCGCGCACACACACACGCACGTTCCGTGATGAAATGAAATTGATCGAAATCTACCGGAAAGATTTGCGCTCTTGACATGTACATATGTACTGTATCTTATCTTATCGCTGCTCAATAGTCAGGAACCAAGACGTTGCAGTGTCCTTTTGTCCAATATTGTTGAACCTTCATCAGTGATGTCAGGGTATTAGTAATTTCAGTTTACATAACAAACTTTATCTTTTACTAATTGGTAACATTTGTGTCACAGACCGAATAATGTTGTGATCCTAATTCCTAGCCTGACATTTCTGCATTTGTAATATTTTGGAGAAAGCGTTGGCCGTTGGGCAGTGACAACGACAATATTACTTGCAGAAAGAGAAGGGCAAGTATTAATAAACTGGAGGCAAGCCCTCATGTGGTTCATTTGGGACCTTTTTATTACTTATTTGACTGTGCTATGGAGATTTCTGTGTCTCTTTATTTGTAAACCATATGAATTGTGAATTTTTTTGTATCAATTTTTTGTGTAGTGTGTGTACTGATTGTTCGGACAATGTTTTTTGACATGACACTCAACCCAAACCTGGTATTTCAGGTTTTGGTTTTTGGAGAAGATTCAGGATTGGAGGTACCTCCAGTCATCGATGCTCAGATTAGAGTTCTTAAGGTGCACAATCTAAGCAGGTTGGGAAGCTAGAGCTGTCACATATCACGGTAACAATCTGCCCTTTTTGGTGAGGCCTTAAACCAAAGTTACCCCTTTGCATCCAAATTTGTTTTGGCACTATGCATCCACATATATCTGATGTTGCTTCTGTGATAAGCAGCCTGGTCGGATAGTAGTGTATATATGCACGCTATATATATACCCAATTTTTTTTTTGGTAATTTGAGTAACATTTCTTCACGGTTTTTTGTTGTACCACATTCAGTCAAGTTTTAAAATGAGCACCATTTCTTCATGGTTTGATTTTATACCACATTCAGGGTTTGAATTCCATTTCTGTTTCATATACACCCAAATTTCTCCGCATTTAAATTCAAGAAAAATTACTCTGCATTTCTTCTAGAAACTACAAGAATGGAAAAAATGCTCAAAATTAGCAAATAACCAAAGAAGCAGGACACGAGGCACATTATATCGAAATTAGCAAATTGTACTAACAATTAAGTCGTATATAATCAGGATCTGATTCAGATGATTTTGGTCTAATCAGGATCTGATTCAGATGATTTTGGTCCATCACTTTTTCAGAAAGTTTTGAACTAAGGATCTGATTCAGATGATTTTGGTCCATCATTTGTTCAGAAAGTTTCGAACTATGGTTACTTCAGTATAGTTTAGGATGTGACCGGACTGGCTCTGCGTGGTGGCTGGCTGCTGCGGTCTCCACCGGATCCGCCTTCCAAAGGCCTTGGTGATCCACCCATGGTCACCTGATGTGCAGGGCATCATCGTCTCCAAGCCCGGCTTGCTGCTGCGTGCAACCGTGGGTGTGGCTGGACCTGCCGTAGGTGTGGCTAGACCCGCTCTGCTTTGTGATCTCAGCTGCATTTGCTGTTACTTGTAATAATATTAATATTAATATTATAGTTGCAGGTATATATGGCTTTAATTCATTCATATTATTGCAGGTGTGCTCATTCGATGGTCATGGTTGGGCTGCGGTTCCAACTTTTACGCTCGATGAGTGCTGAATAAAGTCATTCTTTGTGTGGTATGTTAACTTCATGAAATATTTGTCTGTTTTTTTCCGAGGATGGAATATATGTCTGTACAAATCTAATGAACCAATTAAAAGTTGTGATACTGAAAGTTTGCAGTAAGAAATTGAAAATGGTTGTGTATCTAACAATGTAGTATGGAGTTTCTTTTTTTTTTCCATGAATCTTAAAATTGCCATTTTATTCTTGAATATGGAAGCATAATAGTTTGGTTATTTTTTATATCTTATTTGCAATGTACATGGACAATGTCTTCTGTACAAGTGGCCAAGCGGGTGGGGATAGAATGTGTAAGGGAAACTATGGGAACTCATAAAAATGTATTTTGATTACTCAAATATGAGATCCATTCATATCCCATAGGTGTCTTTTGTTTTAATTGTTGTGATCCTCAATTTTTTTTTAAAATGAGAATAATAAATTTGGTGATTTTTGTCATTTTATATTATTTTTTATTTTTATAAAACAAGATTGAATTCTAACATTTGTGACAAAAGTACATCTATGCTTTTTGAACATGTATTGCTTCAATTTTCGTGCAGCCATAGAAAACGTTTTTGATTGAAACGTAATACAATACTTTAAGTTTGAAAAATTAATTTTAGATTTAATATTACCCGTAGCGTTAGCACGAGCAAATATACTAGTGAATAATAGTAGATCAACACATGGCTAGAAGTAGTAGACTATAACAACAGCAGCCTACTGCATCAGCTCTCCCTCCTTGCATGTACTTCTGTGTAAAGACGTTTTTTTATGAAATGTGTAACCCTCAAAAAGGAACATGCAACAAATTAATCTGTAATTCATTAACAATTAGCTGATCGCATACTTTTAGATGGAAATATGAACAATTCGTACCGGTAGTAGCAGGTGCAAATCAAAATAGTTTTTGGCTAATACATTCTAAGGCTCTCATCAATGAACTCACAAAATGGAAATATTTCTCATTTCTACTAGGCACCAACATGTGAAATATGTACGATCAAGTTGTCAATAAAGAAAAACACTAATTGAGATCATAATAACATGTGAAATCAAGAAGACACTTATGCAATCTCTCCAAGAAGACACTTATGCAATCACTCTAGGAAGACAAGATGTACTAAGTCTGCCATTCAGTCCAATTTCTCTTGTATATATTTGTAGCTGAATTGAGAGTGGGTTTCCTTTTTAAATAACAATTTATATTTGTCAGAGGGTATCCCCCACCACACGCTGCACATATTTCATTAACAGTTGTAGATATAAATTTCTGTTATAGTAGGAATTCAATAAATATGAGAATAATTTGTACAATTACACATTAAAGAAATAGGAGAGGAAAACAAACCATGGAAGAGTCATGGTAATTCACCTCATGAACTATGATTAGTCATTCAATCCATTGTCACTAGCAACCATAATATCACTAGCATCCACTTTGGTTCCCTCAATGTCTCTTCTAGCCCATTGATGTCTTACATTTGCATTATTCAACATATCTCCAAGGTGTGTGACATGGAATGGTTCATTTTCTACATCATCTTCCCATTCATCTCAACCTGTGTGTTGACACCGTTTTTCGACACGTGTCAAATGGGCTGAAACTTGACTAGTCAGCGGACGTTCTACATCGGCATCGGGAGTCGATATTGCCGATGGAAGAGTGCTGCGGGAAGACCAAGTGCGTTGCCGATGGAAGTTGATGAGCTTTGCCGACAAGATTGGTGAAGTCTTGCTAAAACTGATTGCCGATGAAGAAATGCTGCCGATTGCCGATAAAGGCTCATTGCCGATTGCCGACGAAGAGATACTGCCGATTGCCGATCGGGAAAGTATTACCGATGCCGATGGGCGTGACTTAGCACTTGGTGGCAGCAGAAGACTACAGGTGGCCAAAGAAGGAAGTTGCAGGGATCTGCCGATGGAAGACTTCCATCGAGGAAAAGAGTAAGGAAACTGGTGTTTTGTGCCAGTATTATTATAGTAGTTTGAGTCCGACTCTTGCATGAGTCGTTTATTTTCCTTTAAAATAGGTGTGTTTGTTTAGGAAATAAATATTGTTATCCGGCTCCTGCGCGAGTCAGTTTCCTTTAAAGTAGGAGTTTGTTTTAGGAAGGATACGTGTCGTGTCTTTGTACAACTCTCCATGCGGGAGTATAAATATGTGCCCAAGGGCTATGGAATAAAATCAATCCAATTCAAATCAAACCAATTTTATCTTATTCTACTTTTTATCGCAATTTACCCTTTTACTGCATTAGTTATAGCTATCAACGAGTTCTTCAAGCTTTCGACGGGCTGCATCACCTTGATCTCCGTCAAATCCTTGCTAGTTCCACGTGGGAGTACCTCTAGGCTTTGGCAATCCGGGCGCATCGCTGTTTGCCTCGTCTAGCTCTGCTCTAGTTACCCCTGATCAATCTGAGCCTTGACGTCCGGGCGCATCGCTGTCGTCTCGTTCAGTTTGTTCTAGTTATCATCCTTGTCGATTGATTGGTCAAATCGACTGGCACGCCCTCGACATCGAGCTTTGGGTAATAGCCCGAGGTGTTCACAGATCTGACGCTTTTTGTGTCAACACCTCTTTTGGCACGCTCGGTGGGACACGATTATATAAATATATTTATCATGACTAATCCAAGGAGTGTCATTGAAGTCTCCACAGCAGATCTGACAGGTCATCAAAAACAGGCTCTGGAGCGGGCAATGGAGGAATACAAGCGCTCATATCTTAGATCCTTCAGCCTAAACGGGATCGGCGAAGCAGTACAGAAGCAAGATCCGCCGTCGCCGCGGCAAATCACTTTCAACGTCGATCCTGGTAAAATACAAGAGATGGTTAATTCTGCATTCGATAATGTATTAATTAGCCAATCCAATGTGCTGTCCGATGCTATATGCAATGCCGTTGAGCAAACTTTCAAGGGACAGGCACCATATTATGTTGGTCCAGAGCATCGTCAACTCGGATCGACATCTGTTGCGACTCCATCGGCGGTTCCAAGGGTGTCTTCACCGATTATGAACCAATCTGCCGATGAGATCATGCCACCAAGATCAAGCCCAGCAAGCTTTACTCAGGTGAATACAAATCTGGTGGCTTCGGCAATGTCTGGACCCGTGGCTCAGAATCAGCCAACTTCTACCAACTGGTGGGGATACGGCATGTCTCCAAGTCCATCTGCTGATTCCAGATTGGTCCAAGGTAACCATGCAGGGTGGACAATTCCCATGGCATCGGCAACACCTGTGCAGCCGATGGTTCCCGTAATGTATTATGCTACATCTTCTCCAACGATGCAGTTGCCGACAGGGAGTTTTCAAATGAGAGTGCCCAGAGTGCCTTATGTCCAACCTGCCGATATATCAAAGCCCAGCAGCTGCAAGTCAAACTATGGCGGCAATGGCTCTTCAAACTGGAGTATCTACTAATCAAGGTAGTCATTCTGTCAATTACCCGGCGCCGCAAGAACAACAAGCATCAGCTGGTCGTCGGCCACCGGCAAATGCTTGGCCGGTGCAGCAAGGTGTGCCGATTGCCAATCAACCTGTATCGGCAGTCGCTGCTCAAGTTGTGGTACCCGTGAGTCCAGGCAATCATCCAAGGGTACAACAAGAACAAGCGTCAGCCGGTTATTAGCTGTCGGCAAATGCTTGGCCGATGCGACGAGACGTGCCAACAATTAATCAGCCTATATCGGCGAATGCTTGGCCGATGCAACGAGGTATGTCGGGTGTCAGTCAGCCCGCATCGGCCGTAGCTGCTCAACCCTTGGTACCTACAAATTAAAGCTATCATCCAAGAGTACAAGGGTCGCAGGAGTCAGTTGGCTGTCAACCATCGGCGAGTCTTTGGCCGATGCAACAAAACATGCCGAATGTCAATCAGTCTGCATCGGCAATAGCTGTCCAGCCCATGGTGCCCGCAAGTCAAGGCTATCGTCCGAGTGTGCAAGAGCTACGGGGGTCAGCCAGTTATCAGCCATCGGTGAGTCATGTGCCGATGACGCCTAATGCGGGTTGGATCGGTCAATTGCCGGTTCAGCGGCAATATGTGCAGCCTGAACACAAAATGGCGGAAGCTCCACAGCATCGTCCAGCGAGTCTTCCGAATAAAGTATCGGTACATCAACCGACAAGTACTATACTGCAATACTCGCAAGAAAGAGTGTCCAACGAGACATCGGTACAGCAACCGATGAATGACATGCCGCAGCGCGAACCAATAACTGTGCAAGATGGTCCATCGGCAGCGCAGCCGATGCATGATGTTCTAATGGCTGGTACTATGTATGCTCCAAGCACTTCGAATGCTTTGACGTCAAAACCTGAGGAAGTACGTCCATCGAGCCAACTAGTGAGCGAGTCTGCGCATCGGCAAGATCCAGACGCGAAGGTGTTTTTGGCCAGGAAAGTGGAAGCTTCAGATTCGGACAGAGGGCTAAGTATCAACACTGCTGAATTGGAAAAATTCACCTTTGATATCACGGAGGCCGATCGGGATGGTGAACCATTCAAGCTCAGAAAGACTCGGAGTGCAATGGTGTTTTTCGTTGGACAAGAGGGCTCTGAGTCGGATGACGGGGTGAATATTGGTACTTCTACCTGGGTGAAGGATGAGCAGTCGGTACCTGGTGCGCACGGCTGGAACAGGACTGGGAAGTTCACCTTCGACGTCGCGAAGGCCGATGGATATTTGATTTATTACTTCAGGAGGGGCGAATTGGGCTAGCCCTTAATCAAGTAATTCCATCGGTCGAGGAACTCAAGAAGACCAGGTACTGTAAGTGGCACAATGTAACTTCTCATAGTACCAATGACTGCAAAGTATTCAGGCAGCAGTTGCAGTCGGAGATCGAGTCTGGGCGTATCAAGTTTGAAAATTCTAAAGTCCAGAAACCGATGAAGATAGATCAACACCCGTTCCCCAACAATATGGTGGAGATCAGCGAAAAAACCAGAGTGCTGACATCGAAAGCTGCCAGGAGAGACTCATCGGTAGAACCTCACCATCAAGTGCATGAACATGATGGAAGAAGGTTTGCCGATGAGGGTAACAGCGCCAACAGGGCTCCTGGGGTGGTTATCACTCACAAACAGCCAAGGCGATATCATCGACAATCACGTGAGGAACGGTATCGGCAAGAGGAAGAAGAGCATCGGGAATGGCTTCGACATAAGGACCACTGGAGGTATCCCTTCTTCGTTCATTGCTGGGAGGAAGGCGTCAAGCTGCCCACTGCCGATAACTGTCCAGAATGCAATGGGTACTACACAGCCGATCGGTCAGGTAAGAGACCTTGATGATCAGGTACCCAGATATGCTAGGCCGCTCAGAGAGAACAAATCGGCACATGACCGACTGGGGGCAAGCTCAGTGCCCATGATCGGCTTGGTAGGCGTATTGATCAGGGGGAGTTGGAGGAGATGGCCAATGCTAGAGCGCCTGATGAAGAGATATTCTCCAGAGATTCCAACATCGGAAGAAGTACCGATGTAAGCGATGAGAAGCAGCACCAACCTGTCTGGAAGACCAAGCTTCCTCCCTGGTGCCCTAAGGGTTTGACTAAAACCCAGAAGAAGAGGATTCAGCGCCAGCGCCGCGACGACCTGCATGACAATGCAGAACCCTCGGGAGAGAGGCGGTGGAGGCCAAAGCGCAAGGATAGAGGTCCATCGGCAGACGTCGATGATTCGCCGATGGTCTGATTGAGGTCAATCTTGGACCTGTTAGTTTGGGGGCTGTATTCGGCAAACCGGCGATTCCAATTATTATACTTTGGGCACCTACCGATGGTTTGTGTATGGAACGCCGCGCTGCCGATAGATTCGTTAATTGCCGGGAGATGGTTGTAAGAATGATTCTGCTGCGCTTGCGCACGATAACTAAGTGTGTGTTGCATGTGTCCTGGGAGTTATGTACTTTTGGGTGGGCCTATCGGTATTGTCCTAATTCTGATCCGATGGAAGTATAAAGCCTTGTTGCCGATTATTGTTACGATCAGGCTAAATACCAAGGTTCGTTGATGAGTTGGATTACCCAAGATTTTAACCTATTTGATGAGTTATGGTATCGATGATGATTGCCGATGACTGGGTGAACAAGTTTGCCGATGGCACTCTAGTGTGGAGATTGATTTTACCGATCAGGATTGAATTCTAGGTCTGGAGCGGTTTCCTAATCAAGTTCCTATCGGATAAGACAGTCTGCCTCCAGCAAAGCATACATTCCAGAAACTCTCGAAGGAGTTGACACATGACGTGCTCGTTTGGGTGCCGAGGAGAGGGAAAATATAAAACATCGGTAAAAAACAAACTGACATTATATTAGAAGTCAAAATCAAGTATCAGGTTACAATTTTTGCCGATACAGCAGACATTACAGCAAGAAGTGGATAACTGATATCGCACGCAGGCGGATTTGCTCTATGTCGTCCATCTCCTTGGCGTCGGCATCGGCAGAACCCTCGACCGACTTGATCTTCTTCCACAGTATAGCTTGTCGCGCGTTCTGGTCCCTTTCTTGTTGCAGAACCTTGATGGAGTCAGACAGTTGAGTTTTCTGCTGGTTGGCTGCAGTCAAATCCCCCTCAACCTTCTGTAGCTCCGCCAGTAGCTCCTCTTTCTTTGCCGACAGTCGGGAGATTTCTTGATCAAGGTTGCCGATGGAAACTTTTGCTTGACCGATGCCTTTGTGCTTCTCATCGGCAATGTGTTTGAATTTGAGCTTCTCTTCCTCGCTCTTGGCTTGAGCGGCCCTATCGGCAATGCGACGGGTGAGCTTCTGGTACTGGATCTGATTGATGTCAAGGAAGGTTGCCTGGAGAAGGACTTCTGCTGCGTCGGTGGAGAGATGGCTTTGGATGTCCTTGAATGCAATCCTTGCTGCCGATGAGTCCTGGATAAGTTGAGACGTATCTTGTAGCAGCAAGGAAAGCAACTCTTCCAGCTTGGATTTGACCTCTGCCGATAAGGTTGGGACAGAGCTCTCCTCTTCATCGTCATCGGGGATGTCGACGGCAAAGGAAAATAAGCTGTCCGCTTGAATGCGGCCTTGATGTTCATCTCCGGTCTGAAGGTTCAAGCTGTAGGAGAAGAGACTGTCCGGAGGATCCTGAGGCTGGAAACAGGGAAGTTAAAATATGCCGATTATAAAATTATACTATAAGCTTTAAGGTAATCGACTTACCGTCTTGAAGCGGATCTCCTGCCGGGGACTTGGTATGCTGGATGGTCCAGCTTCATCATGGATTACGGCTGCGGATGCCGATGATTGGGCCGGAGAAGCAATCGGCACCATCGGTGGTGCTACTATCGGCGCTGCTCCCGACGTGGCGGCCAGTTCACGTGGTGGCGATGCTGCCCTCTCATCGGCTAACGGTGCCGATGCTGATGTTACCTCCGCTGCTTCGGTGGGTGTTGTTTCTTCATTGAGCCCCGCCAGTACCGATGCCGACGCCGCTTCGGTTGTTGCAGCAGCTGCTATCTCCTGATCGGGGACGTCATCCATCGGCTGATCAGGCACAGAAGCCGATGCAGGTTCTGCCGATGACCCACCGGCAGTCAGTGCGATTGGGACCGGAGGCAGTCCTGCTGACGGCGCATCGGCGGTTGGTGGTGCAGTCGGAGCCGATGGTGGAGGAGAAGCCAGCCTCAGGCGCTTCTTCTTTGTCGGTGCAGCAGCAGGAGAGCCAACCCGCTTGGACGAAGACCGGGGGGCATCGGCAGCCGGGCTGGAAGGTGTTTGCCTGCTGGAAGCAGATGCCGATGACCATAGTGCCTGGAAATACAAAGCGAATTATACAAAATAAATGTTGCCGATAAAACAGTATGTAATCGGCACGGGTAAAAGTGAGTTTACTGCATAAACTCGTGTCAGGGCAACAGCAGCAGCCGATGTAGCTTGGGCTGTTGTGGGTATCGGCGTGGGTACCTGTTGAGGCGTGAAGGCGGCCAGCGTCGGAGCCTTGTTGCCGATGATCGATGTGGGACCCATTATCCGTAGATTGAAGGGCCTCCCACTATTGCTCATTGTGGGGATCGGATCATCGGCCTGTCAAGTGCGAGTTAAGTACCGATGACAAAAAATGAAGTAATAAAGGTACATCAGATAGTAGTTTGAGTCCGACTCTTGCATGAGTCGTTTATTTTCCTTTAAAATAGGTGTGTTTGTTTAGGAAATAAATATTGTTATCCGGCTCCTGCGCGAGTCAGTTTCCTTTAAAGTAGGAGTTTGTTTTAGGAAGGATACGTGTCGTGTCTTTGTACAACTCTCCATGCGGGAGTATAAATATGTGCCCAAGGGCTATGGAATAAAATCAATCCAATTCAAATCAAACCAATTTTATCTTATTCTACTTTTTATCGCAATTTACCCTTTTACTGCATTAGTTATAGCTATCAACGAGTTCTTCAAACTTTCGACGGGCTGCATCACCTTGATCTCCGTCAAATCCTTGCTAGTTCCGCGTGAGAGTACCTCTAGGCTTTGGCAATCCGGGCGCATCGCTGTTTGCCTCGTCTAGCTCTGCTCTAGTTACCCCTGATCAATCTGAGCCTTGACGTCCGGGCGCATCGCTGTCGTCTCGTTCAGTTTGTTCTAGTTATCATCCTTGTCGATTGATTGGTCAAATCGACTGGCACGCCCTCGACATCGAGCTTTGGGTAATAGCCCGAGGTGTTCACAGATCTGACGCTTTTTGTGTCAACACTGTGTCATATATATCTCTTGGTTTCATCTTCATGACTACTGACCACCCAGGGGTTTGTTTGTCTTCAGCATAAAACACTTGGGCAGCTTGGTTAGGAAAAATGTATGGTTCATGACCAATCTTTTCTCCTAAATGTATTAGGTGTGAGAAGTTAACAAGTGTTTAGCCATACTTGTCTTTCTTTATTCCTCTTTTAGAAAGAACATCGACCCATTCACATTTGAAAAGTACCACAAAAAAATTCACAGAGTAGTTTAGCTCAATAATATCAATTATCCTCCCATAGTAAGTGTCATCACCTAAAACTGATCTGTCATCACTTGCACTAGCATAACTTGAAGTTTTTGTAGTTAACACTACACCACTGTTTTGTGTCACCCCATCTAACTGTTTGGGTCTAAAACAGAAACCTCAACTATTGAAAGCAAGATACCTTTTTGCAACCTCAACTAGGCCACGAGCTAGCCATCTAATTTCCTCTTTAACACCATGAATGACAATTATACAAGTTTAGTTCTATACATTAGTGTTGGGGATATTACCTCGGCATATCCCCAGAGACCTTATGGGCCTACCGACCAGAAGACGGCCCAGCCCGCGAGGCCTTGCGGCACGCGACCAGCCCGTCGTGCTCGCCAAGGACTATGAAGAAGTCTTGCTCGTCAAGAAAGATCCTAGTAGATAGACTCGGATCCCTTGCCTTAAGGGACCGATCGTAATCTGTTGGGATATGGAAATTGTAACCCTGCTCTCCGGCTATATAAGGCGAGCAGGACCCCCTCCAAAGTCTCTCTCTCAGATCATCTACGGATCTTGTAACCTAATACTCAGATCAATCCACCAACCAAAACACATGACATAGGGTATTACGGTGATTTGCCAGCCCGAACCTGTCTAAATCGCCGTGTCTACGCTCTCTGTGTTACGCTTGATCGCCGTCGCCACACCTCCGCCTACAATCTACTACCGTAGGGTATCCCCTAGGTAGACTGCGACGCATATTTCGTCGACAGTTGGCGCGCCAGGTAGGGGGTGTGTGCATTGACTTCATGGCTCGTCAAGAGGTTACTTTCCTGGATTCGATGGTCCTCCCGGCGACCGGCACCGTGCTCCAGATCGGATCTATGTCCTGGACCGTCGGATCTACTCCACGCGGCGCAGACGCGCCGCCGCCCGTACGTCCATCCGCCACGCCAATGTACCACCCACGAAAAAAGATTGACATCGACGATCTGGTCAGCGCCATCGATCGCTCCAGCGCCGGTATCACGGACTGCATCGACCTCGTGCAGGCGGCACGACGCCGACTCTCCGGCCACCATGGCCGCCGACCACTCCGTCGCTGAGCCCCAACGAAGACGACAGCTACGACGACCAGGGACATCCGTCCTCCTCCGACAATACCTTATGGGCTCAGTAATCAGGCCGCAGCTTTCCAGCGCCAAATGTACCGAACGGTCTCCGAACAGATCCCTGCAGCCCCCATCGTAAACACCGTTGTCATCTCCACGATCCCCAGTGACTCCGACCAGGCAGTGTCCCTCGATGGCACGATCTCATCGGGTTCAGCCACCGCCACAGGGACAGAGATCGCCGATTCCTCCGGATCGACCAGCAGTTTGCCGGAATTCCCTCCGGCCTTCGGAGGATTAATTTTTCAAGTCTCCGCAGACAGCGTCACCTCCGACAACGAGACAGACGCCGACCGCATTGCAAGAGAACAGCACAACGCCGAGCGCGCAGAGGCGCGAAGAGGAGCGCCGTGAGCACGAGCGACTCGCACGGGAACAGCGTGAGCAGGAGCAAAGGAATCGTGACCGACCGCCTCGCCGTAACCTCCAGCAAGATTTCGACAAGATGGGTAACGTTCCGGTGTACCCAACCCCAGCGCCAATCTAGCGGTGGCCTCCTGCGAGCTTTCCAAGCTCCCCGCTATGCCCGAGATCGAGAAGATTGAAGCCCACATAATGGCGGCTGTGGTCCAGGTCAACAAAGCGGGTCCTCCTCCCGAATTCTCCAGCCAGTCCCACAACAGAAACCACCCACGAAGCCGCCGAGGGAGCCCAGGGGAGGATCCCCACCCCGCGACAATGAAGAACTCGACGGGCCCCGGCGCGATCGAGCTCCCGCACCGCCGCGCCAAAGCCCTCCGAGAGAGCAAAGGCGAGGATCAGCACATCACAACGACGGCGAGCGCGAAAGACCCCGACGTGATATATCACCGCCGCCGGCGCACCAAAGCCCCCCGAGGGAACGTCGACACAGATCTCCACGGTACGATGATCTCCGACGTGGTCGGACACCGCCACCAGTGCCAAGAGCAATCGAGGGCCTGCGCCCCTTCTCCGCACGTCTGGGTACCATCCAGTGGCCCCCGAATTTCAGAGTTACGTCGGTGGAAAAGTATGACGGCAAGGCAAACCTAGAGCAATGGCGCGTCCACCTATGAGATAACTGTCTACGCCGCCGGAGGAAATTGAGACGTAATGGCTAACTACTTTCCGGTGATTGTGTCAACCTCCACCAACAGCTGGCTCCAAAAGATCCCAGAAGGCACCATCGACACCTGGGAACAACTTAAGGAAATCTTCATCAAGACGTACAAGGCCACATGTGTCCAGCCTGGGACGAGGTACGACTTGGAGAGCGTCCACCAGAGGAGCAACGAGAGCCTCCGGGAGTACATCAGGCGCTTCTCCGACAAGTGGCTGAACATCGCAGAGATCTCCGACCTAGAGGCCATCGCCATCTTCTCCAACGGCCCGTGGACGGACGATCTACGGAACAAGTTGGCGCGGAAAAGCATAACAACCATAGAAGAGCTCATGACGATCGCGAATCCTTATGCTAATCAAGACGACGCCACCCGCAGCAGGGAGAATAGGCGGCGCTACTCTCGATCTCCGGAACGTACAAGGGATAACGATCGCCGACCAGACTACCATAGCGAAGGAAGGGCTGGCGACCACCGGGACTCCCGATCGGGCAACTCCGAGCGCTACCCGCAGAGGTACGATTATAGGCGCGACAACCGCTACGTCACCAACACGAATGCCCGACCAAAGAAGAGCTACGACGCCAGCTACGAGAAGATCCTCGACGGCCCGTGCCCTATACACAAACACTCCAAACACTCCATGCGCAATTGTGAGCTACTTGAATCAGCAGTGAAGGGAAGAAGTGACAAGAGAGTAAAGAAAGATGGCTCCGACAAGGGCAAATACCAAGAACCACCGGCCCCGGAGTTCTGACCAGCTTCAATGACGTACTCCATCTTCGGGGGCAGCGTGGTTGTGGAAGGAGAGAGGAGACGTCGCCAAGTTCGCAAGGATGTCTACTCGGTCGCAGCAACAGGAGATGATTCAGCCAATGCTCGCTACCTCGACTGGTCGGAACAACCAATTAGCTTCTCCGGAAAAGACGAGTGGACGGATCACAGATACCCCGGCCGCTTCCCACTCATTGTTGATCCAACCATCGTCACGTGCCGCTTCAGGAAGGTGCTGGTTGACGGCGGCAGTGCCCTCCATATCATATTCGCCGATGCATTCCGCCAGCTCGACTACTCGAAGAAGGACCTCCTACCGGCGAACTTTCCCTTCTGGGGTATTATCCCAGACAAGGCATCCACACCAATAGGACAGATTACACTCCCCGTACAATTCGACGACCAGAACCACTTCAGGGTCGAGAACATCAACTTCATCGTCGCCGACTTCAAGACAGCCTACCATGCAATCCTCGGCCGCCCGACACTCGCCAAGCTTATGGCAGTCCCGCATTATACGTACATGGTGCTGAAGATCCCGATGCAACAAGGCATCCTTAGCTTCCGCATCGACCGAAAAGTCGCATATGAATGTGAGCAGCAGACAATAAACGACATCGGGAAACCCTATCCCCAGGACAGATATAGCTCCAGCACTAACGACAAGTCTACCGCCAAGAGGCCAAAGGAAACACAAGCAGCAACGATCGGCGTCGACCCCCCTCGCAACTACGCGTAAAGACCTTTGACTCCAGCGACGCAAACAGTTCAAACGCTTAGAGTGTCTCAATAAAATTTGTACTATCTACCTCTAATAAATAAATAAAGTGCTACGTTTTTTATACCTCATATACAATTCAACTTCTACAAAAACGCTCACGGCGTTCGGCGACCAACATAGAAGGCTCACGGCATTCAGCGACTTCTCCAAAACACTCCCATAGTGTTCGACGGCCTCTCCAAAACGCATTACGGCGTTGTCTCCAAACAGCCTGGCCATAACTGGAAGCTTTCATATCTGGCCTATCAATTTCATAGCGCATAGAAGTAGCTACCCTATACGCTATGATCACATTGATAGACCTCTCAGATGATACCTCTCCATCAACCGAGAGATATCACCTGTGTTGAAGGCCGTGAAGTTATATGCCCAGAATCTGTATACGACCACGACACGGTCGACGACTCTACAAGCAGCATGGCTTTGCACCCAGCGTCTGTAGGAACGGTCTCCACAGGCCCTAGTCACGCCATGATCGAGCCTCTCGGAAAAAAGGTTCTATCCCTGGCATCTCCCTAAGCGTGCATGAGCTGTTCGCCCTCTGCGCCGCGGGTTGCAAACAGCCTACCTCCCTGGTAATCCCTATGACACCTACGCGTGCAGAAGTTTTGGGCTCTACGATCTGGGCCATAGGGAACCCAGGGCCGAACGATTTATCGCTACGTCTCACGACTTAGCAGGCATGACAGGACATACAAGTGAAACAAAAGCTCACCGCCCGGATATTTCACAACTTTGTAGTTTTCACTTACACGTCTGAATTCTTGTATCTGGGATACAAACTACTGCTATCCAGCAGCAAACAGATCCACATCCTTAACTACAATCCCCGCGACACGATCAGCATCCGCTTCCAGACGGTCTGCATCCTCATCCGACGTCCCTGATGCAAACCCGGCCGCTACCCGACCAAGGTCAAGCTTTGGGTAGTGCGATTGCAACATAGCCAAGCCATGAGTAGCCACACTTTGCGCCGCTGAAGTCATAAAGGACCGAATTCTGACCCACAGACCGCGAACCCCTGTTAGCACACCTTCCATGGTCGCTTGATCAACAGCCTCAGGAATGAGCACACGACCATCAACACACCCCACCACAGGGGCGATCTCCCGCGCCAGCGACCAGAAGTTATCGTAGTAGGAATCCACCTTCGCCTGCAGGTCTGCAAATTGAAGTCGATCATTGCCTCGATAAGCTGCGGAAACAGCAAAACACCAAGTAAGGAATCCTTACAAGCAAAGCGACAGGTAGTAAAACGATACCTTCGTGCATCGCTCGCATCTTGTAAATCTCTCGTTCGGCAGCACCAGTCTTCTCCTCAGCAAGACGTCTCGCCTCTTCAGCATTGAGCAGTCCTACACAACAAGCAAGAAAAGTTATCACAAGGCTGAGGCAACAAGCCCTACAACAAGAGAATAACAAAGACTTATGAGCGGAAAGCTCGTCGACTTTCTCAACGTGCGACTGAAGCTCCGCAACTTCACGCTCCCGTTCTCGGACTGCGGCTTGTAACACTTGTGCACGCTGGTGTGCTGCCTCCAAGCTTTCCTCCAGCCCTGCAAACTGACCCTCAACACGAGCGACGTCACCACGCAAACGCTCATTCTCAGCAGTTAGTTTCGCAAGCTGGTCGGCCATCGCCCTACGCTCCCTTCTGGACTTAAAAAGCCCCTACGACAGCACAACGATAGTTTAACAAAGGAGACACAGAGGCAATACAAAAACTGTAGAGGTATCACAGTTACCTTAACTTGCCCGAATAGATCGCTCGCATCATTAAGGAAGGCCGCCGCCTCCTCCTCGGCCTCGTCATCCTTGACAACAACGAAGTCCTCACCGTCACGGCGAAAAGTCCTGACCGGCGTCGGCTTCGACTCGCCTCCCGCACGCGGAATCTCCTCCACTATCTCCGGCTCCTCCAGCAACACCGCCGCCCTCTTCCTTTTCTCCGGCCTCAGACCCGGCGCCGAGGCTGCTAACAGCCTCGGCGTATCATCATGCATCGGTTTGACGGGAACATCCTCCGTCGCAAACCCAGAAGCAGTATCAACAAACACCGCCCCACTGCCCACAACATCAACAAGAATAGGATCTCCCTCACAAGTTGAGTAGTCCGCTGGCATAGGGGGGCCACATCCCTTTGAGCCAAACTCAGCACACGCATCCCCAGCGACGTCAGACACAATACCATAAGGTACCGGCGGATCCTCAGAGTTCGGCGCTCTACCAAAAACCACACCATAAGCAAGTCAACAAAGGCGACCAAAGACTCAAACAAAAGCAAGGATGAAATACATACAAGTCCGATTTCCGGCGCGCCCTCACGAACCTCCGACCAGGAAGTGCCCCCGTAAAGCTTGATGGCGCATTCGCAGGCGGACACTCCGATGACGGGGCAGAACGTTCCTCCACAAAGGCACTCCCGACAGCCACCGATGCGGGCGGTGGAACAGGGGACGTCCTGTGCAGGCGCACTTTGGCACCTGAGCCAGAACACCCTTCCCCACCCAGGGTCACGGCCGGCGTGTCATCCTCGTCTGACCCCTCATCGGTCCAACCAGATATCGGGGACGGAGGCTGAGCGGCGCCTTCGTTAATAACGAACTTACCCCCGGTCCCAACTGACGGCTTCGACTTCTTCCGGGATGGATCGGCTGGGCGCTTCCCGAACCGGTCGTCGCGCACCCGACGTTCCCCAACAAGGGGCTCACGAACTCCTTGCTCGCCAGAAGATTCGCGACCACCTTCACCCGATATAGCTTGCATGCTCCTTACCCGATCAATGCCAGGAGGCCACATTGTAGAAGGGACTTGGGAAACGAAGACGACACGGTCCTGACCAAGAAGATTAAAATAAGGCAACCAAGAACACAGAAACTAGAAGATCGCTACAAAAGCAATGCCAGAACTCACCGGGGGGGGGGGGGGTACGCCAGCACGGAACGAATCCTGCGGATTCTTCATGTACGGGAGACTAAGATCGAAGATTACAGAAAGGCGATCAAACCCCTCTTCCGGCTCCATTCCACGCGGCGTCTCCTGGGTCGGGTCGCGACGACTAGTATAAAGAAAGGCAGGATGAACCCTGTCCTTGCAAGGTTGACAACGCCTCATAATGAAATTCCAAGCAACTGAAACCCCATCAAGCGACGACCGGTCCACTAATGCGAGCAACTCTTCCACCTGCCCCATCGCCGCCAGCGAAGGAGCCGCCGACCAGCTAGGCTGCGACACTGGAACTTCCGCCGGGTCGCCGCGCGCGTACGGTTTCTCCTGAGGAATGTAGAACCAATGAGACTTGTACTCCGCTACCTTGGAAGGAAGCGGAGTAGCAAGATACACATCCGCCATACCCTCCCGGAGTTGAAGATACACAGAGCCAACAACCCGGGATGCGGCGGTCCCATTCGGCTTGAGGCGGAAGAAATAGCGAAACAACTCGAAATGCGGTTCAATCCCCAAATACGCTTCGCAGAAATGTACGAAAACTGCGATGTGTAGTACAGAATTGGGATGGAGGTTGCACATCGCAATCTTGTAAAACTCCAAAAGACTGCGTAGAAAGGGGTGAACAGGTACCCCGAAGCCATGCCAGAAGAAAGGCTCAAAGACGACGAGCTCACCGGTGTTAGGAGTCAGGAACTCCTCCCCGGTCGCCGGCCTCCAATCAACAAGGGCCCTTATCCTGAAGAATGTCAGCGGTAACAAGAAGCTGGATATCTTCCTCCTTCAGGGTGCACTTGGCCCAATACTTGGTCCAATCTGGAAGCACATCCTTCATCCTCGGGGACTTCCCCCCTTCTTCGTCGATGAACGAGTATTTGGTTTCCTCCGGGGGGCCATCGCCAGGTTAAAACAAGAAAAAGACTAAGATTCGCGGTGGCGCACGGAGTAGGAAGCAAAGCAGATCGAAGAATGCGAGACACTACAATGCAAATGCGAAGATGTGAAACTGCCGCCGCCGCCGCTTTTCCTTTATACCAAACGGTGCGACGCTTCCCCTTTCAGAGTTTTTGGGAAACCGCAACGATCAAATGAGGAACCGACACGCCCACCTTCTGTGCCGCGACTTGGGCCGCTAACTGCGCTGTTAATTCGGCCCATTTACTTCCTTTCTGTTCTCCGTTACATATTTACTTCTAGATAATTTCCTCAATTTACGACTAATGATTTATGAAACATCATCAACACTACAGTCTCGGGGACTGGACGTGCAATTATTTTCTGCAGCTACAGTAACATGGATATAGTAGCCTGGTCGGTAAGATTTACAGAGCTTGCAATACAACCACGCTCGGGGACTTCGTTCAAAGTCATACCGAGCAAGGCTCGGGGACTGCGGCCACGACACTGAAGTGCGGCGCAAAGAAGGACAACACCCGGGGACTGACGCCTAGGGACCGCGAATCAAGCAACATGATCCTGATACAAGAAGCTTTTGGTTTCTTACATCAGGCTCGGGGACTACGGGTATTCGCAGTCGTTTTTACCAAACTCATGCTTCAATTTACATACCTTATGTATTTTTTTATAAAGCATGGCACCACGTGCATACTTCACTTGCTGCCATGCTCGGGGACTAAGTGGGTACACTTCACCTCGCGGTGAATGTACTGATTTTCTTCTCGACAAAGCTCTACTGTTTTTTGTGTTGTTTTTGCAGAGCCTAAGTGGGTACACTTCACCAGGAAAGGATTTTTCAAAAGTTTTTCTTCTTTAGCACGTCACATCCTCCCAACAAGCAGCCGCAACACCCGACGAGGCGACCAGCTCGCCCGTCACGCTACGGCGCTCTCGACCAGCCCGACCTGGTCGGGAGGCTTCTCTGATCAGCACCTCGGCCAGGCAGCCTGGTCGACGCTTCACGACGACCACGACGCATGACGGCGACCAGCTGAACACCTCCAAGGACAATGCTGCGGGCTCGCCGGAAGAATACAACGTGCTCGGGGATTTGTTGGGGATATTACCTCGGCATATCCCCAGGGACCTTATGGACCTACCGACCAGAAGACGGTCCAGCCCGCGCGGCCTTGCGACACGCGACCAGCCCGTCGTGCTCGCCATGGACTCCGAAGAAGTCTTGCTCGCCAAAGAAGATCCTAGTAGATAGACTCGGATCCCTTGCCCCCTAAACCCAAAACCTTAAACCCTAAGACCGATCGTAATTTGTTGGGATATGGAAATTGTAACCCTGCTCCCCGGCTATATAAGGCGAGCAGGGACCCCCTCCAAAGTCTCTCTCACATCATCTATGGATCTTGTAACCTAATACTCAGATCAATCCAGCCACCAAAACACAGGACGTAGGGTATTACGGTGATTTGCCGGCCCGAACCTGTCTAAATCGCCGTGTCTACGCTCTCTGTGTTACGCTTGATCGTCGTCGCCACACCTCCACCTACAATCTACTACCGTAGGGTACCCCCTAGGTAGACTGCGACGCATATTTCGTCGACAATTAGTGCTACATTAGGAGGTCTATGCAGCAAGCGAGTTGTCGACCATGCAGCTTCCTGCAGTGAGAGACGAGGGCGCGCCGTGGGTCGGCGTGAACTCGGTGCTCAGCCTCAGCTGGAGATTCTGATCAAGGATATTTTACTCCAGTAATATAATTGCTACTGCGTTATTATTTTTTTCTTTGGTGACAAGAATTCTTTTCTTCGTTGCTGATGTTGATCTGCAAGGATATGAACTAATTAAATCTGGCCCATCGATTGATACATATATAGTGTGTAAATTCAAATCAGTTGATGGAACAGGCATATATGCTATGTTTTTGTACATTTTTCAGTCTACTTGTCATATAATGCCTTAGGTGAACAAAGAATTCTATTTGTAGATTTTTTTTTTCATTTTTTGGCCATCAGTGAAACTGAGATATATACTAGCGCTCTATGTATCATGTATGTTCTTAAGATGCTACTGCTATATCCAAATAATTAAAAAAGATCAAAGTAAAACTTCTATCATCTGACATGACCTTAAAAAAACTATTGGTGTGAACAAACAAAGTCTGAACAATTATTCAGACAAAACAAATAAACAACTGATGAACCATACCAATGGTCGTCATTGTTAAAAACAAGTTCGAACGTCTTTTTTTTTAAATGATAAAGTTCAGGCGTGTTAAATTTTGAGCATCATGGTTATTTGGAGAAGCCTAATTGACATGTCGTATAAGCAAATATTTGATTAGCAATTTGTTTTGCAGATTAGAGATGACTTAGTGCAATTCGTGTTGTCACATTGAAAATTGAGCACTTCTACAAACCAATGATAGCAGGAGGAGCTCAACCATATCACATCGACAATTAGGTAAGCAGGTAGCAGTGTATCGGCAACTTATGCATCAGCTTTATTTTATTCAAGCTAACTCAACACTAATATACAAAGTTACTATTTGGCTATACTTAAAGTTACTATTTGGCTATACTTGATTCTTATTTGTGATTTATCTTATGCTTTATTCGTATTTTTCTATTGGTGCTGAATTTTATTTAGATCGTACTACCATGGCGGTGGATGATTGGACCATAAATCTAGAATGTGATGGGGCAACCGCAGGACAGAAACATGTGCAAACGGAAATGGATAGACATGAGATATGCTTTTTCAACTTAATTGATTTGATCGATGGTTATGGGTACACATCAATCGACTATCTATACTACAAGAAAAAAAGATAGTTTGGTTGTAATAGAACAAGATCCTCAAGTGATGGAAATGCTTAACGAGTGTGAGAGCAAAAAGATGGTTAATTTATTTGTGACGAGGCAGAGACTGGCCACTTTAGCGCCTACCAAGTTCAACAGAGAACCATCCAACTCTAAAACAAAAACTAAAGGTATTAGAATGAACATATAATTTAGTTTTCTACTTTTCTATTTATATCTTATTATTCAAGGACAACTATATATTCTAAGTTATGTTAGTTATCAATGGTTTGATCTTATAAAAGATTACCATATCCAACCCCACCATGGTATGTGACTCAATAAATATCTAGTTGTTCAATAAAAAGATTGTATTTTATTTATTATATTTACTATAAACGCATGTTCATGTCTCCAACATTTGTTTTGCAGGAAGAGGAGGCACAAAGAAAAATAAAGGATTAAATGTAATATATACTGAAGCACTATATGCTAATGAGGCTGAGCAACATGATGATGACAACGAGCACTATATGCTAATGAGGCTGAGCAACATGATGATGACAACGAGAACACATCAGGTAGAAATGTAGTTAGATCAATCTCATTCATATGGAGTGCATCTTAACTGGTTACTATCACATCAGATGAACATGATGAAGTACCTAACAAGCGAAAGGGGATTATTTTAACACATGTTTGGGATCTACCTGAAGGTAGTAATAAGATGTAATATGCTTGGACAACCCATTGGAAAAGAAGGTGGCCTTTTAGGGCAATTTTTGGGCACCATAGCAAGAAATGGTGGTTACTGTCTAGTGGGTGTCAAAGATTGGAGAGAAGTTAAGAAAAACAATGCTAAAACCATAATTCAATTAGTACAGGTTAGTTAAATTTACAAGACATAATGTTGTCAATTTAAGTATATATGTTTGCTATCTTGTCCTGAAGTCATACTCATTCATTAATGACATTCTTATTTTACACAAAGTTCTTGTATCCTCACTCATGTGAAAAATGGATACTGAAATCAATTGGGAGACATTGGAGAAAATACAAGGCAACATTAAAAAAGACACTATTCAATCCAAAGAAGAAAATGTCTATTTTGAACAGGCGTTGTCCAAATGATATTGATGAAAATGAATGGAAGGCTCTAGTAAAATATTGGAAGTCTATAGAAGGAAAAGTAAGGCACCATTATTTATGCTATTTGGCATTTTTACTATCATTATCTTTAATATGGTTGATTCTATATGTATAATTGTTTATCATTTATTAATTCTTGTAGACCCTTAGTGAGAAGAACAAAATAAGTCGTGAAATGAAGAAGACAACACATATAGCAGGTACAAAGAGTTATGCTCATTGGTCTGAAGACATGGTGAGTCATCTTATGCTTAAAAAATTATATATGATTCCTCTTACTGTTTCTTTACTGCTATTTTTTTAGAAGCAAGCCAATCCTGAAAAAAAGCAGCCACATAGAGCAAAGGTTTACCTCGCAACTCATAGCAAAAGGGGAAAAGGGGTAAATGAACCAGCGGTATGCTACATGCACCTGAGAATTTTTGCAAATATAAAATCATTTATGTTTTCTAATGTTCATGTGGATTTCTTGCTTGTAGGTTGAATTGGAAAATCTTCTAGACACACAACCAGAGTTAGCACAAAATAGTAAGGGGGGAGTTGCATGGGAAGATGATGCATTACATCAGGTGTTGGGAGAAGAGAAAGCTGGACAAGTACACGACATGTGATTACTTCCTGTTCCTAAACAAGTTTATTGTCGAAGAACACACCATTTTAATGACATTAATATAGTTCCAATACATGGCTCATCATCTGATGTTGAGACTCACATGTTGGAGTAAATAAGACAACTCAAAGAGCATTCAAGAATGCAAGATGAAGTTATTGAAGAACTCAAAATAATCAAAGGCACCATGAGAACCAAGAAGCAACAATGGTAACAATTTATATTTTAATTTGTAACTCTATATTAAAATGTGTTACTCAAATTTTCAATCATTTATAGGGAAATTATGCTAGGAGTGATCATAAGAAATCTTAGAATCAAGCGATGCATTTTAAAAGAAAGGTATTTGCTTTATTTTCCATGTTTCCACCTAATCTAGTTTTTTGGCTTCAATATTGTTTTAAACTTTTAGAGTGTTCAATGTGTTGCACCCAACCAGAATGATGGACTCCTTAAACATAAGGATAAATTGTTAAAGTCCCTTTCCTATGAATTTAATACTATTTTATCTGTAAAGGATTTTTATATATTAACTCATGCTACTGTCTTTCATATCTTTACTAGATTAAAGAAACATGTGAATCTGAATTTAGTGATGATGATAGTCTACTTTTATCGACCATAAGTACAACAACAAAGAAACAAAAGGTATCTATGAACCACACTTTGCTATAATTATAGTAGAAATTTTGTTTTATTATTTCATACTTCATTTTATATGTGTAAAGGTCATCACGGAGGGCCTAGAGAGACTACAACCATTTCACACCAGGAGGTGGCTCATGACAAGGCTACATGCTACAAGCGTCAAACACATAAACAACTTCCTCTAATGAAGGTAGACGAACATAGTATCACTTTTTCTAATTGCATGATGATGATGTACAACTAAAGGTTATTGGTCACTAATAGACTGTAAAATTAATGTAGGTTGGGTCTATGGTGCTACTAATGACTTCAAAATATCCTAATAAGGCTCATATGGCCTATGCAACTCTCTTGAGCACTGATCCAGAATCCCTTGTTGGTGGAGTTAAGACAGGAAGTCAATTCTATAAAGTTCGTATCAATCATCCTATAACCAAAGATGAGCCATTAGTGAGGCCCACACCTTGGTGCAACAATATTGGTGATGCTCAAGCTCAAGGAGTCCCAATTGTTTGGCCTTTGATGTTTGTATGTTTAAAATAGTTTTTCTTAACTTTACACCAATGTAAATATGCGGTTTAGTTTGTAATGTTATAATTTGTATTTTCTTTGCAGGTTGAAATGATTAATAGTTGAATTCCTACATCGACATGTACAGGAAGAAGGAACGGGCTTTATTAATCCTAGCTAGTTCTTGATTTTTTTTCTTTCTAGTATGGACTATGTGTGTTTTCTCTCTAGAGCCATATCATTATGTACATATACTCTTATTACAAGCACTATGTTTCAAATCATCCTATGATATATGTGGATTTTACTATGATTATTGAAATTTGTGGTTTATTTGATTTTGCAATGTGTCATGTTTGTGTGATTCTGTAATAATATTTGTGCGACATGTATTGTTGAAATAAATATTTGTTTTATAATCTGTATATGTTACAATAGATAGAAACAAGTGTTACAAACCATGTGTTTCTTTGTTCCATACTGTGCTCTACCATAATGTAGAAGTGTTACTAGAACTAAAAAAGTGTTACAACAGATAATCATTGTAACACTAGGCAGATGATTCATTAGATGAATAAATGTGTTACAAACTATGCATTCTACAATAATGTGAAGTGTTACTACGGCAAAAAAAAGTGTTATAGAAAAATTTATTGTAACATTTGTCAAATGTTCCTGTAGACAAGTAAATGTGTTACAATAAACTAGTCTATACTAGCATGGGCAATTAAAACACATAAAAAAATGTGTTACTAAGAGAGCTAGTAACACTTTTTCTAACTTATAGTAACACAAGTTGGTGTTACTATATCTCTGCGCTGTAGTAGTGGTACCATAATTATTTCTAGCTCTATAATTAGGGATGACAACCTAGTTTCATGCTTAGGAGTACAAGGTAAAAGATAGTATCTGGTTGTTAAAGACAAGTTAATTTCATAATATGCATTTATGGCGCCGTTCTGAGGATAGGGAGTAATCTCTACTTTCGGTGCGACGCTTTCTAATGTCAACAAGCATTTTTTGCGCTGTTGCTGGGGAAGGTATCAAAACTTACGAACTATTGATAACCATATTGTTGACATCTCTTAACATCGTTACCAAAAGTAGATTAATTTCTATTCCTGATAACGGCGCCAAAAATAGTTAACCACCTCTCATGCCACTTAAGCCGAGTTGTCATCCCCAGCATGGCAGAGAGATGCAGTATTGAAATATGTATTTGCTCCTCTAATAAATATAAATATGTTTCTGCAAGCGCATAGATTATACCAATGTAGCATTTTAACCAGGAGTATTCTAGGTATCATTATTTATATTTTTTACCACTGGGAAGGGATACTAAGGAATAAATGAGGAATGAGTATCACTGCATGTGTAATGGAGAGTTTCCATCTATCTCTCTCAATACAGGATAAATGTCACATAAGATATAGATACTGAATGAATAGTGACAAAAGATAAATACTGATCAGCATATATAGCCATATAAGATAATGATAAGCACCTCAACAGATATTCTAGCAAGTCATTAGCATGGAATTAGGACGAACTACAAGAATATTTCCTATGTCATTCTTAACTATACAGTCTAGCATATTATGATTAGTGCAATTGTACTTGGCAATCATGGCGAGATAAAATTATAATCATGCATAGTGAGATTAATAAGGAAGATGAGAAACATAGCAATCATTTCCCCGTAATGGTTCCACTCTGCCTGCCCTATAAACGGGAGGAGAACTACAAAGAACTCAACAGGACTGTCACTCCCGCAATCTACCTCACGATCCGGAATATAGGGTACAATTGCAGATAAATACGGTCTAGGCACCACGCCTACACAATATCTATCATTTACCCATAATACTGATGGATAAACGCTATACGATCCTAAACATGAATATAGCTCAGATCTAACTAAGCCAAGCATATAATCATAATAGACTAAGAACAATATAATTTAGAGCATAATTGAATAGAGTAAAGTCATAAACAATATAATGAAGTAGAGCAAAGTCATACTCATAATATTGAAGAACAATGATGAACAAATGAAGAACTAGAGAGAATTACCAAAAATCCTCTTGACAGATCCGAAAACCAATCGAAGATTGACTCCTCCTAGTTCTAATCCTATATAGCTATACTAAACTAGAGATCTAGTTGATGTGGTGGCTCTAGGGATGGATCAAGGACCTCTCCTCTTGAGATGAATAATGAATAATGAAATTAGGTCTTCTGGGGCCTCTTCCTCAGGGTCAGGGGGCCTTCCTTATATAGCCTCCTCAAATGAACGTCGGCCGTCGGATCAAACCGACCTTAATGGAGGGCTTAGATGCAACCTCAAAGGCGGTGGAGAAGGGGTCCACGAGGCAGAGCCTCATTGGCCATTGTCCTAGGGCGGCCGCCCAGGGGGTAGGGCAAGCGCCCTACCCCTGGGCCCGCTGGCCCTCTCGTTTCTTCCCGCGCCTTCTTGACCCTTCTAGAGTATTCTTTTTCCTGTGGATGATAATTATCTCTATGTAATCCTTACATGTGGGCCTTTTCTCCATATTTACTGATATCCCCCCTGCAGAAACAGACATTCACCAAAACTCGTGGAATTCTGTCAGTATAAACCCTATTTCTAGTTATTGGTTTCATTTAGATCCTTATCCTTGTTTAGTTGACGGTTGAATTTGGTATTTAAGGACCATCAACAACTCCCCCAAGCTTACCTTTTGCTCGTCCCTGAGCAAAGATAGACTCAGTGATGGATTAGGAGTTGCTACAATGCTTTCACGCCTTACAGGTACACATGCTTTCAAATAAGATCTCATCTCCGGATTAAATCAACTATTAAGACTTAAAACTTACTCATTTTACCTTCCACCATGGGGCTTGTAACCGTCACCTATGTCTTGGGTAGTTTAAAGATAGAATGGTCAAGTCAAGCGCCATGTACCTTGCTCTTTGATCAACTATAGCTCCGGAGTTTTTGCAGATTTTCAAAATAAAACTCAGAGATTCCTTGTATGACTCTCTCAAATCTCTCCTTTGTGGTATTTCTGGATCCTTACCAAGGTATTGATGGTGTATGCCTTTTAAGATGTAGCATAGTGCCATCTCTCTTCCTCTCACCCTACTTCTAATAAGGCTGTTGATATCTGGAGCTTATAGGTGGGAGATAGAGTATACATACTTACAAGACATATATTGCATAGTCAAACCGTGGATCCAAAGGAACCAGTCAATAAGTCAAATCAAGATGTGCATGTGTGGCGAATGAATGGTGTATGATGATGATGGTGGTAGTGATGATGATAATAGAGGTGAAAGTCTAATTCTACTTTTGCTCCTTTTGATGGAAAATTTGAAACCCTTTTAAGGGAATGAGATGCTCGATATATATATATATATATATTTCAAGTGGGTATCTTGTACCCCTAATTCTACTGTCGGACGCTTGTCCATTTTTACCTCTCTTTCTCACTTTTTGTTTTCCGAGGTTAGCGGGCACTTGCCCCTTTTTATTTCCTCGTCTCTCTCTTTTTTTAATAGAGCACTCATCCTTGTAGAGCTATAAAGCAAAAGCTAACTAGAGCATTTATTTCATAGGGAAAAACAGGAATAGGAGAATATATATTTGTTTATATTCTCTCCCAGGTTAGGAGTAGAATATTTTTAGGTGGATCTGGAGATGGAAATGAGTGGATGTATGTGGATGCGTACTTCTGGGATAGAAGCAGCGTGTATGGGTGGAGTGTATGTGAATCTTGATTTAGACCGCATGACTAGTTCCCGAGGGTCACATAGCTTGGCCACACTCAATGCTCATAAGTAGTATGTAAATGTGTGGTTTCTTAATCTAGTAAGCATTTTTAAACTCTCGTCATACAGAAACTTATCATGCAGCATTTTTAAAGTTTTCAAAAGATAAAATTCTCCAGAATTCTAGTATCTCTAGGAACAGATAAATAGCAACTCAAACCTTTCCATATCATATCCGTCAACGACTTAGACTTTAGATTAGGTACTCTTCCCACAAGTTCAGGTCTAGAGCAAATTTCAAATCATAACAGTTATGCCTAAACTTAAGAGAGAGTTCAAATTTGAAAACTAGGTACTTGAAAGGAATTATGGCAGAGCAACTATTCATCATCTCCATGTTAAGAGTTTATCATTGGGGTTTATTTTAGCATAGCTACTTTATTTTATTCTCTTCTATTATTTATTAGCAAACTTCTAGACTAAACAAAAGCATATATAAGCGGGGAAATATTTATTGGGTTTTAAGATTATACATCTTCTTATTTTTAGATGAGTATAGATATAAAACTGATAGGTAGAAATATTTAGCTGAGTATGGGGGTGCTCTCCCCCAAGCTTGATTTTGACGTAATTTCTTCTGATGTAGTGGCAGGTAGCAGAGGTGTCCTTGTCTTGTCAGAGTACTCGATCTGACAGCGGGTAGGATGTCCTCTGGTTGCTGTTGTTCTTTGATCCTTGAATTCTGTGAAGCTCAAAATAGACAACAAATCTTGTGGAACTGATTAAGTGTTAGTCATAAATCTCTAGCTTGAATCGTGTCGAGCTTCCTCTAATGGATGTTATTGTTTAGCAGGATCATAAACTCACTATTTTTATATTTTTATTTTATAAGACAGAAACACATATTATTATTTTTTATGCCGCCACAGAGAGTACTTATGGGTTTTATGCCACGAGTCACATGGGGCTTAACAGTTTTAAACATTTTTATTTTCTTTTTAGGATAGTGTAAACATGATTAACTATTTAGGGAAAGTAAATAATTGAGGGAAAAGGGATAACTACCAAGTTTTACGTCTTGGCACGATGCTCGGTGGTTTAAGTCTATGAACAGGACTCCTTACGTCCTTAGTTGTCCTAGGGATCGTCGGACAACGTAGCTGGTGCCTCTGGTTGTGCTTCTTCTTCTGATATGATTTCTTTTTCTGTCCACACACGTGTTGGTGTTGTAGCCTCCCTAGGACAAGCTCTCTTTTATGGATATTTATTAAAATTGAAAGGACGTACCTTTATTTCTTCCCATGATTCTCCGCTCTCGTGCCTGGGGTAGTCATAGAGTGATCTTTCATTTCCTAACCTTGGTGTTGGTGGTGTGTTTGGCCTAGAGAGTGGAGTTGAGTATATTGGCTCTTCTTCTTCAGGGTATCTCTTTTCATATCTTGATACTTCTCCTTCATAGTTTGTCCATTCGTCCTTGGTGTTATGCTTCTTCTGGTTGCGATAGCGACGTCTTCTTCTCGTACTATTTTGCTTAGATTTTTCAACAATGTAGTTAGCATTAAAGTAACGATGTACCTTCTCAGAGGGGAAGTGTAGGTGCACTTCTCCTGTCCCAATGTAGATGATAGCTCTGGTGGTGCTTAGGAACGCTCTTCCAAGGATGATAGGTGGATCATAATCATCTTATCCCATATCAACGACTAGGAAGTCTGTAGGGATGAAGTGGTCATCGATTTGGATGGGGACATCTTTTGCTATGCCTTCGACGATGCGGCATGTCTGATATGCCATATGGAGTTGGGTGTATCTTGGTTGTAGAGGCATTGTGCCGTACAGAAACTCATAGGTCAATTTGGCCATAATGTTGACGCCCAATCTGGTGTCGCAGATTGCTTTCTGGAAGGAGCATCTGCTGATTGTGCATTCAATGGTTGGGACACCTGGGTCGTCTTTCTTGATAAAATGAGGGGACTTGATTTGGTGATCTTGATTATTGTGGAGTGCGGTGACCATCTTTGCTGATTCTTTCCGTACTTGCTTCTTGTTCTTGTTTTGCTTGTTCCTCCTATTGGTCCTCTTCCTTGGCTCATCTTGGGGTTGTTCAGGAAACTGTATGGTTTTGTTCTTGAAGGTAAATGTCTCTTTCCCTTTGATGAAGAAACTAATCTTGACAGCGCTAGCGTAGATGACATCTCCAGCAGTGTTCAAAAGTGGCCTCCCTAGGATGATGGGTGACCTCTCATCAACACCGGTCTCTATCACCATGAAGTCTGCTGGGACATATGAGGTACCAATCCGAACACGGATATCTTTTAATATTCCTCTTGGGTAGCACAGTGTTCGATCTGCAAGCTACAAACATAGGGTTGTATCTGATAAAGGATAATTAAAGAATTTCTCATAGATTACTCTGGGCATAATATTGACGCTTGCGCCAAAGTCGCAAAGTGCTTCAGGAAAGTCTATGGTGCCATGGAGATTGGGATGACGGGTCGTCCTGGATCTCCTTTCTTGGTTGGCATAGAATCATTACACCATTCTTCTGTGGGCTTGTTCCAATAAGGACCTACATCAAATATGTCTACAAGATTTGCAGATTCTAACCCTTCCGGTTGTGATGGAATACCGGGGTTAGTGGTAGGAACAACAACAACTATTTGGTTTAGTTTTGATTCAATCATTTTATTAAAGCTAATTTGGTTCTTGATGGCAACAGAAAAAATATCCATCCTATTATTTATAGTTTCTAGTATTTTATCATTGGATGCTAATTTCTTAGACATGTTATCCATTAACTTTCCTTGATTAGCTACTAACTCACTCAAAGGTGGAAAACTAGGATTATTATATGAACTATTACCTTGATAATTACCTAAGTAGTTAGGCCTTTGTTATTGTTGATTCCATCCTTGATTTTGCTGAGGACGGTTGTAGTTGTTGTTGTTGTTGTTGATGTAGTTCACATCCTCTTGCAATTATGGACAATGGTTTCCTGAGTGTCCAGTGTCTCCACACTCTTCACAGTTCATGTGAGAGTCATAAATGTGCATAACTTCTTTCTTTTCTCCAGCTTTCTCATCGAGCCTCTTCATGAGCACGTCTAGCTTTGCAGAAAACATGTCTACCTCTTTGCGCTGGTGCATACCCCCACCTTTCTTGTGAGTTTGAGTTCTTTCTTCACTCCAACCTTGGTTGGATGCTATCTTCTCCACAAGAGCTGTGGCTTGTGGTATTGTAAGTGATAGGAATGCTCCTCCGACAGCAGCATCCATGGTTTCACGTGTGCTGTTGCTGAGCCCATGATAAAAGGTCTGCATAAGTAGCCAATTCTCCATTCCATGATGGGGACATTCTAGGATGTAGTCTTGGAAGCGCTCCCATGCTTCTGGAATGGACTCGTCATGTTGTTGCTGAAAACTTGAAATCTTCCCACGGAGAGCATTGGTCTTCCCCATGGGAAATAATTTTGATAGAAAATTGGTGGAACAAAGTGCCCACATAGTATTCTTATCCTTGGTTGCATAGAACCACTGCTTCGCTCTTTCCAAGAGTGAGAATGGGAAAAGACGAAGTAGTATGGCGTCTGTGGGGATATCCTTGATAGTGAATGTGTTGCAAATCTCCAAGAAATGTTGGAGATGAGCACTAGCGTCTTCATGTGCTTTCTCACAGAACTGCTTGCTTCCACCATGTTGATGAGCGCAGGCTTGAGCTCAAATGACCGATCAATGTTCGCAGAAGGTCCAGCGTGGATGTTGTCCGTAGTGGGGGCTGAGAACTCACGGATTGACTTGTCTGCCATGGCTTCAAACTCTGATGTCAAGTCTCGAATGATGTTTTGATGATCTTCTTGATTGGATGAAGTTTCAAGCTGAAATGTTGATGATTTTGTTACTTTCATGACCTTGGCTTTTGTCCTTCTGATTAATGCTTTTGGATTTTCAACAAAATTGTCTGGAAGATCAAACCTATTCATACATTACCCTGCATAAAAATTATAGGAAAAATAGGCAAAGATAAGGGTAAGGCTGTATGAGTAGAGAATTGATGTTTTCTCAATTACATTAGTGATGCAAGTGATAACCCATTTATTCCTTTGATAGCTAATCAACCTTCCCCGGCAATGGCACCAAAAATGCTTGTTGACATCTCTTAACGTCGTTACCAAAAGTAGATTAATTTCTATTCCTGATAACGGCGCCAAAAATAGTTAACCACCTCTCATGCCACTTAATCTAAGTTGTCATCCCCAGCATGGCAGAGAGATGTGGTATTGAAATATGCATTTGCTCCTCTAATAAATATAAATGTGTTTCTGCAAGCACACAGATTATATCGATGTAGCATTTTAACCAGGAGTATTTCAGGTATCATTATTTATATTTTTTACCACTGGGAAGGGATACTAAGGAATAAATGAGGAATGAGTATCATTGCATGTGTAATAGAGAGTTTCCATCTATCTCTCTCAATACAGGATAAATGTCACATAAGATATAGATAATGAATGAATAGTGATAAAAGATAAATACTAATCAGCATACATAGCCACATAAGATAATGATAAGCACCTCAACAGATATTCTAGCAAGTCATTAGCATGGAATTAGGACGAACTACAAGAATATTTCCTATGTCATTCTTAACTATACAGTCTAGCATATTATGATTAGTGCAATTATACTTGGCAATCATGGCGATATAAGATTATAATCATGCATAGTGAGATTAATAAGGAAGATGAGAAACATAGCAATCATTTCCCCGTAATGGTTCCACTCTACCTGCCCTATAAACGGGAGGAGGACTACAAAGGACTCAACAGGACTGTCACTCCCGCGATCTACCTCACGATCCGGAATATAGGGTACAATCGCAGATAAATACGGTCTAGGCACCACGCCTACACAGTATCTATCATTTACCCATAGTACTGATGGATAAACGCTATACGATCCTAAACACGAATATAGCTCAGATCTAACTAAGCCAAGCATATAATCATAATAGACTAAGAACAATATAATTGAGAACATAATCGAATAGAGTAAAGTCATAAACAATATAATGAAGTAGAGCAAAGTCATATTCATAATATTGAAGAACAATGATGAACAAATGAAGAACTAGAGAGATAATTACCAAGAATCCTCTTGACAGATCCGAAAACCAATCGAAGATTGACTTCTCCTAGTTCTAATCCTATGCTAAACTAGAGATCTAGTTGATGTGGTGGCTCTAGGGCTTGATCGAGGACCTCTCCTCTTGAGATGAATAATGAATAATGAAATTAGGTCTTCCGGGGGCCTCTTCCTCAGGGTCAGGGGGCCTTCCTTATATAGCCTCCTCAAATGAACGTCGGCCGTCGGATCAAACCGACCTTAATGGAGGGCTTAGATGCAACCTCAAAGGCGGTGGAGAGGGGGTCCACGAGGCAGAGCCTCATTGGCCATTGTCCTAGGGCGAGTGCCCTGCCCCTAGGCCCGCTGTCCCTCTCGTTTCTTCCTGCGCCTTCTTGACCCTTCTAGAGTATTCTTTTTCCTGTGGATGATAATTATCTCTATGTAATCCTTACATGTGGGCCTTTCCTCCATATTTCCTGATATGCCCTTGCAAAAACAGACATTCACCAAAACTCATGGAATTCTGTCAGTATAAACCCTATTTCTAGTTATTGGTTTCATTTAGATCCTTATCCTTGTTTAGTTGACGATTGAATTTGGTATTTAAGGACCGTCAACACATATGCAAATGAATAAGATCGATTAACCAATTGACCTCTAACTCAAACAGGTTTACCCTTATTTCTATCTATTTGTGTATCTTATGCAGAGTAAATGAATGCATGGTTTTGCTCTTCTAGATAACTTCATTGAAAATCCAGAGAAACTCCTTTGAAGAAAGCAGAAGTTTGCACAAGTGAGGGACATTTTTGAATCACCATCAAGAACACCCTCAGCTGAAGCTCACTCTTCGAGAGAGGAAGCTCCAACATCTGAAGAAGAACAATTGGAATCAAATTTAGCAATTACTTTTGAAGCTATGGCTGAGAAGACACTGCAACAGTTCTCTGCCCCAACTACTGCCAACATCCGTACTAGTCCTGCAGTTAATGTTGGTGAGAACGGATTTGAGCTCAAGCCGGCTTAAGTACACATAGACATGACCCAAGTACTCCTACTCGACCCTATGGGCTAACGCACACATAGACATGGCCCAAGTACTCCTACTCGACCAATAGTTGATAGCGACCTCTAGCAAGGCGTGTCAACTCCTATGCATACGCTACGATCATATCAGATGAACCACCACAAAACTATATACATGTTATTCCTTTGCCTCATGACATTTGGTCCAACTCATAGGTTAACACTTAACCCAAGCACGACCATGCATTTCATGATCTAATCATTTGAGTGGTCTAGTGATATCTCTCTCATAGGGAGAGTGGCAAATTCCATCTTGATTGACTATGTCTCACAGCATGTTTCCGGACAAACCCGAAAGCCACCTTTATAACTACCCAGTCACGGAGTAGCGTTTGGTAGTCCCTGAGTAGGTCGTTTCATATCTTGCGTACATACGACAATCTTAGGTCTAAGGATATAACGTACATGATGTCTATAGAGACAATCTCATGTTGGGCCTGTCTAGCCCCATGTCAGACATGTTCCCACATTATTAGTTTGACATCTCTATGTCTATGACTTGTGAAACATAGTCATCAACTAAAAATGTGTTGATCTAATATCCATGTGCTTCTAGCACGAACTCTGATCAGGGACAACTTTAGAATAACCATACAAGTAAAACAATTTCACAAATAATTCACATAATTTCTAATCAATACAAGTTGTCTTTAATGAATATTCATTGAACTCATAAACATGTCATGGATACAAGGAAATACATTCATCTTTATGATTACCTCTAGGGCATACTCCCAACAGTCTCCCACTTGCACTAGAGTTAATCTCGAAGATATCTAATACTCATAGCTCTTATGTGTGCCTCATGCTTAGGCTGTGGAAGAGCCTTTGTCAAAGGATTTGCAACATTCAAATCCGTATGTATCTTGCACACCTTGATCTCATCTCGACCAACGAACTCTCAAATGAGATGAAACTTCTGTAGTACATGTTTGTTCTTTTGGTGATTTCTAGGCTCCTTAGCCTGCGCAATCGCCTCATTGTTGTCACAATGTAGATTCAATGGGCTAGACACATTCGGAAACAAACCAAGCTCAATGAGGAACCTCCTTATCCAAACACCTTCCTTTGCAGCGCTAGAAGCTGCAATGTACTCGGCTTGTGTTGTAGAATCGGTCACCGTCTCCTACTTGGAACTTTTCCAACTTACAACACCACCATTTATTGTGAACACAAAACCTGATTGAGACTGTGAATCATTCGTGTTAGTTTGGAAGCTGGCATCGGTGTAACCATTTACAATGATCTCCTCCTTACCTCCATGGATTAGGAACACATCTTTAGTCCTTCTCAAGTACTTAAGGATGTTTTTAACAAGCGTCTAGTGACTCACCTAGATTAGCTTGGTACCTGCTCGCAACACTTAGAGCATGTGAGACATCTGAGTGAATACATATCATGGTGTACATGATGGAACCAACAGCCAAAGCGTATGGAACCTTACTCATGCGCTTCTGCTCATCAGCTGTCGAAGGACACTGCTTCTCGCTAAAACACATACCATGTGACATAGGCAAGAACCCTTTCTTGGATTGCTCCGTGTTGAACCATTTCAACATCTTGTCAATGTACGTATCTTGGCTTAATCCTATAAGCCTCTTTGATCTATCTCTATAGATTTTGATGCCCAAAATGTATGTTGCGTCTCCTAAAAAACTATTATTCAGTGAAGTCTTTACAGATTGCAACATAGGAATGTCATTCCCAATAAATAGTATGTCATCCACATACAAGATTAGAAATACAACAGTGCTCCCACTTTCCTTCTTGTAAACACAAGGTTCTTCTTCATTCTGATGGAAGCCAAACCCTTTGACCACTTCATCAAAATGAATGTTCCAACTCCGAGATGCTTGCTTTAACCCATAAATGGATTTCTGTAGCTTGCATATTTTTCCAGCATTATTAGGATCAACAAAGCCTTCGGGCTATATCATATACACGTCCTCTTCCAAATTTCCATTTAGAAAGGCTGTTTTAACATCATCTGCCAAATCTCATAATTGAAATAAGCAACTATTGCTAGAATGGTCCGGATAGATTTAAGCTTCGCTACCGGCAAGAATGTCTCGTCGTATAGTCAACTCCTTGAACTTGCCAAAAACCCTTTGCATCAAGTCGAGCTTTATAGACGTGAACGTTTCCATCCATATCCTTTTTCTTTTTATAGATCCATTTGCACTCTATGGGTTTAACCTAATCAGGTGGGTCAACCAAGTTCCAAACTTGATTGTCTCCCATGGAATATATCTTGGATCTCATGGCACTTTGCCATTTCTCAGAATTTGGGTCCATCATTGCTTCCACGTATGTTGCAGGTTCGTCATCGTCTAACAATAACACTTCCTCAAGTGCCTCATGGATTCGTGCTGACCTTCGTGGTTGTGGTGGTGTTTCTATTGCCACAGGTATCTTAACTTGTTCTGCTACATTAGCATCACTCATAGAGTCATTCCCTAATGGCTCATCTTGAACTTCTTCAAGATCCACCTTCTGTCCACTTTTCTCTCTTTTGAGAAACTTTTTCTCTAAGAAAACACTATTCTGAGCAACAAACACTATGCCCTCTGATTGGTTGTAGAAGTAATACCCTAAAGTTTCCTTTGGATATCCCACGAAAAAACATTTGTCCGACTTGGGTGTTAGTTTATTTGACATAAGTCGTTTGACATAAACTTCACAACCCCAAATCTTAAGAAAAGACAAACTGGAACTCTTACCAGTCCACATCTCATATGGTGTCTTAACTACGGACTTAGACAGTGCCCTATTCAAAGTGAAAGCGACTGTTTCTAGAGCATATCCCAAAAACAAGAGTGCTAGGTCTGACTAGCTCATCCTAGACCGAACCATGTCCAACAAAGTGCGATTACGTTGCTTGGCCACGCCGTTTCTCTGAGGCGTTCCAGGTGGCGTAAGTTGTGGAACAATTCCGCAACTCTATAGATGATTGCTAAACTCATGGCTCAAATATTCACCTCCACGATCAGATCACAAGGCTTTAATCTTCTTGCCACGTTGATTCTCTACTTCATTCTGAATTTTTTTGAACTTTTCAAATGTCTCAGACTTATGTTATATTAAGTAGACATATCCATATCTACTAAAGTCATCAAGGAAGGTTATGAAGTATTGGAATCCGCCTCTAGCTGTCATACTCATTGGTCCACATACATCAGTATGTACAAGTTCCAACAAGTCTGCCGCCCTCTCAGGAAAACCTGTGAAAGGTGACTTGGTCATCTTTCCCAACAAGCAAGCCTCACATGTCTCGTATGATTCAAAATCAAATGAAGTTAGAAGCCCATCAGAATGGAGCCTCTTCATACGATTCTCACTTATATGACCTAAGCGACAATGCCATATATAGGTAGGACTTAACTTATTAAGTTGAGGCCTTTTAGCATTAATATTACAGAAGGTGCATCATCAAGATTTAAAATAAACAACCCATTCACAACGGATGCAAAAGCCACAAACATGTCATTCTTTGAGATCACACAACCATTGTCTTTACTCGCAAATGAATAACCATCCTTCATCAAACATGAAGGAGACACAATGTTTCAACTTAAACTAGGAACAAAATAACAATTATTCAACTCCATAATAAATCCTGATAGGAGTGAAGTTGCATCGTCCCAACGTTCAACGTAGCAACTCTTGCATTATTGCCCACACAGAAATTAACTTCTCCTCTTTTCACGCTTCTACTTGTTATCATTCCCTGCATCGTATTGCAAATATGAGCAACCAATCCGGTATCAAATACCCAAGAATTAATATAAGAATCAGCGAGAAAAATGTTTGTAACATAAACAACAAGTGTACAAGCAGTGGGAATACCTTTACTGCCGCCATTCTTCAAGGATTCCAAGTAAAACTTGTAGTTCCTTTTCCAGTGGACCTTTCCCATTACAATGAAAGCATTTAGCTTCAGTAGCTGGTCTAGAAGCCTTGGGCGCAGGAGGGTTTGGCTTAGAGATCTCATCTTTAGCCTTCCCCTTCTTCTTCTTCCAAGTCCTCTTCTTAAAGTTAGGCTTGTTTTGGACCGCCATCGCATAGCTACTGCCAGCACCTTTCTTGATATCAGCTTCAGCTGTCTTAAGAATGTTGCACAATTCATTCAAGCCCTTCTCTGCCCCATGAATATGGTAGTTTGAAATGAAGTTCCCGTAGGTGGGCAGAAGAGACGCGAGTATGAAATCAGTGGCCAGCTCTGGGCCCATTGGGAAGTCTAGCTTCTCCAATCTCTGAGTGTGACCAACCATCTTGATCACATGTGGGCCAACTGTTGCGCCCTCTGCTAGCTTGGTTTCGATAAAAGCCTTGGAAATATTGAAACTTTCAGTCCTGGCTTGAGTCTGGAACATATCATTAAGCGCCATGATCATATCATACACTGCATGATTATTGTCAAACTTGGTTCTATGCAAGTGAGCATAACGCAACTCACTTCAAGACCAGTATCACATGCTTTCTTGTAAGAGGTTTTCTCTGCAGTAGGTGCATTATCAGCATGCTCATCTAGTAATGGGGTGTCTAGAATATCTTCCGTTTTCTCATCCCTGAGAACAATTCTCAGGTTGCGGATCCAATCTGCATAGTTTGTTCCATTCAACTTATCTTTCTCAAGAATTGATCGCAAAGTAAATGGTTGATTACTGGGATCTATCTACAACAAAAGTAATGCAAAATACTAAGACAATGTATCCAAAATAGGGTAAATCATATTAAACTTTTAATATAATCTACTCCCACTAAAATCAATATCCCTCGATTGAAACTTAGTGATTCAAGACCCACAACTAACAAGTCTACTAGTGAGCTTTAGCATCACCGCTAGGAGACATGGCAGATCGGTAAGCAACTCCTTGCTAATCATATCACATATGACTCTTGTTGTTGGGTGACATCTCTATGCTTGTGTTGCCAACAACTAATGCTCCAAGGTCCCTAACCGTTAGGATGACCTTGTTCAAGTAACCAAATCTTCTGCAGTGAGTATCTGATACGAACCTGTCTTGTCAAGGAAAACCAGTGACATCCTAATTTCATATACCCACCACTAATCATACAAGACACGTGACAGTGCAATGTTTGGAGGAGCATTACAACTTAAACATACTGAGGGATCGTTCTACTTCACTATTGCATATGTAGACAAACATTATCGCATGTGAAAGTAGAACATAATAAGAATGGCATAAACACAGATTTGACTTGGTATAGCCCATTGTTCCTTTGGGGATCTCCATCTCCATCAATCTGTTCATCATGGTAATTGCCATCTCCATGATTCATGTATGCCATCCTTCTGTGATGAGTCCACCAAGACTATCTATCACTACCGTAGGACACTGAAATAAAATTACATGGCCGCGGATAGGATCATCACAGATTGACACGCATGCCATTACATATGAATGGACAATATCTGTGGCTCCAGCCATATTGTCATACTCATGACGTGCAAGCCATGAATTAATTACATACATGCATCACATACACATAAGGGCTATACCAATCATGAATACCTGCAAAACAGAGTTAACCAATTCTGACGTCTAATCTAAAAACGCTGAAAACATAATTTTGCAAGCTGATTTTCGCAAATCTGATTTCGTCAAAAGTGGCAAAGCAACTGGCGAATGGATGCGAAATTTTTTGGTGCACGATTTTCGTTTAAAGTTTGTCTCAATCCGAGGTCATATGCAAAAAGTTATGGTCGTTCACTACTACAGAAATCATTTTGTGCAGCGTCCCAATTTTGGGCTCTGTGGCGGGCACACTGTTTGCCCGCCACGGTAATTGGGTGGCTGGCCTTAGGGAGGCCGGCCAAGCGCCCGCTGCAGTAAAAGATTAACCGCGGCGGGCGGCATAAGGCGGCCGCTGCAGTAAACATGCATTAACCGCAGCGGGCGGCCTAACCCGTCCGCTTCTGTAAATCGATTAACCACGGCAGGCACGTTAGGCCGCCCGCCGCGGCTAACATTTGTTTACCGTGGTGATTAGCTTATGTTGCCCGCCACGGTAAATCCTCGCCAATAAATAGCTTCAGCCGCCCCCTCTTCTTCCCCACGGGTCTTCCTCTTCTAAATTGTGAAGGGGGAGGCTTTGCCCTAAATTTTAACCAAATCTTTGAATTGAGGTTTAGATCTTGGATTTGGAGGAAGAGGACCCAACAAAAGGTACATGGAGACTCTCTCATCCCTCTTTTATTTATCTTTGTTGCCTCTACGTAGTTCTAGATCTAGAAGCCATGAAGAGAGAGAAAGCTTGTGTTTTTGCTTTTGTAATGTGTCTTATTTCTTTTTGCAGCCCCCCATCTTCTTTCCCATGGGTCTTTCTCTTCCAAATTGTGGAGGGGGAGGCATATTGCCCTTAAATTTTAACCAAAATCTTTGAAGAGGTTTAGATCTTGGATTTGGAGGAAGAGAACACAACAAGAGGTACATGGAGGCTCTCTCATCCCTCTTTTATTGAGCCATTTCAATGAAGAGAGAGAAAATCTAGTGCATGTTTTTTTGTAATGGCTTCTTGTTTCTTATTTGTGATGTTGTTCACTCATTGATGATTTAATTTGCAAGCCTTAGTCGATGGATAGGTCTGAATGGATGTACCGGGTGAATAAAGTTAGTGATCCGTGATACTTGGATGGATTGAGGAAATTTATTGCCGTGGCGAAAGCTCACCGTGAGAGGTTGAAGCGGACGACAACCATATGTCTGTTGACACCTCTTAAGTATCAATTTCAAGTGTCAACTAAGCAAAACAAAGGATATATTTGCAACACACCACCTAGACATAGGGTTTTAACTAACAGAATTCCATGAGTTTTGGTGTTTATCTGTTTCTGCAGGGAGACAACTGCAAAATAGCAAACGAGGCCCACCAGTAAGGATTACATAGACACATAACACCTTCGTATGAAAAAGAGCAATCTAGAAGACTCCAGAACCAACCCCAGGAAGGAGGGTGTTGGGGATATTACCTCGTCATATCCCCTGGGACCTTATGGGCCTACCGACCAGAAGATGACCCAGCTCGCGAGGCCTTGCGGCACGCGACAAGCCCGCCGTGCTCGCCAAGGACTCCGAAGAAGTCTTGCTCGCCAGCTATATACGGCGAGCAGGGACCCCCTCCAAAACTCTCTCTTAGATCTCATCTACATCTCGTGTAACCTAATACTCATATCAATCCAGCCACCAGAACACAGGACATAGGGTATTACAGCGATTTGCCAGCCTGAACCTATATAAATTGCCGTGTCTACGCTCTCTGTGTTACGCTTGATCGCCGTCTCTACACCTCCGCCTACAATCTACTACCGTAGGATACCCTAGGTAGACTACGACGCATATTTCGTCGACAGTTGGCGCGCCAGGTAGGGGGTGTGTGCATCGACTTCATGGCTCGTCAAGTGGTTATTTTCCCGGATTTTATGGTCCTCCCAGCGACTGGCACCGTGCTCCAGATCGGATCTATGTCCTGGACCGTCGGATCTACTCCACGTAGCGCAGACGTGCCGCTGCCCGTACGTTGTTCCGCCACGCTAATGTACTACCCACGAAAGAAGATCGACATCGACGATCTGGTCGGCGCCATCGATTGCTCCAGCACCGGTATCATAGACTGCATCGACCTCGTACAGACGGCGTGACGCTGACTCTCCGGCCACCACGGCCATCACCGACGCCGCCGCCGACCCCAGCCAAAGACGACGGCTGTGACGACTAGGGACATCCACCCTCCTCCGACAATGCCTTATGGGCTCAATAATCAGGCCGCGACCTTCCAACGCCAGGTGCTCTGATCGGCCTTCGGCCAGATCCCAGCGGCTCCCATCGTAAACACCATCATCATCTCCACGATTCCCATTGACTTTGACCAGGCAGTGTCCCTCCATGACACGATCTCATCGGGTTCAGCCACCGCCGCGGGGACAGAGATCGCCGATTCCTCCGGATCGACCAACAGTTTGCCGGAATTCCCTCCGGGCTTCGGAGGATTAATTTTTCAAGTCTCCGCAGATAGCTTCGCCCCGACAACGAGACAGACACCAACCGCATCACAAGAGAACAACACAACGCCGAGCACGTACAGAGGCATGAAGAAGAGCGCAGTGAGCAGGAAACCCAGTCCCGAATTCTCCACCCAGTCCCACAGCAAAAACCACCCCCCGAAGCCCACCGAGGGAGCACAGGCGAGGATCCCCACCACACAACGATGAAGAGCTCGACGGCCCCCGGCGCGATCGAGCACTTGCGCCACCACGCCAAAGCCCCCCGAGGGAGCAGAGGCGAGGATCCCCACCTCGCGACGACGGCGAGCATGAAAGACCCCGGCGCGATCCCGCACCTGTACCGGCACGCCGAAGCCCTCCAAGGGAGCATCGACATAGATCACCACGGTATGATGATGACAATCCCCGACGCGGCCACACACCGCCACCAGCGCCACGAGCTATAGGGGGACTGCGCCCCTTCTCAGCTTGCCTACATACCATCAGGTGGCCTCAAAATTTCAGAGTAACGTCGGTGGAAAAGTATGATGGCAAGGCAAACCCAGAGCAGTGGGCATCCACGTACGAGATCGCAGTGTATTCCACGAGAGGAGATCAAGACGTGATGGCCAATTACCTACCAGTGATGTTGTCGACCTCTACCAACAGCTGGCTCTAGAAGATCCCAGAAGGCACCATCGACACCTGGGAGCAACTCAAGGAAATCTTCATCAAGACATATAAGGCCATGTGTCTCCAGGAAGGGATGCGTTACAATTTGGAGAATGTACGACAGAGGAGCAACGAGAGCCTTCGCGAGTACATCAGGCGCTTCTCCAACAAGTGGTTGAGCATCACAGAGATCTCCGACCCAGAGGCCGCCGCCATCTTCTCCAACGGCCTGCGGACGGACGACCTCTGTAACAAGTTGGTGCGGAAGAGCATAACAACCATAGAAGAGCTCATGACGATCGCGAATCCTTACGCCAACCAAGACGAAGCCACCCACAGTAGGGAGAATAGGCGATGCCACTCTCATTCCCTAGAACGCGCAAAGGATAGGGACCGCTGACCAGATTATCGCAGCGAAGGAAGGGCCGGCGACCACCGGGACTACCGGCCGGGCAACACCGAGCGTTATCCGTAGAGGTACAATTAAAGGCGTGACAACCGCTATATCGCCAACGCGAACGCCCGCCCAAGGAGGAACTATGACACCGGCTACGAGAAGATCCTCGATGGTTTGTGCCCCATTCACAAAAACTCCAAACATTCCATGCGCGATTGTGAGCTACTTGAGTCGGCAGTACGGGGAAGAAGCGACAAGAGAGCAAAGAAAGATGACTTCGACGAAGGCAAAGATCAAGAGCCACCAACGCCGGAGTTCCGACCACCTTCAATGACGTACTCCATTTTCTAGGGCACAGTGGTTGTTGAAGGTGAGAGGAGACGTCGTCAAGTTCGCAAGGATATCTACTCAGTCACAGCAACAAGAGATGATTCGGCCAATGCTCGTTACCTCGACTGGTCAGAACAACCCATTAGCTTCTCCAGAGAAGACGAGTGGACGGATTATAGATACCCCAGCCGCTTCCCACTCATCGTCGACCCAACCATCGCCACGTGCTGCTTCAGGAAGGTGCTGGTCGACGGCGGCAGCGCGCTCAATATCATCTTCGCCGACGCATTCCGCCAACTCGACTATCGAAGAAGGACCTCCTACCAGCGAACTTCCCTTTCTGGGGTATCATCCTAGACAAGACATCCACACCAATAGGACAGATTACACTCCTCGTATAGTTCGCGCGACCAAAACCACTTCAGGGTTGAGAACATCAACTTCATCATCGCCAACTTCAAAACAGCCTACCATGCGATCCTTAGCCGCCCGGCGCTAGCCAAGCTCATGGGAGTCCCGCATTACACTTACATGGTGCTGAAGATCCCGACGCAACAAGGCATCCTCAGCCTCCGCACCGACCTGAAAGTCGCATACGAATGCGAGCAGCAGACAATCAACGCAGCCGAGAAACCCCATACCCAGGACGAGTGCAACTCCAGCACCAACAAAAGGCCTACCACCAAGAGACCAAAGGAAGCAAAAGCAACAACGACCGGCGTCGATCCCTCCCGCAGCTACGCGCAAAGACCTTCGACCCCAGGGGTGAGAAAAGTTTAAAAACTTAGAGTGTCCCAATAAAGTTTGTACTATCTACCTCCTAATACTAAATAAAATGCTACGTTTTTCATAATTCATGTACACAATTCAACGTCTACAAAACGCTCACGGCATTCGACGACCACTACAAAAGGCCCACGACGTTCGGTGACCTCTCCAAAACACTCCCATAGTGTTTGACGACCTCTCCAAAATGCATTACGGTGTTATCTCCAAACAGCCTGGCCATAACCGAAAGCCTTCGGATCTGGCCTATCGATTTCATAACGCATACAAGTAGCTACCCTATACGCTATGATCATATCGATAGACCTCTCAAATGATATCTCCCCATCAACCGAGAGGCATCATTTGTGTTGAAGGCCACGAGGTTGTGTGCCCAGAATCTATATACGACCATGGCACGGTCGACAACTATACAAGTGTTGACACAAAAAGCGTCAGGATCTGCGAACACCTCGGGCTTATACCCGAATTTGATGTCCAAAGGTGTGCCAGTCGATTTGACCAGTTAATCGACAAGGACGATAACTAGAACAAGGTCTGAACGAGACAACGTCAATGCGCCCGGATGTCAAGGTTCAAACTTGATCAAGATAACTAGAGTAAAGATGAACGAGACGACAGCGATGCGCTCGGACATCAAGGCTCAGGTTACTCAAACGTGGAACTTGCAAGGGTTGACGGAGATCATGGAGATGCTGCCCGTCGAGACTTGAAGAACTCATAGGTAAATTGGAACTAATACGATAAAAGGGTAAATTGCTGGAAAAGTAAATAAGAGTAATAGATTTGTTTGATATATGATTGATTTTCACGTGGCCCTTGGGCACATATTTATACTCCCGTATGGGGAGTTGTACATGGATACGACTCATACCTTCCTAAACAAATACTCTATTCTTAGGGAAATAACTGACTCGCGCAGAAGTCAGATCTAAATAATAATAATCTTTCCCTAAACAGACTCTTCTATTATTAAGGAAATAAAACGACTCGCACAAGAGTCGGACTCAAACTACCATAATAATACTAGTATAAAAATCACCAGTTTCCTTATCTACTTCATGATGAAACCTTCCATCGGTAGATCCCTTCAATCCGCAACTTCCTTCTATTGCCATCGGCAGTCTTCTGCTGACATCAACTGCCACGTCACCCTGCGCCCATCGGCATTATCTCTTTATCGGTAATATCCTCCAATCGGCAACTCTTCACTCCCATTGGCAACTTGCTTTTACCAATCAACCCTTATCAGAAATAATCCTGCTTTATCGTTCAGTTTCCATCGGCAACGTCCCCTCATCGACAATATGCTTCAATCAGTAACTCTTCACTCCTGAACCTGCTTTTACCAACCAACTTATCGGCAAAAATCGTCCAGTTTCCATCGGCAACAAACTTATCTCATTTGCAGCATTCATTCTCATCGGTAATCTCAACCGATGACCTTCTGATGCCGATAGAAAACGGCTACCGACCAATGCAAGTTTTAGCTCATTTGACACATGCCGAAAAAAGGTTTCAACACATGCCCCCCAATTTTGGAGCGTAAAATATTTTATGTGCCGAAATTCTCTGTGCCGCAATCTTCTCCTCCAAGGCACCTGCGTGAATTCCTCGATTCCCGCGCGCGAAAACTGCAAGTTACCAACAGAACCCTGCGACTGCAGCATAAACAGTTGCAAATCCAATCACATCTCCTCGATCAGCGTGCAAATCCACTACCATACCCTTCCATATTCTCGCCCCGTGCAAAGAAAATTCCAAAATACCCCTAATTGGGCTCATAAAAGTTACCACCATTCAATCTGCCTTTCACTCCGAGCTCGCATTCATTTTTACCCCCGTCTTCAAACCTTCTCCGGCGCTCCCAAGAGTCTTCCGGCATTCAACGGCAGCTTCTTCTCCCTTCGGAAGGTGTAATTCCTGCAAGAACTCCTGCTCCAATGGCGATCAACTTTGACGTTCCCATGGTAAATCTTTTCCCTTCTCAATCTACCTCCCGCGATTTTTCGTTCTGCGTCGCTCCGTAATTTTTCTTTCTTCCCCTTTTTACTGTTTGAACCCTAGGAACTACGCAACAAGATAGTAATCCCCCTCGATCAATCACATTTCCACTGTCTGGGTCCAATGGGAAACGCAGATCCTACCAATTTGATCAACGCAGAGACCAATCGCATTCCTTTTAGATCTGAGTGTTTCAATCTAGGGTTGTGGAGGGATGCTTTCCACTCGTGGCCCAAACCCACCAAAGGTTGGAAAAATTGATATCTCAGGATGGCTAGAACATAACAAGTTTACTGGGCAGAGCGCAACCTGGACCAATGCATTAAGCTTTCTATTGCCGATATGGCAAAGAACGAGAACATGATGATGACTGCTTCTTACTTTTGGTCCGACACAATGAACACATTCTTATTCAGACATGGACCAGCCACCCCCACTCTTGCCGATGTGCACATGCTTACCGGTCTCGACGTCTTCTCTGCCGATCCCTCCAATCTTTTCGGTAGGAAATCCGAACATCGGGTAATCACACACAACATCAGCGGCTGGACTGGATATATTCGAGAAAACCAGAAGACTGGATCGGTAGGTCAGAGGGAACACGCCATCTTCCTGAACATGTGGTTGGAAAAGTTCATCTTCTGTGGCAGAACAGTTGGACCTACTACTATGTACCTTCCTGCAGCAGAGCTTCTGGCAGATGGAGCAAGACTTCCTCTTGGCCGATACCTCCTTGGTTCGGTATATCACCTCCTTCATCAGGTATCCAGAAAGCTATTGCTAGGCGAGCCCATCGGCAACCTCGGCGGTCCATGGTGGTTCATTAACATGTGGTTGAACGCACACATGCATAAAGCCCTCCAGTTCGACTTATTCAATCAACAATTTCCAAGGGACATATCGGAGGACTATGAATTTAATGATGATGAATCGGCAACCTGTTTCCCACTCAACTTTGGGAGGCCATCATCGTATTGCCAGGAACCGATGCCAATGAGGGTCAGTTCAACATGTTCTTTCAGAGACTTTACTGCGGGATTCCAGCTGCAGAACGGGTCTGGTGGCCCTATATTGATCAGGACAACCGATTTCCACTTTCCTTCAATCTTACCGATGGAAATATACCACAAAATGAGTCGATCATGAAAGCCACCATCATTCCTTAGGACATCCCAGTTAACATCTTTGGGACCGGGAAGAATACTTCTCCAACTTATGAGTTTTACTATCCATCGGCAGTAGCAAGACAGTTGGCATTTGGTCAGTTGCCGATCAAGTTCAGCTATGCCAATGTAATCAAACCAAGATAAGTCATTTCCAGTGCCATGGACTAGAATAGGATCGTCAATCTTTCTCCCCATGCCAATACATCAAACATTGATTTATCTTCTTGGGCACCAACATCCTTCATCACGGAGTCATAGAAATCTTGGTGGCAAGAATGGAAAAATCAACTATTCCCTAAGTCGTCGCATTACTATCGGCATTTGATCGATGCCGATCACATCATTCCCGATGATGCAGTAAGTTCTTCATTCTAATGCATCTCTTATTATTTACTTCTACTATCGGCATCTGACCCTCTTTTACTAATAGGCTGACGATCCAATCCCTCGAACGAGCAAGAGCGGCAAGCACTTCAATCTTCGAATGATGAACCCCATATCAATCATCGGCAACAAGGCTCCTTCGTTGGCTGCCTTCACCCCTCAAAGGTTACCCAAGGTCACCCTCAAGCCCAGGCCGACACCAGCTAGGACCATCGCTACTCCATCGGCCGCTGCCGCCATCTTGGCGCAAGCTTTCACAGTAAGTCCTTCTCGCATTTATACCGATTACAAACCCTCATCGGTAATGTTTATTTTATTTAACTTGCACCAAATATCTTTTGCAGACAACGTGCTCATCGGCAGCTGCTCCAAATGTACAAGCTTCTCTGACTCAGACTGCCAATGCCCCCCAAGCTTCACAGCAAAAACGCGCCGGCTCACCAACTGCTGCCCGAAGAAGAAACGCTTAAGGCGAGCCACTCCATCCGTGCCATCAACTCCAGCTGCATCACCAACTCCCGTGGATGCACCAATACCAGAGCCAACATCGGCGTCCATTCCTGAGCAACCATTGGACGAAACTCCGGACCAGGGAACAACACCATCGCTGCAGGAACCAGCTGCAACAATGGAGACAACATCGACATCGATACTAGCACCAATACCAACTGAAATCCACGACCAGGGGACAACATCATCGCCACAGGGGTTAGCCACCACGGCAGTGGCAGCACCGGCAACAGCACCACCAACACCAACTGTTCCTCCCACGGAGGCAAGTTCATCGGCAACCGTTGCCGATCTTCAAGATGATGCCACGTCAGCTGCCTTCCCGAGCCCAAGGCAAGAGATCCGCTTTAAGATGGTAAGTTGACTCACATTCTATAACACAAACTTATGATCGACAAGCTCTAATCTTTTTCTTCTTCAGGCCCAAGATTCTTCGAACAGTCTCTTCTCCTTCGCCGTCGACATCCCAGAAGATGGTGAATAAGAGATTTCCACTCAAACCTCAATCACGGTATCGATAGAATTGAAGGCCAAACTTGAAGCATTGCTCCTTCTACTGCAACAAGATACTTCGCAATTAGTCCAAGATTCCAGCACAGCAAAAGCAGCCTTCAAGGAAATCCAAGACCAACTGCCTGCCGATATTGAAGAGACACTCTTCCAAGCGGCATTCCTCGAGAGTCGGCAGCTCCAATACCGAAGGGCTTCACGTCGCATTGCCGAAAGAGCTGCTCAGGTGGGACTTGAAGAAGAAATACTCAAGTTCAAACAAGTCGCTGATGAAAAGCACAAGGACATCGGCCGTCTAGAAGCTTCCAACATTGACCTTGAACAACAAATTTCTTGTCTATCGGCAAAGAAGGAGAATCTATTGGCAGAGCTGAAATAAGTTGATGAAGCTTTAAGTTCAGCTAACCAGAAGAAAATTCAACTTCCCGACGCCACCAAGATCTTGCAACAAGAGAGAGATGCTGCTCCTCGTGAGGCTCTGACGTTGAGGAAGAAAGTCAAACCAGTAGAAGGTACTGCCGATGACGACGCCAAGGAACTGGAGGAAGTGGACCAGATTCGCCTGTGTGCGATATCATCCATCCAATCATTGTTGTAATCTATTGTAATCCGTCATGTTGGCAATTTGCAAACCTTGACATTTGATTTTGCATGTAACATAACGTTAACACGCCTTCTGCCGATATTTTGTATGATTGTTATCTTATCGGCACTTATACTTTGTGTTGCCTCATGCATCTACCCAGATACTAGGATAATACTTCTTTAAATATTTACCGTTGATTGCTCTGGGAAACGCAACTCCTTCGATGGTTTCCAAAATATAAGGATTACCAGGAGCAGACTGTTTTATCTGATAAGGACCTTCCCAATTAGGAGACCACTTTCCAAACTTTGAACTTTTAGTCCCAATCGGTAAGATCAATTTCCACACCAGATCTCCATCGGCAAACTCCTTTACCTTGACTTTCTTGTCATACCACCTAGCAACCCTCTTCTTGTTTTCTTCAATACTAATCAAAGCTCTCAGCCGATGATTCGCCAGATCTTCCAACTCATCCTTCATAAGGATATCATATTCGTCGGTTGTCAACTGATCTTGAGAAAACAATCATCTAGAACCAATCTTAATCTCCCAGGGTAGAACAGCATCGTGCCCATACACTAATTGGTAAGGTGAGACTTTAGTAGCACCATGGCATGCCATCTGATAGGACCATAAAGCTTCATTCAGCACAATATGCCACTTTCTAGGGTTTTCTTCAATCTTGCGCTTGATAAGCTTGATAATTCCTTTATTAGTTGCCTCGGCTTGGCCATTAGCTTGAGCATAATAAGGGAAGAGTTTAAAACCTTAAATCCCATACCGATAGCAAATTCGTCAAACTCCCCCGATATAAACATCGTCCCTTGATCAGTGGTAATAGTTTGAGGAATACCAAATCGGTAAACAATATGCTCTTTTACAAAGTCTATCATGTTAGCCGACGTTACCTTCTTCAAAGGGATAGCTTCAACCCATTTTGTAAAGTAATCGGTAGCAACCAGAATGAACTTATGTCCTTTACTTGATGGCGGATAAATCTGGCCGATGAGATCAATAGCTCATCCTCTAAACGGCCAAGGCTTGATTATGGGATTCATTGCCGATGCAGGTGCCCTCTGGACATTACCAAATTTCTAACAATCTTGGCACCCTTTGAAATATTTGAAACAATCTTCAAGAATTGTCAGCCAGTAATATCCATTCCGTCTAATCATCCACTTCATCTTGAATGCCAATTGATGCGCTCCACATACCCCTTCATGAATTTCGCCCATTAACCCTTTCGATTCTTCTGTACTAAGGCATCTGAGCAAAACTCCATCAATGGTCCGATAATACAATTCATCATCAAGGAGCACATATTTCGACTATCGTGCGATGTACTTATGAAAGATAAAATTCATTGCTCTTTGATAAGTAGCACTGGCGTTCTTCAAGCCAAAAGTCATTACGACCCACTCAAACAAACCGACATGACCTGGACATCTGAAAGCAGTCTTGTTTATGTCTTCCTCAGCCATGAATATTTGATTATATCCAGCATTACCATCGATGAAACTAATGATTTGATGTCCGGCAGTGGCATCAACCAACAGATCGGCAACTGGCATCAGATAACCATCGATCGGTGTAGCCTTGTTGAGATTCCTGAAATCAATACAAACACAAAGTTTTCCATTCTTCTTATATACAGGAATCACATTAGAAATCCATTCGGCATACCGACATTGCCGAATAAATCCAGCCTCAATTAATTTTGTAATTTCAGCTTTAATATCAAGTAATACCATAGGATTGCATCGGCGCGCAGGTTGCCGATGTGGTTGGAAACCAGACTTAATAGGCAACCGATGTTCAACTATTGATCGGTCTAAACCAGGCATCTTTGTATAATCCCAAGCAAAACAATCTTTATATTCCTTTAATAAGTCAATCAACTGTTGTTTACATTGGGAATCTAACTTAGTACTAATAAAGGTTGGCCTGGGCCTACTGCCATCGCCGATATCTATCTCTAGTAAATCATCGGCGGATGTGAACCCTTGTCCCAGTTTTCCATCATCGTCGAATCGATCCATTAAAACTCTTCTTCAGGACCGACTGCTTGGATCGGTGTAATGCAATAATCGGAAACTTTGAGGAACTCCGTGTCCCAAGCTTCACCTGATATGCACCTGATTTGCTCATAAGTTTCCGATTCTGCCGATGCAACAATTGACGGAGTTTCACTCCGGACAACTTCAATCTTGTCTCCAACCCATTGCACGAGGCTTTGGTGCATTGTAGAAGGAATGCAGCAATTAGCATGGATCCAATCCCTTCCTAAGAGCAAGTTGTAGGTGCCTTTGCCACTGATCACGAAAAACGTTGTTGGCAAAGTTTTACTGCCGATGGTTAATTCAACACATACGGCTCCCATAGCTGGCGACACATTGCCTTCAAAATCTCTAAGTTTCATGTCTGTCTTGACTATGTCTTGGTCACCTTTCCCAAGTTTCCTGAACATGACATACGGAATTATATTGATTGATGTCCCACCGTCCACCAGCATCTTCGTCACGGGCTGCCCATCTACTTTACCTTTGATGAACAGAGCTCTTAAGTGCTGCCTTTCATCATCGGCAGGCTTCTCAAAGACAGCTATCATCGGTTCTAACACCAACTGTGCCATCTCAGCAGCTTCTTCCTCAGCATCGATAGGTGCCATGAATTCCATCGGCAATATGACGACCATATTGATTTCTGCCGATGGATCCATATCCTTGCGCTTTGGCCTCCACTTCTTGACTGGAGACTTTTCCCTTGAGGGATTCCCACTGTCATATAAATTTCCTTGGCGTTCGCGCTGAATCCTTCTTTTCTGAGTCTTTGTCAGACCTTTGGGGTACCATTGAGGAAGCTTAGTTTTCCAAACAGGCTGGTACTGTTTTTCACCGCTTGTATCAGCACCACGCCTTATGTTTGGATCTCTAGAGAATATCTCCTCATCGGGCACTCTTGTATTGGCCATTTCCTCGAGCTCCTCCTGACTAACGCGCCTGCCAAGTCTATCATGTGTGCTGAGTTTGCCCCCTAGCCGATCATGCGTTGATTTCTTCTCTTTGATCGGCGTGCGATAGCTTGATGCCCAATCATCAAAACAGGGTTTCTTTTCTGACCGATTGGTAGGATAATATCCATTGCATTCAGGGCAATTATCGGCAGTAGGTAATTTAATACCTTATTCCCAACAATGAACGAAGAAGGGACACCTCCAATGGTCTTTATGCCGAAGCCACTCTTGACGCCTCTCTTCCTCCTGCCGCCAATATCGTTCTTCCTGCGATTGCCGATAATCTTGTCTTGGCCGCCTATGCGTGATTATAACACCAAGAGCCCTCTTGGCATTACTGCTTTCATCGGCAACTCTCTTGCCCTTTCTATTATCAGCAAACTTTTTCACATCACGCTCAGCTACCTGATGGTCTGGATCCACCGATGCATTCTTCCTAGTAGCTTCCAATGTTAACACTTTAGTTTTTTCAGTAGTTTCCACCATGTTATTTGGAAACGGATGCTGGTCAACCTTCATCGGCTTCTGGGCTTTAGTATTTCCAAACGTGATTCGCCCAGATTCAATTTTTGATTGCAACTGTTGCCTAAAGACTTTGCAATCATTGGTGTTGTGTGAAGTTGCATTGTGCCACTTGCAATACCTGATCCTTCTGAGTTCTTCGGCTGATGGAATTACCTGGTTAGGCGCCAGTTTGATCCGCCCTTCTTGAAGCAATAGATCAAACATCCTATCGGCCTTGGTAATGTCAAAGGTGAACCTCTCAGCTTCCTTCTGGCCAAACGGACAGGATACCGACTTCTTGTCCTTAACCCATTCAGCAGCGCCAATGCTCAGCTCTTCATCTGACTCAGAATCCTCTTCTTGCCTAATGAAGGCCACCTTCTTGTTCCAAGTCTTCCTGGGCTCAAAAGTTTTAACATCTTGATCGGCAATCCTCTGCACCAGATGACTTAGGCTCTTAAATTCTTGAGACGCATACTTATCTTTGATATGCGGCAGTAGTCCCTGGAAAGCCAAATCTGTCAGTTGCCGATCATCAAGTACCAGGCTGTAGCACTTGTTCTTTACGTCTCGCAGCCTCTGAACAAAGCTTTCCACCGATTCATCATTATGCTGCCTCAGCCTGACTAAATCGGTAAGCTTCTTCTCATGCACGCCAGCGAAGAAGTATTTATGAAACTGCCTCTCCAGATCGGCCCATGTGATTATAGAGTTCGGAGGCAGTGTAATGAACCACGTGAACGCCAATCCAGACAATGATGATGAGAACAATCTCACCCTTAGCTCTTCTCTGCTGGCAGCTTCTCCACACTGGATAATGAAGCGGTTGATGTGCTCCATCGTTGACGTGTCATCTTGGCCAGAGAACTTGGTAAAATCCGGCACCTTGTATCCCGGAGGGTATGGTGTCCGATAAGAGTATGTGTTAACCTTGGGTTTAATGCCGAATTGTTCCTTCATTACTTCGGCAATCTTATCGGCCCAGTACGCATCCTGTTATTGCCGACTCATTGGTTGGACGTTGACTGACGGAGCCGGCTGATGCGCCCCTTCGGGTCTTGGTGGCAAAGCGCTTGAAGTAATTGGTGCATGCGCAGTACCAGCCATCTGAACATTATGCATCGGCTGATTAGCCGATGGGTAGCTTTGCACACTTCCTGGATTATGCTGTGGCATTACATTCATCGGTTGTTGTACCGATGCTCCACCTTGAGCGTTTGCCAAGTGTTGATACCCGGGTTGTACCACCTGATGCTGAATTGGTGGTGGAGCAGTCCAACCAGGATTGTAAGTCATCGACATATAATTCACCGATGGCTGATAGCTAACTGGAGCGTGTTGCTCCTGTATTCTGGAACAATCAATAATCAGACTACCTTGAGGCCTTGGTACTCCAGCTTCAGGATTTGCCACAACCATAGACTGACTCGTATTTGCAGGACCCTGCTGCATCGGTAAAGAATATGCCGATGGTGGCATTAGAGACATTTTAGGTATCTCCACCTGAAGCTCTTCTGATGGCAATTGCATACTTGGAACAGACGTAGCATAATGCATCATAAGATTCATCGGCTACGAAGACATTGCCGATGCCATAGGACCGCTCCATGCTGTACTGTTACCCTGGATTAGATTGGAATCAACAGATGGATTTGGAGGCATACCGTATCCTCACCAGTTGATGGGAGTTGGCTGACTCTTAGCTGCGGGTCCTGACATTGCCGATACCAGCAGATCTGTATTCAACGGAGTGACGCTTGCAGGGCTCGATTTTTGTGGCGTAGCCACATCGGCAGACGGATCCACAGGAGTGGAAGACGCCATTGGAACTGCCGATAGGTTTATAGATGCCGATCCAGGTTGATGATACGCTGGACCAACATAACGGGGTGCATGTCCTCCCTTGAAAGATTGCATGATAGCATTGTATACAGTATTGGACAACACATTGGAGTGGCTAATTAATGCTTGATTTAAAGCAGAATTAACCATCTCTTGTAATTTACCAGGATTGGCGTCGAAAGTGACCTGCCGCGACAACGGTGGATCTTGCTTCTGGATGGCTTCGCCGCTCCTGTTGAGGCTGAAGGACTTTAGATATAACTACTTGTACTCCTCCATAGCCCGCTCCATAGCCAACTTCTGATCACCTTTCAGATCGGCTTCAGAGACTTCAATGACGTTCCTCGGATTGACGTCGGTATTATCACCCATGATAGATGTATAATTGGTCCCACCGGATGTGCCAAAAGAGGCGTTGACACAAAAAGCGTCAGGATCTGCGAACACCTCGGGCTTATACCCGAATTTGATGTCCAAAGGTGTGCCAGTCGATTTGACCAGTTAATCAACAAGGACGATAACTAGAACAAGGTCTGAACGAGACAACGGCGATGCGCCCGGATGTCAAGGTTCAAACTTGATCAGGATAACTAGAGTAAAGATGAACGAGACGACAGCGATGCGCCCGGACGTCAAGGCTTAGGTTACTCAAACGTGGAACTTGCAAGGGTTGACGGAGATCGAGGAGATGCAGCCCGTCGAGACTTGAAGAACTCATAAAAATTGCAACTAATACGATAAAAGGGTAAATTGCTAGAAAAGTAAATAAGAGTAATAGATTTGTTTGATATATGATTGATTTTCACGTGGCCCTTGGGCACATATTTATACTCCCGTATGGGGAGTTGTACATGGATACGACTCATACCTTCCTAAACAAATACTCTATTCTTAGGGAAATAACTGACTCGCGCAGGAGTCAGACCTAAATAATAATAATCTTTTCCTAAACAGACTCTTCTATTATTAAGGAAATAAAAGGACTCGCACAAGAGTCGGACTCAAACTACCATAATAATACTGGTATAAAAATCACCAGTTTCCTTATCTACTTCACGATGAAACCTTCCATCGGCAGATCCCTTCAATCCGCAACTTTCTTCTCTTGCCATCGGCAGTCTTCTGCTGACATCAACTGCCACGTCACCCTGCGCCTATCGGTATTATCTCTTTATCGGTAATATCCTCCAATCGGCAACTCTTCACTCCCATTGGCAACTTGCTTTTACCAATCAACCCTTATCGGCAACAATCCTACTTTATCGTTCAGTTTCCATCGGCAACGTCCCCTCATCGACAATATGCTTCAATCGATAACTCTTCACTCCTGAACCTGCTTTTACCAACCAACTTATCGGCAAAAATCGTCCAGTTTCCATCGGCAACAAACTTATCTCATTTGCAGCATTCATTCTCATCGGTAATCTCAACCGATGACCTTTTGATGCCGATAGAAAACGACTACCGGCCAATGCAAGTCTTAGCTCATTTGACAGATGCTGAAAAAAGGTGTCAACAACAAGCAGCATGGCTTTGCGCCCAGCGTCTATAGGAACGGTCTCCATAGGCCCTAGTCACGCCACGATCGAGCCTTTCGAAAAAAGGTTCTGTCCCTGGCATCTCCCTATGCGTGCATGAGCTGTTCACGCTCTGAGCTGCGGGTTGCCAGCAGCCTACCTCCCTGGCAATCCCTATGGCACCTACGCATGCAGACGCTTTGGGCCCTACGATCCAGGCCACAGGGAATCCGGGGCCGAACGATTCATCGCTACGGCTCACGATTTAGCAGGCGCGATAGGACATACAAGTGAAACAAAAGCTCACCGCCCGGATATTATACAGCTTTGTAGTTTTCACTTACACGTCCGAATTCTTGTATCTGGGATACAAATTACTGTTGTCCAGCAGCGAACAAATCAACATCCTTAACCACAATCTCTGCCACGCGATCAGCATCAGCCTCCAGATGGTCTGCCTCCTCATCCGACGTCCCTGACGCGAATCCGGCCGCTACTCGACCAAGGTCAAGCTTCGGGTAGTGCGATCGCAACATAGCTAGGCCATGAGCAGCCACACTTTGCGCCACTGAAGACGTAAAGGACCAAAATCTAACCCACAGACCGCGAACCTTTGATAGCACACCCTCCATGGTCGCTTGATCAGCAGGCTCAGGAACAAGAACCTGTCGATCAACACATTTCACCACAGGGGCGATCTCCCGCGCCAACGACCAGAAGTTATGGTAGTAAGTGTCCACCTTTGCCTGCAGGTCTGCAAATTGAAGTCAAACATTGCCTCGGTAAGCTATGGAAACGGCAAACACCGAATAAGGCAGTCGTACAAACAAAGCGACAGGTAGGAAAACGCTACCTTCGTGCATCGCTTTCATCTTGTAAGTCTCTTGTTCGGTAGCACCGGCTCTCTCCTCCACAAGGCTTTTTGCTTCTTCAGCACCGAGCAGTCCTACACCAAAAACAAGACAAATCATCAAACGGCTGACGCCACAAGTCTTCCAACCAGAGAATGACAAAGACTTACGGGCGGCAAACTCGTCGACCTTCTCAGCATGCGACTGAAGCTCCAAGTTTTCGCGCTCCCGCTCTCGGATTGCGGCTTCTAATAAATGCACACGCCGATGCGCTGCCTCCAAACTGTCCTCCAGCCCTGCAAACTGACCCTCGACATGAGCGACGTCACCGCGTGAAAGGACCGTGATGCCTAAGAGGGGGGGTGAATTAGGTCACTTAAAACTACTATCTTTTCTGTGGACTCTTCTTCTAACCTTAGCAAAACCTATGCAAAAGGTAAACTATCTAGTAGTGCAGCTATGGTTTTGCTAAGTGTTGCTATCTCTACCGCAAAAAGAGTTATGCAACCTAATTTCCAAACCTACCAACTATCCTATCAACTAAGCTAGGAAAGGTAAAGAACACAAGGTAAACAAAGTAAGTGCGGAAGGTAAAGAGCAAGGTAGAGATGCAAACTCCCGTCGACTACGCCGGTATTTTTACCGAGGTATCGAGAAGTGCGCAAGCTTCCCCCTAGTCCTCGTTGGAGCCCCTCACGAGGAATCCTGCGCAAGGGCCAAGCTCCCGGTCGGGTAACTCCGTGGATAGCCTCGGGCTCTCCCCACGTGCAAGTGGGTCTCCGATGTACCTTCTGGCAAGCCTCTCCTGGATGCTCTCCGCCGTCTTCACTATCAAGCTTCTGGTCGAAACGCCGCGGGCCTTGTTCCCTTCGGTACACCGGTGGCGGCCACACCACAAACGCGGTTGGTCCTGAAGTTGCCGACGCGGCTGGATCTGCGTTGAACTTGGTAGTATCGCCGGCGTTCGGTCTTGGTAATGTAGCCACATCGGCAGACGGTTCCACAGGGGTGGAAGACGCCATCTGGGCCGCCGATGGGCTTGCAGATGCCAATCCAGGTTGATGGTACGCTGGACCGACATATCGCGGTGCATGTCCTTCTTTGAATGTTTGTGCGACAGCATTGTAGACAGTATTGGACAGCATGTTGGAGTGGTTAATTAAAGCTTGACTTACAGCGGCGTTAACCATCTCTTGCAGCTTACCAGGGTTGGCGTCGTACGTGGCCTGCCGTGGCAACGGCGGCTCCTGCTTCTGGATTGCTTCGCCACTCCTGCTGAGGCTGAAGGATTTGAGATACAGCTGTTTGTACTCCTCCATAGCCCGCTCCATGGCCTGCTTCTGATCGTCTTTCAGATCGGCTTCAGACACTTCAATGACATTCCTCTGGTTAACATCGGCGTGATCGGCCATGCCAGATGCGTGGATTTGTATAATCAGGTCCCACTGGCGTGCCAAAAGAGGTGTTGACACAAAAAGCGTCAGATCTGTGAACACCTCGGGCTATTACCCAAAGCTCGATGTCGAGGGCGTGCCAGTCGATTTGACCAATCAATCGACAAGGATGATAACTAGAACAAACTGAGCGAGACGACAGCGATGCGCCCGGACGTCAAGGCTCAGATTGATCAGGGGTAACTAGAGCAGAGCTAGACGAGGCAAACATCGATGCGCCCGGATTGCCAAAGCCTAAAGGTACTCCCACGCGGAACTAGCAAGGATTTGACGGAGATCAGGGTGATGCAGCCCGTCGAAAGCTTGAAGAACTCGTTGAAAACTATAACTAATGCATAAGAAGGTAAATTGCGATAAAAAGGTAGAATAAGATAAAATTGGTTTGTTTTTGATTGGATTGATTGTTTTTTCCATAGCCCTCGGGCACATATTTATACTCCCGCATGGAGAGTTGTACAATGACACGACACATATCTTTCCTAAAACAAACTCCTATTTTAAAGGAAACTGACTCGCGCAGGAGCCGGATAATAATATTTATTTCCTAAACAAACACACATATTTTAAAGGAAAATAAGCGACCCATGCAAGAGTCGGACTCAAACTACTATAACCATACTGGCACAGAACACCAGTTTCTTTATACTCCTTCTCGATGGAAACTTTCCATCAGCAGATCCCTTTAATCCGCACCTTCCTTCTTTGGCCACTTGTAATTCTCCGCTACCGCCAAGTGCTAAGTCACGCCCATCGGCATCGGTAATATTTTCCCGATCAGCAATCGGCAGCATCTCTTCGTCGTCAATCGGCAATGAGCCTTATCGGCAATCGGCAACGAGCCTTAATCGGCAATTGGCAAGGCCCCTTCATCGGCAATCAGCAATAGCAGCTCATCGGCAATCAACAAGACCACCAACTAACCTTTGTCGGCAAAGATCATCCAGCCTCCATTGGCGACACACTTGGCCTTTTGCAGCATTCTTCCATCGGCAATATTGGCTCATATTTTACCGATGCCGATGGAGAACGGTCATTGACCAGTCAAACTTCAACCCATTTGACACGTGTCAAAAAATGGTGTCAACACATGCCCCCCAGTTTCGGAGCGTATAACTTTACGTGCCGAAATTCTCTCCACTGTAGCCGTTGTCGTAGCCGTTGCTGTAGCCGTTACCCCCGAGATAAGCGTACGGTTCCCTCGATCTCCGCGTGTGGAACTGCAATTTAATAATAAAATCCCTCGATTGTAGCATGAACAGTTACAGACCACCTCGATCACCGCGCGTATCTACCGCGGGCCTCTCTAGATTCCTGCACAGTGTGGAACAGAACCCCAAAATGCCCCTGAATAGGATTATAAAAGTTACCGGGATCCACACTGCCTTTTTACCCGAGCCCATTTTCACTTTCACCTTCCTGCCTTCGTCTTCAACCTCCGGCTGCCCTAAAGAACACAGGCTCGAGCAACAGTACTTCCTCGCACTCCAAGGACGAATCAGACATCTCTCCGGTTCCTAATGGCGATCCAAGTTGACATCCCGAAGGTAAGATTCATTTCCCATTCAATCCAACCTCTCTGCACAGTTTTTCTCCGCAAAAACCTGGTTTTTATCCCCATTCTTCCTTTTGATTCGTCCCTTTTTCTTCGAACCCTAGGAGATGTACAATAAAGTGATCATCCCCCTCGCTGGTTCCAACCTCAGTTGCCTAGGCCCAATGGGCAATCCAGACCCTAACTCCATCATCAACGCAGAAACCAATCAGATACCGCTTAGGTCTGAGAGCTTCGATCTAGGGCTGTGGAAGGATACATTCCGCTCATGGCCTAAGCACACCAAAGGATGGAAAAACTGGTACTTGAGATTAGCCAGGTCACAGCAAGTATACTGGCAGGAGCGTGGCATAGATCAATGCATTAGGCTCTCAATTGCCGATGCAGAGAGGAATGAGAACTTGATGATAGCAGCTTCATATTTCTGGTCTGACAGCATGAATGCTTTCCTCTTCAGGCATGGACCGGCTACTCCCACCCTTGCCGATGTCTTCATGCTAACTGGCTTGGATATCACCTCTGCCGATACACTTAGCCTCTTCAACAGAAAAGCTGAGTATAAAGTGAACACCTGTAGTATCGGCGGCTGGACAGGTTACATTCAGGAAAAGTTTGTTAAACATGTGGGAAAACCGGATCGGTAACCCAATGGGAGCATGCCATCTTCTTAAACATGTGGTTGGAAAAGTTTGTCTTCTGTGGCAAAACCATCGGCCCGACCACCATGCACCTCCCTGCGGCTGAACTGCTTGCCAACGGCACAAGGCTCCCCTTAGGCAGGTACCTCCTCGGATCAGTTTACTGATTGCTTCATCAAGTATCCAACAAGCTACTGCTAGGAGAGCCCATCGGCAATCTCGGAGGCCCCTGGTGGTTTGTCAACCTATGGCTGAACGCACACATGCACAAGGCCCTCGGGTTTGACTTATTCGCCCAACAATTCCCGAGAGACATATCAGAAGACTACCGATATGATGATGACGAATCGGCAACTCGAGCTCCGCTCAACTTTGGAGAGGCCGTCATAATGCTACCAGGTACCGATGCCGATAGGGAGCACTTCGGCTATTATTTCCAGAAGTTCTACAACGGATTTCCCTCCTCGGAACGGGCCTGGTGGCCATATCTCGACGAAGACAACCAGTTTCCGTTGTTGTTCAGCCTGTCTGACACGAGCTTGCCTGAGAACCAAGCAATTATGAAGGCCAGCATCACTCCCCGAGCTCTCCCAGTAAACATCTTTGGATCTGGGAAGAACGCTCCACCGTCGTACGAGTTTTACTATCCATCGGTAGCGGCAAGACAACTGGCATTTGGCCAACTACCGATCAAGCTATGCTACTCCAGGGTAGTAAGACCCAGGCAGACAATCTCCAGCAATCTGGATTGGAACAAAGTCATCAGCCTCCCTGCCGATGCCGATCTGTCAGACCTTGACTTGTCCTCCTGGTCGCCAACCTCCTTCATCACCAACGAGTTCAAGTCTTGGTGGCAAGAATGGAAGTGCCAACTACTCGCCAAGTCTTCGCACTATTATCGGCACTTGATCGACGCCGATTACCTCATTCCTGACGACGCAGTAAGTCTGCTATCCGATGTACTTTCATTACTTTATTTGTCACCGGTATCAACACTTAACTCCTTTGCACCTTTGTACTTGACAGGCCGATGATCCAGTCCCCACAATGAGCAACAGCGGTAGACCCTTCAATCTTCGGATGATGGGCCCTATATCGATCATCGGCAACAAAGCCCCGACGTTGGCCACCTTCACGCCTCAACAGGTACCTTCGCCGATGCCTACAACAGCTCAGGCTACATCGGCTGCCGCTATTGCCTTGACGCAAACTTATGCAGTAAACTCTTTACTTGTACCGATCACATACTGTTTCATTGGCAACATTTATTTTGCATAACTCGCTTTATATTTTCAGGCACTATGGACATCGGCATCTGCTTCCAGAATACAAATGACTTCTAGCCCTGTTGCCGATGCCCCCCGGTCTTCATCCAAGAGGGTCGGCTCCCCTGCTGCTGCGTCGACGAAGAAGAGACGCTTGAGGCTGGCTTCTCCCCCACCATCGGCTCCAACGGCACCATTAGCTGTCGATGCGTCGCCAGCAAGACTGCTTTCGGCTCCAGTCGCACCTCCTGCTGGCGGATCATCGGCAGAACCTCCATCGGTTTCGGTGCCTGATCAACCGATGGATGACGCCCCCGGCCAGGAGATAGCAGCTGCTGCGACGACCGAAGCGGCATCGGCATCGGTACCGGCCATGCTGAATGAAGAAACAACTTCCGCAGCAGCAACGATGTCGGCATCGGCACTGTCGACTCACGTCCCTGGCGAGGGAATAACTCAACCTTCCGCAACAGCAGCGACATCGACATCGGCACCGTCGTCCCACGTCCCCGATGATGGAGCGCCACCACATGAAACTGCCACCACATCGGAGGCAACGCCGGCCACAACTATACCAGCACCAACGGCGTCGGCTGCCTCTCCAACAAGGGCTCATCATCGGCATCTGCCGCCGATGTTCAAGATGAAGCTGGGCCGTCCAGTATGCCAAGTCCCAGGCAGGAGATCCGCTTCAAGACGGTAAGTTGATTACCTCAAAGCTTATAGTTTTACAATTGGCATATTTTAATCTCTGTTTTCAGGCCCAAGACTCTCTAGACAGCCTCTTCTCCTACAGCCTAAACCTTCAGAACGAAGATGAGCGCCAAGACCGCCTCCAAGCAGACAGTCTTTTCTCCTTTGCCGTCAACGTCCCCGATGACGATGAAGAGGAAAGCTCCATCCCGGCTCTATCGGCAGAAGTCAAGTCCAGACTTGAAGAATTGCTCTCCTTGCTGCTGCAAGACACCTCTCAACTTGTCCAGGACTCATCGGCGGCAAGGATTATATTCAAGGATATCCAAAGCCATCTCTCCGCCGATGCAGCAGAAACCCTTCTCCGGGCAGCCTCCATCGATATCAAGCAGATCCAGTACCAGAAGCTTACTCGTCGCATTGCCGACAGAGCGGCCCAAGCCCAGAGCGAGGAAGAGAAGCTCAAATTTAAACGCCTTGCTGATGAGAAGCACAAAAGCATTGGTCAAGCCAAAGCTTCCATCAACAGCCTTGACCAGGAAGTCTCTCGACTGTCGACAAGAAAGGAGGAGCTGCTGGCAGAGCTGCAAAAGGTTGAAGGGGATCTGACAGCTGCCAATCAACAAAAGACCCAACTGTCCGACTCCATCGGGGCTTTATAGCAAGAAAGAGATCAGTATGCTCGGCAAGCCATCTCATGGAAGAAGAAAATCAAGCCGGTTGAGGGCTCTGCCGATGCTGACGCCAAGGAGATAGACGAAATAGATCAAATTCACCTGCGTGCGATAAACGTTATCCACTCCCTATTCTAATACCTGCTGTATCGGCAAGGATGTAACCTGATACTTGATCTTGTCTTGTAATATAACGCTAATTTGTTTTTACCGATGTTTTTATAACTTTTCTTTTCATCGGCATTCGACTGAGCACTATGCATCTACCCATATGCTAGGGTAATATCTCTTTAAGTATTTGCCATTGATCGCTTTGGAAAATGCCACTCCCTCGAGAGTTTCCAAAATGTACTTGTTACCAGGAGTAGACTGCTTTATCCGATAAGGACCTTCCCAATTAGGGGACCACTTTCCAAACTTAGAGCTCTTAGTCCCAATCGGTAAAATCAACTTCCAAACCAAATCGCCATCGACAAATTCCTTTATCTTTACTTTCTTATCATACCATCGGGTAACCCTCTTCTTGTTCTCTTCAATACTAATTAACGCTCTCAACCGATGACCTGCCAAATCTTCTAACTCATCCTTCATCAGAGTAATATAATCATCGGTCGTCAACTGATCCTGAAAAGATAATCGCCTAGAACCAGTTTTAATTTCCCAAGGTAGGACAGCATCGTGTCCATAAACCAACTGATACGGCGAGACCTTGGTTGCACCATGACAAGCCATCCTATATGACCGTAAAGCTTCGTTTAATACCATGTGCCACCTTCTGGGGTTTTCCTCAATCTTGCGTTTTATGAGCTTAATGACTCCTTTATTAGTCGCTTCAGCTTGACCATTAGCTTGAGCATAATAAGGGGAAGAATTTAACACCTTGAAACCCATGCTAGCAGTGAAGTCATCAAACTCTCCCGATGTGAACATGGTTCCTTGATCGGTAGTGATAGTCTGAGGAATACCGAATCGGTAAATAATGTGCTCCTTAACAAAATCCACCATATTTGCCGATGTTACCTTCTTCAAGGGGATTGCTTCAACCCACTTGGTAAAGTAATCGGTAGCAACAAGTATGAATTTGTGTCCCTTGCTCGACGGCAGATAAATCTGGCCGATGAGATCGATAGCCCATCCTCTGAACGGCCAAGGCTTGATTATAGGATTCATTGCCGATGCAGGTGCCCTTTGCACATTACCAAACTTCTGGCAGTCCTGGCACCCTTTGAAATAATTGAAGCAATCCTCCAGGATCGTTGGCCAATAATATCCATTCCGCCTAATCATCCACTTCATCTTGAATGCCAATTGATGCGCTCCACATATGCCCTCATGGATTTCACCCATCAGTTCTTTTGATTCCTCTTTGCCAAGACATCTAAGTAAAACTCCATCAATTGTCCGATAATACAACTCATTATCAAGGAGCACATACTTAGTAGCTTGGAACCTTAGACGTCTTTCAACTTTTCTGGATGGATCCCTCAAGTAATCGGCAATCCCCTTTCTCCAGTCATCGGCAACCGTTACCGATGTCATGACTTCCTGAATCGGCTGATATCCTGAGGCATTCTGTGCCAACCGATTGGCCTCTTCATTATGCAACCTTGGAATGTGCTCAAGGCGGTATTCTTTGAACTCCTTTAACAACCGCAAACACTGCTCATGGGCTGCAATTAGCACTTCACTTCGGCATTCATATATCCCGATCAACTGATTAATCACTAACATGGAATCACCGAAGATTTCAACAGCATCGGCACGCACCTCCCTGAGTAGTTCCAACCCTTTAAGCAAAGCCTGGTACTCAGCCTGATTGTTTGTCGAAGTAGCAACAATCGGCAATGAAATCTCATACCTCTGTCCTCGGGTGAAATCAACAGAATACCAATACCTGCTCCATCCTTGCACGTAGATCCATCAAAGAATAGAGCCCAAGGAGCAATCTCAACAAAGCTCACCATATTGCAGTGCTGAGTGACAAAATCGGCCATCACCTGACCTTTAACAGCCTTTGCCGATTCATACCTTAGGTCAAACTCTGACAGTGCCAAAATCCACTTACCGATTCGTCCACTCAAAATCGGCATCGACAGCATGTACTTAACCACATCATCCTTGCAGACAACAGTGCATTCGGCCGACAGTAAATAGTGTCTTAATTTAATGCAAGAGAAGTATAAACATAAGCACAATCTTTCTATGGCCGAATACCTGGTTTCAGCATCCACCAATCTTCTGCTCAGGTAATATATTACACGCTCTTTCCCCTCAAACTCTTGAATTAAGGCTGATCCGATAACACCATCATCAGCAGACAAATATAACCTGAAAGGCTTCCCGTGTTGAGGTGGAACTAAGACTGGAGGATTTACCAAGTATCTTTTAATCTCTTCTAAGGCTATCTGCTGCTCTTCTCTCCATATAAACTCTTGATCGGCTTTCAACTTTAACAGAGGACTAAAAGACTTAATCTTACCAGACAGATTGGATATAAATCTTCTAATGAAATTAATCTTGCCGATCAAAGACTACAACTCAGTCTTGTTTGTGGGAGCAACTACCTTGTTAATTGCATCAATAGATTTTCTGCCGATTTCAATGCCTCTCTGATGCACCATGAAGCCCAGAAACTGCCCTGCCGATACGCCGAACGCACACTTGTTAGGATTCATCTTCAACCCATGCTCCCTCGTGCACTCCAATATTTTCCGCAAATCGGCAAGATGCTTTTTGAAGTCTCCAGACTTAACCACCACGTCATCGATGTAGATTTCAACTATTGTTCCGATATACTAATGAAAGATAAAATTCATTGCCCTCTGATAAGTAGCACCGGCATTCTTCAAACCAAAAGTCATGACTACCCATTCAAATAAGCCGACGTGACCTGGACATCGGAAAGCAGTCTTGGGTATATCTTCTTCAGCCATGAATATCTGATTATACCCAGCGTTGCCATCCATGAAGCTAATAACTTGATGTCCAGCGGTAGCATCGATCAGCAGATCGGCAACGGGCATCGGGTAACCATCCATCGGCGTAGCTTTGTTCAGATTCCTAAAATCAATGCAAACACGAAGCTTTCCATTCTTTTTATACACAGGAACTACATTAGAGATCCAGTCGGCATATCGGCATTGCCGAATAAATCCAGCCTCGACCAACTTGGTAATCTCAGCCTTAATATCGGGTAAGATAGTAGGATTGCATCGGCGGGCCGGCTGCCGATGTGGCTGAAAACCAGACTTGATAGGTAACCGATGTTCAACTATTGATCGGTCTAAACCAGGCATCTCTGTATAATCCCAAGCAAAACAATCTTTATTCTCTTTTAATAAATCAATTAACTGCCGCTTACATTGGGAATCTAACTTAGCACTAATAAAAGTAGGCCTAGGTTTACTACCATCGCCGATGTCGATCTCGAGCAAGTCATCGGCAGACGTGAAGCCCTGCCCTAGTTTTCCGTCATCGGCGAACTGATCCATTAAGACTCCTCCTCAGGACCGACTGCTTGGATCGGTTTGATGCGGTAATCGGCAACTTTGAGGAATTCCTTGTCCCATGCTTCACCGGATATACACCTGGTCTGCTCATAAGTGTCTAACTCTGCCGATGCAACAGTAGATGGGGCTTCACCGCGGACGACTTCAATTCTATCCCCGATCCACTATACCAGGCTCTGATGCATAGTAGAAGGGATACAACAATTAGCATGGATCCAGTCCCTTCCGAGGAGCAAGTTGTAGGTGCCTTTGCCGCTGATTACAAAGAACGTTGTCGGCAAAGTCTTACTGCCGATGGTTAAGTCAACACATACGGCTCCCATGGCGGTTGACACATTGCCTTCGAAGTCCTTGAGCTTCATGTCGGTCTCGACCAAATCCTGATCGCCTTTGCCAAGCTTTCTGAATACCACATAGGGCATTATATTGATCGACGCGCCACCATCCACTAGCATTTTGGTCATCGGCTGACCATCTACTTTGCCCTTGACAAAGAGAGCCCTTAAGTGCTGCCTCTCATCTTCGGTAGGCTTTTCGAAGATAGCCGCCATCGGGTCCAGCACCAATTGTGCCATATCGGCAACCTCTTCATCATCGCTAACGGGCGCCATGAATTCCATCGGCAACATGACAACCATGTTTATATCTGCCGATGGGCCCCTGTTCTTACGCTTCGGCCTCCATTGCTTCTCTTCCGAGGGTTCTGCACTGTCATACAGGTCGTCGCGGCGCTGGCGCTGAATCCTACTCTTCTGGGTTTTAGTCAAACCCTTAGGGCACCATGGAGGAAGTTTGGTCTTCCAGACGGGCTGGTGCCGCTTTCCCCCGCTTTCATTGGCACCTCTCCCGATGTTGGGATCTCTGGAAAATATCTCCTCGTCGGGCACTCTAGCATTGGCCATCTCCTCCAGCTCCCTCTGATCAACACGCCTGCCAAGCCGATCATGGGCACTGAGCTTGCCCCCCAGTCGGTCATGTGCCGATCTATTCTCTCTGAGCGGCCTGGCGTACCTGGGTGCCTGATCATCAAAACAAGGTCGCTTACCTGACCGATCGGCTGTGTAGTACCCATTGCATTCTAGACAGTTATCGGCAGTGGGCAGCTTGATGCCTTCTTCCCAACAATGAACAAAGAAGGGACACCTCCAGTGGTCCTTATGTCGAAGCCATTCCCGATACTCCTCTTCTTCTTGCCGATACTGTTCTTCACGTGATTGCCGATGATATCGCCTTGGCTGTTTGTGAGTGATCACCACTCCAGGAGCCCTGTTGGCGCTGTTACCCTCATCGGCAACCTTCTTACCCCTTCTATCATCAGCAAACTTCCCTGCGTGGTGCTCAGGCACTTGGTAGTCAGGGTCCACCGATGAGTTCCTTCTGGCAGCTTCCGATGTCAGCACTCTGGTTTTTTCACCGATCTCCACCATGTTGTTTGGGAACGGGTGTTGATCTATCTTCATCGGTTTCTGGACTTTAGAGTTTTCAAACTTGATACGCCCAGACTCGATCTCTGACTGCAACTGCTGCCTGAATACTTTGCAGTCATTGGTACTGTGTGAGGTTGCATTATGCCACTTGCAATACCTAATCTTCTTGAGCTCTTCGGCCGATGGAATCACTTGATTGGGCGCCAACTTGATTCGCCCCTCTTGCAGCAATAGGTCAAACATTCTATCGGCCTTGGTGATGTCAAAGGTGAACCTCTCAGTTTCCTTTTGGCCGAACGGACAAGACACAGGCTTCTTATCCTTCATCCACTCGGCCACGTCGACATTCAGCTCTTCATCCGATCCAGAGTCTTCTTCTTTTCTGATGAAGGTCACCTTCTTGTTCCAAGTCTTCCTGGGCTCAAAGGCTTTGATATCTTGATCGGCAATACTCTGCACCAGGTGACTTAGGCTCTCAAACTCCTGGGACACGTACTTGTCCTTGATGTGCGGCAGTAACCCTTGGAAGGCCAAATCCGCTAGTTGCCGATCATCAAGCACTGGACTGTAGCACTTGTTCTTTACGTCCCGCAGCCTCTGCACAAAACTTTTTACCGATTCGTCGTTGCGTTGCCTCATCTTGACCAAATCGGTAAGCTTCTTTTCATGTATGCCAGCAAATAATTACTTGTGAAATTGCCTCTCCAGATCGGCCCATGTAATTATAGAATTTGGAGGTAATGATATGAACCACGTGAATGCCGATCCCGACAATGATGAAGAAAACAGTCTCACCCTTAATTCCTCCCTGCTGGTAGCTTCCCCGCACTGGATAATGAAGCGGTTGATGTGCTCCATTGTTGACGTATCGTCTTGGCCGGAGAACTTGGTAAAATCGGGCACCTTGTACCGATTTGGAAGAGTAATCAAGTCATATGCAGGCGGGTACGGAGTCCGATAGGAGTATGTGTTGACCTTGGGTTTGATACCGAATTGCTCCTTCATGACTTCGGCAATCTTGCCGACCCAGTACGCATCCTGCTCTTGCCGACTCATTGGCTGATTGTCAACTGGTGGAGTCGGCTGACGCGCCTCTTGGAGATGTGCAGTAGTCGTAGGCGCAGCACCAGTCATCTGGACGCTATGCATTGGCTGACTTGCCGATGGATAGTTTGGCATGCTTGGCGGAGTCGGCTGATGTGCCCCTTGAAGATATGCAGTTGTCGCAGACGCAGCATCAGTTATCTGCACGCTATGCATCGGTTGGGTTACCGATGGATGATTTGGCATACTTAGCGGAGTCGGCTGAACCGTCACACTCATCGGTTGTTGTACCGATGATCCGCCTTGAATGTAAGCTGGGCCTCCATAATAATACATCGGCGCGCCAGGCTGCTGAGCTGGTGGTTGGTTGACCCATCCAAGATTATCAGGCATCGGCATGTGACTTGCCGACGACTGATAGCTGACCGGAGCCGCCGGCTCTTGAATTCTAGAGCAATCGATCAGCAGATTACCTTGGGGATATGGAGCTCCAGCTTGAGAGTTTGCCACCAGAGATTGACTGCCGGTGGTTATAATGTGTTGCATCGGCACAGAGCTTGCCGATGGTGGCATCAGAGGTATCTTGGGGATTACTTGGAGATCATCTGATGGCACTGGTATGGTTGGAGCAGGCGCAGAGTTGTGCATCATATGAGCCATCGGCTGTGGCTGTGCTGCCGATGCCATAGAGTTCTTCCAGGCTGAACCGTCTCCCTGCACCAGATTAGAGCCAGCATATAGATTCAGAGGCATACCGTATCCCCACCAGTTAGCGGGGGCTGGTCCTGAAGTTGCCGACGCGGCTGGATCTGCATTGAACTTGGTAGTATCACCGGCGTTCGGTCTTGGTAATGTAGCCACATCGGCAGATGGTTCCACAGGGGTGGAAGACGCTATCTGGGCCGCCGATGGGCTTGCAGATGCCAATCCAGGTTGATGGTACGCTGGACCGACATATCGCGGTGCATGTCCTTCTTTGAATGTTTGTGCGACAGCATTGTAGACAGTATTGGACAGCACGTTGGAGTGGTTAATTAAAGCTTAACTTACAGCGGCATTAACCATCTCTTGCAGCTTACCAGGGTTGGCGTCGTACGTGACCTGTCGTGGCAACGGCGGCTCCTGCTTCTGGATTGCTTCGCCACTCCTGCTGAGGCTGAAGGATTTGAGATACAGCTGTTTGTACTCCTCCATAGCCTGCTCCATGGCCTGCTTCTGATCGTCTTTCAGATCGGCTTCAGACACTTCAATGACATTCCTCTGGTTAACATCGGCGTGATCGGCCATGCCGGATGCGTGGATTTGTATAATCAGGTCCCACTGGCGTGCCAAAAGAGGTGTTGACACAAAAAGCGTCAGATCTGTGAACACCTCGGGCTATTACCCAAAGCTCGATGTCGAGGGCGTGCCAGTCGATTTGACCAATCAATCGACAAGGATGATAACTAGAACAAACTGAGCGAGACGACAGCGATGCGCCCGGACGTCAAGGCTCAGATTGATCAGGGGTAACTAGAGCAGAGCTAGACGAGGCAAACATCGATGCGCCCGGATTGCCAAAGCCTAGAGGTACTCCCACGCGGAACTAGCAAGGATTTGACGGAGATCAGGGTGATGCAGCCCGTCGAAAGCTTGAAGAACTCGTTGAAAACTATAACTAATGCATAAGAAGGTAAATTGCGATAAAAAGGTAGAATAAGATAAAATTGGTTTGTTTTTGATTGGATTGATTGTTTTTTCCATAGCCCTCGGGCACATATTTATACTCCCGCATGGAGAGTTGTACAATGACACGACACATATCTTTCCTAAAACAAACTCCTATTTTAAAGGAAACTGACTCGCGCAGGAGCCGGATAATAATATTTATTTCCTAAACAAACACACCTATTTTAAAGGAAAATAAGCGACCCATGCAAGAGTCGGACTCAAACTACTATAACAATACTGGCACAGAACACCAGTTTCTTTATACTCCTTCTCGATGGAAACTTTCCATCAGCAGATCCCTTTAATCCGCACCTTCCTTCTTTGGCCACTTGTAATTCTCCGCTACCGCCAAGTGCTAAGTCACGCCCATCGGCATCGGTAATATTTTCCCGATCAGCAATCGGCAGCATCTCTTCGTCGTCAATCGGCAATGAGCCTTATCGGCAATCGGCAACGAGCCTTAATGGGCAATTGGCAAGGCCCCTTCATCGGCAATCAGCAATAGCAGCTCATCGGCAATCGGCAAGACCACCAACTAACCTTTGTCGGCAAAGATCATCCAGCCTCCATCGGCGACACATTTGGCCTTTTGCAGCATTCTTCCATCGGCAATATTGGCTCATATTTTACCGATGCCGATAGAGAACGGTCATTGACCAGTCAAACTTCAACCCATTTGACACGTGTCGAAAAACGGTGTCAACACACCTATGATCAAGAGGTATGCAAACCTCACTCAACACTAGGCTTACACCTAGCGCAAGCGCAAGAGCAATGGTCTAACTAGCCTATGCACTTCGCAAAGCACAAATGCTAATCACCAAGTGTATCACTAAGCTCTATGCATATGGAGATCACTAGAATTGTGTATCAACACCTTGGAATGTTTCCTCAAGTCTCCACACTCACATTTAGCCGGCCAAGGGTCATATATATAGGCCCCAAGCCAAATGGAGCCGTTGGTCCCTTGGAGCCGCTTGTCTGCGTAGCTCCGGACTCGGACGTTGTGAGGTGTCCGGACCAATCCCTGTGCGTCCGGACCCTCCAACGGTCTTCTATTGCGCCGAGGCTGATAGTGGGTCCGGACGCTGTCTATGGTCCGGAGTCCACAGTCCGGACAGCGTCCGGAGTCTTCGCGCGCCTCTAGAACCTCTCTGCATAGAGTCCGGATGCCACTGTTGGTCCGGACCCCATGCTCTGGTCAACATCCGGAGTCCTTCGTGCTCTCGGGTTCTTCTCTGTGTGCATCCGGACACAAGCACCAATGGTCCGGACACACACAGTTCATAGCGTCCGGACTCGTTGATTTGAGCAGACCAAACCCTAGGTGTCCGGACGCATCTGCAATGGTCCGGACCCTCCTGTTTGCAGCGTCCGGAGCCTTTTTCTTCACTGTTTTCTGTCGGGCTGATTTCCAAAAGTCCGGACGCGAGTCGCCTCACGTCCGGAAGACTTTGTATCTTTGCGGTCTTGCTTCCGAGTAGGTTCCATCCTTCATGCTTGGACTATGCTTGATCTTTTAGGTCTTCTATATGCTTCAAATGTCTTGTTTGTGGTGTTGCCTAAGTCCAAAGCATGTTTGCACCCTATTGGACTACAAAATAAACACTTGCAAATACGTTAGTACAATTTGGTTATGTTGATCATCAAACACCAAAATTCAAACTAAATGGGACATGAGGACCATGTTCCTTACACCGCGCAAATGCTCGTTCTCAGCAGTCAGCTTCGCAAGCTGGTCATCCATCGCCCTACGCTCTCTCCTGGATTTAAAAAGTCCCTACGACAACACAACGATAATTTACCAAAGGAGACATGGAGGCAATACCAAACCCGAAGCAGTACTACAGTTACCTTGACTCGCCAGAACAGATCGCTCGCATCATTAAGGAAGGCCACCGCCTCCTCCTCGGCCTCGTTGTCCTCGACAACGACGAAGTTCTCGCTGTCACGACGAAAAGTCCGGACCGGCGTCGGTTTTGGCTCATCTCCTACACGCGGAATCTCCTCCACTAACTCCGTCTCCTCCAGTAGCACCGACCCCCTCTTCCTTTTCTCCGGCCTCGGACCCGGCGCCAGGGCCGCTAATGGGCCCGGCAAATCAACGCGCACCGTCTTGGCGGGAGCATCCTCCGTCACAAACTCAGAAGCAGTATCAACAAACGTCAACCCTCCACCCATAGGATCACCAGCTGCGAAAATGGGAGTCCCCCCATAGGAATCCACAGGTACAGGGGCGCCATGTCCCCGTAAATCAGACTCACCGAGCGCATCTCCAACAACGTTTGACACATTACCATGGGGTATAGGCGAATGCTCAACATTCGGCGCCCTACCAAACAACCATATCATAAGTAAGCAGACAAACCCGACCAAGATTCAAGAGAACAAAGATGAAACACTTACAAGTCCGACTTCCAGCGCGCCCTCACGAACCTCCGAGCCGTAAGCCCCCCCCCCCCCCCCCCCCCGTGAAACCTGACGACACATCCGTAGGCGGACGCTCCGACGACGGGGCAGCGCATTCCTCCTCAAAAGCACTCCCGGCAGCCACCGATGCGGGCGGTGGAACACGGGAAGTCTTGTGCAGGCGCACCTTGGCACTTGAACCAGAACACCCTTCTCCATCCAGGGCCACAGCCGGCACGTCATCCTCATCTAACCCTTCGTCGGTCCAACCAGATATCGAGGACGGAGACTGAGCGGCGCCTTCATTAATAATGAACTTACCCCCGGTCCTAACTGATGGCTTCGACTTCTTCTAGGGTGGAACGGTTGGGCGCTTCCCGAACCGGTCCTCATGCACCCAACGTTCCCCAACAAGGGGCTCACGAACTCCTTGCTCGCCAGAAGATTCGCGACCACCTTCATCCGACATAGCTTGCATGCTCCTTGCCCCATCGACGCCAGGAGGCCACATTGCAGAAGGAACTTGGGAAACAAAGACGGCATGGTCCTGACCAAGAAGATTAAAATAAGGTAACCAAGAACACAGAAGCTAGGAGATCGCTACAAAATCAAAGCCAGATCTCACCGATGGTGGGGGTACGCCAGCACGAAACGAATCTCGCGGATTCTCCATGTACGGGAGACTAAGATCAAAGATTGCAGAAAGGCGATCAAACCCTCTTTCGGCTCCATTGCACGTGGCGTCTCTCGGGTCGGATCGCAACGACCAGGCTCAGGGACTTCATCCAGTTTACACCGAGCGAGGCTCGGGGACTGCGCCCACGACACAGAAGGGCGGCGCAAATAAGGACAACACCCGGGACTGACGCCCGAGGATTGCGAATCAAGCAACATCATCCTGATACAAGAAGCTTCCAGTTTCTTACATCAGGCTCAGGGACTACGAGTATTCACAGTCATTTGTTCGTAAACTCATATTTCAGTTTTTCAATTTTCAACATATGATCCTGATACAAGAAGCTTTCAGTTTTTTACATCAGGCTCGGGGACTACGGGTATTTGCAGTCGTTGTTTACAAAACTCATGCTTCAGTCCTTACGTACCAATTACTTATGCATCTTTTTATTCCTTATAAAGCATGGCACAACATGCATACTTCACCTGCTACCATGCTCGGGGACTAGGTGGGTACACTTCACCTAGCGGTGAATGTACTGATTTTTCTTCTCGACAAAGCTCTGTTGTTTTTGTTTTTGCAGAGTCTAAGTGGGTACACTTCACCAGGAAAGGAATTTTCAAAAGTTTTTTTCTTCTTCAGCACGTCACATCCTCCCAACAAGCTGTCACAACATCCGACGAGGCGACTAGCTCACACATCAAGCTAAGACGCTCTCGACCAGCCCGACCTGGTCGGGAGGCTTCTCCGAGTAGCACCTCGACCAGGCAGCCTGGTCGGGACTCACGACGACCACTCCGCATGATGGAGACTAGTTGAACACCTACAAGGATGATGATGCGGGCTCGCCAGAAGAATACAACGTGCTCGGGGACTTGTTGGGGATATTACCTCGGCATATCCCCAGGGACCTTATGGGCCTACCGACCAAAAGACAGCCCAGCTCGTGAGGCCTTGCGGCACGCAACCAGTCCATCATGCTCGCCAAGGACTCCGAAGAAGTGTTGCTCGCCAAGGAAGATCCTAGTAGATAGACTCGGATCCCTTGCTTTAAGGGACTGATCGTAATCTGTTAGGATATGGAAACTGTAACCCTACTCCCCGGCTATATAAGGCGAGCAGGGACCCCCCTCCAAAACTCTATCTTAGATCTCATCTACACCTCGTGTAACCTAATACTCATATCAATCCAGCCACCAGAACACAGAACGTAGGGTATTATGGCGATTTGTCGGCCTGAACCTGTATAAATCGTCGTGTCTACGCTCTCTGTGTTACGCTTGATCGTCGTCGCCACACCTCCGCCTACAATCTACTACCGTAGGGTACCCCCTAGGTAGACTGCGACGCATATTTCGTCGATAGAGGGGCCCACCTGTCAGCAGGGTAGGGCGGGCGCGCTCCCCCTAGGGCGGCCGCCTAAGGTTAAGAGCCAATCAGGCTCCGCCTCACGGATTAGGGTTCCACCGCCTTTGAGGATCAATCTAACCCTTCCATTAAGGTCGGTTTGATCCGACGGCTAACATTCATTTGAGGGGGCTATATAAGGACGACCCCTGCCCCGTGGCTAAAGGCAATCCATTATTCATTTGCATATTTTCTAGAGAGGATTCGCCAGAGAGGATCCCTTATGGATCTATTCTCTAGGGCTTAGCATTCAAGAGAAACTATCCTTAGTTTCAATGTGAGATTAGAGTTTACTCTTCTAGATTGAGAGAGATAGAGTGGAGGTGTGGATTGGAGGTAGCCCGGCCTGTCGGTGTCTCCTCTCCAATTTGTATCTTTAGGATCAAGTCTCTATTTTATTATTCTTAGGTTTGTGGGTTTAGTTTATTCTCTTCACGCAGAGAGTAGGGTAATCATCTCTAGTGTAAACGTGGTGTTTGGGCTAAGATACTCAAAGATATCCCCTGTCTAGCCGAACCTGTGGTAGTAGCTCGGAACGTGACAATTCCATAGATACCTTTGGATTCCACAACCCCGTTAGAAGGATCGGTAGGGTTTATAGGCCGCGGGCTAAGCATCCTCTGAGGTGTCTCTTATCTCGACGGTTCTCCCCAATAGAATAATAACGCATATCTTATATAGACTAGAACGAGAGTGTTGTCGCGATCTTCTCTAATCGCTCGTATCAAGATCACCTTGTTTGTAGCCTAAAGGTTAATAGCAATAGATTTGGTTAGTCAGATGCACCCTTTCTCCCTGCGGAAAAACAAATTATGATACTCTGGATAATCTCTCGGGTGAAGTGCTCACCGGTATCCGTGCGCTTGCGGATTCTTTCCCAGTGATTCTTTTGTCTGCGTTAACAAATATCAACAAGCATTTCTGGCGCCGTTGCTGGGGAGAAAGATGGTTTGCTGAGATAACCTTGAATCTTGCTATTTTCTTATACCTATACTTTTATATTTTCTTATCTTTTTCAATTTCTTTATTTCTTACCTTTTCTATCCTTATGGAAAATCTAAATTCCACACCTATCTATCAATTTTCTACACCCACGGAGACCGACCTATTTCCATAGGAGTCATCACAGCCTATCCAAACTCCCTAGTTTAGGTTGAGCCCGTGGTTGATTGCAATGATTCAAAGCCTATCCTTTTCAAGAAAGGAAGACAAAAATCCTTACCTTCATATTAGAGATTTTGAGCAAACATGTGACTGTCTTCGCATAGAAGGCATAGCCGATAAGACTTTACGTTGGAAGCTTTTTCCTTTTTCTTTAAAGGGAAGAGCTAAACAATGGTATAATCATAAGGTAAGCCAACAACAAGGAGATTGGGGAGTTATGCGCTCCAACTTCTGTTTAGACTTTTATCCCATCACTCAAATCGTCGACCTTAGAGTCAAGGTTCTAACCTTCAACCAAGAAGAAAACGAATCTTTGGCTTACTCCTAGAAACATTTTCTTGAGCTTTTGGAATCTGTTCCACATCTTAGCATCGAAGGCCCTGTTCTTCTTCAACATTTTTATAAAGGTCTTCGTAGAAAGGATAGAGAGTTGCTAAACACCACATGTGGAGGTTCTTTCTTTCATGTACCATCCATAGAAGCAAAATTAACCTTAGATAGAATCTTAGATGCTGAGTTGGATAATACCCTCCATGAAGAGACTAACGAAGCTGAAAACAATACCTTGCCAGATCCATCATCCACTTCAGCTATCCCAAGTCCTGAGCCTATAAAGGAAGAAATTCCACCACATGATTTCATGTTAGATATAGATCCTAATCTTTTCACTAATTTCGGAAATATTTCAAACTACCTTTCGATTTCAAAACCCCGAAATCATCACCTTAGCAACCATATTTATCAAATGCCAAACAGAAGCATTTTGAGAGAGCTTGTATCAATCATAAGTAGTGAATGATTAGAAGAATCAGAGCTTTCCTCTGATGTGATCCGTCTGGATTCACCTTCTATTCCAATACGCTGTGCCTTCAATTCAGATCAATCTGATGCTCTCTATAATCCTGTTGTGGGGGTCAATATCATGTCTAAATCACTTGCACATGAATTTTTGGGCAAAGTGACTTTAACCCCAAAAACAAAATTCATGAAGAATCTTGACGGACATATAGTCCCCAGTCTTGGAATTTTACATGTCTTACCCATTATGGTAGATGGTGCCATGGTTCATTTGAAATTTTATATCTTTGATACATGGGACCACGACTTATTGATAGGACAACATTTCAGAAGACTTCTTTATGAAGGACAAAACGGGAAACTAAATATTTCCTTTGGAAAGAATTTTCAAATCTCGATGACAATCTCTCGTTCTTTGAACAACAAAACTGAATCAGATCTTCTACCTGATCCTATGGAGGAAGTAAAAACTGCGTCTCTAAAGCTTTTTAACGAACCAGATTTAGAAGAAGATGCTCCTTTCTTCATAGAAGAAGAAGCTGACCCTTCCGAACCTAAACCCTTAGACGAGTTCGCAGAAACACCTAGACCTCCTATAGAGCTTAAACCTTTAGCACCTGGTCTTATGCTTTCCTCAATAATGATATAGAGTCTCCTATAATCATAAGTGATAAACTCACTCAGGAGCAAACTCTGCGCCTAATGGCTGTTTTAGAAAACATCGTTCAACCTTTGGTTACTCACTCCAAGATCTCACTGGAATCAGTCCTATGATTTGCACTCATCGCATTCCTACAGATCCTTGTGTTTCACCCTCTCAAGAGCCCCAACGTAGACTCAATAACACGATGAGAGAGGTAGTTAAAAAGGAAGTTTTAAAATTGTTGCATGCAGGGATTATATATCCTGTGCCGCATAGTGAGTGGGTAAGTCCAGTGCAAGTTGTGCCTAAGAAGGGAGGCATGACTGTTGTCACAAATGAAAAGAATGAGCTGATTCCGCAACACACTGTCACAGGATGGCGGATGTCTATAGATTATAGAAAGTTGAACGAAGCAACGAAAAACGATCACTTTCCTTTACCCTTTATAGATGAAATGTTAGAGCGGTTAGCCAAACACTCGTTTTTCTGTTCTTAGATGGATATTCAAGGTATCACCAAATCCCGATCCATCCTGATGACCAAAGCAAAACCACCTTTACATGCCCCTATGGAACTTATGCTTATCGTAGAATGTCTTTTGGGCTATGTAATGCGCCAACCTCTTTTCAAAGATGCATGATGTCTATATTTTCTGACATGATTGAAGATATTATGGAAGTTTTCATGGATGATTTCTCTGTTTATGGAAAAACTTTTGATAGTTGTCTTGAAAATTTAGATAGGGTTTTGCAAAGATGTGAAGAAAAGTATTTAGTCCTTAATTGGGAAAATGTCATTTTATGGTCAAAGAAGGAATAGTGCTAGGACACTGTTGACATTTCTCAGCGTCGCACCAAAAATAGAGATAAATCCCTATCCCCGGCAACGGCGCCAGAAATGCTTGTTGGTATTTCTTATGACTATTGGATAAATCCTCAAGTGCACATATTATACCGTTGTAGCACTTCACCTAGGAGTATTCCAAGGTATCATTATTTATATTTTTCCAAGGGAAAGCTGGGCTAGAAATAATAATTAGAGAGAGATCCTAGAGAGTACCTCAACTTCGTACCAACTAGTATAGGGGCGTAAACGATAAATGTGATAGGAAGGGGTTGATGAATGAATAAGCCAAGGTAAATGATACTTAGAACGGACTAGATAGAATATCTAGATGGGAGGACGATGAGAGAGTAAAGGGACTCCTATGTACTTCACTCTACTTCAATATACTTAGCTAATTAACTAGTCTAAACACTATAGTTTGCCTCCTCAATACAAGTATGCTTGGTGAGGGGATAGATCAGTAGGAGGACAAAACTCCTACCAGACCGCGCCCTCTTCTTATAGGGGCCTTAACTTTTAAGAACTTGCCTAAAAACACGTGGTGGAATACAACGACTAGACAAGGCTATCACCTCTTGCTAGATACCACAAACAATCCGTGCAGCAAGCGATAACCAAGGGTAAGATGATGTTAAGCACCACGCTTACACACAACTTACTAATTTGACTATGATCTATAATCAAAGCACCCTATTACAGGAAATGATCGCATATAGGAAAGGTCACAGGGATCACAGACTATTGATGCAAAGGCTATTAAAGAGCAAAAGCATATAACAAGACTATATCTAGTATAGTAATGCTCAAAGTAAATACTAAGTAAAGTAGAGAGAAAAGATAATATATTGAATAAGATAAAGTCTTACAAAGAAGGAAAGATACAAGAGCTATACCAGACTTTCCAGAAGACAACTTCGGAAATCCCGAGCGCAGCTCGACTCAACTCTAACTCCCACTCTAGACTAAACTACTAGAACAATCTAAGGAATAGAGCTTGTAGGCTTCTTCACCATGTGTAGAGAGGGGGGGTCTGACCCTCTATTTATAGTGGGGGGGTGGAGTAGGGGCTACTCCAGTGCCATGTCAGCGATCCAGGGCCTTCAAATCCTCCACCCTTAGATCCAACCAACCCTTGAACCGACCAAGGATGGAGGGATGTGATTTCCAGCATGTGCCAAGGGGTATGGTGGTTGGAGGGAGCCAAACCGACCTAGGGGGTGGTCGGCCGACCACCCCTATGGTAGGTGGGTCCTCCTCTGGCCTCTGGAAGTGGCCCCATTGGTCAGGGACCAGGTGGGAGCCAAGTGGGCCCAGGTCATGGTCGGCTGACCCCCCCCTCTGGGGGTTCTGGCCCACCTCAGTCGTCCTGATGCTGGTCCCACTTGTCATTGATGTTAATTGCTTGTTTTGAGGTGGTTGTGATGTTTATCTCCTTGGTGTGGGCCCATGGATCCATGTGCTATTCTTGTGAGCCGTTGAGAGGAAACACAGAGTGATCCAATAGTTGGAAATCACTCTAGAGTGCTTCACTTGGATCATGGCCCAGAGGGGAGAGCAGGTGGGCCCATAGGGTGGTCGGCCGACCCCCTATATGGGCCCCACTGGCTCTCCTTTCTCCATTTATTCATTCCTACATTCAAACACTCATGGACATGTAGAACTGGTTATTTGATAAAATATGCTCATGATATGTTTGTTTATCCTTGATCCTGAAGTTGGTGGCATCATTTTAGTTATGAAAAAGTGGACCATATTTTGTGCCAACAAGATCCCCCAAGCTTAACCTTCGCTCGTCCCGAGCAAACAATCAAACCTAGCTCGATGGATCAGGAGTTGCTACTATGCTTCATATTTCAAGAGTACTAAATCTACAACAATCATACTTCTCTTTTGAATGGAAAAATTAGCAATAAAGACTCACCCATATTACCTTAGTCCTTCATGGGGCTTATAGCTTTATCCTTTGTCTGGGGAGGTTGAGAGATAGAACAACTTGACTTGAGCACTAGTTTTCTCATTCTTTCACAAGTTTCATATCGGAGGTTTTGCAAGATTTTGTAAAAGAAGACTTAGTGTTCCTCAAATGGTACTCTCAAGTCTCTCATAAGGTGTATGATTCCTCACCAAGGCATATATCAAAGTTTGCCTTCTTTCATCCTATTTCTAAAGCTTATATGGAGCTATAGGTAGGGATCAAAGATGTAGCAAACTTACCTTACATATATTGTAAAGTCAAATTCCGGATCCAAGGAGAGAGATGTCATACTCTTAGATCAAGATGTGCAAGTGTGTGGAAACATGGCAAATGATCAATACTCCTATATTTGGATGATCTCTCTTATTATTCTAAGACATAGATATCTATTTTTTTTAGAGAAGAGCTTTGGAATGCTCATCAATTTGGGACTTTAGAATGCCCCTGAATTTTCATAATTTTGCATAGTCTATGTCTCATTTGCTAGCAACATACTAGAGAGAGTTTTTCTATTAGAGCATGGAGTATGAACTATGTGGAAATGTAAGGCATGTTTCTGCGTACTTCCAGTGTAGAAGCAACATGTATATGTGGCGTGTACGTGGTCTTGATCTTGGGAGCATGATAAATCTCTCAACAAGGATCACAAAACTTGACCAAACTCAACACAAAGCAAGCAGCTTATGAGAAAGCTTATATCATGAAAGAGCATATATGGCTTTGGTAGGAATTTTCACCATTGAGGAATAAAAAATGTTTTTATCATTTTAATAAATAAAACTTTGATAGTCATTCTTGCTTAGAACAATATTATAGCAGCTCTTATCTTGTCATATCATGTCTCACAAGAACTTAAGACTTAGTTACAGCATTTGCAACCCAAAAAAGTTTGAGGTTCATGATGTTTTTCTTTTAAGCCAAGTAATCCATACTTAGAGAAATACCAAGTTGTAAACTAAGTACTAGAGAAACATTTAGCAGAGCAACTATTCATCATTTCCGTAGGAGATAAATTTTCAAGGAACATGTGAGAGTAGAGAGAAAAGTCTTTTTATTCTTTTTAGCATATGCAGATTTTTTTTAGATGCAAAAAGATAAGCAGGAAAATGCGCAAAGATAAATGCTGAAATTAAAAACTTACCTTAGTGGGGGAGGGAACCTCCCCCAAGCTTATCCTTTGCTCAATGTTGTGGTGGCGGATATGGATGTAGTTGCCACCACAAGTCCCACTGTCGGTATTGTTCTTCTTGCATTGCTTGGATATCTTCGGCAGTTTGCTGGACTATGCGTGTTATCTCACCGTGCTAAACACGCAGCTCACCAAAGGTATTGGTGAGATGATCAAATTGTTGCCGCAATTCACGATGCTCCCTTTCTCGTGTGGACGAGAAGGATGCTCGTGCTCTTTGCGAACGTGATGGTCGAGGAGGCATGCCACTAGAAGTGTGTATGGACGATGCATCGTCTTCCTCCTTATCAATAGCTTCTCGGGAAGGACCACCTTGCTCAAGATGAACAAAGTATAGCCCCTCCTGAGCTCTCCTGTCTGAACCTGCAAAACCTCTTTGTCCAATTCCTTGATCTAAATCAAGGGTCAACTTACGGGTCCTATACAACTGAAGTTGCCTATTTGGAAGAGGCACCTCAATTGTATGGCCACTGTAGATCATTTTAAGATCACCATTGGCATCTCTTTTTAACAGTTGAACAGTTGTAAGATATTCTTCTGAGATTACAGCTATAGGAGCAGAGATGTAAACAAAGGGTTAGTGCCATTTAGCAGGTTCATGGATTCAGCAAGACGAGTAATAAAAGATGTGAATTGAATAGATTCATTACTCTCAATTGAACTTTGTCAAAATTCCACTAAGCATTTTACAGGAGAAATTTGAATTTTGTTTACCATGGCATAAAGCAATTTTAATTCCATGTCACTTATCAAGCTAGCATTACTTCCAGGAAACAAAGTCATATTCATCCAAAGGTGCATGAAACAAAGGGTTGGATTATAAATTTCCTCAGGTTTAGGATTTGAGCAAACTTTTAGAGCAGAGATAGAGAACCAAAATTTCCTCTTGTTAAATTATGCACAGCAGGGTCTAAATCTAGCAAGCATGAATTTTCAAAGCCAAGAGCAACACTTAGATGTCTCCAAGTTAAACTAAAGCTTTGATTAAACATGTGAAAAGAAATTCCATCATTAGAGACTTGGAGAGAGCATAAGAATTCTATGGTGAGAAACTCAATTCCATGTTCATCTACTTGCCAAAATCTAGACCAACCAAGAGTGGAAAAGATAGTGTCAAATTCGGTGGTCATACCTGCATTGGAGAGAAGAATCGGATCCAATATCTTTGTGTGCTCGAAAGATCGATCCCGAAGAGAGAGATACCTTTGGTACTCTAGTTGGTCGAACCAGAGACCACTTTGTTGGTCATAGGTCCTCATCGGGGGTACCATGAATGCCCCGATATGAGGTACCTCCATTGGTACTTCTTCCTCTTCCTGAGGGTGTTCTTCGGTTTGGATGTTCTCCCAAGTGTATCGGGCAGAACCTCCCCTTCTTCTTCCTTGGGAAGTATCCTCGGATTGGTAGGAGCGTCGAGATGAGCTCCCACCTAGAGCTTGCTTCATTTTCTTGAATGCAGATGTCAACGGGTTCTTCATCTTTAGAGAGGAAGAGACAAGACTAGGACAAGGTTGTGTGTGGAGAGAGTTTCCTAGTTTAGAATGGAGCTAAGAGAAGCTTGATGAAGACAAGATATTTTCTTGTGGAGTAGCACTACTTATCTTGGGAGCTAAGAATTTCTCTTGAATGAAGAGAGGAGAAAGCAAGGCAAGGAGAGGCTTGAGCTAGAACTGGATTCTGGTTGAGGTGTGAGGGATTGAGCTCTCCTTGCATGAGTTTTTATAGGGGAAGGAAATGGCACCAAGGGGGCACCATGGGGTGGTCGGACGACCCCCTAAAGTGGGGATTCCACTCATGCTTTTTCTAGTGATTGGTGAAAGGTGAAGCATAATTTATGATGTGATCAAAAGTTGAGCTAAAGTGCTCAAGATTCTCCTCTAGTAGCGGGGGACAAAGGTATGTCATTCTTTGATCAAAGATGATTGATGTGTTTTCTTTTTCAAAGCATGACAAAGTGAAATTGAAAGGTGTCATGATTCCCCACTTTGGACAAGGAGTAGTGGAGACAAGGATGTGTCATGCTTTAACCAAAAGTGATTGATGTACTTTAAAGCATGACAAGACAAAAGAGATGTCCCCTAAAGATAAATCTAATTTTTGAAAGTCTCACTACTCCAATCATGAGATGCTTGGACAAAGGATGGAGGGGAAGAAAGAGGGAAGATCAAGGGACAACTAGGGTGGTCGGCCGACCCCCCTAGTCCTCCATTTTTTCTTTTTCTTTTATAAAGACCACATTGTCTTCCTCTTTTCAATTAAGCCAAGATAGGTGCATAGGGTGGTCAGCCGACCACTCTATGGCTCTACCTTTTGTCAATTTTTAGTGCTAAACTAATTCTCAAGTTTTATTTAATCTAACTTTAGTTTTCTGAATTTTAAGCATGATAGAAATTAAAGAATTGAACTAAATGTAAGAAGGGGAATAAAAGATAACTACCGACTTACCTTTCGGCGAAGGCTCCTTGATTTTAAGTCCTTGGACTAGGACTCTCCTTCCTGTTCATTCCTCGGGTGCACTTGAGGGCTCCGAAGACGGAGACCATGGTGTGTGCACCTCCTTTGCTTTCCAAACCTGCCTTGGATTGGCGGATTCGTCCTCCTTGAGTTCATTGATCTTGGCCTCCGGGTACTGTTTCTTTTGGTGCAGAGCTCGAACTCTTCTTCTTGGCGGTTGCGCTTTAACCTATTTTTTAAGTTTGTAACCATTGAAAGCACACTTTACCTTGTGACTCGGGAACTGGAAGTGGATCTGGCCCGATCCAACGTAGATGACTGCGTTGGTGGTGTTGAGGAAGGGCCTTCCCAAGATGATGGGGACTTCCACGTTAGCTCCCATGTCTAGGATGATTAAGTCGGTGGGGATGTATTCATCTTGGATGTTTACCAAGATATCCCTCGCAAGTCCCTCGGGAAACCTTATTGTTTGATCTGCCATCTGCAAGTGAACACATGTAGGGACCAAAGGTCCTCCTAACAAGTTATCATAAGTTACCTTAGTCATGATGTTGACGCCCAATCCGAGATCGCAGAAGGCGGTGTGGAAGGTTTGTTGTCCGATTGAGCACTTGATCGTTGGGTGGCCTGGATCTTCCTTCTTCATGATTGTTGATATTTGTTAACGCAAACAGAGAAATCACTTGGAAGTAATCCGCAAGCGCACGGATACAAGTGAGCACTTCACCCGGGAGATTATCCAGAGTATCGTAATTTATTTTTTCCACAGGGAGAAAGGGTGCATCTGACTAACCAAATCTATGCCATTAACCCTTAGGCTACAAACAAGGTGATCTTGATATGAGCGATTAGAGAAGATTGCGATTGTAGTCTCGTTCTAGTCTATATAAGATATGAGCTATTATTCTATTGGGGAGAATTGTCATGATAAGAGACACCTCAGAGAATGCTTACCACGCGGCCTATAAACCCTACCAGTCCTTCTAACGGGATTGTGGGTTTCAAAGGTATCTACGGAATTATCACTTTCCGAGCTACTACCACAGATCCGGCTAGACAGGGGATATCTATGAGGATCCTAGCCCAAACACCACATTTACGCTAGAGACGATTACCCTACCCTCTACGCGAAGAGAATAAAGTAAACTCACAGACCAAAGAATAATAAAACAGAGAACTTACTAGAATTAGAAGTCAAATTACCGAAGAAATCCTAGGAGCAAGCCTCGGGTTAGGAGTCTTGATCCCGTCGATACAAACTGGAGAGGAGACACCGACAGGCCGGGCTTCCTCCAATCCACACCTCCACTCTAACTCTCTCAATCTAGAAGAGTAAACTCTAATCTCACATAGAAACTAAGGATAGTTTCTCTCGAATGCTAAGCCCTAGAGAATAGATCCGTAAGGGATCCTCTCTGGAACATATGCAAATGAGTAATGGATTGCCTTTAGCCAGGGGGCAGGGGTCCTCCTTATATAGCCCCCTCAAATGATCGTCAGCTGTCAGATCAAACCGACCTTAATGGAGGGTTTAGATTAAACCTCAAAGGCGGTGGAACCCTAATCCACGAAGTGGGCCATGATTGGCCACTGGCCTTGGGCGGCCTCCCTAGTGGGGAGGGTGCCCGCCCTACCCTGCTGACAGGTGGGCCCCTCCTTCCTCGGGGGTGGTTCTGGAGTCTTCTAGATTATTCTTTTTCATACGGAAGTGTTATGTGTCTATGTAATCCTTACTTGTGGGCCTCTTTTGCTCTTTTGCAGTTGTCTCCCTGCAGAAACAGATAAACAGCAAAACTCGTGGAATTCTATCAGTTAAAACCCTATGTCTAGGTGGTGTGTTGCAAATATATCCTTTCTTCTGCTTAGTTGACACTTAGAATTGATACTTAAGAGGTGTCAACAATGATGAAGGGATGATCGAGAAGATAGCCCCAATTGGAGTGAAGTGGTGGCTTACCGAACTTTGTTGTCACCATGTTAACATGCTCAATTGAATCTTCTGGTTTCCCAGGAATTTTACCTTGTTCTATAGATGGCATAGCTGCTGCTAATTGAGCTAGTTGTGTTTCCAACATTTTATTAAATCTCAATTGATTTTTCATAGCAGTTGCAAAGCTATCCATCTTTTCACAAAGAGTTTCAAGAACTTTATCATTGGTAATCATCTTTTTATTTATACCATCATTAATCTTAGATTGACCAAGAACAAGATCTTTTAATGAAGGATGGTTATTGTAAGAATTGTAATTATTGTAATTGCTATTACCTCCATTACCTTGGTAGAAGGGGCGCGAGTTCCATCCTCCTTGTTGTTGGGGTCGATACCCGTTGTTGTTTTGTTGTTGTTGTTGATGAAGTTCACGTCCTCCTTCGGAGTCTCGGGGCAATTGTTGCCCGAGTGATCATTTCCTCCACATACCTCGCACCATGGATCAGCTTCAATGGCTTGTACGGCGGCGATGGGGTAGATGGCCTCTCGTTCCTTCTTGGAACTTTCTTCTATCTTCTTCATCAAAAGGTCCATCTTGGCAGAGAGCATGTCCACCTCATTAACAGTGTGCATACCTCTCCTCTTTGGCTGGAAACGTTTCTCACCCGATCCTTGGTTGATTACCATCTTCTTGATGAGGTCCTTGGCATTTCTCACCATGTGTTGGAGTAATGCCCCTCCAGCAGCAGCATCAAGGTGACTACGAGCCATACTGGTCAGCCCGTGGTAAAATCCTTGGATCAAGAGCCAGTCGTCTATCCCATGATGAGGACAGGCATGAATGTACTCCTGGAGATCCTCTCATGCTTTGGGAATCGTCTCGTCAGATTGTTGTTGGAAGCTTGAGATCTTTCCACGAAGAGCATTGGTTTTACCCGTGGGGAAGAACTTCTTGAGGAATGCGTTAGCACACCTCTCCCATGTAGTGGCTTCTTCTTTGTGGGCGTAGAACCATTGCTTTGCCTTTACCAATAGCAAGAATGGGAAAAGACGAAGGCGAATGGCGTCAGACGCAACTCCCTTGATAGTGAAAGTGCCACATAACTCCATGAAGTGCTAGAGATGAGCATTGGCATCCTCATGGGGCTTCCCGTAGAATGGATTGGCCTGCACCATGTGGATCAAGGTGGGCTTCAGCTCGAAGGTGGCATCCCCGAAGTTGACTTCGAGACCCTGAACTACGTGGGTAGCTGACGGAGCCGAGAAGTCAAAGATCGCCTTCTGGGCCATAGCTTCCTTGGGTGGTGGTGTAGAGCCTCCTTCCTCGAACGGATTCAAGATTGAGATGACCTTTGAGGGGGAACTTGACGACATCTAGTCCTCCTCAACAGCTGCTCAGGATCTTCTAGGTAGTTTCTCGATAGTTGGAAACCGCTCATAAACTGTCTGACTTCACAAGAAAGGAAGACACAGACAGGGGTAAGCCCCTATGACTAATTGATAACTAAGTTAACGAGAATCTCTGGGTTCAATCTAATTAAAATTTCTAGGCTAAGCTTTCCCCAGCAACGGCACCAAAAATGCTTGTTGACATTTCTCAGCGTCACACCAAAAATAGAGATAAATCCCTATCCCCGGCAACAGCGCCAGAAATGCTTGTTGGTATTTCTTATGACTATTGGATAAATCCGCAAGCGCATAGATTATACTGTTGTAGCACTTCACCTAGGAGTATTCCAAGGTATCATTATTTATATTTTTCCAAGGGAAAGCTAGGCTAGAAATAATAATTAGAGAGAGATCCTAGAGAGTACCTCAACTTCGTACCAACTAGTATAAGGGGGTAAACGATAAATGTGAAGGGGTTGATGAATGAATAAGCCAAGGTAAATGATACTTAGAACCGACTAGATAGAATAGCTAGGTGGGAGGACAATGAGAGAGTAAAGGGACTCCTATTTACTTCACTCTACTTCAATATACTTAGGTAATTAACTAGTCTAAACACTATAGTTTGCCTCCTCAATACAAGTATGCTAGGCGAGGGGATAGATCAGTAGAAGGACAAAACTCCGACCGGACTGCACCCTCTTCTTACGGGGGCCTTACCCTTTAAGAACTTGCATAAAAACACGTGGTGCAATACAACGACTAGACAAGGCTGTCACCTCTGTCTAGCTACCACAAACCATCCGTGCAGCAAGCGGTAACCAAGGGTAAGATGATGTATAAGCACCACGCTTACACACAACTTACTACTTTGACTACGATCTATAATCAAAGCACCCTATTACAGGCAATGATCGCATACAGAAAAGGTCACAAGGATCACAGACTATTGATGTAAAGGCTATTAAAGAGCAAAAGCATATAACAAGACTATATCTAGTATAGTAATGCTCAAAGTAAATACTAAGTAAAGTAGAGAGAAAAGATAATATATTGAATAAGATAAAGTCTTACAAAGAAGGAAAGATACAAGAGCTATACTAGACTTTCCAGAAGACAACTCCGGAAATCCCGAGCGCAGCTCGACTCAACTCTAACTCCCACTCTAGACTAAATAACTAGAACATTCTAAGGGATAGAGCTTGTAGGCTTCTTCACCATGTGTAGAGAGGGGGGGTGTGACCCTCTATTTATAGTGGGGAGTGGAGTAGGGGCTGCTCCAGCGCCACGTCAGCGCCTTCAATCCTCCACCCTTGGATCCAACCGACCAAGGATGGAGGGATGCGATTTCCAGCATGTGCCAAGGGGTATGGCCGTTGGAGGGAGCCAAACCGACCTAGGGGGTGGTCGGCCGACCACCCCTATGGTAGGTGGGCCCTCCTCTGGCCTCTGGAAGTGGCCCCACTGGTCAGGGTTCAGGTGGGAGCCAAGTGGGCCCAGGTCATGGTCGGCTGACCCCCATCTGGGGGTTCTGGCCCACCTCAGTCGTCCTGATGCGGGCCCCACTTGTCATTGATGTTAATTGCTTGTTCTGAGGTGGTTGTGATGTTTATCTCCTTGGTGTGGTCCCATGGATCCATGTGCTATACTTGTGAGCCGTTGAGAGGAAACACAGAGTGATCCAATGGTTGGAAATCACTCTGGAGTGCTTCTCTTGGATCATGGCCGAGAGGGGAGAGCAGGTGGGCCCATAGGGTGGTCGGCTGACCCCTTATGTGGGCTCTACTGGCTCTCCTTTCTCCATTTATTCATTCTTGCATTCAAACACTCATGGACATGTGGAACTGGTTATTTGATAAAATATGCTCATGATGTGTTTGTTTATCCTTGATCCTGAAGTTGGTGGCATCATTTTAGTTATGAAAAAGTGGACCATATTTTGTGCCAACAGACATCTAATATCTAAAAGAGGCATTGAGGTAAACAGAGCTAAAATTGAAGTAATTGAGGGAATAAGAAGCTTTCTTGGTCATGCTAGTTTTTATCAAAGATTTATAAAAGATTTTTCATTTATTGCTAGACCACTAACTCTTTTGCTAGCCAAGGATGCTCCTTTTAAATTTGATGATGCTTGTTTAAAAGCTTTTGAATTATTAAAGAAAGCACTCATCTCTACACCAATCATTCAACCCCCTGATTGGTCTCTACCTTTTGAAATCATGTGTGATGCTAGTGATTATTCTGTGGGGGCAGTTTTGGGACAAACTAAGAATAAGAAGCATCATGAAATAGCTTATGCTAGTAAAACTTTGACAGGACCTCAACTTAATTATGCAACCACTGAAAAAGAGCTCCTCGCTGTTGTCTTTGCTATAGATAAATTTAGATCTTATTTAGTTGGAGCCAAAGTAATTGTTTATTCTAATCATGCTGCTTTAAAATATCTGCTCACTAAAAAAGATGTTAAACCTCGCTTAATAAGATGGATCCTGCTACTCCAAGAGTTTGACTTAGAAATAAAAGATAGAGGAGTAGAAAACCCTATTGTAGATCATTTGTCTAGAATGTATTTTAAGAATCCGCAGGAATTACCCATTGATGATTCACTCCGGGATGACATGCTCTACGGGATCAACAGATCCGACCCTGGTATGCCGATATTGTTAATTTTATGGTTTCAGGATATGTACCACCAGGAGGAAACAAAAGAAAGCTTATTCAAGAGAATCGTTCACATATATGAAATGAGCCATACCTCTTCAGAGTATGCTCTGATGGCTTACTCAGGAGGTGTGTGACTATTGAAGAAGGAATGAAGATCATTGAAAGGTGTCACTCATCACCATACGGAGGTCATTATGGAGCATTCCGCACGCATGCAAAAATTTGGCAATGTGGATTCTACTGGCCAGCAATGTATGAAGACACTAAAGAATTTATCCGAAGATGTGGGCCATGCCAAAGACACGGCAACATAAACTCAAGAGATGCCATGCCACTCACCAGCAATCTGCAGATAGAACTCTTTGATGTTTGGGGAATCGACTATATGGGACCATTTCCCCCATCAAAGAATTGTGAGTATATCTTGGTGGCGGATGACTACGTCTCCAAGTGGGTGGAAGCATTACCTTGCAAACATGCCGACAACGTAAATTCACAGAGGATGTTTGAAGAAATCATATTCCCAAGATTTGGAGTCCCCAGAATAGTGATAAGCGATGGAGGATCATATTTCATTGACAAACGTTTTGAGAAGTATCTAGCAAAGCATGGGATCTTCCACAATGTCGCTACACCTTATCATCCTTAGACAAGTGGCCAAGCAGAAACCTCAAACAAACAAATCAAGAATATTCTTCAGAAAATAGTAAATGAGATGGGAACAGCATGGAAGGACAAGTTACATGATGCACTCCAATTGGACTGCATACAAAACTCCAATTGGAATGTCTCCATATCAACTCGTATATGGGAAGACTTGTCACCTACCTGTTGAACTAGAGTTTAAAGCACACTGGGCTATAAAAAGATGGAATATGGATTTTGATGTTGCTGGAAAGAAAAGACCGATGCAATTATCAGAGTTAGAGGAGTGGAGAGAAAAAGCATACCACAATTCAAAGATCTATAAAGAAAGAGTTAAACAATGGCACGACAAGAAGATCAAGAAGAAGGAGTTCACACCCGGAGATAAGGTATTACTTTTTAATTCCAGGGTGAAGCTCCTCGGACATGGAAAACTACGAAGCAGATGGGAAGGACCATATAAGGTAATCAATTCATCATCCCACGGAGCAATCACACTTCAAAATAACGAAGATACGTTATTTAAGGTAAATGGTCAACGTCTAAACATATTTTTAGAACCCAATAAAGAATTAGAAGAAATAGACGTAATTAATTTCTATGTTTTAAGTGAATTTTGAGGCCCAAGCACTTTAATTTTTGCATCTTGGGCCATGCATATGTTTCTTGGTACATAGAACCTTCTATAAACGAGTGAGCAAAAGAGGCCCGAAAGCAGAGCCATAGCCAGGGTCGGCGCCCTAGGGTGTAGGGCGGCCGCCCCACCCCTGTCACCTCTTGCTGCCGCCTTTTGCACTCCTAAACCTTCTAGTCCCCTTATCCGATAAACCTTGCAGAACACTTATCCAACAATTTCTCCGCGAGATTTGCTCCATAGATGCTTCTAGAGGCCATTTTCCACCCCTATATAAAGAACCCCTGACGTCAGCCATCATCATCATTCAATCATTTCCTTAGCCTTCGCTTAGATGCTCTAGTCGTAGACCAACCTAAACAACCTCCTGCAAGAAGATCCAAACTCAAAAGTTCTAGTCGTAGTCCACGATGCTCTCCCGCTAGCCACCATTCCACCAAAGCAGCATAGATACAACAAATCCTACTATGCTCAGCCTGTCCTCCTTGCACTGCCACAACCGCTCCTGCTTGAAGGACTGAAGGAAGAGCCCATCATCAAGGTGCCTGCTGGGACCAAGGTTCTTCCACCAAGGCCCAAGGAAAGGATCGTAGGAGTAAAGACCAACCGAAGAGGGGAGATCAACAACGTCAAGTACACGACAGAAGAAGAATGCCCCTACTTCAAGGGGATCTGCGCATCCAAAGTCAGATTCGTGCCTCCAAAGGACGCCCCGAAGCACTCTCTCAACTCCTTCGAGTCATCTCCAAAACGTCGTATAGCACCTGGTTTTCCGAAGAATACCGAATACGATGTATATGTGTGCCCAAGATGTCCACACAAAACATATATACAAATATGGAGATTATCAAAGTCAATGTTTTATTATATATCAAAATATAGTTACAACAAGACTTACATATATAACAAAGCATCATGGAAGCTATTCTATATCTCCTATCTTCGGGCCTCCATACTCCACGGGGATAGCTGACTGGGGGTACACTCGCCTAGTACTCCTTTGGTAACAAATCACTTGCAGCACCATCTGGTACCCATCCGGGATTTTTATATAAAGGTGATGACAACAAGCGTCAGCTCACCATGCTCAGCAAGTATAACTATGGGGTTCATGAGGCTAAAAAAAGATAGACACGGGTTTAAGTGCATTAGCTTTTAGTAAGTCATGGTTTTAGCAATTGAGTAGCATCAAGATCTTCATAAACCTAATAACCACATGATCAAGTGAACAAAATATAATGCGTATATGAACAAATAACAATAACTCATGACAAATAACAACTGATGAGCTATGACATAAGGACATCACATAGTAAGGATCCAAGCCGCTCATAACCATGAGCATGGCTATCATGACAGTTTTACACTCTGCAAAGGTTGTACATCTTTACCCCCAAGCCGTGATTCCCATTTGTCGGGGTTTGCAAGGCCCACTATACCTCTACCTAGGAGGCATGGCAGGGTTTCACTACATAACCTTTCGCTAGATACCCTAACAAGTTAGTAGCCGCGAGGTTTCGATGGCAAGTATGTATGGGTGTTCTCCTTCTTGTGGCTCATGTGGTCGCAGCACTATGCATGCCTCCAAGATAGGAGAACCGCCAAACATCCCTCGGCACCCCCTCTTGTGCCAACAAATGGTAACCACTAACAAGCTAGAGACATACTAGGTAATTAGTTAAAGTCAGAGCCATATAACACTCGGGGTAGCACGGTTTTCCTGGGTGGCCGCTTAGAGAAATACCCCTATGAGTGAGAACACAGGTGTGAGTTCCTGATGTTCCACCTATAGTCCATGTTGCTAAAAATTCATATTTTATCATCATTACATATATCATTAATCAAGATCCACGATCATGGTTATTCTTTAGAAGCACTAGCTCAAGCTACCCATATGCAACCCACAAAGCTGACAAGGTACAGGATATCAAATATCTAGGAATTCCTTAGGGGTAACAAGGTAGACATATGCATATGAATTAAGTGACATTAAAGTGTATAGGTAACAAGGAGAGTCCCATGCTATACTTGCCTTCCATATGCTTGCTCAAACTCTCCAACTTTTCCTTTTATATCATCTTTGCAAAGCTCCACTTCTAACATCACAAGAATCACAAAAGAACCTAAAAACAGTACACCATACATTACAAAAGCATACTATAAATATAACTAACGTATTCTACACATTGTTACGAACTCGTGAGCGCAAAAATCACAAAAAATGGAGCTACGGTTAAAAAGATACAACTAACGGTAGATTTAACTTTTAAAAGGAGAACTAGGAGCTTCATTACTTTTAACTATGTAAAAGGATGAATAAGGTCTTTCAGAGAAATACCTAAGTTGGATTAAGTCAAACTTATATCTGGATTTGAAAACTAAAGTAAAACTAGAGTAGAACTATTCATTTTATTTATAAAGCAAATTGCATAGTATTTAATCAAGTTAGGGATTTACCATGAAATTATAGAGCTATTAACATAGTATAAAAGGATTCTAAACTGTAGTTTATGGTTTTACAAATCAAACGCAATTTGTTTGGATCAAATCGGAGTTAAAACAAAGAAGATATGAGCATTTGAATTTGGATGGCAGAATTGTAATAAAAGAAACTCATTTTTGAATTTTAAATAAATAAAATAGAAAAGAAAAAAGGGCGCTGGAGTGCGGGTTCCATTCTGCAAAAGCTCAGGGGCTAGATTAGAAGAAAACAGGACTGGAATTAAAAGGAATGTAACTGAGCAGAGTGCGGGTTGATTTCTGGAAAAGGTGGGGGCTTATTTGCAAAAGAGCAAGGTTGTGGCGGTGGCGCTGACGTCGTGATGATGTCACGCTGATGCGTGGTGCCACATGGCGCTGTGCGGTTGGCGCGGTCCATAGAGGGCGCGTGGGCACGGTGGACCGGGTGCACAGGGCGGTGCATACCGATTCGGTCAGGATTTAATCCTGACCGTCCGGGCAGATCTGACGGTGGAGGGGAAATGGGAAGGTTTTCCCTCGCCACGGCATAGAGGGAGCTCGGCGGCGCCATGAACGCCGGCAAGCAGAGCTCACCGGAGAACATTGGGGTGACGTTCCCGAGCGTCTCAGCTTCAACCAAAAACACGAGAAGACTCAGCGTGTTCGCACGAGTGCGGAGGAGTGCTCGGGTGGGCCAGTGGCCAACCAGAGCGCGGTGTCTCTGGCGGCGCCACGGACGGTGTGCTCGGTGATGTGCGAGTGTGGCGATACATGGGGCTAGAAGCTAAATTGAGGGCATCGGGAGGTGAAGCGTGACCGTGCGATGTCGGTGGGGTACTCAGGCGAGGTGGTGGACGGCCAGAGCGTGGTGCTCACGGCGGCGCCATTGACGACGGCCTCGGTGTGCCTCGGAAAGGCGTCTACGGCACCTAGTTAGACCACGTGAGGGTTTGGGAAGGAAGGGGGAGTCACCGCGGGTTCGATGGAGAGGTTCGCGGGGTCCGGGGTGGTTCCACGAGCCTTGGCGATGTCCGGCGGTGATCTGTTGATAGAGAAAACGCCGGTGAGCGACGTTTTAGTGCAAACCACAGTGACAGGGGCAGAAAGGATACACACGGCCTCGGCGGATCTAGGCGGAGCTCTGGGGGTTCACTATGTCGCGCGGATGGGCTCTAAGCCATGAGAACACGAGCGGCAGAGGAGGTGCGGGAGCAGAGAGGAAACAGGGGAGGGGGAGGTGCTCTACGGCAGTTTTCTAGGAGAGGTCGAGGCGGTAGATGCGGCACGTCTGCGACCGGAGCATCAAGGCGGGCTTTGATGGCCTCCTTGATGGCTTGGCTTTAAGGGCATTCACTCGGAGTGAAGGAGGGAGCGGCCATGAATGTGTCGGCATCCACGGCGTGGCGAGGAAGAAGGGAGGAAGGGGATGATAGGTGGGGCCAGGGGGCAGTGAGAGAGAGAGAGGGTGCGGAAGGGGTTCTTGCTGGCACCGACAGATGGGGCCCGCGAGGCGGTGAGAGTGGGGGAGAGGCGGTGGGGAGCTGGGCTGCTCGCGCTGGGCTGGCTGCTGCGCGGGGCTGGGCCGAGCTGGTTGGGCCGGTGGGGCGAGATGGAGTGCGGGAGGGAGAGGTGAAAAGAGCTGGGCTGGTTTCTGATCTGGGCCAAAAGGAAGAGAAAGGGAGAGAGATGAAAGAAAGCCCTTTTCTTTTAATTTGTTTTGGCAAATTCATTTGAAACCAAACTCAAAACCTTTTGAAATCGAATAAAACTTGAAACACTTTATAAATAATTTCTTGGTTTTGAAAATGGAATTTTGAACTTGCTTTTAAGAAAATCTTTTAAAACTTTATTTATTTTATAAATAGATCAAAATCGCTTTGGACCAAAACCGAGTTTTCATAAATTGTTTTTCACTCAATAAAATTAAATGCAAAGGCATGAATGCAACACCCCTTTCATATTCTTTGAAAATAATTTTAAAATTCACATTTTGCACATTTTTATTTGCTAAAAACCTAATTAAATCTTATAGTTTTTAGGAAAAACATAAATCCTTTTATTTTATGTAGTGTTTTCTATTCACAACCCAAAATAGAAATTTTGGGGTGTGACACGCCGCAAAACCATAGCAGAGCTAGAAAAAGACTTCCATACTAGGGATGACATGATCATCAACCTTCAAACCTCTCTAGGCTTTTTCTCTAGGCAGGTCACGAACCTAAACACCACCGTAGAGAGCCTTAAGTGTGACACAGATGAACTTAGTAAGAGAGTAAAGTTTTTAGAACGTCGCTAAACGCTTTAGCGAGTTATGCAGCTCTTGAGGCAAGTTCAAATTCATTAGTTAGAAGATTAGTTTGTTTTAATTCTTTCTCTTGTAATAAATGCCTCAAAATAAAAAAAATAAATAAAGATCATTTCTATTATTATTGTACCCTGCTTGTCTCCACTGTGTTGTCATCCAAGAAAACAGGAAATAAGTATGGGGGAAACCCCCCGATAACGAGACGAATAGATTCAACCGCAATGATCAATAATTTCGGAAACAAACAAAGCAACAACCACACACGACGAAGCAGAGGCCAAGGGGCCACCCAAGCTGGGTGGCCGCCCCACTACCCAGGTCGCCCGCCTAGGCAGGGCACCCCCCGCTCCGTCCTTCGACCACGGTCAGGTTTGCACCCTGCACATTACATATTTTCATGCATATCCCTAAATTTCGATACGTGCAGTGAATTTCCATAAATAAATGCTTTAAACATGATAAACTAAAATGATTAAATGTTTCCTTAAACCATTTTCATAAAATAGACTCACTGTATGGAGTTTCCTGGAGTCCTGCTATTGTTGGGAATGTATTTAGACTCCTTTTCACTTAAGTCATTAGGGAATATGAGATGGTAGAGTATGAGAACTTAATTCTTGATAATCTCTGTCACTAGGAGAAATTCTTTAAAATAAATAACTACCATCCTCTATAAAGTTTTATATATACCAATCAAAAGCCAAAGAGCTACTTGCTTTGTATTGAGTTTGTTCGAATCGTGTGGATCCTTGTTAGAATTTTATCATACTCCAAAGATCAAGGCTTCTTTCATTCATTACAAACATAAAAGATTCACTCTTCCGAAGTAGTATTGCATTAGAGGCATGGGCTATGCAAAAATATGAAATTCGAGGAAATAAAAATGGACAAAATGTCTGACAACCTCGCGGAAAAATGGGCACGTGCCCGATAGTAGAATTAGGGGTACATCAGCACCCACCTAAAAAAATATAAATATATACAATAAAATGATAGCCCATGGTTCCTCTAATAGCAATACACCCGCAAGAGATGACACAATAATAAAATATACCAACAAGTCTTGATCTAAGAGTATGGCATTATTCTCCTCGGATCCCGGTTTGACCAGGCAATACATACAAGGTAAGTATGCCACATTTACCAATACTTTTTGAGATTCATCTACGAGCGATCTGAGAGAGGAAAAGAAGTAAGATAAAATATGCAAAAAATCCAAGTGACAAGATTGAAAGAAGGGTCTCTACTTCTAGCTACTTTATTCCTCAACTGTTGTTGACACAAAAAGCGTCAGATCTGCGAACACCTCGGGCTTATACCCAAATTCGATATCCAAGGTGTGTCAGTCGATTTGACCAGTTAATCGACAAAGACGATAACTAGAACAACGTTGAACGAGACAACGGCGATGCACTCGGATGTCAAGGCTCAAACTTGATCAGGATAACTAGAGTAGAGCTGAACAAGACGACAACGATGCGCCCGGACGTCAAGACTCAGGTTGCTCAAACGCGGAACTTGCAAGGGTTTACGGAGATCGAGGAGATGCAACCCGTCGAAACTTGAAGAACTCGTAGATAAACTAGAACTAATGCGATAAAAGGGTAAATTGCTGGAAAAAATAGATAAAAGTGATAGATTTGTTTGATATGATTGTGTATATGTTTACAGCATCCCTGGGTATCTATTTATACTCCGGCAAAGGGAATTGTAGATAGATATGACTCAAACCTACCTAAACAAAACTCCTATTTTTAAGGAAATAAAATTACTCGTGCAAGAGTCAGACTCAAACTTATAAAATATTGGCGTAAAACCACCAGTTTCCATATCTATCTTCTCTTCGATGAAACTTTCCATCGACAGACTTCTCCCAATCTGCAGCCTTCCCCTAACGCCATCGACAACTGTATGCTGACATCATCTACGTCATCCTGCGCCCATCAGCAATATTTCCTTATCGGCAACATCCTCCAATCGGCAATACTTCATTCCCATTGGCAATTTTCTTTCATCAATCAACCCTTATCGGTAATAACTCTATGCTTCATCATTGACGCCCTAGTTTTACTTTCATCGGCAATCTTGACCGATGACTTTTCGATACCGATAGAACACGACTACCGATTAGAGTGAGTCTTAACCCACTTGACACATGCTAAAAAACGATGTCAACACATGCCCCCCAATTTTGGAGTGTGAAATACCTCGCGCGCCGAAATTCTCTCTACTGCAATCTTTCCCTCCAAGATACTTGCGCAACCTCTTCGATTACCACACGCAAAAACCCCAAGTTACCAACACAACCCCACAACTGTAGTGCAAACAGCTACAAATCCAATCATAACTCCTCGATCAGCGTGTGAATCCACTACCATACCCTTCCATACCTCTGCTCAGTGAAAAGAAAATTTCAAAATATCCTTGGCCAGGCCTATAAAAATTACCACCACCTGAATCCTTCTTCACCCTGAGCTCATTCACTTTCACCTTTAATCTCGGTGGCGCCTCCGAAGAACATCCAGCGACAACCGGTGATTCCTTCCACCAGCAGAGCACAAGCCACAAGGACCCCTAGATCCAATGACAATCAATTTCAACATTCCCAAGGTAAATTTCTTCCCTTCTTGCTTCACCTTCCGCGATTTCTCCTTTCTGCATCATTTCTATGACCCTCTTTCCCTTTCCTTCTTTGATTTTTCGAAACCTAGGAAATGCGCAATAAGATAGTGATCCCTACCGACCAGCCGCACTTCCACTGTCTGGGTCCAATGGGGAATACCGATCCGAAAGATCTTATCAATGCAGAAACCAACCGCATCCCCTTTAGATTTGAATGCTTCGATCTAGGGTTGTGGACAGACACCTTCCGCTCATGGCCCAAACCCACCAAGGGGTGGAAGAACTGGTACCTTAGGATGGCCAGAACACAGCAAGTTCACTGGGCAGAGCGCAATCTGGATCAATGCATTAAGCTTTCCATTGTCGATATGGCAAAGAATGAAAACATGATGATGACTGCTTCTCATTTTTGGTCCGATACAATGAACGCATTCCTATTCAGACACGGACCAGCCACACCCACACTTGTCGATGTGCACATGCTTACCGGCCTCGACGTCTTCTCTACCGATCCTTCTAGCCTTTTCCGCAGGAAGCCCGATCATCGGGTAATCACGTGTAACATCGGCGGTTGGACTGGATACATCCAAGAAAACCAGAAAACTAGATCGGTAGGCCAGCGAGAACATGCCATCTTCCTAAACATGTGGCTGGAAAAGTTTATCTTTTGTGGCAGAACAGTTGGACCCACCATTATGTACCTTCCTGTAGCAGAGTCGTTGGCTAATGGATCAAGGCTTGCTCTTGGCCGATACCTCCTTGGTTCAGTATATCACCTCCTGCACCAGGTATCCAGAAAACTTCTACTAGGTGAGCCCATCGGTAACCTCGGGGGCCCTTGGTGGTTGGTAAATATGTGGTTGAATGCACATATGTACATGGTCCTTCAATTTGACCTGTTTAGTCAGCAATTCCCAAGAGATATGCCTGAGGATCATGAATTCGCTGAAGATGAATCGGAAACCCGTCCTCCACTCAATTTCAGGGAGGCTATAATAGTGCTACCAGGAACCGATGCCAATGTAGGTCAATTTGGCATGTTCTTTCAGAGGCTCTACTGTGGAATCACTGCTACGGAATGGCTCTGGTGGCCTTATGTCGATGAGGACAACCGATTCCCCCTATCTTTCAACCTCACCGATGGGAACGTACCACAGAATGAGATGATCATGAAGGCCACCATTATTCCCCGGGCCATCCCAGTTAACATCTTTGGGACCGGGAAGAATGCTTCTCCAACCTATGAGTTTTATTATCCATCGGCAGCGGCAAGACAATTAGCATTTGGTCAATTACCGATCAAATTCAGCTTTGCCAATGTGATAAAGCCAAGAGAAGTCATTTCTAGCGCCATGAATTGGAACAGGATCGTCACTCTTCCTGCTCATGCCGATGCATCAAACATTGACTTATCCTCTTGGGCACCAACATCCTTCATTACTGAATCATATAAATCCTGGTGGCAAGAATGGAAAAGTCAACTGTTTGCCATATCATCCCACTACTATCGGCATCTGATTGACGATGACTACATTATTCCCGATGACGCAGTAAGTTTTATTTTCTGTATTCATTGGCTGTTATTTCCCCCCGGATATATTGGCACTAACTTTTCTTGTCAATAGGTCAATGATCCAATCCCCCAAAAGAGTAAGAGCGGTAAGTATTTCAACCTACGACTAATGAATCCTACATCGGTAATCGGCAACAAGGCTCCTTCGTTGGCCGCCTTCACACCTCAAATGGCATCCAAGATTACCCTCAAACCCAAGCCGACACCGACTAGGACTACCGCCACTCCATCGGCTGTTGCCGCCGTCTTGGCGCAAGCTTTCACAGTAATAATCTCTCAGGTCAATTACAAACCCTCATCGGTAATGCATATTTCGTTTAACTTGCACCAAATGTCCTTTACAGGCAACAAGCTCATCGGCAGCTGCTCCAAATATACAAGCTTCTCCAACTCACGCTGCCGATGCCCCCCAAGCTTCTCAGTCAAAACGCGCTGGTTCACCAAGCGCCGCCCCAAAGAAAAAGAAGCGCTTGAGGCGAACTACCCCAGCTGTATCACCAACTCCCATTGCATCACCAACTCCTGTCAATGCAACACCAGAGCCAACATCAGTGCCCATCCCCGATAAACCATCGGATGAGATCCCCGACCAAAGAACAGTACCATCACCGCAGGAGTTAGATGCAACAGTAGGAACAGCATCAACATCGGCACCAGCATCACCACCAGATGAAATTCCCAACCAGGGGACAGTACCACCGCCACAGGGGTTAGCCACAACGGCGGAAGCAGCACCGGCAATAGCATCACCAGCACCAACTGTTCCTCCCACAGAGGCAAGCTCATCAGCAACCGTTGCCGATCCTCAAGATGATGCCACACCAGCTGCCTTTCCGAGTCCGAGGCAAGAGATCCGTTTTAAAATGGTAAGCTGACTCATAAAACTTGCAACACAAACTTATGAATGGCAAGCCCTAATCTTCTTCTTTTTCAGGCCCAAGACTCCCTAAACAGCCTATTCTCTTTCGCTATCAACCTTCTAGAAGAAGATGATGAAGAAGAAAACTCTGCCCAGACAGCAAACACTATATCGGAAGAAGTAAAACTCAAGATTGAAGCTCTGCTCACCCTACTGCAACAAAGCACATCCCAACTAGTCCAAGATTCTAGTGCAGTAAGGGTAGCATTTAGAGAAATTCAAGACCAACTGCCTGCCGATGTTGAAGAACTACTCTTCCAAGCGGCATTTCTCGAGAGCCGACAGCTACAATACCGAAAAGCTTCATGTTGCATTGCCGATAGAGCTTCTCAGGCAGAACTCGAAGAAGAAATACTCAAGTTTAAACAAGCCGTGGACGAGAAACACAAGGATATCGGTCGTCTAGAAGCTTCCAGTGTTGAGCTCGAACAAAAAATCTCTCGTCTATCGGCGAAAAAGGAGGAACTGCTGGCAGAGCTGAAAAAGGTTAATGAAGCTTTAAACTCAGCTAACCAGAAGAACACCCAACTTCCCGATGCCACCAAAACCCTGCAACAAGAGAGGGATGCTGCTGCTCGCGAAGCTCTGATGCTGAGGAAGAAAGTTAAGCCAATTGAGGGCACTGCCGATGACGATGCTAGGGAGTTGGAGGAAGCGGACCAAATTCGCCTGCGTGCGATATCATCTATCCAATCCCTGTTGTAATTTGCTATGTCGGCAACTGTAAACCTGACACTTGATTTTGCTTGTAATATAACGTTAATACGCTTTCTGCCGATGCTCTGTATAACCTTTCTTCCATCGACATTTAAACCGGTATTGTTTTTATGCATCCACCCAAATACTTGGGTAATATTTCTTTAAGTATTTACCATTGATTGCTCTGGGAAACGCAACCCCTTCGAGGGTTTCCAAAATATAAGCATTACCAGGAACAGACTGACTTATCCGAAAAGGACCTTCCCAATTAGGTGACCACTTTCCAAATTTTGAATTCTTAGTTCCAATTGGTAAAATCAGCTTCCATACCAGATCACCATCGGCAAATTCCTTTACCTTCACTTTCTTGTCATACCATCTGGCAACGCTCTTCTTATTTTCTTCTAAGCTGATCAGAGCTCTCAACCGATGACTCGCTAGATCCTCTAACTCATCCTTCATAAGAGTATCATAGTCATCGGCTGTTAATTGGTCCTGGGAAGTCAATCGTCTAGAACCAGTTTTAATCTCCCACGGTAAAACAGCATCATGCCCATAGACCAATTGATACGGCGAAACTTTAGTTGCACCATGACATGCCATCCGATATGACCATAAAGCTTCATTTAACACTATATGCCACCGCCTAGGACTTTCCTCAATCTTACGCTTGATAAGTTTAATTACTCCTTTATTGGTTGCTTCAGCCTGACCATTAGCTTGAGCATAATAAGGAGAAGAGTTTAAAACCTTAAACCCCATATCGACAGCAAACTCATCAAATTCTCTCGATGTAAACATCGTCCCTTGATCAGTTGTAATGGTTTGAGGAATACTAAATCGGTAAACAATATGCTCTTTCACAAAATCTATCATGTTTGCCGATGTCACCTTTTTCAACGGGATAGCTTCAACCCACTTTGTGAAATAATCGGTAGCAACAAGTATAAACTTATGCCCCTTACTGGATGGCGGATAAATCTGGCCGATGAGATCAATAGCCCATCCCCTAAATGTCCACGGCTTGATTATAGGATTCATTGCCGATACAGGTGCTCTCTGAATATTTCCAAATTTCTGACAATCTTGGCACCCTTTAAAGTAGCTGAAGCAATCTTCAAGAATTTTCGGCCAATAATATTCATTCCGTCTAATCATCCACTTCATCTTAAATGTCGATTGATGTGCTCCACACACTCCTTCATGGATTTCGCCCATCAATTCCTTTGATTCTTCTTTACCAAGGCATTTGAGCAAAACTCCATCGATTGTCCGATAATACAACTCATCGTCAAGGAGTACATACTTGGTAGCCTGAAACCTTAGACGCCTTTCGACCTTTCTAGACGGATCCCTTAAGTAGTCGGCAATCTTTTTTCTCCAATCATCGGCAACCATCACCGATGTTATTATCCCCTGAATTAGCTGATATCCTGAAGCAAACTGCGCCAACCGATTAGCTTCTTCATTATGCAATCTAGGAATATGCTATAGGCGGTATTCTTTAAATTCCCTCAATAATTGCAAACACTTTTCATGATGCGCAATCAAAACTTCACTTCGACATTCATAAATTTCAATCAACTGATTGATCACCAACATGGAATCGCCAAAGATTTTAACAGCATCGGCACGCACATCCCTGAGTAATTCCAACCCCTTCAGCAAAGCCTGGTATTCAGCCTGATTGTTTGTTGAAGTAGCAACAATCGGCAATGAGATTTCTTACTTCTTCCCTCTGGGTGAAATTAAAACAATACCGATATCTGCTCCTTCCTTGCACGTGAATCCATCAAAAAACAAAGTACAAGGAGCAATTTGTACGGAGAACTGTACCACAATACTGAGTAACAAAATCGGTCATTACTTGACCTTTGACCGCCTTAGCCGATTCATACCTTAAATCAAACTCTGACAGTGCCAAAATCCACTTGCCGATTCTTCCACTTAATATCAGCATCGACAGCATGTATTTAACGACGTCATCTTTGCATATGACAGTACACTCGGCTGATAACAAATAATGCCTTAATTTAGTACAAGAGAAGTACAAACATAGACAAAATTTCTCGATGGCCGAATATCTAGTCTCATCATCCACCAATCTTCTACTCAAATAATAAATCACCCGTTCCTTCCCTTCCAATTCTTGGATTAAGGCTGATCCGATAACGCTATCATCGGCAGACAAATACAACCTGAAAGGCTTCCCGTGTTGAGGTGGAACTAAAACTGGAGGATTTACCAAATATTTCTTAATCTCTTCTAAGGCTGATTGTTGTTCCTCTTTCCATACAAACTCATGACCGGCCTTCAGCTTCAACAGAGGGCTAAAAGATATAATCTTCCCAGACAAGTTAGATATAAATCTTCTAATGAAATTAATTTTGCCGAACAATGATTGCAACTCAGTCTTGTTTGTGGGAGCAACCACCTTATTAATTGCATCAATAGATTTTCTGTTGATTTCTATACCTCTCTGATGCACCATGAAACCCAAGAACTGACCTGCTGATACACCAAATGCACACTTATTAGGATTCATCTTCAACCCATGTTCCCTTGTGCACTCTAGAATCTTTCGTAAATCGGCAAGATGCTTCTTGAAGTTTTTGGATTTAACCACCACATCGTCAATGTAAATTTCAACTATTATGCCGATGTACTTATGAAAAATAAAGTTCATTGCTCTTTGGTAGGTAGCACCAGCGTTCTTCAAACCAAAAGTCATCACGACCCACTCGAACAAACCAACATGACCTGAACATCTGAAAGCAGTCTTGGATATATCTTCTTCAGCCATGAATATCTGATTATATCTAGCATTACCATCCATAAAACTAATGATTTGACGTCCAGCAGCAGCATCAATTAGCAGATCAGCAACAGGCATTGGGTAACCATCCATCGGTGTAGCTTTGTTGAGATTCTTGAAATCAATACAAACACGGAGTTTTCCATTTTTCTTGTACACAGGAACTACATTAGAAATCCATTCGGCATACCGACATTGCCGAATAAATCCAGCCTCAATTAATTTTGTAGTTTCAGCTTTAATATCAGGTAATACCATAAGATTGCATCGGCGCGCAGGTTGTCGATGTGGTTGGAAACCAAACTTAATAGGCAACCGATGTTCGACTATTGATCGGTCTAAACCAGGCATCTCTGTATAATCCCAAGCAAAACAATCTTTATATTATTTTAATAAGTCAATCAATTGTTGCTTACATTGAGAATCTAACTTAGCACTAATAAAAGTAGGCCTATGCTTACTACCATCGCCGATATCTACTTCTAATAAATCATCGGCCGATGTGAACCCCTGCCCAAGTTTTCCATCATCGGCGAACTGATCCATTAAAACTCTTCTTCAGGACCGACTGCTTGGATCGGTGTAATTATGTAGTCGGCAACCTTGAGGAACTCTGTATCCCAGGCTTCTCCTGATATGCACCTGGTTTGCTCATAGGTTTCTGATTCTGCCGACGCAACAATTGACGGGGTTTCACTTCGGACGACCTCAATCTTGTCTCCAACCCACTGCACAAGGATTTGGTGCATTGTGGAAGGAATGCAACAATTAGCATGGATCCAATCCCTTCCTAGGAGCAAGTTGTAGGTGCCTTTACCACTGATCACGAAAAACGTTGTTGGCAAAGTTTTCCTACCGATGGTTAATTCAACGCATACGGCTCCCATAGCTGGTGACACATTGCCCTCAAAATCTTTAAGCTTCATGTTTGTTTTCATCAAGTCTTGGTCACCTTTCCCAAGCTTCCTGAACATGACATATGGCATTATATTGATTGATGCCCCGCCATCTACCAGCATTTTTGATACAGGTTGTCCATCTACTTTACCTTTAACAAACAAAGCTCTCAAATGCTGTCTTTCATCATCGGCAGGTTTCTCAAACACAGCTGCCATCGGATCCAACACCAACTGTGTCATTTCAGCAACCTCTTCTTCATCATCAACAGGCGCCATGAATTTCATCGGCAATACAACCACCATATTAATTTCTGCCGATGAATCTCTATCCTTGCGTTTCGGTCTCCACTGCATAACTGGAGATTTTCCTCTTGAAGACTCTTCAGCGTGATACATATCTTGCTGGCGCTCATGTTGGATCCTCCTCTTCTGACTCTTGGTCAAACCTTTAGGGCACCATAGAGGAAGCTTGGTTTTCCAAACGGGTTGGTACTGCTTTTCATTGCTTGTATCTGCACCACTCCTTACGTTTGGATCCCTGGATAATATCTCTTCATCGGGCACTCTTTCATTGGCCATCTCTTCAAGCTCTTCTTGATCAACACACCTGCCAAGCCTGTCATGTGCGCTAAGTTTGCCCCCCAACCGATCATGTGTTGATCCCTTCTCTCTGATCGGCCTGCCATAGCTTGATGTTCGATCGTCAAAACAAGGCTTCTTTTCCAACCGATCGACAGGATAGTAACCATTACATTCGGGCAATTATCGGCAGTTGGCAACTTGATGCCTTCTTCCCAGCAATGAACAAAGAATGGGCACCTCCAATGATCCTTATCCCGATGCCACTCCTGGCGTTTTTCCTCTTCCTATTGCCGATATTGCTCTTCCTGCGTTCGTCGATAATTTTTCCGTGGCCGTCTATGCGTGATTATGACGCCCTGAGATCTCCTAGTATTACCACTTTCATCGGCAACTCTCTTGCCCTTTCTGTCATCGGCGGATCCTCTTCCCTTCACTTCATGTGCAGCTATTTGATGTTTCGGATCTACCGATGCGCTTTTCTTGGCAGCTTCTGACGTCAGCACTTTAGTCTTTCCACTAGTTTCCACCATGTTGTTTGGGAACGGGTGTTGGTCGATCTTCATTGGTTTCCAGGCTTTAGAATTTTCAAACTTAATCCGCCAAGACTCAATTTCTGACTGCAACTGCTGCCTAAAGACTTTGCAGTCATTGGTACTGTGCGAAGTTGCATTGTGCCACTTGCAATACCTAATCCTTTTGAGCTCTTCGGCCGATGGAATTACTTGATTAGGCGCCAACTTAATCGGCCATTCTTGAAGTAATAGATCAAACATCCTATCGGCCTTGGTAATATCAAAGGTGAACCTTTCAGCTTCTTTCTGGCCAAACGGACAGGATACCGATTTCTTGTCTTTCGCCCATTCAGCAGCGACGACATTTAGCTCCTCATCTGAATCGGAATCTTCCTCTTGCCCAAGGTAGGACACTTTTTTATTCCAAGTTTTCCTTGGTTCGAAAGTTTTAACGTCCTGATCGGCAATCCTCTGCATGAGATGGCTCAAACTTTCAAACTCTTGAGACGCATATTTGTCCCTGATGTGCGGCAGTAATCCCTAGAAGGCCAAATCTGTCAATTGCCGATCATCAAGCACCAAGCTATAGCACTTATTCTTCACGTCTTGCAGCCTCTGGACAAAGCTTTCTACCGATTCGTCATTACGCTGCCTCAATTTGACTAAATCCGTAATCTTCTTCTCATGTACACCAGCGAAGAAGTACTTGTGAAACTATTTCTCTAAATCGGCCCATGTAATCACAAAATTTGGAGGTAGTGATATAAACCACGTGAATGCCGATCCTGATAAGGATGACGAGAACAATTTTACCCTTAACTCATCTCTGTCGGTTGCTTCTCCACATTGGATAATGAAGCGGTTGATGTGCTCCATTGTTGAAGTGTCATCTTGGCCAGAAAACTTAGTAAAATCTGGCACTTTGTACCGATTTGGAAAAGGAATCAAATCATAAGCCGGAGGGTACAGCATCCGATAAGAATATGTATTAACCTTAGGTTTGATGCCGAACTGCTCTTTCATCACTTCGGCAATCTTATCGGTCCAGTATGCATCTTTATCTTGCCGATGCACTTGCGGAATGTTGATCGGCTGCACTGGATGATATACCTCCTCATATCTTTGCGGTAGATAGGCCGGAGCAGCTGGTGTAGGTGCAGCATTAGCCCGCTGAATATTGTACATCGGCTAATTTGCCGGTGGACAATTTTGAACGCCCATTGGGAAAGACTGAGGCATTACATTCATCGGATGATATACCGATGCCCTACTCGGAGGGTTTTCCAGGTACTGATACCCAGGTTGTACCACCTGTTGTTGGATTGGTGTTGGTCCAGTCCATCCAGGATTATAAGTCAACGACATGTAATTTACCGATGGTTGATAGCTAGCTGGTGCCTATTGCTCTTGCATTCTAGAGTAGTCAACAAATTTGCCACCTTGATGCGCGGATACTCCAGCTTGAGGATTTACCACTGCCATGGGTTGACTTGCAGCTGTGTGGCCTTGTTGCATCTGTAAAGAACTGGCCGATGGTGGCATAAGAGGCACTTTGGATATTGCCACTTGAAGATCTTCTGATGACAATTGCACAGTTGGGGAAGATGTAGCATAATGCATCATAGGGATCATCGACTGTGAAGGCATTGCCGATGCCATGGGACCCTTCCATGTTGTATTGTTACTTTGGATCAGATTAGAATCAACCGATGGATTTGGAGGCATACCGTATCCCACCAGTTAGCGGGAGTTGGCTGACTCTTAGTTGCGGGTTCTGACATTGCCGATGCCACAAGATCTGTATTCAATCGAATGACACTTGCAGGGCTCGATCTTGGCGGCGTAACCTAATCGGCAGATGGGCCCACAGGTTGGGAAGATGCTGTTGGAGCCGCCGATGGGTTTGCAATAGATGTCGATCCAGGTTGATGATACACTGGACCAACATACTGGGGTGCTTGTCCTTCCTTGAAAGATTGCACACTGGAGTGGGTAATTAATGCCTGATTTAGTGCAGAATTAACCATCTCCTGCAATTTACCCGGATTGGCGTCAAAAGTGACCTGCCGTGGCAACGGCGGATCTTGCTCTGGATAGCTTCGCCACTCCTGTTTAGGTTGAAGGATTTCAGATACAACTGCTTGTACTCCTCTATAGCCTGCTCCATAGCCTGCTTCTAATCATCTTTCATATTCTCTTCGGAGACTTCGATGACATTGCTTGGATTGATTCCAGTATTCTCCATGAGATTGAATCTGTCCCACCGAGTGTGCCAAAAGACGTGTTGACACAAAAAGCGTCAGATCTGCGAAACACTCGGGCTTATACCCAAATTCGAGATCTAAGGTGTGCCAGTCGATTTGACCAGTTAATCGACAAGGACGATAACTAGAACAACGTTGAACGAGACAACGGCGATGCGCTCGGATGTCAAGGCTCAAACTTGATCAGGATAACTAGAGTAGAGCTGAACAAGACAACAGCGATGCGCCCGGACGTCAAGGCTCAGGATGCTCAAACGCGAAACTTGCAAGGGTTGACGGAGATCGAGGAGATGCAACCCGTCGAAACTTGAAGAACTCGTAGATAAACTAGAACTAATGCGATAAAAGGGTAAATTGCTGGAAAAAATAGATAAAAGTGATAGATTTGTTTGATATGGTTGTGTATATGTTTACAGCATCCCTGGGTATCTATTTATACTCCGGCAAAGGGAATTGTAGATAGATACGACTCAAACCTACCTAAACAAAACTCCTATTTTTAAGGAAATAAAATTACTCGTGCAAGAGTCAGACTCAAACTTATAAAATATTGGCGTAAAACCACCAGTTTCCATATCTATCTTCTCTTCGATGAAACTTTCCATCGGGAGACTTCTCCCAATCTGCAGCCTTCCCCTAACGCCATCGACAACTGTATGCTGACATTAGCTACGTCATCCTGCGCCCATCGGCAATATTTCCTTATCGGCAACATCCTCCAATCGGCAATACTTCATTCCCATTGGCAATTTTCTTTCATCAATCAACCCTTATCGGTAATAACTCTATGCTTCATCATTGACGCCCTAGTTTTACTTTCATCGGCAATCTTGACCGATGACTTTTCGATACCGATAGAACACGACTACCGATTAGAGTGAGTATTAACCCACTTGACACATGCTAAAAAACAATGCCAACAACTGCTCATAGTGATTTGGTAACTAAACTCCTGCAGTACAGGTATAAAAAGAATCTTTCAGCTATTGATGTCTAAACCTTAAAGCTTATGTTTTAACCATCCTTTTCTCGAGGACGAGTAAAAGCCTAAGTATGGGGGAGCTTGTTGACACCTCTTAAGTATAAATTTCAAGTGTCAACTAAGCAAAAGAAAGGATATATTTGCAACACAGCACCTAGACATAGGGTCTTAACTAACAGAATTCCACGAGTTTTGGTGTTTATCTGTTTCTACAGGGAGACAACTGCAAAATAGCAAAAGAAGCCCACAAGTAAGGATTACATAGACACATAACACCTTCGTATGAAAAAGAGCAATCTAGAAGACTCCAGAACCAACCCCCAGGAAGGACGGGGCCACCAGTCAGTAGGGTAGGGCGAGCGCCCTCCCTCGTAGGGTGGCCGCCCAAGGTTAAGAGCCAATCAGGCCCCGCCTCGCGGATTAGGGTTCCACCGCCTTTGAGGATCAATCTAACCCCTCCATTAAGGTCAGTTTGATCCAACGGCTGACGTTCATTTGAGGGGGCTATATAAGGAGGACCCCTGCCCCCTGGCTAAAGGCAATCCATTATTCATTTGCATATTTTCCAGATAGGATTCGCTAGAGAGGATCCCTTATGGATCTATTCTCTAGGGCTTAACATTCAAGAGAAACTATCCTTAGTTTCTATGTGAGATTAGAGTCTACTCTTGTAGATTGAGAGAGATAGAGTGGATGTGTGGATTAGAGGAAGCCCGGCCTGTCGGTGTCTCCTTTGCAGTTGTATCTTCGGGATCAAGTCTCCTAACCTGAGGCTTGCTCCTAGGATTTCTTCGGTAATTTGACTTCTAATTCTAGTAAGTTCTCTGTGTTATTATTCTTTGGTTTGTGAGTTTACTTTATTCTCTTCATGTAGAGAGTAGGGTAATCATCTCTAGCATAAACGTGGTGTTTGGGCTAAGATACTCATAGATATCCCCTATCTAACCAGACCAGTGGCAGTAGCTCGGAACATGACAATTCCGTAGATACCTTTGGATTCCACAATCCCGTTAGAAGGATCGGTAGGGTTTATAGGCCGCGGGCTAAGCATCCTCTGAGGTGTCTCTTATCTCGACGGTTCTCCCCAATAGAATAATAATGCATATCTTATATAGACTAGAACGAGTGTTGTCGCGGTCTTCTCTAATCGCTCATATCAAGATCACCTTGTTTGTAGCCTAAAGGTTAATAGCAATAGATTTGGTTAGTCAGATGCACCCTTTCTCCCAGCGGAAAAAAAAATATGATACTCTGGATAATCTCCCGGGTGAAGTGCTCACCGGTATCAATGCGCTTGCGGATTATTTCCCAGTGATTCTTCTGTCTACGTTAAGAAATATCAACAATGTCCATGTTCGCATTGTCGGAATATGAGAGGCTACATAGACAACACGGTGCAAACTCATTTGATTATGTATGGTTTTGTCAAGGACTACACCGTCTGGACATTTCACGGTGAAAGAGTTGTTGCGAGTGGCGGTGCATCTGGAGTGAGCTCATCGTCGATGACGATAGTGAGTCAAGATCCTGTCGGGGCACCTGTCTCATCTTTAGCACCAGCCGACAACATAACGGTGGAGGATATAATTCAGGACAATGACGATGACGACATTGGTGGGAATGGTCACGATGAGACTCTTTTGAATGAACCTGAAGATGTACATTTATTTGAGGGCTTGCTCCACCCCATCAACGAAGATAACCTTATGTTCGGCAGCTCAAAGTGGTTGGACAATATCAAGGAGATGAAGCAAGCAGCAGTTGATCCTCTCTATAAAGATGGTGGCAATTGTCCGAAGGAGTGCATGACCCTCCGTTTTAACTTCTACATGTTAATGTTGAAGGCTCGACATGGTTGGTCTAACACTGGCTTCAACAAGTTGTTAAGTATCCTTGCTACCATGTACCCAACGGCTAACAACGTGGCTGCCAATACCTATCGGGCGAAGAAGATGATCTGGCCATCGGCGATGAAACTTATAAAGTTTGATGCTTGCCCTAACCACTGCATCCTATATTAGGGCAAGGACGAGAATTTGATGAGTTATCCGCACTGCAGAGCGAGTCGATACAAGAGGAATACCGGTTGTCATGTGGATGCGGACGACGACGAGGTAGGATCGTGAGGTGGGCCGTAGAAGAAGGGGGCTAAGAAGAGCAGTGTGGTTGAGAAGAGGATCTCTGCTCTACAGGATGAGGAAGAAGAGGGCTACATAATGAGGAAAAGTCCTGCGCTATTGGTGTAGTACCTGCCCGTGATCGATCGCTTGCATGCGCTATTTGGGAACCTAGAGGATGTCAAGCTCCTGTCGTGGCATGCATCAGCTGAACGTGTGAAGGATGATGGCATGCTACGGCACCCCTCTGATGGAAAGAAAGTGGAAGGATTTCGATGAGGAACACTCGGAGTTTGGCATGAAGTCTAGGAACATTAGGTTCATGCTGAGTACTGACGGGATGAACTCATTTGGTGAGCTTAGGAGCTCCCACAGCACTTGGCCAGTCGTCCTCACCATATACAGCCTAACTCCACATCTATGTCAGAAGCGCCCGTACCTTATGCTGACTATGCTCATTTCTAGACCAACGCAGCTAGGCAATGATATATATGTGTTTCTAGAGTCGTTGATGGAGGAGATGAAGACACTATTTGATGTTGGGGTCAATATGGTGGATGTGTCCCACCAATAGAAGTTCACCCTAAGAGCCATCATCTTTGTTACCATCACCGATTACCCTGGGCTTTTCTCACTGTCAGGGCAGATCAAAGGGAAGACCGGGTGTGTAGTTTGCATTGATGGCACATGCTACACCTACCTCAACGGATCCAACAAGACTATTTATATGAGACATAGATGGTTCCTCACCAGAAATCACAGGTACCAAAAAAGTGTCATGAATAAGTACTTTGACAATGAGCACGAACCGCAGCTTGAAGAACCAACATGGAATGCATGGGGGTCAAAGGTGTATGAAATGGTTAAGAACATGGATCAGATCAAGTTTGTAAAGAAGAAGCTAGATAAATATGGAACACAGAAGAAAACAAGGAAGCGAAAGCGGGTGGATGGTGAAGCAACGCCTGATGTCCCCCCTATTCCTTTAAAAAGAAGTCAATTTTCTTCAAGTACTTATCGTACTAGAAAACACTAAATACACCCCATGCCATCGACTGCATGCACCTCGAGAAGAATGTCTTCGAAAGTGTGATTGGTGTCCTGCTAGACATCCCGGGAAAGATGAAAGATGGTCTCAAGTCACGGACAGATCTTATCAACCAGGGCATCTGGGATGATAGTCACCCAGAACCACCTCAAAACGGTAGAGTTGACATCCTAGGTGCGGCCTACAACCTAATGAAAGAGGAGAGGATGAATATTTGCAAGTTAATTAGGGGCATCAAGGTGCCGACTCATTTCTCTTCCAACATCAAGAGCTTGGTCTACATGAAACACCTCACAATGACCGGCTACAACTCACATGACTATCATGTTATGTTGACGGTGTTCCTTCCTATTGTTATCAGAGTTATCCATCCAGAGTACGTGAAGATGGTAATCACACTAATGTCATACTTCTTCAATCGCATCACCCAGAAGGTCATCGATGAGGCTGAGCTGCCTGCCCTGAAGGAGTTCATCGCGGAGACCCTCTGCCAGCTCAAGATGTGCTTACCTCCGTCTTTCTTTGATATTATGCCGCACCAGATGATGCATATGGTCGATCAGATCGAACAACTTAGCCCTGTGTATCTGCACCAGATGTGGATGTACGAGCGGTTCATGTCCACCCTCAACAGATACATCCATAACTGTGCTCGTCCAGAGGGCTCTATGATCAAGGCGTACACGTCTGAGGAGGTCGTGAACTGCTGTATAAGGTACATAAGAGATGCGAGATCAATTGGGCTACCAGTCCATCAGCACGAAGGCAGAACCTCGGGTATGGTGTGCACGGGCTAAAAAGTACGAACCGATGTACTATATGAAATGGTGGATCAAGCTCATTATAACATCCTCCATCAGCTAGTGAGCATGGAGAAATATGTCGAAAAGCACCTGGAAGAGATCCGCGCTGCTCATGATGGGCAACAAACAGAGGAATGGGTTAAGAACCATCACAAAAGTAGTTTCGTAGATTGGCTCAAAGAGCAACACGTACCACTTGATGGATGCCCTGATGAAGATATAGAGACCATTAGGAGGCTTGTGTCATGTCTGTCTAGCCAGGTCACCACGTGGTAGGGGTACGACATGAACGGGTACATGTTCCACACAAAGGAGAAGGACAAGAAAAGCACGGCTCAGAACAACAGTGTTCGATACGAGGGCATAGACGAGTCCACAAGCTAGAGGAGGCAATACTATGGACAAATTGAAGAAATCTGGGAACTTGATTATGGCGGAGACCTGAGCATAACAGTCTTTAAGTGCCAGTGGGTCAAGCCTAAAGCGGTTGCAGTGGACCGTTTTGGGCTAACCACCGTGGACCTCAATAGTTTTGGTTACAAAGATGATCAATGGGTAGTAGCAACTGATGTCGCGCAATTGGCATACTATGTCTATCTAGAGTACACTAAAAGGCACGTGGTTGTGTCGGGCAAGCAACGGATCATGGGAGCTGATGGGGTTTAGAGTTCCAAACAATACAACAACTACGCAGAGCTCCATCTTTTTACCGATCATCCAAAGAAGATCAAGGTCGTCAAGGACAAATTCAACAAGACCAAGATGATGCCCTGGGCTCGCCTGATGGTGATAAGCAGACTATGAAAGCCTCTGCACCAAAATGATTGTGTTGATAAACAATTATGTAATGATGTATTCAACTATGCAAGACATGTTTTGTAATCTTTAAGTGTGATTCATGTTGAAATTCACATGATGTATATATTCAACTCTTTACTGCTACTATACCTTACTAGTTTGCTACCTTACTACTCCCTTACTGCTTTACTACTACTACCTTACTACTTTGGTTCCTTACTACTACTACTTAGATACTACTTCGTTACTACTACTACTACCTTACTACTATGCTTCCTTACTACTACTAGCTAGTACTACTACCTAGATACTACTTTACTGCTTCAGTACTACTACCTTACTACTCCCTTACTACTACTTTACTACTACTACTACCTTACTGCTTTGATTCAGTTACTTTGCTTTGATTCAGTTACTGCTTCAGGCAGGAAGGCAAAGATTCAGTTCTGTGATTAACTGAAGCGGGCAAACTAACACACCCGCTTCGGTAAATCATTTACCAAAGTGAGCAACCTAACATGCCCGCTTTTGTAAATCATTTACCGAAGCGGGCCCTTTATGTTGCCCGTCATAGTAAATCTAACCCTATAAAAGTGAGGAGTCATCCTCACCGAACGCGGTCCTTCGTCCGTTTCAATTTTGACCCCGCATGGCTGCTGCCTTTGCTCGCCGCCGCCATAGCTGCCATTGTCGCCACCTCCTCCTCCGGTGCCTCATCCTCTTCCTCCGGCTGACCACGGGCTCCCGCACTCGCCTTCCTTCGGTGCCCTTGTTACGCCGCGTGCCCTCGTCATGCCGCCGCGGGATCACTGTCACCAATGCTGGCGTGGCCTTCTCAGTGGACTCGGCGGTCGGCACGGCCTTCTCCGTGGACTCGGCGGACTACGCCGTCGGCCTCATCCTTGTCGTGGGCCAGGTACACCCTTACTCTCTCTCCACCTTATCAACCGTTTAGTAGTATTAGAGAGACAGAGAATCGTGTAGTAGTCTGAACTCTCGGAAGAATGAGCAAAGCAATCCGAGGATGCAACTACTACTACTCCTAGTTCCTTGCTAGTTTGATTTCTGTGGTTTTTTAGCTATGCCCCAAGTTCCTTGCCAGTTTCATTTCTGTGGTTTGTAATGTAAATGTTACTCCTAGTTTCTTACTTGTTTCATTGCTATATGTACTACCTTACTACTGCTACCTTAACTACTGCTATACTACTGCTATATACTACTGATATACTACTGCTATGCTACTACTATACTACTGTTATGCTTCCTATATGCTATACTAGAGCTTTACTAATATACTACCGTTATGCTTCCTATATGCTATAATATTGTTATGCTCCCTATATTCTATACTACTTTACTGCTTCAGTACTACTACCTTACTACTACTATACTATATACTGCTATACTACTTACTTATTGCCTATTGCTATACTACTCTACTACTTACTTACTACCTCACTTACTTTACCACTGCTATGCTACTCTACTACTACTATACTACTCTACTCTACTACTGATATACTATATACTACTATACTAATACGGCTATACTACTACTTCTATACTACTGCTACCTTACTGCTACTACCTTAGTACTACTATACTATATACTGCTATACTACTATACTACTGTTATGCTTCCTATATGCTATACTACTCTACTACTAGTAGTACTACAATACTACTCTATTACTGCTACCTTACTGCCTTAGTACTACCTTGTGGTTTCAGTTTTTTTAAAAACTGCCTATGATGCAACCGTGACCATGAAAATGGATATTTGAACATAGCATATGCCACTGCTCATGATACTACTGCTATACTACTCTACTACCCTACTACTACTACTACCTTACTACTTGAAAACAACTCTGCTATCCTATATACCTCTTCTACTTATGCAATGGCACTGGCTTATGCAATTATGTGAAACTTTAAGCTGAGGCAGTGGCGATGACGATAAACATGTCCTAATAATTGTAACCTGCTAAACTAGGATGGCTTGTCAAGCAACCTGTTAAACTAGGATGGCTTGTCAAGCAACTAGTTTAGAGGTGATGTGATGACAATAGGGCAAATCTGAGTCAACTATATATATCTTCTTATTCTTACTTACCTTGTTACTTGTCTTCCTTGAGGCTACCTTACTACATTACTACTACTACCTAGATGCTACCTTACTACTTTACCTTAGTACTGCTATGCTTGGGCCTTACTACTGCTATGCTACCTTACTACTGCTACATTACTAGTTTACTATTATCTAGCATGTCCTACTGCTACCTTACTACTTTACTATTGTACCCTACTAAAAGGTCTATTCTTTGTAGCTTTCCAATGGCTAAAGAAGAACCAGCCAGCCCATGGCATGACCCTACGCCCAATTCATCTTCAACTAGCTTATGCTCTAGCGTGTCCTTGACCCCCGAGAGGCCAAATAAACAGCATACAAAGGAGGACAATGATCCGACCTACCAGCCAGAAGAAGATAGTACAGGGTCTCTGAAGCAGGGTACCAAGATACCAATTGTGCCTCGGGTTTTGGAGTTCGAGGAGGAACAACCAGAAAGGGACATAGAACCACCACTCGCACCCTTCACGGTGACCTCGTCGAACAAATCTGCCGTTGAGAAGCGAAAGCGAGGGAAACACGGGAGGCACCAGGTGCATAAACCAAACGAAATCCATGTGATTCTGATGGTGGGGCCATAGGGACAACCATTGAGCCCACACCCGGTCCTCGCCAAGTTCAGCAACCAGTGCGCATGTTTGGTGAAGGAGAAGGTGGAGATCACTTGGGAAGACTGGCACTCTGTACTAGAAGACTATAAGGAACATGTCTGCAGAGAGATCCTTTGGCGGTTCACTTATCCTGAAGATGCAAATCTGGCTAAGTGTAGGGAGTGGGTCATGCACGTGGCAAGAAGAGCAATGCGAAACTTCAAGAGCTTTCTGTCCAGGAATTACCTGAAGAAAGGGAAGTCACCATGTGTTAAATACACTAATGTGAAGCCGCATCACTGGGAAACTTTCGTCAGAATGAGAACGATAGATGAAGCAAAGGCAAAGATCGAGAAGTATAGTGTGCTCGCAAAGAGGAACAAGCACCCCCACTACCTGGGCATGATTGGGTTTGCCGGGCATAAGCCCATGTGGCGGGCGGAAGAAGCGGCCTTAGCTGCGGTTGGTATACCTAGCCCGTTAGCCGAGCTCCTAGAAAGGGGACGGGACTACATCTATGCCCGTAGGCCGAAAAATCTAAAGGAGGGCAGAACCAAGTACAATGAACCTCATTTCAAGGAGGTGGAGAAGGCTCTCATCGCTGCAGCTGCGTCCAAGAAGGACAGCGGGAGCTCTGAGGTTGTCAGGGGCCATGACGTGCTTACCGAGGTGCTGGGAAACCCCGAGCACCGAGGTCGCGTCCGTGGCATGTCATCAAAGATGAGCTGGAAGGCAGTGGAGTCGTGGAAAGCCGACAGTGCCAAGTATAAGTCGAGGCAAAGGAATAAGGATGACATCTTTCACAAAGGCGTCCAAGAAGGGGTATCTCATATGATCAGCCAGGGGATAAAGGAAGCCTTCACGAGCAGCGACCCACACATGGTAGAGCTAAGGAACCAGATGTTTTGATAGGATGGCGTGCCCCTACCTGAAGTGTCGATGATCGAGGACAACCCAAGGCTTTTGAATGATGACATCACGGAGGTCGTGCAAGTCCAGCTCTTGGTGTCGTTTGGCAGGGTTAAGAGGCTCACGGTAGCTGAGGGAGTTGTGTTACCAACCAACCAACTCATAAGGTTCACCAAAGAGCAGGTCCCTGACAACTACGACGTCGTCATCCCTATGTGGAATAATCATGACTATAAAGAATATGAGTTGGATTATCTCGCTGCTAATGGAATCAAGTTTCTTGGAGCCATGATCGGTGAACAAATCCTTTGGAATAGGAGTGACATTGAGATCGTTCCACTGACAACGATAACTCCGGCATCACAGCCGCCCTCATGTGTCGGATCTTCTCCCTCGGACCCGGATGGCGGGGATGACGATGACGAAGACGACAACAAGGCCAAGAAGTCACCCTAAGGCACGAGCCCGCCTCCTCTTCAAAAAAGTCAGTCTCCGGAACTGACTAATGTGGAAGTAGGTTCAGAGGAAGCAACGGGGGGACAAGGTGACGCCTACAGGAGAACCGGTGATGAGCACTCCTCCACACCCAATCAGCCAGCCTACGGGCCCAATCGAAGGACCGAGAGGTTTAGAGGAAGCACCGAGGGACAAGGCACCGTCTGCAGGCCAACCGAGGATAAGCTCTCCTCCACACCCAAGCACTCCGCCTACTGGGCCAAGCGAAGTACCAGGAGGTACAGATGAAGCACCAGGTGTAAAGACACCGTCCGCTGCAAGGCAATCGAGCCCAAGCCAGTGCCCTAATGCACCAAAAAAGGATGACAATGAGACAGATGTCGTACCCGAGCTCTCGTACTCGACTGCATTCGAGAGGTATACATGCATGTTTATTGTTTTCATTCATATATCTAGTACGGAATTACACTCGATCACTAACATTTCTATCAAATTGATCCAGGCCGAAAACACCGATAAAATTGTGGCCCGACTCGGATGAATGCCCTGGCAACTTTGAGAATGGCAAGTTCATGCTAACTAGAGCCCAACTCGTCCACGAGGAGAAGTGGGAGGTGCGTAGGTTCCATCTATGGTATATGGAAGCAGCAAAACTTGGCATGTCATCTTTTACCGTTAAGATTCTGGCAAAGTACTTCCTCTTGCCAACAGATGCTCAACTCATCGTGGAATTCCATGACATGTATAGACTACTGCAGGGAGATGACCTGGATGTGGCCCAAGTCACCTTGTTTTCTCTCTAAGTACTTTTTGACTTCCGCAGATTTCCTATACAGTCGTAAGCAAGGAATGCCTACTTATGTCATCCTAACTTGTCCTTGCAGGATGATGGCCTATGTAAGCAAGGAACTTGTGCTAAATATCATCTATCTATCTCCGATGCATATTGCTGAGCGAGTGATCGTTGGTTACCCGCTACCGGACGACCATCCAGACATGATTGACTTGACCGTTCGACAGAGAGAGCAGGCACGAAAGAAAAAGGTCGTCGAACAAAAGTTGGTCGTGTCCCGGTACATACTAGAAGCAATGAGGGAGATCAAAGAGGGATCAAACCGGTGTATCCTTGCTGCCTACCACTTTGTGTAAGTCCAAAAATTGCATGTTAGTAAAGATTAGTGTGTACGATCATCCATTCTCATCGTCATATGTATTCTATTTGAATGGTGCAGCATGGGCCTCACAGACCACTAGGTTACATTTCTCATCTATCCTCAGGACGGCAGGGCCTGCATCTTTGATTCGTTGCGGACAACCAATAAGAAAGCATATAAGCACTTTGAAGATTGCATTAAAGTGTAAGTGCCCAAACTTACTATATATATATATATATATTCGTGTAGTATTGTAGTACGTATTCAAATTGTTACTAACACTAGTATATTTCATATAGAGCTTATAAAAACTACGTCAAGGAACCTGGATTCTATGATTGAAGATCAGAAAAGTTTAAGAAAAGGTATGGAATTGATAAAATCAAAATTAGGCGTGACTTCCCAGTACGTACTTTAAAGGTTCAATTGTGGTTTTCATGCACCTAGCATTCTATATCTCTGCATATATATATACATGTGTTCTAACGATTGTGATCTTGTGTAGTGCGCCAAACAACCGAACAATTTAGTGCTTTGTGGCTTCTATACCTGCGAGTACCTGAGGAGGTGCAAGAGCTACAACAATAGCTGGCGGCAACTCAAGAAAGGATTGGACTGGTGGATGAATGTGCAAAGCAAACAACACTCCAAGAAAACAAGGGCGGACTTATGTAAGTTTGTCTTAGACAAATGCGTATACGAAGGGGAAATGTTCTTCAACACTGATAGTCCGAAGTACGAAAAGCTTAGGAAGTGGCCTACCATGTTAAGTCTAATGGATTACGCTTTCGACATGGATTTTACACTGAACTAGTAGTTAGTGGTGTTTTTGAGAACTTTGTATATATGTGTGTTTGTGAGAGCTTAACAGTTTCGTTAGTTTCATGTGTATGGATAGACAATGAACAACTAAGTGAATGAATGGATGTCTTGTGTATATATGTTAGTTGTTGATATCTATGAAATGTGGATTGAATTTGAATTTGAATTTACATATTGAAACTGTTGGATCCTGTATTTAATGTTTTTTATTTTTTTATTCTGACAAATTAACCGAGGCGGGCAAATAACAAAGCCCACCTCAGTAAATCCATTAACCACAGCGGGCGGATTACTGCGCCCGCTGCAGTAAAACGCTGCGATAGCTGCGGTTAATCGATTAACTGAAGCGGACGCTTTAAACTGCCCGCTATGGTAAATCGATTAACCGCAGCGGGTGATTCTGTCTGCTTCAGTTAATCTCTTATTAACAGTGACGTTTTCACCACAGTGGACACGTATGCCCACCACGGAAAATCTAAAACGACCGCCGCAGGAAAGATTTCTGTAGTAGTGGTTTTACCGAACAACACTTTTCTTGCAAATTTCCCCTCCGATGGCGAATCCAATCCACCGCCGCCGTGCATCGCATACGCCTGGAACTTGACCTAGGTTCGATTCAATCAATCTTATTGATCTCCAACTCACCGTAATTAGGTTTATATGTATCACTTAACTCGGATGGCGGAATTCCAACTGGTACGAGTAGATCGTTACAAGACCAAAGTGACAAGATCACGAACCATGATCAGAGATTGATCTACAACCGCGCATATCTTCATATGTGCATACCCGAATCTATAAAGAGGCATCTACGGCTCTGATACCACTGTAGGGATATGAAGTTGCTACGCTAGCCGGAAAACAAAAATTTTCTACCCTATAAACCAGAAACTAGTGCTAGTTATAGATCACGAGATTACCACTAGACACGCAGGTGCAGCGGAAGCGACTCGACATAGTCGTACGCGTCATGGCAGTGCCGTGCATTTGCGAGGTCGTCCGTCACTACGTCCCCTTCGTGTGGTTCGTCCTTGTGCTCCAGATGCAGCACCTCCGAGGAATCCCACACGTGTAGGGCGGAAGCGTCACGTCTCCAAACTGCTAGGTCCACGAGGAGTATTAGGTGCGAGCGTTGGGAGGGCGACGGCGGCTAGCAAAAGGCACAAGGGTGACTCGCCCTGCACCCACTCTTTGCTTATATAGGCGTCCTAACGAGCGCCCACGTTGGAGGCACATTAGTAACCCTAAACCTAGTCTAATTCAGGTCCAATCCAAATTAGGTTTCCTGCCCCTTAAGCATGCGACCCTATGTGCTCACGCACACATAGACATGGCTCAAGTACTCTTACTCGATCAATAGTTGATAGCGGCCTCTAGCAAGATATGTCAACTCCTATGCATACGCTACGACCATATCAGACGAACCACCACAAAACTATATACATATTACTAGTATCGTGTCCGTGCATTGCTACGGGATAACAAAATTTGTGTATTAAGAACATATAGATTGCACTATACGTTGCTATGGGACAACAATTTTTTATATAAAAAGATCACAGAATAAGATACTATTTATGGTACAAGAAAAATATTTTATATGTATATTTTTTATGGTACAAGAATAAGAGACATGTATATTTTTTATACCTAGTTTCTACATATACTGAGATAAGAAAAATATCCACTTATTTCACGACGGACTAAAATCCTCTTATTACAAACAAAAACACTCTCTAGACGTCAGGGACCAGAATAGGTACTATTGCTTCAATCTTTTAGTCCTAATTGCAGCCCGGGAGAAAGCCTCTCTCATCTTGCCTTGTTAGCCTTTTCAATGTAATCTTCAAGTATACATGCTTTCAACCATCATCATCATTGTATTGAATTTGAATTACATGCTTTCCGGACAAAGGCGTAAAGAATGTAGGCAAGGGTGTAACATAATTTCCACCATTAATATGTTGTGCACAGTGAATTTGAACTGCAGTTTGTCAAAAAAATTACAGCACAATAATGTTCCAATGATCAATGGCTTCTGCTTCATACCAGCATAAACCCCACCTGGCCATCAGCTCCTTATCTCCCAATCGTCTAGGCAGTAGGCACCCAAGGCAGCAGCGCCCTCCATCAACTTATGCTGGAGATGCATTGGCAGTGCAGCCGTGCCAACAACTGAAGGCTCATGGCGAGGTTGACATGTTTCCCACTAAAGATTTATCAAATCAATCTCTGAATTAATAATTTCTTTTTTCTATCTAAATTACTAAAGTATACAACATTTGGTCTTCAGGAAATATATTTGAAATTAACTAAGGCAAGGCATCAGTACTTTCACAATCTCATTACATAAACTTCTAAAAAGATTCATTCAATTAGCATATGTAGAAAAAAATAAGTTTACTTATTTGATCCAAGCCACCAAATATGTATACTTAGCAGCCTGGAACATTACCATAGCCCACAGTTATAAATTTTCATCACAAGCAAGCTACAGGACTGGTTACTGCAAAAGCCAAAACTCACATATACTACAACTTGATAATTAGAAACCTTCATAGCTCTAAAAAAATGTATATAGGTCGAATGTGACATTGGTTCTAAAATAATTGAAAATATTTCTTAACTATGAGAATTGGTCACCTTTGTACTATTATTGAGTAGTGCTTCAATATTAGATTTGTAGCTCTTATAATCTGCAGTACAGAACCAAGACACATAGCAGGGATAATTTCGCACAGCTTAGAAATTGAACAATCAATTGTGCTGCATGCTAGAACCAGTCATTGTACTATGATCAAATAACTATCAAGGTATTCAGAGGCAAACACCCAAAGGTTCAGGATAGCTGCACATGATTAGCAGAGAACACGAACTCAATAGTAGAGTAAGCTGGAGTCCCTAGAAATTGATTTTCTTGTTCTCTGTCTAGATTAGGCAATATGGTTTTATTCTACCTACAGTCCAGCATTCTACTCTTTTTTTCTTTCATAAAGTTTAGAGGACACAAATTACTTACCAGCATTGTATGAATGCCAATTCGCTTCGTGGTCTGGATGTTGTTTATGCTATTGTCAAAGAAAGTTGGCATGAAATCATCTGTCAGCACAATGGTCAAGCAGAAATAATAAATTCACTTTCAGGGATGAAACTATGTTGGACTGCAAATTTTGGGCTTGCACAGGATGGTGGGACTTGAGGAGCTCTCAGTGTGGTCATATTACAAAACTTGGAACAATAGAACACACAGAAAATAGGAACTAACAGATTTGGTGATGTCAACTATCAAAATTTGCAAGAGAATACACAGTGAAAAGTTCCTACAAATTAAGTTTCACATTGGTTTGGAGCAGCCACTATTCAAACTCACAAGAGGCAACAAAATATAGCTATTGGATTGCATTCATCTCCAGTTTCAATGCACTTTTGACAGGAAAGAAGCTTGCCAGTAATATTTAAATAACCTCTATCATACATTGCATTTAGCCGGACACAAGTTCTAAATGTGTTTGTACTACTAATACAAACGTTACCATTATCTACCATCAAGCAAAACCTAAGTGTAACTGATATCTTTCATGAATCAAGAATAATGGTGAAATGATCATAACAACCTAGTGCCTAGTGCCTAAGGGCAACATAAAAACAATGCTACTAAAAGTTCACCATCTGCTTCATCTATGAAGAGGAGCAAACCCCTATTGGATTTCTTCACCCAGGCCTACAGCAGTATTTCAAAAGTAGACACCCAAGTTTGGGTATGATCAGACGCAAATCCTCGTTCCTAGCCTGTTCGCAACAATCAGAGAAATATTGTCTAGAAATCAGTAAATGACTCAAAATATTAAATACAAAATCAAACCAGGAATCATGCGTGACCAGCTTACCCTTTTTTTGGTTGGACATTAGATATGACTCCCTGCATGTAAGTCATACAAATCATAGCTAAAGAGTAGCAGAGATGCATACAATATCCAGTAGAACTTGTTGAACGTTGTTTGCTAAAAATTTAAAGTCTTTCGGCACCAATAATCACTCCTCCAAAATTAGTATGTGATGTCAAGTTCCATCTCCAACTAAAATGCTTGCACAAGAATTTAAAACAATAGAGAAACCTCTACAGTCCCCGCTCCTTCTAAGCATCTAAACATGTTATTTCTTTTTTTTAAAACACTCATCAAATTTAAGATAACACATGATGTCATATGTTGTACATGAAAAACTGAACGCTTTTCCTTCTAACCGACATTGGATTGTTGCACCAAATTACAAGGGCTTAAAAACTTATAGTGCATATGCTTCCCATGGTACCTCACCGCACTCTTGGTAGGCACTCTCTTGTTGGGTTGGGTGACTCTCTCTTTCTTAGGAAGGGGATCATTAGAGATGTCAGGCAAGGTGTCAAGTGGGTTCCGAAGGTGGTTCTGTTTGGGAATCCACACTTGCTTCTGTGGAGTGATTTTGGGTGGCTCTTCAAACACACCATCTCTCACAGGTAACTCAGAGGGATCAGTAGGCTTAGGTGGGGTAAATTTGGTGAACTTGGGAATTGTGGTGGGTTTTTCACTCTCACTAAACCCACTGCACTCACCAATCTTGCCAAACATGCTATCGACCTTCCCACCTGTAGAAAAGCCTACTCCCGTGTTGCCAGCCTGCTTGAATTGACTGTACAACATCCCTAGTTGTGGCTCTCTGCCAGACACCCAAGCTAAGACGGACCGGAGGTGCGTGTTATCCTCCTCGGTACACGCCTTGTCATGCCTGCACGTCGCGATCTCAAGCTCCAAAGCCTCTATGCGATCGACTCTCTGGGGCTATCTGAGCTGACCTTCTCTAGCACAGCAATCCTACTCTCCTTCTATGCCAGCTCAGAACGGAAGCCTTCACAAGACTTGCACGCACCAAGTAAGCTAGGCTTAGCCTTCAGCTCACTGATATCCTCAAGTAGAGTGTCATACTTATCCTGGATAGTGACAAGATTAGACATGTGGATGGAGCAAGCATCACACTATACCTCCTCGGTAACCACCACCGACGCTTTAGCAAACTCGAGCTCATGTACCGTTTTCAGATACTTGGCCTTGAACTCGTTCCTCTCTCTAATCGCACGCTTGAGCACAACATCCTGACTCATGAAGGTAGCGTTTAAGGACTCAAGCTCGGAAGAGAGAGACTCGATGGTGGGTGATACCTCGGGTGTGTCGGAGTCGTCCTTGTGCTCACCGACCTCACCAGCTCCAATCGCCATGGTGCAGAAGCCACCGTGCTTGGCGTCGGCATAGAAGCAGAGGTTGTTGAGCTTGTCCTCAACCTTTCCCTTCGACTCATCGTCATTGCTTGAAGAAGAGCCTCTGTCGGTGGAGCACTCGATGTCGCTGAGGGACGCAAGGAAGGCTCGGTGCTTGGCCTTCACATTGTCGATCACCTTCTTCGAGGATCTCCAGTTGTGGCCGCCCTTGGCCTTGTGCTTGTCCTCGAAGCGATGCTCGCGCTTGTCCTTGCGCTTGGTGAAGTCGCCCGCAGCTTTCTTGGGGCAATTTGCGATGAAATGATCCTCATCACTGCAATGGTAGCACCCCTTGGCCGCGCCACCATGTCGCTGGCTCAAGCGGTTGTTGTGAAACCGCAAGAACCTAATGATGACCAAAGCCAGCTCGTCATCTCCAAGAGCCTCCACTTGTTCCTCTGTCATAGAAACCAAAGAAGACAAAGCGAACAAAGCTTGTGAAGGGTTAGAGGAAGAAGAAGACACACCGCCAGGGCCGGAAACCAATGCCATGGATGTGCTCGACGGGTTCTCAAGCTTGGCCCGGGTCTGGTGGTCAATCTTCGAGGACTTGAGCTTGCTGAACAGCTTGTCCACGGTCAGGGCGTCATAGCCCGGTGACTCCTGGATGGTAGCCACCTTCATCTCCCACACCCTCCGATCAAGAGCATGCAAAAGCTTGATAGCCATCTCATGATCGTCATAGGACACGTTGGCCCGATTGACACGCATCTTGTTGACGATAGATTGGAAGCGAGTGAACATCCCGTCAACAGATTCACCGGCCAACTGTATGAAGTTCTCGTACTCTCTACGGTATGTGTCGAAGAGTCTGGACTTGACCTGAGGATTACCCTCATGATATCTCACAAGTGTTTGCCAGATCGCTCGCGTCGTAGTGAGACTCGAGACTCGTTCGAACTCAGGAAGAGAGAAGCTTAAGAAGAGAATACTACGGGCTCTTGCATTTGACACATGTTGCGTGACTTGGAGCTCATTGATCTGAGCACCAAGAACCACATAATCCTCATTCTCACAAATCTCCCAAGTCTTCAAATCAAGCCCTTGAAGGTAAGCGGACATGCGCACCTTCCAATAGGCGAAATTCGTTCCATCAAAAAACGGAGGTTTGCCAACACCTCGCTCTAGGTCACCTTCGCGGATCAAGAACCGTGTAAGGTGGAATGATCCTTAACCAGCTCTGATACCAATTGAAGGACCGAGAATGGCGACCAGAGGGGGGGTGAATGGGAGCCTCAAATTTCTCTCGAAATATTCAGGCCACTCTTCCCAAAAACAACCCCAACAAGCAAGCTTACTCCACCAGCAAGATCACAACCCTAGAGAGGGTGGATACCTTTGGTGATGACCAAGAGGTACAGTGGATCCTCCGGAAACCAAAAGACTCAAACCGAGACACCGATAGTGAGGTTCTCAAACCCTAGAGAGAAGAGACGAGAGCTCACCCAAAAATACTTATGAGAACTGGTCTCACAAGTGCTTCATCAAGTTCCCTGCGTGATTACGAAACCAATGCAACAAACGAAACTCAATTCAGAGTACAGACGAGGGATAAACGGCCAAAACAACGATCAACAGGGACCTTAGGACCACTTCAGTCAGGACCACAGGACCATTAGACAAGGTCCGGAGCTTGGTCCGGAGCTTCTCAGGACTAATGGAAGTGGTCAAGAGCTTGGTCCGGAGCCTGGTCCGGAGCTTGGTCCGATGAAATTCCTTCTCCAAAAAGACCAACACAGTACGCACCCAACCTCCGGACACGTGGTCCGACGCTACCGTAGGACTAGTCCGGAGCTTGGTCCAGAGCTAGGGGCTGCTCTGCTGGCTCCTTGGCAAGACCACCAGACTAATGGCTGATAGTCCGGAGCCTGTGCAAGGTGGTCCGGAGCTTAGCCCGGAGCTCCCGAACAGAGCGCAGAAACCCGTGAAAAACCGATTCTACTCCGTCAAATCTTCTCAAAACTCAACCAAATGAACACCAACTGCAACCAAACTTTGTAGGCATGATCCTTGTACAGTTGGGGAGCTATCTCGAAGAAATCATCACTCAATTTGTCTTAGAGTAACAGGGCGAGAAGAGATTTGGGGAAAAACTCAAGAACGAATAACTCCGCAAAGAAAACGCCTGATCTACGTACTCGTGAGGTTTGAGGAGAAACCCTTCAGTGCAAAGATGCTCCTCACGATTACGAATAACTTGGTTCAAACGGATTTGCAAGAACTACTCCATAGAAAAAGATCTCAACTCGAGATCAAAGGAGAGCAAAAAGCAAAACGCCAAGAACACAAGCAAAACGGGGACACGATCACGAAATCAAAGGCACCATGGCCTACGGAGGTTACGGCCTCCGATTCCTCGCAACAATCTCAAGTTCTTACACCGGAGACATGGTGGATCTCAAGCAAGAAGAGCTACGGGAAGCGAAAACCTAGGAAATTAGGTGGGAGGTGGAAATGCAAGAGATAGGGTGAGGGATACCCCTTCATCCCCTATTTAACGGGCTTTGGCTATTTCCCGAAGACCCCCCTAGATACATGAGTGAACTACCTAGCCTAAGCATTGCAGTCCAAGCTTCGGAAAATATCTTCCTCGATTTGAATGGCAGGCCCCGCTTCCTGCGAGGAGTTGTCGTTGCCTCGACGCAACCTCCAGGATTCCGCCACGTGCCATCCCCGCTTCATCGGAAGCTCCGCCCGGGTTTTGAGGCCCAAACCCGCGAAACCCGCCACCGGTAGCTTTGGGCTCAACTACCGAACCCCAAGTTTTGAGGCCCAAACTTGGAAACCGTCCTCCGATGGTTTTGATGCCAAACCACCAAACCGCTCGACTCGAGCCACCTTGTCCTCGCCCGGTCGGACTCTGGGTCCCATGAGCCTCCGCTCGACCCACTCGTTTGCCGTCTGGACTCGATCGACTCGGTCTACCTCCATGTCTTGTCGCGCTCGCTGGTGCCAAGTACTAGCCACCACAGCTAGTCCGCCGGCGCCCATGGTCCCTCAGTCCGAGCCCCACTTACGCCCTTCACCGCTCTCAGTCCATCAGCACGGCAAGCCTCTACTCGACCTTCTCCACGCCATTGACCACTCTCTCCGGGCATAGCACCTGCACACCACAAGCCGATAGACAGGCACACACATGCTTTCGCAAGGATTAGTATAAATCGCTCAACCTGAAACGCTCAAGTGTTGGGCAATCACTCATCACAAAACTGAACATCATGGGCACATATCAACCATGTGTTCGCAGCTAGCATAAGTGGTAGGTCCAAATAGGTTCATGGCAGTAGCTCTAGGACTCTTGAGGTTGACATGAAAGCTTTGGTTGGATGAGTGTTTGCCACTTGCTTGTCGGCTTGACATGCACTGCATAACTTGTCCTTCTCAAACACCACATCCTTGATGCCTCTAACCATCTTCTTCTTGACAATCTTCTTCAAGGTTGACATGCCCACATGAGCTAATCTTCTATGCCATAACCAACCCAAAGAACTCTTGGAGAATAGACATGTTTGCAAACTAGCTTCATTTGAAGTGAAGTCCACTAGATAGAGATTGTTGTGTCGAAACCCCTTGAATATCAATGATGAATCTTCAATCTTGGTCACAACTACCTCATTAGGATTGAAGAGACATTGGAACTCAAGATCACAAAGTTGACCAACCAATAGCATGTTGAAGCTCAAAGATTGCACTAACAAGACATTTGATATTGATTGATCATTGGAGATTGCCACTTTGCCAACCCTTGAACTTTGCCTTTTGAATTGTCCCCAAAGGTAATCTTGTCTTGATTTGCACAATCCTCATCAAGTGTGGTGAACATCCAGGTATCACCGGTCATATGTTGAGTGCAACCACTATCAATTACCCAATGGCTCACACCGGTCTTGTAGTTCACCTACACACAAGCAACTTGGAGTTAATCTTGTTGTTTGGGAACCCACACTTGGTGGGGACCCATAGCCTTATCAACCAACTCCTTAGCAACCCATAGCACTTTGGGCTTGTTCTTCATCTTAGGCCCGAAAAACACTACAGGTGCTCTACCCTTGGAATCCTTGTTGATGACAAAGTGTGCATCATGAGCAAAGGGTCTTGTGTGCTTGGGCATAGTCTTGGGAGGTGGTGTCTTGCATTGAAACTCAAAGTGGCCAACTTGTCCACATCCAAAACACTTCTTGGGCTTGGGCCTTGGCTTCTCTTAATTGTAGCCATTGTACTTGTTCTTGTAGTATTTCTTTGCTTCAATCTTGACTTTGGCCTTCATTACTTGGTTCTCCTTGAACCCAACACCCATCTTGTCATTCTTCATGACGGTGTTCATCAAGAGCTCACTTTGAAGGTTGTGGCCCTTGGTGAATTTTTCCATGCCACTTGCAAGATTGATCTTGTCATTCTTGAGCTTGGCAATTTCTTCTCTAAGGGAGTTGATCAAGGTGATTGCATCCTTGTCTTCTTCTTGAGCCGGCTTGATGACAACGGGCTTGTTAGACTTGAGGTTGATTAGCTCTTCCTTGAGCTTTGAGTTCTCTTCCCTCATCTTCACATAGTCATCATACTTGTCAGCTTCAACAACCCTCTTGCCCTTGCACTTGGCACTTTGCTCAAGAGTCACATCATCAATCAAGGTATCACAAGAAGTAGCACATGCACACTTAGCACACGGTTAGTAGCAACATGTGTAGCAAGATCTTGAGTAAGCAATTCATTTGCTACCACTAGTGTGCCATGTTCATTCTTGACTTGGTTGTAGTCATCTTTTAGCAAGTTATACCTTATGTGGAGCTGCTGTGATGACCTCTCAAGCTTATCATGTTTCTCATTAGCTTGCTTGAGTGAGGCTTTGAGCTCCCTAGTGCTAGATGTGAGAGAATTGTTCACAAGCTTCAAATCATCATTAGCACTAGACAAGGCATCAAGCTTAGCATGCAAGTTCTCTCGGACCTCAAGTAGTTTGTCATTTTTACCTTTGTACTTCCTTATGATGTTTGAGTATTTGTTGCAAATTTTAATTAGTTCATCATAGGAAGGTGCTTCATCATCACTATCACTACCACTTGAGTCACTATCATCATCATCCTATTTTTGTACCTTCTTATCACCTTTAGCCATGAGGCATAGGTGTGTAAAGGATGAGCCCGGTGATGATAGAGGAGGTGGCGGTGGAGTAGAAGAATCAATCATCAAAGTGGCCACCTTCTCATCTTCACTCTCACTATCGGACGGCTCACTTGAATCTTCAATGTCGGTGAGCCAATCTCCAACAATGTAAACCTTGCCATCCTTCTTCTTCTTGTGGAAGTCGAAGTTCTTCTTCTTGTAAGGACTGTCTTGTTTCTTGTCATCATCGCTTGAATCATCTTGTGCAACCTTCTGAAAGCCCAAGTTTGGTTTTGGTTAATTGATGAAACCTATGGACTAACCTTAGTGCTAAGTGTGTCATCAAGCTAGGGTAATCCACCTTGACATGTGAAGCTAGATGGATGATCAAGTGCTTCATGGACTAAAGAAAAGAAGAAAGAGAAAACAAAAATGGCCTCAAGGTAAAGGTATATCATAGGGCCATTTTTGGTTTAGTGATCAAGACACTATAGAGAGTGTGATAACTTTTAGGATAGATAGCCGTACTATCAAGAAGGGGAAAACGTGTTGTGATTGCGGTTATCAAGTGCTACTAGGTGTTGTCATTCATGCATGTGCATAAATCAACCTAGTAATATAGCCTTGCTTAAAAGACTTAAAATATATGCTAAACATCTGCTCTAAGGAAGTACCTTAAGTGTTCGGCACATTGGAGCAAGGTTAGAAAAGAAAGAAACAAGAAAGAAGCAAGAAAGGGGCGACGGATGCTAGCGATAGATGCTGGATCAATGAAACGGAGCGTCCGTCGAGCAAACCCTAACTCAGCCTCAGTACAGAAAAGTGATGGACGCTGAAGAGCGTCTGTCGACAAGGCGACAGATGCATCCGACGGGTCTAGGAGCTCTCTGGATGCTCTTTGTAACTGCGATGGACGCAGGCGACGGACGCTGAGCAGGACACAGGCGAGCGTCCGACGGATTGAGAAACTCACTGACACAAGCGACGGACACTGTCGAGCGTTCGACGGCAAGGCGACAGACGCGTCTGACGGCTTCAGGACCTCTCTGGATGCTTACTTGAAGCGCGACGAACGCTGGCGACGGAGCGTCCGACGCAAACTTCTGACGCCCACGACTCAGTCACAACGGCTAGTTTTTGGAGGGGTGCCTATTTAAGGCTTTTGGTCGGTTGGAGCTCGCACTTTTGGCTCATTCTCTTGTTGCATACTCTTGTGAGCTCTCAAGCACCTCTCCCACTCATCTCTTTGATCCTTTGCTCATCCCAAAAGAGATAGAGTGCATCTAAGTGCATTGCTTAGTGATTTGCATCTAGAAGCACTTGGTGATCGTTCTTGCTGCGGTTTTCTTGTTATTCTTGGTGTTTGCCAACACCTAGATGGCTTGGAGCAAGAAGGAGGAGTCTACACGAGTTGGTGATTGTTCGTGGTTGATTCCGGCGATTGTGAGAGGGCTTGTACCCACCTTGGCGGAGCACCAAAGGGTAACTCTAGTAAATTGCTCGTGTCATTGAGTTACTCTCTTTTGGGTGGATTCTTGTGGCGCCCGGGTAGTGGGCTAGGCTTGTGATTGCCTATTAGCCACCGAATCACCATTTGAGTAGTCGACACAACGGGGACTAGCTTGGTGGTAACCAAGTGAACCTCGAGAGAAAAATCTTGTGTCAACTTGTCCCCCGGCTAATCTTTGGTATTCATTGTGATTGATTCTTCATATTGACATCCTTTGATCACAAGACATCGGTATAACAATCACTCCTATCTTTGTATTTATATTCTTTCATATCTTGCTTAGCTAGCTTGTGTAGCTTGCAGTTTGTTTAGATAGCTCTCTTGTTAGTTGTTCTTGCTAGCTAGTGTTAAGTGCCTTAGGTTCTTGCTATTGTTTGTTAGGCACTTAACTAACTAGAATTGCTTGGATAGGTGGCTTTGCATCCCTAGTAGATCTAGAGCAAAAAGCTTCGCTTTAGTGTTAACCTAACCTTTACTCTAGTATTTTGTAGAATTTTTATTAGGCTATTCACCCCCCCTCTAGCCATCTAGGACCTTTCACCTTCTTGTTCTTGTAGTTCTTGAACTTCTTGTTCTTGAACTTGTCTTTCTTCTCTTCGGTGCATGTATGAGCTAGATGACCAAGAATCCCACAATTGTAGCACTTCATTTGTGAGATGGGCTTCCTTGAAGAGCTTGTGAAGAATTTCTTCTTCTTTGAGTCAAACTTGACTCCATTCTTATTTAGCCTCTTCAATATCTTGGTGGTCTTCTTCATCATGAGAGCGATGTTGTCTTCATCTTCATCATCACTTGAGTCCTCAACCACCAATTGGATCTTGCATTTCTCTTTGGTGGAAGTCTTGAGGGCCAAGTCTTTATTCTCTTCTTTCTCTTTTTCTTTCTTCTTGGAGGAGGATGAAGAACCGCCATCACCGATCTTCATGTACATCTCATGAGCATTGATCTTGCCCAACACTTGTGTTGGTATAGAGGTGGAGAGATCCCATTGGTGAAGAACGGTGACGATGTGGCCATACTTGTCAATTGGCAAGACACAAAGAATCTTGCGCACCACATCGGCGGGATGCATTTGGGTGAGCCCAAGTCCATTCAACTACTCTACAAGAATATTAAGACGTGAGTACATCTCACTAGCATTCTCATTAGCAAACATAGTAAAGGAGTTCAATTTTGCCATGACCAAATAACAGCGTTCCTCAAGCTCACATTTGGTCCCTTCGTGTAGCACACAAATGTTTGTCCAAACATCATATGCGGTTTTGCAATTCCGCACACGGTTGAACACATCCTTGCCAATACCATGGAAAAGACTGTTCTTTGCCTTGGCATTGTTCTTCTCAAAGAAGGGATCCTCGTCGAACACGGTTCCACCAATGGTGGCGGCTTTGTGCACACCGATATCCGTGGCCTCTAGGTAAGCCTCCATCCGCACTTTCCAATAAGGAAAATCATCCCCATCAAACATGGGTGATGGTCCATCCCCATGGGACATCTTGCTTTAGGCGGTGAAGCCTAATTTAGAGCAACAAGGCTCTAATACCAATTGAAAGGATCAAGATGCCCAAGATGGGGGTGAATTGGGATTATTTCAAATTTCTAAAGCAAATATGAAATCCTAAACAAATACCAATCACCCTGTGCCTAACGTTCGTGTGCCTTAGACTATGAAAGCGGTAGCAAGTCAAGGAAATGAAAAACAATCCTACACAATTCTAGTATGAAAGTAAGAACATGTGCGGAATGTAAAGAGCTAGGGAAAGAGATTCTTGACACTGACATTTTGCCGAGGTATCGAGGAGTCGACACTCCCCCTAGTCCTCACTGGAGTACCTCGCAAGGTATTGCTCCCCCTCAATCCCGCGCAAGGGATGAGTGCTCTCTACAGGCTAGTTCTTCGCCACTCCAGCTCGGTGAACCGCCCACAACCGATGAACAAGTCGATGAAGAGGGGTCGCCAACAATCCTCCCGGCGATCACCTTCCTCCAAGCACCATCGGACCGTCTAGGTGATGTCGATCACCAAGAGTAACAAGCCTTGATCTTCACTTGACTCAATCAAGCCTCACAACTAGAGTGGATGCACACTTGATCTCTTGGATGAACAAGGGAGAGAAGTTGATAGATAGATTCGCAAATCACTCTCTCTCTCTAGGGCTCTTGCTCTCTTCCCAACCCTCTCAAGGTTCTCAGCAACTGAAATGAGCAAAGGCAAGGTGGGAAGGCAAGGGGTGGAGTATAAATACTCCCCCACACAACTAGCCTCAGGCTGCAGAAAATAGACAGTTTAAGTTGGCGACGGACGCTCTGTCGCCTAGGTGACGGACGCTCTGTCGCCTAGGTGACGGACGCTCCGTCGCCCTGCCCAACGGCTAGTTTCTGTTCATTCAAAAAGGTGATGGACGCTCCATCGCTTTGCAACGGATGCTACGCTCCAGCGTTCGATGCCCCTGGCTGAAAACAACCCTCTCTGGAAGGCCGACGAACGCTCACCAGCGTCCGACACCTTGCCGACGGACTGCGTCCGTCGCGCTTCAGCTTTCTCTGGGACTTTCTGTTAGGCCGACGGACGCTCCATGGTCCAAACCCTAGCGTCCGACACCTTTTCTGGCGTGATGGACAGCGTCCGTCGCCTTGGACTTCAGCATCCGTCGCCCAGAAAACAGCTCTCTCAACTTCGTTTTTCATCGCGATGAATATGGAAGTTGTTCTAGGCTATCTTACGGTCACCATATGCTTGCTTAGAGCTAAGGATGTCAAGTGTGCACCACACCTAAGTCATGAAACTCCCCTAAGTCAAGCTACTAGTCTCAACCCCTCTTGATAGTACGGTCAAAGATCAAATAAAACCCTATCTATCCTAAGTGTCATTCATCTCCTTATGGCACTTAGACCTATCGCTCTAGGGTCTTCATCATCTTGTCTTTGAAATCCGAAACGATATCCATCTTGGGGGCTTAGTGATAACCATTGATGCCCATTCTCTTTGATCACTATGGCTAAGCTACACATAGCCTCTGCAAAACACACATTAGCCATAATAATCTCCAAAAATCGTTAATCACCGAAAACATAGGGCCATGATTCTTCAACCTTTGATTAGATAAACCCCTTAGAAAACTCTAAAATCTCTTTACCCATTTATCTTATCTATCACTAAAAATAATATATCTTACCAATTAAAATAATATATATATATATATCTTCCCCATTAATATATCTTATCTATCCTTAGACATTCTTAGTTCTTCTCTAGTACACTTCACGTTCCCCGTGGAAATCGATACCCTTGGAATACTCATGGGTGAAAGCTACAGCGGTATCCGTGCGCTTGCGGATTTATCTGTGTGCGTAAGAAATACCAACAATGATGATTGGTTGGGCATACCTTATGCTTGTTGTTCCTTCAATCTTTCTGCTCCAAACCTGGTAAGGTTAGTGACAGGAATACCCGAAGGAATATAATATATCTTTATGCTCATTTTACAAGGCAACAAAAAGGTGAACATTTAAGTTAGGATCTAAGTGGTGATGATTTTAGGACATTAAGTTAATATGGGGAAAACTTTTAAGATGTGATTTGGTAAAGTGGTTTCCCCTCCATCACCTATCTCAAGTTTTAAGACAACGAATCTGCAATATTTATTATAAACATATGCATCGACAACTACCCTTTTGAAGTTTTTGTAAATATAAAGGTTGAGGGTGTTGAAGATGTCATATATGGGAGGTGTATCATATGAGCATGGATTTAATGAAATGGTTATAGAGTAGATTCCATGCTCATTGATGTCATCTTCCTCACCAATCTCTATGGTTGGTTGTTCCTGAATGATTAAAACTCCACTTGGATTGGTGAGTCTAGAATGGGTCTTACCTGGAACCTCCTCTATAAAAGGATAAGTCATGTTTTTGGCAAAAAAGGATTGTTTCCGGATCATATCTATCAAATATGGATGTAACACATAGTCATTAAAAAGGATAGGCTTAGCTGATTGTGCTAGACTAGAGTTTTCATCCATGTGGTAACGGTAAAAATAAGGTAGATTGGAATCCGTGTGCTCGATAAACGAAACTACAAAATCCATAAGGTAATAAAGAAAGATAAAAGTATAAAAGGAAGGTAATACAGAAAAATAAAAGTATAATACAAGATTAAGCTAAACTTAAAGTCAATCTCAAAGAAGAAACAACCGTTCCTCGGCAATAGCGCCAGAAATGCTTGTTGATATTTCATAGAGCAAACAGGTAAATTAATTATCCGCAAACGCACAGATAAATATCGATGTAGCACTTCACCGAGATAACCCAATTTTAAATATCGAACCCAAAGGAACGGTGTTATGAAAAGACTAAGTCTATATTAACTTAACCCGTTTCACAAACAAGTATATATAACTATTGATAAGAGGAGAAAGAACCAAGGACTATCTAGTTCTGGTCACTGGGTAAGCATTATCTTTTATGATCTTTAAGGGCGATGACTTAAATAAGAGCAGAAAACAGAGTTCTCTCCTACCAAACACCTATATGTCTGTCAAACCTATTATGGGAAACAGACTACAGTGGAATCAACGTAGCTATAAAAGTCACCTACGCGAGCTACCGTTGTCTAGATAATCAGGGGACATTCACAAGTAAACCTATCCTAGGCACCACGCCTACACTATGCATTACTACTTTAATCAAGAAGCTATCAAGATCAAAGCACTCAAGAAGAGTTGCAAACATAAAGAACAATAAGGATAATTGCTTATTTGAACCAGAAGTCAATTACCAGGATATCTCAGAATACAGATCCTAGGCGAGAGGAATCTGATTCCAAAGAATACAGCGATGAAGAAGCACCGATAGGCCAAAACTCCTCCAGAACTACTCTCCAAATCTAAATCTCTAATATCTAAATAGAGCTAGATCTACATGGATCTAACCTCTCTTGATTGCTGGCCTAGATCTATTAGATAGGAATTAGGGCTTCATGCTCTTGAGCTTCTGATCTGGCTTGGCTCTAGGGGTACAGGCCTCTATTTATAGCCCGGTGGGATGCACGACAGCCGTTGGATCAAACCGACTTAACGTAGGGCCTAGATGACTCCTCAAAGGCGGTGGAGGAACCTTCTAGAAGGCGGCAGCAAGCGGGCCCAGGGGGTGCCGCCTAGCATGGGCCTAGACCGACCGACCCTCTAGGTGGGCCTCTCAGGCCCCGCTTCCTTCGGTTTCCTTCTAGGTCCTTCTTGAGTCCGATGGAAACTATTTCCCCGCGGATTTATTCCTATATTTATCCTGATTTGCTTTCCTTCATATTCTTTTTCCGGAATAGTCCCTGAAAAATAATAGAACACAAAAACTCATGGAATTTGTTAGATAAACCCCTATATTTCTACCATTTTATATGTGATTGATCCATTTATCTTGTTTAAAATTATACAAAAAGTTGATGCTAACGACCATCAATAGTGAGCATGTTTTAGTTGATCTACATTTGTCCTATAATCTTGAGATCATAGATCAATCAATTGTGGAACTAGTTACTGATTTTCGTTTGTCACATTTTTATATGTTTGATATTCCTTGTGACAAAGAAGAGTTGTGTGATAATGAATTACTCATATCCATACCACAACTAGTGAATGAAGCTAAAAATTCTAAATCATTGAGTGCTGAATGCAAGCATGTTGTTCATATTGTAAATGAAAATGAAGAAGCTCAATTGTTGTCATCTTTACGTACGATGTGATATATTGAATTTGATGATCATAGTGAGCTTCGCTATTTGCAAAATAATCTGATTGCTAGGTTTGAATTGCCATGTTCTTCTGATGTTAGTTTTCATGCTATTGGCAGCTATAATGGTGAGGAGGAGTATATGGTACATCGAATTTACATTTGTTCAGTTATACAATCTCCTTTTACTATGAAAAGATATGATCAATTAGAGGTATGCAATAACCATCACCATGTTATGTTGGGATTCTCTAGTTTTATTCTGAAGAAACATGATACATATCAAGAAGGGGAGCGTGATTTGCTTTTACCTACACCACATGCTCCAATAGTGATCAAACCGAGGACGGTTTGCTATCAAGAAGGAGAGAATGATAAGGACATCACTAGGTTAGATATGACCATATTAACCAATTCTAAACCAAATGTGCAACTCTTCTATATAAGGTTTATCATTGATACATTTGATTAGAATGATGTATCTAGTAGCATTCATAATTCAGAGAAGGATATCATATAAATAGATAATTCAGTGGCATAAATTAGAATGATGTACAAGAAATAAAACATAGGAGGTGAAGGGACCGTATGAGTCCTACTATATACCACATGTTCCAAGGAGAGTACAAGGGAGGGAACACAAAACTGATGATGTGCATAATTATTGCATCAACAGTACACAAATATATATAACTACTATTTAGCTTCATGTGCTCTAAATAACCAAACCCACACTTTTACGGTTGCGGAATGAGAACAATAGTTACTTTTACGGTTGTGGGAACGAGACTCGCTAATGGCTGAGCTTTTACGGTTACGAGATAATAATTAATAGTAACTTTTACGGTTGCGGTGATTGATGGCTGAGTGGCGCTCTAAATAACTATTTAGAGCGTTGGGTGTTGAATATATATATTACTCTACCAGCAGCAGCTAGCTGTACAACATATGAACAATTAGTTGTTCTTCAGTGCTGATCTAGTAACCTTAGTTGCTAGTAGCTCTGAAAAAAATTGATTCTACTAGCTAGATATCAGTAGTACATTAGCCTTCCATTTTGTAACGGATTCCTTAAAAACACGCATGTCTGAATGAAAAATTTATAGTTTCATACCAACCCTATAAATATAAACCCACTGTGATGGTGTCCTTATCCAAATGTCTGAAATAAAGAATCCTCCTGACATCACATCCTCAAGCTAGTGAAGTGTACACTTAACCTAAAAAAATCAGAACAAACATAACAAATTGAAATATTGAAGCATCATAAAGTCAAGAAAGAGAGTAGCGGCGTATTCCTACTACCAGTACTTGAGCAGCGGCTAGTAAAGTACCTATAGGTTCTCCATGAGCACGCAAGTGTACAAACTGGCTGCAATTTAGATGGATTGCTTACCTCACTGTTTAGTAGCTCACCAAGCCTCTTCGTCACCGATCCTCGCCTTAGCTAGACCATCCGAGCCGAACCCAACCTGTTGTCAATCTGACCACCCAGCGCTGTCCGAGCTCGCGCCGAACCTGACGCGCCTTTGCCGCATACTAGGGTGTAGATCCGGCACGTGCTCGCTTGATGAGTCCTCCGTTGGCTCCCGCGGCGAGGTGAGGAGATGTTGAGGAGTGGTTGGGGGAGGGACCGACGAGGTCAGTGCGGCGACAACGGTGACGTGGTTCCAGGGTTAGCTGCCGCTAGGAGAAACCCACGCCCCTCGGCACCGAGCGGACGGAGTCGAATTATTCCCAATAGTTTTCATGTTTCTTTTTTTTTCGATATGAGCAGCGATTTTTTTTGGGCTAAACCAGGTGTAAAATTATCAAGCTACATGTAATACAGCATGTGGCGGAAAAAATAAAGGGCCTGTAAATTAGAATGGGTGTAAAATTATTAGGCTACATGTAATACAGCATGTGGCGAAAAAAATAAAGGACCCGTAAATTAGAATGATTTTAGAGCAAACACTGGGCTTCCAAATAGTGGAGAACCAATTTTTGTTTAAAAGAAACCCACCTCTTGCCTCGTCCATGAAACGACGATAACAACTACTCCCTACGTCTCAAATTAACTGTCGTTTTAGGTTTCCGTGTCACAACTTTGACTAGATTTATATAAAATACGTGCAATATTTGTGTCTCCAAATAAATTTAATAAAAAACTAGATCAAAAGATCTATTTAATGATATCAATTACATATTATAAATATTAATAATTTTTTTAAAAAATTAATCTAAATTTTTTCTTGGGAAGTGAGAAAGACATATATTTTGTGAGGGAGGGAGTAGTTCCGAAACCCTAACCTGCCCCAAATCGTTCACCCAAACCCTAGCCCTTAACGTCTCGATGCTGTGAGACCAGCAACAGTGCCCATGGCTCTGGACGGCCCGGCGGAGCGACGGGACGAGTTACAGGTGGCGATGGGGAACGGAAACGGCGTTGCGCCGTCACGGCCAGCCGGCTGGCCAGCGGCGGCGGCGGCGCCATTCGCGGACCGGCGGCTGCGGCTTAACCCAAATTCGGAGCACAAGCCGCAGGACTACAGCGACGTGCGCGGCGAGTACGCGCCGGCCGTGTACAGCGCACTCGGGCGGCATCTTCCACCCAGCCTCCTCGATGCCGACCGCGAAGTCAAGCTACGCTTCATGCGGGACATTCTCGCGCGCTACTGGCCCCAGGGCGAGCGTAACAAGGTCCAACTTTCGATACCTCTTAGTCACGTTCTGATGTACAACATTGCAGGATTCGCGCAGATGTTTTTTTTGTATTATTTTTATTGTTATAAGAAGTTTGGTTTTGCTAGGGTCCTGAGCGGCACTTGAGTAACTATTTTGACAAATCACTTTAAGTTTCAATACATTTGGATTTGCTTCAATGTTAGCGCCCTTCGCAGTAGCGTCAATGTTTTTGAGGGAAGTGGCAATTTGGGTCATGGGTTGGGTTAAGACTGGGTTTGGCCTGCAAGGAGATGGATATTGGCCCTGTTTCGGTGGCACACTTAAGAAAAAAATCTTGGTTAGGGTTGAAAGACATTTGACCATGGCTGTGTAGGGATGTTGTTCTAAGCTCTAAAGGGTTTGTTTCGAACAAGTTAGGGTTGAAGGACATTTGATTGTGGCTGTCTAGGAATGTTGTTCTCAGCTTGAAAGGGTTTGTTTTGAACTTTACGCTGATTATTCTGAATGCCTCGGAAGATGGCATGGGTCATTGAGATACAAAGTAATAAAAAAAAAGGAAAACAAAAGAAAAAAATTAACTAGTCTGCCAAAATCACCTATGCTGCCCAAAACTTACAACTTTATGAAGGTATATCAAGCTGATGCAAACAGCTGCTCCCTGCCCCCATCTCCTTCCTCCCTTGTTCTCTCTATGCTTCCCATACAAATTAGTGCCACCGGCAACAACCAACAAATCGGTAGTGGGCTGCAAAATTGGTTGCCCATGGTTTTATCTTTCCTTGGGCACTCCACCGACGAGGTCCTTTGCCATTCTTGCTGTGCCAGTGAAGTGCGCCTTCCAAGCTCTGTTGGTGATGTTTTGCCATCTGTGCTTTGCCAACATTGTTTACCATTATCCTCTCCATTTACAAAGCATGGTTAGGTTAGCATGACCTTTCTCTTACCCCATTTGATGTTGGTGCCTGAAACCCCATTTTATGTTGGTGCACCTTTCCATTTACAAAGAATGACGATAACCTGTTGGAATGGAGATGTCGACCCCGTCGTCCTCAACCCTTCCCAGGGTTGTGGAAAAGTGAGGTCAACCCTGAATCTGGCAACTATGATTTGGTGGGTTTGTGGTGACTGAGGTCATGCTGCTAGTATTAACAGAGGTGTATTTTGACTCTTGAAAATGTCATAATTAAAAGTTTAAAACACTGCCTTTCACTATGTTTCTCCATCGCCACATGAGAATACGATTCATTACGATATTTCCACTCTATACCCTTCATTAAATATCGAAGAAGAGAGGTTGTTATATCATGGAGTTTGTATGGTCATTTCACATTAATTTCTTTCTGGAATCCATACTTCCTTGATTAGTGCCTATGGTATGTGATGGACATAGTGAAACGGAGTGAGGATATGAGATGTGCATTACATCATTGTGTTGTTTAGGGCTTTGTTTTCAGTTTAGTTTTGTTTACAAGAATTTTAACATCACTAAATTTTCATGGAGACCATTCCACTTTACTACCTTATCATAAATTAGCTTGCTACTCAGGCTCTCATGTCAAGTATCTTCATACAGGTGCAAAGGCACAAAGAATACAGGCAGCGGATACTCCACCTTTACAAGGTTTGCAGTTCACTCTTATTCATATGTGCAGTACTACAGCTAGATTGCCTGTGAAATATTCAATATGGCCAATTGCCATGTTTTGGAAACCTTGGATTTTACTTTTTCTGTTTTTTAAGTTCTGTTGGGATAACAATGAGCAAACTACTACGAGACATGTATTGCTCAGTTGTATTGTTCAAATCCAATCTGTTATATGTGATACCTACAGTCTACTCCCTCTGTCCCAAATTATTTGTTGTTTCCGGTTTCCGTGCCACAAGTTTGACTCAATTTGTAGAAAATACACACAACATTTGTATCTTTAAATAAATTTATTAAAAAACTAGATCTAAAGATCTTTCCAATGATACTAATCATGTAACATGAATATTAACCATTTTTAATATATAATATTTCAAAGATTTTTCTCAGGAAGCGAAAGCGACAAATATTCTGGGACGGAGGGAGTATAAGTTATTCTGTATCTGAAGTTCATTGCCTGACAACGCACTGGGCTGAATTAGGTTTAAGTTTGTCCAACACACAGGATATATGCAAATTACATAGACAAAGAGTTCACATCTGGCATGCTATGTTGGTTCCATGGATGGTGCTTGAAGCTAGTTTGCCATAATCTATGAGTTTCACAAGAGGCCTATACCTAGACTACATGCATCATGTGATTATAGGGCTGAGGATTTGGGTGTAACACTGACAATATATTTGTTCTATGTCAGGTTTGTAAGATAATCTACTGCATTCTTCTGATCTTTTGCTACAACATAGTTCAAACTCTGCTGTCCTCTATCTATTGTTGCAGCATGGCAATAGTGCCAAGTAGTGGCTGATCTTGGCCCAGTAGTATGTAGCTGTAGAGTTCACCGCCGTGGAGTTTGACACCTACTGCGCAGATGAGGGCATCCAGTGCCACTTCTCCGCCCCTACTCACCGCAGCAGAACAGCGTCGTCGAGCGCCTGGACCATGGTGGCTACTGCGCGTGCGCTACTGAAGCAGAGGAGCATGCCGGCCAAGATTGGGGGGGGGGGGGGCAGTAATGATAACAATTCATTTGCTTAACCGCTCATCAACTAAGAGCTTGCAAGGCAAGTCCACATCCGTGGCACGGCACGGACGCACGTCGGCGGTGGGACATCTTTGCACATTCGGCTGCCTTGCCTACGTCAAGGAGCGGAACTAGGCAGGGAAGCTTGATTGGAGCAAGCCTGACGTCTTCATTAGGATGCAAAGGGGCCAAGGCCTATTGCATCCTAGACCCAGTGTCCCAACGTAGGTGGCGCATGACGTCGTCTTCAACGAAGGACACGACTGGGATTGGAGCAAGGGTGTGGAAGGCTGAGTACACATGAACTGGAGATGGTGGAGCACTCGGTGTGTCCCAATCGGCATCTGGATCATCATCACCGGCGTTGACTTATCACTAGCTCCGCTGTGCCGGCCGCCACCAAATCTGGGGTAGCACGGAGGTTTGCCGACAGTAGCAGGCACTCCACTAGTGTCCTAGCCGGCTACACCACTCGCGTCTCGGCTGCTACATCCCGTGTTTTGCGTACGCCTACACCGCACCGCGGTACGTCATGTTGCTCAAGGATAAAGAGGAACGTCTTTGCACTTTCTACGACGAGCCCCTCCGCTATCGCACGATGACCAACATCATCGGCGATCAAACTCCATTAGACCAGACGCCTTGTGTCTTCGCCCAACTGCATCTGACGCATGTCGACTAGCCAACCACTTATGCTGAAGCTCAAGGCGATTTGGCATGGTGGGCGGCAAAGGAGCAGGGGCTCGTCTGTCAAGAGGAATCGAACGTGGGAGTTGGTTAACCTTTCTGATGGCCACTGCCCCATGCCCCATCACCTTAAAGTGGGTGTTCAAATTGAAGAAGAATGAGCAGGGCGTGGTGATCAATCACAAGGCACAATTGGTGGTGTGCGTCTTCGTCCAACAGGAAGGAATCGACTATGATGATGCATACACTCTGGTGGCTCGTATGGAATCCATCCGGATCTTCCTCGTGCTAGTGGCTCAAGAAGGATGGCGGGTGCACTACATGGACGTGAAGTCGGCCTTCCTCAACGACGACCTTGAGGATGTGTATGTGTGCCTGCCGCCATAGAAGAAGGCAAAGTGTACCACTTCCGCAAGGCACTCTATGGCCTGAGGTGGGCACCGTGCGCCTAGAACGCAAAGCTAGATGCCACGCTCAAAAGGATGTGCTTCCAGCAGCATACGCAGGAGGCGGCGGCGTACTAGTGAGGCAGCGGGTGCCTATCCTGCTTGTCGGCATCTATGTCGACAACCTCATCATTACCGGCACATAGGAACAAGAAGTGGTGGCTTTCAAGGCACGAGTGGAACCATGTTCTTCCTCGGCAATTGCTTGGTTAGCTGGCAATACTCAAGTAGGTGGCGACTCTGTCAAGCTGCGAGGCAAAGTATATCGCCACCACCACTGCAGCAACACAAGCACTATTGATGTCAAGGTTGATGGGAGAGCTCCTTGGTATGAAGGTCGATGTGGTTGAGCTGAAGGTGGACATCAAGTCTTTATTAGCTCTGGCCAAGAACCCACTTTTCCATAACATGAGCAAGCACATCTGAATCAAATACCACTTCATCAGCAACACAAGCACTGTGGCTGTCAAGGTTGATGGGAGAGCTCCCTGGTATGAAGGTCGATGTGGTTGAGCTGAAGGTGGACATCAAGTCTTTATTAGCTCTGGCCAAGAACCCACTTTTCCATGACAGGAGCAAGCACATCTGAATCAAATACCACTTCATCAGGAACCGCATGGAAGAAGAGAGTATCAAGGCCAACTACATTGCCACTATTGATCAGCTGGTAGACATCCTCACCAAGTTGCTAGGCAAGGCAAGTTCCCAGAGATGAGGCAGAGGATTAGGCTGAAGCAGATCACCTCCATTACTAAGCACAAGGCTTAGGGTAGAATTGATAGTTAAGCCTAGTGCTATGTATCTTACTATTCCTTGTATTTTACTTTTCAGGTGTTTAAAGCCTTGTATTAGGAATATGCCTAACATCCAGTTTAGTGGTTAGAAAAGGTGCTGGAGCAAGTGAGGGGGAGAGTAGCATTCTGCTCTATTAAAGCAGTGGCAAAGACCAGTTTGTATTTTGGCTATTGCATTTCAATATAATCCAAGCGACCAAGGGCCAAGCTGCCCTCTCGCCTTACCAAATCTGAGACCCACTTTGTGTTACCAGGCTAACAACAACATGGTATCAAAGCTCTAGGTTTTGTGATCTGCCCTCTTCTGCTACGTTTCCCCTTCTCCTAGGAGGATCGGTCTTTGTTCTTGGGGCAGATTTGTAGATCTATATTTTTTAGTCTTCGCCATGCAGCACCGCCAGCCATCTTCATCCACTACGGTTCGCATGTCTTGGATTTGTTGTCAGGCTATCACTGATTCCACCTGTTGCGGGTGTCCATGCCATCCGCCTGCCCATCGCGGGAGTCTGCGCTGTTTGCGTGCACGGGGTTCGTTGTCTGCGCGTCCGTCGGCGACCTACCTTCTCAGCTACCAGTCGCGGTCATGAGTCCGCCCGTCATGGACACCTTCAGTGCCCGCCTGTATGCGCAACCATCGTGGGAGTCCATGCCATCTATGTGTCTATTGCAGGATTCATCGGCCGCGCACCTGTTGTGTCACCTTATTCAATGTTTTCAAGGCGTCGCTTTGTCGTCGCTTAAGCGCCAAGGCGCTGCACGTGGGACGCCACAGCAGACGACTCGCTTTAGATTCGTATGGCGTCCGCCTTACGAACGTGGCATCCAGAAATCGTCGCTTTGGCGTCCGATTCGCGCCAAATTGCGCATGGCGGGCGCCATACGGGGAGGCCTCTGTTCCAGGCGGCGGGAAAACGCGTGAGAACTGAGAAGGATTGGAAACGGAGAGAAAAACTGAGAGAGGAGTGCGCCGGAGAAACAGAGCACGCCGGAGAGAGAGGGAGGAGGAGGGAGAGAGAGAGAGGGCGCGTGGGAGAAGCTGTCGCCCGCCCGCCACCGAGCCGTGTGTGCCGCGGCCATCTTCCCCCAATCGGCGGTGACCTGCCTCCTCTGTTCCTCCATCGACCTGCAGTGTCCAAAGCTCCTCCGTCTATCAAGCAAGCAGAGCAGCAGATATAGAGAGAGCGAAGCAAGAGACCGAGAGGGGCGGAGGCGGAGCGGTAGTGGAGAACGAGCGAGAGAAAGGAGAAGCGGCGGCGCTGGAGTGAGGATTGGGATCAAGAGATTTAGGTCAAGGGGGTGAGGGTCATATGGGCTGCCTGGTGGGCTTCCTTTCTTTCTTTCCTTTTTCCTTTTTGTTTTTCTTCATTATTATTTACCACTCTAAGCTGCTTATTTTTAATTCCCTTAAGCTGTTAAGGCGTCGCCTCGCCTCACGCCTTGGTCGCTTAAGCGTAAGGCGGTAGTTAGTCGCCATGCCTCGCCTTACCGCCTTAAAAACATTGACCTTATCCAATCGTCGCGAACCCACCGCCTCAATTGCTCGTGGTGGCCCGTATTGTGCCCATCATGATCAATGGCTGTTTATTTGTCGTCAACACCATTCTATCCTACTGCTTGCCATCTTGCAGCAGTGATCTTTTCATCCTTTGGCTTGATTTGACACATCTCGTTCAAAGTTTCCAAAGCAAGGTTCATATTAAAGAGTTGAACTACCGTTTGTGAAGACTTAAGGTATATGTTTAAGTTTGGGTTGTGAATGCAGTACCTTATTGTGGGGTTCTTTTTCTTCATCGACAATCGATGTTCGCCAACACTCTACAACAGTCTTTGATTTTAGGTTTTGGATGTATTAGTCTCTTTTTGTTTTTAGTCTAGCGCACAGTGTCAACTCTCCAAATGCATTGACATTGCATTCATGTTGCATTTGAGAGGGGACGTTAAGGTATAATACTCAAGGGCATTGGTGTAATCTATTAGTCTACTGATTCCCCTCTTGTGTCTCTCATGTACTCTATATATAGTTGCCATTGGGCCTCAATACTATCACCATTTGAGTCTCCCTTATTTGTAACATTCTTAACATTGTTTATTCCTCTGTCTTCTAGAAGAAACTCACCTCTTTTATTTCTTTGTTTCTGGCAGCCTCTTCATGAAGAATTATACAATATGCATCCTTCAGTGTTCTTCTTACCAACATTCCTTGAAGCAGTTAGGAGCAATGCAGAAGAAAGCTTTAAAAGTATTATGACTGAGCCAATTCCTGGTGTTTATTCGTTTGCTATGTTGCAACCTACTTTCTGTGAGATGTTATTGGAGGAGGTATGGTATATTAAGGACTAAAAATAAGATTTGTTTCAAACTTTGTTCATCAATGTCTAATTTTGTGCACCTTTGTAGGTAGAGAACTTTGAAAAATGGGTCCATGCTATGAAATTTAAGATAATGAGGCCAAATACAATGAACAAGTATGGTGCTGTCCTTGATGATTTTGGCCTGGAAGCTATGCTGAACCAGTTCATGGAACAATTCATAGCTCCAATTTCTAAAGGTCTGAATGGCTGCTACCTTATTACAGATAGCAATCACTTTATTTCAGTTCTTGTTTATCATTAATCTTATGCTTTGGGTTGATCTTTAGTTTTTTATCCTGAGGTTGGTGGAGGAACATTGGACTCCCATCATGCTTTTATTGTTGAATATGGGAAAGACAGGGATCTTGAGCTAGGTATGTTCCTGCAGTATATTCAAGAATGCTAGAAAACTCGTAGTTAGAAACACCTTACTTGAAGTGTCCAAGGAATGCATCACCATAAAGCCATGTTTGGTTATCTCGGAATGCATGTGTAATTTGTATAACGGAATAATTCCGGCCGGAAACGGTCTATTCCGGAGAACGAAACCTAAGTTTTTTTTTGCTTTTAATATTTTGGTTCACATGTAAGTTGAATGTACATGCTATTGGAGGAATCACCTGCAAAAAATCATGGAGTCTATTCACAAGTTTCATAAATCATGGAGTCTATTCACAAGTTTCATAACCTGGATATCAAATAAGATATCCCGTTGTTGCTAGTTACCAGCCTTTGAACAAAACATCATGAAAGTAAAGCTGATGTCTCGTCATAGATAATAAGATATTTTAATATCGGAGGACATGACGCGTAAATGTGATTCTGCACTCACATGCATCACCTATAATCCTCACTGCTTTCTCCTTTGAGATTTGTTCGAGAAGAAATTAAGTACAATTGAGATGTGAATTTTCTTTCATCATTTATATATAGCATATACAAAGGTTACTCGTCAGATAAATATGTTCTTTTTTTATTAGCAGTATCCTTACTGTTATATGGTAACAAATCAAAAGAACAATGATTGAGAATACTAGATATCTGATATTATTTTGAACTTTTACCTTATAACAAATTTTGATTAACGCTTTGATTTGCTATAAGTGGATGATTATGAAAGGAATTTTTTTATTAAGAACTATTGGGTAAACTATCTTCTGTCCTTATGTATGTAGCTTTTACTAATGACAACTAGATTCATTTTCCAACTGCATCTTCTAGCCCTTACGCATGGAACATCTTCGAAATGCAGGAATCCCAATCTGCTTTTTGTAAGAAGTGATGTGACATATTAAGTTAGTAGAAAGTTGTACCCTGCCTTCATGCTTTTCAGGAAAATCTAGCTTTACCTTATAATTTTATTTTTTGTTTCTGAACTTTTTACAACTTAACATTTGCTTTTGTAGGTTTTCATGTGGATGATTCAGAAGTTACATTAAATGTTTGCCTTGGAAAACAATTCTCTGGTGGTGAATTATACTTCCGAGGTATTCGGTGTGAGAATCATGTGAATTCAGAGACACAACATGAGGTGACTCCTTATTTGTACTTCAACAACTGTCTTAATATGTCATTTTTTGTTTTTTTTATCTGCCCATGCATGGTAAGTCATGCACTTTTGATTGATTTTGATAATGCTTGTACCCTGATAATTCTTTATTTAGGCCCTGTTGGTTGATGCCAAAGTTTGCCACTCCTAACCTTAGACAAACTGTGTCTGCCATAGGAAGTAAGTATGGTGAACAAAATTAGAGCCACTTGTGGCAAAGTTGGCAAGGAAATAAGTCTATGACGTGGCGGAACAAGGTGCTATGAAAGTGTGATGTGCTATAGTTGTAGGAGTGAACCAAACAACTGCCTAAGAATCTGTTGCATGAGTAACATGTGACGTGGCAATGTTAAGCAAAAACCAAACAGGCTCTTACATTCCAGAGTCGTTGGCTAATAGATGCTATGCTACAACAATGTTTTTAAATCTTATAATTAAGCCTAGTCACTAGACCACTGACCAGCAGACTAATCATGATTAGGTATCGATCAGGTTGATAGTCGGCTAGTCAACCTCTGTTGGCAGTATAGTCTGGCAGTATCTTCCTGTCTACATACACTGGTTTCTGTCCAGTATGTATATCTGCTAAGGGTGCACCATCTGGAGCAACTAAGGGCTTTTTTTAGATCACAGCTGTTTTATTATAATCTGGATTATGCACATGATTGTTATATTCAGGATTAAAGATTATAATAATCAGAGTGTTTCCCTAGGTTATGGTTGGTTAAAGTGAAAATTCCTATCTTATCCTTTAGCTTGGTAAATTGGACAATTGTCCAGACTTTTAGCATCCGAAGCCCCTAAAACCTGGTCTCACCTGGATTATGGGATTATGTTAATCAGGGGGTTTGATTATAATAATCCATCCTGTTAGGATCAAAATTTGATTATATAATCTGATTATTATAATCATAGGGTATCCAAACAGGGCCTAAGGAAGGTGAGGCAGCATCCCCTAATTCTGATGAATCTGCAGCCAGTAGCACCATGATAGAGACCCGGCTCCTGCCCTGTCTTGGCCTGAGGTTGTAGTCGTGGCTGACAGGAGGCCGGACCTTGAACAGAGAGGAACGGCGGCGGGGCGCCGTGCTGTTACGTAGATGAGAAAAACAGGGGAAGGCTCCCGGCTCCCAGGGGAAGCCGAGTAAATAAAATTACTCTTTTTGCTTAATCCTCAAACCAGTCCAATTACAGATATATATATCCCGTAGGACTCCTAATATGCAGTTAACCCCTCACTAGTAATAATAATAATAATACTCCCTAATAATAATAATAATAATAATAATAATAATAATAATAATAATAATAATAATAATAATAATATGGGCCTTAATTCCCTAGCAGTATGCGCCATCTTCAGCCACTAGCAGGCCTCCTCTCGTACTGCCTTCCGGTCATAACATCTCTCCCGGCCTGCGAAAACAGCTCGTCCTCAAGCTGGAAGGTGGGATAGCGAGCTGTGAAGTCGTCGAGGAGCTCCCACGTGGCGTCCTCTGCAGGCAGGCCCTGCCACTTGATGAGCACGTGCCAAGCACCACGCCGCAGCTGGGCGCGCAGTACCTGGTCCGGCGCAGGGAGAAGGCGTCCCTCCCACGCAGGCGGCAGATCTCCTGGTTCGGCCGGGGGGTCGCCGCGGTGACGCTTCAGCAGCCCCACATGGAAGACGTCATGCAAGCGGGAGCCTGCCGGGAGTTGTAGACGATAGGCCACCGCACCGATACGCTCCAGGATGCGGAACGGACCGGCGTAGCGAGGACCCAACTTCTTCTTGGCGCGTGGCTCGAGGGACTGCGCCGTTCGGTGCAGAAGGCGCGGCCATACCCACTCGCCCACCTAAAACTCGACGTCGCGGTGGGAGGCGTCATCAGGGTTTTCAAAACCGGTCGGTAACCGCGGTTACCGACAAACCGCCCTCGGGCGGTTCGGTTTTGGTTCCGGTTTGAATTTAAATTTCAAATTTGAAAAAAAAAATCGAAAATGCTGAAAAAATTCCTAAAAATAGTTCATGATTTATAGAGTCGAATGGTGTACAAATTTTTCAAATTGGAGTTCGTTTGCTATTTATTTTGACGTGTACAAGTTTGAAAAAAAAAGAAAAAGGATTTTTTCTATTTTTTTCCAAATTTGTACGCGTCAAAATAAATAGCAAACGAACTCCAATTTGAAAAAAATTTGCACCATTCGACTCTACAAATCATGAACTATTTTAGGAATTTTTTCAGCATTTTCGATTTTTTTTTTCAAATTTGAAATTTGGTTTGGGGGGTAACCGCCCAAACCTAACCGACCGGTTACCGGTCCCAAACCGTTTGAACTACGCCGTTTGAATTCAAAATGCGAACCGTTCGAATTTGGGGCGGTTTGGAGCGGTTACCGCGGTTACCGGCCGTCCGCTCGCCGGCGGTTCCCGACCTCGAAACGGTAGGGTAAACCCTGGGCGTCATAGTATTTCCGAGCGAGCTCCTGTGCCTGGATGAGACGCTGGCGAACCTCCGAAAGCATCTCATCCCGGCTGCGTAGAAGAGTATCGACGACCTCTGTTTGAGCTGATCCTGGAGCATAGGGCAGCAACGGTGGCGGTGGTCGACCGTACACCTCGAACGGCGTCGCGCGCAGGGACGTGTGGAAGGAGGTATTGTAGCAATACTTCGCCCACGGAAGCCAATCCACCCAAGCACAGGGCCTAGAACCTGTAACACACCGTAAATACATGGCAATCACCTTGTTGACGACCTCAGATTGGCCATCTGTCTGAGGGTGGAAGGCAGTGCTCATGCGCAAGGTGACGCCCGCCATCTTGAAGAGGTCGCGCCATACATGGCCTGTAAACACGGGGTCCCTGTCGTTGACGTTTGAAGATGGAAACCCGTGTAGGCGGACGATGCCGTCGAAGAAAGCACGCGCCACCGAGGACGCCGTATAAGGATGGCCGAGCGCGATGAAGTGAGCGTATTTGGAGAAGCGATCGACCACCGTTAGGATGACCGATTTGCCTTCGACCTTGGGCAGACCTTCAATAAAGTCCATCGAGATGTCGGCCCATGCCTGGGACGACACGTCCAGCGGCTGCAGCAACCTGGCTGGCTGTAAGGTCTCCGTCTTGTTACGCTGGCAGGTCGAGCATGTCCGCACCCACTCTTGGACCAAGGCGCGGTCTCCGGGAATGAAGAAGTCGGTGCGGAGGCGGTGTAGCGTCTTTTGTACGCCTTCGTGGCCGGCCGCATGGGCCACCAGGATGGCTTGGTGGCGCAGATCGCCGTAGTCGGGCACGAAGATGCGGTGACCGTGAAGGAGAAGCCCGCCGTCGTCCCGCCATGGCTCCGGTAGGTCGCCAACTCGTAGGCGCTGTAGGAGCAGTTGCGCATCCGGCGCCACCGCCGTGGCACTGCGGATGTCGTCGATGGAGGTGAAGGTAGGCCTGGAGAGGGTGAGGGCTGCGTCCCCTCAGCCGAGGCCTCGAAGTCGCGGCGGGATAGCGCGTCGGCGACGGTGTTCAGGCGACCGGGGCGGTATTCCACCGCAAAGTCAAACCCAAATAGCTTGCTGATCCACTGGTGCTGTGGGATCGTGGACGGGCGTTGGTCCAGCAAGAACTTCAGGCTTTAGTGGTCTGTCCGCACCAGGAAGTGCCGCCCCACAAGTATGGACGCCAGTGTCGTACCGCCTGAGCTAGCCCGATTAGCTCGCGCTCATATGCAGCGAGCTTGAGGTGGCCGACGGTGAAGGGTCGACTGAAGAAGGCGAGAGGTCCAGTGCCCTGATGCAGGACGGCACCGAACCCCGCACCTGAAGCATCACACTCCACCACGAAGAGCTTGTCGAAGTCAGGCATCTGCAGGACCGGGCCAGTGGTGAGGGCACCCTTGAGCTTCTGGAACACCTCCGCGGCCTCATCATCCCAGGCAAACGCGTCTCGCCGTAAGAGACGCGTAAGCGGGGCTACAATGAGGCCAAAATCGCTGATAAACTTCCGCTAGTAGCCCGCGAGGCCGAGGAACCCGCGAAGGCCCCGCGCGGACCGGGGTGTTGACCATGCCGACACGGCTGCCACCTTGTCGGCGTCCATGGCGACGTCGTCCGCCGAGATGACGTGGCCCAGGTATGCCACGGAGGAAGCGCCGAAGGAACATTTCGAGCGCTTCAGTTGGAGGCGATGGGAGCGGATGGCGTTGAGGACGATCCCAACATGCTGTAGGTGCTCGACCCACGATGAGCTGTAAATCAGGATATCATCGAAGAACACCAACACAAACCTGCGCAAGTACGGTCGGAGGACGTCGTTCATCAAGGCCTGGAAGGTCGTCGGCGCATTGGACAGGCCGAAGGGCATCACCAAGAACTCATAATGCCCATGGTGCGTCCGGAAAGCCGTCTTGTCGATGTCGTCAGGGTGCAGGCGCACCTGGTGGTAGCCCGACCGCAAGTCGAGCTTGGTGAAGAAGCGTGCTCCGTGGAGTTCATCGAGGAGCTCGTCCACGACGGGTATCGGAAACTTGTCCTTGGACGTTTTGGCGTTGAGGGCGCGGTAGTCGATGCAGAAACGCCAGGAGTTGTTCGCCTTGCGCACCAAGAGCACGGGCGCCGAGAACGGCGACGTGGACGGCCAAATGATCCCTTGTGCCAGCATCTCGGCGCACTGTCGCTCCAGTTCGTCCTTCTGTAGCTGGGGGTAACGATAAGGACGAACGGCGTCTGGAGCTGTGCCCGGGAGAAGATGAATGCGATGGTCGTATGGCCGGGCCGGCGGTAGCCCACGCGGTCCGTCAAACACCCGCGCGAACTGCTGTAGAAGCTGGTCCAGGAGCGGCTGAGCCGAGGTCGTCGTAGTGGCACGGAGGGCCGGTTCCCGAATGTCGTCGCGGGGGGAGCCGAGACCTTTCCAGAGGACGCGCCGAGAGCCTCGGGTAAAGGCCATGCACAGATCCTCGAAGTCCCAGAGGATCGGACCAAGGGTGTGCAGGAACTCCACCCCCAGGATGAGGTCGAACTCGCCTAGGGGAATGCCAAAGCAGCCGATGTCGAACTCCTCTGTGCCAATGGCCAGCGCGACGTTCCGTGCAACGCCCTCGCAGGGCACGGGGTCGCCGTTAGCCACCAAGACCTTCATGTTGGCCGACGGGGACGTGGCGAGCTGCAATCGACGCATGAGCTCTGCGTGGATGAAGTTCGTCGTGGAGCCTGCAGTAATCAGACGACTTGTCATGATGGATCAGAGACTAATGCTGATCGTTCTAATCACCTTGAAGGCTTGGACTGCCTAGTTCAAGTTCAAGGACCAATATGGATGACTAATCACGACTAATTGGATAACATGATAACACTTTGCTATTAGCATGTATAGTAATCAACTAGATAATAGTTTGAGTTTTACCTTGCGCAAATAAATCTAAGGTGATAATAGGCCCTACATTTTGATGGATAAGATAAAAGTAAGGGATCACAGAAGTAATATTGTGAACAAAGAAGTTGGGTATTTTATGTTATTACTAGGTATTCGCCCGTGTGTTGGTACTGGCACATAAAATTTAAAGAGTTAAATGCACCAGAGGGCCTTGAACTGTAACCATGCGTCACATGCTCCTAAACTTTGAAAATGCATTTCTGGCCCCTAAACTTGTTAAGTGATACACATAGGTCCCTAAACTTTGAAAATACATTTCTGGCACCCTAAACTTGTTAAAAGTGGTACACCATAGGCCCATACTTGCCACATGGGCATTTTTTGCTGACGTGGTTCACTACGTGGCGAAAAAGTATGCACCAAACCCCCTTGAAACCCAATATATGTCGTCGTCATCGGTGCAAGAGCTGCCTCCGCACAGAGGTGCTCGCTGATAGGAAGGACAATGAGAGGAGCATCAGTGGCTAGAGAGTGAGGTGGCGTCGTAGCGCTTCGCAGAAAGCACAACCTGACCACCGTCGATGCTTCTCCTAGTCAGAGGCAGACCGTGTACCTGTGGCTTTGGTTGGCGATGCTTTCGTGCGTGGCTCCAGTTGCAACGCTCGCACGGACCTAGTGGCCACGACACGATCGGAGCATCAGCGGCTGGCCACCACTGACCTCACCCTCAAGCTGTTGATGCTCCCCTCGTTGTCGTTCCTGATGGCAAGCACCTCTGTGCTAGGCAGCTCCCATGCAGATGACAACGATGTGGATTGGGTTTCAGAGGGTTAGTGCATATTTTTTTGCCATTTAGTAATGCCAGGTCAGCAAAAAAAAAATGCAATCGTAATAAGTATGGGCCTGTGGCGTACCACTTAACAAGTTTAGGGGGCCAGAAATGCATTTCCAAAGTTCAGAGGCCTATGTGTATGACTTAACAAGTTTAGAGGGCTAGAAATGCATTTTTAAAGTTCAGAGGCCTATGCGACACACTCTTATAAGATCGTGGGCCTCAGGTGCATTTATCTCAAATTTAAATAAAATTATATCTTTTATAAGTTTAAATCCTAACAACCAATACTTTGCTTATATTTGTCTTGATCCCGTTGACTCTTTATTTTTTTAGCCAATCGCTACTTTTTATAGAATCAATCGAATGGGGCTGCATAGACCATGGGAAATATCAATCGACTAGAGGATCTGAAACATTCAGTTTGAGTAAGTGAAATCGATGTTGCTTCACACGATCATTAGCAATCTGCATGGCTTCTGTATTATCACAGAGAAGTGGTGTGGGGCATCACAAGAAATACCAAAATCGGCCAACAACCATTGGAGTCGTACAATCTCTGAAGTAGTAGTTGCATGTTCTCATACTGGTGACAATAGCACTCATGACACGTCCATCATTGGTCCAAGCTGTGACTGCAGCAGCACCAGAGCCATCCTTATGTGTGTCAACTGGAGGATCCATGTCTGCCACCACCATTGGCCTCTGCACCTACCATGAGCACACATAAATGGCTGAATACATTCTACACAGTTCATTAGTAAGGCATGTAAAAAAGAAGAGTGCCTTATCAAACTTCTTTTTTCACCCTGGTGTCTTTTGGAACCGACAAGTCCTGTATGGATTGAGAAAACAACTGGCTTTTCTTGGATGCCTCTACAACAGTTTTAATCTCAGGCTCAACTATGTCCAATTTATTAGCTTTAGCTGCTGTGAGGAACAATGCACTGGCATTAGTGAAGTTTGCAGAATTGTATTTTTTGTTTTTGTATTTTGTGTACCTTTGTAAGGGTTCTCGACCCTTTTCTTCTTAATGCAAAGAAATACAACTCTTTTGTGTTTTCGACAAAAAGGAACAATGCACTAGCATAGTTGCCTGTGCCACCATACCATATGGAGCATCTAGAACCTAAAGACAAATACGACAGACAATAAGATTATCAGTGACATGCACAGACAACTGAACCACATCTCAAGCTGCCAAGAACGAGTTAACTTACCATATGTTTGCTTTAGAGATGAGGTATCCGAGGTACCAGATGGTTCCATTCCTGTTTTTTGGGACGGGAGCACCCCTGTTTCGTGTTTGGTTGCAAGGGGTTAGGGTGGGATCTGTTTTGTGTTTCGTTCCATGTCAGAAATAGGGGACGAGTCATCTGACATGTGGGGGCATGTATGTCATTCTCTGTTTTCTTAGCTTTCTTCTTCCTTCCCATGTGGCACTGCCATTGTGTCCCACAGCTTGTTGGCCAGTGCCGCCACCCCCACGTGCCTGTAAGCATGCCCTATGCGCGCTAAACATGTGCCCCACAGTTCGCCAGCCTTGTCCCGCGTGTGCTCGGCCATGTTACCGCCATAGTTTGCCGTCTTGGAGTCGAGCTCAGCCCATGTCGCTGCCGTAGGGCACCCCGTGCACGTTGCCGCAACTCACCAGCTTCGCCCCACATGTGTTGGGCCTGTGTCGCCCAGTGGTTCACCGTCCTAGAGCCACGCTTCGCCCCACATGAAGCAACAAAAAAGTAACTTGCACTCAGTAATCCACCTACGACTTAAATAAGTGATGTGCGCACAATTATTTTCACTACAACGTCAAATGGTACTGAACCCTACTACGGCGGTAGGTTTCCTAACAATATGTAGTAATAGAGAAATTATTGCATAATCTATAGATTGCTAATAATACATTGAGAAGAGTAGCCTATCACAATTTACCACTCCCAGATATATAATGGTACAACATTAGTATACCAGTTCTCTACATTCGCTGATCATAGAGAATGTATACCTTGGTTTCCTTCCCTGAGGGCTTCGCTGCCTTTCAAAGCCTGCATCAGAACGAAACATGGGTCCCCAAAACATGAACATAAGAATTACAAGGATGACTACAAAATCCCACTGCGAAGACCTTAAAACATCTGGAAATCTATCCCAGATCGGATACAAGTTGCGCAAGACAAATCGAAATCGACAGGAATGGGTTTGTTTCAACCATAAAAAGGTTGGCGGGGAGCGAGGACCTGGGCGACAACTGTGGATTCAGAGATTGCAAGGTGAATGCAGAGTAGGGGAGATTTTTTTTTCTCGAACTACGCAGGAGAGCTGCGCGTCATTTCATTACGGTAGAAAAGAGTACACGAGGCCAGGTAAAACCTGCCCCTAAACACACACACACACACACACACACACACACACACCACACCCCACACCCCACACCCCGCACCAAAAAATCAAAAGGTCGCGCCACAACGGAGGACAGCAGACCCAGGATAGCAGGGACTAAATTCCCTGGGGAAGTGACATGAACACCAATTCTTGAAGCTTAGAAGCCCCTGCCATGCACCAGAGACTACCCTCAGTGCACACAGCCCATAATACTTCCTGAGTTTTTGGCCTATTCTTTTCAAACACACAGCCATTCCTGTGTTTCCAGAGCTAAGATTATCAGGGAGTTAAGACCCTTACGCAATTCCTTTGGGACAGCGAAAGTTCTCCACCAGCCAAAGAATCGGGTCTCGGGGGAGTCTGGTTTTAAGTGAAGCAGCCCCAGGTGGTATGGGGCTGCAAGATCAGGGCCCAGATCAGGGCCCAGACCTGACGGGAGAACACACAGCCAACTAACAGATGGTGGATCGTTTCCGGAGCTTGGTCACAAAAGGGACATGCCTCAGGATGAGGCAAATTCCGTTTTGCCAAGCGATCAGCCGTCCAGCACCTGTTGTGATAAACAAGCCATATGAAGAATTTGCAACGCGGGGGAGCCCAACTCTTCCAGATCCTTCTCCAAGGCCCAATTCTGATGGAACTCTCGAAGAATGCTGCATATGCAGATTTGCTGCTGTAGGATCCAGACTGGCTCAACTTCCATCTATATTGATCAGGAGTATCATGTTGCAAGATAACATCCTCCACCAAGTCCGAAATCTGTAGGTTAGGGGCCCAGGGCCTAGAACCTGAACAGTTAGGGGCCTAGGGCCCCCTTGATGTCACTGACCCATTGTTGATTTTGGATTGCTTGTGCAACAGACCACCTTTGTCAATCTTTTCGGGACAGCGTTGAACAGGTGGGGAGCCCGTTCGGCCAGAGTGGCTGTTATGGTCGCGTTAGGGTTGAGAGGAGATGAGTTATGGGCGCGGCGGTGGCTGTCGTGCTACAGTGCCCGCGGCGCTACAAACCCGCGGGTACTGTTCACAGCAAGGCGGCGGCTACGGTTGGGCTGCTAGGGTTTAGGAATTGCTGAGGGAGGTGCAGCGGTTGCTGCTGTGCAGCGAGGGAGAGAGGGAGGAAGTTGCTACAGTACCGCGGTGCTACAGTACCGCGATTACTGTTCACGGCTGCTGTGAGAGAGAGAGCGGCGGCTAGGATTTGGGGGTCGCTGGGAACGCCGGCCGCGGTGCTCCGCCCACGGCCGGCAAGAGGGAAGGGGTTTCCTTCTAATCTCTTGCTTACTTTAGATTGATACATCTCCTCTCATTTAGAGAGGATTTACTTGGCCCCTAAGCAAGCGACTAATTAACCCTAATGGGCTAAGGCCCAATAGGCCCTTGACTCTCCTAACACTACACCCCCCGGACATGCAGCTCGTCCTCGAGCTGCGACCTAACACCGACTCGACGTAACACAAACCTAACACCTAAAAATAAGCCTTTTACATCTCGGCTTATTTTATTATTCTCAACCTGAATTGGACTCTGACTCTTTATTTTGGACTCTTGAAGATAAAGCGTGCTGGAGTGACACGTGTGCAGCCACCTGGATCCCAAGGACGCCATCTGGATGAAAGGCACGCACGTGTATGGCCACCCGGAATTGGTCGTAGTGACCAGCGAGGCGCCCTCGCGGTGGCCGGTAGCGGAATGCGACAACCCTGCGCGGTGTGCTCCCGCCGGTGATCCTATGCCTTCTCCCCATCGGATGGTTGCTGATTTTGAGTTCTCCGCCCACGAAGAAGACAAGATCCCCGACGCAACGGACGAGATCGAGGTCCTCCGCGCAGCGAAGCGCAACTTGGAGGAGCGGTGAAGGGGTGCGGGGCTGAATGACCTGCAGATCGCGCATCTCCTGCACCCGCCGACGGGCTAGGAGGCCACGTGCAGCAGCCTGCAGCTGCATTGCCGCCGACACCTGGTGGGCAGTCTCTCGTGCAATCTCCTTCATCTTCTCGATCAGCAGCAAGGCTGCTGCTGTAGCCAGTTGATTTGCAGGGATGACACGGCGCCGCCGCTTGAAGATGGTGCGCTGCCCATGCCCTATGAAGGATCGACATAAAGCAGACGAGTTTACCACGGTGGATGGCGTGGGCGATGTCGCTGTAGTGTAGACTGGCGTGGGTGCCGAACCCAACTCCCACGAGGTGATGAGGGACGGATATTTCAGCCACTGCAACTGATGGAGAGGCACCCCCGTCATGCTGTGCTGCAGCATGCCGTAGGGGAAGGGTGGGATCAGGCTGGCCAACTGCGCCTGCATGGTCTCCATGTCGCGGCCAATCTGAGCTACCACACCGGCCAAGGATTCCAACGTGAGCGTCGCGCAAGAGGACGCAAGCGACAGCCCCGAAGAAGCGGAAGGCGGCGGCGACGATGGCACGGGCAGGAACACCGGAGTTGATGGCGGAATCATGGAGGATGACAGAGGACCGAACATCTCTGATACCAAATGTTATGGTCGGCGTTAGGGTTGAGAGGAGATGAGTTGAGGGCGCGGCGGTGGCTGTTGTGCTACAGTACCCGCGGGTACTGTTCACAGCAAGGCGGCGGCTACGGTTGGGCTGCTAGGGTTGAGGAATTGCGAGGGAGATGCAGCGGTTGCTGCTGTGCAGCGAGGGAGAGAGGGAGGAAGTTGCTACAGTACCGTGGTGCTACATTACCGCGATTACTGTTCACAGCGGCTGTGAGAGAGACAGGGAGTGGCGGCTAGGATTTGGGGGTCGCTGGGAACGCCAGCCGCCGGGTTTCGCCCATGGCCGGCAAGAGGGAAGGGGTTTCCTTCTAATCTCTTGCTTACTCTAGATTGATACATCTCCTCTCATTTAGAGAGGATTTACTTGGCCCCTAAGCAAGCGACTAATTAACCCTAATGGGCTAAGGCCCAATAGGCCCTTGACTCTCCTAACAGTGGCCTTGCAGCCAGCGATCTGTCCAGAACAAGATTTGTTCCCCATTGCCAATTATAGCATCCACAACCATATTAAAGAGAGCCTGAGTATTCCGAGAGACTTGAAGTGGGAAGCCGGCCCATGGCCGAGAAGGATCAGTCTTTTCTGCCCAAAGCTAGCGGGCACGCAGTGCGTAGCCAAGAAGTTCTAGATTACGAATTCCATGCCCACCATACTCGATAGGTCGCTGCACCTTCTCCCAAGAGACCAAGCAATTTCCACCATTGGCCTTTTCCTGACCCTTCCACAAGAAGCCCCTTCTCTTATCAATAGCCTTGAATACCCATTTCGGGAGATCCATGGCAATCATGTGAAAAATAGGAGCGGCAGTCAAAACCACCTTCACCATTACCAGTTGCCCAACTCTGTTCATCAAAGCAGCTTTCCAACCTGGGAGGTAATTAGCCACCTTGTCCACTAAAGGCAGGAGCACATCTTTAGTTGGTTTACCAATCGACAGTGGAAGACCAAGGTAAGTACATAGGAAAGTCTTGACGGAGCAAGGGAGCACATTAGCCGTGAGAGCCAGCTCATCATCAGAACAGTTTATTGGAGTAACCGAGCTTTTAGTAGGGGGAGGTTTGATCTGATGTGCCGTGCCACTATCCCTGTTTGTTGGCTTGTTTAGTAGTGGAGGAGAGCGAAACCATTTGGTACTGGTGGGACGAGATCAGCGATGAGGAGGTGGGGTTATCACTCATTGGGGAAAGGGTGCTCTTGGATGCTGCCACAGTTGTGGGGTGGTGGCATACCTGACGAGGTTGGAGGCACGATGCAGCTGTCATTGAGATCGGTGTAGTTGGCAGCGGGGTGGAGGCACAGTAGGAGTAAGGGAGAGGATTCTTGGAATAAGGAGGGACTGAAAGGCCTACCTTGTCGGCGCCGGTTATCGTGAGCGTTAGACAAGGGGCAGGCAAGCGACGACAGACGAAGGGAGTGAATTGGGCTCGTAAGTTTTAAGTAGGAGAGATTTGTTAGCAAGATATTGTGTTGCTTAAAACTAAGTTCAGCATAAATTAAGTTAGCATAATGGGAATGCCTCCTTGGGTTGCTACTGTGCTACCAATTCATGGTAGCATCCCTAAAAGACCATAAAATATTCATGGTAGCATCCCTAAAAGACCATAAAATACACAATAACATCAACATCAACAAAGCCTGTAGTCCCAAGCAAGTTGGGGTAGGCTAGAGTTGAAACCCAACAAGATACCCAAGTCATGGTTCCGACACTTCAATAGCTGCTTTCCAGGCAATCCTATCCAAACATAGATCTCTAGATATATCCCAAGCTTTTAAATTCCTATTCACTGCCTCCGCCCATGTCAACTTCGGCCTTCCTCTGCCTCTCCTTATATTATTAGCTTGGCTTGGGACTCCACAGCGCACTGGTGCATCTGGCGGTCTCCTCTGGACATGGCCAAACCATCTCAACCGATGTTGGACAAGCTTTTCTTCAATTGGTTGCACCCCTAGGCGATCACGTATATCATCATTCCGAACTCGGTCCATTCTTGTGTGACCACAGATCCAACGCAACATGCGTATTTCTGCAACACTCATTTGTTGAACATGTCGAGCCTTTGTGGGCCAACATTCGGCTCCATACAACATTGCAGGTCTAATTGCTGTCCTATAGAACTTTCCTTTTAGCTTTTGGGGTACCCTCTTGTCACATAGAATGCCAGAAGCTTGACGCCACTTGATCCACCCTGCTTTGATTCTATGGCTAATGTCTGCATCAATATCTCCATCCCTTTGTAGCATCGATCCCAGATATCGGAAGGTGTCCTTTTTAGGCACGACTTGACCTTCCAAACTCCCATCTCCCTCATCCTGAGCCGTTGTGCCAAAGTCGCATTTCATATACTCGGTTTTAGTCCGACTTAGTCTAAAACCTTTAGACTCAAGGGTCTGCCGCCACAGCTCAAGTTTCCTATTTACTCCCGCCAAGCTTTCATCAAGTAACACTACATCATCGGCGAAGAGCATGCACCAAGGGATGTCCCCTTGAATGTCCCTTGTAATCTCGTCCATTACCTAGGCAAAGAGATACGGGCTCAAGGCTGACCCTTGATGAAGCCCAATTCTAATCGGGAAGTAATCAGTATTACCATCATTGGTTCGAACGCTAGTCACAACATTGTTGTACATGTCCTTGATGAGGGTCACGTACTTTGTTGGGACTTTATGTCTATCCAACCATAAAATATTCTTTAAAAAATTGAATGTATGAATCATATGGCCAACCAGCATCTGAAAACCGAGCTTGAACAAAAACTTGTGTGGAACAAAAAAGAGAAATTGACATGTGAATAGTTGCTGATGCAATTTTCATTGTCTGAACCCACCACCTGCTATTATTGAAATGCTGATTTCTCTTCTGTTCTTTTTTTACCTTCTTGCAGAAGTTATTATTCCATATCAAACTCTGCATGATGTTAGATGATGGTATGATGTATTGGTTCTTATTTATAAGATCTACCATGTGTTGGTAACACTGGGGTTGGTCTCATACCATAAATGACAAACTGCATTTGTGTTGGTCTTGATTCTTCTTTTCTGTTGAGCATATGCAATTTCAATCCGAAAAAAAATTATAACGTGTAACAACTCGTCTTCCAATCCAAAAGGGCAGTGGGCGCGGCGAAAATAGCAGGCGGCCAGGTCCTATATGGTCATGAACCTTCATCCAGTACAACCTTTTGTTATTCTTGGAAATTTGTTTCCAGTATTGTTTTGTGCTTTATGAGCTAGAACTGTCATGGGTTATTCTTTTGGATAGTTCTTATGTTTCAAGATGCAGGAAAGATGTATAAAAGTCTTGCATTTGAATAGGAAGGCATAGGGCGTAGGAAGTAGTGGTGACAGGAGGGTGTCCTAGGACCAGTGTGGCTAGCCTATGTTGGCCGACTGGAGGAGGAATATGTGTGTACAGGGAGGGGGCTTAGTCTGTTCACATGATGAGTACTTGATGTAGTTGATTTGTGCATGTCAACAGCAATGGGAGGCAAAAGGTTGGGTGGGAAAAATCTCTTCTTTCCTTTATTGATTTAATAATAATGTGTTGGCCTTACATTTATATCCAAGGGGGATGCACATCTTTTGAAAGTATTTTTCCTTCCTCTTTATTTCCTAACTGACTCCTTAAACTAAATCCTATTGTCTGCTTAATTGACGTTGATCTTGCCTTGGTTGGGAATTAAGCCGGCTGGTGGCTCTAGGGACGGCTGCTTTCCTGGCTGCCGCCCTCTCCTGCAGGCTTGCCTGTCCCAGGTCAACCTGCTGTAGCATTCTGAGCTTCGAGTGGTCAACATATTTGTTCAGAATTTTTATTAGAAATATTCTGTCTCTACTAATATAGCTTTTAGTTTTAGCCATGTGACTTCTTTGGTGACATGCAGTTCCAAGTTACCTTCAAGTGTCATCTTCCTATATTCTTATCTTTATCTGATCATCTGCGCAGGAAATGTATGACTACACACATATTCCTGGTCGGGCTGTACTTCACCGTGGCCGACACAGGCATGGTGCTCGGGCTACTTCATCTGGTCTCAGAATCAATCTTCTTTTGTGGTGCCGAAGGTATACAGGCCTTTCCCTGCAGTTTTCTTTATCTCATGAGTGCATTGCTATATGTATTTGCAGATTTCAGAGCACTGATGCCTGAGGTTTTGATATCATTGATATATTCATGTGCAGATTTGTTTTAATCCTCTGATCTTATTATCATTTATTGAAAGTGTTGATGCAGTTTAGGTGATAATTCCCTGCTTCAGTTAGTGCATTTGTTTGTTGTTTCTCTGTTCCATTTTTATTGAGTGCATTCTTTGAGGCTCATACTCATGTGACTCAATAAGTATGGTATCAGGATACAGGCCCATTTGATCAATCTTAAGCTTCAAATTAGCCAAGCTAATTGAGTAAGCATATACCCCCCCCCCCCCCCCCCCCCCCCCCCCCCCCCAAAGATTCCTCAGTTTTGTACTGAGTGCTGTCGGCTTTTGTGAGATAATATGAGAACATCCATGGTCCTATCTGATACCATGCCAAACATGCATGCACTCAAATTGGTTCCCTTGCCCCAGGGGCACCAGTCCTTTGCTGACCTGGATTGGTGCATCCACAGGAGTCTGATTGGCTGCCATATGCATCCAGCCAGGACACGGGGAGAAGGCAATTGCTTGGACAGCCTGTGCGCATGCTTTCTCTCTCACATCGCACAGCCCGCACGCATGCTTGCTCTCTCATGCCACAGCCCACACACACACACATCCTCTCACGCTGCACAGCCCACTTGATGATGCATAGGGTTGCAAACAGATCAGATATGGACAGATATCACTAATATTGAATTTGTTTTCATATTTTTATTCGGATTCAGATTCAAATACGGGTAGTGTCATCTATGTCGGATAGGGTACGATTGGATGTTAACATCATAAATATACGATTTGAGTATTTCGGTATCCATATGATACGGACAGATATGAACTACTCTAACCGGTTCGGTCTCAAATATGGCTGGAAATATCCGTACCGTTTGCACCCCTACTCTATCAGCACCATGTGCCATGCCAGCCAGTCCCAGCAGAAGCGCAGATTTTTTGGGGCATCTGCACAAGCCACCAGTGTTGGGTAGCGCTTTTGCACTGAGGAGTCTAGGCCCAGGTGCCACTCTAGTTTACCAATCAAGATCAGTTTGCATCTAGGGAGCCTGGTTGGATAGAATGCAGTTTACCAACCATGCCCAAAATGTTCAGTTCTTTACACTTAAACAGGGCAAGTGATGGTATTGTATCACATGGCTGACTGGCTCATCTTTTCTGTGTCTGCCCTTTGCTACTGGTTTGTTGCTACATGTTGCATTACCATGTTACATTTCACATTTCTGTGTGGTGTTATCCTTGATCATAGTAAAAAGGCTTGCCAATCTTGTGCATCCTCAGAAGTTTGTTTCAGTGTTATATGCGTCTTGATTTGTAAAGTTGTAGTTTGACTAATAGGGCCTTGTGAAATGCTGCAACTGAATGATTTTTTCCTATGTCAAGCTCTGTGTTCAGGGAGATGAAGAAATACCAGAAGGATTTTCCGAGCTGGTGTGGTGAATGCAAGCGCGAAAAGAGGGAAAGGCAGAGTCAGTGTGTTAAAGCAACCAAGATGGTAAGTCCCAACATTTATTTTCTTAGCCAACGCTCATTGTTGCCAATTCTTAGACACTTGTTTTTTATTTTGCATAGGCGTTTCTCAGGGGTTCTGGAGGTGCAACGATTTAGTTTGTGGCATTTATGTTCAATACAGTTTTGCGGCATACTGAACTTTGTTCATCATGGGACTTGAGAGGTGGCCATTGTAATCAACAGCCAGCTTTCTGCTAGAGTGCTAATTGATGTGATCGCAGGTGTATGTAAATGTAAACCTTATTAAATCCAGCGGAAAGAAGTGTAATAACGCGTTATAATCTGGTAGCTTCAGACCTGCAATTTCTGTGGCGTCAATCTGCTCACATTATACTGCAATGAATTTGAGTACTTTTGTTGCTAGAATTGTATAAATTAGGACGCCATAACTTGGCATGATTATTTCGTCTCACAGGAATTCCTGTTTGCTGCCCGCTCGCACCCGTCTCAGGAAACTGTGCATGCTGTTGTGGGTTTCCCTCTTCTATACCAGATGCTCCATGATATGACTTTTCCTAATGCGACAGTTCGTTTTTCATTTCTAACTAGGGACTGAGTTCTCCTGATTAATAGCAGCGTAGATTCTATTGATTAGAATCAAATAATGAAACTCTCTAATTGTGATCTTAAGAGTAGTGAAAAGAGGATGATAATTGATATTTTGAGTCATGCATTATCATATTAGTTTGATTTGTCTTGGTGATCTTATCCATATACTCCATCCGTAATATCACATCAAGTCAAATCGTACCTTATATTTGGATAGAGAGAGGATATTATTAAAAAATGGCTTAACCATTACTTCATAGTGAAATAGTCGTTTTGCTTGTATTTTTTTAACTTGGTGATTTTTCCTCTATTTTCAAAACAAACTTTGTGATTTTACATCTGTGTTTTGAAAATAAAGAGAGCTTGTCCCTATTTTGTGATTTTGACATGAATTAGACGATTCCATTTGGGCAGAATCAGCTAAGTTTTAGAAAAAAATTGATAGTATTTTCGCTAGCGCTAAAAAGTCACGTTAACTAAGTTCCAATAATCCTCGAAAAAAAAACTAAATTCCAATAATCCAGCCTTTTCTCCTGGGGTCTAACCCAGGGCCTATCCTTTCCTCTTGACGGCGCTACTGCACGGGAGTCCACCAAGAGAACACCGTCAGGTTTAATGGATCACCACTGTCACTAGTGGATCTGGTGTGGGTCTTTGCACTAAATCAGCCCTCCCAACCTTGTGCACAAGGTGCATGGCGGGTCCTCAAGGAGGTTTGAAGGAAGAGGAGCATGCGAGGATGACAGACGAGATGGGTTTGGAGGATCATCTTAAGGGGCTCGCTTAGGTGTGGGAGGAAGACGAGGATTTGAATTTTTCTGAGGAGATCGATGGCTTGTTCAAGAAAGTACACTAGTTAGCCCTGTTTAAGGTTTACACCACTAAACCCTTCAGCCACGCGACACTATTGAATGCAATGTGCAATGCGTGGGCTGCGACAACACGTTCAAGATGTGGGGGGAGAACTTGTTTCTGGTACAACTCTAGTGTTTGGGGGATTGGACGAGGACTATCGGGGGAAAAATGTACTAGGTTACCACGAAAGGTCCCCATCCATGGATAGACCAAAGGCCCAGATAAACTTCCGAGCCAGCACAACCTATCACATACAACTGGGCCACGGACCGGTCTCCCCAGAGCAACGTTCCCACTGCCTGCAGCCTGCCAAGGCGTCTGGCTCGCCCGACCCCCTAAGGGTCGGAGGCGCGTTGGTAGTTACCAACCCGCTGAAGGGTCGGAACTACGGCCCCACCCGCAGTTCCCACTCACCCGACCCCCCCGAAGGGTCGGACCCACCAACCAGACAGCAGGGCGATCCTCTTCGGCCCTCAAAGGCCAGAGGCATCGCTCTGACCCATCTCCGCGCGTGCTCCAGGCGCTCAACCCTGCCCTATGTTGTCAATATCCGCCGACCCTGGGGGGCTTCTCTAGGAAGGAACGCGGTGCGAAGGAATAGGGGGAGTCACCCATTCCTCTTCAACAACTCTGACATGGGAAAAAGGCCTACAGGGCTCCCGTATGAGGCAACCTCGTCACCCACCACGACAGGTCCTGATACGCATGCGCTATATAGGGTGGAACCCCCCGCCACTGTGTCACATACCCATGATGCCCCCGTCCTGTCCTTCACCGTGTCTCTCTCACAGGGGGTCAAAAGGACTGGACGAGCCTCACCGCCATCCGGTCAAGAGCAGGGCGGAGACCATACTCCATAGGGAAGGCCACGCCGTCGACAACCACCGCATTATCCGGATGACCAGGCAAAGCACGATCAACAGGGAAAGAGGGCGTACGGCGCCAGTTAGCTCAGTCTCTCTCTCTCAGCCCGGTCTCAGCCGACGACTTGTAACCCGGTTTCCCCTGAGCTATAAAGGGAAAACCAGGACCCTAGGGCAGGGGTTCTGCTCTCCACCCACTCGAATTAGGCTCAGTAGATAGAACACACACACACCCTCATACGCACGAGACTTGGAGGCCGCGTCCTTTCTCATGATCATTGTAGCCCCCCTTCTACAATCAAGGATCTAGCGGCATGTCACCGAATACTAGACGTAGGGACATTCTGTCGGAACCAATCTAGATCGTCTGTGTTCATCTAGCTCACCATCCGGTACCGGGCGCGTGGTCACAAGTTTAATCGTCGGTGTTGAGAGCCCCGGTTTTCAAACACCGACAGTTGGTGCGCCAGGTAGGGGAACTCCGCGCGTTACATCGAGCATCGGATGGCTAGCCACCCACGCTCCCCCTCCGTGTTACCGTTCGGTCTGCGCAACATGGCGAGGACCTACGGACCGCAGCTGACCCCGCCCAAGGGGGTCGGCAGGCATGTTCGCTTCACGTCGGGCTCCCACATCCGCTTCGGGAGCCTGGACTTCGTTTGCATGGGAGAAGGCTACGACCTGGTCCTCATCCCGCCCGACGTCTCGGCTGACCTCACTGACCGCAGTCTCGTGTCGCACCCCTCGGCAGGGACAACATAGGATCTCCACTTCTCCTTCGCCAACATCATGACGTGGTTCGCAGAGGCAGCGTCGTGCCTCTCGGCGTGGGATGCGCACTGTCCTCCCAAGGGGCTGACTCCCCCGTGTTCTGTTGTCACCAGGTCAGCTATGCCACCGCTTAAGGCGTGCAAGGCGGACCTCGAACCCAGTACACCTTCCGCGCGTTGTTAGTCACCACCTGTAGTCTTTGGTGGAGCTTCTCCGAGGCTCCAGTGCGTACTATAATGATTTGGACAACGCGTGACACTGACTTCTCCAGCCTATGGGACCCATAGGCCTTACGTCGCTTCCTCGGCGGATGCGTTGCCCTCCTCGAGTCATCAGGCTCCAAGGACTACGACTATGACCTGTCACGGGAGTGCTTCATGTGCCAAGAGGGCGTCGCCGTCATGTTCCGCACCCCCTCGACAAGATGAAGAATCATGGCCCTATTGGTTTCGGTGATTAACGGCAATTGAAGATTATTATGGCTAATGTGTGTTTTGCAGAGGCTATGCGTAGCTTAGCCATAGTGATCAATGTGAATGGGCATTAATGGTTATCACTTGGCCCCCAAGATGGATATCGTTTCGGAGTTCAAAGACAAGGTGATGAAGACCCTAGAGTGATAGGTCTAAGTGCCATAAGGAGATGAAGGGCATTTAGTATAGATAGGGCTTTATTTGATCTTTGACCGTACTATCAAGAGGGGTTGAGACTAGTAGCTTGACTTAGGAGAGCTTCATGACTTAGGTGTGGTGCACACTTGACAACCTTAGCTCTAAGAAAGCCTATGGTGACCGTAAGATAGCCTAGAACAACTTTCATATTCATCGCGACGAAAACCGAAGTTGAGAGAGCTGTTTTCTGGGTGATGGACGTTGTCCGTCGTGTCAATCAGAGGCGTGAGATGCTAGGGTATGCACCCGGAGCGTCCGTCGGCCTAACAGTAAGTTCCAGAGAAAGCTCAAGTGCGACGGACGCTGTCCGTCGGCGTGGCGTCGGACGTTGAGGAGCGTCCGTCGGCCTTCCAGAGAGGGCTGTTTTCAGCCAGTAGCATCGGACGCTAAAGTGCAGCGTCCGTCGTCTGTTTGAATGAACAAGAACTAGTCACTGGGGCAAGCGACGGAGCGTCCGTCGCCAACTTAAAAGCTAATTTTTACCAGCTCGTGGGCTAGTTGTGTGAGGGGTATTTATATCGAATCCCTTGCCTTCTCCACTTGCCTTTGCTCATTTGGATTGCTGAGAAACCTTGTGAGGTGCGAGAAGAGAGCAAGAGACCTAGAGAGAGAGTGATTTACGAATCCATCCATCAATCTTCTCTCCCTAGTTCATCTAAGAGTTCACGTGTGCATCCACTCTAGTTGTGAGGCTTGATTGAGTCAAGTGAAGATCAAGGCTTGTTACTCTTGGTGATCGACATCACCTAGACGGTCCGGTGGTGCTCGGAGGAAGGTGATCGCCGAAAGGATTGTCGGCGACCCTTCTCCATCGACTTGTTCATCGGTTGTGGGCGGTTCACCGAGCCGGAGTGGCGAAGAACCAGCCCATAGAGAGCACTCATCCCTTGCGCGGGATTGAGAGGGAGCAATACCTTGCGAGGTGCTCCAACGAGGACTACGGGGGAGTGTCGACTCCTCGATACCTCGGCAATACATCACCGTGTTAAGAATCTCTTTCCCTAGCTCTTTACATTCCGCACTTGTTCTTTCTTTCATACTAGAATTGTGTAGGATTGTTTTTCAATTCCTTGCCTTGCTACCGCTTTCATAGTCTATGGCACACTTGCGGTAGGCACGGGGTGATTGACATTTGTTTAGGATTTCATATTTGTTTTAGAAATTTGAAATAAGCCCAATTCACCCCCCTTCTTGGGCATCTTGATCCTTTCAATTGGTATCGGAGCCTTGTTGCTCTAAATTAGGCTTCACCGCCTAGAGAAAGACGTCCCATGGGGATGGTCCACCACCTATGTTTGATGGTGAGGATTTTCCTTATTGAAAAGTCCGAATGGAAGCCTATCTAGAGGCCGTGGACATTGGAGTTCTCAAATCTGTGACTAAGGGAGGATCCTTTTCATAGAGGACCCCTACTTTGAGAAGCATAATGCCATGGCGAAGAATATCCTCTTTCGCGGCATATGCAAGGATGTCTTGAACCAGGTGCATAATGCCAAAAACACATTCGAGTTGTGGACCACTATTTGTGCGCTTCATGAAGGCACAAAGAGTGAGCATGAGGAACGCTATCACTTGGTCATGGAAAAGCTCCATTCCTTCACTATGCTTGCTAATGAAAATGCAAATGAGATGTATTCACGTCTTAACATTCTTTTAGAGGAATTGAATGGATTTGGGCTCAACCAAATGCAATCGGCCGATGTGGTGCGCAAGATTCTTTGTGTCTTGCCAATTGACAAGTTTGGCCACATCGTCATAGTGCTTCACCAAGGAGATCTCTCTACATCTACACCAACACAAGTGTTGGGTAAGATCAATGCTCATGAGATGTACATGAAGATCAATGATGGTTCTTCATCCTCCTCCAAGAAGAAAGACAAAGAGAAAGAGGAGAAGAAAGACTTGGCCCTCAAAGCTTCCACCAAAGAGAAGTGCAAGATCCAATTGGTGGTTGAGGACACAAGTGAAGATGATGAAGACAACATCGCTCTCATGGTGAAGAAGACCACCGAGATGTTGAAGAGGCTAAACAAGAATGGAGTCAAGTTTGACTCAAAGAAGAAGAAATTCTTCACAAGCTCTTTAAGGAAGCCCATCTCCCAAATGAAGTGCTACAATTGTGGGATTCTTGGTCATATAGCTCATACATGCACTGAAGAGAAGAAATACAAGTTCAATAACTACAAGAACAAAAAGGTTGCACAAGATGATTCAAGCGATAATGACAAGAAGCAAGACAAGCCTTACAAGAAGAAGAACTTCGACTTCCACAAGAAGAAGAGTGATGGCAAGGCTTACATTGTTGGAGATTGGCTCATCGACATTGAGGATTCAAGTGAGCCCTCTGATAGTGATAGTGAAGATGAGAAGGTGGTCACATTGGTGATTGGTTCTTCTACTCCACCGCTACCTCCTCCATCATCACCGGGCTCATCCTCTACACACCTATGCCTCATGGCTAAAGGTGACAAGAAGGTACAAAAAAGAGGATGATGGTGATAGTGACTCAAGTAGTAGTGATAGTGATGATGAAGCACCTTCCTATGATGAGCTAATTAAAATTTGCAACAAATACTCAAACATCATAAGGAAGTACAAAGCTAAAAATGACAAACTACTTGAGATCCAAGGAAACTTGCATGATAAGCTTGATGCCTTGTCTAGTGCTACTGATGATTTGAAGCTTTAGAACACATCTCTCACATCTAGCACTAGGGAGCTCAAAGACTCACTCAAGCAATAAAATGAGAAACATGATAAGCTTGAGAGGTCATCACAAGAGCTCCACACAAGGTATAACTTGCTAAAAGATGACTATAACCAAGTGAGAAATGAACATGGCACACTTGTGGTAGCTAATGAATTGCTTACACATGATCTTGCTACACATGTTGCTATTAACTAGGTTGTTTAGTGTGATAGTGCTACTTCTTGTGAGGACTTGCTTGATGATGTTGCTAGTGAGCAAATTGCTAAGTGCAAGGGCAAGAAGGTAGTTGAAGCCGACAAGTATGATGACTATGTGAAGATGAGGGAAGAGAACTCAAAGCTCAAGGAAGAGCTAATCAACCTCAAGGCAAACAAGCCCTTCACTATCAAGTCAGCCAAGGAAGATGACAAGGATGCTACTACCTTGATCAACATACTTAAAGAAGAAAATGCAAAGCTCAAGAATGAGAAGATCAAGTTACCAAGTGGCTTGGAGAAATTCACCAAGGGCCACAACCTTCTAAGTGAGCTCTCTATGAACACCATCATGAAGAATGATAAGATGGGTGTTGGGTTCAAGGAGAACCAAGTGATGAAGGCCAAGGTCAAAATTGAAGCAAATAACTATTACAAGAACAAGGCCATGAACAACAACTATGACAAGCCAAAGCCTAAGCCAAGAAGATGCTTTGAGTGTGGTCAAGTTGGTCACTTTGCTTATGATTGCAAGACTCCACCACCCTAGACCTTGCCCAAGCACACAAGGCCATTGCTCATGATGCACACTTCATCATCAACAAGGATTCCAAGGGTAGACCACTAGCTGTGTTTCTTGGTCCCAAGATGAAGAACAAGCCTAAAGTGTTATGGGTTGCTAAGGAGTTGGTTGACAAGGCTATGGGTCCCCGCCAAGTGTGGGTTCCCAAACAACAAGCTTAACTCTAAGTTGCTTGTGTGTAGGTGAACTACAAGACCGGTGGGAGACATTGGGTAATTGATAGTAGTTGCACTCAACATATGGCCGGCGACCCCCAGATGTTCACCACACTTGATGAAGATTGTGCAAATCAAGACAGATTACCTTTGGGGATAATTCAAAAGGCAAAGTGCAAGGGCTTGGCAAAGTGGCTATCTCAAATGATCAATCAATATCAAATGTCTTGTTAGTGCAATCTTTGAGCTTCAACTTGCTATCGGTTAGTCAACTATGTGATCTCGGGTTCCAATGTATTTTCACTCCCAATGAGGTAGTTGTGACCAAGATTGAAGATTCATCATTGATATTCAAGGGGTTTCGGCACAACAATCTCTATCTAGTGGACTTCACTTCAAGTGATGCTAGTTTGCAAACATGCTTATTCTCCAAGTATTCATTGGGTTGGCTATGACATAGAAGATTAGCACATATGGGCATGTCAACTTTGAAGAAGCTTGTCAAGAAGGAATTTGTTAGAGGAATCAAGGATGTGATGTTTGAGAAGGACAAACTATGTAGTGCATGTCAAGCCGGCAAGCAAGTGGCAAACACTCATCCAACCAAAGCTTTCATGTCAACCTCAAGAGTCCTAGAGCTACTCCACATGGATCTATTTGGACCTACCACCTATGCTAGCCTTGGAGGCAATCTCTTTTGCTTGGTGGTAGTTGATGACTACTCTAGGTACACTTGGGTATTCTTTCTTCAAGACAAGGGAGAGACAACCGAAGTATTCAAGAAGTTTGCAACTAGAGCACAAAAGGAGTTTGATGTGAATATCACGAAGATTAGAAGTGACAATGGCACCTAGTTTGTGAACACCAAGATTGAAGACTATCGTGATGAAGTTGGCATCAAGCATGAAGTGTCCGCCACATATACTCCACAACAAAATGGTGTGGTTGAGAGAAAGAACCGGACTCTAATCACTCTTGCTAGATCAATGCTTGATGAGTATAACCCCCCTGAGAAGTTCTGGGCTGAAGCAATCAACACCGCATGCTATGCGGCCAACCGACTATTTGTCCAAAAGCTTCTCAAGAAGACACCCTATGAGCTTGTGAATGGGAAGAAACTGGATATATCATTCTTCCGGGTGTTTGGATGCAAAGTATACATCTACAAGAAGCGTCAACACTTGGGCAAGTTCCAAAGGCGTTGTGACATTGGTTTCCTTGTTGGTTATTCGCTTAAATCCAAGGCATACCGTATATTTAACAAAGCCACCGGCTTAGTTAAAGAAACATATGACTTGGAGTTTGATGAAACTAATGGATCCCAAGGAGCGCTTGAGAATCTTGATGATGTAGGTGATGAACCCTTGAGGGAGGCTATGAAGAATATGCCTGTTGGTGCTATCAACCCACAAGAGGTGGAAGATGGTGAAGTCGATGCAAATCAAGAGCCTTCTCCACCTCGCACGCCTCAGGTTGATGAATAACAAGTGAGAGAAGCACAAGAAGACACCTTCATCCCTTAAGATCAAGCCGAGGCGAAAACTCAAAATGTTGACGCACCACATCCCCCTCCTCAAGAGACTAATAGAAGATCTACACCTATACTTCAAGCTCATCCACAAGACCTTATCATAGGGAGTCCATCAAGGGGGTAACAACTTGATCTAGACTTGCTTCTTATGTTGAGCATCACTCCTTTGTTTCCTTTGTTGAGCCTACTAATGTGGAGGATGCACTTGCGGATCCGGATTGGGTGAATGCCATGCATGAAGAGCTCAACAACTTCACCTGGAACAAAGTGTGGACACTCGTAGAAAAGCCCAAAGGAGCAAGAATTATTGGCACCAAGTGGGTGTTTCAGAACAAGCAAGATGATCAAGGCGTGGTTGTAAGAAACAAGGCAAGATTGGTGGCAAAGGGGTTCTCTCAAGTTGAAGGTCTTGATTTTGGAGAGACCTTTGCCTCGGTTGCAAGACTAGAAGCCATATGTATCCTTTTGGCGTATGCTTCACATCACAAGATGAAACTCTTTTAAATGGATGTGAAGAGCGCCTTCTTAAATGGTTTCATTAATGAACTTGTCTATGTCTCACAACCTCCCGGGTTTGAAGACCCAAATTTGCCTAATAATGTGTATAGGTTGTCCAAGGCACTCTATGGATTGAAGCAAGCTCCAAGAGCTTAGTATGAGAGGCTAAGGGACTTCCTACTCAAGAAGGGCTTCAAGATCAGGAAAGTTGATACCACACTATTCACCAAGAAGCTTAATGGAGAGATCTTTGTTTGCCAAGTATATGTCGATGACATTATATTTGGGTCAATAAACCAAGATCATTGCAAGGAGTTTGGTGATTTGATGTCCAAAGAGTTCGAGATGTCGATGATTGGCAAGCTAACTTTCTTTCTTGGCTTCCAAGTGAAGCAAATGAGAGAAGGTACCTTCATATCTCAAGAGAAGTACACTCAAGATGTGGTCAAGAAATTCAAGATGGAGGATTGCAAGCCAATCAAGACCCCAATGCCTACTATTGGACATCTCGATCTTGATGAGGGAGGTAAACCGATTGACCAAACTCTCTATCACTTGATGATTGGTAGTTTACTTTACCTCACCGCATCTAGGCCAGATATCATGTTTAGTGTGTGTATGTGTGCTAGGTTCCAAGCTAATCCTAAGGAATCACACTTAAGTGCCATAAAAAGAATCCTTAGGTACATAAGGCACACCCCTAGCATTGGCCTTTGGTATCCCAAAGGAGCTCCCTTCCAACTTTTGGGTTATTCTGATTCGGATTATGCCGGGTGTAAGGTTGATAGGAAGAGTACCTCCGGAGGGTGCCATTTGCTAGGAAGATAACTTGTTTCTTGGTCCTCAAAGAAGCAAAATAGTGTGGCTTTGTCTACCACCGAGGCAGAATACATAGCCGCGGGAGCATGTTGTGCACAAATCTTATACATGACCCAAACACTTTTTGATTACAGCGTGGTTTTAAAAGATGTTCCACTCTTGTGTGATAATGAAAGCACCGTAAAACTTGCAAACAACCCGGTTCAACACTCTCGCACAAAGCACATAGATATTCGTCATTACTTTCTTAGAGATCATGTGGCTAAGAAGGATATCTCACTAGTTGGAGTTAGGAGCAAAGAGCAATTGGCGGATATCTTCACAAAACCACTCTATGAAGCAACCTTTTGTAGGCTGCGAAGTGAGTTAAATGTGCTTGATCACGCTAACTTCACTAAAAAATGATCTTGAGTGAACCAACCATGCATTCATATGTATTATAACATGTTTAATTTAGTAATGCACATAGGCTTGGCTAACGCGGTTAAGATAACCGCCCTTAAAGTGTGTGACAAAGTTTAACCGCGGTTTAAACTTGCAAGCAACCTAGATTCAAATTCCAAGTAATGCATAGCATATGCATGTGTTGTTTGCCGTTTATTTTCGGTTAAGTTTGAGCATCCGCTGGGTTCGTTCACTTAGGGGGAGCATTCCAAGCTCAAGATGTTTCTATACCCCTCTTGTGGCCCTATGTTGTCTCTTTGCGCTTCCATTCGACTATTTTGAGCTAAAAACTAAGTCTAAAGCCTATGGCAAACTAATTGCAAATGAGAGTTTGAGAGATGGTTCCCATATCAAGTCCAATCAAGTGTTATTTGGTTCTTATTGGGATTAGGACTTGGTTGGGAGAGCGTTGCAAAAATCAGATTTGAAAAACCTTTTGAAAAACGCGTCGGACGCTGCCGACGGACTCTCGACCCTCTATGCCTCAGCGTCCGTCACGATTGTTCGCAGAGCAAAGTCGCTCGCTGAGGGGCGATGGACGCTGTCCATCGCAGGGGCGTCAGACGCATCTCAAGAATTTTGGCCCCTCAGGACCCCCACTGTAAGGCCGACGAATGCTAGCCAACGGACGCTCTCCACAGCGTCTGTCGCACTCTGATGGAGCGTCCGTTGCTCCCATCCGGAGCGTCCGTCGCCAACTTACAGAGCGGATATTATTTCTAAAATCTCATCCCTTCTTCTCGGTCGGTTTCAGTCCCAGATCCGTATGCCGCCGTTACCTTCTCTGCCGCCCTAGCCGCCACAAGCACTCACTTCCGTGCGCCACCGCTCGCCCAAACCCTTCTGCTCCGCGCCGCTCTTCACCAGAGCCCCTCATCGTCGGTGATCCGCTGCTCTGCCTAGCACCGCAAGCTGCTCTTCCCCTATCGCTCTCTCTCTCTGTGCACGCATTTTGAGCCACGCAGAGGGGCTTTTGCGCCGCCGAGGTGTTGCTCTCCAAAGGATATCCCTCCGATCACCCGAGCAGAGGCTTTCTTCGTGTAATCCTCTCCTCCTCTGTTAAGGTTGCGGACTGTGACAAATTGACCGAGGGTTCTCACCTTATTCTATTTTTGTCACTTGGCTTGAGGTATTTGGCAGAGTCGATCTCACTTACCTATTTCATGCTTCTAGATAGTATCTCTTGTCTCTAGTTAAAATGCTTATGAGTTATATATCCTATCTATCTATCGTGCAACACGGTCAGTTGGCAGTGACAGTTAACTCGGAGCAAAGCCCATGAGTAAGGAACGAGGCAAAGCCTCGAGAGTGACAGTCCAGGGATTTCAGAGCCACTCTTTTGGATTGATTGGACAGTGTCAGTTGGTTGATCAGCTGTCAATGGATTCTTTTTGGGATTCTGTGTCAGTGGCCGTTGTTCCTTTCAGCGACAGTTGAGTTCTTGTTCTTCCCGTGCCTAGCAATGGCACGCACGAAGAATGCAGGCCCGGTCCCTGGTAGTGGTGGTGACCCTCCACCTCCACTGTGTCCACCCACTGATTGGGGGAAGGGCAAGCAGAAGAAGGTGTCGAAGAAGCGGAAGAGGCCACTGATGGATCCAGCCTCAGTGGCAGCACTTACAACGGTAGAGACAACAGAGATTGCCAAGCGGGGTGGACGTTGCGCCGGCTTGAGGATTGACTCCTCACCTCGCCGTGGACGTGTTGTGAGTTCCCCTCGCAGTCAGAGACAGAGTCTGAGCCCCCAGAGGCTGTAGAGGGTGAACAGACAGAGCAGGCAGAGGCCACAGGCCACTCTTCAGTTCAGGAGTTGATGGCTAGATGGGTCACTCGTTCTCGCGGCTCGGCGCCATCTAGGCCCGATAGTCCGCCTGAACCTCGTCTGCTAGACCCAGTGAGGCATTAGGTTCACACCCTCATGGCAAAGCAGATCTAGACACTACTCTTTGTTGACTTCTAATCTTGGTTCCCCGGTCAGCGAGACCCTCGTGCCGGTTTAGCTTTCTACACCACCTTGCACGAGGACTTCTATCGAGGCTACGTCAAGATAGACGCAACACTGCGTGCACACTGAGTCTGCCCTTTCCAGTGCATAGTGAACATAGGTGGCCCAGATATTGCTCAACAGCTACAGTACCTATAGGGCCTGACCGGGCTGTTGGGTCGTGTTGGCACCTACCAAGAGGACTGGGTGAGATAGTTCTATGCTTCGCTGTGGATCTCTCCTGAACATGAGTTCATTCACTATGGGTTTAGAGGACGAGACTATAGGGTTACCGCCTCCCGATTCAGAGAGTTTTTTCACCTTGAGGCATCAGAGACACGGGTACATAGCTTGTGCTACGGTGACAAGGAGGCACCTCGTCGACCACACGATGGAGTGGTGCCGTCAACTGAGTTTGTGAGGCCTTGCTTCTTGCAGCCATTTGGAGACGGGTCCAGTCGCACTCCGTGTGATCTCACGCCGCTGGTTCATACTCTGCACAAGGTACTCAAGCATACCATTCTTCCCAGAGTAGGAGCCCGAGAGACACTTACTCTACTTCAGTCGTGGCTCCTAGGTCACGTCGTCCGTATGGAGAAGTTTGACATCTGGGATCTACTTGTCAGTGAGATGGAAGACATCATAGCAACAGGCTTCAGAGGTCACTGGCAGCTCCAGTATGCTCATTGGATTTCTTTCCTAATGGTTTCTCAGGGTGAGTCAACAGTGCTGCTTACCACACTTACCTAGTCAGCCACCGCCTTTCCAGAGTATAACATGAGTCAGCTAGTTCTTCATGGTGGCAGAGGGCATGGCAGATGTGCCAGGGTCCTCACACTCGACAGACCAGGATTCCACCATAGTCTGAGGAGCAGCAGGAGGCTACTGTTCAGAGGCTAGCAGAGGCAGAGCTTGCAGATCTTGATGCTCAGATAGATGCTGGCACCGATGACACCTACCGAGAGGACCTACCTTCCGACAGCTTAGACGAGGACTACCGATCGATCCCAGAGTATGTACCCAGGTCACATGACCATGAGGCCGGTGGGTCAGGTGTAGCTCCAGCTCTAGCCTCAGCTACTTCAGAGGCCACACTTCTCTCTATCCTTTCGAGGATGTAGGAGGAGCAGTCCAGACAGGAAGAGGAGCAGAGGAGGTCTAGAGGCTCACAACATAGCAGCTTGCAGCCCAGGCACAGACACAGGCACGACAGGACGAGTTCCAGCTCCAGTTCCTGGTCTATTAGCATCAGCAGACCAAGATACAGAGGCAGTAGACAGAGATACTCAACCGTCTTCTTAGGTCTAGCTCCGGACCGTCAGTTACACCTTAGCTTGGGCTACCTGGCACCTCTTAGCAGCAGTTTACCTCACAGCCAGATCCCACAACTGTTGTGCTACCGACTCCAGCGTTACAACCTAGTGGGCTTTAGAGTCAGGCATCAGCCTTGCCAGTCTACCAGACTCCGATGAACCAGGTGTCATCATGGTTAGCCTCCCCCGGTGAGTTTCAGAAAGGTTTCACACCTACTCGGGGGAATACCATAGAGGAGGCTAGTCGTGACCTCATGGCCTCTTACAGAGAGATCACATGCGAGGATTCACCAATAGGAGCAGCTCTTGACACTCAGCCAGTAGAGGTTCCTCCTCCAGCGATGGGCAGTCACTTGTCCTCAGTTGCATCATCAGAGGTCGGACCAGACTGCTCAGCTCAGACGGTGACCACCCCTCCTCTAGTTGCTATTACTACAGATGCTACCACAGTTGCAGCAGAGGCAATAGAGTCAGAGGCACCAGCTCAGTCAGAGGGTCAGCCAACAGATTTAGTGCTAGTAGTCACCCTTATAGAGCTTGCAGTGACACCTTCCCCTCCGCCTCGAGTCTACTCTCGTCGGGTCGCTGGACCCGCTACTACTGAGGCAGGACCGTCACAGCCTCAGGGCTAGTTAGGAGAGAAAGCAGCAGCTTCACACGCACCAGCTCCAGCTCTCGAGGTTCCACCAGCTGAGCCTACCCAGATAGCTTTAGTACGAGACACTCAGGGGGAGGACTCGGATGATTCAGATCTTTTAGAGTTCATCATTCTTGATCGCAAGGCTGCAGCTTCCTCGGCTCCACCTCCAGCTCTAGATGCGTAGTTTTTGGTGCTAGACGCCAAAGGGGGGAGAGAGAGTCGAGTTTCAGAGATAGGGGGAGAGGATGTGAGATAGGGGGAGGGATTTGATTCTTATGTGTGTGATTTTATTCCCCGTACTCTTGCATCATGTCTATGTTTCATGCATTGTATACATGTGTGATGCTTGTGCTTGTGAGATACTTGTTTGTGTGACAAACTCTTGTTTTTCACTAATATATCTTGTGAGTTGTCACCACTTGTTTCATGATATGTCTCTATGCTCTAATGGTATTTGTGCTTCCATGACATACTCCGATATATCTTTGAGCATATCATGTGAGGTACACCAATTCTATTTCATATCTATGAGTACATGTTGTGGCTTGGCTTGGATGAGCAAGTATCATTTACTCTTATTCACTAACCCTTGCTCAAACCAACCAAGTCACTTGAAATCCTAACCATTCAACTCTTATATCTTATACTCGAGGATTATTGTCATCAATCACCAAAAAGGGGGAGATTGAAGAATCATGCTGTCATGGAACCGCCCGACCTATAAGAGCACTAGTGTAATGGTCACCATTTTTGACGACACTATCACACTAGAGCCCATATAAGCCCGGTAGTCCTTGAAATCTCGAAGGATTTCAAACCACAATAAGTAACAACCTGAGATCGTACTTGATTCAGTAACCACACATTCACAGTGATGAGTTCAAAATGAAATAATATTACATCAGAGTTTAACTAAGTGTTATTACAACACTGAGTTCAAATAAAAGTAGCAGAAGTCTTAGTTTTGAACCACATCTTGCAAACTATTTTAAATATCATACGGTGCCAGAATTTTTACAATCCCATCAAAAGCAATGAGAAGAGACATCAGAAGCCACCTTTGCCCAAGGTCGTCACTCATCATCACATGCAGGGTAGAGGCATGCCTGACAATAGCCAGAATAGACCATACCATCTGCAACAAGGGTAAACAAACCATGAGTACTCAATTGTACTCAGCTAGACTTACTCGACAGAAAGATAAATATATAACCATATGACACTTCAAGGATGATGTAAGGCTTTATCAGGTGGAGCTCATGAGATAGCATACTTTTGCATAAAAGAACATTGCTTACTCACTCTAGTCTTTCAAGTTTAAAACATCTCTTTTAGCATCAAGATTAAGTAGCATTAACCAACTCTAGATTAGCACCTGATCTAGAGCAATCACTGAAATATCATCACAATAATAACCATATCATGTTTGGCATGTAAACCATATAACCATCTTTTGGTTGCTTATTCGAGTTCAAGTTTCTACAGTGGGAGGAAGATCTTTCAAGTTTCTCACTGACGGGGAGAGACCACGATTCGAATCGAATTCCTATCTAGCTGGAGGTTTATTCCTCAATCATACCCAAGTCTACCCCGCTGGGTTGACTTATTCGGGTCACCTTCAATATAGTTCGGGTAGCCGCGGGCCTCCAGGTATAGGCATGAATAGCGATCCACGAATAGCCATGTCGATCAAGTAGTGCCTGCCCTTGGTGCTAGGCCAGGACGATAAGGATACTTGCCCACGGTCTAGTATGCCGCTCGCTGTCCTTCATGACCCAAATAGGAGATTTTGGACCGAACGTACAGAGTTAGGCTTCGCGGTCGAAACGAGTTATTCGGCCAGCTATGAAGAAGGCATGCATTCAATCTCGGCACATATCCAACCATGGTCTAGTGCCTAATGACATAGGCGGAGAGAACCCGCTCACAAGACCTCCAAGTGAAGTGGCTCACATACACCTTGTCCGCCCGGTCTCGATTTATTACTTCCACATGGTTATTTTCCACGATAGCAAATATAGCCAACCGTGACCAGTACCACCTATCATCGTGGGGGATGTGTTGGTATTTCTTATGACTATTGGATAAATCCGCAAGTGCACAGATTATACCATTGTAGCACTTCATCTAGGAGTATTCCAAGGTATCGTAATTTATATTTTCCCAAGGGAAAGCTAGGCTAGAAATGATAATTAGAGAGAGATCCTAGAGAGTACCTTAACTTAGTACCAACTAGTATAGGGGGGTAAACGATATATGTGATAGGAAGGGTTGATGAATGAATAAGCTAAGGTAAATGATACTTAGAACGAACTAGATAATATAGCTAGGTGGGAGGACAACGAGAGAGTAAAGGGACTCATGTGTAATTCACTCTACTTCAATATACTTAGCCAATTAACTAGTCTAAACACTATAGTTTGCCTCCTCAATACAAGTATGCTAGGCGAGGGGATAGATTAGTAGGAGGACAAAACTCCTACCGGACCGTGCCCTCTTCTTACGGGGGCCTTACCTTTTAAGAACTTGCCTAAAAACACGTGGTGGAATACAAAGACTAGACAAGGCTGCCACTATCTTGCTAGCTACCACAACTATCCGTGAAACAAGCGGTAACCAGTGATAAGGTGATGTATAAGCACCACGCTTACACACAACTTATTACTTTGACTATGATCTATAATCAAAGCACCCTATGACAGGCAATGATCGCATATGGGAAAGGCCACAAGGATCACAGACTATTGATGTAAAGGCTATTAAAGAGCAAAAGCATATAACAATACTATATCTAGTATAGTAATGCTCAAAGTAAATACTAAGTAAAGTAGATAGAAAAGTAATATATTGATAAAGATAAAGTCTTACAAAGAAGGAAAGATACAAGAGCTATACCAGACTTTCCAGAAGACTACTCCGAAAATCCCGAGCGCAGCTCGACTCAACTCTAACTCCCACTCTAGACTAACTACTAGAACAATCTAAGGAATAGACCTTGTAGGCTTATTCACCATGTGTAGAGAGGGTGGTATGAGCCTCTATTTATAGTGGGAGGTGGAGTAGGGGCTACTCCATCGCCACATCAGCGATCCAGGGGGCTTCAATCCTCCACCCTTGGATCCAACCGACCATGGACCGCCTTTGGATGGATGGTGTTGATTTCCAACATGTGTGAGTGGGTATGGCGGTTGGCAGGAGGTGAACCGACCTAGGGGGTGGTCGGCCGACCCCCCTATGGTCTGTGGGCCACCCTCTGGTCTTCTAGATGCAGCCCCACTGGTCAGGGACCAAGTGGGGTCTTGGTGGGCCCAGGTGATGGTCGGCCGACCCCCCCTTGGGGGCTCTAGCCCACCTCAGCCTTCCAGGTGCTGGTCCCACTTTTCATTGGTGTTGGATGTTGGTCCTGAGGTGGTTGTCACGTTTATCTCCTTTGTGTGGGCCCATGGATCCAGGTGCTTTGCTTGTGAGCCATTGAGAGAAAGCACAGAGTGATCCAAGGGTTGGAATTCACTCTAAGGTGCTTCTCCTAGATCATGGCCAAGAGGGGAGAGCTAGTGGGCCCATAGGGTGGTTGGTCGACCCCCTATGTGGGTCCCACTAGCTTTCCTTTGCTCCATTTCTTCATTCCTGCAATCAAACACTCCATGGACATGTGGAACTTGTTATTTGATAAAGCATGCTCATGATGTGTTTGTTTATCCTTGATCCTGAGGTTGTTGGCAGCATTTTGGTTAAGTAAAAGTATATCATTCTTGGTGCAAACAAGATCCCCCAAGCTTAACCTTTGCTCGTCCCGAACAAACAATTAAACTTAGCTCGATGGATCAGGAGTTGCTACTATGCTTCATATTTCAAGAGTACTAAATCTACAACAATCATATTTCTCTTTTGAATGGAAAAATTAGCAATAAAGACTCACCCATATTACCTTAGTCCTTCATGGGGCTTGTAGCTTTATCCTTTGTCTTGGGAAGTTGAGAGATAGAACAACTTGACTTTGTTGACGGTAATTACGAGCTATTTTATTACCATCAAAATACTGTCAACAACCTCATAATCGAAGGAAATCAAGCATAACCTGAACATATTGTGCCAAATAACTAGTTCCACATGTCCCTTGACTATTTGATGCAGGTAATGACAAATGGGGACTTTTGGGAGCTAGTGGGCCCACTTAGGGGTCGGCCGACCACCCTATGGGGACACTAGACCTCCCAAGCCCCCATGATCCAAGATCCACCCTCTAGAACACCCTCTACCCCTTGGATCCAAGTGTGCCTCTTACCAACGGTCCAGATTCACATCACAAGGATCCATTGCCCACATCAATGATATCAGCGTGACAAATCAACTCAGAACCGAAATCCAACACATATGATAGGTGGGACCAGCAGTGAGAAGGCAGAGGTGGGCCACAGGCCCCTATAGGCGGTCGGACGACCTATAGGTGGACCCCACAAGCCCCCACTTGGTCCCTGACTAGTGGGCCACCATCTAGAAGGTACAGGAGGGCCCACATGGCAGCATGGGCGGTCGGCCGACCACCCATATGGCGGTTTCACCCCCCTCAACTGCCTCACTCACTCCCCACATGATGGAAATCAACACCCTTGATCCTTAGGGGGTTCTAAAGTCGGTTGGATCCAATGGTGGTTGATTAAGGTGACGCAGATTGCTGACATGGCACCAGAGTAGCCCTTACTCCACCTCTAGCTATAAATAGACCCCTAGAGCTCCCTTCTCATTTGTGCCTCATTGGAGAAACATTACTCCTTAGTCTCTTAGCGGAGCTCTCTAGTAGTGCTATGGTGGTTGGAGGAGTGTGAAGGAAGTCTTCTGGAGAAAGCCTCGGGCCTGTCGGGAATCTTCTCTGGAGTTCTTCCTCATCGGATGCGAGTCTCTTGTAAGTTTAGCACTTGTAAGTGACTACTTATGAGATCTTTATAGTATTTAGTATTCTAAATCTGGTTTAGCTGTTATACAACTTTTCACGCTTGTTCATCGCTTTGCTCTGAGTAAAGTGCTTTAATCTTAGGCCAAGGTTAAAGTAGTAAGATAAGTGTAGACGTGGTGTCTAGGCTAGATCTTACCTTTGTAAACCGCTTATCGCGTGGATTGTTTGTGGATGCTAGTAGAAGGTGACAGCTCTATCTAGTCTTTGTATTCCACCACGCGTGTCAGATAAGTTCTTAAAAGGTAGGGCTTCAATACAACTTGACGACGCGGTCCGGTTAGAGTTTTTTCCTCTTTCTGATCGATCCCGTCACCTCCTGCAAGAGAAGGGCCGATAAGGCCAGTATAACCAGCTATCCCTTGTTAGATATCTTTGCTATATCGAACCTCTCAACTCAGTTATCATAGTCTCCCTTGATCCATCATAGGACATCCATATTCCTAGTTAACTCACTTCTCGTTCCCCGAGGAAAATACGATACCTGGAATACTCCCGGTGAAGTGCTACAATGGTATAATCTGTGCGCTTGCAGATTTATCCAATAGTCATAAGAAATACCAACACGCATTTCTGGCGCCGTTGCCGGGGATCGGTAGCTGTTTTAACTAGCACCCTTTGGTCCTATTTTATCTTTGTTTGAATTCATCCTTCCACTCCACATACACATATGGATCAAACCCCACTTATCGAATATGGTGCTCCAACAGGCGCTAGCTTGGAGCCACCTAAATCATCTCAGGCCGTTCTGGCCGTTCGTTATGAGCTTCGCCCAAGTCTCATAGCAATGGTTCAGGAAAAACCATTTTCTGGGGACGAAGACGAGAATCCCTATACTCATATACGTGACTTTGAACAACTTTGTTCATGTGTCCACATCCAAGGGATGAGGCCAGTTACCCTTAAGTGGAAGCTATTTCCGTTTTCTTTAACGGGAATAGCCAAACGATGGTACACTCGCCACGTAGATGACGCGAAAGGAGACTGGGAAAAATTGATGCCTAAATTATGTTTGGCATTCTTCCCTATACCTTGCGTCATTCGTCTTCGAAAATAGATCATCAATTTCTCGCAAAGAGAGAGTCTCTGGGTGATGCATGGGCCCGTCTTTTAGATATAGTATCTTCAGGCCCTGATCTCTCTATAACCGAGCCTACAATGTTACAACATTTTTATGGCGGTCTTAGCAGAGATTCCGCGCAACTCCTTGACATATCTTCCGGGGGAGCCTTCCTATGTTTACCCTGTGCAGGGAAGAGTCTTCTCACGAAGATTCTTGATAACACCCCCTTATTAACGTATATTATGAAGGACCCGCGGAAGAATAGAAACGAGCCCCCAGAATAGAAACAACATCAATAGCCGAAACTCTCCCCTCTACATCTCAAGATCCTGCTATCGAACTTGAACCACCAAGGGAAGAAGAAATTCATCCCTTGGAATTTCCCCTTGATATCGAGGCTGATTTATTTTCCGATTTTGGAAATGCCTTGAACCAATCTGTGCAAAAGAAGTCTACTGCTCGAAAAGCTTCGAACCACCACATCCCTAGTCTCATAGAAGAATCCTATCTCTAGGAGATGGTTCAAGAGCTAGCCTCTATCATGAGCAATGAGTGGTTAGAAGAGGCCGAATCTTCATTCGAGCCAATTTGAATTCTTTCTTCCTCTACAACCATTCCTTGTCAAATCAATAGAGCAAAGTTTGACTCTCTCTACGATCCTGCCGTAGGAGTTAGCATTATGTCTAAGTCATTAGCTAATGCTCTCCTAGGCAAGGTAAATCTAACTCCAACCAATAAATTCTTGAAGCTTCCTTCAGGACAATTGATTGAGAGTTGTGGTATTGCCCAGACCATTCCTATGCTAATTAACAAAGTCAACATCGTCTTAAATTTCTTCATTTTTGATATAGAGGAATTCAACTTGTTAATTGGACATCCACTCATGAGATTCCTTGATGGATCTCTTGATGGAAGTCTTAAGGGTCATCTTGGGAGCAGCATCAAACTCTCGATTCCGCTCACCAATTACATGAACACCATGACGAAATCGCTCCCAAAATTTGACCCCATAGAGGAAGTGATGGTTGCATCTCTTCTAGAATCATCTCATCCTGATCTAGAAGAAGAGGCCAAAGATTTCATCCAGGAAGAAGATGATCTAGAAGAACCCATAGATCTGGAGAAATCCAAGCCCCCATCTAAGCCCTCTATAGAACTTAAACCCCTTCCAGCTGGTTTAAAGTATGTGTTTCTAAATGACGATTGTGAGGCCCCTGTGATCATCAGTGACAAACTCTCTCCTGAAGAGTCCTTCAAACTCCTCACCATCTTGGAAAAACATCAGTTAGTCTTAGGCTATTCTCTTCAAGATCTCAAGGGCATTAGTCCCGCTCTTTGCACACATCGCATCCCCATAGAACCTGAGGCCCTTCCATCTAGAGAGCCCCAGCGTAGATTGAATAATGCGATGAGAGAAGTAGTGAAGAAGGAAGTCTTGAAACTCTTGCACGCGGGGATCATCTACCCCGTTCCTCATAGTGAATGGGTTATCCCTGTGCAAGTTGTGCCTAAGAAGGGAGGTATGACGGTCTTTCAAAATGATAAGAATGAGTTGATTCCTCAATGAACCGTCACGGGTTGGAGAATGTGTATAGATTACCGAAAACTTAATAAGGCCACAAAGAAAGATCACTTCCCGCTACCCTTCATCGATGAGATGTTGGAACGGCTTGCAAAACATTCTTTCTTTTGTTTCCTTGATGGTTATTCGGGATATCATCAAATACCAATCCACCCCGATGATCAAAGTAAGACCACTTTCACATGCCCTTATGGAACATATGCATATAGGCGAATGTCTTTCGGCCTATGCAATGCTCCTGCTTCTTTTCAGAGGTGCATGATGTCCATTTTCTCCGATATGATCGAAGAAATCATGGAAGTTTTCATGGACGATTTCTCCGTCTATGGAAAAACTTTCTATGATTGCCTTGAGAATCTGGATAGGGTCTTACAGAGATGTGAAGAAAAGCACTTAGTCCTGAACTGGGAGAAATGCCACTTCATGGTTCGTGAAGGCATAGTGCTAGGATATTGGAGAAACACTACTCCTTAGTCTCTTAGCGGAGCTCTCTAGTAGTGCTATGCTGGTTGGAGGAGAGTGAAGGAAGTCTTCTGGAGAAAGCCTCGGGCCTATCAGGAATCTTCTCCGGAGTTCTTCCTCATCGGATGCGAGTCTCTTGTAAGTTTAGCACTTATAAGTGACTACTTTTGAGTTCTTTATAGTATTTAGTATTCTAAATCTAGTTTAGTTGTTATACAACTTTTCATGCTTGTTCATCGCTTTGCTCTGAGTAAAGTGCTTTAATCTTAGGCCATGGTTAAAGTAGTAAGATAAGTGTAGAGATGGTGTCTTGGCTAGATCTTACCTTTGTAAACCGCTTATCGCGCCGATTGTTTGTGGATGCTAGTAGAAGGTGACAGCTCTATCTAGTCTTTGTATTCCACCACGTGTGTCAGATAAGTTCTTAAAAGGTAGGGCTTCAATACAACTTGACGGCGCGGTTCGGTTAGAGTTTTGTCTTCTTTCTGATCGATCCCATCGCCTCCTGCAAGAGAAGGGCTGATAAGGCTAGTATAACCAGCTATCCCTTGTTAGATATCTTTGCTATATCGAAGCTCTCAACCTAGTTATCATAGTCTCCCTTGATCCATCATAGGACATATCCATATTCCTAGTTAACTCACTTCTCGTTCCCCGAGGAAAATACGATACCTGGAATACTCTCGGTGAAGTGCTACAATGGTATAATATGTGCGCTTGCGGATTTATCCAATAGTCATAAGAAATACCAACAGACTTGAGCACTAGTTTTCTCATTCTTTCACAAGTTTCATATCGGAGGTTTTGTAAAGTTTTGTAAAAGAAAGAGTTAGTGTTCCTCAAATGGTACTCTCGAGTCGCTCCTAAGGTGTATGATTCCTCACCAAGGCACATATCAAAGTTTGCCTTCTTTTTCATCCTATCTCTAAGGCTTATGTGAAGCTATAGGTAGGGATGAAAAGATGTAGCAAACTTACCTTGCATATATTGTAAAGTCAAATTCTAGATCCAAGGAGAGAAATGTCATACTCTTAGATCAAGATGTGCAAGTGTGTGGAAACATGGCAAGTGATCAATACTCCTATATATGATCTCTCTTTCCTAACTTATTAAATTTGAGACATAGCTATCTTTATTTATTTTTCCATGAGCTTTGAGAATGCTCATCATCAATTTTTTTCTTGAGCTTTGATGTGCTCTTATATTTTTTCATAATTTTGCATAGTCTATGTCTCATTTACTAGCAACATACTGGAGAGAGATTTTTCTACTAGAGCATGGAGTATGAATTATGTGGAAAATGTAAGGCATGTTTCTGCGTGTAGAAGCAACATGTATATGTGGCGTGTATGTGATCTTGATCTTGGCAGAATGATAAGTATCTCAACAAGGGTCACAAAACTTGACAAAACTCAACACAAAGCAAGCAGCTTATGTAGAAAGCTTATATCATGAAAGAGCATATATGGCTTTGGTAGGAATTTTCACCATTAAGGAACAAAAAGTGTTTTTTTATCATTTTAATAAATAAAACTCCTATAATCATTCTTTCCTAGAACAATATTATAGCAGCTCTTATCTTGTTATATCATGTCTCACAACAACTTAGACTTAGTTACAACATTTGCAACCCACAAAAGTTTGAGGATCATGATGGTTTCTTTTAAGCCAAGTAATCCATACTTAGAGATACCTTAGTGGGGGAAGGGAACCTCCCCCAAGCTTATCCTTTGCTCAACATGGTGGTGGCGGATATGGATGTAGTTGCCACCACGAGTCCCACTGCCGATGTTGTTCCTCTTGTAATGCTTGGATTTGTTCGGCAGTTTGCTAGACAATGCGTGCTGTCTCACCATGCTCAACGCGCAGCTCGCCAAAAGCATTGGTGAGTTAATCAAATTGTTGCCGCTGTTCACGATGCTCGCTATCTCGTGTGGACGAGAAGGATGCTCGTGGTCCTTGCGGACGTGGTGGTCAAGGAGGCATGCCACTAGAAGTGTGCATGGGATCGGAAGATGCATCGTCTTCCTCCTCGCCAACAGCTCCTCGGGAAGGACCACCTTGGTCAAGATGAACAAAGTATAGCCTCTCCTGAGCTCTCCTGTCTGAACCTGCAAAACCTCTTTGCCCAATTCCTTGATCTAAATCAAGGGTTAGCTTATGGGTCCTATACAACTAACGTTGCCTATTTGGAAGAGGCACCTCAATTGTATGGCCACATAAATCATTTTAAGTTCACCATTGAGATCTCTTTTTAATATTTGAGCAGTTGTAAGGTATTCTTCCGAAATTACCGCTCTAGGTGAAGAGATATATTCAAAAGGGTAGGTGACATTTAGCAAGTTCATAGATTCGGCAAGACGAGTAATTAAAGATATGAATTGAATAGATCCATTACTCTCAATTGAACTTCGCCAAAATTCTACCAAGCATTTTATAGGAGAGGTTTGGATCTTGTTAACCATAGCATCAAGCAATTTTAATTCCGTGGTGCTTAACATGTGGGCATTACTTCCAGGAAACAAAGTCATATTCATCCAAAGATTTATGAAGCGAAGGGTTGAGTATGAATTTCCTCAGGTTTGGGATTTGAGCAAACATTTAGAGCAGAGATAGACATCCAAAATTTTCTTTTGTTAAACCTACACATGGCAAGGTCTAAATCAAGCAAGCATGAATCATCAAAGCCAAGAGCAACATTTAGATGACTCCAAGTTAAACTAAAGCTTTGATTAAACATGTGAAAAGATATTCCATCATTAGAGATTTGTAGATAGCACAAGAACTCTATGGTGAGCAACTCAATTCCATGTTCATCTACTTGCCAAAAGCTAGACCAACTAATACTAGAAAAGATAGTGCTAAATTCAATGGTCATACCTGCGTTGGAGAGAAGAATTGGACTCAATATCCTTGTGTGCTCGAAAGATCGATCCCAAAGAGAGAGATATTGCTGGTACTCTAGTTGGTCAAACCAGAGTCCACTTTGTTGATCATAGGTCCTCATCGGGGGCACCATGAATGCCCCGATATGAGGTACCTCCATTAGCACTTCTTCCTCCTCCTGAGGGTGTTCTTCGGTTTGGAAGTTCTCCAAAGTGTATCGTGCAGAACCTCCCCTTCTTCTTCCTTGGGAAGTATCCTTGGATTGGTGGGAGCATCGAGATGAGCTCCCACTCAGGATTTGCTTTTCTTTCTTGAATGCGGATCTCAGCGGGTTCTTCATCTTTTAGAGAGGAAGAGGGATACAAGGACAAGACTAGGACAAGGTTGTGTGTAGAGTGGGTTTCCTAGTTTGCCTTGTGGGGATAGGCTGGAGCTAAGAGAAGCTTGATGGATACAAGATATCTTCTTGTGGAGTAGCACTACTTCTCTTAAGAGCTAAGAACCTCACTAGAGAGAAGAGAGCAAGGCAAGGAATGGTTTGAGCTCAAACTGGATTCTGGTTGAGGTGTGAGGAATTGAGGTCTCCTTACCTAGGCTTTTATAGAGGGAGGAGATGACACCAAGGGGGCACCATGGGGTGGTCGGCTGACCCCCCTTGGGCATGCCCTTGGGTGCCATGAGCACTAGCTTTAGGAGATGACTTACACAAAGCAAAAGGAAAAAAGAGGTGGTTACCAAAGGTGGTCGACCGACCACCTAAAGTGGGGATTCCACTCACACTTTTTCTAGTGCTTGGGGAAAGGTGAAGCATAATTTGTGATGTGATCAAAACCTGAGCTAAAGTGCTCAGATTCTCCTCTTTAAACAAAGAGTAGTCGGGGACAAAGGTATGTCATGCTTTAATCAAAGGTGATTGATGTGTTTTCTTTTTCAAAGCACGACAAAGTAAAAGAGAAAGGTGTCATGATTCCCCACTTTGAACAAGGAGTAGTGGGAGACAAGGAAGTGTCATGCTTTAACCAAAAGTGATTGATGTACTTTAAAGCATGACAAAGATAAAGAGATCTCTCCTAAAGCAAAATCTGAATTTTGAAAGCCTCACTACTCAAATCATGAGATGCTTGGACAAAGGAAGGTGGAGGAGAGAGAGAGAGGTGACCATGGGTCACTAGGGGTGGTCGGACGACCCCCCTAGTCCTCTATTTTTTTCTTTTTCTTTTATAAAGGTCAAAAAGCATTCCCTAATTAAATAAGCCAAGGTAGGGTGCATAGGGGTGGTCAGCCAACCCCCTATGGACCTACCTTTTGTCAATTTTTAGTGCTAAACTAATCTCAAGTTTTATTTAATCTGAAACTTTATTTTTTTCTAAATTTTAAGCATGATGAAAATTAAATAAATGCAAAAAGGAAATAAAAGATAACTACCGACTTACCTTTTGGTGAAGGCTCCCTGATTTTAAGTCCTCGGAGTAGGACTCTCCTTCTGGTTCATTCTTCGGGTACACTTGATGGTTCCGGAGAGGGAGACCGTGGGGTGTGTACCTCCTTTGCTTTCCAAGCCTACCTTGGATTGGCGGGCTCATCCTCCTTGAGTTTGTTGATCTTGGCCTCCGGGTACTGCTTCTTTTGGCGTGGAGCTTGAACTCTTCTTTTTGGTGGATGTTCTTTAACCTGTTTGTTAAGTTTATAACCATTGAAAGCAAACTTTACCTTGTGACTCGGGAACTGGAAGTGGATTTGGCCCGATCCTATGTAGATGACCGTGTTGCTGGTGTTGAGGAAAGGCCTTCCCAAAATGACAGAGACTTCCACGTTGGTTCCCATGTCTAGGATGATGAAGTCAGTGGTGATGTACTCATCTTGGATGTTTACCAAGATATCCCTCGCGAGTCCCTCAGGAAACCTCATCGTTTGATCCACCATCTGCAAACGAACACATATAGGAGCAAAGGTCCCCCTAATAAGTTATCATAAGTTACCTGGGACATGATGTTGATGCCCGATCCAAGGTCGTAGAAGGCGTTGTGAAATGTCTGTTGTCCGATTGACCATTTGATCGTCGGGTGACCTGGATCTTCCTTCTTCATGATGAAGGGAGGATCGAGAAGATACCCCAATAGGAGCGAAGTGGAGGCTTACCGAACTTTGTTGTTACCATGTTAACATGCTCAACTGAATCCTCTGGTTTTCCAGGAATCTTACCTTGTTCTAGAGATGGCATAACTGCTGCTAATTGAGCTAACTGAGTTTCTAACATTTTGTTAAAGCTCAATTGATTTTTCATAGCAGTTGCAAAGCTATCCATGTTTTCACCAAGAGTTTCAAGAACTTTATCATTGGCAATCATCTTTTTATTTGTACCATCATTAATTTTAGATTGACCAAGAACAAGATCTTTCAATGAAGGCTGGTTATTATAAGAATTGTAATTATTGTAATTGCTATTACCTCCATTACCTTTGTAGAAGGGGCGCGAGTTCCATCCTCCTTATTGTTGGGGTCGATACTCGTTGTTGTTGTTGTTGTTGATGATGATGATGAAGTTCACGTCCTCCTTCAATGTCTCGGGGCAATTGTTACCCGAGTGATCATTTCCTCCGCACACCTCGCACCATGGATCAGGTTCAATAGCTTGGGCGGCGGCGATGGGGTAGATGGCCTCTCGTTCTTTCTTCGAACCTTCTTCTATCTTCTTCATCAAGAGGTCCATCTTGGCAGAGAGCATGTCCACCTCATTGACGGTGTGCATACCTCTTCTCTTCGGCTGGAGACGTTCCTCATGCCATCCTTGGTTGATTACCATCTTCTCGATGAGGTCCTTGGCATTCCTTACTGTGTGTTGGAGAAATGCCCCTCCAGCGGCAGCATCAAGGTGACTACGGGCCATGCTAGACAACCCGTGGTAGAATCCTTGGATTAAGAGACAATCATCTATCCCATGATGAGGGCAGCCACGAATGTACTCTTGGAGACGCTCCCATGCTTTGGGAATTGTCTCGTCAGACTGTTGTTGGAAGCTTGAGATCTTTCCACGAAGAGCATTGGTTTTGCCCGTTGGGAAGAACTTCTTGAGGAATGCATTAACACACCTCTCCCATGTAGTGACTTCTTCTTTGTGGGTGTAGAACCATTTCTTCGCCTTTCCCAATAACGAAAATGGGAAAAGACGAAGGCGAATGGCGTCAGACGCCACTCCCTTAATAGTAAAGGTGCCACATAACTCCATGAAGTGTTGGAGATGAGCATTGGCATACTCATGGGGCTTCCTGCAAAATGGATTGGCCTGCACCATGTGGATCAAGGCGGGCTTCAGCTCAAAGGTGGCATCCCCGAAGTTGACCTCGGGACCCTGAGCTACGTGGGTAGCGGACGGAGCCGAGAAGTCACAGATTGCCTTCTAGGCCATAGCTTCCTTGAGTGGTGGTGTAGAGCCTCCTTCCTCGAATGGATTCAGGGTTGAGAAATACGAAGCCACCATCATCATATTCTCATTCTTCTCCATATCAGCAATGGAGAGCCTGATACATTGATCTAGGTTACGCTCTGACCAGTAAACTTGCTGTGTTCTGATTATTCTAAGGTATCAGTTCTTCCATCCCTTGGTGGGTTTAGGCCATGAACGAAAGACATCTTTCCATAACCCTAAGCTAAAGCACTCGGATCTGAAAGGGATGCGGTTGGTCTCCGCATTAATTAGATTAATGGGGTCAGGGTTTCCCATTGGACCTAGGCAGTTGAAATTGGATTGTTCAATCGGGATTACTACTTTGTTGTACAGTTCCTAGGTTTCAGAAAAAATCAAAGAAAGAAAGGGGAAAAGAGGATTAGAAAATTGATACGGAAAAGGAACTTGTAGAAGATGAAGTGAGAAGGAGACAGATTTACCTTGGGGACGTCGAAGTGGATCGCCATTGGAGCTGGGGGAATCCTTGCGATTTGTTCTCTGAAGAAATTACTGTTGCTTGAGTTCACGGAGCTGTTCTTCGGAGTCGCCGCCGGAGTCGCCGCCGAGGTTGAAGACGAGGGCAGGTGAAAGTAAAAGTAGGCTCAGGGTAAAAACAGATTGGATGGTGGTAACTTTTATAAGCCTGGTCAGGGGTATTTTGGAATTTTCTTTACACTGAGAAGGAATGTAGAGAGGTATGCAATAGGTATGCGCAGCAATCGAGGAGATATGATTAGGTTTGTAACTGTTCGCGCTGTGGTCGCGGGATTTTATTAATAAATTGCAGTTTTGCGCGCGGTAATCGAGGAGGTTGTGCAGTTATCTTGGAGAGGTAGTTACAGTAGAGGAAATTTCGGCGCGTAAAATATTCTACACTCCAAAATTGGGGGGCATGTGTTGACACCGTTTCTCGGCACGTGTCAAATGAGCTAAGACTTGCATTGATCGGTACCTGTTTTCTATCGGCATCGGAATGTGATCGGTCAAATTTACCGATGAGAATGAATGCTGCAAGAAAGATAAGTTTATTGCCGATGGGAGTTGGATGACTCTTGCCGATAAGAATTAATTGGTGAAGACAAGTTACCAGAAGTGCAAGGTTGCCGATTGGGAAGTATTGCCGATGCCGATGGGCATGGAGTGCCGATGGGCACAGGGTAACGTGGCGGTTGACGTCAGCAAGGGATTGTCGATAGCAATAAAAGGAAGTTGCGGATTGAAGAGTCTGCTGATGGAAAGTTTCATCGAAGAAAAGATATAAGGAAACTGGTGATCTTATGCCAGTATCATTATAGAAGTTTGAGTCTGACTCTTGCACGAGTCGTTTGTTTCCTTAAGAATAGAGGTGTCTGTTTAGGAAAATAATATTGTTATTTGGGTCCGACTCCTGCGCGAGTCAGTTATTTCCTTTAAAGTAGGAGTTTGTTTTGGAAAGGTATGAGTCGTGTCTGTTTACAACTCCTATTGCTGGAGTATAAATATGTACCTAGGGGTCGTGAGATAGGGATTAATCTATCAAACAAATCAATTACTCTTATTTACCTTTATTGCAATTTACCCTTTTATCGCATTAGTCTTAGTTTATCTACGAGTTCTTCAAGCTTCGACGGGCTGCATCTCCTTGATCTTCGTCAAATCCTTGCAAGTTCCGGGTGGGAGTAATCTGAGCTTTGACATCTGGGTGCATCGCTGTTGTCTCGTTCAGCTCTGCTCTAGTTATCCTGATCAAGTCTGAGTCTTGACATCTGGGCGTATCGCCGTTGTCTTGTTCAAATCTTGTTCTAGTTATCGTCCTTGTCGATTAACTGGTCAAATCGACAGGCACACCTTTGGATATCGAATTCGGGTAATAGCCCGAGGTGTTCGCAGATCCTGACGCTTTTTGTGTCAACACCTCTTTTGGCACACCCGGTGGGACCATTATACATCTATCATGGGTGATAACTCCGACGTTAACCAGAGGAACGTCATCGAAGTCTCCGAATCCGATCTGAAAGAGGATCAGAGGTTGGCTATGGAGCAGGCTATGGAGGAATACAAACAGTTGTATCTGAAGTCCCTCAGCCTAAGCAGGAGCGGCGAAGCCATCCAAAAGCAAGATCCGCTGTTGCCACGGCAGGTCGTGTATGATGCCAATCCTGGTAAGTTGCAAGAGATGGTTAATTCTGCCTTAAATCAAGCATTGATTAACCAATCCAGTGTGCTGTCCAATACTGTGTACAATGCTGTCATGCAATCTTTCAAAGAAGGACAAGCACCTCAATATGTTGGTCCAGCGTATCAACAACCTGGATCGGCATCTATAAACCCATCGGCAGTCCCAATGGCGTCTTCCACTCCCGTGGATCCGTCTGCCGATGTGGCTACACCACATAGGCCAAGTCCTGAAAGCGTCACCAAGTGCAGATCCGGTGGCATCGGCAATGACGGGACCTGTTGTCCAACATCATCCAACTCCCGTCAACTGGTGGGGTTACGGTATGCCTTCAAATCCATCTGCTGGTTCCAGTCTGGTGCAGGGAGACAGTTCAGGTTGGAAGGGCTCCATGGCATCGACAATGCAATCACAGCCGACTATCTCTATGATGCATTACTCCACGTCTTCTCCAACTGTGCAAATGCCATCAGAAGATCTCCAGGTGGTGATTCCTAAAGCACCTTCGATGCCACCATCGGCAAATGTTGTGCCGATGCAGCAAAGCATAGCAACTGGGAGTCAACCCATGCTGGTAAATCCTTAAGCCGGAGTATTAACGCATCAAGGTAACCAATTTGTTGACTACTCCAAGGTGCAGGAGCAGCAGGTACCAGTCAGCTATCAGCCATCGGTAAGTCACATGCCGATGATTTATAATCCTGGATGGACTAGTCAGCCACCGGTTCAATAGCCTGGCGTACTAATGTATCAGTTGGAAGTCCAGCAAACATTCAGAGTGGACCATCGGTACAACAACCGATGAATATGATGACTCAACATAATCCAGTGAGTGTGCAAAATTATCCATTGGTAAGTCAACCGATGCATAACGTACAGATGACTGGTGCTGCGCCCATGCCAATTATTCCGAATCATCTTCCACCAAGATCTGAAGGGGCGCATCAGCCGACTCCACTAGTCAACAACCAGCCAATGAGTCAGCAAGATCAGGATGCATATTGGACCGATAAGATTGCCGAAGTGATGAAAGAACAATTCGGCATTAAACCCAAGGTTAACACATACTCTTATCGGACGCCATATCCTCCGTCGTATGATTTGATTCCCCTCCCAAATCGGTACAAGGTACCTGATTTTACCAAGTTCTCTGGCCAAGATGACACATCAACAATGGAGCACATTAACCGCTTCATTATCCAGTGTGGAGAAGCTGCCAGCAGAGAAGAACTGAGGGTAAGACTGTTCTCATCATTGTTGTCTGGATCAGCATTCACATGGTTTATTTCATTACCTCCGAACTCTGTGATTACTTGGGCCGATCTAGAAAAGCAATTTCACAAGTATTTCTTCGTGGGCGTACATGAAAAGAAGCTTACCGATTTGGTCAAGTTGAAGCAGCGTAATGACGAATCAGTGGAGGGCTTTGTCCAGAGGCTGCGAGATGTGAAGAATAAGTGCTACAACTTGGTGCTTGATGATTGACAATTGGCAGATTTGGCCTTCCAAGGATTGCTGCCACACATCAAAGATAAGTATGCGTCTCAGGAGTTTGAAAGTTTAAGTCACCTTGTGCAGAGAATTGCCGATCAAGACGTCAAGACTTTTGAATCTAGAAAGACTTGGAATAAGAAGGTGACCTTCATCGAGCAAGAAGAGGATTCCGATGAGGAGCTAAACATCAGTGCTGCCGAATGGGTGAAGGATAAGAAATCTGTGTCTTGTCCGTTTGGCCAGAAAGAAGCTGAAAGATTCACCTTCGATATCACCAAGGTCGATAGGATGTTTGACTTATTACATCAAGAGGGGCGGATCAAGTTGGCGCCTAACCAAGTAATTCCATTGGCCGAAGAACTCAGAAAGATTAGGTATTGCAAGTGGCATAATGCAACTTCGCATAGTACCAACGACTGCAAAGTATTCAGGCAACAGTTGCAGCCAGAAATTGAATCTGGACGAATCAAATTTGAAAATTCTAAAGTCCAGAAACCGATGAAGATTGATCAGCACCCGTTTCCAAATAATATGGTAGAAACTAGTGGAAAAACTAAAGTGCTGACATCGGAAGCTACCAGGAAGAATGCATCGGTAGATCCTGACCATCAAGTAGCTGAGCGTGATGAGATGAAGTTTGCCAATGACAGAAAGGGCAAGAAAGTTGCCGATGAAGGTAGCAATGCCAACAGGGCTCCTGGTATTATAATCACGCATAAGAAGCCAAGACGAGACTATCGGCAATCGCGAGAGGAGCAACATCGGCAACAAGAAGAAGAGCACCAAGAGTGGCTTCGGCATAAGGACCACTGGAAGTGTCCCTTCTTTGTCCACTGCTGGGAGGAAGGCATCAAGCTACCTACTGCCGATAATTGTCCTGAGTGCAATGGGTATTACCCGGCCGATCGGTCAGAAAAGAAGCCTTGTTTCGACGATCGGGTATCCAGGTATGCTAGGCCGCTCAGAGAAAAGAAATCGGCACATGACCGAATGGGGGGCAAGCTCAGCGCGCATAACAGGCTTGGCTGGCGTGTTGATCAAGAGGAGCTTGAGGAGATGGCCAATGCAAGAGTGCCTGATGAAGAAATATTCTCCAGAGATCCAAACATCAGGAGTGGTGCCAATACAAGCAGTGAGAGACAACACCAGCCTGTTTGGAAAACCAAGCTTCCTCAATGGTGTCCTAAGGGTCTAACAAAGACTCAGAAAAGGAGAATCCAGTGCAAACGCCAAGGCGACTTATATGACAGTGAAATTTCAAGGGAAAAGTAGTGGAGGCCAAAGCATAAGGATAGGGATCCATCGACAGAAATCAATATGGTCATCATATTGCCGATGGAGTTTATGGCACCTATCAGTGACGAAGAAGAGGCTACAGAAATGGCGCAATTGGTCTTGGATCCGATGGTAGCTATCTTTGAGAAACCTGGCGATGATGAAAGACAGCACCTGAGGGCCCTGTTTGTTAAGGGCAAAGTGGATGGACAGCCTATAACGAAAATGCTGGTGGATGGCGGAGCGTCAATAAACATAATGCCATATGTCATGTTCAGGAAGCTTGGAAAAGGCAACCAAGACTTAGTCAAGACGGACATGAAACTTAAAGATTTTGAAGGCAATGTGTCGCCAGCTATGAGAGCCGTATGTGTTGAATTAACCATCGGCAGCAAAACTTTGCCGACAACATTTTTTGTAATCAGTGGCAAAGGTACCTACAACTTGCTCCTAGGTAGGGATTGGATCCACGCTAATTGCTGCATTCCTTCTATAATGCACCAAAGCCTTGTGCAGTGAGTCGGAGACAAAATTGAGGTCGTCCGGAGTGAGACCCCGTCGATTATTGCGTTGGCAGAATCGGAAACTTATGAGCAGACCAGATGCATATCAGGTGAAGCTTGGGACACAGAATTCCTCAAAGTTGCCGATTACCGTATTACACCGATCCAAGCAGTCGGTCCTGAAGAAGAGTTTTAATGGATCGATTCGCCGATGATGGAAAACTGGGATAGGGGTTCACATCGACTGATGATTTATTAGAGGTAGATATCGGCGATGGTAGTAAGCATAGGCCTACTTTTGTTAGCGCTAAGTTAGATTCCCAATGTAAACAACAGTTGACCGATTTGTTAAAGGAATAGAAGGATTGTTTTGCTTGGGATTATACAGAGATGCCTGGTTTAGACCGATCAATAGTCGAACATCGGTTGCCTATTAAGTCTGGTTTCCAACCACATCGGCAACCTGCGCGCCGATGCAATCCTATGGTGTTGCCTGACATTAAAGCTGAAATTACGAAATTAATTGAAGCTGGGTTTATTCGGCAGTGTCGATATGCCGATTGGATTTCTAATGTGGTTCCTGTGTATAATAAGAATGGAAAACTTCGTGTTTGTATTGATTTTAGGAATCTCAACAAGGCTACACCGATGGATGGTTACCCGATGCCCGTTGCCGATCTGCTGATTGATGCTGCTGCTAGACATCAAATCATTATCTTCATGGATGGCAATGCTGGATATAATCAGATATTCATGGCTGAAGAAGACATATCCAAGACTGCTTTTAGATGTCCAGGTCATGTTGGTTTATTTGAGTGGGTTGTCATGACTTTTGGCTTGAAGAATGCCGGTGCTACTTATCAAAGAGCAATGAATTTTATCTTTCATAAGTACATCGGCACGATAGTCGAAATCTATATTGATGATGTGGTGGTTAAATCTGGAAATTTTGAAAAGCATCTTGCCGATTTGCGAAAAATCCTAGAATGCACAAGGGAGCATAGGTTGAAGATGAATCCTAACAAGTGTGCTTTTGGTGTATCGGCAGGTCAGTTTTTGGGTTTCATGGTGCATCAGAGAGGTATCGAGATCGGTAGAAAAATCTTTTGATGCAATTAATAAGTGGTTACCCCTACGAACAAGACTGAGCTGCAATCCTTGATCGACAAGATTAACTTCATTAGAAGATTTATATCCAACTTATCTGGTAAGATTAAATCTTTTAGTCCATTGTTAAAGCTAAAAGCCGATCAAGAGTTTACATGGAAAGAGGAGAACCAGTTAGCCTTGGATGAGATCAAGAGATATTTGGTAAACCCTCCAGTCTTGGTTCCACCTCAGCACGGGAAGCCTTTCAGGTTGTATTTGTCTGCCGATGACGGTGTTATCGGATCAGCCTTAATTCAAGAATTTGAAGGGAAAGAACGTGTGATATATTATTTGAGCAGAAGGCTGGTAGATGCTGAAACAAGGTATTCGGCCATAGAGAAAATATGTTTATGCTTATATTTCTCTTGCGTAAAATTGAGGCATTATTTATTGTCGGCTGAATGCACTGTTATTTGCAAAGATGATGTGGTTAAGTACATGCTGTCGATGCCGATATTAAGTGGGAGGATTGGTAAATGGATTCTAGCACTTTCGGAGTTTAATTTGAAGTATGAATCGGCTAAGGCAGTTAAGGGTCAAGTAATGGCCGATTTTGTTACTCAGCATTGCAATATGATAAGCTCTGTAGAGATTGCTCCTTAGACTTTCTTCTTTGATGGATCTACGTGCAAAGAAGGGGCAGGCATCGGTGTTCTCTTAATTTCACCCCGGGGACGGAGATATGAGATTTCATTGCCGATTGTTGCTACATCGACAAACAATCAGGCTGAGTACCAAGTGTTAATAAAAGGATTGGAATTACTCAGGGAAGTGCATGCTGATGCCGTTGAAATCTTTGGCGATTCTATGTTGGTGATCAATCAATTGATTGGGGTTTATGAATGCCGAAGTGAAGTGTTGATTGCACACCATGAGAGATGTTTACAGTTATTGAAAGAATTCAAAGAGTACCGCCTTGAGCATATTCCTAGGTTGCATAATGAAGAAGCCAATCGGTTAGCACAGAATGCTTCAGGATATCAGCTGATTCAAGAAGTCCTGACATCGATAATGGTTGCCGATGGCTAGAAAAAGGAAATCGCCGATTACTTAAGAGATCCGTCTAAGAAGGTTGAAAGGCGTCTAAGGTTCCAGGCTACTAAGTATGTGCTCCTCGACAATGAATTGTATTATTGGACGATTGATGGAGTTTTGCTCAGATGCCTTGGTAGAGAGGAATCAAAGGAGTTGATGGGAGAGATCTAGAAGGTGTGTGTGGAGCACATCAATCGGCATTCAAGATGAAATGGATGATTAGGCGGAATGGATATTATTGGCCGACAATTCTTGAAGACTGCTTCAACTATTTTAAAGGTTGCCAGGATTGTTAGAGGTTTGGTAATGTCCAGAGGGCACCTGCATCGGCAATGAATCCTATAATCAAGCCTTGGCTGTTTAGAGGATGAGCTATTGATCTCATCGGCCAAATTTATCCACCATCAAGCAAGGGGCATAAGTTTATACTCATTGCTACTGACTACTTCACGAAATGGGTAGAGGCGGTTCCTTTGAAAAAGGTGACATTGGCAAACATGATAGATTTTGTGAAGGAACATATTGTTTACCGATTTGGTATTCCTCAAACTATTACCACCGATCAAGGAACAATGTTCACATCGAGAGAGTTTGATGCGTTTGCTGCTGGTATGGGGTTCAAGGTATTGAATTCTTCTCCTTATTATGCCCAAGCCAACAGTGAGGCTGAGGCGAGTAATAAAGGAGTCATTAAGCTTATCAAACACAAAATTGAGGAAAACCCTAGAAGGTGGCATATAGTGTTGAGTGAAGCCCTATGGTCGTATCGGATGGCGTGTCATGGTGCAACCAAAGTTTTGCCGTATCAGTTGGTCTATGGGCATGATGCTGTCCTGCCTTGGGAAATTAAAACTGGTTCTAGGCGATTGTTTTCTCAGGATCAATTGACAGCCGATGAGTATGATACTCTTATGAAGGATGAATTAGAAGACTTAGTAGGTCATTAGTTGAAGGCTCTGATCAGCAATGAAGAAAATAAGAAAAGGGTTGCCAGATGGCATGATAAGAAGGTGAAGGTGAAGCAATTTGCCGATGGCGATCTGGTATGGAAGTTGATTTTACCGATTGAGACTAAGAGTTCTAAGTTTGGAAAATGGTCTCCTAATTGGGAAGGTCCTTATCGGATAAAACAGTCTGCTCCTGGCAATGCTTATATTTTAGAAACTCTCGAAGGAGTTGCATTCTCCAGATCAATCAACGGTAAATACTTGAAGAAATATTACCCTAGTATTTGGGCCTTAATGGCGTCGGACAGTTGAGCTTTCTTTTGGCTGGCTGCGTTCAGGGCTTCTTCAACCCTTTTTAGTTTGGTCTACAACTCTTCCCTCCTTGCCGATAGCTGAACGATCTCTTGCTCAAGATTGGCGTTGGAAGCTTCTACTTGGCCGATGCCCTTGTGCTTATCATCGGCAACTTGTTTGAACTTAAGCATTTCTTCTTCAAGCTATGATCGAGCAGTCCTATCGGCTATGCGACGACAGAGTCTTTGATACTGGAGTTGCTTGCTCTCAAGAAACGCTGCCTGGAAGAGTGTTTCTTCTGTATCGGCAGACAGGTGGCCTTGGATGTCTTTAAAAGCTATCTTTACTGCAGTGGAATCTTGGACGAGATGAGATGTGTCTTGTTGCAGTAAAGATAGCAATGTTTCAAGCTTGAGTTTGACATCTGCCGATAAAACTGGAGCGGAGCTTTCTTCGTCTTCGTCTTCATCGGGAAGGTTGACGGCGAACGAGAACAAGCTATTCGTTGGAGCAGAACCTTCTTTATCTTCGTCTTCGTCAGGGAGGTTGATGTCGAAGGAGAACAAGCTATCGGGAGAGTCTTGTGCCTAAAAAGAAGAAGATTAGGGTTTGCCGATCATAAGTTTATGTTATGGGTTTTGACAATCGGCTTACCATTTTGAAACGGATTTCTTGCCTGGGACTTGGGAAGTCGGTCGGCATAGCATAATCTTGAAGATCGGCAGCAGTTGCCGATGAACTTGCCTCCGCGGGAGGAGTGATTGGTGCTGATGGTGCTGTTGTTGGTGCTGGCTCTGCTGTGGTGGCTGGTTCCTGTGGCGATGTTGCCGATGCTATTGCAGCTGGTTCCTATAATGGTGTTCCCTGGCTGAGAGTTTCGTCCATCGACTGCTCAGGAATGGACGCCGATGATGGTTCTGCTGTTGGTGCGTCGGCGGTTGGTGATGCGACTGGAGTTGGTGGCGTAGATGGGGTGGCTAGCCTTAGACGTCTCTTTTTCCTCGGGGCAGCAGTTGGTGAGCCGACGTGTTTCGGCTGCGAAGCTTGGGGGCATCGGCAACATGAGGTGGAGAAGCTTGTACGTTTGGAGCAGCTGCCGATGGCCTCGCTGCCTCAAAAATGTTTGGTGCAAGTTACATAAAGTAAATATTGTCGATGAGCAATTTGTGATCGGTATAAGTAAAAGTAAAACTTACTGCGAAAGCTCGCACCAAGATGGCAGCAGCAGCCGATGGAGTAGCAATGGTCTTTGCGGGCGTCGGCTTGGGCTTGAGGGTAACCTTAGGTACCCTTTGAGGTATGAAAGCAGCCAATGTGGGAGCTTTATTGCCGATGATTGATACGGGGCTCATCATTCGAAGATGGAAGGGCTTGCCACTCTTACTCATTTGGGGGATTGGATCGTCAACCTGTTAAGCAAAAGGTTAGATACCGACGGTAGAAGTAAATAATAAGAAATGTATTCGAATAAACTTACTGCATCATTGGGAATGGCGTGATCGGCGTCGATCAAGTGCCGATAGTAGTGCGATGACTTGGGCGAATAGTTGATTTCTCCATTCTTGCCACCAAGATTTGTATAACTCTGTCATGAACGATGTTGGTGCCTAGGAGGATAGATCAATGTTTGATGTATCGACATGGGGAGAAAGGTTGACAATCTTGTTCCAATCCATGGCACTGGAGATGATTTCTCTTGGCTTTATCACATTGGCAAAGCTGAGTTTGATCGGTAATTGGCCGAATGCCAGCTGCCTTGCTGCTGCCGATGGATAATAAAACTCATAAGATGGAGGAGAATTCTTCCTGGTTCCAAAGATGTTGACTGGAATGGCTCGGGGAACAATGCTGGCCTTCATGATTGTTTCATTCTGTGGCACGTTCCAATCGGTAAGGTTGAATAACAATGGGAATTGGTTGTTCTCATCGACATAAGGCCACCAAAGCCGTTCTGCGACGGGGATTCCACAGTAAAGCTTTTGGAAGAACCTACCGAATTGATCTGCATTGGCATCGGTTCCTGCTAGCACTATGATAGCCTCCCCAAAATTGAGTGGGGGACGGGTTGCCGATTCGTCATCATCATATATGTAGTCTTCTGATATATCCCTTGGAAATTGCTGACTGAATAGATCGAATTGGAGGACCTTGTACATGTGTGCAATTAACCACATGTTTATAAACCACCAAGGACCCCCGAGGTTGCCGATGGACTCGCCTAATAATAACTTCCTGGACACTTGGTGTAGGAGATGGTATACCGATCCAAGATGGTATCGACCAAGAGGGAGTCTTGTTCCATCGGCTAGGAGCTCTACTGCAGGGAGGTGCATGGTAGTAGGTCTGACGGTTCTGCCACAAAAGATAAATTTTTCTAGCCACATGTTCAAAAAGATGGCGTGCTCCCGCTGACTTACCGATCCAGTTTTTTGATATTCCTAGATCTAACCAGTCCAGCCGCCGACATTGCATGTGTTCACCTTATACTCATCCTTCCTATTGAACAGGGTGGGAGTATCAGCAGAGGAGACATCGAGGCCGGTAAGCATGTGCACATCAGCAAGAGTGGGAGTAGCTGGTCCGTGTCTGAATAAAAAGGCATTCATTGTGTCGGACCAGAAATACGAAGCCACCATCATCATATTCTCATTCTTCTCCATATCGGCAATGGAGAGCCTGATACACTGATCTAGGTTACGCTCTGACCAGTAAACTTGCTGTGTTCTGATTATTCTAAGGTACCAGTTCTTCCATCCCTTGGTGGGTTTAGGCCATGAACGGAAGGCATCTTTCCATAACCCTAAGCTAAAGCACTCGGATCTGAAAGGGATGTGGTTGGTCTCCGCATTAATTAGATTAATGGGGTCAGGGTTTCCCATTGGACCTAGGCAGTTGAAATTGGATTGCTCAATCGAGATTACTACTTTGTTGTACAGTTCCTAGGTTTCGAAAAAAATCAAACAAAGAAAGGGGAAAAGAGGATTATAAAATTGATACGGAAAAGGAACTTGCAGAAGATGAAGTGAGAAGGAGACATATTTACCTTGGGGACGTCGAAGTGGATCGCCATTGGAGCTGGGGGAATCCTTGCGATTTGTTCTCTGAAGAAATTACTATTGCTTGAGTTCACAGAGCTGTTCTTCGGAGTGGCCGCCGAGGTTGAAGACGAGGGCAGGTGAAAGTAAAAGTAGGCTCAGGGTAAAAACAGATTGGATGGTGGTAACTTTTATAAGCCTGGTCAGGGGTATTTTGGAATTTTCTTCACACTGAGCAGGAATGTAGAGAGGTATGCAATAGGTATGCGCAGCAATCGAGGAGATATGATTAGATTTGCAACTGTTCGCGTTGTGGTCGCAGGATTTTATTAATAAATTGCAGTTTTGCGCGCGGTAATCGAGGAGGTTGTGCAATTATCTTGGAGAGAGCAGTTACAGTAGAGGAAATTTCGGCGCGTAAAATATTCTACACTCCGAAATTGGGGGGCATGTGTTGACACCGTTTTTCGGCACGTGTTAAATGAGCTAAGACTTACATTGATCGGTAGCTGTTTTCTATCGGCATCAGAAAGTCATCGGTCAAATTTACCGATGAGAATGAATGCTGCAAGAAAGATAAGTTTATTGCCGATGGGAGTTGGAAGACTCTTGCCATTAAGAATTAATTGGTGAAGACAAGTTACCAGAAGTGCAAGGTTGCCGATTGGGAAGTATTGCCGATGCCGATGGGCACAGGGTAACGTGGCGGTTGACGTTAGCAAGGGATTGCCGATAGCAATAAAAGGAAGTTGCGGATTGAAGAGTCTGCCGATGAAAAGTTTCATCGAAGAAAAGATATAAGGAAACTGGTGATCTTATGCCAGTATCATTATAGAAGTCTGAGTCTGACTCTTGCACGAGTCATTTGTTTCCTTAAGAATAGAGGTGTCTGTTTAGGAAAATAATATTGTTATTTGGGTCCGACTCCTGCGCGAGTCAGTTATTTCCTTTAAAGTAGGAGTTTGTTTTGGAAAGGTAGGAGTCGTGTCTATTTACAACTCCTATTGCTGGAGTATAAATATGTACCTAGGGGTCGTGAGATAGGGATTAATCTATCAAACAAATCAATTACTCTTATTTACCTTTACTGCAATTTACCCTTTTATCGCATTAGTCTTAGTTTATCTACGAGTTCTTCAAGCTTCGAGGGGCTGCATCTCCTTGATCTCCGTCAAATCCTTGCAAGTTCCGCATGGGAGTAATCTGAGCTTTGACATCCAGGCGCATCGCTGTTGTCTCGTTCAGCTCTGCTCTAGTTATACTGATCAAGTCTGAGTCTTGACATCTGGGCGTATCGCCGTTGTCTTGTTCAAATCTTGTTCTAGTTATCATCGTTGTCGATTAACTGGTCAAATCGACTGGCACACCTTTGGATATTGAATTCGGGAAATAGCCCGAGGTGTTCGCAGATCCTAACGCTTTTTGTGTCAACAGAGGAGAAGCCCCTGATCAAGCCCTAGACTCACCACATCAACTAGATCTCTAGTTTAGCATAGCTATATAGGATTAGAACTAGAAGGAGTCAATCTTCGATTGGTTTCCGGATCTGTCAAGAGGATTATTGGTAATTCTCTCCCGAGTTCTTCCTTGTTCTTCATTTGTTCTTCAGTATTATGAATATGACTTTGCTCTACTTCATTATATTATTTATGACTTTACTCTATTCATTTATGTTCTTAGTTATATTGTTCTTAGTCTATTATGATTATATACTTGGCTTAGTTAGATTTGAATCATATCCATGTTTAGGATCGTATAGCGTTTATCCATCAGTACTATGGGTAAATGATAGATATTGTGTAGGCGTGGTGCCTAGACCATATTTATCTGCGATTGTACCCTACATTCCGGATCGAGAGGTAGATCGCGGGAGTGACAGTCCTGTTGAGTCCTTTGTTGTCCTCTTCCCGTTTGTAGGGCAGGCAGAGCAGTTCTATTACGGGGAAATGATTGCTATGTTTCTCATCTTCCTAAGTAATACTCACTACACATGAATATCTCTTTTCTCGCCATGATTGCCAAGTATAATTGCACTAATCATAGTATGCTAGACTGTATAGTTAAGAATGACTTAGGAAATATCTTTGTAGTTCGTCCTAATTCCATGCTAATGACTTGCTAGAATATCTGTTGAGGTGCTTATCATTATCTTATGTAGCTACATATATGCTGATCAGTAATTATCTTTTGTCACTATTCATTCATTATCTATATCTTATGTGACACCTTATCCTGTACTGAGTGAGATAGATGAAAACTCTCCATTACACATGCAGTGATACTTATTAATCAGCATTCCTCATTCCTCACTTATTCCTTAGTATCCCTTCCCAGTGGTAAAAATATAAATAACGATACCTGGAATACTCCTGGTTAAAATGCTACATCGGTATAATCTGTGCGCTTGCAGAAACACAGTTATTATTTATTAGAAGAGCAAATGCATATTTCAATACCGCATCTCTCTGTCATGCTGGGGATGACAACCTAGCTTAAGTGACATGAAAGGTGGATAACCATTTTTGGCACCGTTATCAGAAATAGAATTTATTCTACTTTTGGTAATGACGTTAAGAAGTATCAACAAGCATTTTTGGCGTTGTTGCCGGGGAAGGTTGATTAGCTATCAAAAGGAATAAATGAGTTATCACTTGCATCACTAATGAGATTGAGGAAACATCAATTCTCTACTCGTACAGCCTTACCCTTGATCTTTGTCTATTTTTCCTATCATCTTTATGCAGGGTAATGTATGAATAGATTTGATCTTCCAGACAATTTTGTTGAAAATCCTGAAGCATTAATCAGAAGGACAAAAGCCAAGCTCAAGAAAGTAACAGAGTCATCATCATCCTAGCTTGAAGCTTCATCCAATCAAGAAGATCATCAAAACATCGTTCTGTACTTGACACTAGAGTTCGAAGCCATGACAGACAAGTCAATCCGTGAGTTCTCAGCCCCCACCACGGACAACATCCGCACTGGACCTGCTGCGAACATTGATCGGTCATTTGAGCTCAAGGCTGCGCTCATCAACATGGTGCAAGCAAACGAGTTTTGTGGGAAAGGACATGAAGACGCTAGTGCTCATCTCCAACACTTCTTGGAGATTTGCAGCACATTTACTATCAAGGATATCCCCAGAGACGCCATACTACTTCGCCTTTTCCCATTCTCACTCTTGGGAAGAGCGAAGCAGTGGTTCTATGCAACCAAGGAGAAGAATACTACGTGGACACTATGTTCCACCAATTTCCTAGCAAAATTCTTTCCCATGGGAAAGACCAATGCTCTCCGTGGGAAAATTTCAAATTTTTAGCAACAACCTGACGAGTCCATTCCAGAGGCATGGGAGTGCTTCCAAGATTACATCCTAGAATGTCCCCATCATGGAATGGAGAATTGGTTACTTATGCAGACCTTTTATCATGGGCTCGCAACAACACTCGTGAGACCATGGATGCTGCTGCCGGAGGAGCATTCCTATCACTTACAATACCACAAGCCACAACTCTTGTGGAGAAGATGGCATCCAACCAAGGTTGGAGTGAAGAGAGAACTCAAACTCGCAAGAAAAGTGGAGGTATGCACCAGCTCAAAGAGGTAGACATGCTGTCTGCAAAGCTAGACCTGCTCATGAAGAGGCTCGATGAGAAAGCTGGAGAGAAGAAAGAAGTTATGAACATCTACGACTCTCACATGACCTGTGAGGAGTGTGGAGACACTGGACACTCAGGCAACCATTGTACAGAATTGCAAGAGGATGTGAACTACATCAACAACAACAATTACAACCGTCCTCAGCAAAATCAAGGTTGGAATCAACCAACAAAGGCCTAACTACTCAGGTAACTACTCAGGTAATTATCAAGGTAATAACTCTTATAATAATCCTAGTTTTCCACCTTTGAGAGAGTTAGTAGCTAACCAAGGAAAATTAATGGATAACATGTCTAAGAAATTAGCATCCAATGATAAAATACTAGAAACTATAAATAATAGAATGGATAATTTTTCTGTTGCCATCAAGAATCAGATTAGCTTTAATAAAATGATTGAATCTTAGCTAACCCAACTAGCTGCTGCTGTTCCTACCACTAACCCCGGTATTCCATCACAACCAGAAGGATTAGAATCTGCAAATATTGTAGACATATTTGATGCAGGTGCTTATTGGAACAACCCCACTGAAGAGTGGTGTAACGACTTCCTACCAACCAAGAAAGGAGATCCAGGACAACCCGTCATCCCAATCTCCATTGGCACCACCGACTTTCCTGAAGCACTTTGCGACTTTAGCGCAAGCGTCAATATCATGCCAAGGGTAATCTATGAGAAATACTTTAATTATCCTTTGTCAGATAGAACCTTGTGTTTGCAGCTTGCAGATCAGACACTATGCTACCCAAGAGGAATATTAAAAGATATCCGTGTCTGGATTGGTACCTCATATGTCCCAGCAGACTTCATGGTGATAGAGATCGGTGTTGATGAAAAGTCACCCATTATCCTAGGGAGGCCACTCTTGAACACTGCCAGAGCTGTCATCTATGCTAGCACTGCCAAGATCAGTTTCTTCATCAAAGGGAAGAAGGAGACATTTACCTTCAAGAACAAAACCATACAAGCTCCTGAACAACCTCAAGATGAACCAAAGAAGAGGACCAATAGGAGGAACAAGCAGAACATGCACAACAAGAACAAGAAGCAAGTGCAGACAAAATCAACAAAGATGGTCACGACACTCCACAATAATCAAGATCACCAAATCAGATCCCCTCACATGATCAAGAAAGACGACCTAGGTGTCCCAACCATTGAATGCACAATCAACAGATGCTCCTTCCAGAAGGCAATCCGCGACACCGGATCGGGCGTCAATATTATGGCCAATCTAACCTATGAATTTTTGTACGGCACAATGCCTCTACATCCAACATACACCCAACTCCAGATGGCAGATCAGACATGCCGCGTCATCGAAGGCATAGCAAAAGATACCCCCATCCAGATTGATGACCACTTCATCCCTACAGACTTCCTAGTCGTTGATATGGGAGAAGATGATTATGATCCACCTATCATCCTTGGAAGACCATTCCTAAGCACCACCAAAGCTATCATCTATATCGGGACAGGAGAAGTGCATCTACACTTCCCCTCTGAGAAGGTATGTCGTTACTTTAATGCTAACTACATTGTTGAAGAATCTAAGTAGAATAGAACGAGAAGAAGACGTCGCTACCGCAACTAGAAGAAGCAGAACACCAAGGAGGATGGGCAAACTATGAAGGAGAAGTGTCAAGATATGAAGAAAGATACCCCGAAGAAGAAGAATCAATATACGTATCTCCACTCTCTAGGACAAACACACCACCAACTCCAAGGTTGGGAAATGAAAGATCATTCTACAACTACCACAGACAAGAGATCGGAGAATCACGGGAAGAAACAAAGGTACGTCCCTTCAATTATAACGAATATCCAAAAGAAAGAGTTTGTCCTAGGGAGGCCGCCACACCAACACGAGTGTGGAGACAAAAAGAAATCATACCAGAAGAAGAAGCGCAGCCGGAGGCGCCAGCTACACCGTCCAATGAGCCCCAGGACAACTAAAGACGTGAGGAGTCCTGTTCGGAGGACTTAAACCACCGAACGTCGTGCTAAGAGGTAACACTTGGTAGTTATCTTTTCCCTTAATTATTTACCTTTTCAAATTAGTTAATCATGTTTACTCTATCTTTAAAAAGAAAATAAAAATGTTTAAAACTGTTAAGCCCCATGTGAATAGACTCGTGGCATAAAACCCATAAGTATACTCACTGTGGTGGCATAAAAAATAAATAAATAAGTTTTTGTCTTATAAAATAAAATATAAAAATAGAGAGTTTATGATCCTGCTTAATAATGACATCCATTAGAGGAAGCTTGACATGATCAAAGCTAGAGATTTATTGCTAACACTTAATCAGTTCCACTAGCTTTGTTGTCTATTTGAGCTTCACAGAATTCAAGGATCAAAGCAGAGCAGCAACCAAAGGACATCTTAGCCATTGTCTGAATACTCTGAGAAGATAAGAACACCTTTGCTACCTGTCAGCTACACCAAAAGAAATTACGTCAAAATCCAACTTGGGGGAGAGCACCCCCACGTACTCAGCTAAGTATTATTACTACCTATTAGTTTTTATCTATACTTTGATAAAATATAAAAAGATGCATAATAAAAAAACCAATAAATATTTTCCCGCTTATATATATATATATGTTTTTGATTAGTTAAGAGTTTGCTAATTAATAAATAGAGAGAATAAAATAAAATAGCTATGCTAAAATGAATCACAGTAATAAACTTTTAATATGGAGATGATGAATAGTTGCTCTGCCGTAATTCCTTTCAAGTACCTAGTTTTTAAATTTGAACTCTCTCTCTCAAGTTTAGGCATAACTGTTATGATTTGAAATTTGCTCTAAACCTGAACATGTGGGAGGAAGTACCTGATATAAGTCTAAGTCGTTGACGGATATGATATGGGAAGGTTTGAGTTGCTATTTATCTGTTCCTGGAGATACTAGAATTCTAGAGAATTTTATCTTTTGAAAACTTTAAAAATACCACATGATGAGTTCCTGTATGATGAGAGTTTAAATTACTACCACAGCCATATATACATGCTTACTAGATTAGGAAACCACATTTTTTTTACATACTGCTTATGAGCATTGAGTGTGGTCAAGCTATGCGACCCTCAGGAACTAGTTATGCGGTCTGAATCAAGAGTCACACACATCCATACATGCTGCTTCCATCTCAGAAGTACGCATTCACATACACTCCACCCACATACGCTGCTTCTATCCTAGAAGTACGCATCCACTCATTTCCATCTCCAGATCCACCCACCAAAAATATTGTACTCCTAATCTAGGAGAGAATAGAAACACATAAATATTCTCCTATTCCTATTTTATCCTTGTGAAATAAATGCTCTAGCCATGTTCGCTTCATTACTAGGTAAGGATGAGTGCTCTAAAAAAAGAAGACGAGGAAATAAAAATGGGCAAGTGCCCGCCAACCTCAAAACAAAAGAGAAAAAAAATTATATTGTGAGCAAATACAACAAAGGTATATCAATCAGAAAGGGAGCAAAAGTAGAATTAGACTTTCACCTCTATCCTCACCATCATCACCATCACCACCATTACCGTCATTATCACGACTACCATCATTCCACCATCATCATACACCATTCATTCACCACACATGCACATCTTGATTTGACTTATTGATCGGTTCCTTTGGATCCACGGTTTGACTATGCAACATATGTCTTGTAAGGATGTATACGCTATCTCCCACATATGAGCTCCAGATATTAGCCTTATTAGAAGTAGGGTGAGAGAGAAGGCAATACCACAATGCCTTATACCACAAATACCACATATCTGAGAGAAGGCATACACCATCAATGCCTTAGTAAGGATCCAGAAATACCACAAAGGAGCGATTGAGAGAGTCACACAAGGAATCTCTGAGTTTTATTTTGAAAATCTACAAAAACTCCATAGCTATAGTTGATCAAAGAACAAGATACATGGTGCTTGACTAGACCGTTCTATCTTTCAACTACCCAAGACAAAGGTGACGGTTAAAAGCCCCATGGTGGAAGGTAAAATGAGTAAGTTTTAAGTCTTAATAGTTGATCTAATCCAGAGATGAGTTCTTATTTGAATGCATGTGTACCTGTAAAGCATTTATACTGATAGAATTCCACGAGTTTTGGTGAATGTCTATTTCTGCAGGGGGATATCAGGAAATATGGAGGAAAGGCCCACATGTCATGTTTACATAGAGATAATTATCATCCACACGAAAAAGAATACTCTAGAAGGGTCAAGAAGGCGCGGGAAGAAACGAGAGGCTGAGCGGGCCCAGGGGCAGGGCGCCTGCCCTACCCCCTGGGGCGGCTGCCCTAGGTCAACCACCGATGGGCCTCTGCTTTGTGGACCCTCTCTCCACTCCCTTTGAGATCACATCTACACCCTCCGTTAAGGTCGGTTTGATCCGACGGATGACGTTCATTTTAGGAGGCTATATAAGGAAGGCCCCCTGACCCTGAGGAGAAGAGCCTCTTTGACCTAATTCATTATTCATCATCCATCTCAAGAGGAGAAGCCCCTGATTAAGCCCTAGAGGCACCACATCAACTAGATCTCTAGTTTAGCATAGCTATATAGGATTACAACTAGAAGGAGTCAATCTTCGATTGGTTTTCGGATCTGTCAAGAGGATTATTGGTAATTCTCTCCCTAGTTCTTCCTTGTTCTTCATTTGTTCTTCAGTATTATGAATATGACTTTGCTCTACTTCATTATATTATTTATGACTTTACTCTATTCGTTTATGTTCTTAGTTATATTGTTCTTAGTCTATTATGATTATATACTTGGCTTAGTTATATCTGAATCATATTCATGTTTAGGATCATATAGCGTTTATCCATCAGTACTATGGGTAAATGATAGATATTGTGTAGGCGTGGTGCCTAGACTGTATTTATCTGCGATTGTACCCTACATTTCGGATCGAGAGGTAGATCGCGGGAGTGACAGTCCTGTTGAGTCCTTTGTAGTCCTCCTCCCGTTTGTAGGGTAGGCAGAGCAGTTCTTTTATGGGGAAATGATTGCTATGTTTCTCATCTTCCTTAATAATACTCACTACACATGAATATCTCTTTTCTCGCCATGATTGCCAAGTTAATTGCACTAATCATAGTATGCTAGATTGTATAGTTAAGAATGACTTAGGAAATATCTTTGTAGTTCGTCCTAATTCCATGCTAATGACTTGCTAGAATATCTGTTGAGGTGCTTATAATTATCTTATGTGCCTACATATATGCTGATCAGTAATTATCTTTTGTCACTATTCATTCATTATCTATATCTTATGTGACACCTTATCCTGTACTGAGTGAGATAGATGAAAACTCTCCATTACACATGCAGTGATACTCATTAATCATCATTCCTCATTCCTCATTTATTCCTTAGTATCCCTTCCTAGTGGTAAAAATATAAATAACGATACCTAGAATACTCCTGGTTAAAATGCTACATCGGTATAATCTGTGCGCTTGCAGAAACACATTTATTATTTATTAGAAGAGAAAATGCATATTTCAATACCACATCTCTCTATCATGTTGGGGATGACAACCTAGCTCAAGTGACATGAAAGGTGGATAACCATTTTTGGCGTCGTTATCAGAAATAGAATTTATTCTACTTTTGGTAATGACGTTAAGAAGTATCAACAGCTAGGTGAGGGGATAGATCGGTAGGAGGACAAAACTCCTACCGGACCATGCCCTCTTCTTACAGGGGCCTTACCTTTTAAGAACTTGCCTAAAAACACGTGGTGGAATACAAACACTAGACAAGGCTATCACTTTCTTGCTAGCTACCACAACTATTTGTGCAACAAGCGGTAACCAAGGATAAGGTGATGTATAAGCACCATGCTTACACACAACTTATTACTTTGACTATGATCTATAATCAAAGCACCCTATGACAGGCAATGATCACATACGGGAAAGGCCACAAGGATCACAGACTATTGATGTAAATGCTATTAAAGAGCAAAAGCATATAACAATACTATATCTAGTATAGTAATGCTCAAAGTAAATACTAAGTAAAGTAGATAGAAAAGTAATATATTGATAAATATAAAGTCTTACAAAGAAGGAAAGATACAAGAGCTATACCAAACTTTCCAGAAGACGACTCCGGAAATCCCGAGCGCAGCTCGACTCAACTCTAACTCCCACTCTGGACTACTACTAGAACAATCTAAGGAATAGAGCTTGTAGGCTTCTTCACCATGTGTAGAGAGGGTGGTATGAGCCTCTATTTATAGTGGGAGGTGGAGTAGGGGCTACTCCATCGCCACGTCAGCGATCCAGGAGGCTTCAATCATCCACCCTTGGATCCAACTGACCTTGAACCGCCTTTGGATGGATGGTGTTGATTTCCAACATGTGTGAGTGGGTATGGCAGTTGGCAGGAGGTGAACCGACCTAGGGGGTGGTCGGCCGACCCCCCTATGGCATGTGGGCCACCCTCTGGTCTTCTAGATGCAGTCCCACTGGTCAGGGACCAAGTGGGGTCCTGGTGGGCCCAGGTGATGGTCGGCCAACCCCCCTTGAGGGCTCTGGCCCACCTCAGCGTTCCAGGTGCTGGTCCCACTTGTCATTTGTGTTGGATGTTGGTCCTAAGGTGGTTGTCATGTTTATCACCTTGGTGTGGGCCCATGGACCCATGTGCTTTGCTTGTGAGCCGTTGAGAGAAAGCACAGAGTGATCCAAGGGTTGGAATTCACTCTAAGGTGCTTCTCCTGGATCATGGCCAAGAGAGGAGAGCTGGTGGGCCCATAGGGTGGTCGGTCGACCCCCTATTTGGGTCCCACTGGCTCTCCTTTGCTCCATTTCTTCATTCCTGCAATCAAACACTCCATGGACATGTGGAACTTTTTATTTGATAAAGCATGCTCATGATGTGTTTGTTTATCCTTGATCCTGAGGTTGTTGGCAGCATTTTGGTTAAGTAAAAGTATATCATTCTTGGTGCCAATAGGATGGTAGACCACCCACTCTATCGGTCTAAGCAAGGCTAAGCATATGTTTCAATCCTTGGCCTACAGGTTTCTTTTGTTGGAGAAGGAAGGTAAAATGCAGCAAGGGTTTCATTCAATGCCTATTAACTTAATGCATAAACAAGTGATAGTGATATAGTTAAAATACTTGGAATAGAGTAAGATAGGTGTATATGTTCCGGGGCTTGGCTTTCACAAAGGTGGAGGGTTGCTGGTTCGGACACTCAGGAAGTTCAGGGCCCTGTTCTCCTTCTGGAGCTCTGGGAACTTGAATCTACGGTGGGGCTCCTCCTTCCAGCTCCTCAAACTCTAGCAATGTCACTCCCTCCGGCGATCCTAGATGCATGTACACATGTATGATACTCCCAAAATATATGACAATTTGTTGACACCAGAAGTGGCAAATGGGAAAAGACCGCAAGCGTACGACTATCAAGTGTAGCTTTCATCGGGAGTATTCCAGGTATCATATTTGTCCCCATTTGTCAATTCCTGCATAAAACATACTCAAGGTACATGTGGAACCAGTTATTGATAAAATATGCTCTAGCTATGTTATTCTACTCTTGAATCCAAGGTTGTTGATTGTATTCTGAGTATGTAAAAATATGTCATTCTTACCATCAACAAGATCCCCCATACTTACCTCTTTGCTCGTCCTCGAGTAAAGGATAATAATAAACATAACTATGATATTCTCAAAGTATAAAGCAAGCATAAAGATTTGCTCAAGACACTTTATTATACAAGTGGGATATGTGGTATTGTCTAGCATATATCCTTGAGAGGTTGATAAATGGAATAGTTCTCAAGGCAAAGTCATCTCCCCAAATCATATTTTAGTACTTGGAGTTTTTGATAAGTTTTTCAAAAGAAATCACATAAGTCAAATTACTCCTCATATAGCACTCTAGATCACTCACAAGGTGTATGATTCCTTACCAAGGCATAACATGAGATTTCCTTCTTTGTATCTTCCTACTTCTAAATGGCTTATGTGGAGCTTAGGTAGGGATAAACAATGTAGCATACTTGCATTGCTTATATTGTAAAGTCAAAACAAGGATCCAATGAGAAAAATGTAATAATTCTAGATCAAGATGTGCATGTGTATGTAATATGATAGTGGACTTTACTGTACTCCTTTACTATGTATGATCTCTCTAACTTTATGATTGTTTGAGATATGGCTATCTTTTTTTTTGTTTTTTTTGTTTTTTTTGTTTTTGTTTTTTGGTTGAGCTTTTGCTCATCATCATTTTTGATAGCCATATCTCTTTTGAATAATTTTAGAGAGATCATAACATATTTTTGTAGTATTTATTAGATGATCATGGAACAAGTAAATGAAAGGCATGTTTTGCGTACTTCCAATGTAGAAGCAGCGTTTATAGGTGGTGTGTACGTGATCTTGATCTTTGAACTATGACAAAATTCTCAACGAGGGTCACAAGGTTTGACCAAAATCAAAGCAAATACAAGAAGCATATGAGGAAGGTTTTTGATCATGTATAAACATATATGGCTTTAGTAGGAATTTCTCACTATAGAGGAGTAGTGACATTATGGTTTTATGATGTTTTCAAAAATTAATGTCCAAGTTTCATGAGCCGAGAACGTATATCTCATTGATCAACAACTTAGTCAATATGGTTTCCTATTAAGATATTTTCCCACTAGCATAAGCAAAAGCAAGAATTCATCTTTATGACGCTTTTACCCTCAGAACATCATAGATCATGTCACTTTTCAAATTTTAGTTTCAAATGCGATCTTCTTGTTTTTATTCAATATTAAAAGGGAAATAAACTAAGCAATTAATTTCATGAAGAAATAAAATCTTATTTTTATTTTTATAAGGGAAATGAGTTAAGCAAATAAAAACATAAAAGAAAAAGGGAAGGAGATGTGGCAAACCAGTAAGAGTTGATGAGGATGTTGCATGGATGCTGGCTGGTGGGCCTGGGGATACTTGGTGGGGTCGGCCGACCCCATTTCAGAGCTGTTTCGCCACTTCGGTCCCTGAAATAGATATCTTACCTTGTGAATGTTCTTCTGCTCTGTCAGTTTTGCTGTTTGGCCCCGAACGTGCATTGGCCGATGCACAAATGTGGCCGATGAGGTCCAATTTTTTCGTGGGACGTGTCATGACCGTGTACATCATGATTCCGTGGTTGATCTGGTCAAAAGGTATGTTGGGGTGTCGACCGATATCCCCCATACTTGTTTCACTACATATTGGAGCATAGAACAAAAAGAGGTCAAATGCAGGGGTTCTGCTGGGGTAAGACACCAACAGAACCAATAGTTTCATTTGTCACAATACCTTAGGCACGTATTCATTGATTCATGAGTGATAGACTATCAAACCTAAGTATCTTGTTGCTATGAAGGGCTAAGGTATGTCAAGGTAGAAGATGGAGAGAGAAGGTCTTATGGCCTTAGCATAAGGGGTGACAAGCATCTTGTCATGCTCTCTTCTATTAGAGCCATGATGTAGGTTGTGTTGATGGCTCTAGAGGATGACTAAGGAGAGGGAGAGGTAAGGAGATCCTCTCTCTCAATGGCTTTGGATCAATGTTTGAGCTTTGCATTAGTGATAATGCGAAGATCATTAAAGCTATCTTCAAGAACTAGACGCGCCATTCTCTCCTCAGAAGCCCTTCGTAGGAGCTTTTCCATATCGCTCTTTTGATCTTCTTCTTGGGGGAGCCATGGTGAGGTCAGGGAAGGTGAGAAGGGAAACAAGAGGAGATGGAATTTCTACTGGTGGTGAAGAAGAACAAGGTAAGAGGAGGAAGAAGGAGAGGGAGAGGTTAAGAAGGGAGAATTCAACGTCCTTCGTCTCTATTTTCACTTGGATCATGCCGGAAACAGGAGAGAACTGTTGGTCCAATGTTCAGCAGCAATGGGCATGGCTGAAGGGTCAAAACCCCGATCGGCCGACCGCTTTTTGGAAGGTTTGGCTCGATCGAGCCTGGATTGAAGGTCCCACGGGTCAAGTTAGGTAGGCTGTGCAACGTCGGGCTGACAAGCCTCAAGATGAGGTCGGCCGACCTCCTATTGGGGCCAAATGGGCCCAAATTTTGTGTGGGAGGTGACAAGGCTAGGTACATGCTAATTCTAGGGTCAAACATGAAAAATGAACAAAAATTAGAACATGTAGACTTTAGTTTTTAGTTGGATTAAGGATAAAATCTATCATGTCAATTTCATGCTCATGTGATTCATGTTCATGAAAACTTTTAAGACATTGACCATTTACCTTTAAAGGTGTTGCAGCTGTAATCTTGAAATGTGACGATTCCATGTGTCATGACATTGATGATGAAGAATGGTCTTTCTCCTTTTAATCATCGCATTGTACTCAGACCCTTTCCTCCATTCATTGCTTCTCTCCTGCGAAGGATTAGTAGACAACACATACCCGAAGGAATTCACGAATGATTTGAAGCAAGGGCATTATTGTCATAGAAATAGAGGGCATCTTGTATGCTATAGAAAAGTTGGCTTTAGCATTTTAGCACAGCACATGATGTTCCCTCATTGTTCACCCATTAAAAAATCAAGCAAGGTTAAGGTAAAGATGTGCAAGATTATTTCAATACTGCCTCAAACCTTGATTTGTCTTTTATGAATGATCTCATGACTTAACCACCAAAATTTTGAAGTTATCATGCATTGGTTAGTCCAAGAGTACAACCAAATTTCATAAAAGTTTACTTTTGGTTCATTAATCAAAGTTGACACCATGTCTAATTTTATTAAGGAAAGCTATTTAACCTAAGCACCATGCTTAATTTAAAGAGCTTTTGGAAGCAAGATCTCTACTCCCAAACCAAAGCATACTTATAAAGGAACAAGGAAGCCTGAAATAATAAAGAGAGTCATTTTAAGAAGAGACAAGAGCATGGATGGTGAACCAGATAAGCATTTGCAGTTTTTTAGTTTTTATTGTTTATGTGACTTAGCAAGATGAGCAAGGTATATCGAGAAGGCAAGGTAGAGACAACCAAATAAAATTAAACAATGAAACATGGCATGAATTTCTTAGAGAAATACACTCCCTCCATACTTGGATTTTGCAACATATGATAATGAGAAAATCCAAGCCTAGGTTGTGGAATTTCCTTTTTAATGTGCTTCATTATTAAAAAATGTTTGGTTGGACATACCTTGTGTTTTGCTTCATCATTCTTTTTGTTCAAACCTGAAATGGTTAGTGCCAAAAATACCCGAAGGAACACTTTCACAAATATTCCCTTAATCTCTTTTTACAAAGTCATTTTATTTATTTCAGAATTTTAGAGTTTTGGGAAACTAGAAATATTTTGTTTTGTTTTTATTATTATGATTATTATGATTATTATTTAATTAATTTTAATTAATTAATTTATTAATTTTTAATTAATAGTTTTTTATATAAGCAAACTTTAATAGAAAAGAAAAAGGATCGGGTTATCTCCCGAAAGTGCTTATTTTTAAGACACAAGCTTGTATTTGGGAAACCTTCAAGCACATCTCATGTTGGTGAAGCAGTTTCCCCTTCAACTCCAACATTTTCAAACCTATCCTCAAGACCAAAACCATTACGAGATTTGCAAAATTTGTGATAGACAAACACATCTACAACCAACCTTGTAAAGATTTTAGAAACAAGAAGCATGAAGGGGTTGTAGATCAAGGGTGTAGTGATGGTAGAGGGAAGAATTGATTTGGGAGATTTCTCACTTGCATGGATTTGATGGGAAGATCGGGGAATAGTTTCCATGCTTATTGATATCGTTCTCCCTTTTAAGGAGTGGGTGAGCACTTTCTTTCTCATGACATTTCAAGTCATCCTCAAGACTTGAGTGGGTCATGGCTGTTGGCAAGATTGACATAAGCTCACCCCTTGAATCAAGAACAGGTTTGGATTCTATCCTTTTGATGAGAGGTCGGGAAGACCAAACGGGTAGATATTTTACACCTATTCTATGACCAAGCTTCTCATTTCCTAAAGTGTTTTCCAAGATTCTCATGATTGGCCTTCCGATAAAGGTAAGATGAAAGGAAAGTCCAGGAAGGTCAAAGATATGGAAATCTAGGAAGATCTTGAGATCATCAACGACCACAAGAACATCATGGAGGAATCCTAAACAATCAAGAATTTGACCATTGGGGAGTCTAAGGTGTTTTTGTGATTGGGATAGATGATCCTTTGATGATGTTGGAACATGAAAATGAGGAATGATGTTGATCCTGAGGCTAGGATTGTAGCAAATGTCACCATCAATGTCCAACACTTGACAAGATATTCTCCTCATATGTGTGGGCATTTTAATGACTTCCTTTGAGGATTTGGCCTCATCTAACCATTCTTGACTTACAACGGTAGATAGATGTTCTAACCGTTGTCCTTGCTCCTTCTAGTTAGATTTATGGCCCTCATGGCTTCCATATCTCAGGTGTCTTAATGAATTCCCAGAGTCATTAAGTGGGTCATCATAAGACTTGAATGAAGGAACACATGGGGGATAATCAGGATCAAGGATGGGTTTATAAATGGGTTCGTAGGATAAGTCAGAGGTGGGCATAGAGAAGGAGAGGATAGATTTGGCTTCTAAACACTTTAGTTCTTCTATAAGCTCACTTGACATTTCTTCATCAGATATCCCAGGCTTTTCCTGATGTGCCATGGGGGAAGTCGAGGGGCAAGACAATGTTGTTTTGGGAGAAAGATATTTCTTAGAAGGTCTCTTTTGGAACAGATAATTTTGGGCATTCCCAAAACCAACAAGATCGGAAGAGAGGTTGGCCTCGAACTCGAAGGAATGGTTTAGGTATTAGATTTCTTCTTCCTTCGAGATTTGTGGTATTTGTGGTTTAGGATTGATGGCAGAATCTTTGGATAAGAGTGGTGGTGATTCATCTATCAAGATTTCTTTTCTAGGGGCTGGTTTTTCTTCTTCTATGGGTTCTTCATTATAAACATTAGTGTAGGGGATGTTTTCAAGAATCATCATGAGAAGACTCTTCCCTTCACTAACGGGTAAACACAGGAAGGCTCCCCTAGAAGTCATGTCAAGAAGTTGTGTGAAATGTTTGCTAAGACTGCCATAAAAGTGTTGTAACAATGTTGGCTCGGTTATAGCAAGATTAGGGCCAGATGATGCTAGATCTAAAAGACGGGCCGATGCCGCACCTATAGATTCCTTTTCCATTTGTTTAAAGGATTGGACCTCTATTCGAAGACGAACAACACGAGAGGTGGGAAAGAAAGCTAGGCAGAATTTGGATTGTAACTTTTCCCATTCTCCGTTTACATCATCTACGTGGCGAAGGTACCATCATTTGGCTATTCTCGTCAAAGAAAACGGAAATAGCTTCCACTTAAGGGTACCTCACCTCATCCCATGGATGTGGACACATGAACACAATTGTTCAAAGTCACGTAGATGAGTGTAGGGATTTTCATCTTCGTCCCCAGAAAAAGGTTTTTCCTGAACCATCGCTATGAGACTTGGGTGAAGCTCATAAGGAATGACCAATATGGCCTGAGATGAACTAGGTGGCTCCAACCTAGCGCCCGTTGGAGCACCATACTCAAAGAGAGGTGTTTGATCCATAAGTGTATATGTTGAAGGAATGGTTTAAATCAAACAAGGATAATAGGACCAAAGTGTTCTAGTTAAAACAGCTACCGTTCCCCGACAACGGCGCCAGAAAGCTTGTTGACACTAGAAGTGGCAAACGGGAAAAGGCCGCAAGCGTACGGCAATCAAGTGTAGCTTTCACCGGGAGTATTGCAGGTATCGTATTTTCCACAGGGAACGAGAAGTGAGTTAACTAGGATTATGGATATGTCCTATGATGAATCAAGGGAGACTATGATAACGTGGTTGAGAGGTTCGATATAGCAAAGATATATAACAACGTATAGCTGGTTATACTGGCTTTATCAGCCCTTCTCTTACAGGAGGCGATGGGATAGATCAGAAAGAGGACAAAACTCTAACCGGACTGCGCCATCATGTTGTATTGAGGTCCTACCTTTTAAGAACTTATCTTACACACGTGGTGGAATACGAGGACTAGATAGGGTTGTCACCTCCTACTAGCTACCACAAACAATCTGTGCGATAAGCGGTTTACAAGCATAGCACTACAGTAGAGCTACGCTAAGCTAAGTAGTTTCTCCAATGAGGCATGAATGAGAGTGAAGGCCTAGGGGGGTATTTATAACTAGAGCTAGGGTAGGGGCTACTCCAGTGCCACGTCAGCGATCCGCGCCACCGCCATCAGCCACTGTAGGATGAAACTGTCTTAAATCAACAGTGGAGATCAAGTGGATGCATGGAGGCATGTAGGAAGGCGGTGGAGAGGTCGGGGATGCTTTTGGGCACATATAGAAGGTCGACCGACTGCCCTATGATGTGTGGCCCCTGCCACTCCTTCTAGAAGGTGTCCCCATAGGTCAGGGGCCTGTGGGTGGCCTCTGGGCCCACACTAGAGGTCGGCCAACCGTGAGTTGTGGCCTTTGGCCTCCATCTTTCGTGTGGTGCATGGCCCACATGTCATTGGCAGCTTGGCAAAGTTTGGTATTTTTCTGAGATGGTTTGTGGACCCATGTATCCTCGTGCTTTGATCTAGAGCTGTTGAGAAGAAGAACAACGGAGATCCAAGGGTGAATCTTCACTCTAGGAGGTCTCTTATGGATCATGGACACATGGGAGGCCTTGGTGACCCCTTAGTGGGGTCGGCTGACCCCCTAGGTGGGCCCACAGGCCCCCAATTGTCCCCATTTGTCAATTCCAGCATAAAACATACTCAAGGTATATGTGGAACCAGTTATTGATAAAATATGCTCTAGCTATGTTATTCTACTGTTGAATCCAATGTTGTTGATGGTATTTTGAATATGTAAAAGTATGTCATTCTTACCGTCAACACAAGTCATAGACTAGGAAAGGAATATGTCCAATGCACATGGATGAATGCTTATGATGAAAGTGTTATGAAACATCTTTATTTCATTGACCGAGTATGTGCAAATTTCTTCTCCTGTAGAGAAGCTACACTTACCCTTCTTTGACAATCTTAAGTAGAGCTCTTCATCTGAGGTGAGCTCTCTAACATCTGCAACTAAACATATTTATACTTTAGGTTATTACCTTAACTAAACATAAGGCATACATTACTAAGAAACCTTCACAACATGGCATATACACACACTAAAACAACAGTTGATGAAACTTGCTACCAAACATTCCATACACTCCCCAGCTAGATACAACTTTAAATTGGCCTAACAGTCACTTCAAGCAAAGCTGTTTTGAAGAAATAGGAAAACACAGATTTATTACTTAACTTGTAAAATACACCCAGATTAAACTAAACAGGTTATAACTGTGAAAATTTAACACCAGGTAGCTTAACAAGTTATCTACAACAAAGTTAAATTGTAGCTACTGTTGAAAACCCATTCAAAGTAGCCCAAACAATTCAAGCAAGAAAACAGGTTTTAGCTGTCTAACAGATTCCATTTATTACTTAGAACAGTTGTATATCTTTAACCATCATTTCAAAAATTATGATAAAATTAGACAAGCAAGTTTACATAATTAGCTACCACTTTGGTATTCACATCAGCAACAACAAACATACTTAAAGAAGGGGTTAAGACCATTACTTTGCTAGTGATGAGAAAACAAGCATACTTTATACATTAAATACTTAAACAATTTGAAATTTGTGAAACAAAAAATTTCATATTTTTCTTAGTTCACACTAAGCAAGTAACACAAGTACAAAAATTACCAAGCACAGGAAACACATATAACTTAGTTAGCAATTAAAACAAGGTTGCATTTAATTAATTGAGCATTTAACCAAAAGAGCTACAACATGCAATTGAAAAAGAGGTTACTGGTACTTTAACATTTTTCATGGCAAGTGCATGCTGTGTTAATCTTAAGACAACAAGAATCATAATTTTATCACATACCAAACTTTAGTTACAAATTAAACAAGTTAAATTAAGCATATAAAGCTTGCTGTCCATTTTTAATTAAACAACAATTAAGAACTGTAACAACAGGTCATTATATATGTTTCAGGCATAGAGAAAAAGATAACAAGACTAACAGAATTTATTTCACATTATTTGCATTTTTCCAGAATTAGTTATGCATTTTCAAAGTTAGCAAACAAAACTGGAAAAACAAATCAGAAAACAAGCATAGAGCCTATGACACGTGGGACCCACGAGTCAACTTCTTCCCCACAGAGCCGAAGGCACTGGCGGTGCTCGACCGATGGACACTCGCCGATGGTGAGGTCTCCGGCCAAACTAACCCTATAGACATGCTCTCCTTCGCAACCCGCACACAACCGTGTAGTTGGTTGTACCCCAAACTCACCGGAGCATGCTCGACGACGGCAATGGCGTCACGATGGCACTGCGGTGCTTACGCTGGTCGGCGCAAGCTTCTACTGGCCAAGCTAGGGACTGCTACACCTACCTTGACCCCTAGCGGTTCGATCTAGCCCGGATTGGGGCCATGGAAACCCTCCGATGAGATCAACCACATGCACAGCGGCATAGTGGCGAGATCACGGCGGCGCAACTTCTCTGTTCCGGCGGCGGTGACGCGTAATCGCTTCAACCGACTCCGGCAACCTAACTATGAGCTAACCAGCTAACACTAACGTGACTCCAATGAACCTGAGGGGCGCTGAGCTACCTAGCGTGAACCTCGCCGGCGTTGCGGGCGCCGAGCGCTCGCGTGCGGCGGAGATCTCGTTGCGGTGAACCCTAACCCTAATAGCTTCAACCGACTCCACGGTGAGCTTCTACAACCCCTAGGCTACTTGTACGAAAGCTAGAAGAGAGTGAGAGGCGTTGGATTGGGCTAGCCACGACGATGCAAAGCTCAGTGGAGCTTCGGTGACAATGGCGCCCGCGGTGTTGCGTGGTCCGGCTCACCTGTGCGGGTTGTGCTTCAAGCAGGCGGTAGGAAAGGTGGAGCGGAGCAAGGCGAAGTTGTGGCTGTCTTTTGGTGGCCAATGCTACGGTGTGCTGCTCAGGTGAGCTCGGCAACGGCGCTGGATCTCGGCAATGGAGCGGCTGCTCTTTCGCGTGAAGCAGAGAGGAGAGGGATAGAGTGAGGCACGGCGCGTGAGTGCGGTCGCGAGGTGGAGTGTGTGGCTTGCCATCGCACGGCCAGCGCAGGCCTCCCGCCGGTGTATGGCTGCTATGCGGCGCTTGCAGGGTGACTGACGGGCCATTTTGCAACGCGATTAACTTCTTAATCACTGCAAACTAGCTTCAACCAAGCACACCATTGGATAGAGCTATAGTTGAACTCCAATTATGATGTAACTCGTTTGAGCTGAAACTACCTAGATTTTAAACTACAAGTATTCAAACAGGGTAACTTTCCAAGTGAAAGTCAGTTTAGACTTAGGCAAATTTGAATCCCAAAAACAGCCCCTAATCCTGCCTTAATTGGCCAATTAGTGTATGTTAGGGTCCAAATCACCTCAAGGTGGTTAAACAAAGTTTGTTCCTTATAAAATTCTCTACAACTTTGCTTAAGCCCACTCTATCATGCAAGGTCATTAGCAAGGTTGATTAATTATGTCAAAGAAAAGGGTTCCTAGGGTCAACATATGAGCTTAAACCCTAGAAAGCCTCATTTGACATGATCATATGTATAAACATGGTTCCATTTTCATCCCTAAGTATTTCTAGGTCATTATTAGTGATCAAAACATCAAGCACTTGGTTATACAAGCATAAATCACTCAAAGCTATGTGTAGGTTAACACACACACATATAAAGAACAGGGTGATCACTAGGGTTTATCATTTCATGTGATGTCATGAATGCATAGATGCAATGATGCTTGTGTTCATGAAATGATATGCATTGTGCTCATGAAATTATATGCAAATACAAGATTATCACCTAGGGTGTTACACATGGCCCTATTGGTTTCGGTGATTAATGACAATTGAAGATTATTATTTCTAATGTGTGTTTTGCAGAGGCTATGCGTAGCTTAGCCATAGTGATCAATGTGAATGTGCATTAATGGTTATCACTTGGCCCCCAAGATGGATATCGTTTCTGAGTTCAAAGACAAGGTGATGAAGACCCTAGAGTGATAGGTATAAGTTCCATAAGGAGATGAAGGGCATTTAGTATAGATAGAGCTTTATTTGATCTTTGACCGTAATATCAAGAGGGGTTGAGACTAGTAGCTTGACTTAGGAGAGCTTCATAACTTAGGTGTGGTGCACACTTGACAACCTTAGCTCTAAGCAAGCTTATGGTGACCGTAAGATAGCCTAGAACAACTTCCATTCATCGCGACGAAAACCAAAGTTGAGAGAGCTATTTTCTGGGCGATGGACGCTGTCCGTCGCATCAGTCAGAGGCACCGGACACTAGGGTATGCACCCGGAGCGTCCGTCGGCCAAACAATAAGTTCCAGAGAAAGCTCAAGCGTGACGGACGCTGTCCATCAGCGTGGCGTCGGACGCTGAGGAGCGTCTGTCGGCCTTCTAGAGAGGGCTATTTTCAGCCAGTAGTGTTGGACGCTGAAGTGCAGCATCCGTCGCCAAAGAGGCGGAGCGTCTGTTGCCTGTTTGAATGAATAGGAACTAGCCGTTTGGGCAAGCGACGGAGCGTCCATTGCCTAGGCAACAGAGCGTTCATCGCCAACTTAAAAGCTGTTTTTTACCAGCTCGTGGGCTAGTTGTGTGAGGGGTATTTATACCCCATCCCTTGCCTTCTCCACTTGCCTTTGCTCATTTGGATTGCTGAGAAACTTTGTGAGGTGTGAGAAGAGAGCAAGAGCCCGAGAGAGAGAGAGAGAGAGAGAGTGATTTGCAAATCCATCCATCATTCTTCTCTCCCTAGTTCATCCAAGAGTTCAAGTGTGCATCCACTCTAGTTGTGAGGCTTGATTGAGTCAAATGAAGATCAAGGCTTGTTACTCTTGGTGATCGACATCACCTAGACGGTCCGGTGGTGCTCGGAGGAAGGTGATTGCCGGAAGGATTGTCGGTGGCCCTTCTCCATCGACTTGTTCATCGGTTGTGGGCGGTTCACCGAGCCAGAGTGGCGAAGAACCAGCCCATAGAGAGCACTCATCCCTTGCGCATGATGGAGGGGGAGCAATACCTTGTGAGGTGCTCCAACGAGAACTAGGGGGGAGTGTCGACTCAACGATACCTCGGCAAAACGTTGCCGTGTCAAGAATCTCTTTCCCTAGCTATTTACATTCCACACTTGTTCTTTCTTCATACTAGAATTGTGTAGGATTATTTTTTAATTCCTTGCCTTTCTACGACTTTCATAGTCTAAGGCACACTTGCGCTAGGCACGGGGTGATTGGCATTTGTTTAGGATTTCATATTTGCTTTAGAAATTTGAAATAAGCCTGTTGGTATTTCTTAACGCATACAGATAAATCCACAAGCGCACGGATACCACTGTAGCTTTCACCCGTGAGTATTCCAAGGGTATCGATTTCCACGGGGAACGCGAAGTGTACTAGAGAAGAACTAAGAACATCCAAGGGTAGATGAGATAAATGGGTAGAGAGATTTTAGAGTTTTCTAAGGGGTTTATCTAATCAAAGGCCCACTATACTCCACTTACTTTGGAGCAATAATACCTTCCCGACTCTCAAATAAGACTAGGAAAAAGGTAGTCGGGGGGAGGCTGCCAAAAGCTCTACAAAAACACCAACCCGAACGTGGTGGACTACGAAGGCCTTATAGAGCTGTCACCTCTGAGGCTACCACAACTATCCGTAGGATTGGGCACAAACTCAGGTAAACTCTAGTCTAGACACGACGTCTACACTATCGCTTACTACTCTAATTCTTATCGTAAACTAGAGCACTCAATACGAGCGGACATCCCATAAATATAATAAAGTAATAACTCAAATAAGATACTAAGAAATAATAAATGAAGAACTTGGAGTTTGCTCGGAACCAGATGCTACAAAGGTACAATGTTGAGGAAGATCCAACAGATCCGACTCCTCCTAGCTCTCTCATTCTCTCTCTCACCTCTAATTACAACTAGATGAACTAGAACTAGAAGAACTAGATCTAGACAACTAGAGGGACCTCTCTCCTTCTCTATAATTGAAACCCTAGCTTTTGCTCTAGAGAAGAATAATGAGATGAGATGATCCTCAGGGGGGTCAGGGGCCTTGCTTATACAGCCTCCTCAAATGAACGTCGGCCATCGGATCAAACCGACCTTAGGCAAAGGGTTTAGATTGATCCTCAAAGGCGGTGGAGCACGATCCGTGAATTTGACGCTGATTGGCTAGCACGGCAGGGCGGGCGCCCTGGCTCCGGGCCCGGTTCACCTCCCGTTCATTCTTGTGTCTTCTGGAACCCTCTAGAGTATAGAAAATTGTGCGGTTGATAATTATCTCTATGTAAACATGACATGTGGACATTTCCTTGGTATTTCCTAATAACCCCCTACAGAAACAGACATTCACCAAAACTCGTGGAATTCTGTCAGTATAAACCCTAATTCTAGCTACGGGTTTTATTTAGATCCTTTTCCTTGTTTAGTTGATGGCTAAAATTGGTACTTAAGGACCGTCAACAACTCCCCCAAGCTTACCTTTTGCTCGTCCCTGAGCAAAGATGAACTCAATGATGGTTCAGGAGTTGCTACAATGCTTTCATGCCTTAAAGGTACACATGCATTCAAACAAGAATTCTCCTCTGGATTAGAGTAAACTATTCTGACTTTCAAACTTACCCATATTAGCTTTAACCATGGGGCTTATAGCCATCACTTGGGTCTTGAGCAATTGAAAAGTAGAATGATCAAGTCAAGCACTATGTCTCAAGCTCTTCACTTTACCTTCATCTGGAGTTTTGCAAAGTTTTCAAAATAAAACTCAAAGTCTCTTTTGTATGACCCTCTCAAGTATCTCTATATGTGGTATTTGTGGATCCTTACCAAGGCAATAATAGTGTTATGCCTTTTCTCTCTCACCCTATAACTAATAGCAATATGGTTTGTTACATCATCACCTTCCTATCATATTTCGATTACCCCCTTACACTTGTTGATACTAAGGCACAAATAGGTTGGCATCGTAGTCGAAGTTCTCCATGGAGTACTGGTGGTGGTTCTGGAGAAGAAAAATGCGATCGCAATCTCTGGAGGTGGTTTTTGTTGTGCTACATGTAATACCCTAGGTGTTAAGCTTGTATTTGCATATCATTTCATGAGCATGAGCACAAGCATTATTGCATCTATGCATTCATAAGATCACATGAAATTATTAACCCTAGTGATCACCTTGTTCTTCAAGTATATATGTGTTAACCTACATATAGTTTTGAGTGAGTTATGCTTGTATAACCAAGTGTCTGATGTTTTGATCACTAATAATCACCTAGAAATAATTAGGGATGAAAATGGAACCATGTTCATGTATATGATCAAGTCAAATTAGGCTTGCTAGGGTTTAAGCTTCTATGTTGACCCTAGGAACCCTTTTCTTTGACTTAATTAATCAACCTTGCTAATGACGTTGCATGACAGAGTGGGCTTAAGAAAAGTTGTAGAGAATTTTATAAGGAACAAACTTTGTTTAACCCTCAAGAGGTGATTTGGACCCTAACATACCCTAATTGGCCAATTAAGGCAGAATTGGGGGTTGTTTTGGTTTCAAATTTCGCCTAAGTCCTAAACTGACTTTCAGTTTGAAAGTTACCCTGTTTGAGTGCTTGTAGTTTGAAATACAGGCAGTTTTAGCTCAAAGAAGTTACATCATAATTGGAGTGCAACTATAGCTCTATCTAATGGTGTACTTGGTTGAAGCTAGTTTGTAGTTATTAGGAAGTTAATCACGTTGCAAGATGGCCCGTCAGACACCCTGATCGGGGTTCAAATGGGAAGAGTAGCACGCGCGCCGGTCGATGGCTGACCGCGCCAGACTGCGAGCGTCGCGTGGTAGCCATACAGCGGCGAGAGGCCCACACCGGCCGTGCCTTGGCAAGCCGCACACTCCATCGCCCGACCACACACACGCGCCGCGCCTCACTCTCTCCCTCTCCTCTCTGCTTCACGCGAAAGAGCAGCAGCACCATTGCCGAGCTTGTCACCGTCGCCGAGCTCGCCTGTGTAGCACACCATGGCATTGGACACCAAAAGCTAGGCACAACTTTTCCTTGCTCTGCTCCACCTTTCACACCGCTTGGTTAAAGCGCTACCCACATAGGTGAGCCGGACCACACAACACCGTGGGCGCCATTGTCGCCGAAGCTCCGCCAAGCTTTGCGCCGCCGTGGCCAGCCCAATCTAGCACCTCTCCCTCTCTTTTAGCTCTCGTATGCAGTAGCCTAGAGGTCATAGAAGCTCACCATGGAGTCAGTTGAAGCTATTAGGGTTAGGGTTATCCGGAACGGGATCTCCGCTGCGCGCGAGCGCTTGGCACCCGCAACGCCGGCGAGGTTCACGCTGGGTCACTCAGCGCCTCTCAAGTCCGTCGGAGTCGCGTTAGGGTTAGCTAGTTAGCTCGTCGTTAGGTTGCCGGAGTCGGTTGAAGCGATTACGCATCGCCGCCGCCGGAACAGCGAAGTCGCGCCACCATGATCTCGGCATAGTGCCGCTGTGCATGTGGTCGAGCTCATCGGAGGGTTCTCAAGGCCCCAATTAGGGCTAGATCGGACCGCTAGGGTTCCGTATAGGTGTAGCAGTTGCTAGCTGGGCTGGTGAAAGCTTGCGCCAGCCAGCGTCAGTCGCATCGAGCCACCGTGCCGCCATTACCGCCGTCAAGCATGCTCCGGTGAGTTTGGGGTACAACCAGTTACATGGTTGGGTGCGTGTTGCAAAGGAGAACACGTCTGTAGGGTTAGATTGGCCGGAGACCTCACCGCCGGTGTCTGGCCGTCAGTCGAGCCTCCAGTGCCCTCGGCTGTGGAAGAAGACGCTGACCCGTGGGTCCCACGTGTCATAGGTTGAGTGTTTTGTTTTCTGATTTTGTTTTTCAGTTTTGTTGGCTAACTTTGAAAATGCATAACTAATTGTAGAAAAATGCAAATAATGTGAAATAATTTTTTTAGTCTTGTTATGTTTTTCTCTATGCATGAAAAATATAAAATGACCTGTTGTTACTATTATTATATGTTTTTTAGTTAAAAATGGACAACAGGCTTAATATGTGTATATTAACTTGTTTAATTTATAACTAGAGTTTATTATGGGCTAAAATTATGGTTCTTGCTATTTTAAGCTTACCTCAGCATGCACTTTCCATGAAAAATGTTAAAGTGCCAGTAACCTCTTTGTCATTTGCATGTTGTAGTTCTTTTGGTTAAATGCTTAATTAATTGAATACAACCTTGTTTAATTTGCTAGTTAAGTGATATGTGTTTTCTGTGCTTGGTAATTTTTGTACATGACCTACTTGTTTAGTGTGAACTAAGAAAAATATGAAATCTATTGTTTCACAAATTTCAAATTATTTAAGTAATTAATGTGTAAAATATGCTTGTTTTCTCATCACCAACAAAGCAGTGGCCATAACCACTTTTTAAAAATGTTTGCTGTTGATTATGTGAATACAAAAGTGGTAGCTAATTATGTAAGAATGGTTGTCAAATTTTATCATAATTTTTGGAATGATGGTTAAACTTATACAACTGTTTTAATTAATGACTGGAATCTGTTAGACAGCTAAAACCTGTTTCCTTGCTTGATTTGTTTGGGCTACTTCTAAATGTTTTCAACAGTAGCTGCAATTTACTTTGTTGTAGATAATTTGTTGATATATCTTTTGTTAAATTTTCATAGTTTTATCCTGTTTAGTTTAACCTATGTGTATTTTACAAGTTAGGTGATAAATCTGTGCTTTTCTGTTTTTATCAACCAGCCTTGCTTGAAGTGACTGTTAGGCTAATTTCAAGTTGGATATAGCTGGGGAGTGTATGGAATGTTTTGTAGAAAATTTCATAAGCTTTCCATAAATTCCAAGCTCGTAATTTTTGGTTGTGTATAGCTCCTGCTACACTATTTTCTTTCAGCTGCTGTTTTGGGTGTTTATATACCATGTTGTGAATGTTTCTATGTAATGTATGCCTTATGTTTGGTTAAACAAATAACCTAAAGTATAAATATGTTGAGTTGCACATGTTAGAGAGATGACCTCTGAGGAAGAGCTCTACTTACGGTTGTTAAAGAAGGGTAAGTGTAGCTTCTCTACAGGAGAAGAAATTTGCACATACTCGGTCAATGAAATAAAAATGTTGCATAACACCTTCATCATGAGCATTCATCTATGTGCATTAGACATGTTTCATTTCCTAGTATATCACTTGTCATACATATGTTGGATTATCATACATGTATACATGCTTCCAGGATCGCCGGAGGGAGTGACACTGCTAGAGTTCGGGGAACTGGAAGGAGGAGTCCCACCGGAGATTCAAGCTCCCGGAGTTCCAGAAGAAGGAGAACAGGGCCCTGAACTTCCCGAGTGCCCAAACCACCAGCCCTCCACCTTTGTGAAAGGCAAGCCCCGGAGCATTATAAGCCTCCTCTCTCTTTTTAAAAGTATTCACTTACAATCACAATCTTGTTTGTGCATTAAATTAGTAGGAGTTGAATGAATTCTTTTACTGCATTACTTTCCTTGTCCACTAAAAGGAACCTTGTAGGCCCATGATCGAAACATATTCTTAGCCATCCATAGACTGGTAGAGTGGGTGGTCTGCTATCACCCACGATGATAGGTTGATAATGGTCACGGTTGGCTATATTTGCTATCATGGAAAATAACCATGTGGAAGTAATAAATCAAGACTGGGCGGACAAGGTGTATGTGAGCCACTTGACTTGGAGGTCTTGTGAGCGGGTTCTCTCCGCCTGTGTCGTTAGGCACTGGACCATGGTTGGACATCTACCGAGATTGAACGCATGCCTCCTTCATAGCTGCTCGAATAACTCGTTTCGACCGTGAAGCCTAACTCTGTATGCTCGGGCCGGAATCTCCCCCTACTTGGGTCATGGAGGACCGCGAGCGGATTACTAGACCGTGGGCAAGTATCCTGATCGTCCTAGCCTAGCACCAAGGGCAGGCACTGCTTGATCGACCTGGCTACCGTGAATCGCTATTCATGAATGTACCCAGGAGACCCGCGGCTACCCGAACTATATTGAAGGTGACCCGTCAAAGTCAACCCAACGGGGAAGACTTGGGTGTGATTGAGGAATGAACCTCCAGCTGGATAGGAATTCGATTCGAATCGCGGTCTCTCCCCGTTAGTGAGAAACTTGAAAGATCTTCCTCCCACTGTAGAAACCTGAACTCTAATAAGTAACCAAAAGATGGTTATATGGTTTACATGCCAAACATGATATGGTTACTATTGTGATGTTAACTTAGTGATTGCTCTAGATCAGGTGCTAATCTAGACTTGGTTAATGATACTTAATCTTGAGGCTAAAAGAGATGTTTTAACTGGAAGACTAGATTAAGTAAGCAATGCTCTTTTATGCAAAACTTATGCTATCTCATGAGTTCCAATGATAAAGCCTTACATCATCCTTGAAGTGTCATATGGTTATATATCTATCTCTCTGTCAGGTAAGTCTAGCTGAGTACAATTGAGTACTCAGGGTTTCTTTACCCTTGTTGCAGATGGTATGGTCTATTCTGGCTATTGTCAGGATGCCTCTACCCTATAGTGATGATGAGTGATGATCTTGGGCAGAGGTGGCTTATGATGTCTCTCCTCGTTGCTTTTGATGGGATTGTAATAATTCTGGCACCGTATGAAGTTTAAAATAGTTTGCAATGTGTGGTTTCAAAACTAAGACTTTCGCTACTTTTATTTGAACCTGGTGTTGTAATAACACTTCGTTAAACTCTGATGTAATATTATTTTGTTTCGAACTTATCGCTGTGAATGTGTGGTTACTGAATCGAGTATGACTCGGCTTGTTACTTGTTGTGGTTTGAAATCCTTCGAGATTTCAAGGACTACCGGGCTTATATGGGCTCTAGTGTGACTGGAAACGACGATCATTACACTAGTGCTCTTATAGGTTGGGCAGTTCCGTGACAGCTAGTATCGGAGCAAGATTCAACATACTACTGTTCATAAGTGTATTTCCTAACAAAAGATTTTGTTTACAAAACTATTTTGTGCTACAAAACGTTTGTGTGCGTACTAAAAACATTATTTGCAAACTATAAGTGTGACAATGGTTATGTCCCTTATTGCCCAATTAGGATGTCAGGTGGCTTATAAGTACTAACTTGGGGGATTGCATCATATTTTCAGTTACCTGTCCATACAGGTTGAAATAGTATGGGGGCATTCACTTGAATGGTGTTGTATGGATCAATACCTCTATGCCCAGGCCAAGGTGTGTATACAGGACCGCACTACGCTACCCTGTGGTCAAATGGTCAAGATAGCCTTCATATATGAATTGGTCATATATGTCGATAGAATTAATTTCCGCAACGTCGCACCTACGCCAAGGTAAGGTGAGTTGTGAGAGTATGGTCGGACAATCGTCGGCCTAGGTAGTGAAATTATAATGTGTCGAACTATTGCATATGTACATGTATGTGGACAGCAAGATACCCATGCGTGGAGTAATACTTTTGGAGAAAGGGTGCATATACTACTTACGTTTATACTGGGTGTACACCTAAGTGAGTATTAGATTTATATTTCAGCAATGCATTATTCATACTGTTGGGAATGGGTTGAAATGAATCTTCTGCAGGTACACTAACAGCGAATAGTGTAGATCGCCTAGGTACGTATATGTGAGAGACGTATGTATGTCACCGTCTAGAACGTTCTTAGTCAAAGGTTTGCTTTCATAGGTATGTCAGGACATAAGATACGTGCATGCATCATATGTCATCATATTGCATTTTGTTCCCTCCCTTACCAAATTTGTACCTCTGTTATATGTAACATGCTTAATCTATAAAATACATGTTCTCACAAAAAGTTAAAACTTGTTACAGATAGCACACTAGGACCTCCCCAGCGCAGCAACCGTTTCCTGTCTGTGTTTGGCACTCGTACTTTGCTTTGGAGGGTGCTGAGTCAGGTGGGGTATACCAAGCCACCTCAGTACTACTGGACTAAGAAGTCGCTTAGGAACTCACTCCTGTAGCCAGTGACAATGACTGTCCCCGAGAGTACCTAGGCTCCTTTGTGGAGGAAGTGGACAGCTGAGGCCCAAGGCAGCAGCCCTTGGGAAGGAGCTCAGTCCGGAGCTTTGTCAGTGCTGAGTCAGATTCGTCAGGAGCACAGTGGAGATCTGGACCGCGGTGCAGCAGGGACCTTTCTATAGGTTAACCCTGACACCATGACCTGGTATCAGGATAGTGGTAACCCCTTGATCAGGAACAGGGATGAGAGAGCTGGCAGTTCAGGACCGACTATGAGTGCCATGTATGTAGTGATCATGATGAGATCAGGCACATGATGAGAGAGATGCAGCTATACTTCAAGAGGAGGCAGCTGAGGCACGTGAGCGTATGCTTCGCCACCAGGAGGTGGTGGGGAACATCGCTTACCACCGTCATGATGCAGAGTTGAGTGGGAGGCTTCAGCAGGTACACGGCCACATCTTGGAGTTACAGCAAGAGTCCACAGGCTCAACAATGTGAACCACTCGATCCCTCCGCCAGTTGCACCAGAGGTAGATCCCACAGTGATCTATGCCGACGACGACATAGAGACTGAGGACGACGATGAGGAGGATCTAGAGGAGCTTGAGTTCATCGACGACAGCGACAACGAGGGTGGTCGTCTATCTGGGATGGATAGCGACAAAGATGACTAGGATAGTTTCCTTGCGCTAGTCATTAGTCGTCTTATGCGTTTGTAGCTTTGGTCTTTTGTGTTTCATGAGGGGCATGTTGTTGTGTAACCACCATGACTTAAGTCCGGATGAGACAGGTACTTTTGGCTTGTATGAATATTTTATGGTACCAAGTATGAATGGATGACGATGTGTTGCTAGCATGAATTCTTTTATGCCCTATGTGGATTTAAGTTATCTCCTTTTCAGTGATTTACTAAGGCATAATCATGATTCATCTGCAATTACTCAAAATCTCATTGCTTCTTGCTATCAAATTCAAGCAGATGCCTGCCAACACTCGCTAGCGTGGTTTCGGAAGTGGTGGAAATCACCGTGATGAGGATGAGGCTCCTCTACCACCACCATTGCCAATGTCCTCAGAGCAGTTCATGGCCGAGTTCATCGGTGGGCAGCGTAACATTGAGGAGTTGCTACGCCGCATGGCTTAGAACAATCAGAACCAGGGTAATTGTGACCATAGGCTGGGAACCAGTTCAGCACGTTCAAGGACTTCTTGGACACTGAGCCGCCTATCTTCAAGGAAGCAGAAGAGCCACTCCAAGCTGATGAATGGCTGAATACTATGGAGAAGAAGTTCCATTTGCTGAGGATGATAGAGGAGTTAAAGGCACAGTATGCTTCGCATCAGTTGCAGGGTCCGGCAGGTATATGGTGGGCTCATCATCGCACCACATACCCTGCTAACACCCGGTGTCTTGGAATCCATTCAAGTAAGCTTTCAGAGGGCATTACATTCCACCAAGTTTGATGCGAAGATGAAGGCAGCCAAATTTCTGAGGCTCACCCAAGGTACCAAGACAGTAACGGAGTACCTTCATGCTTTCAACAACCTAGCACATTATGCTTCTCAGTTTGTTGACACGGATGAGTAAAAGATCGATAGCTTCAAGAGAGGTCTGGGAACCAAGCTGATGAAGACCCATGCTAACTCAACTCGCACCAACTTCAATGAGTTCATCAGTGATGCGTTGACCCAAGAGAACCAGAACAACTTGCACGCTGCAGCTAAAGGCCGGAAGAGGGCATTTTAGGGAAGCTCGTCTCAGCAGAGAGCTCCTTTTGTCAACCGCTCTATGTATCGACCTCTAGTGGCAGGAGCCAAGTTCAGGCCTCCACAGAAAAAGGCTCTAGCAAAAGGTGCACAACATGGTTAGTATCGCAAGTCGTACATCATTGCTCTTCCGTAAGGCAACCCAGGGCAAGGCAGTTCTGGAAATCAGAGGGTTCCAACGTTCAATGCACCATGCTTCAACTGTCAACGCCCAGGGCACTTTGCTAAGGATTTCCCTACCCAAAGAAGAAGAGCATACTAGGGACGGGTGCACTATACTACCGTGAAGAAGTGCCCCAAGGAGAACCTATCACAGCTGGTATGTTTCTTGTAAACCAACATCCTACAGTTGTGCTGTTTGACTCGGGATCTTCGCATTCCTTCGTAAGTAAAGCTTTTACTATTAAGCATGGCATGAGCATATCTGATTTGGATGTGGGGCACTATATAAGTTCAGCAGGGGCTGACATATCCACTAAACAAGCAGTCAGAGATGTAAGCATCATCATACAGAAATATGAGTTTAGGACAGACCTTATCATCCTACCTGGCGTAGGGTTGGATGTGATCCTAGGCATGAGATGGATGCATGGTCATGGAGTGGCCATCGACACCGCGAAAAGGCTTCTATCCATGAAGACCTAGACGGAAAGGGGAGTCTACAAGTCCCTCTTCCATGAAAGTTAGACCTCTGTGCTATGTCTTGTGCTATCCAAGTTACCGCCATCAATGATATCCCAGTAGTGTGTGAGTTTCCGGATCTGTTTCCAGATGATCTTCCCAGTCTTCCACCCGACCGTGATGTTGAGTTTGCTATCGAGTTGGTACCTGGCAGGGCACCTATATCTCGTAGGCCATACATAATGCCACCTAATGAGCTAGCAGAGTTAAAGAATTAGTTACAAGAGTTGCAAGATAAAGGTCTCATTCGACTTAGTTCATCACCGTGGGGTTGTCCCGCACTATTCGTCAAAAAGAAGGATAAATCCTTGCATATGTGCATGGATTACCGACCACTAAATGCTATAACGATCAAGAAAAAATATCCTTTACCCCATATTTATATCTTGTTTGATCAGCTATCCAAAGCTAAGGTGTTTTCTAAGATTGATTTGAGATCAGGGTATCATCAAATCAAGATCAGACCGCAAGATATACCCAAAACCACTTTCTCAACGAGGTATGGGCTTTATGAGTATTTGGTTATGTCGTTTGTGCTAACTAATGCTCCCGCCTACTTCATGTACCTTATGAACTCCGTCTTCATGCCCGAGCTGGATAAATTTGTGGTTGTGTTCATCGATGACATTTTGATCTACTCGGAGAGTGAAGCCAAGTATGCAGAACATCTACTTGTAGTTCTTGCACGGCTAAGAGAATATAAGTTGTATGCCAAGTTTAGTAAGTGTGAGTTTTGTCTTACTAAAGTATCTTTCCTTGGACATATCCTTTCTGCTGATAGAATATCTATTGATCCAAGTAAAGTGCAAGAGGTTATGGATTGGAAAGCTCCAACTTCGGTCACCAAGGTTTGTAGTTTTCTTGGTCTGGCTGGATATTGCCGTTGATTTATTCCAGATTTCTCCAAGATAGCTAAACCTATGACTAGCCTGTTACAAAAAGATAAGAAGTTCGAATGGACTCCAGAATGTGAAGAGCCTTTTCTTACATTAAGAACTCTACTTACTTCAGCCCCCGTTTTGGCGCAACCAGACATAACAAAACCTTTTGATGTGTATTGTGACGCCTCCGGGACTGGATTAGGGTGTATTCTTATGCAAGAAGGAAAAGTTATAGCCTATGCTTCTAGATAGCTTAGAAAACATGAAGCTAAATATCCAACGCATGATCTAGAGTTAGCAACAAAGGTACATGCTTTAAAGATATGGAGACATTACCTTCTTGGTAATGTGTGCCATATATATACATATCACAAGAGTCTCAAGTATATCTTTACTCAACCAGAGCTGAATATGAGACAAAGAAGATGGTTAGAACTAATCAAGGATTACAATCTTGAGGTTTATTATCACCCAGGGAAAGCTAATGTGGTAGCAGACGCTTTGAGCAGAAAGTCGCACTATCACCTTGTGCAACCCTTGCTTGAAGATGGGTTTAACTTGTTACACCCCTCAATGCTATATAATCTCACAGTCAGTTGTTCTCTAGAGAGTAAGATCATAGAAGGTTAGAAAATAGATGTGGGTGTGTTCCATATCAAAAGAAAAATGAGAGCGGAAGGCTCATAGTGTTTCAGGATTGATGAGAATGGAATCCTTTGGTTCCGATATCATCTTGTTGTGCCTAAGGATAAAGAGTTGAGGAACTAGATCTTAGAGGAAGCCCATTCCTCTAAGTTGTCTATACATCCAGGCAGTAGCAAGATGTATCATGATCTGAAGCAACGATTTTGGTGGACAAAAATGAAGAAAGAGATCACCGCATTTGTGCCAAGATGTGATGTATGTTGTAGGGTGAAAGCGGTACATATGAAACCCGCTGGACTCTTACAACCTTTGTCAGTTCTAGGGTGGAAATGGAAAGAAATCAATATGGATTTCATCATAGGGCTTCCACCTACTCAGAGAGGTCATGACTCAATATGGGTGATTGTGGATCGGTTAACAAAGTCAATGTAAGGAACATGGACCCCATGTCCCATATAGTTTAGATTTTTGTGTTTTGATGATCAACATAACCAAATTGGACTAATGTATTTGCAAGTGTTTATTTTGTAGTCCAATAGGGTGCAAACATGCTTTGGACTTAGGCAACACCGCAAGCAAGACATTTGAAGCATAAAGAAGACCTAAAAGATCAAGCATAGTTCAAGCATGGAGGATGGAACCTACTCAGAAGCAAGACCGGGAAGATACAAAGTCTTCCGGACGCTCGTCACCTGGCGTTCGAACTTTTGGAAATCAACCCGGATGAAAACACTGAAGAAACGAGCTCCGAACGCTACTATTTCTAGGGTCTGGACTAATGGCGATGAGTCCGGACACCTAGGGTTTGGTCTGCGAAACTCAGAGAGTCTGGACGCTATGAACAGCTATGGTGGCTGACACTTGGGGCATCGAAAAGTGCAAGAGTACATGGAGGTGACCGTGTTGACCAAGTCAAGACTATGGGCGAGCAAGTCGAGTAGGTAGGCTCCATACGACTTGTCGCTTGGGCGGTCGAGGACGCGGTGATGTGTGTCAAGTCTGGGGAATGTGTATGGAGTATGGTACTTGCGGAGCAGTTTGGTGGTTTGGGCCTCAATACCATCGGTGGTCGGTTTACGAGTTTGGGCCTCAAAACCCGGGCGAAGCTTCCAAAGAAGCAGGGATGGCACGTGGTGGAATACTAGAGGTTGCATCGAGGTGACAGCAAGTCTAGACATGAAGCGGGGTCATCCAATGAAGATCAAAGAGAAGGTTCGGGAGAGTTGGGTCACAATGTCTTAAGGCTAGGTGATTCTCTCATGTATCAGGGGGCTGTTTAGAAATGTCAAGTAGACCCCGTTAAATAAGGAAGAAGGGGTATCCACATCCTTACCTCTTGCATTTCTATTCTCCACTCCATTTTCCTAGGTTCCCTCCCCCTAGTCTTTGTGCTTGAGGTCCATGATTTCAATCGTGTAAGAACTTGTTCGTGATCGGGAAGGGAGGCCTTAACCCCCTTGTGTCCTCCAGGATTCATTTCTAAAATTGCTTGTGTTCGTGTTCTTCATGTTATTCAATTTCTCTTCTTAGTCTTTTCTCCCAACATCTCTCTGTTCTACTTATTGGAGAGGGAGCTATGAACCATTGCTACGATTTCCACCTAAGGAATCAGTTTGGTTTGGGGTGAGCTCTTAGATCGATCGCTTTTCGTTTCTCTTCTAGTTTCCTCTCTGATTTTCCATTAGTAATTGATTCTGAGATTTGTGAGGGAAGATCTTGATCTTCATGGAGTAGATTGACATCTACCTTGAAAACCTCCCCACAAAATCTCAAGTCAACCGGAGTTCAATCGAAAGTGATCCGGTGATTTTTGGGTGATCCGCACTTTTTGGGGGCACCGAAGCGTCTGGTGTAGTCTTCTGTGTTATGAGTTCCACCATACGCATAGACTGGACGTAGTAGTCCCTATGGTCGAGCATCCGGTGCCTGATCTATTCCTGGTCTATGAGTGAGCACCGGACGCTCGGAGCATCTAGTGGGGTAGCACCAGATGCCTCCGGTGCTCTTCGGATCTCTCTAGAAATGCATCAGACGCACCACAGCGTATGCGCCTGTCCACTGAGCTAGCGTCTGATCATCGGTAGCTAGCAGCAGACCCTGTTACACCAGATGCGTTTGGTGTACTGTAGCAGCATCCGGTATAGTGTGTTGCTCTGCTATTTTGTGCAGTTCTTTCAAGGCTTGTTCGTCGACCTTCTCCGATCGTTCCGCTATACCTCTAGGATATCTCCTAAGGAACACATCATTTCAGTCCTCAACTATCAGTGATGAAGGGATATGGGAAAGCTACGTTAGCTGGAAAACAAAAAATTACAACCCGATAAATCAGGAACTAGTGCTAGTTATAGATCATGAGATTACCACTAGATGCGCAGGTGCAGCTGAAGAAACACAATGTTGTTGTGCACATTGTAGCAGTGTCATGCAATTTCGAGGTCGTCCATCAATCCGTCCCCTTCATGTGGTTCGTCCTTGTGCTCTAGATGCAGCACCTCCGAGGTGTCCCACACGTATGGGGAGGAAACATTGCGCATCCGGACTGCTAGGTCCACGAGGAGCAGTAGGCGCGAGCGTGGGGAGGGCGATGATGGCTGCCAAAAGGCATGGGATCAACTCGCCCCGTGCCCACCTCTTGCTTATATAGGAATCCTAATGAGCTCCCACGTTGGAGGTCCATTAGTAAGCCTAAACCTAATCTAATCCGGGTCCAACCCAAATTATTCTTCCAGCCCCTTAAGCGTGTGACCCTATGGGCTCACGCACACATAGACATGGCCTAAGTACTCCTACTCGACCAATAGTTGATAGCGGCCTCTAACAAGGTGTGTCAACTCCTATGCATACTCTACGATCATATCAGATGAACCACCACAAAACCATATACATGTTATTCCCTTGCCTAACGATATTTGGTCCAACTCGTACGTTAACACTTAACCCAAGCACGGAGATGCATTTCTTGATCCAATAATTCGAGTGATCCAGTGATATCTCTCTCACATGGAGAGTGGCAAATTCCATCTTGATTGACTATGTCTCACAGCATGTTTCCTGACAAACCCGAAAGCCACCTTCATAACTACCTAGCATGGGGTAGCGTTTGGTAGTCCCTAAGTAGGCAGTTTCACACCTTGAGTACATACGACAATCTCAGGTCTAAGGACATAATGTACATGATGTGTATAGAGACAATCTCACATTGGGATAGTCCAGCCCCATGTCATACATGTGCCCACATTATTAGTTTGACATCTCTATGTCTATGACTTGTGAAACATAGTCATCAACTAATAATGTGTTGATCTAATATTCATATGCGTCCTCACATGAACTCCGATCAAGGTCAACTTTAGAATAACTATACAAGTAAAAGAGTTTCACAAACAATTCACATAATTGCTAATCAATGCAAGTTTCCTTGAATGGATATTCAATGAACTCATAACATGTCATGGATACAAGGAAATACAATCATCTCTATGATTACATCTAGGACATATTACCAACAAGTAAGCTTCGCTTTCTCTAGTTTTGTCTGAATCTCCCTCGCATCGCTTAGGAGAGGTTGAGTACCCTCAACTAGTTCATCTTGCTACCTATTAGGCAACATTAACTAGTTGTGGTGTGTTCTTTAAGACTTTCGAGAGTTTGCTTTTGGGGTTTGAATTTGAGAAAGAGTGGCCCAAATATTTCCATGTGAAATTTAAGGCTCCCATTCATCCCCCCTTCGCTGATGGTTGTTTTGGTCCTTCACATCCACTAGCATTACTTAAGTTAAGTTGTCAACCCTAACATGACACCAGAGACGTGGTTATACTTATAATCATGACAGTTACTCAAAAGATATGGAATAAAGGTTATCCGCAAGCGCACAGATAAAATACACCTGTTGTAGCATTACCATAGGAAGGATCTAGGACATAATAAAGATAGCAGCTATAACTTTTACACAGATGTGAAATGAGTTCCACTAGATCATTACTCAAAACAAGGAATCAATCTTATAATAAAGATAATATATAAATGATAAAGATATGTCCAGGATAAATCTTAGAGCACTCCAACCTATAGCATTAGCACTGAGAAGAACAAAAAATTAAATACTCTTATGTCATTCTAATTATAAGTCATAGACTACCTCAATTAGTGCAATTACATCTAGCAATTGTTGACGGTCCTTAAATACCAAATCCAACTATCAACTAAACAAGGAAAATGATCTAATTGAAACCAATACCTAGAAATAGGATTTATACTGACATAATTCCACGAGTTTTGGTGAATGTCTATTTCTACAGGGGGATATCAGGAAATATGGAGGAAAGGCCCACATGTAAGCATTACATAGAGATAATTATCATCTGCAGGAAAAAGAACACTCTAGAAGGGTTAAGAAGGCGCGGGAAGAAACGAGAGGCCGAGCGGGCCTAGGGTCAGAGCACTACCCACTGGGGCGGCCACCCTAGGTCAGAGCTCAATGAGGCTCTACCTTGTGGACCCCATCTCCACCGCCTTTGAGGTTGCATCTAAGCCCTCCATTAAGGTCGGTTTGATCCGACAGCCGATGTTCATTTGAGGAGGCTATATAAGGAAGGACCCCTGACCCTAAGGAGAGAGCCCCCCGGAAACCCTAATTCATTATTCATCTCAAGAGGAGAGGTCCCTGATCAAGCCCTAAAGCCACCACATCAACTAGATCTCTAGTTTAGCATAGCTACATAGGATTAGAACTAGAAGGAGTCAATCTTCGATTAGTTTCTAGATCTGTCAAGAGGATTCTTGGTAATTCTCTCTCTAGTTCTTCCTTCATCATTTGTTCTTCAGTATTATGAATATGACTTTGCTCTACTTCATTATATTTTTTATGACTTTACTCTATTCAATTATGTTCTCAATTATATTGTTCTTAGTCTATTATGATTATATGCTTGGCTTAGTTAGATCTGAATCATATTCATGTTTATGATCGTATAACGTTTATCCATCAGTACTATGGGTAAATGATAGATATTGTGTAGGCGTGGTGCCTAGACCGTATTTATCTGCGATTGTACCCTATATTCCAGATCGTGAGGTAGATCATGGGAGTGACAGTCCTATTGAGTCCTTTGTAGTCCTCCTCCCGTTTATAGGGCAGGCAGAGAAGTACTATTACGGGGAAATGATTGCTATGTTTCTCATCTTCCTTAGTAATACTCACTACACATGAATATCTCTTATCTCGCCATGATTGCCAAGTATAATTGCACTAATCATAATATGCTAGATTGTATAGTTAAGAATGACTTAGGAAATATCTTTGTAGTTCGTCCTAATTCCATGCTAATGACTTGCTAGAATATCTATTGAGGTGCTTATCATTATCTTTTGTGGCTAATACATATGCTGATCAGTATTTATCTTTTGTCACTATTCATTCATTATCTATATCTTATGTGACACCTTATCCTGTATTGAGAGAGATAGATAAAAACTTTCCATTACACATGCAGTGATACTCATTACTCATTCCTCATTTATTCCTTAGTATCCCTTCCCAGAGGTAAAAATATAAATAACAATACCTGGAATACTCTTGGTTAAAATGCTACTTTGATATAATATGTGCGCTTGTAGAAACACATTTATATTTACTTAGAGAAAATGCATATTTCAATACCGCATATCTCTGTCATGTTGGGGATGACAACCTGGCTTAAGTGGCATGAGAGGTGGTTAACTATTTTTGGCGCTGTTATTAGAAGTAGAAATCTTTCTACTTTTGGTAATGACGTTAGAAATGTCAACAAGCATTTTTGGCGCAGTTGCCGGGGAAGGTTGATTAGCTATCAAAAGGAATAAATGAGTTATCACTTGCATCACTAATGTGATTGAGAAAACATCAATTCTCCACTCATACAGTCTTACCCTTGATCTTTGCCTATTTTTCCTATCATTTTATGTAGGGTAATGTATGAATAGGTTTGATCTTCCAGACAATTTTGTTGAAAATCCCAAAGCATTAATCAGAAGAACAAAAGCCAAGCTCAAGAAAGTAACATCATCATCATCATTAACATCTCAGCTTGAAGCTCCACCCAATCAAGAAGATCATCAAAACATCGTTCGATACTTGACACCAGAGTTCGAAGCCATGGCAAACAAGTCAATCTGTGAGTTCACAGCTCCCACCACGGACAACATCCGTACTGGACCTGCTACGAACATTGATCGGTCATTTGAGCTTAGGCCTGCGCTCATCAACATGGTGCAAGCAAGCCAGTTCTGTGGGAAAGCACATGAAGATGCTAGTGCTCATCTCCAACACTTCCTGGAGATTTGTAGCACATTTACTATCAAGGATATCCCCAGAGACGCCATACTACTTCGCCTTTTCCCATTCTCACTCTTGAGAAGAGCGAAGCAGTGGTTCTATGCAACAAAGGAGAAGAATACTATGTGGACACTCTGTTCCACCAACTTTCTAGCAAAGTTCTTTCCCATGGGGAAGACCAATGCTCTCCGTGGGAAGATTTCAAGTTTTTAGCAACAACATGACGATTCCGTTCCAGAAGCATGGGGGCGCTTCCAAGACTACATCCTAGAATGTCCCTATCGTGGAATGGAGAATTGGTTACTTATGTAGACCTTCTATCGTGGGCTCAGCAATAGCACTCGTGAGACCATGGATGCTACTGCCGGAGGAGCGTTCCTATCACTTACAATACCACAATCCACAACTCTTGTGTAGAAGATGGCATCCAACCAAGGTTGGAGTGAAGAAAGAACTCAAACTCCTAAGAAAAGTGGAGGTATGCACCAGCTCAAAGAGGTAGACATGCTGTCAGCAAAGCTAGACCTGCTCATGAAGAGGCTCGATGAGAAAGCTGGAGAAAAGAAAGAAGTTATGCACATTTATGACTCTCACATAACCTGTGAAGAGTGTGGAGACACTAGACACTCAGGTAACCATTGTCCAGAATTGCAAGAGGATGTGAACTACATCATCAATAACAACAACAACAATTACAACCGTCCTCAGCAAAATCAAGGTTGGAATCAACAACAACAAAGGCCTAACTACTCAGGTAACTACTCAGGTAATTATCAAGGTAATAATTCTTATAATAATCCTAGTTTTCCACCTTTGAGAGAGTTAGTAGATAATCAAGGAAAGATAATGGATAACATGTCTAAGAATTTAGCATCCAATGATAAAATACTAGAAACTATAAATAATAGAATGGATAATTTTTCTATTGCCATCAAGAATCAAATTAGCTTTAATAAAATGATTGAATCTCAGCTAACCCAAATAGTTACTGCTGTTCCTACCACTAACCCCGGTATTCCATCACAACCGGAAGGATTAGAATCTGCAAATCTTGTAGACATATTTGATGCAGGTGCTTATTGGAATAACCCCACAGAAGAGTGGTGTAACGACTTCTTACCAACCAAGAAAGGAGACCCAGGACGACCAGTCATACCAATCTCCATTGGCACCATGGGCTTTCCTGAAGCACTTTGCGACTTTGGCGCAAGCGTCAATATCATGCCCAGAGTAATCTATGAGAAATTCTTTAATTATCCTTTATCAGATAGAACCCTATGTTTGCAGCTTGCAGATCAGACACTATGCTACCCAAAAGGAATATTAAAAGATATCTGTGTCCGGATTGGTACCTCATATGTCCCAGCAGACTTCATGGTAATAGAAATTGGCGTTGATGAGAGGTCGCCCATCATCTTAGGGAGGCCACTCTTGAACACTACTGGAGCTGTCATCCATGCTAGCACTACCAAGATCAGTTTCCTCATCAAAGGGAAGAAGGAGACATTTACCTTCAAGAACAAGACCCTACAATCTCCTGAACATCCCCAACATGAGCCAAGGAAGAGGACCAATAGGAGGAACAAGCAGAACAAGAACAAGAAGCAAGTACAGACAGAATCAGCAAAGATGGTCACTACAATCCACAATAATTAAGATCACCAAATCAAGTCCCCTCATTTGATCAAGAAAGACGACCCAGGTGTCCCAACCATTGAATGCATAATCAACAGATGCTCCTTCTAGAAAGCAATCTGCGACACCGGATCGGGCGTCAACATTATGGCCAAGTTGACCTACGAGTTTCTGTATGGCACAATGCCTCTACATCCAACATACACCCAACTCCAGATGGCAGATCAGACATGCCGTGTTGTTGAAGGCATAGCAAAAGATGTCCCCATCCAGATTGATGACCACTTCATCCCTACAGACTTCTTAGTCGTTGATATGGGAGAAGATGATTATGATCCACCTATCATCCTTGGAAGACCGTTCCTAAGCACCACCAAAGCTATCATCTACATTGGGACAGGAGAAGTGCACTTACACTTCCCCTCTAAGAAGGCACGCCGTTACTTTAATGCTAACTACATTGTTGAAGAATCTAAGCAGAATAAAACAAGAAGAAGATGCCGCTACCGCAACCAGAAGAAGCAGAACACCAAGGACGGATGAGAAAACTATAAAGGAGAAATGTCAAGATATGAAGAGAGATACCCTGAAGAAGAAGAATCAATATACGCAACTCCACTCTCTAGGCCAAACACACCACCAACTCCAAGGCTGGGAAATGAAAGATCATTCTACGACTACCACAGGCACGAGAGCGGAGAATCATGGGAAGAAACAAAGGTATGTCCTTTCAATTTTAATAAGTGCTAACTAAGGTGCCGGGCTAGGAAGCTCACCTAAACAATTCTAGGTTGCTAGGTCACACAAACCTAAGCAACTAGTACTCTAAGCAAACCGGGAGCTCCTACACATACTAGTAAGCAAAGCACAAAGCACCTAAGCTTACTAGCACACTCTCTAGCAAGACTACACAAGCCAACTAGAGAGCTCAACTTACTTAGCTACTCAAACTAAGCAATGTGACTAACAAGGCTACTCAAGCCAATTAGCCACTCAAGAGCTACTTCTATGCTACACAAGCTAGAAGATAACTAGGAAAGCTACACAAGCTAAACTAGTTACAAGAGCAACAACTAATCACTAGCACAAGTATGAACAAGTAAATACAAGCTAGTGATTTGGAGAATGCAAACCACCAAAAAGATGTACACAAGGTTGACATGGTGACTTTTCTCCCGAGGTTCACATGGTCGCCACCAAGCTAGTCCCCGTTGTGTTGACCACACACTTGGTGGTTCGGCAGCTAATAGGCATTCACAAGCCTAGCCCAACACTTAGGCGCCGCAAGAATCTACCGACAAGTGAGGGTAGCTCAATGACACGCTCAACTAGAGTTTCTCTTTGCGATCTCCCACGGGGCAAGCACAACACCCCTCACAAGCCCTTCTCCGGAGCCACGCACAAGCTTCTTGCGTGCTTCGACGGAGTTGCAACCACCAAGTCATTTATGAGGTGGAAACCTCCAAGAGTAACAAGCACCACCGGCTTGCAACATGATCACCTAGTGCCACACGAATCTATCTCTCAAAGCAACACACTAGAGATCACTCACTCGCAATCGGATCACACTCTTGCAAGCACAAGTGAGTTAGAGGGCTCCTACACCAAGGACAACTAAGGGAAACACATCCCCAAGGTGCTCAATCCTCCCAATGGCCGGCCACCCATCTATTTATAGAGGGAGAGACCAAACTAGCCGTTTGGGAGAAAACTGCGCATCGGTGGACAGTCCGCCGCCCGCGGCGACGCCTCCAGAAAGGAACTAGCCGTTTTCACCCCTATCCGTTCGGACGCACCTCCGGACGCTATCGCATAGACCGTCTGGACCATACCGCACGCGTCCGGACCCTTCTAGTTGTTTGAATCTTCTCGTTGGCGTGCTCACCGCGCACTGCCACGTGTCTCCGAACGCGCGTCCGAACTCCACTCTGGACTAACGTGCACCACGTCCGGAGCCAACACCGAGAGGGTCCAGAGAGGACCAAACCTCCGGACGCTAGTCCGTAGTCCCCCATCCGGACAACAAACAATGCCTAGACCTTCTCGGTCAGCACAACACGGTTAGGGGGTGGCATTCGAACGCACAGCCATTTGTCTGGACCACCCGAGCCCCAGCGTCCGGACCCCAGTGGGGTCCGGAGCTCACAACCACACTGAGACCTAGGGTTTGCCTCCAGACGCATTCTCCAATGGTCCGGACCTCAGGCACCCTAGGTCTGGAGCTTGTTTCTCAGCAGGAACTCCTCCGCGCTTCTTCCTTTGCTTCACATGTGCCAACACAAACGTGTTCACCACCTTGTGCATATTTGTTAGCATTTCCACAATCATTTTCAAAGGATTTTTACTTGCTCTCACCACGCCACTCGATCCTAATGCCTCACAATGTTAGATCGCTCAAGTGGCACTAGATGACCGATATGCAAACAAGTTTTCCCCTCTTAATAGTACGGCCATCTATCCTAAACCTGGTCATAAACTTCTCTACACACCATGATCGGTGAAATGAAATGCCCTACAAGTTATACCTTTGCCTTGCACATTACATTCCATCTCCTCCTCCAATGTTGATGCAACACATGCACCAACCTATCACCAAATGTTATGATCCACTTCATATCATCACGTGACCGTATTGGTTCACTGATGTTGACCTCACTTGCTCTTCACCGTTGCGTTGGTCCATCGGTGCCAAGCATCATTCACTTGCCCTTGACACTTGCAACCAGTCCATCAAGCCAAGCTTCATCTTGATCTTCTCCACCTTGGTCACATGACTCCATGTCATGTCTCGTGTGCAATAAGCTCCTTCATCACACAATCACATGTGAACTAATCTCCTATCTATATATCATTTAAACACATATTAGTTCACCTAGGTTGTCACTCAATTATCAAAATCACATAGGGACCTTTCACCATCATGAAGGGAGAGACCGTGGTTTCGATCCCTGGTGTGGCGGGCGCTACCATAGTGGTGAAAGGATCAAGATGCCCAAGAGGCGGGGGTGAATTGGGATTATTTCAAGTTTCTAAAGCAATTATGAAATCCTAAACAAATGCCAATTCCCCCTTGCATACCAAAGTGTGTTCTAGTCTAGGAAAGTGGTAGCAATTCAATGGAATGAATAAACACCCTACATAATTCTAGTTAATCATCATGATAAGCAAGTATCAAAAGCAAGTATGAAAGCTAGATCAAAAGTGCGGAATGCAAAGAGCTAGGGAGAAGAAGGATGTTGACACGGCAATGTTTGCCCGAGGTATCGAGGAGTCAACACTCCCCCTAGTCCTTGTTGGAGCACCTCGCAAGCTATTGCTCCCCCTCGATCCGCGCAAGGACTGAGTGCTCTCTACGGGCTGATTCTTCGCCGCTCTGGCTCGGTGAATCGCCCACAACCGATTACAAGTCGCTGGAGCAGAGCTGCCAACAATCACCCAGCGATCACCTTTCTCCGATCGTCACCGAACCGTCTAGGTGATGTCGTTCACCAAGAGTAACAAGCTTCAAACTCTCACTTGACTCACTCAAGCCTCATCAGATGGATGGATGCACACTTAAACTCTTGGATTCACTAGTGAGGGCAATTGCTTGGGTGGATTCTCAAATCTCGCTCACTAGGGCTCTTGCTCTCTCTCCCAACCTCTCAAGGTGTATCTCAGCAAATGGAATGAGAAAAGGCAGGTTGGGGAGGCAAGCCATGGGCTATAAATAGCCCCCTCACAAGGCTAGCTCATGGGCTGCTGAAAACCACAATTTAAGTTGGCAACGGACTCACCGTTGCCCCTGCAATGGAAGCACCGTTGCCCTGCCCAATGGCTAGTTGTTGTTCAAAACCCTCGGCAACGTACGCTCCGTTGCCTAAGCACCAGACGCGTTCAGTGCAAACTCGTTGCTCTTAGGTTTCTCTGTAAATCTCTCTAGAAAATCAACGGACGCACCCTAGCGTTCGTCGACCAGCCGTCGGACGCGTCCATTGGTCTGAGACCCACTCTAGAACCTCTCTGGACATGCATCGGACACACCCAACGGACGCACTTACCTTTTAGCCACAGCGTCTGGTGCATGCGTCTGCTCAACTCTACACTCTCCAAAGGGAATCAGAGGCTCTAATGCCTTCACCGAGGTGCATCCGATGCCAAACCCTAGGCACCAGACTCCCAACGGACGCGTCTATTGCCTACAGACCCAGCGCTCGTTGGTTCTAAAACACCTCTCTCAACTCCAAATCTCTTAGACATGAATATGGAAGTTGTTCTAGGCTATCTTAGGAACAACTAGGGCTCACTTAGGGCTATGTATGTCAAGTGTGCACCACACCTAAGTCAAGCTACTCATTTTAACCCCTCTTAATAGTACAATCAAAGGTTAAATAAAGCCCTATCTATACTAAGTGGCCTTCATCTCCTTTGTGGCACTTAGACCTATCCATTCTAGGGTCTTCATATCCATCCTTTGAAATCAAAAAATGATATCCATCTTGAGGGAGTTAGATAACCATATGTTGCCCATTCACACTTATCGCTATAGCCTAACATTATAATTGCCTCTACAAAACACAGGTTAGCCATAATAACACCGTATTTTTGTTAATCACCAAAACTATGGGGCCTAGATGCTTTCAATCTCCCAGTTGTTGGTGATTGATGACAATACGCCTCGAGTAGGTTTTGAATAGAATGGTTCGGTGAGGATTTCAATGACTTGATAGGAATGAGCAAGGGTTAGTGAATAAGAATGAATGAAACTTGCTCATCCTAGCCAAGCCACAACATGTACTCAATATATATGAAATAAAGCATGAGTACCACATTATATGCTCAAAGGATACATCAGAGTATGTCACAGAAGCATAAAAGTTAGAGCATAAGCATATCATGAACATAATTGACATCTCATCATCATATATAAGTGAAAACAATAGAGTATGTCACACACAAGCATATTATCTCACAAAGCAAAGCATATCACACATTTATACAATGCATGAAAGCGATAAACATGATGTATGAGAGTACTGAAAAGTAAGCACACATAAGAACTAAATCCCTCTCACGAACTCCCCCTAAATCTGATACTTGACCCTCTCTCCCTCTTTGGTGCCAAGCACCAAAAATCGACGAGTCTAGGGCTAGAGCAGACGAGTCGCAAGCGCAGAGGTCCAACTGAGAGTAGTTGGGTCTAGAGTTATCGTCATCCTGATCCTGTGTAGCTGGACGTGCTGGAGAAGCGGTCTGGGTAGGCTTGACTGACTCCGTGGCTAGAGTTGCAGACTCTGAACGAAGCTCTGAAGCTGACTCTAAAACTGCTACAGGCTCTCCCAACTGCCCCTGAGCCTCTGAAGGTGCCTCTGACTGTCCTGCCTCAATGGAAATTGTCGTAGCAACTGTAACACCTGGTTTTATGAACAAAACCAGATATACACTATATGTGAGCCTAGGAAGTCAATTCTCACATATAGTCACAGAACAAGGTAATATCAAAAGACAATACCTAAATATATATAACATATATGGTCAAAGGATAACCTTAAAGCAGCAAACAATGGAACGATCACTCCGATCTTCGGGTGAAGACTCCAACTACACAGGAACCAACTGACTGGTTGACCACAAGCCTATCTTCCAACTCTTGCGATCTGGTACCCATCCGGGATTTTTAAAGGTGATGACAACAAGCATCAGCTCACCATGCTCAGCAAATATAACCTGGGGTTTATGAGGCTCAAAAAGGATAGACACGGGTTTAACTGCATTAGCTTTTAGTAAGTCATAATTCTAGCAATTTAGTAGCATCAAGTTCAACATAAGCCCAAATAACGACATGATCAAGTGAACAAGATATAATGCTTATATGAACAAGTAACAATAACACATGATTAATAACAGCTGATGAACTATGCCATAAGAACATCACATAGTAATGAGCCCAAGCTGCTCTTAACCGTGAGCACGGCTATCATGACAGTTTTACACTCTGCAGAGGTCGTACATCTTTACCCACAAGTCATGAATTGCCCTTTAGCCCGAGGTGATCAGCCTCCTAACCCACTACCAAGGTAGGTCGACAGGGTTCACTACGAGACCTTTTATAGGTTCCATAATAGGTAGCAATCCGCTTCAAGTTTCCTCATTGTGATATAGCAACTCCCCTCCTAGAGGTCACATTCAAAAACTGTGCACCTCCGCAGCAGAGCAAGTCCCATATCCCCAGAGCCCCTCCTGCGCCCTTTCGGGTAAACTGCCACAAACTAGTAGAACCCTAATACTGAGTCAAGTCAGAGCCCATTGGCTTATGGTAGCACTGTTTTCCCAGGTTATCGGATTACAAAAATATCCCTATGACTGAGAACATAGGTGTGAGTTCCTGATGTTCTACCTATAGTCCATGTTGCTAAAAAGTCATATTTTATTGTCACTTCATATAACATTAGTCAAGTTACAAGATCATGGTTATTCTTTATGAGCACTAGCTTTGATCTACCATATGAAACCCACATAGGTGACAAGGTACAGGATATCAAATATCTAGGGAAATCTCTAGGGGTAACAAGGTAGACACATGCATATGAATTTAGTATTAGGGTGAATAGGACAACAAGGAAGATCCCATGCTATACTTGCCTTAAACTTAGATCCTTCTTCACTGATTCTCAAAGATCAACTTCTTCTTGATCACCAACGTAACACTCACCGATTAGACAAGATTACCTCACCACTCAAACACCTGGTCAAACATGCATACCATACATACATATATATTTAGAACAATACACCAATCAATGAAAATAATTTAAAGAGAAACTACGCGTTGCTACGATCACGAAGTCGTAAGGAACACGCTAAACGGAGCTATGGTGAACAAGATAGACTAACGGTAGATTAGCTTTTAAAAAGAGAACTACAAGCTTCATTAGTTTTAGTTTTGTAAGAGGGTAGATGAGGTACATCAGAGAAATACCTAAGTTGGATTAAGTCAAACTTATATTTGGATTTGAAAACTAAATTGAAACTAAAGTAAAAGGCTATTCATATTTTATTTATAAAGCAAATTGCATAGTCTTTAATCAAGTTAATAGTTAACCAAGAATTTACAGAGCTATTAACATGGTATTAAAGGACACTGCTGCGTAGGTCATGTTATTATGAAACCAACGCAACTTGAACGAGTCGATTTGGATCTAAAACGGAGAAGATATGATTAAAACAAGTTTTAGGAATTAAAACATAAGTTTAAAGCCATTAAACAATTAATTATTTTCAAAGTTGCAAAACAAAAAGTTTTATGGTTTTATCATGTAGATTATATTGCTACGAGTCTAACGCAATTTGTTTAGATGAAAACGGAGTTAAAATACATCTTTATAAGCATTGGAAAACTGATGGCATTTCTTTTATAAGTATTTTTGAATTAAAACAATTAAAAACTGAAATTAAACGGGGCCTGGACGGCGGGTTCTATTTTGCAAAAGATCAGGGGCCTTAACAGAAGAAAACAGGACTGAAAAAGAATAATTTTGAAAAGGGTTAGACTGCGGGTTGATTACAGAGAAATAGAGGGACTTTTACGCAAAAGTGTCAGGTCCGGTCGGTTTGACCGCGTCAATGCTGATGCAGGGCTGACGAGGGCGCCATGTGGCCAGTGCGGGTTGGTGCGGTGCACCACGCGGACGTAGACGCGCTGACGTGCGCGAGTGGCCTGCGGTCCACGGGTCCACGGTGGACCGACCACTTAACCCGAAGGGGTATCTAATCCTAACCGCACGGATTTGATCGAACGGTGGAGATCAAAGGGGGAGGTTCCCCTCTCTGCGGCACAGAGTGCCCATGGTGGCGCCATGGACTCCGGCGACCGGAGCTCGCCGGCGAACGCAGGGACAGCGCTCCCGACCGCCTCGGCTTCAACCAAGCACACAGGGAGGACTGGCGTGACCGTGCGAGTGCAGGGGAGGGTTCGGGTGAGGCTTTGGCCGGCTGGAGCGGGGTGTCCGCGGCGGCGCCATTGCCGGCGTGCTCTGTGCGTGTGTAACTCGTCAGTGCGGGGTGCTAGAAGCGAAATTGAGGGCACAGGGAGGTGTAGCGTGCTCGTGCGAGTGCTGTGAAGTGCTCGGGTTAGGCGGTAACGCGCCGGTGCGGGATGACCGCGGTGGCGCCATGGCTGCCGGTTGCTGTGTGCATCGATTACACGGCTACGGTGCCAAATTGAAGATTCCAAGGGTACAGGAAGGAAGAGGGGTATACCGTGAAGATGTTGGAGTGGTTCGCGGGGTCTAGAGAGGTTCCACAGGGTCCGTCGACGATCGGCGGCGATCTGCGAAGGGAGAGAGTGCACGGTGAGCACGGGTAGGGCGTTGCACGGGATGAAAACGTTCGACAAGGGGCATTACGGGTTCGGGAGATCAAGGCGAAGCTCGATGAGTGCTCAATTGCGACAAACTGAGCTCTGAACGGCGTAATCGAGTGCGGCAGAGAACAGAGAGTGAGCAGGGGAGGAAAAAGGCTTCGTAGGGGCTTTTATAGGCGAGCGAGGGCGGTTGACGCAGGACGTGGGCGACCGGGGCATCAAGGTGGCAGTGAAGACGAGGCTTGAAGGCCTCCTTGATGGTCCGGAGTTAACCACCATCAAGCAGTGGAGTGAAGGGGGCGATGAATGTCGTCGGCATCCACAGTGCAACGAGGAAGAAAAGGGAGGCTGGCTGATGCGTGGGGTCCGCGGGGCAGAGAGAGAAAGGGAGGGTGCGGCGGCTCTCATTGGCACCGACAGGAAGGGCCCGCAGATCAGTGAGGGGACGAGAGGGAGGGCAGGTGCGTGTGTGCGAGCGAATACCAGGCCTTTGGCGCTGACAAGATGGCCCCACGGGGCAGTGAGAGGAAGGGAGAGGCGATGGAGAGCTAGGCTGCTCGCGTTGGGCTGGCTGCTGCGCGGGACTGGGCCGAGGGGTGAGGTGCTGGGTCGGGGGAAAGAAAGAGTGCGGGAAGGGAGAGGAGGAGCTATGGGTCTGCTCCTCTGTTGGGCCAGAAGAGAGGTAGAGAAAAAAGAGATAAAAGAAACATTTTTCTTTTCTTGCAAAACCTTTTCAAAACCTATTTCCAATTTCTCATTTCAAAAATCTTTTTCAAAACATTTTCATATATCCATTTTGAAATCTCTTTTTCTTTTGATTTGTTTTTCTTTCTTTTATTTTCTTTTCCAAATTGATTTTGCAAAAACATTCTCCCATTGAATTTTGAAAAAGGGGGTTTTGAATCATTTGGAACTTTTTTTAAAAAATTTTAACAAAACCACACACATACATTAAATCATATGCAGAAAGGCATGAGTGCACAACCATGTATCTAACCCTAAGAAATTTTAATTTGATGAAAAGTTTTAATTCCTAGAGTTTCATGAGCACCAAAAATTAATAAATAACTCATTTTATTACTATTTCTAAGAAAGCAAATTTTAGGTTGTTACAACATCTATCAGAATAGCTGTGGGAGGAGGAGTAGTCACGGCCTGAGCTGATCTATCTAGTATAGCCTCTGACAAGGCAACTGAAGACAGGTGAGTGCCTGTCGTCGGGGGAAGCACCTCTGTAGTAGCTGTCTCGAGCTCGGCTCTAGTAGGGGTAGGCTCTCCGGTCAACTCACTATAGGTAGCTGTCAGATCACATGTAGTCTCCTCAATGGAAGCCATCCGGGAAGGAGTGAAGCCTATCTAAAGTGGGGTATCGCCAGGAGAAGCTAACCAAGAAGAGACCTGAGTCATAGGAGTATGGAAGACTAGAGAATCCGGTGGCTGACTCTAAAGCCCACTCGGCTGTACTGCTAGAGTCGGTGCCACTATCTACAAAGGGCCTGGTTGAGAAGACTGTAACTGTGGAGTACCTGGCAGCCCAAGTGGTGGTGAGAGTGAGGGGCCTGAGCTAGAAGCCAAAAGCTGAAAGGCGTCCTACCTGGCCTGTGACTCTGCCTGAGCTATGGCCTGCTGAGCTGGAAGTCGACTCACCTCCTCAGCCTGACATCACTGCTCCTCAGCCTATCACTACTACTCCTCCTGCATCGTCGAGAGGATGGTGAGTAGTGTAGCCTCTGAAGACGAGTGAGCTGGAGCAGAGCCTGAGCCCCGGACCTCGTGGTCGTGTGTGCAAGGAGTCTGCACGGGCACAGGCTCATAGTCCTTGTCTATGCTGTCAGACGGGAGGTCATCAAGGTTAGGAGTAGTGCCCTCTGGCTAGACGTCAAGTGCTGTGAGCTCCTGCTCGGCAAGACTAGCAACTATGGCATCCTGCTGCTCCTCTATGTCCGGCGGGATGCCGATCTATCAAGTGTGAGGTCTTGCTCTGCCTCTACCATGTCCTCTTCCTCTCCCACTATCTCATGTTGTACATAGGAAAGATAGTGGCTGACCTCTAGAGAGTGATGTTTCCCACCTAAGAAAACTGCTTGCCCCATGCAAGAATGAGCCAAGAGATCCAATGCGCGAAGGGGAGTTGGCGGTGTCCTCGAAAGCCCTCAGCGATAATGTCCTCCATCTCGCTCACAATTAGATCCTAGATATCAAACTTCTCACGATAGATCAAATGAGCTAGTAGCCACAACTATAAGCGTGTGAAAGCCTCTCGGGCACGAATCCTCAGTAGCAGGGTCCTCCTCATCACTTTGTTCAGGATCTGGGTAGTCAGTGTGAGGTCACGTGGAGTACGACTGGACCCATCACCGAACAGCTCTCTGAAACAACACTAGATAGACTCAGTGGAGGGCACAAAACCCTCGTGAGGATGGCGGGGTGCCTCCTGGTCACCGTAGCACAGCATGTGAATCCGGTTGTCTGACGCCTCAATGTGAAAGACCTCTCTGAACCTGTCAGTGTGCACTCTATGGTCACAACCTCTAAAGGCATAGTGAAAGAAAGGAGTGATTCGGTGAAACCCAAAGAGACGTGAAGAACTGTCGAACCCACTCTGTCTGTGAAGCACCTGAGCGACCAATCAAACCTGTCAAGTTGGGGACATAAGTAAGGTACTAACTGATCTCCTCTCCGCCGGCTACCACTATAGACTCCAAGGAGCAAACTCTTTGAGCCCTGATGTTCACTCCCCTGTCAACATAGGCTCAGCACCAGCACAGGTGTATCGAGTGGGATGGAACCAAGTGTGAAAGTCCACGAATCTCATATCTTGAATTTGCTTGGCTGTCATGTTCCTGACGTCATATCTGACTACCGAAGGGACATGTGGTCTGAGAGGGCCATGGTCACCGTGTCTCGGAATGTCAGGCTGGGGTGGCACAGTGAACAGAGAGTGAGTAACACGATGAGACACCAAGCTCTCAATAGACTGGTGCTCCTCCGTGTCCTCTAGCTGAGCTGGCTGAGTCTCTGAAGCCACTGAGGGCTCTGTAGGTGCAGTCTATGCCTCTGTAGTCTTTGTCTCTGGAGCTGTTGTCTTTACCAACTCTGTAGGGATGGGGGATGCAAGACATGCTTCACAGCAAGGTGAAGAGTCAATCCTCCAGCCAACACGCCGTCCACCCCTCTCAGTAATCTCTAGGGCCTCTACTGCTGCTTTGGCTGCCGCCACAGCTGGATCCACTAATCTCTTGTGCTTCTTTGACACTTGCATCGACTTTCCCTTCTCTTGAGAGGTGGCATGGTGAGGAGGTGGAGGGTCATCGCCACCACCAGGAGAACTACCAACATTCTTCACACATGTCATTGGAGGGCACGGGAAGAAGAGAGATCAACTACCATAGACAAGATCAACTACGTCTAAAATAAAACCCCGATAAATCCACTGATAGCTGAACAATCAATAGAAACCCACTAACTCAAATCATGATCATAGTGACTCCCCCTAAGTCCTGGACTGACCCTTCCGAGGCTTGGCCTCGATCTGTACTCACGGGCTTGGCCCCAAGTTCAATCTGCCACTGCCAACTGCCCTGACCCGCTCCTCGATAGAATAGATAGGGTATATAGCATGTATGAGTAACTAGGGATATGAGAATTCTATCAAAAAGCATGAAATTAGATAAGAAATTACATCAGGAATTTAAATCTACCTCGAAACGCAAAATCGGGAAGACAAAGTTCTCAATCCTCGGGAAATCACCAATCAACCTATAATCCAAAGTGAAACAATGCCGAATTTGGATGTTGAATGAGATGGTGATGGTGGCAGTAGGTGGAAATAGGGAGATCAAACCCTAGGTTAGGGTTTGGAGTGGAATCGGCTCTACGATACATTTTGGTGGACTGCAAGTGTAGCAAGGTAGCACGGCGATCCTGGTGAGGCACTCGTTGAGTGGAGCACTCCAGCGAGGGTGGCTACACACCGGCAAGGATGGATCGCTCCAATGGTAGCACACTGAGAAGACTATCTCGGTAGGGGCGGTGTGCGGGAACGAACTATGTGCAGTGGAGCTAATGCGTGGGAGGGTTCACTGGCGGCGAAGGGCTCCAGTGGGTGAAGGGCGAGCACGCTGGGGCCAAGAGCTAGGGTGTAGCGGCGGATTAGAAAAAGAATCGAGGAAGAAGAAACCTTTTTAAAACATGTCCTGCCTGATAAAGTGGCAACGGACGCCCCGTCGATTTGCGATGGAGGCTGGACCTGAGAGTCTGATGACCTTCCAGTAAGGGTCTAGAGAGCTCTCGGACACATCACACGCGTCCGATGCCCTACAATCGGACGTTGCGGTGCGTCTGATTCCTCTGTAAGATGCGATTTCAATCACTGGAAGCTGGCGACGGACGTTGAGGCAGTTTTGGTCGTGCATTCGTTGGGTGCGTCCGTTGGCTTTTTAAACAGAGTTTTTCGAAAAGACTTTTCGCACCTTTGTCCCAACCAAGTTCCAAACCAAATAAGAAGCAAATAACCCTAGTTGGACTTGATCAAGAACCATTTCTCAAACCCTCATTTCAAAAGTAGTTTGCCATAGGATTTAGACTTAGTTTTTAGCTCAAAATAGGTCGAATTGAAGAGCAAGGAACATCATAGGGCCACAAGAGGGGTATAGTAATGACTTGATCTTAGAATGCTCCCCCTAAGTGGACGAACCTAGTGGATGCTTAAACTTAACTGAAAAGGAATGACAAACAACACATGCTTATGAAATACAATTACAAGAATTTGAATCTAGGTTGCTTGTCAAGTTTAAACCTCGGTTAAGCTTCTTCACATGCTTGAGGACGCTTATCTTAACAAAGTTAGGCAAGTGCATTACTTGAATTAAACATGTTATATTACAAAATGAATGCGATTGGTCACCACAAGATCATTTTTAGTGAAGTTTGAGTGGTCAAGCACATTTAACTCATTCCTCAACCTACAAATGGTTAATTCATCGAGTGGTTTAGTGAAGATATCCACCAATTGGTCTTCGCTTCTAACTCCAACTAGTGTGATGTCGTTTTGTGCCACATGATCTCTAAGAAAATGATGACGAATATCAATGTGCTTGGTGCGAGAGTGTTGATCTGGGTTGTTGGCAAGCTTTACGACACTTTCATTATCACACAAAAGTGGAACATCTTTTAGTTCAATGCCATAATCAAGAAGTGTTTATTTTATGTGAAGCATTTGTGCACAACAAGATCTCGCAACAATGTACTCCACCTCAGCGGTGGACAATGCCACGCTATTTTGCTTCTTCGAAGACCAAGAAAGAAGTGATCTTCCTAGCAAATGGCACCCTCCGGAAGTACTCTTCCTATCAACCTTGCACCCGGTGTAATCTAAATCAGAATAGCCAAGTAATTGAAAGGCAGCTCCTTTGGGATACCAAAGGCCAATGCTAGGTGTGTGCTTTATGTACCTAAGAATTCGTTTTACCGCACTAAAGTGAGATTCCCTAGGATTAGCTTGAAATCTAGCACACATACACACACTAAACATGATATCGGGCCTAGATGCGGTAAGGTAAAGCAAACTACTGATCATATAATGGTAAAGAGTTTGATCAACCAGTTTACCTCCCTCATCAAGGTCGAGATGTCCATTAGTAGGCATGGGGGCTTGATCGGCTTGCAATCCTCCATCTTGAATTTCTTGAGCACATCATGAGTGTACTTCTCTTGAGATATGAAGGTGTCCTCCTTCATTTGCTTCACTTGGAAGCCAAGGAAGAAGGTGAGATCGCCGATCATGGACATTTCAAACTCCTTCGACATCAAGTCACCAAAATCCTTGCAATAATCTTGGTTTGTTGATCCAAATATAATGTCATCGACCTATACATGGCAAACAAAAATTTCTCTGTTGAGCTTCTTGGTGAAGAGTGTGGTATCAACTTTCCTGATCTTGAAGCCCTTCTTGAGTAGGAAGTCCTGAAGCCTCTCATACGAAGCTCGTGGTGCTTGCTTCAACCCATAGAGCACCTTGGACAACATATACACATGATTAGGACAATTTGGGTCTTCAAACCCAGAAGGTTGTGAGACATAGACAAATTCATTAATATAGCCATTCAAGAAAGTTCTCTTTACATCCATTTGAAAGAGTTTCATCTAGCGATGTGAAGCATATGCAAGTAGGATACGAATGGCCTCTAGCCTTGCAACTAGGGCGAAAGTCTCTCCAAAATCAAGACCTTCCACTTGAGAGAACCCTTTTGCCACCAATCTTGCCTTGTTCCTCACAACTTGGCCTTGATCAACTTGCTTGTTGTGGAACAAGTTGACCTTCCAATGATGATTACACCTTGTGGCTTCTCCTCAAGAGTCCACACTTGGTTCTGGGTGAAGTTGTTGAGTTCTTCATGCATGACATTCACCTATTCCGGATCCACAAGTGTTTCATCTACATTATTAGGCTCAACACAAGATACAAATGAATGATGCTCAACATAAGATGCAAGTCAATATTGAGTTATCACTCCCTTGGATGGACTCCCTATGATGAGGTCTTGGGGTGAGCTTGAAGGATAGGAGTTGATCTTCTCTCAACCACTTGAGGGGGGTTTGGTGCTTCAACATCATGAGCTTGCGCCTCAACTTGTGCTTGAGGGATGAAAGTATCTTCTTGTGCTTCCCTCATGTGTTCTTCATCAACTTGAGGCATGTGCGGCGGTGAAGGGTCTTTTTGCATCATCTTCCACCTCTTCCACCTCTTGCGGGTTGATAGCACCAATTGGCATATTCTTCATCACCTCCCTCAAGGGTTCATCACCTACATCAATCTCATCAAGCGCTCCTTGGGAGCCATTAGTTTCATCAAACTCTAAGTCATATGTTTCTTCAACTAAGCCGGTGGCTTTGTTAAATACTCGGTATGCCTTGGATTTAAGCAAATACTCGTCCAACATAGACCTTGATAGGGTGATCAATGTCCAGTTCTTCCTCTCAACAACACCATTTTGTTGTGGAGTATATGTGGAAGATACTTCATGGTTGACCAACTTCATCACAATAATCCTTAATTCTTATGTTCACAAACTCGGTGTCATTGTCACTTCGAATCCTCTTGATCTTCACATCAAATTGGTTTTGTGCTCTTGTAGAAAACTTCTTGAAGGTGTCTGTTGTTTCTCCCTTGTCTTGAAGGATACTGAGAGAAGTCATCCACTACCACCAAGCAAAAGATATTGCCACCAAGGGTTGCATAGGTAGTGGGTCCAAATAGGTCCATATGAAGAAACTCAAGTACCCTTGTTGTTGACATGAATGCCTTGGTTGGATGGGTGTTTGCCACTTGCTTGCCGACATGACAAGCGCTACAAAGTTTATCCTTCTCAAATACCACATCCTTCAAACCTCTAACCATCTCCTTCTTGACAAGCTTCTTGAGTGTAGACATGCCCACATAAGCTAATCTTCTATGCCATAGCCAACCTAAAGAATTCTTGGAGAACAAACAAGTTTGCAAGTTTGCCTCATTTGAAGTGAAGTCCACTAGATATAGGTTGTTGTGCTAGAATCCTTTAAAGATCAATGATGAATCATCCACCTTGGTCACAACTACCTCACTTGGTGTGAATAGACAATGGAAACCAAGGTCGCAAAGTTTACCAACCGAAAGAAGGTTGAAGCTCAATGATTGTACTAACAAGACATTGGATATATATTGCTCATTGGAGATAACAACTTTGCCCAGCCCTTGAACCTTGACCTTAGAATTATCCCCAAATGTGATCTTGTCTTGACTTGCAAAATCCTCATCAAGTGTGGTGAACATCCAGGGGTTGCTAGTCATGTGTTGAGTGCAACCACTATCAATAACCCAATGGCTACCACCGGTCTTGTAGTTCACCTACACACAAGCAACTTGGAGTTAAGCTTGTTATTTGGGAACCCACACTTGGTGGGGACCCAGTGCCTTGTCAACCAACACCTTTGCTACCCCAACACTCTAGGCTTGTTCTTCATCGATGGACCAAGAAATACCACTTGAGGTCTACCCTTGGAATCTTTGAGGTCTACCCTTGAGGTCTACTCAAATGCTAGGTGTCCAACTTGACCACACTCATAGCACTTCCTTTGCTTTGGCTTAGATTGATCTTTGTTCTTGTTCATGGCCTTGTTCTTGTAATAGTTATTTGCTTCAATCTTAACCTTGGCCTTCATGACTTGGTTCTCCTTGAACCGAATGCCCATCTTGTTGTTCTTCATCACGGTGTTCATCAAGATATCACTTTGAAGGTTGTGGTCCTTGGTGAACTTCGCCAACCCACTGACAAGCTTGTTCTTCTCTATCTTGAGTCTTGTATTTTCTTCTCTCAAGATATCAAGCAATAGAGTAGCATATTTTTCTTCTTCACTAGCCGGTTTGATGAAAATAGGCTTGTTGGACCTGAGGTTGATGAGCTCTTCCTTTAGCTTGGCATTTTCATCACTCATCTTCACATAATCATCATACTTGTCAACTTCTACCACTTGCTTGCCCTTGCACTTAGCACTTTGCTCAATAGCAATATCATCAATCAAATCATCTCAAGAGGTAGCTACATCAAGCTTGAAACATGGGTGTTGATACCAAAGGTGGCAAACGGATAAAAGACCATAAGCGTACGGTTGTCAAGTGTAGCTTTCATCGGGAGTATTCCAGGTATCGTATTTTTCGACAGGGAACAAGAAGTGAGTTAACTAGGAAGATGGATATGTCCTATGATGAATCAAGGGAGACTATGGTAATAGGGTTGAGAGGTTTGATATAGCAAGGATATCTAACAAGGTATAGTTGGTTATACTAGCTTTATCAGCCCTTCTCTTGCAGGAGGCGATGGTATAGATCAGAAAGAGGATAAAACTCTAACCAGACCGCGCCATCATATTGTATTGAGGCCCTACCTTGTAAGAACTTATCTTAAACACGTGGTGGAATACTAGGACTAGATAGGACTGCCACCACCTACTAGCTACCACAAATAATCTGTGCGATAAGAGGTTTACAATGGCAAGATTAAGTTTAGACACCACATCTACACTAATCTTACTACTTTAACCTTGGCCTAAGATTAAAGCACTTCACTCAGAGTAAAGCGATGAATAAGCACGAAAAGTTGTATAATAGCTAAACTAGATTTAGAATATTAAATGCTATAAAGAACTTAGAAGAATCACTTACAAGTGCTGAACTTACAAGAGACTCGCATCCGCTGAGGTGCAGCTCTGGAGAAGATTCCCGACAGGCCCGGGGCTTTCTCCAAAAGACTTCCCTCACTCTCCTCCAACTAGCATAGCACTACCGCAGAGCTCCACTAAGCTAAGTAGTTTCTCTAATGAGGCATGATTGATAAGAGAGCTCTAGGGGGTATTTATAGCTAGAGGTGGAGTAGGGGCTACTCTAGTGCCATGTCAGCGATCCGGAAGGCTTCAAATCTCCATCCTTGGATCCACTGCCTCTAAACTGCCTTAGGATGGATGGTGTTGATTTCCAACATGTGTTTAGTGAGTGGGATGGTCACTGGGTGCTGAACCGACTTAGGGGAGATCGACCGACCCCCCTATGGCCTATGGGCCCTCTCTGGTCCTTCTAGAAGGTGCCCCACTAGTCAGGGACCAAGTGGGGGGGGGGGGTGGCCACCCTGGGGAGGTCAGCCAACCCCTATAGGGGTCTGTGGCCCACCACCTCTCTCCAGAGGGTGGTACCACATGTCATAGACTTCATCTGATCTTCCCGAAGTGTTCTGTCATGTTTATCTTCTTGATGTGGGCCCATGGATCCATGTGATGTGAATCTGAACCGTTGGGAGAAAACACAAGTTGATCCAAGGGTTCATGATCACTTGGGAAGGTGTTACTTGGATCATGGGGGCATGGGAGGCCTTGGTGGCCCCATAGGGAGGTCGGTCGACCCCTTAAGTGGGCCCACAAGCTCCCAATTGCCCCCATTTGTCATTACCTACAAACAAATATTCAAGGGACATGTGGAACTAGTTATTGGATAAAATGTGCTCATGTTATGCTTGCCTTTCTTCTACTCTGAGGGTGTTGATGGTATTTTGATAGTGACAAAAGAGTTCATTCTTACCGTAAACAAGACCCCCCATACTTACCTCTTTGCTCGCCTCGAGTAAAGGATAAAAGTAAACATAACTATGTTATTCAAAGTATAAAGCAAGCATAAAGATTCATTCAAGACATTTGTCATACTAATGGGATATGTGGTATTGTCTAACATATATCGTTGAGAGGTTGAGAAATGGAATAACTCTCAAGGGAAAGTCATCTTCCCAAATCATATTTTAGTACTTGTAGTTTTCGATAAGTTTTTTCAAAAGAAATCTCATAAGTCAACTTACTCCTCTTATAGCACTCTAAGTCACTCAAAGTGTATGATTCCTTACCAAGGCATAAAAGAGGTTGCCTTCTTTGTGTCTTCTTACTTCTAAATGGCTTATGTGGAGCTTAGGTAGGGATAAGTAGTGTAGCATACTTGCATCATTTGTATTGTAAAGTCAAAACAAGGATCCAAGGAGAATAATGTCATAATCCTAGATCAAGATGTGCATGTGTATGGAATATGATAGTGGACTTTATTGTACTCTTTAACTATGTATGATCTCTCTAACTTGAAGATGTTGGAGATATGGCTATCATTTTTTCATTTATGATAGCCATATCTCTTTTGAGGAATTTTGAGAGGGGTCATATCATTTTTCTAGAGCACTTATTTGATAGATATGGAACATATGAATGAAAGACATGTTTTGCGTACTTCCAGTGTAGAAGCAGCGAATATATGTGGTGTGTACGTGATCTTGATCTTTGAACTATGACAAAATTCTCAACAAGGGTCACAAGGTTTGACTAAACTCAAAGTAAAACAAGAAGCATATGAGGAAGGTTTTGAACATGTAAAAGCATTTATGGGTTTGGTAGGAATTTTCTCACTATAGAGTAGTGACATTATGGTTTTATGAAATTTTCAAAAATTAATCTCCAAGTACTATAAATAGATAGGGTATGAATCATAAACATGATTAAAAAAAATAAAAACATAAAAGAAAAGGGGAGAGACGTGGCAAACCAGTCAGGGTTAATGTTGAGGCTGAGTAGATGTTGGCTGGTGGGCCCGAGCCTTTAGGTGAGGTCGGCCGACCTCACTTCGGGGCCATTTGGCCACTTTGGTCTCTGCATTGAAATCCCTTACCTCTGAATGTTGATCTTCTCTGTCAGTTCTGCAATTTGGCCTCTAAGGTGCATCAGCCGATGCACAAAAGTGGTCGTTGAGGTCTAACTTTTTTGTAGAACGTGTCATGACCATGTACACCATGGTTCAATGGCCAAACTGACGAATAGGCATGTTGGGGTGTCGACCGATACCCCCCATACTTGTTTCAGAGCACACTAGAATATAGGATAGATAGAGATCAAATGTAGGGGTTCTGCTGGGGTAAGACACCAGCAAAACCAAATTTTATTCAATTCAATTTTTTTTCTATGCACAAGTTACATTGATGAAGGGAAATGATTGAAAACAAATCTAAGTGCCTAACTTATTAGAGGAACTAGAAATCTATGGAGAAGGAGAGGCAAAGAGATCTTCCCTCTCTATTGCCTTGGCTAAGCGCTTGATCTTCGCAATAGTGCTAATGCGAAGATCATTGAAGCTATCTTCTAAGTCTAAACGCGCCATTATCTCTTCTACTACTCTCTCTGTTAGCTTGGTGTTGTTCTCCCGAAGCCTAGCAACTATGCGTAGCAACTTCTCCATGTCGCTCTCCTCGTCCTCCTCTTGGAATTGGCCTAGAGGGCCGGAGATGGAAGGCGGGTTGCTGGTTCACCGGACCAACTTGCGGGATGCCTCGGACTCAAGGGAGTTGCGTGCCTCCCTCCGCTCCTCGAAGGTAAGGGGAGGAACAAGCACCTTGCCTACTCCCGGTCCACCATGGGCCCTTTGAAGGCGTATCCACATCGATGTTGATGGCGAGTACGAGCTGGTGTAGCCTGTGCTTGTATCGCCTTCGGTGGTGGAGACGATGGCCTTCTTCACCCCCAATTGGTCGGTGGTCGGCCTTTTGGGAGTTACCGGACACGCAACCGGTTTATTCAGATTGCGACGAGGAGACATTGATTGGGCAATGCTCCTCATCCTCTCTGAGTGCCAGGAGGCGGTCAGCCGACCCCCCTAGGGGTGCTCGGCTCGGCTGGGCTGGCGGCAGTGCCATGGCGAGGGGAGCAATGTCGAGGACTTCGACAGCCATGGCGTCAGCATTGATGGGGTCTTGAACCTTGGAAGGGCTTCCATTGAAGGGGATGAGCGACATCTTTCCATTGCTTTTTGGTGGAGCCATGGTGAGGATCAAGGAGGGTGTGAAAGGATGGAAGGAGTGATGGAGGTTCTGCTGGTTGTGAAGAAGAGCAAGGTAGGAGGAGGAGGAAGAAGGAGGGGGTTAAGAAGATGGATTCTAATGTTCAGCGCCTTCGTTCTCGCTCGGATCATGATGAAAAAAAAGGGGAATGTTGGTCCAATGTTCACGTGCAACGTGCACGTTGAACGGGCTCAAACTACGGTCGGTCAACCTCCTTTTGAAAGGTCTGGTCCGACCGAACCAGGTTTCGGACTCCCGCGGGCCAGGTGAGGCAGGCCATGCAACCTCGGGCTGAAAGGCTTCAAGACGAGGTCGGCCGACCTCCTATTGGGGCCAAATGGGCGAAAATTTCTCGTGGGAGGTGACAAGGCTAAATCTAGGCTAAGTCTAAGGTCAAACATGAAATTTGAACAAAAAAGTTAAAACATGTAGATTTTAGTTCTAATTTGGATTAAGAACAAAACCTATCATGTCAATTTCTTGTTCAGGTGTTTCATGCTCATAGAAAATTTTAAGACGTTGGCCATTTACGTTAAAGATTTTGCCATCGTCGTCCTAGAGTGTGATTGCTCCATGATATGCGGCATTGACGACGAGGTATGGCCCTTCCAATTTGCTTTTCAACTTTCCATGACCAAAGAGCTTGAATCTTGAGTTGAATAGCAAGACCTTATCTCCTGGATTGAACTCTTTGATTTTGATTCTCTTGTCATGCCATCTTTTGGTTCTCTCCTTGTATATTCTGGTATTGTGATATGCTTTCTCTCTCCACTCTTCTAATCCAGAGATTTGCATTCTCCTGAATTTTCCAGCGGCCGACAGATCCATATTCCACTTCTTGATTGCCCAATGTGCCTTGAACTCCAATTCTATAGGAAAATGGCATGTCTTTCCGTATACAAGTTGGTATGGTGTCATATCAATTGGTGTCTTGTATGCTGCCCGATATGCCCATAATGCCTCTGGCAACTTGTGCTTCCAAGCCGTACCCATCTCATCTATGGTCTTCTGTAGAATGTTCTTGATGTGTTTGTTGGATGTTTCTGCTTGACCACTGGTTTGAAGATGATATGGAGTTGCAATATTGTGTTGAATTCCTTGATCGGTGAGGAACTGGTGGAAGCCTTTATTAATGAAGTGAGATCCCCCGTCACTTATGACTAACTTTGGGGTTCCAAATCTGGGGAATATCACTTCGTGGAATATTCTCTTTGAATTGGCTGCATCTGCTTTGCGGTAGGGTATTGCTTCTACCCACTTGGACACATAGTCCACTGCTACTAAGATGTACTCACACCCCTTCGAAGGAGGAAAGGGTCCCATATAGTCGATGCCCCATACATCAAAGAGCTCGACTTGTAGGTTGTTGGTGAGTGGCATAGCATCTCGGGCATTGATGTTCTCGTGCTTCTAGCACCTTGCTGATTTTCTGACATAATCTTGGGTATCCTTGTACATGGTTGGCTAGTATATACCACTCTACCAAATCTTAGCATGAGTTCTGAATGCTCCATAGTGACCTCCGTATTCTGCTCCATGACATCTTTCCACAATCTTGATTGCCTCCTCCATAGGTACACATCTTCTTAGCAATCCATCATTGCATAGTTTAAAGAGGTATGGCTCATCCTAGAGATGCACTCGACTCTCCTGAACTTGTTTCTTCATATTTGCCCCTGGTGGGACATGGCCTGCGACCATAAAGTTGACTATATTTGCATACCAGGGGTTGGAGTTTGTTACCTTGAGGAGTGTGTCATCTCTGAGGAAATCATGGATGGGCAAATTTTGTGCCTCTTTGAATTGCATTCTAGACAAATGGTCGGGTACAGAATTTTCTACTCCCTTTTTATCTTTTATTTCAAGATCAAATTCTTGTAGTATTAGGATCCATCTTATTAAGTGGGGTTTAACATCTTTCTTAGTGAGCAAGTACTTTAGAGTAGCGTGATCGGTGTAGACAATCACCTTTGCTCCAACTAAGTAAGATCTAAACATGTCTATAGCAAAAACCACGACCAAGAGTTCTTTTTCAGTTGTTGCATAATTCAACTGTGGCCCTGTTAAGGTTTTGCTAGCATATGAAATAGCATGATGCTTCTTATCTTTGCTTTGCCCTAAGACCGCACCAACAACATAATCACTAGCATCACACATTATTTCACAGGAAAGCGTCCAATCAGGGGGTTGGATGATTGGAGCTGAGACAAGTGCTTTCTTGAGATAGTGAAAAGAATCTAAGCACTCATCATTAAATTCAAAGGGTGCATCCTTAGCTAGCAGGTTTGTTAAAGGATGGGCAATTTGAGAGAAATCTTTGATGAACCCTATTAAAACCTACGTGCCCAAGGAAGCTACAAATTCCCTTGACATTCGTGGGAGGTGGAAGTTGTTCTATAACTTCGATCTTAGCTCTATCCACTTCTATCCCACGTTCGGACACTCTATGTCCTAGCACTATGCCTTCGCGAACCATGAAGTGGCATTTCTCCCAAATCAGGACTAAGTGCTTTTCTTTACATCTTTGTAAGACTCTGTCTAGATTCTCAAGACAATCATCGAAAGTATTTCCATAGACAGAGAAGTAGTCCATGAAAACTTCAATGATTTCTTCGATCATATCAGAGAAAATGGACATCATACACCTTTGGAAAGAAGCAGGAGCATTGCATAGGCCGAATGACATTCGCCTATATGCATATGTTCCATAGGGGAATGTGAAGGTGGTCTTACTTTGATCATCGGGGTGGATTGGTATTTGATGATATCCCGAATAACCATCAAGGAAACAGAAGAAAGAATGCTTGGCAAGCCGTTCCAACATCTCATCGATGAAGGGTATGTAGGGTTATGAGGTTGCTACGCTAGCCAAAAACAAAATATTTTCTACCCCATAAACCAGGAACTAGTGCTAGTTATAGATCACAGGATTACCACTAGACGCGCAGGTGCAGCGGATGCGACTCGATGTAGTCATGTGCGTCATAGCAGTGACGTGCAGTTGCGAGGTCGTCCGTCTCAATGTCCCCTTTGTGCGGTTTGTCCTTGTGATCCAGATGCAGCACCTCCGAGGAATCCCACACGTGCAGGGAGGAAGCGTTGCGCCTCTGGACTACTAGGTCCGCGAGGAGCAGAAGGCGCGAGCATGGGGAGGCGACGGCGGCTACCAAAAGGCGTGGATTGATCTTGCCCCGTGCCCACCCCTTGCTTATATAGGCGTCCTAACGAGCTCCCACTTTGGAGGCCCATTAAAAACCATAAACCTAGTCTAATTCGGGTCCAACCCGAATTAGGCTTCCAGCCCCTTAAGCGTGCGACCCTATGGGCTCACGCACACGTAGACATGACCCAAGTACTCTTACTCGACCAATAGTTAATAGCAGCCTCTAGAAAGGCGTGTCAACTCCTATGCATACACAATGATCATATCAGACGAACCACCACAAAACCATATACATGTTATTCCCCTGCCTAACGATATTTGGTACAACTCATAGGTTAACACTTAACCCAAGCACGACCATGCATTTCATCATCTAATCATTTGAGTGGTCCAGTGATTTCTCTCTCATATGAAGAGTGACAAATCCCATCTTGATTGACTATGTCTCATAGCATGTTTTCCGACAAACCCGAAAGCCACCTTTATAACTACCCAGTCACGGAGTAGCGTTTGGTAGTCCCTAAGTTGGTCATTTTACATCTTGAGTACATACGACAATCTTAGGTCTAAGGACATAACGTACATGATGTGAATAGAGACAATCTCAGGTCAAGTCTGTCCAGCCCCATGTCATACATGTGCCCACATTATTAGTTGGACATCTCTATGTCTATGACTTGTGAAACATAGTCATCAACTAATAATGTGCTGATCTAATATTCATGTGCGTTCTATCATGAACTCCGATCATGGACAACTTTAGAATAACCATACAAGTAAAAGAGTTTCACAAACAATTCTCATAATTGCTAATCGATACATGTTGTCTTTAATGGATATTCATTGAACTCATAACATGTCATGGATACAAGAAAATTCAATCATCTCTATGATTATCTCTAGGGCATACTCCCAACAGTCTCCCACTTGCACTAGAGTTAATCTCGAAGATATCTAATACCCATAGCTCTTATGTGCGTCTGATGCTTAGGCTGTGGAAGAGCCTTTGTCAAAGGATCTGCAACATTAAAATCCGTATGTATCTTGCACATCTTGATCTCATCTCGACCGACGAACTCTTGAATGAGATGAAACTTCCGCAGTACATGTTTGTTCTTTTGGTGATTCCTAGGCTCCTTGGCCTGCGCAATTTCCCCATTGTTGTCACAATGTAGATTCAATGGGCTGGACGCATTTGGAAACACACCAAGCTCAATGAGGAACCTCCTCATCCAAACAGCTTCCTTTGCAGCGGCAGAAGTTGTAATGTACTCGGCTTCTGTTGTAGAATCAGTCACCGTCTCTTGCTTGGAACTTTTCCAACTTACAGCACCATCATTTACTGTTAACACAAAACCTGATTGAGATTGTGAATCATCTATGTCAGTTTGGAAGCTAGCATCGGTGTAACCATTTACAATGAGCTCCTCCTTACCTCCATAGATTAGGAACACATCTTTAGTCCTTCTCGAGTACTTAAGGATGTTTTTAACAAGCGTCCAGTGACTCTCACCTAGATTGGCTTGGTACCTGCTCACAACACCTAGAGCATATGAGACATCTGGGTGAGTACATATCATGGAGTACATGATGGAACTAACAGCCAAAGCATATGGAACCTTACTCATGCGTTTCTGCTCATCAGCTGTCGAAGGACACTGCTTCTCGCTAAAATGCATACCATGTGACATAGGCAAGAACCCTTTCTTGGACTGTTCCATGTTGAACCGTTTCAACACCTTGTCAATGTACGTATCTTGGCTTAATCCTATTAGCCCTTTTGATCTATCTTTATAGATTTTGATGCCCAAAATGTATGTTGCTTCCCCTAAATCCTTCATAGAAAAACTATTATTCAGTGAAGTCTTTATGGATTGCAACATAGGAATGTCATTCCCAATCAATAGTATGTCATCCACATACAATATTAGAAATACAACAGCGCTCCCACTTTCCTTCTTGTAAACACAAGGTTCTTCTTCATTCTAACGGAAGCCAAACCCTTTGACCACTTCATCAAAACAAATGTTCCAACTCCGAGATGCTTGCTTTAACCCATAAATGGATTTCTGTAGCTTGCATACTTTTCCAGCATTATTAGGATCAACAAAGCCTTCGGGCTGTATCATATACACGTCCTCTTCCAAATTTCCATTTAGAAAGGCTGTTTTAACATCCGTCTGCCAAATCTCATAATCGAAATAAGCAACAATTGCTAGAATGATCCGGATAGATTTAAGTGTCGCTATCGGCGAGAATGTCTCGTCGTAGTCAACTCCTTGAACTTGCCGAAAACCCTTTGCAACAAGTCGAGCATTATAGACGTGAACGTTTCCATCCATATCCTTTTTCATTTTATAGATCCATTTGCTCTCAATAGGTTTAACCCCATCAGGCGGGTCAAACAAGTTCCAAACTTGATTGTCTCCCATGGAATCTATCTCGAATCTCATGGCACTTTGCCATTTCTCGGAATCTGAGTCCATCATTGCTTCTGCGTATGTCGCAGGTTCGTCATCATCTAACAATAACACTTCCCCACGTGCCTCATGGATTCTTGCTGACCTTCGTGGTTGTGGTAGTGTTTCTCTTGCCACAGGTATCTCAACTTGTTCTACCACATTAGCATCACTTGTAGAGTTCTCTCCTATTGGCTCATCTTGAACTTCTTCAAGATACAGCTTTTGTCCACTTTTCTCTTTATTGAGAAACTCTTTCTCTAAGAAAACACCATTCCGAGCAACAAACACTTTGCCCTCTGATTGGTTGTAGAAGTAATACCCAAAAGTTTCCTTTGGATATCCCACGAAAAAGCATTTGTCCGACTTGGGTGTAAGTTTATCTGACATAAGTCATTTGACATAAACTTCACAACCCCAAATCTTTAGAAAAGACAAACCGGGACTCTTACCAGTCCACATCTCATATGGTGTCGTAACTACAGACTTAGATGGTACCCTATTCAATGTGAAAGCGGTTGTTTCTAGAGCATATCCCCAAAACGAGAGTGGTAGGTCTGACTGGCTCATCATAGACCGAACCTGTCCAACAAAGTCCGATTACGTCGCTCGGACACGCCGTTTCTCTGAGGCGTTCTAGGTGGCGTAAGTTGTGGAACAATTCTGCAACTCTTTAGATGATTGCTAAACTCATGGCTCAAATATTCGCCTCCACGATCAGATCGCAAGGCTTTAATTTTCTTGCCACGTTGATTCTCTACTTCATTCTGAAATTCTTTGAACTTTTCAAAGGTCTCAGACTTATGTTTCATTATGTAGACATATCCATATCTACTAAAGTCATTAGTGAAGGTTATGAAGTATTGGAATCCGCCTCTAGCTGTCGTACTCATTGGTCCACATACATAAGTATGTACAAGTTCCAACAAGTCTGCCGCTCTCCCAGGAAAACCTGTGAAAGGTGACTTGGTCATCTTTCCCAACAAGCAAGCCTCACATGTCTCGTATGATTCAAAATCAAACGAAGTTAGAAGCCCATCAGAATGGAGCCTCTTCATGCGATTCTCACTTATATGACCTAAACGGCAATGCCACATATAAGTAGGACTTAACTCATTAAGCTGAGGCCTTTTAGCATTAACATTATAGATAGGTGCATCATCAAGATTTAAAATAAACAACCCATTCACAATGGATGAAAAAGCCACAAACATGTCATTCTTTGAGATCACACAACTATTGTCTTTACTCGCAAATGAATAACCATCCTTCATCAAACATGAATGTGACACAATGTTTCGACTTAAACTACGAACAAAATAATAATTATTCAACTCCATGATAAATCCTGACGGGAGGTGAAGTTGCATCGTCCCAACATTCAATGCAGCAACTCTTGCATTATTGCCTACGCGGAAATCAACTTCTCCTCTTTTCACGCTTCTACTTCTTATCATTCTCCCTGCATCATATTGCAAATACGAGCAACCGATCCAGTATCAAATACCCAAGAATTAATATAAGAATCAGCGAGAAAAATGTCTATAACATAAACGACAAGTGTACAAGCTGCAGGAGTACCTTTACTGCCGCCATCCTTCAAGTATTCCAAGTACACGTTGCAGTTCCTTTTCTATTGACCTTTCCCATTACAATGAAAGCATTTAGCTTCAGCAGCTAGTCCAGTAGCCTTGGGCGCAGGAGGAGGGTTTGGCTTAGAGATCTCATCTTTAGCCTTCTCCTTCTTCTTCCAAGCCCTCTTCTTAAAGTTAGGCTTGTTTTGGACCACCATCACATGGCTACTGCCAGCACCTTTCTTGATATCAGCTTCTAGTGTCTTAAGCATGCCGCACAATTCATTCAAGCCCTTCTCCGCCCCATGCATATGGTAGTTTGAAATGAAGTTCCCATAGCTAGGCGGAAGAGAAGTCCCAATCATAAGAGCGGCCACCTTCTCCTCATCATTTTCATCATCGGAGGAGTCACTTGAAGCTTCAATGTCTGTGAGCCAATCACCAACAATATATGCCTTGACATTCTTCTTCTTGTGGAAGTTGACGTTCTTCTTCTTCTTGAATGGCATGTCTTGCTTATTGTCTTCGTCACTTGAATCATCATGAGCACCCTTGTTGTTATTGAACATGTTGTTCTTGAACTTGTCTTTCTTCTTGGGCTCGATGTATTGATGAGCCAAGTGGTCAAGCTTGCCACAATTGTAGCAATCTATTTGAGAGATTGGCTTCCTTGAAGAGCTTGTGAAGAACTTCTTCTTCTTCTTGGAATCAAACTTGACTCCATTCTTGTTAAGCCTCTTCAACATCTTGGTGGTCTTCTTCACCATGAGAGCAATGTTATCTTCAACATCATCATCACTTGAGCTCTCAACCACCACTTGCAACTTTGATCTCTCTTTGGTGGAAGCTTTGAGAGCCAAGTCCTTCTCCTTCTATTTCTCTTTCTTCTTGGTGGAGGAAGATGAACCCTCATTGATGTGCATGTACATCCCATGGTCATTGATCTTCCCCAACACTTGTGTAGGAGTTGATGCAAAAAGATTGCCTTGGTGAAGAACCATGACGACGTGGCCATACTTCTCAATGGGCAAGACACAAAGAATCTTGTGCACCACATCGATCGGTGACATTTGAGTGAGTCCAAGGCCATTCAACTCCTCTACAAGCAGATTCAATCGAGAATACATCTCATTAGAATTTTCATTAGCAAGCATGGTGAAAGAGTTCATCTTAGCAATGACCAAATGATAACGCTCCTCTCTCTCACTATTTGTGCCTTCATGAAGAGCACAAATAGCAACCCACAACTCATGTGCATCTTTGGCATTACGCACACGGTTAAAAACATCCTTGCAAATGTCGTGAAATTGAATGTTCTTCGCCTTCACATTGTTCTTCTCAAAGTAGGGGTCCTCGGTGAAACAAGAACCGCCGGTGGTGGCAACTTTGAGAACACCGACATCCACAGTCTCTAAATAGGCTTCCATCCGGACCTTCCAATACGGAAAGTCCTCACTATAAAAGAATGGTGGTGGTCCATCCCCATGGGACTCTAGGCGGTGAAGCCTAATTTAGAGTAATAAGGCTCTGATACCAATTGAAAGAATCAAGATGCCCAATAGGGGGGAATTGGGCTTATTTCAAATTTCTAAAGCAATTATGAAATCCTAAACAAATGACAATTCCCCTATGCCTGCCAAAGTGTGTTATAGTCTAGGAATACGGTAGCAATTCAATGGAATGAAGGAACACCCTACACAATTCTAGTCAATCATCATGGTAAGCAAGTATGAAAGCTAGAATGAAAGTGTGGAATGTAAAGAGCTAGGGAGAAGAAGGATGTTGACACGGTGATGTTTTCCCGAGGTATCAAGGAGTCGATACTCCCCCTAGTCCTTGTTGGAGCACCTCGCAAGGTATTGCTCCCCCTCTATCTGCGCAAGGACCAAGTGCTCTCTACGGCCTGATTCTTGTTGACGGTCCTTAAGTACCAATTGTAACCATCAACTAAACAAGGAAAAAGATCTAAATGAAACCAATAGCTAGAATTAGGGTTTATACTGACATAATTCCACGAGTTTTGGTGAACATCTATTTCTACAGGGGGTTATCAGAAAATACCAAGGAAAGGCCCACATGTCATGTTTACATAGAGATAATTATCAACCGCACAATTTTCTGTACTCTAGAAGGTTCCAGGAGACACCAGAACGAACGGGAGGCAAAACAGTCCCGAAGCCAGGGCGCCCGCCCTACCTCAGCAACCAATCAACTTCCACTTCGCGGATTGCGCTCCACCGCCTTTGAGGATCAATCTAAACCCTTAGCCTAAGGTTGGTTTGATCCGACGGCCGACGTTCATTTGAGGAGGCTATATAAGCAAGGCCCCTGACCCACCTGAGGATCACTGATCTCATTATTCTTCTCTAGAGAAAAAGCTAGGGTTTCAATTATAGAGAAGGAGAGAGGTCCTTGTAACACCTGGTTTTCCAAAGAATAGCGAATGCTATGTATATGTGTGCCCAGGATGTCCACACAACACATATATACAAATATGGAGATTATCAAAGACAATGCTTTATTATATATCGAAACATAGTTACAACAAGACTTACATCTATAACAAAGCATCGCGGAAGCTACTCTATATCTCCTATCTTCGGGTCTCCATACCCCACAAGGACAGTTGACTGGGGGTACACCCGCCTAGAACTCCTTTGGTAACATCTTACTTGCACCACCATCTGGTACCCATCCGGGATTTTCATATAAAGGTGATGACAACAAGCGTCAGCTCACCATGCTCAACAAGTATAACTATGGGGTTTATGAGGCTCAAAAAGGATAGACACGGGTTTAACTGCGTTAGCTTTTAATAAGTCATAGTTTTAGCAATTGAGTAGCATCAAGATCAACATAAGCCTAATAACCACATGATCAAGTGAACACGGTATAATGCTTATATGAACCAATAATAATAATCAATGACAAAATAATAACTGATGAGCTATGACATAAAGACATCACATAGTAAGGATCCAGACCGCTTGTAACCGCAAGCACGTCTATCATGATAGTTTTACACTCTAGAGAGGTTGTACATCTTTACCCCCAAGCCGTGATTCCCATTTGCCGGGGTTTGCAAGGCCCACTATACCTCTACCTTAGGAGGCGTGGCAGGGTTTCACTACATAACCTTTCGCTAGTATACTTTAACAAGTTAGGGCCGCGAGGTTGATGACAAGTATGCATGGGTATTCTCCTTCTTGTGGCTCATGTGGTCGCAGCACAATGCATGCCTCCAAGACAGGAAAAGCGCCATACATACCTCGACCCTCCCCTCATGCGCCAATAAATGGTAACCTCTAACAAGCTAGAGATATACTAGGTAATTAGTTAAAGTCAGAGTCATATAACACTCGGGGTAGCACGGTTTTCCTGGGTGGCCGCTTACAGAAATACCCCTATGAGTGTGAACACAGGTGTGAGTTCCTGATGTTCCACCTATAGTCCACGTTGCTAAAAAGTCATATTTTATCATCATTGCATATATCATTAATCAAGATCCACGATCATGGTTATTCTTTATGAGCACTAGCACAAGCTACCCATATGCATCCCAAAAGGTGACAAGGTACAAGATATCAATTGTAGGTAATCCTTAGGGGTAACAAGGTAGACACATGCATATGAATTAAGTGACATTAAAGTGTATAGGTAACAAGGAGAGTCCCATGCTATACTTGCCTTCCATAAGCTTGCTCAAACATTCCAACTTTTCCTTTTGAAACATTCTTGCAAAGCTCCACTTCTACCATCACAAGCATCACAAAAGAACCTAAAAACAATACACCAAACATTAAAACAACATACATAAAGGTTTTGAAAAGGTAGGGCTTCTACTACTAACGTATGAGCGCAAAAACTAACCAAAACGGAAGTCATTATCAAAAGATGTGAGAATTGGAAGGTACACATGTAAAGGATTGGATTCAAAAGAGCAAGGTAGAGTTTGGACTAGCATAATCATATATATTAGAACAACAAGTATTGTATGTGAATAGGTACTTTGGAACATATCATGATCAATCAATGCACTAAGGCGGGTGATAGATCAAAGGGAAACACGATTATAGTGATTTGTGAATCGGTTGAGCATAACCGTTGGTGGATAGCTGTGGTATGATGAATGATTGCGTGGTTATAAAAGATACAAAAGGTGATCCATTATATGGGGTTGCTAGGTACTGTATGGAGTATGTTATGACAAAAGGACATGATATTTTGACCATCGGTTAGACGGGGAACGAGATTGCAAGATTGCATTGCACGGTTGATTGACATGTCATGAGCAGCGACATGGTGATGTTTATAACTCCAAAGTTGTGGTTCATATGAACAAGACAACTTTCCAAGATGTGTGTATGTATATCATACACATTTTGGTTGAATGGATTGACCAACATAGTGACGAATCAATGGGAATGCGCATGCCAACCGGCATCAGCGCGGCTGCAGGACAGCAGGACAGCAAGCACAAGCTAGTAACATAACTCTTTCATACTTGAACCTATGGACATGAAACTTTGCAGAGGCATGTGCAAGTATTTGGAACACATTCCGGTTGAAGAACATGGTCACTAGAGAGATGAAACAACGGGAACATGCATGCCAATAAGTGGCAGAGCGGCTGCGGGGCAGCAGGGACAGCGAGCACAAAAGATGATTATATCTCTTTCATCTTGGATCCTATGACCATGAAAATTTGCGGAGACGTGTCTAAGGATGATATGTACACTGTGGTAAATGGGTTTGATTATTTGACAAGTGGTTAATGGGGAACTTCACTGAAATTCAGTGGTGTATCATTGCTGAAACAGCACAGGCAACAAGTACGGAAAAGATGATCTCTCTTTTATCTTAGATCCTATGGCCATGAAAATTCTCAGAGACGTGTGCAAATATATGATACATGTGTGGGTCTAAGGGTTTGACAAAAGGAGTCGTGGATTACAAGGAACATGCATTCGAACCAGCAGCAGCGCTGCTGTCCACAAAGTATATAGAGATGATTGCGCATAAACTTCGCCGAATCTGACCACACCTAGATTATGACACATGTTCTACAGCGAATAACATGTAAACAAGATGGAGATCATGATTTGGGATCCTCACATAAGGGTTATCAGTAGCGGTAGATGAAGATGATGACACACGACATCGATGATTGGTGACAGCATGCTCTGCGATCAACGGGGCAGCACCAATTCCCCTTCGAAGACGATATATGCCATATGAGATATCAAGGACATGGATGAGAGGGTAACAGGAAGAAAGGTCAAAGAGTGGAAAGGTAGGGGCGACCTTGCTGTTTGGTGAGGGTCGGCGGCAGCCGATGGTGATCGATGACATCGCTGTGAGGGCAAACGATCGATCAGGCAGCAGCGATTCTCCTCGGGGGCACTCTGCGATGTGAGAAGGGGATCAAGAGGTGGATGAGGAGCAGGATATGAAATACACAGAGAGAGAGAAGGGGAGGATTGTCTTACTGTACAATAGAGATTGGTGGCCTTCATCCCAATAAGGATCTGCTGCTGGGTACAAAGATTAGAGCATCAAAACTAAATCATAGTTGCAAAAGCTCTCCATTTTGGTGGAGAAAGAGGAGAGGGAGGTAGATGAGAAGGAGTGGGCGTCCATGGAGGAGGAACAGAAGGAGATGGAGATGTTTCTTCTCTGCTTCTTGCGTGAGGGAGAGAGGAGGAGATGAGGGTATATGGCAGCTGTTTTGTGCATGTCTCCATGCAATTGAATAGAATGAAAGCAATGTATTGAAGGAATGCTGTCAAGAGAGGATTAAAGAGGTGTGTCCAATTGTTGTGCGTGATAGAGGAGGGAGGAAAGAAGATAGGTGCATTTGTGCTGCATGTATGCATGCAAAAGCAGAGAGGAGGAGGCCGCGGTTTGATCGGTCATCTTCAAAGCATTAATTTGTGGTTGATGGAGAGATTTAGGATGTGCATGCAAAGGAGATAAAGAGAGGCTTGTAAAGGCAATCAGGAGAGGAACATTTGCTGCAATTTGCATGGGAGGAAGAAAAGGAGGCGGCAGCATGAGGAGAGAATGGTAACCAGGGAAGTAATGACCATCTGCCATTGCGTGAGAGAGAGGAGGAAATGTTTGTGGCTGTTATGTGCATGCAATTGAATAGGAGGCAAGTGGGAGTAGTTGATTAAGGAGGATTATTATGTGTTGTTATTATTTTTGCATGAAAGGGATAGAAGAATGCAGCATAGAGAAAAGAGAGGAGAGTTATCCACTTAAAAAAAAGAGGGAGGAGATAATGCAATGGTTGTTTCCTGCATGTAGCATGCATGCAATTGAAGAGTGATTGAGTAAAGGAGCACTCTTAAGAAGGTGTGTCTAGTAAATTATGAGCGGAAAGAAATTGTCCATATATTTTTGCATGAGGAGGGGTGGACGTGGGCAGTAGGAGAAGGTGGCTGCCATGCCATTTATTCCCAACAATTTTATGTGCAGAACTCACACACTTAGGAGGGAGAGATAAGAGATATTTGATGAGGGGCATGTAAAGCAAGTGGGTCAATAGATTAAGTGACGATGTAATTTGCATGAGGGGGAGAGGAGATGATGGCATTCAGAAGGAGGGAGTCATATCCTCATGAGAAAGAGAGAACGGGTCATGCTAGATTTTTGTAGGATGTCGACAAAAGACTTGTTTGGAATTTTAGATATTGGTTTCATATTTGGGGAGATAAAGTTGAGATCAAACCCTAGGCGCATTTGTAAACATTTGAAATTCATTTTCCATACATAAACACTATGCAAAGGCAGGAATGCAACAAACCATTAAACTAGGTTGCAAAAGTTTTAGAAACTCACATTTCCACTATCTAGAATGTAAACAACTAAACTAAAGTTGGGAAATTTTACAAAATAGTAAAATTATTTGTTTTGTTTTAAGTGTTTTCTAATCACATCTAAAAATAGAAATTTTGGGGTGTGACAGTCCCTCTAGTTGTCTAGATCTAGTTCTTCTAGTTCTAGTTCATCTAGTTGTAATTAGAGGTGAGAGAGATGGAGAGATCTAGGAGGAGCCGGATCTATCGGATCTTCCTCAACATTATACCTTTGCAGCATCTGGTTCAGAGCAATCTCTAGGTTCTTCATTTATTATTTCTAAGTATCTTATTTCAGTTCTTACTTTATTCTATTTATGGGATCTCCGCTCGTATTGAGTGCTCTAGTATTCATACGGGACTAGAGTAGTAATCGATAGTGTTGACATGGTGTCTAGACTAGAGTTTACCTGAGTTTGCGCTCAATCCTACAGATAGTTGTGGTAGCCCCAGGGGTGACAGCTCTGTAAGGCCTTTGTAGTCCACCACGTTCGGGTTGGTGTTTTCGTAGAGCTTTTGGCAGCCTCCCTCTGACTACCTTTTTCCCAGTCTTATTCGAGAGTCGGGAAGGTACTGTTGCTCCAAAGTAGGTAGAGTATCGTAGACCTTTGATTAGATAAACCCCTTAGAAAACTCTAAAATCTCTCTACCCATTTATCTTATCTACCCTCGAACATTCTTAGTTCTTCTCTAGTACACTTCACGTTCCCCATGGAAATCGATACCCTTTTGGAATACTCCCAGGTGAAAACTACAGCGGTATCCGTGCGCTTGCGGATTTATCTGTGTGCGTTAAGAAATACCAACAATCCTTTGCTGCTTCGGCTCGGTGAATCGCCCGCAACCGATCACAAGTCGTTGGAGAAGAGCTGCCAACAATCTCTCGGCGGTCACCTTCCTCCGATCGCCACCGAACCGTCAAGGTGACGTCGATCACCAAGAGTAACAAGCTTCAAACTCTCACTTGACTTACTCAAGCTTCATGATATGGATGGATGCACACTTAAACTCTTGGATTCACTAGTGAGGGCAATTGCTTGGGTGGATTCTCAAATCTCTCTCACTAGGGCTCTTGCTCTCTCTCCCAACCTCTCATGGTGTCTCTCAGCAAATGGAATGAGCAAAGGCAGGTTGGGAGGCAAGCCATGGGCTATAAATAGCCCCCTCACAAGGCTAGCTCGTGGGCTGCTGAAAACTGGAATTTAAGTTGGCAACGAACGCACCGTTGCCCCTGCAATGGACGTACGGTTGCCCTGCCCAACGGCTACTTGCTATTCCAAACCCCGGGCAACGGACACTCCATTGCCTAAGTGTAACACCATAGGTGTTAAGTTTGCATTTTCATATCATTTCATGAGTATGAGCACAAGCATCATTGCACTTATGCATTCATGACATCACATGAAATGATAAACCCTAGTGATCACCTTGTTTTTCATGTATGTATGTGTTAACCTACACCTAGCTTTGAGTGAGTTATGCTTGCATAACCAAGTGTTTGATGTTTTGATCAATAATTACCACCTAGAAATACTTAGGGATGAAAATGAAACCATGTTTATGTTCATGATCAAGTCAAATTAAGGTTGCTAGGGTTTAAGCTTCTATGTGGACCCTAGAAACTTTTTTATTTAACTTAACAAATCAACCTTGCTAATGACCTTGCATGACAAAGTGAGCTTAAGCAAAGTTGTAGAGTTTTTCATACTGAACAAACTTTGTTTAACAACCTTGACGTGATTTGGACCCTAACATGCTCTAATTAGCCATTTAAGGCAGGATTTGGGGCTATTTTGGTTTTCAAAATTTGCCTAAGTCTAAACTGTCATGCAGTTTGAAAGTTGCTCTGTTTGAATGCTTGTAGTTTGAAATCCAGGCAGTTTTAGTTCAAACAAATTGCACCAAAGTTGGAGTTTAGCTATAGCTCTACTAAAATGTGTAATTGGTTGAAGCTAAGACACAAGGATTAATAAGTTAATTGCTTTGCAAAACCAGCCGTCAGTTGGCCTGATGGCGTTTTGAAACGGGAGAGCAGCGCCGCGCCACTCGGTCGGTGGCTGACAGCGCCAGGAATCGCACGCCACGTGGCAACCGCACACCGGCGGGACGCCCATGCCGACCGTGCCTTGGACGCCCGCACACTCCAGCTTGCGACCGCACCCACGCCAGCACCCTCACTCTCTCCCTCTCCTCTCTGTTTTGCGCAAGAACGCAACCGCGCCATTGCCGAGCAGCAGCGCCGTCGCCGAGCTCGCCTGCGCTGCACACCGTAGCATTGGCCGCCAAAACCCAGCCATCGCTCCGCCTTGCTCTGCTCCACAGTTTGCACCGACCAGTTGCGGCGCTAACCGTGTAGGTAAGCCGGAGCACGCAGTGCAGCGGCACCATTATTGACCAAAGCTCCGCCGAGCTTTGTGCCACCGTGGCCAGCCCAATCCACAACCTCTCCGTCTCTTCTAGCTCTTGTACGCAGTAGCCTAGAGGTCGTAGATGCTCACCGCGGAGTCGGTTGAAGCGATTAGGGTTAGGGTTCGCCAAAACGGGATCTCCGTCGCGCGCGAGCGCTCGGCACCTGCAACGCCGGCGAGGTTTACGCTGGGCAACTCAGCGCTGCTCACCTCCATTGAAGTCACATTAGGGTTAGTTGGTTAGCTCGTGGATAGATGGCCGGAGTCGGTTGAAGCATCCGCGCATTGCCGCTACCGGAACAGAAGAGCCGCGCCGCCATGAACTCGCCACCGTTCCGCTGTGCATGTGGCCGAGCTCATCAGAGGTTTTCCATGGCCCCAATCCAGGCTAGATCGAACCGCTAGGGTTCCATGTAGGTGTAGCAGTCCCTGGCCGGATCAGTAGAGGCTTGCGCCGGCCAGCGTAAACGCCGCAGCGCCGTCGTGCCACCATTGCCGTCGTCGAGCATGCTCTGGTGAACTTTGGACACAACCAGCTACATGGTTCGATGCGGGTTGCGTAGGAGAACAAGCCTGTAGGGTCGGTTTGGCCGGAGACCTCACCGCCGACGAAGGGCCGTCGGTCGAGCACTTCTCGGGCCATCGGCTCTGTGGGGAAGAAGCTGACCCGTGGGTCCCACATGTCATAGACTCTAAGTGTGTTTCTGTTTTGTTTATTTTTAGTTTTGTTTGCTAACTTTGGAAATGCATAACTAATTTCAGAAAAATGCAAATAATGTAAAATAAATTTTGTTAGCTTTGTTATATTTTTATCGATGCATGAAAAATATTAAATAACCTGTTGTTACTATTATTGTGTGCTGTTTTAATAAAAATGGACAACAAGCTTAATATGCTTAGTTGAACTTGTTTAATTCATAACTAGAGTTTGTTAAGTGATAAAGTTATGGTTCTTGTTGTGTTGAGCTTACCTCAGCACGCACTTTCCATGAAAAATGTTAAAATACCAGTAACCTCTATTTGAATTGCATGTTGTAGCTCTTTTGGTTAATTGCTTAGTTAATTGAATGCAATCTTGTTTTATTTGTTAAGTAAGTTATATGTGTTTCCTGTATTTGATAATTTTTGTACATGTGTTACTTGCTTAGTGTTAACTAAGAAAAATATTAAATCTATTGCTTGACACATTTCAAATTGTTTAAGTAATTAATGTATAAAATGTGTTTGTTCTCTCATCACTAGCAAAGTAATAATTTTAACTCCTTTTTGCGAACACATGGTTGATATGTGCCCATGTTTGTTCAGTTTTGATGATGAGTGATTGTTCCACATGTGAGTATTTCAGTTTGAGTGGTTTACTCTAACCCGTGCGAAAGCATGTGTGTGCCTATCTATTGGCTTTTGGTGTGCAGGTACTATGCTTGGAGACAGTGGTCAATAGCGTGGAGAAGGTCGAGTAGAGGCTTGTCGTGCCGATGGACTGAGAGCGGTGAAGGGAAGAAGCAGGGCTCGGACTGAGGGACTATAGCCTATGGTGGCTAGTACTTGGCACTGGCGAGCGCGACAAGACATGGAGTAGACCGAGTCGACCAAGTCAAGACGGCAGACGAGGGGGTCGAGTGGAGATTCATGGGACTCGAAGTCCGACCGGGCGAGGAAAAGGTGGCTCTATTCGAGTGGTTTGGTGGTTTGGGCCTCAAAACCATCGGTGGACAGTTTCCGAGTTTGGGCCTCAAAACTCAGGGTTCGGTAGTTGAGCCCCAAGCTACCGGTAGCGGGTTTCGCGAGTTTGGGCCTCAAAACCCGGGTGAAGCTTCCGAGGAAGCAGGGATGGCACGTGGTGAAATCCTGGAGGTTGCGTCGAGGCGACGGTAACTCCTGGCAGGAAGCGGGGCCGTCCATTCAAATCGAGGAAGATATTTTCCAGAGCTTGGACTGCAATGCTTAGGCTTGGTAGTTCACTCATGTATCTAGGGGGGTCTTTGGGAAATAGCCAAAGCCCGATAAGTAGGGGATGAAGGGGTATCCCTCATCCCATCTCTTGCATTCCTTCTTCCACCTCCCAACTCCTAGGTTTTCCCCTCCTCTAGTTCTTCTTGCTTGAGATCCATGGAGTCTCTCATGTAAACTGAGATTTTGGTAAGGAAAGGAGGCCGTAACCTCCTTGTCTCCTCCGGGATTCATTTTCGAAAATAGCTTGTGCTTGCCTTCTTCGTTTTGGCTTTTTCATTCCTGATTCCCATCGCTCGATCTCCCTCCTTGCTGCGTGTTTTGAAATTCCATTTGAAGTGAAAGTTGCTGCTACCCTTGTGATCAAATCCACTGAAGAAATCGGGCTAGGATGGGGTGAGCAAAGAGATCAATCCGTTTGCGTTTTGGCTTGTTCTCCACTCTGTTTTATTCGTTCTTCTTTGATTCATGAACTTGTGAGGGAAGGATGGACTAGATCCTCCAAGAGTAGAGTCATATCTACTTGAGAAACCTCCCCACAAAGTTTGGATTCAACTGGAGTTGAAACGTGCAAGTTCCACGCAGTTTTCGGGAGCGTCGGACGCAGGGTCTGGACGCTGCCCGCTCCCTAGCCGAGCGTCCGTCGCCTGGGGCTGTTTTGGGCTGTTTTTTTGGTGCAACGGACGCTGGCAACGAACTCTGCAATGGACCATCCATTGCAGCGTCCGTCGCCCCCTTTCAGTGTCCATCGCAGCGTCCGTCGCCCTCTTTCAGCGTCCATCGCAGCGTCCGTCGCCCTTCTAGCAAGGTTTTCATGAATTTTCTCGCCCACTCTTTTGGCCGTATCTCTCTCGTCCGGACTCCGAATTGAGTTCTGTTTGTTGCGTTGGTTTCGTAATCACGCAGGAAACTTGATGAAGCACTTTTGAGACCAGTTCTCACAAGTATTTTTGGGTGAGCTCTCTTCTCTTCTCTCTAGGGTTTGAGAGCCTCACTATCGGTGTCTCGGTTTGAGTTTTTGGTTTTCGGAAGATCTGTTGTACCTCTCGGTCATCACCAAAGGTATTCACCCTCTCTAGGGTCGTGATCTTGCTGGTTGAGTAAGCTTGCTTGCTGGGGTTGGTTTTGGGAAGAGTGGCCCGAATATTTCGAGAGAAATTTGAGGCTCCCATTCACCCCCCCCCTCTGGTCACCGTTCTCGGTCCTTCAATTGGTATCAGAGCCGGTTAAGGATCATTCTACCTTAAACGGTTCTTGATCCGTGAAGGCGACATGGAGTGAGGTCCTGGCAAACCTCCGTTTTTTGATGGAATGAATTTCGCCTATTAGAAGGTGCTCATGTTCGCTTACCTTTAAGGGCTTGATTCGAAGATTTGGGAGATTTGTGAGAATGAGGACTATGTGGTTCTTGGTGCTCGGATTAATGAGCTCCAAGTCACGCAACACGCGTCAAACGCAAGAGCTCGTAGTATCCTCTTCTCAAGTTTGTCTGTTACTGAGTTTGAGCGAGTCTCGAACCTCACTATGGCATGAGAGATCTGGCAAACACTTGTGAGATATCATGAGGGCAATCCTCAGATCAAGTCCAGACTCTTCGACACATACCGTAGGGAGTATGAGAACTTCGTATAGTTGGCCGGCGAATCTGTTGACAGGATGTTCACTCGCTTCCAATCTATCGTCAATAAGATGCGTGCCAATCGGGCTAACTTGCCCTAGGACGATCATGAGATGGCTATCAAGATTTTGCATGCTCTTGATCGGAGGGTGTGGGAGACGAAGGTGGCTGCCATTCAGGAGTCACCAGGCTATGATGCCCTCACCGTGGATGAGCTATTCAGCAAGCTCAAGTCCTCGGAGATTGACCACCAAACCCGGGCCAAGCTTGAAAACCTGTCGAACCCATCTATGGCGTTGGTTTCCAGCCCTGGCGGTGTGTCTTCTTCTAACCCTTCACAACCTTTGTTCACTCTTTTGTCTTTGATCTTTGTCATAGAGGAACAAGTGAAGGCTCTTGGAGATGATGAGTTGGCCTTGGTCATCACTAGGTTCTCGCGGTTTCACAACAACCTCTTGAATCGACGACGTGGTGGCTCGGCCAAGGGGTGCTACCGTTGTGGTGATGACGATCACTTCATCGCAAACTGCCCCAAGAAAGCTGCGGGCGACTTCACCAAGTGCAAGGACAAGCGCGAGCACTGCTTCGAGGACAAGCACAAGGCCAAGGGCGGCCACAACCGGAGATCCTCGAAGAAGGTGATTGACAAGGTGAAGGCCAAGCACCGAGCTTTCCTGACCTCCCTTAGCGACATCGAGTGCTCCACCGACGGAGGATCTTCTTCGAGCGACGACAATGAGTCGAAGGGAAAGGTTGAGGACAAGCTCAATGGCCTCTGCTTCTACGCCGACGCCAAGCATGGTGGCTTCTGCACCATGGAGATTGGAGCTGGTGAGGTCGGCGGGCCCAAGGATGACTCCGACACTGACTCCGACACACCCGAGGTATCACCCACCATCGAGTCTCTCTATTCCAAGCCTGAGTCCTTGAATGCTACCTTCTTGAGTCAGGATGTTGTGCTCAAGCGTGCGATTAGAGAGAGGAATGAGTTCAAGGCTAAGTATCTAAAAACGCTAGATGAGCTCGATGATGAGGACATCACCGGCTTAGATATGACCATGCCAACCACTTCTATACCAAAGGTGAAACCATTCTATATGAGGTTTATCATTGTTACATTTGATGAATGGGTGCTGCACTATGAAGTGTGTATGTTTTCATTTTCAGAATTGCTTACATGGATCAAGGAAGGGTTATATTGCATATGGAAAGCATGGATGGTCAATGAAGTTGATTGGGGACCAAATCCAAGTGTTCCTAACGTTCTCCACTAGGCCACCACGTCACATTAGATCCAAGGAAACAAAGAGTCCAAGTCCAACACGTTTTGGAAAGTTCAATTCGGACTGCAGAAGAGTCCAAACTTGCGACGGTTGCCACGACTTCATATGGACTCCAATTGGGACGTTCTAGCACTTTTTGGAAAGCTTATCAAGTCTACTTTCCAATGGGTCCGGACTCATACCTATATCCTATCAGATGCGTGCGCAGTAGACAATTTAATACCGAGATCTTTTCTGCCAACGGTGCTGTGTCACCCTATTTTGGGCCGATGGCTCGTGTATCAAGTTGAGTCCATTAGGGACTCATCCTAGGGTTGTAGGACGACACTAGGACCCTTGTGGTCGTCCTCCCTCCTCCTTATATCCCCCTAGAGCCGCCACAAACAGATTGGGTTTTGTTTAGATGAAAGTTTAGCTGCTGCTACTTCCTTGTAGACGCGTGTGTCGACTAGACCATCCGTTCTACTTGATTTGGAACCCCACCTTCATGTGTATCACATCTGATCCTTCATCTCTTATTTGCAATTGAGTGCTTGTTCTACTTGTTCTTGCTTGTTCTTCGATTGCTTGCAGGAATAACCCTAGTGGTTTGATTGGTTGTGATCCGCAAGATCGTGAGCAACCGTTGGATTTGGTGTATCGATCGCTAAGGCGCAGCGTCCTTGGATGGTTGTAGTCGGATCGTGAACGTCTCTCCAGTCAAATCGTAGTTATCTATCTCCACCGAAAGATCGGGACACCCACACATTCATCACTCGAGTTTGCTAAGGCGTCAGTGGTGGTTACCGAGGAGGTAGAGTGTGATGCTTATGCCATTCACATGTCTAGTCTTGTCACTCTCCAGGACAAGTATGTCACTCTACTTGAGGAGGTCAGTGAGCTGAAGGCTAGGCCTAGCTTACTTGGTGCGTGCAAGTCTTGTGAAGGCTTGCATTCTGAGCTGACACAGAAGGAGAGTAGGATTGCTGTGCTAGAGAAGGTTAGCTCAGATAGCACTAGAGAGTCGAATTGTGTTGAGGCTTTGGAGCTTGAGATCGCGATGTGCAGGCACGACAAGGCACGTACCGAGGAGGATAACATGCACCTCTGGTCTGTCTTAGCTTGGGTGTCTGGCAGAGAGCCGCAGCTAGGGATGTTGTACAGTCAATTCAAGTGGGCAGGCAACACGGGAGTAGGCTTTGCTGTAGGTGGGAAGGGTGATAGCGTGTTTGGGAAGATCGGTGAGTGCAGTGGGTTGAGCGAGAGTGAGAAACCCACTACAATTCCCATGTTCACCAAATTCACCCCACCTAAGACTACCGACCCCTCTGAGTTACCTGTGAGAGATGGTGTGTTTAAAGAGCCACCCAAAACCACTCCACAGAAGCAAGTGTGGAAACCGAACCACCTTCGGAACCCACTTGACACGTTGCCTGACATCTCTAGTTATCCGCTTCCTAAGAAAGCGAGATCCACCCAACCCAACATGAGAGTGCCTACCAAGAGTGCGGTGAGGTACTACTATGAGTATTGTGAGTGGGATGGGCAGTTGGTTGAGTTTTGCTATAGGAGCAAGAGAGATGATCGAAAGTAGTTTGAGTTGAACAACCGGGACATGTACCACCCACCGGTTGGGGTGCGTGAACCGAAAGTTTGGAGGCACACTACTAGGCCTAGAGGTGCAATGCCTCAAGGTGCTAGGCCTCAGGAGGCGAGACCACGCGGTGGTCATGCCCAGCGGGGTACCGGTCGTGACCCATACGACTATGGACCTCGTGGCGGTGGCTTCACTCCCTACACCTTTAGCGAACCACCTTTTTCCTATGGTGGTGATCGATATCCCCCTATGGGAAGGGAGATGTTTTGTATGCCTCCTAACCCTTTCTTTGGGAAAATGAGTCAACACTGGTATCCTTCACAATTTACTAACCCCAGTGTTGCTTCGTTTGCTCACCCTATGTCTTTTTATTGATGTAGGAAGGAGGACTGGAGGAGACTTGGCTTGTGAATTCTGGGTGTTCACGCCATATGACCGGAAGTTCCAAGTGGTTCTCCAGCCTCGACCTCGTGCGTCACACCGAGTACATCACATTTGGGGATAAGAGTAAAGTTAAGGTTGTGTCCCGAGGGTCAATCCGTGTCAATTCGTCTTTTGTCCTCAAGGATGTTGCTCTAGTTGCGAATTTGCATTTTAACCTTCTTTTGGTTTCGCAACTCCTTGATGACGGGTTTGAAGTGAATTACAAAGTTGGCTTTTCTCGTATTCTTGACTCTCGGGGTGACCTTATTTGCCGGATTTTGCCTTTCGGGAAGGTTTTTCGTGCGGATTTTTCTATATCTTTCGGACCTTCTCATTGTCTTCTTGCCGGTTCTTCTTCCGATCTTTGGAAGTGGATAGGAGACTAGGACAACTAAGATTTGACTTGCTTGCAAGGCTTATCTCAATGGACCTTATAAAAGGATTGCCAAAGCTAAAGTTCGAGAAGGACTTGGTTTGCCATCCTTGCAGGCAGGGCAAGATGGTTGCCGCTTCCCATCCTCCGGTGACTGAGATCATGACCAAACAACCCGGCGAGCTCTTACACATGGACACAGTTGGTCCAGCTCGGGTTAGGTCGAAAGGAGGGAAGTGGTATGTGGTTGTAGTCGTTGATGACTACTCGAGATACTCTTGGGTGTTCTTTTTGGAGAGTAAGGATGAGGCTTTTTCGCATGTTCGAGATCTGATTTTGAGATTGCAAAATGAGCTACCTAAGCATGCCATGAGAGCTATACGCAGTGACAATGACACAGAATTCAAAAATGCTCAATTTGCATCTCTTTGCTCTTCTTTGGGTCTCGATCACCAGTTTTCCTCTCTGTACACTCCCCAGCAAGATGAAAAGAGCCAAAAATGCAAGATTTTTCACAAATGCACATTTTCTCCCCCTTGACCACATCTATCTCCCCCTTGGATGAAATGCACACAACTCTCCCCCTTGTTGAGTGTGCACCTATTTAGGGGGGAGTCTTTTTGCTAGATGTGTTGAGCCTTTGCCTCTTCTGGGAGGGTCTAGCTTGTTTTGTTTGCTCCGACAGGTTTCAATTGGCCTCTTGAGTTTTATGTGATTTAATTGTTATCTTGGAGAGTTTCTTGTCGTAAGACGTTTGGTTTCTTTGGCTTGCTAGTGGTGTTGAGCCCGTTTTTGCCTCTTCTTGAGGGCTAGCTGTGTTTTGCTTGGTTGCGTCGAGCCGTTGTCCATGTCTTTGGGAACCAAGTTTTGGATGAGATTTGCTTCTCTCAAGTGACCTTGTTTTGCCTTTCTTCGTTTTTGGTCATTTGGAGAGCTTTACCTTGTGGCTCAAATCTAAAATGCACTTGTGTTGACAATGCACTCATCAAAGGGGAGATTGCGAACACATGGTTGATATGTGCCCATGTTTGTTCAGCTTTGATGATGAGTGATTGTTCAACATGTGAGTATTTCAGTTTGAGTGGTTTACTCTAACCCGTGCGAAAGCATGTGTGTACCTATCTATTGGCTTTTGGTGTGCAGGTACTATGCTTGGAGACAGTGGTCAATAGCGTGGAGAAGGTCGAGTAGAGGCTTGTCGTGCCGATGGACTGAGAGCGGTGAAGGGAAGAAGCAGGGCTCGGACTGAGGGACTATGGCCGCCGGCGGACTAGCTATGGTGGCTAGTACTTGGCACTGGCGAGCGCGACAAGACATGGAGTAGACCGAGTCGACCAAGTCAAGACGGCAGACGAGGGGGTCGAGTGGAGGCTCATGGGACTCGAAGTCCGACCGGGCAAGGACAAGGTGGCTCGAGTCAAGCGGTTTGGTGGTTTGGGCCTCAAAACCATCGGTGGACGGTTTCCGAGTTTGGGCCTCAACACTCAAGGTCCGGTAGTTGAGCCCAAAGCTACCGGTGTCGGGTTTCGCGGGTTTGGGCCTTGTTGGCACAAGTTATGATTAACTTTTCTATACATAAAATTGTGCCACCAACCTCTGGATCAGGGATAAAACAAACACATCATGAACATAGTTTATCAAATAACAAGTTCCACATGTACATGAGTGTTTGAGTGCAAGGATGAAGAAATGAAGCAAGTGAGAGGTAGTGGGACCCACATAGGGGGTCGGCTGACCACCCTATGGGCCCACCTGGCTCTCCCCCTCGGCCATGATCCAAGAGAGGCACTCTAGAGTGAAATCCATCCATTGGATCACTCTGTGCTTTCTCTCAACGGCTCACAAGCAAAGCACAAGGATCCATGGGCCCACACTAAGGAGATAAACATGACAACCACCTCAGAACCAGCAAATAACGTCAATGACAGGTGGGACCAGCACCAGGGAGGAGGATGTGGGCCAGTGACCCCCAGGGGGGGTCGACCGACCATCCAAAGGGCCCACCTGGCCTTCGAGCAGTCCCTGACCAGTGGGGCCACACCTTGGGGGGTAGAGGGGGCCCACTGGCCATAGGGGGGGTTGGCCGACCACCCCCCTAGGTTAGTTGGCTCCTCCCAACCGCCATACTCCTTCCCCACATGTTGGATCACCACCATTCATCCAATGTCGGTTGCAAAGGCGGTTTGATCCAATGGTGGAGGATGGGAGGCCCTGGATCGCTAACGTGGCGATGGAGTAGCCTCTACTCCACTCCTCTACTATAAATAGAGGGCCATACCCCCCTCTCTACACATGGTGAAGAAGCCTACAAGCTCCATTCCTTAGAATTGTTCTAGTAGTTAGTCTAGAGTGGGAGTTAGAGTTGAGTTGAGCTTGCTCGGGATTTCCGGAGTTGTCTTCTGGGAAGTCTGGTATAGCTCTTGTATCTTTTCTTCTTTGTAAGACTTTATCTTTATCAATATATTATCCTTTCCCTTTACTTAGTATTTACTTTGAGCATTACTATACTAGATATAGTATTGTTATATGCTTTTGCTCTTTAATAGCCTTTACATTTATAGTTTGTGATCCTTGTGACCTTTCCTGTATGCGACCATTGCCTGTCATAGGGTGCTTTGATTATTGATCGTAGTCAAAGTATTAAGTTGCGTGTAAGCGTGGTGCTTATATATTAGCTTATCCTTGATTACCACTTATTGCGGGGATTGTTCGTGGATGTTAGTAGAAGGTGACAGATCTATCTAGCCTTAGTATTCCACCATGCGTGTCAGATAAGTTATTAAAAGGTAGGGCTTCAAGACAACAGGAGGGCACGGTCCGGTAGGAGTTTTGTCCTCCTACTTATCTATCCCCTCGCCTAGCATACTTGAATTGAGGAGGCAAACTATAGTGTTTAGTCTAGTTAATTAGCTAAGTATATTAAAGTAGAGTGAATTGCTTAGGAGTCCCTTGTACTCTCTCGTTGTCCTCCCACCTAGCTAATCTGTCTAGTCCGTTCTAAGTATCATTTACCTAGGCTCTTTCATTCATCAATCCCCTTCCTATCACATTTATCATTTACCCCCCTATACTAGTCGATACTAAGTCGAGGTACTCTTTAGGATCTCTCTAATTATCATTTCTAGATCAGCTTTCCCTTGGGATAAAATAAATTACGATACCTTGGAATACTCCTAGGTGAATTGCTATAGCGGTATAATCTGTACGCTTGCGGATTTATCCAATAGTCATAAGAAATACCCATAAGCATTTCTGGTGTCGTGCCGGGGATAGGGATTTATCTCTATTTGTGGTGCGACGCTAAGAAGTGTCAACAAGCATTTCTGGCGCTGTTGCCGGGGAAAGCATAGCCTAGAAATTTTAATTAGATTGAATCCAGAGCTTATCATTAACTTAGTCATCAATTAGTCATAGGGGCTTACCCCCTGTTTGTGTCTTCTCTTCTTGTGAAGCCAGACAGTCTATGAGCGGTTTCCAACTGATGGGAAACTACCTAGAGGATCCTGAGCAGCTGTTGAGGAGGTCTAGACGTCGTCAAGTCCCACCTCAGATGTTCATCACGAACCTGAATCCGTTCGAGGAAGGAGGCTCTACACCACCACTCAAGGAAGCTATGACCCATAAGGCAATCTCTGATTTCTCGGCCCCGTCAGCTAACCACGTAGCTCAGGGTCCCGAGGTCAACTTCGGGGATGCCACCTTTGAGCTGAAGCCCGCCTTGATCCACATGATGCAGGCCAATCCGTTTTGCGGAAAGCCCCATGAAGAGGCCACTATATGGGAGAGGTGTGCTAATGCATTCCTCAAGAAGTTCTTCCCGACGGGCAAAACCAATGCCCTTCGTGGAAAGATCTCGAGCTTTCAGCAACAATCCGACGAGACGATTCCCGAAGCATAGGAGTGTCTCCAGGAGTATGTTCGTGCCTGTCCTCATCACGAGATAGATGACTGGCTCTTGATTCAAGGGTTCTACCACGGGCTGACTAGCATGGCTTGTAGTCACCTTGATGCTGCCACTGGAGGGGCATTTCTCCAACACACTGTGAGAAGTGCCAAGGACCTCATCGAGAAGATGGTGACCAACCAAGGATGGGGTGAGGAACGTCTCCAGCCAAAGAAGAGAGGTATGCACGCTGTCAGTGAGGTGGACATGCTCTCTGCCAAGATGGACCTCTTGATGAAGAAGATAGAAGAAGGCTCCAAGAAGGAACGAGAGGCCATCTACCCTGTCGCCGCCACACAAGCAATTGGAGTTGACCCATGGTGTGAAGTGTGCGGCGGGAATGATCACTTAGGAAACAATTGCCCCGAGACACCGAAGGAGGACGTGAACTTCATCAGCAACAACAACAACAACGGGTATCGACCCCAACAACAAGGAAGCTGGAATTCACGCCCCTTATACCAAGGTAATGGAGGTAATAACAATTATAACAATTACAATAATAATCAACCTTCATTGAAAGATCTTGTTCTAGGGCAATCTAGAATTAATGATGGTATAAATAAGAAAATGATTGCCACTGCTAAAGTTCTTGAAAGCTTTGGTGAGAAAATGGATAGCTTTACAACTACTATGAAAAATCAATTGAGCTTTAATAAAATGCTAGAAACCCAATTAGCTCAATTAGCAGCAGCTATGCCATCCTTAGAATAGGGTAAGATAACTGGGAAACCAGAGGACTCCATTGAGCATGTCAACATGGTCACAACCAAGTTCGGTAAGCCTCCACTACGCTCCTATTGGGGCTATCTTCTCAATCCTCCCTTCATCATGAAGAAGGAAGATCCAGGCGTCCCGACGATCAAGTGCTCAATCGGACAGCAAACATTCCACACCGCCTTCTGTGATCTCGGATCGGGTGTCAACATCATGTCAAAGGTAACATATGACAATCTCTTACTAGGACCTTTGGTCCCCACATGTGTTCGCCTGCAGATGGCCGAACAAACCATACGGTTTCCTGAGGGACTCGCGAGGGATATCTTGGTAAACATCCAAGATGAGTATGTCCCCACCGACTTCATCATCCTCGACATGGGAGCTAACGTGGAAGTCCCCGTCATCTTGGGACGGCCCTTCCTCAACACCACCAACGCAGTCATCTACGTTGGATCGGGCTAGATACACTTCCAGTTCCCAAGTCATAAGGTAAAGTGTGCTTTCAATGGTTATAAACTTAACAAGCAGGTTAAAGCACAACCATAGAGAATAAGAGTTAGAGCCCCACGCCCAAAGAAGCAATACCCAGAGGCCAAGATCAACGAACTCGAGGAAGATGAACCTGCCAATCCAAGGCAGGTATGGAAAGCAAAGGAGGTGCACGCCCCGTGGTCTCCGTCTCCAGAGCCATTAGGTGCATCCGAAGAATGAACAAGAAGGAGAGTCCTACTCCAAGGACTTAAAATCAAGGAGCCTTCACCGAAAGGTAAATCGGTAGTTATCCTTTATTTCCTTTCTTTCATTTAGTTAAAACCTTTACTTTCATACTTAAAATTTACAAATAACAAAGTTAGTTTAAATCAAACTTAAGAGTTAGTTTAACATTGAAAGTGGACAAAAGATAGGGTCATAGGGGTGGTCGGCCGACAACCCATATGCACCCTACCTTGGCTTAGTTAATCACATAATAATTAGGGACCTTTATAAAAGAAAAAGAACAAAAAAATGGAGCACTAGGGCGGTCAGTCGACCACCCTATGATCCACTTGATCATCTCTCTTTCTTCCCCACCATCCTTTGTCCAAGAATTTCATGATTTGAGTAGTGTTGCTTTCAAAAATCAGATTTATCTTTAGGAGACATCTCTTTTACTTTGTCATGCTTTACATCAATCACTTTTGGTTAAAGCATGTCACACCCTTGTCTCCCACTACTCCTTGTCCAAAGTGGGGAATCATGACACTTTCCACTTTCACTTTGACATGTTTTGAAAAAGAAAACACATCAATCACCTTTGAGCAAAGAATGACATACCTTTGTCCCCCACTACTCTTTATTTAAAGAGGAGAATCTTGACCACTTTAACTCAGCCTTTGATCACATCACATAGCACCTTTCACCTTTCACCAAGCACTAGAAAAATCATGAGTGGGTTCCCCACCATGGGGTGGTCGGCCGACCACCCTATGGTCACCTCCTCTCTCTCTTTTGCTGTGTGAAAGACATCCACTAAGGATTGTGATCATGGCACCCAAGGGGCATGCCCATGGGTGGTCGGACGACCACCCCATGGCACCCCCTTGGTGCCATCTCCTCTCCCCTATAAAACCCCATGCGAGGAGAGCTCTTTCCCTTACACCTCAACCAGAATTCAGTTCTTTCTCAAGCCTCTCCTTGCCTTGCTCTCTCCTTTCAAGAGAAGTAGTGATACTCTCCCTAGTCTTGCCTGTGTTCTTTTTCCTCTCCAAAAGATGAAGAACCCATTGACATCCGCATTCAAGTCAATGAAGCAAGCTATGAGTCAGAGCTCATCCCGACGCTCCCGCCAAACCGATGATACGTCCCAAGGAAGGAGAAGGGGAGGTTCTGCCCGATACCCTTGGGAGGGCCTCCAAACCGAAGAACTCCCTTAGGAGGAAGAGGAAGTACCGACGGAGGTACCACACATCGGGGCAATCATGGTACCCCCGATGAGGACCTATGATCAATAGAGCGGTCTCTGGTTTTACCAACCAGGGTATCAAAGGTATCTCTCTCTCCAGGATTGATCTTTCGAGCATACGAGGATATTGGATCTGAATCTTCTCTTCAATGCAGGTATGACCAAAGAATTTAATACTATATTTTCCACGATTGGTTGGTCTTGCTTTTGGCAAATAGAAGAGTTTGTAATTGAATTGCTCACCATAGAGTTTCTATGCTCTCTCCAAACCTCTAATGTTGGAATATCCATTCACATGTTTAATCAAAGCTTTAGTTTAACTTGGTGTCATCTAAGTGCTGCTCTTGGTTTTGATGATTCATGCGTGATAGATGTAGACTTTGCCATGCGTAAGTTTAACAAGAGAAAGTTTTGGTTCTCTATCTCTGCTCTTAATAATTGTTCAAATCCTAAACCTGAGGCGGTTCATAATCCAACTCTTCGTTTCATGCATCTTTGGATGAAAATGACTTTGTTTCGTGGAAGTAATGCTAGCGTGATAAATGACATGGAATTAAAATGGCTATATGCCATGGTCAACAAAATTCAAATCTCTCCTGTTAAATGCTTAGTGGAATTTTGGCAAAGTTCGCTTGAGAGTAATGAATCTATTCAATTCACTTCTTTAATTACTCGTCTTGCTGAATCCATGAACTTGCTAAATGGCACATACCCCTTTGTTTACATCTCTGCTCCTTTAGCTATGATCTCAGAAGAATATCTTACAATTGCTCAAATGCTAAAAAGAGATGTCAATGGTAATCTTAAAATGATCTATAGTGGCCATACAATTGAGGTGCCCCTTCTAAATAGGCAACGTCAATTGTATAGGACCCATAAGCTAACCCTTGATCTAGATCAAGGCATTGGCTAAAGAGGTTTTGCGGGTGCAGATAGGAGAACTCAGGAGGGGCTATACTTTGTTTATCTTGAGCAAGGTGGTTCCTCCCAAGAAACTATGGATGAGGAGGAAGACAATACATCTTCCGATCCCATGCACACTTCAAGCGGCATGCCTCCTCGATCCTCACGTCCGCAAAGAGCACGAGCATCCTTTTCGTCCACACGAGAAAGGGAGCATCGTGAATTGCGGCAACAGTTCGATCATCTCACCAACACCTTTAGTGAGCTGCGTGTTGATCACGATGAGACAACATGCATCGTCCAGCAAACTGTCAAAGATATCCAAGCTATGCAAGCAGAACAACATCGGCAGTGGGACATGTGGCGGCAATTCCATCCACAACCTCCGCACCACTGAGCAAAGAACAAGCTTGGGGAGGTTCCCTCCCCCACTAAGGTAAGTTTTTAATTTCAGCATTTATATTTATGCATTTCCTGCTTATCTTTGCTTTGCATCTAAAAAAATCTGCATATGATGAAAATAATAAAAAGACTTTCTCTACTCCACTCTCACATGCTTTATGAAAAATCTATATCTCCTATGGAAATGATGAATAGTTGCTCTGCTAAACGTCTCTCTGGTACTTAGTTTACAACTTGATATTTCTCTAAGTATGGATTACTTGGCTTAAAAAGAATTCATCATGAACCTCAAACTTTTGTGGGTTGCAAATGCGGTAACTAAGTCTAAGTTGTTGTGAGACATGATATGACAAGATAAGAGCTGCTACGATTTTGTTCTAAGCAAGAATGACTATCGGAGTTTTATTTCTTAAAATGACAAAACACTTTGTTGTTCCTCAATAGTGATAAGTCCTACCAAAGCCATATATGATCTTTCATGATATAAGCTTTCTACATAAGCTGCTTACTTTGTGTTGAGTTTGGTCAAGTTTTGTGACCCTTGTTGAGAGACTTATCATGCTCCCAAGATCAAGATCACGTACACGCCACATATACATGCTGCTTCTACACTGGAAGTACGCAAAAACATGCCTTACATTTCCACATAGTTCATACTCCATGCTATAGTAGAAAATCTCTCTCTAGTTTGTTGCTAGCAAATGAGACATAGACTATGCAAAATTATGAAAAAATTCAAGGGCATTCTAAAGTCCCAAGTTTTAGATTTGTTGAGCACATCAAAGCTCACATATATATATAATAAATCAATAAATAAATAAAGATAGCTATGTCTCAACTTCATAAGTTAGGATAGAGAGATAATTTAAAGGAGTATTGATCACTTACCATGTTTCCACACACTTGCACATCTTGATCTAAGAGTATGACACTTCTCTCCTTGGATCCGGGATTTGACTTTACAATATATGCAAGGTAAGTTTGCTACATCTTTGATCCCTACCTACAGCTCCACATAAGCTTTAGAAGTAGGAAGAAAGAATGAAAACTTTGATATGTGCCTTGGTAAGGAATCATACACCATATGAGCGACTCGAGAATGCTATTTGAGGAACTCCAAATTTCTCTTTTACAAAATCTTGAAAACCTCTGATATGAAACTTGTGAAAGAATGAGAAAACTAGTGCTCCAATCAAGTTGTTATATCTCTCAACCTCTCAAGACAAAGGATAAAGCTATAAGCCCCATGAAGGACTAAGGTAATATGGGTGAGTCTTTATTGCTAATTTTCCATTCAAAAGAGAAGTATATTGTTGTAAATCTAGTACTCTTGAAATATGAAGCATAGAGCAACTCCTGATCCATCGAGCTTAGTTTGATTGTTTGCTCGGGAAGAGCAAAGGTTAAGCTTGGGGGATCTTGTTGGCACAAGTTATGATTAACTTTTCTATACTTAAAATTGTACCACCAACCTCTGGATCAGGGATAAAACAAACACATCATGAACATAGTTTAGCAAATAACTAGTTCCACATGTACATGATTGTTTGAGTGCAGGGATGAAGAAATGAAGCAAGTGAGAGCCAGTGGGACCCACATAGGGGGTTGGCCGACCACCCTATGGGCCCACCTGGCTCTCTCCCTCGGCCATGATCCAAGAGAGGCACTCTAGAGTGAAATCCATCCATTGGATCACTCTGTGCTTTCTCTCAACGACTCACAAGCAAAGCACAAGGATCCATGGGCCCACACCAAGGAGATAAACGTGAAAACCATCTCAAAACCAGCAAATAACCTCAATGACAGGTGGGACCAGCACCAGGGAGCAAGAGGTGGGCCAGTGACCCCCAAGGGGGGTCGGCCGACCATCCAAAAGGCCCACCTGGCCTTCAAGCAGTCTCTGACCAGTGGGGCCACACCCTGGAGGGTAGAGGGGGGCCCACTGGCCATAGGGGGGTCGGCCGACCTCCTCCCTAGGTCGGTTGGCTCCTCCCAACCGCCATACTCCTTCCCCACGTGGTGGATCACCACCATTCATCCAATGTCGGTTGCAAAGGTTGTTTGATCCAATGCTGGAGGATGGGAGGCACTGGATTGCTGACGTGGCGATGGAGTAGCCCCTACTCCACTCCTCTACTATAAATAGAGGGCCATACCCCCCTCTCTACACATGGTGAAGAAGCCTACAAGCTCCATTCCTTAGAATTGTTCTAGTAGTTAGTCTAGAGTGGGAGTTAGAGTTGAGTTGAGCTTGCTCGGGATTTCCGGAGTTGTCTTCTGGGAAGTCTGGTATAGCTCTTGTATCTTTTCTTCTTTGTAAGACTTTATCTTTATCAATATATTATCCTTTCCCTTTACTTTACTTAGTATTTACTTTGAGCATTACTATACTAGATGTAGTATTGTTATATGCTTTTGCTCTTTAATAGCCTTTACATTTATAGTCTGTGATCCTTGTGACCTTTCCTGTATGCGACCATTGCCTGTCATAGGGTGCTTTGATTATTGATCGTAGTCAAAGTAATAAGTTGTGTGTAAGCGTGGTGCTTATATATTAGCTTATCCTTGATTACCACTTATTGCGTGGATTGTTCGTGGATGCTAGTAGAAGGTGACAGCTCTATCTAGCCTTAGTATTCCACCACGCGTGTCAGATAAGTTATTAAAAGGTAGGGCTTCAAGACAACAGGAGGGCGCGGTCCGGTAGGAGTTTTGTCCTCCTACTCTTCTATCCCCTCGCCTAGAATACTTGAATTGAGGAGGCAAACTATAGTGTTTAGTCTAGTTAATTAGCTAAGTATATTAAAGTAGAGTGAATTGCTTAGGAGTCCCTCTATACTAGTCGATACTAAGTTGAGGTACTCTCTAGGATCTCTCTCTAATTATCATTTCTAGCTCAGCTTTCCCTTGGGATAAAATAAATTATGATACCTTGGAATACTCCTAGGTGAAGTGCTACAGCGGTATAATCTGTGCGCTTGCGTATTTAACCAATAGTCATAAGAAATACCCATAAGCATTTCTGGCGCCGTACCGGGGATGGGGATTTATCTCTATTTGTGGTGCGACACTAAGAAGTGTCAACAGGCCTCAAAACCCGGGTGGAGCTTCCGAGGAAGCGGGGATGGCACGTGGCGGAATCCTGGAGGTTGCATCGAGGCGACGGCAACTCCTGGCAGGAAGCGGGGCCGTCCATTCAAATCGAGGAAGATATTTTCCGGGGCTTGGACTGCAATGCTTAGGCTAGGTAGTTCACTCATGTATCTAGGGGTGTCTTTGGGAAATAGCCAAAGCCCGATAATTAGGGGATGAAGGGGTATCCCTCATCCCATCTCTTGCATTCCTTCTTCCACCTCCCAACTCCTAGGTTTTCCCCTCCTCTAGTTCTTCTTGCTTGAGATCCATGGAGTCTCCCATGTAAACTGAGATTTTGGTAAGGAAAGGAGGCCGTAACCTCCTTGTCTCCTCCGGGATTCATTTTCGAAAACCGCTTGTGCTTGCCTTCTTCGTTTTGGCTTTTTCATTCTTGATTCCCATCGCTCGATCTGCCTCCTCGCTGCGTGTTTTGAAATTCCATTTGAAGTGAAAGTTGCTGCTACCCCTTGTGATCAAATCCACTGAAGGAATCGGGCTAGGATGGGGTGAGCAAAGAGATCGATCCATTTGCATTTTGGCTTGTTCTCCACTCCATTTTGTTCGTTCTTCTTTGATTCACGAACTTGTGTGGGAAGGATGGACTAGGTCCTCCAAGAGTAGAGTCACATCTACCTCAGAAACCTCCCCACAAAGTTTGGATTCGATCGGAGTTGGAACGAGCAAGTTGCGGTGTTTTTCGTGTGATCCGCCCAGTTTTCGGGGGCGTCAGACGCAGGGTCTGGACACTGCCCGCTCCCTAGCCGAGCGTCCGTCGCCTAGGGCTGTTTCGGGCTGTTTTTTTGGTGCAATGGACTCTGCAATGGACCGTCTATCGCAGCATCTGTCGCCCTCTTTCAGCATCCATAGGGTCCGTCGCCCTCTTTCAGCGTCCATCACAACGTCTGTCGCCCTTCCAGCAAGGTTTTTAGGATTTTTCTCGCCCACTGTTTTGGTCGTATCTCTCTCGTCCGGACTCCGAATTGAGTTCTGTTTGTTGCGTTGGTTTCGTAATCACACAGGGAACTTGATGAAGGACTTTTGAGACCAGTTCTCACAAGTATTTTTGGGTGAGATCTCTTCTCTTCTCTCTAGGGTTGAGAGCCTCACTATCGGTGTCTCGGTTTGAGTTTTTGGTTTCCGGAAGATCCGCTGTACCTCTTGGTCATCACCAAAGGTATCCATCCTATATAGGGTCGTGATCTTGCTAGTTGAGTAAGCTTGCTTGCTGGGGTTGTTTTTGGGAAGAGTGGCCCGAATATTTCAAGAGAAATTTGAGGCTCCCATTCACCCCCACCCCTCTGGTCGCCGTTCTCGGTCCTTCACTTTTTAAGTAGGTTTGTTGTTGATGGTGTGAATACCAAAGTGGTAGCTAATTGTGAAAACTAGCTTGTCTAATTTTCTCATGACTATTGGAATGATGGTTAAAGCTTTACAATTGTTCTAAGTGTTAACTGAAATCTGTTAAACAGCTGGAAGATGTTTTCTTGCAAGAATTGTTTGGGATATTTTAATTTGGTTTCAGCAGTAGCTACAATTGACTTTGTTGTAGATAACTTGTGCATATATCTGGTGTTAAATTTTCACAGCCATAACCTATTTAGTTTAACCTGGGTACATTTTACAAGTTAGGCTTTAAATCTGTGTTTTCCAGTTTCTTCAAAACAGCTTTGCTCGAAGTGACCGTTAGGCTAATTTAAAGTTGGATCTAGTTGGAGAGTGTATGGAATGTTTTGTAGAAAATTTCATAAGCTTTCCAGAAGGTCCAAGTTTGTAATTTTTGGTTGTGTGTAGCATTAGCTACACAGTTTTCTTTTAGATGTTGTTTTAAGTGTTTATAGGCTATGTTGTGAATGGTCTAAGTAATGTATGTCTTGTCCTTGCTTAAGCAAGCAACCTAAAATATAAATGTGGTTAGTTGCAGGTGTTAGAGAGCTCACCTCAGATGAAGAGCTCTACCTAAGGTTGTTAAAGAAGGGTAAGTGTTAACTTCTCTACTAGGGAAGAGATATGCACCTACTCGGTCAACGAGTGTAATTTGTTGCATAGTACATTCATCATGAGCATTCATCCATATGCATTAGGCATGTATCATTTCTAGTATATGACTTGTCATATATGTTGGATCATCATACATGTATACATGCATCTAGGATCACCGGAGGGAGTGACCTTGCTAGAGTTCGGGGAGCTAGAAGGAGGAGCCCCACCGGATATTCAAGCTCCCGGAGTTCTAGAAGAAGGAGAACAGGGCCCTGAGCTTCCTGAGTGCCCGAACCACCTTCCCTCCACCTTTGTGAAAGGCAAGCCCGAAGCATTATACACCTCTCCTACTCTATTTAAAAGTATTTTACTTACAATACAACCACTTGTTTGTGCATTAATTTAATAGGAGTTGAAATGAAACCCTTGTTGCATTATATCTTCCTTGTCCAACAAAAGAACCTTGTAGGCCCAGGATCGAAACATATGCTTAGCCCTGCTTAGACTGGTAGCATGGGTGGACTAATATCACCCACCGTGATAGGTGTTCCTCATCACAGTTGGCTATATTTGCTATCATGGAAAATAACCTTGCGGAAGTAATAAATCAAGACCGGGCGGACAAGGTGTATGGGAGCCACTTGACTTGGAGGTGTTGTGAGCGGGTTCTCTCCGCCTGTGTCGTTAGGCATTGGATCATGGTTGGACATCTGCCGAGATTGAACGCATGCCTTCTTCATAGCTAGCCGAATATTTCGTTTCGACCGCGAAGCCTAACTCTGTATGTTCGGGCCAGAATCTCCCCCTACTTGGGTCATGAAGACCGCAAGCGGAATACTAGACCATGGGCAAGTATCCTGAACATCCTGGCCTAGCACCATGGGCAGGCACTGCTTGAGCTACCTAGCTACCGTGAGTCGCTACTCATGCCTATACATGGAGGACCGCGGGCTACCCGAGCTATAGTGAAGGTGACCCAAATAAGTGTGCCGGCAGGTATACTTGGGTGTGATTGAGGAAGAAACCTCCAGCTGGATAGGAATTCGATTCGAATCACGGTCTCTCCCCATCAGTGAGAAACTTGAAAGATCTTCCTCCCACCGTAGAAACCTTAACTCTAATAAGTAACCAAAAGATGGTTATATGGTTTACATGCCAAGCACAATATGGTTATTATTGTTTGTTAACTCAGTGATTGATTTAGTACAGGTGCTAATCTGGTTCGTTTTATACTATTCAATCCAAATGTCAAATGATGTTTTATAATCAAGAGAATACATGAGTAATTTAGGAATGCTCTTTTATGAAAAAGTATGCTACCTCCTGAGATCCACTTGATAAAGCCTTACATAATCCTTGAAGTGTCTATGGTTATATATCTATCTCTCTGTCGGGTAAGTCTAGCTGAGTACACTCGAGTACTCAGGGTTTCTTTACCCTTGTTGCAGATGTCATGGTCTATTCTAGCTATTGTCAGGCGTGCCTCTATCCTACATGTGATGATGAGTGAAGGCCATGGGAAATGGTGGATCCTTATGTCTCTCCTTGTTGCTTTTGATGGGACTGTACTAAGCGTGGCACTGTATTTGCTTTAAAATAGTTTGCAATGGGTGTTTGTGAAACAAAAACTTCCGCTACATTGATTTGAACTTGGTGTTGTAATAACACTCTTTTAAACTCTGTTGTAATATTATTTTGTTTCGAACTTATCACTGGGGATGTGTGGTTACTGAATCGAGTACGATCTCGGGTTGTTACTTGTTGTGGTTTGAAATCCTTCGAGATTTCAAGGACTACCAGGCTTATATGAGCTCTAGTGTGACAGTGTTTTCAGAAATGGAGATCATTACACTAGTGCTCTGATAGGTTGGGTGGTTCTGTGACAGCTAGTATTAGAGCAAGATTCAGTATACTACCATTCACGAGTGTATTTACAAACAAAACATTTTGTTTATCAAACTATTTTGCTACAAAAAATTTTGTGTGCGTACAAAAAATTATTTACAAACTATAAGTGTGCCATAAGTTATGTCCCTTATTGCCTAGTTAGGATGTCAAGTGGCTTTACTAACTTGGGGGATTGCATCATATTTTTGGTTACCTGTCCATACAGGTTGGAATAGTATGGGGACCATTCACTTGAATGGTGTTGTATGGATCAAAGATTTCTTTTTATTTTGCCACTATGCCAAAGGTAAGGCAAGTTGTGAGAGTATGGTCGGACAATCGTCGACCTAGGCAATGATTATATAATGTGTCGAACTGTTGCATACGTTGATGTATGTGGACAGCAAGATACCCATGTGTGGAGTAATACTTTTGAGGAAAGGGTGCATATACTGCTTACATGTATACCGGGTATACACCTAAGTGAGTATTAGATTTACATTTCAGCAATGCATTATTCATACTGTTGGAAATGGGCTGAAATGAATCTTCTACAGGTACTCTAACAGCGAATCGTGTAGATCGATTAATTGCATATGTATGAGAGAACGTATGTATGCCATCGTCTAGCACGTTGTAGTGAAAGGTTTGCTTTCATAGGAATGTGAGGACGTAAGATACGTGCATGCATCATGTGTCATCATACATTGCATTTGTTCTATCCCTTACCAAATTTGTATCTCTACATATGATAAAAATTCGCAATCTGAAAAATACATGCTCTCACCCAAAGTTAAAACTTGTTACAGATGGCAGCACTAGGACCTCCCAGCACAACAACCGTTTCTTGTTCGTGTTTGGCACTCCTACTCTGCTTTGGAGGGTGCTGAGTCAGGTGGGGTATGTTGAGCCACCTCAGTACTGTTGGACTCAGGAGCCGCATGGGAATGCACTGTTGTACACTGTGACAGTGGATATTCCTGAGCGTACCGAGGCACCTTTGTGGAGGAAGTGGACCACTGAGGCCATAGGCAGTAGCCCTTGGGAAGGGGCTCAGTCCGCAGCTCTGTCCGTGCTGAGTCAGATCCGTCACGAGCACAGTGGAGCTCTGGACCGCGGTGCAGCAAGGACATTTCCAGAGGATAACCCTGACATCACGGCCTTGTATCAAGACAGTGGTAATCCCTTGGTCAGGAACAGGGGTGAGAAAGCTGGTAGCTTCGGACCGGCTGTAACACCCTAGTGTTAAGCATTGCATAATGCACATGATCATTGCAAATCATTCATTGCATAAGCATCATCATGAAGCATCATGACATTTCACTATAAAAATCAAGTCAAGTTAACCTTGCTTAGAATGATGAAGTAAGATGGATTCATAGAATTGATGGTGTTTGAATCAAGTCTTGAAAACAAGGCACATAATTAATCTTGCTTTTAAAACCCTAGGTTTAATATGAGAAATAAAATTGAAAAGCTATTTTGGAATTATTGTCTTTTATTAAAAGAAAGGCTTCACATTTGATTTTAAATTCTAATTCAAAAACTATAGAGAATTTGACCTTGACCTCTCAAGAAAAAAGATAGTTTAAAATCTTTTGACCAACTTTGGTATTCACACCAAAGCTTGGTTTTGAATTTTTAAACCTATTTTAAAAAGAAACAAATCAAAACAAGAAATGAAATTAGAATAGAAAAAGAAAAAGGATTTTCTTACCTTACTGGGCTGGCGCCGACGAAACGGCCCAGCAGCGCAAGCTAGCCCGGCTTGCCCGCGCGCCCACGCAGGTTCCCGCCGGCGCCTCACGTGTGCCATGCGTGTGCCCGACTGCGCGCAGACGCCACCCGCCGCGTGGCCTCCATGCTTGCCGACGACGCTCGCGTGGCCGCCGAGCTCTGGCCGAGCCGTGCATATGTCCGAAGCGGACGCGCCCCGGTCCGCCCTCCCTCCATTCTGTCCCCTGCCGAACGCCCTCCTCCTCTCCCTTGCTCTCGCCTCGCCCTCGCTCTCGCGCGCACCAAAGCGCACAGCCGCAGCGCCGCTGAGCGGCACACCGCCGTTGCGGCCACGCGGAGCACCGCCGTCCTCTCCATCTCCACCGCAGCTCCGCCTCGCCTCCCCAACCTTGCAACGACAACCAGTGAGCCTCGGTAAGGATCTTTCTCCCCGGTCGACGCAAGCCAGAGCTCTACGCCGGCTCCGCCGCGCACCGTGTCGTAGACCGCACCCCTCTGGCCGCCGTTGTCCCGTGATAGCGCGAGCCCCGTGCTCGCCATAGCCCCGTGCCCCGCTCAATCGAAGCGGCCATGGCCTATCTCGGGCGGCCGCTGAGTGATCGCGTCGCCGCTCCGCCATGGATGCCGGCGAGCTTCACTCCGGCCACCATTTCACTCGATTAGGGTTGCGCCGGGTCCGTCTCGCGTAGCCGCGTCCGTAGGGCCAAACCGCATCGCCGGAGACCTCAACGTCGGCGAGATATCACCGGCGAAAGCTTCGCCTCTGCCCTATGTCACCGACGCGTGGGGTCGCCCTTGCGCGGGCCCCCGCTGTTAGATGCTGGCTCCCGCAGGGAGTGGGCCGCCTCTGCCGTTCGGGCCTACTCGGCCTGTTGGGCCGAAAGGCCTAAACCTTTTGTTTTTCCGATTTTCAGAAAATGTGAAACAATTTGTAAAAATCATATCTCACTGAATAATGATTTAAAAATCATGAAAATAATGGTGAGTACTTGTTACGAGCAGATCTACCCTGGAAAAATATTGCATGTGGATTTGGTAGTACTTTTCTCTGTAGGATTAATTAAATCCTAAAATTGATTAAAACTGTATAAATAAATTAAGCTATTTTAGGCTTGTGCTAAAAATGTAGTTCATCTTCCAGTAGATCTTAAATGGTTGTTAAAAGCTAGGAAAATTATATCCTGAGTAGTTTCTGTGGAAAAATAAATAACTAGCAATTAAAATGTGTTTTGGCTGTTAACTTGTAAGATTTTTAGTAAATAGGGTTCTGGTTAGAAGAAGTTGTAACTTTTTGTGTAGCTTTACAGTAAGGAATAGTAACTAGGAAAAATGCTAATCTGGTTAGTTCATCACTTTCACTGTACTAAGTATTTTTAACTATTATTTAGCTTTAAACTTGCTAATTTTGTACAGAACAGAATACTGTTCCTTTTAACATGGAAAAATTTGTGCATGCTAGCTTGCCACTGCTTAAGATACTGTAATTTTTGTAGAATTTTATAAACTATTTTTGTAGGGTGTGTAGTTCTGTGTTAATTTTCTAGTTAACTAGCTTGCTCCTAAGAAATGTTAGATAATTAATTAAGCTTTGGTGTATCTTTGAAGTACTAATCAACCAGTTAGGTTAGTAACCTGAAACTAAACCCTGCTGCTAGTATTAGTCTCTTGTGTGAGAAGTTGATTTGCTTAATTACAATTATAATAAAGAATTACAAGCGAAGAAATTTGCACCTACTCGGAAAACACTAAAGAAAGGAACATCATGAGCATGTCACATCTTAGCATATTCACCATCTTGCATAAGTAAGAATATACCTTGTCTCATATCATTTGCATATACGCATCCTACAGGATCGCAGGAGGAAGCACAGTACGACCTTCCCCAGGAGCAGGAAGAAGCCAGTCAGCAAGGAGCCAACGAAGGGCACGTGAACGAGGAACCAGAAGAGGAACTCTAGGAGTATCCCGATCACAGCCTAGCTCATTCGAGAAAGGGAAGCCCCGGTGCATCTTAGCCGTATTTTATGATATCTAATTTACTATGTTCTATATACTTGTTGCATTAAGTATAGGAGTTGGGTGAATCTAATTGTTGCATATTACCTTCCTTGCTTTTGATATCCTTGTACCCTTGTAAACCTGTTAGCATAGTAAAGATAGATGCTTAGACCTGCTAATTAAATATGGCACCCTCGGTAACACAAGTCATGTATTGCTCTACGTAGCGAAGCCGGGGTATGAAAGATATCATGGAATGGAAAGGCAACCGGGAAGGTTGATAAATTGTTCGTACGTCTGATATCGACAACATCTAGCTGAGCTGCGAGCCCTAGGCCGGTATTTTGCGTACGTGTCTGCCTTTTTGGTGGGCCGATCGGGTGGTGTCCTTCTTGTCATGTTGAACGCATGCCTCAATCCTTAGCTGGCAAGATAACTCGTTCGAGCCGCGAAACCTACCTACTGGCCGAACCAAGGACGAACATAACCGCGATTCGGTGCGGGGTGATGAGGACGCAGAGTGTAAGGCCGAGTGCCTGGCTAGCTGATCCCTAGTCAAGAGGGACCGGGTGCCGGGCGGTCCTCGGTTTTGTTCACAGGTTATGGGAAGCGTTCTTGGTTTGAATGGTAGACTAGGTGACTGACGTGGCCCCGTTCAAGGGCTACGAAGTTTGGGTGAGGAATAAAACCTCCAGCTGGATAGGAATTCGATTTGAATCGCGGTCTCTCCCTGTTAGTGAGAACTTGACAATTGCTACACTGGCGTGGGAACAATTAATTACTTGAATGGTTCCGATGCAATGATATGATGAGACTAGAAGGGCAAACTGGTCATTCTCTGTTTAATCAAGTGTATTGTTTAGTACAGGTGCAAATTTAGAAGACAGGTAATCTTTATAAAATGTGGCTTCATTATTAAGTACTCAATAGTAGATGCTTTTCCGCAAAAGAGAGTTCGACCTTCTACCACCACAAAAGCCTGCATTATCCTTGGTGTCTTTATTTTAGTTTAAGACGGGTAAGTCTAGCTGAGTACACTCGAGTACTCAGGGCTCTGTTCCCGATGTTATTGCAGATGGACAGATGTACTACGGGTACTGCATCAACTGTCTCTACCCCGCTATGGGCGACAACTTGGACCATGGGCGATGGTCACTTCTAAAGCCTTATCTATGCTTTTGTGAGAAACGACTGATTACTGGCACTTTAATGAACTAAGTGTGTGTGAGTTGGTTTCAAAACTATTTCCACTGTAAGAGATTTGGTTATGTAATAACTTTTAAAAATTCGTACTCTGATGTATTCGTATTTGAACTTTATGTAACGTATGAATGGTCTGCTGAACTAAAGCGATTCTCGGCTAAGGTTGAGCAAGGTATGAAATCCGTTGTGGTTTCACGGACTACCAGGGTTATGAAAGCCTAAGGACGAAAATTTATTGCAGTGGCGGTGGGTTTTTGGACTTAAGTTTTTGTAATTTGGGCGGTTCTGTTACAGCTAGTATCAGAGCCTTAGTTCAACGGTTACTGTTCATATGGATATTTAAAAATAAGTATTTTTCACTAAACTAAGAGTGTGCCAGTAGTCGTGTCTCTTACGCCCAATAGGATCTAGGTGGCTTATCCAAGTACTAACTTGGGGGTAATGCATCATATTTCTATTTACTTGTCCATACAGGTTGAAATTGTATGGGTGCCATTCACTTGAGTGGTAATGTATGGATCAGAATACCGCTATGCATTGGTAAGTGTGAGTTGTGAGAGCATGATCGGATACACTGCCGATACTAGGGGAATGCTTATAAGATGCTGGACCATGATCGCGTTTACACACGTTCATGAGAAAGTATCCTTGTGTGGGAGTGTCATCTGTGATGACGATGCCGTCAATAGGATGAAGAACTGGCTATAGGTGCTTCATATATATACTTGGGAGTGTATATATGGGAGCACTGGGTTTACATTCCGCAATGCATTTATTCATACTGTGAGGGATGAGCTGAAATGAATTTTCTACAGGTACATAACAGCGCTTTCGTTAGTATGTTTAGTCACGTATATATGAGGGAACGATGTATGCCACCGCCTAGTACGATATCTTACTCCTTTACTTTTCTATGTGAGGACGTACTTTACGTGCATGCATCATATTATGTCATCATGTCATTCATTTCACTACTTTCCTCGCAAGTTAAAAATTGTTGCTTAATTATCTGGGTATAAAAATTGGTTCTTACAAACTCCCTCTTGTACCTTTGCTATAGATGGCCCGTACCAAGTCCACTGCTCACAAGTCCACGAAAGGTAAAGTTCCTCACCACCAGCTTGCCACTAGGAGCCCTCGTCTCAAGAGCAAGTTTCTAGAGAAGTTTGGCATGCCCACTCTTCTCTGGAGGGTCCTCAGTGCAGCGGGCTACCCAGAGGAGAAGGCACCTCGCTACTATTGGAGCAAGGAGAGCCGTAGAGATGGTACCTTTGTGTATGTGGAGGCCGTTGTTCCACCTGGCACAGGAGACTTGCGTCTGGGAGGTTGGATGTTCGGAGGCAAAAGAAGGACGCCTTGGGAAGGTGCCTGCAGTGCAGCCTACAGGGTGCTTTTGAGCATCATCCAGACAGCTCCCGAGGCTATGGTTCATGCCTTGCCAGGGCTATTCCCTAGTGACAGCCCTCACACCACGGTGTGGGAGCAGCCCAAGGGAACTGCTTTGACAGGAGGCCTAGAGGAGTGCCAGAGCAGCACTGGTCCTGCTATGAGCGCCATGTTCATCATGATGACTGCCTACCATGACCTAGAGATGGGTTTTGCTCGCATGGAGGACAACTACCGTGGTGCTTGTACCGACAGGCGTGAGGTTCGCCGTGAGTGCGAAATGAACATGGAGGCTCTGCAGAAGGAGCTAGAGCAGTTGAAGCTGTAGAAGACCAAGCTAGAACATGACAAGGAGGTGTTGGCTCAGGATCTCTCAGTGATCAGGGATCAGAGGGAGCAAGCCTATGCAGCTATTCGGAGCAGTGAGCTGATGCGTGTCTGCGCAGTGATAGAGAGGAATGCTGCTTGGAATGAAGAGGCTAGCCTGAGAGCCCAACTGAACGTGGCATATGCCTACAACGACGCGTTGCACGAGCAGGTGCACCAGTTGCACTACCAGCTTCACCCTCCTCCAGGGGCAGCTGAGGGGGACAATGCCGCGACGTCTGAGGTGGACAGTGACCATGAGTCACATGCTTAGGTGTCTAGAGACCAGTGCTAGTTAGCCTTTTGTTTCTTTTGCACCATGGTTGCCTGTAACCATGTGGGTATGGATGTGATGTAAGCGTAACATGTTAACGCTCGGTACTAAAGTCCAGTGTATGTATGCTAGCAAACTTGACATGCGATGTTGTGCTATGTTTAGTTATCATGTGGATGAACGCGATGTGGTGATTGTAGTTGAGTCATTGTGCCTCTACTTTATTGAGTGGATTGTGTGTTTCACCAGTTAATTCAGTATGGCATAATTATACGTCACCTACAACTCCTACCTCGTTGCGATCTACTAACTTGATACTATCATATGCAGATGCCTGAAACTCGCCGTACCACAGCCAGTGGTTCGCGTGCTGGTGCCAATGCGCCGCCACCACCACCTCCTCCTCCCCAGATGTCGATCGACGAATTGTTTAACCGGTTTCTGGGAAGTTAGCATAACATCGAGAATCTGCAGCTCAATATGGAAGCTGCATTGCGCAACATTGCAAAGAATACCCATAGAGGCAGAGGAGATGGAGCTCCTGCTGGAAACCAGTACAGTACCTTCAAGGATTTCTTGGATACAAAACCACCAATATTCAAGGAAGCCTCTGAACCTTTGGAAGCGGATGAATGGATCAATACGATGGAACAAAAGTTTCGTCTCCTTAGGTTAACAGAGACCCTAAAGGCGGAATATGCAGCTCATCAACTTCAAGGTCCCGTCGGGATCTGGTGGACTCATCACCGTGCTACCTATCGTGAAGGCGAGCAGGTTACTTGGGCTCGTTTCATCACCTCTTTCCGTGGTAACTACATACCACCTGGTCTAATGGCTATGAAGGTGGGAGAGTTTATGAAGCTGACACAAGGGACCAAAACCCTGACTGAATACCTGCATGCTTTCAACAACCTGTCGCGCTATGCAACTGAGTTTGTTGACACCAAGAGCAAGAAGATTGCTAGCTTCAAGAGGGGTCTTAACCCGAAGATGCTAAAAACAGTGGGCACGTCCTCCAGGACTGTGTTCAATGACTTTGTCAGTGACTGCTTAACTCAAGAGAACCATAATAATCTGTACACCACATCCAAGTGCAGGAAGAGAGCTTTTGAAGCAGGTGCTTCTCAAGCCTAGACTCCGTTTGTCAACTGTCCGCAATACCGTCCCCTACACCTGGAGCAAGGTTCAGGCCGCCTCAGCGCAAGCAACAGAATGCTCCAGGTCCTCAGAGGTATGTGAAGCCATACAAGGTGGCCACCCCCAATGCTAAAGCAGCTCAGAATCCACTAGCAGGAGCTAACACCGCGTTGAAAGGACCGTGCTACAAGTGTGGCCAAATGGGGCACTTCGCTAAAGTTTGTACCAACCCTCCCAAACCACAGCTCAGCTACAATGCCAGGGTGCACTTCACCAACCTCAACAAGATCCCCGTCGGAGAGCCAGTCACCGCCGGTATGTTCTCTGTAAATCAGTTCCCTGCAGTTGTTTTGTTCGATTCTAGATCATCGTATTCGTTCATCAGTCAATCATTTGTTAAGAAGCATGAGTTAAAAGTTAAGGAATTGGAGTATGGTTACCGGATAAGTTCAGCCGGGGCTGACTTGTTGCCCAACCAGATAGTACAAGGAGTAATCCTCACGATATCCAATCGAGAGTTCCAAATGAATTTAATAATCATGCCAGGCTTAGCTTTGGATGTCATACTAGGGATGGAATGGATGAAGGAATGGGAAGTGGTGTTGGACACTAAAAGTAGGAGCATATCTCTTAAGGATCTCATGGGTAAGGGTACTTTTCAAGTATGTTTGCATAGGAGACTGGAGATAGTTAGCACTTCTAGCACACTTTATACCGCTTCTCTAACCGAAATCCCTGTAGTATTTGAGTTCCCAGACGTATTTCCGGAGGAACTCCCTGGTCTTACCCCGGACAGAGAAGTTGAGTTTGCGATAGAACTTGTACCAGGAACAACACCAATCTCATGGAAACCTTATCAGATGCCACCCAATGAATTGGCAGAATTAAAAACACAGCTAAAGGGTTTGCTAGATAAAGGTCTAATTCAGCCAAGCAAGTCAGTGTGGGGATGTCCTGCTTTGTTCGTGAAGAAAAAGAAGGACAATTCCCTGCGGATGTGTGTGGATTATCGGCCATTGAATGCAGTGATCGTCAAGAATAAATATCCTTTACCTCACATCGACATTTTGTTCAATCAGTTGTCCAAGGCCCGTGTCTTTTCCAAGATAGACTTAAGATCAGGTTATCACCAGATAAAAATCAGACCACAAGACGTGCCTAAGACCGCCTTTTCTACTAGATATCGATTGTATGAGTATCTTGTCATGTCTTTCGGCTTGACGAATGCTCCTGCATATTTCATGTATCTAATGAACTCAGTGTTCATGCATGAGTTGGACAAATTTGTGATCGTGTTCATCGATGATATTTTGGTATACTCAGAGAACAAGCAAGATCATGAAGAACACTTGAGGATAGTCTTAACCCGACTTCGGGAGCATAAGTTGTATGCCAAGTTCAGCAAATGTGAATTCTGGATCACTAAGGTGCCATTCCTTGGGCATATTTTGTCACATAATGGAATCTCGGTTGACCCTAGGAAAATTTAGGAAGTGATGGATTGGAAAGCACCCACCTTGGTACACAAGATAAGAAGCTTTCTGGGTTTAGCAGGCTATTATCATCGTTTCATATCGGACTTCTCAAAGATCGCCAAACCAATGACCACCCTGCTACAAAAGGATCAAAAGTTTGCCTGGACAGATAAATGTGAAGCAGCTTTCCACACCTTGTGCACATTGTTAACCACCGCACCAGTTTTAGCCTAGCCTAACATCAAGAAGCCATTTGATGTTTTCTAAGGATGAAAACGGATCGAATACGAACGGATATCGCTGATATTGTATTTGTTTTCATATTTATGTTCGGATTCAGATTCGAATACGAATAGTATGAGAAATATCGGATAGGATACGATTAGATATCGACATCATAAATAAGCCGATTTTAGTATTCGGATACGGATACGGTATCGGATGTTAATCTTCGGACTCGGATACGGACAGGTATAAACTCCTATAAACGAATTTGGTCGAACGGACGGTCGAATAAATATCTGTACCGTTTTCATCCCTAATGTTTTCTGCGACGCATCAAAGACCGGTTTGGGATGCGTGTTAATGCAAGAAGGCCGAGTCATAGCTTATGCCTCGTGCCAACTTAAGAAACATGAGGTCAAGTACCCTACGCATGATTTAGAGCTAGCTACAGTTGTGCACGCCCTAAAGATATGGAGGCATTACCTGCTTGGTAATTTGTGCAATATCTTTACAGATCACAAGAGCCTCAAATATATCTTCACCCAGTCTGAGTTAAACATGCGCCAACGAAGGTGGCTCGAGTTGATCAAGGATTACAACTTGAATGTGCAATACCACCCTGGTAAGGCCAATGTCGTGGCCGATGTCTTGAGCAGAAAGTCGCACTGCCAATAGTACAACCTCTGTTTGAAGATGGGTTCAACTTAATGCACTCAGAAGTTCTGTTCAACATTCGGCTTAGTTCTACACTAGAGAGTGATATTATCAGGAGTTTCCCATATCAAAAGGAAAGTACGGGAAGGCTTAGCCCAGTAGTTCCGTATCGACGAGAGAGGTGTATTGTGGTTCAATGATCGTCTCGTCATGCCAAAGAATCGATAACTCAAACAGAATTATGGATGAAGCTCATCGTTCCAAACTATCAGTTCATCCTGGTAGCAATAATATGTACCAAAATGAAAAAGGAAATAGCTGCCTATGTCGCTAGATGTGATGTCTGTTGTAGAGTGAAGGGCATTCACCTCAGACCTGCCGGACTTTTGCAGTCCTTACCAATTCCAATCTGGAAATGGGATGGCATCAGTATGGACTTCATCACAGGTCTTCCAACCACACGTAAGGGAAATGACTCAATTTGGGTGATCGTGGATCGACTCACCAAGTCGGCTCACTTTTTACCAGTCAAGACTACAGATATACCACCGCAGTACGCTGACAAATACTTTTCAGAGATAGTCAGATTGCATGGTGTGCCAAGGACAATAGTCTCGGACCGAGGTCCTCAGTTCACCGCTCACTTCTAGGAGCGGTTACATAAGTGTTTGGGTACTAGTTTAGTACGCAGTTCAGCGTACCACCCTCAAACCTTAGGCCAAACAGAAAGGTTAAACCAAGTGCTAGAAGATATGCTGCGTGCTTGTGTGATATCTTCAGGGGGTTCGTGGGAATCATGGTTACCTTTGATAGAGTTTTCTTACAATAATAGCTATCAAGAGAGTATCAAGATGGCTCCATTCAAAGCTTTATATGGTCGCAAGTGTAGAACACCTGCAAATTGGGTTGAACCTGGAGAAAGAAGATTTTACGGCATTGACTTCGTAGATGAGTCCGAAGAGAAAGTTCGTACTATTCACCAAAACATGAAAGCCGCTCAGTCTCGTCAAAAAAGTTACTCGGATAAGAGGAGAAGACCTTTAGCTTTTGAAGCAGGTGACCACATGTACTTGAAGGTATCACCCATGAAAGGGGTAAGACGCTTTGGCGTCAAGTGAAAACTCGCACCAAGATACGTAGGACCCTACAAAATTCTAGAGAAGAAGGGGGAGGTGGCCTACAAGTTAGATTTGCCAGAAGAAATGGGATCTATCTTCCCAGTATTTCATGTATCACAATTAAAATAGTGCTTAAGAGTACCAGAAGAGGAAGTGCCTGTCAAGAACCTCAAGTTGAAATCAGATCTAACTTATCAAGAATAGCCTATGAAACTCTTGGATAGCAAGGATCGCATAACTCGTAACCGAGTTACCCGCGTCTACAAAATACAGTGGAGTCACCGTGACGCAGGAGATGCAACTTGGGAGACCGAAGAGTATCTCAGGGAAGTCTACCCCAGCTTTTGTGACCAGTGGTTAGTACCTAAATCTCGGGACAAGATTTTCTTAAGGGGGAAGGGTTGTAACACCCTAGTGTTAAGCATTGCATAATGCACATGATCATTGCAAATCATTCATTGCATAAGCATCATGGCATTTCACTTTAAAAATCTATTCAAGTTAACCTTGCTTAGAATGATGAAGTAAGATGGATTCATAGAATTGATGGTGTTTGAATCAAGTCTTGAAAACAAGGCACTTAATTAATCTTGCTTTTACAACCCTAGGTTTAATATGAGAAATAAAGAAAGGCTTCACATTTGATTTTAAATTCTAATTCAAAAACTATAAAGAATTTGACATTGAGCTCTCAAGCAAAAAGATAGTTTAAAATCTTTTGAACAACTTTGGTGTTCACACCAAAGCTTGGTTTTGAATTTTTAGACCTGTTTGAAAAAGAAACAAATCAAAACAAGAAATGAAATTAGAAAAGAAAAAGAAAAAGGATTTTCTTACCTTACTGGGCCGGCGCCGACGAAATGGCCTAGCAGCGCAAGCCAGCCCGGCCTGCCCCGCGCGCCCACACCGGTTCCCGCCCACGCCTCACGTGCGCCGCGCGTGCGCCCGACCGCGCGCAGAAGCCGCCCGCCGCGTGGCCGCCATGCTCGCCTACGACGCCCGCGTGGCCGCCGAGCTCTGGCCGAGCCGCGCATATGTACGAAGCGGACGTGCCCCAGTCCTCCCTCCCTCCATTCTGTCCCCTGCCGAATGCCCTCCTCCTCTCCCTCGCTATCGCCTCGCCCTCGCTCTCGCGCGCACTAGAGCGCGTAGCCGCAGCGCCGCCGAGCGGCATCACCGCTGTTCCAGCGACCGAGGAGCACCGCCGTCCTCTCCATCTCCACCGCAACTCCGCCTCGCCTCCCCGACCCTGCAACGACGACCGGTGAGCCTCGGTAAGGCCCTTTCTCCCAAGTCAACGCGAGCCCGAGCTCTGCGCCGCGCACCGCGCCATGGACCGCACCCCTCTGGCCGCCGTTGTCCCATGATAGCGCGAGCCCTGTGCTCGCCACAGCACCGTGAAACCCTAGCCCTGCTCAATCGAAGCCACCATGGCCTATCTCGGCCGGCTGCTGAGTGAACGCGCCGCCGCTCCGCCATGGACGCCGGCAAGCTTCACTCCGGCCACCATTTCACTCGATTAGGGTTGCGCTGGGTCCGTCGTAGGGCCAAACCGCATCGCCGGAGACCTCGCCGTCGGCGAGATATCGCCGGCGAAAGCTTCACCTCCGCCCTGTGTCACCGACGCGTGGGGTACCCCTCGGGCGGGCCCCCGCTCTCAGGCGCCGGCTCCCTCAGGAGTGGGCCGCCTCTGCCGTTCGGGCCTGCTCGGCCTGTTGGGCCGAAAGGCCTAAACCTTTTGTTTTTTCTGATTTTCAGAAAATGTGAAACAATTTGTAAAATTCATATCTCACTGAATATTGACCTAAAAATCATGAAAATAATTGTGAGTACTTGTTACAAGCAAATCTACCCTGGAAAAATATTGCATATGGATTTGGTAGTACTTTTCTGTGTAGGATTAATTAAATCATAAAACTAATTAAAACTATATAAATAAATTAAGCTATTTTAGGCTTGTGCTAAAAATCTAATTCCTATTCCAGTAGATCTTAAATGGTCGTTAAAAGCTAGGAAAATTATATTCTGAGTAGTTTCTGTGGAAAAATAAATAACTAGCAATTAAAATATGTTTTGGCTGTTAACTTGTAACATTTTTAATAAATAGGGTTCTGGTTAAAATAAGTTGTAACCTTTTGTGTAGCTTTCCAGTAAGGAATAGTAACTAGGAAAAATGCTAATCTGGTTACTTCATCACTTTCACTATACTAAGTATTTTTAACTATTATTTAGCTTTAAACTTGCTAATTTTGTATAGAATAGAATACTGTTCTTTTTAACTTGGAAAAATTTGAGCATGCTAGTTTGCCCTGCTTAAGCTACTGTAATTTCTGTAGAATTTTATGAACTGTTTTCGTAGGGTGTGTAGTTCTATGTTAATTTTCTAGTTAACTAGCTTGCTCCTAAGAAAGGTTAGATAATTAATTAAGCTTTGGTGTATCTTTTAAGCACTAATCAACCAGTTAGATTAGTAACCTGAAACTGAACCCTGCTGCTAGTATTAGTCTCTTATGTGAGAAGTTGATTTGCTTAATTACAATTATAATAAAGTATTACAAGCGAAGAAATTTGCGTCTACTCGGAAAACACTAAAGAAAGGAACATCATGAGCATGTCACATATTAGCATATTCACCATCTTGCATAAGTAAGAATATACCTTGCCTCATATCATTTGTATATACGCATCATACAGGATCGCAGGAGGAAGCACAGTACGACCTTCCCCAGGAGCAGGAAGAAGCCAGTCAGCAAGGAGCCAAGGAAGGGCACGTGAACGAGGAACCAGAAGAGGAACTCCAGGAGTGTCCCGATCACCAGCCTAGCTCGTTCGAGAAAGGCAAGCCCCGGTGCATCTTAACCATATTTTATGATATCTAATTTACTATGTTCTATATACTTGTTGCATTAAGTATAGGAGTTGGGTGAACCTAATTGTTGCATATTAGCTTCCTTGCTTTTGATATCCTTATATCCTTGTTAACCTGTTAGCATAGTAAAGATAGATGCTTAGCCCTGCTAATTAAATATGGCTCCCTCGGTAACACTAGTCACATATTACTCTACGTGGCGAAGCCGGGGTATGAAAGATATCATGAAATGGAAAGGAAACCGGGAAGGTTGATAAATTGTCCGTACGTCTGATATCGGCAACATCTAGCTAAGCTGCGAGCCCTCGGCCGGTATTTTGTGTACGTGTCTGCCTTTTTGGCGGACCGATCGGGTGATGTCCCTCTTGTCATGTTGAATGCATGCCTCAACCCTTAGCTGGCAAGATAACTCGTTCGAGCCGCGAAACCTACCTACTGGTCAAACCAAGGACGAACATAACCGCAATTTGGTGCGGGGTGACGAGGACGCTGAGTGTAAGGCCGAGTGCCTGGCTAGCTGATCCCTAGTCAGGAGGGACCGGGTGCCGGGCGGTCCTCGGTTTTGTTCAGGGGTTATGGGAAGCGTTCTTGGTTTGAATGGTAGACTAGGTGACTGCCACGCCCTCGTTCAAGCGCTGCGAAGTTTGGGTGAGGAATAAAACCTCCAACCGGATAGGAATTCGATTCGAATCGTGGTCTCTCCCTGTTAGTGAGAACTTGACAATTGCTACACTGGCGTGGGAACAATTAATTACTTGAATGGTTCCGATGGAATGATATGATGAGACCAGAAGGGCAAACTGGTCATTCTCTGTTTAATCAAGTGTATTGTTTAGTACAGATGCTAATTTAGAAGACAGGTAATCTTTATAAAATGTGGCTTCATTATTAATTACTCAATAGTAGATGCTTTTCCGCAAAAGAGAGTTCGACCTTGTACCACCACTAAGTGTGTGTGAGTTGGTTTCAAAACTATTTCCACTGCAAGAGATTTGGTTATGTAATAACTTTTAAAAATTCGTACTCTGATGTATTCGTATTTGAACTTTATGTAACGTATGAATGGTCTGCTGAACTAAAGCGATTCTCGGCTAAGGTTGAGCAAGGTATGAAATTCGTTGTGGTTTCATGGACTACCGGGGTTATGAAAGCCTAAGGACGAAAATTTATCACAGTGGCGGTGGGTTTTTGGACTTAAGTTTTTGTAATTTGGACGGTTCTGTTACACCGGCTATGAGTGCTATGCATGCAGTGCTCAAGGCTTTGTTCGCCAGAGAGGACTCCTACGTGCTCAGTGTGGCTCGACTCTGGACCAGTGAGATGTTCCTATAGGGAGTTGGTAGGGATAACTAGCGACTCAGGAGGGTAGCTAAGGAAGAGCAGGACGAGAGAGATGCAGCTATACTTCGAGAGGAGGCAGCTGAGGATCGTGAGCATATGCTTCACCACTAGCAGGTGGTGGGGTACATCGCTTACCACCGTCATGACGCAGAGTGGAATGGGCGACTTCAGCAGGCCCATGACCATATCCGGGAGTTGCAGCAGGAGATCCATCGGCTCAACATTGTGATCAACCCGATCCCTCCACCCGTTGCACCAGAGGTAGATCTAGAAGTGATCTATGCCGATGACGACCTCGAGACTGAGGACGAGGAGGAGGAGGATCCCGAGGAGCTTGAGCTTATCGACGATAGCGACGATGAGGGTGGCCGTCTATCAGGGATGGATACCGACCGCGACAACTAGGATAGCTTGCTTACGCTAGTCTTTAGTTGTCTTTTGTGTTTAGTAGCTAGACCTTTGTTGGCACAAGTTATGATTAACTTTTCTATACTTAAAATTGTGCCACCAACCTCTGGATCAGGGATAAAACAAACACATCATGAACATAGTTTATCACATAACTAGTTCCACATGTACATGAGTGTTTGAGTGCAGGGATGAAGAAATGAAGCAAGTGAGAGCCAGTGGGACCCACATAGGGGGCCGACCGACCACCCTATGGGCCCACCTGGCTCTCCCCCTCGGCCATGATCCAAGAGAGGCACTCTAGAGTGCAATTCATCCATTGGACCACTCTGTGCTTTCTCTCAACGGCTCATAAGCAAAGCACAAGGATTCATGGGCTCACACAAAGGAGATTAACGTGACAACCACCACAGAACCAACATTTAACATCCATGACAAGTGGGACTAGCACCTGGGAGACCGAGGTGGGCCAGACACCCCAAGGGGGCGGGGTCAGCCGAACCACCTTTGGGCCCACCAGGCCCCCACTTGGTCCCTGATCAGTGGGGCCACCTTCAGGAGGACAGAGGAGGGCCCACTGGCCATAGGGGGGTTCGGCCAAACCACCCCTAGGTCGGTTGGCCTCCCTCCAACTGCCATATGCAAGGACACATGGTGGAAATCCACACCACACACCCAAGGATGGTTCCAAGGTTGGTTAATCCAAGGGTGGAGGATTGAAGCCCCCTGGATCGATGACGTGGCGATGGAGTAGCCCCTACTCCACCTCCCACTATAAATAGAGGGTCACTCCCCCCTCTCTAGACATGGTGAAGAAGCCTACAAGCTCCATTCCTTAGAATTGTTCTAGTAGTTAGTCTAGAGTGGGAGTTAGAGTTGAGTCGAGCTTGCTCGGAATTTCCGGAGTTGTCCTTTGGGAAGTCTGGTATAGCTCTTGTATCTTTTCTTCGTTGTAAGACTTTATCTTTATCAATATATTACCCTTTCCCTTTACTTTACTTAGTATTTACTTTGAGCATTACTATAATAGATATAGTATTGTTATATGCTTTTGCTCTTTAATAGCCTTTACATTTATAGTCTGTGATCCTTGTGACCTTTCCTGTATGCGACCATTGCCTGTCATAGGGTGCTTTGATTATTGATCGTAGTCAAAGTAATAAGTTGTGTGTAAGCGTGGTGCTTATATATTAGCTTATCCTTGATTACCGCTTATTGCGTGCATTGTTCGTGGATGCTAGTAGAAGGTGACAGCTCTATCTAGCCTTAGTATTCCACCACGCGTGTCAGATAAGTTATTAAAAGGTAGGGCTTCAAGACAACAGGAGGGCGCGGTCCGGTAGGAGTTTTGTCCTCCTACTCTTCTATCCCCTCGCCTAGAATACTTGAATTGAGGAGGCAAACTATAGTGTTTAGTCTAGTTAATTAGCTAAGTATATTAAAGTAGAGTGAATTGCTTAGGAGTCCCTTGTACTCTCTCGTTGTCCTCCCACCTAGCTAATCTGTCTAGTCCGTTCTAAGTATCATTTACCTAGGCTCTTTCATTCATCAATCCCCTTCCTATCACATTTATCATTTACCCCCCTATACTAGTCGATACTAAGTTGAGGTACTCTCTAGGATCTCTCTCTAATTATCATTTCTAGCTCAGCTTTCCCTTGGGATAAAATAAATTACGATACCTTGGAATACTCCTAGGTGAAGTGCTACAGCGGTATAATCTGTGTGCTTGCGGATTTATCCAATAGACATAAGAAATACCCACAAGCATTTCTGGCGCCGTACCGGGGATAGGGATTTATCTCTATTTGTGGTGCGACGCTAAGAAGTGTCAACAACCATCTACCCCGTCACCGCCACACAAGCAATTGAAGCTGACCCATGGTGTGAAGTGTGCGGCGGTAATGATCACTCAGGCAATAATTGCCCCGAGACACCAAAGGAGGATGTGAACTTCATCAGCAACAACAACAACAGAGGGTATCGACCCCAACAACAAGGAAGCTGGAATTCGCGCCCCTTCTACCAAGGTAATGGAGGTAATAGCAATTATAACAATTACAATTCTTATAACAATCAACCTTCATTAAAAGATCTTGTCCTAGGGCAATCTAAGATTAATGATAGTATAAACAAGAAAATGATTGCCACTAATAAAGTTCTTGAAAGCTTTGGTGAGAAAATGGATAGCTTTACAACTGCTCTGAAAAATCAATTGAGCTTTAATAAAATGCTAGAAACCCAATTAGCTCAGTTAGCAGCAGCTATGCCATCCTTTTCTTTCATTTACCCCCCTATACTAGTCGATACTAAGTTGAGGTACTCTCTAGGATCTCTCTCTAATTATCATTTCTAGCTCAGCTTTCCCTTAGGATAAAATAAATTACGGTACCTTGGAATACTCCTAGGTGAAGTGCTACAGCGGTATAATCTGTGCGCTTGCGGATTTATCCAATAGTCATAAGAAATACCCATAAGCATTTCTGGCGCCGTACCAGGGATAGGGATTTATCTATATTTGTGGTGCGACGCTAAGAAGTGTCAACAACCTTTTGTTGATCCTTGAGAACCATGTTGTTGTGTAACCACCATAACTCTAAGTCTAGATGTCTGGCACTTTTTGCTTGTATGGATGCTTTTCATGGTACCAAGTACTAATGTCACGATGATGTGTTGCTAGAATGAATTCTTTTATGGCCTATGTGGATTTGAGCTATCTCCTTTTCATTGATTTACTAAGGCATAATTATGATTCATCTACAATTACTCAAATCTCATTACTACTTGCTATCAAATTCATGCAGATGTCTGCCAACACTCGTTCCCGTGGCTCTGGAAGTGGTGGAAATCACCGCGATGAGGATGAGGCTCCTCTACCGCATCCACCGTCACCACCGCCGCCGCTTACCCCAAAGCAGTTCATGGCTCAGTTCATTGGTGGCCAGCGCAACATTGAAGAGTTGCTACGTGAAATGGCTCACAATAACCATAACCAAGGCAACCGTGACCGACAGGTTGCAAATCAGTTCAGCACTTTCAAGGACTTCCTTGACACCAATCCGCCAATCTTCAAGGAGGCAGAAGAGCCACATGAGGCTGATGAATGGTTGAATACCATGGAACAAAAGTTTCGTTTGCTCATAATAACAGAAGAATTAAAGGCAGAGTATGCGTCGCATCAGTTGCAGGGACCAGCAGGTATATGGTGGGCTCATCATCACACCACATACCTTGCTAATTCCCCAGTTGTCTGGAATCAGTTCAAGTCAGGTTTCCGGGGGCATTACATTCCTCCAGGCTTGATGAAAATGAAGGCAACAGAGTTCCTCAGGCTCACCCAAGGTACCAAGACCCTTACAAAGTACCTTCATGCTTTCAACAACCTGACACGTTATGCTTCCTAGTTGGTTGACACGGATGAGAAGAAGATCGATAGCTTCAAGAGAGGTCTGGGAACCAAGCTGATGAACACACTTGGTAACTCAACCCATACCAATTTCAATGAGTTCATCAGTGATGCTTTGACTCAGGAAAACCAAAACAATCTGCACGCTGTAGCTAAGGGCCGCAAGAGGGCGTTTGAAGGAAGCTCGTCTCAACCGAGGGCTCCGTTTATCAACCGCAATACCTATCGTCCTCCAGTGGTAGGAGCTAAGTTTAGGCCTCCACAGAAGAAAGCTCCAGCAAAAGGCACACAACAAAGTCAATATCGCAAACCTTACACCATTGCTCTTCCAAAAGGCAACCCAGGGCAAGGCATTTCTAGAAATTTGGGGGCTCCGCCAAATAATGGACCATGCTACAACTGTCAGCGTCCCGGGCACTTTGCTAAGGATTGCCCTCAGCCAAAGAGGAATCAGACCTATCAGGGGCATGTGCCCTATACTACTGTGGAAGAAGTGCCACAAGGAGAACCCGTCACAGCTGGTATGTTTCTTGTAAACCATCATCCCATAGTTGTGCTCTTTGATTCAAGATCCTCGCATTCGTTTGTGAGTAAAGCTTTTATTGTTAAGCATGGCATGAGCATATCTGATTTGGATGTGGGGTACTGCATAAGTTCAGCCGGGGCTGACATATCAACTAAACAAGCTGTCAAGGATGTAAGCATCATAATACAGAAACATGAGTTTAAAACCGACCTTATCATCCTTCCAGTTCTAGGTTTGGATGTGATCCTAGGCATGAGATGGATGCACCTATATGGGGTGAACATCGATACCAGAAATAGGATCCTTACCTTGAGAACTCCGGAGAAGTCTGAAACCTTCCAGATTTCCCTTCCCCGGAAGCTTGATCTTTGTACTATGACCTGTGCTATTCAAGTCACAACTCTAAAGAATATTCTAGTAGTATGTGAGTTTCTGGATGTGTTTCCAGATGACCTTCCCGGTCTTCCACCTGATCGAGATGTTGAGTTTGCTATTGAGTTGGTACCTGGTATGGTGCCTATTTCTTGTAGGCCGTACCAAATGCCACCCAATGAGCTAGCAGAGCTAAAGAAACAGCTACAAGAGTTGCAAGACAAAGGTCTCATTCGACCTAGCTCATCACCGTGGGGTAGTCCCGCATTGTTCATCAAAAAGAAGGATAAATCCCTACGAATGTGTGTGGATTACCAACCACTTAACGTTGTAACGATAAAAAACAAGTATCCTCTACCTCGGATTGACATCTTGTTTGATCAGTTGTCCTCTACCTCGGATTGACATTGTTCGTCAAAAAGAAGGATAAATCCCTACGAAAGTGTTTTCTAAGATTGATTTGAGATCAGGATATCATCAAATTAAGATCAGACCCCAAGATATACCCAAAACGACTTTCGCAACAAGGTATGGGCTTTACGACTATTTGGTTATGTCATTTGGACTAACTAATGCTCCTGCCTACTTCATATATCTTATGAACTCCGTGTTCATGCCCGAGCTGGATAAACTTGTGGTTGGGTTCATTGACGACATTTTGATCTACTCAGAAAATGAAACCGATCATGCCGAACACTTATGTGTGGTTCTTACACGGTTAAGAGAGCATAAGTTGTATGCTAAGTTTAGTAAGTGCGAGTTTTGGCTTATTAAAGTAATTTTCCTTGGACATATCCTTTCAGCTGATGGAATATTTGTGGATCCAAGTAAAGTGCAAGAGGTTATGGATTGGAAAGACCCAACTTCCGTCACTGAGATCCATAGTTTTCTTGGTCTAGCAGGGTATTACCGTCGGTTTATTCCAGACTTTTCCAAGATAGTTAAACCTATGAGCAACCTACTACAAAAAGACAAGAGGTTTGAATGGACTTCAGAATGTGAGGCAGCTTTTCTTACCCTAAGAACTCTACTTACTTCAGCACCCGTCTTGGCGCAACAAGACATAATAAAACCTTTTGATGTGTATTGTGATGCCTCCGGGACTAGATTAGGATGTGTTCTTATGCAAGAAGGAAAAGTTATAGCCTATGCTTCTCAACAGCTCAGAAAACATGAAGCTAACTACCCAACACATGATCTAGAGGTAGCAGCAGTGGTACATGCTTTGAAGATATGGAGACATTACCTTCTTGGTAACGTATGTCATATATACACCGATCATAAGAGTCTCAAGTATATCTTCACTCAACCAGAGCTGAACATGAGGCAAAGAAGATGGTTAGAACTCATCGAGGATTACAACCTTGAAGTTCATTACCACCCGGGAAAAGCTAATGTAGTAGCTGATGCATTGAGCAGAAAGTCACACCATCACCTTGTACAACCCTTGCTTGAAGATGGGTTTAACTTGCTCCACTCATCAGTGTTGTACAATCTCACAGTCAGTTGCTCCCTCGAAAGTCAAATCATAGAAGGTCAGAAAACTGATGTGGGTGTGTTTCATATCAAAAGAAGGATGAAAGAAGAAGGTTCATAGTGTTTCAGGATTGATGAAAAAGGAATCCTTTGGTTCAAGGATCGTCTTGTTGTGCCTAAGGATAAAAATTTGAGAAATCAAATCTTAGAGGAAGCTCATTCCTCTAAGCTATCTATACATCTAGGTAGTAGCAAGATGTATCACTATCTAAAACAACGGTTTTGGTGGACAAAGATGAAGAAAGAGATTGCCGCGTTCGTGACAAGATGTGATGTGTGTTGTAGAGTAAAAGCGGTGCATATGAAACCCGCGGGACTCTTACAACCTTTGTCAGTTCTAGGATGGAAATGGGAAGAAATCAGTATGGATTTCATAACAGGTCTTCCACCTACTCAGAGAGGTCATGACTCGATATGGGTGATTGTGGATCGGTTAACAAAGTCACTGCACTTCATACCAGTTCACACCACTAACTAACCATATCAGTATGCAGAGATGTATATCACTCACATAGTTCATTTGCATGGTGTTCCAAGAACAATTGTTTTAGATAGAGGACCACAGTTCACTGCTCGTTTTTGGGAACATCTTCATAAGGAGCTTGGAACTAATCTAGTTCGCAGTTCTGCATATCATCCCCAAATGTCAGGACAAACGGAAAGAGTTAACCAGATTCTCGAAGATCCCCTGAGAGCATGTGTGATATCTTCTAAAGGATCTTGGAAAAGTTGGTTACCTTTTGCAGAGTTCTCGTACAATAATATCTATCAAGAAAGCATCAAAATGGCTCCATTTGAAGCTTTGTATGGTAGAAGGTGTCGGACACCTCTCAATTGAGTTGAACCAGGTGAAAGAAGGTACTATGGTATCGACTTTGTGCAAGAATCCAAAGATAAGGTTAGAGTAATACAAGAGCATATGCGCGCAAGTCAATCAAGGCAGAAAAGCTATGTAGACAAGAGAAGAAAACCGCTTGAGTTCGAAGTAGGTGTATGTGTACTTGAAAGTATCACCTATGAAGGGAGTACAAAGGTTTGGAGTTAAAAGAAAGCTTGCTCCAAGGTATGTAGGACCATACCGGATCTTTGAAAGAAGTGGAAGAGTAGCTTATAAGTTGTTGTTACCACCGGAAATGAGAGCTATCTTCAATGTCTTTCATGTATCCCAGCTTAAGAAGGGTTTGAGAGTTCCCGAGGAACATATCGAACCCGCAGGTCTGAAGTTACAGTCAGATTGTCTTTTAAAGAAAAACTAGTCCAACTCATGGACACCAAAGAAAGAGTAACTCGAAACAAAGTTATCAAGTTTTACAAAGTAATGTGGAACAATCAAAGTGAACGGGATGCTACATGGGAACGGGAAGACTACCTTAAGGATGTCTACCCTGCTTTCTATGAAAAATGGTAAGCCTTGCAAATCTCGGGACGAGATTTTTGTAAGGGGGAAGGGTTGTAACACCCTAGGTGTTAATCTTGCATTTGCATATCATTTCATGACCATGAGCACAAGCATCATTGCACTTATGCATTCATGACATCACATGAAATAATAAACCCTAGTGATCACCATGTTTTTCATGTATGTATGTGTTAACGTACACCTAGCTTTGAGTGAGTCATGCTTGCATAACTAAGTGTTTGATGTTTTGATCAATAATGACCACCTAGAAATACTTAGGGATGAAAATGAAACCATGTTTATGTTCATGATCAAGTCAAATTAAGCTTGCTAGGGTTTAAGCTTCTATGTGGACCCTAGAAACCTTTTTCTTTGACTTAACAAATCAACCTTGCTAATGACCTTGCATGACAAAGTGGGCTTAAGCAAAGTTGTAGAGTTTTTCATAATGAACAAACTTTGTTTAACCACCTTGAGGTAATTTGGACCCTAACATGCTCTAATTAGCCATTTGAGGCAGGATTATGGGCTGTCTTGGTTTTCAAAATTTGCCTAAGTCTAAAGTGTCGTGCAGTTTGAAAGTTGCTCTGTTTGAATGCTTGTAGTTTGAAATCTAGGCAGTTTCAGTTCAAACAAATTGCACCAAAGTTGGAGTTCAGCTATAGCTCTACCAAAGTGTGTAATTGGTTGAAGCTAAGATGCTAGGATTAGTGAGTTCATGGATTTACAAAACCGGTCGCCATTCGGCCTGATGGCGTTTTCAAACGGGAGAGCAGCGCCGCGCCACTCGGTCGGTGGACGACCGCGCCAGCAATCCCATGTCGCGTGGCAGCCGTACACCAGCGAGACGCCCGCGCTGGCCGCGCCTTGGACGCCCGGACACTCTAGCTCGCGACCGCACCCACTCCAGCGCCCTCACTCTCTCCCTCTCCTCTCTGCTTAGCGCAAGAACGCAGCCGCACCATTGCCGAGCAGCAGCGCCGTCGCCGAGCTCGCCTGCACTGCACACCGCAGCATTGGCCACCAAAACTTAGCCATCGCTCCGCCTTGCTCCGCTCCACAGTTTGCACCGACCAGTTGCAGCGCTAACCATGTAGGTAAGCCGAACCACGCAGTGCAGCAGCGCCATTGTCGACCAAAGCTCCGCCGAGCTTTGCGTCGCTGTGGCTAGCCCAATCCAGCACCTCTTCCTCTCTTCTAGCTCTCGTACACAGTAGCCTAGAGGTCGTAGATCCTCACTGTGGAGTCGGTTGAAGCGATTAGGGTTAGGGTTCGCCGGAACAGGATCTCCGCCGCGCGCGAGCGCTCGACACCTGCAACGCCGGCAAGGTTTATGTTGGGCTACTCAGTGCCGCTCACATCCGTCGAAGTCACGTTAGGGTTAGTTGATTAGCTCGTGGATAGATGGCCAGAGTCGGTTGAAGCATCCGCGCATCACCGCCGTCGGAACAGAAGAGCCGCGCCGCCGTGAACTCGCCACCGTGCCGATGTGCATGTGGCCGAGCTCATCGGAGGTTTTCCAAGGCCCCAATTCGTCCTCGATCCAATCGCTAGGGTTTCGTGTAGGTGTAGCAGTCCCTGGCCGGATCAGTAGAGGCTTGCGCCGGCCAGCGTAAGCGCCGTAGCGCCGCCGTGCCGCCATTGCCACCGTAGAGCATGCTCTGGTGAGCTTTGTACACAACCAGCTACATGGTTCGATGCGGGTTGCGTAGGAGAACAAGCCTGTAGGGTCGGTTTGGCCGGAGACCTCACCGCCGGTGAAGGGCCATCGGTCGATCACCTCCCGGGCCATCGGCTCTGTGGGGAAGAAGCTGACCCGTGGGTCCCACATGTCATAGATTCTAAATGTGTTTATGTTTTGTTTATTTTCAGTTTTGTTTGCTAAATTTGGAAATGCATAACTAATTCCAGAAAAATGCAACTAATGTGAAATAATTTTTTTAGCGTTGTTATGTTTTTATCTATGCATGAAAAATATAAAATGACCTGTTCTTACTGTTCTTGCGTGTTGTTTTAATAAAAATGGACAACAAGCTTAATATGCTTAGTTGAACTTGTTTAATTCATAACTAGAGTTTGTTAAGTGATAAAATTGTGGTTCTTGTTGTATTGGGCTTACCTCAGCATGCACTTTCCATGAAAAATGTTAAAATACCAGTAACCTCTATTTCAATTGCATGTTGTAGCTCTTTTGTTTAATTGCTTAGTTAATTGAATGCAATTTTTTTTATTTGTTAAGTAAGTTATATGTGTTTCCTATATTTGATAATTTTTGTACATGTGTTACTTTCTTAGTGTTAACTAATAAAAATATTAAATCTATTGTTTGACACATTTCAAATTATTTAAGTAATTAATGTATAAAATGCGTTTGTTCTCTCATCACGAGCAAAGTAATAATTTTATTTCCTTTTTAATTATGTTTTCTGTTGATGGTGTGAATACCAAAGTGGTAGCTAATTGTGTAAACTATCTTGTCTAATTTTATCATGACTTTGGGAATGATGGTTAAAGCTTTACAACTGTTCTAAGTGTGAACTGAAATCTGTTAAACAACTGGAACATGTTTTCTTGCAAGAATTGTTTGGGCTATTTTAATTTGGTTTCAGTAGTAGCTACAATTGACTTTGTTGTAGATAACTTGTGCATATATCTAGTGTTAAATTTTCACTATCATAACCTGTTTAGTTTAACCTGAGTACATTTTACATGTTAGGCTTTAAATCTGTGTTTTGCTAGTTCTTCAAAACAACTTTGCTTGAAGTGACCGTTAGGCTAATTTAAAGTTGGATCTACTTGGAGAGTGTATGGAATGTTTTGTAGAAAATTTCATAAGCTTTCTGGAAGGTTCAAGTTTGTAATTTTTGGTTGTATGTAGGATCAGCTATACAATTTTCTTTTAGATGTTGTTTTAAGTGTTTATAGGCTATGTTGTGAATGTTCTAAGTAATGTTTGTCTTGTGCTTGCTTAAGCAAGCAACCTAAAATATAAATGTGGTTAGTTGAAGGTGTTAGAGAGCTCACCTCAGATGAAGATCTCTACCTAAAGTTGTTAAAGAAGGGTAAGTGTTAACTTCTCTACTGGGGAAGAGATATGCACCTACTCGGTCAACGAGTGTAATTTGTTGCATAGTACATTCATCATGAGCTTTCATCCATATGCATTAGGCATGTCTCATTTCTAGTATATGACTTGTCATATATGTTGGATCATCATACATGTATACATGCATCCAGGATCGTCGGAGGGAGTGACCTTGCTAGAGTTCGGGGAGTTGGAAGGAGGAGCCCCACCGGAGATTCAAGCTCCCGGAGTTCCAGAAGAAGGAGAATAGGGCCCTGAGCTTCCTGAGCTTCCTGAGTGCCCAAACCACCTTCCCTCCACCTTTGTGAAAGGCAAGCCGCAGAGCATTATACACCTCTCTTACTCTATTTAAAAGTATTTTACTTACAATACAACCACTTGTTTGTGCATTAAGTTAATAGTAGTTGAAATGAAACCCTTGCTGCATTATATCTTCCTTGTCCAACAAAAGAACCTTGTAGGCCCAGGATCGAAACATATGCTTAGCCCTGCATAGACCGGTAGCGTGGGTGGTCTGATATCACCCACCGTGATAGGTGTTCCTGGTCACGGTTGGCTATATCTTCTATTGTGCAAAATAACCTTGTAGAAGTAATAAATCAAGACCGGGCGGACAAGGTGTATGGGAGCCACTTGACTTGGAGGTCTTGTGAGTGGGTTCTCTTCGCCTGTGTCGTTAGGCACTGGATCGTGGTTGGACATCTGCCGAGATTGAACGCATGCCTTCTTCATAGCTGGCCGAATAACTCGTTTCGACCGCAAAGCCTAACTCTGTATGTTCGGGCCGGAATCTCCCCCTACTTGGGTGATGAAGACCGCAAGCGGAATACTAGACCGTGGGCAAGTATCCTGAATGTCCTAGCCTAGCACCAAGGGCAGGCACTACTTGAGCTACCTGGCTTTCGTGAGTCGCTACTCATGCCTATACATGGAGGACCGCGGGCTACCTAAGCTATAGTGAAGGTGACCCGAATAAGTGTGCCGGTAGGTATAGTTGGGTGTGATTGAGGAAGAAACCTCCAGCTGGATAGGAATTCGATTCGAATCATGGTCTCTCCCCGTCAGTGAGAAACTTGAAAGATCTTCCTCCCACCGTAGAAACCTGAACTCTAATAAGTAACCAAAAGATGGTTATATGGTTTACATGCCAAGCACAATATGGTTATTATTGTTTGTTAACTTAGTGATTGATTTAGTACAGGTGCTAATCCAGTTCGTTTAATACTATTCAATCCAAATGCCAAATGATGTTTTATAATCAGGAGAATACATGAGTAATTTAGGAATGCTCTTTTATGCAAAAGTATGCTACCTCATGAGATCCACTTGAGAAAGCCTTGCATAATCCTTGAAGTGTCTATGGTTATATATCTATCTCTCTGTCGGGTAAGTCTAGCTGAGTACACTCGAGTACTCAGGGTTTCTTTACCCTTGTTGCAGATGGCATGGTCTATTCTGGCAATTATCATGTGTGACTCTATCCTGCATGTGATGATGAGTGAAGGCCATGGGAAATGGTGGATCCTTATGTCTCTCCTTGTTGATTTTGATGGGACTATACTAAGCATGGCACCGTATTTTCTTTAAAATAGTTTGCAATGGGTGTTTGTGAAAAAAAGACTTCTGCTACTTTGATTTGAACTTGGTGTTGTAAACTCTTTTAAACTCTGTTGTAATATTATTTTGTTTTAAGCTTATCACTGGGGATGTGTGGTCACTGAATCGAGTACGATCTAAGGTTGTTACTTGTTGTGGTTTGAAATCCTTCGAGATTTCAAGGACTACCGGGCTTATATGGGCTCTAGTGTGACAGTGTTTTCAGAAATGGAGATCACTACACTAGTGCTCTTATAGGATGGGCGGTTCCGTGACACTGAGCACCGGACGCAAACTCGTTGCTCCTAGGTTTCTCTGTATATCTCTCTAAAAATCAACGGACGCATCCTAGCATCCGTCGAGTAGCCATCAGACGCGTCCATTGGCCTGAGACCCTCTCTGGAACCTCTCTGGTCATGCATTGGATGCACCCAACGGACGCACTCTCCTTTCGGCCTCAGCATCCGATGCATGCGTCCACTCAACTTTGCCCTCTCCAGAAGGCATTGGATGCTCCGATGCCTTCACTGAGGTGCGTCCAATGCCAAATCCTAGGCACCGGACTCCCTACGGACCCATCCGTTGGTTCTAAAACACCTCTCTCTACGCCAAATCTCATAGGCATGAATATGGAAGTTTATATAGGCTATCTTAGGGACAACTAAGGCTCACTTAGGGCTATGTATGTCAAGTGTGCATCACACCTATACCATGAATCTCTCCTAAGTCAAGCTACTCATTATAAGCCCTGTTAATAGTATGGTCAAAGGTCAAATAAAGCCCTATCTATACTAAGTGCCCTTCATCTCCTTTGTGGCACTTAGACCTATCCATGCTAGGGTCTTCATCTCCATCCTTTGAAATCCAAAAACGATATCCATCTTGAGGGCATTAGATAACCATATGTTGCCTATTCACACTTGTCACTATGGCCTAACATTCTAGTTGCCTCTACAAAAACACGTTAGCCATAATAACACCGTATTTTCGTTAATCACCGAAACCATGAAGCTTATATGCTTTCAAGCGACGAGGACCAACCTCTAAGCCCCAAGCCGCTAGGTCCCCATGTCTTTAGTCACGACATCCGGAACACGTTGTTCCCGCCATGCTTCCGCCAACCCGCTAACATCACCAAGTACTCGGGGGAGACGAACCCCGAGCTTTCGCTTGATGACTACCGCTTGGCCTATTAGGTCAGCGGCATGGTTGATGACTCGTTCATCATCTGCAACCTGCCTTTGTTCCAATCAGACTCCATGCGAGCTTGGCTCGAGCACCTCTCGGTGTGCAACATCCATGACTAGGCCAACCTCAAGCATGTCTTCATTGGGAACTTCCAGGGCACCTACGTGCGCCTTGGAAACTCGTGGGACCTTTGTAGCTACCGGCAGGCGAAGGACGAGTCCCTTCGAGACTTCATCCGCAGCTTCTCTCGCTAGTGCATGTAGCTGCCCACCACAGTTGAGACTGATGTCATCAGCGTGTTCCTCGCAGGCACGTCCTGCAAGGAGCTTGTCCACGAGTTGGGGAGCTTGCGCACCACCAAGGAACTCCTCGACATCACCACAAACTTCGCCTCGGGTGAGGAAGCCGTCGGGGCCATCTTCGACCTCCCTCACGGTAGGCCCCAGCGAGAGGAGGGGGACATCGCCGAAGGCACCCCCAAACGACCGAAGAAGAAGGGCCAGGGCAAGCAGCCTTGAGATGGCAACCTTGTGGCCACCGTCAGGCGCAAGGGAGGCTGGGGAGCCAACGATGGCACCCCCAACCACTTCGAGAAGATGCTGTATGCCCCCTGCCCATACCACAGTTTCTCGGTCAAGCACTCCCTTTGGGATTGTGGCATGATGAAGAAGTTCTACACCATTGGACTACCAAAGCCGGGTGAACCAAAGAAGAAGAAGCCCGACGAGGACGAACCAAAGGGTGACAGAGGAGCCAACAAGGATGGCTTCCCCCATATCGAAAACTGTTTCCTCATCTTCGGTGCCCTGACGGTGTATGGGTCCTGCAACCATCAAAAGCTCGAGCTCTGGGAAGTCTATGCGCTTGAGCCAGCGGTGCCAGAGTACCTCAAGTGGTCAGCCCACTCGATCACTTTCAATCAATCTGACCACCCGTATCTGGTTCCTCGCCCGGGGCAATACCCCTCATCCTCGACCCTATCATAGGGAGGACGAGGTTCACCAAGGTGCTGATGGATGGAGCCACCAGTGTTGGAGTACCTCATGATGTTGAGGCCGCTGCCTCCATCCATCAGCACCATGTATCTAACCACTCTAGAGGCTATGGGCATCAGTTGCACACTCCTCTGACCCTATGAGGCATTGTTTCATGGTGTCGTGCCTGCTAAGCAGGCGACCCCCATCGAGCAGATCGATCTGCCTGTCACTTTCAGGACTACTTCCAACTACCAAAAGGAGGTTCTAACCTTCGAGGTAGTAGACATCGAGGGGTCCTATCATGCCATTCTGGGGGAGGCCATGTTACGCGAAGTTCATGGCCATCCCCAACTACATCTACCTCAGGCTGAAGATGTCGGGGTGCAACAGGGTCATCACCGTCGACAGTACATTCTCCCACACATATGAGTGCGAGGTGGAGTGCTGCAAGCACGCAAGCGCAGTCCTCATCGCCAAACAGCTCGACTCCTTCAAGGGGAAATTAGCTCGGGACGCGCCTGACTCCAACCTTTCCTCGACCTTGTTCGAGCCAACCTCTGAGGTCAAGGCCATTAAGCTTGACCCCAAGCGCAACCTGTCCAAGATGGTGCACATCAGCGCCACCCTCTCCGACAAATAGGAAAGCGCGCTCATTGATTTCCTCCGCATGAACTTTCACATCTTTGCGTGGAGTCCCTCGGACATGCTGGGCATACCGAGGGATGTCACCGAGCATTGTTTATACATAAAGCTCGGCTCCAAACCGGTGAAGCAGTGCCTGTGCCAATTCGACGATGAGAAGTATCGGGCCATCGACGAGGAACTCACAAAGCTGCGCGAAGCCGGGTTCATCAGGGAGGTCCTACACTCCGAATGGTTGGCCAATCCCATCCTGGTTCGCAAAATGAACAAGAAATAGCGATTGCGTGTAGACTACACTGGTTTAAACAAGGCGTGTCCCACCTTTTCCTTTGCCGCGCATAGACCAAATAGTCGATTCCACCTCGAGGTGCAAAACCCTTTGCTTCCTTGATGCATACTCCGGTTACCATAAAATCGCTATGAACGAGTCAGACCAAGCCGCCACTGTGTTTATCATGCCCTTTGGTGCGTACTATTACATGACCATGCCGTTTGGTCTGAAGAACGTGGGGGCGACCTTCCAAAGGTGCATGATTAACTACTTCGGGGAACTTGTTAGGGAAACCGTCAAAGCCTACATCAACGGCATCGTTCTCAAGATAAAAAAAGGCAGACGACCTTGTCCCCGACCTAGAGGAAGTGTTCGTGTTGGGGATATTACCTCGGCATATCCCCAGGGACCATATGCGCCTGCCGACCGGAAGACGGCCCAGCTCGTGAGGCCCTACGGCACGCGACCAGCCCGTCGTGCTTGCCAAGGAAGATCCTAGTAGATAGACTCGGATCCCTTGCCTTAAGTAACCGATCATAATCTGATAAGATATGGAAACTGTAACCCTGCTCCTCGGCTATATAAGGCGGGCAGGGACCCCCTCGAAAACTCTCTCTCAATCCCTGAGATCTCATCTACACCTCGTGTAACCTAATACTCAGATCAATCCAGCCACCAAAACACAGGACATAGGGTATTACGGTGATTTGACGGCCTGAACCTATATAAATCGCCGTGTCTACGCTCTCTGTGTTATGCTTGATTGTCGTTGCCACACCTCCGCCTACGATCTACTACCGTAGGGTACCCCCTAGGTAGACTGCGATGCATATTTCGTCGACAGTTGGCGCGCCAGGTAGGGGGTGTGTGCATCGACTTCATGGGTCATCAAGCGGTCACCTTCCCGGATTCGATGGTGCTCCCGGTGACCGACACCGTGCTCCATATCGGATCTATGTCCTGGACCGTTGGATCTATGTCATGCGGGGCAGACGTGCCGTCACCTCCACGTCGCCTCACCACGCCAAAGCGCCACCCGCGAAAGAACATCAGCATCGACGATCTGGTCGACGCCTTCGATTACTCTAACGTCGGCATCATGGACTGCATCGACCTCGTGCGGATGGCACGACACTGACTCTCTGGCCACCATGGTCTCTGACCGCGCCACCACCGAGCCCCAGCAAAGACGATGGTTATGACAACCAGGGGTATTAGGCCTCCCTCGACCACGCCTCATAGATTCAGCGACCAGCCAACGATCTTCCAACACCAGACGCTTCGATCCATCTCCGACCAGATCCATGCGGCACCCATCGTGAACACCCTCATCATCTTCGTAATCCCTAGAGACTCCGAGCAGGTGGTGTCCCTCGATGGCACGATATCATCAGGATCGGCCGCCACTACGACGCTTGAAACTGCTGACTCCTCCGAATCGACAGCGAGCTCCCGGAGTTTCCCCCAGGCTTCAGAGGGGCGATTTTTCAAGTCTCCGCCGATACCGTCCGCCGCGACAACGAGACAGACGCTGAGCACGTTGCGAGAGAACAGCACAATGCCGAACCTGCGCAGAGGTGCAACGAAGAGCGCTGCGAGCAGGAACGCATCGCATGGGAGAAGCGCGAGCAGGAGCAGATGAATCGCGATCACCTGCCACGACGCAACCTCCAGCATGAGTTTGATCAGATGGGTGACATTCCGGTGTTCCCGACCCCCAGTGCCAATCTGGCGGTAGCCGCCTATGAGCCATCCAAGCTCCCCGACATGCCCGCGATCAAAAAGATAGAGTCCCACATCATGGCAGCCGCAGTCCAGATCAACAAAGTGGTTCACCCCCCTGAATTCTCCGGTCAATCCTACATTAGGAACCACCCCCGAGGCCGTCCGAAAGAACACCGACAAAGATCCCCACGACGCGACGACGAAGAACCCAACAGGGCCCGGTGTGATCGAACACCGGCACCGGCACGCCAAAGTCCTCCGAAGGAGCACCGACGACGATCCCCGCGGTACGACGATGATGAGCATGGTAATCCCCGATGCGATCCAGCACCGGCACCGGCGTCCCCAGCCACAGGGGGACTCCGCCCCTTCTCAGCTCGTCTACGTTGAATCAGGTGGCCCTAGAATTTCAGAGTGACGTCGGTGGAGAAATACGACGGCAAGGCAAACCCATAACAATGGGCATCCACGTACGAGATTGTCGTATACGCCGCCGGAGGGAATCAAGACGTGATGGCCAATTATCTGCCAGTGATGCTATTGACCTCCACCAACAGCTCGCTCTAGAAGATCCCAAAAGGCACCATAGACACCTGGGAGCAACTCAAGGAAATCTTCATCAAGACGTACAAGGCTACGTGTGTCCAGCCAAGGACGCGTTATGACCTAGAGAACGTCTGCCAGAGGAGCAATGAGAGCCTCCGAAAGTACATCAGACGATTCTCCGACAAGCGGTTGAGCATTGCGGAAATCTCCGACCTGGAGGCCATCGCCATCTTCTCCAACGGCCTGCGGACGGACGACCTCTGAAACAAGTTGGCGCGGAAGAGCATAACAACCATAGAAGAGCTCATGATGATCGTGAATCCTTATGCCAACTAAGACGACGCCACCCGTAGCAGGGAGAACAGGTGGCGCCATTCTCGTTCCTCGGAACGTGCAAGGGACAGCGACCGCTGACTAGATTACCGTGGCAATGGAAGGCCCAACGACCACCATGACTACCGGTCGGGTAATTCTGAGCACTATCCACCGAGGTACGACTACAGGAGAGACAACCGCTACGTCGCCAACACGAACGCCCGCCCAAGGAGGAATTACGACGCTAGCTACGAGAAGATCCTCAACGGAAGCACTCCATGCGTGAGTGTGATCTCCTTGAGTCAGCAATGCGGGGAAGAGGTGACAAGAGACCGAAGAAGGATGACGCCGACAAAGGCAAAGATCAAGAACCACCAGTGTCGGAGTTCCGACCAGCTTCAACGACGTACTCCATCTTCGGGGGCAGCGTGGTTGTTGAAGGAGAAAGGAGACGCCGTCAAGTTCGCAAGGATGTCTACTCAGTCGCAACAACAGGAGATGATTCGGCAAACGCTCGCTACCTCGACTGGTTGGAGCAACCTATCAGTTTCTCCAGAGAAGATGAGTGGACGGACTATAGATACCTCGACCGCTTCCCACTCATCGTTGATCCAACCATCACCACATGCCACTTCAGGAAGGTGCTGGTCGATGGCGGCAGTGCTCTAAATATTATTTTCGCTGACGCATTCTGCCAACTGGACTACTCGAAGAACGACCTCCTCCCAGTGAACTTCCCCTTCTGGGGATCATCCCAGATAAGGCGTCAACACCGGTAGGACAGATTACACTCCGCGTATAGTTTGGCGACCAGAATCACTTCAGGGTCGAGAACATCAACTTCATTGTTGCCGACATCCAAACAGCCTACCATGCGATCCTCGGCCACCCGGCGCTTGCCAAGCTAATGGCAATCCCGCACTACACGTACATGGTATTGAAGATCCCGACACCATAAGGCGTCCTCAACCTCCGTACCAACTTGAAGATCGCGTACGAGTGCGAGCAACAGACAATCAACACCGTCGACAAGACCTGTGCCCAGGACACCTACAACTCCAACCCCAGTGACAAGCATGCCGCAAAGAAGCAGAACCAGCAACGACTAGCGTCGACCTCCTCCACAACTACACATAGAGACCCTTAGCTCCCAGTGGTGTGAAAAGTTTAAAAATTTAAAGTGCTTCGATAAAGTTTGTACTATGTACCTCTCAACAAATAAATAAAGGTGCTACGTTTCTTCATAATTCATGTACATGATTCAACTTCCACAAAATGCTCACGGCATTCAGCAACCACTACAAAAAGGCTCACGGTGTCCGACAACCTCTCCGAAACACTCCCATAGTGTTCGACGACCTCTCCAAAACGCATTACGGCGTTCTCTCCAAACAGCCAGGCCACAACCGGAATCCTTCGAATCTGGCCTACCGATTTTCATAGCGCATAGAAGTAGCTACCCTGTACGCTATGATCACATCGATATACCTCTCAAATGGAGTCTCTCCATCAACCGGGAGATGTCATTTGTGTCGAAGGTCATGAGGTTATTAATGATTGGTATAGCCCTTATGTGCGTGTGAAGCATGTATGTAATTAATTCGTGGCTTGCACGTCATGATTAAGACAATATGGCTAGAGCCACAGGTATTGTCCATTCATATGTAATGGCCTACGTGCCAATCTGTGATGATCCTACGACTATGTAATTTTATTTCACTATCCTGCGGTAGTGATAGATAGTCTTGGTAGACTCATCATGGAAGGATGTCATACATGAATCATGGAGATGGTGATCACCATGATGAATAGATTGATGGAGATGGAGATCCCCAAAGCAACAATGGGCTATACCAAGTCATATCTATGTTAATGCCGTTCTTACTATGTTCTACTTTCACGTGCGATAATGTTTTTGTCTACATATGCGGTAGTGAAGTACAACTATCCCTCAGCAATGTTTAAGTTGTAATGCTTCCCCAAACCTTGCACTATCACATGTCTTTTATGATCAGTGGTGGGTCTATGAAATTAGGGTGCCACTAGTTTTCCTTGACTAGACAGGTTCGTGTCAGACACTTACAAGCAGAAGGTTTGGTTACTTGAACAAGGTTATCCTAACGGTTAGGGACCTTGGAGCATTAGTTGTTGGTAACACAAGCATACAGATGCCACCCAACAACAAGAGTCATATGTGATATGATTAGCAAGGAGTTGCTTACCGATCTACCATGTCACCTAGCTCACTAGTTGACTTGTTAGTTGTGGGTCTTGAATCACTAAGTTTCAATAAAGGGATATTGATTTTAGTGAGAGTAGATTCTATTAAAAGTTTAATATGATTTACTCCATCTTTGTTACTTTTGTCTTAGTATTTTGCATTACTTTTGTTGTAGACGGCTCCTAGTAATCAACCATTTACTTTGCGTTCAATTCTTGAGAAAGATAAGTTGAATGGAACAAACTATGCGGATTGGATCCGCAACCTAAGAATTGTTCTCAGGGATGAGAAAAAGGAAGATATTCTAGACACCCCAATACCAGATGAGCCTGCTGATAATGCACCTGCTGCAGAGAAAACCGCTTACAAGAAAGCATGTGATGTTGATCTTGAAGTGGATTGCCTTATGCTCGCTTACATGGAGCCAGATCTCCAAATGCAATTTGATAATAATCATGCAGCGTACGATATGATCGTTGCGCTTAATGATATGTTCTAGACTCAAGCCAGGACTGAAAGGTTCAATGTTTCCAAGGCTTTTGTTGAAACCAAGCTAGCAGAGGGCGCAGTAGTTGGCCCACACGTGATCAAGATGGTTGGTCACACTCAGAGATTGGAGAAGCTAGGCTTCCCAATGGGCCCAGAGTTGGCCAGTGATTTCATACTTGCGTCTCTTCCACCTAGCTATGGGAACTTCATTTTGAACTACCATATGCATGGGGCGGAGAAGGGCTTGATAGAATTGTGCGGCATGCTTAAGACAACAGAAGCTGATATCAAGAAAGGTGCTGGCAGTAGCCATGTGATGGCGGTCCAAAACAAGCCTAACTTTAAGAAGAGGGCTTGGAAGAAGAAGAAGGCGAAGGCTAAAGATGAGATCTCTAAGCCAAACCCTACTCCTGCGCCCAAGGCTGCTAGACTAGCTGCTGAAGCTAAATGCTTTCATTGTCATGGGAAAGGTCATTGGAAAAGGAACTTCAAGTTGTACATCGAATCCTTGAAGGATGGCGGTGGTAAAGGTACTCACGCTTCTTGTACACTTGTTGTTTATGTTATAGACATTTTTATCGCTGATTCTTATATTAATTTTTGGGTATTTGATACCAGATCGGTTGCTCATATTTGCAATACGATGCAGAGAATGATAAGAAGTAAAAGCATGAAAAGAGGAGAAGTTAATTTCCGCATGGGCAACAATGCAAGAGTTGCTGCGTTGAACGTTGGGATGATGCAACTTCACCTCCCATCAGGATTTATTATGGAATTATGTTATTTTGTTCCTAGTTTAAGTCGAAACATTGTATCACCTTCATGCTTGATGAAGGATGGTTATTCATTTGCGAGTAAAGACAATGGTTGTGTGATCTCAAAGAATGACATGTTTGTGGCTTTTGCATCCATTGTGAATGGGTTGTTTATTTTAAATCTTGATGATGCACATATCTATAATATTAATGCTAAAAGGCCTCGGCTTAATGAGTTAAGTCCTACCTATATATGGCATTGTTGTTTAGGTCATATAAGTGAGAATCGTATGAAGAGGCTCCATTCTGATGGGCTTCTAATTTTGTTTGATTTTGAATCATACGAGACATGTGAGGCTTGCTTGTTGGGAAAGATGATCAAGTCGCCTTTCACAGGTTTTCCTGAGAGGGTGATAGACTTGTTGGAACTTGTACATACTAATGTATGTGGACCAATGAGTACGACAGCTTGAGGCGGATTTCAATACTTCGTAACCTTCACTGATGATTTTAGTAGATATAGATATGTCTACTTAATGAAACATAACTCTGAGACATTTGAAAAATTCAAAGAATTTCAGAATGAAGTAGAGAATCAACATGGCAAGAAAATTAAAGCTTTGCGATCTGATCGTGGAGGCGAATATTTGAGCCATGAGTTTAGCAATCATCTAAAGAGTTGCGGAATTGTTCCACAGCTTACGCCACCTGGAACGCCTCAGAGAAACGGCGTGTCTGAGCGACATAATCGAACTTTGTTCGACATGGTTCGGTCTATAATGAGCCAGTCAGACCTACCATTCTCATTTTGGGGATATTGATGAGGACATCACAGGCTTAGATATGACCATGCCAACCACTTCTATATCAAAGGTGAAACCATTCTATATGAGGTTTATTATTGTTACATTTAATGAATTGGTGCTGCACCACAAAGTGTGTATATTGTCATTTTCAGAATTGCTTACATGGATCAAGGAAGGGTTAGATTGCATATGGAAAGCATGGATGATCAATGAAGTTGATTGGGGACCAAATCCAAGTGTTCCTAACGTCCTCCACCAGCCCACCACGTCACTTTGGATCCAAGGAAATAAAGAGTCCAAGTCCAACACGTTTTGGAAGTTCAATTCGGACTACAGAAGAGTCCAAAGTTGCAACGGTTGCCAAGACTTCATACGGACTCCGATTGGGACGTTCTAACACTTTTTGGAAAGCTTATCAAGTCTACTTTCCAATGGGTCCGGACTCATACCTATATCCTATAAGATGCGCGAGATCTTTTCTGCCAACGGTGCTGCGTCACCCTATTTTGGGCCGATGGCCCGTCTATCAAGTTGAGTCCATTAGGGACTCATCCTAGGGTTGTAGGACGACACCAGGACCCTTGTGGTCGTCCTCCCTCCTCCTTATATCCCCCCAGAGACGCCACAAATAGATTGGGTTTTGTTTAGATGAAAGTTTAGCTGCTGCTACTTCCTTGTAGACGCGTGTGTCGACTAGACCATCCGTTCTACTTGATTCGGAACCCCACCTTCATGAGTATCAGATTTGAACCTTTATCTCTTATTTGCAATTGAGTGCTTGTTCTACTTGTTCTTGCTTGTTCTTCGATTGCTTGCAGGAATAACCCTAGTGGTTTGGTTAGTTGTGATCCGCAAGATCGTGAGCAACCGCTGGATTTGGTGTATCGATCGCTAAGGCACAGCGTCCTTGGATGGTTGTAGTCGGATCGTGAACGTCTCTCCAGTTAAATCGTAGTTATCTATCTCCACCAAAAGATCGAGACACCCACACACTCATCAAGTGGTATCAGAGCAAGGTTTCATCGGTGAGAGATTTCAGTTTGCTTTTAATTTCCTATAGTCCAGAAAAAGCCAACAAAAAATAGTGGATTCGTTTTCCTATGATCCCATAGACCTTTTGAGCCTTCTACTAGTACTGATTAGTTCAGGCTTGTTGAGTTTGGTTTACATCGGTTGAGTCGTGTTGCTGGTTTTAGGGTTAGGCTTTTAGAGTTTCACGTTCTTGTCACGTTTCGGTCACTATCATATCTCCACTGCCATATATATATCTGCTGCCATCACCACCACCATACACATCTCACTACATAATTTATATCTCCTTTGCAATCATTGCTATCATATACACCTTTCCTGCACTATATCCATCTCCGATATTTTTTTCTACATCGTGAAAATCTAATTTGGACACACAAATACAAATCTACCTTGCTAGTTCTTTTCTTGTTGTTCCATAAAAAGAAATAGAAACACTTTGTAAATTGCTTTACTGAAATCTGATTTGTTAAGATTCAGATTCTTGCTAGTTGTGCAAAGTAAAAGAAAAGAAGAAGAAAAACTAGAAAGAAAAGAAAAGAAAAGAAAAGAAAAAAAAGAAAGAGGAAGAAAGAGAAAGAGAAAAAAAAAACAAGAGAGGAGGAAAAGAAGGAGAGTGTGCTGTTCTTGTGCCTTTTTCCTGATGTACCATGACTTCATTTGTGTCTAGGCTCGCGTCTCTAACACGGTCTATAACCTAGGACCAGCACGGTACCTCCGTTGAACCATTTCTCAACTTGCTTTTGTGACTAATGTGGTGCTAGTACTTCCTTGCATTTTATTTTTAGCCCTCCTATAGCTCCACATATCCGGATACAGCTTGACAAGTGTTGTTGCTACGGTGTCGATACACTACATCCAAGGTTTCCGACTTGCTGGTTGCTGCAACCCCCTGTTTTGCTGGGTAAGAACTTGTAAGAATTTGTTTGATCGAGTTTAGAGTGAGAGAATTACAGCAACCACATCCTACTAGTTGATAGGAACATAAATACTACTGTGTATGTTTCTTGTTATCTTCTAATCATGGCAGGAATCTATATGGAAAAACGAGATGATCGGGTTGCATATTCTAACCACTTTGCTACAGGTGTGGCAAGTGATAACCATGTTGCTCATGAGGTATGTGATGCTTTGCTTAATAGAATCAAATCTGCACTACCTTATTTTGAAGGAAACTATGATCCTCATGCATATATTGAATGGGAGTTAAATATAAACAATGAATTTAAAAACTATGATCTATCTGAAAAACAAAAGGTTAAAGTTGCTTCAAGTGTTCTTATCAAGTATGCTTTAACTGAGTGGAAACACCTTTGTAGATTTGCTAATGCTCCTCAATCATGGAAAGATATAAAAAGACATTTTAGAGATGTTTTTGTTCCTAACTATTATTTTGAATTTTTGTATGGAAAATTGCAATCTATAAAACAAGAAAACAAAACTATAGCAGAATACTTGGAAAGACTAAAATTATGTTTGCTACGTTGTGGCTTTGAAGAAAATGATGAGTTTCTAGAACATAGATTTTTGCAAGGTCTTAACATGCAAATTCAGAATATTCTTGTTGATAAACATTATAATAGTTTTGATGAGTTGTTTGGTCTTGCTTGTGATTCTGAAATAACTCTAAAAAAGGATCTCACAAATACTATAGCAGCCTGTATCTCTCCTATTACTAATAATTTGCAGCAAGTAGATGATAATATACAAATGAACATTGATCAATTTGAGATAGGAGGTGAAACATTTGAAAAAAGCATGAATCTGGCTGCACATACACCATTTAAGAAGAGCAGCAAAGGTAAGTCAGACAATTGTAACATAAATCAAGGTGAGCATACTTTAGTAGAATTACATTTCTCCACTAATCATGATATTATAGATCAATCAATTGTGGAACCTGTCGCTGATTTTCCTTTGTCACACTTTGATATGCTTGATATTTCTTGTGACAAAGAAGAGTTGTGTGGTAATGAATTACTTATATCCATACCACAACTACTGAATAAAGCTAAAAATTCTAAATCAGTGAGTGCTGAATTCCAACATATTGTTCATATTATAAATGAAAAAGAAGAAGCTCAATTGTTGTCATCTTTACATACAATAGGGTACATTGAGTTTGATGATCTTTGTGAGCTTAGCTATTTGCAGAATAAACTGATTGGTAGATTTGAATTGCCATGTTCTTCTAATGTTAGTTTTCATGCTATTGGAATATATAATTGTAAAGAGGAGTATATGGTACATCGAATTTACATTTGCTCAGTTCTGCAATCTTCTTTTATTGTGAAAACATTTGATCAATTAGAGGTATGCAATAATTATAAACATGCCATGTCGAGCTTCTCAAGTTTTATTATGAAGAAACAGGTCACATGTCAAGAAGGGGAGCACGGTTTGCTTTTACCTACACTACATCCTCCAACAGTAGTCAAACTGAGGACGGTTTGCTATCAAGAAAGGGAGAATGATGAGGACATCACAGGCTTAAATATGACCATGCCAACCACTTCTATATCAAAGGTGAAACCATTCTATATGAGGTTTATTATTGTTACATTTAATGAATTGGTGTTGCACCACAAAGTGTGTATATTGTCATTTTCAGAATTGCTTACATGGATCAAGGAAGGGTTAGATTGCATATGGAAAGCATGGATGATCAATGAAGTTGATTGGGGACCAAATCCAAGTGTTCCTAACGTCCTCCACCAGGCCACCACATTACTTTGGATCCAAGGAAATAAAGAGTCCAAGTTCAACACGTTTTGGAAGTTCAATTCGGACTACAGAAGAGTCCAAACTTGCAACGGTTGCCACGACTTCATACGGACTCCGATTGGGACGTTCTAGCACTTTTTGGAAAGCTTATCAAGTCTACTTTCCAATGGGTCCGGACTCATACCTATATCCCATCAGATGCGTGCTCAGTAGACAATTTAATACCGAGATCTTTTCTGCCAACGGTGCTGCGTCACCCTATTTTGGGCCGATGGCCCGTGTATCAAGTTGAGTCCATTAGGGACTCATCCTAGGGTTGTAGGACGACACCAGGGACCCTTGTGGTCGTCCTCCCTCCTCCTTATAACCCCCTAGATACGCCACAAACAGATTGGGTTTTGTTTAGATGAAAGTTTAGCTGCTGCTACTTCCTTATAGACGCGTGTATCGACTAGACCATCCGTTCTACTTGATTCGGAACCCCACCTTCATGAGTATCAGATTTGAACCTTTATCTCTTATTTGCAATTGAGTGCTTGTTCTACTTGTTCTTGCTTGTGCTTCGATTGCTTGCAAGAATAACCCTAGTGGTTTGGTTGGTTGTGATCCGCAAGATCGTGAGCAACCGCTGGATTTGGTGTATCGATCGCTAAGGCGCAGCGTCCTTGGATGGTTGTAGTCGGATCGTGAACGTCTCTCCAGTCAAATCGTAGTTATCTATCTCCACCGAAAGATCGGGACACCTACACACTCATCAGATATGCTATAGAAATAGCCGCTTTCACATTGAATATGGTACCGTCTAAGTCCATAGTTAAGACACCATATGAGATATAGACTGGTAAGAGTCCTAGTTTGTCTTTTCTAAAGATTTGGGATTGTGAAGTTTATGTCAAACGACTTATGTCAGATAAACTAACACCCAAGTTGGACAAATGTTTTTTCGTGGGATATCCAAAGGAAACTTTAGGGCATTACATTTACAACCGATCAGAGGGCAAAGTGTTTGTTGCTTGGAATGGTGTTTTCTTAGAGAAAGAGTTTCTCAATAAAGAGAAAAGCGGACAAAAGGTGTATCTTGAGAAGTTCAAGATGAGCCAATATGGGATAACTCTACGAGTGATGCTAATGTAGGAGAACAAGTTGAGATACCCGTGGCAAGAGAAACACCACCACAACCACGAAGGTCAGCAAGAATCCGTGAGGCATGTGGGGAAGTGTTATTGTTAGACGATGACAAACCTGCCACATACGCGGAGGCAATGATGGACCCAGATTCCGAGAAATGGCAAAGTGCCATGAGATCCAAGATAGATTCCATGGGAGACAATCAAGTTTGGAACCTGGTTTACTTGCCTGATGGGGTTAAACCTATTGAGTGCAGATGGATCTATAAAAAGAAAAAAGATATGGATGGAAACGTTCACGTCTATAAAGCTCGACTAGTTGCAAAGGGTTTTTGGCAAGTTCAAGGAGTTGACTACGACAAGTCATTCTTGCCGCTAGCGATGCTTAAATCTATCCAGATTATTCTAGCAATTGTTGCTTATTTCGATTTTGAGATTTGGTAGATGGATGTTAAAATAGTCTTTCTAAATGGAAATTTGGAAGAGGACGTGTCTATGATACAGCCCGAAGGTTTTGTTTTATCCTAATAATGCTGGAAAAATATGCAAGCTACAGAAATCCATTTATGGGTTGAAGCAAGCATCTTGGAGTTGGAACATTCGTTTTGATGAAAGTGATCAAAGGGTTTGGCTTTCATCAGAATAAAGAAAAAACTTGTGTTTATAAGAAGGAAAGTGGGAGCGCTGTTGTATTTCTAATCTTGTATGTGGATGACATATTATTGATTGGGAATGACATTCCTATGTTGCAATCCGTAAAGACTTCACTGAATAATAGTTTTTCTATGAAGGATTTAGGAGAAGCAACATATATTTTGTGCATCAAGATCTATAGAGATAGATCAAAAGGGCTTATAGGACTAAGCCAAGATACGTACATTGACAAGGTGTTGAAACGGTTCAACATGGAGCAATCCAAGAGAGGATTCTTGCCTATGTCACATGGCATGTGTTTTAGCAAGAAGCAGTGTCCTACGACAGCTAATGAGCAAAAGCGCATGAGTAAGGTTTCATATGCTTTGGCCGTTGGTTCCATCATGTACACCATGATATGTACTCACCCAGATGTCTCATATGCTCTAAGTGTTGCAATCAGGTACCAAGCCAATCCTGGTGAGAGTCACTGGACGCTTGTTAAAAACATCCTTAAGTACTTGAGAAGGACTAAAGATGGGTTCCTTATATATGGAGGTGAGGAGGAGCTCGTTGTAAATAGTTACACTGATGCCAGCTTCCAAACCGACACAGATGATTCACAATCTCAATCAGGTTTTGTGTTCATAATAAATGGTGGTGCTATAAGTTGGAAAAGTTCCAAGCAGGAGACGGTGAACGATTCTACAACAGAAGCCGAGTACATTGTAGCTTCTGCCGCTGCAAAGGAAGGTGTTTGGATGATGAGGTTCCTCATTAAGCTTGGTGTGTTTCCAAATGTGTCCAGCCCATTGAATCTACATTGTGACAACAATGGGGCAATTGTGCAGTCTAAGGAGCCTAGGAATGACCAAAAGAACAAACATGTATTGTGGAAGTTTCATCTCATTTAAGATTTCGTCAGTCAAGATGAGATCAAGATGTGCAAGATACATACGGATTTGAATGTTGCAGATCCTTTAACAAAGGCTCTTCCACAGCCTAAGCATGAGGCGCACATGAGAGCTATGGGTATTAGATATCTTCTAGATTAACTCTAGTGCAAGTGGGAGACTATTGGGAGTATGCCCTAGAGGTAATCATAGAGATAATTGTATTCCTTGTATCCATGACATGTTATGAGTTCAATAAATATCCATTAAAGACAACTTGTACCGATTAGTTGTTATGTGAATTGCTTGTGAAACTCTTTTATATGTATGGTTATTCTAAAGTTGTCTCTGATCGGAGTTCGTGCTAGAATGCACATGAATATTAGATCAGTACATTATTAGTCATGGACATAGAGATGTCAAACTAATAATGTGGGCACATGTATGACATGGGGCTGGATAGACGCGACCTGAGATTGTCTCTATACACATCGTGTATGTTATGTCCTTAGACCTGAGATTGTCATATGGACTCAAGATGTGAAATGACCTACTTAGGGACTACCAAACGCTACTCCGTGACTGGGTAGTCATAAAGGTAGCTTTCGGGCTTGTCAGGAAACATGCTGTGAGACATAGTCAATCAAGATGGAATTTGCCACTCTCCATATGAGAGAGATATCATTGGACCACTCAAATGATTAGATCATAAAATGCATGGCCATGCTTGGGTTAAGTGTTAACCTATGAGTTGGACCAAATATCGTTGGCAAGGGAATAACATGTATATGGTATTATGGTGGTTCGTCTGATATGATCGTAGCATATGTGTAGGAGTTGACACGCCTTGCTAGAGGCCACTATCAACTATTGTTCGAGTAAGAGTACTTGGGCCATGTCTATGTGTGCGTGAGCCCATAGGTTTGCACGCTTAAGGGGCTGGAAGCCTAATTCGGGTTGGACCCGAATTAGACTAGGTTTAGGGTTTTCTAATGGGCCTCCAACGTGGGAGCTCATTAGGACGCCTATATAAGAAAGGGGAGGGCACGGGGTGAGTTAGTCGATCCACGCCTTTTGGCAGCCGCGATGAGTTAGTCGATCCATTCCTTTTGGCAGCCGCCATCGCCTCCCCACGCTCGCGCCTTCTGCTCCTCGCGAACCTAGTAGTCCGGAGGTGCAACGCTTCCTCCCTGCATGTGTGGGACTCCTCAAAGTTGCTGCATCTGGAGCACAAGGACGAACCACGCGAAGGGGACGCTAAGATGGACGACCTCGCAACTGCACGACACTGCTATGACGTGCACGACTACATCGAATCGCTTCCGCTGCACCTGCGTGTCTAGTAGTAATCCCGTGATCTATAACTAGCACTAGTTCCTGGGTTTATGGGGTCAAAAAATTTTGTTTTTCGGCTCGCGTAGCATCCTCATAACCCTTCAGAGAGTAGGATCAGCTTTGCCTATTTCAAAGCCTTATTTGAGCAAGAATTCCTTAAGGCATTCATACCATGCTCTTGGTGCTTGCTTAAGATCATAGAGCGCCTTATGGAGCTTGAATACATGATGCGGAAATTTTGGATCTTCAAATCTAGGTGGCTGCTCGACATAGACAAGTTCTTGAATAGGGCCATTGAGGAATGCACTCTTCACATCCATTTGATATAGCTTGAAATCATGGTGGGCAGGATAGGCTAGAAGCATTCGAATTGCTTCAAGTCTAGCCACCAGTGCATATGTCTCTTCAAAGTCCATGCCCTCTACTTGAGTGAACCCTTGAACAACCAATCTTCCTTGTTTCTTGTCACCACACCTTGCTCATCTTGCTTATTTCGAAAGACCCACTTGGTGCAAATCACATTGTTGTTTGGTCTGTCCACCAAGGACCATACTTGATTTCTTTCAAAGTTTTTGAGCTCGTCTTGCATAGCCATCACCCAATCCGGATCATCTAGTGCTTGCTCAACCTTGAGTGGTTCCAAAGAGGAGACAAACGAGTAAAATTGACACAAGTTTGCTAAATGTGAACATGTAGTTACCCCCTTTCGAAGACTCCGAAGTATGTTATCAACGAGATGATCTCTTTGAATTGTTTGCCTCAATCTTGGGTGCTCTGTGGCTTCTTGTTGATCTGCTTGGTTGTCATACTCATAATCTTAAAAGATAGGTTGTAGGTTGCTTGGTCGAACTGGTGTGCTACTTGCTGCAGCATCTTAGAGTGGAGCGGCAGTGTCGCTGTCTGGTGCGGCAATGCCGGAGTCCAGCACTGCTACTGGACAGGGCAACACTGCTGCTCTTTCTTCTGTAGAACCTCGGGCGGTAGCTTTAGCAGTTTGGGGTTCCACCTCTGTGGCCTTTTCTTCTTGTGGTCTTATGCCACTAATGGCCATTTGCTTGATTGCTTCACAAGGTGGTTCCTCATTACCTACAACACTTTGATCAATTTTCTCTACTTGAGAGCCATTAGATTCATCAAATGCCACATCTATCGCTATTTCAATTTCCCCTATTGTCTTGTTGAAAACACGGTAGGCATGCTCATTTGATCCATAACCAAAAAGAAACCTTCATCAACTTTAGGTGCAAACTTAGAGGTTTTGGGTTTCTTGTTAAGTATGAAACATTTGCACCCAAACACTCTAAAGTAAGACACCTTTGGTTTGTTATCGGTTAATAGCTCATATGAAGTCTTCTTCAATATCTTGTGCAAGTAGAGACGGTTGATTGCATGGAAAGCGGTGTTGACGACTTTGTCCCAAAAGATATCCGAAGTTTTGTACTCATCTAGCATTGTCCTTGCCATGTCAATGAGTGTCCGATTCTTTCTCTCTACCACACCATTTTGTTGAGGGGTGCATGGAACTAAAAATTCATGCTTGATGCCCTCATCATTAAGAAATTCCTCCACTTGAGTGTTCTGGAATTCGGTTCTATTGTCAATACAAACTTTCTTGATTGGAAACCTGAATTCCCTTTGTGCTCATCTAATGAAGGTCTTCACCTTTTCTTGCACTTGTGCCTTATCATACATGAAGAACACCCAAGTGAAACGAGTAAAATTATCAACAACGACTAAACCATGTTTGTTACCGCCAATGCTAAAGTAAGCCACCGGTCCAAAGAGATCCATGTGAATTAGCTCCGAAGGTTGCTTGGTGGAGATAATGCTCTTTGGTGGGTGAGGTGCACCTACTTGCTTTCTGGCTTGACACGCGCTGCAAATCCTATCTTTCTCAAAATGAATATTTGTTAGTCCAAGGATGTGTTCATCTTTTAGGAGTTTGGCCAAGTTCCTCATACCAACATGAGCTAGTCGGCGATGTCATAGCCAACCCATGCTAGATTTTGCCACTAAACAAGTCTTAAGCTTAGCTTTACTTTTGTTGAAATCAACTAGGTAAAGCTTTCCCTTCAAACAACCTGTAAAGAAAATAGAGGAATCCTCCCTCATAAAGACTTCAACACCCTTATTTGTAAAGAGACAATTGTAGCCCATCTCACTTAATTGAGAAATAGACAACAAGTTATAACTTAACGAACTCACATGTAAAACATTAGTGATTGAATGGTCAAGAGTTATAGCAACGTTACCAAGACCAATCACTTCCCCTTTTGAGTTGTCACCAAAGATAATAATCTCACTTGAGTTGGAAGTTGGGGAATATGATGAAAACATACTCTTCTCTCCGGTCATATGATTTGTACATCCACTATCAAGCACCCAACTTGATCCACCAGAGGAGTATGCCTACAAAATAGATTTACTTCCTAGATTTAGGTCCCCAATTGATCTTGGGGCCTTGCATGTTAGTGATAAGTATTTTAGGAACCCAAACATTCATGCTCCTTTTATCATGAGCTTCATCCCCAACAAAGTCTGCAATGACATTACCACGGTCATTGCATCTCCACACATAGCATGAGGATAAGCTCCCTTGAGGTGACCTTGCCTTTGGTTGATGGCATACTTGTTTTTGACCACCCACATTGATTCTTTTCGTTTCTATGAAACCTGTTTTTGCCTAGGCACCCTCTTGGCATGGACTTGGGTTTGATCAGCCGAAACATTGATAGCCTTCCCTTTAGTGGGGCATGGCACTGCCGCTCTGGAGGCTGGCACTGCTGTGGTTTGTGCAGGCTGATCTGAACCAATGTGTCCCTTCCTCTCAAACTTTTTTGACGCAAAAGACTATGGGGGAGATCCCCACAGTAAGAATTTATAAATAAAAGGGGCAAGGAGTTACAAACCTACAAACCTGAAAATCAGCTAAAAGCATCTAACCAAAAATAGAAGGAAGAACTAAGGCTATCTTTGAACCTTATCGACTGAAGAAGACATTGCTAGAAAAGCTTCCAAAGTTCCCAAGCTGCAATCGCCGTGATCTCCGTGAAGAGGCCCAACTGAGAAGTTGTTGCAGAGGCTTCTAGCCTTTCAGATAGAGGCAGACTCAAATCCCAGTGGATGTTAAGCTTGTTCCAGCATTGTCTAACAAACGGACAGTCAAAGAAGAGATGCTCAATGTCTTCATCTATCTGAAGATTGCACATTACACAGAAATTATCCCCTTGGATGTTTAATCGCCTTCGACGTAACATAACTTTTGTGTTGAGTCTGTCTTGCATCACTAGCCACACAAAAAATTTAACCCTGGGCGTACAGCGAGCCTTCCACAAAACTTTGAAGCACCGTGGTGAGATGAGACCCGAAAATACTTGCTTGTAAAACTTGTTTGCTGTAAATTTGGGTCCCCAGATCATCTCCCATTTATCAGTAGCATTGTTGTCATAAGTTACTGTCTCCAGAATAGCTTGCAGATCTTGTAGCTCAACATATGCTAGTTCAGACAAAGGCATGTCAAAAACATCCTTGAGGTCTGATTGTGCAGCAAACATCTGAACTGAGATGTCTTTGTTTTTGGCAAAAGATTATAGCCTATTGAATTTTGTTGCCAAGATGTGATCTGACCACTGGTCTTCCCAGAAGGAGACGGTCGCACCATTGCCAAGATTGCAACGAGCTATCCCTCTGTATGCTATATGGAGTGTGAGGACATCTTTCCACAAAAAGGAGCCTAATTCTCTACAAAGATGGGGGACTTTCCCGAGATTGTATTTGTTCCAAACCAGTTTCACCCAAGGGATATTCTCTTGCATATAGAACTTATGGAGCTGCTTGGTTAACAGGGCGTCGTTCTGTAGAGCTAGATTGACAACACCAAGACCACCCTTGTCTTTTGGTTTTGTTACAGTTGACCAGGCCACAAGGTTTCCCCCCTTTGCCGAAACATCACTGCCCCTCCAGAGACATTGTTTTCTTGCACGATCAATGTTTTCAATGAACCCCTTGGGCACTTTGATGGTGCAGATGGTGTATGTAACAATAGGGGAGATTGCAGAATTCAGCATTTGCAAACGTCCTAAATATGAGAGCCATGTGGAAAGAGAGGACAGTATTCTTTCAACACGGTCCATGATCGACGTAAGATCTTCAATCCGCGGCTTTGTAGTACCCATTGGTAGGCCAGATAGGTGAAAGGGAGGGAACCTACTTGGCAACCCAGAGTGTTTTCCAGTAGATGCAGTTTGTCATTGCTAACATTTATTGGAAGAATTTGTGATTTGTTGAAATTGACTTTGAGGCCAGAGGCAGTTTCGAAACTATTCAGTAAAGATCTCAGAAAGTGCAATTGGCGTGCATCCACTTTCAGGATGAGCAGCGTGTCATCTGCATACTAAATGATTGGGAATTCACCGTTGTCACAGGGGATGGGTGCTTCTAGAAGTTGATGGGCTGCCGCTTGGTTCACCAGATGTTGAAGGAGCTCCGCAGCAATAACAAAGAGTAGAGGGGAGAGTGGGTCCCCTTGTCTCACCCCACGGTTACATTTGAAATTTTTTCCAGGTGTGCCATTTAGTAGGATGAATGAGGAGCCAGATGAAAGGAGGCATTAGATCCAGGTGATCCATCTCACCGGAAAACCCAGATGTTGAAGCATCAGGAGGATGGTTGAATGCTCTATGGTGTCGAAAGCCTTCTCAAAATCAAGCTTTAGAATGATAGCTTCCCTCCTTGATTGGTGGCATTGATGGATGTACTCAAAACACCATGCAAGATAGTCCTGGATGGATCTTGATCGAATGAAACCATACTGATTGCAGTGAATGAGCTTTAAGATAACATCTTGCAGTCGGTTGGCTAGAATCTTCGTTAGCAATTTGAGGCTCGTGTTGAGGAGTGAGATCGGTCTGTAGTCACTGGCCGTTTCAGGGTGGCTGACTTTGGGGATAAGTGTGATGTACGAAACATTCATACCCTCAAGGTTTGCCACACCATTATAGAAATCAGTGCATAAAGCAAAGAAATCATCTTTCACTAGATGCCAACATTTTAAGGAATCGGCCATTAAAACCATCTGGACCAGGAGCCTTGTCATTTGGCATCTATCTGACAATGGCCTCTATCTCTGTTTGTTGAAATGGTAGAGCTATACTATCTAGATTAGTGTGGGTTGGTATGATGGAGCTGAGGTTGAAAACCATTAATGGGTTGGAGGATTGACCCATTCGCTTCTTGAAAGCAATCAGCAATAAGGCCGCCTTGCTGTTATGATCCTGTACCCAAGTACCAGAGTCATTGAGGAGCTGCGGAATAGAGTTTCTTCTGTGGGACACCGTGGCCATGGCATGAAAGAACTTTGTACATTCATCTCCAAGTTTGATTCTGTTGACTGTGTATCTATTCCGCCAGTAAATATTCCTGGACTTTAGCAGCTTTGCAAGGTGGATTTGGACCATGGCTCTGAAATTTATTTCCGGAGTAAAAAGGAGCCTTTTTTCTTCTAGATTATCTAGGAAGAGGATAACTTTGTTGCAATTTGCTATCAGCAGAGACAGGTTGGAAAGGCTTTGACTCCATTTTTTCAAAGCATGCCTGAGGGCTTTGAATTTAGCTGTGATCAACATGGAAACTGATGAAGGCCTGTATATAGCATTCCAAACACTCATAACAGTTTCAAAGAAGCCTTCATGCTCAATCCAGAAGTTTTCAAAATGGAAGATGTTGGATCGAGGGATGGTAGTTTGCACCAATACATTGCAGGGCACATGATCTGAAGTACTTTTTGCAAGGGGGGTCACTTCGATGTTTGGAAAATCAATGGTCTAGTTTGGTGAGGTGAAGAACCAGTCAAGCTGTTGAAGAAGGGGATCATGTTGCATATTGCTCTAGGTGAAGGCTCTTCCTTTCGGTTGCAGTTCAACAAGCCCGAGGTGAGCAATTGCTTCATTGAAGGTGAAGGTGTCCAAAAGGTTTCCTCCAGGCTTGTTACGATTTTGTAGGGATCTGTAAAAGTTGAAGTCACCAAGGAATAGCCAATTGGACGTGTCTGGAATTGAGTGGCTTCTAAACCAATCAATGAACTCTGATCTTTCTGGATCATCGCAAGCACCATAAACCGTTGTTACCCGCCAGCAGTTTAGGTTATGGGTTGAAGTGAAATCTATAGTTATCCCAAAAGATCTCTTCTCTAATATAGCGCCCTTGAAGGTGGAGCTATTCCAACCAACCAAAATGCCACCCGAAGCTCCTCACGATGGGATAAAGTCGAAGCAATCAAACCGATTGGGAGCTAATTTCCTGACAAACACAGAATCAAAACCCTCTTTTTTTGTTTCCTGGAGGCAAAAAACTGAACATGCACTCTCTTCAATCTTGTTTCTCACCGCATCCCATTTCTCAGAAGCATTTACTCCCCTTATGTTCCAACACAGAATTTTCCAGCTTCTACAATTCATGTGAACGTGTCAAGGTTGGAAACAGAACTGTGACGACTAGCGAGCAAAGGTGTAGAAAAGGGCAGGTGATGAGGGCCAAAACAAAGAACTGTTTACTGATGAAAGTGTTAGGATGAGAGAAAACAAAAGAACACCGCAGCAAAGCGTTTAACATGTTCTAAACACTGATCAAGCAAGACAAGTTTGGGGCAGCTAATGAAAAGGCCCAACAAAAGCAAAACGGAGACGCAGCTCCCAAGCACCAGAGACAACTTTTATTCATTGATAGGAGTTTCTGAGGTCGGCACCATCATCAAGGCATCTTCTGACATCTCACCAGGAGCAATGCCGCAGTCAATTCCCCAGCTGCGAAGAAGTTCTTTGGGGATGGGACCAGCTTGACCAGTGGTCTCATCAATCAGGACCGTTGTGGGCTTCTTCCTTTTCTTGGATGGTTCTCCCTCAAGACGAATAGTTCTGACATGGTAGCCTAGCTTAGCATTTCTGATTCTACTGCTTCTGCGGATTGAGGAATCCACCACTGGAGCGGAGGTTGACGAGCAGGGAGGAAATGAGAGCTTCTGGATATTTCTCCTGTCCCTGATGGGCTGAGTCGGCGCCTCAAGGTCACAGTCTGGACTAAGCTGCAAAGTGTTCTATTCATGATAAGAGGGGCATGCACCATCTGAAGGAGGAGCAGACAGCACTAGGCACCTGTTATCCTGAGGGAGCTGCTCATGGCTTGCTACAGAACTAGCTGCTTTCGGCCTCCTCGAGTAAACCCTATGAATTTTGCTAGCAGAGGACTGTGAAGTAGTTTGAGGTTGTGTGGATTTGTTCATGTCAATACAAGCCGAAAAAATCTCCAAATCTATGGCCGCCCCTGTGGGCTTCCAGGGAGCAATGTCCAGGCCATTAGGCATGAAAACCTCATCCACCCGAGAAAGAGTGGTGATTGGACTGAAGAGGCCTCTCACTTTAGACAGACCAGGATGCGATTGCAATGCAAATCCTAGGATTACTATGCCGTTGTTGACCATCTGATAGCTTGAAGATTGGATCGGCATTGGGGCCACTGCGAGGTCAACCTGAAGATCAGAATTAGAGCCACGGAGGAAACTGAGATCAGAGCCAGAGAGGTCTAGATTGATCACATCTTGAGGCTTCAGAGGGTGCTGCGGTGGCTGCATCAGGCCTTGATTCTGCATTTGTTGGACTGCCTATTCCCAGACAGGCCAACCCTCATTGTTCCCTGCCTGAGCTGCTGGAGCCACATCTCCATGCTGAGGATGGATCGGGTGCTGATGATCCTGATGCTGATGCTGCTGAGCACCTTGAACTCCATGGTTGGGGTTGGCCCCTTGGTGCTCACCTTGCCAGTCCGGTGGGATTGGATTTGCTCCTAAACAGGGAGCCCAAAGTCAGGGTGAGGCTCACCATCGAACGGCACAGGGTCTTCTTCCCCTTGAAATTCATCTGGGAACTGCCCATTCAGGATATAAACCGGGACAGACCAAGATCGGCCAATGCCCCCCATGATCGATCCTCTTGACACCACCAAACTTTGCGGGATAGTGTTCGGGCTGAGGAGGAGCACTCTAGCCAGAATACATGATTTGTTGTTGTTGACATACCACGCAAGAACTCTTCCAAATGGAGCAACTGCTGCCTTGATGAAAATGTCCGACTGGAAATCAAGCGGGAAGGCGAGGAACATGATCCAAGCAATTCTAGTATAGGCACAGAAGCGGCTATTGATACCCTCATCATGATTGACTACCCGGATGATCCTGTTATGAAAGTTCATTGGGCTTTCACAGACCAGCTGATCTCTTTGAGGGACATTGGCAAGTCTAATCAAACCAAGACCTAGCGGCGATAGGTGATGTGACAAGACACGTAACCTCTGCGTGTCCTCCAGGAAGTGTACCACCATCGTGAGGAAGGGCATGAGTTGGTTCGCCGCTGCCGACATCGGTTGAATGTCGATGATGGCGTAGTCTTCATGGTCATGAGTTGGTTCTTTGCCCAAAGCCACCCGACCTCTTGCAGGACGATCCCAGCCATGATCAACAGTAAGCCCCACCAGCAGGTAAGGCGTGGGGTTTACTGGGAAGTTGGTCATGGATTGTGTGGAGGTTTTTGCAGCTTCACCGCCACCAAGCTGGGAGGCAATGGGATTTTCTGGTGAGCAGAGTTCTGGAGTGATGGGCAAAGGCAGATTGGATGGAATTGCGCCGATCAGAGAAGGCGAAGAGGCCAGAGTTGGGTTGCTAGAATCGAGGCATCCGGGATTTTCTGTGGATTTGTTGCCAATCTTTTCTTCCAAAAAAGGCAAGTGACGCTTAGGCTTCCAAAGGAAAACTGGCGGTGCTGAGGTTGATATAGGCATGATTGAATGGGCCTTGGCCCAACAAACCTTTTTCACATGACTGGGCTTCAAGCTGTGGAGACAACGGATTCGGTAGTGGCATGAGGGTCGTTGGTGGCCCAGGACCAGGCACTTACTGCAATGTTGGGCTAGAATTACGGAATTTGAATTTGAAACTGAAATCCTAACCTGCTGAAACCGCCTTGATCATCGGTCGCTCAGGAACAGGACAAGAGCCAAGGGCCGGTTGGCCGAAGCTAAAAAAATTTGGCTACTCAGTATTGAATCGTGTGATGAAAGAACCAAAGCAAATCGTGTTCAGAGACTCAGATTTGTCCAAGGAGGCCGAAGACTCTGATCTATCCAAAGGAGGCTCTGAGCCATCATAGGAAGAAATTAGGTTCTTTGCAAAGCGAACTCGCTTGGGATTCTTGGCAGATCTTGCCATTCTTTCTTTCTTTTTTTCCTCACAAAGGACAGATTTTGATAGGACCTTAGTCCAGTCTTTCTCTTGCTCAATCTCCCACTTACGTTTCTCTTGTTCCCAGTGCGGAGTGCCATTATTCTAGAGATGAAAGTACGCATCAAGAGAGGGGTGATCACCCTTCTGAGCTTGTAAATCTCAAAACCCACACTTTTAGAGAAAACCAAAAGCGTGAAATGGTTTGAACTTAAGAACTTGACATGAAAATTGGCAGCCCATCCCCCCAAACAAGATTGCAACATAAGACTGATCGAATCCTCTGTCAGACAGAAGAGGAATCTCCGGAAAGTGACAAGAAGGAAGAAAGAACCAGAGGGAGAGGGGAAGGGATGGTGCACCAGGGACTTGAGACAAGCACGGATCTCATCTTAGAAAGCCAGACCAAGATCGAAATCCAGGCGAGAGGCAAGGTCCGAAGAGGAGCCCATGATGGCGCGAGGGGAGCTCGATGCTCAGGAGGATCCATGGCCGCCAGAGAACGGTGGAGGGGTGGAGGTGGCGGTGGCGGTGGCGTCGGCGGAGGGAGAGGGCGCTGCATCGCTCACTAAGCCAAGATCACTAGCCAGTGTGCTAGAATACATTGAGATCCTTCCTCTCAAACTTGACACACTCAATGCTTTTTACTATTTTTCTACCATTGGTCTTTCCATCTTTTGTGTGTCCAAGCCCATCCTTGATAGATGGATGCCTTCCTTCCTTGTATTGGATTTTCTTTGGCTCAACTTTGTCGTTGTCATGATTACTAGCAGCTGATATGACATTGTTGAGTCTTGCTATTTCTTTTCTCATGGCCTCCATGTTGGCAAGGTTAGTGGAATAAACATTCAAATCCAAATTGTAGCATTTTCCACAACCTTGACTAGTGGAAGGAGAAGAGGCATCATTTGCTTTAGGGAGATGTGAGTTGCTCTCCCAAAGAAGGTTATATTGTGCCTCAAGCTCTTGATGCTTTTTAACTAAGCCATAATGCTTTTGCTTGAGGTCACTACATTCCTTCCTAGTGAGAGCATGAGCCTCTTGTTCCTTGGGCAAGGCCTTGTTCAAAGAGCTCACCTCACTCCTCTCTAATGCAAGAGCTTCCTTACTAGCAATATAAAGATTCTCTTGTTTAATAAGAGTCTTTTCTCTAGATGCTAGCTCAGCTTTAGTGACCTCTAGTTCTTCCATTAGGTTAGCAATGAAGAGTTTGGTCTTGTTATCCAAATTTTTAGTTAAGTTATCAATTTCTTCATCACTAGATTCATCATCACTAGAGTAATCACTTGTATCACTACTAGAGATGTCATTGGGGAGAGGAGTTTGAGGTTTATGTACCTTCTCACCGTTTGCCATGAGACAAATGTGAGGGGAGCAATCATCATCATCGGACATGTTTTTGAAGAGCTTGGGTGTGGTTGATGACTTGTGAATAGCAATGGTTGCAACATTCTCATCATCATCACTTGAGCTTTCCACCATCAAGTCCCATTCATGCCCAATGTGTGCTTCACCCACATATCTCTTGCTCTTCTTGTGGTCACCCTTGTCTTCTCTTTTTCCCTTGCCAAACTTGTTTTCTTTCTTCTCATTTGGGCAATCAGCTATGAAGTGTTCGGTGCTACCACAATTGTAGCAAGTTCTTGATTTCTTGTTTGGGAACCTTCTCTTCATGAGCTTGTACCCATTCTTCTTTAGGCCCTTATTGAATCTTCTCATGAATAGAGCCATGTCATCTATATTCTCAAACTGCTCACCATCACTATCACCATCACTTGATGTTGTAGCTTCGGGTTCATGCTTGATAGACTTGGTTGCTTGAGCTTTGCTTTATGAAGCTTGCTTGCTGTTTTTAGGCCAGCTAGGAGCTGATCTCTTGCTGCTCTTGTTGGCTTTGAGAGCCACATCCTTGATCTTCATTCCTTTCATCCTTGCTTTCAACTCACCAAGCTTCTTACTCTCAAGTGCTTCTTCTCTTTGCAAATCAAAGGTCATGATTCTTCCAAGTAGATCACTTGGTGTGAAGTACTCAAACTTTTTCTTGTCTCTAATCAATTTCACAACGGTCTCATTCCTTGGTGAATAAGCTTCTAGCATAATCTTGACAACCTTGTGATCATTGACTTCTTCACCACCAAGTCCTCTAATCTTGCCAACTATCACCATCAATCAATCAAACATCTCTTGTGTCCCTTCACCTTGCATGATCACGAACCGGTTGAGCTTGGCCATCAAGAGATCAATCTTGGACTACCTCACTTTGCTTACACCTTCATGTGCAAGGTGCAGAGTATCACAAAATTTCTTGGCAACCTCCAAGCCCATCACTTTGTTGTACTCATCACCATCTAATGCACTTAGCAAGACACTAGTGGCTTGAGCATTGAGTTGTATGCAATGAAGCTCGGTGGTTGTGGGGCTTGTTGGATCAACCGAAGGCTCACATCCCTTGTGAACTATCTCCCAAGCACCAGGGTTAAGATCTACAAGATAATCCTTCATCAAGTGTTTCCACTTGGCAAAGTTTGTCCCATCAAAATGAGACAACTTGCCCGCGGGTACATGAAAGAGAGGCTTGTGATCATTGTTTGAAATAGAAGAATAGTTGAAGGATACAACTACATATTTCTTGCTGCTGTCCTCCTTCTTTTCCACTTTTCTAGCCTTAGAAGCTTGATATGATGCGTCATCATCACCGTCGGAGCTGCTAGACTCAACAACAACTTGTGAGGCTTGCTCCTTGCTCTTCTTCAATTCTTCTTCCTTTGTCTTGAGCTCTCTCTTCACCTTTCTCACTTCTCTTCTATGAAGCTTTTCAGCTAGCTTCAAGCTCTTTGCTTCATTGTTTGCATCTTCTTCCTTTTTATTATGCTTTCCTTATCTTCTTAGCCTTCTTGCTTCTTTCCTTCTCTCCATCGGATATATTAGCAGCTGGAGTGGTCAAATACTTATCCGAGGATATACTTTCACTACTGTTGTCAGTGGAGTGTATGTCCATCTCCTTTGGATCAACATGTTGGACTCCACCCTCTTGCAAAGCCATACCTCACGCGGTTAAGCGTTGTGAGAGGTAACGAGGATCTGATACCACTTGTAAGGACCTGCTAAGCCTAGAGAGGGGTGAATAGGCCTATTTAAAATCCACTTGCAAAACTTGTTAATCCACAGGCCCGATAGTGCTGCTCTGGAGCCCGGCACTACTGCTCTGCCCGATACTACTGCTCTGGAGCACGGCAGTGCTGGCTAGTCAAAACAGAACTATATGTAATTAAAAACTGAGGATCAAATGGAAATTCTACTTGAATGGAAACCTTCCTAGAAGTGTTAGGAACCTGCAGCACCACTTGGAACTTGGTAGAAACACTCCCACTAAGTAGATCAGGACAAAACCTAGAAATCAACTTGAGAGCAATATATATATCAAAGTAAAACAAGCAAGCACAAGTTGACACAAGGATTTATCCCATGGTTCAGCTCACCACTAAGGCTTGCCTAAGTCCACAGTGTTGAGGCTTGCCACTAAGGCTTGGAGCCTTGCAACTCCACCTCGGTCTCAAGTCAAGAGAGCTAACTCTTGAGATGAGGGTAATCTTACTAACTCAACGGTGGTGTTACAAACCTCCCTAGGCTGCCACAAGATGAGGGCAAGCTCTAGGACGACGCGCTAGCCGGCTAGGAGCAAGCTCCAAGAGTAACAAACTCAAACCGCCAGCCACCACACGAACCAAATGCTTGAAGGAAGTAGTAGATCCGGAGGAGAAGCTTCTGCTGAAGCTTGGAGGCTCAAACTCTCAAAGATTTGAGTGGAAATCAATGGAGGAGAGTTTGGGGAGCTCCAAGGAAGAGAGAGGAGCGAAGGAGAGCTTCTCTGCTGTTCTTCACGAGTGTCTGAGTGGAATGGTTGAAGGTGACCGTTGGGGAAGAGAAGGGATAAGGTTATACCCTTTATCTACCAACGGGTCGCGGCACTGCTGCCCTGAGGCGCGGCACGTCCGGCCAGACTGAAACAGCAAGTAATAAGAATCTTTGTTGCTGGCTGTTTAGTCAAAGTATATGTATGTGGAGGTGTATGATAGATAGAAATAACATTTGGTTCACTTATTGGCATGTGTGTTGACTCCCTCTTAATAGTTGGGCATAACCTAACTCAAATTCAAAATACAAATGAAATAAAGTCCTTTGAGCTTGTTGCCATACACTTTTGTAATTGGAGGGGTCCACCAACCTATTCATCAACCTCCTTAAGTTTAACCTGCTTGTCATCTCGAAGAGTCTCATTAGTTCTCTAATTATGTTGTCATGTCACCAAAACCCACTTAGGGCTTGATTGCACTTACATGTTACTTATGAGTAGATCTACAGTTTAAAAAAATTGTTTGTAATTTTTGTGATACTTTTGTGTAGAACTTTAATTATTTCCCTAAATAGAAGTAATCTTGAAAATGCATTATTAATTATGTATAGCTCCTAAAAATGTAGTTCCAATTTTGTTAGGCTACTTTTTGTAATGTACTACCTATGAAAATTCTATGGATGCTATGTTATGTACACAAGAATGAGCCTAGGAATTAAGTGGTTTAAAGGCTTAATGTAGTGAAACTTCTAGTAAATAATTTATAAGGAGATTTTTTATGACTGCTCTTTTGCTAAGAAGTTTCTAAGAAAAATAAGAAATCTGTTGTTTGACACTTTTCCCTGTTGTAACTATTTCTTTCATTATTTAATCATATTTCTTGTTATTTTTGTACAACAAAGAATAAGCACAATTATAACCTGAAAAATTTATAGTAGAGTATATTCGTTAGTATGAGTATACCGTAATTTTTTGAGATTTTTGGAGAATTTAAGATTAGGGGTTTCCATATGGATCAAATTTAAGTTAGTACAATTAAAAAAATCAAAATAACTAATTTGAGGAAGGGAATCCTTGGTGTATCTTTGAAGCTTGTATGATTGGTAGTAGTTGATAAGTGTTGTGTAATACGACAAGTATCTAAGGATAGGGTACTCTATACAGGAGAAGAGATATGCACACTCGGTCAAATGAGCACGAATTAATCTGTCCACCCCGGAAATCTTGCATAATCTCCATTCATCATCTCATGCATTGCTTTTGTACCTTAGTAACATATGCATCACATAATAGAGGATCGCAGGAGGAATTGACAGACCAAAATCTCACGGGTTAATGTTGATCGAGCCAGAAGCCCCAGGACTAGAAGTGTCAGAAGAACTACTCCCGATGTGCCCTAACCATCAAGCCAACACCTTCAAGAAAGGCAAGCCCCGGACCATTTTAACCCGACAGTTTGCAACTAAATTAATTGAGTCCTTACTTGTTTATGCATTACGTATAGGAGTTGATTGATACTGTTGTTGCATACAATTCTACACCTTGAATTCGTTATCTTTGTATCCTTGATACCATGGTAAAACATAATAGATCATATGCTTAGCCCTTCTTAGACTATTATAAAGTCAGTGATCTCCTATCATGTACGACCTGATGTGACACGCAGAGGGTGTTGAAAAGTCTATCAAGAAATTGTGAGGCAACAATGGAAGGTTGAGAAATTGTCCGGACAAAGGAGAGCGGCAACACCCATGTGAGCTGTGCACCGTGGGCTGCTATTATTTGGATGTGTCCACTTAAGGGCTGATCGTGTGGCATCCGTCTTGTCATGTTGAATGCAGACTCACATTTAGCTGGTTGGATAACTCGTTCCGACCGTGAAGCTAGTGTACATTCCGGCCAGGACTAAGACCCAAATGCGCTATACTATGGAAGAATCAGGGGAGACGGGGTAACAAAGAATAAGTCCAAGGGTCGGCTAGTCGGCCGACTAGTCAAAGTGGCACTGGCTGTCATGTAACCCAGGTACTTGGCGGTTGCGACTTGGTCTGTGACATCGAAATATGCTTCTAGTGATCTGTAGCGACCGTGGCAGGTGAAGCTCGGTTTGTGTGAGGAATAACCCTCTAGCTGGATAGGAATTCGATTCGAATCGCGGTCTCTCCCCGTTAGTGAGAACTTGACTTGAGCTATGTCTATTGTGGGATGAATTGATGAACTGAAACAGGTACTATGATGATATATAGATGGACCAGAAGGCTGACTGGTTATCATTGTTTGCTTAATCAAGTGTATGCTTAGTATAGGTGCTAACATAGTGATTGGTAATTATTAATAAAACCCGGCTAATGGTCTTAATGAAAGAACTTGTACTAGATAATGCTTTTAGGAAAAGTATTGAGTCAGCCTCCTAGATAAAGCTTGCATAATCCTTGGTATCTTTTATTTTAGTTTATGACGGGTAAGTCTAGCTGAGTACATTCTCGTACTCAGGGCTTTGTTCCCATTTTGTTGCATATGGTGAGATGTACTTCGGATACTGCATCAACTGTCTCTACCCTGTTATGGGCGACAACTAGGACTAAGGGCAATGGTCACCTCTAGTATCTTATCTCTTGCTTTTGGAGGATGGACTAATACCTGGCACTAAGAAAAACTATTTGCTTCTACTACTGTATTAAGACTCGAATTGTAATGACTACCCCGTCACTCTGATGTAATGTTGTTTTATTCGAACTAGATGTAATATGTATTAGTACCACCAAACAGTTATGTTACACCTGCAGGCACTAGACGCGTCCGATGCATACTGTTCTACGCGCATGTCACACCGGACGCTAGCACCGGACGTAGTCGTCCCTATGGGCCAGAGTCCGGTGGTCTAGGGTTTCCCGCTTGGTGTGTGAGCACTGGATGCTCCGAGCGTCCATTGGGGTAGCACTTGACGCATTCGGTGCTCCTGGGAGCTCTCTAGAATCACATCGGACGCCGTCCACCGGAAGCAGCGTTCTGGTGTGTTGTCCCGTCTCACTGTTTTGTCTGTTTCTTTCTCATTCAAACTCCGAATCAAGTACCTCTTGTTGCACCTCTTGTTGCATTGGATTCGTATTCACTCTGCGGACTTGATCAAATACTTTTGAGACCAGTTCTCAGAAGAATTTTTGGGTGTGCTCTTGCCTCTCCTCTCTAGTGGTTGACAACATCTCTTTCGGTGTTTCAGTTTGAGTTTGTGGCTTCCGGTAGATCCGCTTTATCTTTTGGTCATCACCAAAGGTATCCACCCTACCTAGGGTCATGATCTTACCGTGTGTGTTTGCTTGTTGGGGTAGTTTTGGGAAGAGTGTCCCGAATACTTCTCTGAAAAATTTGAGGCTCTCATTCATCCACCTCTAGTTGCCATTTTGGTCCTTCAACGCGGGTCCAAACCATCATAACATACAACGCTACCTACCTTGGAGTGAAGATAAAAAAAAACTCAAGCCAGAAACATGAGGCTGACCCAGGATGAATGCCTAAAGATAAATATAGAACATTAATACTGTTTTTTTTTCTGAAATTAAGTACGCTTAATTTGATCTTCTTATATGTCATATACTTGATTACATGTAGGTGCCTCCGCGGTGGCGCGCCTAGCATCTCTAGTGCGGGGCACTGATGGTGGACAAGTGGTGCATAGCCGAGTGGGAGGAGACGCACAACATATGCTTGGAGTGACGTTAGTTTGATGATGCCAAGTGCACCACACTATCAAAGCAACCTTAGCCTCAACAAATTCGTGCCTAGATTGGTATGCAAATTCATTTCTTTATTTTAACGCTCCATTTTGCATAAATTCTAATTATCTTGCTATTTTTTCACGGTCGTTGCACATGGGGGCCAACCTTGCTCTTGTTCAGAGCATGGCTCTAGCCCACAAAGGCATGGTCATGTCCGACATCGACTATAAACCAGACGACCTGCCCTTGGCTTACAACAATGCGACCATCCACAACCGTCTCGGTGAGTGCACATCAATGGCAAGGGCGGACCATCACTTGGCTCCATCACTTAATATTATACCATCCTATCTCAAGTCTACGCTTAAAGAAAATAGGTTAGTACTTAAGGTTTCATCAATTACTCAAAATCAACCTAGGGCTTTTAGATATCTATATGCACTTATGTATTACTTGTGGTGGTAGATATATGTATGAACTTGTGGATTACTTGTGGTTCTCGATATCCATATGAACAAGCTGTGATGCTTATTGTGATATATATGTTATATATATGTGGTGATCTTGCCCAAATGATTAAAACACCTAGAGTTTGATCACTTTGCCGTGTGCTACACTCGGCAAAGTGTGCCTTTGCCGAGTGTTAAGATCAAAACACTCACATAAAGTGTAGATTCTATGCATTCTGGGAACATCATTTGTTGAGTGTTGTGTGTTTTGCCGAGTGTCATGGTAAAAGCACTAGGTAAACTATACAGCTTTGCCGAGTCTTTTACTTTGACAATCGACAAAGTCGTCGTGCACTTCTTCTAAGGCACTTGGCAAAGACTAAACCTCTACCGAGTGTTTTTCCGTCTTGGCACTCTCGGCAAAGATGTCGTCGCCATCTTCTTGCCGTCCATGCTACTTTTTTTGCCGAGGGATGACTGAGCACCCGGCAACGGTTTTGCTGAGTGTCCGACAAAAAGCACTCAATAAAGAGTTGTTCGCCGTCAAAATCTAGACCGAGTGAGATTTGCCGAGGTTGGCACTCGACAAAGTTTTTGCTGATTGTTTTTCGAGCTTTGTCGAGTGCCACTGGCGCTGGATTCGGGTGGTACCAGATCTTCCTCGGCAAAGATGTTGTTTGCCGAGTGTCCGACATAATACAATCGGCAAACTATTACACACTCGACATATAGCTGGATTCCGGTAGTGTAACGAGTAGTGGATGTCATTGCATTAAGAAAGGCAAACACAGTACAAGTTTCAAATACAATGCCTGACTTCTCACACAGGATCTCATCGTAAAGTATAATGATGAAATGTCAGCAAACGCTACTATATCGATGGACGTAAAAATACAGCAAAACGAAACGCCCTGCAATCTAATATTACAATGCTCTAAATCAGGGAAGGCAGACAACGCCCAGATATATGCGTATTCTGCACCACTGCCTGCACACACACACATATATATAAGTGTGGATTTTCTACACACAGATGGTAGCTACCCTCTAGAGGTGGTAGATACGCATACCTTAGATCGTTGCCACGTGGCACTATAGGCAGCTGGATTATAGTGTATCGTTTTGGCAAGAATGTACATTGTTTATCCGTGTCTGGCTTGATTTGGTATAATGGACCATGCTAGCAGGCACACATGTTACAACCTCTTCTCATTGATGGGCGGACCCCACCAGGATTGGAGTGCAATACAAAAAATCGCCGGCCTCTCCGGCCTGCACCTCTTTTTTCAGTCTCCTAGTGACTTTGACAGACGCTTTGTTTTTTTACAAGAAACACTGTCAGATACTTTTTGTCAGGGACCACAGCAACAAGCCTGTGTTAACGGCATGTGAGATGAGATGTTTGTTTAATAGCTTAAGTATGCGATAATATTCTATAAACCACATAACTAATCCGCATGCATCCAGAGTTTTGGTTTTGGCATGCACTTGGATGATTTACGAAATTTGAATGGCCATAGATTCTAAGCAGTTTATCAATTTTGTGATCTGTTTGTACTATAAACAAAAGTTGTACATGGACCCCACATTTGAAAGTTTATCAAAACATAACCATAATGGATCTCATTTTGTTCGGGACATTAATTTTTCGGAGATATTACTTTTTGAAAGTATAAAGAAATCCACTCTCACAGTGACACGTATGGGGAAGAGAGTAGTTTGGCTGCACTGTACTTCACTGCATTGCTGGCCACCAAGCAAACTTCAATCTGCATGTGTGTGTCAGTGCATGTGTGTGTTGTTAGGAGGGGGAGCTACCATTCATAGGTGGTAGAATACATAGGTTGTAGAAAATTATTTTATATATATATATATATATGAGATGCCCGGCCGGTCCACTTGGCTGAACGCAATTGAATTTGGAAAAGTGAAACGGGATAGGAAGAACTACTAGTGAACTAGATGATGTTGATCATCATATCAGGAATCAGATAACATGCATGAAAATAATGGATGCTCATCAGACCATCAGACCAGGCATGCCAGGGCCTCGACGCTGCCCTTTGCGGTGCCCTTGGCGTTGTTGCACACGGCCATGGTCTTGTTGTTCTTGCCGGCGTACTCCACGTTGACATCGATGAGCGACACGCCGCTGCACGGCTGCGACTCCGAGCAGAGCAGGCTGATGGCCTCTGGCGTGGACGACGTGCCAGTGATGTTGCGGAACGTGACGTCCTTGACGATGACATGCGAGGAGTTGCTCTGCTTGCCAGGGCACACCTTCTGGGGGCAGAAGTACTGGTCGATGATGATGGGGTTCGCCACCTCCTCCATCCTGATGTTCTCGAAGGTCAGATGTGACGCCGTCAGCACAGACTCGGCGTCCTCGTATGACTTGATGCGCACACCATTGGTGGTTTTCTTGAGCACGCAGTCCCGCACCGTCACGTCGGTCACGTCCTTCTCATCCTTGTAGCGTCCTAGGCAGCCGATGCTGATGCCCTGCCCGGGGCCGCAGATGATGTTGTTTACTATGACGCCGTCGCTCCCGGGGCCGATGGAGATGCAGTCGTCGCCGGTTCCGATGGTTGAGTTGGTGATGCTAACCTTGGAGGACTCTCCGACATGGACGCCATCCGTGTTCTCAACGTCCCCGGGCGCGGTGATGTTCACGTCCTTTACCGTGATGTTCTTCGAAGCGTCGATGTTGATGTGGAAGAACTTGGAGTTGAGTAGTTTGATTCCGGAGACAGTGCCGTTGGTCACGTAGAACAGCACCAGTGTCTGCACCACACATCACGCGGTCACGCACGTGCACATATACATATATGCGTTCAGTATATAAACGGCGGGTCCGTACGTTGGGCATCGCCTTGACGGTGTCAGTCTTGGTCTTGGCATAAACGGCGGTGCCTTGGCCGTCGAGGGTGCCCGAGCCGGTGATGACGATGTTGTCGACGTGCGACACCTCGATCCAGCTTGCCTTGTACTTGGCCAGGTCGTTGGATCCCAGCAGGGTGCCATCGAGCTGGATGGTGATGGGGCCCTTGCACGGGCCAGTGAAGTTGAGTGGGCCGACCAGGTAGTCGCCCTTGGGGATGAGCACCGTGGCGCTTCCGGTCGCTCCGCATGCTGATGTCCACGCGTCTTGGACCACCTGATAATAAATCATTCAGCGCAAGCATGCATTAATCACCACTGTCAGCAAGAACGACATCATGTATATCCATCAGATCAGCTCCATATCTGATCTGCAACGCCGCACCATATATGGATTCGTTGATTCGAAGGTGTTAGGCACTTAATTATTTACAGTGACAGAACCAGCAAATTGTGTATATATATATATATACTAATGTAAGTAGTCATATAATTATAGTTTTTGTTATGACAACGTATAAAAGCAACTCTTTCTCCTTCCATTACTGGGCTGTGGATCGATGAGGAGGGTCTTAAATTTTTTAACTGCATGGGGAGACCGTGACCCTGCTGGCCCTCTAGTTTGGTCCCTGATTATTTACCTTTGTGGAGTCCGTCTTGCCGTCGCTGGTCGCGCCGAGCTTGGCAATGTCGACTGTCCCACTGGCTTCAGCCGCCTTTGCAGCGCCCTCCAGAGCTGCGGTGCCTCCAGATGTAGAAGGGGCTGCCGCCGAGTCTCCCGTCTTTGCTCCGGTCCTTTTCGCTGTGCATACCGCACATACCACCGCTAGGGTGAAGAACACCCTGAGAGCAGCATTGCTTGCGGACGCCATTTCTCCTTGCTGTAGCTGGCTCTCCTCGCCGCTAGGGATATGGATGTTCCGGAAGATATCCTTGCTTGAGAGAGAGGAGCACCGTTTGCTATGTATACGAAATGACCGTCTGGCCTTTGCTATTTTGAGGCAATGCTTGAATAGGGCACTCCTGTCCTCTGGTTTTTACAGGTTGTTGACCAACTCCCGTTTCTAAGCTCCAACTGATGCGGATACTGGAAAATGCAACCTCATGACGTTTTACCAATCGTGTATTAAGAGATGTGTGCTAGTCTCAGCTGGCACTGGCATATTGTGAATTTTTGTGCACATGCAAATTTCCTTAGTTGATTCTATTTACAAATGATATTCTAGTACATCAGATCCTACAAATGGGTAAATAAGATTACGTCTATAAAAAAAGAAAAACAAAACAACAACCAAATGTTTTAAGGAGCACCAGCATCAGCTCATGGCACAGCCTTAACTAACATCCAAAGACCGAGAGTTCATTACAGAGCTAAGGTTTAACCAACCAAAAACTGCAGAGCTCCAGCCGGAACTAGAGGTGCAAACGAGTGACCTTTAGGTGCACCTCTAAACCTCTTTAATTTAAGCATTTATATTACTTCTTCAAAAATTTTGAAAAGTAGTACAGATATTTAAACTAAAGTGGTTTAGAGGTGCACCTAAATGTTACCCTTTTGCACCGGTGCAAACGAGTGACCTTTAGGTGCACTACCTCTAAACCTCTTTAGTTCAAGTATTTATATTACTTCTCCAAAATTTTTGAAAAGTATTACAGATATTTAAAGTAAAGAGGTTTGGAGGTGCACTTAAAGGTTACCCCTTTGCACCCCTACTAGAACAAACACAGTGACCTCACCCCTCCAACATATAAGCAAGAGTGCAAGACTACTTAGAACATACAAAACCCAGCAAAGGAACCACCTAGCACTACTACAAAATTGATTTTCCACGAAGGGCAAATTGGCTTTGGCGCAGCGGGCAAACCCGTCCGTCACCGTGGGAAGGTCACGATTAATTGTTGACTTCCCACAGCGGGCCACTTTGCCCGCTGCGGTTAACAGATTTCCCGCGGCGGGCACATTAGGATGCCCGTCGCGGTTAAACATTTAAAAAAATAAAAAAACACAAAAACCCACTGGCGAGCCAATTCTCGAGCCCGCCGGCGAGCCCATTCTCGACCCACACCGCTGAGGCTCCACGCGAGTGGCGCTGCCGCTCAGCGCTCCGCCGCCCGCGCGACCCTGCTCCGTGCTCCGCGCGCCGCCGCCCGCGCAGCTACTTCGCGCGCTGCCCGAGCCGTGGCCCCGTGAGCCGCCATCCGCACGCCGTGCGACCCGCGCCGGGGGCCTCGCGCGCCGCCGTTCGCACGCCGTGCGACCCGCGCCGGGGCCCCGCTGCTCCGCGCGCCCGGCCGCCGCCCGCCCGCTGCTCCGCGCGCCGCGCTCTGCGCGACCCGCGCCGCGCTGCTTCACACGCTGGTGAGGGAGAGAGAAGGAGTGGGAGAGCGAGAGGGAGAGGGAGGAAGGGAGTGGGAGAGGCTGGAGGCTAGTCGCGAGGTGGGGAGTGGGAGCGGCGCCTTGGGATGGGAGTGGTAAGTGACTCAAACCCTAAGTGCTCAATTTATACCAGTACCCACTATGGGCCTGGCCCTGGGCCTATTGGGCCTCAGCCTTTACCGTTGCGGGCCTTATATGATGCCCGTTGTGGTAAATTGATTTACCGCAGCAGGCATGTTAAGACGTTCGACGGACGTCTTAACATGCCCGCTGCGGTAATCAATTTATCGGAGCGAACAAAAATGCCCGCAACGGTAAATTGAAAAAAGACCGTCACGGAAAAGCATGAGATTTTTCGCAGCGGGCAAAGCAACTGTCTGCCACGGAGGGCTTTTAGGCAACGCTGTGGAAGCTCGATTTTGACGTAGTGCAGAACAGACAAACTGAGGTAGCACCACTCATCCTTACAGCAAATCTAAACTAGGATCTAGCCCTATGGTGATGCCTATATTGGGTGGTAATATAGCTCTTTTGGTTGCAATACAGATCAATCGCATCGATTTATGGTCGTTGGCTGGTGGTTGCATTTAAAACGGTGCAATAGGTTCTTGCATCCTTTTGAATGTGGTGTTGGAATATGGTGTTGGAATATGGTGGTTTTGCAATGCACATAAAAAAACTAATGCAACCGGGTTCTTGTTACATGTATAGATATTGCGACTACCAAAATGGTTGCTTGAGGTACTGTCGTGACGAAACACTTGGTTGCAATATGATAGTATTGCCTTGAGTGAACTTGTTGCGAACGAATTTTATTGTCACTCCATAGTTACATGGGAATATGGCCATATTGACATGCACTATGATCCATTGCATCATAGAAATCTTGCAACTTAACAAATTTGGTGGGTAGATTCATAATTACCACGTTCATTTTCTGGTTGTATTAGACCGGAAATGCAATGAATAATTGTTGGGGCAATAGATGTAAAATGCAACGAACCATTGTTGATAATAATATATAGAAACTGCAACAAAACATTATTGGTGGTAATAGATGTAAAATGCAATGAATCAATGTTGTTGGTAATAGATGAAAAATGCAACGAGTGATTGTTGGTGGTAGAAATGTCCTATAGCAACACACAAAGTGTGTGGCAATAATGTATATTGCAACAACAAATAGTGTTTCCACATATTTTAGTTTTGTTTCGCAGCTAGAAATATAATTGTTGTTACAAAATTATTGTGCCATGAGTATAGATTTCGTCAACACATATCAGAACTCAAACCTTCACTAAATTCAAATATGTCTTAACTAAAATAAACATGACACAATATAATAAATTCATTATCTATACCTACAAGTATGCAACTATGTTTGGTATAATAAAATAGAACTGAAAATGAGTTTTCTTATTGATCTCTTCATGCTCCATCGCCCATAAGCACTTCTTTCTTGTAGCTTTCAATCATTAGCATGTAGGAAAAAAAATTTCTCTAAATATTTTGAATGTTCGCGATTTGCTGCAATTCATGAACACATATAGGATTTATTATTTATTTATTTAGGAACCTTGGATTGTTGGGACAAAAATGTGTCCTCGCACCAACACACTTGCAAAGGCCTGTGAGGATTGCAGCAGAAGTCGTTGTCGATCCACAAAGCCTTTTTTAGCAAGCTATTTGCCCTGATTCAAACCGTAGCATGCTAGTCAATTTGACCCTTTAACTGATAAGGAAGAAAAGATCGGTAACACGAGGTGGAACATGCTGCTATGATTGCAGACAGTTCCATAATATCAGCCTAAATAGCCAATTCGCAAGGCCAACGACTAGACAGTCGCTATCCCAAAGCATGAGTCACAAAATCAACTTTTTAATCAATGAGAAGCCGAATGTATAAATTAAAAGAAAAAACATGTATAATTGATGATATTGAGTCATGGAAACATTTAGACATCTTAGATTTGTTAACATCGCATTTTGGAGCGACCAAATCAATGCGGGTGAGTCTCGAAGACGGGAAATTATATTGTACAGGTGGATCCAGAAGGCTGGTTAAGGAAACCGACTCGGAGGAGATGATACGTATCGGCTATTGAGATACGTCTGGTAGGCTGTGCTAAGGATTGGGGCCCAAGATATCCAAGTTTCCTTATTTCGGCCAACGACCGGTTTTACGCTAGGGTTATGCTACATGGTCTATAAATAGCAAGGGCTAGAAAACAAGAAAGACATCCAATCAATGAAACACATATCTTAGTTCTTAGTTTCCGGCCTTTGGCCACCCCTAGGAGTAGGAGTAGAGTAGATTTCAGTGAACCTTCGACGGATTAGACTGCATCGACTAGATCGACCTCCGGTTTGCTTGTAAGTCTAGCCTTGGTTCATGTCTGGTTTGTACGGCTGTATTGTGTAACTCGTGCAAGCTCGGTATGATCTAGTTATCGGTTTGAATCTATTGTTCATGGGGCTGCATTGCTTCAATATCACATGAATCGTGGCTTCGAGCTAGTTATCGGCTCTATTAGATTGGTGATCTAATAGATTCATTAAGTTATCGATATTGTCTGTTATGCTTTGTTTAATCTATTGCTATAATATCTTGCCCAATCTCATCTAATGGATTGGCCTACGCTTTATTTTCTATCTAGATCTATTGCCTCCGATGCATCTATCTTTACACTTAAAGGGGCGATAGATCTAAGATCATATCGGCTAATCCATTAGTTGTGGTTGTTACATGTTGCGGGTTCGAGACATGTGTTCGGCTATCAGATTGATTTGAGTATGGTTGGATCCAGTTCAACATATGTGGTACGACTGCATCTACCGGACCCCACTACCATTGTATGTTGGGTTATATCTGTCCAGACTTAGATCTATTTGAGGTTGAATGTATGGATCTTGTTCAAGCCTCTTGGACCCCATATCGGCTAACATAGCTGACTGGTTATCCTTCAATCATACGATACATGTACATTGTTATCTTAATCTGTTAGATCTATTAAGTGTACTAGACGTGGTTTGACTGGTTTACTTTTATGGCTGCATGGAAACACCCCAATGCTAGTAAATCAGTCGGGTTATCGGGTTAATTGTCATCATGGCTGCATGGGAACACACCTCTGTTGATGATTAATCTTTATTTGGTATATCTGATGGTTTGATGATGATAATACTACATGAAGCACATCTTTACCTTTGTTATCATCATATGATCGGCTAAGTTATGTACCTTGTGTTTAATATCTTACGATAGCCGTTTATATACCATCATAATGCTTTCCACTGTTCGGAGTTGACTCTTTAGTCAGTCTCCTACATTCTTCGGCTATATGAGAGCCGCACACTCATAGAACTGTCTGGGAACATCCGGCAGGTTCCATAATTTGACGTTTCATCTCCTTGTCAATTACAGGTCAAATTGACAGGCACGCCTAGAATCGATCATCGAAGTGGCCTAAGCCACTTAAGGGGTTTAGGAGATCAAGCTCTGCTGCTACATGGTCTCCGCAGGCCCTACGCAGTGCTGATGCCAGAAGCCCCATTTTTGGCGTCAACACATTTTGGCACGCTCGGTGGGATCACAACATGAGCGACGATCACAACATGAGCGACGATCACAACATGAGCGACGATCACATGCTCAACGTTACCAAGGAGGCGCTCAACAAGGAGCAGAAGCTATCGCTCCAGAAGGCACTCGACGTGTTCAAGGACAGATGCCTGCAGTCCTTCAGCAAGACCAGGGATGGCGCAAGACATGTTAGGCCTTTTCCGTACGTCCTCATGTACGGGACGAGGATCCCCAGGTCAATGTCCAACACAACCTCATGTAGGAGACCATCCACAAGGCTATGTCAGCCACTTTCACCAGCCACGGCGAGGTCATTGCCGGTTGTTTGTAGAACGCCATAACGGGGCCTTCGGCCTGCAAGGGAGGCATTAAGCTTTCTCCGTTCCGCAAGGTGGGAATTATGCTTCAATGAGCAAAGCCCGGGAAGGTCCATTCTCGGGATTTCTCAGAGCCAGCAGCGCACCTACCGGCGAAGGGGGCAACCTATAGAACGGATCACAACAGCCGATGACAAACCCCGGTGGAGGTGCATCGGCTACACAACACACCTCTTACGGTGCAAGACCGGGTCCAGATTTTGGCGCGCCGCCATTCCCTGGAAGCGCGACGTTTAGCAAGATCCCTTCAAGATCTCACCATCACTACGCGGCGGGTACTCAAGAAGGACCGGGATACCAGATCCCTCCGAGATTTCCCAACGGTTAGCAAGGGCACGGGGGCCCGTCTCATCATCAGCAGATGCTGCCTCAGATCGACAAGCTGATGAACCAGGTAGCCGATATGGTGCAACGCCAATTCGATTTGAAACCCAGGAATCAGTCCATTACCTACCAGAAGCCATACCCCGAATGGTACGGCTGGGTGGCCCTACCCTACAGATACAAGGTACCTGAGTTCACTAAGTTCACCGGGACTAGTCGGGTGTCAACCATGGAGCACATTAGCCAATACCTAGTGCAGCTGGGCGAGATAGCCGATGACCAGACACTTAGGGTTTGGTTCTTTCCTCTGTCCCTATCCGGTTCGGCCTTTTCCTAGTTTGCTTCCTTGCCATATCAATCCATCACTAGGTGGAAAGACCTAGAGAATAAGTTCCATCAGTACTTTGACTCTGGTAACACGGAGAAGGGGGTCATGGATCTAGTCGATGTCAGGTAGGGTAACAATGAGCTAGGAGGCAGCTACCTCCAGAGGTTTAGGGAGGTGAGGAATCAATGCTACCGGCTAACGCTGTCTGACACGGAGTTCGTCAGCATCGCTATTCGGGGCCTGGTACCGGCGATCAGAGAGAATGTCGGGATGGACTGCTCAAGCCTGTCGGAGTTGGCTAACAAGATCACCAGCATCAATGAGAGCTACCGATATCCACGTTACAATGGTAAAGCTCAGAATACCAGCAGCGTGGGGCTAATCATGGTGGAAGGTGTTAGTCCAATGAGATCGCTGTCGTGGAATGGGCCGGGACGGACTCAGAATACATTCCCTGGGCAAAGGCCAAAGCCGTCAAAGGAGCAAAGAAATACAGCTTCGACGTTACGAAGGCCGACAAGATCTTTGATTATCTACTTGACAAGGGGCAGATCAAACTGATTGGAGGCTACAAGATCCCATCTGTCGATAAGATCAAGTCCAGAAAGTTCTGCAAATTCCATGGCACGTATACCCACAACACTAGTGACTACAGGGTGTTCCGGGACATGATCCAGAAGGCCATTGCCTCAGGGAGGATTGGCCTGGAGAAGACCAAGGGGGCCATAGGTATAGGGGATAACCTAATTCTCACGAACATGGTGGCACTGTCCTTTCCGGTGAACATGGTCGTAGCAAAGAACAAAGCACTCGAGGAGGTTGAAGTGGCTAAGGAACACCGGGAAGACAAAATGGAGCACGACCTCCCCGTTCGATGATGCCCCACCGTCACAATCTTGTTGAACAAAAGGGGGCGCCAAAAGGAGAAAAGAGAAGAGCGACAGGAGAGGGAGCATCAGGAGCTACTCAAGCAAGAAGAGGAGAGGAGGATACAAGAGGAAAATAGGTATCATTGGGGTTGTCCTTTCTTCGTGCATTATTGGAAAGCTGGACTCAGGCTTCCCTCCCCAAACGACTGTCCAGAATGCAGCAGTTAGTACCGAGGGTACCGGCAGTTGAGAGACAACCACCGATCCGTGCACCACAGGTTGAGTTACAAGACGAATCGGCGCCAAAAAATGGAAGACCTCCACAGTCGGTCCAAAAAAGAATCGACCAATGAAGACGCCATGAGCCAGAAACATGCACCGCAGGAGGGCCAATGGTGTCCTAGAGGATTGACCAAAAGCCAGAAGCGTCGGGTTCAGCGCCTAAGGAACGACGAGTTACAAAGAAAGAGGTCCAAGGTGTGGCAGGTCAAGCAAGCCAGGGACGGCTAACAGAAGATTCAGTTAATCGGCTCAGAGAACGAAAATTAGTGTCGCCACAAGCATGGCAACAAATATCTGATGAATACTCATCACCTTTAGTAGAAAAATAACTGACAATCAGTTGGCAATAGCTGATGTGACACACATCGCCTTTAGAACAAAAATAATAAGAGAAAAGGGTATGTGTGCGTAACACTGAGTACTTGCACATGCTAAAGACGGCTGAATGATACAAAAGTCGCCATATGCCTTAGAGAGCGTTGTCGTCCAGATAGTTCAAGGCCAGGTCTATATACGAATAGATCGCGTCTTACTCCAAAGAAAGATGAGCCAGCAGCTCGTCTGTATGCACCACCTCGGCGACCGCCTTCCCCATCGACTTGAAGCTATCCAAGGAATCGGGGAAGATGTCCCTAGTGCGAGCGTTGACGAAGCGGGGAGTTATCACATCGTAGAACTCCATGCCGGCGACCTCCGCCGTGGCCAAAGCGAAGGTGGCTCCATGAGAGACGGGCTGGAAGATCTGCTCCTGTATACGCACCGGCATGTCGTGCAGGCGCTCCTCCGATGTCGACCCTCAGGCATGGAGGAAGTCTGCCACTTCAGTGATGACGGATGCCAGTTCTGCCACATAGGAAGTGTTCAAGCAACAGAAGAAGAGATGGCAGAGTGGCAGATAAAGTAGCAAACAAGAAAGATTCGATCGGCTATTCATCTAGATTTGGGGCCAAGAGGTATACCATCAGCTTTGACCAGAGTGGATCCAAGGAACATCTTGGCATGATGAAGGGAGGCCTTTGCTGCCGCTAGCTCCTCCTCTAGGAGAGCATGCTCCCTGCGCTCCTCCGAGAGGAGGCGTCTGACTTGGAGGGCACCCCTCGAACCATCATCGGCTGCCGGTGAGTTGACACTTGGTTCAGCTGCCCTAGAAGAGAGAAGGAATGGTTAGGGTTTTCTTCTCAAACCAAGCCAGGCAAGGAAGAGGGGTCTCGCGGCCATTCACCTCAGGAATCGGCGTCGTGACGGATGAGAGACGCTGTCAACGAAGCTGGATGCTGAGCGGTGCCCAAGGTTCGCCATAGATTGGAATGCAACTGTAGACAAGGGGGCAGTTTGGCGAAGCGATGAAGAAGATAAGCGCAAAGCACACTGACTATCACCTTGGGAGACCCAGTCGTTATTTAAAGGTGCCGGTACTAGAAAATGCATGGGTGGTAGTTTGGTGGACTGGAGTAAATCCCACAATAGTGTGAATCGGCTAAGATGGCCGATGGAATTCATATACAGATGGCTGAACCATTAGTCGGCTATTCAAGCGAATAAATGCCATAGATAGTCAATAGCTGTTTGGGATCACCACAGTCACAATGTGCGATGTTACGAGATAAGATTACATGTTTAAGGCCAGTTTGATAGCCTCCAGAGCATCTAGGCGAGATTGGTCCACCTCAGCCATTACTCGACGATCATCTTCTGTGGAACCTGGCATCAGGCGCTGCTTGGATCGGAGGATTCGGAGCCTCAAAGAAAGGAGCATCATCTTGTGCAGATGATTGTGCAGGTCAGCAGGGATCTTGGCCAAGTTACTCTCCTCTCGAGCGATGGTGTCCTCAATGTTGGTATTTCTTATGACTATGGGATAAATCCGCAAGCGCACAGATTATACCGTTGTAGCACTTCACCTAGGAGTATTCCAAGGTATCGTAATTTATATTATCCCAAGGGAAAGCTAGGCTAGAAATGATAATCAGAGAGAGATCCTAGAGAGCACCTTAACATAGTACCAACTAGTATAGAGGGGTAAACGATATATGTGATAGGAAGGGTTGATGAATGAAGAAGCTACGGTAAATGATACTTAGAATGGACTAGATAGATTAGCTAGATGGGAGGACAACGAGAAGAGTATAGGGACTCCTAAGCAATTCACTCTACTTCAATATACTTAGCCAATTAAATAGTCTAAACACTATAGTTTGCCTCCTCAATACAAGTATGCTAGGCGAGGGGATAGATCAGTAGGAGGACAAAACTCCTACCGGACCGCGCCCTCTTCTTACGGGGGCCTTACCTTTTAAGAACTTGCCTAAAAACACGTGGTGGAATACAAAGACTAGACAAGGTTGTCACCTCTTGCTAGCTACCACAAACAATCCGTGCAGCAAGCGATAACCAAGGATAAGATGATGTATAAGCACCACGCTTACACACAACTTACTACTTTGACTACGATCAATAATAAATGTACCCTATGACACACAATGATCTCATACAGGAAAGGTCACAAGGATCACAGACTATTGATGTAAAGGCTATTAAAGAGCAAAAGCATATAGCAAGACTATATCTAGTATAGAAATGCTCAAAGTAAATACTAAGTAAAGTAGAGAGAATAGATATGTATTGATAAATGTAAAGTCTTACAAAGAAGGAAAGATACAAGAGCTATACCAGACTTCCCGGAAGACAACTCCGGAAATCCCGAGCACAGCTCGACTCAACTCTAACTCCCACACTAGACTAACTCCTAGAATAATCTAAGGAATAGAGCTTGTAGGCTTCTCCACCATGTCTAGAGAAGGCGGATGTGACCCTCTATTTATAGTAGGGGGTGGAGTAGGGGCTACTCCAGCGCCACGTCAGCGATCCAGGGCCTTCCAGCCTCCATCCTTGGATCCAACCACCTTAGAACCGACCAAGGGGTGGATGGTTGTGATTTCCACATGCGTGGAGTGGTATGGTGGTTGGGGGAGCCAACCGACCTAGGGGTGGATCGGCCGACCCCCCTATGGCCAGTGGGCCCTCCTCTGGTCTCCTGGTGGTGGTCCCACTACTCAAGGACCAAGTGGGCCCTGGTGGGCCCGAATGGTGGATCGGCCGACCCCCCCCCCCTGGGGTGTCTGGCCCACCTCGGTCTCCCCAGCTGCTGGTCCCACTTGTCATGGATGTTGGGTGTTGGTTCTGAGATGGTTGTCATGTTTATCTCTTTGTTGTGGTCCCATGGATCTATGTGCTTTGCTTGTGAGCCGTTGAGAGAAAGCACAGAGTGATCCAAGGGTTGGAAATCACTCTGGGATGCTTCTCTTGGATCATGGCCGAGAGGGGAGCCAGGTGGGCCCACAAGGTGGTCGGCCGACCCCCTATGTGGGTCCCACTAGCTCTCAATTGCTTCATTTCTTCATTCCTGTATTCAAACACTCATGGACAAGTGGAACTAGTTATTTCATAAAATATGCTCATGATGTGTTTGTTTATCCATGATCCTTGGGTTGGTGGCAACATTTTAGATATGTAAAAATTGATCATAATTTGTGCCAACAAGATCCCCCAAGCTTAACCTTTGCTCGTCCCGAGCAAACAATCAAACTTAACTCGATGGATCAGGAGTTGCTACTATGCTTCATATTTCAAGAGTACTAAATCTACAACAATCATACTTCTCTTTTGAATGGAAAAAATAGCAACAAAGACTCACCCATATTACCTTAGTCCTTCATGGGGCTTATAGCTTTATTCTTTGTCTTGAGAGGTTGAGAGATAGAACAACTTGACTTGAGCACTAGTTTTCTCATTCTCTCACAAGTTTCATATCGGAGGTTTTGCAAGATTTTGTAAAAGAAAACTTAGTGTTCCTCAAATGGTACTCTTGAGTCGCTCATAAGGTGTATGATTCCTCACCAATGCATATGTCAACGTTTGCCTTCTTTCTTCCTATCTCTAAAGCTTATGTGGAGCTATAGGTAGGGATCAAAGATGTAGCAAACTTACCTTGCATATATTGTAAAGTCAAATTCCGGATCTGAGGAGAGAAATGTCATACTCTTAGATCAAGATGTGCAAGTGTGTGGAAACATGGCAAATGATCAATACTCCTATATTTGGATGATCTCTCTTTCCTAACTTATTATTTTGAGACATAGCTATCTTTTTAATTTTTCTATGAGCTTTGAAGATGCTCATTCATTTTTTTAAGAGAGAGCTTTGGAATGCTCATAAAATTTGGGACTTTAGAATGCCCCTGAATTTTCCATAGTCTCTGTCTCATTTGATAGCAACAAACTAGAGAGAGTTTTTTTTCTACTTAGAGCATGGAGTATGAACTATGTGGGAATGTAAGGCATGTTTCTGTGTACTTCCAGTATAGAAGCAGCATGTATATGTGGCGTGTACGTGATCTTGATCTTGGGAGCATGATAAATCTCTCAACAAGGGTCACAAAACTTGACCAAACTCAACACAAAGCAAGTAGCTTATGTAGAAAGTTTATACCATGAGAAAGCATGTATGGCTTTGGTAGAAATTTTCACCATTGAGGAACATCAAAGTGTTTTATCATTTTAATAAATAGAACTCCGATGGTCATTCTTGCTTAGAACAATATTATAGCAGCTCTTATCTTATTATATCATGTCTCACAACAACTTAGACTTAGTTACGGCATTTGCAACCCACAAAAGTTTGAGGTTCTTGATGGTTTCTTTTAAGCTAAGTGATCCATACTTAGAGAAATACCAAGTTGTAAACTAAGTACTAGAGAAACATTTAACAGAGCAACTATTCATCATTTCCATAGGAGATATTAATTTTTGTGGAACATGTGAGAGTAGAGAAAGTCTTTTTATTTTTATTTTTTTCATATGCAGATTTTTTTTAATGCAAAACAAAGATAAGGAAGGAAGTGCATAAATATAAATGCTGAAATTAAAAACTTACCTTAGTGGGGGAGGGAACCTCCCCCAAGCTTGTCCTTTGCTCAATAGTGCGGTGGATGTGGATGTGGTTTTCGCCACAGGTCCCAATGTCGGTGTTGTTCTTCTTGCATTGCTTGAATGTCTCCGGCAGTTTGCTGGACGATGCGTGCTGTCTCATCGTGCTCAACACGCAGCTCACCAAAGATGTTGGTGAGATGATCGAATTGTTGCCGCTGTTCACGATGCTACCTTTCTCGTGTAGACGAGAAGGATGCCCGTGCTCGCTGCGGGCGTGATGATCGAGGAGGCATGCCACTAGAAGTGTACATGGGATCAGAAGATGCATCGTCTTCCTCCTCGCCAATAGCTCCTCAGGAAGGACCACCTTGCTTAAGATGAACAAAGTAAAGCCCCTCCTGAGCTCTCCTGTCTGAACCTGCAAAACCTCTTTGCCCAATTCCTTGATCTAAATCAAGGGTTAGCTTACGAGCCCTATACAACTGCAGTTGCCTATTTGGAAGAGGCACCTCAGTTGTATGACCACTGTAAATCATTTTAAGATTACCATTGGCATCTCTTTTTAACATTTGAGCATATTTAAGATATTCTTCTGAGATCACAACTAAAGGAGCAGAGATGTAAACAAAGGGTACATGCCATTTAGTAGATTCATGGATTCGGCAAGACGAGTAATTAAAGATGTGAATTGAATAGGTTCATTACTCTCAATTGAACTTTGCCAAAACTCCACTAGGCATTTTACATGAGAGATTTGCATTTTGTTTACAATGGCATAAAGCAATTTTAATTCCATGTCACTTATCAAGCTAGTATTACTTCCAGGAAACAAAGTCATTTTCATCCAAAGATGCATGAAACGAAGAGTAGGATTATGAATTTCCTTTGATTTAGGATTTGAGCAATCTTTTAGAGTAGAGATAGAGAACCAAAATTTTCTCTTGTTAATACTACGCATGACAGGGTTTAAATCTATCAAGCATGAATTTTCAAAACCAAGAGCAGTACTTAGATGACTCCAAGTTAGACTATGACTTTGATTAAACATGTGAAAGGAGATTCCAACATTAGAGACTTGGAGAGAGCATAGGAATTCTATGGCAAGCAACTCAATTCCAAACTCTTCTATTTGCCAAAAGCCAGACCAACCAATAGAGGTAAAGATAGTTTAGAATTTGGTGGTCATACCTACGTTAGAGAGAAGATTCAGGTCCAATATCCTTGTGTGCTCGAAAGATCAATCCCGAAGAGAGCTTTGGTATTCTACTTGGTTGAACCCAAGACCACTTTGTTGGTCATAGGTCTTCATCAAAGGCACCATGAATGCCTTGATTTGAGGTACCTCCTCCGGCACATCTTCTTCCTCCTGAGGGTGTTCTTCGGTTTGGAGGTTCTCCCAGGTGTATTGGGCAGAACCTCCCCTTCTTCTTCCTTGGGAAGTGTCCTATGATTGGTGGGAGTGATGAGAAGAGCTCCCACTCACAATTTGCTTTGCTTTCTTGAACATGGAGCTTATCGAGTTCTTCATCTTTTAGAGAGGAAGAGGGACACAAGGGCAAGACTAGGAAGAGTTGTTTGTGAAGTGGACTTCTAGTTTGCCTCAAGGGGAGAATCTTGAGGTAAGAGAAGATATCTTCTTGTGGGCTAGTGAGAGCAACACTACTTCTCTTGAGAGCTAATAACTTCTCTTGAATGAAGAGAGGAGAGAGCTAGGCAAGGAGAGGCTTGTGTTAGAACTGAATTCTGGTTGAGGTGTGAGGGAATGAACTCTCCTTGCATGGGGTTTTATAGGGGAAGGGAATGGCACCAAGGGGGTGCCATGGAGTGGTCGGCCGACCACCCTTGGGCATGCCCCTTGGGTGCCATGATCACTCACTTTGGTTGATGCCTTACACAAAGCAAAAGAAGGAGAGGAGGTGACCAAAGCATGGTCGGCCGACCCCCTAAAGTGGGGATTCCACTATGCTTTTTCTAGTGCTTGGTGAAAGGTGAAAGATGTGGTGTGATGTAATCAAAAGCTGAGCTAAAGTGGTCAAGATTCTCCTCTTTAAACAAAGAGTAGTGGGGGACAAAGGCATGTCATGCTTTGATTGAAAATGATTGATGTGTTTTCTTTTTCAAAGCATGACAAAGTGAAAGTGATGGATGTCATGATTACCCACTTTGGACAAGGAGTGGTGGGGGACAAGGATGTGTCATGTTTTAACAAAAAGTGATTGATGTACTTTAAAGAATGACAAGACAAAAGAGATGTCTCCCAAAGCAAGACTCTAATTTTTGAAAGTCCCACCACTCAAATCATGGGATTCTTGGACAAAGGATGGTGGAGAGGAAAAGATGGATGGACAAGGGGATCATAGGGTGGTCGGCCGACCACCCTAGTCCTCCATTTTTTTTCTTTTTCTTTTCTAAAGGTCCCTGTATGATCCTTAATTAAATAAGCCAAGATAGGGTATCTAGGGTGGTTGGCCAACCACTCTATGGCCCTACCTTTTGTCAAATTTTAATATTAAACTAATTCTCAAGTTTTATTTAAACTAACTTTATTTTTTTGAATTTTAAGTATGAAAGAAATTAAAGTTTTGAACTAAATGTAAGAAGGAAAATAAAAGATAACTTCCGATTTACCTTTCGGCGAAGGCTCCTTGATTTTAAGTCCTCGGAGTGGGACTCTCCTTCTTGTTCATTCCTCGGGTGCACTTGATGACTCCGGAGGTAGAGACCGTGATGTTTGCACCTCCTTTGCTTTCCAAACCTGCCTTGGATTGGCAGGTTCGTCCTCCTTGAGCTCAGTGATCTTGGCCTCCGGATACTGCTTCTTTTGATGCGGGGCTCGAACTCTTCTTCTTGGTGGTTGTGCTTTAGCCTGTTTGTTAAGTTTATAACCATTGAAAGCACATTTTACCTTGTGACTCGGGAATTGGAAGTGGATTTGGCCCGATCCAACGTAGATGACTGCGTTGGTGGTGTTGAGGAAGGGCCTTCCCAAAATGACGGGGACTTCCACGTTAGCTCCCATGTCCAGGATGATGAAGTCGGTGGGAATGTACTCGTCTTGGATGTTCACCAAGATATCCCTTGCGAGTCCCTCGGGAAACCTTATCGTTTGATCTGCGATCTACAGGAGAACACATGTGGGGACCAACGGTCCTCCTAACAAGTTGTCATAAGTTACCTTAGACATGATGTTGACGCCCGATCCGAGATCGCAGAAGGCAGTGTGAAATGTCTATTGTCCGATTGAGCATTTGATCGTCGGGTGGCCTGGATCTTCCTTCTTCATGATGAAGGGAGGATCGAGAAGATAGCCCCAGTAGGAGGGAAGCGGAGGCTTACTGAACTTTGTTGTTACCATGTTCACATGCTCAATTGAATCCTCTGGTTTCCCAGGAATTTTACCTTGTTCTATGGATGGCATAGCTCCTGCTAATTGAGCTAATTGGGTTTCTAGCATTTTATTAAAACTCAATTGATTTTTCATGGTAGTTGTGAAGCTATCCATTTTCTCACCAAAACTTTCAAGAACTTTATCATTGGCAATCATCTTTTTATTTATACCATCATTAATCTTTGATTGCCCAAGAACAAGATCTTTTAATGAAGGCTGATTATTGTAAGAATTGTAATTATTGTAATTGCTATTACCTCCATTACCTTGGTAGAAGGGGCGCGAGTTCCATCCTCCTTGTTGTTGGGGTCGATACCCGTTGTTGTTGTTGTTGTTGCTGATGAAGCTCACGTCCTCCTTCGACGTCTCGGGGCAATTGTTGCCCGAGTGATCATTTCCTCTGCACACCTCATACCATGGATCTGCTTCAATAGCTGTGCAGCGGCGACGGGGTAGATGGCCTCTCATTCCTTCTTGGAACTTTCTTCTATCTTTTTCATTAGGAGGTCCATCTTGGCAGAGAGCATGTCCACCTCATTGACGGTGTGCAGACCTCTCCTCTTTGGCTAGAGACGTTCCTCACCCCATCCTTGGTTAATTACCATCTTCTCGATGAGGTCCTTGACATTTCTCACTGTGTGTTGGAGAAATGCCCCTCCAGCGGCAGCGTCAAGGTGACTACGGGCCATGCTGGTCAGCCCGTGGTAGAATCCTTGGATCAAGAGCTAGTCATCTATCCCATGATGAGGACAGGCACGAATGTACTCCTGGAGACGCTCCCATGCTTTGGGAATCGTCTCGTCAGATTGTTGCTGGAAGCTTGAGATCTTTCCACGAAGAGCATTGGTTTTGCCCGTCGGGAAGAACTTCTTGAGGAATGCGTTGGCACACCTCTCCCATGTAGTGGCTTCTTCTTTGTGGGCGTAGAACCATTGCTTCGCCTTCCCCAATAGCGAGAATGGGAAAAGACGAAGGCGAATGGCATCAGACGCCACTCACTTAATAGTGAAAGTGCCACATAACTCTATAAAGTGCTGGAGATGAGCATTAGCATCCTCATGGGGCTTTCCACAAAACGGATTGGCCTGCACCATGTGGATCAAGGCAGGCTTTAGCTCGAAGGTGGCATCCCCGAAGTTGACCTCGGGACCCTAAGCTATGTGGGTAGCTGATGGAGCCGAGAAGTAAGAAATCGCCTTCTGGGCCATAACTTTCTTGAGTGGTGGTGGAGAGCCTCCTTCCTTGAACGGATTCTGGTTCGAGAGGAACCTCTGAGGGAGAACTTGACGACGTCTAGTTCTCCTCAACAACTGCTCGGGATCTTCTAGGTAGTTTCTTGGTAGTTGAAAACCGCTCATAAACTGTCTGGCTTCACAAGAAAGGAAGACACATACAGGGGTAAGCCCCTATGACTAATTGATAACTAAGTTAATGATAATCTTTGGATTCAATCTAATTAAAATTTCCAGGCTAAGCTTTCCCCGGCAACGGCGACAGAAATGCTTGTTGGTATTTCTTATGACTATGGGATAAATCCGCAAGCGCACAGATTATACCGTTGTAGAACTTCACCTAGGAGTATTCCAAGGTATCGTAATTTATATTATCCCAAGGGAAAGCTAGGCTAGAAATGATAATCAGAGAGAGATCCTAGAGAGCACCTTAACATAGTACCAACTAGTATAGAGGGGTAAACGATATATGTGATAGGAAGGGTTGATGAATGAAGAAGCTACGGTAAATGATACTTAGAATGGACTAGATAGATTAGCTAGATGGGAGGACAACGAGAAGAGTATAGGGACTCCTAAGCAATTCACTCTACTTCAATATACTTAGCCAATTAAATAGTCTAAACACTATAGTTTGCCTCCTCAATACAAGTATGCTAGGCGAGGGGATAGATCAGTAGGAGGACAAAACTCCTACCGGACCGCGCCCTCTTCTTACGGGGGCCTTACCTTTTAAGAACTTGCCTAAAAACACGTGGTGGAATACAAAGACTAGACAAGGTTGTCACCTCTTGCTAGCTACCACAAACAATCCGTGCAGCAAGCGATAACCAAGGATAAGATGATGTATAAGCACCACGCTTACACACAACTTACTACTTTGACTACGATCAATAATAAATGTACCCTATGACACACAATGATCTCATACAGGAAAGGTCACAAGGATCACAGACTAGTGATGTAAAGGCTATTAAAGAGCAAAAGCATATAGCAAGACTATATCTAGTATAGAAATGCTCAAAGTAAATACTAAGTAATGTAGAGAGAAGAGATATGTATTGATAAATGTAAAGTCTTACAAAGAAGGAAAGATACAAGAGCTATACCAGACTTCCCGGAAGACAACTCCGGAAATCCCGAGCATAGCTCGACTCAACTCTAACTCCCACACTAGACTAACTCCTAGAATAATCTAAGGAATAGAGCTTGTAGGCTTCTCCACCATGTCTAGAGAAGGCGGATGTGACCCTCTATTTATAGTAGGGGGTGGAGTAGGGGCTACTCCAGCGCCACGTCAGCGATCCAGGGCCTTCCAGCCTCCACCCTTGGATCCAACCACCTTAGAACCGACCAAGGGGTGGATGGTTGTGATTTCCACATGCGTGGAGTGGTATGGTGGTTGGGGGAGCCAACCGACCTAGGGGCGGATCGGCCGACCCCCCTATGGCCAGTGGGCCCTCCTCTGGTCTCCTGGTGGTGGTCCCACTACTCAAGGACCAAGTGGGCCCTGGTGGGCCCGAATGGTGGATCGGCCGACCCCCCCTGGGGTGTCTGGCCCACCTCGGTCTCCCCAGCTGCTGGTCCCACTTGTCATGGATGTTGGGTGTTGGTTCTGAGATGGTTGTCACGTTTATCTCTTTGGTATGGGCCCATGGATCCATGTTCTTTGCTTGTGAGCCGTTGAGAGAAAGCACAGAGTGATCCAAGGGTTGGAAATCACTCTGGGATGCTTCTCTTGGATCATGGCCAAGAGGGGAGCTAGGTGTTGACGGACCTTAAGTACCAATTTTAACCGTCAACTAAACAAGGAAAAGGATCTAAATGAAACTCATAGCTAGAACTATGGTTTATACTGACAGAATTCCACGAGTTTTGGTGAATGTCTGTTTCTGCAGGGGGGTTATCAGGAAATATCAAGGAAAGGCCCACATGTCATGTTTACATAGCGATAATTATCAATCGTATAATTTTCTATACTCAGGAAGGCTCTAGAAGGAACTGGACCAAGCCGGAAGCCAGTGGGGCCCACACCCAGGGCGCCCGCACTAGGGTTTGGGGCGCCCGCCCTGTCGTTTTGGCCAATCAGGGTCAATATCGCGGATCACGCTCCACCGCCTTTGAGGATGAATCTAAACCACTCGCTTAAGGTCGGTTTGATCCAATAGTTCATGTTCATTTGAGGAGGCTATGTAAGGAAGGCCCCTGACCCCCCTGAGGATCATCTCATCTCATTATTTTTCTCCAGAGCAAAAGCTATGGTTTCCATTAGATGTAGAGAAGGAGAGAGGTCCCTCTAGTTGTCTAGATCTAGTTCTTCTAGTTCTAGTTCATCTAGTTGTAATTAGAGGTGAGAGAGAGGAGGAGAGAGCTAGGAGGAGCCGGATCTGTCGCATCTTCCTCAACATTGTACCTTTGGAGCATCTGGTTCGGAGCAATCTCCAGGTTCTTCATTTATTATTTCTAAGTATCTTATTTCAGTTCTTGCTTTATTCTATTTACGGGATCTCCGCTCGTATTGAGGGCTCCTATTTTGATATCGGATTAGAGTAGTAAGCGATAGTGTAGACGTGGTGTCTAGACTAGAGTTTACCTGAGTTTGCACCCAATCCTACGGATAGTTGTGGTAGCCCCAGAGGTGACAGCTCTGTAAGGCCTTTGTAGTCCACCATGTTCGGGTTGGTGTTTTCGTAGAGCTTTTGGCAGCCTCCCCCCGACTACCTTTTTCCCAGTCTTTGTCGAGAGTCGGGAAGGTACTGTTGCTCCAAAGTAAGTAGAGTATCGTGGGCCTTTGATTAGATAACTCCCTTAGAAAACTCTAAAATCTCTCTACCCAGTTATCTTATCTATCCTTGGATGCTCTTAGTTCTTAACAAGTTCACTTCATGTTCCCCGTGGAAATCGATACCCTTGGAATACTCACGGGTGAAAGCTACAGCGGTATCCGTGCGCTTGCGGATTTATCTGTGTGCGTTAAGAAATACCAACAAGCTTTCTAGCGCCGTTGCCGGGGAACGGTAGCTGTGCTAGTTTCGAACCAAGTCATCCGTTTACCCTTTTCTTTTTTCCTTTTTACCACCTTTCTCCCCTTACCATTTTCATCTTACCACATGAATTCCACTCCTATCTATAAATACTCTACTCCAAAGGGCGACATGTTGGAGCCTCCACCATCTTCAAATCCCATCTTACAGATGGCTATGAGTGTCGCCCTGGTTTGATAGTCATGGTTCGAGAGCAACCTTTCTCTGGGCTAGAAAACAAAAATCCTTATACCCACCTTAGAGAATTTGAGCAATTGTGTTCCTGCCTCATCATTGCTGGCATGACACAAGATACCTTAAAATAGAAATTGTTTCCATTCTCACTTTTGGGAAGAGCGAAACAGTGGTATGCTCATTATGTAGGAGGCATAAATGGGAATTGGGATGAACTTCGAGACAAATTTTGTCTTGCTTTCTTCCCTCTTTCTAAAATTGCAGCCCTTAGAATTGAAGTTCTTCAGTTCAAACAAAAAGGGAAAGAGACAATAGGAGCAGCTTGGGATAGGTTCATAAGCCTTATCAATTCCGGTCCAAACCTTTCCTTGCCAGACAATGTCTTACTCTATCACTTCCATCTTGGTCTTAATAAGGAAGCTGCTCTCCGCCTTGACCTATCTTCATGAGGCTCGTTCTCGCACAAAACCATTAGTGAAGGAGAAGCCATTCTAAATAAAATTCTTGAAAATACCCCTTACACTAGAGTTTTTGATGAATTTTCCGAAGAAGAAGTCGAGCCAACCCCCGAACAATACGAGGAGGAACAAACAACCGAATCCAAAATTCCTTCAAATTCTTTGAATGATTTGGTTGCAATAGAACCATCTCCTATGGGAATACAACACTCTTTAGAGAGTGATGAACCCCATCCTTCTATGTTCCTCTCAGAAATCGAGGTAGATCTTTTTGAAGATTTTGGCAACACCTCGAATTTTCTAGTTCAAGTGAAGCCTCTGGTACACTCTGCATCGTTTGAGGATAAGAGTCTACACAATGATGCTTTCCTTTTAGAGCACATTAAAGGACTCTCAGCCATCATGAGCCGTGAGTGGTCGGTAGAATCGGAGTTATCCATTGAGGTAGCCCGAATCACTACTCCCTCAGATTTTATACTTTGCAAACTTATGGGAATCACCATAAAGGCTCACTATAGTCCTATTGTTGGGATAAATATAATTTCAAGGGCTTTAGCCCAACATCTTTGCCCCAATGAATCTTTGATCCCATCACATAAGCTTGTAAGAATTCCATCTGGAGTTATTCTTGAAAGTTATGGGGTCATAAGGTCCATTCCTTTACGCATAAGAGGGTTCGAGTATCACTTAGATTTTTACATCTATGACATCTCGGACATGTCTCTCTTGATTGGCATACTGTTTGGAACACTCTTTCAAGAGAAACCAAACAAGGATCACCTAATGCTCAAGCTAGGAAATTCTTCTATTGTTGTTAATCTTTTAAGATCAAATAATGCAATAGTAGAACCCAAGCCTAAACAAGAACCTTTTGAGGAAGTCTTAGTGGCATTTCTAGAAGACCGGTCTCAACCAACTCTTGATGATGAACACTTCACTCAAGAAGAGGAAGAGCTAGCAGAACCTATCGAAGTAAATCCTTTGGAAGTGCCATCACAACCCTCAATTGACTTAAAACCTCTTCCTTCTGGCTTGAAATATGTCTTTCTCAATAATAACAAAGAAACTCCTATCATTATAAGTGATAAGCTTTCCCAAGAGGAAACCAATAGACTTGTCACTATCCTAGAAAGACATAATTCGGCCTTTGGCTACTCACTCCATGACCTCATTGGAATTAGTCTAGCTCTTTGTACTCATAGAATTCCCATCGATCCTGATTCGTAACCTTCGAGGGAACCACAACAGAGACTTAACAATGCTATGCGAGAGGTTGTTAAGAAAGAGGTCTTGAAACTTTTGCACACTGGGATTATCTATCCTGTGCCGCATAGTGAGTGGGTTAGCCCTGTCCAAGTTGTGCCAAAGAAAGGAGGGATGACAGTTTTAAGAAATGAGAAAAATGAACTCATCCCTCAATGCACTGTCACTGGGTGGCACATGTGCATTGACTACCGAAAACTTAACAAGGCTACAAAGAAAGATCATTTCCCGTTACCCTTCATTGATGAAATGTTAGAACGGCTTGCAAAGAACTCTTTCTTTTGTTTCCTTGATGGTTATTCCGGATATCATCAAATCCCGATCCACCCTGATGAACAAAGTAAGACCACTTTTCCATGCCCTTATGGAACTTATGCTTATCGACGAATGTCGTTTGGATTGTGCAATGCTCCAGCTTCGTTCCAACGGTGCATGATCTCTATTTTCTCTAACATGATCGAGAAAATCATGGAGGTGTTCATGGATGATTTTACCGTCTATGGCAAAACCTTTAATGATTGTTTAGAGAATTTGGACAAAGTCTTACAACGGTGTAAAGAAAAGCACTTAGTCCTGAACTGGGAGAAATGTAATTTCATGGTTCAGGAAGGAATAGTGCTAGGACACAAGGTTTCCGAACGTGGGATAAAAGTGGATAGAGCAAAGATTGAAGTTATTGAGCAACTTCCACCTCCCACAAATGTGAAAGGAATCCAAAGCTTTCTAGGCCACGCAGGGTTCTATAGGCGTTTTATTAAAAACTTTTCCCAAATCGCTAGACCCCTGACTAGCCTTTTAGCCAAAGATGTACCTTTCGTTTTCACTAATGAGTGTTATGAAGCTTTTGAAATCCTCAAGAAAGCACTCATTTCAGCTCCAATCATCCAACCTCCAGATTGGACGCTACCCTTCGAGATCATGTGTGATGCTAGTGACTTCGCAGTAGGTGCTGTCTTAGGCCAAACCAAGGATAAAAATCATTATGCTATTTCCTATGCCAGCAAAACCTTATCTGGGCCACAACTCAATTATGCTACCACTGAAAAAGAGTTGTTGGTTGTAGTCTTTGCGATAGAAAAGTTTAGATCTTACTTAGTAGGAGCTAAGGTAATCATTTATTCAGACCATGCTACTCTTAAATACTTGCTCACTAAGAAAGATGCTAAACCTCGGCTTATAAGATGGATTCTTTTACTCCAAGAATTTGACATAGAAATAAGAGACAAGAAAGGAGTAGAAAATTCAGTAGCTGATCACTTGTCTAGGCTTCAATATAAAAATGAACATGAATTGCCTATTAATGACTATTTGAGGGACGAGACACTCCTCAAGTTAACACACTCGGACCCTTGGTATGTGGATATTGTGAATTATATGGTTTCAGGATATGTTCCACCAGGAGGTGACAAGAGGAAGCTTCAGTATGACTCTTGTTGCCACTTGTGGGATGATCCGTATCTCTATCGGGTTTGTGCTGATGGACTGCTATGGAAATGTGTCCCAATGGTTGAAGCCATGAAGATCATAGATAGATTGCACGCATCACCTTATGGAGGACACTATGGAGTGTACCGTACACATGCAAAGATCTAGCAAAGTGGATTTTACTGGCCAACAATGTATGAAGATACAAAATAGTTCATTAGAAGATGTGTCAGATGCCAGAAGCATGGAAACATTAATGCTAGGAATGAAATGCCACTCACTAACAACCTTCAATTAGAGTTGTTTGATGTCTGGGGAATTGACTACATGGAACCATTCCCAAGGTCTGGAGATGCTGAATACATCTTGGTGGCAGTTGACTACGTATCCAAGTGGGTAGAAGCACTACCATGTCGAGCTGCCGACTCCAAGCATGCTAAGAAGATGTTCCATGAAGTGATATTCCCAAGATTCGGAATGCCTCGAATGGTCATAAGTGATGGAGGATCGCATTTCATCGACAAAACATTTCGGATGTTCCTAGCAGAATATGGAGTCAAGCACAACATTGCAACTCCATACCATCCTCAAACTAGCGGTCAAGCTGAAACATCAAATAAGCAAATCAAGAACATTCTGCAGAAGACCGTGGATGAGATGGGAAAGAAATGGAAGTACAAGCTTCATGATGCACTGTGGGCGTATAGAACTGCATACAAAACACCCATAGGCATGACACCTTATCAACTTGTATATGGAAAAACATGTCACCTACCTGTTGAATTGGAATTCAGAGCTCATTGGGCCATCAAGAAATGTAACATGGATCTCCACTCGGCCGGGAAGAAACGTCAGATGCAAATATCTGAGCTAGAGGAATGGAGAGAAAAAGCTTATCACAATTCCAAGATCTACAAAGAGAGGACAAAAAGGTGGCATGATAAGAGAATCAAGCACAAGGAGTTTATGCCCGGTGATAAAGTTCTGCTGTTCAACTCAAGAGTAAAGCTCTTTGGTCATGGAAAACTTCAAAGCAAATGGGAAGGACCATTCAAAGGGATTGAAGTTGCACCACACGGTGCTGTCACACTTCAAGATGATACATGTAACATATTCAAGGTAAATGGTCAACGTTTGAAAGTTTTTCTTGAACCTGAGAACTTAGAAGAAATTGACTTGATTGAATTTTTGCAATTTAATGATCCAATCTAGAAATCAATCATGCTTTAGACAACTAAGGTTTAAATGGCCAACCACTAATGATTAATCAATTCCACGAGCTTTGTTGTCTATTTGAGTTTAGCAGGATTTAGAAGACTAGACAAGGTGAGATAACTTCATCTACTTTGAGAAGAAGACTCAGAGAAGTGAAGTAAGTCTACACTATCTAAATGAATGACTATGTCAACATCCAGCTTGGGGGAGAGTACCCCCATGTATCCAGGTAAGTATCTTTATTCACTTAGATTTACTTAGATATTAATTATATAGATTAATAAAAAAATGTGAGCACATGAAGGTTCACACTTAAATAATTATGAATCATAAGAGTTACAACTTAGACACTCACTATATCTATGGAATTTTCTTTATCCTTAATAGAGTTTTATTTAGTAATAATAATAAGTGTGTTTAGAAGTTGCTAATAATAAAATGAAGAACTTTGAAGATAACTCTATGGAAATGATGAATAGTTGCTCTACCATAATTCCTTTCAAGTACCTAGTTTTCAGCCTTGAATTCTCCCGAGTTTTAGATATAACTGTTTTGACATGAAGATTTGCTCTGAACCTGAAACTTGTGGGTTGCGAATGCTTGAGCTAAGTCTAGGTAGTTGATAGGTATGATATGAGAAAGTTGAGCTACTGTTTATCTTGTTCCTAGTAATACTAGAGTTCTAGAGAATTTATCTTTGGAAAATTAAAAATATTACATGATGAGCCTCTGTATGACGAGAGCTTGAATTCCTACCACAGCCATATATATATGCCTGTTAGATTAGGAAAACACTCACTATCATATTTACTGCTTGTATTTGCATTGAGTTTTGTCAAGCTTTGTTGACCCTTAAAGACTTGTCATGCTTTTAAAATCAAGATCACGTACACTCCTCTCATATATGCTACTTCTATCCTGGAAGTACGCATCCACATATATGCCATTCAGATCCACCAGAAAATGCTCTGCTCCTACCCTAGGAGTAAGTAACCAAAAATATCCCAGTTCTCCACCTATCCATATATTCCATTACCACAGATATAACTGCTCCAAAGATTTCCTCGTTATCATCTCTCAAAAGTTTTATTATAGAAAGAGACTTGGGATTGTGAAAAAAAAATATAATAAAAAATATATAAAGAGAGTAAAACATGGACAAGTGTCCTATCAAAACAATGGGTACTTAGATGCCCGCCTCTCTAAAAAAATGAAGCAAACCCAAGTTCTCTCAAAAGTTCCAAGTTCAGAAAGAGAGATGTATATATATATATATATTCATGGAGCAGAATAGAATTAGGTCTCCATCATACACCCTCATATACCCACCATATATCCCATACACATGCACATCTTGATTTGATTGTATGACCTGTTTCTCTAGATCCATTATTTGACTTTACAATATATGCTTTGCAAGTATGTATGCGATGTTCTCCCCACCTATGAACTCCACATATTGCCTATTAGTTATAGGGTGAGAGAGAGAAGGCACATTGTTACTTTGCCTGTTGCCTTTGTGAGAACTCCACATATATATTCTGAGAGAAGGCATAACACCATTGTTGCCTTGGTGAGGATCCACAAATACCACATATAGAGAGACTTGAGAGGGTCATACAAAAGAGACTTTGAGTTTTATTTGGAAACATTGCAAAACTGCAGGATGAAGGTAAAGTGAAGAGCTTGAGACATAGTGCTTGACTTGATCATTCTACTTTTCAATTACTCAAGACCCAAGTGATGGCTATAAGCCCCATGGTTGAGGGTAATATGGGTAAGTTTGAAAGTCAGAATACTTACTCTAATCCAGAGGAGAATTCTTGTTTGAACGCATGTGTACCTTTAAGGCGTGAAAGCATTGTAGCAACTCCTGATCCAGCATTGAGTTCATCTTTGCTCAGGGACGAGCAAAAGGTAAGCTTGGGGGAGTTGTTGACGGTCCTTAAGTACCAATTTTAACCATCAACTAAACAAGAAAAAGGATCTAAATAAAACCCATAGCTAGAACTAGGGTTTATACTAACAGAATTCCATGAGTTTTGGTGAATGTCTGTTTCTATAGGGGGTTATCAGGAAATACCAAGGAAAGGCCCACATGTCATTTTTACATAGAGATAATTATCAACCGTATAATTTTCTATACTCAGGAAGGCTCTAGAAGGAACTGGACCAAGCCGGAAGCCAGTCGGGCCCACACCCAGGGCGCCCGCCCTATCGTTTCGGCCAATCCGGGTCAATCTCGCGGATCACGCTCCACCGCCTTTGAGGATGAATCTAAACCACTCGCTTAAGGTCGGTTTGATCCGACGGTTCACGTTCATTTGAAGAGGCTATATAAGGAAGGCCCCTGACCCCCCTGAGGATCATCTCATCTCATTATTCTTCTCCAAAGCAAAAGCTATGGTTTCAATTAGATGTAGAGAAGGAGAGAGGTCCCTCTAGTTGTCTAGATCTAGTTCTTCTAGTTCTAGTTCATCTAGTTGTAATTAGAGGTGAGAGAGAGGAGGAGAGAGCTAGGAGGAGCCGGATCTGTCGGATCTTCCTCAACATTGTATCTTTGCAGCATCTGGTTCGGAGCAATCTCCAGGTTCTTCATTTATTATTTCTAAGTATCTTATTTCAGTTCTTGCTTTATTCTATTTGCGGGATCTCCGCTCGTATTGAGTGCTCTAGTTTTGATATTGGATTAGAGTAGTAAGCGATAGTGTAGACGTGGTGTCTAGACTAGAGTTTACCTGAGTTTGCGCCCAATCCTACGGATAGTTGTGGTAGCCCAGAGGTGACAGCTCTGTAAGGCCTTTGTAGTCCACCATGTTCGGGTTGGTGTTTTCGTAGAGCTTTTGGCAGCCTCCCCCGACTACCTTTTTCCCAGTCTTTGTCGAGAGTCGAGAAGGTACTGTTGCTCCAAAGTAAGTAGAGTATCGTGGGCCTTTGATTAGATAACTCCCTTAGAAAACTCTAAAATCTCTCTACCCAGTTATCTTATCTATCCTTGGATGCTCTTAGTTCTTAACAAGTTCACTTCACGTGCCCCGTGGAAATCAATACCCTTGGAATACTCACGGGTGAAAGCTACAGCGGTATCCATGCGCTTGCGGATTTATCTATGTGTGTTAAGAAATACCTACACCAGGTGGGCCCACAGGGTGGTCGGCCGACCCCCTATGTGGGTCCCACTAGCTCTCAATTGCTTCATTTCTTCATTCCTGTATTCAAACACTCATGGACATGTGGAACTAGTTATTTGATAAAATATGCTTATGATGTGATTGTTTATCCTTGATCCTTGGGTTGGTGGCAACATTTTAGATATGTAAAAATTGATCATAATTTGTGCCAACAATCAACGACTTTGAGCCGGGACAATAACCGCTCTCGTTCAGCCCTCAATTCTGCTAAGGTACGATTGATGCCGTCGGGAAGAGCCCTTAGCTGATCTATCGTGTTTTCTCTTCCAGCATATCAGAAAGGCAAAGTCACTCTTTATCAGGCAGACCGATTTGGGCCTCGCGGTCTGTGAGCCTGGATCGAGCTCGGAGGAAAGCCGGTTTGCACTGTTCTATGTAGGCAACGACGGTCAGTGCATCCCTCAGGTCAGGTGGCAAGATATCCTCTTTGATAGAGTGAAAGATTTTCCGGACTCCCTCTGCATCACATATTTAGGATGAGGTATTCACTGACAAAAGAGGGACCAATAACCTGAGTTGAGTCTTCATGTCGTCAGGGAGCTGAACAGCATGCACCGACTGTGGAGTATCGGCTCCTTTGAGGAGTATGTAGTCGTCTAGAGGAAAAGGTGTTGGGGTATGACCGGACTGTCCCTATAACGGCACATTAAAATCATTATCGATGAGCTGTGCAACGAGCTAGTGGACCTTGTGTCATACCTGATCAGATAAAGTAGCCTTTGAGGGAGGCACAACCGATGAGTCTTCAGGGAAGTGTCCTGAAGATTATGCAGATTGGTAAAGTAAATCCTACTAAAGGGCTGTCGGCTAAAATGCGGAGTACCTTGGCCGACACCAGATGTTGTGTCATTTGATGAGGACATCGTTCCCATATCTATGCGAAGTTCGGCCTAGAGACGGTTGGTCCTTTCCTCGTCTTGCAGGACCAGAAAAGGCATCAGGCATGGTTTCAACAAGAGGGGTGAGCAGAAGACGATTTACCTCTACAGCAGCAGCATCGGTTAGTATGTTTAGACAACCGGCGATTGGCTCTATCACCACCTTGGACTTAGTTTTGGCATTTCTAGGCTTCTTGGTTCTTGCAGAGGTCCGAGACCCAACATTTTTCATGAAGGAGCTCAGAGGTTCATGATCAGACAACTCGCCCACTTTCCTCTTCACCAACACTCTCAAGGATAGTGCCCCGTAACCAAGTCTAGGGTTGGGACACCATTGGTCATAGGTCATCAAAGGAGGGCTAAGCCTTTCGAGATCCTACAAGGTGAGTTTGAGAAAGTGATATGGAAATAGCTAAAACATCACGAGATAGATGATACCTAAGGGGTAGGATAGAACTCTGGATCCAACAGTGAGCAATATGTGGCTACCGCTTCACTGAAAAGATGTTGATTCCACTCACGCCACCACGTGGTGAATGAAGAAGAAGTGAAGGCTCGACAAATGTGGTCTCTGGCAAGAATGGGAAGGAGAGATCTTTCGATCTGAACAATCCTGTTGAATTCTAATCCTGAAAGCACGGGTTCCCTTGGGCGGAGTTTGTCTTCGAAGAAAAGGCTCGGAGGCAACTAACTAAATCCGATTTGCCTTGGAGCAACAGAGGTACTGTAGAACTCATACAAGATGGGAGGTTCCTCTGCCATGTCGGACTTCTGTGGACAATAGGCAAGGTTTGACCAGATCATTGAAGACCAACATAGAATGTTGGTCAGCATGACGCTCATGGAATCTGAATGTGAAGGGGAGTTCGAATGCTGAGGCGTATGAATAAACGAACCATTCCAGGATCTCTGCAGAGAATCCTTTGTAGAATAACCTGAAGAATTCCCCAGCAGTCCTGATAATGACAACGGTTGATGCTGCTTCACCAAACGATACACATCGGCTGGATTTTTCTCTCTCTGATAAATCTTCTTCGTCTTCTTCTAGGACGGTCTTCGAGGGAGAAGATAGAGAGCCAGGTCTGGAGCAACCATTCTGTGCATTTGCCAATTGATCCAAAGCTGGAGGAACCACCATGGCCCTGTAATGGTTGGGATGGTTTCGTTTTTCACCAAGTGTTGATACACTTGATTCAAGAGATGATAGAGGGCTCCAAGTAGATACTTGCCTAGAGGAATATCACTCTGCGAATTGACATGTTCGGCCAAGGACAGGTAATTGCCAGTGGGTGTGCATGATTGTCCACAAAAAAGGATCCTGTCTAGCCACATATTCAGGACGAGTATGCGCTCATTGTCAGTAACTAGGGTGGACTCACTATTCTTAATGTATTGACCCCAGCCCCCAGTCTTGAAATGTTTCGTCGAGATTGAAGATTTGATGGCCAAACGATGAGGGTGTATATCTCCAGTGATGTTAAGGCCGGTCAGCATGTGAACATCAGCCAAAGTAGGAGTCATTGGTCCATGACCAAAGATGAAGGCATTATAAGTGTTAGACCAGAAATAATAGACTGCCTAAAGCAAGGGTTCGTTCCTCTTCATATTGGAAAAAGAGAGAGACAGGAACTGTTCGATATTGCCCCAATAGGTGTTTATATGGTTGGAAAGCTTTACGAACCAATTCCTCTGGCCTAGAATAGCGGAAGGCCAATTCCTGAATGAAGTTTTCTTATCCAATTGGCCTGGATCCATCGATGACTGCTTGAAAGGTATTTGATTTGTTTCAGCCACGATGACAGGGCTTGGATCTGGATTACCCATAGGCCCGAGAAAGTAACAGTTGGGTTGGTTAGCCAGCAGAATGAGCACATGATTCCTATGTTCCTAATCCAATTCAAGAAAAAGAGCAAAGGTATCAAGCGAAGAAGATGTCAAAGTAGTACAACAAGAGCCATACCTCAGGAATGATATCCAGTGAAGCCATCTCGCTATGGTAATCTGGCGACGAAGCAGATTCAAATCTATGGCGGTGCTGAAGTTGTCGGAGAAGTTAGGGTTGAAAGCCGAGTGGAGAAGAACGAATGGCAATTTGGTGAATATCTAGGCTCGACTGATCGACTAAAAGGAAGAGGGTGCTTGTAGTTTTAGGAATGGAATAAATTTCATCCCAAAACTAGGGGTCCTGTGTTAACATCGCATTTTGGAGTGACCAAATGAATGCGGGTGAGTCCCGAAGATGGGAAATTATACTGTACGGGTGGATCCAGAAGGCTGGTTAAGGAAACCGACTCAGAGGAGATGATACGTATGGGCTGTTGAGATACGTCTGGTGGGCTGCGCTAAGGATTGGGGCCCAAGATATCCAAGTTTCCTTATTTCGGCCAGCGGTCGGTTTTATGCTAGTGTTATGCTACGTGGTCTATAAATAGAAAGGGCTAGAAAACGAGAAAGACATCCAATCAATCAAACACATATCTTAGTTCTTAGTTTCTGGCCTTCGGCCACCCCTAGGAGTAGGAGTAGAGTAGACTTCGGTGAACCTTCGACGGATTGGGCTGCATCGACTAGATCAACCTCCGGTTTGCTTGTAAGTCTAGCCTTGGTTCATGTCTCGTTTGTACGGTTGTATTGTGTAACTCGTGCAAGCTCGGTATGAGCTAGTTATCGGTTTGAATCTATTGTTCATGGGGCTGTATTGCTTCAATCTCACATGAATCGTGGCTTCAAGCTAGTTATCGGCTCTATTAGATTGGCGATCTAATAGATTCATTAAGTTATCGATATTGTCTGTTATGCTTTGTTTAATCTATTGCTTAAATATCTTGCCCAATCTCATCTAATGGATTAGCCTACGCTTTATTTTCCATCTAGATCTATTGCCTCCGATACATCTATCTTTACACTTAAAGGGGCGATAGATCTAAGACCATATCGGCTAATCCATTAGTTGTGGTTGTGATGAGGACATCAACACCACACCAAAACCATCTCCAGCACCACTTGGTCCTATTACTCGTGCTCGTGCCCGTGAACTCAATCATCAAGTAAGTTTATTCTCAAACTCTTGTCCATTATATTTAGACAATGGAGACACGTGCACTCTTGTTTTGCTCAGGAACAATGGAGAGGATCAGCGGGACACGGGATGGGCGCTAGCTGGATTTGGACTGCAGGACAGCACCAACTTGTGATGGATGCCACGACTTCATACGGACTCCGATTGGGACATTCTCACACTCTTTGGAAAGCTTATCAAGTCTACTTTCCAACGGATCCAGAAGCATGGCTATACCTTATCAGATGCGTCCAGAGTCATCGTTTTTGTACCGAGACCTTTTCTGTCCACCGGTGCTGCGTCACCTTATTTTGGGCCTGTGGCCCATGTATCAAGTTGGGTCCATTAGGGACGCGTCCTAGGGTTGGAGAACGACCCCAACACCCTTGTGGTCGTCCTCCCAACTCCTTATAAGTCTTTAGAGTCGCCACAAACAGTTTAGGTTTTGTTTCGTCGAGTTAGCTATTGCTACCGCCTTTCAGCGCGCGTGTTGGATCAACCGTCCGTCTGATTGTCATCAGAACCTCACCATATTGTGTTCTCAGATTGAAACCTTCATATTCATCTTGCAATTGAGTGCTTGTTCATCTTGTTCTTGCTGGTTCTTTGATTGCTTGCAGGACGGGAGCCCTAGTGGCTGGTTGTCGCGCCGCAAGATCACGGCAGCCATCGGAGGTGGTGTATCGGTTGCTAAGGCGCAGCGTCCCTGGACGGTTGTAGTCGAGCCGTGAACGTCATCTCCCTCCACAAATCGAGTTATCCACCAACTCTCATCGAAAGATCGAACTTCGAACCCTACGGGTCGTCATCAGTTGGTAATCAGAGCAAGGTTTATCGGTGAGAGACTTCCAATTCTTCACAATTTTTTTTTCCTATAGTCCAGAAAAGCCAAAAAAAATAGTAGATTAGTTTTCTGTAATCCCATAAACCCGTTGAGCCTTTTGCTAGTACTACTTAGTTAGGGCTTGTTGAGTCGTCGGTTGCATCGGTTGTGTCGAGTTGCTGGTTTTAGTTATAGTCCTTTAGAGTTTCGAGTTCTTGTCACGTTCTAGTCCGAGTCTAAGTAGATTTCGTTGCTGTCAAGTTCGAGTCCGAGTACTACCCTGGTATTCGCGGCTGTCCAGTTCGAGTTTGAGTTGTGTTCTGGAATCGAGTCCGAGTACTACCCTGGTATTCGCTGCTGTCAAGTTCGAGTCCGAGTTGATTTCAGGAATCGAGTCCGAGTACTACCCTGGTATTCGCTGCTATAAATTGCCTCCGTCCAAGTTGTTTTCCATAATTCAGTTCGCGCACTACAAGTCGGGACTACCAGTTTCATACCATATTACAGCGAAGCTTACTTTAGAGAGAGAGAGAGAGAGAGAGAGAGTGTGTGGTGATTTGCTCTTTTGACATCTCTTTGTTCATATAATCAGCTTTGAGGATCCCTGAAAAAAAAAGAAAGAAAAAAAAAGAAAAAAAAAGAAGCAAAAAAAAAGCAAAACAAAAGGCAAAAAAAAAAGAAAAGAAAAAAAAACAGAAAAAAAGGGGGCTGATCTTTGTGTTTCCCTCCTTTGGATAGGTGGTGTTTGTGAGTTCCTTTGTGTCCAGGCTCGCGTCTGTAGCACGGTCTAGGCTAGGACCAGCACAGTACCACCTTTGAACGATTATTCAACTTGCTTTTGTGACTAACGTGGTGCTAGTATCTATCCTTGTCCATAACATTGGCCACCTACAGCTCCACATATTCGACTACAACTTGACAGGTGTTGTGCTACGGTACCGATACATTCACTTCCAAGGTTGCAGACTTGCTGGTTGTTGACCCCTCTTGTTTGAGCAAGGTAAGAACTGGTAAGAGCTTGAGAAACAGGTTGAGAGCGAGTGCCTTGCTGTAGCTACATCCTAATAGTTGTAGGGCTTTTATTTCTTCACCTGTTTTCTTGTTGTTCTTGTCTTCTAAACCATGTCAGGAACAGAGGATAATAACAACATGCCGCAATCTCCACGCACCAAGGGCATCATTCAACATTTTACAAGGCAAGTGCAGCTGCATACAGAAGGACTCGATGGAGATTTATAGGTGACCAATGACAAGATTGGGCAACTAGAGGCCGCCCAACTTGCCACCACCACCAAGCTTACAGGAGTCGAAGCATCGGTTGCTCGTATGGACAAAAGCCTTGCCGCTCTTCTCCGTCGTTTTGATGACTTCCACACAAACGGCAAGGGTCAACATCAACATAATGACGCCCACAAGGATGAGGAGCGAGTCGAAGATAATGACGAGGATGCTTACTCTGGTGATATGGACCTTGATAACAATGACCTTAGTGATCGACATCGCCTACGCTTCAATCGGAGAGGTATGGGTCACCGTCGACGTGAGGTACATAATAACAATGATGCTTTCAGTAAGATTAAATTTAAAATACCTCCTTTTGATGGTAAGTATGATCCTGATGCATACATTTCATGGGAAATTGCTATTGACCAAAAGTTTGCATGCCACGAATTTCCTGAGAATACACGTGTTAGGGCTGCTACTAGTGAGTTTACTGACTTTGCTACTGTATGGTGGATAGAGTATAATAAGAAAAATCCTAATAACATACCACATACTTGGGATGCTTTAAAAAGAATCATGAGGGCTAGATTTGTTCCTTCTTACTATGCACGGGATTTGCTACATAAACTGCAACAACTAAGACAAGGTGCTAAAAGTGTAGAAGAGTATTATCAAGAATTACAAATGGGTATGTTGCGTTGTAATTTAGAGGAGGATGAGGAACCTGCTATGGCAAGATTTTTGGGTGGGTTAAATCGTGAAATTCAGGACATCCTTTCATATAAAGAGTACACTAATGTAACCCGTTTGTTTCATCTTGCTTGTAAAGCTGAAAGGGAAGTGCAGGGGCGACGTGCTAGTGTTCGGAATAACTTTTCTGCAGGGAAGACAAATTCATGGCAGTCCCGCACACGTGCTACTATGCCATCCTCAAGTGACAAGCCTAGTGCTACTCCCACAAATTCAGTAGTCAAGACAGCCCAGAAGCCTAGTGCAAGTGCTTCGTCCGTAGCATCGACAGGTAGAACGAGAGACATTCAGTGTCACCGGTGCCAGGGATATGGACATGTGATGCGTGAGTGTTCCAGCAAGCGCGTTATGGTCGTCAAAGATAATGGTGAGTATTCGTCCGCTAGTGATTTTGATGAAGATACACTTGCATTGCTTGTCGCTGACCATGCAGGTAGTGAAGAATGTATAGAAGAACATATCAATGCAGGTGAAGCCGACCGCTATGAGAGCCTCATTGTACAGCGTGTGCTTAGTGCACAAATGGAGAAGGCAGAGCAAAATCAGCGACACACGTTGTTCCAAACAAAGTGTGTCATCAAGGAGCGTTCATGTCGCATGATCATCGATGGAGGTAGCTGCAACAACTTGGCAGGCGGTGACATGGTGGAGAAGCTTGCGCTTACCACCAAACCACACCCACATCCATATTACATTCAATGGTTAAATAACAGCGGTAAGGCAAAGGTAACTAGACTTGTGCGAATCAATTTTTCCATTGGATCCTATAAAGATGTGGTTGAATGTGATGTTGTGCCTATGCAAGCTTGTCATGTGCTGCTAGGCCGACCTTGGCAATTTGATAGAGATTCTATGCATTATGGTAGAACAAATCAATATTCTTTTCTATACCATGATAGAAAAATTGTGTTGCATCCTATGTCCCCTGAAGCTATTATGCAAGATGATTTAGCTAAAGCCTCAAAAGCTAAAAGTGAGAGCAATAAAAATGACCAATCTGTTGCTGATCTAAAAGAGGAGATAAAATTGAAAGGAAATTGTTTGCTTGCTACTAAATCTGATATTAATGAGTTGAATGCTTCCACTACTGTTGCTTATGCTGTAGTATGCAAAGAGGTATTGATTTCCCTTCATGATATGCAGCGTTCTTTGCCTCCTGCTGTCGCTAACGTTTTGCAGGAGTATTCGGATGTGTTCCCAAGTGAAATACCATCGGGCCTGCCACCACTTCGAGGCATTGAGCACCAAATTGACCTCATTCCTGGTGCCTCATTGCCCAACCGTGCACCATATAGGACCAATCCAGAAGAAACAAAGGAGATTCAGCGTCAAGTGCAAGAACTCCTTGGCAAAGGTTACATACGTGAGTCTCTAAGTCCTTGTGCTGTTCCGGTCATTTTAGTGCCTAAGAAAGATGGATCGTGGCGTATGTGTGTGGATTGTCGGGCTATTAATAATATTACTATTCGATATCGTCATCCAATTCCACGATTAGATGACATGCTAGATGAATTGAGTGGTGCTGTTGTGTTTTCCAAAGTGGATTTGCGTAGCGGGTATCATCAGATTCGCATGAAATTGGGAGATGAATGGAAAACTGCTTTCAAAACTAAGTTTGGTTTGTATGAGTGGTTAGTCATGCCTTTTGGGTTAACTAATGCACCTAGTACCTTCATGAGATTGATGAATGAGGTTTTGCGTGCTTTCATTGGAAGATTTGTTGTTGTTTATTTTGATGATATATTAATTTACAGCAAATCTATGGAAGAACATATTGATCATTTATGTGTTGTTTTTAAAGCTCTACGGGAGGCACGTTTATTTGGTAACCTTGATAAGTGCACCTTTTGCACAGATCGTGTTTCTTTTCTTGGCTATGTTGTTACTCCACAGGGAATTGAGGTTGATAAAGCCAAGGTGGACGCTATACAGGGTTGGCCAGTACCAAAGACTATCACCCAAGTGCGGAGTTTTCTAGGACTTGCTGGGTTCTATCGTCGCTTTGTGCAGGATTTCAGCACCATTGCTGCACCATTGAATGAGCTTACGAAGAAGGGAGTCGTGTTTTCTTGGGGAACCCCACAAGAGAATGCCTTCAACATGTTGAAAGATAAGTTGACAAATGCGCCTCTTCTCCAACTTCCTGATTTTAATAAGACTTTTGAACTTGAATCTGATGCTAGTGGAATTGGATTGGGTGGTGTTTTGTTACAAGAAGGTAAACCCATTGCATATTTTAGTGAGAAACTAAGTGGGCCTCTTCTGAATTATTCTACTTATGATAAGGAATTGTATGCTCTCGTGCGAACATTAGAAACATGGCAGCATTATTTGTGGCCCAAAGAATTTGTTATTCATTCTGATCATGAATCCTTAAAGCATATTCGTAGTCAAGTAAAATTGAACCGTAGACATGCTAAGTGGGTTGAGTTTATTGAATCTTTTCCTTATATCATTAAGCACAAGAAAGGGAAAGAGAATATCATTGCTGATGCTTTGTCTAGGAGATATACTTTATTAACACAACTTGACTATAAGATCTTTGGTTTGGAAACAATTAAACAACAATATATACATGATAATGATTTTAAAGACGTGTTGCTGCAATGTAAGGATGGAAAAGCATGGAATAAATTTGTTCTAAATGATGGCTTTGTGTTTAGAGCTAACAAGCTATGCATTCCAGCTAGCTCCGTTCGTTTGTTGTTGCTTCAGGAAGCGCATGGAGGTGGCTTGATGGGACATTTTGGAGCAAAGAAGACAGAGGACATACTTGCTGGTCATTTCTTTTGGCCAAAGATGAGGAGAGATGTGGAGAGATTTGTTTCTCGCTGCACGACTTGTCAAAAGGCGAAGTCGCGATTAAATCCACACGGTTTGTATATGCCTCTACCTGTTCCTAATGCTCCTTGGGAAGATATTTCTATGGATTTTGTTTTGGGATTGCCAAGGACTAGGAAGGGTCGTGATAGTGTTTTTGTGGTTGTGGATAGATTTTCTAAGATGGCACACTTTATACCTTGTCATAAAACTGATGATGCTACACATATTGCTGATTTGTTCTTTCGAGAAGTTGTTCGTTTGCATGGTGTGCCAAATACAATTGTTTCTGATCGAGATGCTAAATTTCTTAGCCATTTTTGGAGAACTTTATGGGGTAAATTGGGGACTAAGCTTTTATTTTCTACCACATGTCATCCCCAAACTGATGGTCAAACTGAAGTTGTGAATAGAACTTTATCTACTATGTTAAGGGCTGTTTTAAAGAAGAATATTAAGATGTGGGAAGATTGTTTGCCTCATATTGAGTTTGCTTATAATCGTTCATTGCATTCTACTACCAAGATGTGCCCATTTGAGGTTGTTTATGGCTTGTTACCACGTGCTCCTATTGATTTAATGCCTCTACCAACTTCTGAACAATTGAATTTTGATGCTGAGCAACGTGCTGAGTTGATGTTAAAATTGCATGAAACAACTAAAGAAAACATAGAGCGCATGAATGCCAAGTATAAGATTGCTGGTGATAAAGGTAGAAAGCAATTGATTTTTGAACCTGGTAATTTGGTTTGGTTGCATTTGAGAAAGGATAGGTTTCCTGAATTGAGAAAATCTAAATTGCTGCCTAGAGCGGATGGACCATTTAAAGTGCTAAAACGTATTAATGAGAATGCATATAAGCTTGATCTTCCTGTAGCTTTTGGGATTAGTCCCACATTTAACATTGCAGATTTGAAGCCATATTTGGGAGAGGAAGATGAGCTTGAGTCGAGGATGACTCAAATGCAAGAAGGGGAGGATGATGAGGACATCAACACCACACCAAAACCATCTCCAGCACCACTTGGTCCTATTACTCGTGCTCGTGCCCGTGAACTCAATCATCAAGTAAGTTTATTCTCAAACTCTTGTCCATTATATTTAGACAATGGAGACACGTGCACTCTTGTTTTGCTCAGGAACAATGGAGAGGATCAGCGGGACACGGGATGGGCGCTAGCTGGATTTGGACTGCAGGACAGCACCAACTTGTGATGGATGCCACGACTTCATACGGACTCCAATTGGGACATTCTCACACTCTTTGGAAAGCTTATTAAGTCTACTTTCCAACGGATCCAGAAGCATGGCTATACCTTATCAGATGCGTCCAGAGTCATCGTTTTTGTACCGAGACCTTTTCTGTCCACCGGTGCTGCGTCACCTTATTTTGGGCCTGTGGCCCATGTATCAAGTTGGGTCCATTAGGGACGCGTCCTAGGGTTGGAGAACGACCCCAACACCCTTGTGGTCGTCCTCCCAACTCCTTATAAGTCTTTAGAGCCGCCACAAACAGTTTAGGTTTTGTTTCGTCGAGTTAGCTATTGCTACCACCTTTCAGCGCGCGTGTTGGATCAACCGTCCGTCTGATTGTCATCAGAACCTCACCATATTGTGTTCTCAGATTGAAACCTTCATATTCATCTTGCAATTGAGTGCTTGTTCATCTTGTTCTTGCTGGTTCTTCGATTGCTTGCAGGACGGGAGCCCTAGTGGCTGGTTGTCGCGCCGCAAGATCACGGCAGCCATCGGAGGTGGTGTATCGGTTGCTAAGGCGCAGCGTCCCTGGACGGTTGTAGTCGAGCCGTGAACGTCATCTCCCTCCACAAATCGAGTTATCCACCAACTCTCATCGAAAGATCGAACTTCGAACCCTACGGGTCGTCATCAGGTTGTTACATGTTGCGGGTTTGAGACATGTGTTCAACTATCAGATTGATTTGAGTATGGTTGGATCTAGTTCAACATATGTGGTACGACTGCATCTATCGGACCCCACTGCTATTGTATGTTGGGTTATATCTATCTAGACTTAGATCTATTTGAGGTTGAATGTATGGATCTTGTTCAAGCCTAATGGACCCCATATCGGCTAACATAGCTGACCTAGTTATGCTTCAATCATATGATACATGTACATTGTTATCTTAATCTGTTAGATCTATTAAGTGTACTGGACGTGGTTTGGCTGGTTTACTTTTATGGATGCATGGAAACACCCCAATGCTAGTAAATCAGTCGGGTTATCGGGTTAATTGTCATCATGGCTGCATGGGAACACACCTCTGTTGATGATTAATGTACCCGATCAAATCTTGAAACATACCCGATCTGCGGTATATAGTCCTTTCCATAGAAAAATAGCCGATCCTTCATAACGCGATTAATGCTCAAAACTACTTAGTTTAGAAAAATTATACCCTTGTGACTCCCGCCATTGAAATCCAAATTTTGGTGCAAACACATGCCCCCAATTTCGGGATAGATTAAATTTTATACCAAAATTTGAGCATACCCTTCTCTGCACCTTTTAAACCCCGATGTTCTTAGCCCAGGTTCCGTCACTAATCATCCATACTCATTGCTGAACTTTGAACCCTTCAAACCTTAGTCGCCGTCTCTGTTGGGCCAACCTTCAACCATCAATGTCTTGTTAAGCGTCTCTCAGTCATCAACTCAATTCAGATGGCAAGCTGCTCCTAGGATCTTTATACAACCTGCTAAATAAGGTCGCCACCAAACGAATGGATTAGCAATTGGAACCATTACTAGGCCATGGTGGTTTCTTCAGCTATGGCTGAATCTTTACATGTTAAAATTTATCAAACCCAATTTCAAACAATTGACTTTCCCATCCTTTACTGCCCCGATGGACATCAAGGGTCAGACACACACAAAGGTTGTTTGAATTTTGGTGAAGAAACATCATCCTATGTAGTCAACTTCAACAGGGGAGATTTTTTCATACTTTTTTATATAGGTTTTGACGAAGAGCACCTAGTGTGGCTTCCTTATGATGATGAGAATATTGAAAATCAATTCACAATGCCTGTTCAGTTCAGATTTGATGTGGGCCATGATAATGATGAAGCTGTTGTGTTATCTTCAATACTTTCATCAGACCATGTGCACTACTAGTAGATCTCAGGCACGGTCAAGGCAAGGTTGGAGGATACTAGTGTAGAGTACTACAATCCTTGTTTTGTGGCCAGACAACTCGGCTTTGGCCACTTGCTTGTGACCCAGAACTTTGCAAACATCTTGAAGCCAAGGGAAGGGATCACTAGGCCCATGAAGCCAACAAAATCTTTCAACTAGGCACCAATCCCACCATTTGTCAACCAGCCAAATGGATGATGACATCTTTCACATCCAAGCTCTATGACTCCTGGTCAGAAGAATGGTGATCTCACCTCTTCTAGAGTCTAGTTCTTCCTTTTTGTCAAGATTTGGATGAAAATTTTGAACTTGAAAAATAGGTAAACTCATTTCTCTTCTCTATAGTTATTCTCTTTCTTTGTTTCTAATGATTCATCTTCAACAGAACCATGAATTCAATCACTTGGCAACTAATAGGGAAGGAAGACAAATTCAGTACTACCCTTCATGTTCAAACATAACACTGGGGTCTAATGCTCCATCTCTAAAGAAATTCATGTCTTCCTCTGATCTTAAAATGCCCCTCCTATCCTTCAAATGCAAGAGTACCTAATCATGGGGACACAAGACTTATTAATACAAAAACAAGACCCCCATAATTGTTCGAGTAAGCCAATTTCGGTTCCCCTTGTTCTTTGCTAAAACTGGCTTGTGAGCACAACTCGTTTCCTTAATACATGACTACCCCTCAATTATCATCACACCTACAGTAATAGCTGAAGAACATAATTTGGCTCAAGGACACCTCTCTTTATAAGCTCAAATTCCTAAGACAAACCAAGAAAATTCTCATCGTCTTTGATGTCAAGATACTGACCAAGAAACCACAACTGCAATTACCGAGGTACTGAATCATAATTTTGATGATGATATCAAACTATCCTTCTAACTCATCCTTCTTATGTTTTGAAGGATATATATTCTAGGGATCTTCTCTCTACCATGCTAATTGCTTCAGATCATGAAGGAGAATATATCAGAAATGTTGAGGTCCAATCACACTCCATCAGTTTTGTGACTCAAAAGGTTAACATCAAAGCGTCAAAACCTAAATAAATATGATGCACATGAATCCCTTTTTTGCCTTTTTGATCATAATAATTTATAGGATTAACCCATGACAATGCTGAGAATAAGATTATCAGTGCATTGTCGTTCCTTTTGAAGACTAATCGGAAAAGGTACTCTTTCGTGTAACAATGACCTTCTAACTTAACTCCTTTCTTCTATGAAACTGAATTCCCCACTCTCGGGTATCCTTTTGATTTTCTCTCACTATTGGAGGAAGATGGAACTTCTTTGGCTCATGAGTCTTCTACAAAAAAATTGGCTAAAAGACATGCTATCTCTATTGCAAAATACAATCGATCTACATTAGAATGCAGCACTAATACGAAGCATCACTATTGAACCAAAATGTCTCTACCTCAAGCCCGTCCAAATTCTATTATGCTAGTTGATGAAATTGAAGACTAGCTCTCAAGAATTAAAAGGGCTTAGAAGAACTTAGATCAGAAATCTGTATTGTTGCAAGAAACATCTTTGAACATCAATGAAGCTCAAAATCTGCATTCCACTCTTGACAAACTTCAGGAATCATCAGGTAATATCCATCTAGAACTCAAGGAACTTCAAGCCAAGAAAACCGCTCTAGAAGCAAAATTGGAAAAGTTAAAGTGGCTATCTCTAAGAAATAGTGAATGCTGGCACTGATATTTGATAGCCTAACACAGACCAAGGGCAACTTGAAGTCAGCTGGAATCATGGGCAAAAAATTCTCAAAGGTCTTAGGATGGTCTCAGAATTCTCCAAAGATGATGAGAATTTACTAAACCAACTAGAAGTAATTAGATCTGATACCTTTAAAGCCCCCAAAAGCTTTCTTCATTTGTAGGTGAACCATCCTATAATAATTAGAATCTTTGACATTATGTGTACAATACACCTCAGGTGTTTTGGAATTAGAATGCCTATGTAACTTTCTCTATAGTCACTTGCCGATCCAATCGGTTAATAGATGGTTCACCCAAACGCTATTCCTTGAATTTTACTTCTTTAACCGATTCGCCGACTCCTCGGTCTCTCACTCAATGCAACTAGTCAAGAAAAGCTGATTAGTATTTACTTCTTAAATAGTAACACCCTCCTGATTTCAAGATGCTCCTTTAGGTTTATAAAACTATGCCCCTTGTGCTAGGTTCACTTCCATCTTGCTTCTAGGGCCTCATATTTTCCCCTTCAAATAGTAACTTTTGTGGCGGCAACTCCTAGGAATCCCACGAATCAAATGGTAGAAAACATCAACAAAGACAGGCATCTGTTGACTGATGACCTTGTCTTTCGTCCTCTCTGACGCCAACTCCTCCGAATGGGGTAAGATTCATACCCAACTTTTTCGTCTTCATTTTCATGGTTATTATTCTAATACATGTCCTATTTACTCTAATCTCTCATGCTATCGTAATATGCCAATGACCCATCATTGGAGATGAACCATCATGGACCTCAAACACTGTAACACCCCAGGTTTTTATCACTAGTTAAACTATGGTTGAGATCAAATAAGTCAAGTCAAGTGATGATTAGAGGCTCAAATTAAAAACTTTTTGGAGAGGAATGATAAAGGTGTATTTTTTTATGTTCATCATATCCATTTATGTCTATCTAGATCAGTGGAGAAGTTTCACGAAGTTTGGAATTAAATGGTTACATGGAATGAGAAGTTATATCTTTTCTTGCATTGCTTTGGTCAGTGGATGGAAAGATGTGAGAGCAACAAAACTTTGCAACAATACTAAAACAACTCTATTTGAACTCACAAACAAAAGTTGTGAAAGGTTCATGTTGATCATGTGTCAAGAAAATGTCTACAATGGATCAAAACCCTAAATCAAGCTTTATCGCGGATGTTCTCTGATCAAAGGGGAAATCCAATACCTGTTTAGGAGTGGGGTTTCATGTTTATAATCTGAGAAGAGTTATTGGAGTGTCCTTTGATGTTTACTTCCACCTTTGGAGCAATGGTGCTCCTCATTGGGAACGGGAAAAACATTGGTGGGGAGCTGAGGAAGCGAAAAAATGGTTTACAGTTCTTTCGAAGAGCCAGAAACGTCTAGCTAAGTTCTTAGTTCAACAGACCAAAAAGGTTCAGTTCAATCCTTAGTTAGTGTTTTCTTCACCTACAAAGAAGCATGTGCCTGTTGAATGCAATTCAATTTTCTTTGGTCCATTTAAAGCTTTGATTGAAAATCAAGGTAAGACCATTTTCAGGCTATGCTTTACCAGCAGTGCAACTCTTTCGGGTTTTCATGGTAGTTCAGATCTTGGTTCTAGCTTGCATGTCCCTATTAAGTTAGTTCATCTGGGGGAAAACTCAGTTTTGTTAGTTCAGCTCGGCAATCAAGTTGTTCATTCTAAAAAGGGGGTTCCATGAAGAATATAGTTGTTGACACCGTATTTTGGTACGGTCAGAAACATGGGCTCCCTAGTGGGCCTTCGGAGGAGATATACAACATGGACCTGAAAGATCGACTAAGGAAATATAGGATCATGGAAAGATCTTTCGGCCGACTACAACAAAACATGTGCGGCAATCCCGACACTGGAATGGACGGAAGCCCAAGTCATATTTTGTTTCCTTATTATCAGGACTTGTGTGACGGCCGGTTAGGGTACATGCTATAGTCTATAAATAGCAAGGCTTAGGGAATGAGAAAGACATCCAATCAATCAAATACACAACTAGTTCGTAGTTTCCGGCCTCCGGCCAACCCTAGGAGTAGGAGTAGAGTAGATTTTGGTGAACCTTCGATGGACGGGCTGCATCGACCAGATCGACCTCTTGTTTGCTTGTAAGTATAGCCTTGGTTCATATCTCGTTTGTACAGCTGTATTGTGTAACTCATGCAAGCTCGGTATAAGCTAGTTATTGGTTTGAATCTATTGTTCATGGGGCTGCATTATTTCAATCTCACATGAATCGTTGTTTCAAGCTAGTTATCGGCTCTATTAGACTGGCGATCTAATAGATTCATTAAGTTACTGATATTGTCTTTTATGCTTTGTTTAATCTATTGCTACAATATCTTGCCCAATCTCAACTAATGTATTAGCCTGCACTTTATTTTCTATTTGGATCTATTGCCTCCAATGTTTCTACTCTTATACTTAGAGAGGAGATAGATCTAAGATCATATCAGCTAATTCTTTGGTTATGATTGTTACATGTTCCGGGTTCGAGACATACGTTCGGTCGTTAGATTGGTTTGAGGGTGGTTGGATCTAATTCAACATACGTGGTACGGCTGCATCTACCGGACCCCACTGCCATGTGTGTTGGGTTATGTCTGTCCAACCTTAGATCCGTCCGAGGCTGAATGTAAGGATCTTGTTCAAGCCTCATGGTTCCCATATCGGCTAACACAGCCTATCTGGTTGTGCTTCATTCATACGATGCATGTACTTTTTTGTCTTAATCTATTAGATCTATTAAATCTACTGGACGTGGCTTAGTTTGTTTAATTTTATGTCTGCATGGAAACACCCCAATGCTAGTAATCTGGTTAGGTTATCGGGTTAATTGTCATTATGGCTGAATGGGAACACACCTCTGTTGATGGTTAATCTTTATCTGGTGCATTTGATACATATAATGTTTTGAGTCAATAATGTCGCATGTATCGCATCTTTACTTTTCTATTGTAATATGATCGGCTAACTATACACCCTACGCATGAATATCCTGTGATAGTCGTTCATACATTATCATTATGCTTTAAACTATTCGGAGTTGACTCTTTAGTCAATATCCTGCATTCATCGGCTATATGAGAGTCGCACATTTATGGAACTGTCTGGCAACAACCGGCAGGTTCCATAATTTGACGTTTCACTTCCTTGTCAATTGTAGGTCAAATTAACTGGCACGCCTGAGATCGATTCCTGAAGTGGCTTGAGCCGCTTTAGAGGTTTAGGAGATAAAGCTCTGCTGCTGCATAGTCTTCGCAGGCCTTGCACAGTGCTGATGCTAGAAGACCCCATTTTTGGTGTCAACAACAGTTCAGCCTGATCTCTCTGTTCATTCCCATACTTTGAAGCAGTAAGCTCATTCCCACTCTTCAGCTTCTCAGCATGTTTCAAATGGAGCAGGCAAACAACCATTGGTGAACTCAAGTTTTAAATCTGCCTTGAAAAAGACAGTCAATTTGGAAAGTTTAAATCTTAGCTCAGGTTTCCTTGTGTGAACTCAAAATAGCATTAAAAGCTAGGAAGGCGGACATTTATCTCTTAATCACTCAATGTGATGCTCGAGGTGTCTACTCGGGGATCACTCAAGCAAATCCTATAGGTTTGCCGTCAGGAGCCTAACGTGCTTTCACTATGGTCACTAGGCAAAAAAATGTTTTTCAGATGCCAGGCTTAGATGGCACTGGAAGCCCAAGAAAACTACACTTTCTTCAAATTAATATAGCTCAAAGATTGTTTGGAGGCCCAAATTTCCCCTGTCATTGCTTCCAAGTGAAGGGGAAACTACTCAAGTGTTTATTGACCCTTGCCCTCCCCATCGGGAAATGCAACCGATGCACCCGGTGAATTCTTAGTCAACTCTTCTGTACCCTTCTCTTCCTTTGATGGTGGTTGAAGCAAAAGAAAACCCCAATACTAGTGACTACAATCAAATTCTTCTTCTCTAGAATCACCACCACTTTGATCCTATGGTGAACTTTGCTTGCGATCCCAATTTGTTTGTGCTATTTGGAGCCCATGTGAAGGAAGGATGGCAGCGCCCGACGAGAACTCACGTGGCCATTGGAGGGGAACTGCCTTGTCTTCATGAAAAGTTTGCCATCATCACTCTTGATCCATGTTGACATTTCTTAACACCACTTGGAATACTGGGTTGTCATCCCCAGCATGGCGCTAGAAATATGCGGTGGTATTTATGAATGTAAAAGGCTCTCTAGAAAATATATTTATTCTATCTGCAAGCGCACAGATAAAAAACCAATTGTAGCACTTCACCAAAAAGTAATTTCCAGGTATCGTTTATTTATAATTTTGCTAAAGGAAAACCAAAACATTGGTGGCATGAACTAACAAGGGTTTAGACTAAAAATGGACTTGCAAAACATGATTACTTATGAGAAATTCAATCACACAGTCACTTGCTTCGGTAGGGGGTAAGCCATAATAATAATAAAGATATTGAAGTGTAAGCTCAAAGATGAATAACAAAGAGATTAGAGATAGACTACTCCATATAAATGTAAGGTGACGTCGAACTAGTAAGAGAATAACTTCTAAGTAGGTTCTAATCTATTAAGTCATAATCTACTCTAGAACATATACAATCAATAGCATAAAGGACTCTTCATCTATGTATAAGGAACATCGCTAAAGAAAACCAGGACATAGCAAGACTTACTCTGCAATACCAATTCTGCCTGTCCTACCAACAAGGGGTGGACTATATTAGAATCAATGGAATTGTCACTTCCATGAACTACCACGCGACCCGGCCAATAGGATACATTTGTAGCTAAATAGCATCTAACCACCATGCTCACATGTGATCTACCACTTAACTCCCCTAGGGTGAAAGCTAAGTGCTTTGCAAACTCATACATAAACTCATTATCAATAATAACTATATCAAGTATAGAACTAGAACAAACTAAGAGCATAATAAATAGAAACATAATGATATTAACAATAAAGTCGTAGAGAAAGATACACGATAATACTGTCACACCCGGTTTTAAGAACAAAACCAGATATACCCTATATGTGAGCCCAAGAAGTCAAATCTCACATATAGCCACAGAACAAGGTAATATCAAAAGACAACACTTAAATACATAACATATAAGGCCAAAGAAATAACCTTAAGAGAGCAAACAACGGAAAGACACTCCGATCTTCAGGCGAAGACTCCACTCCACAGGGACCAACTGACTGGTTGACCACAAGCCTAACTGCTCGAGACTCTTGCAATCTGGTACCCATCCGGGATTTTTATCCAAATATTGAAAAGTAAACAAGCGTAAGTACATCTCGTACTCAACAAGTATATATGGGGTTCATGCGGCTCAAAAAGTTGACACTGGTTTACTGCGATAAGCATTTTTAATTGATTCAAAACTTTACAATTGATAAATTAAAGGTTATGCTTAAGCCCTCAAATTAAACCACATGATCATATAGCAATTGAATGAATAACACAAACAACATGATAAAGTGATTCACAAGTAATAACCAGCATGTAAACATTGTTTCTGTGAGTTTTCCGTTATTAGTCTGTGAGTTTTCCAGGCCGATCATGTCCGTGAGCACGGCTGATATATCAGTTTTTAACACTATGCAGAGGTTGTACACTTTACCCACAAGTTGTGATTTGCCCTTTCGCCCGAGGTAGCGAACCTCTTACCCACTTCCAAGGAAGGTCGGCAGGGTTCACTATGAAGTCTTTCAAAGAGGCTCGCTGACAAACAACAGACACTACGGATCCACGGGCAAGGGGTATACGGGAGCCCTTTGATGGTACACACACGCAACGGTCGCCACTCCAGCCGCAACCTGCAACCGCTCATCAATGGCAACTTTCGCGAACTGCCACATGCGAGAGAGTTACCCTCATACTGAACTAAAGCCAGAGCCATTATAGCCCTCATGGTTGTACTGTATGTCCCAGCTTTTGCTGACAGATAGGGTCCTAAAATCTATGTTGCTAAAAAGTCAAGTTTTACTTTATCATTTCATGTAGTCATTAATCAAGACTAAAGATCATGCTTTGTTAAAGAGGAGCACTAGCAATAACTACCCATATGCAAAGATAACCCATAGGATTTCAAGGTTCAAGGTAATCAAAACTAGGTAAACCCTATGGTACAATATTAGACACATGCATATGATTTTATTGAAAACATCATGAATAGGACATCAAGGAAGATCTCATATAATACTTGCCTTAAAACAGATCCTTTCTTCAAAGATCAACGTCTTCAAAGATTAACTTCTTCAAAAGATCTTCTGAAACACCAACTTCTTGATCTCCAACGTAACACTCACCGATTGGACAAAATTACAAACACCACTCAAGAATCTGATCAAGCATACAAAACAATACCAACATATACATATTTAGAACAATACACCAATCAATTAAAAGAATTTGAAAAGAAAACTACGCAACTCTACGATCACACAATCGTGAAGAACACACTAATCGAAGTTACAAAGATCAATATACAACTAACGAAAGATTTGCTTTTATAAAAGAGAACTATAGGCTTTTACCCAATTTTAATAACTATATAAAAGAATGGATAAGGTATTTCAAAGAAACACCCAAGTTAGATTAAGTCAAAGTTATACTTGGATCTCGAAATAAAAGTATAACTAATCATATTTTATATATAAAACAAGTTGCATAGTTATTAATCAAGTTTAGGAGTTAACCATAAAATTACAGAGCTATTAACATGGTATTAAAGATCACTAATGAAAAGGTTATGCCAATACGAAGCCAACACAACTTGAACGGGACGAAACGGATTAAAAACGGAGAAGATATGATTTAAACAAAATTTAGAGATTAAACAGAGAATTTAAAAGGCATTAAATAAATATTTATTTTCAAAGTTTGCAAAACAGAATGATTATGGTTTTAACATGTAGATAAAAACTCTATGAATCTAACGCAACTCGAATGGATGAAAACGGAGTTAAAACGAATATTTTATAAACAGTTGAAAACTGATGGTAGAACCGAAATTTATTTTTGGAATAAAACAATTACCGCGTGGAAACACGCTTTCCGAGGCAAAAAGCGCAAGGCCAGCAGGCGCTTAAGGCCTGCCCGGTTGCGGTTGGAGCAGTGCCGGCTCGGTGGCGGCGGCTGCTCTCGACGTGGGGAAGGGAGGGGCTGAGGGGGCTGTATTTATAGGGGGAGGGCTGGCAGCTAGGGTTCCTGGTGGCTGGGCCGCGCAGGGGGCGAGCTGGGCAGCTGGGCCGGCCTGGGGGGACGGGCGCTGGGCTACGGGGGGGAGGGGGGAGGGGAAACGGCCTGGCGGCTGCTGGGCCTGCTCGGCCGCTGATGGGCCGGGGGGGGGGGGAGAGAGGGGAGCTGCCTGCTGGGCTGCGGGGGAGAGGGCGCGGCTGGTGGGCCGGCGCGGCCGCTGGGCCTGCTGGCGCGGCTGGCGGGTGGGGGAGGGGGTGCTGGGCCGGCGGGAAAAAGGCCTTCGGGCCAGAAAGAGGGAGGAGGGAAGGGTTTTGCTTTATTCTTTTTATTTCATTTTTTTTCTTCAAAGCTAATTTTCCAAACACTTTTAAATCCTTTTGAAATCATTTTTTTTCATTTTGGTAAAAACCACTCAAACCAATAGAACAAATACACCATCATGTATGCTCAAACATGTTACTAATAAAAGGGCAAATTTTAATTTAATGAAAACTTTTTATTTTCCTACATTTTTATGAGCACAAAAATCATAATTAAATCATTTAAACCTATTTTTCCAGAAAGCAAAATTTGGGGTGTTACAATTCTACCCCCCTTAAGATGAATCTTGTCCTCGAGATTTGAAGAGACTGAAGAGAAAGATAAAGATACTTCATCTTTGCTTCCTTGAGCAGTTCCTTTAACAACGATCCTCATTATACCTTGTATAGAGCACAACCAAAACCTTACTGAGATGCTTCATTCCATCCAAACTTTCTTTCCATGCTTGATGCACTATTGAGGTCTTTTGAAACCTTCATAGAACAAATCCATAGACTTACACGTCTTCTTCTCACGTCATGATTACTGACTTACCTTGAGTATGTTGAATGTTGGACTCTCATTTTAGGATAGCTGGAAGCGCTGCCTAAACTTGATGGGTACTCAAACTTCTTGTGTATGATCCAAGTTAACAATCTTGAGCAAAGGACACTTGTGTTTGATAAGGACCTCTTCACCATAGAGATAACTAATTCTTCCTGGTGAACACTAGTATGTTTGTAACTTTATCTTCGAACTTCTTTAGCTTGGCTACCCCCCTTAAGAAAGATGCATTACGGGAAACCAAAGGGTAGCTTACATACTCTTCTGAGTGAGTCAATTGTCCTCATGTCCTTGTAATTTTCATAACTCACAAACCATAACTGTTCTCGAGGTGGTTCTTGTGGTGAGAGAGAGAAGTCTATTGCTGTCCAAAAGTTCTCGATGATTTTTTTTTTGGCTTCCAAGAAACAGAGATGTGAACTGATAAAGAGTGATTGCTTTGGAAAGACAGGATAAAGAAACATGTGATAGAAACCAAACCCAACTATTTATTGCATTACACATTAAGCTTATAAACTAAATGAAATTGTGGGAAGACCCCACAAGATCATTGCACTCATTACAAAGACGCAAATCAAGCATAAGCATTAAGACAAACCAACCATACACTAAATGTTCACAAGACACACAAACTTGACTTTCACTACTAACGTATTTATTACAAGGGACATAAACTCCTAGCGAGGTGATAGGTATCAAGATCTTCCTCCATATAGCATGCTACTGACTTTCACTGTCTCCAGGGTTCAGCTGTTGGTTCTTCTATGGACAGGATTTAACATAGTGTCCTTCTTGTTGGCAATGAAAACACTTCCTCTTAGTTGGATCTTTTGTGATTTCTTGCCCCATGGAAGTATTGCTTGATGAGTTATTCGCTTGTTGCCTTTTGGGGTTCACCTTCATCCCTTTGACTTGCTTCTTAGCTTGCTTGATCCTTCGAGGTTGAAACTCCGTACAAGTGATTGTCCATCCATCTATGCATACTTCACCATAAATAGATTGAGCTTGAGGAACTTCTATCTCTTTACCCCTTTGCTCTATCTGACTAGAATTCCGAGCTGAATGTGGCAACATAGTAGAACTCAACTGATGACTGCTTTCCAAAAAAATGGCTGCAGTGGACTTGCCTTCCTCTTCTTTTCATCATTGCTTTCATAGTTTGAACCCATCTCGACTTTCCCTTTATGGGGCTTGTTTTGAAGACAGACAACTCCATAATGCTTACAACACTGACATCGATCCTGAATCTCATTTATCTTACCACCTTCCAATGGGCTAGCTTCATATTCCTTAGGTAAAGGTCGTATACCCTCGTATACAGTCCTTTATCCTGACGGTCCTGTTATAAGCACTGAATGCTGGGCATACTCGATCACTCCTTTACAAGCAGAGAACCATCCCCTTCCAAGGACAACATCGATCTCTGAAATATCCAAAACAATAAGATTCACCTTAAAGTTAACACCTTTTATATCCAAGGTAACTTTTGGGCAGATGTAGTTTGCCTTCATTTCTCCTGCTGGGGAGTGAACTATCAAGGGTTTCCTATTTGGTAGCTTCATTATCTCCCGTTCCTCTACATACTTGGCCGATATGAATGAATGCGATGCACTGGGGTCAAATAGAACCATGGCCTTCGTTGAGCTTACGGAAATCAACCCATACACGACCTTCTTAGATTCACGAAGGGTACTCATATCCACATGGCTCAACCTTCCTTGGATGTAGTTCCTCTTTACTTTGCTTACATGCCCTTGCTTCGTATGGATCCTTTGTATGTCAACCTGTTCTTGTGATAAGTCCTGTCATTGAGTCATTCCTTCTAGATCTCGGTCTTGCTTGGTTGATGGCTTCTCTTTGTCAAATGTGATCATTGCTGGGTCAACGGGCTTCTCGTTATGATCCATCTATTATACGTAGGGATAAGAGTTAGAATTTGGGGTCAAGGTCTTTTACAATAGAATAGGGATGGAGCGAGCGAGCATAACTTTAAACATATATCAAGGTTAGAGAGAAAGCAAGAACTAGGTAAGGTTAAGAGCTTGCTAAAACGACCAGTTATATCTAGGCTTGCGTCCTACAGTCAGCATTGCTCTGATACCAATCTGTCACACCCGGTTTTAAGAACAAAACCAGATATACCCTATATGTGAGCCCAGGAAGTCAAATCTCACATATAGCCACAGAACAAGGTAATATCAAAAGACAACACTTAAATACATAACATATAAGGCCAAAGAAATAACCTTAAGAGAGCAAACAACGGAAAGACACTCCGATCTTCAGGCGAAGACTCCACTCCACAGGGACCAACTGACTGGTTGATCACAAGCCTAACTGCTCGAGACTCTTGCAATCTGGTACCCATCCGGGATTTTTATCCAAATATTGAAAAGTAAACAAGCGTAAGTACATCTCATACTCAACAAGTATATATGGGGTTCATGCGGCTCAAAAAGTTGACACTGGTTTACTGCGATAAGCATTTTTAATTGATTCAAAACTTTACAATTGAGGTGTCGTAAATTATGCTTAAGCCCCCAAATTAAATTGCATGATCAGGTAAGCAAAGGGACAAGTAACATAATTCCATGATAAAGTGATTCATAAAGATAACCATTAAGTAACCAAAGAGTTCTGTGAGTTTTCCGGGCCGCTTGTAACCGTGAGCACGGCTGATATATCAGTTTTACACTCTGCAGAGGTTGTACACTTTACCCACAAGTCGTGATCCCCATATACCATCACCTCTACCAAGGAAGTGGAGCAGGGTACACTACGAGACCATTCACAGGTTCCACTGGTAGGTAACAACCCACTATTCGTTTCCTCAATGGTTAGTACCACCCCTCTTACGAGGGAACTAAGGTGAGCCCCTCTTGCACCCTTCTGGGTAAGTGGGTAAGTTGTCACAAACCAGTAGAATTCTAATACTGAGTCAAGCCAAAGCCATATAGCTTGTGGTTGTACTGTATGTCCCAGCTTTTGCTGACAGATAGGGTCCTAAATCCATGTTGCTAAAAAGTCAAGTTTTACTTTATCATCTCAGGTAGTCATTAATCAAGATTAAAGGATCATGCGTATTAAAGAGGAGCACTAGCAATAACTACCCAGATGCAAAGGTAACCCATAGGATTTCAAGGTTCAAGGTAATCAAATCTAGGTAAACCCTATGGTGATAATATTAGACACATGCATATGATTTGATTCAGAACATCATGAATAGGACAACAAGGATAATCCCATCTATACTTGCCTTAAAAGCTTAGACCCTTTGCTCAACTGGTTCTCAACTTCAGACGACTTCTTCTTGATCACCAACGCAAAACTCACTGATTGGACGACAATTAACCAAACACCACACAAGCAGCTGGACAAACATACATAGCATACAAACATGGCTACATTAGAACAATACATCAATCAATAAAAAGGATTTAAAGAGAAATCTACGCAACTCTATGGTCACACAGTCGCGGAGAACACACTAAACGGAGCTACGATGATCGAGATACAACTAACGGAAGATTTGCTTTTACAAAAGAGAACTATAAGCTTTATCAAATTTATTATTATGTAAAAGAGTGGATAAAGTATTTCAAAGAAATACTTTAGTTAGATTAGGTCAAAATTGCATTTGGATTTCGAAAACAAAAAGAGAAAGCATCGTCATTTTATGTGTAAAATATGTTGCAAAGTGGTTAATCAAGTTAGGGTTTTACATCATGAAAATACAGAGCTATTAACTTGGTATTAACGATCACTACGGAAAAGGTTACGTCAATACGAAGCCAACGCAACTTGAACGGAACGAAACGGGTTTAAAACGGAGGAGATATAGATTAAATAGGATTTTGAAAAGAGCAGATTAAAGCATTAACAAAGCAATTAACTTTGATTTTCAAAAGTAATTAACATAAATAAAAACTGTACCATTAGATAGATTATGAAATTATGGATCTAACGCAACTCGTTTGGGTCAAAACGGAGTTGAAACAGAGAAATTATAAGCATTTGAATAGGAGGGGCAGTTCTGAAAATAGAAGGAAACGTATTTTGATTAAACCGAGAAGATGTACGTTTTCAGAAAGGGAAAGCGTAAAGCAGAGAGGACGCCAAGGGATCCGCAGAGGGGCTGACAGGCGCAACGTGGCGAAGCGGGACTGGGCAGGTGCATAGGAACAGTGTGGACCGGGCGCTGGGACGCGGTCCACGGGTCCACGGTGGACCAGAGAGCATACCCCTTCGGGGTTTCTAATCTGAGCCGTCGACGCGAGATCGGGCGGTCCAGAGCGAAGGGAGAGAGAATGCGGGCGTCTGATCGTCGGGGCGGCGCTCTGCGGTGGCGCCATGGCCGTAGGCTGGCGGCGCAAACCAATCCGCCGCTTCGGGGCCCGAAGCTTGACGGGAAAAGAACAGGGAGGGAGCGAAGACGACGGCGAGCACGATGGTGCTCTCGGTTGGAGCCGATAGGGCTCGGTCACGGCGGTGCCCGTGATGCAGCGGCTCTGGGCGTCGGCGAGCAAGCACGGAGGACAAAGGGAGGGTAAGAGGGTATATCAGGGCATCTGGGAGGGAGAGGGGAACTGGGCGAACGCTCCTGCGCAACTAGGTGAAGCAGAGGGGGTTAGAGCATGGCGTCGTGCTGGTTATGGCGGCTCGGCACGACGGCGTAGCTGCGGCGAGCGCGCGTGGAGGGATAGAGAGCGAGAAAGGAGGGGACAGGCACCGTGGGCCCTTCCTTACCGCAGTCCGAAGCTCGACAAAGACTCGGGGACGGCGAGGAGGCACGGCAGCAGTGAGACCGAGGCGGCGGCGGCTGGACTTGGAGCTCGCGGTGGCAGCGCTCTGGAGTGCGAGAGCCGAGGCGCGAAGGTTTGGTGAGGGCGGCGGCATCGGGGCTTCGCCTTATATAGCCCAAGGACAGCGCCGAGGAAGGAAGGAGGGAGGATTCGGGTCGATTTGGTCGGGGAGAAGAGGGAAGGCGGCGTCGGGCTTTCCATCCGAAAGAAGGAGACGACGGCGTGGCTGACGTGTGGGGTCGATCTGTCAGCGAGTAGAGAGGGAAAGAGGCGCTGGCGAGCGGGGTCCGTCTGTCGGCGTGTGGGAGAGGGCAGGGCCGTGGTGTCAGTGATTCAGAGAGGGAGAGAGGTCGTCCACGCAGGCCTGCGCGCGTAGGTGGGCTGGGCCGGGGCACTTGGCCGGGCGGGAAGAGAGGGAGGGGGAGAGAGCTGGGCCGGCGTCGGTGTGGGCCTGAGAGAGAGAGAGTGGCAGGCCGGGGGGTGAAAGAGGTGGGCCGGGGTGAAGCAGGCCTGCGGGCCAGGAGCAGAGAAGAGGGGTTTTTGATTTCCTTTTTATTTTCTTTTTATTTCAAAGCAATTTTCCAAAACCAATTCGAATTCAAACTTGAAACCTCATTTGAAAAGACAAACAAAACAAGTAAACAAATGCAAGGGCATGTATACTCAAACATGTTCCTACCAAAAAGAAATTTTAATTTCCTAAAAAGTTTTTATTTCCTCTGATTTCATGAACACCAAAAACATAATTAAATCAAATTAAATCTATTTTCAAAAAGCAAAATTTTGGGGTGTTACAATTCTACCACCCCTTAAGATGAATCTCGTCCTCGAGATTCGGATGATGGTGATAGAGAGATAAAGAGATTAAAGATATCCTGCAGAGTAAAACTGCTTTGGACACGAGACTTTTTCATGAGAGCATCATTCTTCTTAAGAGTGCAATGAGTACATCTGTTCTTGGAAACAAAACTTTGACCTGGAAAACACAACCGAACTTCATAGGTCCTCTTGAGTGTCCTAACATTGCTCAGACGTGTAACCTTCATAAGCATGATCATCTGTGGTGTTGAGCTCTTCCCAAGGCATCTGTTTCTCAACATAAACATCCGAGAACTCATGTCCCGCTTCACTATCCTTTGTGTTCCCACTTTCGAGTAGGTTTTCTTCACGTTCATCAGGTCCAGGTGGCATTCCTTGATACTCAATTCTTTCTCCCGTCGGAGTTGTTACAGACACCAAACCTTGGGTAGGATCAATAACTCCTTTACAAGCAGCGAACCATCCTCTTCCAAGGACAACGACACTGTTCATGAAGTCCAACACAATAAGATTTACCTTAAAGTTTCCTCCCTTTATTTGAAGACTAACTTTTGGGCATATGCGGGTTGCCTTTACTTCACCTCCGAGGGTATTAACTAGCACCAGTTTCCTTATCGGAAGCATTGTCACCTTGTGTTCTTGCACAAATGCTTTAGAGATAAACGAATGTGTAGTCTTCGGATCAAACATCACTGAGACAAGAGATGAGTTTACGGAGATGTAACCATACACAACTCCCTTAGATCCACACGTGGTGGACACATTTCTCAACATTCCTTGGATGTATTTTCTCTTTTCTTTTACTCCTGAAGCCGGCTTTTTCGTGTCTCTTTCCTTCGAGTTCTGTTTGTGTTGGTTCTGGCATTGATTGTCCACGACTAACTTCCCAAGGCAAGCTTCCTCATAAGGTTTATCTTCCTTACAATCATAACCCTTCTCACTAGAAGTGTTAGCCTTTATCATCAGGATAGCAGATGGGGGTAAACATGGATCTTGAGAATTGGAATGTTGTCCTTCATCATTGTATTCTTGACACTGATCTTGATCTATACTTCCAAGAAAATTCATAGACTGTGACTGATATTCTGTTGGCACATCATAACGGGGATGAGTATCTCTAAGATGATTCTGAAGATCACGTTTTCTCTTCTTTCCATCCATCTCTTGTCGTTTGTTCTCAATTGCAATTGCCCTATCCATTAATGTATGAAAGTCATCATACTCAACAGTCATTAGTTGTAGTTGCAAACCATAATTCAGTCCTTTCAGGAAACACTTCTGTTTCTTGGCATCACTATTCACCTCTCTTGGGGCATAACGGGACAACTAAGTGAATCGATCCCGATACTCATATACTGACATTGAGCCTTGTTTCAAATTTAGGAACTCTTCGATTTTGATCTCCACTGAGCTAGGTGGTACATGGTAAGATCGGAAAGCAATCTTGAATTCTTCCCAACCAATCTGATTTACATCTCGTTGCCCAAATTCTGCTTCCCACCAGTCTAAAGAAGTTCCTTGAAGTTGACCGGAAGCATAGAAAACCTTCTCAAGGTCATTACACTGGGCTATGTTGAGTTGTCGCTCTGTAGTTCTAAGCCAGTCGTCTGCTTCCAGTGGATCACTTGCATGAGAGAAAATCGGTGGGTGTCCTTTCAGAAATTCACCACGTTTGTCAATGGGTGGTGCTTGATACTGGTTGTTCAAAGAATTTTGAACAAGAACTTGCAATAACTGTGTCTGTGTCATCAGAGCTTGCTCTATAACTGAAGGGTTTGGCGTTGGTGGATTAGGATTGGGATCATTCCTTCTAGCATCTTGTGACGCTTCTTTCCTGGTAGTAACCATCTATTTGGAACACACATGCATTAGAATTTTGGTCATTCAAGACTTCCTTAAATGTAGCTTCATATGATGTCAAGGCATAGCATAGGAATCCAAAGAAAAACTCAACCAGGGTGATAGCAATCCTTTCAAGCAAGGCACTATCACTAATGCATCTCCGTGTTGCAACTTCCTTAACTCGGCTACCCCCCTTAAGAAAGATGAACAAGGGGGGCACTAAGGTAGCTTGCCTATTTGTCATCTTGACTAACTGTTCTCATACCCTTTTTGTTGTTCCAAAGAACTTGTGTGCCAAAGTGTACATCAACAACTCAATCCTCCTTGAGGGCAAGGAAAACAACAGCGCGGATGTATCTCTTTGTTGTTTCCATAACTCCATATCCAAGATAGCAACTAGGGTGGTCCTTGCGGATAGGGAAAGAGATAAGGAGGTGTACTATTGTCCAAAGTTTTCCATAACTCCTATCTTCCAACAAACAGAGATTTTAGATGATAAAGATAGATTGTACTTGAAAGATAGGATAGAGAAACACAGGAGATAAACAAAACCCACACTATTTATTTCATTAAAACTTTAAGCTTACCAACTAAATGAAATTGTGGGAAGACCTCACAAGATCATTGCACTCATTACAAAGATGCAAATCAAACATAAGCATTATGACAAACCAACCAATCACTTACAGATTGACACGACACATAGACTCGACTTTCACTACTAACGTATTTATTACAAGGGACATAAACTCCTAGTTGGGCGACGGTCACGAAGAGCTTCCTCCATAAAGCATGCTACTGATTTTGATTGCCTCCAGAGTTCAGCTGCTGGTTCTTCTGTGGACAGGATTTAACATAGTGCCCTTCTTGCTGGCAATGAAAACACTTTCTCTTGGTTGGATCTTTGGTGATGGAGTGATTAACTGGCAGACTCTGGGGGTTCATCTTCATTTGACCGTTCCGCTTTCTAACTCGTTTGACCCTTCGGGGTTGGAACTCCGTACAAGTGATTGTCCATCCATCTATGCATACCTCACCAAAAATGGATTTAGCTTGAGGAACTTCTACCGCTTTACCCTTTGGATCCATCTGACTAGGATTCTGAAGCAGATGTGGCAAAGTGGTTGAACTCAAAGGTAGGTTGTTCTCTGAGAGTGACCCAAGTGAGATAGCTTTCCTCTTCTTATTATCATTGGATTCACAGTTCTGATTCATCTTGAATTCCCCTTGAGGAGGCTGGTTTTGAAGACAAACAACTCCATAATGCCTACAACACTGGCATTGATTCTGAACTTCATGCTTCTTATTGTTACCACTTTCAAAAGCGGTAGTCTCATATTCCTTGGTCAAAGGTTGTATCCCCTCATATTTAATCCTTTCTCCTGACGGTGTTGTTAGATGTTCCAAAAGCCGGGCACTACTGATTCCACCTCCAAAAGCGGAGAACCATCCCATTCTGAGGATAACATCAATGTCCGAGAGCTTCAAAACAACAAGATTCGTTGCACAGTCCACACCTCTTATATTAAGTTTAAACTTTGGACATATGTGGTTTGTCGTCATTTCTCCAGTTGGGGTTTGAACTATCACGGTTTTCTTCATTAGCACTGGCATTATCTTTTGTTCCTTTACCAACTTGGTAGAGATGAACGAATGCGTGGCTCTAGGATCAAATAGAACCATGGCATTTGCTGAGCCTACTCGGATCAAACTACACACGACCTTCTTTGCTCCAGGAAGGGTACTCATATCCACATGGTTCAGCTTTCCTTTGCTATAGTTCTGCTTTATTTTACTTCCTTGCGCCTGTTCCCTATGGGACCTTGGCACACTGATCTATCCTGGAGGTAAGCACTGTGGTTGAGTCGTTTCTTCACGTACTGGGCTCTGCATGGTTGAAAGCTTTTCATTATCGGACGCGATCAAGGATGACATAGCTTGGTCTTTTAGATCTCTGAGGCTGGCTGGCGTCTCGTTATGATCCATCTAAGAGACAGAGAGAGAAGCGTTAGAATTGCAACAGTGTTTTTAAAAGAGAATAGAGATAGAGTGAGCATCGCTTTAAACATATATCAAGGTTAGAGAGAAAAACAAGGACTAGACAAGGTTGAAAGCTTGCTAAAATGTCCAGTTTTATCTAGGCTTGCGTCCTACAGTCAGCATTGCTCTGATACCAATCTGTCACACCTGGTTTTAAGAACAAAACCAGATATACCCTATATGTGAGCCCAGGAAGTCAAATCCCATATATAGTCACAGAACAAGGTAATATCAAAAGACAATACTTAAGTATATAACACATATATGGTTAAAGAAATAACCTTAAGAGGGCAAACAGCGGTAGGACACTCCGAACTTCAGGTGAAGACTCCACTCCACAGGGACCAACTGACTGGTTGATCACAAGCCTAACTCTTCCAACTCTTGCAAACTGGTACCCATCTAGGATTTTTATCCAAAGTATTGAAAAGAAAAGAACAAGCGTAAATTGTTGGATTTGACTGCGGACGCTGGCGCCCATGGAGTTAGGTGGATTTACTTTAACCCATGCTGGGAGCAGTTGGGCTGATCGAGCCTCCCGTGCGGGGGTTGTTCGTCCGACCCCTGGTCTGTCACTCGGCGTCGAGGTAGGGTCGGAGCAGAGGCAGATTTGGAGGGATCGAAGTAGAAGGCGAGGGGTCTTTCGCTCGACCCCTCGTCCGTCACCCGGTGTCGAGGTAGGAGCCGGGGGGTCGCTCGTTCGACCCTCGGTCCGTCATTTGATGTCAAGGTGGAGGCCGAGGGGTCGTTCGTTCGGCCCCTCGTCCGTCATTTATCGTCGAGGTGGAGGCCGAGGTGTCGTTCATTCGGCCCCTCATCCGTCATTCGGCATCGAGGTGGAGACAGAGGGTTCGTTCGTTTGGCCCTTCGTCCGTCTCTTTCCATCGAGGTGGGCCGGCCCGCGACTCGTTGCCATAGCCGGTGCAGGGGGCCTTCACGTGATGGGCCTTACTTTACTGACTCGAGCAGTGGGCTGGTCCCTGTCTTAAAAATGGTTGCTATGTTTAGCGTTAATTTATCGAAGGGTTTAGGGTACCCCTTACCTTCGTACCCGACAGTAGCCCCCGAGGCCCCAGAGGAGTGATTGAGAACTCCTATGGGGGCTATGATATGTGTTTTTTTGGAGGGAGAAGGGGTTACCCGGAGGTTTTGTCCTTGACCTGCAGGTTTAGTGAGAGGTTCGATTCTCCGTGGGGTGCGCGCGAGCGCACCCCGCGGGGGTAGCCCCCGAGGCCCCAGAGGAGTGATTAAGATCTCCTTTGGGGGCTATGATGTGTTGTATCGAGGGGATTTAAAGTTACCTAGAGATGTGGCGCCCTATCGAGGGGTCGACCTCGTCCGCCAGGTTGTGGGCGTTCCTTTTCCTGAAAAGAGGAGTGTTCGAGGGTGGCTGTCGAACCCTACCGAGGGCCAGCCTTCGCTCCCTCGAGCATAACTGGAGTCAGAGCGCCCCACCCGAGAGGTCGACTCTGTCTGCCAGGTCACGAGTGTTTTCGACCCTCTTTCGTCGAGGGGTGCCGTGCGTAGTTGGGCCCTCGAGCCCTCGAATGGCTAGGCCTTCACTACCTCGTAGCGTCCTTCCCACGGATCCTTGCGTTCGGATTGTGGGGTGAAGAGCATCATGCTATCCTCGTTAGGACGAGCCCGAAGTCCTCGGTGAGCTGTTGTCGGGCATGATTCCATTAAAAATGGTGCCCAGTACGGGTAAAAATCCGAGTGAGAACTCGTGCCCCATTCGATAGGGGTCGACTAGTGGCCCGGAGGCGTTCTCATTTAAGTAAGACCATATGGCTTACTAAGCACGACCATATGGATTACCAAGGTGCCAACCCCATTCGATAGGAGTTGGTGGCTCGATGCCTCCCAGCGTAGGGATCCTTAGGTATTCCTTGGTTATGCCTCTGGAAACGGAACAGGTGTTGACACAAAAAGCGTCAGGATCTGCGAACACCTCGGGCTATTGCCCAAAGCTCGGTATCCAGAGGCGTGCCAGTCTATTTGACCAGTTAATCGACAAGGACGATAACTAGAACAAGATCCAATCCAGACAACAGCGATGCGCCCGGATGCTAGGATTGAGGCTTGATCAGGGTAACTAGAGCAGAGCTGAACGAGGCAACAACGATGCGCCCGGATGCCAAGGCTCAGAGGTACTCCCACGCGGAACATGCAAAGATTTGACGGAGATCAAGCTGATGCAGCCCGTCGAAGCTTGAAAGAACTCGTTGATAACTACAGCTAATGCAGTAAAAGGGAAATTGCGATAAAAAGTAGAATAAGAATAAAATTGGTTTGTTTTTTATTGGATTGATTGTTTTTTCCGTAGCCCACGGGCACGTATTTATACTCCCGCATGGAGAGTTGTACAAAAACACGACACGTATCCTTCCTAAAACAAACTCCTAATTTTAAGGAAACTGACTCGCGCATGAGCCGGATAACAATATTTATTTTTCTAAACAAACACGCCTATTTTAAAGGAAAATAAACGACTCATGCAAGAGTCGGACTCAAATTACTATAATAATAATACTGATACAAAACACCAGTTTCCTTATACTTCTCTTTGATGGAAACTTTTCATCGGCAGATCCCTTCAATCCGCGCCTTCCTTCTTTGACCACCGGTAGCCTTCTGCTGACATCAAACGCTAAGTTATGATGTACTCATCGGCACCTCATGCCCATCGGCATCGGCAATACTTCCTGATCGGCAACCTTGTACTGGTAACTGTCTTCACCAATCAGTCCCTATCGGCAATCGGCAATGTCTCCTTATCAGCAATTGGCAATGTCTCCTCATCGGCAATCGGCAATGTCTCCTTATCGGCAATCAGCATCAGCAAGACTCCACCGATTAACCTTTGTTGGCAAAGATCACCCAGCCTCCATCGGCAGCGCACTTGGTCTTCCCGCAGCACCCTCATCGACAATGTTGACTCATGATTTCCTGATGTCGATAGAAAACAGCCGTTGACCAGTCAATCTTTAGCTCATTTGACACGTGCTAAAAAACGGTGTCAACACATGCCCCCTAGTTTCGGGATGTATAATACTTTACGTGCCGAAATTCTCTCCACTGTAGCCGTTGCTGTAGCCGTTACCTCCGAGATAGATTCACAGTTTCCTCGTTCTCCGTGTTTGGAACTGCAATTTAATAATAAAATCCCTCGATTGTAGCACAAACAGTTGTAGACCACCTCGACCACCGTGCGTATCTACCGCGGGCCTCTTTACATTCCTGCACAGTGTGAACCGGAACCCCAAAATGCCCCTGAGTAAGCGTATAAAAGTTACCGGGATCCACACTACTTTTTACCCTGAGTTCATTTTCACTTTCACCTCCCTGCCTTCGTCTTCAACCTCCAGCCGCGCCCTCGAAGAGAACCTGTTTGAGCCACAGTCCTCCGCGATCTAAGGACGAACCGCAAGCACTCCCTTGACTCCAATGGCGATCCAAGTCGACATCCCAAAGGTGAGACCAATTTTCTCCCTAATCCAACCTTCTGCTGGTTCTTTTCTCACACAAATCTGGATTTATCCCCGTTCCTTTTCTGATTTTTTTTTCTTTCCTTCGAACCCTAGGAACTGTACAACAAGGTAGTGATCCCGCTTGCTGGTTCCAACTTTAGCTGCCTAGGCCCCATGGGCAATCCAGACCCCACCTTCATAATCAATGCAGAAACCAACCGGGTGCCCTTCAGATCCGAATGCTTCGGCTTAGGATTATGGAAAGATGCTTTCCGATCATGGCCCAAACCCACCAAGGGGTGGAAGAACTGGTACCTTAGAGTAGCCAGGGCACAGCAGGTGTACTGGCAAGAACGCAGCATGGATCAGTGCATCAGGCTTTCAATTGCCGATATGGAGAAAAATGAGAACATGCTGATAGCTGCCTCCTACTTCTGGTCTGGCATGATGAACGCTTTCCTTTTCCGACACGGACCAGCCACCCCGACCCTTGCCGATGTCCATATGTTGACCGGCTTGGACGTCTCTTCTGCCGATACCTTCACCTTATTCAACAGGAAAGCCGAGTACAAAGTGAATACTCGGGACATCGGTGGTTGGACAGGCTATATTCATGAGTACCAGAAAACAGGATCGGTAAACCAGAGAGAGCACGCCACTTTTCTGAATATGTGGTTAGAAAAGTTCATCTTCTGTGGCAGGGCAGTTGGACCCACCACTATGCACCTTCCGGCAGCTGAGCTCCTTGCCGATGGAACAAGGCTCCCTTAGGCAGATATCTTCTAGGATCGGTATACCGTCTTTTACATCAAGTATCCCAGAAGTTACTGCTAGGTGAGCATATCGGCAATCTTGGGGGTCCCTGGTGGTTCATCAACATGTGGTTGAACGCACACATGCACAAGGCCCTCTAGTTTGACCTGTTCGCCCAACAATTCCCAAGAGACGTATCGGAAGATTACCAGTATAGGGATGAGGAATCGGCAACTCGCCCTCCACTCAACTTTGGAGAGGCCATTATAGCGCTGCCAGGAACCGATGCCGATGCAGAGCAATTTGGCATGTTTTTTCAGAGATTTTATAATGGAATTCCTGCCACAGAACGGCTCTGGTGGCCATATGTCGACGAAGACAACCAATTCCCACTGCTATTCAATCTTAGCGATGGGAATGTGCCTGAGAATCAAACAATCATGCCAGTATTGTTCCCCGCGCCATCCCAGTGAACATCTTCGGATCTGGGAAGAATACCCCTCCATCGTTTGAATTTTACTACCCATCGGCACTGGCGAGACAACTGGCATTTGGCCAACTGCCGATCAAGCTCTGCTACTCTAAAGTGGTGAAGCCTAGGCAGACAATTTCCAGTGCTTTAGACTGGAACAAGGTTGTCAACCTTCCTCCCAATGCCGATGTATCCGACCTTGACTTATCCTCCTAGTCACCAACCTCCTTTATTACAAATGAGTACAAGTCTTGGTGGCAAGAATGGAGGTGTCAGTTGTTTGCCAAGTCGTCGCACTACTATCGGAACATAATTGACGCCGATCACATCATTCCCGACGACACAGTGAGTTTTATTCCGATGTATTCCTTATTACTTTATCCTTATCATCGGCATCTGACCCCTTCATACTCGACAGGTTGACGATCCGATTCCTCCAATGACCAGGAGTGGCAAGCCCTTCAATCTTCGGATGATGAGTCCTGTATCACTCATCGGCAACAAGGCTCCCATGTTAACGGCCTTCACCCCTCGACAGGTACCTACACCGACATCTGCAAAAGCCAAGGCTACATCGGCCGCTGCTGCTGCCCTGACGCTGGTGTTTGCAGTAAATTCATCTTCACTCACGCCGATTACATAATGCCTCATCGGCAATATTCTATTTTGTATAACTTGCATTGAATATTTTCCGGCTATGAGGTCATCGGCAGTTGCTCCAAGCAGACAAACACCTCCAAGTTTGGCTGCCGATGCCCCCCAGTCCTCGTCGAAACGGGCCGGATCTCCTACTGCCGTGCCAAGGAAGAAAAGGCGCTTGAGACTAGCTAGCCCATCTTCGCCATCGGCTTCAACTGCTCCACCAACTACCACTGCACCATCGGCAGGACCGTCGACGGCTCCAATTCCTGATAATCCTTTGGACGACGTCCCTGACCAGGAGACAACTCCACCTGCTGCAGCGGCGCCGGCCGAAATCCCCGATGAGAGCATGGCATCGCCACCACAGGAACCAACAACATCGGTATCGGCACCAGTGCCTACACCAGATGAAAGCCCTAACCAGGGGACGACCCCACTTGCCGCAGCAGCAGCGGCGATATCGGCATCAGCGCCCTCACCAGCCAAGATCCCTGATGAAAGAGCGGTATCGCCACCAAGGGAGCCAACCACTATATCGGAAGCAATGCCGACAACAACACCACCAGCACCAACAGATTCAGCAACAACTCATTCATCGGCAACCGCTGCCGATTTCCAAAATGAGGCTGGACCCTCCAACATGCCAAGTCCCAGGCAAGAAATCCGCTTCAAGATGGTAAGTCGGTCACCTAAAAATTCATAGTATAGCTTCATGATCGGTATATTTTAACTTCACTTTCAGGCCCAAGACTCCCCAGACAGCCTCTTTTCCTTCGGCCTCAACCTCCAGGATGAAGATGAACACCGAGTCCCCGCTGGAGGAGACAGTCTGTTCTCTTTCGCTATCAATATTCCCGATGAGGACGAAGACGAGCAAAGTTCTGCTCCAGCACTATCGGCAGAAGTGAAATCCAAGCTCAAGGCATTACTCTCTCAGCTACAGATAGATACATCCCAGCTTGTCCAAGACTCGACTGCAGCAAGGGCAATTTTCAAAGATATCCAAGGCCAGCTACCTGCCGATGCAGAAGAGATCCTCATCCAAGCAGCCTTCCTTGAAAGTCGCCGATTGCAATACCAACGGGCCTCAAGCCGCATTGCCAATAGGAATGCCCAATCCAAACTCACGGAAGAAATGCTCAAGTTTAAGCAAATTGCCAATGAAAAGCACAAGAACATCGGCGAAGTAGAAGCTTCCGGAATTGACCTTGAATAGGCATTTACCCAACTATCGGCAAGAAAGGAAGAGTTGCAGGCCGAACTGAGAAAAGTTGAAGAAGCTTTGGACATTGTCAGCCAGAAGAGAGCCCAACTCCCCGACACCATGACGGCTCTGCGACAAGAGAGGGACAGTAACGCCCGACAAGCCATTGCTTTAAAGAAGAGGATCAAGTCGGTTGAAGGCTCTGCCAATGAGGATGCTAGGGAGATAGAGGAGATAGAACAAATTTGCCTGCGTGCGATATCAGTTATCCACTCCCTGTTGTAACCTGTTAAACTCTGTCACATTGGCAAATGTAATATTGATACTTGGTTTTGCTCCGTAATATAATGTCAACACGCTTTTACCGATGTATTATAACTTCCCTTTCATCGGCATTCAAACGAGCACGCTATACGCCGACTCCTCCGAGAGTTCCTAGAATGTAAGCATTGCCGGGAGCAGACTGTCTTATCCGACAAGGACCTTTCTGATTAGGAAACCCTCCAAACCTAGAACTTAGTCCCAATCGGTAAAATCAACCTCCATACTAGAGTACCACCGGTAAACTCTTTTCATCTAGTTATCGGCAACCGTTACCGACACCATGACTTATCGAATCGGCTAAAACCTTCTTCGAGTAATCCCAACTTTTAGCGGAGCCCGGTATTCAACCCGATCGTCTGTTAAGGTAGCAATAATCGGCAACAAAATTTCTCACTCCAATCAGAACGAAATTCAGACACCTGCCGATAGATCCACCAAAGAAGGCACAAGGAGCAACCTCCTCTTAAAATATCTGCACCACATACTTAATTATTGTGTGTAAGCACGGCAGAATCATCCTTACAACTATTTTTCCTCTGGCAGTTAACAAATTCATCGGCAGTACAGCGTTTCACACGCAAACCACCGGCTGGTGCCTCCAAGTATAACAATTGGAATCGCCAGAGTTTGCCGAGTGCGGCCCCCAAGCCAGAACGTCCAAAATTGACCCCGGTTTAGACCATCGGCAATATATTGCCATCTGCCGATGGATCTCCATCCTTGCGCTTTGGCCTCCACTGCTTTTCCCTTGAAGGAACTTCAGTGTCATATAAGTTATTATGGCGCTCACGCTGAATTCTTCTCTTCTAGGTCTTGGTCAGACCCTTAGGGCACCACTGAGGGAGTTTGGTTTTCCAGACAGGCTGACGCTGCCTTTCATTACTCATATCGGCTTCTCTCCCGATGTTTGAATTTCTGGAGAGCGCGTCTTCATCGGGTACTATCGCATCGGTCATCTCCCAAGGCTCCCTTTGCTCAACACGCCTGCCAAGTCTGTCATGGGCACTAAGCTTGCCCCCCAATCGGTCATGCACCGATCTCTTCTCTCTGAGCGGCTTGGTGTACCTGGATGCTCGATCATCAAAACAAGGTTTCTTACCTAAACGATCGGCAGTGTGGTACCCGTAGAATTCAGGACAGTTATCGGCAGTAGGTAGCTTAATGCCTTCTTCCCAACAGTGAACGAAGAAGGGACACCTCCGGTGATCCTTCTGCCAAAGCCAATCCTGTTCCTTCTCTCCCCGTCGATGTTGCTCCTTTTGCGATTGCCGATACTCCCCCGGCTGTTTGTGAGTGATTACGACGCCAGGAGCCCTAATGGTACTGCTACCTTCATCGGCAACCCTCTTGCTTCTCCTATCATCGGCAAACTTTTCTACATCACGTTTAGCCACTCGATGATCAGGATCTACCGATGCGCTTTTTCTAACAGCTTCCGATGTCAGCACCTTAGTCTTTCCACTGGTTTCCACCATATTATTTGGAAACAGACGCTGATTAAGTTCCATCGGTTTCTGGATTTTAGAATTTTCAAATTTGATCCGTCCAGAGTTAATCTCTGACTGCAGCTGCTGCCTGAACACTTTGCAGTCATCGGTATTATGGGAAGTCGAATGTTGCCATTTGCAGTACCCAATCTTCTTAAGTTTTTCGGCCGATGGAATTACCTAATTAGGGGCTAACTTAATTCGCCCTTCCTGAAGCAATAGGTCAAATATCCCATCGGCCTTCGCGACATCGAAGGTGAACTTTCTAGTCTTTTTCTGGCCGTGCGTACAAGGTACCGACTCCTCATCTTTTACCCACTCAACAGTGCTGACGTTCACCTCCTCATCCGACTCGGAGTCCCCTTGCCCAACGAAGAGTACCCTTGCGCTCCAAATCTCCTTAGGCTCAAATGATTCACCATCTTGACCGGCCTCGGTGATGTCAAAGCTGAAACTTTCCAATTCGGCAACGTTGATATTTGGCTCTTCGTCCGAGTCTGAAGCTTCCACTTTATCGGTCGAAAACACCTTTGTGTCTGGATCATGCCGATGCGCAGACCGCTCACTGGTTGGGCAGATGGATGCATTTCTTCATATTTCAGTAGTGAGCAAGTCAGAGCAATTGATACATCAGCAGCACCAACCTGTTGAACGTTATGCATCGGCTGCCTAACCGATGAGCAATTCTAGACGCCTACTGGCTGAGTAGATTGATGTATTTCTTCACATCTTGTATTAAACAGGCCGGAGCGATCGACCCATCAACAACACCAATCTGTCGAATATTATGCATCGGCTGATTAGCCGATGGGCAACTTTGAACATCGACTGGTTGAGTAGGTTGATGCACTTCTTCAGGTCTTGATGCCAAAGTATTTGAAATGATCGGTACGTGCGCAGTACCAGTTATTGGAATACTATGGTTCGGCTGCGTTGCCGATGGGCAACTTTGCATAGTTACTGGTTTGCATTGTGGCATTATATTCGTTACATTCATCGGTTGTTGTACCGATGTTTCACTGTACGCTCTTTCTTGCGAGTATTGTGGTATAGTACTTATCGACTGATGTACCGATACTTCATCCTGAAGACTCGCTAGATGCCGCGGAACTCCTGCCACTTGGCGTTCAGGCTGCACATATTGCTGCTGAATCGGCAATTGACCGATCCACCCTACATTAGGTGTCATCGACACATGACTTACCGATGGCTGATAACTAGCTGACTCTTGCAGCCCTTGTACACTCGGATGATAGCCTCGACTTGCGGGTACCATAGGCTGAGCAGCTATTGCTGATACAGACTGATTGACACTCGACATGCTTTGTTGCATCGGCCAAAAATTTGCCGATGGCTGATAGCCAACTGGCTCTTGCAACCCTTGTACTCTTGGATGATAGCTTTGATTTGTAGGTACCATGGATTGAGTAGCCATGGCCGATGCAGGCTGATTGACACTCGACATGCCTTGTTGCATCGGCCAAGAAGTTACCGTTGGCTGATAGGCAGCTGACGCCTGTCGTTCTTGTGGCGCCGGATGATCAACAGCATAGTTACCTTGATTAGCAAGTGTTCTAGTTTGAAGAACCATTGCCACCATGGGTTGACTCGCAACTACTGGGCATTGTTGTATCGGCAAGTGAGTTGTCGGTGGTTGGGCGTATGACACTCTGGGTATTGCCATTTGGAGATTCCCTGTTAGCAACTGCACCGTTGGAGAAGATGTAGCATAATGCATCACTGGAACCATCAGCTGTACAGATGTTGCCGATACCATGGGAACCTTCCACCCTGCGTGGTTATCTTGGACCAATCTGGAATTAGCAGATAGACTTGGAGACATACCGTATCCCCAGCAGTTGGCTGAAGTTGGCTGATTCTGGATCGCAGGTCCAGACATTGTTGAAGCCACCAGATTTGTGTTCACCTGAGTGGTGCTTGTTGGGCTTAATCTTGGTGGCGCGATCTCATCGGCAGATCGGCTCATAATTGGTGTAAACACCCTTGGAACCGCCGATGGAGTCGCAGCAGATGTCGATCCGAGCTGACGATACTCTGGATCAACATAATATGGTGTCTGTCCCTTGAAAGATTGCTTGACAGCATTGCACACGGTAACAGACAACACGTTGGATTGGCTAATTAATACCTCATTAAATGCATAATTAACCGTATCTTGTACTTTACCAGGATCGGCGTAGAAAGTAGTGTTTCGTGGCGACGGCGGATCTTGCTTCTGTACTGCTTCGCTGATCCCGTTTAGGTTGAAGGATCTAAGATATAAGCCCTTGTACTCCTCCATTGCCTGCTCCATAGCCTGCTTCTGACGATCTGTCAGATCTGCCGCGGAGACTTCAACGACACTCCTTGGATTAGTCATGATAAACATATAATTTATATAATCGTGTCCCACTGGGCGTGCCAAAGAGGTGCTGACACAAAAAGCGTCAGGATCTGCGAACACCTCAGGCTATTACCCAAAGATCGGTATCCGGAGGCGTGCTAGTCGATTTGACCAGTTAATCGACAAGGACGATAACTAGAACAAGATCCAATCCAGACAACAGCGATGTGCCCGGATGCTGGGATTGAGGCTTGATCAGGGTAACTAGAGCAGAGTTGAACGAGGCAACAGCGATGCGCCCGGATGCCAAGGCTCAGAGGTACTCCCACGCGGAACTTGCAAAGATTTGACGGAGATCAAGCTAATGCAGCCCGTCGAAGCTTGAAAGAACTCGTTGATAACTACAGCTAATGCAGTAAAAGGGAAATTGCGATAAAAAGTAGAATAAGAATAAAATTGGTTTGTTTTTTATTAGATTGATTGTTTTTTCCGTAGCCCTCGGGCACGTATTTATACTCCCGCATGGAGAGTTGTACAAAAACACGACACGTATCCTTCCTAAAACAAACTCCTAATTTTAAGGAAACTGACTCGCGCAGGAGCCGGATAACAATATTTATTCTTCTAAACAAACACACCTATTTTAAAGGAAAATAAACGACTCATGCAAGAGTCGGACTCAAATTACTATAATAATAATACTGATACAAAACACCAGTTTCCTTATACTTCTTTTTGATGGAAACTTTCCATCGGCAGATCCCTTCAATCGGCGCCTTCCTTCTTTGACCACCGGTAGCCTTCTGCTGACATCAAACGCTAAGTTATGATGTACTCATCGGCACCTCATGCCCATCGGCATCAGCAATACTTCCTGATCGGCGACCTTGTACTGGTAACTAGCTTCACCAATCAGTCCCTATCCGCAATTAGCAATGTCTCCTTATCGGCAATCGGCAATGTCTCCTCATCGGCAATCGGCAATGTCTCCTTATCGGCAATCAGCATCAGCAAGACTCCACCGATTAACCTTTGTCAGCAAAGATCACCCAGCTTCCATCGGCAGCGCACTTGGTCTTCCCGCAGCACCCTCATCGACATTGTTGACTCATGATTTCCTGATGCCGATAGAAAACAGTCGTTGACTAGTCAATCCTTAGCTCATTTGACACGTGCTAAAAAACGGTGTCAACAGCCTCGGATATGTCCCAGGGGACCTCGAGAGTTCGTTCTCGAGCTAGGGGCACGTGCCTGGCCCCCCCAGGACATCCCTGACTCGCGTACTCGAGGGCGGCTGTCGAACTCCGTTCGTGGAGCCAGCCTTCGCTCCCTCAAGATTTAGGGGTGGACCTGAGTCCATTCACCATGGGTCCTTCCTGACCTCAGGTACTCGAGGGCGGCTGTCGAACCCTATGTAAGGGCCAGCCTTCGCTCCCTCAAGATTTGACGGATGGTTCGTCATCCGACGCTATCCTCAGGAGGAGCAGTCCTGCCTTGTGGAGCACCGAGGGGGAAGAATGGGTAATTATATTGAACTTGGGGACATACCTGTGCCTTTGCCCATTGGGCTGGAGCTCTCGAGGGAGGCTGTCGAACCCCACGAAAGGGTTAGCCTTTATCCCTTTGAGGCCGGGGAGTGGACTGGAGTCGACGACCCGAGGTCTCCTCAGACCTCGGGTACTCGAGGGGGGCTATCGAGCCCGTTCGTAGGTCGGCCTTTGTCCCCTCGAGATTTAGGGGGTGGACCAAAGTCCTAACCCGAGGTCATTTCTGCCCTCGGGTACTCGAGGGTAGCTGTCGAACCCTCTTTCAAGGGCCAGCTCTCGTTGCCTCAAGATTCCTTACCTCCGAAGACAACGATTCTGGCCGCGCGCCTTTTTAGGCGATATCCGTTCGGCGCAACAGTGGTAGTTGCAGGGCGGAGTGTGGTGCAGAGCCCGACGATGGGACAGAATGCCTTATCCTGGAGGAATACGAGGAAGGGGATACAGGCGTATTAAATGCAGTGATTCTCTTGCCTGTTCTGCCGGATCCGTCCGTTGGCCTCCCGCTTATAAATATTGAAGGCGAGGAGTCGGGTGCTTTTTCCGCGCACTTGTCTTCCCTGCCTCCTTGCCATCGCCTTCCTTGCCTCCTTCTCCCCGCCATTGCCTTAGGCGCTCCCCCCGTGGCTCGGCTTCGACAGTAGGGGCCGGACCTCTGCGCACGCGAGAGAGAAAGAGAGGGCAGATTGGGAACGTACCTTCCGCCCCCAAGCCCGAGCGCACCAACCTTCTCGTCCCCATGGCCAAGTACAGCCTCGTCGGTCCCGATGACTGGCTCGCATCTTCGATGACTGACGTGCGCCTGGGCGATCTGGTGGAGAGCAGTCTCCTCCGGCCTATCACCTCGACGGACCAACCGGAGTGGATGGCGCCGCCGCCGGAGCACGCCGAGCCCAATCCACCAGAGGGATATGTGGTGAGCTTCGAGGTCTTCCACCGGGCGGGACTAGGCGCCCCACCCAGTCGTCTTCTGTGCGCCATCCTCTACCACTACGGCATGGAGCTTCAACACCTCACCCCCAACGGCGTCTGCCATGCGGCGGTCTTCGCCACCATGTGCGAAGGATACCTCGGGATCGAGCCTCACTGGGAGTTATGGCTCCATCTCTTCGAGGCAAACATCTTTCATGCGTCGGCTGGAAAGGGTACCCATAAGATGGTCAGGGCCGGGTGCTGCTGCATTGCCCTCAAGCGGTCGGATTCCTGGATCCCGACGAAGCTTTCGTCGAGCCACTCCGGATGGCACTCCGGAGTGGAATAACGACAACCTGCTCCCGGCCTACACCGGGAGGACGATCGATGCGCAGCCCGACCGCTGGAGGTACAGCGTCGTGCAGCAGAAGCAGCATCGCCTCACCAACCTGCTGGACGCGGTCAAGAGCCTGAAGAAGGAGGGACTCACGGCGGCGATCGTCGCGTCGGTGTTCCATCTGCGGCGGGCCGTGCCGCTGATGGCTCGACCCCTCCGCCTCGACGAGATGCGTCTGGGGGTCGACCTCTTGGGGTGTCGCCTCCTGGGAGACGAGCTACCCCCCGAGAGGGTGGCCCACCACGTTCGCCTCTTCTTCGCGGGCGGGTTCGACGTCAAGAATGTCGCCAGGATCCCCATGAAGCCGGACGAGCGGTACATCTAGCTGGTAAAGTCGAGGAGGATGAAGAGGATAGCGATAGCGATGTCGAGGTGGACTGGAGCGAGGAGGAAGAACAGACGGCGCCCGAACAGAGGGTGGCTGTCGGAACCGGAGGAGGAGAGGGGTCGACGTCGAGGTCGGCCCCTACTGTCGAAGCCGAGCCATGGGGGGAGCGCCCCGTGGCCTCTCAAGATGAAGTGCCGCGGCAGACGCGCGGGCGGTCATCGCGATCCCCGTCGGGGGGTCGATCGAGCGAGCCCTCGACGCCTGCCGCGTCGAGCGCACGGGTGTCGGGCCCGTCGGCGCAGGAGGAAGTCAGCAGGGGGACGACGGGGGCGTCATCGGCCCCTGCCCAGGAGACGGTGCCGAGGGCGGCCTCGACCCCCGCTCCCCGGCGGGTTGTGTTCAGGCCCTCGATCGGCCAGAAACGTCTGGCCCCGAAGGGGTAAGTTATCCTTCCGGCTGGTCGATGGTACTTGTTATGTTTCTCTTTTTGTTGCTGACGACCCGTGCTTATCGTCGTGCATGGGTTTCTTTCTCAGGTCGAAGCGCCCGTAGGAGGATGCATCCCTCGCCCCTGCCAAGAAGCTGAGGGTGGGGGCTGCAGTCGAGGCGGCCATCGAGGCCGGTCCCGCTGCTCCGCCCCCTTCGGCGCTCACCCCGAGGCGGCGTGGGCAGCCAAGGCCCGGGAGGTGATGGAGCGAGGGACAGCACGGGGTGCCTCGGTATCTGCCTAGGCCGGAGAGGAGATGGGCCTGCCCGCCCCGCCAGCGAGGGCCGCCGAAGTGACGGGCGTCGCCGCGCCCGTGCAGCTGTCAGAGGGAGTCGCACCAGGCGCCTCAGAAGGCACGGGACCTGCGTCGACGGCGGTTGCAGTCGAGGGGGGCGAGCCCCAAGCCGCCGCTGAGATGGAGGTGGTCGGGCCCCATGTTGCTTTGAACGAGGGGGAGGCCCCGGCTCACCCAACGCCAAGGCGGTGGCCCGAGGGCCTCGCTTCGTTAGAGGCGCGACTGCGGCTCGAGCGCGGGGGCATGGCCGCTGCCGCGTCTGAGGGCCCTTCCCCGACGCCGGACGTCGAGGAGGGGGGTCGGGTTGAGCGGCCCAAGGCGACACCCGTGCCGGAGAAGGGGGGGATGTTGATGGAGTCCACCGCCGAAGAAGTGGCCGAGATGGTGGCCGAGCTGGTGGGCTCGGCGGAGACGACCGCCGTCGCAGCCCCTCGTGCGGAACCGGAGGTGGCTCGGCCTCGCCTCGAGGCTGGGGTGTCGTTGTCTCAAGGTAAGTTGTGCTCCAACTTATTCGAGCTGTAGTGGGTCTGTGGTGCCAGGTACTGATCTCTTCGTGCCTTTCCCCATGCTGGGCCGTTTTGCTGGCCGGGGCTTTCTCTGCCCGGTGGTGAAGGCTCGGCGGGACCGTCGACGTCTTCGCGGGGTGGCCCTGAGGCCGGGAGATGCCAGGCGGAGGGGTTTTCCCCCTTCTTCACTTGGCAAGAGGAGGTGGAGCGCCACGGGGGTGCCGCCGCAGTGCGCCAGGGCGTCATGCGGGAGGTCCAAGAGAGGATCGCCACCCGCAGCGCATACTGGGGACAAGAGGTCCTTGAGCTGGCGGATCCTCAAGACCCTGAGCAGCTCTTTCTTATGCTCAACAACCAGGCCGAGCTCCGGCAGTGGGAGCACCTCGAGGAGTACCGGGCCTGGTTTGAGCACTCGGTGCGCCTCGCCACGAATGTCGCCACCGTGGACATATGCGGGGGGATGGAGGTGGGTTTCGCTCTCCCTTAGATTTTGCTTGGATTGCCTGATTGCTGTTAGCTGATGATCTTCCTTTTCATCCTTGTCAGACGCTCCGGGCGAGGTCCTATGAGAAGTCCCAGTTCATCCTCCGGGCGTAGGAGCAACTCCCGGCCCTCCGCGCCTCGCTGGAGAGGGCGGAGGCCAAGGCTGCCCGGGCGAGGGCCGAGGCGACAGCCGCTCAGGAGGATGCCGAGTCGAAGGTCGCCCATGCGAGGGCCGGCTTTACGGCCTTGCAGGAGGCAGCCGGGTCGCCCAGGAGATGGCGCAGTCGAGGCTCGACGACGCCCTTCAGTCGTTCATCAAGGTCGGGCATGAGCGGGACGCTGCCCTTGAGGCCAAGCGCAAGGCCGAGGAAGAGGCCGCCCGGCTGAAGGAGGAGTTGGCCCGGGCGATGGAGGGCATCCGAGGGCTCCGGGGAGACCTCCACGCCATCTCCCGCGAGCGCGGCACGCTGGCCGTGGCGGAAGAGAAGGCTCGGACCCGTGCGATCTCCCTGGGCGTGGTGGCGATGAACCAGAAGAGAGCCCTCGATGATGCAAGCAAGACCATCGAGGGCCTCGAGGCTAAGGTCAGTGGCCAGGCCACGGAGCTTATCGACGTCCACCACCAGCTCAACGAGACCGAGCGGAGCTACGCCACTCTAGAGGCGCATGCCCAAGGTAAGTGTCTCAAGAGTGTTGCTGAATCTGCCCGGCCTCGACCCTTTTTTGGTTTTGACCGGGTTGTGTGTTTGTTTTGGTAGAGCTCGCAGCAGACAAGGCCCGAGCCCACGAGGACCTGACCAGTCTTCAGGGCCTCCTTGGGACGGAGGCGAACCTCAACGCGAGGCTCTCGGGCGTCATCAATACCTTCTACGACGACCTCTTGGTCGAGCCGGAGCCAGAGGTCGAGGGCGACGCTCGAGGGGACTCCCTACTGCGCCGCTTCTACTCCATGACGCAGGAGGTGACGGAGCACGTCCATGCTGCCCTGCATGTGGGCATGAAGTGGGCCCACGCGGTCGTCAACTCGGCCTACAATTATGACCTCAATGTCGTCGCCAATGGGTTTTCCACTGACCCGAGGCTGACCGACGAAGAGAACGACGCGAGGTGCCAGAAGTTGATGGATCTTGCGGAGGTGCCCGGAGGCGAGCTGGCGAAGCTCTTCGAGCCCGAGGTGATCCCCTCGGCATACGGAGGTGGCTCCGAGTAGCCCTCGGATGTTGTTGATGAGCTTCTGCAGACTCTTCACCTCCTGATATGGCCAACGCGTGATGCCCAACTTCCTGCATTGCTTCTTGAGGACGGTGACCCCCTCGCTGAGTAGTCCCAGGCTTGCGAGCCAAATCTGGACAAGAAGGTCCGTGTAACGATTAGGCTTTTGTAATGATACAATGTCGAGCCCCCGAGGGCTTCTTATATCTAATGCATTTTGTTCGAGGTGCATATCATTATTTTCGTTCCTCGAGCTCTCTCTGCTTTTCTCTGCCTGAGTCGACGCTTGTGAACTAAGTGTTCGACGCACGCTCGTATCCTTCGAAGGGGGGGAGTGAGTGGGGATACCATAGCCCTGGGGCGTAGGAGAGTCCCCGGCTCGAGGGCCCGCGACCCTTAGGGAGTTCGACGCGCCTTTACTTAGTTACGAAGCATACTCAAGGGAATGATCGAGAGGGAAAGCTGAGTTTTCGAAAAAACGTTCGAGTTTTTCGGGGACTTAGGAGGGGGGTGCCCCCCCTATTAGCCTCCGAGGGAGGTGTTGACACAAAAAGCGTCAAATCTGTGAACATCTCGGGCTATTACCCAAAGCTGGATGTCGAGGGCGTGCCAGTCGATTTTACCAATCAATCGACAAGGATGATAACTAGAACAAACTGAACGAGACGATAGCGATGCGCCCGGACGTCAAGGCTCAGATTGATTAGGGGTAACTAGAGCAGAGCTAGACAAGGCAAACAGCGATGCGCCCGGATTGCCAAAGCCTAGAGGTACTCCCACGCGGAACTAGCAAGGATTTGACGGAGATCAAGGTGATGCAGCCCGTCGAAAGCTTGAAGAACTCGTTGAAAGCTATAACTAATGCATAAAAAGGTAAATTGCGATAAAAAGTAGAATAAGATAAAATTGGTTTGATTTGAATTGGATTGATTCTTTATTCCATAGCCCTCGGGCACATATTTATACTCCCGCATGGAGAGTTGCACAAAGACACGACACATATCCTTCCTAAAACAAACTCCTACTTTAAAGGAAACTGACTCGCGCAGGAGCCGGATAACAATATTTATTTCCTAAACAAACACACCTATTTTAAAGGAAAATAAATGACCCATGCAAGAGTCGGACTCAAACTACTATAATAATACTAGTACAAGACACCAGTTTCTTTATACTTCCATTCGATGGAAACTTTCCATCGGCAGACTCCTTCAATCCGCACCTTCCTTCTTTGGCCACTTGTAATCCTCTGCTGCCGCCAAGTACTAAATCACGCCCATCGGCATCGGTAATACTTTCCTGATCGGCAATCGGCAGCATCTTCCTCGTCGGCAATCGGCAATGAGCCCTTATCGGCAATCGGCAACCATTGGCAATCGGCAACGAGACTTTATCGGCAATCGGCAATGACTCTTCATCGGCGATCAGTTTCAGCAAGACTTCACCAATCTTGTCGGCAAAGCTGATCAGCTTCCATCAGCAACGCACTTGGTCTTCCCGCAGCACTCTTTCATCGGCAATATCAACTCCCGATGCCGATGGAGAACGGCCGCTGACTAGTCAAACCTCAGCCCATTTGACACGTGTTGAAAAGCGGTGTCAACACATGCCCCCCAGTTTCGGAGCGTATAATTTTACGTGCCGAAATTCTCTCCACTGTAGCCGTTGTTGTAGCCGTTGCTGTAGCCGTTACCTCCGAGATAAATGTACGATTTCCTCAATCCCCGCGTGTGGAACTCCAATTTAATAATAAAATCCCTTGATTGTAGCACAAACAGTTGTAGACCACCTCGATCACCGCGCATATCTACCGCGGGTTTCTCCACATTCCTGCGCAATAAGAAACAGAACCCCAAAATGCCCCTGAGCAGGCTTATAAAAGTTACCGGGGTCCACGCTACTTTTCACCCTGAGTCCACTTCCACTTTCACCTTTCTGCCATCGTCTTCAACCTCCAGCCGCTCCGAAGAACACAAACTCGAGCAACAGTACTCTCCCGCAATCCAAGGACGAACTGCAAGCACTCCTTCGACTCCAATGGCAATCCAAGTTGACATCCCCAAGGTGAGACCTATCTCCTTCCCAATCCAACCTTCTGCTGGTACTTTTCTCGCACAAATCTAGATTTATCCCCGTTCCTTCTCTGATTTTTCCTCTTCTTTCTTTCAAACTCTAGGAGCTATACAACAAAGTAGTGATTCCACTTACTGGTTCCACCTTTAGCTGTTTAGGCCCCATGGGCAATCCGGATCCCAGTTACATAATCAACGCAGAAACCAACCGAATCCCCTTCAGATCTGAATGTTTCGGTTTAGGACTGTGGAAGGATGTTTTCCGATCATGGCCCGAGCCCACTAAGGGGTGGAAAAATTGGTATCTCAGGGTTGCCAGGGCGCAAAAAGTTTACTGGCAAGAGCGCAGCTTGGACCAATGTATCAGGCTTTCCATTGCCGATATAGAGAAGAACGAGAACATGTTGATAGCTCCTTCTTACTTTTGGTCAGACACCTTGAATGCCTTCTTATTCCGACATGGACCAGCCACCCCCACTCTTGCCGATGTCCACATGCTGACTGGCCTAGACATCTCCTCTGCCGACACCTTCTCATTCAATAGGAAAGCTGAGCACAGAGTAAATACCCGGAACATCGGCGGTTGGACGGGTTACATTCAGGAATACCAGAAAACGGGATCGGTAAACCAGAGAGAGCATGCCACCTTCCTGAACATGTGGCTGGACAAATTCATCTTCTGCGGTAGGGCAGTTGGACCCACTACCATGTACCTCCTAGTAGCTGAGCTGCTTGCCGATGGGACAAGGCTTCCCTTGGGCAGATACCTTCTAGGATCGGTATATCGTCTCCTCCATCAAGTATCCTAGAAGTTACTGCTAGGTGAGCACATCGGCAATCTTGGAGGCCCCTGGTGGTTCATCAACATGTGGCTGAACGCACATATGCATAAAGCACTTCAACTTGACTTGTTCGCCCAACGTTTCCCGAGAGACATACCAGAAGACCACCAGTGTGGGGAGGATGAATCGGCAACTCGCCCTCCACTCAACTTTGGAGAGGCCACTATTGTGCTTCCAGGGACCGATGCCGATGCAGAGCAATTCGGTCTATTTTTTCAGAAGTTTTACAATGGAATTCCTGCCACAGAACGGCTTTGGTGGCCATATGCCAATGTAGATAACTAGTTCCCATTGCTATTTAATCTTACCGATGGGAATGTACCTGAAAACCAGATAATGATGAAGGCCAGCATCACTCCTTGAGCTATCCCAGTGAACATCTTTGGATCAGGAAAGAACGCCCCTCCATCATTTGAGTTTTACTACCCATCGGTAGCGGCAAGACAACTGGCGTTCGGCCAACTACCGATCAAGCTTTGTTACTCCAAGGTAGTGCAGCCCAGGCAGACATTCTCCAGTCCTCTAGACTGGAATAAGGTTGTCCACCTTCCTGCCGATGCCGATGTATCAGATCTTGACTTGTCCTCCTGGTCACCAACCTCCTTTATCACAAACGAGTACAAGTCCTGGTGGCAAGAATGGAGGTGTCAACTGTTCGCCAAATCATCGCACTACTATCGGCACATGATCGATGTTGATCATATCATCCCCGACGACGCAGTAAGTCCTCATTCCGATGCATTCCTTACTTTTACCTTCGCCATCGGTATTTAACCTTCTTGCGTTTGACAGGTTGATAACCCAATTCCTCCGATGAGTAAGAGCGGCAAGCCCTTCAAGCTTCGAATAATGAGTCCCGTATCACTCATCGGCCATAAGGCTCCTTCGTTGGCTGCCTTCATCCCATGACAGGTACCCACACCGACACCTGCAAAAGCCAAGGCTACATCGGCCGCTGCTGCTGCCCTGACGTGGGTGTTTGCAGTAAACTCATCCTCACTCATACCGATTATATACTGTTTAATCGGCAACATCTACTTCATATAACTTGCATTGAATATTTTCAGGCTATGAGGTCATTGGCAACTGCCCCAAGCAAACAAGCGCCTCCAAGTTCGGCTGCCGATGCCCCCCAGTCCTCGTCGAAACGGGCTGGATCTTCTTCCGCTGCCGCGCCAAGGAAGAGGAGGCATTTGAGGTTGGCTAGCCAATCTTCGTCATCGGCACAAGTCGCACCATCAACTGTCGGTGCGTCATCGGTAGAAACTTCAACATTTCCTATCCCAGATCAGCCGATGGACGACGTCTTCAGTCAGGAGACAGTTCCATCCGCTGCAGCGGCAGAGGCGGAATCGGCATCGGCACCGTCAGCCCAAGCTCCCAATGAAGAAACCCCCATACTGGCGGCGGTGGCATCGGCATCGGTACCATCAGCCGATGTCCCTGATGAGGCGACTGCACCCACGGCAGCAGCTGAAGCAACATCAGCATCGATGCCGTCAGTCGAAGTTGCGGATGAGACAGCTCCGCCCGTCGTAGCGGCAAAGGTAACATCGGCATCGGTACCATCCAAAGATCCCGATGAAAGAGCAGCATCACCGCCACAACCAAGTATCCTGCCAGAAGCAACGCCAGCGACAATACTATCATCACCAACGACGTCGATTGCTCCTCTGGCAGAAGCTCATTCATCGGCAACCGCTGCCGATGTCCAGGACGAGGCTGGGCCATCTAGAATGCCAAGTCCTGGGCAAGAAATCCGCTTCAAGATGGTAAGTTAATCACTTGAAAATTCTAGTATAATCCTTCGATCGGCATATTATAACCCTTCTATTTTCAGGCCCAAGATTCCCTAGATAGTCTTTTCTCTTTCAGCCTCAATCCGCAGGACGGAGATAGACGCCAAGGCCCCCTTCAAGCAGATAGCCTGTTTTCCTTCTCGGTTGAAATACCTGATGATGAGGAGGAAGAGAGCTCTCTCCCAGCTCTATCGGCAGAGATCAAGACCAAGCTTGAGGCACTGCTTTCCTTGCTACTACAAGACACATCCCAGCTCATTCAAGACTCATCGGCAGCAAGGATTGCTTTCAAAGACATCCAAAGTCATCTCCCTGCCGATATGGCAGAAATCCTTCTTCAGGCAGCCTCTATCGACATCAAACAAATCCAGTACCAGAGGCTTGCCCGTCGCATCGCCGATAGGGCCGCTCAAGCCAAGAGCGAAGAAGAGAAGCTCAAATTCAAACACATTGCCGATGAGAAGCATAAAGGCATCGGCCAAGCAGAAGTCTCCATCGGCAACCTTGATCAAGAAATTTCCCGACTGTCGGCAAAGAAAGAGGAGCTGCTTGCGGAGTTACAGAAGGTTGAGGGAGATCTGACTGCAGCCAACCAGCAGAGAACCCAACTATCTGACTCCATTAATGTCCTGCGGTAAGAAAGGGACCAAAATGCACGACAGGCTATACTATGGAAGAAGAAAATCAAGCCGGTCGAGGGCTCTGCCGATGCCGACGCCAAGGAGATGGATGACATAGACCAAATCCGCCTGCGTGCGATATCAGTTATCCACTCCTTGCTGTGATGCCTGTTGTATCGGCAAAAACTGTAACCTGATACTTGATTTTGACTTGTAATATAAAGCCAATTTGTTTTTACCGATGTTTTATATTTTCCCTTTCCTCGGCACCCAAACGAGCACGTCATGTATCAACTCCTTCGAGAGTTTCTGGAATGTATGCTTTGCTGGAGGCAAACTGTCTTATCCGATAGGAACTTGATTAGGAAACCGCTCCAAGCCTAGAATTCAATCCTGATCGGTAAAATCCATCTCCATGCTAGAGTGCCATCGGCAAACTCGTTCATCCAATCATCACCGATACCATAACTTATCAAGTCGGCTAAAATCCAGAGTAATCCCAACTTGGTATTCAGCCTGACTGTAATAATAATCGGCAGCGAGGCTTCATACTTCCATCAGATCAGAATTAGGACAATACCGATAGGCCTACCCAAAAGTACCAAGTAGCTTCCAGAACACAGGCACCACACACTTAGTCATCATGCGCAAGCTCAGCAGAATCATTCTTACAACCATCTTCCGGTATTTAACGAATTAATCGGCAGTACGGCACCCTATACACAAACCATCGGCAAGTGCCCCCAAGTATTGAAATCGCCAATTTGCCGAGTACGGTCTTCAAGCCAACAGGTCCAAGATTGACCTCGATTAGACCATCGGCAAAATATTGCCGTCTGCCGATGGATCTCCATCCTTGTGCTTTGGCCTCCACTGCTTATCCCTTGAGAGTTCCGCATCATCGTACAGGTCATTGCGGCGTCGACGCTGAATTCTTCTTTTCTGGGTTTTTGTTAAACCCTTAGGGCACCACTGAGGGAGTTTGGTTTTCCAAACAGGTTGGCGTTGCCTTTTATTACTTACATCGGCATTTCTTCCGATGTTTGAACTTCTGGAGAGCACTTCTTCATCAGGTGTTTTTGTTTTGATCTGCTCCTTGCTCTCCTCTTGATCAACCTGCCCGCCAAGCCTGCTATGGGCATCAAGCTTGCCCCCTAGTCGGTCACGTACCGATCTCCTCTCTCTGAACGGCTCGGCGCGCCTAGATGCCCGATCATCCAAACAAGGCTTCCTTGACTGATCGGCAGTGTGATACCCGTTGCATTCAGGACAGTCATCGGCAGTGGGTAGCTTAATGCCTTCCTCCCAACAGTGAATGAAGAAGGGACACCTCCAATGATTCTTTCGACGAAGCCATTCCCGATGCTCTTTCTCTTCCTGCCGATATCGTTCATCTCGTGATTGCCGATAGTTCTGCCTTGGTAGCTTGTGTGTGATTACTATGCGAGGAGCCCTGCTGACACAGGCACCTTTATCGGCAATTCTCTTGTCTTTCCCGTCATCGGCAAACTTTCCGACGTCACGCTCAGCCACTTGATGATCAGGATCTACCGATGCACTCTTCTGGCAACGTCCGATGTCAGCACCTTAGTTTTTCCACCGGCTTCCACCATATTATTTGGAAACGGGCGCTGATCAATTTGCATCGGTTCTTGGACTTTAGGATTTTCAAACTGGATCCGTCCAGAGTTAATTTCTGACTGCAGCTGCTGCCTGAACACTTTGCAGTCGTCGGTACTGTGAGAAATTACCTAGTATCCTTGAGCTCCTCGGCCGATGGAATTACCTGATTAGGGGCCAGCTTAATTCGCCCTTCCTGAAGCAATAAGTCAAATATCCCATCGGCCTTCATGACATCGAAGGTAAACTTTCCAGTCCTTTTCTGGTCGAGCACACAAGGCATCGGCTCCCCATCGTTTACCCATTCAACAGTGCCGACATTCATCTCGCCATGTGATTCAGAGCCCCCTTTTTCAACGAAGAGTACCTTCGCGCCCCAAATCTCCCTGAGCTCAAATGATTCAACATCCTGATCGGCTTCAGCGATATCAAAGGCGAATTTCTCCAATTCAGCAGTGTCAAGGCTTGGCTCTTCGTCCAGCTCTGAGCGTTCTATCTTCTCGGTCGAAAACACCTTTGTATCTGGACCTTGCCGATGCGTAGATTCGTTCTCTAGTGGGGCAGATGGATGTGCTCCTTCATGTTTCCGTGGTGAGCAAATCGGAGCCATTGATGCATCAGCAGCATCAATTTGTTGAACATCATGCATCGGCCGCCTAACCGATGAGCAATCCTGGACGCCTATTGTCTGAGTAGATTGGTGTATCTCTCCAGGTCTTTGCATTAAGCAGGCCGGAATGATCGGCTCTTCGACAGTACCAACCTGTTGAATACTGTGCATCGGTTGATTGACCGATGGGCCACTCTGGATGTCCACTAGTTGATGTACTTCATATCCCTGTGGCGAGCAAATCGGGGCAACCGATATATCAGTAACACCAATCTGCTGAATATTGTACATCGGCTGATTAACCGATGAGGAATTCTGGATGCCAGTCGGCTGAGCAGGCTGATGTATCTCTCCGGATCTTGACGTCAAAGCACTTGGGGTGATTGGCGCGTGCACAGCACCAGTCACGATAACACTATGCACCGGCTACAGTGCCGATGGGTAATTTTGCACCGTTGCTAGCTTGTGTCGTGGCGTTATATTTATTGCATTCATCGGTTGTTGTACCGATGTTTCATTGTACACTTTCTCCTGCGAGTATTGCAGTGTAGCACTTATCGGTTGATATACCGATACTTCATTATGAAAACTCGCCGGATGATACTGTAGAGTTCTTGCCACTTGGCGCTCAGGCTGCACATATTGCTGCTGAATCGATGATTGACTGATCCAACCTGCGTTAGGCGTCATCGGTATGTAGTTTACCGATGGCTGATAACCAGCTGACTTTTGCAACCCTTATACCTTTGGATGATAGCGTTGATCTGCAAGTACCATAGGCTGAGCAATTATTGTCGATGCAGGTTGACTAGCATGTAACACGCTTTGCATCGGCCAGGAATTTACCATCGGTTGAGCGTCAGCTGAGATCTGTCCTTGTACCCTTGAATGATCGCCTTGACCTGCGGGTACCACATCTTGAGCGGTCATTGCCGATGCAGATCGATTGGCAATCAGCACACCTTGTTGCATCGGCCAAACAGCTGCCGGTGACTGATAGCCAGCTGAGGCTTGCAACTCTTGTATCCTGGGATGATATATTTGATTTGTAGCCACCGTGGGTTGAACAGCTACGGCCGATGCAGGCTGACTGACGCTCGACATGATTGATCGCGTCGGCCAAGCATTTGCCGATGTAGGCTGATTAACTATCGACGCGTCTTGTTGCATCGGCCAAGCATTCACCGATAACCGATAACCGGCGGGTGTTTGTCCTTGTTGCACCCTTGATTGATCACTTGGACTCACGGGTACCGCAGCTTGAGTAGCTGTTGCCGACACAGGTTAATTGACAGTCGGCGTATCTTGTTGCATTGGCCAAAAAGTTGCCGATGGCTGATAGCCGGTTGATGCCTGCTGCTCTCGCGGCGCCGGACAGTTAATAACATAGCTACTCTGATCAGCAGATGTCCCAGTTTGAAGAACCATTGCCGCCATGGGTTGACTTGCAACTGCTGGGCTTTGTTGTATCGGCAAGTGACTTGCCGATGGTTGGGCACACGGCACTCTGGGTATTGCCGTTTGTAGATTCCCTGTCGGTACCTACACCGTTGGAGGCGATGTAGCATAATGCTTTACTGGAATCATCGGCTGTACAGATGTCACCGATGCCGTGGGAACCTTCCACCCTGCATGGTTATTTTGGGTCAATCTGGAATCAGCAGATAGACTTGGAGACATACCATATCCCCAACAGTTGGCAGGAGTTGGCTGACTCCGGATCACGGGTCCAGACATTGTTGGAGCCGCCAGATTCGTGTTTCTTTGAGTAATGCTTGTTGGTCTCAATCTTGGTGGCGTGATCTCATCGGCAGATCGGCTCGTAACTGGCGTAGACACCCTTGGAACCGCCGATGGAGTCGCAACAGATGCTGATCCGAGTTGATATTCTGGACCAACATAATATGGTGCCTGCCCCTTGAATGTTTGCTTGACGGCATTGCATACAGCGTCGGACAGCACATTGGATTGGCTAATTATTACATTATTGAACGCAGAATTAACCATCTCTTGTATTTTACCAGGATCGGTGTTGAAAGTGACCTGCCGCGGCGACGGCGGATCTTGCTTATGTATTGCTTCGCCGATCCCGTTTAGGCTGAAGGATCTAAGATATGAGCGCTTGTATTCCTCCATTGCCTGCTCTAGAGCCTGTTTCTAATGACCTGTCAGATCTGCTATGGAGACTTCAATGACACTCCTTGGATTAGTCATGATAAATATATTTATATAATCGGGTCCCACTGGGCGTGCCAAAAGAGGTGTTGACACAAAGAGCGTCAAATCTGTGAACACCTCAGGCTATTACCCAAAGCTCGATGTCGAGGGCGTGTCAGTCGATTTGACCAATCAATCGACAAGGATGATAACTAGAACAAACTGAACGAGACGACATCGATGCGCCCGGACGTCAAGGCTCAGATTGATCAGGGGTAACTAGAGCAGAGCTAGACGAGGCAAACAACGATGCGCCCGGATTGCCAAAGCCTAGAGGTACTCCCACGCGGAACTAGCAAGGATTTGACGGAGATCAAGGTGATGCAGCCCGTCGAAAGCTTGAAGAACTCGTTGAAAGCTATAACTAATGCATAAAAAGGTAAATTGCGATAAAAAGTAGAATAAGATAAAATTGGTTTGTTTTGAATTGGATTGATTCTTTATTCCATAGCCCTCGGGCACATATTTATACTCCCGCATGGAGAGTTGCACAAAGACACGACACATATCCTTCCTAAAACAAACTCCTACTTTAAAGGAAACTGACTCGCGCAGGAGCCGGATAACAATATTTATTTCCTAAACAAACACACCTATTTTAAAGGAAAATAAACGACCCATGCAAGAGTCGGACTCAAACTACTATAATAATACTAGTACAAGACACCAGTTTCTTTATACTTCCATTCGATGGAAACTTTCCATCGGCAGACTCCTTCAATCCGCACCTTCCATCTTTGGCCACTTGTAATCCTCTGCTGCCGCCAAGTGCTAAATCACGCCCATCGGCATCGGTAATACTTTCCTGATCGGCAATCGACAACATCTTCCTCGTCGGCAATCGGCAATGAGCCCTTATCGGCAATCGGCAACCATCGGCAATCGGCAACGAGCCTTTATCGGCAATCGGCAATGACTCTTCATCGGCAATCAGTTTCAGCAAGACTTCACCAATCTTGTCGGCAAAGCCTCCATAGATTGTCTATTCTGAGTGTAAAATGACTTGTATACCCCTGAGGCGATGACACCTCATTTGTTCACTGAATACAAGTTGAAAAAAATTATAATACTAATTTTTGATTTTTCATATAATAAAACGTTCATGATAATATATGAAGAAAGCATGAAATTAATAAAATTTTGGACACATGCACAAAAATTTGATTACCGGATTATTTGATCAACGGCTTTGATTTGTTGCTGTTTAAGGGATACGTATGTGTTCCATAAAAAAAGGGATACGTATGTGTATTTTCTAGTGTATTTCTAGATTTATTTTTCTAAAGAAAAACGGCAAGGTAACTTCTGGCCTTGCTCGTTCACCACAGAGCGCAGGCCAAGGCATATAGCTACTCGTGTACAGGCACATGCGCGGGAAGGGCGCCAAGAGGGGCAGCCCGTGGAAAAGTACTCGCGGTGGCCAAAACGCGGCCCTATCCTCGCGGTCCCTAGAACGCCGAATTTTGTTGTTCTGTGATTCTTTTCACCTCTAGATTACCAGAGAATCTAAAACAATCAAAGGTGTTTGGGTGGGATTCTCGCTTATTTTCATCTCGATTCCGATTTTAAGCTAAAACAAACACGCCCATAGTCAATTCCCCATACATCAAAGAGCTCTATCTGCAAATTGCTGGTGAGTGGCATGGCATCCCTTGAGTTTATGTTGCCATGTCTTTGACATGGCCCGCATCTTCTGATAAATTCTCTAGTGTCTTCATACATTGCTGGCCAATAGAATCCACATTGCCAAATCTTTGCATGTGTGCGGAATGCTCCATAATGTCCCCCATATGGTGATGAGTGGCATCTCTCAATGATCTTCATTCCTTCTTCAATGGTCACACATCTCCTGAGTAAGCCATCAGAGCATACTCGGAAGAGGTATGGCTCATCCCATATGTGTGAACGACTCTCTTGAATAAGCTTTCTTTTGTTTCCTCCTGGTGGTACATATCCTGAAACCATAAAATTAACAATATCTGCATACCAGGGGTCGGATCTATTGATCTCGTAGAGCATGTCGTCCCGAAGTGAATCATCAATGGGTAGTTCCTGCGGATTCTCAAAATACATTCTAGACAAGTGATCTGCAACAGGGTTATCTACTCCCCTTTTATCTTTAATTTCTAAGTCAAACTCTTGGAGCAGCAGGATCCATCTTATTAAACGAGGTTTAGCATCTTTTTTAGCGAGCAGATATTTTAAAGCAGCATGATTAGAATAAACAATTACTTTGGCTCCAACTAAATAAGATCTAAATTTGTCTATAGCGAAAACAATAGCCAGAAGCTCTTTTTCAGTGGTTGCATAATTAAGTTGAGGTCCTGTCAAAGTTTTACTAGCATAAGCTATTGCATGATGCTTCTTATCCTTAGTTTGTCCCAAAACTACCCCCACAACATAGTCACTAGAATCACACATAATTTCAAAAGGTAAAGACCAATCAGGGGGTTGAATAATTGGTGCAGAGATGAGCGTTGTTTTCAATAATTCAGAAGCTTTCAAACAAGCATCATCAAATATGAAAGGAGCATCCTTGGCAAGAAAAAGGGTTAGCGGTCTAGCAATAAATGAGAAATCTTTTATGAATCTTCGATAAAAACCAGCATGACCAAGAAAGCTTCTTATTCCTTTCACATTTATAGGCGGAGGTAACTGTTCAATTACTTCAATTTTAGCTTTGTCTACTTCAATGCGTCTTTCAGATATTAGATGTCCTAGCACTATTCCTTCTTTGACCATAAAATAACATTTCTCCCAATTAAGGACTAAATGTTTTTCTTCACATCTTTGCAAAACCCTGTCTAAATTTTCAGGACAAGTATCGAAAGCTTTTCCAAAAACAGAGAAATCATCCATGAAAACTTTCATAATAACTTCAATCATATCAGAAAATATAGACATCATGCATCTTTGAAAAGAAGCTGGAGCATTACATAGCCCAAAAGACATTCTACGGTAAGCATAAGTTCCATAGGGGCATGTAAAGGTGGTTTTGCTTTGGTCATCAGGATGGATCGGGATTTGGTGATACCCTGAATATCCATCTAAGAAACAGAAGAAAGAGTGGTTGGCTAACCGCTCTAACATCTCATCTATAGGTAAAGGAAAGTGATCCTTTTTTGTAGCTTTGTTTAGCTTTCTGTAATCTATACACATCCGCCATCCTGTGACGGTGCATCGAGGAATTAGCTCATTCTTCTCATTTGTGAAAACAGCCATGCCTCCCTTTTCAGGCACAACTTGCACTGGACTTACCCACTCACTATGCGGCACGAGATATATAATCCCTGCATGCAGCAACTTCAAAACTTCTTTTTTAACTACCTCTCTCATCGCGTTGTTGAGTCTTCATTGGGGCTCTTGAGAAGGTGAAACAGAAGGATCTGTAGGAATGCAATGAGTGCATGTTAAAGGATTGATTCCAGTGAGATCTTGGAGTGAGTAACCAAAGGCTGAACGATGTCTTTCTAGAACAGCCATCAAGCGTAGAGTTTGCTCCTGAGTGAGTTTATCACTTATGATTATAGGAGACTCTGGATCATTATGGAGGAAAGCATATGTAAGACCGGGTGGTAGAGGTTTAAGCTCTACAGGAGGTCTAGGCATTTCTGCAAACTCGTCTAAGGGTTCAGGTTCAGAAGGATCTGCTTCTTCTTCTATGAAGAAAGGAGCATCTTCTTCCAAATCTGGTTCATTGAAAAGCTCTAGAGAAGAAGTTTTTACTTCCTCCATAGGATCAGGCAAAAGATAAGATTCAGTTTTGTTGTTCAAAGAATGAGAGATTGTCATTGGAATTTGAAAACTCTTTCCAAAGGAAATGTTTAGTTTCCCATTTTGACCTTCATAAAGAAGTCTTCTAAAAGGTTGTCCTATCAAAAAGTTGTGGTCCCATGTATCAAAGATATAAAAGTTCAAACGAACCATGGCACCATCTACCATAATGGGTAAGACATGTAAAATTCCAAAACTGGGGACTATATGTCCATCAAGATTCTTTATGAACTTTGTTGTTGGGGTTAAAGTCACATTACCCAATAATTCATGCGCAAGTGATTTAGACATGATATTGACCCCACAACAGGATTATAGAGAGCATCAAATTGTTCTGAATTGAAAGCACAACGTATTGGAATAGAAGGTGAATCCAAACGGATCACATCAGAGGAAAGCTCTGATTCTTCTAACCATTCTCTACTTATGATTGATACAAGCTCTCTTAAAATGCTTCTATCTGGCATTTGGTATAAATGGATGCTAAGGTGATGATTTCGGGGTTTTGAAATAGAAACATAGTTTGAAATGTTTCTGAAATCTGTGAAAAGATCAGGATCTATATCCAGCATGAAATCAGGTGGTGGAATTTCTTCCTTTTTAGGTTCAAAACTTGGGATAGCTAAAGTAGATGTTGGATCTGGCAAGGTATTGTCTTCAGCTTCATGAGTTTCTTCATGGAGGGTATTATCCAACTTAGCTTCTAGGATTCTATCTAACATTAACTTTGCTTCTATGGATGGCACATGAAAGAAAGAACATCCAGATGTGGTGTTTAGCAACTCTTTATCCTTTTTACGAAGACCTTTATAGAAATGTTGAAGAAGAATAGGGCCTTCGATACTAAGGTGTGGTCCAGATTCGAAAAGCTCAAGAAAACGTTTCCAGGAATAAGCTAAAGATTCATTCTCTTCTTGTTTGAAGGTTAGAACTTTGACTCTAAGGTCGACGATTTGGGTGATGGGATAATAGTCTAAACAAAAGTTGGAGCGCAAAACTCCCCAATCTCCTTGTTGTTGACTTACCTTCTGATTATACCATTGTTTAGCTCTCCCTTTTAAAGAAAAAGGAAAAAGCTTCCAATGTAAGGTTTTATCAGATATGCCCTCTATGTGAAGACAATCACATGTTTGCTCAAAATCTCGAATATGAAGGTAAGGGTTTTTGTCTTCCTTTCCTGAAAAGGATAGGCTTTGAATCATTTTAATCAACCGCGGACTCAACCTAAACTCGGGAGTTTGGATAGGTTGTGATGACTCCCATGGTAATAGGTCGGTCTCCGTGGGTGCAGTAAATTGATAGATAGGTGTGGAATTTAGATTTTTCATAAGGATAGATAAGGTAAGAAATAAAGAATATGAAAAAGATAAGAAAAGATAAAAGTATGGATACAAGAAAATAGCAAGATTCAAGGTTATCTCAGCAAACCGCCTTTCTCCCCGGCAACGGCACCAGAAATACTTGTTGATATTTGTTAACGCAAACAGAGAAATCACTTGGAAGTAATCCGCAAGCGCACGGATATCAGTGAGCACTTCACCCGGGAGATTATCTAGAGTATCATAATTTATATTTCCACAGGGAGAAAGGGTGCATCTGACTAACCAATCTATGCTATTAACCTTCAGGCTATTAACAAGGTAATCTTGATATGAGCGATTAGAGAAGATCACGACTGTAGTCTCTTTCTAGTCTAGATAAGATATGAGTTATTATTCTATTGGGGAGAACCGTCGTGATAAGAGACACCTCAGAGAGTGCTTACCACGTGGCCTATAAAACCCTACCAGTCCTTCTAACGGGATGGTGATACCCCGGGGGAATCTCGCCGTATGTCGTGCTCCCATGGAACGGTGTCCTACTAAAGTCCGGAGCCGACCTTCCACCATAAGGGGTGTGTTGTGCAGCTGATGCGCCCCCACCGGGGTTTGCCATCGGCTGATGTGATCCATTTTGTGGGTTGCCCCCTCCACCAGCAGGTGTGATGCTGGCTCCGGGAGATCCAGAGAATGGACCCTCCAGGGCTTTGCTCGTCGAAGTATGGTTCCCACCTTGCGACACAGAGAAAGCCTGATGTCTCCCTTGCAGACCGAGAGCTCCTGCCATGACGTTCTGCAGGCAGCCTATGAGGAGTTCGCTATGGCTGGCGAACGTAGCAGACATGGCCTTGTGGATGGTCTCCTGCATAAGGTTGTGCTGAATGTTGACTCGCGCATCTTCGTCCCCGTACATGAGTACGTACGGGTAACGCCTGGTCTGCCTCGCGCTGTCTCTGGTCTTGTTGAATGACTGTAGGCACTTGTCTCTGAAGGCATCGAGTGCCTCCTAGAGCGACAGCTTTTGTTCCTTGTTAAGCGCCTCCTCGGTCACGTTGAGCATGTGATCGCCGTTCATGCTTAACGATTGTGGTCCCACTGGGCATGCCAAAATGTGTTGACGCCAAAAATGGGGCTTCTAGCGTCAGCACTGCATAGGGCCTGCGGAGACCGTGCAGCAGCAGAGCTTGATCTCCTGGACCCCTTAAGAGGCTCAAGCCACTTCGATGATCGGTTCCAGGTGTGCTAGTAAATTTGACCTACTATTGACAAGGAGATGAAACGTCAAGTTATGGAACCTGCCGGTGGTTGCTAGACAGTTCCATGAATATGCGGCTCTCATATAGCCAATGAGTGTAGGAGATTGACTAGAGAGTCAACTCCGAACAGTGTAAAGCATGATAATGGTGTACAAACGGCTCTTACAGGATGTTAAGCATAAGGTGCATAAATAACCGATCGCACGGTGAGATTAAAGTAAAGATGTGATGCATGAACAGTACCACCATCGAACTACCAAATCTACTGAGTATACCGGATAAAGATTAACCATCAACAAAGGTGTGTTCCCATGCAGCCATGATGACAACTAACCCGATAACCTGACCAATCTACTAGCATTGGGGTGTTTCCATGCAGCCACAAAAGTAAACAAATCAAGCCACGTCCAGTGTACTTAATAGATCTAACAGATCGGAACAACAAAGTACACGCATTGTATGATTGAAGCATAACCAGATCAGCTATGTTAGCCAATATGGGGTCCATGAAGCTTGAACAAGATCCATATGTCCAACACCGGACGGATCTAAGCCTAGGAAGACATGACTCAACACGTATGACATTGGGGTTTGTAAGATGCAGCTGTATCGTACATGTTGAACCGGATCCAACCACACTCAAACCAATCTAATGACCGAACACATGTCTCGAACCCGCCACATGTAACAACCGCAACTAATGAATTGGCCGATAAGATCATAGATATATCGCCTCTCTGAATGTAAAGAAAGTAAGCAATAGAGGCAAATAGATCTAGATAGAAATAAAGTGCAGGCCAATCCATTAGATGAGATTGGGCAAGATATTGTAGTAATAGATTAAAAAGAGCATAACAGACAATATCGATAACTTAATGAATCTATTAGATCGTCAATCTAATAGAGCCGATAACTAGCTTGAAGCCATGATTCATGTGAGATTGAAGCAATGCAGCCCCATGAACAATAGATTCAAACCGATAACTAGCTCATACCGAGCTTGCATGAGTTACACAATACAGCCGTACAAATGAGACATGAACCAAGGCTAGATTTACAAGCAAACCGGAGGTCGATCTAGTCGATGCAGCCCAATCCGTCGAAGGTTCACCGAAATCTACTCTACTCCTACTCCTAGGGGTGGCTGAAGGCCGCAAACTAAGGACTAAGCTGTATGTTTGATTGATTGGATGTCCTCCTCGTTCCCTAACCTTTGCTATTTATAGACCACATAGCATAACCCTAGCACAAAGTCGACCGTTGGCCGAAATAAGGAAACTCGGATGTCTTGGGCCCCAATCATCGGTGTAGCCCACCAAACGTATCTCATCAGCCGATACGCGTTATCTTCTCTGAGTCGGTTACCTTAACCAGCCTTCCGGGTCCACCTACATGCCAAAATAATGTGTTAACATGTACCAACTAGTAAAGGGTGGTAAACGATATATGTGATAGGAAGGGTTTGATGAATGAATAAGCCAAGGTAAATGATAACTTAGAGATAACTAGATAGTATAGCTAGGTGGGAGGACAACGAGAGAGTAAAGGGACTCCTGTGTAATTCACTCTACTTCAATATACTTAGCCAATTAATTAGTCTAAACACTATAGTTTGTCTCCTCAATACAAGTATGCTAGGCGAGAGGATAGATCAGTAGGAGGGCAAAACTTCTACCAGACCGCGCTCCCTTTTTATGGGGGGCTTACCTTTTAAGAACTTGCCTAAGAACACTTGGTGGAATACAAAGACTAGACAAGGTTGTCACTCTCTTGCTAGCTACCACAAACAATCCGTGCAACAAGCAGTAACCAAGGGTAAGATGATGTATAAGCACAATGCTTACACACAACTTACTACTTTTACTATGATCTATAACCAAAGCACCCTATAATAGGCAATGATCGCATACGAGAAAGGCCACAAGGGTCATAGACTATTGATGTAAAGGCTAGTAATAAGCAAGAGCATACAACAAGACTATAACAAGTATAGTAATGCTCAAAGTAAATACTAAGTAAAGTAGATAAAAAGTAATATATTGAAATAAAGTCTTACAAAGAAGGAAAGATATAAGAGCTATACCAAACTTTCTAGAAGACGACTCCGGAAATCCCGAGCGCAGCTCGACTCAACTCTGACTCCCACTCTAGACTAACTACTAGAACAATCTAAGGAATAGAGCTTGTAGGCTTCTTCACCATGTATGAAGATTGGGGTATTAGCCTCTATTTACAGTGGGATGTGGAGTAGGGGCTACTCCATCGCCACGTCATTGATTCAGGAGGCTTCAAACCTCCACCCTTGGATCCACCGCCTATAAACTATCTTAGAGTGGATGGTTGTGGTCTTTAACATGTGCTAAATAGGTATGGCGGTTACCAGGACCTGCACCGACCTTGGGGGAGGTTGGCCGACCCCCCATATGGCTTGTGGGCCATGCCTTGGTCTTCTAGAAGCAGCCCCACTGGTCAGGGACCAAGTGAGGGGCTGGTGGGCCTAGTTGGAGGTCGGCCGACCCCCCCTTGGGGTCTCTGGACCACCTCGGCCTTCTAGATGCTGGTCCCACTTGTCATCTGGCTACGTTGGTTCTTCTGAGTTGTTTGTCACATTGATCTTGTTGATGTGGGCCCATGGATCCATGTGAGTTGCATGAGAGTCGTTGGGAGGAAGCATAGTGTGATCTGAGGGCTGAGATCCACTCTGGAGTGCTTCTCCTGGATCATGGCCATAGGGGAGAGCTGGTGGGCCATATAGGATGTCAGCCGACCCCCTATGTGGGTCTTACTGGCTCTCCTTTGTTCCATTTCTTCATTCCTGCAATCACATACTTCATGGACATGTGGAACTTGTTATTTGATAAAGTATGCTCATGATGTGATTGTTTATCCTTGATCCTAAGGTTGTTGGCAACATTTTGGTTATATAAAAGTGGATCATTCTTGATGCCAACAAGATGCCCCCAAGCTTAACCTTTGCTTGTCCCAAGCAAACAAACAGACTTAGCCTCGGTGGATCAGGAGTTGTTACTATGCTTCATATTTCAAGAGTACTAGATCTACAACAATATACTTCTCTTTTGAATGGAAAATTTAGCAACAAAGACTCACCCATATTACCTTAGTCCTCCATGGGGCTCATAGCTTTATCCTTTGTCTCGGGCGGTTGAGAGATAGAACAACTTGACTTGAGCACTAGTTTTCTTATTCTTTCACAAGTTTCATATTGGAGGTTTTGCAATGTTTTGTAAAAGAAAACTTAATGTTCCTCAAATGGTACTCTCGAGTCACTCATAAGGTGTATGATTCCTCACCAAGGCACATATCAAAGTTTGCCTTCTTTTTCATCCTACTCTAAAGGCTTATGTGGAGCTATAGGTAGGGATAAAAGATGCAGCAAACTTACCTTGCATATATTGTAAAGTCAAATTCTGGATCCAAGGAGCAAAATGTCATACTCTTAGATCAAGATGTCCAAGTGTGTGGAAATATGGCAAATGATCAATACTCCTCTATATGATCTCTCTTTCCTAACTTATCATTTTGAGACATAGCTATCTTTTTATTTTTCCATGAGCTTTGAAATGCTCATTATTTGTTTGTGAGCTTTGATGTGCTCATCATTTTTCTAAAACTTGGGACTTTAATGTGCCCCTATAATTTTGCATAGTCTATATCTCATTTACTAGCAACATACTAGAGAGAGATTTTTCTATTAGAGCATGGAGCATGAACTATGTGGAAAATGAAAGGCATGTTTCTGCGTACTTCCAGTGTAAAAACAGCATGTATATGTGGCGTGTACGTGATCTTGATCTTGGGAGCATGATAAATCTCTCAACAAGGGTCACAAAACTTTACAAAACTCAGCACAAAGCAAGCAGCTTATGTAGAAAGCTTATATCATGAAAGAGCATATATGACTTTGGTAGGAATTTTCACCATTGAGGAACAAGAAGTGTTTTTATTATTTTAATAAATAAAACTCTGATAGTCATTCTTGTTCAGAACAATATTATCGCATCTCTTATCTTGTCATATCATGTCTCACAACAACTTAGACTTAGTTACAACATTTGCAACCCACAAAAGTTTCAGGATCATGATGGTTTCTTTTAAGCCAAGTAATCCATGCTTAGAGAAATAACAAGTTGTAAACTAAGTAATAGAGAAACATTTAGCAGAGCAACTATTCATCATTTCCATAGGAGATATTAATATTCATGGAACAAGTGAGAGTAGAGAGAAGTCCTTTTGTTCTTTTTATCACATTCATATTTTTTTAGATGCAAGCAAAGATAAGCAAGAAAATGCATGAATGTAAATGCTAGAATTAAAAACTTACCTTAGTGGGGGAGGGAACCTCCCCCAAGCTTATCCTTTGCTCAATATGGTGATGGCGGATATGGATGTTGTTGCCACCATAGTGTCCACTGCTGGTTTTGTTCTTCTTGCAGTGCTTGGATTTGTTCGACAGTTTGCTGGACAATGCGTGCTGTCTCACCATGCATAACGCGTAGCTCGCCAAAAGCATTGGTGAGGTGATCCATTTGTTGCCGCCGTTCACGATGCTCCCTATCTCATGTGGACGAGAAGGATGCTCGTGGTCCTTGCGGACATGGTGGCCGAGGAGGCATGCCACTGGAAGTATCCATGGAAGTTGCATCATCATCCTCCTCGCCAACAACTCCATGGGAAGGACCACCTTGCTTAAGCTGAACAAAGTATAGCCCTTCCTAAGCTCTCCTGTCTGAACCTGCAAAACCTCTTTGCCCATTTCCTTGATCTAAATCAAGGGTTAGCTCACGGGACCTACACAACTGACGTTGCCTATTTGGAATAGGAACTTCAGTTGTATGGCCACTATAAATCATTTTAAGTCCACCCTTGGGACCTCTTTTTAGCATTTGGGCATGTGTAAGATATTCTTCTGAAATTACTGCTCTAGGTAAAGAGAGATATTCAAAAGTATATGTTCCATCTAGAAAGTTCATGGATTCAGCAAGACGAGTAATTAAGGATGTCAATTGTATGGGTTCATTACTTTCAATCGATCTTTGCCAAAATTCTATTAAGCATTTTATGGGAGAAACTTGGATCTTGTTAACCATGGCATAAAGCAATTGTAATTCTATGGTACTTAGCATGCTAGCATTATTTCTAGGAAACAAAGTCATGCTCATCCAAAGATGAACAAAGCGAAGGGTTGGATTATGAATTTCCTTAGGTTTGGGATTTGAGCAATCATTCAAGGCAGAGATAGACAACCAAAATTTTGTTTTATTGAATTTACGCATGGCAGGGTCTAAGTCAAGCAAGCATGAATCATCAAAGCCAAGAGCAACATTTAGATGACTCCAAGTGAGACTAAGGCTTTGATTAAACATGTGGAAAGATATTTCATCATTAGAGACTTGTAAGGAGCACAAGAACTCTATGGTGAGCAATTTTATTCCAAGTTCATCTACTTTCCAAAAGCTAGACCAACCAATGGTAGAAAAGATAGTATCGAATTCGGTGTTCATACTTGCGTTGGAGAGAAGAGTTGGATTCAATATCATTGTATGTTTGAAAGATCGATCCCGAAGAGAGAGATATTTCTGGTACTCTAGTTGATCAAACCAAATACCACTTTGCTGATCATATGTCCTCATCGGGGGTACCATGAATGCACCAAGATGAGGCATCTCCATCGGTGATTCTTCCTCCTCCAGAGGTTGTCCTTCGGTTGGAGTGTTCTCCTAAGTATATCGGGCAGAACCTCCCCTTCTTCCTTGGGAAATATCCTCGGATTGGTGGGAGCTTCGAGATGAGCTCCCACTTAGGATTTTCTTTGCTTTCTTGAATGTGGATCTTAGTGGGTTCTTCATCTTCTAGAGAGGAAGAGAGACACAAGGACAAGACTAGGACAAGGTTTTGTGTAGAGAGAGTTTCCTAGTTTTCCTTGCGGGGATAGGCTTGAGCTAAGAGAAGCTTGATGAAGACAAGGTATTATTGTGGACTTGAGAGATAGTAGCACTACTTCTCTTGAGAGCTAAGCACTTCACTAGAGAGAGGAGAGGAGAGAGCAAGGCAAGGAATGGTTTGAGCTAGAACTGGATTCTGGTTTGGAATGAGGATTTGAGCCCTCCTTGCATGGGCTTTTATAGGGGAAGGAGATGGAACCAAGGGGGCACCAAGGGGTGGTCGGCCAACCCCCCCCCCCCCCCCATGGGCTTGCCCTTGGGTGCCACGAGCACTAGCTTTAGGAGATGCCTTACACAAAGCAAAAGAGAAAGGAGGAGATCCCAACATGTGGTCGGCCGACCCCCTAAAGTGGAGATTCCACTCACACTTTTTCTAGTGCTTGGTGAAAGGTAAGACATGCTATGTGATGTGATCAAAATCTGAGCTAAAGTGCTCAAGATTCTCCTCTTTAAACAAAGAGACGTGGGGACAAAAGTATGTCATGCTTTAACCAAAGGTGATTGATGTGTTTTCTTTTTCAAAGCATGACAAAGTGAAAGTGAAAGTGATCATGGTTCCCCACTTTGAACAACGAGTAGTGGGAGATAAGGATGTGTCATGCTTTAGCCAAAAGTGATTGATGTACTTTAAAGCATGACAAAGTTAAAGAGATGTCTCTTAAAGCAAAATCTGAATTTTGAATTTCACACTACTCAAATCATGAGATTCTTAGACAAAATAAGATGGGGAAGAGAGAGAGGTGACCAAGGGGCTCCTAGGGGTGGTCGGCCAACCCCTATGGGTCTCCGTTTTTTTCTTTTTCTTTTACAAAGTCACAAAGCATTCCCCATTTAAACAAGCCAAGATAGGGTGCATAGGGGTGGTCGGCCAACCCCCCTATGGACCTATCCTTTATCAAATTTTAGAGCTATACTAATCTCAAGTTTTATTTAATCTGAAACTTTATTATTCTAAATTTTAAGCATGATGAAAATTAAAGAAATGAAATAAATGTAAAAGGGAAATAAAAGATAACTACCGACTTACCTTTCAGCGAAGGCTCCCTGGTTTTAAGTGCTCGAAGTAGGACTCTCCTTCTTGTTCATTCTTCGGGTGCACTTGATGTCTCCGGTGACAGAGATTGTGGTGTGTGCACCTCTTTTGCTTTCCAAACTTGCCTTGGATTGGCAGGTTCATCCTCCTTGAGTTCGTTGATCTTGGCCTCCGGGTATTGCTTCTTTTGGCGTGGAGCTCGAACTCTTCTTCTTGGTGTATGTGCTTTAACATGTTTGTTAAGTTTATAACCATTGAAAGCACATTTTACCTTGTGACTTGGGAACTAGAAGTGGATCTGGCCCGAGCCCACATAGATGACCGCGTTGGTGGTGTTGAGGAAGGGCCTTCCCAAGATGACAGGAACGTCCACGTTGGCTCCCATGTCCAGGATGATGAAGTCGGTGGGGATGTACTCATCTTGGATGTTCACCAAGATATCCCTTGCAAGTCCTTTGGGAAACCGCATCGTTTGATCTGCCATCTGCAAACGAACACATGTAGGGAGTAAGAGTCCCCATAATAGATTATCATAAGTTACCTTGGACATGATGTTGATGCCCGATCCAAGGTCGCAGAAGGCGTTGTGGAAGGTTTGTTGTCCGATTGAGCACTTGATCGTCGGGTGGCCTAGATCTTCCTTCTTCATGATCAAGGGAGGATCGAGAAGATAGCCCCAATAGGAGCGAAGTGGAGGCTTACCGAACCTTGTTGTGACCATATTAACATGCTCAATTGAATCCTCTGGTTTCCCAGAAATCTTACCTTGTTCTATAGAAGGCATAGCTGCTGCTAACTGAGCTAATTGGGTTTCTAACATTTTATTAAAACTCAATTGATTTTTCATGGCAGTGGTAAAGCTATCCATTTTTTCACCAAGAGTTTAAAGAACTTTATCAGTGGCAATCATATTTTTATTTATACCATCATTAATTTTAGATTGACCAAGAACAAGATCTTTCAATGAAGATTGATTATTGTAAGAATTGTAATTATTGTAATTGCTATTACCTGCATTACCTTGGTAGAAGGGGCACAAATTCCAATTTCCTTGTTGTTGGGGTCGATACCCGTTGTTGTTGTTGTTGTTTTTGTTGATGATGATGATGAAGTTCATGTCCTCCTTCGATGTCTCGAGGCAATTGTTGCCCGAGTGATCATTTCCCCCGCACACCTTGCACCATGGATCGGCTTCAATAGCTCGTGCGGTGGCAGTAGGGTAGACGGTCTCTTGTTCCTTCTTGGAACCTTCTTCTATTTTCTTCAACAAGAGGTCCATCTTGGCAGAGAGCATGTCCACCTCATTGACGGTGTGCATACCTCTCCTCTTCGGCTGGAGACGTTCCTCTCCCCATCCTTTGTTGATCACCATTTTCTCGATGAGGTCCTTGGCATTCCTCACTGTGTGTTGGAGGAATGCCCCTCCAGCGGCAGCATCAAGGTGACTACGGGCCATGCTAGATAGCCCGTGGTATAATCCTTGGATCAAGAGCCAATCGTCTATCCCATGATGAGGATAGGCACGAATGTACTCTTGGAGACGCTCCCATGCTTTGGGAATCGTCTCGTCAGACTGTTGTTGGAAGGTCGAAATCTTTCCACGAAGAGCATTGGTTTTGCCCGTCGGGAAGAACTTCTTGAGGAATGTGTTAGCACACCTCTCCCATGTAGTGGCTTCTTCTTTGTGGGGGTAGAATCATTAATTCGCCTTCCCCAATAACAAGAATGGGAAAATATGAAGGCAAAATGGCGTCAAACGCCACTCCCTTGATGGTAAAGGTGCCACACAACTCCATGAAGTGCTGGAGATGAGCATTGGCATCCTCATGGAGCTTCCCGCAAAATGGGTTGGCTTGCACCATGTGGATCAAGGCGGGCTTCAACTCGAAGGTGGCATCCCCGAAGTTGACCTCGGGACCCTGAGCTACATGGGTAGCGGACGGAGGCGAGAAGTCAGAGATCGCCTTCTGGGCCATAGCTTCCTTGAGTGGTGTAGAGCCTCCTTCTTTGAACAGATTCAGGGTCGAGATGAACCTTTGAGGGGGAACTTGACGACGTCTAGTTCTCCTCAACAACTGCTCGGGATCTTCTAGATAATTTCCTGGTAGTTGGAAACCGCTCATACACTGTCTGGCTTCACAACAAAGGAAGACACAGACAAGGGTAAGCCCCTATGACTAATTGATAACTAAGTTAACAAGAATCTCTGGATTCAATCTAATTAAAATTTCTAGGCTATGCTTTCTCCAGCAACGGCGCCAGAAATGCTTGTTGGTATTTCTTATGACTATTGGATAAATCCACAAACACACAGATTATACCGCTGTTGCACTTCACCCAGGAGTATTCCGGGGTATCTTAATTTATATTTTCCTAAGGGAAAGGTGAGCTAGAAATGATAATTAGAGAGATATCCTAGAGAGCACCTCAACTTAGTACCAACTAGTAAAGGGGGGTAAATTATATATGTGATAGGAAGGGTTTGATGAATGAATAAGCCAAGGTAAATGATAACTTAGGGATAACTAGATAGTATAGCTAGGTGGGAGGACAATAAGAGAGTAAACGGACTCCTGTGTAATTCACTCTACTTCAATATACTTAGCCAATTAATTAGTCTAAACACTATAGTTTGTCTCCTCAATACAAGTATGCTAGGCGAGAGGATAGATCAGTAGGAGGGCAAAACTTCTACCGGACCGCGCTCCATTTTTATGGGGGCCTTATCTTTTAAGAACTTGCCTAAGAACACATGGTGGAATACAAAGACTAGACATGGCTATCACTCTCTTGGTAGCTTACACAAACAATCCGTGCAAGAAGCGGTAACCAAGGGTAAGATGATGCATAAGAACCACGCTTACACACAACTTACTACTTTGACTATGATCTATAACCAAAGCACCCTATAACAGGCAATGATCGCATACAGGAAAGGCCACAAGGATCACAGACTATTGATGTAAAGGCTAGTAATAATCAAAAGCATATAATAAGACTATAAGAAGTATAGTAATGCTCAAAGTAAATACTAAGTAAAGTAGAGGAAAATTAATATATTGAATAAGATAAAGTCTTACAAAGAAGGAAAGATACAAGAGCTATGCCAGACTTTCTGAAGACGACTCCGGAAATCCCGAGCGCAGCTCGACTCAACTCTAACTCACACTCTAGACTAACTACTATAACAATCTAAGGAATACAACTTGTAGGCTTCTTCACCATGTATGAAGTGGGGGTATGAGCCTCTATTTATAGTGGGAGGTGGAGTAGGGGCTACTCCATCGCCACGTCATCGATCCAAGAGGCTCTCCACCCTTGGATCCACCGCCTCTAAACCGTCTTAGAGTGGATGGTTGTGATCTTCAACAGGTGCTAAACAGGTATGGCGGTTACCAGAACCTGCACCAACCTTGGGGAGGTCGGTCGACCCCCCCTAAGGCATGTGGGCCATGCCTTGATCTTCTAAAAGTAGCCCCACTGGTCAGGGACCAAGTGAGGGGCTGGTGGGCCTAGTTGGAGGTCGGCTGACCCCCGTTGGGGTCTCTGGCCCACCTCGGCCTTCTAGATGCTGGTCCCACTTGTCATTTGGCTAGGTTAGTTCTTCTGAGTTGTTTGTCATGTTGATCTTGTTGATGTGGGCCCATGGATCCATGTGAGTTGCAAGAGAGTCGTTGGGAGGAAGCACAGCGTTATATGAGGGCTAAGATCCACTCTAGAGTGCTTCTCCTGGATCATGGCCAGAGGAGAGAGCTGGTGGGCCCTATAGGAGGTCGGTCAACCCCCTATGTGGGTCCTACTAGCTCTCCTTTGTTCCATTTCTTCATTCCTGCAATGACATACTTCATGAACATGTGGAACTTGTTATTTGATAAAGTATGCTCATGATTTGATTGTTTATCCTTGATCCTAAGGCTGTTGGCGGCATTTTGGTTATATAAAAGTGTATCCTTCTTGATGCCAAAAGGCACATCAACGAGAGATTCGTTGGGAGGATATTGATCGATGGTGGTGCCTCAATCAACCTGATGCTAGCTCACATCATCCCGAGACTAGGTCTGGAATCCGAAAAGCTCCTCATGACATATCTGGCACTCAGCGGCTTCGGAGGAAGGACATCGGAGGCTCGAGGAGCCCTGCAAATGGAGCTGATAGTTGGCAGCAAAATGCTATTAACTACCTTCTTCATCATTGACGGAGACGGTTCATACAATCTGCTTTTAGGGAGGGATTGGATTCATGCTAACGGTTGCATCCCGTCTATGATGCATCATGTTGCGGTGTAGTGGTTGGATAATGACGAACTTGAGGTCATTCCGGCCGATGATGCAGTTTCCATAGCAACTGTCGACCCTGCTCATTGGGATTTGGAAGATTATGCATGTGATTGCTTCTTAGGCTGGAGGTTGCAAGGAGGCCCCCTCACTATCAGTATGGTGTGTCAGCAGCCGATCCGAGCAGTCGACTTTAAAAGGAGTGAAGTAGCGCATGCCCCGGTCGATGTCGATGAGGGTAAGCTAGGCAAAGGATTTACGTCGGCTGACGAGTTGGAAGCAGTCGATATTGGAGATGGTGATAGACCTAGGCCGACGTATATCAGTGTGAAATTAGAACCCAAGTTCAGAGAGGACTTGATAACTCTGCTGAAGGAGTATAAGGATTATTTTGCTTGGGAATACTACAAGATGCCCGGTCTAGACCGAGAACTGGTCGAACATCGCCTACCGATCAAGGAGGGGTATCGACTTGTCAAACAACAACCTAGGAGGATCAAGGCTAACACTATGGCCGATGTCAAGGCTGAAATCACTCGGCTCTAAGAGGCAAAGTTCATTTGGCAAAGCAGATATGCCAAATGGATTGCCAACATGGTCCCTATGTACAAGAAGAATGGGAAAATGAGAGTCTGCATCGACTTTAGGGACCTCAACAAGGCTACCCTGATGGACGGTGTAACACCCGGTTTTCCAAAGAATACCGAATGCTATGTATATGTGTGCCTAGGATGTCCACACAAAACATATATACAAATATGGAGATTATCAAAGTCAATGCTTTATTATATATCGAAACATAGTTACAACAAGACTTACATATATAACAAAGCATCGCGGAAGCTATTCTATATCTCCTATCTTCGGGTCTCCATACTCCACAGGGACAGTTGACTGGGGGTACACTCGCCTAGTACTCCTTTGGTAACACATCACTTGCACCACCATCTGGTACCCATCCGGGATTTTCATATAAAGGTGATGACAACAAGCGTCAGCTCACCATGCTCAGCAAGTATAAGTATGGGGTTCATGAGGCTCAAAAAGGATAGACACAGGTTTAATGGCATTAGCTTTTAGTGAGTCATAGTTTTAGCGGTTGAGTAGCATCAAGATCACCATAAGTCCAGATAACCACATGATCAAGTGAACAAGATATAATGCTTATATGAACAAATAACAATAACTTATGATTAATAACAGCTGATGAACTATGACATAAGGACATCACATAGCAAGGATCCAGACCACTTGTAACCGCGAGCATGGCTATCATGATAGTTTTACACTCTGCAGAGGTTGTACATGTTTACCCCCAAGCCGTGATTCCCATTTGTCGGGGTTTGCAAGGCCCACTATACTTCTACCTAGGAGGCGTGGCAGGGTTTCACTACATAACCTTTCGCTAATATACTCTAACAAGTTAGGGTCGTGAGGTTAATGACAAGTATGCATGGGTATTCTCCTTCGAGTGGCATCACATGTGGTCATAGCACTATGTATGTCTCCAAGACAGAAGAAGTGCCTTACATCCCTCGCCCCTCCCCTCATGCGCCAATAAATGGTAACCTCTAACAAGCTAGAGATATACTAGGTAATTAGTTAAAGTCAGAGCCATATAACACTCGGGGTAGCACGGTTTTCCTGGCTAGCCACTTACAGAAATACCCCTATGAGTCAGAACACAGGTGTGAGTTCCAGATGTTCCACCTATAGTCCACGTTGCTAAAAAGTCATATTTTATCATCATTGCATATATCATTAATCAAGATCCACAATCATGGTTATTCTTTAGGAGCACTAGCTTTGATCTACCCAATGCAACCCACAAAGGTGACAAGGTATAGGATAACAATTATCTAGGAAAATCCTTAGGGTTAACAAGGTAGACACATGCATATGAATTAAGTGACATTAAAGTGTATAGGCAACAAGGAGAGTCCCATGCTATACTTGCCTTCCATATGCTTGCTCAAACTTTCCAACTTTCCTTTTAGATCATCTTTGCAAAGCTCCACTTCTAACGTCACAAGCATCACAAAAGAACCTAAAAACAGTACATCAAACATTACAAAAGAATACTATAAAGGTAACTAACGTATTCTACACGTTACTACAAACTCGTGAGCGCAAAAACCACCTAAAACGGAGCTACGGTTTGCAAGATACAACTAACGGTAGAATAGCTTCTAAAAAGAGAACTAAGGGCTTTATTGGTTTTAGATATGTAAAAGGATGAATATGGTATTTCAGAGATACCTAAGTTGGATTAAGTCAAACTTACATTTTTATTTGAAAACTAAAGTAGAACCATTCATTTTATTTATAAAGCAAATTGCATAGTATTTAATCAAGTTAGGGATTTACCATGAAATTACAGAGCTATTATCATAGAATTCAAGGGCCCTACACTGTAGTTTATGGTTTTAGGAATCTAACGCAATTTGTTTGGATCAAAATGGAGTTAAAATGAAGAATATATGGGCATTTGAAGTTTGATGGCAAATTTGTAAATAAAAGGAACTCATTTTGGATTTTAAATAAATAAAACAGAAAAAGAAAAGGCTCCGGAGTGCGGGTTCCATTATCAAAAAGGTCAGGGGCTAGATTAGAAGAAAACAGGACTGAAAAGAAAGTATTTAGAACTAAACAGGAGTGCGGGTTGATTCGTGTAAAAGTGAAGGGCTTATTTGCAAAAGCAGTAGGGTTGTGGCGGTCCTGCTGACGTCACGATGATGTCACGCTGACGTGGTGCTGACTGGATGCCACTTGGCGCTGCGTGAGTGGTGCGGTCCATAGCGTGGGTGCGTGGACCCGGTGCGCTGGCGCGATGGACCGAGTGCACAGCCGGTGCATACCGGTTCGGGGGGGGGGGGGGTCTAATCCTGGCCGTTGGCCATGGATCAGACGGCGGGGGGGATTGGGGCAGAGTGGTCGCCGGGGCAGCGCTGTGCACGGCGGCGCCATGGCTGCCGCGACGGTTTCTCGCCGACGTGGGTTCGCGGCCGCGCTAGGGGACCCGTGAGAGTGCGTAGGAGGGAGAAGAGCTCACCCCGGGCTCGGTGAAGGGAACCCCGTCGCCGATGATGGCTTAGGGAGCCCGGTCATCGAGCAGAGGCGGTCAACGTCTCTGGTGAGGGTGGGAGAGGCCGTTGCGGGCGCCAACTGGCACCTCGGAGTGGTGCCGAGGACTCGCCACCCCACCGCGAAGTCGACGGAGGGGAAGGCGAGGTCGGAGACAGTCCGAGCATGTGCGACCGTGAGCTCAAGCCGAGCTCGGCCATGGCGATGGCGGTGGTGGAACTGCGCGTTGTGGGGGAGGAGGAGGTGCGTGGAGGGGTGGAGGAGAAGTAGTGGGAGCGTGCGATGTCGTAGACCCCCTTTTATAGGGTCGGGAAGGGAGAGAGAGGCCGGTGGAGTGGAGCTCCGAGGCGGTGTTAATGGCGGCCGGTGGTTAGGGCATTTAGGGGGCTTCAATTCGGCGGTTGAAGAGGGTGAGTGAAGAGGGAGAGTGATGGAGTGGAGTAACATGGTCAGTTAAATGGGAGAGTGAATGAGGTGGGCTCGGTGGTGCTTGGATTCTCCATTAATGGAGAAACAGAGGGGGGAGGGTGCTGCGGGAGGTAGGGGATGACCAGCAAGCGGGCCCCGCATGGCAGTGAGTAGGAGGAAGAGGCGTAGTGGGTTCCGCTCAGCGCCGATAGGTGGGGCCCTTGTGCAGAGAGAGAGGAAGAGGATGCGGGGAGGGAGGTGTGCCCGCGTGGGCCTGATGCTAGGCCAGGGTGGTGTTGGGCCGAGGGGAGAAGGAGGAGTGCGGCTGGGTGAGCTGGGCTCGTTTCTAAGCTAGGCCAGAAAGCAAGAGAGGGAGAGAGAGAGAGATCCCCTTTTCCTTTTTCTTTTCTTTTGTTTTGCAAATCAATTTGAAAACCAAATTGAAACCCTTTTGAAATCAAGGGAACTTTGAAATACTTTGTAAATCATTCTCTGTGTTTTGAAAATTAAACTTTGAACTTGTTTTATGATAAACTTTTAAAAAAATTATTTATTTTATAAATAGATCAAAATCGTTTTGGACCAAAACCGAGTTTTAATAAATTATTTTTCACTCAATAAAATTAAATGCAAAGGCATGAATGCAACACCCCTTTCATATTCTATTTCAAAGAATTTTAAAATACATATTTTGCACATTTTTATTTACTAAAAGCCTAATTAAATCTTATCATTTTTAGGAAAATCATAAATCCTTTCATTTTATTTAGTGTTTTCTATTCACAACCCAGAATAGAAATTTTGGGGTGTGACAAATGGGTACCCGATGCCAGTGGCCGATATGCTGGTGACGCAGCAGCAGGTCACAAGGTGATCAGTTTCATGGATGGTAATGCCGGATACAATCAGATCTTCATGGCGGAAGAAGACGTGGCCGACAAGAATTCCTGAGTCGGAGAATTCGAAGGAAAATAAAGAGTGGTGTTCTATCTGAGTCGGAGGCTGCTGGTTCCTGAAACAAGGTATTCTCCCACATAGAAGTTGTGCCTATGTTTATACTGTTCCTGCACCAAGCTGTGTCATTACCTGCTGTCGTCAGAATGCACGGTGGTGTCGAAGTTTGACGTCATCAAGCACATGCTATCTATGCCTATTCTGAATGGAAGGATTGACAAATGGATCCTTGCACTATCGGAGATCGACCTAAGATATGAATCGGCCAATGCGGTTAAGAGTCAGGTGATGGCCGACTTCGTCACTCACCATCACGAGAAGGGAGTCAGACTAGTGGAGATAGCCGCATGGGCATTGTTCTTCGATGGATCTACCTATAAACAAGGAGGGGGCATCGGCGTCATCCTGGTATCACCTTGGGGGGCAAGCCTAGAGTATGTTGTCCCGATCAGGCCGACAACTACCAATAATTAGGTTGAATATGAATCCCTTCTTAGGGGGTTACAGTTGCTACGAGAGGTGGGGGCCAAAGCTGTTGAGGTTTTCGGAGGTTCCCAATTGGTGATTAATCAACTGCTCGGCCTGTATGAGTGTAAGGATGAGATACTGAAAGAGTATCATAAAGATTGCCGCGAATTGCTTCAGTCATTCCCCTCAGTTAGCATCAGGCACATCCCTAGAGGCCAGAATCAAGGAGCCAACACATTGGCTCAAAGTGCTTCTAGGTATCGGTAGATCATGGAGATTTTGGCTAATGAGCTGTCAGATGATCATGATTGGAGGACTAGCATTGTTGAGTACTTGAAGAATCCCTCACAGCGAGTCTCCAGAAAGCTAAGATACTAGGCTACCAAGTTTGTCATTCTTGATGATCAGCTATATCACAGGACAGTCGAAGGTGTGTTGCTCAAGTGCCTTAAACAAGAAGAAGCCAAACTGTTAATGGGGGAGATCCACGAAGGTATATGTGGTGCGCATCAATCTGCTCAGAAGATGAAATGGAGGATCAAGAGGGAGGGATATTTCTGGCCAACAATAATAGAAGATTGCTTTAGGTATTATAAGGGTTGCCAGGAAGTGCCAGAAATTTGGTAAGATTCAGAAATCCCCGGCATCGGCTATGAACCCCATCGTTAAGCTGTGGCCATTCAGGGGATGGGGGATAGACTTGATTGGTTAAGTGTTCCCATCGTCCAGCAAGGGGCATAAAGTTTATATTGGTGGCGACAGATTATTTCACCAAGTGGGTCGAAGCCATTGCCCTAAACGAAGCGTCGTCAGCCAATATAATCGAGTTCGTGAGGGAACACATTATTTACAGGTTTGGTGTCCCTCAGACCATCACCACTGATCAAGGAATGATGTTCACGTCCAAAGAGTTTAGTGACTTTGCGGCCGAGACAGGTTTCAAAGTAATCAACTCATCCCCATATTACGCTTAGGCCAACGGGCAAGCGGAAGCATCCAACCAAATATTGATCAAGATAATTCAGAAGAAGATCTTGGAGTATCCTAAACGATGGCATCTGATACTTGTTGAGACTCTGTGGTCTTACAGGATGGCTTGTCATGGGTCAACTAAGTGTTTGCCCTATGAACTGGTCTATGGGCAGGAGGCCGTGATGCCATGGGAGATGAGTGTTGGGTCTCGGAGGATCATGCAGCAGGATAATCTAGAGGCTGACGATTATAAGAACCTCATGATGGACAACCTTGATGATCTGAGCTTGCATCGATTGAGGGCCCTGGAGAATATTGAGGCTAATAAACTCAGGGTCGCCAAATATTATGATCGGAAGGTCAGAGAGAAAAGGTTCAATCAAGAAGACATGGTTTGGAAGGTTATTTTGCCCATCGGAACTAAGGATAGCAAATACGACAAATGGTCGCCAAACTAGGAAGGTCCTTATCGAATTACGAGGAGCACTCTGGGTAATGCTTACTTCTATGAAACTCTAGAGGGAGAAGAGTACTCTAGAGCACTGAATGGAAAGTATTTCAAAAAGTATTACCCCAGCATGTGGGTCGATACACTGTAATCAATTGGATCGGATAGCCGATGCAATGCGTATCGTCTTCAGCACAAAAATGATTAGGCCTAGCTGGGTTCGGCTCTAGACCAAAAATAAATAACAAAAGAGGTGTCGACGGAACAAAAGCTCTAACAAAGTAGAGGCATACATACTCTAGGACGGAGCTGAAGTTTGAAAGCCCATTTATTAAAGATAAGCCTATTACAAGCTAATTGCCGAGGAACACTTTGCTGATGATGTCCTTGGCGCGGGTGAGATTGACTACTGCGTCGCTGTGCTCCCGGAAAGCTTCCTGAAGATCTTTGTAATCCTCAGGACCATCGTTCCTTGGAAACCCATGCTCTATATCCTAGAGGTTGATATTAGAGGTGACCTCAGCGGCGGAGAGGGCCACAACGGCGCCATAATGGACACCGTGGAGAGCCACCTCCTGGGCTCGGTGTTGAACATCCTGGAGATGGGGCCCCAGGGCTTTACCTCTGGCATTGGCGGCGTCAGCAACGGTGGTGGAAATCTCGCGCAGGTCTTCCAACTGGAAACCAAAGGGTAACACAAGGGGATGGAGACAATCTAGAGTGGATCACCAAGGAAAGGATGACTTACTTGCCACCATATTATCGATTGCAGATAGCCGATCTCTCGCCTCAATGAGTTCGTCCCCAGCGGTGTTCGGGGCCACCTGCTGGGCATCGACCACCGCTCTGAGGTGGTTTTCCTCTTTGGTGGCATCCAAAAGAAGGCCGCAGATCTTCTGTGCATAGCGGTGTTCCTCCTCCATGGAAGAGACGCTGGAATTAGAGCCGCAAGGGGATGGCGGAGCTTCAAAAGGACCAACCCCCGCCAGACTGGGAAGAGGAAGGTGGTCGCCGGTCGCGAGGTCAATGCGACGGACCCTGCCATTGATGGCCATGCTGGAAAGATGCAAAAGTCTCAAATGAAGAGCATTCAAAGGGAAAGAGGATGCTGATCAAGCCTACCGCAACCAGAGAAGGCGCTGACGCATGGGGATACCCTCCGGGAAACCTGTTGGGGATATTACCTCGGCATATCCCTAGGGACCTTATGGTCCTGCCGACCAGAAGACAGCCTAGCCCACGAGGCCTTGCGGCACGCGACCAGCCCGTCGTGCTCGCTAAGGACTCCGAAGAAGTCTTTCTCGCCAAGGAAGATCCTAGTAGATAGACTCGGATCCCTTGCCTTAAGGGACCGATCGTTATCTGTTAGGATATGGAAATTGTAACCCTGCTCCCCGGCTATATAAGGCGAGCAGGGACCCCCTCCAAAATCTCTCTTTCAGATGATCTACGGATCTTGTAACCTAGTACTCAGATCAATCCAGCCACCAAAACATAGGACGTAGTGTATTACGATGATTTGCCGGCCCGAACCTATCTAAATCGCCGTGTCTACGCTCTCTGTGTTACGCTTGATCGTCGTCACCACACCTCCGCCTACAATCTACTACCGTAGGGTACCCCCTAGGTAGACTGCGACGCATATTTCATCGATAGTTGGCGCGCCAGGTAGGGTGTGTGTGCATCGACTCCATGGCTCATCAAGCGGTTACCTTCCCCGAATCCATGGTCATCCCCGCAGGCGGCGCTACCCTTCAGATCGGATCTATGGTCTGGACTATCCACGCCACTGTCTCTGTCTCTGAAACTGCAGAACCTGCGCAACTCCTCACACCAAACTCTCCTTCAATTGAAGATCACAAAGACGGCTCAAGGCGCTCCCAGTCGCGTCGCCCACGACGATCTCGCGAGCGCTGTCGACCAAGTTGACGAAGAACTCGCCGAATGCCTCGGCCTCATCAACGCCGCTCATCGTCGGCTCCGTCTGCACGCGTCGACCGCACGAAAGAAGATCACCCCGGAAACACCACAGCGCCGTCCGACACCTGATCCCACAAGCCATGGTATCGGACGTAAGTGTCAACGCAGTAACAGCCATAAGGAGGTCCTCGACGGCCCCAGTCCCCTTCACGAACAAGGAAAACACACCATGTGGGAATGCATCGCCCTCAAGGAGGCCATCTAGAGCAAGGCGGAAGCAAAGCGACAAGGCAATGGTCCTTCAAGAGAGGACGCGCCGGAGGCCCCAACCGCCAACTTCACAAAGGCCACGCGCATCTTCCCCATATTCCGTGGGCACCCAGATGGCAACGGTAAGCGCCGCCGGGCTTTTACTAACAGCAATAGCGTTCATGTCCCTACTCCAGATTGGATGAGGCGCCGAGACGCTTCCCCCTGGTCATCAATGCAGCCATCGCGACCACTTCCTTCAAAAAGATACTCATCGACGGAGGGAGTTCTCTCAACATTATTTTCCCGAACACGCTCCAACGTCTCGAGTTCCAGGAGAGCAGCATCTGCCCGGTGAATTTCTCCTTCTATGGTATAATCCTCGGCGTGAGCTCAAAGCTGTCTGGATATATCACCCTCCAAGTACGATTTGAATCCGACCATCTAGTACGTGAAGAACCTGTCGATTTCGTGATCGCCGACCTTGATACTCCATACGACGCCATCCTCGGGCGACCTACGCTGTTAAGGCTCATGGCGATACCGCACTATACCTACTTAGTGATCAAGATACCAACACCACAAGGAGTCATCAGCATCCACTCCGATCTCCAGGTCGCCTACGAGTGCGAGCAAGAAACAATCAGGGACGTGACCAGGCGGGAGCAACAGCACGGCACTCAAGTCTGCCTGTCTGATGCGACCAAGCCACGAGCAGGAGACTTCGACATCCCTGAGCCTCCGACCACGCATGCCTCGAAGAAATCTAGGGAAACGAAGGCGGTGTCCCTGGACGACGATGACCCCGAGAAGACCGCCGTGATCGGTGCCGACCTCGACCCCGAACAAGAAAGTGCGCTCGTCAGCTTCCTGCGGCGCAACATCAACATCTTTGCCTGGAAACCGGCGGACATGCCAGGAGTCCCCCGCGACCGCGCCGAGCACTCTCTAAACGTGGTAGACGGGGCCAAGCCGACCCGCTAGAAGCTTAGAAGATTTGCACTAGACCGTAAAGAGGCTATTAAAGCTGAAATAACCCGGCTCCTAGCTGCAGGGTTCATAAAAGAAGTAAATCATCCCGATTGGCATGCCAATCCGGTGCTTGTAAGAAAGAAGAATAACGAATGGAGAATGTGTGTCGACTATACGAGCCTCAACAAGCATTGCCCTCCCGACCCTTTCCCTCTCCCACGGATTGATGAAGTTGTTGACTCCACTACCGGATGCGAGCTCCTCTCCTTCCTCGACTGTTACTCCGGCTACCACCAAATAGCGCTGAAGGTGGAAGACCAAATCAAAACATCGTTCATAACTCCTTTCGGCGCCTACTGCTACACAACAATGTCCTTCAGACTAAAAAACGTCGACGCCACGTACCAGCGCGCCATACAAGAATGCTTGAGAGAACTCATTCCAGGGAAGGTCGAAGCCTACATAGATGACGTAGTCATAAAAACACACTCCGCAGAGACGCTGATTGCCGACATAGAGGCAACTTTCGAGGCTCTCAACACATTCAGGTGGAAGTTAAACCCAAAGAAATGCATCTTCGGGGCGTCCTCAGGAAACCTGCTCGACAACATCGTCAGTCGGTCCGGCATTCGGGCCAATCCGGAAAAAAATCGCTGCAGTTCTTCAAATGAAGCCTCCATCTAACATCAAAGATGTGCAGAAACTCACTGGGTGCATGGCTGCCCTAAACCGCTCCATCTCCCGCCTCGGTGAAAAAGGCTTTCTGTTCTTTGGACTCTTGAAGGGCGGGTAGAAGTTCAAATGGAATGACGAGGCCAATCGTGCTTTCGCTCACCTTAAGCGATACCTCACCGAACCACCTGTCTTGGTCGCACCAAAAGAAGACAAACCAATGTTGCTTTACATTGCCGCCACCAATCGAGTTGTTAGCACCGTCATGGTGGTCGAACGTGAAGAGAGCGGGCGTGTTTACCCAGTTCAACGACCATGCTATTTTGCAAGCGAGGTACTGAACGAGTCAAAAACAAGATATCCTCAGGTGCAGAAGCTGTTATACGTGGTCCTCATCACCGCACGCAAGCTTCAGCACTACTTTCAAAGACCGACTAAGGTGATAGTCGTCACCGAATTCTCGTTGGGCGACATTCTATGCAACAAGGATGCTACAGGGCGAATAATCAAATGGACGGTAGAACTGGGAACGTTCAACATTGTCTTCCAAGGGAGACATAGAATCAAGTCACAAGCACTTGCTGACTTCATCGCCGAATGGACCGACATCCAGGTCCTAGTAAACACTGAAGCGCCCGAGCACTGGACCTTGTTCTTCGACGACTCACTATCAATTCACGGAGCAGGTGCCGGCCTTTTATTCATATCACCATCCGGAGATAAGCTTCGCTACGTTCTGCGACTACTATTCCCAGCATCCAACAACGCCGCTGAATACGAGGCAGCACTACATGGGCTCTGCATTGCGAGTGACGTCGGCATAAAGCGCATGATTGTCAACGGTGACTCAGCCTTGGTGATCAACCAGCTCAACAAAGAATGGAGGTGCTCCAACTAGAAGATGGACGCATACTGTGCTGCCATCCAAAAATTAGAAGGCAAGTTCTTTGGGATCGAATATCACTATGTTCCGCGTGACCGAAACCAGGCAGCAGATGAAATGTCTAAAATAGGATCATCGCGATCTCCCATCCCAGCTAGAATTTTCGTCCAAGACCTACGCGGGCCATCAATCGTCGATCAACATGAAGCCTGACCTGATGACGTACCACCACCACAAGCCAACATGCTGATCGCCGCAAGCACCAGCCGATCATCCAACTGGCGAGACAATTTTATTCAGTATCTCTCCATCAATGTGGTGCCATCAGATGAGGCAGAAGCAGAGCGACTAACCTGCTGAGCTCACAACTACGTCCTCGTTGATGGTACGTTAATGAGGAAGAACTCAAGGTTTGAAGCATTACAAAAATGTGTCTCCAAGGAAGACGGCGCGGCGATCCTACAAGACATTCACGCCGACATGTGTGGGAATCACGCTGCTGCGGAAACGCTGGTGCGAAAGCCTTTCGAGCAGGATTCTATTGGCCCACGGCGGTCGCCGACGCAGAACAGATGGTGCGAACCTGCAAAGGGTGCCAATTCTTCGCCAAGCAAACTCACCTCCCCGCCCAGCAACTCAAGATGATACCAGCTTCCTGGCCCTTTGCTTGTTGGGGTCTTGATATGCTCGGCCCCTTCCGACCAGCACCGGCAAACTTCAAATGGACCTACGTGGCCGTCGACAAATTCTCCAAGTGGATCAAGGTTAAGCCGATCACCAAAGCCTCGGCCGCGAGCGCGTTCGCCTTCATTGATGAAATCATATACCGGTTTGTCATGCCAAATTCAATCATCACCGACCTGGGGTCAAATTTCACCGGAAACCTTTTCTGGGATTTCTGCGAAGATAAAGGAATACTAGTCAAATACGTCTCCGTCGCCCACCCCAGAGCGAACGACCAGGCCGAATGCGCAAACAGAATGATACTAGATGCACTCAAGAAAAGGTTGTATCAGGAGGAAGAAAAGAACACAGGTCGCTGGCTGCATGAGCTGCTCGCGGTGCTTTGGGGACTTTGTACCCAGCCCCGACGCAACACCGGCGTCTCCCTGTACTTCATGGTGTTTGGCGTCGAAGCTGTAATGCCAGCCGACGTCGCCTTCGGTTCCCCGCGGGTCGAGCACTACGACGAAGAAGCATCCGACCAAGCCTGAATCGACGACATCGATCGCCTCGAAGAGCAGAGACTAACCTCATGTGTACGCACGGCCAAATACCTAGTAGGCGTTCACCGATATTACAACCGCAATGTCAATCACAGATTGTTCACCATAGGAGAACTCGTCCTCAAGAGGAAACTAAAGACCGAGGGCATGCATAAGCTTTCTTCACATTGGGAGGGCCCTTACATTGTCAAAGAAGTAACCCGACCAGGGTCCTATCGGCTCGCCGACCAGGAAGGCGTCGACGTACCTAACTCATGGAGCATAGAACACCTTAGGCGTTTCTATGCCTAAAATACTTGTATCATTCGTCCCACCCGTATTAATAAAGTTTGACATGCTGCCCAAATACTTTCTTCTTTTAGATGTCATCTACATAACGACTACATCGCTCGATGACTTCTACAAAACGCCTACGGCGTTCAACGACTTCTACAAAACGCATACGGCGTTCAACGACCTCCCCAAAATACTTCCACAGTGTTCGACGACCTCTCCAAAACGCAATAGGGCGTTTCTCCAAACAGCCTGGCCATAACCAGAAAGAACCCAAAGCTGTCCTACCAATGAATCATAGCGAATAGAAGTAGCTACCCTAAGCGCTACGACCACATTGACAGGCCTCCCAAATGATATTTCCCCAGAAGTCGGGCGATATCATTTGGGTCGGGATCCATGAGGTTATGTGCCCAGAATCTGTATATGACCACGGTATGGTCGACGACTCTACAAGCAGCATGGCTTTTTGCCCAGCATCTACATGAATGGTCTCCACAGGCCCTGGTCACACCATGATCGAGCCTCTCAGAAAAAGGCCTTGTCCACGGGTATCTCCCTAAGCATGCATGAGTTGTTCGCCCTCTGCGCCGCGGGTTGCCAGCAGCATGCCTCCTTGGGAGTCCTTATGTATCCTACGCGTGCAGTGGCGCTAGCCCTACGATCTGGACCATTTGAGACCCAAGGCCGAACGATTCATCGCTACAGCTCATGACTCAGCTAGCACGAAAGGACATACAAGTGAAATAAAAGCTCATCGCCCAGATAAACAAAGCTTTGATGCATTTCACTTAAACGTCCACACCAACCTTGTATTATATACAAACAACGGCTACCTCGTAGCAAAAACCTCTATGTCAGCAAGCAGATCCTCAGCAACCACATCTGCCTCCGCCTCCAAGCGACCAACATCTAACTCCGAAGTACCTACTGCGTAACCACTCCGCACCCTCTGAAGATCAACTCGCGGATAGCGCGACCGCAGCATCGCAAGCCCGTGGGAGAGCATCTCCTGAGCCGCCAACGTCGCAAACGACTTGAAGCGCCCAAAAAATCCTCGTGCCCTCAACAAAACATCAGCAATAGCCTCGTCTGATGGAGGAGCAGAGACAAAGGTAACGTTGTCCACGCAGGCCATAACCGGCCTGACTTCTTCAATCAGGTTCCAAAACCGATTGCACCCAGCAATAATTTCGCCATCTAGCTCTACAAACACCCAAGAACGTAAGCACAAGAACAAGGCGACAACCCCCGGAACCAAACAGGACATCAGAGCTAACCTTTCTTCGCCTTTGATAGCTGGTCACGCAGACTCAAGTTGTCACGTTCCTTATCCAAAAGGGCCCTCTCCAGCTCACGCGTCCGCGAACGGGATTCCTCCAAAGATTCCTCCAAAGACGTGATCCGGAGCTTACGTTCCCGACTCATTCTCAGCAATGCCTGCGAAATTGTAGTTAAGCCTGTGATTAACCAAAGGAAAAGGAAGCCAACGATTCACCTTAACACTATCCAAGACGCCTCGATCGCAGTCAGAACCCCCACCATCGACGAAGCCCTCCGGTGAGCGAGGCAACTCCACGAAGTCATCTTCAATAACAACAGAAGCTCACCTTCGCCTCTTCTTTGAATGAGAGCCAAACATCAGCGGCACACCATCGTCTTCCGAAGGAATCCTTGGGTCTCCTAAAGAATCCAAGTCACCACCAAGTCCCGGATGATCTGTGGTCCAGGGCTCCGACCTCAGCGGCTTCGGATCGGCAATAACCGTCTCTACCCTGGGCAGCCCCTCGCCAGCCTAACCCTCATCAAAAGCCTCCGACGCGCCGAGTGGGACGTCCCCATCCCCAAAAGAAGTACCATGCCTCTGGGTTGGTAGAGATGGAGATTCACCAGAATAACAGAAAACACTCGGCTCCGTAGTATCATCACCAGCCTGAGGTGTACAAAACTCTGGCAACAAGCCCGGGACCAGAAACATGGCGAAATAAGAGATGCAATCTTCACCATGGACCTACACAGCCAAGAGCATATGTAAGCACGACAAATGCCAAAACAAAACGACGCAAGACAAGTTCGCAGACAACAAAACCTGTGGAGGAGGACGACAAAGAGAAAAGGCCTTCCTCGGACGGCGCAGCGAAGAACACTTCAAAAGATCAAAAATGTAATTCAAACGCTTCTCAGCAATAGCTGGCTCGATACTCTCAGGAGCCTCCCGAGTGCTATCACCCTTACCATCATACTTAAAAGTTGGATGCTCCCTATCTTTGCAAAGCTTGAAACTACACGCTACCCCCACACCATCAAGAGTACAGCGATCGAGCAACTTCAACAGTAACTTCACCTTATCCAAACCAGCCTCGGATGGCGGCTCCGACCAGGTTTCCAGTACCGTGGGCACCAGCGCAGGGTCACATGGTGCGAAGGGTTCTTCCTGATAAACATAAAACCACCTCGATTTGTGCCCAACAAATTTGGAATGCAACGGCATCAAGATATACTGACTAGACATACCATCCCTGAGTTGAAGATACACTGAACTAATAATACCAGATGACCCAGTCTCATTCGTCTTCAAACGGAAGAAGTATCGGAACAAATCAAAATGGGGATAGATCCTAATAAACGCCTCGCACACGTGAATAAATGTTGTAATATGCACAATCGAGTTTGGATTCAGGTTGCAGAGCGAGATATCATAATATCGTAAAAGACCACGAAGGAAAGGATGGACTAGAACTCTGAAACCACACCGGAAGAAAGGCTCAAACACCACAAGCTCACCAGTATTCGGCATCGGAAACAGTTCGCCGAACGCCGGCCGCCACCCGCCAGCCTCCTTATCCAGGAGTAGACCACCAAAAACCAGAGCATTAATATCATCTTCCTTCAGGGTGCTCGGAGTCCAATGCTCCGCCCAAGGCGGCACCACCAGCTCCTCAACCCTAACATTTGGGGATGACGATGCAGAAGCTTTCCTAGCCGCCGCCAATGACCCCGTGCCCGCATCCGCCGCCGCGGATCGCTTCGGAACACTACCCTTCTTTGGCAACATCACTAGCAAGCAATCAAGTACCAAGACAGAGAACGAATCAATGAAAGGGACGGGAAAAGTGTTGGGAAAGTTATGGTGAAAGACGAAAAGTTTTTGCCATAGAAGATTGGCATCCGCCACCGCTAGACCTGCCCTTTATACCAAGCGACGCGCCGCTTCGCCTCCCAGTGTTTTTGGGAAGCCGCAACAATCAAATGAGGAACCGCCACGCCCACCTTTCGCGCCGCGGCTTGGGCCGCTAACTCCATGGTTAATTTGGCCCATTTGCTTCCTTTTTCATTCTCCCTATATATTTACTTCTAAGTTCATCTTCCAGTTTAAGGCTAATGACTTCTGCAGCGTCACTAATGCTATAGTCCCGAGGACTGGACGCGCAACTTTGTTTTAATCTACTTTGTGTAGCTACAGTAACGTGGTTCCAGTAGCATGGTCGCCAAGATCCACATTGCTTGCGATGTAGCTACACTCGGGGACTCCGTCGACAGCAACCATGACTTGGCTGCCTGGTTGCATTCCCGACCAGGCTCGGGGACTTCGTCCAAAGTCATACCGAGCAAGGCTCGGGGACTGTGGCCATGGCACAGAAGGGCCGCGAAAAGAAGGACAACACCCGGGGACTGCGAATTAGGCAACATGATCCTGATACAAGAAGCTTCTAGTTTCTTACATTAGGCTTGGGGACTACGGGTATTCGTAGTCGTTTTTTACTAAACTCATATTAAGATTCTCACGATATATGATCCTGATACAAGAAGCTTCTAGTTTCTTACATCAGGCTCGGGGACTACGGGTATTCGCAATCATTTTTACCAAACTCATGCTTCAATTTACATACCTTATGCATCTTTTTATAAAGCATGGCACCACGTGCAAACTTCACCTGCTACCATGCTCAGGGACTAAGTGGGTACACTTCACCTCGCGGTGAATGCACTGATTTTCTTCTCGACAGAGCTCTGTTGTTTTTTGTGTTGTTTTTGCAGAGCCGAAGTGGGTACACTTCACCAGGGAAGGACTTTTCAAAAGTTTTTCTTCTTCAGCATGTCACATCCTCCCAACAAGCAGCCACAGCACCCGACGAGGCGACCAGCTCGCCCATCACGCTACGACACTCTTGACCGGCCCGACCTGGTCAGGAGGCTTCTCCGATCAGCACCTCGACCAGGCAGCCTGGTCGGGACTTCACGAAGACCACGACGCATGATGGCAACCAGCTGAACACCTCCAAGGACAATGCTGCAGGCTCGCCGGAAGAATATAACGTGCTCGGGGACTTGTTGGGGATATTACCTCGGCATATCCCCAGGGACCTTATGGGCTTGCTGACCAGAAGATGGCCCAGCCCGCGAGGCCTTGCGGCACGCGACCAACCCGTCGTGCTCGCCAAGGAAGATCCTAGTAGATAGACTCGGATCCCTTACCTTAAGGGACCCGATCGTAATCTGTTAGGATATGGAAATTGTAACCCTGCTCCCTGGCTATATAAGGCGAGCAGGGACCTCCTCCAAAATCTCTCTCTCAGATGATCTATGGATCTTGTAACCTAGTACTCAGATCAATCCAACCACCAAAACATAGGACGTAGGGTATTACGGTGATTTGCCTGCACCAACCTGTCTAAATCGCCGTGTCTACGCTCTCTGTGTTACGCTTGATCGTCGTCGCCACACCTTCACCTACAATCTACTACCGTAGGGTACCCCCTAGGTAGACTGCGACGCATATTTCGTCAACAAGACCATCCATCGGCCGCTTTCTGTGGTTTTTACCTTCGGCCATTGGGGTTTTCTTGGTAATCTTTGGGAACTCCGGAAGGCTACAGTACAGATTCGCTATGAATGAGTGATGAAGCCCGGGAGCACACTGCATTATATAGATCCTTTGTAGAGGTAAAGAGTCGATTCGAGGACACGTTACGATGTAAACTTAGCAGAAGCAGAGGAGTCGGCCGGTTTGGGAAGACGAGCCAACTGTTGGTATGACTCTTGGGATTTCTGAAGGAATTTTGGAATAAAACAAGTTTATTCCAAAATTGGGGGGCATGTGTGTAACACCCTAGGTGTTAAGCTTGCATTTGCATATCATTTCATGAGCATGAGCACAAGCATCAATGCATTCATGCATTTCCATGATCACATGAAATGATAACCCTAAGTGATCCCTTTGTTTGCATGTGTATGTGTTAACTTACACCTAGCTTTGTATGAGTTATGCTTGTATAACCAAGTGCTTGATGTTTCGATCACTAATGACCATCTAGAAATGCTTAGGGATGAAAATGGAACCATGTTTATGTTCATGATCAAGTCCAAATAAGCTTCTAGGGTTTAAGCTCAAATGTTTGACTCTAGGAACCCTTTTGTTTGATCTAACAAATTGACCTTGTAAATGATCTTGTATGAAAAAGTTGGTTTAAGCAAAGTTGTAGTGTTTTTAATTCTGAACAAACTTTGTTTAACTACCTTGAGGTGATTTGGATCCTAAAATACCCTAATTAGTCAATTAAGGCTGATTTGGAGGTTGTTTTAGCTTCTGAAATTTGCCTAAGTCATAAACCTGTTTCAGTTTGAATGTTACCCTGTTTGAATGCTTGTAGTTTGAAATCTAAGTCGTTTCCTTTCAAACCAACTACACCAAAGTTGGAGTTCAACTATAGCTCTACAAAAGTGTGCAATTGGTTGAAGCTAAGACGCAGAGGTTAGGGAGTTAATTGTGTTGCAAAACACGCTGTCAGTCGCCCTGATGGCGTGTTTGAACGCGCAGAGCCGAGCGTCGGTCGGTGGCCGACCACCGCAGGAATTGGATGCCGCGTGGCAGCCGTACGTTGGCGTTGGACCCGCGCCGGCCGCAGCCTTGTACTAAGCTCGGCACTCTATTTGTGTTAAATAGTTTGCAATGGGTTTTGTGAGACCTAAACTTCCGCTACTTTGATTTGAACTTAGTGTTGTAATAACACTGTTTTAAACTCTGTTGTAATATTATTTCGTTTCGAACTTATCACTGTGGATGTGCGGTTACTGAATCTAGTATTCGATCTCGGGTTGTTGCTTGATTGTGGTTGGGATCCTTCGAGATTTCAAGGACTACCGGGCTTATATGGGCTCTAGTTTGACAGTGTTATCAGAAATGATGATCATTACACTAGTGCTCTTATAGGTTGGGCGGTTCCGTGGCAGCTGGTATCAGAGCAAGATTCAATATACTACCATTCACGAGTGTATTTACAAATAAAAGATTTTGTTTATCAAACTATTTTTGCTACAAAAACTTTTGTGTGCATACAAAATAATCGCAAACTATAAATGTGCCATAGGTTATGTCCCTTATTGCCCAATAGGATGTCAGGTGGCTTAAAGTACTAACTTGGGGGATTGCATTATATTTTTGGTTACCTGTCCATACGGGTTGGAATAGTATGGGGGTCATTCACTTGAATGGTGTTATATGGATCAATTTTTACCGCTACACCAAAGGTAAGGTGAGTTGTGAGAGCTTGTATCGGATACACTGCCGATCTAGGGGAATGCTTATATGATGTCCGTACAATAATCCTATTCCACACAAGATTATGAGATGGCATCCATGTGTGGGTGTTGTCGTCTATTGAGACGATGTCGTCATTAGGACGAAGAACTGTGTATATATACTGCTTACGTGTATACGGGGTGTACACCTAAGTGAGTATTAGATTTAAATTTCAGCAATGCATTATTCATACTGTTGGGTTGGGCTGAAATGAATCTTCTGTAGGTACACTAACAGCAAATCATGTAGATCGTTTAGTTGTGTATATATGAGAGAACGTATGTATGCCACCGTCTAGAACATTCTTAGTGAATGGTTTGCTTTCATAAGGTTTGTAAGGACGTAATATTCGAGCATGCATCATGTGTCATCATATTGCATTTAATTCCCTCCCTTACTAAATCTGTATCTCTTTTACCTGTTAAATGCTTAAATCTATAAAATACATGTTCTCACAAAAAGGTTAAAACTTATTACAGATGGCAGCTCCAGGACCTCCCCAACGCATCAACCGCTTCCTGACCGTGTTTGGCACTCCTACTTTGCATTGGAGGGTGCTAAGTCAGGCGGGGTACACTGAGAATCCTCAGTACTATAGGACTCAGGAGCCGCTTGGGAATGCGCAGTTGTACACAGTGACTGTGACTATCCCTGAGCGCACCGAGGCACCTTTGTGGAGGAGGTGGTACGCTGAGGCCATAGCCCGCAGTCCTTGGGAAGGAGCTGAGTCAGCTCTGACTATTCTGTGTCAGATCCGCCAAGAGCACAGTGCAGCTTTGGACCAGGGTGCAGCAGGGACTTTTCCAGAGGATAGCCCTGACACCACTCTTTGGTACCAGGAGAGGGGTGATCCCTTGATCAGGAACAGGGATGAGAGAGCTGGCAGTTCAGGACCCGCTATGAGTGCTATGCATGCAGTGCTCAAGACTCTTTTTGCCAGAGAGGACTCCTACCTATTCAGTGTGGCACGTCTCTGGAGCAGTGAGATGTTCCTACGGGGAATTGGTAGAGACAATCAGCGTCTCAGGAGGGCAACTAAGGAGGCGCAGGACGAGAGGGATGCAGCTATACATCGAGAGGAGGCAGCCGAGGCTCGTGAGCGTATGCTTCACCACCAGCAGGTGGTGGGGAACATCGCTTACCACCGGCGTGACACAGAGTTGAATGGGCTACTTCAGCAGGCCCATGACCAAATCCGAGAGCTACAGCAGGAGGTTCACAGGCTCAACAATGTGATCAACCCGATCCCTCCACCAGTTGCACCAGAGATAGATCCTGCAGTGATCTATGGCGACGACGACCCAGTCACCGAGGACGAGGAGGAGGAGGATCCCGAGGAGCTTGAGCTTGTTGACGACAGCGACGACGAGGGTGGTCGTCTATCAGGGATTGACACCGACCGCGACGACTAGGATAGCTTGCTTACGCTAGTCCTTAGTGTTTCTTTTGCGCTAGTAGCATGACCTTTTGTTGTTCCATGAGAGACATGATGTTGTGTAATCACCATGACTTAAAGTCTAGATGTCTGGCACTTTTGGCTTGTATGGATGTTTTTATGGTACCAAGTATGAAAGGATGATGATGTGTTGTTACCATGAATTATTTTATGCCCTATTTGGATTTAAGTTATCTACCTTTCAGTGCTTTACTAAGGCATAATTATGATTCATCTACAATTACTCAAATCTCATTGCTACTTGCTATCAAATTCATGCAGATGCCTGCCAACACTCGCTCCCGTGGCTCTGGAAGTAGTGGGAAGCACCGTGACGAGGATGAGGCACCGCTGCCTAATCCACCGCCACCACCACCACCGCTTACCCCAGAGCAGTTCATGGCTAAGTTCAGGCCTCCACAGAAGAAAGTACCAGCTAAGGGTGCACAGCAGAGTCAATATCGCAAGCCTTACACCATCGCTCTTCTAAAAGGCAATCCAGGGCAAGGCAGTTCTAGCAATTTGAAGGCTCCACCCAATAATGCACCATGCTACAATTGTCAGCGCCTGGGGCACTTTGCTAGAGAATGCCCTCACCCAAAGAAGAATTAGGCCTACCAGGGGCGTGTGCACTACACCACAGTGGAAGAAGTGCCACAAGGAGAGCCCGTCACAGCTGGTATGTTCCTTGTAAACCATCATCCTGTAGTTGTGTTGTTTGACTCAGGATCTTCGCATTCGTTTGTGAGTAAAGCTTTTACTGTTAAGCATGGCATGAGCATATCTGATTTGGATGTGGGATACTGCATAAGTTTAGCAGGGGCTGACATATCAACCAAACAAGCAGTCAGAGATGTAAGCACCATAATATAGAAACATGAGTTTAAAACCGAGCTTATCATTCTTCCTGGTCTAGGTTTGGATGTGATCCTAGGTATGAGATGGATGCACCTTTATGGGGTGAACATCGAAACCGGAAATAGGATCCTTACCTTGAGAACTCTAGAGAAAACGGAAACCTTTCAGATTTCTCTTCCCCGGAAGCTTGATCTTTGTGCTATGACATGTGCTATCCAAGTCACAGCTCTGAAGAATATCCCGGTAGTGTGTGAATTCCCGAATGTGTTTCCAGATGACCTTCCCGGTCTTCCACCTGATCGAGATGTAGAGTTTGCTATTGAGTTGGTACCTGGTATGACGCCTATTTCTCGTAGACCGTACAGAATGCCACCCAATGAGCTAGCGGAGCTAAAGAAGCAGTTACAAGAGTTGCAAAACAAAGGTCTTATACAGCCCAGCACATCACCGTGGGGATGTCCCGCATTGTTCGTTAAAAAGAAGGATAAGTCCCTGTTGACACAAAAAGCGTTAGGATCTGTGAACACCTCGGGCTTATACCCGAAATTTGATATCCAAGGTGTGCCAGTCGATTTGACCAGTTAATCGACAAGGACGATAACTAGAACAAGATCTGAACAGGACAACGGTGATACGCCCGGATGTCAAGACTCAGACTTGATTAGGATAACTAGAGCAAAGCTGAACGAGACAACAGCGATACGCCCGGATGTCAAAGCTCAGAGGTACTCCCACGCGGAACTTACAAGGGTTTGACGGAGATCAAGATGATGCAGCCCGTCGAAGCTTGAAGAACTCGTAGATAAACTAAGACTAATGCAAAAAGGGTAAATTGCAGTAAAAGTAGTATAAGAGTAAAATTGATTTGATTTGATTGGATATGATTTTTTATACGCAGCCCTTGGGCACATATTTATACTCTCGCATGGAGAGTTGTACAGAGACACGACTCGTACCTTCCCTAAAACAAACTCCTAACTTTAAGGAAACTGACTCGCGCAGGAGTCGGATCTAAATATTATTTTCCTAAACAAACACCTCTATTTCAAAGGAAATACACGACTCGTGCAAGAGTCGGACTCAAACTACCATAACAATACTGATATAAAATCACCAATTTCCTTATGTCCTTCCTTCGATGAAAACTTTCCATCGGCAGATTCCTTCAACCCGCGACTTCCTTCTTTCGCCACCTACAATCTTCTGCTGACGTCAAATGCCATGTCACTCTGTACTCATCGGCAACACCTCCTCATCGGCAATCGGCATCAGCAACATCCCCTCATCGGCAGTCAGCATCGGCAACAACAACTCCGCAGTTCCGGTATCATGACTTCACCAACTAACTTTCATCGGCAAGAATCATCTAGCTTTCATTGGCAACAAACTTAGCCCTCTTACAGCACACTTCCATCGGTAACTTTTACCGATAACTTCTGGATGCCGATAGAAAATGGTCACCGATCCACATAAGTCAGGTCATTTGACACGTGCCGAAAAACGGTGTCAACACATGCCCCCCCTCCAATTTCGGAGTGTATAACATTTTACGCGCCGAAATTCTCTCTACTGTAGCTGTTCTTTCCGAAATAACTGCACAACTTCCTCGATCCCCACGCGCAGAACCGCAATTTATTAATAAAATCCCTCGATCACAGCGCAAACAGTTGCAAATCTGATCATATCTCCTTGATTGTCGCGCACATCCACCGTAGGCCTCTCCACATTCCTGTGATAACTAGAAATTCAAAAATACCCTTGACCTAGGTCTATAAAGGTTACCACGATCCAACTTACTTTCTACCCTGGGCCTCTATTTTCAACCTCGGCGTCTTCACCTCGGCGGCGACTCTAAAGAACTGCTCCGCGAACTCAAGCAACAGTGCCTTCTTCAAGCCGAGTACGATCCGCAAGAACCCCTCCAACTCCAATGGCGATCCAAGTCGACATCCCCAAAGTAAGCCTACTCCTTCCTCATCCTCTCTTCTGCCAGTTCCTTTTTCGCATGATTCCGTACCATTCTCCCCTTTTCTTTCTTTGATCCTTCTTTTTTCTTTTCGAAACCTAGGAACTGTACAACAAAGTAGTAATCCCCCTTGAGCAGTCCAATTTCAACTGCCTAGACCCAATGGGAAATCTTGACCCTAGCTATCTGATCAACGCGGAAGCCAACCGAATCCCCTTCAAGTCTGAGTGTTTCAATCTAGGGTTATGGAAGGACGCCTTTCGTTCATGTCCTAAACCATCCAAAGGGTGGAAAAACTGGTACCTTAGGGTCATTAGAACACAGCAAGTTTACTGGTCAGAACGCAATCTGGATCAATGCATCAGGCTTTCCATTGCCGATATGGAGAAAAACGAGAACATGATGATAGCGCCTTCATACTTCTGGTCTGACACCATGAATGCTTTTCTATTCAGACATGGACCAACCACCCCTACCCTTGCCAATGTGCATATACTGACCGGCCTTGATGTCTCTTCTACCGATGTCTCAGCCCTATTCCATCGGAAGGCTGAATATAAAGTGAACACACGGAACATCGGTGGTTGGACCGGTTATATTCAAGAGCACCAAAAGACTGGATCGGTAAACCAAAGAGAACATGCTATCTTTCTGAACATGTGGCTGGAGAAGTTCATCTTCTGTGGCAAAATAGTCGGACCGACCACAATGTACCTCCCAGCAGCAGAACTCCTAGCCGATGGAACAATACTCCCTCTCGGCCGATATCTTCTTGAATCGGTATACTGTCTTTTACACCAAGTATCCAAGAAGCTACTGCTAGGCGAGCCCATCGGCAACCTCGGGGGTCCTTGGTGGTTCATAAACATGTGGTTGAACACACACATGTACAAAGTCCTTCAGTTTGACTTGTTCGCCCAACAATTTCCAAGGGACATATCGGAGAACTATATATTCAGAGATGATGAATCGGCAACTCGACCTCCACTCAACTTCGGAGAAGCTATCATAGTGCTACCAGGAACTGATGCCGATGCAGAGCAGTTCGGCATGTTTTTCTAGAAGTTTTACAATGGAATCCCTGCTTCAGAACGGCTCTGGTGGCCATACATTGATGAAGACAACCGATTTCCCTTGCTGTTCAACCTTACCGATGGGAATGTGCCTCAAAATCAAATAATCATGAAGGCCAGTATCGTCCCTCAAGCCATTCCAGTCAACATTTTCGGAACTGGGAAGAATGCGCCTCCGTCCTTTGAGTTTAATTACCCGGCGGCAGCGGCAAGACAACTGGCATTCGGCCAACTGCCGATCAAGCTCTGCTATGCCAAGGTGATAAAACCAAGGCAAATCATCTCCAGCGCCATAGACTGGAACAAGGTCATCAACCTCCCCCCAAATGCCGATACTTCAGATATTGACTTATCCTCCTGGGCACCAACATCCTTCATCACGAATGAATATAAATTCTGGTGGCAAGAATGGAGATATCAACTATTTGCCAAGTCATCACACTACTATCGGCATATGATTGATGTCAATCACGTAATTCCCGATGACGCAGTAAGTTTTTAATCCCGATGTATTCCTCATTACTTTATTCCTATCATCGGTATCTGACCTTCTTATGCTTAACAGGTTGACGACCCAATCCCAAAAATGAGCAGGAGTGGCAAACCTTTCAATCTTCGCGTGATGAGTCCTATATCACTCATCGGCAACAATGCCCCCACACTAGCTGCCTTCACCCCTCAGAAGGTATCTAAGGTTCCTCTCAAGCCCAAGTCGACGCCTGCAAAAACTATGGCTACATCGGCTGCTGCTGCTGCTTTGACACGGGCTTTTGCAGTAAATCTTATCTTCACTTATACCGATCACATACTACTCATCGGCAATATTTACTTTATATAACTCGTACTAAACATTTTCACGCAATGAGGTCATCGGCAGCTACTCCAAACGTTCAAACTTCTCCAAGTTCTGCTGCCGATGCCCCCCAGACTTCATCAAAACGGGTCGGTTCTCCCACTGCTGCACCAAGGAAGAAAACGCGCCTGAGATTAGCCACCCCGTCTACGCCATCGACTCCAGTCGCATCACCAACTGCCGACGTACCAACGGCAGAACCATCGTCGGCATCCATCCCCGAGCAGCTGATGGACGAAGCTTCCGACCAGGGAACAACACCAACCCCGCAGGAACCGGCTGCAACGGCATCGGCATCAGAACCGATACTTATACCTGATGAAATTCCTGATCAGAGGACAGCATCGCCACCACAAGAGCCAGCCGTCACAGCAGAGGCAGCACCAGCAACAGCGTCACCAGCACCAACCACTCCTCTCACAGAGGTAAATTCATCGGCAACCGCTGCCGATCTCCAGGATGAAGCTGTACCAGCCGACATGTCAAGTCCTAGGCAAGAAATTCGCTTCAAGATGGTAAGTCAGTTACCTAAAATTTTGCAGTATAACCTTATGATCGGCACATCTTAACTTCTTCTTTTTCAGGCCCAAGAATCCCCCGACAGCTTGTTCTCTTTTGGCGTCAACCTCCAGGATGATAACAAAAACCAAGAAGGCCCTGCTCTAGCAGACAGCTTATTCTCCTTCACCATTAATATTCCCGATGAAGACGAGGATGAAGAAAGCTCTGCTCCAGCTCTATCGGCAGAGGTCAAATCCAAGCTCGAAGCACTGCTCTCCCTGCTGCAACAAGATACATCCCAGCTCGTTCAGGATTCAACTGCGGCAAGGACAGCTTTCAAGGACATCCAAGGCCACCTCTCTGCCGATACAAAAGAAGCACTCTTTCAATCGACTTTCCTCGATAGCAAGCAACTCCAATACCAGAGGCTCTCCCGTCGCATAGCCGATAGGACTGCCCGATCAAAGATCGGAGAAGAAATGCTAAAGTTCAAGCACGTTGCCGATGAGAAGCATAAAGACATCGGCCAAATAGAAGCTTCCGGCACTAATCTTGACCAAGAATTCATTCAATTATCGGCAAGGAAAGGAGAGCTGCAGGCCGAGCTAAGAAAAGTTGAAGAAGCCTTGAACGCAGTCAGCCAAAAGAAAGCCCAACTGGCCGACACTATCAAGGTTCTCGTCAAGAGAGGAATAGCAACGCCCGACAAGCTATCTTGCTGAAGAAGAAGATGAAACCGATTGAAGGATCTTCCGATGATGACGCTAGGGAGATGGAAGAGATAGAACAAATTCGCCTGCGTGCGATATCAGCCATCCAATCTCTGTTGTAATTTGTCAAATTCCATCACATCGGCAAATGTAATCAGTAACACTTGATTTTGGCTCTGTAATATAACGTTAGTACGCTTTTACCGATGTTTATATAACTTTTCTTTCCATTGGCATTCAAACGAGCACTCTATGCGTCTACCCAAATACTAGGGTAATATTTCTTCAAGTATTTACCGTTGATTGCTCTGGAGAATGCAACTCCTTCGAGAGTTTCCAAAATATAGGCATTGCCAGGAGCAGACTGTTTTATCCGATAAGGACCTTCCCAATTAGGGGACCATTTTCAAAACTTAGGACTTTTAGTCCCAATCGGTAAAATCAACTTCCACACTAGATCACCATCGGCAAATTGCTTTACTTTCACCTTCTTGTCATACCATCTGGCAACCCTTTTCTTGTTTTCTTCAATGCTGGTTAGAGCCCTTAACCGATGACCTGCTAGATCTTCTAACTCATCTTTCATAAGAGTAGCATAATCATCGGTCGTCAATTGACCTTGAGAAGACAATCGCCTAGAACCAGTTTTAATTTCCCAAGGCAGGACAACATCGTGTCCGTAGACCAATTGATACGGCGAGACTTTAGTTGCACCATGACAAGCCATCCGATATGACCATAAGGCCTCATTTAACACCATATGCCACCTTCTAGGGTTCTCTTCAATCTCGCGCTTAATAAGCTTGATAACTCCTTTATTAGTTGCTTCAGCCTGACCGTTAGCTTGAGCATAATAAGGAGAAGAATTTAATACCTTGAACCCCATACTAGCAGCAAATTCATCAAACTCTCCCGATGTGAACATTGTTCCTTGATCGGTAGTAATAGTCTGAGGAATACTGAATCGGTAAACGATGTGTTCTTTTACGAAATCCACCATGTTTGCCGATGTCACCTTCTTGAAAGGAATCGCCTCCACCCATTTCGTGAAGTAATCGGTAGCAACGAGTATAAACTTATGCCCCTTGCTTGACGGTGGATAAATCTGGCCAATGAGATCAATAACCCATCCTCTGAACGGCCAAGGCTTGATTATAGGATTCATCGCCGACGCAGGTGCCCTCTGGACGTTACCAAACTTCTGACAATCTTGGCATCCTTTAAAATAGTTGAAACAATCTTCAAGAATCATCGGCCAATAATATCCATTCCGCCTGATCATCCATTTCATCTTGAATGCCGATTGATGTGCTCCACACACACCTTCATGGATTTCGCCCATCAATTCTTTTGATTCCTCCTTACCAAGGCACCTGAGTAAAACTCCATCAATCGTCCGATAATACAATTCATCGTCAAGGAGCACATACTTGGTAGCTTGAAATCTTAGACACCTTTCAACTTTCTTGGACGGATCTCTTAAGTAATCGGCAATCTCCTTTCTCCAGTCATCGGCAACCATTACCGATGTCATGACTTCTTGGATCGGCTGATATCCTGAAGCGTTCTATGCTAACCGATTAGCCTCTTCATTATGCAATCTAGGAATGTACTCAAGGCGGTACTCTTTGAATTCTTTTAACAACTGCAAACACCTTTCGTGGGTTGCAATTAAAGCTTCACTTCGGCATTCATATGTCCCAATCAATTGGTTAATTACTAACATAGAATCGCTGAAGATCTCAACAGCATCGGCACGTACCTCCCTAAGTAATTCCAACCCCTTTAGTAGAGCCTGGTACTCAGCCTAATTGTTTGTTGAAGTAGCAACAATCGGTAACAAAATCTCATACTTTCGTCCTTGGGGTGAAATCAAGAGAATACCAATACCTGCTCCGTCCTTGCACGTAGATCCATCAAAGAACAAAGTCCAAGGAGCAATTTCCATAGAGCTTACCACATTGCAATGTTCAGTAACAAAATCAGCCATCACCTGACCCTTTACTGCCTTAGCCGATTCATACTTTAGATCGAACTCTGAAAGCGCCAAAATTCATTTGCCGATTCTTCCACTTAATATCGGCATTGACAGCATATACTTAACCACATCATCTTTGCAGATAACAGTGTATTCAGCCGACAATAAGTAATGTCTTAATTTTATGCAAGAGAAATACAAACATAAGCATAATCTTTCTATGGCCGAATACCTTGTTTCAGCATCCACCAGTCTTATGCTCAAATAATATATCACACGTTCTCTCCCTTCAAATTCTTGAATTAAAGCTGATCCGATAACACTGTCATCGGCAGACAAATACAATCTGAAAGGCTTCCCGTGTTGAGGCGGAACCAATACTGGAGGGTTTACCAAATATTTCTTGATCTCCTCCAAGGCTAACTGCTGCTCCTCTTTCCATGTAAACTCTTGATCGGCTTTCAACTTTAACAATGGACTAAAAGATTTAATCTTACCAGATAAGTTGGATATAAATCTTCTGATGAAGTTAATCTTGTCGATCAAAGATTGCAGCTCAGTCTTGTTGGTAGGAGCAATCACCTTGTTGATTGCATCAATAGATTTTCTGCCGATCTCAATGCCTCTTTGATGCACTATGAAACCCAAAAATTGACCTGCCGATACACCAAATGCACATTTGTTAGGATTCATTTTCAACCCATGCTCCCTTGTGCATTCCAGGATTTTTCGCAAATCGGCAAGATGCCTCTCAAAATCTCCAGACTTAACCACCACATCATCAATATAGATTTCGACTATTGTGTCGATATACTTATGAAAGATGAAATTCATTGCCCTCTGATAAGTAGCACCGGCATTCTTCAAGCCAAAAGTCATGACAACCCATTCAAATAAACCAACATGACCTGGACATCTGAAAGCAGTTTTGGATATGTCTTCTTCAGCCATGAATATTTGATTATATCCAGCATTACCATCCATGAAGCTAATGATTTGATGTCCAGCAGCAGCATCAATCAGCAGATCGGCAACAGACATTGGGTAACCATCCATTGGCGTAGCCTTGTTGAGATTCCTGAAATCAATACAAACACGAAGTTTTCCATTTTTCTTATACACAGGAACCACATAGAAATCCATTTAGCATATCGGCATTGCCGAATAAATCCAGCTTCGATTAACTTGGTAATCTCAGCCTTAATGTCAGGTAGAATAGTAGGATTGCATCGGCACGCAGGTTGCCAATGTGGTTGGAAACCAGACTTAATAGGTAACCGATGTTCGACTATCGATCAGTCTAAACAAGGCATCTCCGTATAATCCCAAGCAAAGCAATCTTTGTATTTCTTTAATAAATCGGTTAACTGTTGTTTAGATTGGGAATCTAACTTAGCACTAATAAAAGTAGGCCTATGTTTACTACCATCGCCGATGTCTATCTCAAGTAAATCATCGGAGGATGTGAAGCCCTGCCCCAGTTTTCCATCATCAGCGAACCGATCCATTAAAACTCTTCTTCAGGACCGACTGCTTGGATCGGTGTAATACGGTAATCGGCAACTCTGAGGAATTCCGTGTCCCAAACTTCACCTAATATGCATCTAGTTTGCTCATAGGTTTCCGATTCTGCCGACGCTACAACCGATGGGGCCTTACTCCGGACGACCTCAATCTTGTCTCTGACCCACTGCACAAGGCTTTGATGCATGGTGGAAGGAATACAACAATTGGCGTGGATCCAATCCCTTCCTAGGAGCAAGTTGTAGGTGCCTTTGCCACTAATTACAAAAAATGTCGTCGGCAAAGTTTTGCTGCCGATGGTTAACTCAACACATATGGCTCCCATAGCTGTCGACACATTGCCTTCAAAGTCCTTGAGCTTCATGTCTGTCTTGACTAAGTCTTGGTCGCCTTTTCCAAGCTTCCTGAACATGACATATGGCATTATATTTATTGACGCGCCACCATCTACCAGCATCTTTGTCATAGGCTGTCCATCTACTTTGCCTTTAACAAACAGAGCCCTTAGGTGCTGCCTTTCATCATCGGCAGGCTTCTCAAAGACAGCCGTCATCGGATCCAGGACCAATTGCGCCATCTCCGCAGTTTCTTCATCATCACTGACAGGCACCATGAACTCCATCGACAATATGACGACCATATTAATTTCTGCCAATGGATCCCTGTCCTTGCGCTTTGGCCTCCACTGTTTTTCCCTTGAAGGATCTTCATTGTCACACAAGTCGTTTCGGCGTTCGCGCTGAACCCTCCTTTTCTGAGTCTTCGTTAAACCCTTAGGGCACCACTGAGGGAGCTTGGTTTTCCAGATAGGCTGGTGCTGCCTATCGTTGCTTGCATCGGCCCTTCTCCCGATGTTTGGATCTCTGGAGAATACTTCTTCATCAGGCACTCTTGCCTGGGCCATCTCCTCCAGCTCCTCTTGATCAACATGCCTACCAAGCCTGTTATGGGCACTGAGCTTGCCCCCCAGCCGGTCATGTGCCGATTTCTTCTCTCTGAGTGGCTTAGCATACCTAGGTGCTCGATCATCAAAACAAGGTTTCTTACCTGACCGATCGGCAGCGTAGTACCCATTGCATTCAGGACAGTTATCGGCAGTAGGTAGCTTCATGCCCTCTTCCCAGCAGTGAACGAAGAAAGGACACTTCCAGTGGTCTTTATGCCGAAGCCACTCTTGATGTTCTTCTTCTTCTTGCTGGTATCGCTCTTCACGCGATTGTCGATAGCCTCGCTTTGGCTGCTTATGCGTGATTATAACACCAGGAGCCCTGTTGGCACTGCTACCTTCATCGGCAACTTTCTTACCCTTCCTGTCATCGGTAAACCTTCTTCCGTCGCGCTCAGCTACTTGGTGGTTGGGATCTACCGATGCGTTCTTCCTGGCAGCTTCCAATGTTAGCACTCTAGTCTTGCCACTAGCTTCCACCATATTATTTGGAAATGGGTGCTGATCAATCTTCATCGGTTCCTGGACTTTAGAATTTTCAAATTTGATTCGCCCAGATTCAATCTCGGACTGCAGTTGCTGCCTGAATACCTTGCAGTGATTGGTACTGTGTGAAGTTGCATTGTGCCACTTGCAGTACCTGATCTTTCTGAGCTCTTCGGCCGATGGAATTACTTGGTTAGGCGCCAACTTGATTCGCCCTTCTTGAATTAATAAGTCGAACATCCTATCGGCCTTGGTGATGTCAAATGTGAACCTTTCAGTTTCTTTCTGGCTGAACGGACAAGACACAGATTTCTTATCCTTCACCCATTCGGCCGCACCGATGCTCAGCTCTTCATTTGACTTAGAATTTTCTTCTTGCTCGATGAAAGTTACCTTCTTATTCCAAGTCTTCCTGGGCTCAAAGGTTTTAACATCCTGATCGACAATCCTTTGCACCAGGTGACTTAAGCTTTCAAACTCTTGGGACGCATACTTATCTTTGATATGCGGAAGTAGTCCTTGAAAAGCTAAATCTGCCAGTTGCCGATCATCAAGAGTTAGGTTGTAGCACTTGTTCTTTACGTCGCGCAACCTCTGAACAAAGTTCTCTACCGATTCGTCATTGCGTTGCCTCAACTTTACCAAATCGGTAAGCTTCTTTTCATGTATGCCAGCGAAGAAGTACTTGTGAAACTGCCTCTCTAGATCGGCCCACGTAATCATAGAATTTGGAGGCAATGATATAAACCATGTAAATACCGATCCAGACAACGATGAAGAGAACAGTCTCACCCTCAGTTCCTCTCTGCTGGCAGCTTCTCCGCACTGGATAATGAAGTGGTTGATGTGCTCCATCGTTGACGTGTCATCTTGGCCGGAGAACTTGGTAAAATCAGGCACTTTGTACCGATTTGGGATAGGAATTAAATCATATGCTGGAGGATACGGTGTCCGATAAGAATATGTATTGACCTTAGGTTTAATGCCGAATTGTTCCTTCATCACTTCGGTGATCTTATCGGTCCAATATGCATCCTGCTCTTGCCGACTCATTGGCTGGTTGTTGACTGGTGGAGCCGGCTGATGTGCCTCTTCACGTCTTGGTAGAAGATGATGCGGAGTAGTCACGGGCGCGGCACCAGTCATCTGGACGTTATGCATCGGCTGGCTTACCGATGGATAATTCTGTACACTTAGTGGATTAGGTTGAGTCATCATATTCATCGGTTGCTGTACCGATGGTCCACTCTGAGTGTTAGCTGGACTTCCGTACTGATACATTAGTACACCAGGCTGTTGAGCTGGCGGCTGACTAGTCCATCTAGGATTATAAATCATCGGCATGTGACTTACCGACGGCTGATAGCTGACTGGCACCTATTGTTCCTGCACCTTGGAGTAGTCAACAAATTGGTTACCTTGATGTGCCATTGCTCCGGCCTGAGGATTCACCAGCATAGGTTGGCTTCCAGTTGCCATAGTGTGTTGCATCGGCATAGAGTTGGCCGATGGTGGCATTAGAGGTATCTTAGGAATCATTTGGAAATCTTCTGATGGCACTTGTACAGTTGGAGAGGTTGTGGAATAATGCATCGTGGGGATCACCGGCTGTGCTTGTATCGCCGATGCCGCAGAGCCCCTCCAAGCTGAGCTATCCCCCTGCACCAGATTAGAACCAGCAGATGGATTTGAAGGTATACCGTAACCCCCCAGTTGGCAGGTGCTGGATGACTCTGGATGGCAGGTCCCAACATTGCCGACGCCACTGGATCTGTATTCAGCTTGGTGATGCTTTCAGGACTTGGCCTTGACGGTGTAGCCACATCGGTAGACGGATCCACAGGGGTGGAAGACGCCATTGGGGCTGCCGATGGGTTTATAGATGCCGATCTAGGTTGATGATACGCTGGACCAACATATTGAGGTGCATGTCCTTCTTTGAATGATTGCATGACAGCATTGTAGACAGTATTGGACAGCACGCTGGAGTGGCTAATTAATGCCTGACTTAAAGCAGAATTAACCATCTCTTGTAACTTACCAGAATTGGCGTCAAACGTGACCTGCCGTGGTAACGGCGGATCTTGCTTTTGGATTGCTTCGCCGCTCCTGCTCCGGCTGAAGGACTTCAAATACAATTGCTTGTACTCCTCCATAGCCCGCTCCATAGCCAGCCTCTGATCATCTTTCAGATCGGCCTCGGAGACTTCGATGACGTTCCTCTGGTTAACGTCGGAGTTATCACCCAAGATAGATGTAAAATTGGTCCCACCGAGCGTGCCAAAAGAGGTGTTGACACAAAAAGCGTTAGGATCTGTGAACACCTCGGGCTTATAACCGAAATTCGATATCCAAGGTGTGCCAGTCGATTTGACCAGTTAATCGACAAGGACGATAACTAGAACAAGATCTGAACAGGACAACGGCGATACGCCCGGATGTCAAGACTCAGACTTGATCAGGATAACTAGAGCAGAGCTGAATGAGACAACAGCGATACGCCCGGATGTCAAAGCTCAGAGGTACTCCCGTGCGGAACTTACAAGGGTTTGACGGAGATCAAGATGATGCAGCCCGTTGAAGCTTGAAGAACTCGTAGATAAACTAAGACTAATGCAAAAAGGGTAAATTGCAGTAAAAGTAGTATAAGAGTCAAATTGATTTGATTTGATTGGATATGATTTTTTATACGCAGCCCTTGGGCACATATTTATACTCTCGCATGGAGAGTTGTACAGAGACACGACTCGTACCTTCCCTAAAACAAACTCCTAACTTTAAGGAAACTGACTCGCGCAAGAGTCGGATCTAAATATTATTTTCCTAAACAAACACCTCTATTTCAAAGGAAATACACGACTCGTGCAAGAGTTGGACTCAAACTACCATAACAATACTGATATAAAATCACCAGTTTCCTTATGTCCTTCCTTCGATGAAAACCTTCCATCGGCAGATTCCTTCAACCCGCGACTTCCTTCTTTCGCCACCTGCAATCTTCTGCTGACGTCAAACGCCACGTCACTCTGTACTCATCGGCAACATCTCCTCATCGGCAATCGGCATCGGCAACATCCCCTCATCGGCAGTCGGCATCGGCAACAGCAACTCCGCAGTTCCGGTATCTTGACTTCACCAACTAACTTTCATCGGCAAGAATCATCTAGCTTTCATTGGCAACAAACTTAGCCTTCTTACAGCACACTTCCATCAGTAACTTTTACCGATAACTTCTCGATGCCGATAGAAAATGGTCACCGATCCACATAAGTCAGCTCATTTGACACGTGCCGAAAAACAGTGTCAACAGTCCCTACGAATGTGCATGGATTATCGACCACTTAATGCCATAACGATCAAGAACAAATATCCTTTACCACGTATTGATATATTGTTTGATCAGTGATCCAAGGCGAAAGTGTTTTCTAAGATCGATTTGAGGTCAGGGTATCATCAAATCAAGATCAGACCACAAGATATACCCAAGACAGCTTTTGCAACGATGTATGGGCTTTACGAGTATTTGTTTATGTCGTTTGGGCTGACTAATGCTCCCGCCTACTTCATGTATCTTATGAACTCAGCGTTCATGCCCGAGCTAGATAAATTTGTAGTTGTGTTCATCGACGACATTTTAATCTACTCGGAGAATGAAGTAGAGCATGCAGAACATCTACGTATCGTTCTGGCAAGGTTAAGAGAACATAAGTTGTATGCTAAGTTTAGTAAGTGCGAATTTTGGCTTACTAAAGTACCTTTCCTTGGACATATTCTTTCTGCTGATGGAATTTCAGTTGATCCAAGTAAAGTACAAGAAGTTATGGATTGGAAAGCTCCAACTTCCGTCACCGAGGTTCGTAGTTTTCTTGGTCTGGCTGGATATTACCGTCGTTTCATTCCAGACTTTTCCAAGATAGCTAAACCCATGACTAGTCTCCTACAGAAAGATAAGAGGTTCGAATGAACTCCAGAATGTGAGGCAGCTTTTCTTACCCTAAGAACTCTACTTACTTCAGCACCCGTTTTGGCGCAACCAGACATAACAAAACCCTTTGATGTGTATTGTGACGCCTCCGGGACTGGACTAGGATGTGTTCTTATGCAAGAAGGAAAAGTGATAGCTTATGCTTTGAGACAGCTCAGAAAACATGAAGCTAACTATCCAACACATGATCTAGAACTAGCAGGCGTGGTTCATGCTTTAAAGATATGGAGACATTACCTTCTTGGTAACATATGCCATATATACACCGATCACAAGAGTCTCAAGTATATCTTTACTCAGCCAGAGTTGAACATGAGACAGAGAAGATGGTTAGAACTAATCAAGGATTACAATCTTAAAGTTCATTACCACCCCGGAAAAGCTAATGTAGTAGTTGACGCTTTGAGCAGAAAGTTGCACTATCACCTTGTGCAACCTTTGCTTGAAGATAAGTTTAACTTGCTACATCCATCCGTGTTGTACAATATTATAGTCAATTGCTCGCTCAAAAGTCAAATCATAGAAGGTCAGAAAACAGATGTGGGCGTGTTCCATATCAAAATAAAGATGAAAGAAGAAGGTTCACAGTGCTTTAGGATCGATGAGAAAGGAATTTTATGGTTTAAAGATCGTCTTGTTGTGCCTAAGGATAAGGATTTGAGGAATCGAATCTTAGAGGAAGCACATTCCTCTAAGCTATCTATACATCCAGGCAGTAGCAAGATGTATCATGATCTGAAATAGTGTTTTTGGTGGACAAAGATGAAGAAAGAGATTGCTGCATTCATGGCAAGATGTGATGTTTGTTGTAGAGTGAAAGCAGTACATATGAAACCCGCTAGACTCTTACAACCTTTGTCAGTTCTAGGATGGAAATGGGAAGAAATCAGTATGGATTTCATAACAGGTCTTCCACCTACTCAAAGAGGTCATGACTCAATATGGGTGATTGTGGATCGGTTAACCAAGTCAGCGCACTTCATACCAGTTCGCACCACTAACCGACCATATGAATATGCAGAGATGTATATCACTCACATAGTTCAATTACATGGTGTTCCAAGAACAATTGTGTCAGATCGAGGACTGCAGTTCACTACTCGTTTTTGGGAACATTTACATAAGCAGCATGGAACTAATCTAGTTCGCAGTTCAACTTATCATCCTCAAACTTCAGGACAAACAGAATGAGTTAATCAGATTCTCGAAGATCTTCTTAGAGCTTGTGTGATATCTTCTAGAGGATCTTGGGAGAGTTGGTTACTTTTAGCAGAGTTCTCTTACAACAATAGTTATCAAGAGAGTATCAAGATGGCTCCGTTCAAAGCTTTATATGGCAGAAGGTGTAGAACACCTCTCAATTGGGTTGAACCAGGAGAAAGAAGATACTACGCTATCAACTTTGTGCAAGAAGCCGAAGAAAAAGTTGGAACCATACAAGAACATATGCGTGCAGCTCAGTCAAGACAGAAAAGTTACAAAGATAAGAGAAGAAGACTGCTCGAGTTCGAGGTCAGTGATTATGTGTACTTGAAAGTATCACCTATGAAAGGAGTACAAAGGTTTGGAGTTAAAAGAAAACTTGCTCCAAGGTATGTGGGACAATACCGTATCATTGAAAGAAGTGGAAGAGTAGCCTATAAGCTGTTGTTACCGCCAGAGATGAGAGTTCTCTTCAATGTCTTTCATGTATCCCAGCTTAAGAAGTGTTTGAGAGTTCCTGAGGAACATATTGAACCTTCAGGTCTGAAGTTACAGTCAGACTTGTCTTTTGAAGAAAAGCCAGTCCAGATCATGGACACCAAAGAAAGAGTAACTCGAAACAAAGTTATCAAGTTTTACAAAATAATGTGGAACAATCAAAGTGAACGAGATGCTACGTGGGAACGGGAGGACTACCTTAAGGAAGTCTACCCTGCTTTCTATGAAAAATGGTAAGCCTTACAAATCTCGGGATGAGATTTTTGTAAGGGGGGAAGGGCTGTAACACCCTAGGTATTAAGCTTGCATTAGCATATCATTTCATGAGCATGAGCACAAGCATCATTGCAATCATGCATTTCGATGATCACATGAAATGATAACCCTAAGTGATCCCTTTGTTTGCATATGTGTATGTGTTAACCTACACCTAGCTTTGTATGAGTTATGCTTGTATAACCAAGTGCTTGATGTTTTGATCACTAATGACCATCTAGAAATGCTTAGGGATGAAAATGGAACCATGTTTATGTTCATGATCAAGTCCAAATAAGCTTCTAGGGTTTAAGCTCTAATGTTGGACCCTAGGAACCCTTTTGTTTGATCTAACAAATTCACCTTGTAAATGACCTTGTATGAAAAAGTTGGTTTAAGAAAAGTTGTAGAGTTTTTAATTCTGAACAAACTTTGTTTAACTACCTTGAGGTGATTTGGATCCTAAAATACCCTAATTGGTCAATTAAGGCTGATTTGGGGGTTGTTTTAGCTTCTAAAATTTGCGTAAGTCATAAACGTGTTTCAGTTTGAATGTTACCCTGTTTGAATGCTTGTAGTTTGAAATCTAAGCCGTTTCAGTTCAAACCAAGTACACCAAAGTTGGAGTTCAACTATAGCTCTACAAAAGTGTGCAGTTGGTTGAAGCTAAGACGCAGAGGTTAGGGAGTTAATCGTGTTGCAAAACACGCTGTCAGTCGGCCTGATGGCGCGTTTGAATGCGCGGAGCAGAGCCGAGCGTCAGTCGGTGGCCGGCCGCCATAGGAATCGGATGCCACGTGGCAGCCATACGTCGGTGTTGGACCCACGCCGGCCGCGCCTTGGACGCCCGTACACTCCACCTCGCGACCGAACGCTCACTCGCCCTCGCTCTCTCTCTCTCTCCTCTCTGCCTCGCGCAAAAGCGGAGCACCGCGCCATTGCCGCAGCACGACCGTCGCCGAGCTCGCCAGCGAAGCACACCGCCGCGTTGGCCGCCAAAACGCAGCCACAGCTTCGCCTTGCTCCGCTCCATCGTTTGCACCGCTCAGCTTCCACGCTAACCGCACAGGTGAGCCAGACCGAGCACACCGCGGGCGCCATTGATGACCTAAGCCCTGCCGAGCTTTGCGCCGCCGTGGCCAGACCAATCCAGCGCCCCTCCCTCTCTTCTAGCTCTTGTACGCGGTAGCCTAGAGGTTGTAGATGCTCACCGAGGAGTCGGTTGAAGCGATTAGGGTTAGGGTTCGCCGGAACGGGAACTCCGCTGCGTGCACGCGCATGGCACCCGCAACGCCGGCAAGGTTTGCGCTGGGCTTTTATATGTCACTTGCGTCCGTCTCAGTCACGTTAGGGTTAGCTGGTTAGCCAGTGGTTAGATAGCCGGAGTTGGTTAAAGCATCCGTGCATCGCCACCGCCGGAACAATAGCACTGCGCCGCCGTGAACTCGCCACCGTGCCGCTGTGCATGTGGCCGAGCTCATCGGAGGGTTCGCACGGCCTCAATCCGGGCTAGATCAAATCGTTAGGGTTCCGTGTAGATGTAGCCACCGCTAGTTTGGCTGGAGGAAGCCTGTGCCGGCCAGCGCAAGTACCGCATCGCCGCCGTGCTGCCATGGACGTCGTCGAGCATGCTCCGGTGAACCTGGGTTACAACCAGTTACATGGATCGATGCGGGTTGCGAAGGAGAACATGACCGTGGGGTTGGTTGGGCTAAAGACCTCACCGCCATGGGTTTTGTGAGACCTAAACTTCCACTACTTTGATTTGAACTTAGTGTTGCAATAACACTGTTTTAAATTCTGTTGTAATATTATTTCATTTTGAACTTATTACTATGGATGTGTGGTTACTGAATCTAGTGTTCGATCTCTGGTTGTTGCTTGATTGTGGTTGGGATCCTTCGAGATTTCAAGGACTACCGGGCTTATATGGGCTCTAGTGTGACAGTGTTGTCAAAAATGATGATCATTACACTAGTGCTCTTATAGGTTGGGCGGTTCTGTGACAATGTGTTAACATCGTATTTTAGCATGGCCAAGATGTATGCTTATGGGCCCCTAGCAGGCCTTCAGAAGAGAGATCCAAGATGGACCCGAAATATCGACTAAGGAAGTAAGAGATCATGGAGAGATCTTTCGGCCGATTTCAACAATATATACGCGACAGTTTCGGCAATGAAGAGGATTGAGGCCCAAGTCATGTTTTGTTTCCTTATTATTAGGACTTGCGTGATGGTCGGTTAGGGACACGCTATGGTCTATAAATAGCAAGGCTTAGGGAATGAAGAAGGACATCCAATCAATCAAATACACAACTAGTTCTTAGTTTCCGGCCTCCGGCCACCCATAGGAGTAGGAGTAGAGTAGATTCGGTGAACCTTCGACGGATTGGGCTGCACCGACTAGATCGACCTCCGGTTTGCTTGTAAGTCTAGCCTTAGTTCATGTCTCGTTTGTACGGTTGTATTCTGTAACTCGTGCAAACTCGGTATGAGCTAGTTATCGGTTTGAATCTATTATTCATGGGGCTGCATTGCTTCAATCTCACATGAATCATGGCTTCAAGCTAGTTATCGGCTCTATTAGATTGGCGATCTAATAGATTCATTAAGTTATCGATATTGTCTGTTATGCTTTGTTTAATCTATTGCTACAATATCATGTCCAATCTCATCTGATGGATTGGCCCGTGCTTCATTTCTTATCTAGATCTATTGCCTCCGATGCATCTACTTTTATACTTAAAGAGGCAATAGATCTAAGATCATATCGACTAATCCGTTAGTTGTGATTGTTACATGTTGTGGGTTCGAGACATGTGTTCAGTTATTAGATTGGTTTGAGTGTGGTTGGATCTAGTTCAACATATGTGGTACGGCTGCATCTACCGGACCCCACTGCCATGTGTGTTGGGTTATGTCTGTCCAGACTTAGATTTGTCCGAGGCTGAATGCATGGATCTTATTCAAGCCTCATGGATACCATATCGGCTAAAGTAGCTGATCTAATTATTCTTCAATCATACAACGCGTGTACTTTGTCGCTTTAATCTGCTAGATCTATTGAGTGTACTAGATGTGGCTTGACTTGTTTACTTTTATGGTTGCATGGAAACACCCCAATGCTAGTAAATTGGTCAGGTTATCGGGTTAATTGTTATCATGGCTGCATGAGAACACACCTCTATTGATGAATAATCTTTATCTGATGCATTCGGTAGATTTGGTAGTTTGATGTCGATAATGTTATATGTGTCGCATCTTTACCTTATTCTTGATATACAATCGGCTAATCATGTATTTTACATTTAATATCCTGTGACAGCCAGTTGTAAACTATTATCATGTTTTACACTGTTCGAAGTTAACTCTTTAGTCAATATCTTGTATTCATCGGCTATATGAGAGTCGCACACTCATGGAACTGTCTGGGCATAACTGGTAGGTTCCATAATTTAACGTTTCATCTCCTTATCAATTACAGGTCAAATTGACTGGCACGCCTGGAATCAATCATCGAAGTAGCCTAAGCCACTTAAGAGGTTTAGGAGATCAAGCTCTGCTGTTGCACGGTCTCCGCAGGCCCTACGCAGTGCTGACGCCAGAAGCCCCATTTTTTGCGTCAACAGATAATATCTCTCACTTGTGCAAACTTCTGCTTTCTCCGAAAGAGTTTCTCTAGTGTTGACACCGTTTTTCGTACGTGTCAAAACGAGTCAATTGTGCTGATCGGCAGGTGTCGATGTTCCCTATCGGCGTCAAGGTATTATCGGTTAGGTTACCTATAGAGGAGGCTGTTTGCCGGTTTGGAATGTTGCCGATAGAAGCAGAAGGATATTGCCGATTAGGAGTGTTGCCGATAGATGCAGGGGAATATGATTACGTCAGCAGAAGACTGTCGATGGCAATAGAAGGAAGTTGCGGATTGAAGGGATCTGCCGATGGAAGGTTTCATCGTAAAGAAGTAGATAAGGAAACTGGTGATTTTATACCAACATTATTATAAGTCCGACTCTTGCACGAGTCATTTATTTCCTTAAAAATAGGTATTGTTGTTATGGTTAGGTCCGACTCTTGCGCGAGTCGTTTGTTTCCTTTAAAATAGGGATTTTCTGTTTAGGAAAGTTAGAGTCGTGGTTGTTTACAACTCCCTTGGCCGGAGTATAAATATGTACCTAGGGGTCGTGTGAAAGGAGAGCCAATCAATCAAATACATCTATTATTTTCATCTACTTTTTCCAGCAATTCTACTTTTATCGTACTAGCTCTAGTTTATCTACGAGTAAAATCTACGAGTTCTTACAAGTTTCGACGGACTGCATCTACAAGATCTCCTACAAGATCTCTGTCAACCTTGCGAGTTCCGCATTTTGAGCAATCTGAGCCTTGACGTCCGGGCGCATCGTCATCGTCTCGTTCATCGTTGTTCTAGTTATCGTCCTTATTGATTAACTGGTCAAATCGACTGGCACATCTTGGATATCGATTTCGGGTATAAGCCCGAGGTGTTCGCGGATCTGACACTTTTTGTGTCAACATCTCTAGATTTTCAGGAAGTTATCTAGAAGAGAAAAACTGTGCATTCATTTACCCTGCATAAGATACACAGATAGATAGAAACAAGGGTAAACCTATTTGAGTAAGAGGTCAATTTGGTTAATTGATCTTATTCATTTGCATTTTGTTATCAATACTGCCTAAGTTTAGATACCTTTCCCGGCAAGGGCACCAAAAATGCTTGTTGACATTATATAGCGTCGCACCGAAAATAGAGATTACTCCCTACCCTCAGAATGGCGCCATAAAATGCATGGTATGTAATTAACTTGCCTTTAGCAACTACCCACTATCTTTTACTTTATACTCCTAAGCATACAACTATGTTGTCATCCCTAAATATGAAGCTACGAATAATTAATGGTACTTATGAAATATTCTATTATTTTATGTGACTAGGCAGAATGAATAATGATGGATATCAAATTATAAAGAACAAATGACTCTGCAAGCGGATAGATTAATACACTATTGTAGCATTTTACCTAGAGTATTACCAGGTTGTCGATTTATATTTTAACCACTAGGAAGGTCTAGTTAAACTGATAATCTATAGTATTGTTAACACTCATATGAAATGAATGAAGGGATTAACCAAGCCAAGTACTCTACTCATAATAGGGGTAAGTCACATGATAAATATATATATGATAATAGGAATTGATCTGTCGTCATAATGATAAAGATAAAGTTCTTAGAGCTCTCTAGTCACTACACAAGTGTCGTCCAATACAAGTAATTGTTGACACCGTATTTTGGCATGACCAAACATGTACGGGCGGGTCCTGATGACAGAACAAATGTTGCTATACAGGTGGACCTAGAAGATTGGTTAAGGAAACCAACTCGAAGAGAATTACGTGGAAAGAACATGTATCGACTGCTGCGAGATACACGCGGTGGGCTTTGCTGAGGATTGGAGCCCAAGTCATCTGAGTTTCTTTATTTTGGTCAGTGGTCGTGTTGGATTAGGGTTAGCGCTATGATCTATAAATAGCGAGGCCGAATGAGTTGTAGAGAAAATCTAATCAATTAGAACAATATGTAACTTACTTTTCGACCATCGACCAACCCTAGGAGTAGGAGTAGAGTAGATTTCGGTGAACCTTCGACGGACCGGGTTGCATCGACCAGATTGATCTCCTGTTTGCTTGTAAGTCTAGCCTTGGTTCATTCTCGTTTGTATGGCTGTATTGTGTAACTCGTACAAGCTCGATCTGAGCTAGTTATCAGTTTGAATCTATGTTCATGGGGCTATACATTGCTTCAATCTCACATGACTCATTGCTTCAAGCTAGTTATCGGCTCTATTAGATTGGCAATCTAATAGATTTATTAAGTTATCGATATTGTCTATTATGCACTTCTTATTTGTTACAACAATATCTTGTCCAATCTCAATCGACGGATTGGCCTATGCTTTAATTCCATCCAGATCTATTGTTTTTGATGCTTTTGCTCTTATACATGCCGAAGCAATAGATCTAAGATCCTATCAGCTAATCCATTGGTCGTGATTGTTACATGTTGTGGGTTCGAGACAGAAGTTTGGTTATTAGATTGGTTTGAGAATAGTTGGATTTTGCCTAACATATATGGTACGGCTACATCTACCAGACCCCACTACTAGATGTGTTAGGTTATGTCTGTCTAATCTTAGATCCATCTAAGGCTAAGCTTATGGATCTTGTTCAAGCTTCATGGATCCCATATCGGCTAATATAGCCAATCTGGTTGTGCTTCAGTCATACGATGCGTGTACTCTTATTGTCTCGACATGTTAGCTCTATTAAATGTATTGGACGTGGCTCAGCTTGTTTACTTTTATGGCTGCAAGGAAACACCCTAATGCTAGTAAATGAGTTAAGTTATCGGGTTAATTGTCATCATGGCTGCATGGGAACACACCTCTGTTGATGGTTAATCTTTATCTGATATGCTTAGTAGATCTGATAGTTTGGGTTGATAAATATCACATGTATCACATCCTTACTTCGTACATCAATATGACCGGCTAATTATACGTTTTATTTATAACATACTGTGATAGCCGTTTATACCTGTTATCATGCTTCATACTGTTAGGAGTTGACTCAATGTCCTTCAACCATCGGCTATGTGAGAGCCACACATTCATGGAACTGTCTGGCAACAACCGGCAGGTTCCATAATTTAACATTTCATATCCTTGTCAATTGCAGGTCAAATTGACTGACACGACTGAGATCGATCACCCGAAGTGGCCCAAGCCGCTTAAGAGGTTTAGGAGAACAAGACCCTGTTGTTGCACGGTCTCCGTAGGCCTTGCGCGGTGTTGACGTCAGAACCCATTTTTGGCGTCAATAGTAATAAAGAAATAACTCCTGAGTATTCTAACTACAGTCAAAGCTATGTCATTTAGTGCAAGGACATCTAGCAATCATCATTAAGTAATACTACCAGTGTTCCCAACCACAATGGAGCCATGAACAGGATGAGTTAAGTTCAGAATCCTCATATATACAAAGATATCCTCAACCTGACAAACCCTCCCTACCAAACCACTGCATGGGGGGAGGCCTACAAAGGACTCAAAGGACCTGTCACATCCACGATCTACCCCACGACCCGCCGTAGATGGGGCCATCCGCAGATAAGCAAAGCTTCTAAGCACCATGCCTACATACTGCCTACCACCCGCCATATGATCATATAGACGAGCTGTATATGAACATGTGCATAAACTCAATAGCAAACCAACTATACTAGATATATTGAAGTAAACAATGAACAATGTAAACAAGAACATAATAATGAAGAATTGTGTTGCCCGTAAATATCGTGCAATTGCAGATAATACAATAAGAGAGAAGAGAATAAGAACGGTACCATACTCCAATATCTTGACAATGTTGGGAGTTCAAGATTGGTTGACGTATCTTGAAATCCTCTACTCTTGATCTAAGTAAGATATGCTATGAACTAGAGAGGCTCTAGATGAACTAGGGTTTGTGGCTCTGGATGACTAGATCTCCTAATGATTTGACTCAATGATTGACTTAACTGAATTATCTAAATCTGTTCTTGGTACTGCCCTCAATTTATAGCCCAGTGGGTGCCACATCATCCCTTGGATCAAACCAACTTAATGTAGGGCCGAGATCAATCCTTGGAGGCGGTGGAGGAACACTCTAGAAGCTCGGGGAAGGTTCCCGCAGGGAGTGGCCAGTGGGCCAAGGGTGGGGCCGGCCGACCCCACCTGTCGGCCCCTCGTGCCCCGCTTCGCTCCGGTGTCTTCTGGATCCTTCCTGAATATTATGGAAGATATCCCACCACGGGATTATTCCGATAATTATTCTGATAATTAAATCCTTTATTGTGCTTTTCTGGAATAGTCCCTAGTGTAACACCCTCAATTTTAATCATGGGCTAAAAAGTGATTAAGCCTAATTATATCTGATCAACTGATAATCAGAGACTTTAGTTCATGTATCAGGAATGTATGATAAGGTATTTCTTCTAGGTGCCTTATCTCTATTTCCATCTACATGAACCATTGGAAAAGTTGCATAAACTTTGGAATCTAAATATCACAAGGAATGACGACTTTTATAAATACCCGGATTACTTTATGAAGCCGATATAATTATACGAGCTCCACCAAGTCTTGCGACCTTGCCCGAAATACTCCAGATGAACTCTACAACAAAAGTCATGAAAGATTCACGTTGACCGAAAACAGAGAAAATGCCCGGAAAATATTCCGAACCCTGATCCGAGCGCAACCGACGATGTTTTGACCGACATTGATTGACAATTTGGAAATCTCGCATGTCGACGCAACTTGATGAGAAGTTGTAGATTGGATCAAGGTGAACAAATTTTGTTCAATCACCGAGACCTGAATCAGAGTCGTAAATAGTGAAACAGATGCCCGAAGATCGTCGGAATGCCAGTTTTTGGTACCCGCGAGGTTTTTCCCGGGAACTCATAATTTGCAAACCGTTTCGAATTTGACTATGGTTCTTAAAGCAAAGTTTCTCTATTCGACAACACCTTTGCAACGGTGTATTCGGACAAACTTTTGGGTTACCGGTTTGGAATCCAGAAACCAGAAAGCGAACGCAGTGGCAGTCTCATAATTAATTTATCTATGCAAGGGTTCTTCAGAAGATGAGGGAGGCAACAAGATGTCGACATCCTTCTGTTCCTGAGAAAAAGCACCGTGTCCTAGTGCCCGAGGAAAAGGAATCTCCCAGCCTTGTCTTCATCTACTTGGCATCTTCTTCCCCTCCCGGTTCCTTCTCCTCTCTCTCACGCCAACTCTCGTCCTCCTCCTTTTTCTACCGACCAGAGCACAAGCTCTGCTCCCCTCCCTCCAGCTCTCTCTCTTCCTCTGTGGCTCCTGTCCATCAAGGCAGCAGGCAGCTGCCCTCTCCCATCGCTGCTGCCACACGGGGTTGGGCACCCCTGCCCTGCGCTGCTCACCCCTGCAAGCCCTACGCGCCTCCCTGCCGAGGCCGCTGGCTAGGGCTCCTGCCGATGCGCTCGCCCGCGACCCCGCTGGAGCTGCACCCTCCTGCGCGTGCGCCACTGCATGGCCTCCCGTGCGTCGCCTGGCCGTGGGCCTCCCTGCAGCGCTCGCTCGCCGTGGCTCACACCGCTGAGTCGTCGGGTGTTGGTATTTCTTATGACTATTGGATAAATCTGTAAGCGCACATATTACACCGCTGTAGCACTTCACCCAAGAGTATTCCAAGGTATCGTAATTTATATTTTCCCAAAGGAAAGCTAAGCTAGAAATGATGAGTTCCTCAACTAAGTACCCACTACTATAGGGGGTAAATGATAGGAAGGGTTTGATGAATGAATAAGCCAAGGTAAAAGATAACTTAGAGATAACTAGTGAGTATAGCTAGGTGGGAGGACAACGAGAGAGTATAGGGACTCCTATGTAATTCACTCTACTTCAATATACTTAGCCAAATAATTAGTCTAAACACTATAGTTTGTCTCCTCAATACAAGTATGCTAGGCGAGAGGATAGATCAGTAGGAGGACAAAACTCCTACCGGACCGCGCTCTCTTTTTATGGGGGCCTTACCTTTTAAGAACTTGCCTAAGAACACGTGGTGGAATACAAAGACTAGACAAGGCTATCACTCTCTTGCTAGCTACCACAAACAATCCGTGCAATAAGCGGTTACCAAGGGTAAGATGATGTATAAGCACCACGCTTACACACAACTTACTACTTTGACTATGATCTATAACCAAAGTACCCTATGACAGGCAATGATCGCATACGGGAAAGGCCACAAGGATCACAGACTATTGATGTAAAGGCTAGTAATAAGCAAAAGCATATAACAAGACTATAACTAGTATAGTAATGCTCAAAGTAAATACTAAGTAAAGTAGAGGAAAAGTAATATATTAAATAAGATAAAGTCTTACATAGAAGGAAAGATACAAGAGCTATACCAAACTTTCCAGAAGACGACTCCGGAAATCCCGAGCGCAGCTCGACTCAACTCTAACTCCCACTCTAGACTAACTACTAGAACAATATAAGGAATATAGCTTGTAGGCTTCTTCACCATGTATGAAGAGGGGGGTATGAGCCTCTATTTATAGTGGGAGGTGGAGTAGGGGCTACTCCATCTCCACATCATCGATCCAGGAGGCTTCAAATCTCCACCCTTTGATCTAACCACCTCTAAACTGACTTAGAGTGGATGGTCTTGATCTTCAACATGTGCTAAACAGGTATGGCAGTTACCAGGACCTGCACTGATCTAGGGGGAGGTCAGCCGACTCCCCTATGGCTTGTGGGCTCTGCCTTCATCTTCTAGAACCAGCCCCACTGGTCAGGGACCAAGTGAGGGGCTGATGGGCCCTATGGGAGGTCGGTCGAACCCCCCTTGGGGTCTCTGGCCCACCTCGGCCTTCTAGATGCTGGTCCCACTTGTCATCTGGCTGGGTTGGTTCTTCTGAGTTGTTTTGTCACGTTGATCTCCTAATGTGGGCCTATGGATCCATGTGAGTTGCATGAGAGCCGTTGGGAGGAAGCACAGTGTGATATGAGGGTTGAGATCCACTCAGGAGTGCTTCCCCTGGATCATGACTAGAGGGGAGAGCTGGTGGGCCCTATAGGAGGTCGGCCGACCCCTTATGTGGGTCCCACTGGCTCTCCTTTGCTCCATTTCTTCATTCCTGCAATGACATACTTCACGGACATATGGAACTTGTTATTTAATAAAGTATGCTCATGATATGATAGTTTATCCTTGATCTTGAGGTTGTTGGCAGCATTTTGGGTACATAAAAGTTTATCAATCTTGATGCCAACAAGATCCCCCAAGCTTAACCTTTGCTCGTCTCGAGCAAACAATCAAACTTAGCCTCGGTGGATCAGGAGTTGCTACTATGCTTCATATTTCAAGAGTACTACATCTACAACAATCATACTTCTCTTTTGAATGGAGAAATTAGCAATAAAGACTCACCCATATTACCTTAGTCCTCCATGGGGCTTATGGCTTTATCCTTTGTCTTGGGTGGTTGAGAGATAGAACAAGTTGACTTGAGCACTAGTTTTCTTATTCTTTCACAAGTTTCATATCGAAGGTTTTGTAAAGTTTTGAAAAATAAAGACTTAGTGTTCCTCAAATGGTACTCTCGAGTCGCTCATATGGTGTATGATTCCTCACCAAGGCATATAATGAAGTTTGCCTTCTTTTCATCCTATCTCTAAAGGCTTATGTGGAGCTAAAGGGTAGGATAAAGAGTGTAGCAAACTTACCTTGCATATGTTGTAAAGTCAAATTCCGGATCTAAGGAGAGAAGTGTCATACTCTTAGATCAAGATGTGCAAGTGTGTGGAACATGGCAAATGAACAATACTCATCTATTTGATATAATCTCTCTTTCTAACTTATAAATTTGAGACATAGCTATCTTTATTTATTTTTCTATGAGCTTTGAATTGTTCATTATTTTTTTCTAGAACTTGGGACCTTCATGTGCCCCTGTATTTTTTTCTTTTTCATATTTTTCATAATTTTGCATAGTCTATGTCTCATTTACTAGCAACATACTAGAGAGAGATTTTCTATTAGAACATGGAGCATGAACTATGTGGAAAATTTAAGGCATGTTTCTACGTACTTCCAGTGTAGAAGCAGCATATATATGTGGTGTGTACGTGATCTTGATCTTGGGAGCATAATAAATCTCTCAACAAGGGTCACAGAACTTGACCAAACTCAACACAAAGCAAGCAGCTTATGCAGAAAGCTTATATCATGAAAGATCATATATGGCTTTGGTAGGAATTTTCACCATTGAGGAACAAAGAGTGTTTTTATCATTTTAATAAATAAAACTCCGATAGTCATTCTTGTTTAGAACAATATTATAGAAGCTCTTGTCTTGTTATATCATGTCTCACAATAACTTAGACTTAGTTACAGCATTTGCAATCCACGAAAGTTTCAGGTTCATGATGGTTTCTTTTAAGCCAAGTAATCCAAGCTTAGAGAAATATCAAGTTGTAAACTAAGTACTAGAGAAACATTTAGCAGAGCAACTATTCATCATTTCCACAAGGGAGATTAAAATTAATGGAACATGTGAGAGTAGAGATAAGTCTTTTTGTTCTTTTTATCATATATATATTTTTTAGATGCAAGCAAAGATAAGCACGAAAATGCATGAATGTAAATACTAAAAAATAAATACTTACCTTAGTGGGGGAGGGAACCTCCCCCAAGCTTATCCTTTTCTCAGTAGTGTGGTGGCGTATATGGATGTTGTTGCCACCATAATGTCAACTGCTGGTTTTGTTCTTCTTGCAGTGCTCGGATTTGTTCGACAGTTTGCTGGACAATGCTTGTTGTCTCACCATGCTCAACGCGCAGCTCACCTAAACCATTGGTGAGATGATCCATTTGTTACCGCCGTTCATAATGCTCCCTATCTCGTGTGGACGAGAAGGATGCTCGTGGTCCTTGCGGTCGTGGTGGCCAAGGAGGCATGCCACAAGAAGTATCCATGGAAGTTGCATCATCATCATCCTCGCCAACAACTCCATGGGAAGGACCACCTTGCTCAAGATGAACAAAGTATAGCCCTTCATGGGTTCTCCTGTCTGAACCTACAAAACCTCCTTGCCCATTTCCTTGATCCAAATCAAGGGTTAGCTTACGGGTCCTATACAACTCATGTTGCCTATTTGGAATAGGAACTTTAGTTGTATGACCACTATAGATCATTTTAAGTCCACCCTAGGACCTCTTTTTAGCATTTGGGCATGTGTAAGATATTCTTCTGAATTTACTGCTCTAGGTGAAGAGAGGTATTCAAAAGCATATGTTCCATCTAGTAGGTTCATGGATTCGGCAAGACGAGTGATTAAGGATGTGAAGTGTATGGGTTCATTACCTTCAATCGATCTTTGCCAAAATTCTATTAAGCATTTTATAGGAGAAACTTGGATCTTGTTAACCATGGCATAAAGCAATTGTAATTATATGTTGCTTAACATGCTAGCATTACATCCAGGGAACAAAGTCATGTTCATCCAAAGATGGATAAAACGAAGGGTTGGATTATGGATCTCCTCTGGTTTGGGGTTTGAGCAGTCATTTAAGGCAGAAATAGACAGCCAAAATTTTCTTTTATTGAATCTACGCATGGCATGGTCTAAGTCAAGCAAGCAAGTGTCATCAAAGCCAAGAGCAACATTTAGATGACTCCATGTGAGGCTAAAGCTTTGATTAAACATGTGGAAAGATATTTCATCATTAGAGACTTGTAAGGAGCACAAGAACTCTATGGTGAGCAATTTTATTCCAAGTTCATCTACTTGCAAAAAGCTAGACCAACCAATAGTGGAAAAGATAGTATCAAACTCGATGTTCATACCTGCATTGGAGAGGAGCGTTGGATTCAATATCCTTGTATGCTCGAAAGATCGATCCCGAAGAGAGAGATATTTCTGGTACTCTAGTTGATCAAACCAGAGACCACTTTGTTGATCATATGTCCTCATCAGGGGCACCATGAATGCACCAAGATGAGGCATCTCCATCGGTTATTCTTCCTCCTCCTGAGGTCGCCCTTCGGTTGGAGTGTTCTCCCAAGTATATCGGGCAGAACCTCCCCTTCTCCTTTGAGAAGTATCCTCGAATTAGTGGGAGCGTCGAGATAAGCTCCCACTTAGAACCTTCTTCATTTTCTTCATCGCAGACCTCAAAGGGTTATTTGTTTTCTAGAAAGTGTGATGGACACAAGAACGAGACTAGGACAAGGCTAGTGTAGGTGTGAGATTCCTAGTTCTTCTTGCGGGGATAGGCTTGAGCTAAGAGAAGCTTGATGAAGACTAAGTGTTTTTGTGGTCTTGAGAGAGAGAGTAGCACTACTTATTCAATAAAGAGAACTTCACTTGAAGTAAGTGAGGAGAGAACAAGGCAAAGGCAAGGAAGAAGTGGTTGAGCTAGAACTAAGTTCTGGTAGGAGTGAGGATTTGAGCTCTCCTTGCATGGCCTTTTATAGGGGGAGAAGATGGCACCAAGAAGGCACCAAGGGGTGGTCGGCCGACCCTCCATGGGCTTGCCCTTGGGTGCCATGAGCACTAGCTTTGAGAGATGCCTTACACAAAGCAAAAGGGAAGAGAGGAGGTGACACAAGGTGTCGGACGACCCAATAAAGTGGGGATTCCACTCACACTTTTCCTAGTGCTTGATGAAAGGTAAAGCATACTAAGTGATGTGATCAAAAGCTAAGCTAAAGTTCTCAAGATTCTCCTCTTTAAACAAAGAGAAGTGGGGAACAAAAGGCTTGTCATACTTTAACAAAAGGTGATTGATGTGTTTTCTTTTTCAAGTATGACAAAGCAAAAGTGAAAGTGTTCATGATTCCCCACTTTGAACAAGGAGTAGTGGGAGAAAAGGATGTTTGTCATGCTTTAGTCAAAAGGTGATTGATGTTTTTCTTTTTCAAAGCATGACAAAGTTAAAGAGATGTCTACTAAAGCAAAATCTGAATTTTGAACTTCACACTACTCAAATCATGAGATTCTTAGACAAGAGAAGATGGGGGGGAGAGAGAGGTGACCAAGGGACCCCTAAGGGTGTCGGCCGACCCCTATGGGTCTCCTTTCCCTTTTCTTTTTCTCCTACTGACGTCACAATGTGTTCCCATTGACAGAAAGGGGGCTTAGGGTCATTAGGGAGGTCGGCCGACCTCTCCTAGGACCTAAGCCTGACCATGTTTTAGTGCTAAACTAGTCTCAAGATTTTATTCAGTCTAAACTTTATTTATTTATTTTTCTAAATTTTAAGCATGATGAAAATTAAAGAAATGAAATAAATGTAAAAGAAGATAAAAGATAACTACCAACTTACCTTTCGGCGAGGGCTCCTTGATTTTAAGTCCTTGGAGCAGGACTCTCCTTCTTGTTCATTCTTCGGGTGCACTTGATGGTTCCGGAGATGGAGACCGAGGAGTGTGCACCTCCTTCGCTTTCCAAACCTGCCTTGGATTGGCAGGTTGATCCTCCTTGAGTTCATTGATCTTGGCCTCCGGGTACTGCTTCTTTTGGCGTGGTGCTCGAACTCTTCTTCTTGGTGGATGTGCTTTAATCTGTTTGTTAAGTTTATAAATATTGAAAGCACATTTTACCTTATGACTGGGGAATTGGAAGTGGATCTGGCCCGATCCCACGTAGATGACTGCGTTGGTGGTGTTGAGGAAGGGCCTTCCCAAGATGACAGGGACTTCCATGTTGGCTCCCATGTCAAGAATGATGAAGTCGGTGGGGATGTACTCATCTTGGTTGTTCACCAAGATGTCCCTTGCGAGTCCCTCGGGAAACCGCATTGTCTGATCTGCCATCTACAAACAAACACAAGTAGGGAACAATGGTCCCCCTAATAAGTTATCGTACGTTACCTTGGACATGATGTTGACGCCCGATCCAAGGTCGCAGAAGGCATTGTGGAAGGTTTGTTGTCCGATTGAGCACTTGATCGTCGGGTGGCCTGGATCTTCCTTCTTCATGATGAAGGGAGGATCGAGAAGGTAGCTCCAATAGTGTAACACCCCAAAATTTGCTTCCTTGAAAATAGTAATAAAATGAGTTATTATTAATTTTTGGTGCTCATAAAACTCTAGGAAATAAAATTTTCATCAAATTAAAAATTTGTTGGAGCTAGCAACATGTTTGTGCACTCATGCCTCTGCATATATTTTAATGTGTGTGTGGTTTTGTTAAAATTTTAAAGGACCTCAAAAAGATGCAAAACCCTTGTATTTAAAATTCAATCAAGTTTTATAAAGGCTTTGCAAGAAAAGAAAAGGTAAAAAGGAAGAGAAACAAATTTGAAATAAAAGAGAATTTGAAAATGAGTTTTTAAAAGTGTTTTGAAACAAATCAAAAGAAAAAGGTGTATGAAAATATTTTGAGAAAGTTTTTCAAAAGCAAAAGAAATAAAAGGAATCCAAAGTTTGAAATTGAGTTGTTTTCCAAAAGCAAATAAAAAGAAAATAGATTTCAAAATGGGTATTTGAAAATGTCTTGAAAAATATTTTCAAATAAGAGAAAACAATTTCAAATTTGATTTTGGAAAAGGAGTTTATAAAATCAAAACCAGAAAAAGAAAAGGCTTTCTTTTAATCTCTTTACCCTCCCTCCTTTCTGGCCCAGCCGTGGAGCCGTCCCAGCCTTCCTCCTCTCCCTCCCGCAGACTCTCCCCTCGGCCCAACAGCACTCGGCCCAGCACCTCTCAAGCCCTCTCTCTCTTTCTCTCACTGTGCAGCGGGTCCCGCTTGTCGGCGCCGAGCTGAGCTCAGCTCGCTCACCGCACTGTTCCCCCTCACTCGCTGACTTGCGGGCTCGCCCTGTCGGCGCCGATCCCAGCCACTGCACCCTCCTCTCTCTCACTGCCCCACCGGACCCACATGTCACTCTCTCCACCCTTCCTCCTCGTTGCGCAACGGATGCTGATGGCATTCATGCCGCTGCCTCCTTCACTCCGGTTAATGGAACTTGAAGCCAGGCCATCAAGGGCCTTCACTGGCCGCCTTGACGACCCTGTTGTGCACGTCTCCACGTTCACTGCCCCATCGCCCTATAAAGCTCGTGCGGAGCACCTTCCCCCTCCCCTGTTTCGCTTTGAGTCTCCGCACCCTCTGCCGCTCGTGTTCTCGCGGCTCAGAGCCCCTCCGCGATCCTTCGCCAAAGCCGAGGGTACCCTCTCCATCCCTTGTCTCGGTGTTTAGCGCTGCAACGTCGCTCCACTGGCGTTTTCTCTGTCACAGACCGCCGCCAAACATCGACAGAGCGCTCGGAGCATCCGCAGACCTCGCGACTGCCTCCTACGCCTTCATGGTGACTCCCTCCTCCTCCTTGAACCCTAGCATAGTCCTTTTACGCACCGTAGGTGCCGAATCGACACACACAGTGGCCAGTAGTCATGGCGCCGCCGTGAGCACCACGCTGCAGCGAGCCGCTACCTCAACCGAGCACCCCACCAACACCGCACGGGCACACCGCACCTCCCCATGCCCTCAATTTCGCTTCTAGCACCCCACAGCGACGAGTTCCGCACGTCACAGAGGTGTCGGCCATGGCGCCGCTGTGGACACGCCGCTCCAGCCGGCCATCATCCCACCCGTTTCCCCCACCGCACTCGCATGAACGCACTGGTCATTCCGGTGCTTTTGGTTGAAGCCGAGATGCTCGGGGACATCACCCCGACGTTCTCCGGTGAGCTCCGGTCGCCGGTAGCCATGGAGTCGCCGTGCACAGCGCCGCCCCGGCGACCACTCTATCCCCAACCCTCCCTCGCCATCCGATCTATGGCCAAGGGCCAGGATTAGATCCCCCCTTGAACCGGTATGCACCGGTGGTGCACTCGATCCACCGTGCGACGCACACGGGTCCATGTCCCACGCGGTGGACCGCGCCAGTCACACAGCGCCGTGTGGCACCGCGTCAGCACTGTGTCGGCATGATGTCAGCGTGACGCCAACAGCACCGCCACAGCCCTGCTTTTTTTGCAGATAAACCCCTGTAGTTTCTAGACATCAACCCGCGCTCTGTCTTAGTTCTTTTTCCTTTAAAATCAGTCCTGTTTCTTTGAATATAGCCCCTGAGCTTTTGGATAATAGTACCCGCACTCCGGAGCCCTTTTCTTTTTTAGTTTTATTTATTTAAAATCCAAAAATGAGTTCCTTTATTTATAGATTTGCCATCCAATTTCAAAAGCTCATATCTTCTTTGTTTTAACTCTGTTTTGACCCAAACAAATTGCGTTAGTTTTGTCAAAACATGATCTACAATATAGTATCCTTTAATTCTATGTTAATAGCTCTATAATTTCATGGTAAATCCCTAACTTGATTAAAGACTATGCAATTTGCTTTATAAATAAAATGAATAGTTCTACTTTAGTTTTCAAATCAAAATATAAATTTGAATTAATCCAACTTAGGTATTTCTCTGAAATACCTTATACATCCTTTTACATAGTTAAAATTAATAAAGCCCTTAGCGCTCTTTTTAAAGCTAATCTTTCGTTAGTCGTATCTTGGAAACCGTAGCTCCGTTTTAGGTGGTTTTTGCGCTCACGAGTTCGTAGCAACACGTAGAATACGTTAGTTACCTTTATAGTATGCTTTTGTAATACTTGGTGTACTGTTTATAGGATACTTGTGATGTTTGTACCGGATGTTTGGTGACGTTAGAAGTGGAGCTATATAAGGATGATCTAGCAAAAGGAAAGTTGGAAAGTTTGAGCAAGCATATGGAAGGCAAGTATAGCATGGGATCCTCCTTGTTGTCCTATTCACCTTAAACACTTAATTCATATGCATGTGTCTACCTTGTTACCCCTAAGGATTCCCTAGATATTGATATCTTGTACCTTGTCACCTTTTGGGTTGCATTGGGTAGATCAAAGCTAGTGCTCTTAAAGAATAACCATGATCTTGTAACTTGACTAATGTTATATGCAGTAATGATAAAATATGACTTTTTAGCAACGTGAACTATAGGTGGAACATCAGGAACTCACACCTGTGTTCTCACTCATAGGGATATTTCTATAATCTGATAACCCGGGAAAACAGTGCTACCATAACCAATGGGCTCTGGCTTGACTCAGTATTAGGCTTCTACTAGTTTGTGGCAGCTTACCCGAAAGGGCGCAGGAGGGGCTCTGGGGATATGGGACTTGCTCTGCCGCGGAGGTGCACAGTTTTTGTATGTGACCTCCGGGAGGGGAGTTGATGTATCACAATGAGGAAACTTGTAGCGGGTTGCTACTTATTAGTGGAAATCTATGAAATGTCTCGTAGTGAACCCTGCCGACCTACCTTGGTAGTGGATTAAGAGGCTCGCGGCCTCGGGCGAAAGGGCAATTCACGACTTGTGGGTAAAGATGTACGACCTTTGTAGAGTGTAAAACTGTCATGATAGCCATGCTCATGGTTAAGAGCGGCTTGGGCTCATTACTATGTGATGTTCTTATGTCATAGTTCATCAGTTGTTATTAATCATAAGTTATTGTTATTTGTTCATATAAGCATTATATCTTGTTCACTTGATCATGTGGTTATTTGGGCTTATGCTGAAACTTGATGCTACTCAATTGCTAAAATTATGACTTACTAAAAGCTAATGCAGTTAAACCCGTGTCTATCCTTTCTGAGCCTCATAAACCCCATGTTATATTTGCTGAGCATGGTGAGCTGATGCTTGTTGTCACCACCTTTATTTAAAAATCCCTGATGGGTACCAGGTTACAAGAGTTGGAAAAGATAGGCTTGTGGTCAACCAGTCAGTTGATCACTGTGGAGTTGGAGTCTTCACTCGAAGATCGGAGTGATCGTTCCGCTGTTTGCTACTTAAGGTTATCCTTTGACCTTATATGTTATATATTTTAGGTATTGTCTTTTGATATTACCTTATTCTGTGACTATATGTGAGAATTGACTTCCTGGGCTCACATATAGTGTATATCTGGTTTTGTTCTTAAAACCGGGTGTTACAAATAGGAGCGAAGTGGAGGCTTACCGAACCTCGTTGTGACCATATTAACATGCTCAATTGAATCCTATGGTTTCCTAGGAATCTTACCTTGTTCTATAGATGGCATAGCTGCTGCTAATTGAGCAAAATGGGTTTCTAACATCTTATTTAAACTCAACTGATTTTTCATGTCAGTGGCAAAGCTATCCATTTTTCACCAAGAGTTTCCAGAACTTTATCATTGGCCATCATCTTTTTCTTAATACCATCAATAATTTTAGATTGACCAAGAATAAGATCTTTCAATGAAGGCTGATTATTGTAAAAATTGTAATTACTATAATTGCTATTACCTCTATTACCTTGGTAGAAGGGACGCGAATTCCATCCTCCTTGTTGTTGGGGTCGATACCCGTTGTTGTTGTTGTTGATGATGATGAAGTTCACATCCTCCTTCGATGTCTCAGGGTAGTTATTGCTCGAGTGATCATTTCCTCCACACACCTCACACCATGGATCGGCTTCAATAGCTCGTGCGGTGGCAGTGGGGTAGATGGCCTATTGTTCCTTCTTGGAACCTTCTTCTATCTTCTTTATTAAGAGGTCCATCTTGGCAGAGAGCATGTCCACCTCATTGATGGTGTGCATACCTCTCCTCTTCGGCTGGAGATGTTCCTCTCCCCATCCTTGATTAATTAGCATCTTCTCGATGAGGTACTTGGCATTCCTCACTGTGTGTTGGAGGAATGCCCCTCCAGCGGCAGCATCAAGGTGACTACGGGCCATACTGGATAGCCCGTGGTAGAATCCTTGAATCAAGAGCCAATCGTCTATCCCATGATGAGGACAGGCACGAATGTACTCTTGGAGACGCTCCCATGCTTCGGGAATCATCTCGTTAGACTATTGTTGGAAGCTTGAGGTCTTTCCACGAAGGGCATTAGTTTTGCCCATCGGGAAGAACTTCTTGAGGAATGCGTTGGCACACCTCTCCATGTAGTGGCTTCTTCTTTGTGGGCGTAGAACCATTGCTTCGCCTTCCCCAATAACGAGAAAGGGAAAAGGCAAAGGCGAATGGCGTCAGACGCCACTCCTTTAATGGTAAAGGTGCCACACAACTCCATGAAGTGCTGGAGATGAGCATTGGCATCCTCATGGGGCTTCCCGCAAAATGGATTGGCTTGCACCATGTGGATCAAGGCGGGCTTCATCTCGAAGGTGGCATCCCCGAAGTTGACTTCAGGGCCCTGAGCTACGTGGGTAGCGGACAGGGCTGAGAAGTCAGAGATCGCCTTCTAGGCCATGGCTTCCTTGAGTGGTGGTGTAGAGCCTCCTTCCTCGAGCGGATTCAGGGTCGAGATGAACCTCTGAGGGGGAACTTGACGACGTCTAGTCCTCCTCAACAACTGCTCGAGATCTTCTAGGTAATTTCCCGGTAGTTGGAAACCGCTCATACACTATCTGGCTTCACAAGAAGGTAAGACACAGATAGGGGTAAGCCCCTATGACTAATTGATAACTAAGTTAACAAGAATCTCTGGATTCAATCTAATTAAAAATTTTGAGCTATGCTTTCCCCGGCAACGGTGCCAGAAATTCTTGTTTGTATTTCTTATGACTATTGGATAAATCCGCAAGCGCATAGATTATACCGTTGTAGCACTTCACCTAGGAGTATTCCAAGGTATCATAATTTATATTTCCTAAGGGAAAGCTGAGCTAGAAATGATAATTAGAGAGAGATCCTAGAGAGTTCCTCAACTTAGTACTCACTAGTATAGGGGGGTAAACGATATATGTGATAGGAAGGGTTTGATGAATGAATAAGCCAAGGTAAAAGATAACTTAGAGATAACTAGTGAGTATAGCTAGGTGGGAGGACATCATCTACATCCAAGGGGGAGAAAATCTGCATTCTGTGAAAATCATGCATCTTTGTTTCTTTTCATCCTTCTTGGTATCTTGAGTGTGCTTTTGCCTAGGGGTGCCCAGGGGGAGCTTTTGCTAGATGTGTTGAGCCTTTGCCTCTTCTGGAGGGTCTAGCTTGTTTTGTTGACTCCGACAGGTTTCGATTGGCCTCTTGAGCTTTATGTGTTTTAATTGGTATCTCGGAGAGTTTCTTGCCGTAAGGCGATTGGTATCTTTGGCTTGCTAGCGGTGTTGAGCCCTTTTTCTGCCTCTTCTTGAGGGCTAGCTGTGTTTTTCTTGGTTGCATCGAGCCGTTGCCCATGTCTTTAGGAACCAAGTTTTGGATGAGATTTGCTTCTCTCAAGTGACCCTGTTTTGGCTTTCTTAGCTTTTGGTCATTTGGAGAGCTTTACCTTGTGGCTCAAATCTGAAATGCACTTGTGTTGACAATGCACTCATCAAGGGGGAGATTGCAAACACATGGTTGATATGTGCCCATGTTAGTTCAGTTTTGTGATGAGTGATCGTCCAACACTTCAGCGTTTCAGTTTGAGTGGCTTACACTAATCCTTTGTGAAAGCAAAGGTGTGCCTGTCTATCGGCTTGTGGTGTGCAGGTGCTAGGCCTGGAGATAGTGGTCAATGTCGTGGAGAAGGTCGAGTAGAGGCTTGCCGTGCCGATGGACTAAGAGCAGTGAAGGGTGGAAGCGGGGCTCGGACTGAGGGACCATGGGAGCCGGTGGATTAGCTGTGGTGGCTAGTACTTGGCACCAGCGAGCGCGAGAAGACATGGAGGTGGATCGTGTTGACCAAGTCAAGATGGCCAGCGAGCGAGTCGAGCAGGAGGCTTAGGGGACTCAGAACCGGGCCGGGCGAGGACAAGGGGGCACGTGTCGAGAGGTTTGATGGTTTGGGCCTCAAAACCATCGGTGGACGGTTTCCGAGTTTGGGCCACAAAACTCAGGGTTCGGTAGTTGAGCCCAAAGCTACTGGTGGCAGGTTTCGCGAGTTTGGGCCTCAAAACCCGAGCGGAGCTTCCGAGAAAGCGGGGATGGCACGTGGCAGAATCCTAGAGGTTGCGTCGAGGCGACGGCAACTCCAGGAAGGAAGCGGGTCCGTCCGTTCAAATCAAGGAAGACATTTTCCGGAACTTGGAATACAATGCTTAGGCTAGGTAGTTCACTAATGTGTCTAGGGGGGTCTTTGGGAAATATCCAAAGCCCGTTAAGTAGGGGATGAAGGGGTATCCCTCATCCCACCTCTTGAACACTTCTCATAATCCCCAACTCTCTCTCTCTAACCCCTCTCTAGTTCATCAGGGCCCTAGGTTGATCTCTCCAACCTTTGTAAGAACTTGCGAATCTTTGGTGGGAATCTGAGGCCTTACGCTCTGTAAGCCATGGTTGGTTTGATTTCTTGATCGTGTCCCGAGTTTGCTTGTGTTCTTCGCATTTTGCTTTTGCCCTCTTTTGATCCTGAGATGAGATCTATTTGTAGGGAGTAGTTCATGCAAATCCGTTTGAACCAAGTTGTTCGTAATCGAGAGGAGCATCTTTGCACCGAAGGATTCCTCCTCAAAACTCTCAAGTACGCAGATCGGGCGATTTCTTTGCGGTGTTCTTCATTTCTTTCTTTCTTTCCCCAAATCTTTGTTTCCCTTCAATCGAAACCAAATTGAGCAATGATTTCTTCAGGATAGCTCCTCCATAGCACTAGAAACATGCCTACCAAGTTGGGTTGCTAGTGGAGATCATTTGGTTAGGATTTGGGAAGATTTGGCGGAGAGAAAAACTAGTTTCGCGTTTACTGTGTTCTGATCGGGGGCGTCAGATGCTCCAACAGGAGGTGCCAGACGCTAGGAACTGCCTACATCAGTGTCCGTCGCCACCTCTGTCTGCGCGTTTCAAGTTGGCGTCGAATGCTTGCCAGCGTCCGTCGACCACGCGCCAGAGCGTCCGTCGGTTTTAGAGCCGTGCAGGCTCTCTGTGTGTTTTGCGTCAGACGCTCCCCAGCATCCGTCGCCTGTCCGCCAGACGCGTCCATCGCCTGGGGGACCTCTCAGGTTCGGCTCTGCATACGCGTCAGACGCTTGCCCAGCATCCATCGCTTCCCGTTGCAGCGTCCGTCGCCCAATGTCTGTTGCACTGCGTCGAAGTGTCCGTCGCCAGTTTCTCCAGCGTCCGTTAGCTGCTTTTCTGGCTGTTTTGCTTTGGGTTCTTGTCTCTTTCCCATAGGGTTTGAGAACTCAATCTTGGGGGTTTCCGGAGAGGTTTTCTCCACTGCCGGTGAGCTCTCATTTCTTATTTCTCCATTGTCTGTTGAGCACCCATCAAATGGGTTGTGTTTTTGGGAAGAGTGGCCCGAATATTTCATGAGAAATTTGAGGCTCCCATTCACCCCCCCCCTCTGGTCGTCGTTCTTAGTCCTTCATTTTCACAAGTACCTACAACACAACAGTCAGCCGACCACCTAAAGAGTAGTTCACCCTACGACAAGATAAGAACAAGGGAGTAGGTCAATCACCTTCACATGATCCAGCACACCTCGGGCGCCATCAGAATCACTTTCGTCAGCGACAACTTCCTCCCCCAAACGAGGCAACTCACCAAGATCGTCCTCAACGACAACCGTAGCCCGCCTTCTCTGTCTCTTCCTCGAATAGGAACCAAAGGACAACGGCACCCCATCATCATCACCAGGCACTATCCCAACACGAGCCTCTATACGGACCTCGTCGACAGGAACCCTCGGGTCTTCAGAAGAACCTAGATCGTAGCCACCTCCAGAGTCATCCACAATCCATGGCTCCGACCTCAATGGCTCCGGCTCGGCAACGCTCGCCTCCGCCCCAGGAAATTCTTCACCGACTAGGCCCTGGGCGGCAGCCCCCGGCACGTTGCTACACGAGGATCCAACACCATCAAAAGATGACACATTACATACCACAGGTCACTCACAAACAACAAAAGCACTTACCGGGAAGACGCCTTCTGTCGGGAAAACCTGGTCACTCTAGGCAACCTCGAAGACCCGACCATCTCCGAAGCCTTCGGCACGGAATATGCACCAAGTGGGACATCTTCATCCTCTAGAGGAGCTTCACAACCGTGAAGCGTTGGACTAGGCGGAATTTTGCCAGAACGGCCGGAGCCACCTGGCCCAACAGCACCGACAGTAGCGACGACCCCCGGTGGCGTACAAAACTCCGGCAAAAAACCGGAAGATGGTAGTAAGGCAAAGTAAATAGCACGGTCCTCACCATGGATCTGCAGAGCCAAGAGTACAAATGAAGACGACGAGTGTTGTACCATGGAACATAACCCAAGCTACAAAAGTCAAACCTTAGGAGGAGGACGCTGAAGAGAAAATTCTTTCCTGAGCCGCTCTGGCGTAGAGCGCTTCAAGAGATCGAAGATATAATTTAAACGCTTATCAGCAATGGTCGGTTCAATAGTCTCGGGCGCCTCACGAGTACTGTCATCCCCACCGGCATATTCAAAGGCTGAGTGTGCCCTCTCCTTTCAAGGTTGGCAGCGCCTAGCAATAAAGCTACAGGCAACCCGCACGCCGTCAAGAGTATTACGATCAATCAACTTGAACAGTTCCTTCACCTTCCCCAAGCCAGCCCCACAAGGCGACTTCGACCAGCTCGCCAGGGCCGTCGGCACCAGCGTAGGGTCGCACAAGGCTCCTCCTGATGAATATAAAACCATCTCGATTTGTGCCCAGCAAACTTGGAGTGTAGCGGCATCGAGACGTACTCACTTGCTAGGCCATCCCGGAGTTGAAGATACATAGAGCTGATACCGTTGGACGAACCAGTCCCATTCGGTTTCAGACGAAAGAAATATCAGAACAAATCAAAATGGGGATAAATCCCAATAAAAGTCTCGCACATGTGAATAAAGATCGCGATGTGTATAATTGAGTTGGGATTCAGGTTGTAGAGTGAGATCCCATAATACTACAACAACTCGCGCAGGAAGGGGTGTACTGGAACCCGAAGACCACACCGAAAGAATGGCTCGAACACCACAAGTTCACCGGTATCCGGGGTTGGAAACTCCTCGCTAGTCACCGACCGCCATCCGCCAACCTCCTTGTTCGGGAGAAGACCACCAAATACCAGAGTATTAATGTCGTCCTCTTTCAAAGTACTTCGTGTTCGGAGTATGCCCTAGAGGTAATCATAGAGACGATTGTTTTTCCTTGTATCCATGACATGTTATGAGTTCAATGAATATCCATTAAAGACAACTTGTATTGATTAGCAATTATGTGAATTGTTTGTGAAACTCTTTTACTTGTATGGTTATTCTAAAGTTGTCCCTAATCAGAGTCCGTGCAAGAACACACATGAATATTATATCAGCACATTATTAGTTGATGACTATGTTTCACAAGTCATGGACATAGAGATGTCAAACTAATAATGTGGGCACATGAATGACATGGGGCTGGACAGACCCAACCTGAGATTGTCTCTATACACATCGTGTACGTTATGTCCTTAGACCTGAGATTGTCGTATGTACTCAAGATGTGAAACGACCTACTTAGGGACTACGAAACGCTACTCTGTGACTGGGTAGTTATAAAGGTAGCTTTCGGGCTTGTCGGGAAACATGCTGTGAGACATAGTCAATCAAGATGGAATTAGCCACTCTCCATATGAGAGAGATATCACTGGACCACTCAAATGATTAGATCATGAAATGCTTGGTCGTGCTTGGGTTAAGTGTTAACTTACGAGTTGGACCAAATATTGTAAGGCAAAGGAATAACAAGTATATGGTATTGTGGTGGTTCATCTGATATGATCGTAGCGTATGCATAGGAATTGACACGCCTTGCTAGAGGTTTCTATCAACTATTGGTCGAGTAAGAGTATTTGGGCCATGTCTATGTGTGCGTGAGCCCATAGGGTCGCACGCTTAAGGGGTTGGAAGCCTAATTTGGGTTGGACCTGAATTAGATTAGGTTTAAGGTTACTAATGGGCCTCCAACGTGGGAGCTCATTAGGATGCCTATATAAGCAAGGGGTGGGCGCGGGGCAAGATTAATCCATGCCTTTTGGCAGCCGCCCGTCGCCTCCCCATGCTCGCGCCTTCTGCTCCTCGCGGACCTAGCAGTCCGGAGGCGCAACGCTTCCTCCGTGCACGTGTGGGATTCCTCGGAGGTGCTGCATCTGGAGCACAAGGATGTACCGTGCCAAGGGGACGTTGAGATGGACGACCTTCGACCTGTACGGCACTGCTACGACACGCACGACTACATCGAGTCGCTTCCGCTGCACCTGCGCGTCAAGTGGTAATCCCGTGATCTATAACTAGTACTAGTTCCTGGTTTATGGGGTAGAAAAATTTTGTTTTTCGGCTAGCGTAGCAACCTCATAACCCTTCACTTCGCGCCCAGTGCTTCGCCCATGGCGGCACCACCAGCTCCTCGACATCGGCATTTTGCACCGACGGCGCAGTAGCTCTCCTAACCGCTGCGACCGCCCTACTCGCCGCAGCCATCGCCGTAGACGGCTTCACGACACCACTCTTCTTCGGCGCCATTGGAAGATTAAAGCTTTGAAACAACAAGAGGAAAGTGATGAAGAAGATTGAGGAAGAGGAAAAGCTCTACGGCAAGAGAAAGCGCAGAAACAACTGCCGCCGCTAAAGCCAGCCTTTTATACCAAGCGGCGTGACGGTTCGTTTTCCAGGGTTTTTGGGAAACTGCGACGACATCCGCACTACGCGGCGCAGACGGTTCGCCTTACATGGGTCGCTAACCGTTTTATCGGCCCATTTACCTTTTTAACAGAATTTCTTTCAAATTATTCCCTTTAATTACGGATGCTAATTCCTTAAATATTCGCTACTTCGCAGTCCCGGGGACTGCATGTTTGAAATCTTTTCGAGAATTTTTCTCGCAGATACAGTACCTCAGCTACAGTAACCTGGTCGCCAGGTTTCGCCAATCACTAGAAGCGGTGATACTCAGGGACTCCCCCAACCATGGCTATACTTCTTGCAGCTAGTCTCCATTCACCACCCAGGCTCGGGAACTCTGTCGACCACATGACCCGATCAGGCTCGGGGACTGCGACCATCGTGCTTATGTCAAGCAACAGACACTCGGGGACTGTGAAAGTTTGATCCTAATACAAGAACCATCGTGCCCCTTACATCAGGCTCGGGGACTACGGGTATTCGCAATCGTTTTTTACAAAACTTATGTTTCAACTTTTACTTACAACTTTCTTATTTAGTATCTTTTATAAAGCTTGGCACCACGTGCATTCTCCACATACTACCAAGCTCAGGGACTAAGTGGGTACACTTCACCTTGCGGTGAATGTACTGATTTTCTTCTCAACAAACTCTGTTGTTTGCATGTTGTTTTTACAGAGTCTAATTGGGTACACTTCACCAGGAAAGGACTTTAAAAAATTTCTTCTTCAGCACGTCACATTCTTCCGACAAGCAGCCGTAACCCTCGTCAAGGCAACCTGATCGCAGATCACGCTATGACACTCTCGATCAGCCCGACCTGGTCGAGAGCCTTCTCCGAGCAGCACCTCGACCAGGCATTCTGGTCGGGACTCTACAACGACGAAGGCGACCAGCTATGCGCTTCCAAGGACGACGCTATGGGCTTGCCAGAAGAATGCAACGTGCTCGGGGACTTGTTGGGGGATATTACCTCCGCATATCCCCAAGGACCTCATAGGCCTACCGACCAGAAGACAGCCCAGCTCGCGAGGCCCTGCAGTACGCGACCAGCCCGTCGTGCTCGTCAGGGACTCCGAAGAAGCCTTGCTCGCCAAGAAAGATCCTAGTAGATAGACTCAGATCCCTTGCCTTAAGGGACCGGTCATAATCTGTTAGGATATGGAAAGTGTAACCCTGCTCCCCGGCTTTATAAGGCGAGCAGGGACCCCCTCGAAACAGATCATCTACACCTCGTGTAACCTAATACACAAATCAATCCAGCCACCAAAACACAGGATGTAGGGTATTACGGCGATTTGTCGGCCTGAACCTGTATAAATCGTCGTGTCTACGCTCTCTGTGTTACGCTTGATCGTCGTTACCACACCTCCACCTACAATCTACTACCATAGGGTACCCCCTAGGTAGACTGCGATGCATATTTCGTCGACAACCTATGATACAGCAGGTTTATCATGCAGTCTGACAAATGCAGCGATGTAGTTGGACTGCTCCATTTCATCATGCATTTGTTGACAATATTTTCGACTGCATCTGGTTCTACTGTTGCTTCAACATATGAAAGATTAATGTTCTTAATTATTCATTAGGCTCAGAATGACTGAAATTGGGCATTTGTTGTGTAGGTTAAATTGTATGCCGCTGCTTAATTAGTGGCAGCCAAAGTAAATGAGGCTAGAGGCATATATATCAATGGTTCAAGGTATAGCCGTTTCTATTACTATTCATGCCAGTAATATTTTACATTTTACTTATCAAATTGTGTGCTATGTTTTTTATTTTCCTAAGGTAAGATCGAAAAGGTCTTATTATTTGATGTATTTATCTCCTTAAGAGGTAGGATTCCTTGGTTAATATGGTTTCCTTGCCAATGATGTATTTATTCAGCACATATTCATATTGTAGATGCCTGTAGTGGGTGTCTCTGTTTCAGCTTGCTATAGATATATCCTCTATCTTTTGTTTTTCGTTATGTGTCTATAGCGTCTCTTGATCTTGTTCGCTAGGCCCATCTACCTCTGTGGGTGGGTTTCTTCGTTACCGTAAATTTTCAAATTTTCTGGGCCTCTTGGACTATAAATTGCTGCTCTCCCTTACACCCCCACCCCTTCTTGGATTTTTAGGCCAAGCTAAAGTAGCTAATTTTGATAAGCTATTTATAGCTATTAAACTGAAAAAGTATAAACCTACACACAAAGTTGACCCGGTCTTGGTTTATATATGCCATGGTCCATTTTTTATAATATTTTCATGACATGGTTTTGTCTACTCTAAATCAGTTTGCCTTGTGTTAGATAATTTAGTCATTATCTTAGAGTGAAGTCCCAAAAGATCTACTCTAGGCTTTAGTAACCTAAACCTGATTTTATTAGTTGTTTCCTATGAGCGCTTTCTTGGCAGCTTGCAGTCCTTGATTGCAATTTTATTTCCAGTGCTCACTATTTACGAATTGCCTTGCTGGTTTAGATTTTGCAAGCTAAAGAAAGAACTTTCTGCCGATGGTGATTCCTCTGAATTTAAAAGATCAGGTGATTGCTAATGCCATCTTGAGCTTCTTTCTGTGTGTTTCTTCATAACCAGCAACAGTTTTACCAAGGTGCTTCCATTGAGGTTGGGGAAAATAATTCTGATTCAATGGTAGTGTGATTTGTTTGTAAGTTTCTATGTACAAATTATTGGTTGCTTCTAGGTCCTGCTGATTTTTAGGATGACAACTAAAACAAACCTGATGATGTTGTTGTGTTATCACATATGTATATCCAATATACTTTGAAAGATATCACTATCGGATTAGAAGAGAAGACCACCATGTTGTCAGTGAAAGCCTAAATTTGCTTGCTGGTTATCCTCTACAGTTCATCAAAGCCATCTTCATTACCTCTGGTAATTATAGTCTTCATGTGATTTGCGTAGCCTTTTAGACAACCTCTGTTTTTTTATATAAAAATGAATTAGAGTTTATATCTAGAATCTTAAAAAAAACATGTTTAACGGAATGGAATTTGGGGTTGCATCCTGTAACTTGGGTTTCCTGTTTTTTATCTTTGCTTGTTTCTATATGTCCCAACTGACATATTATTTTAAAATGATTCGAATGCCATTTGATCTTCTAATCCTAGGATTGGAGAACACCACCATGGTTGTCAACCAAAGCCTAATGCTGCTTGTTGGTTAGCCTCTACAGCTCATCAAATCCAACTTCATCGCCTCAGGTAATTATGATTTGTGTGTCATTTGCGCAGCTTGCCAGATAAACTCTATGATTCTTTTTTGGACATAGAAACGATTTCAGGTTTATATATAAAATCTCAAAAAATGACCAAGCCTAATAGAATAGAATCATGGGAGCATCATGCAGCTTGGGTTCCTTGTTTTTTGGTTGTGCCTATATGACCACTCTGACAAATGCAGGCAGCCGTTCTTCTGAACGATTCCATTTCCACCCTTATTTACATATACCTTGAATTTATTTCTTTTTCATACATGTTTATTCATGGTAGGATGATGTGGCGTAATATATGTATAGGACAATAGAGTGCCTTCTTTTTCACATATGTGTTCATTAATGCTTTTAATTTTTAACTATGAAGTTGCAATATCTCTGTGTCCTTATTGTCAATTCTTCTCTAAAATCTTACCTGTACAGCTCTGTCTGTATTATATTATATTATATTATATTTATTGATAAATAGTTGTGGCACTGTATTAAAAATTTTGTAATAGAGGATCTTATCTCCTATGCCCATCATTTATTAAGTTGTTTAGAACATCATCAGAGTATATCATGTCTAATTAGTTTTGAAGTTCAGTTTAGATAACCTTTACAAATTCACAATGCACAAAGTTTCCTTACAGAGTGAAGATTTATAATTTTGGAGAAAACCTGACAAATCTTTTTCAACACGAGTTGCATTCTCTTTCTACTGCAGAGGATGATAGTAGGGAAGATTGCCTTCTCTTTGGCACAGCTAGTTAGTTTGGTAGCAATGCAGTCAGACTGGGTCACGGATTTTCGCCTTCTCAATCTGCAAATCTAGGGCCTTCTCAGGTAACCTACCATGTTCCCGAACTTGCAAGGTTGTGCTTTTACTTTTTTGTAAACATTTTAAAAGAAACTGAAATTTTTACATCCGCTACCGTGTTCCCTGATTATTTATTCTTTATTTTGTAACTAAAAAATGTTACCATCTCTATGGATTGCAGATTACTTATAGGAACATGTTTTGAGATGAATTATATAGAATTAGTAAGAGTGAATTATCTATAGTACATACACGGAAATCACCATCTCACATCTCAGTAGCCTTGTTGTCTCAGAATTTCATCGTACGTGTAGGCACTTTGGTTATGTCGGTTGAGCCTTAGCCCTCTACATCTATCAATTAGTTTCAAGGTAGAGATAGGACAAAAAAATAGAATGCCTCTGACCTATGTTGACACCAGAAGTGGCAAACGGGAAAAGGCCGCAAGCGTACGGCTGTCAAATGTAGCTTTCACCGAGAGTATTCTAGGTATCGTATTTTCCACAGGGAAAGAGAAGTGAGTTAACTAGAATTATGGATATGTCCTATGATGAATCAAGGGAGACTATGATAACTGGGTTGAGAGGTTTTATATAGCAAAGATATCTAACAAGGTATAGCTGGCTATACTGGCTTTATCAACCCTTCTCTTGCAGGAGGCGATGGGATAGATCAGAAAGAGGACAAAACGCTAACCGGACCGCGTCATCATGTTGTATTGAGGTCTTACCTTTTAAGAACTTATCTTACACACGGGGTGGAATACGAAGACTAGATAGGGTTGTCACTTTCTACTAGCATCCACTGACTTTCCGTGCGATAAGTGGTTTACAAAGGCAAGATCTAGTCTAGACACAACGTCTACACTATTCTTACTACTTTAACCCTTACATAAGATTAAAGCACTCTACTTAAAGTAAAGCGATGAACAAGCGTGAAAAGATATATAACAACTATGCTAGAAGTAGAATATCAAATACTATAAAGAACTCGAATGTATCACTTACAAGTGCTGAACTTACAAGAGAATCACATTCGCTAAGGCGCAACTCGGAGAAGACGCCAAACAGGCCCGGCTCTCCTCCAGACTCTCCTCACTCTCCTCCAACTAGCATAGCACTACTGCAGAGCTACGCTAAGTTAAGTAGTTTCTCCAATAAGGCATAAGTGAGAGTGAAGGCCTGGGGGGTATTTATAGCTAGAGGTGGAGTAGGGGCTACTCCGGTACCACGTCAGCGATCTGCGCCACCTCTATCAGCCACTGTAGGATCAAACCGTCCTTGCAACCATCTTTAATCAAGGGTAGAGATCAAGTTGATGCATGGCGGCATGCAGGAAAGCTCGGGGAAGAATTTTGGCACATGGGGGAGGTCGACCGACCAGCCTATGGCAGGTGGGACCTGCCTCTTCCTTATAGAAGCTGACCCACCACTCAGGGGTTCTATGGGTGGCCTCTGGGCCCACATGTGAGGTCGGCCGACCCCAAGTTGTGGCCTTTGGTCTCCATCTTTCGTGTGGAGCATGGCCCACTTGTCATTAGCACTTTGGCAAAATTTGGTATTTTTTCGAGATAGTTTGTGGGCCCATGTATCCTCGTGCTTTGATCTAGAGTCGTTGAGAAGAAGCACAAAGGAGATCCAAGGGTGAATCTTCACTTTAGGAGGTCTCTTATGGATCATGGACTCATGGGAGGACTTGGTGGTCCCTTAGTGGGGTCGGCCGACCCCCCTAAGTGGGCCCACAGGCTCCCAAGTGTCCCTATTTGTTGTTACCTGCATAAAACATACTCAAGGTACATGTGGAACCAGTTATTGATAAAATATACTCTAGCTATATTATTATACTTTTGAATCCAAGGTTGTTGACGGTATTTTGAGTATGTAAAAGTATGTCATTCTTACCGTCAACAAGATCCCCCATACTTACCTCTTTGCTCGTCCTCGAGTAAAGGATAAAAGTAAACATAACTATGATATTCTCAAAGTATAAGAGCTAAGATTCTCAAGCATTTTGTCATACAAGTGGATATGGTATTGTTAAACATATTATCATACTGGGGTGGTTGATATGGAATAGTTCTAAGATAATAATTTCTTCTACATCTTTTTAGTACTTGGAGTTTTTTTTAAGTTTTTCAAAAGAAAGCACATAAGTCAACTTACTCCTCATATAGCACTCTAGATCACTCAAAAGGTATATGACTCCTTACCAAGGCATAACATGAGGTTGCCTTTTTGTATCTTCCTACTTCTAAATGGCTTATGTGGAGCTTAGGTAGGGATAAACAATGTAGCATACTTGCATTACTTATATTGTAAAGTCAAAACAAGGATCCAAGGAGAAAAATGTCATAATCCTAGATCAAGATGTGCATGTGTATGGAATATGATAGTGGACTTTATTGTACTCCTTTACTATGTATGATCTCATTAACTTAATGATTGTTTGAGATATGGCTATCTCTTTTTTTTGCTGAGCTTTTGCTCATCATCATTTTTTATAGCCATATCTCTTTTGAAGAATTTGAGAGAGATCATAACATATTTCTGGAGTATTTATTGGATGATAATGGAACAAGTAAATGAAAGGCATGTTTTGTGTACTTCTAGTGTAGAAGCAGCGTTTATATGTGGTGTGTACGTGTTCTTGATCTTTAAACTATGACAAAATTCTCAACAATGGTCACAAGGTTTGACCAAACTCAAAGCAAATACAAGAAGCATATGAGGAAGGTTTTTGATCATGTATAAACATATATGGCTGTGGTAGGAATTTCTCACTATAGAGGAGTAGAGACATTATGGTTTTATGACGTTTTCAAAAATTAATCTCCAAGTACTTTAAATAGACAGGGTATGAATCATGAGCCAAGAACGTATATCACATTGATCAACAACTTAGTCAATATGGTTTCCTATCAAGATATTTTCCCACTAGCATAAGCAAAAGCAAGAATTCATCTTTATGACGCTTTTACCCTCAGACGTCATAGATCATGTCACTTTTCAAATTTTAGTTTCAAATGTGATCTTCTTATTTTTATTTAATATTAAAAGGGAAATAAACTAAGCAATTAATTTCATGAAGAAATTATTTTATTTTATTTTTTATTTTTATTTAAAAGGGAAAATGAGTAAAACAAATAAGAACATAAAGGAAAAAGGGGAGAGACGTGGCAAACCAGACAGGAAGTATGCTGAGGTTGAGTAGATGCTGGTTGGTGGACCCGAGGTCTTTTAGTGAGGTCGGCCGACCTCACTTTGGGCCGTTTGGCCACTTTGGTCTCTGAATTGAGATCTCTTACCTCTGAATATTGTTTTGCTCTGTTAGATCTGCAATTTGGCCTCTAAGGTGCATCAGCCGATGCACAAAAGTGGCCGTTGAGGTCCAATTTTTTCGTGGGACATGTCATGACCGCGTTCATCATGATTCCATGGTTGATCTGGTCAAATGGTATGTTGGGGTGTCGATTGATACCCCTCATACTTGTTTCAGTGCATACTGTGACACAGGACAGAGAGAGATCAAATGCAGGGGTTCTGCTGGGGTAAGATACCAACAAAACCAAGAGTTTCATTTACCATTGATAGCTTAGGCATAAGTTCTTTGATTCATAAGTGATATACTATCAAGCCTAAGTATCTTGTTTCTATGAAGGGCTAAGGTGTGCCAAGGGAGAAAGTAGAGAGAGAAAGTACGGTGGCCTTAGCATAAGGGATGACAAGGATCTTGTCATGCTCTCTTCTATCAGAGGCATGATATAAGTTGTGTTGATGGCTCTAGAGGATGGCTAAGGAGAGGGAGAGGTAAGGATATCCTCTCTCTCAATGGCTTTGGATAAGAGCTTGAGCTTTGCATTAATGATAATGCGAAGATCATTAAAGCTATCTTCATGACCTAGACGCGTCATTCTCTCCTCAAAAACCCTTTCTTCTAAGTTGGTAATGCTCTCTTTAGCAACAACAGATAGGAGCTTTTCCATATCGCTCTTTTGATCTTCTTCTTGGTGGAGCCATGGTGAGGTCAAGGAAGGTGAGAAGGGAAGCAAGAGGAGATGGAATTTCTACTGATGGTAAAGAAGAACAAGGTAAAAGGAAGAAGAAGGAGAGGGATAGGTTAAGAAGAGAGAATCCAACGTCCTTCGCCTCTATTTTCATTTGGATCGTGCCGGAAACAGGATAGGAATGTTGGTCCAGCGCTCAGGAGCAACATGCATGTCTAAAGGGCAAAAACCCCGGTCGGCCGACCTCACTTTGGTGCATTTTGGCTCGACCAAGCCAGGATTCAAGGTCCCACAGGTCAAGTTCTACGATGTCGGTCCCTGAAGCTCCTAGAGGAGGTCGATCGACCTCCTTTTGGGGCCAAATGGGCCCAACTTTTTCGTGGTGAAAGATAAGGCTAGGTATATGCTAACTCTAGGGTCAAACACGAAAAATGAACAAAAATTAAAACATGTAGATTTTAGTTCTTAGTTGGATTAAGAACAATATATCATGTTAATTTCTTGCTCAGGTGATTCATGTTTATGAAAAGATTTGAGACATTGACCATTTACCTTTAAAGGTGTCGCAGCCATAATCTTGTAACATGACGATTCCATGTGTCACGACATTGATGATGACGAATGGTCTTTCTCTTGTGAATCATCGCATTATACTCAGACCCTTTGCTCCATTCATTGCTTCTCTCCTAGAAAGGATTAGTGGACAACACATACCCGAAGGAATGCACAAATATTTTGAAGCAACGGCAATGTTGTCATAGAAATGAAGGGCATCTTCTATGCTATAGAAAAGTTGGCTTTAACATCTTAGCACAGAAAGAGATGTTCCAACATTGTTCACCAATTCTTTGAAATTTAAGCAAGGTTGAGGCAAAGATGTGCAAGACTATCTCAATACTACCACAAACCTTGATTTGTCTCTATGAATGATCTCATGACTTAACCACAAAAATTTTGAAGTTATAATGCATTGGTTAGTCCAAGAGTACAACCAAATTCCATACAAGTATACTTTTGGTTCAATAATCAGACTTGACACCATGTCTAATTTGATTAAGGGAGGCTATTTAACCTAAGCACCATGCTTAATTTAAAGAGCCTATGGGAATACACTCGAGAAGTACTCCAAACCAAAGCATACTTATGACAGAACCAGGAAGCATGAAAGAATAAAGAGAGTCATTTTAAGAAGAGACAAGAGCATGGATGGTGAACCAGATGAGCATTTGCATTTTTTTTGTTTATGTGACTTAGCAAGATGAGCAAGGTATATCAAGAAAGCAAGGTAGAGACAACCAAATAAAATTAAACAATGAAGCATGGCACGAATTTCTTAGAGTAATCCACTCCCCCCATACTTGGATTTTACCACATTTGATAACGAGCAAATCCAAGTCTAGGATGTGGAATTTCCTTTTTAATGTGCTTCATTATTAAAAAAATGTTTGGTTGGACATACCTTGTGTTTTGCTTCATCGTTCTTTTTGTTCAAACCTGAAATGGTTAGTGACAAGAATACCCGAAGGAACACTTTCACAAATATTCCCTTAATCTCTTTTTACAAAGTCATTTTATTTATTTCAGAATTTTGGGAAACTAAAAAGAAATATTTTTTTATTTTGTTTAATATATTTTTTTAACAAGCAAACTTTTAATAGAAAAGAAAAAAGCTCGGGTTATCTCCCGAAAGTGCTTAATTTTAAGACACAAGCTTGTCTTTGGGAAACCTTCAAATGTATCTCATGTTGGTGAAGTGGTTTCCCTTCAACTCCAACATTTTCGAACCTATCCTCAAGACCAAAACCACTACGAGATTTGCAAAATTTATGGTAGACAAACACATCTACAACCAACCTTGCAAAGATTTTAGAAACCAGAAGCATGAAGAGGTTGTAGGTCATGAGTGTAGTGATGGTAGAGGGAATGATTGATTTGGGAGATTTCTTATTTGATCATGGATTTGATTAGAAGATCGGGGAATAGCTTCCATGCTCATTGACATCGTTCTCCCTTTCAAGGAGTGGGTGAGCACTTTCTTTCTCATGACATTTCAAGTCATCCTCAAGGCTTGAATGGGTCATGGCTGTTGGCGAGATTGATATTAGCTCACCCCTTGGATCAATAACTGGTTTGGATTCTAACCCATTGATGAGAGGTCGGGAAGACTAAACGGGTAGATAATCTTCACCTATTCTATGACCAAGCTTCTCATTTCCTATTGTGCTCTCCAAGATTCTCATGATTTGCCTTCTGGTAAAGGTGAGATGAAAGGAAAGTTTAGGAAGGTCAAAGATATGGAAATCTAGGAGGATCTTAAGATCATCAACCACCACAAGAACATCATGAAGGACTCCTAAACAGTCAAGGACTTGACCATTGGGGAGTATAAGGTGTTTTTGTGATTGGGATAGATGATCCTTTGATGGTGTTGGAACATGGAAATGAGGAAGGATGTTGATCTCGAGGCTAGGATCATAGCAAATGTCACCATCAATACCCAACACTTGACAGGATATTCTTCTCACATGAATGGGCATTTTAGTGACTTCCTTTGAGGATTTGGCCTCATCCAACCATTCTTGACTTACAACGGTAGACAGAAGCTCTAACCGTTGATTATGCTCCTCTTGGTCAGATTTATGGCTCTCATGGCTTCCATGCCTCGGTTGTCTTAATGAATCCCCAGAGTCATTAAGTGGGTCATCATAAGACTTGAATGAAGGAACACATGGGGGATCATCAGGATCAAGGATGGGTTTAGAAATGGGTTCGTAGGATAAGTCAGAGGTGGGCATAGAGAAGGAGAGGATAGATTTGGCTTCTAAATACTTTAGTTCTCCTTCTATAAGCTCACTCGACATTCCTTTATTAGGAATCCCAAGCTTTTCCTGATGTGCCATGTGGGGAGTCGAGGCGCAAGATGATGTTGATTTGGGAGGTTTTTGAAGATATCCCTTCATGAGAGGTCTAGAAAGAGGTTTCTTAGAAGGTCTCTTTTGGAAATGATAATTTTGGGCATTCCCAAAACCAGCAAGATCAGATGAGAGGTTAGCCTCGAACTCGAAGGACTGATTTAGGTGTTAGATTTCTTCTTCCTTTGAGATTTGTGGTATTTGTGGTTTAGGATCGATGGCAGAATCTTTGGATAGGAGTGATGGTGATTCGGCTATTGAGATTTCTTTTCTAGGGACTGGTTTTTCTCCTTCTATGGGTCCTTCATCATAAACGTTAGTGTAGGGGGTGTTTTCAAGAATCTTCATGAGAAGACTCTATCCTTCACTAACGGGTAAACACAAGAAGGCTCCCCTAGAAGTTATGTCAAGAAGTTGTGCAGAATCTTTGCTAAGACCGCCATAAAAGTGTTGTAACAATGTTGGCTCGGTTATAGCAAGATCAGGGCCAGATGATACTAGATCTAAAAGACGGGCTCATGCCGCACCTAGAGATTCCTTTTCCTTTTATTTAAAGGATAGGACCTCTATTCGAAGACTAACAACACGAGAGGTGGGGAAGAAAGCTAGGCAAAATTTGTATTGTAACTTTTTCCATTCTCCATTTGCATCATCTATGTGGTGAAGGTACCATCGTTTGGCTATTCCCGTCAAAGAAAACGGAAATAACTTCCACTTAAGGGTACCTCGCCTCATCCCATGGATGTGGACACATGAACACAATTGTTCAAAGTCACGTAGATGAGTGTAGTGATTTTCATTTTCGTCCCCAGAAAAAGATTTATTCTGAACCATCTTTATGAGGCTTGGGTGAAGCTCATAAGGAATGTCCAATATGGCCTGAGATGAACTAGGTAGCTCCAACCTAGCGCCCGTTGGAGCACCATACTCGAAAAGGGGTGTTTGATCCATAGGTATATATGTGGAAGGAAAGGTTTAAATCAAACAAGGATAATGGGACCAAAGGGTTCTAGTTAAAACAGCTACCGTTCCCCAGCAACGGCGCCAGAAAGCTTGTTGACACCAGAAGTGGCAAACGGGAAAAGACCGCAAGCGTACGGCTGTCAAATGTAGCTTTCACCGGGAGTATTCCAGGTATCGTATTTTCCATAGGGAACGAGAAGTAAGTTAACTAGGATTATGGATATGTCCTATGATGAATCAAGGGAGACTATGATAACTGGGTTGAGAGGTTTTATATAGCAAAGATATCTAACAAGGTATAGTTGGTTATATTAGCTTTATCAGCCCTTCTCTTGCAGGAGGCGATGGGATAGATCAGAAAGAGGGCAAAACTCTAACCGGACCGCATCATCATATTGTATTGAGGCCCTACCTTTTAAGAACTTATCTTACACACGGGGTGGAATACGAAGACTAGATAGGGCTATCACTTCCTACTAGCATCCACTGACTTTTCGTGCGATAAGCGGTTTACAAAGACAAGATCTAGTCTAGACACCACGTCTACACTATTCTTACTACAACCCTTGCATAAGATTAAAGCACTCTACTTAAAGTAAAGCGATGAACAAGCGCGAAAAAATGTATAACAGCTATGCCAGAAGTAGAATATCAAATACTATAAAGAACTCGGATGTATCACTTACAAGTGCTGAACTTACAAGAGAATTGCATCCGCTGAGGCGCAGCTCAGAGAAGATGCCAGACAGGCCCGGCTCTCCTCCAGACTCTCCTCACTCTCCTCCAACTAGCATAGCACTACTGCAGAGCTATGCTAAGCTAAGTAGTTTCTCCAATGAGGCATGAGTGAGAGTGAAGGCCTACGGGGGGATTTATAGCTAGAGGTAGAGTAGGGGCTACTCCGGTGCCACGTCAGCAATCCGCGCCACCTCCATCAACCACCGTAGGATCAAACTGTCCTTGCAACCGTCTTTAATCAAGGGTAGAGATCAAGTTGATGCATGACGACATGCAGGAAGGCGGTGGAGAGCTCAGGGAGGAATTTGGGCACATGAGGGAGGTCGGCCGACCTGCCTATGGCAGGTGGAACCTGCCTCTTCCTTCTAGAAGTTGACCCACCACTCAGGGGGTCTATGGGTGGCCTCTGGGCCCACACATGAGGTCGGTCGAACCCAAGTTGTGGCCTGTGGCCTCCATCTTTCGTGTGGAGCATGGCCCACTTTTCATTAGCACCTTGGCAAAGTTTGGTATTTTTTCGAGATAGTTTGTGGGCCCATGTATCCTCGTGCTTTGATCTAGAGTCGTTGAGAAGAAGCACAGAGAAGATCCAAGGGTGAATCTTCACTCTAGGAGGTCTCTTATGGATCATGGACTCATGGGAGGACTTGGTGGTCCCTTAGTGGGGTCGGCCGACCCCCCTAAGTGGGCCCACAGGCTCCCAAGTGTCCCTATTTGTTGTTACCTGCATAAAACATACTCAAGGTACATGTGGAACCAGTTATCGATAAAATATGCTCTAGTTATGTTATTATACTCTTGAATCCAAGGTTGTTGATGGTATTTTGAGTATGTAAAAGTATGTCATTCTTACCGTCAACAACCTACCAAAGGCGTGGGCAGAAAGTAAAATGAAAATTGAAATCAAATTTCATTGCAACAATATTCTTACTGTTTGAAGATAGGCCAAAAAATAGAATGCCTCTGACCTACCAAAGGCATGGGCACAAAGTGGAATGAAAATTGAAATCCAATTTTAGTGGAACAATATTCTTGCTTCTGTAATTTATAAGATATTATTTATTTGGGCAATACGTAGGAAACGTACACAAGCAGATATAGTTGATCTCATCCTTTTGGTGATAAAATAATTTGTTGTTCTTTGCTGAAAGTGCCATATGACATTTACAGTACCAAAAAAATAAACTATTGCCCAAATTAGTCATAAAAGATTTTTTTTGTTTGGGCAATATAAGTCCCATCTAGAACATACACAATAGGCATATAGCTCGTCGCTTTTTGGTGATAAATTGATTCATTAAACTGATGAATATCGCCAACTAAAATATACACATTAGGCACAACCATCTAAAATAATTGATTCATTAAACTGATGAATATCGCCAACTAAAATATACACATTAGGCACAACCATCTAAAATTGAGGTAGCTTATGATACACAGCATCTCTATTCATGATGCAAAGGAAGTACAATTTCTTAAAAGTTAGCTGTACTTTCAGCATGATGATACGTTAGTTCAGATTTTTTTTAATTTTCCTTATGTTCAGGTTAGTCTCCAATCTCTGCAAAAAAACAATCATTATGCTTACAATCATTCCTGCTACATACTTTTAATGCACATATTGCATCCTTAATTTTTTAAATTTGTGATTCTAAGGTTTACACAATTGACAATTTGTTATCTAGCTTTGGAACACATGCATGGTTTATTTTATGTTTCTTTTCTTTTAGTTGGGCTGTGACAAAGTACACGAATTTGATTTTACATGATAAGCACTGATTGCATTTTTATTATTTTGCAGACTACCATCTACATACATGGATGACTGCCATCTATATATGTTTTTGTGACGTGGTTCAACATGACAGGATCATAAGATATCCCTCATGCACTAATAAATTGGAGGTCGGAGAAGGCATCTAGCACTGTTCATCGATTTGAAATTTTTTATTTTTTATTTTATTTTTATTTTTTATTTTTTATTTTTAGTTTTTTATTATAATTTTGAAATTTCATATCTAATTTTTAATTTTATTTTATTTTTAGTTCCAAAGCAAGCGATAAAGAGCTTTTAGTATTTCTGTTTTTAATCTTTTGTTTTATACATGTACGATCCTATGCATCGGAGAGCATGTAATATGGTAGTCTATATCAATTATAGCAATAAAAATATTTATTTTTCTTTTTTAGATACGTAGGAGGACTGTATATCATTGCATTAAGATAGGAAAAAAGGCTAAAGATAGTCAAAGAAGAGCACACACCCCCAATGGGGTAAAAGCTATCACACCAGACGCCTGATCCAACATAGCACGACCGAAAAACCACTAGCCCTAAACAAAATGTCTAGCAGCCACTAGACCTTTTAGACCTTTGGCACCTACCAACATCCAGTGATCGGCCTCATCCTGAGCAAGGAGAAGCGCTCGATCCAACCTGGGCGAGGCACCATTAAACACTATGTCGTTCCGTTCCTTCCAAAGAATCCAAGCACCCAACATAACTAGAGAATTAAACCCATGCCTAACATCCTTGTTGAGAGCATTGCTGATCTGTTGCCACCAATCAGAAAAACCTGCACCATTTGGTTGAGGTGCAATATCTGGTAAACCAAAACGATGTAGCAGCTGGTACCAAAACTGTCGCGAGAAAACACATGAGCAAAGAAGGTGCTGGATTGTTTCATCTTCCAGGTCGCAAAAAGGCAACTCTCCGGATGGGGCACAAGGTGCTGGATTGTTTCATCTTCCAGGTCGCAAAAAGGCAACTCTCCGGATGGGGCAGACCACGTCGAGCGAGTCTATCAGCCGTCCAACACCGGTTATGCGCAACAAGCCAGAGAAAAAATGTACACTTTCTGGGAGCCCAATTCTTACAGATTAATTTGCTTGGCTCAAAAAGGACTGCCCCAATAAAGAAAGCTTCATATGTTGATTTGGTTGAGAAATCACCTGAAGCCTCAAATTTCCATTTGTGAACATCCTCAACCTCAGGTTGGAGGACAACCTCCTTCTATCTATGTCAGTATAACTTTATATTGAACTGTTAAAATTATTTTTTCTATTTTTTTAGTTCATACCTCTCAAAAACTTTTATTATTTTTTAGTTTCAAATTTATTTAAGCTTTTTAATTCTCTTCTTTTTCTCATTTATTTTTATTCTTTTGTTTTATACGAGCAACAATCACACACCGTAAAGTGTGTAGTATGGTGATTCATATCAATCATGACAATAAAGAGTTTTTAATATTTCTACCAGACCCGTGCATCTTTATATTGGGTTGTTATTGGACCATAACAACAATTTTGAGTACTTATCCATGCTATTGTACATATATTTTTCAGCAATAAAAAACATGTAGTCTTTCTATCAGGCAAGTATAACTTTATATTGAACTGTTAGAGTCATTTTTTTTACCTTTTTTAGTTCCTACTTCGCAAAAACTTTTATTATTTTTAGTTTTAAATTTATTTAAGCTTTTTAATTCTCTTCTTTTTCTTATTTATTTTTTTAATCTTTTGTTTTATACGAGCAACGATCACATGTCGTAAAGTATGTAGTATGGTGATTCATATCAATCATGACAATAAAGAGTTTGTAATATTTCTACCAGACCCGTGCATCTTTATATTGGGCTGTTATTAGACCATAACAACAATTTTGAGTACTTATCCATTCTATTGTACATATATTGTTTCAGTATATAAAAAACTTATTTGCTTTATCGCTTGCAACAAATATTTAGCAAGAACCGGCGCAGCGAAGCGTGCCCATTTGTGCTAGTACACCTCATGAATTATAGAATTGTTGGCCAAGTACCACCAGACCTACCTTACGACAGTTTGTCTCTGCATGTACTTCATCCTTCGTTGGCGATATATATTCGGTTTATACGTTTAAAAGGGACCTAAATATTTAAGGTTTTTTAGCTGCAATAAAGAATCTTATTGATCCACCCATGTTTTAACTGACATGATGTTGATGTACTGCAGTTATTATTATTTTAAATAGCTCATCTTTAGAAGCATTCTTTTCTCGGGTGCATGGTCAGAGCATGCTTGCTGAAAAAACAGATCAGTCCTATTTCAGTTCCAAGGCTGCCTACATCAAGGTACTAATTTGATCATTGTTAGTTTCATGGCTGCATGGTTTGCAAATCAGGATTTCGGCAACCATATCATTATTATTCTCAGCAGCAGTGGTCTCTTTAGTTTCTTGTCAGGTTTAGTAGGTTCTTGTCAAATGTTTACTACGTACCTCTTCCAGTGCCATATTCAACTCCCTAATTAGCTGCATATCTGGACAACACTATAGCCTTCTCAGCTAGAATGATCATATAATATTTTAGATTTAACTTATATGTACAGACTAAGTATATATTTTGATGCTTTATGAATGGAGATGCCATTTTTATTGAAATCGAAAGTAATACCTATGATGCTTTTAATTGTGTTTTTTTTTGTCTACTCGCTTAGATTTCAAGTTTCTTTTTCATGGCATTATTTTAACCGCCTATTCTTTCGCTAAAATCTTGAACACTTGCGTTCGAGATGTGTGCTGTAAAAATCCCACATATGTTTAACTCTTTACCATATTAATTGGAGATATGTATCGTATTAATTGGAGATATGTGCTACAAGAGTTCCTTGTATGCTTAACTCTTTGCCATTTGCATTGGAGATGTGTTTCACAAAAAACACATCTGATTACTATTTCTGAATCAAGGTAGAATTCCCACCTAAGAGTGTCAACAACTAGGGAAATCAAGTTCATGATTTTGGTCTATAAGTTGTTACATAGTTATAATTGAGTTATTGTATTGAGATTAAAAGAGCTCCATTTTCTATTGTTGTTGCTCTTTTGGTTGAGAATATCTTTTAAAAGAGTCTGGTTCACTAACATGGTTCATTCTATTGTGCATGACAAATCATCTCCCCATGGTGTTGGTGGGATAGTTATATATCATAGGGAATGCTAATAACCAAACTCAGATAAATGCTTCATATTTTGGTCTCACATTCAAATTTATTGCCTTCATACTACTTGCAGGCACTAGGAGGACAGTAACTTGGAAAGACCTACGACATCACCTGGAACCACAGGAACCTAATTTCGAGAATGTGTCCACTCCTCCAATGCTACAACTCCACATATGCCTTTCCTATTAGATAACAAACAGGATTAGCTGACACTTCTTCAAATTTAAAGTATAGGATGGTGTTTAATGATCGTTACTCCATAAATAAGCTGAGCGGCTACATAGAGGACCGAAAGGTTATTGCTGTCAGTCATTTGTAGACTTCTCGCTTCTGATGTGGATTGCATGACTTGCTACATGTGTATAAGACATGTAATGTACCCATAGTTCAATCCTATGTTTGTGTTGTGACATGTCTGCTACTCCCCCATTCCACATTGTAACTGGTCTTTGACTTTTGTAGGTTTATATATTTTTCCCAATATATCTAAAGTTTCTTATAAATTAACTGTAGCAAGATTAACAAAGATTCATTTGCTTTTCTTTCCCCATATAATTTGCTTCGAATTAACTTCCACTTAAGTTACTTGCACACAGATATAAAAGAAGAACATAGTTTCAATTTATGATAGGGTGAGCATTTTATAAAGACTACTTCATGCTTCGGACCCTTTGCAAATTTGAATGTTGCAACCAAAGAAAATATTTGTAATATTCACATGATCAGCATGTATTTATGTATTTTATTGCTTCATATTTTCGTGCTCAATTTTTTTTATTGCCTACATATCTCCGCGATGGCGCAGGCCCCTTTACTAGTATTAAGCAACTCCAACAGTTTGACAATTTTGGTTTGGCAAAACATGGAATTTGCCAACTCTGAAATAGATATGCCAAAGCAAAAAATATGCAATCTCCAACAGTTCCCCATAATAACTTGGCAAAAATGGAAATTATAGACCAGTGGACTCGGTCGTTATTTTTTCGCCGCATTTTCCTGTTCCGCCGTGAAAAAAAAGGAAGAAAAAAAAGGCCGCAGCCCGTGTTCCACCGTGAAAAAAGGAAGAAAAAAAATGCCTTCGCCCGTGTTCCATCGTGAAAAAGAGTGGACCCGGTCGTTATTTTTTTCGCCGTATTTTCCTGTTCCCCTGTAAAAAAGGAAGAAAAAAAGGCCGTAGCTCGTGTTCCACCGTGAAAAAAAAATCCTGTTCCACCGTGAAAAAAAAGAAGAAAAAAATGCCTCCACCCGTACCGTGAAAAAAAAGGAAAGAAAAAAAGGCACGAGCGTACCGGGTCATCGAGGCTTTGCCTCGCCCTTTTCATGGTCGTCAAATTGCCAAGTGCGGGCTCCTATTTGCAACTTTGACAAAAATGTCAAACCCAAATGTTAAATTATTGGTCAGCAGTTTTTTAGTTTTTTTTGATAAAATTAAATATATCAAATCTAAATAACAAACTGTTGGAGTTGCTCCATATTGTCATCAATATATTCAGGGAGGCTCCTCATACGCCCGCGATGGCGCAGGCCCCTTTACTATTAGTATTATATTATAAATATAATTGTCAACAATATATTCAGTGAGGCTAGCAAACTCAGTACCAAATACTGAAATCTCTCCTCCTGCTCTGTCACTTTACCCACTCCGCAGCTGCACGGGCATCCACACAGTTTATCCAACGCCTCCGGGACCTCAGCAATCTCCCCACCTGCCGCCGCCGCCGCCGCCGCTGCCGCCGCATCAAGCTAGAACTAGGAACCCGTCCTCAAGAATCTCAAGAAGACAAGGACACCGTCGAGTCGCCGCCAGCCGCCTCCATGGGGTGCGGGCAGTCAAAGATCGATCAAGAGGAGGCGGTATGTCGGTGCCGGGAGCGGAAGCGGCTGATGGCCGACGCCGTGGTCTCGCGGAACGGTGTTGCTGCCGCCCACACTGGCTACACCGTTCGCCTTAAGAGCACCGGCGGTGCGCTATCAGATTTCGCCCAAGGCGAGGCGCCCGACCCTAGCCTGGTGTCCTCCCATACCCACCACGTTCCCTCTGTGGCGGCGGCATCTGTCTCGACTCCGCCAGGCCCTTCCGCAGCTTCCGTCACCAGCCCCTCCCCGCCGCCGCCGCCATTCGCCGACTTCTCTCATTCTAGCCTCCAAAGGTCCTCCTCCACCCCCAACATTCCTATGCCGGAGCCGAGGGCCGCCGCCAAAAACGGCCCTCCTGCCGATGCTCCTATCCGAGAGGAGGATGAGGATGAGGATGAGGACGGGGAGGAAGAGGATGGGCATATCAAGACCGACATCGACACCGACGACGACAGTGACGAAGACGGCGATCACCATGAGCATGACGATGTTAATGTGGACGACATGGTGCATGGACAGCAATCAAAGCGGATTTTGACGAGTAGTGTGGGATCTTCTCCAGTAACACCACCTCCGCCTCCAAGGCTGAACCAGACCCCACCAATGTCTGCCACCTCAACGCCACCGCCCCCGGTGCTGGAGTCACAGATGGCTACCTGGGATTACTTCTTTGGTCCAACTCCCACCCCACCACCCACCCTAGAGCAGCCTGCTGCTGATACTTTGTGGATTGATAGGCGTGATAATGAGCCAGTGGCTGAGGTGAAGGCACCTGTGGCAAAACCAGTTGTTAGTGAGCCAGCTGCTACTGAGGAAAGGCCACCACAGATGGCCGCAGAGAAGGAGAAAACAATTGAGGAGATGGTAGCTAATCTACCACCATCGAAACCTATTGTAAGGAAACCACCCAAAGCACCTGGCCCACCAGCAGCAGCACACTACCAGCATGCCTCATCAATGGGTGCAGTTGAAACTCGGAAGGGGAAGGTAATGGTGGCATCAGGAACTGCCAGTTTGCTACATATTGTTACACAGCTTGATGATCACTTCCTTAGAGCTTCAGAGAGTGCACATGATGTGTCAAAAAAACTGGAGGCCACCCGAATGCATTATCACTCCAACCATGCTGACAGCCGAGGCAAGTATTGGTGCTACACTGCTACTCAATTTGCTTCCTAATGTTTATGTGATGCAGCACACCTATTGAGTTCAAAAAATCTAGCATGTGTCCTTTTTGGAATCACAAAATGTGGAGTTCAGAATTCTGACCTTCAGTTTGCAATGTGACAAGCATGAGATATCTTATAGCTTTAGTAATAGGCTTATTTTGTAGCAGTAGCACCTTGAAACATTATTTTATATATAGGCTTATTTATCTAAATTTTAGAATGCCTGGTTGTATTGCAAGTTTACTAAGGACATCACTTTTGTATTTTTGCCCAAGATCATTACTTTTATTGAAGGTTTATTGCATGATTCTTGATGCGAATACAAAATTTGGCTGAAGATTTTATTCTGTAACCCAGTTGATGGCTTAGAAAATTGTTTTAGAAGTTTACTGTTTGTATAGCCACCTCAGTGAACAGATTACTTTGTCCTATGTTGTCGTATCCTTAGACATTGAAGTAATGAGTGCAAACAGAAAGCTATGGTGGTCATCAAATCAATCGCAATTAATGCTTTAAAATTGTTTCAACACATGCACTCATTTGAAGTGGAAACACTCAGTTTGGTCTAATATTTTTATTCCATACTTATGCTTTGCGGGAGTGTCCTCATGTTTCATTTATATTTACTTTATTCTTTATAGGTGGTTTTATACCATACACGCATCGCATAATGGTTTCAATAAAAAAAATTCTTTTTTGCCTGTTAATGTGTTTGATCCAAGGTTTATGATTAGGTGAGATAAAGAAAGGTTTATGATTAGGTCATTGAGCAGCATAATGAAGGCAAAAAAAAAGTAATTTGCGAGTAAACTAGTCATTATTAGTACTATTTTATTACTGACATTCCCTACTTTGTATTCCTTTGCTATGGACACAAATTTTAGTAACATATCAATGATGTAAGTTTCTTCAATTTTATTATGAGTGTTGTGGCAAGTGTGGAGCCGGCCTAGGGGCCCACGCCGTACTGTAGGCGTGGACACATGTGAACATTACTGGTTCAGATTAGATTAGATTGGATTGGTTTGTTAGGAAAGAGATAAGTTAGATTGTCATACGCCTAATGTATGGGCCGGGTGAGGCCCAAAGGAGAGCAGGAACCGGCCCATGCCGGCTTCACCGTGCCCCCTAGGGGGGATTGCGCGCACAGCAGGGGCCGCGCCCCTCGCGCGAAGGGAGGCCGCGCCCTCTCCTTCTCCCGTACGGTTTCCCCTCTCCCAAGTCGGTTGCCATATTAGAATAAAGGAAGTATTATTTAGAATAAGAATAGGATTAGTTTGTTAGGAAAGGATTGAGATATTAGGTAAGAGGATCAAATCTATAAGGATACCTCTAGTAAGTTGCTTGGAATACAAGTCCACTAGGGACTATAAATATAGGGGAGATGTAATGTAATCAATTGAGATCAAGAAAGAACAGAGCTTTGCTCTTCCTCTACTCCTCCCTGCGCCCTCCCTCTCTCTGCCTGCATAGCCATGATCCGGACCAAGGGGGAGGCTGGCACGTTCAACATCGTCGAGACGGTGCGCCACGTACGCATCGTCATGTGCGATGTCTGCACGCTACGCAACATGGACGACGCCGTGCCCTACAACTCATCATGCAGACCCCTCAGCCATCGCCACAGCTCGAGGACGAGCTGTCTTGGAGGGGTGGAGTAGTGTTATGGCAAGTGTGGAGCCAGCCTAGGGGCCCACGTGGTACTATAGCACATGTACAGTACCGCGTGAACAATACTGGTTCAGATTAGCTTAGATTAGATTGGATTGGTTTGGTAGGAAAGAGATAAGTTAGATTGATTCGGTTAGGATATTACTTAAGGGTCAAGTAAGTTATCGTTGTCTCTATAAAAGAGACCATCATGTATCAATTAGAGTCAAGCAAGAAGAAACCCTAAGATAGTCCCTGAGGAAGGGTGGCTATCCGGGGTCTCTCTGCTAATCCATCTATCTCTAGCCATTTCATATTAATTAGCCAGCTGCATAAATGCACAGCAATTTTGGTAAATGTTACAGAGCTCAGATATATTGGTTACTGGGACAAAATATTTGGTCTTTGGCCCAAACATCGCATATAATTACATTAATGTGATAAGAAGGTACGATCAGCACGTACAACGCCCATTTCATCTCTGGCTGCCACCAGCTGCCCCAATGATTTGAAATTGGACATTTTTGTTGATTACATGACAAAATCACATCTGAAAACTTGTTGCTAAGACGTCATTATTTTTTTGCACAGCTCGAGCTCCGTGATCCAGATTGGATATGTAGTATGTAGATTAAATTAAAGTGATGTCCAAACTATAAACAAAATGAATCATCTAAACACCTTAACGTATCTCCAGCTCCAGATCCAGGATTTCTTGGAGCTACAAAAATCAAGCTGGAGCTCCGCCAAACGGGCTCAATTGTGAAAATAATAATAAAAATATGTTTTGTACTCTCAAACTTTTTAATTCACTATGTGCTGCCAAGTTGGATTTTAATCTTGTCATGTCATATTGCCATTTTTCTAATAATTATGTGGCTGCTGCCATAACCTGTACCATTAAGAATCAATTATCCTAATCACAATGGAACATGTTGAAGAAGTTCGTATTCCATGCAGCTTCTGTTTTTGCCATTTCTTGTTCTCCAATTTTGATCGAGGTTTACTTTTCTATTACTGAACTTCCAATTTACTTCTTTCTAATGCATGTACAGTGTCATGTTTCCTAATGATTTCTCTTAATGTTTTTAGGACATATCGACCACTCTACAAAAATTATGCATGTTATCACATGGAATCGCTCCTTCAAGAACTTACCTGACCATGAGGACCTGAACGATAATTTTGATAGTGGTGATAGATTTGAAACTCATGCTGCAGTTCTAGATAGAATGCTTGCTTGGGAGAAAAAACTGTATGACGAAGTGAAGGTAATATATATTCAATTAATTTGTTCAACATTTTTATTAGTTCTGATGCTATTACTTTTAAAATTGTTTCTTCCTGTTACCTTTTTGTTTTATATGTAAGAACTGTACACTGGAACACTTCTGTAATTGTGGGTACATTCATTTCATTTTCATTATTCAAAAAGCATGTTGTCAATGGTGATCCTTTAATGCAATTACTCATATTAACGGACATCTCTTTATTTACACCCCAACTGTTAGTTTAATCTTGAACTTTGGTAGCATAAACTAATTGTTTCTGTAATAGGGCTGTTGCAGCTCATATTTAACTATTTAAGTATTGCCTAGCATTGCACATTGTATGTGTCTGGTTTTCTCAAGAAACTCAGCTAGTGTGTTGCAGGGTTGTTGACGATTATCATTCAAATTGCAATTACTTCAAATCCTATCATAAGGGGTACATCCCGAGTGAGAAGCCATCTGACAACTTAAGCATAGTGTAAAGAACTTCCTAATACATACTTTTGGCCTGTTGTTCTTTTACTATCAATTAATATGCAAACATGTTAGCAATGTCTCTTCTGTGCTTTTTACTATGTTTTGTCCAATTTCTAACCATCTTTTTTTTTTTCTGTTTTACCTCTGCGTATGTCAAATTAGGCTGGGGAGCTTATGAAAATCGATTACCAAAAGAAGGTATCTCTATTGCAGAAGCAGAAGAAACGGGGTGTTAACTTGAAACCCTGGAGAAGACAAAAGCTGCTGTTAGCCACTTGCACACAAGGTACATCGTAGACATGCAATCCATGGATTCAACAGTTTCAGAAATAAATCGGCTTCGGGATAGACAGTTATTGCCAAAGTTAGTGGATCTTGTTGATGGGTGAGTATTCTTTTGCAGCAATTGATTGTCTTCTAATTTTAATTGTAGCATACCTTGTGTACATTTCGTTCAATTGTAATGGATTGTTTCTGTTACCTTGTTTATTGTTCCTTCACATGGGTTTGCTATGAGTTCTAGAATATTAGCCTATTAATCACTGTTACTAACCTTTGGTAATTGAGAAGATAATTACTCCATTAGTGGAGATAACTATATATAGAGACCCTTATGGGCCAATAACAGATGGGCCTTCTGCCTTCATATACTTAACACCCTCCTTCAAACTCAAGGTGGAAATGGAGGATCTGAAGCATTGAGTTTGATCAAGTGAAGCCGATGTTGCTCTCGAGTCTGCGCTTTAGTGAAAAAATCAGCCAACTGCAGCTCAGAAGGCACATATTGAAGAGCAATGGTTTTCTAATGACAATGAGACCGAGTAAAGAAAGCATCGACACCAATATGCTTAGTAAGTTCATGCTTCACAGGATCATTGACAATTTGTATAGCTCCTGTATTGTCACAGAGAAGAGGTGTGGCTACATCACAAGAAATCCCAAAATCAGCCAACAACCATCGAAGCCATACAATCTCTGAAGTAGTAGTGGCAAGTGCTCGAAGTTCTGCCTCTGTACTAGAGCGCGATACAGCTGACTTCCATGCAATAGGAGAAGAGCCAAGAAGAATACAATATCCTGTGATCGAACGTCGATCCGTTGGATCACTCGCCCAAGTGGCGTCTGAGTAAGCATGTCCCCCTTAAGTATCGCAGCACACGCAGTAAATGTCCAAAGTGAACGGAAGTAGGAGCACATACAAACTGGCTCAAAATATGGACTGCATGAGCAATATCGGGTCTGGTAACAGTGAGATAAACTAGGCTGCCCACAATGTGTCTATATCGAGAAGGATCTGCAAGAGGTATACCATCAGTAGGTCGAAGCTGCAAGTGAAGATCCATGGGTGTGGCAGCCGTCCGATTGTCTGTGATACCAGAACGAGTAATAAGATCTTGTATGTACTTGGTCTGAGAAATGTAGTATCCATTCACATACTGCTTAACCTCAATGCCTAAGAAATAGCTTAGAGAACCTAAATCAGACATTTGAAAGTGTTCCCCAAGCTGCTGTTTTACAAGAGAGATGTGTTCCACATCATCACCTGTAATCAACATATAGAAGAAGTAAAGTACGGCCACGTGGTGAGAGATGAATAAATAGAGCAGGATCATGACTACTAGGTGTGAAACCAGCATCCTTTATCACAGATACAAAACGGTCAAACCAAGCACGAGGAGCCTGTTTAAGACCATATAAAGCACGGCGAAGCCGACAAACATAACCTGAAGGAGCAGCAACCCCTGGAGGTGGATGCATATAACCTTCTTCATTCAAATCACCATGAAGGAAAGCGTTTTTAACATCCATCTGAGGTATGGTCCAAGAAGATGAAGCAGCTACTGCAAGTAAAGTACGAACAGTGGTCATGTGAGCAACAGGAGCAAATGTCTCTTCATAATCCAATCCTGGAGTCTGCTGAAATCCTCGTGCAACAAGACGAGCTTTATATCTTTCAATAGAACCATCTGATTTGGTCTTAATCTTGAAAACCCACTTACTAGTGATCGGTACAACATGTGAAGGTAATGGAACTAGCTCCCAGGTGCACTGATGATCAAGAGCAGCAAGTTCCTCGGACATAGCAAGTTGCCATTCTGGAATAATAGAAGCTTCCTGGTAAGTAGATGGTTCATCAACAACAACATTCACACGTGGAAATCCCAACTTATCAGGAGGCTCAATAGTAGCTCGACTCCGTATATTATATCGTGGATGAACCTGTGTCTCATCAGAAATATCACATGACTCATTTAAATTAGTAGGATCAGCAACATCGGGAGCATCAGGACTGGCCGAGGGAGAAGGAATAGGATGTTTAGGACGACGAGTGTAGATCTTTGTAATTGGTGGGTGGCGTGGTGGATATGCAAGAAGGTTGAGTGGCTGATTATCAACGGGAGGAGGTGAGTCAAGGCTGTCTAATGTAACATGAATGAGTGGGTGTGGAGGTGCATCTTCATTGATTGAAATAGGAGGAAGGCTCATAAAGGATGTGGACTCTGTAGGAGCATATGAAGACTTTGTAGAAGAGTTATAAAAGAAAGGACGATCCTCAACAAAGGTGACATCACGGGAAATACGAATGCGGCGAGAAGAAGGATCATAACAACGATAACCCTTGTGCTCAGGACTATATCCTAGGAAAACACACTCAACCGACTGAGCAGTCAACTTTGTTCGCTCACGAGGGGCAAGCAAAACATAGCATAGACATCCAAAAACTCGAAGATGATCATAGCGAGCAGGAGTCCCAAAAAGAACTTCACCAGGACACTTGCTAGCCAATTTGGATGATGGTTGTCTATTAATAAGATACACAGACGTCGAAACAGCCTCACCCCAAAAATGTGAAGGAACAAAAGAAGCAATCAAAAGTGTACGAGCTGTTTCTATTAGATGACGGTGTTTGTGTTCAACAACCCCGTTCTGTGCATGAGCACCAGGACACGAAAGTTGAGCAAAAGTACCCTCAGAGTCCAGACGGACGAAAGGAAGTGGATAAATACTCCCCACCAGAATCAGAACGAAAAACTCGAATCGGGCAAGAAAACTGAGTGTGAACCATGCGTGTAAAAGTTTGGTAAATAGAGCACAATTGAGACCGATGTTTCATGAAGTAAATCCAGGTATATCGAGAATAATCATCAATAAAAATAACATAATATTTATGACCACCCTTTGTAGCAAAAGGTGCAGGGCCCCATACATCAGAATGAATAAGATCAAAAGGTTTAGTAGCATGAGAAGCACTACTAGAATATGGAAGTTGTATCTGTTTCCCAAGGTTACAACCTTTACAATGAAAACTAGACTCGATAGATGTGGGACCTAAACAACCTTAATTTATTAAAGTAGATAAACGAGACCCACACAAATGACCAAGACGATGATGCCACTTGACAAAGGACGAGGTGGATGGTGATGAAGCGACTGATGACACATGAGCGGAGATGTGAGGAAGACGCAAGGTGTCGAGAACGTAGAGGCTAGGTGAGCCGCTACGGCGATGGCCAGTCCCAAGTACAGTCCCGGTTCGACGACCCTGAATAAAACAAGATGAGTCATCAAATCCAACAAAACAGTTATGGTCAGCAAGTTGACCAACAGAAAGAAGGTTCATAGACAACTGAGGTACAAAGGAGACATCAGGCACAGAGAAATAAGAATTTGAAAGAAAACCCTGGTGAGTGATATGACAGGATGTACCATCAGTCGTCTGAACAGAGATCATCAGCAACAGGCTTGCAGGCAACAAGTTGGGACTGATCTGATGTCACATGGAAAGAAGTCCCGGAATCAAGCACCCATGACGAAGATGAAGAACCAGCAGCAGCAGCAGCAACTGACACAGATCCTCTTGGGGTGGAAACTGGACCACGACCCCTAGTAGTGCGAGCAGCGCGACGGGCACGGAATTCAGCCAATTTCTCAGGATGCTGCAAGATACAATTATCTGGGGTATGACCGGTCTTGCCACAATGCGGACAAGTCTCCTGAGTGGCACCCTTTGGTGTACTAAACTTCTGAGAAGCAGCCAACACACTATGTGACACAGGCATGGAAGATGTCATAGACCGAAGGCGTGTCTCTTCAGCAAGCAAATCTGACAGGGCCTTTGTCATGGTTAGAGTGGAAGAATCATGAAGCAACTGAGTACGTATGGAATCAAATTCAGCTCTTACACCCATGACGAAACGATAAGTGAGAAATTTTTCAATAAACTTGTGGGCTGGACAATCACCAGTTGTACATGCAGGCACCATAGATGTCAAGGATGCCATCAGACAACCAAAAGCTGAGTAGTACTCATCAATAGACATGTCTTGCTGCTCAATAACATGAGTTTGCTGCATAAGAGTGTGCAAAAGAGCACCACTGTCCTGAACATAGCGTTCCTTCAACAGTGACCAAATAGCCTTGGTTGTTTTACACTTGGACAGACTCATAATCATAGATTGCGTAGTACTGTTGACCATGGCAGCCATACACTTGCCATCATTAATCTGCCAAGTTTTCACAGCAGCAGCATTACTCTGATCTTGCAGAAGCGCAGGAGGATCCTCGGTGAGATGAAAGAGGAGGCCATGACCCCTTAAAGCAGTTTCAACACAAAATGCCCACTTAGGGTAATTTTGACCATCAAGAGTAATATTGACAACAATAGCGTTGATCTGAGACATGACTGAAAAAGAATTCCAACTGAAAAACCCTTCTAGCAGATCAACAGGGAGAAAGATGTTACCACCGTGCTAGGAGCAGGACTACAGAAACACCACGGACAGAACTGCAGGAACACCTGACAGGCAGCCCAAGGAGTAGACAGGAACACCTGACAGGCGGCCCAAGGAGCAGACAACTGTGCGCACAGGCACAAGTGCTGGCGGACGGCCGCGCAGGATGAAAGAGGAGGCCCGCGCGTGAGGAAGAAGCTAAGCCGCACATGTGAAGAGGCGAGCCGCGCGCGTGAAGAAGTCGCGGATGAAGTCGCCGACGGCCCGCGCGGATGAAGGCGCGCGCGAAGAAGTCACGCGGCGCGCGGATGAAGCCGCCGACGGGCCCGAAAAAAATGGATCCGAGGGTGATTAGGGATTAGATTAGCCCTAATTCGACCCCTAAACCTCGCTTTGGTACCATGTTACTAACCTTTGGTAATTGAGAAGATAATTACTCCATTAGTGGAGATAACTATATATAGAGACCCTTATGGGCCAATAACAGATGGGCCTTCGGCCTTCATATACTTAACAATCACATGGTGTAATTTATTGAACAGCACAGAAAAAAGGGTACAACAAACAGTGTAAGACATAAGAGTAATCCATTGATTCATGATTTAAGTTACAGAAAAACAATGCTGCTTCATGTGCCCTGTTGTAGACATTGATTGTTTCTAAGGTGCCACCTATGTTCCTTTTTACTTTCTATAGAATTAGGGAAATCACCTCTCACCCTTTTGGGGAGGGGTGCCTTTCATTTATATATAAAGATATACAATATTGGAGTACAAGTCAAGTTAGACTACAACTCTACCCTAATACTCACTTGCAGTCGAAGCTGGAGGATTGCAGACACTGGACCTAAAGTCAGTGAACAACTGTACAAGTAGTCATTTTGTCGTAATGTCCACAAACTGGTGGGAGGATGGGACGTGGAGGACATGAGCTTGTCCTAGAGCAACGTTCTTGCAGACGAAGTGGATATCATTCTTGATGTGCTTCGGGCGACAATGATGAACGGGATTGCCAGTCATATAGACAGCACTGATTGCAGTAGACGACCATTGCGGAAGCAATCGAATGTGAGCTCATGCTTCAGTTGGCGTTGGACAACGCTCAACAATGGCGTGGGCGACATCACGGTGGTTGACCTCCGCACTAGTACGGGACACAGTGGTCTGTCTTTTGGAGGACCGGGAGACCAAATTATCACCAAGGAAGACGTGTGGAGCGCAGGGAATCTGGAAAACCTGACCAGTCTGCATCAGAGTATGCTGTCAAAGACTAGATAGGACCAGCGCTGATGTGAAGGCCAGTGCCGAGGTTGCCCTTCAGGTAGCGAAGAATGCGCCTGACCAGCATAAGGTGGGGCTCATGTGGATCATGCATAAACAGGCACACTTGCACAACAAGATATGCCAAATCCAGACGGCTGAACATCAGATACTGAAGTGCACTAGCAAGACTCTGATCGTTGGATCAACACCGAGTGCGCCATCTGCAGCAGCAAGCTTGGCACTTTCCACTGAGGTCACCGTAGAGTGACAGTTAGCCATACCTGCTCACTGAAGGTCAACATACTGTCGCAGTGACAGAAACAGGCCATCGGGTGAACGCTTGACAGATGCCCAGGAAGTGATGAAGATGGCCAATATCTGTAATAGAAAATTCTGCATGAATACACTCAATGATCATTGAAGCAGAGCTGGAGAAGACGCTGTCAGAATGATGTCGTCCACATAGAGCATTAGGTAGGCAATACCGTCTCCATCTTCATAAAACAAATAGAGACGTGTTGGAGACGGAGGCAGTGAAACCCAAAAACCAGAGATATGTAGCGAAATGATGACACCAAGCATGCAAAGTGTGCTTGAGTCCATACAAGGAACGTTGCAACATACAAACATGATAAGGGGTAGCTGGATCAACGAAACCAGATGGTTGCTGGCAGTAGACTGTTTCCTCGAGGTCACCATGGAGGAAAACATTCTTGACATCCAGTTGATGAATGAGCCAATTGCGAGAAGCAGCGATGCTCAGGACAGTGTGGATGGTGGCTGATTTCACCACCGGACTGAAGGTCTCATCGTAGTTGACTCTGCTGCTTGGTAAAGCCACAAACCACCCAACTAGCCTTGTGAAGAGCAAGAGTACCATCTGAGTGTAATTTGTGCTTGAAGATCCATTTGCCAGTGAACACATTAGCTCATGGTGCTCGCCAAACAAGCCACCACGTGCCGTTCTCAACCAACACCTTGTACTCATCGGCCATGGTTGCACAACAGTTAGGATCAGCCAAGGCGCTGCGGTAATTACCTGGCACCGGCGAGATGGATGCATGAGTGGTCGTCAGGTTTGGATGATCAATGAGTTGATTGACGGGTTTGAGAGAGCTGGTATGGGAATGGGTCACCATCTGTCGAAGAAGCGGAGATGTCGGCGAGGTGGCCTGCATCGGCTGGGGCGCAGGTGCAGGAGGTAGGACGGGGCCCGCTGCCACCTCGACCACATTGCACATGACGAAGTAGGGGTGGTAGCTAATCGTCGGTGCGGGGCCGACACCTGACACTTGGCCCAATTTGGATGGCACAGTAGTGGCCCATGTGCGGTTGTGCACAAGTTTAGGGTGTGTTTGGTGTGGCTCCCAGCCGATCCGGATTCTCAATGCCAAAACACTGCAGTGGTACTGTGCGGTACTGTTCATTATAGCTGATTTTCTCTCTCTTCGTTCCTCCTCTCAGAGCAGATAGGAGCTGGAGAAGCTAAATTTGTTGGCTCCAGCAGCTCCTTTGTGTCAGTGAGAGAGGAAAAGGAGAGACAAAAACAGATTCCATGAACAGTAATGAATAGTGGAGGTGGCAGAGGATCTGGAGCTGAGGGAATCCCTCCCAAAGAGGCCCTTAGTACCACATTGCTAGTTAAGCAAGGGTGGAACCAACTTATAAGGCCATGCCCTCTAGCCATAGCACCTTCGGCTTAACCCTTTAACACGAAGCGAGGATGAAAGTGCAAGTAACATGCTATGTGTATGCGGGCACACTCCTCGGAAGGGTTGTACTGTGCGGCTTTCAAAGCCGCGGTGTTACAAGTGATATCTATGATGTCCCATAGTCCAAACAGCTCAGGTCTGCTCTACACGCTGAGTACCATACCTACCACCATCCCACTTATGCTTTCATCCTCGCTTCGTGTGAAAGGATTGACACAGGGATGGTGGGGTGAACTCTAGAAGCCTTATATGTTGGTCTCACTCACCTTTAACAACCAAGGTGGGGACTAAACCGTCCACAATACCTCTTTATCATGCACATGGGCCGCTATGGGACAAATTCCAAACTGGGCCAGATGTGACAAGACCTTTGTGATGATATGGTCCAGGGCTGGCGGCTACAAGAGGGCCACGGTCGGTGGCATCACGGCGTGAGCATTGGGAGATGGTTTCCAGTTCCCGGTGCCGGAGTGGGACTAGGACTAGGCAGCATGCCGACAAGCGGAAGCACCGGCTCGCTTGTAGGCCTAGCAGATGGCGGAGGGACTGGCAGGACATTATCAATTGAGATGATGGTGTCATCATCGATGGCCGGCAAAGAAGACCACGGATGCTCGACACCCGAAATGGGTGGAGCTACCGTGGGGGGCATAACCACTCAGCACCCGAAGAGGGTGGAGCTACCATCGTTGAATCCTGCAGAAAAAAGATCAAGAGCCAATGGGGCTGCTGGAACAGCCGATAGTCTCATCGAACACAACATGACGAGAGACATGGACGCAGCGTGCAGATAAATTCTTGCAGCAACAGCCTTATTGAGCGGAGGGGTAACCAAGGAACACGCAAGCAACAGAGCATGGAGAAAGTTTATGGGAGGTCATGGCCATAGTTCGGCTAGGCGGCGACTTGGCGGCGATTAGGCGCGACTAGTCGCTCGGCGAGGGGGTTCCGCCTCGCCTATGGGGGTAGGCGGACTCTAGGCAGGCTGAGGTCGCCGGAGAGGGAGGAGCAGGCGGCGGCCGTGGCAGAGGAGGCGGAGGAGCAGGGACGGGGGCGGCGGAGGGTGCGAGCGGCACTGAGGAGGCGGAGATGGGGGCGGCGTACAGCGCAGAGGAGCCGGGGCGGCGGCGGCGAACGGCGCGGGAGACGCGGTCACGCGGGGAAGAGGGCGGAGAAAGCGCGGCGGACGCGGGGAGCTGGGGACCGAGCGCGTGCGGTCGATGAAAAAGAAGGGATAGGGTTGGGGGAGGTTAGGATATGGGCTTGGGCTGTTTTATGGGCCTTTCTATAGAACTCTTGGCCCACATGTGTACTGGAGTCCACTTATTTCTTGTTTTCTTTTTCTTTTTTATACATATATATACATGTATATACTAACGCCTAGAAAAACAAAAACGCCTAGGAACGACTAGGCGCGATTACACCCGACTAGTCGCTAGGCTGAGGGTCAGCGCCTAGACTCCGCCTAGCGCCTAGCTGAACTTTGGTCATGGCACTAAGGTTTGGGTAGCACAAACACCCAAAAATCTGGAGATGAGAATAATCAGGAACCTTATAATGAAGGATCTGAAAAGGGATGGAATTTCCTATGGAGGAGGGGTGACGGTTGAGCACATAGGTGGTGGTAGCTAGATCCTCTGCCCAGTCAGCAGGAGGCATAGAGGCATGAATAAGCATGGTGCGGACTATATTGTTTAGGGTATGAAACATCCGTTCTTCTTTGCCGTTTTGTGGGGAAGTATAGGGGCACGACAAGGTACCTTTGCTGGACAGCAAGGATGTGGTAGTAGTGTTGACTAACTCAGTGTGGCTATCATCCTGAAAGCACTTGGACAGGGAGTCAAACTGGGTCTGGGTGTAAGCGAGGAAATCAAAGTATGAGAATGAACATCAGATTTAAGGTGCAAAGGAAAAGTCCAGACAAAGTAATTGTAATCATCGACTATGATCAAATAATATTTGAAGCTAGAAGTGCTCAACACAGGAGACGTCCATACATCGCAATGAAGAAGCTCAAAAGGAGCAGAAGTACTAGAAGTGAAACTAGCAAAAGGAAGATGCGTGTGCTTGCCAAGTTGATAGGTGTGGTGCTTTACTAAAATTTATTTCTGACAATTTATGAAGAGTGGCGACAGCTGCAGACTCGGATGACGAAGACGGTGATGCCACAGGGACGATGAAACGGTGAGGTTGTAGGCGGCGGAGGTGGATGGCGAGGCTGACACAGGAAGGGTGTAGAGATCCTTGTCATTATTTCAACGAAGAATCATGCAAGTGGTCTGCGGATCCTTAACCAAGAAACCAAAACCATCAAATTCGATAGAACAATTATTGTCATGTGTGAATTGGCGAACAGAAAGTAAATTTCGAATAAGATTAGGCGTGACAAGAATATTGTTCAAAACGAAGCTAGTTCCAGCAAGTGGGAGAATACAGGTGCCACGACCAGAAATAGGCTTAGTGTGACCATTGCCTACAGTGATGAAGGAGGGATAGGAAGGCGAGTGAGGAGCATACCATCAGAAGATGACATGTGGGAGGAGGTGCCGCTGTCGACGACCCAAGGACTAGCGCCTATGAGCTGTACTCTATCTCTAATACTTTCCTTTTAGGATTCTTTCAGTCTCGGGTGGCATTGCTTTCTATATCTGTTTCCTAGCAAGCATACTGGAAATGCAATGGTATTGAAATACTTCTTACTTTTAATGGAGTCTTCTAGTATGATTTATAATGAGAACTTAAAAGCCTAAATAGTTATATGCAAATTTCTGGTCAGTTTGTTCCAAAAAAGAAATCCACAATGTGGGTTCTAGCATGGCAATTGACAAGCTTAAATATGTACATGCATATTTAATGTGGTAGCATTTGTTGTACCTTTCTATAGTACTTTTGTGTTGGCTACTAAACAAAAGAAGATGGGTCTTTCACATACAAATTGTTATAACGTAAAATGCATTCTTAACTAACAGGTATGTCCTACAATATAGAACTTTATACCTAGATAAACTATTACCCCTTATGTTCATAAAGGATATCAACCTTTTCTGTTGAACTTTTGTGAGTCATGTATTGAACGTTGACTATTTTTATGTTTGTCACTAGATTGCCATGTGTTGCAACAGGAGCAATAAAAATTCTTTAAGAGAATTTTGAAGTTTTTCAACAATTCTTTGCCAAGCCCAAGTTAAGACATGGAGGGAGTATGTCCAAGTGTTGCTAGTTGTCTCAAGTGCGTATTTTTTTTAAGAAAACTTTATAGTTAAGCCCATTGGATTATTCTTCAAGAAAACTTTATAGCACCCAAACACGCAATCATTATTGTCAATGTTTTAAAGGCGGTAAGGCGAGGCGAGGCGAGCGACCCCCTTCCGCCTAGGTGAATAAGGCGCTCGCCTAGGCGACGCCATATAAACATATTATTATTTAAGTTAACTAAAACTTTAGAAGCAAATCAGACATTAATATTGTCAATTCTTAACATGTGATACAATAATAAGTGGTGCTACTATACTAGTTCACAACAAGTAGTAAGGAAGCAGCAATCCAGTCCAAGCAGAGGTGTAAAAACAGAGCAGCAGCAAACAGAGGACCAAAAGAGGGAGAGAGGAGACGTGCAGGGAAGCAGGCAAGACCTGGGCTCCGTAAAGAATAGGGGACCGAGCTTCTGGCCGGTGAAGAGGCAAGGACGAGCAGTCCTCCACTCGTCCTAGCCCTGGGTCTGGGCAAACGACGCGAAATCAGCGCTTCATGCGGACAGGAAGAGAAGGAAATGCATCACGGATGGATGGAATCGACAGCTGCGCGGGATTTGTCGGCAGCCGTGAGCGCGCAGGGAAAGAAGCGGAAGGTGAGATGTGCTGCTCGATTTCCTTCTCCCTTTCTTATTCCTTCTCTCCCCATCCCCCTCTTTCCCGCGTGTGCTTTCCTCCTTCTCGCCCCGCGCAGAAGGCAAGAAGTGTCGTGGCTGCGCGATTTCTTCTTCGGGCGCGCAGGGAACGGCGGAAGGCGGGAGAAGTGCCATGCGGGAGCGATTTCCGGCCCTGGGTTCCTTCCCTTTCCCGCGCGCAGCTGCTCACGAGTATGGCGACCGCTTCATGCTTGTTGGCGTTGCCCTGGACGCCTAACGCGAAAGGCGGACGCCATATAGCAACTAGCAAGGCGACCCCCGACGCCCAGTCCTTCTCGCCGCCTGGACGCCTAGGCGTCGCCTTTAAAACATTGATTATTGTCTTACTAAACCTTATGATCCTTGATTATTTATTTAAGAATTGAAATTTGTTTCAAATTTTCAATCAAGCAAATCAATAGAAGACATGAAAAGAAAATATACCTTCTAAGGGTTCTTGACAAACCATCATGTTATGATGTGGGCGGTGAGGAGTACGTAGAGGAGATGAGAGAAGCACTGTGATTGAGAGCTATGGGTTTGTCATCGGCGGCTACTGTAGAACCACGCGCACCCATCGTCGAAGGGGTAAACCTACCCGCCTAAGGGAGGTTTATTTCCTTCATCGATAATTCCTGAATACAATCTAAGTACCCCTTAATAGGATAGGTGCACCTCTTAACAATAGGTAATCGTATCTCCTAAAAATCCTCCCTTTCACTTCCTTTCCAACTAACCTGGCCTTAGCCTGGACCCTGTGGGCGCCCAGGACATCGCCTATACTAGCGGCTGACGGAGTCCATAACACTTCCCCCTCCTCGACAAACAGCTCGTCCGCGAGCTGAAATGCAGGATAGCGCTCCTTGAAGTTGGTGATAGGCTCGTAGGTGGTGTCATCTACTGCACGACCTTCCCACTAGACGAGCAGTTGCCATTGCCCGCGGTTAAGGCGAGCGTGGACAACCTGAGACGGAGTAGGCTCCATGCGTCCGTAGAGAACGGGCAGCAACAACACCAACTCAGACAAGAGGATCAGCAACATATTTCTTTAGGAGAGCCAGATGAAAGACGTTGCTGATGCGGGCCTTGGGAGGAAGCCGAAGTTGATAAGTAACAATACCAATTCGCTCAGTGACCTGGTAAGGCCCGAAGTAGCGAGACTCTAGCTTGGAGGAGGATGCTGCAATGATGTCGACATCGACAGCCATCCGCTGGTGCAGACAAAGCCAAACCTAGTCATCGACTGAGTACTCCAATTGTCGCTTCTTGTTTTGATGCTCGGTCATGACGTCCTAGGCATGTACCAACTGCTCACGAATGTCCTCCAGAAATGTGTCGGTGTCACAGAGCTATTGGTCTGCATCAACCACCTTGGTTGTGTCGGCCGTGTGGGACAAGGTCGCGGGGCATGTCCATAGACGACCTCAAAAGGAGTTGCATAGAGGGTGGAGTGGAAGGTGGTGTTGAAGCAGTACTCCCACCCAGGACAACCATTGCAGCAAAGAGCGTGGACGATCATTGGTGAGGCATCGCAAGTACATGATAATGTGATTGGTCACCTCGTACAGTCGATCTGTTTGGGGTGGATGGCTGAGCTATGCAGCAGCTTGACACTAGCCAGTCGAAACAACTCCTGCTAGAAGTGGCTGGTGAAGATCGGGTCCCGATCACTCACTATAGAGCACGAGAACCCATGGATATGCAGCAGCTTGACACTAGCCAGTCGAAACAACTCCTGCTAGAAGTGGCTGGTGAAGATCGGGTCCCAATCACTCACTATAGAGCACGAGAACCCATGGAGCCGCACAATGTTCTCAAAAAAGGAACGGGCCACTGTCTGTGTGGAGTAGGGGTTCCTGAGGGCAATGAAGTGCGATATATCGAAATATCGGTCAATGATGGTGAGGATGACCAATTTTCATCCGACGCGCGGAAAACCCTCTACAAAATCCATGGCAGTGTTGCTCACACGTGGTCCGGCACAGGTAGCGGCTGTAGGAGGCCGATCGGATGCAATTGCTCGATTTTGTTCCCGAGGCAAACCGAGCAGCTGCGGATGAAGTCACGGACGAAGCGGTGCGCGTGGGTGTTGTAGGACGCACATAGCCGACACAATGTCTTCTGGGCACCCTCATGGCCGGCTTTGTGGGCCTCACGCAAGCGCTGTGGCAGCGCTGAGGCATCTAGCAAGAAAATTCGCCCTTGGTACAGTAGCAGGCCGTCAACAAGGGCGCAGTCAGGTGCGGCTGTGCTGGCCGGTAGCTGATTGCCAAGGGCTTGTGCCTGGGCGTCTCCCTGCGGTTCGCAAAAAATGCACTTGGCGAAGAGACGATGCATGTGCATCTGCTGCAACAGTCCTGACATGCTAGAGGTGTTCCACCCATGAAGAACTGAAGATCAAGATATCATAAAAAAATACAAGCACAAAGCGACAGATGTAAGTGTCGCGGGTTCGTAAACACTGCAAGCATGGTTGTTCGTTGGAAATCGATGTGTGCAATGACCGTTCGCAGCACTGGACCGAGATGAGGCTGAATTCGCGCTCCATATAGTAATACCAATCTGCGGCTGTGCCATCAAAATGAGAGGTGCCATCCAGACCTTCTCCTTCAAGGTGCGATGCCCACAGAAGTAGTTGTTGCATTTGTTTAGCTAGGTGAGGGTCGAATTCCCCATTGAAGCAGGGAAAGGGGATCTTCAGCGGCCGGTGGGGCTCTCAGCGATCACTGCGATAGCAACCGCTGTGGTCGTAGTCGTGGCTATAGCAGTCATTACAATCGTAGTAGGGGTCGCGGCTGTAGCATCAATCGGGGCTGTAGGAAACGCCGTGACTGTAGGGTCCCTCACAGCGCCTAGGGAAAGTCACATGGCTCGTGATGGCCAAAGCGCCCATCCACGCGGTCGAAGTAGCGGTCCTGATCGCAAAAGGTGCGCTTGCAAAACTTGTCCTTGGCATAGTTGAGGTTGCGGTCGTGTTCATTGTCACTGCCGCTGAGGTCGTCGTCCCTGCTGCCCCGTGTCTGCCACAATAATGCCGCCCAGGCTCCTTTGGAATGCAGCTGTCGCCGGTGCCAGGTTGGAACTTCTCCATGCGTGCAATGTGCTTGTCCTGGGAGTCCATCCTGTTGTTGAGGGTCGCAACCTGGCCCAGGATGCGGTCGAGGTTGGCATCCATCACCACATCTGGTTGGGTGCGGATGGCGATGCACCCGTGGAGCGGTGGAGGTCTCTAGTACCAAATTGATATGGCATGGGCGGTGAGGAGTACATAGAGGAGATCGAAGAAGCAATTATGATTGAATTAGAACTCAGGGGATAGTGAGGCAAAAACGTTGTGAGTTCGTCGCTGGCGGCTATGACAGAACCACACGCAATCACCGTCGAAGGGGTAAACCCGCCCGCCTAATGGAGGTTTGTTTTCTTCTTCAATAATTCCTGATTACAATCTAAGTGCCCCTTTATAGGATAGGTGCACCTCCTAACAATAGCCAATCAAATCTCCTAAAAATCCTCCCTTTTATCGCCTTCCCTAACTAACCTAGCCTTAGCCTCTGGACCCCTAGCTGATGCCTATACTGGCGGCCAACAAAGGAGTCCACAACACATAGCCTTTTACTTCCATGCCAACAGGGTCTATCTTATATAGGTGATATTTAATCTTATTTTCTATGTAAGTTTGTCATCCAATTTCTACATTGACGTCACTCTATTTTAATTCAATCTTTTTATTTGTCTCACCATGGAAGAGGGAAGCCAAAAAAAAAATCTGTTACTTTCTCTTGCTCGCATTGCATCCTGAAGGAGGATTCTACACTGAGGTTAAAATAAAATTGCTTGAGGTGTATGTTGTTACCAAATATCTAAATCCAAAGAAAAATCATTAGAGAACACCTGTACGTTTGCTTGTTGATAGGCCTTCACGTACTATTAAATCCACCATGTTGTTAAAGTCTATCCTTCAAGTCTGTCCGTGCTTCGAGTAGCTGCAGTCTGTAGAGCCTAGAACGGAGCAGCGGGCTGAAGCAGTACTGCAGTAGACAGTGGTGCACTGGTGCTGGGCACTATGTTGCTTGTCTTCCACCATTCCAATCTTGGTCCTCAGCCCCATGAACCGAAGACGGCCGAGTGGCTTGGTGAGGATGTCTGCGAGCTGTCGTCCAGATTCGACAAACTCGAGAACAATCTGTCCTCCATCAACACAATCACGGATGAAGTGAAAACGAGTGTCGATGTGCTTGCTCCGGTCATGGAGGACTGGATTCTTTGCAAGGGCGATGGCGGGCTGGTTGTCCACTAACAGAGCTGGCGGACGAGTTTCCTCGCCGGTCAGCTCGCCCAGCAACCGGCGTAGCCAGACCACCTGGCACGCTGCTATGGCCGCTGCCACATACTCTGCCTCGCACGTAGACAATGCCACCACCTTTTGCTTCAGCGATTGCCATGCAATGGGGGCTGCTCCAAGGAAGACGAGCACACCAGAGGTGCTCCGCCGTCCATCGATGTCGCCCGCCATGTCTGCGTCACTGAAGACTATGAGCTGCAGCCCATCCTTCCTGCTGTGCTTGGGGAGGATGACCACCTGATCTAGTGTCCCCTTGACATAGCGCAGCAGCCTCTTCACTGCTGTCCAGTGATCTTCACGCGGGTCCTCCATGAAACGGCTAACATACCCCGCCGTGAACGCAATGTCCGGCCGAGTGTGCGTGAGGTAGCGCAACCCGCTGACGATGTTCCGATAGAGCTTCGTGTCCACCTTTGCAGCGGTGCTGTGCTTGCTTAGCTTCAGCCGCTCCTCCATTGGAGTTGCACACGGCTTGCAATCAGCCATGCCGCTGCGCTCCAGCAACTTCTCCGCATAGGCGCACTGGCCCAAGGAAATGTGCTCCTTCCCGTGCCTCACCTCAATGCCGAGGTAGTAGGAGAGTGCGCCGAGATCACTCATCTTGAAACGAGCAGCCATCTCACGCTTGAAGCCGTCGATGTCCTCCGCACGTGCTCCGGTGACGATCAAGTCGTCCACATACACGCCGACGACGAGTTCTTCCTTCCCCTGTCGTCGCGTGTAGAGCGCGTGCTCTGTTGCGCAGCGGGTGAACCCAAGCTCGCCCAGCGTGGCGTCAAGCTTGGCGTTCTACGTGGTGCCTGCTGTAGCCCATATAGAGCCTTGCGCAGCCGCAGCACCTTGTGCTCTGCTCCCTTCACGGCGAAGCCCGGAGCTTGCTTGACATAGACCGTCTCCGCCAGCTCGCCGTTGAGGAAGGCTGACTTCACATCAAGGTGGTGAACACGCCTGTCCTTGGCTGCTGCCAAGGCTAGCAGCAGACGGACTGACTCCAAACGCGCATCCGGCGCAAAGACTTCCTCGAAGTCGATGCCCTCACGCTGGACAAAGCCGCGGGCAACGAGGCGCGCCTTGTACTTGATGATGGCTCTGCGTTCGTCCCGCTTCACCTTGTACACCCACTTCAGCCCAATTGGACGACAGCTTGGAGGTGGATCAACGAGCTCCCATGTCTCATTGTCCTCAATCGCCTTCATCTCCTCTAGCATTGCCCGCCTCCAATTTGCGTCGTGCTCGGCCTGCGCAAACGTGGGCGGCTCCTCCGCACTCACCAGGAGCAGCTCCTGATCATCCAGCAGCCGGCTCGCCAAGCCTGGAACCGCTGCATTGCCGATGACGTTGTCCACGTGGCGGAAGCGCACCTCCTCGCCGTCATGGAAAGCATCCATGAACTCGCTGAAGTCGCTGGGTGGAGAGGTGAACTCCAGCGGAGGTGTCCCCTGTCCTGCCATCGCAGGGGACTGTGGTAGAGATGAATGCGCTGTTGCTGATGGGGACTGCTCTCCAACAGCAGCCTGCTCTGCAGCAGCAACAGCCTGCTGTCCAGTAGTAGCAGCCGCCGTCTGCGCTCCAGTAGCAGCCGCCGCCTGCGCTCTAGCAGCAGCGCCACCTCCTCCTCCTTGGATCACCAAGTGCTCGATGGTGAAGGTGTTGCTGACACCAGCAGCTTCCCCCAAGCGTGAGTCTTCCCAGTCCCAAGCCGCCATCTCATCGAACACCACATCCCTAGAGATCACCACCTTGCCTCTCTTGGGATCATAGAGCCGATAGGCCTTGCTGCCCTCCTCATAGCCCAACAACACCATGGGTGTGCTTCTATCTTCCAGCTTGCCGAGGTGGGGCTTTGTGTTCTTGACATGGCCAATGCAGCCAAATGTCCTTAGGAAGGAGACATTCGGCTTGCGTCCATGCCAAGCCTCAAACAGCGTCTTGCCCTTCAGGGCCTTGGTGGGCGCGCAGTTGAGGATGAATACCGCCGTGCTCACTACCTCTCCCCAGAACTCCGCTGGCATGCCCTTCGCCTTCAGCATACTGCGAGCCATGCCCATCACGGTCTGGTTCTGGCGCTCCACCGTGCCATTCTGTGCCATTCTGTTGCGGTGAGTATGGCGCAGTGAGATGTCGCATCACGCCTTGGTTTGCGCAGTACGCCACGAATTCCACCGAAGTGAATTCACCACCGCGATCAGTGCGCAGCACCCGCAGTTTCTTGCCGGACTCTGCCTCAGCCCGCGCCTGAAACTTCTTGATTGCTGCTGCTGCCTCGTCCTTGCTGGTCAAGAGCTGCAGCCACATATAGCGGCTGTAGTCATCCACAAGCAGCAAGAAATAGCACCACCCACCATGCGTGGCAGGCGTGATTGGCCCACAGAGGTCGCCGTGGACCAGCTCAAGGGCATCCACCGTGCCATACTTGGCTGCCTTGGGGAATGGCAGCCTCCTCTGCTTCCCAGCTAGGCAGCTGTCGCACAGCTTGCCTGCGTGCTTGATGCGAGGCAGCCTCTTGACCATCTTCTCCAGCTTGCCAAGGGCGTCGAAGCTGAGATGGCCATAGCGTGCATGCCACAGCCATGGCTCCTCCATGCACTGTGCAGATGGGCTGCTCCACCTTCAAGTCGAGCAGGTACAACCGGTTCTTGGACCTCTTCACCTTGGCTAGAAGCCGCTGGTCCTGGTCCATGATCTTGAGGATGCCATGCTTGATGTTCACCTCGCTGCCGCGCTCATCCAGCTGCCCAATGCTGATGATGCTCGAGCGTAGCTGTGGGATGTAGTAGACGTCTGTCAGCACGCGGTGTTCGCCGTTCTGGCACCGGAAGATGATGGTGCCGCGCCCTCGGATTGCCACCCTTGAGCCATCACCAAACTTCACCGTGCCGGTCACGTTCATGTCGAGCTCGGAGAAGGCCGCCTTGGAACCTGTCATGTGGTTGCTGGCGCCGGAGTCCAGGTACCACCGCTGCTCCTGCTCGCTGCCCACACGTCCGGGGTGGACTTGGGCACGTGGCTCGTCGAGGTTGACAGCCTTCAGAGCCTTCCCGTGCTCCTGTACCGCCATCACCTCTCCCTTCTCCTTGGCCTCAACATCATGCAGTGCACAGAACGTCGCCATTAGGAGAGTGTCCTCATCATCATCATCATCAGCCTGCGCCAAATGAGCCTCAGCCTTCTTCTCCTGCTTGCGATTTGGGCACTCCTTTGCCCAATGGCCTGTCTTCCCGCAGCGCCGGCAGGCGTTGGGGTCGACCTTCTTCTTCTTCTTTTCCGATGAAGCCTTGCTGCGGCGCTTGCCATCGCCACCGCGGCTGGAGGAGGCTTCCCCGGACTTCTTCTCCTTCATCCGGGCAGCCCACTCCTCTGTCAGTAGCAGCTTGCCGCTGTCCGTCACCATCACCTCCTCCATGCGATCATCCACCGCCCGCAGACGGCCAGTCACATCCTCAATGGTGAGAGTGGACAGGTCCAGCATCGTCTCTATGGAGAGCAATCTGGGTGTACTTTGGTGGCACGGAGTGGAAGTACTTGAAGATCGCCTCTTCTTCGCTGATGGTGACGCCGTAGCTCCCCAGCTTGCTGATGAGCGACGACAGGCGGAGGTTGAACTCCTCCACCGACTCTCCATCCTTGAACTTGAGGTTGGCGTACTCCTGCTTCAGCAGCTGGGCTGTTGCCTTCTTTGCGCGATCAGAACCAACGCGCATCGCAGCAATGGCCTCCCACGCCTCCTTAGCAGTTTTCTTCGCCCCCAACGGCTCCCTGTACTCCGGCGGCACAGCAGCAAGGATGGCCTCCATTGCTGACATGTCGTCTTCTTCATTGTCGGTGCCCTTGTCAATGGCATTCCAGAGCCGTCGGGCTCTGAGCTTGACCTTCATGATCACCGCCCACTCACCATAGTTGGTGCGAGTCAGCATCGGCCAATTGGTGCCGCTGACCTCCCGCACTGTGCGCACAACGACCTCCTGCCGTGGCTGGGCAGCCCCAGCAGCATCGCTGCTGGCGCCCTTCTCCAAGCCATTGTTGCATGCCATTGGCGGCGGTTAGTCCAGCAATGCCGCTGTATGGCTCCGATACCACTTGTTGGCCCTTAGGATCACTGCTCAGGTGAGCAGTAGGCTTACCAGCACACTCACTCACTATGGCTAGAGGTAGAAGAGTTTGAGTTCAAACACACACACAACACAAGCACCAGCGTTGGCCAGGCTCTGCTCTTTTGGTTTGCGCCAACTGAACTGAAGAATACATTACCATAGATGCCTATTTATACATAGAGGGGAAGATTAGGGGAAGAATGTTGAATAATTTGCTGCTGGTGGTCTTGCACATAAGTCTGCAGTTTCATACCAGTCAAGGCTGCAGCTTGCGTGAAATCTGAAACTTCAGACAGCAGCTAGGCTAGGCTGTAGTGGGAACACTAGACTAGTAGTAGTGAGGACACAGAATTTTGGTAGGCCATTGTGTCCTTAGCAAATAAGTTTTTGCAGGCTTATCCTGCAGCTAGAATAGTAATGTTGACTGCAGTACAGCAGCCACCTTTAGTAGCTCTAGTTCACACACAAACTAGAGCTACCCCTCTATGTATAAATAGGCATCTATGGTAATGTATTTTTCAGTTCAGTTGGCACAAACCAAAAGAGCAGAGCCTGGCCAACGCTGGTGCTTGTGCTGTGTGTGTGTGTTTGAACTCAAACTCTTCTACCTCTAGCCATAGTGAGTGAGTGTGCTGGTAAGCCTACTGCTCACCTGAGCAGTGATCCCAAGGGCCAACACACTAGGCTTCCAGGATGCCTCCTCTCTGGATCCGGCTTGTGGCTGTGCTTTCCCCAAACGTGGGGGACACACTGCTTTATCTCTTTCTGAACCTTATCACTTCTTCTCGATAAGGCTTTTCTTTTCTTCTCTCTGGTTTATCTCTTCATGCCTCCACGCCTGCAGCAACCAGCAGACCACAGGCGAGCGGCAAACCACACTAGGCAAGTGTGGTGGCGTGGGTAGCCACTGTTGAAGTGTATAAAGTGGATTGCTTACCTCTTCCTTGTCAACTCGAACATGGTATCAAAGCCACAGGTCTCGAGTTCGAGTTCTGGCAGTTTCTGCCTTCGCCCCCTTTATTTCCATGCTTGCGCCTTCATCTCTGGCTGCACATGGGCTCACGTTTGCCCCTTTGTCTCTGGCTGCATGTGAGTGATGGCTTGCCTACCTCTTCCCAAAGGCTTAAGCTTTTGGGTTCATCTGGTCAGTGCAGTCCACTCTAACACCAACGTCCAGTGTGCCATGACGGGGATAGCAGAGCACCACAACTGTCAAGCACGGTGGCGTGGCCACCCATGATGGGCAAATGATGGGCAAGTGTGGTGGCACAGCCACGCTCGGACGACCAGCAAGTGCGGCTGTAGAGCCACCCACATCAGACATCGTGCTACAACAGGCAAGGGTGACGGTGCTGCCAAATCGGGCTGTGGTCACATCGTGCAGTGGTGTGCACATCCACATCAAGTGAGCCACGGTGGGGATTCACCGGAGGCAGTAGTGGACCCGGAACATTTTTTGAACCTAGTGGTTTAACGGGCTAAATAGTGGAGTGGGCCTAATCTCCACTGTACATGGGCTATACATTTACTAAATCTAGTGGAGTTCAATGCTGAGGAGCCTGGGTGGAGGCGCATGGTCACCCGGGCCCTCGGTCCGCTAGTGATCGATGGAATTCCTTCACCGCCTCCTCTCCATGGAACACACCCGCCCTTACCCTCGAGAGTGGAGAAAGGAGATAAAATTGGGGAGAATAAAACTGCTGAGGAACATGGTTTATCTGTTGGCATCATTTTCTTTATATGGATGGGTGGTGGTGGTGGTGGTGGTGGTGGGGGGGGGGGGGGGGGGGGAGGGGGGGGGGGGGTGGGAGCACCAACTTCACCATGGGTTTAGTTGATGGGCCCAGATATATATATATATATATATCTTTCAAGCATACTTGTCCTGGAGGGAATCTTTCAAGCATACTTGTCAAAACAATCTAATCTGTTACTTGTTTTGGTTGTAATGAAACAGTAAAGACAGTTTGAATTCCATAATTGTGTTTGTTACTGGTATACTCCCTCCATACATACCCATATTACTTGACGTTTAGGACAGCGACACGGTCTCCAAAGTGTAACTTTAACTGCTAATTTTTTGAAAAAATATTTATTGAAATATAATATATGTATACTTTTATGAAAGTATTTTTCAAGACAAATCTATTCATACGATTTTCATTTTTCCAAACTCAACAACTTAAAAGTTATTCATGATTTATATTTTCAATGTTTGACTCAAACCTTTTCCAAAACGACAACTAATATGGGTACAGAGGGAGTATAGATTAGTCCAATAAAAAAACAGATGTGTCTCTTTAGTCAATGCCAAAAATAGAAAATTAAGCTTTTCAATCAACCGACTATCATAAACTAATGAATTCATGAGTGATGGCCGCAATAAACAAATAAATTGCTTTACATTTTCTGTTGGATTTATCTTGTTGAGAAATGTGTGTATATATGGCTTGCTGTTCTGGATTACTGGCAGACTTTGGAACTTTTTTCTTACCGTTTCCCCATATTTACCTTTTGCAGAATGGCCAAGATGTGGAGTTCTATGCACCGTCATCATGAAAATCAGTTTCTGATAATTTCTGGAATAAGAGGTTTTGAGATCCCTCCTGTTCCAAGAGAGACAACTGATTCTCATTACATCCAGACTTGTGAGCTACGTGACATTGTTAGGGAGTGGCATACGCAGTTTGAGAAACTGATGGACAATCAGAAAGCATACATCAGAGCGCTCAATGCATGGCTGAAGCTCAATCTCATCCCAATTGAGAGCAACATAAAGGAGAAGGTCTCCTCCCCTCCAAGGCTGGTGGATCCACCCATCAAGCACCTGTTGCATGCCTGGCATGACGAGCTCGAAAGGCTTCCAATTGAGCTTGCAAAAACTGCCATCAAAACCTTTGCTGAAGTCATAAGCAATATCGTGCACCTTCAGGAGGAGGAAGTAAACATAAGGAGGAGGTGTGATGAAACTCGTAGGGATCTGACCCGAAAGAGGGCACAGTTTGAAGACTGGCATCAAAAGTACTTGGAGAGACGGGCAGCCTTTGGTGAGGATACAAACCCAGATGCAGCAGAAACTCAAAACATAGATCCTGTCGAGGATAGGAAACGCAACATCGAGGAATTAGAGATTCGGCTGAGAGAGGAGGAGGGGCACCATCTTAGGCATGCCAGGCAGGTGCGGGAGAAATCACTTGCAAACCTCCGGACACACCTGCCAGAACTTTTCAGGAACATGGCCGATTTTGCGTACTTTTGCCATGACATGTACAATAATCTTAGAAAAACTGCTGTGCTGTCCAAAGATGAAGTCTAAGGCTGACATTTGTGCGTTTGTAGTCGTACTCAACAAGCAGTATAAGGGACTCTGGTCTTAGGTGTTTGATGGTAAATTGGGATCCCGAGGCTGTCTAGAGTTTATCAGAACTTGGTCTTATAGAGCTAAGATCCGGCATTAATTATGTTTATAAATTGAAATGGACATTCCTGAGTTACCATTGTTTATTGCCCTGCTCTGTTAAAATCTTCGATTGCTCTAAGCTAGTATTGCTGAGCCAATCGAACAAAATGCACATGATCATTAACTTTTTCACTTGTGTCACTTGCATCTATTAACGTTCAAAGTGCAGATTCAGATCCTTCAAAATGTTGTCTTTGTGGAGGATAGATCCGACGCGAACATGTACATGGCTGGAACAGACCCTTCGGCCAATCCTTCCGTTCCCCTTACCTGGTCCCCCTGTCCCTGCCCTTGAGTCTGTCGTCTTGGTCTTGGCAAGAGCGTAGAGTGAAGTCGGTGGTGGTGGTGGCGGGACTCTTAGAGAATCAATGACAACATGTGAGCTTGGGGTGAAGAGGGGTGTGTGCTGATAGAAATCATGCATTTTCATGCGCGGTCGTAGTGAATCTTGTGGCCGTTTCTCATGGAAATTCTGTCCCATTTAAAATTTGGCGTAGTGAATCTTGTGGTCGTTTCTCATGGAAATTCTGTCCCATTTAAAATTAGGCCCTTCTCGGATCCTTCCGAATGGACAACCAGGAGCAGAAGATGCTGTTTATTTTGGTGATGGACGTCCTTAATAGACTTTTGAACAAAAGGCTGGTGAGATTGGGTTGTTACCACCTCTATCTTGTCACATCCCGGAGCAACAGATATCACTTTATGCTGCCAATCATGTGGCTACAATTATTGTTTTTTACTGTTACCATTACAATTCTTAAAATTTTAAGAAATACCATTACTATTCACCTATTCTGAATTTTACTAATACAACCTTTTAATTCTTTGAACTATGCCATAGTGTACGCCTAGTAAAAATTTAGGCCCACCTGCATGCATACACAACATCATCTTATGTTTGTATGGACAAAACTGCCCTTCTACCTTCATCTCTCTATGTGGGGAGTACGGCCTATACCCACAGTGGGTAATATACGTGGTGGCCCAATTTCCCACAAGAGGCCTAACCGAGCATGCTTCTGCTCGACAGGTAATAGAAAGTCAATCTTAGGAATATGATATCTGTTAGGATACGACTTGATCCCGTTGTTTATGTATTCTATTATTTGCTTTCCTAAATGGAACCAACTTGTAATTCTACCCTCAAACTATATAAGGCTAGTATGGACCCCTTAGAACGCATCCAATCTTATACGAGAAGCAATAAAGTCAGCAACACACATGAGTAGGGTTTTGCGTCTCGCCGATGACCTAAACCTGTCTAGCTTGCGTGTCTGTGACTGTCTTGTTCTTGATCTCGCACATCCTTTCCGATCAATCTACCATCACAGGGAACCCTCTTGGTGGACTGTCGAGCACGTATTGTGACAGTTGGCGCGCCAAGTATGGGAGTGTATGCTGGTCATGGCAAACATGACAGTATCTTTCCCGATCTCTCCTTTCTCGGCGAGGCTTGGCTAGACCTTCATGGTCGGGTCGATATCTTGGGGTCATCAACGATGACGGAGACTCAGCTTGGCGCGAGCCCTCAACATTCCGGTCTCATCCTCGCCGACCAGTTCGACTCTATAGTCGCACCCAAGGACTCTTCCATCGACCACTTGTCGTCAACTTCCTCGTTACCAGAGGAAACACATTGACAACAGCGACATGATCACATCTATCGAATCGAGTAACCAAGGGACTCGCTGTCTGTTTGTCCATTCCAAAGTTCGTTGTTGCTCGCCTAATGAAAGACAAGATGTTGTGTCGAGATCTCTAGACAAAGACCACCGAATATTATGTGCTTCCTATTCTCCAAGCACCAAGAGGACAAGTCCTCGTCACAGTGACTCCAGAGGGGCGCCAAGTACAATTTCGCCTGATCGTCTCTCATCTTTCGATGGATAAAATGAAGTCGGGAATATGTGATCTGGTCGGCATGACCCTCCCTGATTCAATGGTCCTGGCCTTATTTACAAAGATGCTATTGAAAGAAGCTTCGCCGACATGGTCCGTCCGACCACCGACGCATTCAGAGAACCTCGCGCCGACCACATCTCCAACCAGGTTGCGACCATCGTGAACAAGGTATCGATCCGAGAAGACGACGATGATTCTGTCCACACAATCTTGGAAGAAATCCCAAGCTTCGAATCACAGGGCTCGTCGGACACCACCAAAGAAGATCTCTTTGCTATCCCTCCTTTCCCTCTAGGCTTTGGAGGAAGGATTTTTCACGTCAGCACTGACAAACCATCCTTTGAGGGAGAGGACGCCAAGGGACGCCAGTTATGCCCTATTAGAAACACTAATCAAGCACAACGACGGGAAAACAAGGAGTCCATCTGCTTGGTAGGTGGATAGGTCAACCAAGACATAGCCAAAGTCGATTCATAGGGCAACTCCCAATCACTCCGATGGAACCTAAGCAATGAATTTCGAGGTGTCGACAAACTCAATGTTTTTCAAACACCAAGTGCTAATCTCGTAGTAGTCGCGAATGAGCTTGAGAAACTCGAGCAAACCCCTGAGGTCGCCAAGATTGCCACAATGATCAAAACTGTGCATTGCCAAATCGACAGGGAACGCCAAGAGCAAAACCCCTCCATCTCTAATTCAAATCGCAATAAGCTTTCCAAAAAGTTAAAGTTCATATTTTTAGGTGGTGTAGATCTTAGGTTATGGCTGTTTAAAGTTAGGTATAAAAAACTGCTACTTTGTTTGAGTTGCTTGCTGTAGAACTTTTGTCTTTTTCATAAAGGATTTTATACTTACTTAAATGGAATCAAATTTATACAGTAGACTATTGAAAATATATGTAGGCCACTATAATTTTTATAGAATTTATTATGCATGTTTGATATGTGTTCATAATTACACCTAATTATCTAGATAAATTAAGAAAATGTATTGAAAGAATTTATTTAGTAATGGACAATATGTTTTCTAGTGTTCATTAGTCATGTGTGATATGTTGGTAAAGTTGGTCTTGTCCAAATATGTGTTTGCAACATAAGTTAATATTATTTATTGCAATTATTAGTTTTTGGACAGTTTTGGGGGCAATGTAAATTACCCCATATTAATGATGTTTTCTGAGGATCTTTATATATCAAAGTTGTATAGAACTCATGTATCTAGCTGCTGTTAAATTTTATGGCATTTGGCCAAGTAGATTATGATTTATCCATGTTCTAAGTTGAAGATGAGAGATGGCTATTCTCTGTTTTTCATGAATAGATTCTGCAACTTTGTAAATTACTTATTTAAATTGTGAATAATTCTGTGATACTATTAGATGAAATGTAGATAATTTCATAAGTTTTTCATAATGTCTTCTTGCAAGTCTTTTGGATTTATAAAACTCTAGATATGAACTATTTATGAAGCTACTGTTTGCTATCCTGGAACTACTTGAGTAATTGAGTGTTTCAGCTTGTGTTTGGTTAATTAAAACTAGTAGCTAATCTTGATTGCTTGATGCTTGATGAAGCTTGAATTAAGTCTTATGGTGTGTCATGTTTGAAGTGCTTAGCATGTCCAACCATTATGCTTAAATAATGTTATTTAATTAACTAAAAGTACCTAAGTCTCGTATGACCTCTTATTCAATTGAATGTTTGTTTATGATGCAACTTTGTGTTACCATTACCTTGCATTTATACATTTGCATCTCATTAAGGTACGCTAGATTCAAACATGATGAATAATACCGAACTAGAAGACGGTGATTGGTGGATCTAACTGAAGTCGTATTGATGAATAAATCCAGAAGATGGATAATCTCGGAATTCTAATATCAATCAGTGGTACTCGCCAAGCGAGTATCATCTAACAAATAGTAACTAGTGTTCTTACCCAGACAAGCCCCGGTGCATTAAACCCTACCTTGTATTTCAAAGTTCTTCTTTAAATACACATATGGTTAATTATTGCATGGTTACTATTCAAATAAATTCCTACTTGATGCATAGCTTATCCTTGAATATTTATTCATGTACCTTGATACCGTTTTAAAATATGAAACATACTTTATGATGCTTTGCAATGCTTAGACCGATAGAGTCAGATGATTTCCTGTCATCTACGGAATAGGTGATAACATGATTGCTTCGACAATGGTTCTAATTTTGAGAAGAATAGTGGACTGCTGCGGCAAATGGCTATGTTTTAAAAAGGAAATGGTGTATGATGGAAGTAATAATCGGGACCGGGCGGACACGGTGTTTGTGAGCCACCAGATGTGGATATCTGGTGAGTGGGTTCTCTCCACCTGTGTCATTAGGAATCATCCGTTGATCTTTGCATTGAGTGAGAATTTGGAGTACTAGTCACATACTTCGGGAAGCTGGACTCTGCTATTCCAGTCCGAGAACGGTTAATCTGCACTGGTATTGGAGAGATGACGAGGGTAGTGTATACCCTCCTGGTTCGTGGAGCCGGGTGGAGGTGTGCTGTGCTCTCGGATGGCGGAACCCTGGTCTTCGATGGAGGATCCGGGGAAAGGTTGTCATATGCGTGCTTTCGAGGCTGCATATGTCGTGTGATAAGGAAGCCCAACTGGGTTTAATCAATTCGAATCATCGTACTCCTCGGTTATGGAGACTCGACTCTTTCTTTTTCAACGTAGTTAATGAAACTTAAACTGGATACTCGATGGAATTGTTGGATATGGTTTGTTGCCTCGTTATCAATTAGAATTGCGATCGGTATTTGAGTAACTATTTACGAGAAATGAAATGAATTCAAATGCTTTTATAAATGCTCATTTATGCAAAATACTTCATTCTTGCAAAACCCCACCTTAAATCTTATGGCTTGCATACTGTTATATATCCACCGCAATTTATTTGTCGGGTGAGACTTGTTGAGTACTCCCGTACTTAGGGTTTGTTAACCCTTGTTGCAGATGAAGGTCAGAATGCGGTGTGTCTAGCTTCGTGCTGTATGACCGTAGTTAATGTTGGCGATAAAGAATAGATGTGGTGTGACCCTTGGACATGGTACATGGTTGGTTTGTATTATAAACTTTACCACTTGGCTTGATGTAGCAATAACGCTTAAGTCATGTTTCAAACTTATGGTTTGTAATAATACTTATGTAAGACTTCCGCTCTTTTAAACTCTGAAATGTAATTTAATACAAGTTCACTTCTGCAATGTTTGTAATGAGGATCTTGCTCGAAAAGAGGTGGATGACTCGGTTGAATCTGACGACACCTAACGACTCTTTTAGGACTTGGATCATTTGTTTGGGATTGAAGTTGATTGGATGATAATCCTAGCAAGTGGGCCCTGTTCTTAGGAGGTTCGATTGTGATTCTTGCATGTTGTGGGTTCGAGACATACGTTTGGTCATTAGATTGGTTCGAGAGTGGTTGGATCTGGCTCAACATACATGGTACGGCTGCATCTACCGGACCCTACTGCCATGTGTGTTGGGTTATATCTGTCCAATCTTGGATCCGTCTAGGGCTGAGCTTATGGATCTTGTTCAAGCTCCATGAATCCCATATCGACTAACGTAGCCGATCTGGTTATGCTTCAATCATACGATGCATGTACTTTGTTGTCCTAATCTATTAGATCTATTAGATGTACTGGACGTGGCTTGACTTGTTTACTTTTATGTCTGCATAGAAACACCCCAATGCTAGTAAATGGGTTAAGTTATCGGGTTAATTGTCATCATGGCTGCATGGGAACACACATCTGTTGATGGCTAATCTTTATTCGATATGCTTAATAGATTTAATGCTTTGGGTCGATAAATGTCACGTGTATCACGCCCTTATTTTGCTAGTACAGTATGATCGGCTAAATTGTACAATTTATACATGATATACTGCGATAGCCATTTATATCTTATCGTCATGCTTCATGTTGTTCGGAGTTGACTCTCTAGTCAATATCCTCCACTATTCGGCTATATGAGAGCCGCACATCCATGGAACTGTCTAGCAACAACCAGCAGGTTCCATAATTTGACGTTTCATTTCCTTGTCATTTGCAGGTCAAATTGAATGGCACGCCTGAGATCAATCCCCGAAGTGGCCTGAGCCTCTTAAGAGGTTTAGGAGATCAAACTCTGCTGTTGCACGGTCTCCGCAGACCTTGCGCAGTGCTGACGCCAGGATCCCATTTTTGGCGTCAACAAAGACATAGTAAATCAAGATGGAATTGCCACTCTCCTTGTGAGAGAGATACCACTAGACCACTCGAATGATTGGATCAAGAAAATGCATGGCCATGCTTGGGTTAAGTATCAACCCACGAGTTGGACCAAATATCGTTAGGCAAGGGAATAACATGTATGTGGTTTTGTGGTGGTTCATCTGATATGATTGTAGCATATACATAGGAGTTGACACGCCTTGCTAGAGGCCGCTATCAATATTGGTCAAGTAGGAGTATTCGGGCCATGTCTTTATGTATGTGAGCCCATAGGGTCGCACGCTTAAGGGTCTGGAAACCTAATTCGGGTTCAACCTGTATTAGACTAGGTTTAGGATTACTAATGGGCCTCCAACGTTGGAGCTTGTTAGGATTCCTATATAAGCAAAGTGTAGGCACGGGGCAAGTTGAATCCCATGCTTTTTGGCAGCCACTGTCACCCCCCCATGCTCGTGCCTATTGCTCCTCATGGACCTAGCAGTCTGGAGGCGCAACGCTTCCTCCCTGTACGTGTGGGATACCTCGGAGGTGCTACGTCTAGAGCACAAGGACAAACTTCACAAAGGGGACGAACGGATGACCTCACAACTGCACGACACTGCCACAACACATACGACTATGTTGAGTCGCTTCTGTTGCACCTATGTGTCTAGTGATAATCCCGTGTTCTATAACTAGCAGTAGTTCCTAGTTTATGGGGTGGAAATTTTTTGTTTTCTAGCTAGCGTAGCTTTCCCGTATCCCTACACTGTCACTCTTTCCACCTAGTGCAAAGCCTACTCTCGGACTGCCAATTCCCCTCTAAACTAGTTGACCATCATCCCAAATTGTGGCTTGCTGCAAGATACCTAGCTCAAAATGGATCAAAGTTCTGTGTTTTCCTCCTCGGTGCGCATCTTGTCGTGTTTGTAGGACTCAATCCCCAACTCCAAAGCTTCAAAGCAATCAGATCTAGAAGAAGTGTTATCTGAACTCGCCTTCCCTAAAATAGCAATCCTACCTTCCTTCTCTGCCAGCTCAGATCACAAGCCTAAGCAAGACTTGCACGCACCCAACAAAGTAGGCCTAGCTTTCAGCTCGTTATGCTCATCTAACAAAGTGCTATACTTGTCCAAAGAGAACTGAGACTAGACATATGCATGGCACAAGTAACACACGCTATCTTCTTAGACACAGTCATAGTCGATCTAGCGAACTCAAGATCCCTAATAGCTCTCTCATACTTCTCCTTGAACTCCTTCCTCTCAAGAGCAGTGCGCTTAAGTAAAGCATCTTGTTTAAGCAGAGTATCACTAAGAGAATCGACCTCAGTAGAAAGAGACTCGACTGAAGGTGATACCTCAGGTGTGTCAATGTCGTCGATCGTGCCATCCTCGCCGGTCTCCTCAGCTCCAAGTGCCATAGTGCAGAAGCCACCATGCCCGGAGTTGGGCAGAGACCGTTGAGCTTGTTCTCCACCTTCCTCTCAGACTCATCATCCTCGCTCAAGGAGGGAGAGCCATGCTCATCGTAGGAGTCGTCAAGGTTGCTAAGGGACACAAGGAAGGCATGCTGCTATGCCTTCACCTTCTTGAGCACCTTCTTATTGACATCATTCTTGGTGAAGCCCCTCTTGGACTTGTACTTGTTGAAGGAGATGAACTCGCGCTTCTTCTTGCGCTTGCCGAAGTCATGCTTTGTCTTCTTGGGGAAGTTGGTGATGAAGTGGTCAAGATCTCTGCAATTGTAGCACCCCTGGATCTGACCACCACACCGTCAGTTTAGGCGGTTGCTGTGGAACTGTGAGAAATGGGTGATGACCAACGCCAACACATCATCTCCAAGCACCTCCACCTACTGTTCAGTGACAAAAACTATAGAAGACAAAGCGAACAAAACTTGTGAAAGGGTTAGAAGAAGATGTCAAGCCATCAACACCGGAGAACAAATCCATGGTTGGAGCAGAAGGTTATCTAGCTTGGCACGGGTCTGGTGGTCGATCTCTGTGGACTTGAGTTTGCTAAAAAGCTCATCAACGGTGAGTCTCGTAGGTAGGTGACTCTTAGATAGCAGCCACCTTGACCTCCCATACCTTCTGATCAAGATCATGTAAAAGCTTGATAGCCATCTCATGATTGTCATAAGGCAAATGAGTTATGTTGGCACACATCTTGTTGACAATCGATTGAAATTGAGAAAATGTTATGTCAACAGACTCGCTACCCAAATAGACAAAGTTCTTGTACTCTATCTTGTACGTGAAAAAGAGTTTGGACTTGACTTGGGTATTACCCTCATGAAATCTTTCAAGAGTTTGCCAGATCTCCCGAGCTGTATAGAGGTTCGAGACTCTCAAACATAGAAAGTGAAAGGCTCGAAAAGAGAATGCTATGGGCCTTATTGTTTGTGTTATATTGGTTCACTTGGTCTTGACCCACGCCAGCAGCAAGAAACTCATAGTGTTCATCCTCACAAATCTCTCACACTAGACAATCAACCCCTTGAAGATAAGCAGACATGTAAATGTTCCAATATGGGTAATTTGTTCTATCAAAGAACGGTTGTTTGCTAGAACCATGCTCCATGTCGCCTTCGCGGATCAAGAAACGCTTAAGGTGGAATGATCCTTAACTTTCTTTGATAACAATTGAAGGACCAAAACGGTGACCAGAGGGGGTGAATGGAAGCCTCAAATTTCTCTTGAAAATATTCAGGCTATACTTCCAAAATTCAAAACCCAAAGAGAAATACCACACACACGGTAAGGTCACGACCCAAGACTAGGTGGAAACCTTTGATGATGACCAAAAGGTATAGGTGTATAGCAGATCTACCAAAGGCCGAGAACTCGACTCGAAACCCCGAAAGCGACACTCTCAACCTCAAGAGAAAAGAGGGAAGAGCTCACTAAGAACTACTTGTGAGAACTACTCTAAAAAAGTACTTCATCAAGTTCGCTACGTGAAGACAAATCCAACGCAACAAACAGAACTTGATTTGGAGTTCAGACGAGAAAGTTACGACCAAAACAGCTGGTCACTGGTACACACCAGATGCTGTTAGCGTAGCTCCTGATGCACTGGACGCGTCTGGTGCACAGGGTCTGATGCAAATCTAGAGAGCTCTAGCGAGCCTCGGACGCTCGACCGTCCATTGCAGCATCCGGTGCAAGCACACGTAGTCCCTGGCAGGTACCACCGGACGCGCGACCATGTGTACGAGTGCGTCCGAAGTGCTCGGCCGCTCGGGTTACACTCACCGAACACGTTCGGTGCAACAAGCTGTGTTTGGTGCTAGTGTTCGGTGCTCCCAACAACAACGTGGATCACAGGGTGCCCCATATTCAAAGAGGAGTTGGTTTCTTTTGGTGGAAGGATATTTTCAAGCTGAAAAATCTTTGGAAAAAGTCTACTTAACCCTCTCACCTATCTAGCGTGGTCTACTTGACACCCTCAACTATAAAACCAGGTATTCTACCCCATGAACTTTCCAAAACCTATTAAATTACCCCCTAAGGCAGTTTTAGACGGTGGTTTGCTACAGTAACAGTGGTTTTGTATTTTTCTTTTTTATTTGTTTTCGCTAAATCTTTGAAAAATCATACTAAATCACGGAAAAATCATGAAATGGAAAATCAAATTTTGTTAGACTCCACATGAGTAGATCTACACAATGAACATATAATACTGTATGTTTTAGTACAAATTTTTTGTTGTAGATATAGATTAACTAAAAGTTCTATTCTTTCTGTAATTAGTTGAAACAATTTATAGACTCATCTTTTATGGTCCAATTGTGGTGAAACTTTTATGGTGAGCTAATTATTGTATGCTTAAACTATAATAAAAATTTCATACTCATTGGACCATGTATAACTTAGTTATAGATAAATTATATATTTAACAAACATGCAATTAGATTTTTCTATGTTAAAGTTATGCTTTATCTATAGCTAAGTTATACATGGTCCAATGAGTATGAAATTTTTACTATAGCTCAAGCATACAGTAATTAGCTCACCATAAAAGTTTCACCACAATTGAACCATAGAAGATGCGTGTCACGGAACCGCCCAACTAATACAAGATCAAGCATGACTGTCCCCGTTTAACACGTTGACACACACATACTCTCACTTATACCAGTTCGGTAGTCCGCCGAGTATCCCGAAGGACCCCGGTAAATGAACAAACCAATCCCAGATCGCTTGATTAAGTAAACACCAATCACTTACACAAAGTTTTGCAGCGGAAATAATATTACAAATAAGCTCATGAATAATAATACAAGTTTGAGTTCAAAACTGATTACTGAAAACAACATAGCTTTGAAATGATTATAGTAACATAAGTTGAAATACATTGTTAGCATAAGGTGACATCCTCCAACAACAGCATATAGATAAGAAGTAACTACAGAATCACCGAGCCCACCGGTGATTAACCACTCCTTCAGCAGGACGAAGCCCTTCACCTGCAACAGGGTAGGATAAACCCTGAGTACTCGAATGTACTCAGCTAGACTTACCCGACAGGAGATAAATAAAAGACTCCCAAGGATATGCAAGGCTCATATGGTGGAGTTGACAGGATAGCACAATTTTTGCATAAAAGAGCATTACTACCTTGAGTCCTATCTTTCAAAATTTTAATCAATATTTTAGCATCAAGATTAGTGAAGCTTACCAAGTCTAGATTTGCACCTGATCTAGAGCAATCACTTAATTAAAGCATCACAATAGTAACCATATCCAGTTTTGGCATGTAAACCATATAACCATCTTTTGGTTACTTATTAGGGTTTAAGTTTCTACAGTGGGAGGAAGATCTTTCAAGTTTCTCACTGACGGGGAGAGACCGCGATTCGAATCGAATTCCTATCCAGCTGGAGGTTTATTCCTCAATCACACCCAAGCCTCCCCCGTCGGGTTGACTTTGTCGGGTCACCTTCAATATAGCTCAGGTAGCCGCGGGTCTCCATGTACAGGCATGAATAGCGATTCACGGATAGCCAGGACGATCAAGTAGTGCCTGCCCTTGGTGCCAGGCCAGGACGATCAGGATACTTGCCCACGGTCTAGTATGCCGCTCGCGGTCCTTCATGACCCAAGTAGGGGGAGATTTCGGCCTGAACATACAGAGTTAGGCTTCACGGTCGAAACGAGTTGTTCGGCTAGCTATGAAGGAGGCATGCGTTCAATCTTGGCAGATGTCCAACCACGGTCCAGTGCCTAACGACACAAGCAGAGAGAACATGCTCACAAGACCTCCAAGTCAAGTGGCTCACATACACATTGTCCGCTCGGTCTCGATTTATTACTTCCACATGGTTATTTCCAACGATAGCAAATATAGCCAACCATGACCAGTATCAACCTATCATCGTGGGGGATAGTAGACCACCCACTCTACCGGTCTAAGCATGGCTAAGCATATGTTTCGATCCTGGGCCTACAAGGTTCTTTTTAGTGGACAAGGAAGGTAATGCAAGAAAGGGTTTCATTCAACTCCTACTAACTTAATGCACAAGCAATAATATGAATTGAAGTGAATACTTTTAAAAAAGGGTAGGAGTCATATGATGCTCCGGGGCTTGCCTTGGGAACCGACACAAGTCAGTGATGGTTAGATGACACTCGCTTGGCAAGCTCTTCGGATCAACACTTGTACTCCGGCTTGTTCCATCCTTTGGATTTATCCAGCAACACCACCTTTAGGTTAGCTCCACCAAACACCGTCTTCGGGTTTGGCTCCAATCATCATATCTCCACGTAGTGTACCTAGTGTACCTAAATGAGATGCAAGAGGCACATGTATGAATGCGAAGAATGGTCACAAGAGATAGATATACAAGCATCCAACGCAAGCACAATATTATGTCATACATACACAAGCACATTAGAAAGCAAATTATTAACTACTACCACTCAAGTCTAGCATCAAAGATAGCAAGCAAATTATTGAACCAACCTACATAAGTACATGACTATGCCATACATACATCAACACTTGGAATGGTTCAACTAAGTATGATACAAGCATATCATAGGAGGATAGCAAGCTCATCAGATATGATATACAAGTGATCCTCATCAAAGCTCAGCCATTACAAGCATGCAGCAGCCATGAACTACTCAACAAATATAGCATACAAGAACTAGGGCTGCTATATGATAACAACCACATAAGCATATAGATTGGTTTGAACTAAAGATCACACATGCATAGCACCAAGGATAGCAAGTGTACCAAGCATAACCTATTAACTAACTCAGTTAAGCTATTGGAAGCATTCGACATAGGCACAAGACCATTCAAGACAAGTATAAGATCATACATGATATATAGATGCACTTATATTTAATTACCAATTATAACTAGAGCATAACTTAGGAGATAAAATCACATTATAGAACATACCTAGTCACTTAGAACTTGTTTAGCTAATTATCACCCAAGCTTAACATAGAAGATAAAAAGAACTTCAATCATAATCTACTATTAAATTAAATTCAAACCATGACAAGTATTCATCCAACAAGTTTACTTAATAGATTAAATGTAGAATCATGGACCCTTGTGTTTAGGCGATTAACGACAATACTAGATCACTATGACTAACGTGTGTTTTGCAGAGACAAAGTCATTTATGTTAGGTCATGAGTGATGCATTTTGAATGGGCTTAATGGATATTCATGCCCCAAGATGGAAATCGTTTCGGTTGCAAAGGATGGAGATACACGACGAAGACTAGGCTAGTTCTTAGTGCCATAAGGTTGAGAAGGGCACTAAGTATAGCTAGGGCTTTTGTTTTTCCTTTGACCGTACTATAAAGAGGGGTATGAGGTTAGTAGCTTGATCTAGGCTAGTTCTTGCAGTCCTTGCTGCGTTCTTCACCAAGGAGAGGGTGCAGGGGATGAGGGCATCGCTGTGGCCGTGTAGGTGCTGGCTGTCGGAGGAGTGGTGCCGGCAGGGAGAGGCGCCATGCCTTGCTGGTTACCCATGGCAGCAGCTGCTGCGGCTGAGGGGAGGCGCAGGGGCGAGCAGCAGCTCGGTGCTGACTCTGCCGGTCGCAGGGCTGCTTGGCCCTGCCATGGAGGGTTGCCGGAGCAGTAGCAGGCATCAGCGAGCAGCTAGCAGCCTGCTGCAGGACCCAGGGGAGAGGAGGCCAAGGCACGACGGCGTGCTGGGGGCGAGCTAGGGCAGGAACGATGGCAGCCATGGAGGGGAAGGGGAGCTCCAAGGAAGAGGGAGGAGGGAGCTAGGGTTGGGAGAGGAAGGAGGGAGAGCTGAGGGAGAGCTTTGTTCCTGCTTTGGCTCGGCAGAAAGAAGAAGTGGCGCGGGTGGAGGCGTCGGGAGGAAGAGTCGGCCGACTGAGGGGGGTTTCCCCTTTTTATTTCCTTTCTCGTCCTTCTCCCCCAAATTCATTAATTGCCACTTTAAATTGAGGTATTCTCAAAAATTGCCACTGATAAACTGTAACTCGTTTCACAAATCCTATTGCACCGTTGCGAAGGTCTCGACGAGTAGATTATTTTGCTTCAGGAACCACAGTCAAACTCCAAACGGTTTGCGAATTATTGATTCCTAAAGAAAACCTCACGGGTACTAAAAACTGGCATTCCGATGATCTTCGGTCATCCGTTTCACCATTTTGGGCTCTGATTCACGTCTCGATGTTTGAACGAAGTTTGTTCGTCTCGATCCAAGCTACAACTTTCGTTCAATGCGCATCGACATGCGAGATCTCCAAATTGTCGGTCAACGACGGTTAAAACATCGTCGATTGAGCTTGGACTGGGGTTTCCAGTATTTTCCGGGCATTTTATCCACTTCCCGTCAACACGAACCTTTCACGACTTTTGTTGTAGAGTTCAGCCGGAGATTTTTGGGCAAGGTAGTTAGACTTGGTCGACTCATATAATTATTTCCACTTCATAAATAAATTCCGATAATTCTATGAATCATGTATTCACTTAACTTTTTGGTTCCAAACTTCGTGAAGCTTCTCCAATGGTTCATATAGATGGAAATAGAGATGATGCACATAGAATCAATACGTTATCATATATTCCCGATATATGAACTATAGTCTCTGATTATAGCTTGATCCAATATAATTAGGCTTAATTACTTCTTAGCCCTTGCTTAACACCGAAGGTGTTACAATGCGGCTATGGATTATTTCAACTAATTACACACAAAATTAGAATTTTTAATTAATCTATATTTACAACAAAAAAATTTGTACTATATGTCCATTGTTGAGATCTACTGATGTGGAGTCCAACAAAATTTGATTTTCCATTTTATGTTTTTTCATGATTTACTATGGTTTTTCAAAGATTTAGAGAAAACAATTAAAAAGAAAAAAAGTCAAAACCAGTGTTACTATAGCAAATCCACCGTCCAAAACCGCATGAGGGGGTAATTTAATTGGATTTGAAAAGTTCAGGAGGTAGAATATCTGGTTTTATAGTTGAGGGTGTAAAGTAGACCACGCTAGATAGGTGAGGGGGTTAAATAGACTTTTTCCCCAAAATTTTTATGGTAGTATTACTACTTGCAAGTTGGGAGATGGTTCCTCTATTCTTTTTTGGAAAGATAATTGGACGGGTGACAGTTTGATTCATATCATGCCTAATATTTCCCAGTTTGCTCGTTTCCCTAACATTTGCATCAAAGAGGTGTGTGAAGCTTCGTGCTTGCAAGATATCTTTATCATTCCTATCTCCCAGTCGACTGCCAATGAGCTGGAGGATCTTAGATCTTTGCTGGAATCCTTCACCTTGCATAATGATACAGATCAGAGAGTGTTTTGTTGGGGTAATCAAATTTTTGCTGCTTCCAAAATCTACAGACTGGCTTTTATTGCAGTTTCAACCCCTCATGTCTTCAGATTAGATTGGAAATCCAAAGTTACCCCTAGGATCAAGTTCTTTGCTTGGCTTATTCTTCTGGACAGATTGAACACAAAAAGCATGCTTGCTAGAAGGCATTTTAATGATCTTCCAAATACCTGGTGTGTTCTTTGTTAGGTCAGAGAAGAGGAAACTCTTAGCCATCTCTTCTTCAATTGTGTTTTTTCCAAGAGATGTTGGAGCAAACATGGTATTGCTTAGACTCCTGATGTTGACATCCATTAGAAAATTATTAACTCCAGACAGCTTGCGGGGGTCTCCCTTTTCATGGAAATTTTTCTTGTTGCATCTTGGGAAATTTGGAAGATTAGAAATAGAATGGTCTTTGATGGTATTGCAGCTACCTTTAGTAGATGGCTTCTAAATTTCAAAGAGGAAGCTAAACTTCAAGCTAATAGATTAGTGGAGCAGATAGATCTTTGGTTGTTTGGTGGATCGATAATTTGTAATCTTCCCCTCTGTCCCTCCTTCACACCTTGGTGGATTGATAATTTGTAATCTTCCCCTCTGTCCCTCCTTCACACCCCCTTTTGTTAGCTTGAGTTTGTAAGTATTTCCCTGTACTCTCTTTTTGTTTGCTTTATTATACGCTTTTTGATCCTTTGTGGGGAACTCCCCCACGGTTTTGCCGTAAAAAAACAAACAACGTGGATCACCAAAAAATCGTTCGATCTCTTTCGATTCTACTCTGATTGTTCTGAGATTTTGTGGGGAGCATTGCAAGGTAGATGTGAATCTACTCTATGAAGATCAAGATCTTCCTTCCCTAAAAAATCCTGGAATCAAATAAGAACGGAGAAAGGGAGAAGAACCGATGTCATACCCGGTTTTAAAGAACAAACCAGGCTCGCCATATGTGTGCCCAGGGAGTCCACACATACAACAACAAAATAGGATAATATCAAAAACAATGTTATATAGCGAAAATATATTTATATTAACACTTACATCAGAGTATAACGGAACAACACTAATCTTTTCTTCAAGCTTCAACTTCAACTTCACAGGGACTGTTGACTGGGGGTTGCATACGCCTAGCCCTTCTTAGAAAACTCAGTAGATCCACCTTCTGTTACCCATCCGGGATTTTTATCCAAAGTATTGAAAATTAAAGCAAGTGTAAGTACATATCGTACTCAGCAATATGATATGGGGTTCATGAGGCTCAAAAGGTTGACACTGGTTTATTGTGATTAGCTTTTAATGAGTCACAATTTTAGCATTAGTAGTAACAAATAAGCGATGCCCCAATTAATCACATGAAACTGATAACATGACTAATAAATAGCATTTAAAAAAACATCGTAGATCATTTATCAATGTGATGAGGACATCAACACAACAATACAATCTCCAGCACCACTTGGTCCTATTACTCGTGCTCGTGCCCGTGAACTCAACCATCAAGTAAGTTCATTCTTAAACTCTAGTCCATTATATTTAGACAATGGAGACACGTGCGCTCTTGTTTTGCTTAGGAACGGTGGGGAGGATCAGCAGGGCAAGGGATGGGCACCGACTGGATTTGGACTGCAGGACAACGCCAACTTGTGATGGATGCCACGACTTCATACGGACTCTGATTGAGACGTTCTAACACTTTTTGAAAAGCTTATCAAGTCTACATTCCAACGGATCCAGAAGGATGGCTATATCTTATCAGATGCATCCAGAGTCCTCGTTTCTGTACCGAGACCTTTTCCGTCCACCGGTGCTGCGTCACCTTATTTTGGGCCGATGGGCCACGTATCAAGTTGGGTCCGTTAGGGACGCGTCCTAGGGTTGGAGAACGACCCCAACACCCTTCTGGTCGTCCTCTCAACAGGTTATAAGTCCTTAGAGTCGCCGTAAATAGATTAGGTTTTGTTTCGTCGAGTTAGCTATTGCTACCGCTTTTCAGCGCGCGTGTTGGATAAACCATCCGTCTGATCGTCATCAGAACCTCACCATATTGTGATCTCAGATTGAAAGCTTCATATTCATCTTGCAATTGAGTGCTTGTTTCATCTTGTTCTTGCTGGTTCTTCGATTGCTTGCAGGACGGGAGCCCTAGTGGCTGGTTGTCGCGCCGCAAGATCACAGCAGCCGTCGGAGGTGGTGTATCAGTTGCTAAGGCACAACGTCCTTGGACGGTTGTAGTCGAGCCGTGAACGTCATCTCCATCCACAAATCGAGTTATCCACCAACTCTCATCGAAAGATCGGACAGCGAACCCTATGGGTCGTCATCACAATGTTCCATTAATTTCCATTAGTCTGTGAGTTTTTCGAGCCGCTCGTGTTCGTGAGCACGGTTGATATATCAATTTTTAACACTCTGCAGAGGTTGTACATCTTTACCCACGAGTCGTGATTTACCCTTTTGCCCGAGGGGATCAGCCTCTTGACCCACTTCTAAGGAAGGTCGGCAGGGTTCACTATGAAGTTTATCAAAGGGGCTCGCTAACAAGCAATAGACATTATGGATTCACGAGCAAGGGGTATACGGGGTCTCCTCTCGATGGTACACACACGCAGCGGTAGCCACCCTGGCCATACCCCGCAACCAGCTCGGCAATGGTAACTTACATGAACTATCCCATGCAAGAAAGTAACCCTCATACTTGACTAAAGCCAGAGCCATATAGCCCTCATGGTTGTACTGTATGTCCCAACTTTTGCTGACAAATAAGTCCTTAAATTCCATGCTGGTAAAAGACATCTTTTATTTCTCGTTGCATATTCTATTAATCAAGTTATAGTTCATGATCATAATTACTTGAGCACTAGCATCAATTCTACCAAATGCATAACCATAGGATAACAAGGAATCGAGGTATCAATACAACTATAGGGTACATAACTATGGTTATCAAGGTAGAGACATGCGTATGATTAAAGTGACATTATAATGAGTAGGTAACAAGGATTGTTCCATGCTATACTTGCCTTTTAGTTGTGCAACTCTCACACCATCAACTTTCGATCATCACCTTCTGATCTTCATCCCTCGCAAACGATTCTCGTTCTACTCATAGCAAGCACCACACATTGGCAAACATATAAGAAACAAATACAAACAACTAAGAACAACACACCACAAGAGAACACAACATACTAAAAATAAAGCTAGATCTAGATAGCGCAAGAAACGTCGATAACAGAACTATCGTTAAAAGAAACGACTACCAAAATATTTACTTTATTATAAGTTTATAACAGTAGAACATGCATGCTTGATCGTATTTTTAATTGATTAAAACTATGTAAAACATATTAATTTAGATTTAGGCAAAATCATATTTAATTTTAAAAACCAAGTTAAACCTAGTGGTATATTTATAAACAATGTCATATAATTTAGTCAAGTTAAACTTTCAATTTGCAAAGATATATATGAAAGAATTTAAACAAGTTTATCATATTTATATGCAATTTTAGCTTAATTAAAAATATATTAAGTTAACCATTAATCATATTTAATGTTGTAAACAATATTACATAATTTCTTATACAAGTTAACCTTTATCTTTGCAAAAGAGAATAAACATGTGAGATCATCTAATTAAAAATATATAATGCATGTTTAACTAATCAAGTTACATTTTAGAAGCATATTAAGATTAGCAATTACTCATACTAATATTTCTATACAAAAGATTTTAGTATAAAACCTATATTAATTTTAATTATTAAACTAGTTGCAAACATATTTAATCAATTTAATATTTGACAATATACATAAAAACATATGACATGATAAAAATTAGCAGTACCTTATAGGCCATATTAATATGATCTACCGCAACTCAAATTGTATAAATGGAATTAAAACCTAACATGCTTTATAAAGTTTATGATTAAACATTATTTAATTATTATTTAAATGAACAAAAATTTATAATTAGATTACATCACAAATAGTAACACTATGGCATAGAGAACGATCACACGATTCTAACGCAACTTGAATGGAACGAAACGGATTTACGATGATTAAATGACGGAGAAAACGAACCCATGGCAAACTTGTAATTTACCTCTTCTTCTACCTTGGTCTGTCTTCCTTCTCACGTATAGAGGCCAAGGTGCTGCTGCTGGCAAGCGATGGAGGGAAGGGGCAGGACCCTCGGCCACAGCCTGTGGCTGGCTTGCGGTGGTGCAGCCCGGCGCGGTGGGGTAGCCCGTGGAGGGGTCAGGAAGGGGCGTCCACGAGCTGCTGCTGCTCACACAGAATGGCGCAGGGGAGCTGCGGCATATGGCCGAGCGGCCGGACTCCACACGTACGTGGGTGACGAGGAGGAAGACAAGGTGCCGTCGTGCACGAACTCCATGTTGGATCGGCAGAACTTTCTAGGAGAAAGCCCTTCCGATCAAGCTTCAATGGTTTAGGCGAGAATATCTGGAGTCTGATGTTGATGAAGAATACAACACCCACACGGACCATGACTGATTGGTTTAGTTTTAGGGTTGAAGAAAATAATCGATGGCCAAGGCTTGGTATTTATATAGACAGGAGATGGGCGTGATGGAGATTGATATGGAGTCCTTGACGTGCACATCTCACAAAATTAGATAGAGAGATCCATCATATCAGGAAAGAGAGCTACTCGGCTAGGAAAAAAAAAGAAAGTCCAATTAATTAATTAATTAAGGAATAAGGAAAAGAACGGTTGGTTGCTTCCTTAGAAAGATCATTATTTTATATTATATTATATATCATCACGTTAAGGAAAGAAATGCAAGCAGCAAATAAATAAAACTGATACTTAAGCTACGAAAAATTCCATGAAGGCTCAAAAAATTCCGGAAAAATTCTCGGAGACACTTTGGAGCATGATGAACCCAAATAAAGTATTTGGAGCTCATGAGAAAGTATTTTGAGACATTTAAAATTAGAATATGCTCACAGATAAATAGGAAAATGATCCAAAAAAAGCCAGAAAATTTCCCAGAAAAAATTTAGAGACATGTTGATGAATGATGAACTCAAGGGAATGATTTGGATCAAGCGACAAAGGATCTTGGGAATATCCAAAAGAAAGATTAAGATTGAGAGAGCCAGAATTTGATTATAGAAAAAGATAGAGACAAGCCGGAGACCGATAAACGACTTACTAATCGCATTTTAAAACCTATATACACTCACATGCATCAAGACAAGCAACGAACAACCACCACATCAATCAAGCCCATCAAATTGATTTAGAAAAGTTTATAAATTCACTTTTCCTATACTAAATTTGTGCAAACTCAAACTAATCTTGGAAAATTTTATATGAACATAGAAATCATTTATTTTATTTAGTGTTTTCTAAGCACAACCCAAAATCTGAAATTTTGGGGTCTGACAACCGAGAGGAGATATGAAACATGATCGATCTATGTGCTCACCCCAAACTAGATCAAATTCTTCGATGAAAACCTTCACAAGGGATCACAACACCTTCTCCAATAAGCGGATCAAGAAAAGATCAAGCATGGTGAGAGATCGAGCAAAAACAAGAACAGGAAAAACCAAACGCAAAGAACAACGACACAATTGCTTCACAAAACGAATCCTGGAGGACACTAGGAGGAAGGGCCTCCATTCTAGACCAATTTGGTTCAATATTACATGGATGAATCAAAACATCCGCGGACCTCAAGCAAGAGATACTAGAGAAGGGGCAACCCAAGGATAGGAGGTGGGAGGAGGAAAATGCAAGAGGTGAGGGACTTAAAGTCCCATCATCCTTATTTAACGAGGTCTATTGGACATTTCCAAATAGCCCCCTAACATATGAGAGAATCACCTAGCCCTAAGACACTGTGATCCAACTCTCTTGAATATTCTCCTTCATCTTGATCGGACGGCCCCGCTTGTTACCTAGACTTGTCATCGCCTCGATGCAACCTCTAGGATTCCGCCATGTGTCATCCCCGTTTCCTTAGAAGCTTCAATGTGGTATTGAGGTCCAAACCCGTAAACCGGCCACCAATGGTTTTGAGGTCCAAACCACCAAACTACTTCGCGAGTAGCGTACTCCATACGCGTCCCCCGCACTTGACACATGTCACCGCATCCTTGGGCTCCCAAGTGCCAAGTCTTCTGGAGCCTTCCCGCTTGACTTGCTCGCTCGCTGTCTTGACTTGGTCAACATGGTCACCTCAATGTACTCTTGCACTTGTCGATGCCCCAAGTGTCAGCCACCATGGCTAGTCCTACGGTCCTCTAGTCCCTCACTCCAAGCCTCACGTCTGCCCTTCACTGCTCCCAGTCCATCGGCACAACCCGTCTCTACTTGACCTTCACCTTGCCATTATCTACCGCCTCCGAGCTCAACACCAGCGCAACACAAGCCAATAGACATGCCAAACTCTGCTTTCGCAGTAGGGTCAGTTTAACATGCTCAACCTAAAATGGCTTCATGTTGGCAATACACTCATCATAAAACTGAACTACATGGGTACTTATCCACCATGTGTTCGCCATGATAATATAAATTTGTGTGGTGATATATCTACCTTGGTGGTGGTATGTTCTCTTTGGCATAATTTCAATTGCTGCAAATTTATCATGGCTTGACCAAGATATAGGATGAACTCTTCTTGACTCTTAAACCAATTCAAGTGCATTTCACAAGTAACTTGAGTACTTGATGCACATATTAAGGTGGAGCCCATTCTATGTCTTATGTATTTGAGACTAACCTTTTCTTCCATGTGAATTTTTGTATTCTCTTGGTGAGAATGAGTTTCTCATGAGTATGCTACATTAACTCAATCCAAAGTGGTAAATATATCTCTAATATTTATTTGGATTGCAATTTTATCTCTTGTGTAGCTACTCTCCATAATATAGCTTAAATTTCCTTACTTGGACTTCATTGACCAAAGTGTATATGATCTTGTACTCCACATATATATGTATGCACTATCAAAAGGGGTACTTTAGTCTATGCTATGAGGTTTTCCAATTAGTGATCTACACGCTTTCCACATTCAAATGGTCACTAGTTGTAAAACTATAGCTTGTGCAATTTAATGCTATCTCTTGTCTCTGTGAGCAATTCTTAGGTAACCTTATGAGATACAAGTATCCATTCCAATTGACATCAACTTGTGAAGATTCCTTTAATTGGTGTCAAAATTACAAAAATATATTTCAATTAATATTGGTGGATATTATTATAATTTGGTATATCAAGAAATATATCTTCAATTAGTATCTCAAAATGACAACAAGAGCTAGCGATGGACATTCAATTGAGATCTAGAACAAGTTTGTGATATCTCCTTGAAGATGATGATGATGATGACATATGGGCACAAATAAAAACATTTTTTGCATGAAGAAGTGCTAAGCCCATCAAAACACTAAATACAACTAATGAAATCATTATCATGGTGGAGATTGTGAGGCATAGAACAAAGTATATCGCTCCATGAACTCTTGCATTACCTTTGTGCATCTAGGCCCTTACATGCTAGTGTGTGCATGTGTATGCAATATTTTGAGTCACACCATAAGTTTGTTCTTGTGGTGATGATTAGAGAATTTCTTTAGATATTTGGTTATACCTCTAGTGATGATAGCATGAGTTAGTCTCATATTAAAATTGTCATCTAAGTGAGGTATGAGCTAAATATGCAAATTTCTCAAGAATCTTGACTTAAATTGTTGCATACTTTGTTTGCTAGAAAACATAGGAGAGAAATCCTATATGCTTACCTTGTCTACCATGATTCCTTCCTTTTGGTAGAGACATCCTTTTTGGAGATTAATGCCAAAGGGGGAGAAATATTGGGATAGAGTGTGAGGCAGAAGAGATTGGTATGTGGATTTAAAGGGGTAAAAGAGAGGCATGTAAGATTTTTTATTTCATTGTGCAATGCATGCTAAGATAGTTTAAATTGATGCTATTGATAAGTAGCTCTTTGATAAAGTATTGTTTATGCTAGTGTGTGATATTCATGTCTTGAATGGTGCTTTGCATCCGCTTATTGTGTTGACTATGACAGGTGCCCGAGCGATAGTGCCGCTCAATGCAGTTTTAGTATCTGTTATCTTTGTTTTGCATAACTATCATGAGCATCATGTTTATCATGATGATACCGTGCACCCCACTGATGTTATGATACAAGGGATTTCTCAGACTTCTGAAATATGTGCATTTGGCATTTAAGGCCAAATTTGAATTCAATTCAATGCACACAATTAGGGGGACTACTATATCATAGGATTCAAAATCTTATCATTTATTAATCTCTTGTAAGCTTTAGTCCCTGTTTGGTTCCCACCTCCTAAACTTAAGTAGACTAAACTTTAGTCACTTTAGGGACTAAAGTACCAAACCAACTGACTATAAGGTGAATAAAATATTTTAGTTCTACTAGTCATTCAAGAGGTACTAAAAGGTGACTAAAATATTTTAGTCCACTGAGGTTTAGGAGGTGGAAACCAAACAGGCCTTTAATTATATTATCATCAATCACCAAAAAGGGGGAGATTGTAAGTGCATCTAGCCCTTTAGTGGGTTTTGGTGAAATGAATAACAACACAATTAAAGGTCTAATAAGTTTGCTAAGTGTTAAACAGGGAATTGAGTTTACTGCATACACATGATTTGCATAATAAGATGTGTATCAAAAGCTCAGCAAGAAGGGAAAGCTTGCTGGTATTCCACATAATGTTCAAATGAAGGTCAAATTGTGTATTGTTGTGTTGAAAGATCATGGACACAATCTAGTTCAAAAAAGACTACAATGCAAATAGAGTTGATGAAATGGCGTCAATGTTCTGGGATATCATAGTATCATGTGAAAGCAAGCATATTTGGCAAATGGCAAATGAGACATGAGTTGATGATTTTAGATTGGTCTCTATATTGGCTTGTTTTGAATGAACAAAAAGAGTTGGATAGTGAACTAGCATTGATCAAGGGTTGAAGAATGAATCAATAGTGCATTAGTGAGAAAACACCAAGCAAAGGTCAAATGATAAAGGATACAATGTATAATGGAAATAATATGGTCTCTACTTTGGTTTGCTTGTATGGATAAATATTTGGAAAATTATTTTTGCATTAATATGACCAAGCTAAAAATATGTAGGTAGAGATTAAAGTATGTCTAGGAGTGTCTAGCTGTTGACACCAAGAATGACACACTTTATATAACCAAAAATAGTGTCAACAGCCTCAGGATCAAGGATAAACAATCATATCATGAGCATACTTTTATAAATAACAAGTTCCACATGTCCATGAAGTGTTTGATGCAGAATTAGATGAAATGGAGCAAGGAGAGCCAGTGGGACCCACGTAGTGGGTCGGGTGACCCCATGCTGGGCCCACCAGGCCCCTCACATTGGCCATGATCCAGGGGAAGCACTCCCAAGTGATCCTCAGCCCTTGGATCAGCTTGTGCTTCCTCCCAACGGCTCAAATGCACCTCACATGGATCCATGGGCCCACATCAAAGAGATCAACGGGATAAACAACTTAGAGGACCCAACCAAGAGATATAACAAGTGGGGACACCTTCTGGAAGGTCGAGGTGGGCCCCAGACCCCTATAGAGGGTCAGCCGATCTCCTACCAGGGGTACCACCCCCCCACTTGGTCCCTAATTAGTGGGGCATGCTCTAAAAGGCCAAGGCAGGGCTCACAGGCCATAGGGAGGGTCGGCCGATCTCCCCCTAGGTCGGTGCAGCACTTGGTAACCGCCTCACTCAATTAACACATGTTGAAGATCAAGAACATGCACTCTAAGTCAGATTAGAGGCGGTTGGATCCAAGGGTGGAGATTTGAAGCTTCTTGGATCGATGACGTGGTGATGGAGTAGCCCCTACTCCACCTCGCACTATAAATAGAGGCTCATACCCCCCTCTTCATACAAGGAGAAGAGGCCTACAAGCTCTATTCCTTAGATTGTTCTAGTAGTTAGTCTAGAGTGGGAGTTAGAGTTGAGTCGAGCTGCGCTCGGGATTTCCGGAGTCGTCTTCTGGAAAGTCTGGTATAGCTCTTGTATCTTTCTTTCTTTGTAAGACTTTATCTTATTCAGTACATTACTTTTCCTCTATTTTACTTAGTATTCACTTTGAGCATTACTATACTTGTTAGAGTCTTGTTATATGCTTTTGCTTATTACTAGTCTTTACATCAATAGTCTATGATCCTTGTGGCCTTTCCCGTATGCGATCATTGCCTGTCATAGGGTGCTTTGGTTATATATCATAGTCAAAGTAGTAAGTTGTGTGTAAGCATGGTGCTTATAGATCATCTTACCCTTGGTTACCGCTTGTTGCACGGATTGTTTGTAGTAGTTAGCAAGAGAGTGATAGCCTTGTCTAGTCTTTGTATTCCACCACGTGTTCTTAGGCAAGTTCTTAAAAGGTAAGTCCCCCATAAAAAGAGAGCGCGGTCCGGTAGATGTTTTGCCCTCCTACTGATCTATCCTCTCACCTAGCATACTTGTATTGAGGAGAGAAATTATAGTGTTTAGACTAATTAATTGACTAAGTATATTGATGTAGAGTGAATTACATAGGAGTCCCTATACTCTCTCGTTATCCTCCCACCTAGCTCTACTTACTAGTTATCTCTAAGTTATCTTTTACCTTGGCTTATTCATTCATCACCCTTCCTCTCACTTTATTTCGATTACCCCTCAATACTAGTTGGTACTAAGTTGAGGTGCTCTCTAGGATCTCTCTCTAATTATCATTTCTAGCTCAGCTTTCCCTTGGGAAAATATAAATTATGATACCTTGGAATACTCCTAGGTGAAGTGGTACAACAGTATAATCTGTGCGCTTGCGGATTTATCCAATAGTCAAAAGAAATACCATCAAGCATTTCTGGCACCGTTGCCGGGGAAAGCATAGCCTAGAAATTTTAATTAGATTGAATCCAGAGATTCTCGTTAACTTAGTTATCTATTAGTCATAGGGGCTTACCCTTGTCCGTGTCTTCCTTTCTTGTGAAGCCAGACAGTGTATGAGGGTTTTCCAACTACCGGGAAATTACTTAGAAGATCCCAAGCAGTTGGTGAGGAGGACTAGACGTCGCCAAGTTCCCTCTCAGAGGTTCATCTCGACCCTGAATCCGTTCCAGGAAGGAGGCTCTGCACCACCACTGAAGGAAGCTATGGCCTAGAAGGAGATCTCTGACTTCTCGGCTCCATCCGCTACCCACCTAGCTCAGGGTCCCGAGGTCAACATCGGGGATGCCACCTTCGAGCTAAAGCCCGCCTTGATCCACATGGTGCAAGCCAACCCATTTTGCAGGAAGCCCCATGAGGATGCTAATGCCCATCTCCAGCACTTCATGGAGGTGTGTGGTACATTTACCATCAAAGGAGTGACGCCTGACGCTATTCGTCTTCGCCTCTTCCCATTCTCATTATTGAGGAAGGCGAAGCAATGGTTCTACGACCACAAAGAAGAAGCCACCACATGGGAGAGGTGTGCCAATGAATTCCTCAAGAAGTTCTTCTCGATGGGCAAAACCAATGCCCTTCGTGGAAAGATCTCAAGCTTCTAACAATAATCTGATGAGACAATTCTCGAAGCATGGGAACATCTCCAAGAGTACATTCGTGCCTGTCCTCATCATGGGATAGAAGACTGGCTCCTGATTCAAGGATTCTACCACGGGCTGTCTAGCATGGCCCGTAGTCACCTTGTTGTTGCCGCTGGAGGGGCATTTCTCCAACACATAGTGAGAAATGCCAAGGACCTCATCAAAAAGATGGTACTCAACCAAGGATGGGGTGAGGAACGTCTCTAGCTAAAGAAGAGAGGTATGCACACCATCAATGAGGTGGACATGCTCTCTTCCAAGATGGATCTCTTGATGAAGAAGATAGAAGAAGGTTCCAAGAAGGAACAAGAGGCCATCTACCCCACTGCCACCGCACGAGCTATAGAAACTGATCCATGGTGTGAGGTGTGTAGAGGAAATGATCACTCGGGCAACAACTGCCCCGAGACATCGAAGGAGGACGTGAACTTCAAAAACAACAACAACAACAACAACAACAACAACAATGGGTATCGACCCCAACAACAAGGAAATTGGAATTCGCGCCCCTTCTACCAAGGTAATGGAGGTAATAGCAATTACAATAATTACAATTCTTATAATAATCAACCTTCATTGAAAGATCTTGTTCTTGGTCAATCAAAAATTAATGATGGTATTAACAAAAAGATGATTGCCAATGATAAAGTTCTTGAAAATCTTGGTGAAAAAATGGATAGCTTTGCCACCGCCATGAAAAATCAATTGAGTTTTAATAAAATGTTAGAAACCCAATTAGCTCAATTAGGAGCAGCTATGCCATCTATAGAATAAGGTAACATTCCTAGGAAACCAGAGGATCCAATTGAGCATGTTAATATGGTCACAACGAGGTTCGGTAAGCGTCCACTTCGCTCCAATTGGCGCTATCTTCTTGATCCTCCTTTCATCATGAAGAAGGAAGATCCAGGCCTTCCGACGATCAAGTGCTCAATTGGACAACAAACCTTCCACAACGCCTTCTGCAACCTTGGATTGGGTGTCAACATCATGTCCAAGGTAACTTATGATAATCTATTAGGGGGACCCTTGTTCCCTACATGTGTTCGGTTGCAGATGGCAAATCAGACGATATGGTTTCCTGAGGGACTTGCAAGGGATATCTTGGTAAACATTCAAGATGAGTACATCCCCACCGACTTCATCATCATGGACATGGGAGCCAATGTGGACGTTCCTGTCATCTTGGGAAGGCCCTTCCTCAACACCACCAACGTGGTCATCTACGTGGGATCGGGCCAGATCCACTTCCAGTTCCCAAGTTATAAGGTTAAATGTGCTTTCAATGGTTATAAACTTAACAAACAGGTTAAAGCACATCCACCAAGAAGAAGAGTTCGAGCTCCACGCCAAAAGAAGCAGTACCCAGAGGCCAAGATCAATGAACTCAATGAGGATGAACCTACCAATCCAAGGCAGGTTTGGAAAGCGAAGGAAGTGCACACTCCTCGGCCTCCGTCTCCGGAGCCATCAAGTCCACTTGAAGAATTGAACAAGAAGGAGAGTCCTCCTCCAAGGACTTAAAATCAAGGAGCCTTCGACGAAAGGTAAGTCGGTAGTTATCTTTTCTCCTTATTTCCCTTTTACATTTATTTTGATTCTTTAATTTTCATCATGCTTAAAATCTAAAAAAATTAAAGTTTAGATTAAATAAAACCTTGAGATTATTTAGCACTAAAATCTAACCAAGGATAGGTCCTTAGGGGGGGTCGGCCGACACCCCTAGGAGCCCTAACCTTGCTTTCTTCAGTGGGGAACACAATGTGACCTTAGTGGAAGAAAAAGAAAAAGAAAAGGAAACCTATAGGGGTCAGTCGACACCTCTAGGGGTCCCTTGGTCACCTCTCTCTCTTCCCCATCTTCTTTTGTCTAAGAATCTCATGATTTGAGTAGTGTGAATTTCAAAATTCAGATTTTGCTTTAGGAGACATCACTTTAATTTTGTCATGCTTTAAAAAGGAAACACATCAATCACCTTTTTGTTATAGCATGACACACACTCTTGTCTCCCACTACTCCTTGTTCAAAGTGGGGAATCATGAACACTTTCACTTTTGCTTTGTCATGCTTTAAAAAGAAAACACATTAATCACCTTTGGTTAAAGAATGACATACTTTTGTCCCCCACTTCTCTTTGTTTAAAGAGGAGAACCTTGAGCACTTTAGCTCAGCTTTTGATCACATCACATAGCATGCTTTACCTTTCATCTAGCACTAGGAAAAGTGTGAGTGGAATCTCCACTTTGGAGCCTTCATTGGGGGTCGGCCGACACCCTATTGTCACCTCCACTCTTCCCTTTTTATTTGTGTACGGCATACCATAAAGCTAGTGCTCATGGCACCCAAGGGCATGCCCATAGGGGGTCGGCCGATCCCCCTTGGTGCCATCTTCTTCCCCTATAAAAATCCATGCAAGGAGAGCTCAAATCCTCACACTCCAACCAGAATTCAGTTCAAGCCCTTCTTTGCCTTTGCCTTGTTCTCTCCTCACCTCCTTCAAGTGAAGTTCTCAGATCATTGAAGAAGTAGTGCTACTCTCTCTCTCAAGTCCACAAAAACACTTTGTCTTCATCAAGCTTCTCTTAGCTCAAGCCTATCCCCGCAAGAAAAAACTAGGAAGCTCACGCCTACACTAAGCCTTGTCCTAGTCTCGTTCTTGTGTCTCTATTCCTCTCTAGAAGATGAAGAATCCTTTGAAGTCCGCAATGAAGAAAATGAAGAAGGTTCTAAGTGGCGTTCATCTCGACGCTCCCACCAATCCGAGGATACTTCTCAAGAAAGGAGAAGGGGTGGTTCTGCTTGATATACTTGGGAGAACATCCAAACCGAAGGACAACCTCAGGAGGAGGAAGAATCACCGATGGAGGTGCCTCATCTTGGTGCATTCATGGTGCCCCCAATGAGGACGTATGATCAGCAAAGTGGTCTCTGGTTTGATCAACTAGAGTACCAGAAATATCTCTCTCTTCGGGATCAATCCTTCGAGCATACAAGGATCCAACTCTCCTCTCCAATGCAGGTATGAACACCGAATTCGATACTATATTTTCTACCATTGGTTGGTCTAGCTTTTGGCAAGTAGATGAACTTGGAATTAAATTGCTCACCATAGAGTTCTTGTTCTCTTTACAAGTCTCTAATGATGAAATATCTTTCCACATGTTTAATCAAAGCTTTAATCTCTCTTGGAGTCATCTAAATGTTGCTCTTGGTTTTGATGACTCATACTTGCTTGACTTAGATCCTGCCATGAGTAGATTCAATAAAAGAAAATTTGGTTGTCTATCTTTGCCTTGCATGATTGGTCAAACCCCAAATCTGAGGAAATCCATAATCCAACCCTTCATTTTATTCATCTTTGGATGAACATGACTTTGTTCCCTGGAAATAATGCTAGCATGATAAGCACCATAGAATTAAAATTGCTATATGCCATGGTTAACAAGATTCAAATCTCTCCCATGAAATGTTTAGTAGCATTTTGGCAAAGATCGATTGAAAGTAATGAACCCATACAATTCACATCCTTAATCACTCGTCTTGCCGAATCCATGAACTTGTTAAATGGAACCTACCCGTTTGAATACATCTCTTCACCCAGAGCAGTAATTTCGGAAGAATATCTTACACATGCTCAAATGCTAAAAAGAGGTCCTAGGGGTGGACTCAAAATGATCTATAGTGGCCATACAACTGAAGTTCTTATTCCAAATAGGCAACATCAGTTGTATAGGACCCGTAAGCTAACCTTTGATTTGGATCAAGGAAATGGGCAAATAGGTTTTGTAGGATCAGACAGGAGAGCTCAGGAAGGGCTATACTTTGTTCACCTTGAGCAAGGTGGTCCTTCCCACGGAGTTGTTAGCGAGGAGGAAGATGATGCATCCTCGGATGCAATGAACACTTCCAGTGGCATGCCTGCTCGGCCACCACGTCCGTAAGGACCACAAGCATCCTTCTCGTCCTCACGAGATAGGGAGCATCGTGAACGGCGGCAACAAATGGATGACCTCACCAATGCCATAGGCGAGCTTCGCGTTGAGCATGGTGTGACAGCAGGCATAGTCTAGCAAACTACCGAACAACTCCAAGCACTGCAAGAAGAACCAATCCAGCAGTGGACATTGTGGTGGTAGCAACATCCATATCAGCCACCACACTATTGAGCAAAATGATATAAGCTTGGGGGAGGTTCCCTCCCCCACTAAGGTAAGTGTTTATTTTCAGCATTTACATTCATGCATTTTTCTTTCTTATCTTTGTTTGCATCTAAAAAAATCTGAATATGATAAAAAGAACAAAAAGACTTCTCTCTACTCTCAGCTGTTCCATGAATATTAATATCCCTTATAGAAATGATGAATAGTTGCTCTGCTAAATGTTTCTCTAGAAATTAGTTTACAACTTGATATTTCTCTAAGTATGGATTACTTGGCTTAAAGGAAACCATCATGAACCTAAAACTTTTGTGGGTTGCAAATGCTGTAACTAAGTCTAAGTGGTTGTGAGACATGAGATAACAAGACAAGAGCTGCTATAACATTGTTCTAAACAAGAATGACTATCGGAGTTTTATTTATTAAAATGATAAAAATACTTTTTGTTCCTCAATGGTGAAAATTCCTACCAAAGCCATATATGCTCTTTCATGATATAAGCTTTCTACATAAGCTACTTGCTTTGTGTTGAGTTTGGTCAAGTTTTGTGACCCTTGTTGAGAGATTTATCATGCTCCCAAGATCAAGATCACGTACATGCCACATATATATGCTGCTTCTACACTGGAAGTATGCAGAAACATGCCTTATATTTTCCACAAAGTTCATGCTCTATGTTCTAATAGAAATTCTCTCTCTAGTATGTTGCTAGTAAATGAGACATAGACTATGCAAAATTATGAAAAATATGAAAAAGAAAAAAAATTAGGGGCACATGAAGGCCCCAAGTTTTTAAAAAATGATGATGAGCAAATCAAAGCTCATAGAAAATAAATAAAGTTAGCTATGTCTCAAAATTATAAGTTAGAAAGCGAGATCATATCAAATAGAGGAGTATTGACCATCTGCCATGTTTCACACACTTGCACATCTTGATCTAATCGTATGACACTTCTCTCCTTGGATCCGCAATTTGACTTTACAACATATGCAAAGTAAGTTTGCTACATTCTTTATCCTACCCTATAGATCCACATAAGCCTTTAGAGATAGGATGAAAAGAAGGCAAACTTCAAATATGTGCCTTGGTGAGGAATCATACACCTTATGAGCGACTTGAGAGTACCATTTGAGGAATACTAAGTTTTTCTTTTTCAAAACTTTAAAAAACCTTCGATATGAAACTTGTGAAAGAATAAGAAAACTAGTGCTCAACTTAAGTTGTTCTATCTCTCAACCATCCAAGACAAAGGATAAAGCCATAAGCCCCATGAAGGACTAAGGTAATATGGGTGAGTCTTTATTGCTAATTTTTCCATTCAAAAGATAAGTATGATTGTTGTACATCTAGTACTCTTGAAATATGAAGCATAGTAGCAACTCCTGATCCACCGAGGTTAAGTTTGATTGTTTGCTCGGGACGAGCAAAGGTTAAGGTTGGGGATCTTGTTGACACCAAGAATGACACACTTTTATATAACCAAAAATAGTGTCAACAACCTCATGATCAAGGATAAACAATCATATCATGAGCATACTTTTATAAATAACAAGTTCCACATGTCCATGAAGCGTTTGATACAGAATTAGATGAAATGGAGCAAGGAGGGCCAGTGGGACCCACATAGTGGGTCGGCCGACCCCATGCTGGGCCCACCAGGCCCCTCACACTGGCCATGATCCAGGGGAAGCACTCCCAAGTGATCCTCAACCCTTGGATCAGCTTGTGCTTCCTCCCAATGATTCAAATGCACCTCACATGGATCCATGGGCCCACATAAAAGAGATCAACATGACAAACAACTCAGAAGGCCCAACCAAGAGACATGATAAGTGGGGACACCTTTTGGAAGGTCGAGGTGGGCCCCAGACCCCTATAGGGGGTTGGCCGATCTCCTACCAGGGGTACCACCCCCCACTTGGTCCCTGACTAGTGAGGCATGCTCTAAAAGGCCAAGGCAGGGCCCACAGGCCATAGGGGGGGGGTCGGCCGATCTCCCCCTAGGTCGGTGCAGCACCTGGTAATCGCCTCACTCAATTAACACATGTTGAAGATCAAGACCATCCACTCTACGTCGGTTTAGAGGCGGTTGGATCCAAGGGTGGAGATTTGAAGCTTCCTAGATCGATGACGTGGCGATGGAGTAGCCCCTACTCCACCTCCCACTATAAATAGAGGCTCATACCCCCCTCTTCATACATTGTGAAGAAGCCTACAAGCTCTATTCCTTAGATTGTTCTAGTAGTTAGTCTAGAGTGGGAGTTAGAGTTGAGTCAAGCTGCGCTCGGGATTTCCGGAGTCGTCTTCTGGAAAGTCTGGTATAGCTCTTGTATCTTTATTTCTTTGTAAGACTTTATCTTATTCAGTACATTACTTTTCCTCTATTTTACTTAGTATTCACTTTGAGCATTACTATACTTGTTAGAGTCTTGTTATATGCTTTTGCTTATTACTAGCCTTTACATCAATAGTCTGCGATCCTTGTGGCCTTTCCCATATGCGATCATTTCCTATCATAGAGTGCTTTGGTTATAGATCATAGTCAAAGTAGTAAGTTGTGTGTAGGCGTGGTGCTTATATATCATCTTACCCTGGGTTACCGCTTGTTGCACGGATTGTTTGTGGTTGCTAGCAAGAGAGTGACAACCTTGTCTAGTCTTTGTATTCCACCACATGTTCTTAGGCAAGTTCTTAAAAGGTAAGGCCCCAATAAAAAGAGAGTGCGGTCCGGTAGGAGTTTTTCCCTCCTACTGATCTATCCTCTCGCCTAGCATACTTGTATTGAGGAGACAAACTATAGTGTTTAGACTAATTAATTGGCTAAGTATATTGAAGTAGAGTGAATTACATAGGAGTCCCTATACTCTCTCGTTGTCCTCCCACCTAGCTATACTCACTAGTTATCTCTAAGTTATCTTTTACCTTGGCTTATTCATTCATCACCCTTCCTATCACTTTATTTCGATTACCCCCTATACTAGTTGGTACTAAGTTGAGGTGCTCTCTAGGATCTCTCTCTAATTATCATTTCTAGCTCAGCTTTCCCTTGGGAAAATATAAATTATGATACCTTGGAATACTCCTAGGTGAAGTGCTACAATGGCATAATCTGTGCGTTTGTGGATTTATCCAATAGTCATAAGAAATACCAACACCAGCCAAAATGGACAGGACATAAGAAATTGTGAATTGGCTTGACCATATTGATGTTGATTCATAGATGTTTCCATGTGAATCAAACTAAAGCTTGATTGATCTCAGTATCCTTACCAAGAATATATTTAAGAAAGGATTATAATATTGAATAAATGGTTTCTAATGGGTGATTGATATGATGTGACTTGAGTATGATTTGATAGAGTGAAGATAGCAAAGAAAGGGCTTCGAGGGATTAAGCGAAGGTGAAGGTCAAGCAAAGTCTTATGGACTGAGGTACCATGGGTAAGGTGAAGAATATAGTACTTGCATTGAGTCAATGTACTAATCAAGCTACGAGGAGTCATTGTGTTGAGGATCAAATCATTAGTAGAAGTGACTTGAAGCCATGGATTAAACTCACATGTGTTGAAATGGTTCAACTCACATGCTCAAGGTATAATAAGAATGAGGACAATACATTCCATGGTGGAGCCCCCAATTATCAAAGGATATGGTGACCAACTCAAAGGCATTTAAATTATTCGATGTTTTGAATTTGAGTTTAAGAAAAGCCATACTATAAAGGGGATACAATGCACAAACTTTGATGTGCAACCAAGTGCTCAATATGCCCACCAAAATATCCTCAAATACTAGCCACAACAACAAGCAACTCATTCCTACTCTCTGGCTATCCATGCCTAAGCTTTACTACTGCTCGAGCGGCACTACCGCATGTGGAGCGGCACTGTCGTGACTTAAAGTTACTGTTGGACCGCATGAGGTATTTCTATCTCCTTTCTATGCCCCTCCAATGATCATCTCGACCATTCCCTTCTCCAGTGCTCACACAACAGCTCTCTCCCTCTCTAACTCCATTGGAGCTCCTCAACCTTCCCCCTTCGTTTCCTCTCCAATTCCTTGAGAGATGGATCCTCCAAACTGCATTAGAGAGTAGCCCTAACTGTTCTTCAATATCTAGAGCACTTGGTTCACATTCAAGCCTGTGGATTACATTTGTTACTCTTGGAGCTTGCTCCTAGCCGGCTAGAACATCACCCGAAAGCTTGCCAATTTGTGTGGCAATCCTAGGAGGTTTGTAAACATCTTTTATAGCTAGTAAATCACCCCTCATTTCAAGGCTTTGGTTTCTTGACTTGAGAACAAGGGGGAGTTAGAAAGCTCCTTACCTTCATGGCAAACCCTAATAACATGGAGGTAAGCAAGCCTTGGTGACGAGTTGAACCACGAGATAAATATCATGTCTCATGTGCTTGTGATTTGTCTATGATTTACTTGTGCATCTTGAGCTTCATATCAATTCTAGGGTTTGGTCCTGATCTACCTGCTTGTGCACTTCCACCAACATTTATGTGGTAAAATAGGATCTACTCTACCTTAGAAAGCACTGTAAATTACTCGATCCATTTTCTCTTGGGTAGATTTTGAACTGTGATATCGAGCTTGTCAGGTGGAACGACAGTACCGCTCTTAGCCCAGTAGTGCCGCTCAAGCGACAGTGCTGCTCGTAGAGCGGTAGTGCCACACAGGTTTCTAACAACAAAGTTTGAGTTTTTTTAACATGTCTATTCACCCCTCTCTAGGCGACATCAAGGTCCTTTCAACGATGCATCAGCATGCATGCACCATAATGTTGCTAGACCTCAAGATAAATTTTAGCTGTGAATCCTTGTTAATTTTATAGATTAAAATGACCACACAAATGCATAATGAAATCATTTTTGACCTATTTGAAAACATGCAAATATATAGGTTCTACAGATGTCCTCATCATTTTGCATATCACTAAGCTATCCATGTTTTCTCACACCATGTTATACGGTTCGGGCTTTGTAGTTGTGTGGACCCTCCAACACGTGGAGTGGTCGTCTACATTGGACCAAGTGAATGAGCCACCACGGTGTTTTGGTCGAACACTCGATAGTGAAGATGTTATGGATCGACTTGTAGGGAAGGTATGTGGCACTCCATGGAGTTACCTCACTAGGTGCTTAGCCCTTGCGAGGGCATCATTTTGAAGGGCTCCATTGGGTAAGCATGAGCTTCTTAATACCTCTAGAAAAAGATGATGATGATGGGCTCCATCAAGTAATGATGAGCTTCTAGATAAAGATGGCGTGGGAGTTTGCACTCTCTGACCCTTTAATTTCACACTAACTTGCATTCCTTGGAAGTATGGTTACCATTCTGAAAGGATCAAAATGCCCAAGAGGGGGGCTGAATTAGACTTATCTTAAATTTCTAAAGTGAAAATGTAAAACCTAAGCAATTGCCAATTCCCCCATGCCTACCAAAGTGTGTTCTAGTCTAGAAAGTGGTAGTAATTCAAGGAATGGAAGAAACACCCTAAGCAATTCTAGTCAAGAATGGTGACAAGTATGAAACAAGAGCAAATATGACTTGGAAGTAATTGTGGAAAGGTAAAGAGCTAGGGAGAAGAAGGATGTTGACACGATGACATTTTGCTGAGGTAGTCGACACTCCCCCTAGTCCTCGTTGGAGCACCCGCACAAGGGTATCGCTCCCCCTCAATCCGCACAAAGACTGAGTGCTCTCTATGGGCTTATTCTTCGCAACTCCGGCTCGGTGAATTGCCACAACCAATCACAACTTGTGGAGGAGGGCCACCAACAATCTCTCGGTGGTCACCTCGCCTCCGATCGCCACTGAACCGTTTAGGTGATGTCGATCACCAAGAGTAACAACCTTCAAACTCTCACTTGACTCACTCAAGCCTCATGAGATGGATGGATGCACACTTGAACTCTTGGAACTCAATAGTGAGGGCTCAACTCAATGGATTCTCAAATCTCTCCTTTCACTAGGGCTCTTGTTCTCTCCCACACTCTCGAGGTGTCTCTCAGAAAATGAAATGAGCAAACGCAAGGGATGAGAGCAAGCCATGGGTTATATATAGCCCCCTCACAAAACTGCCTTGATGGCCTGCTGAATCGCATAGATTAAGTGGGCATCGGATGCTCTGGTGCCAGGCACCGGACGCTCCAACGCTGCCCCCAACGGCGAGTTCCTGTTCAAACTAAGAATGCATCAGACGCACCAACGCCCATTCACCAGACGTGTTCAACGCAGCTAGAAGCTCTTGGGTTCCTCTTGGGTTTCTCTCAGATAATCATCGAACGTACCCTAGCATCTGATGGCCTCAGACCCTCTCTGGAACCTCTCTGCATAGCCATCGGATGCACCAATGTATGCACTCAACTTTTGGCCTCAGTATCTGATGTAGTGTCTGATCAACACTTAAACTTCCTGAGGGCACCAGACGCGTCTGATGCCACTCTGAGGTGAGTCCAATGCCAAACCCTAGGCATCGACACTGCATTAGACGCTGATGCTAGGTGCATCAGCGTCTGATGCTTGTTAGGCACCTCTCTCAACTTCAAATCACTTAGCGATGAATATGGAAGTTGTTCTAGGCTATCTCAGGGACAACTTAGGCTCACTTAGGGCTATGGATGTTAAGTGTGCACCACACCTATACCATGAAACTCTCCTAAGTCAATCTACTCATTCTAACCCCTCTTAATAGTACGGTCAAAGGGAAAACAAAGACCTAATCTATACTAAGTGCCCTTCACCTCCTTATGACACTTAGACCTAGTCATTATATGGTCTTCATCTTCACCCATTGAAATCCAAAATGATATCCATCTTGAGGGCATTAGAACTCCAATAGTTGCCCATTCACAATTGTCACTATGGTCTAACACTCTAATTGCCTCTACAAAACACACGTTTATCGAGAGTAACAAGCTTCGAACTCTCACTTGACTCACTCAAACCTCATGAGATGAATGGATGCACACTTGAACTCTTGGATTTACTAGTGAGGGCTAAACTTGGATGGATTCTCAAATCTCTCACTAAGGCTCATGCTCTCTCTCCCAACCACTCAAGGTGCCTATCAACAAATGGAATGAGCAAAGGTAGGTGGGAAGAGCAAGCCATGGGCTATATATAGACCCCTCACAAAGCTACCTCGTGGGAAGAAAAATTATGCATATTAAGTTGGCATCGGACGCACTGAATCCCTACATCGGACGCTCCGACTCCTTGCCCCAATGGCTAGTTCCTGTTCAAATAGGTGTGCATGTGACGCACCATTGCCATAACATCGTACATGACCAATGGAGCACTGGGCTCTCGGGTTCCTCTTGGGTTCAACTCAGAAAAACATCGGATGCACCCAAGCGTCTGACGCCATGCCACTAGACACGTCTCATGGTGCTAGACCCTCTCTGGAACCTCGATGCATAGACATCAAACGCACCACCGGACGCACCATCATTTTGGCCTCAACATCCCATGCATGAGTCCGACCAATACTGAAGCATACTGAGGGCATTGGACGCATCTGATGCCACTTTGAGGTGAGTCTGACGCCAAACCCTAGGCACCGGCACTGCATTAGACACGTCCGATGCGCACGGCGCCAGCGTCCGATGCCTGTTAGGTGCCTCATTCAACTCCAAACAACTTTGCCAAGTATATGGAAGTTATTCTAGGCTACCTTAGGGATAACTAGGGCTCACTTAGGGCCATGTATGTCAAGTGTGCACCAGACCTATACCGTGAAGTTCTCCTTAGTCAAGCTACTCATTTTAACCCCTCTTAATAGTACAGTCAAAGGTAAAACAAAGACATATTCTATACTAAGTGCCCTTCATCTCCTTTCTGGCACTTAGACCTAGTCAATCTATGATCTTCATCTTCACACTTTGAAATCCAAAACGATATCCATCTTGAGGGCATTAGAACTCTTATAGTTGCCCATTCACACTTGTCACTATAGCCTAACACTCAAATTGCCTCTACAAAACACATGTTAGCCATAATAACATCGTATTATCATTAATAACTAAAACCATGGGGCCTAGATGCTTTCAATCTCCCCCTTTTTGGTGATTGATGACAATTCACCTCGAGTATAAGATATGTAAAGAATGGTTCGGTGAGGATTTCAATGACTTGATAGGAATGAGGAAGGGTTAGTGAATAAGAGTGAATGAAACTTTCTCGTCCTAACCAAGCCATAATAAGTACTCAATAGATATGAAAATAAAGCATGAGTACCACATTATATGCTCAAAGGATACATCAGAGTACATTGCGGAAGCATAATCATTAGAGCAGAAGCATATCATGAACATAAATGACATCTCATCATCATATATGAATGAAAAGCATAGAGAATGTCAAACAAACAAGCACCACACATATATATAATGCAAGAAAGCGATAAACATGATTCATGAGAGTACAATAAAGTAAGCACGCATAAAGTCCAAATCCCTCCCCCTAAGACTGATACTCGACCCTCTCTCTCCCTTTAGCGTCAAGCACCAAAAACCTAAGTCTGGGGCTGGAGCAGATCGGTCACGAGCATGAAGGTTGAACTAAGAGTAGTTGGGGCTAGAGTCATCGTTGTTGTCCTGACCGTGTGGAGCTAGAGCTGACTGTGAAGCGGTCGGGGTCATCTCGACTTGAATGGACTCAGTGGCAGGAGCTGAAGTCTCTGGAACTGACTCTAGAGGTCGAAGCTCTGTCTCAGTCACTGCCAACTGACCCTAAGGCTCTGAAGCTGCCTCTGACTGTCCTACCCCAGTAGCCACTATCATAGCATCCGTCATAATCGTAGGAGGAGGTGTAGTCACTGCTGGCACTGAGCTGTCCGGTGCAACCTCCTACGAGGAAACTGAAGACGGTGAGTGCCCATCATTGGGGGAAGCACCTCTGTAATCTATGCCTCAATCTCTGCTCTAGTAGGGGTAGGCTCCCCAGTCAACTCACTATACGACGCTATCAAGTCACGTGTCATCTCTTGTAACACCCTAAATCTCTGAATACTAAAGTGCTTAGGGTTTCAGTGGTGTTTTGGTTAGATGCATTCAACCCTGTTAAATAACCGAAAAATAAATCATAGAAAGATTAACCATGACTATTACATTCATGCCTTTGCATATGTTTTATTGCTTGAGTGTTGGTTTCAAAACTCAAAAATATTTTAAAAAAGGTTTTAAAAATGCTTTTGAAAAGAACTTTGAATTTGTTTTAAAAAACAAATAGCAAAAATAAAAACACTCCCTAACCTCTCCCTCTCTCCCTGTTTTTGGCCCAGCTAGGCTTTCCCCAGCTCACCCCACACCCTGCATGGGGGCCTGAGGTGCCCTCTTTCTCTTTTCCTTTGGGCCAAGCTTAGGTACTGTGCGGCCCATCTTTCCCCCCACCTCCCATTCTCTCTCTCGATGACGGATGTGGCCTGCAAGTCAGCCCCCTCCTTCATCCACCGAGTCCAAGCCGAGACTTTGCTCCGCGAGCAGAGAGACCCGCTGCGAATGACCTCCCACTTTTCCTGAGGATCAACATGATCCGCCCACCGAGGCGGCTTTAAAAGGGGCCACGGACCCCTACGCATTTGTTTTCCCCTCCAGCCAAAGCCTTAGTGCCGCCTACGCCCATGCCCTAGCACTCCAGCCGCTGCCTTCAAGCTCGTCGAGCTACACCGCTCGCCGACGCCATTGATGGCCGCTGGAGCTCCTACAACTCCACGAAGGCAAGGTAATGGACCCCGTGGACTCCAATCCCCACTTAGCTTCGCGTTTTCTTGACCGTGTTGCCCCACCACCAAACATAGGGAAATCGGAGCCGCCCCGCGACACTATCGACCGCCACTGTTTCCTCTTCACCCGCGTGAAGCACCTTGGTGAGTTCGCATTCCTCCTCTCTCTCCCGATGCCTTCTTTTGGTCGGATGGTGCTCGGGAGCACCAGATTGGCTAGCTCCGGTGAGCTTCTCGCCGCCGGCCATGTCCACCGCCGACCGGACTCCCTGAGCCGAAGGGAGATCCCCTTCTCCCTCCCTCGAACTAATCTGCACCCTCCAGATCAGATCCAACGGCCCAGGAAGCTCCATACCCCTTCGCAGGGATATTTGCTGAAGAGACCCTACCATTTTTCCTATTTAACCCGCCATCTGAACCCAATCTAAATAATCCAAATTTCTTGATTTAAATTAATTCAAAATAGATCTAACTAATTATAGTTCTGCCACCGATTTTGTTTAGCTCATAACTTGTCCATTTTAACTCCGATTTAGGTGGTTCAAGTTCCTATAGTTTTGTCTTATCACGTAGATTAATTCTATGCTGTTGTTTACCTCTGTTACCTACTTTGGTGTACTATTTCTAATTAAATCTTGTTTGCTTGCATGTTATGCTCCTATGTGTGATGTTTAATGCATATAGAGTGTGATCCTTCGGTTAAGGAAGAGGAGCAAGACCCTGAGAACTTTGAGCAGCCCGAGTTTCATCAAGGCAAGTGTAGACACCCTTTGATCATTTTGTACCTACCCACTTTAATTCACTTTACTTTCCATGCATGTGTTTAAACTTGTGGAACCCTAGGACCTGACCAGGATTGTTGTACCTTCCTTGCTCACCTAGGGTTTACTATTTGCCAAAAGAAATGTAGCTATTCTTAGTTGATTTTCCTGCTTTAGCTCATGATGACAATTCTATACATGTTAATTGCTTCTACTAAAAGTGATTTAATGATTAATGTAACATGGTTACGATGAGACCTCTCAACAACTTGACTTGGTTGATTCGAAGGGGAAACGAGTACTGGTTTGGGGTCGGTTTATCGGGAACTTGTATCTCCTCTCCTTGAGAATCGGTTCATGGAGCAGCCACCTAGAACTTCCATGCAACTTCACGCCATATGGCTCTGGCTTGACTAATTAACAGGGCAGCCACTAGTAGGGTGTGGCTTACCGGGTAGGCGTAGGAGAGTCACCCATGTAATGAATATTAAGTTGCGGTCGATCGGGTTCCATGGCTATGGGGACGGCTTCCGGCGGTGAGCGAAACCATACGGGTTGCATCCTATTAGTTGGACCCTATGAAAGGTCTTGTAGTGAAACCCTGCCTGTTCACCTTAGTAGTGTCTTGGGGAGTCGAGACCCCGGGCAAATGGGAATCACGTCTTGAAGTGAAAGTGCACACTTCAGCAGTGTGCAAACTTGATATATCAAGCATGCTCATGGTGTGATGGAGTTCACTCTTGCTGTAATCATAAAGGCTGCTCAAAAGATAAAGACTAGGGTGAGGAGTTTCCCGAAGACATCGATGAGTGTTAGGCTCGTGTGTCACTGTTGTCGACCTTCCTATGGCGTGATGGCTTCAGCTTCGCATTGTTTAGTTCGTTGTTCCAGTTTTTGCTAGACTTTGTTTTCAAGGCTTGTAATAAAGTTACTCTTGTATTCATTTACGCTTTTGTTTCGAACACTGTGCAATGTACCATTAATGACGTTGATGCATCTGTGTAATTCTTGATCCTGGCACACATGTGTTATGCATTCGGTCTCTTTTCTGAACCAGGTGTGATAGAAATGGTATCAAAGCCGTGTTGACCGTAGGACATGTAGCTTAGTTAGAAACAACCGTCTTAGTTGTCTCTAATCAGCCTATGATATCTTTATCTCATAATATTTTATCATACAATTTTGCAAATCTCTATATCTTTAACTAGTCCTTACATATCATTGATGCATTTATTGTTCACTTTCTATATCCTTGGTGTTATATATATGCATTGTTATATTGTTTTCTTCACACAAATACAACATATTAGCATGATTCTCATTGACTTCGTACTTTTATCACACTACTATATTTATTTGTTTCATGCATAACTCTACTTTATCATCCACCAAGATCATTCATTTATATCTATTGCATCTTTTGATCTTATGCATATCTTTAGATGGCCCGATAGAACTTGACTTACCGCAAGACCTCTGTGACCTACCGTCCCCAGCGTGCAGTGGAGTTTCCTCTGACAGGAAACATGGACCGCTACTTCTTCACCCGCAGCTAGCGCCTAGATGATGGCTCCAACCTTTAGTAGGGAGCACACTTAGGTGGTCAGCAGGATCGACAGGCCCTGATGGCTTAGCCGCAGGCTAAGAACCAGGACTAGCTGATGCCCAATTAGGGTGCGGGAGGAGATGACCCCGAGGACGACAGCGGCAAAGGTTCCAACAAGGGACCTGGAGGACTAGGAGGACCTGCCATAGGAGGCAACCAGTACCAGGCTCAGGACAGGTGGATCATGACTCTCTGCACCCGTGATGGAGGAGGGTGCTTCTTCCACCAGCAGCTTCAGGACCTTCTTCACCAGTAGTACGACATGGGGATGTATGCCGTGGAGTACAGGAGTGATCATTGGAGCCACCCAGTTTACCTGACCTTCTAGAGAGTCTATGCGCACATGGGCAGGGCAAACTCCAATCTTCACGCTCTTCGGGTGGTGACTGTCCACGAGGCTCCTGCAACATGCTCTACTCATATGGCGGGCATCAGTGATGCTGCTCGTCAGGCCTTCTACTCCTATCGTGAGCACTTCTTCTCGCTCATCAGCCAGGATGAGTTTTGCTACTACCCTCGTTGTTGTCGTGGTGAGCCGGTGGCTAGGATTGCTTCTAATGTAGGGGAACAGAGCAACCGGATGACTCCCACAATGAGGTTGTTGGCGATCACCAACACCGAGGTCAACACTGCATTGGTGGAGATCAAGCAGCTATGTCAGAGGCAAGAGGAGGACCGGAGGGTGTATGCTCAGCTATTAGCCTAAGTCTCAGGCCAAGCTCCCCTATCTCCTCAGTGGCCTACTATCTCTCCGGCTCGCGATGACCCACACTATTGTTCTACCAATGGTCGTACTAAGATGGATTAGGAGTCCAGTCCATGAGTTATCAGTTAGTACCTTGTTTAGCACGTTAGTTCGTTTCTTAGTTTGCGAGTCTGTGGTGAGTCTTGTGTTAGGTTTGGTTTGCTTGAGTTGAGTGAGAAGTTGAACTATTATTATGGTCTTGTGTGATTCGTTCTTTGTAATGTTTGCAGTGATGACTGTGGGGTGATGTCCACAACTTCATTTGAACAAGTTAAATTTGATTAATGAATAGCTAGTTCAGGGTTATTATCATTCTCAGTATGCTTGTTGACACCAGATATTGGCAAATGGAAATACCGCAAGCGCACGGTAGTCAATTGTAGCTCTTCACCTGAAGTATTCCATGTATCGTATTTTCCACGAGGAAAGTGAAGTATACTAACTAGATTCAATGAGTCCTATGATGAACCAAAGAGCCTATGCTCATTGGGTAGAGAGGTTATGTGTATAGCAAGGATATTTGGCTGGTATAGAAGGTATATAGACTGATTCAGTCCCCCACAAACCGAGGTGATAGACGAAACAGCAAGAGACAAAACCCCGGCCTGAAGCGACTATCCTTTTCCTGGAGCCTAACCTTTTAAGAACTTGCCTATAACCATGTGGCGGGGATCAAAGGCACAGACAGGGCCGTCACTTCCTACTTGCATCCGCTCAAACTGTGTGACAAGCAGCCTACATAGGTAGGATATAGTCTAGACACCACGTCTACACTATACTTACTACTCTAGAACCCTAGACTGGACTAGAGCTTTGTACTAATAAAGTAAAGCAGTGAACAAATAAGACAGGTGAAAGCCCAATTTTGGTTTTGGTTAATTGATGAAACCTATGGACTAACTCTACTTGCTAAGTGTGTCATCTAGCTAGGGAAATCCACCTTGACATGTGAAGCTAGAAGGATGATCATGGTGCATTGATCAAGTGCTTCATGGACTAAGGAAAAGAAGAAAGAGAAAAACAAAAATGGGCTCAAGGCAAAGGTATATCATAGTGCCATTTTTGGTTTAGTGATCAAGCACTATAGAGAGTGTGATCACATTTAGGATAGATAGCCGTACTATCAAGAAGGGAAAACTCGTGTCAATTGCGGTTATCATGTGCCACTAGGTCATTTGCATTGCATATCTCAAATGAACCTAAGTGACATGAAAATGAAATATAATCCAAGAAAATATGGTGCAAAGGCTAACACTTGAGCACAAGGTCTGGAATACTTTGTGTTAGCATATGGAAGCTTGGAGAAGAAGAGGCAACTCGATTTGGAAAGAAACAGAGCTCTGGATGCAGTTCCGGACGCTGGGGTTGCTGGGTCCGGACCAACGTAGATGTGTCCGGAAGCATACCCTAAGCCTTGGCCTCGGCGCACAGGAGGTCCGGACGCTAAGTGTCGTCCGGACGATGAACTCTGGACGCATCATCCGGAGGTTGGAGCTTACTGGACTCCTCTAGTGGAACGTCCGGATGCTAAGTGTCGTCCAGATGGTGAACTCCGGACAAACGTCCAGAGACTTGGAGCTCTCTGGATTGGCTCTGCATAGAGTCCGGACGTAGGCTTCAATGGCCCGGACTCCCACTGTTTCACGTGTCCGGAGGCAACGTGGCAGCAGAAGAGCAAGGCGCGAACAGGCAGATTCAAATGGTGAAGGGTCTGGACGCACGCGCAATGGTCTGGGCCCCCCTACAGATAGTGTCCGGAGTCACATTGACAGTAGAGAAAAGGGGAGCAAACGGCTAGCTCAGTGGTGATGGCTATATAAGTGTTTTAGCCGACTCCTAGGGCTCCCTCTTGCATCTCCCATTCATTCTCACTCATTGTGCTTGCTTGAGATTGCCCCAGCTCATCTCTCTTTGATTCAATTGAATTCTTGTGAGAGTTTGAGTGATCCAAGTGCTTTGATCTTTGCATTGCATCTTAGTGGCACTTGGTCATCGTCATCGTCTTGGGATTTCTTGTTATTCTTGGTGTTTGCCAACACCTAGATGACTTGGGCGATTGAGGAAGCTTCAACACTTGTTGGTGATTGTTTGCGATCGGCTTTGATGATTGTGAGAGGGATTGTACCCACCTTGGCGGAGCGCCAAAGGGTAACTCTAGTGGATTGCTTGTGTCATTGAGTTACTCTCATTTGGGTGGATTCTTGTGGTGCCTGAGTAGTGGGCAGGGCTTGTGATTGCCTATTAGCCACCGAATCACCATTTGAGTAGTCGACACAATAGGGACTAGCTTGGTGGCAACCAAGTGAACCTCGGGAGAAAATCTTGTGTCAACTTGTGTCGGGTACGAAGGTAAGGGGTACCCTAAACCCTTCGATAAATTAACGCTAAACATAGCAACCATTTTTAAGGCAGGGACCAGCCCACTACTCGGTAAGGCGCGGCCCATCACTCGAGGGCCCCCTCTACACCAGCTGCGGCGACAAGCCACGGGCCGGCCCACTTCGACAAAAAATGATGGACCGAGGGGGCGGGCGAACGACCCCCCGGCTCCACCTCGACGCCGAATGACGGACCGAGGGGGCGGGCGAACGACCCCCCGGCTCCACCTCGACGCCGGATGACGGACCGAGGGGGCGGGCGAACGACCCCCCGGCTCCTACATCGACGAACAAAGGACGGACGAGGGGTCGAACGATCGACCCCCGACCTCTACCTCGACGATAAATGACGGACCGAGGGGGCGGGCGAACGACCCCCCGGCTCCACCTTGACAAACGAAGGACGGACGAGGGGTCGAACGATCGACCCCCCGACCTCTACCTCGACTACTCCGACCCCGTCTCTGCTCCGGCCCCGTCGATGCCTCGACCTCTACCTCGACCAAGGGTCAAGCGGACGACCCCTGGACGAGGGGCTCGATTAACCCAACTGCTCCCGGCATGGGTTAAAGTGAACCCACCTAACGACATGGGCGCCCGTGTCCGCTGTCAAATCCGCCAACTCCCCGTCAGGTCCCCGATTCCTGTCAACTGTGCCGCCACTGTCGCCACTATGCGAGCACGGACTCCAACAGTACCCCTCGGAAAGTGAACAGTGCGACCCTCGACGACGACTTCGGGAACATGACGAAGCCACGCAGGGCTCGACCCCCCCCCCTCGACCGGGGGGCTCGACCCCTCTCTCCAACAACTCCAGTACGGAAGCCGTCCCGTCCGCCCCGTCTCGCTTCAGCCGTGGGATTCGTGCCTGCCCGCGGGCACTGCGCTGCGATGACTTCTACTGCCGCCACGACCGGGAACACCAGAAGGACGGGAAGGCCATGCCGCCACAGTGCTCAACGTCTCTCCGCCAACACTGTGCCGAGGATACGCTACCCATACTGCCACAGTTAGGACCCTATACCCTCGGACCTCCCCTTGGTCTATAAAAGGGGACGCCGAGGTAGAGAAAGGGGGATCCCACTTTCGCTCCAGAAGTCGGATGATTGGAGCACTCCTCAGACTCCAGCTCTGACCTCCACACTCCACACACCCCGCCACTTGATCGACCCCTCGGGTGGCCGACTCCGTGTAACACAGCTTGTACCCCCCTGTACGAGCACGCTTTGGGTGCGAGATAATACAAGTCATCCTCCCCCCGCTGGACGTAGGGCCTTCTTTGCCCGAACCAGGATAAACCTTGTGTCCATCTTGCATCACGTCTGAGAGAGGGAGCACGCGATATACAAATTTACTCGTTGGTGGTGTTGACCCCCGGGTCATAACACCGACAGTTGGCGCGCCAGGTAGGGGGATTCGCGTGTCGATCAACTCCGAACTACTCTCTCAGATGGATCCTACCATCCCACCGTTCCCGTTCACCACCGTCATCTAGTTCGGCAGTCTAGGGTTCGTTTCCACGGACCAGGGCGACTTCATAGTCTTTCCCTCCGCCCATGGCCTAGATGTCAGTAGCTCCGCTGCGCCGGAGCCAGCAAGGATCAGGCGACGGCCCCTCCGCTTGCATCTCTGGCCTGCGATATGGAGGAGGCGCGAGCGGCTTCGATGTGCTCGCCGTTGTGTGAGCTCTGAGGCGCCGGATGCCATTCCCCGGGTCCTAGTTGGCGACACAACCCCTTCTCCTAGGGGTCCGCTTGACCCACGCTTGTGGGCCAAGGGCGGGCGTCTCCCCGAGCGGGACTTCGGCTCTGCCACGTCGTCGTCCCCGGAGGCTCCCGTGGCCTCTCCGAAACCCTCGATCCCGTCACCACTGCGTGACCCGTTCCCATACGGGCTCCGCAACAGTGCCGGACTCTACTATGCTTTCGCAGGGCTGCGGATGCATACATACGACGAGTCTCCATGGACTCCGTCGTGGGATACGGCCGATCCCGTCACCACCTCTTCACCGGGCGAGTCAGAGCTGCCCCGTACGTGGGGCACGTTACGGTGGCGCCTGGAGGAGGAAGAAACGGGTAGACCCTTCCCTCACTTCTACCACGCCGACCCCGACTCGGACTCTCCCGGCGAGAGTTACAACTCCACCCGAGAGTGCTTCCACCGCGATGAGCACCTCGATGAGCAAGCCGATCCTCTGGAGGATGTCGATGACACCGCGGGCACCGAAGAAGGAAGGGGGACCAACGTCACGCCAGCTCGAGATGCCATTCCCCCAAGTCCTAATAGAGCCGATCCACCCCCCGATGTCCAGATTACACAGGTCCGAGAGCTTCTCAGCAAGCTCGAGGAGGAGCGCCTGCGTCTTCAGCAGCTCGAACACGCCCTCGAGCGGGATCGAGGGCGTCCTCAGGGTGGAGGAGCTCGCAAACGGGCCCGGGAAGTCCACCGACAGATCATCGAGGAGGGGAACGTTGAACCCCGAGTCTTCAACCGCGCCAGCCAGAATGTCGTAGCAGCCGCGATGCTGCTCCGCGACATGCCGGCGCCATCGACACCCCAGGCACGGCGTATCAGGGACGAAATCCAGGGGCTTCTCCAAACTGCGGCCGTACAGCAGGCGGAAAGCTCAGCCTCGAGGCGTCGAGGGGCTGCCTCCGAGCGACAAGCAGCGCCCCCTCAACAAAATCGGGAGGTCTCCGTCCACCAGAACAAGGCGCCCCAGGGCCAGGTCGAGCGACGACCGGTTCAGGAACGCCTCGTCGACGACCTCCCCCCTCGGGTGAACAATCGACGTCGGTACGGCGACGCCGAGGCTCGAGGCTACAGCGCTCACCGAGGTGGGCGCTACGACAGCGACGAAGACCGATGCCGGTCTCCGAAGCCGCCGGGGCCCCGAGTCTTCGGTAGAACCATCCGGCGTGCCTCCCTGCCCATACGTTTCCTACCACCCACCAGCCTGGTCAAGTACAACGGCGAAACCAAGCCAGAGCTCTGGCTTGCCGACTTCAGGCTGGCATGCCAGCTGGGTGGAGCCAACAATGACCTCGTCATCATCCGGCAGCTCCCATTGTTCCTCTCTGACACCGCTCGAAGGTGGCTCGAGGAGCTACCCCCAGACTTGATCCAGGACTGGTCCGACCTGGTCCGGATCTTCGAGGGCAACTTCAAGGGCACCTACGAGCGCCCGGGCAACCCCTGGGACCTTCGCAGCTACAAGCAGAAGCCAGGGGAGACCCTCCGCGCCTTCACCCGCCGATTCTCGAAGCAGCGCACCGCACTGACCCACATCTCCGACCACGAGGTCATCACGGCGTTCATCGCCGGGACAACCTGCAAGGAGTTGGTGCGGGAGCTAAGGCGAAACACCCCCAAGACCGCCAATGAGCTCATGGATGTCATCGCCAACTACGCAGCTGGCGAAGAGGCCGTTGGCGCATTCTTCCAGATTCCCCTAGGGAAGGGGAAGGGCAAGGCGGAGGAGCCCGGGGGCTCGGACGATAGGCCCAAGAGAAACAATGGGCCCAGAAGGAACAACGACGACAACGGCGGCCGGAAGAGGAAGAAGAAGAACCAACCAGGCCGACGCAACGTCGAGCCCAACGTCGAGCACGACGATGAGCCCGATGACCTTGTCGCTGCGGCGGACAAGAGGAAGCCTCGAGGGCCCCCTCCCGACGGGGGCGTCTTCGATAAGATGCTGAAGGAGCCTTCCCCCTATCATATGGGGCCGGCCAACCACCGCCTCGAGGACTGCCGCATGCTCCGAAAGCACTTCGTCCCTCCTGGCTTCAGGAGAGATGACGGCAAGGAAGACCCGCCCTGTGACGCCCACGCCAGGGGTGATGTCAAGAAAGGAGGCTTCCCCGAGATCCACAACTGCTACATGATTTACGGGGGACCCTCGACTCGCCTCACCACGCGCCAGCGCAAGAGGGAGCGTTGAGAGGTTTTTTCCATTCGAGCCCAGGCTCCGCGGTACCTTGACTGGTCCTAGACGCCGATCACCTTCGATCAGGACGACCACCCCGAGCACATCCCCAACGCGGGGGCTTACCCGCTCGTCGTCGGTCCGATCATCCTCAACACCCGCCTCACCAAGGTGCTCATGGATCGGGGGAGCAGCCTCAACATCATCTATGCCGAGACCCTCGACCTCCTGGGGATCCCGAGGACCATGCTCCTGCCCAGCGCGGGGGGGTTCCACGGGATCGTCCCGGGGAAGAAGGCACTCCCGATCGGCCGCATCAAGCTACCGGTTTGTTTTGGTGTCCCCTCGAACTTCCGAAAGGAGGAGCTGACCTTCGAGGTGGTCGCGTGGCGAGACACCTACCACGCCATCATCGGTAGACCGGGATACGCCAAGTTCATGGCGGTCCCGAACTACACCTACCTCAAGCTCAAGATGCCGGGGCCCTCGGGGGTCATCACCGTCGACACCCCCTACGAGCACGCATATGACTGCGACGTCGAGTGCGTGGAAAAAGCCGAGGCCCGTGAGGATTCGGCTATCCTCGCGGCCCTTGACGACTTGTCCGGGGAGATCCCCGACCCCAAGCGCCACGCTGGCAACTTTAAGCCGACGGAAGACACAAAGACCGTCCCGCTCGACCCCGGCCTCGCGGATGGGAAGGCGTTGACGATCAGTGCCACCCTCGAGCCCAAATAGGAAGCAGTGCTCGTCGACTTTCTCCGTGCGAATGCCGACGTGTTCGCATGGAGTCCTTCGGATATGCCGGGCATTCCGAGGGAGGTCGCCGAGCACTCCTTGGACATCCGAGCCGGGTCCAAACCGGTGAAGCAACGCCTGCGCCGCTTCGACGAGGAGAAGCGCAGGATCATCAGGGAGGAGGTTGATAAGCTTTTGAAGGACGGATTCATCAAGGAGGTGCATCATCCCGAGTGGTTAGCTAATCCCATGCTTGTAAAGAAAAAGAATGGGAAGGATAGGATGTGTGTAGACTACACCAGTTTGAATAAAGCATGTCCTAAAGTTCCTTTTCCTTTGCCACAGATCGATCAAATAGTGGATTCCACTTCGGGATGTGAAACCCTTTGCTTCCTTGATGCGTATTCCGGCTACCACCAAATAAAGATGAAGGAGTCCGATCAGCTCGTGACCTCCTTCATCACTCCCTTCGGCATGTTTTGCTACCTCACCATGCCTTCGGCTTGCGGAACGCCGGTGCCACCTACCAGCGATGCATGCTCCACGTCTTCGGGAAACACATAGGGCCGACCGTCGAGGCCTACGTCGATGACATCGTGGTCAAGTCCAGAAAAGTCGGAAACCTGGTCGGAGACCTCGAGATCGCGTTTGGGTGCCTCAGGGCTAATCGCATAAAACTTAATCCTGAGAAGTGTGTTTTCGGGGTCCCTCGAGGCATGCTCTTAGGGTACATAGTTTCCCAGCGCGGCATCGAGGCCAATCCCGAGAAGGTAACCGCCATCACGAGGATGGGCCCGATCAACAACCTCAAGAGCGTGCAAAGGGTTACTGGGTGCCTCGCCGCCCTCAGTTGCTTCATCTCGAGGCTCGGAGAGAAGGCCCTACCCCTTTACCGACTCTTGAAGAAGACGGAACACTTCACGTGGACCACCGAAGCCGAGGAATCGCTCTCGAGGCTTAAGGCCCTGCTCACCTCGCCCCCGGTCTTGGTCCCTCCGAGCCCGGCCGAGCCCCTCTTGCTCTATGTCGCAGCAACTACCCAGGTATTCAGCGCGGTCATAGTAGTCGAGAGGGAGGAGGAAGGACACGCCCTACCGGTTCAGAGGCCTGTCTACTTCGTGAGCGAGGTCCTTTCCGAGACCAAGACGAGGTACCCCCACATCCAGAAGCTCCTGTACGTGGTCGTCCTCACTCGGCGTAAGCTCAAATACTATTTCCTGGGCCATCCGGTCACTGTTGTTTCATCTTTCCCCCTCGGAGAGATAATCCAGAACCGGAAGGCATCGGGAAGGATCGCCAAGTGGTCCGCCGAGCTCATGGGGGAGACCCTCTCCTACGCCCCTCGGAAGGCTATCAAGTCTCAGGTACTGGCAGATTTCGTTGCAGAATGGACCGACACCCAACTACCCCCAACGCAGGTTCAGAGCGAGCTCTGGACCATGTACTTCGACGGGTCGTTGATGAAGACGGGAGCAGGCGCCGGATTGTTATTCATATCACCCTCAGGGGTCCATATGCGCTATGTCATCCGCCTCCACTTCCCCGCCTCCAACAACGTCGCCGAGTACGAGGCCCTCGTCAACGGCCTGCGCATCGCCATCGAGCTCGGGGTTCGACGCCTCGACGTGCGAGGGGACTTTTAGTTGGTGATCGACCAAGTGATGAAAGACTCGAGCTGCCACGACCCTAAGATGGAAGCCTACTGCAAGGAGGTCCGAAGGCTCGAGGACAAGTTCTACGGCCTCGAGCTCAACCACGTAGCCCGTCGGTACAACGAAGCTGCCGACGAGCTGGCCAAAATCGCGTCTACTCGAGGCACGGTCCCTCCCGACATATTCTCGAGGGATCTTCACACACCGTCCGTCGACCTGGACTCGGGGGCTCCCGCCCTCGAGAAAAGGGTCGACCCAGCCCCCTCGACCGATCCCCCCTCGAGCGGGGAAGAGGTCATGGAGATCGACGGGGCCGTCGCAGCGTCAACCCCTCCGATGGATTGGCGCGCGCCTTACCTCGAGTACCTGACGCGAGGCGAACTCCCGGAAGACCGTACGGAAGCCCGTCGAGTAGCTCGACGTGCCAAAACCTACGTCATATACGGGGATGGCCGCGAACTATATCGACGAAGCCCGTCGGGTGTACATCAACGCTGCCTCACCCTCGAGGAGGGGAGGGCATTGCTGAAGGACCTACACTCGGGGCCTTGTGGCCACCACGTGGCGCCGAGAACGCTGGTAGGAAGTGCCTTTCGACAAGGCTTCTACTGGCCGATAGCTGTCAACGACGCCACCAAACTCGTTCGATCCTGCCCGGGATGTCAATTCTACACCAGGCAGACCCACCTACCCGCCCAAGCTCTTCAGATGATACCCATAACTTGGCCGTTCGCAGTATGGGGGCTCGACATGGTCGGCCCCCTGAAAAGAACCAAGGGTGGCCACACTCACCTTCTTGTGGCTATCGACAAGTTCTCGAAGTGGATCGAGGCTCGACCCATCGCCAACATCCAGTCTCGACAAGTCGTGCTATTCTTCACCGACATCATCCACCGCTTCGGGGTCCCCAACGTCATCATCACCGACAACGACACGCAATTCACCGGTCAAAAGTTCCTGGACTTCTGTGACCATCACCACATCAGGGTGAATTGGTCCGCAGTCGCCCACCCTCGAACTAACGGTCAGGTCGAGCATGCCAATGGTATGGTTTTGCAGGGCCTCAAGCCAAGGATCTTCGATCAGTTGAACAGGCATGGCAGGAGGTGGGTCGATGAGCTTCTCGCTGTGCTGTGGAGTCTCCGAACGACGCCAAGTCGAGCCATGGGGTTCTCTCCGTTCTTCTTGGTCTATGGGTCCGAGGCCGTCCTCCCCACTGACCTCGAGTACGGGTCCCCTCGACTAAAAGCCTACAGCGAGCAAGCCAACACGGTAGCCCGAGAGGACTCCCTTGACCAGCTCGAGGAAGCCCGTGACATGGCCCTCTTCAAGTCGGCACGGTACCAGCAGATGCTGCGGCGCTACCACGACAAAAACGTGCGCAAAAGGGACCTCAACGTCGGCGACCTCGTTCTGCGCCGTCGACAAAGCAACAAGCGGAGTCACAAGTTGACACCACCTTGGGAGGGACCCTTCATCGTGGCAGAGGTGCTGAAGCCCGACACTTACAAACTAAAGAATCAGAAGGGCGAGATCTTCACCAACGCGTGGAACATCGAACAACTACGTCGCTTCTATCCCTGAGGCCCCAGGGCCTTGTACATTTTTGCATTTATGTACAAATTCTCGAATGAATAAAATGTTCTCGAAACACATTTCGCGTTCGTTCGCAGCTCGAAGGTAGCCTCGAATTTGCCCGGACAAAGTCGAGCTCCCCTCGGGGGCTGACAGGAGGGCACCCCCCTCCTAAGTCCCCGAAAAACCCGAACGTTTTTTCGAAACTCGACTCTCCATCTCGATCTTCACCTCGAGTACGCTTCATAACTAAGTAAAGGCGCCTCGAACTCCCTAAGGGTCGAGGGTGTCGTCGAGCCAGGGACCCACCTACGCCCCAGGGCTACGGTATCCCCGCTCGCCACCCCCTTCCAGGGATACGAGCGTGCGTCAAATACTTAGTTCACAAGCGTCGACTTAGGCAAAGAAAAGCAGAGAGAGCTCGAGAAGTAGAAATAACGAGACGAACCCGTCTATAGCACTAAGGTAGCCTCGACTTTGCCGCAGCAAAGTCGAGCCTCCCTCGGGGGTTAACAGGGGGGAACCCCCCTCCTAAGTCCCCGAAAAACTCGAACGTTTTTTCGAAACTCGACTCTCCCTCTCGTTCTTTCCCTCGAGTACGCTTCATAACTAAGCAAAGGCGCCTCGAACTCCCTAAGGGTCGCGGGTGCCGTCGAGCCAGGGACTCACCTACGCCCCAGGGCTACGGTATCCCTGCTCGCCACCCCCCTTCTAGGGATACGAGCGTGCGTCGAACACTTCGTTCACAAGCGTCGACTCAGGCAAAGAAAAGCAGGGAAAGCTCGAAAAAACAAAATTAACCATGTGCATCTCGATCAAAATGCATTATACATAAAAAGCCCTCGGGGTCTTGGCATTGTATCAGTACAAAGGCCTAACTATTACATGGACCTTCTTGTCCAGATATGGCTCGCATGCCCGGGACTACCCGTCGACACCTTCCAAGGGCTACTCGTCCACCGAGGGGATCACCTCGGGTTCGAAGAGTTTCGCCAGCAGGCCTCCAGTCACCTCTGCGTGATCCATCAACTCCTGGCACTTCGCGTCGTTCTCTTCCTCGGTCAGCTTCGGGTCGGTGGTGAACCCGTCGACAACGAGGTTGAGGTCCACGTCGTAGAGCGAGTTGACGACCGCGAGGGCCCACTTCACGCCCACATGCAGGGTGGCTCCGACGTTCTCCGTCACCCCCCGCGTCATGGAGTAGAAGCGGCGCAGCAGGGAGTCCCCTCGAGCATCCCCCTCGACCTCCGGCTCCGGCCTGACCGAGAGGTCGTTGCAGAAGGTGTTGATGGCAGCCGCAAGCGTCGCGTTGAGGTTCGCCTCAGCGCCGAGAAGGCCCTGAAGATTGTCCAGGTCCTTGTGGGCGCGGGCATTCTCCTTCGCGAGCTCTGCCAAAACAAGCACGCAACAGTCAAAACCCAAAAAAGCAGAAAAAGGGTCGAGGCAGGACGGATTCTGCAACACTCGAAACACTCACCTTGGGCTTGCACGTCCAGGGTGGAGTAGGCCCGCTCGGTCTCCTAGAGCTGGCGGCAGACGTCGACAAGGTCGGAGGACTGATCCTTGACCTTGGCCTCGAGGCCCTCGATGGTTTTGCCTGCGTCATCGAGGGCCTTCTTCTGGTTCATCGCCACCACGCCCAGGGAGGTCGCGCGGGTCCGAGCCTTCTCCTCCGAGGTGGCCAGGGCGTCGCGCTCGCGGGAGACGGCGTCGAGGTCTCCCTGGAGCCCTCGGATGCTCTCGCTCGCCCGGGCCAGCTCCTCCCTCAGCCGGGCGGCCTCCTCCTCGGCCTTGCGCTTGGCCTCGAGGGCAGCATCCTGCTCCTGCCCGACGGTGATGGAGGACTGAAGGGCGAGGTCGACTTTCGTCTGCGCCGTCTGCAAGGCCGCCCAGGCTTCCATCTGGATGGCCTCGTAGCCGGCTTTCGCATGAGCGACCTTCGACTCGGCATCCTTCCGGACAGCCACCATCTCAGCCTTCGCGCGGGCGACCTCATCCCCCGCCCTATCCAGCGAGGCGCGGAGGGTCAAGAGTTGTCCCTGTACCCGGAGAATGTACTGGGACTTCTCGTAAGACCTCACCCGCAGCGACTAACAAGGATAAAAACGAAGACCGTCAACAAACGGCAACCAGACAATTCGAATACAATCTAAGGGAGAATAAAACCCACCTCCATTCCCTCGCGTATGTCCGCGGCGGCGACCTCCGCAGCACGACGTACCGAGTTCTCAAACAAGGCCTGATACTCCTCGACGTGTTCCCACCGTCGGAGCTCGGCCTGGTCGTCGAGCGTGAGGAAAGGCCGCTCGGGGTCTCGAGGGTCCGCCAACTTGAGAACCTCCTGGCCCCAGGCCACGCTACGGGCGGCGATCCTCTCCTCGACCGTCCCCGTGACGCCCTCGCGCAGATGGCCCCCCCCCCTCGATAAGCGGAAAGGGGCGAGGCTTCTTCCGCCTGTCTTCTCCCGTCCTCTGGGCCACCTCGCGAGGACGTCGACGGCCCCGCCAAGCTGTCGCCACCGGTAGAAGAAGACCCTGGCCAGTAGAACGACCCTGCGCGACGAAGGACTCGAAAAAAGTTAACACCCAGCAAGGCAAAGCCACTGCATCCCGAGTGAGTCGAAGTATGGCTTACCTCGAGACAACGGCCCCCCAACCTCGAGGGGAGGCCGAGCCACCTCCGGCTCCGCCCGAGGAGCCGCGACGATGGCCGTTTCCGCCGGACCCACCAGCTCGGCCACCATCTCGTCCACCTGGGCAGGGGTGGACTCCATCAACATCCCGCCCTGCGCCGGCGCGGGCGTTCCCTCGGCGCGCTCGACCGGACCCCCCGCCTCGAGCTCCGGTGTCGTCGAGGGGCCCTCGGGCGCGGCGGCAGTCGTGCCCTCGCGCTCGAGCCAGAGTCGAGCCTCCAGCGCAGCTAGGCCCTCGGGCCAACGCCCCGGCGTTGGGTCAGCCGGAGCCTCCCCCTCGATCACAGGGGCCTGAGGCCCGACCACCTCCACCTCCTCAGCCGCGGCCGCCGTCGGCAGAAGCTCCGCGCCCCCCGGGGCGCTAGGTGCGACTTCTTCCGACGGCCGTGCGGCCGCCACGACCGTCGCTCCGGCGGCCACCGCCGGCGGGCTCACCTCCTCTGCCGTCTGAGCAGACGCCGAGGCCCCCTGCGCCTTCCCCTGCGCCATCGCCTCCTGGGCCGTGGCTGCCCATGCCGCCTCCGGGGCAACCGTCGAAGGGGGCGGGGCGGCAGGACCGACCTCGGCGGCTGCTTGGACCGCAGCCCCCGTCTTCAGCTTTTTGGCAAGGGCGAGGGGCGCGGCTCCCTGCGGGCGCTTCGACCTGAAAAGAAACACGTGTGCAACGATAAGCACAGGTCATTATCGACAAAAAAGAAAATACAGACAGCGTCTATGAAAGCGACTTACCCCCTCGGAGCCCGGCGCTTCGGCCCGGTGACCGTCGGGCTGGTCGAACCCTTGGGCACCACCGCCCGGGGGGCGGAGGTCGAGGCGGCTCTCGGCACCGTCTCCCGGGCGGGGGCCGGCGGCGCCACCGTCGTCCCCTTGCCGGCCCTCACCTGCGCCGACGGGCCCGGCGCCCGTGCGCTCGACGCGGCGGGCATCGGGGGCTCGGTCGGTCGACCCCCCGACGGCGGTGCCACCTTCGTCCCCTTGCCGGTCCCCGCCTGCGCCGACGGGCCCGGCACCCGTGCGTTCGACGCGGTGGGCGTCGGGGGCTCGCTCGGTCGACCCCCCGATGAGGACCGGGACGTCTGCAACCGCGTCTGCCGCGGCCCTTCTTCCTGCGAAGCCACGGGGCACTCCGCTCGTGGCCCAGCGTCGACGGTAGGGGCCGACCTCGAGGTCGACCCCTCCCCTCCACCAGTTACAACGGCCGCCTATTCAGGCGCAGTCTCCTCCCCCTCCACATCGCTCTAATTCGTCACCTCCTCTTCCTCATCCTCCTCGTCCTCTTCTTCCGAGGGCGACAACTCCTCCTTGAGGCCCTCCCGCCTTTAGCGGGCCCGCAGCTGCTCTCTCAGCTCTCTCTCCCGGGCCCTCTTGGACGTGGCCACCTTGGCTTTGTCCTTGTCGGCCTTCTGCTTCTCCGCGCGGAGGCGATTCGCCTCCCTCGCGGCCCGGTCCTCCTTCACCGGCGGAAGCGAGGGTCGGTAGGACACATTCCCCTGCGGAACGCAAGGCAATTAGAGCACGAGCAGCGAGGACGGAAGGGGCGAGCGCGAGGACTCTAACCAGAGGAAAGGACCTTACCAGCTCAAAGAAACCCTCATCCGGCTTCATGGGGATCTTCGCGATGTTCTTGGGGTCGAACGACCTCGCGAAGAAGCGGCGGACGCGGCTGACCACCCTGTCCGGGGCCAGTTCTTCTTCGACGAAGCGACAGCCGGAGAGATCGACCCCGGACCCATCTCGTCGATGCGGAGGGGTCGAGCCATCAGCGGCACAACCCGCCGTCGGTGGAACGCCGACGCAACGATCTCCGCCGTAAGCCCCTTCTCCTTCAGACGCCTGAGCGCGTCCAGCAAGCCGTCGAGGCGGCCCTGCTTGTCCGTCGGGACGCCATATCCCCAGTGGTCGGCCTGGGCGTCGAGTGTCCTCCCGGTGTACGCCGGGAGCAGATCGTCGTCGTTCCTCAGGTAGAACCATCCGGAGTGCCACCCGGAGTGGCTCGAGGACGGGTTCGCCGGGAGCCAACACTTCGTCCGCTTCACGGAGATGCTGCAGCACCCGGCCCTGACCCTCCGGCGGGTACCTTTGTCGACCGAGGTGTGGAAGATGTTGGCCTTGAAGATATGGAGCCACAGCTCCCAGTGGGGCTCGATCCCCAAGTAGCCTTCCCACACCACGGCGAAGACCGCCGCCTCGCTGACGCCGTTGGGGGTGAGGTGCTGGAGCTCCACGCCGTAGTAGTGGAGGAGCGCGTGCAGAAAGCGGCTGGGTGGGGCACCCAGTCCCGCCCGGTGAAAGATCTCGAATGACACCACATACCCCTCCGGCGGGTTGGGCTCGGCGTGGTCACGCGGTGGAAGCATCCACTCCGGCCTCTCCACCGTGGTAACGGGCCGGAGAAGACCACTCTCCACCAACCCCGTCAGATGCGAATGACAGACCAAGGAGGCGGGCCAGTCGTCGGTGCCGACGAGGTCGAACTTGGCCATAGGGACGGTGGTTTGCTCGGACTTAGGTGCAGACGGTACGTTCCCTATCTTTCTCTTTCTCTCTCTCGCTCGTGCAGAGTTCTGGCTCGCGGGATGCCTAAGGCAGAGGCGGAGAGAAGAAGGCAAGGAAGACAAAGGCAAGAAGGCGAGGAAGGCAAGTGCGCGGAAAGAGCACCCGACTCCTCACCTTCACTACTTATACGCGGGAGGCCAACGGACGGATCCGGCAAACAGGCAAGAGAATCTCCGCATTTAATTCGCCTATACTCCCTTCCTCGTATTCCTCCAGGATAAGGCGTCCCGTCCCATCATCGGGCTCCGCGCCGCACTCCGCCCTGCAACCGCCACTGTTGCGCCGAACGGACATCGCCTAAAAAGGCGCGCGGCCGGAAACGTCGTCTTCGAGGGTAAGGAATCTTGAGGCAGCAAGAGCTGGCCCTCGAAGGAGGGTTCGACAGCTACCCTCGAGTACCCGAGCCCAGAAATGACCTCGGGTTAGGACCTCGGTCCACCCCCAAAATCTCGAGGGGACAAAGGCTGGCCTACGAACGGGCTCGATAGCCTCCCTCGAGTACCCGAGGCCAGACGGGGCCTCGGGTCGCCAACTGCAGTTCGTTCCACGGCCTCGAAGGGGTAAAGGCTGGCCCGTCCGGGGGTTCGACAGCCTCCCTCGAGAGCTCCGGCACAGGTATGTCCCCAAGTTCGATACAACAACCACCTGCTTTCCCCTCAGCGGTCCACAAGGCAGGACTCTTCCTCCTGAGGATAGCGTCGGATGACGAACCATCTGTCAAATCTTGAGGGAGCGAAGGCTGGCCCTTACATAGGGTTCGACAGCCGCCCTCGAGTACCTAAGGTCAGGAAGGACCCATGGTTAACGGACTCCGGTCCACCCCCAAATCTTGAGGGAGCGAAGGCTGGCTCCACGAACGGAGTTCGACAGCCACCCTCGAGTACACGAGTCAGGGATGTCCCGGTAGCTCGAGAACGAACTCTCGAGGCTCCCTGGGACATATCTGAGGCATACCTAGGAACACCTAAGGATCCCTACGCTGGGAGGCATCGAGCCACCAACTCCTATCGAATGGGGTTGGCACCTTGGTGATCCACATGGTCGTGCTTAGTAAGCCGTACGGCTTGCTTAACAATGAGGATGCCTCCGGGCCACTAGTCGACCCCTATCGAACGGGGTACGAGTTCTCACTCGGATTTTTACCCGTACAGGGCACCATTTCTAATGGACTCATGCCCGAGAACAGCTCACCGAGGACTTCGGGCTCGTCCTAACGAGGATAGCACGATGCTCTTCACCCCACGATCCGAACGAAAGGATCTGTGGGAAGGACGCTATGAGGTAGTGAAGGCCTAGCCATTCGAGGGCTCGAGGGCCCGACTACGCATGGCACCCCTCGACGAAAGAGGGTCGAAAAAACTCGTAACCTGGCAGACAGAGTCGACCTCTCGGGCGGGGCGCTCTGACTCTAGTTGTGCTCGAGGGAGCGAAGGCTGGCCCTCGGTAGGGTTCGATAGCCGCCCTCGAACACTTCTCTTTTCAGGGAAAGGAATGGAATCGACCCCTCGACAGGGTGCCACGTCTCCAGGTATCCTTAAAAGACCCCTCTATACAACGTATTTTAGCCCCCAGAGGAGTTCTAAATCACTCCTCTGGGGCCTTGGGGCTACCCCCACGGGGTGCGCTCGCGCGCACCCCGCGGAGAATCGGACTTCTCACTAACCCTGCAGGCCAAGGACAAAACCTCTGGGCAATCCTTACTCCCTTCGAGAAACGCGTATCATAGCCCCCAGAGGAGTTCTAAAATCACTCCTCTGGGGCCTCGGGGGCTACTGTCGGGTACGAAGGTAAGGGGTACCCTAAACCCTTCGATAAATTAACGCTAAACATAGCAACCATTTTTAAGGCAGGGACCAGCCCACTACTCGGTAAGGTGCGGCCCATCACTTGAGGGCCCCCTCTACACCAGCTGCGGCGACAAGCCACGGGCCGGCCCACTTCGACAAAAAATGATGGACCGAGGGGGCGGGCGAATGACCCCCCGGCTCCACCTCGACGCCTAATGACGGACCGAGGGGGCGGGCGAACGACCCCCCGGCTCCACCTCGACGTCGAATGACGGACCGAGGGGGCGGGCAAACGACCCCCCGGCTCCACCTCGACGTCGGATGACGGACCGAGGGGGCAGGCGAACGACCCCCCGGCTCCTACATCGACGAACGAAGGACGGACGAGGGGTCGAACGATCGACCCCCCGACCTCTACCTCGACGATAAATGATGGACCGAGGGGGCGGGCGAACGACCCCCCGGCTCCACCTTGACGAACGAAGGATGGACGAGGGGTCAAATGATCGACCCCCCGACCTCTACCTCGACTACTCCGACCCCGTCTCTGCTCCGGCCCCGTCGATGCCTCGACCTCTACCTCGACCAAGGGTCGAGCGGACGACCCCCGGACGAGGGGCTCGATTAACCCAACTGCTCCCGGCATGGGTTAAAGTGAACCCACCTAACGACATGGGCGCCTGCGTCCGCTGTCAAATCCGCCAACTCCCCGTCAGGTCCCCGATTCCTGTCAACTATGCCGCCACTGTCGCCACTACGCGAGTACGGACTCCAACAGTGCGACCCTCGACGACGACTTCGGGAACACGACGAAGCCACGCAGGGCTCGACCCCCCCCCTCGACCGGGGGGCTCGACCCCTCTCTCCAACAACTCCAGTACGGAAGCCGTCCCGTCCGCCTCGTCCCGCTTCAGCCGTGGGATTCGTGCCTGCCCGCGGGCACTGTGCTGCGACGACTTCTACTGCCGCCACGACCGGGAACACCAGGAGGACGGGAAGGCCATGCCGCCACAGTGCCTAACGTCTCTCCGCCAACACTGTGCCGAGGATACGCTACCCATACTGCCACAGTTAGGACCCTGTACCCTCGGACCTCCCCTTGGTCTATAAAAGGGGACGTCGAGGTAGAGAAAGGGGGATCCCACTTTCGCTTCAGAAGTCGGACGATTGGATCACTCCTCAGACTCCAGCTCTGACCTCCACACTCCACACACCCCGCCACTCGATCGACCCCTCGGGTGGCCGACTCCGTGTAACACAGCTTGTACCCCCCTGTACGAGCACACTTTGGGTGCGAGATAATACAAGTCATCCTCCCCCGCTGGACGTAGGGCCTTCTTTGCCCGAACCAGGATAAACCTTGTGTCCATCTTGCATCACGTCTGAGAGAGGGAGCACGCGATATACAAATTTACTCGTTGGTGGTCTTGACCCCGGGTCATAACACCGACAACTTGTCTCCAGGCTACTCTTTGGTATTCATTGTGTTTGGTTCTTCATATTGACATCCATCCATCACAAGGCATCGGTATATCAATCACCTCCTCTCTTGTATTTACCTCTTTCATATCTTGCTTAGTTAGCTCTCTTGCTAGGTTGTTAGTTTAGTTGTTTAGTTTTTCTTCCTAGCTTGTTTTAAGTGCCTTAGGTTATTGCTATTGATTGTTAGGCACTTAACTAAAAAGAATTGCTTGGATAGGTGGCTTTGCACCCTTAGTAGAGCTATAGCAAAAAGCTTCGCTTAAGTGTTTATCTAACCGTTGCTCTAGAGTTTTGTAGAATTTTATTAGGCTATTCAACCCCCTCTAGCCATCTAGGACCTTTCAACAGGTTTAATAACTACTAAACCAAAGCCAGAATATCAAATACTATAGATAACTCAGGTGAAGTACTTACAGAGTCCTCGGAGAAGACTCCCGACAGGCACAGGGCTTTCTCCTTCAGACTTTCCTCACCCTCGCCCTTCAGGCATAGCACACCAGTAGAGCTTCGCTAAGCTACTGGTGAGTGGACTACTCTATTTAATCATGAGTTGTGAGTAAAGGACCAGGGGGGTATTTATAGCTAGAGGTGGAGTAGGGGCTACTCCGGCGCCACGTCAGCGATCCGCACTCCATCCGTCACAATAGGATCAAACTGGCATTGTAACCACCTCAGATCCATGGTGGAGTTCAAGTTGATGCATGGCGGCATGCAGGAAGGTGGTGGAGAGCTTGGCGAGGCTTTTGGGCACATGGGCCATGTCGGCCGACCTGCCTATGGTAGGTGGGGGCCTCCTCTTTCTTCTAGAAGCTGACCCCACAGGTCAAGGGGGCTATGGGTGGCCTCTCATCCCACACTCCAAGTCGGCCGAGCAGGAGTTCAGGCTTCTGGCTTCCTCCTTTCATTTGGAGCATGGCCCACATGTCATTGACACCTTGTCAAAGTTTGGTATTTTTTCGAGATACTTTGTGGGCCCATGGATCCTCGTGCTTTGATCTAGAACCATTGAGAGGAAGCACAGAGTGGATCCAAGGGTGGATCTTCACTTTAGAAGGTGTTACTTGGATCATGGGTGTCATGGAACCGCCCAACCTATAAGAGCATTAGTGTAATGGTTACCATTTCTGGTCACGTTGTCACACTAGAGCCCATATAAGCCTGGTAGTCCTTGAAATCTCAAAGGATTTCAAACCACAATAAGTAACAACCCGAGATCGTACTTGATTTAGTAACCACACATCCACAGTGATAAGTTCGAAACGAAATAATATTACATCAGAGTTTTACCAAGTGTTATTATAACACTGAGTTTGAAATAAAATAGTGGAAGTCTTTGTTTCGAAACAACCCATTGCAACCTGTTTTAAACCACATACAGTGCCATGCTTAGTACAGTCCCATCAAAATCAATAAGAAGAGACATCAAAAGCCACCATTGCCCATGGTCTTCACTCATCATCACATGCAGGATAGAGGCATGCCTGACAATAGTCAGAATAGACCATACCATCTGCAACAAGGGTAAAGAAACCCTGAGTACTTGATTGTACTCAGCTAGACTTACCTGACAGAGAGATAGATATATGTGACCATAGCCACTTCAAGGATTATGCAAGGCTTTATCAGGTGGATCTCATGAGATATCATAAATTTTGCGTAAAAGAGCATTTTAAGTTACTCAAGTCTTCAAGATTTAAAACATCTTTTAGCATCAGGATTAAGTAGCATTAACCAAGTCTAGATTAGCACCTAATCTAGAGAAATCACTGAGTTATTATCACAATAGTAACCATATCATGTTTGGCATGTAGACCATATAACCATCTTTTGGTTACTTATTAGTGTTCAAGTTTCTATAATGGTCGGCAGATCTTTCAAGTTTCTCACTGATGGGGAGAGACCACGATTCGAATCGAATTCCTATCCAGCTAGAGGTTTATTCCTCAATCACACCCAAGTCGGCCACAAACCGAGCGGTGCAGCGCGTCTGCCTCCCCTCTGAAACCCGATCAGACGACTGACAGAGCGATTTGGGAGATGATTAACTCCCTAATCATTGCAAACTAACTTCAAACAATTACACCATTAGATAGAGCTATGTGCCAACTCTAATTATGATGTAACTTGTTTGAGCTAAAACTACCTGGATTTCAAACTACAAGCATTCAAACAAGGCAACTTTGAAACTAAAAGTCAGTTAGGACTTAGGCAAAATTTTGAATCCAAAAACAGCCCCTAATTATGCTTTAATTGGCAAATTATAGCATGTTAGGGGTCTAAATCACCTCTTGGTGGTTAAACAAAGTTTGTTCCTTATAAAATTCTCTACAACTTTGCTTAATCCCACACTGTCATGCAAGGTCTTTAGCAAGGTTGATTAGTTAAGTCAAAGAAAAATGGTTCCTAGGGTCAACACATGAGCTTAAACCCTAGTGACAACTTTTTGCCATGATCACCTATATAAACATGGTTCCATTTGCATCGCTAAGCATGTTTAGATGTTTATTAGTGATCAAAACATCAAGCACTTGTTTAGACAAGCATAAGTCACACATGGCTAGGTGTAGTTTAACACATACATATGTAAAGAAACAAGGCCATTACAAGGGTTATCATTTCACATTATTTAATGAATGCATAGATGCATTGATGCTCATGCTTATGCTCATGAAATGATATGCAAAACAAGCTTAACACTTAGGGTGTTACAATGGGTGCATGGCAGACCTTGGTGGGCCCTTAGTGGGGTCGGTCGACACCCTAAGTGGGCCCACAGGCTCCCAAATGTCCCCATTTGTCATTGCTTGCATAAAAATATTCAAGGGACATGTGGAACCAATTATTTGATAAAATATGTTGTAGCTTTGTTATTATTCCTTGGAAATTGGGCATGTTGACGGTGTTTTGGGCATGTAAAAGTGTATCATATCTACCATCAACAAGATCCCCCACACTAAGCCTTTGCTCGTCCTCGAGTAAAGGTTAGAAATAAAAGCAAGCATGATTATAACATCTTAGGATATAGCAAGCATAAAGATTACTTCAAGAAATTTCTCATAGTAGTGGAGTATGTAGTATTGTCTAATATGTTTCCTTTAGAGGTTGAGAAATGGAATAGTTCTTAAATCAAAGTCATCTTCCCATTTGAAATCCTAGTACTTGGAGGTTTTGATAAATTTTTCAAAAGAAAACACATAGATCACTTTTACTCCTCAACATGTACTCTAAGATCTCTCAAAAGTGTATAATCCTTACCAAGGCATGTTTGATGTTGTCTTTCTTTGTTTCATCCTACTCTAATAAGGCTTATGTGGAGCTCAGGTAGGGATAAACATGATAGCATTCTTGAATTGCATATGTTATAAAGTCAAAACAAGGATCCAAGGAGAAAAGTGTCATAGTCCTAGATCAAGATGTGCATGTGTATGGAACATGGAAAAATAATGCTTCTTTATTGAATTGACATCTCTATCTCTAACTTATTCTATTGAGACATGGCTATCATTTTGTCATGAGCCTTCATGTGCTCACATTTTTTTCTTTTTTTAATACTTGGGACCTTCATGTGTCCCTATTTTTTTCTATTTTTTATTTTATTTTTCATACTTTTGCATATCCCATGTCTCTTCTACTAACATAATACTAGAGAGAGATCAAACTTTTAAAGCATGAAGCATTTATTTTGTGGAAAATGAAAGGCATGTTGTTGCGTACTTCCAGTGTAGAAGCATCATATATATGTGGTGTGTACGTGATCTTGATCATGAGACTATGACAAAATTCTCAACAAGGGTCAACAAGGTTTGACCAAACTAAATACATAAACAAGTAGCATAAAAGAAAAGGTTTAAGCATGAATGCACATAACATTTTGGCTTTGGTAGGTATTTCTCACTATTGAGGAGTTAGTGACACTATGGTTTTATGACATTTTCATAAATAAACTCCAAGCACTTTGAATAGAAATGGTATGATTCATGAGCTAAGAACTATATCACATTAATCAACAACTTAGTCAACATGATTTTCCTAAGAATATATATTCCCCACAAGTATAAGTATATGCAAGAAGTAACTTTATGACGCCTCTATCTTATAAATGTCATAAATCATGTTACTTAGCAGATTTTATTCTTAGATGTAAGTCTTATTTTATTTATTTATTCAATTTAGAAGGGAAATAAGGAAAAATATAAACGAGATGTATCAGAAAGAGAGGGGAGGTGTAGCAAACTAGCCAAAAACATTGTGGTTGAGCAATGGATGTTGACTGGTGGCCCCCGAGACTCCTAGTGGGGTCGGCCGACCCCACTATGGTGGTTGTTCGGCTCCGTGTTGCTTGACATGTGTCCCTTACCTCTAGAGATGTTAACGGGCTTGACCCTTTTCTATTTGGGTTCAAACACACGTCGGCCAACGTCGTTTTGTATCCATTAAGGCCCAAATTTGATGTGCCAGATCTCCATCTGATGCACACCAGTTTGGCATGCCCATATTTGTTAAACAGAAGAATTGGACATCGCCCAACGTCTCCCCCACACTGAATCTGAGCTTGATTAACACGAAACTACAATAGTCAAGTGCAGGGGCTTTGCTGGTGGCAACACACCAACAGAACCAAGGAAACTTTATTTTATTCAACATCTAGGCACTTGTTACATAAGGGAAATTGAATGGAAAATGAAAGTAAATCTATCTAGTGCCTAGTGTGTGTTGTGCTCAGGGAGAAGGAGGGCGGATGACGTTCTCATGTCCTACGTCTTGCGCAAGATGCCTAAACTTAGCATTGGTGCTAATGCGAAGGGCACAAAAGTAGTCTTCTAGAGACATACACTCCATCTTCTCTTCCGCTAGCCTCTCTTCTAACTCCCTATTACTCTCCCTAAGATTTGCTACAACTTTGAAGAGCTTTTCCATGTCGCTCTTTTCTACAAAGGTGTCATCCTCAAACTAGCCCGACAAACCGTTGATTGAAGGAGGATCACACCTTCTCCTAATCCTAGGAGAACTCACAGACTCCAACTGAAGGACCGAGAACGGCGACCAAACGGGGGGGGGGGGGTGAATGGGAGCCTCAAATTTCACTCGGAAATATTCGGGCCACTCTTCCAAAAACAACCACAGCAAGCAAGCTTACTCCACTAGCAAGATCATGACCTTAGAGAGGGTGGATACCTTTGGTGATGACCAAGAGGTACAGCGGATCTTCCGGAAACCAAAAACTCAAACTGAGACACCGATAGTGTGACCCTCAAACCCTATGGAGAAGAGAAGAGAGCTCACCCAAAAATACTTATGAGAACTGGTCTCAAAAGTGATTTATCAAGTTCCCTGCGTGATAACGAAACCAACGCAACAAACGGAACTCAATTCGGAGTCTGAACGAGAGAGATACGGCCAAAACAGCGAGCGAGAAAAATCCTGAAAACCTTGCAGGAAGGCCAACGGACGCTGGGCGATGGATGGTCCATTGGGGGGCGACGGACGGTCCATCGCAGCGTCCGTTGCAGCATTCGACGCCTCAAAAAAATCAGCCTGAAACAGCCCTAGGCGACGGACGTTCGGCTAGGCGAAAGGCAGCGTCTGATGGGTGAATTTCAGCGTCCGTCGGCAGCGTCCGATGCCCCCGAAAACTGCGTGGATCACACAAAAAACGCCGGAACTTGCTCGTTTCAACTCCGATTAAATCCAAACTTTGTGGGGAGGTTTCTAAGGTAGATGTGACACTTGGAGGATCTAGTCCATCCTTCCCTCACAAGTTCGTGAATCAAAGAATAACGAATAAAACAGAGTGGAGAACAAGCCAAAACGCAAACGGATCGATCTCTTTGCTCACCCCATCCTAGCCTAATTCCTTCAGGGGATTTGATCACAAGGGGTAGCAGCATCTTTCACTTAAAATGGAATTCCAAAACACGCAGCGAGGAGGGAGATCGAGCAACGGGAATCAAAGAGCAAAAGCGCCAAAACGAAGAACGCAAACACAAGCGGTTTTGCAACTGACTCCCGGAGGAGACAAGGAGGTTATGACCTCCTTTCCTGGACAAAATCTCAGTTTGACATGGGAGACACCATGGATCTCAAGCAAGAAGCCTAGAGGTAGGGGAAAACCTAGGAGGTGGGAGGTGGAAGAAGAAGTGTGCAAGAGATGGGATGAGGGATACCCCTTCATCCCTATTTAATGGGCTTTGGCTATTTCCCAAAGACCCCCTAGATACATGAGTGAACTACCTAGCCTAGGCATTGCAGTCCAAGCTCCGGAAAATATCTTCCTCGATTTGAACGGATGGCCCAGCTTCCTGCTAGGAGTTGTCATCGCCTCGACGCAACCTCCAGGATTCCTCAGAAGCTCCACCCGAGTTTTGAGGCCTAAACCCGCGAAACCCGCCACTGGAAGCTTTTGGCTCAGCTACCGAAGCCCGAGTTTTGTGGCCTAAACTCAGAAACTGTCCACCGGTGGTTTTGTGGCCTAAACCACCAAACCGCTTGACTTGAGCCACGTCGTCCTCGCCCGGTCGGACTCCGAGTCCCATGAGCCTCCGCTCGACCCACTCGTCCGCCGTCTTGACTCGGTCGGCTCGGTCTACCTCGATGTCTTGTCACGCCCGCCGGTGCCAAGTACTAGCCACCACAGCTAGTCCGTCAGCGCCCATGGTCCCTCAGTCTGAGCCCCGCTTCCGCCCTTCACCGCTCTTAGTCCATCGGCACGACAAGCCTCTACTCAAACTTCTCCATGCCATTGACCACTGTCTCTGGGCATAGCACCTACACACCACAAACCGATAGACAGGCACACATTTGCTTTCGCAAAGGATTAGTAGAAACCGCTCAAACTGAAATACTCACATGTTGAGCAATCACTCATCATCAAAACTGAACTACATGGGCACATATCAACCATGTGTTCGCAATCTCCCCCTTGATGAGTGCATTGTCAACACACGTGCATTTCAGATTTGAGCCACAAGGTAAAGCTTCTCCAAATGATCAAAAGCTAAGAAAGCCAAAACAGGGTCACTTGGGAGAAGCAAAGCACATCCAAAACTTGGTCCCCAAAGACATGGGCAACAGCTCAACGCAACCAAGTGAAACATAGCTTGCCCTCAAGAAGAGGCAGAAAAAGGGCTCAACACTGCTAGCATGCCAAAGATACCAATCCCCTTATGGCAAGAAACTCTCCGAGATACCAATTAAGACACATGAAGCTCAAGAGGCCAATCGAAACCTGTCGGAGCCAACAAAACAAGCTAGACCCTCCAGAAGAGGCAAAGGCTCAACACATCTAGCAAAAGCTCCCCCTGGGCAAAAGCACACTCACAAGATACCAAGAAGGATGAAAAGAGCCAAAGATGCAAGATACTAAAAAAATGCACATTTTCTCCCCCTTGTTGACATATGTAGCTCATCAAAACTCAAAACTCAAGATTTTGGCCACACATGCCATAAAATGCAAAATGAGTGCAAAAGCTTCATACATAGAGCTAAGACAATGAAAGGATGCTCTAAGTGATGTGAACCTATGAGAATAGGAAAAGCTCTAAGTGCCCTACAAAGACTCTAGTTGAGCTAAAGATCACTCTAGAAGTTAGTTTAGAGAAGGTTACATGTGTGAGCAGAGAAAGGGTATCACCACCGAAAGACAACTAACATGGCATACAAGATAAGATCAACCTCAAAGACGGTCTCATGTATAGTGAGTAAAACTATCCCTAGCAAAGTTCATACAACAAGTCAAAGACCCAAACTAAAAAGTTTCATTTTTCAGAGTTTTACAGCAAAATTCAGTTTTAGGCACATTATGAGTGTATGCGAGTGGTTGTAAGTAAAGTGAAGCCACTTACCAACCGGGCGAAGCCAAAGAGCTTAACACACCGGTTTCGGTCATACACGACACCACTCAAGTTCAACCCATATGGGAAGCAGTCTCGAACAAACGATGAAGTGCTCACAAATGCAAACCCAACTCGATCTTATCAATTCACTATTCAGAGAGCTACTTCATTTTAGATCAAGTTTAACTATGTTGCTCAATGGAAGTGAATGAAACATTGAAGAGCCATAGTTACAAGCTATATACAAGATAGCCAAAAGGGATCATAAAAAAGCCTACACATACTAGTGTCATTTCAGAGGTGACATAGGGAATTAAATTCAGTTTTAAAGCTTTTCTAAGTTAGCTCTATTGCATATCAAGAGATCAAAGAGAGTCTAAGTTTAAGCAACACCATAGACACATAGAGCACCTCAAATAGAGCATAGTTTCATTATATCAGCTATAGGTATGAAGCTCAAAATGATATATGTCACAAATGCAATGAGATGCAAAATGCAAACTGACACCAACTAAAAACTAAGAAACAAGAATAAAGGTCAAATAAAAACCAAAAGAAGAACTAGGATACAAAAGAACCTCCCTCAACTAAAAGGGGAAGCAAACACCCAACTCGCCCTGAAGGCAAGAAAACGCAACTTGATCCAAAGGTTTTGTGAGAATGTCCGCAAGATGGTTTTGGGTATCGACATTCCGGAGGTCAATATCACCCTTCTCGTAGTGATCTCTCAGAAAATGAAACCGAACGTCAGTGTGCTTGGTCTTAGAGTGAAGCACATGGTTTTTGGCTACGCTGATGGCACACGTGCTATCACATAGCAGAGGCACTCGGGTAAGCGCTAAGCCAAAATCCTTCAAGGTCGCAATCATCCAAATCAACTGCGAGCAACAGCTAGCGGCAGCCACATACTCAGCCTCTGTAGTAGACTGAGCAACGCTAGACTGTTTGCGAGAAGACCAAGACATGAGAGAAGACGCAAGAAACTGGCAAGTCCCAGAAGTGGACTTCCGATCAAGACGACAACCGGCAAAATCGGCATCGGAATAGCCGCAAAGCATAAGAGAGGAGGAGGCCCAAAACCACAATCCGAACTCGGGAGTAAAGCGTAAGTACCTCATGATGCGCTTCACCGCCTGCTTGTGCGAAGTGCATGGAGACGCCTGAAAGCGCGCACACAAACAGACGGCGAACTGTATGTCCGGCCGGGTCGCCGTTGTTGGTATTTCTTATGACTATTGGATAAATCCGCAAGCGCACAGATTATACCGTTGTAGCACTTCACCTAGGAGTATTCCAAGGTATCATAATTTATATTTTCCCAAGGGAAAGCTGGGCTAGAAATGATAATTAAAGAGAGATCCTAGAGAGCACCTCAACTTAGTACCAACTAGTATAGGGGGGTAAACGATATATGTGATAGGAAGGGTTGATGAATGAATCAGCCAAGGTAAAAGATACTTAGAACGGACTAGATAGTATAGCTAGGTGGGAGGACAACGAGAGAGTAAAGGGACTCCTGTATAATTCACTCTACTTCAATATACTTAGCCAATTAACTAGCCTAAACACTATAGTTTGCCTCCTCAATACAAGTATGCTAGGTGAGGGGATAGATCAGTAGGAGGACAAAACTCCTACCGGACCGCGCCCTCTTCTTACGGGGGCCTTACCTTTTAAGAACTTGCCTAAGAACACATGGTGGAATACAACGACTAGACAAGGTTGTCACCTCTTGCTAGCTACCACAAACAATCCATGCAACAAGCGGTAACCAAGGATAAGGTGATGTATAAGCACCACGCTTACACACAACTTACTACTTTGACTACGATTTATAATCAAAGCACCCTATGACAGGCAATGATCGCATACGGGAAAGGTCCCAAGGATCACAGACTATGGATGTAAAGGCTATTAAAGAGCAAAAGCATATAGCAAGACTATATCTAGTATAGAAATGCTCAAAGTAAATACTAAGTAAAGTAGAGAGAAAAGTAATATATTGAGAAATGTAAACTCTTACAAAGAAGGAAAGATACAAGAGCTATACCAGACTTTCCAGAAGACAACTTCGGAAATCTCGAGCGCGGATCGACTCAACTCTAACTCCCACTCTAGACTAAACTACTAGAACAATCTAATGAATAGAGCTTGTAGGCTTCTTCACCATGTGTAGAGAGGGGGGGTATGAGCCTCTATTTATAGTGGGAGTGGAGTAGGGGCTACTCCATCGCCACATCAGCGATCTAGGGGGCTTCAATCCTCCACCCTTGGATCCAACCGACCTTGAACCGCCTTTGGATGGATGGTTGTGATTTGCAACATGTGTGAGTGGATATGGTGGTTGGCAGAAGGTGAAACGACCTAGGGGGCGGTCGGCCGACCCCCCATATGGCCTGTGGGCCACCCTCTAGCCTTCTAAATGTGGTCCCACTGGTCTGGGACGAAGTGGTGGCCTGGTGGGCCCAGATGGTGGTCGGCCGACCCCCCCCCTTGGGGGCTCTGGCCCACTTCTATCTTCCAGGTATTGGTCCCACTTGTCATAGATGTTGGATGTTGGTCCTGGGGTAGTTGTCACGTTTATCTCCTTGGTGTGGGCCCATGGATCCATGTGCTTTGCATGTGAGTCGTTGAGAGAAAGCACAGAGTGATCCAAGGGTTGGAAATCACTCTAGAGTGCTCCCCCTGGATCCTGGCCGAGGGGGGAGAGCTGGTGGGCCCATAGCAGGCTCGGCGGACCCCTATGTGGGTCCCACTGGCTCTCCTTTGCTCCATTTCTTCATTCCTGCATTCAAACACTCCATGGACATGTGGAACTTGTTATTTGATAAAGTATGCTCATGATGTGTTTGTTTATCCTTGATCCTGAGGTTGTTGGCAGCATTTTGGTTAAGTAAAAGTGCATCATTATTGGTGCCAACAAGATCCCCCAAGCTTAACCTTTGCTCATCCCGAGCAAACAATCAAACTTAGCTCGATGGATCAGGAGTTGCTACTATGCTTCATATTTCAAGAGTACTATATCTACAACAACCATACTTCTTTTGAATGGAAAAATTAGCAATACAGACTCACCCATATTACCTTAGTCCTTCATGGGGCTTATACCTTTATCCTTTGTCTTGGGAGGTTGAGAGATAGAACAACTTGACTTGAGCACTAGTTTTCTCATCCTTTCACAAGTTTCATATCGGAGGTTTTGCAAGATTTTGTAAAAGAAAACTTAATGTTCCTCAAATGGTACTCTTGAGTCGCATAAGGTGTATGATTCCTCACCAAGGCACATATCAAAGTTTGCCTTCTTTTTCATCCTACTCTAAAGGCTTATGTGGAGTTATAGGTAGGGATCAAAAGATGTAGCAAACTTGCCTTACATATATTGTAAAGTCAAATTCTGGATCCAAGGAGAGAAATGTCATACTCTTAGATCAAGATGTGCAAGTGTGTGGAAACATGACAAATGATCAATACTCCTCTATATGATCTCTCTTCCCTAACTTATTATTTTGAGACATAGCTATCTTTTTAATTTTTCTATGAACTTTGAAGATGCTCATTTTTTTCATGAGCTTTGGAATGCTCATCAATTTTAGGACTTTAGAATGCCCCTGAATTTTTTTCATAACTTTGCATAGTCTATGTCTCATTTACTAGCAACATACTAGAGAGAGTTTTTTCTATTAGAATATGGAGTATGAACTATGTGGAAATGTAAGGCATGTTTCTGCGTACTTCCAGTGTAGAAGCAGCATGTATATGTGGCGTGTACGTGATCTTGATCTTGGGAGCATGATAAGTCTCTCCACAAGGGTCACAAAACTTCACCAAACTCAACACAAAGCAAGCAGCTTATGTAGAAAGCTTATATCATGAAAGAGCATATATGGCTTTGGTAGGAGTTTTCACCATTGAGGAACAAAAAGTGTTTTATCATTTAAAAAAAACTCCGATAGTCATTCTTGCTTAGAACAATATTATAGCAGCTCTTATCTTGTCATATCATGTCTCACAACAACTTAGACTTAGTTAAGCATTTGCAACCCACAAAAGTTTTAGGTTCATGATGGTTTCTTTTAAGCCAAGTAATCCATACTTAGAGAAATATCAAGTTGTAAACTAAGTACTAGAGAAACATTTAGCAGAGCAACTATTCATCATTTCCATAGGAGATATTAATTTTCATGTGAGAGTAGAGAGAAGCCTTTTTATTATTTTTATCATATGCAGATTTTTTTTAGATGCAACAACAAAAGATAAGCAGGAAAATGTATGAAGATAAATACTGAAATTAAATACTTACCTTAGTGGGGGAGGGAACCTCCCCCAAGCTTATCCTTTGCTCAATATGATGGTGGCGGATATGGATGTAGTTGCCGCCATGAGTCCCACTGCCAGTGTGGTTCTTCTTGCAATGCTTGGATTTGTTTGGCAGTTTGCTGGACAATGCGTGCTGTCTCACCATGCTCAATGCACAGCTCGCCAAAATCATTGGTGAGTTGATCAAATTGTTGCCGCCGTTCATGATGCTCCCTATCTCGTGTGGACGAGAAGGATGCTCGTGGTCCTTGTGGACATGGTGGTCGAGGAGGCATGCCACTAGAAGTGTGCATGGGATCAGAAGATGCATCGTCTTCCTCCTCGCCAACACCTCCTCGGGAAGGACCACCTTGCTCAAGATGAACAAAGTATAGCCTCTCCTGAGCTCTCCTATCTGAACCTGCAAAATCTCTTTGCCCAATTCCTTGATCTAAATAAAGGGTTAGCTTATGGGTCCTATACAACTGACGTTGCCTATTTGGAAGAGGCACCTCAATTGTATGGCCACTATAGATCATTTTAAGTTCACCATTGAAGTCTCTTTTTAACAATTGAGCAGTTGTAAGGTATTCTTCCAAAATTACTGCTCTAGGTGAAGAGATATAAACAAAGGGGTAGGTGCCATTTAGCAAGTTCATAGATTCGGCAAGACGAGTAATTAAAGATGTGAATTGAATAGGTCCATTACTCTCAATTGAACTTTGCCAAAATTCTACTAAGCATTTTACAGGAGAGATTTGAATTTTATTGACCATAGCGTAAAGCAATTTTAATTACGTGGTGCTTAACATGCTAGCATTACTTCCAGGAAATAGAGTAATATTCATCCAAAGATGCATGAAGCAAAGGTTTGGATTATGAATTTCCTCAAGTTTGGGATTTGAGCAATCATTTAGAGCAGAGATAGACACCCAAAATTTCTTTTGTTAAACCTACGCATGACAAGGTCGAATCATCAAAGCCAAGAGCAACATTTAGATGACTCCAAGTTAGACTATAGCTTTGATTAAACATGTGAAAGGAAATTCCATCATTAGAGACTTGGAGAGAGCATAAGAATTCTATGGTGAGCAACTCAATTCCAAGATCATCTACTTGCCAAAAGCTAGGCCAACCAAGAGTGGAAAAGATAGTGTCGAATTCGGTGGTCATACCAGCGTTGGAGAGAAGAATCGGATCCAATATCCTTGTGTGCTCGAATGATCGATCCCGAAGAGAGAGATATCTTTGGCACTCTAGTTGGTCAAACCAGAGTCCCCTTTGTTGATCATAGGCCCTCATCGGGGGCACTATGAATGCCCCGATATGAGGTACCTCCATTGACGGTTCTTCCTCCTCCTGAGGGTGTTCTTCGGTTTGGACATTCTCCCAAGTGTATCGGGCAAAACCTCCCCTTATTCTTCCTTGGGAAGTATCCTTGGATTGGTGGGAGCGTCAAGGTGAGCTCCCACTCAGGATTTGCTTTACTTTCTTGAATGCGGATCTAAGCGGGTTCTTCATCTTTAGAGAGGAAGAGGGACACAAGGGCAAGACTAGGATAAGGTTGTGTGTGAAGTGGGCTTCCTAGTTTGCCTTGTGAGGAGAAGTTTGAGCCAAGAGAAGCTTGATGAAGACAAGAGATCTTCTTGTGGGTAGTGAGAGTAGCACTACTTCTCTTGAATGAAGAGAGGAGAGAGAAAGGAAAGGAGAGGCTTGAGCTAGAACTAGATTCTGGTTGAGGTGTGAGGGATTGAGCTCTCCTTGCATGGGGTTTTATAGGGGAAGGGAATGGCACCAAGGGGGCACCATGGGGTGGTCAGCCGACCCCCCTTGGGCATGCCTTGGGTGCCATGATCACTATCTTTGGGAGATGCCTTACACAAAGCAAAAGGAAAGGGAGGAGGCGACCAAAGGTGGTCGGCTGACCCCCTAAAGTGGGGACTCCACTAATGATTTTTCTAGTGCTTGGTGAAAGATAAAAGATGCTATGTGATATGATCAAAAGCTGAGCTAAAGTGCTCAAGATTCTCCTCTTTAAACAAAAAGTAGTGGGAGACAAAGGTATGTCATGCTTTGATCAAAAGTGATTGATGTGTTTTCTTTTTCAAAGCATGACAAAGTGAAAGTGAAAGGTGTCATGATTCTCCACTTTGAACAAGGAGTAGTGGGAGACAAGGATGTGTCATGCTTTAACCAAAAGTGATTTATGTACTTTAAAGCATGACAAAGCAAAAGAGATGTCTCCTAAAGCAAAATCTGATTTTTGAATTTCTCACTACTCGAATCATGAGATTCTTGGACAAAGGATGGTGAGGAAGAAAGAGGGATGATCATGGGGCACCTAGGGTGGTCGGCCGACCCCCCTAGTTCTCCATTTTTTTCTTTTTCTTTTATAAAGGTCACCTTGTACTCTTTATTTAAATAAGCCAAGATAGGGTACATAGGGGTGGTCGCCCGACCCCCCTATGGACCTACCTTTTGTCAACTTTTAAAGCTATACTAATCTCAAGTTTTATTTAATCTGAAACTTTATTTTTCTAAATTTTTTTAAGCATGATGGAAAAGAATTTAACTAAATGCAAGAAGGGAAATAAGGAAAATAAAAGATAACTACCGACTTACCTTTCGGCAAAGGCTCCTCGATTTTAAGTCCTCGGAGTAGGACTCTCCTTCTTGTTCATTCTTCGGGTGCACTTGATGGCTCCAGAGATGGAGACCGCGGAGTGTGCACCTCCTTTGCTTTCCAAACGTGCCTTGGATGGGCAGGTTCATCCTCCTTGAGTTCATTGATCTTGGCCTCTGGGTACTGTTTCTTTTGGCGCGGAGCTCGAACTCTTCTTCTTGGTGGTTGTGCTTTAACCTGTTTGTTAAGTTTATAGCCATTGAAAGCAGATTTTACCCTGTGACTTGGCAACTGGATGTGGATTTGGCCCGATCCCACATAGATGAATGAGTTGGTGGTGTTGAGGAAGGGCCTTCCCAAGATGACGGGGACTTCCACGTTGCCTACCATGTCTAGGATGATGAAGTCGGTAGGGATGTACTCGTCTTGGATCTTCACCAAGATATCTCTTACAAGTCCCTCGGGAAACCTTATCGTTTGATCTGCCATCTGCAAACGAACACATGTAGGGAGCAAAGGTCCCCCTAACAAGTTATCGTATGTTACCTTGGACATGATGTTGACGCCCGATCTGAGATCGCAGAAAGCATTGTGGAAGGTCTGTTGTCTGATTGAGCATTTGATTGTCGGGTGGCCTAGATCTTCCTTCTTTATGATGAAGGGAGGATCGAGAAGATAGCCCCAATAGGAGCGAAGTGGAGGCTTACCGAACCTCGTTGTGACCATGTTCACATGCTCAATTGAATCTTCTGGTTTCCCAGGAATTTTACCTTGTTCTATAGATGGCATAGATGCTGCTAATTGAGCTAGTTGTGTTTCTAGCATTTTATTAAAACTCAATTGATTTTTCATTATAGTTGTAAAGCTATCCATTTTCTCACTAAAAGCTTTAGGAACTTTATCAGTGGCAATCATCTTTTTATTTATACCATCATTCATCTTAGATTGACCAAGAACAAGATCTTTCAATGAAGGTTGGTTATTGTAAGAATTGTAATTATTGTAATAGCTATTACCTCCATTACCTTGGTAGAAGGGGCGCGAGTTCCATCCTCCTTGTTGTTGGGGTCGATACCCATTATTGTTGTTGTTGTTGCTGATGAAGTTCACGTCCTCCTTCGATGTCTCAGGGCAATTGTTGCCCGAGTGATCATTTCCTCCACACACCTTGCACCATGGATCAGCTTCAATAGCTTGTGCGGCGTCGATGGGGTAGATGGCCTCTCGTTCCTTCTTGGAACTTTCTTCTATCTTCTTCATCAGGAGGTCCATCTTTGCAGAGAGTATGTCCACCTCATTGACAGTGTGCATACCTCTCCTCTTTGGCTGGAGACGTTCTTCACCCCATCCTTGGTTGATCACCATTTTCACGATGAGGTCCTCGGCATTCCTCACTGTGTGTTGGAGGAACGCCCCTCCAGCGGCAGCGTCAAGGTGACTACAGGCCATGCTGGACAGCCCATGGTAGAATCCTTGGATTAAGAGCCAATTGTCTATCCCATGATGAGGACAGGCACGAATGTACTCTTGGAGACACTCCCATGCTTCAGGAATCGTCTCGTCAGACTATTGTTGGAAGCTTGAAATCTTTCCGCGAAGAGCATTGGTTTTGCCCGTCGGGAAGAACTTCTTGAGGAATGCGTTAGCACACCTCTCCCATGTAGTGGCCTCTTCCTTGTGGCGTAGTGTCACGGAACCGCCCAACCAATAAGAGCACTAGTGCAATGGTTGCCATTTCCGACAACACTGTCACACTAGAGCCCATATAAGCCCGGTAGTCCTTGAAATCTCGAAGGATTTCAAACCACACCGAGTAACAACCTGAGATCGTACTCGATTCAGTAACCACACATTCACAGTGATAAGTTCGAAACGAAATAATATTACAACAGAGTTTAAGGAAGTGTTATTACAACACCAAGTTCAAATCAAAGTAGCAGAAGTTCAGGTTTCACAAACACCCATTTCAAACTGGTTAAAGCAAATATAGTGTCATGCTTAGTATAGTCCCATCAAAAGCAACAAGGAGAGACATCAGAATCCACCATTGCCCATGGTCTTCACTCATCATCACATGCAAGATAGAGGCATGCCTGACAATAGCTAGAATAGACCATACCATCTGCAACAAGGGTAAAGAAACCCTAAGTACTCAATTGTACTTAGCTAGACTTACCCGACAGAGAGATAGATATATAACCATAGACACTTCAAGGATTATGCAAGGCTTTATCAGGTGGATCTCATGAGGTAGCATACTTTTTCATAAAAGAGCATTACTAATTACTCATGGATTCTCATAAACATAAAACATTATTTGGCAGTTGATTGAGTAGTATTAACAGATCTCATTAGCACCTGTACTAGAGCAATCACTGAGTTATCAAACAATAATAACCATATTGTGGTTGGCATCAAAACTGTATAACCATCTTTTGGTTACTTATTAGAGTTCAGGTTTCTACAGTGGGAGGAAGATCTTTCAAGTTTCTCACTGACGGGGACAGACCGCGATTCGAATCGAATTCCAATCCAGCTGGAGGTTTGTTCCTCAATCACACCCAAGCATGCCTGCCGGCACACTTATTTGGGTCACCTTCACTATCGTTCGGGTAGCCCGCGGGTCTCCATGTACAGGCATGAGTAGTGACTCACGGATAGCCAGGAAGTTCAAGCATTGCCTGCCCTTGGTATATAGCCAGGACGTTCAGGATACTTTCCCATGGTCTAGTATGCCGCTCGCGGTTTTCACGACCCAAGTAGGGGGAGATTCCGGCCTGAACCCACAGAGTTAGGCTTCGCGGTCGAAATGAGTTATTCGGCTAGCTATGAAGCAGGCATGCGTTCAATCTCGGCAAATGTCCAACCACGATCCAGTGCCTAACGACACAGGTGGAGAGAACCCGCTCACAAGACCTCCAAGTCAAGTGGCTCACAACACCTTGTCCGCCCGGTCTCGATTTATTACTTCCAGATGATTATTTTCCACGATAGCAAATATAGCCAACCGTGACCAGCATCCTATCTTGGTAGGGGATGGTAGACCACCCACGCTACCGGTCTAAGCATGGCTAAGCATTGGTTCCGATCCTAGGCCTACAAGGTTCTTTTTGTTGGACAAGGAAGGTATAATGCAGCAAGGGTTTCATTTCAACTCCTAATGCTTAATGCACAAACAAGTGATGGCATTGTAAGTAAAATACTTTTAAATAGAGTAAGAGAGGTGTATAAATGCTCCAGGGCTTGCCTTTCACGAAGGTGGAGGGAAGTTGGTTTGGGCACTCCGGAAGGTAAGGGCCCTGATCTCCTTCTTCTGGAACTCCTGGAGCTTGAATCTCCGGTGGGACTCCTCCTTCCAGCTCCCCAAATTCCAGCAGTGTCACTCCCTCTGGCAATCCTAGATGCATGTATACATGTATGATGATCCAACAAATGAAAAGTCATATACTAGAAATTTGACATGTCTAATGCATATGAATGAGTGATCATGATGAATGGGTTATGCAATATTTATACTCGTTGACCGAGTAGGTGCAAATTTCTTCTCCTATAGAGAAGTTAGCAATTACCCTTCTTTAGCAACCTATAATAGAGCTTCTCCTCTGAGGTAAGCTCTCTTACACCTGCACTTAAACATAGTTATGGTTTAAGTTACTTTCTATACTAACACAAGGCATACATCACTTATAACACTCACAACAAAGCATATAAACACTTAAAAATAACAGCTAAAAGAAAACTGTGTAGATGAAGCTACACACAACCAAAAATAACAAACTTGGACATTCTGGAAAGCTTATGAAATTGTCTACAAAATATTCCATAAACTCACCAGCTAAATCCAATACTAAAAAGTCCTAACAGATACTCTAAGCAAAGTTGTTTAGAAGACAACAGGAAAACACAGATTTAAAGCTGAACTTGTAAAATATACCTAGGTTAAACTAAACAGGCTATGGCTGTGAAAATTTAACACCAGATAGATTAACAAGTTATCTATAACAAAGTTAATTATAGCTACTGCTGAAACGAAACATAAGTAGCTCAAACAAAACTAGCAAGAAACATGTTCTAGTTGTTTTAACAGATTCCAGATAGCACTTAGAACAATTATAAAGCTTTTAACCAACATTCGAAAAATTATGATAAAATTAGACAAGACAGATTGCATAATTAGATACCATTTGGGTATTCAAAACATCAACAGAAAGCATACATAAAATAGGGTTAAAATTACTTCTTTGCTGGTGATGAGGAAACAAGCATACTTTGAGCATTAAATACTTAAACAATTTCAAAAGTGTGAAACAACAGATTTCATATTTTTATTAGCTCACACTAAGCATGTAACACATGTACAAAAATTACCAAACATAGTAAACACATATAACTTAGCTAGCAAATTAAACAAGGTTGCATTTACATAAATAAGCATTTGATCAAAAGAAGTACAACATGTAATTAAATTAAAGGTTACCGGCACTTCAACATTTTTCATGGGAATTGCATGCTGAGACAAGCTCAACACAACAAGAACCATAATTTTATCACATGTCAAACTCCAGTTATGAATTAAACAAGTTAAATTAAGCATATAAAGCTTGCTGTTCATTTTTAATAAAACAGCACAAAATAACAGTAATAACAGGTCATATTATATTTTTCATGCATAGATAAAAACATAATAAAGCTAACAAAACTGATTTCACATTTTTAGCATTTTTATGGAATTAGTTATGCATTTCCAAATATTCGCAAACAAAACTGAAAAAGAACAAAACAGAAAACACTTCGAGCCTATGACATGTGGGATCCACTGGTCAGCTCGTTCTCTCACAGAGCCGATGCACTGGAGGTGCTCGACCGTCGGCCCTTCGCTGGCGGCAAGGTTTCCAGCCAAACCAACCCTACAACTGTGTTCCCCTACGCAACCCGCATTAAACCATGTAACTGGTTGTACCCTAGGCTCACCGGAGCATGCTCGACGACGACCATGGCGGCACGGCGGCACTGCGGTTCTTACGCTGGCCGGCGCAAGCTTCCTCCAGCCAATCTAGCGACGGCTACACCTACACGGAACCCTAGCAGTCCGATCTAGCCCGGATTGGGGCCATGCAAGCCCTCCGATGCGCTCGACCACATGCACAGCGGCACGGTGGCGAGTTCACGGCGGCGCGGTGCTTCTGTTCTGACGGTGGCGAGGCAAGACTGCTTCAACCAACTCCGGCCAGCTAACTACAAGCTAACCAGCTAACCCTAATGCAACTTAGACGAACGGGAGCGACGCTGAGAAGCCCAGCGTAACCCTCGCCAGCGTTGCGGGTGCCATGCGCTTGCGTGCGGCGGAGTTCCCGTTCCGGCGAACCCTAACCCTAACCCTAATCGCTTCAATCGACTGCTCGGTGAGCATCTACAACCTCTAGGCTACCACGTACGAGAGCTAGAAGAAAGGGAGAGGGGCCAGGTTGGGCTGTCCATAGCGGCGCAAAGCTCGGCGGAGCTTTGGTCGTCAATGGCGCTGCTGCTCTGCGCGGTCCGGCTCACCTGCTTGGTTAGCGCTGTAACTGGTCGGTGTAAGCTGTGGAGCGGAGCAAGGCGAAGTTGTGGCTGCGTTTTGGTGGCCAATGCGGTGGTGTGCTGCGCAGGCGAGCTCAGCGATGATGTTGCTGCTCGGCAATGGCGCGGCTGTGCTCTCGCGTGAAGCAGAGGGCAGAGGGAGAGAGTGAGGGCGCTGGCGTGAGTGCAGTCACGAGGTGGAGTGTGCGGACGTCCAAGGCGTGGCCAGCGCGGGCGTTCCACCGACGTATGGTCAACACGCGGTGCAAGATGCCTGGCGCGGTTGGCAACCGACCGGCGCGCTGCTCTGCCTCGGCGTTCAAACGCCCGATCAGACCGACTGACTCACTAATCCTCGCGCCTTAGCTTCAACCAAACACACTAATAGATAGAGCTATAGTTGAACTCCAACTTTGGTGCAATTTGTTTGAACTGACACTGCCTAGATTTCAAACTACAAGCATTCAAACATAGCAACATTCAAACTGAAAGTCAGTTAGGTCTTAGGCGATTTCAGAGAACAAAACAGTCCCCAATTCTACCTTAATTGGCCAATTAGGGTATGTTAGGGCCCAAATCACTTCAAGGTGGTTAAACAAAGTTTGTTCAGTATGAAAAACTCTACAACTTTGCTTAAACCAACTTTGTCAAACAAAGTCATTAACAAGGTTCATTTTAATCCCTAAGCATTTCTAGGTGGTCATTAGTGATCAAAACATCAAGCACTTGGTTATACAAGCATAACTCACTCAAAGCTAGGTGTAGGTTAACACATATACACATGAAAAACAAGGTGATCACTAGGGTTATCATTTCATATGATCATGGAAAGGCATGAATGCAATGATGCTTGTGCTCATGCTCATGAAATGATATGCAATGCAAGCTTAACACCTAGGGTGTTACAGCCCTTCCCCCCTTACAAAAATCTCGTCCCGAGATTTGCAAGGCTTACCATTTTTCATTGAAAGCAGGGTAGACTTCCTTAAGGTAGTCTTCCCGTTCCCATGTAGTATCTATTTACTTTGATTGTTCCACATTATTTTGTAAAACTTGATGACTTTGTTTCGAGTTACTCTTTCTTTGGTGTCCATGATTTGGACAGGTTTCTCTTCAAAAGACAAGTCTGACTATAACTTCAGACCTGCTGGTTCCACATGTTCCTCTGGAACTCTCAAACACTTCTTAAGCTGGGATACATGAAAGACATTGAAGATAGCTTTCATCTCTGGTGGTAATAACAACTTATAAGCTACTCTTCCACTTCTTTCAATGATCCGGTATGGTCCAACATACCTTGGAGCAAGCTTTCTTTTAACTCCAAACCTTTGTATTCCCTTCATAGGTGATACTTTCAAGTACACATAATCACCTACTTCGAACTCAAGCGGTCTTCTTCTCTTATCCGCATAACTCTTTTGTCTTGACTGAGCTGCACGCATATGTCCTTGTATGATTCTACTTTATCTTCAACTTCTTGCACAAAGTCGATACCGTAGTATCTTATTTCTCCTAGTTCAACCCAATTGAGAGGTGTCTGACACCTTCTACCATATAGAGCTTCAAACGGAGCCATTTTGATACTTTCTTGATAGCTATTGTTGTATGAGAACTCTGCTAAAGGTAACCAACTTTCCCAAGATCCTTTAGAAGAGATCACACATGCTCTAAGGAGATCTTCGAGAATCCGGTTAACTCTTTCCGTCTGTCCTGAAGTTTGAGGATGGTAAGCTGAACTGCGGAATAGATTGGTTCCAAGCTGCTTATGTAAATGTTCCCAAAAATGAGCAGTGAACTGCGGTCCTCAATCCGACACAATTGTTCTTGGAACACCATGTAAACGAACTATGTGGGTGATATACATCTCTGCATACTCGTTGTCACACCCGTTTTTAAGAACAAAAACAAGTGCATAATAGGCTCATGTGCACCCCAGTAATAGTCGCACACATGAGTTGACAAATCATAAAAGTACTATCACAGTGTTTATTACATAGCGAATGAATATTCAATACAAAGTCTTAAACAAAATAAATCTTAAACTAAACGGCGACATCTGCGGAAGCTCCAAAAGGGACTGGTTGACTGGTTGACTCCAAGACAAGTACTCATTGCGATAATCATCAATCCAATCTTCATCTGTGGTGTTTGAATGCAAGGGTGAGCAGATACGTACTCAACAAATATAACATGGGGTTCATGAAGCTCAAAAGGGTATGCATGGTTCATAGCGGTAAGCATTTTAAGTAGATCAAGTTCATATTAATATCAACAATTGCCAAGGTGATTGAATAAGTTCAAATATCCATGATCATAAAGTAAATGACAATGATACAATAAGTAAATAACAACTTGCACAGACAACATAGAAATAAGAACCCAATAAGCAGAGCTTGGCAATAGCGGTGAGCTCCGCAATGGCGCTGCTGTGGGTGTGCGCGAGACCCAGAGAGGAGAGGGGAGAGTGAGGCGAGCGCGCGGTGCGGGTGGAGTGTGCGGGCGTCCAAACTCATGGCCGCGCGGGGCCAACGCCGGCGTACTGCTGCAACTTGGCACGCGGAGACTGTGGCGGTCGGCCACCGACCGAGCGGAGTGCTCTGCCTCCCGCATTCAAAATGCGATCAGGCCGACTGATGGCCGGTTTTGCAACGTGATTAACTTCTTAACCACTGCCAACTAGGTTCAACCAAGCACACCATTGGATAGATCTATAGTTGAACTCCAATTATGATGTAACTCGTTTGAACTGAAACTGCCTAGATTTCAAACTACAAGCATTCAAACAGGGCAACTTTCAAACTGCACGACAGTTTAGACTTAGGCAAATTTTGAAAACCAAAACAGCCCCTAATCCTGCCTTAAATTGCTAATTAGAGTATGTTAGGTTCCAAATCACCTCAAGGTGGTTAAACAAAGTTTGTTCCTTATGAAATTCTTTACAACTTTGCTTAAGCCCAGTTGTCATGCAAGGTCATTAGCAAGGTTGATTAATTAGGTCAAAGAAAAGGGTTCCTAGGGTCAACATAGAATCTTAAACCCTAGCAAGCCTCATTTGATGTGATCATGCATATAAACATGGTTCCATTTTAATCCCTAAGTATTTCTAGGTGATTATTAGTGATCAAAACATCAAGCACTTGGTTAAACCAGCATATCTCATTCCAAGCTATAGGTGGGTTAACACACACACCAATATAAAGGACAAGGTGATCACTAGGGTTTATCATTTCATGTGATATGATGAATGCATAGATGCAATGATGTTTGTGCTCATTCTCATGAAATGATATGTAATTGCAAGCTTAACACCTAGGGTGTTACAAAAGGTGACCCAAGGAGGCCTATCATTTCCCCGAAGATGAAACTACTGTTACCCCGAAGGAGTTCTAGATGAAGTCGTCACTAGAGTCGGACAATCATATGTTCCCATTGACTTTGTGGTCATGGAGACAGGAGGAGATGAAAGAGCACCCATCATATTGGGCCGACCATTCCTATGCACAACCAAAGCCATCATCTATGCAAAGCATGCCAAGATTGTCTTTTCCATAAAAGATGAGAAAGAGAAGTTCTCATTCAAGAACCGCATGTTCAACACCCCTGCACTACCACTAAGGAGATATGAACAAGATCAACTAGCTGTACCCAAGAAGAAGAACAATAGAAGAAGGAGGAAGAACAAGCAGAGCCAAACCCTAGAAGGAGCAGTCCAGATAATCAACCCAGTCAACATGAAGCACGATCACTTACTAGCCTCACCATACGTAGTCAAGAAGGGAGACCTAGGAGTACCAACCATTGAATGCACAATCATGAAGACAGTCTTCCCTTCGACCTTCTGCGACACAGGATCAGGAGTCAACATAATCTCAATGGTAACTTATAATCATTTATTTTATGGTATACCTTTATACCCAACCTATATGCAGTTGCAGATGGAGGACTTGACGTACAGATTTCCCAAAGGCATAGCAAAGAACATATCAGTAAAAATACAAGATTCACATATTCCTGTAAACTTTGTAGTACTTGACATGCAGGATGAAGAAGATATGACTCTTATCTTGGGGAGACCATTCCTCAACACCATCAGAGCCGTCATCTTCATCGCATCTGGACAAATCCACTTCAACCTACCCATTGGAAAGGTATGCTGCAAATTCAATAGTTATCATACGCAACCCAAGAAACGACGCAACAGAAGGAGACGCCATACCCGCCGTCAAGCAACCCAACCGTTGAAGGATGGCTGGGTAGACTATCCTGGAGAAGTCACAAGATACAAAGACCAATCCAATGAACAAGAACAAGAAACAGTGGAAGAACCTCACTAGGACGAGTGGGGACAAGAAATTGAAAGAATGGAGCTACGCACAAGAGAAGAAGCAGAAGTGTTGGGGATATTACCTCGGCATATCCCCAGGGACCTTACGGGCCTACCAACCAGAAGACGGCCCAGCCCGCAAGGCCTCGCGGCACGCGACCAGCCTGTCGTGCTCGCCAAGGACTCCGAAGAAGTCTTGCTCACCAAGGAAGATCTTAGTAGATAGTCTCAGATCCCTTGCCTTAAGGGACCGATCGTAATCTGTTAGGATATGGAAATTGTAACCCTGCTCCCCGCCTATATAAGGCGAGCAGGGACCCCCTCCAAAATCTCTCTCTCTAAGATCATCTACGGATCTTGTAACCTAGTACTCAGATCAATCCAGCCACCAGAACACAGGACGTAGGGTATTACGGCGATTTTCCGACCCGAACCTGTCTAAATCGCCATGTCTACGCTCTCTGTGTTAAGCTTGATCGCCGTCGCCACACCTCCGCCTACAATCTACTACCGTAGGGTACCCCCTAGGTAGACTGCAATGCATATTTCGTCGACAGTTGGCGCGCCAGGTAGGGGGTGTGTGCATCGACTCCATGGCTCATCAAGCGGTTACCTTCCCCAGATCCATGGTCATCTCCGCAGGCAGCGCCACCCTCCAGATCAGATCTATGGTCTGGACTATCCACGGCACCGTCTCTGCCTTCGAAACTACGGAACTTGCGCGACTCCTCGCGCCCAACTCTCCTTCGATCAAAGATCAGACCACCAAGAGGGCTCAAGGCACTCCCGGCCGCATCGCCCGTGACGACCTAGCGAGCGCTGTCAACTAGGTTCATGAAGACCTCAACAAATGCCTTGGCCTCATCGACACCGCTGGCCGCCGACTCCGTCCACACGCGTCGATCGCACGAAAGAAGATCATCCTGGAAGCATCACAACACCGCTCGACACCGGATCCTGCAAACCATGGTAGCGGGCGGAAGCGTCGACCCGGCAATAGCCACAAAGAGGTCCTTGACGGCCCCCGTCCCCTTCACGAACGAGAAAAACACACCATGCAGAAATGCATCGCCCTCAAGGAGGCCATCCAGAGCAAAGCGGAAGCAAAGCAACAGGGCAACGACCCTTCCATAGAGGAAACTCCAGAAGCTCCGATCACCAACTTCATGAAGGCCACGCGCATCTTCCCCATATTTCGCGGGTGCCCGGATGGCAACGGTAAGCGTCGTGGGGCTTTTACTAACAGTAATAGCGTTCGTGTCCCTACTTCAGATTGGACGAGGCGCCGAATCAATTTTTCTAGAGACGATCACCAGGTACGGCACGACTACCCTGGTCGCTTCCCCCTGGTCGTTAGCGCAGCTGTCGCGACCAGCTTCTTCAAAAGGATACTCATCGACGGAGAAAGTTCTCTCAACATCATTTTCCCGAGCACGCTCCAACGTCTTGAGTTCCGGGAGAGCAGCATCTGCCTGGTGAATTTCTCCTTCCATGGTATAATCCCCGGTGAAAGCTCGAAGCTGTCCGGACAGATCACCCTTCCGGTGCGATTCGAATCCGACTATCTGGTGCATGAAGAAACCATGGATTTCGTGATCCTCGGGCGGCCTGTGCTGTCAAGATTTATGGCGATACCGCACTATACCTATTTAGTGCTCAAGATACCAGCGTCGCAGGGGGTCATCAGCCTCCACTGATCTCCAGATTGCATACGAGTGTGAGCAAGAGACAATCAATGACACGACTAGGCGGGAGCACTATGCAGTGCCCAAATCGGCCTATCTGATGCGGCCAAGCCACGAGTAGGAGACTTCGACGTCCCAGAGCCTCCGACCACACGTGCCTCGAAGAAATCCAGGGAAACTAAGATGGTGGTCCTGCACGATGACGATCCTAAAAAGACCGCTGTGATCAGCGCCGACCTCGACCACGAACAAGAAAGCGCGCTCATCAGCTTCCTGCGGCGCAACGTCAACATCTTCGCTTGGAAACCGGCGGATATGTCAAGAGTCCCCCGCGACCGCACCGAGCATTCCTTGAACGTGGTTGACGGGGCCAAGCCGACCCGCCAGAAGCTTAGAAGGTTCGCACCAGACCGCAAAGAGGCTATTAAGGCTGAAATAACCAGGCTCCTAGCTGCAGGGTTCATAAAGGAAGTAAATCATCCCGATTGGCTTGCCAATCTGGTACTTGTAAGAAAGAAGAATAGTGAATGGAGAATGTGTGTCGACTATATGAGTCTCAACAAGCATTGCCCTCCCGACCCTTTCCCTCTTCCACGGATCGATGAAGTTGTTGACTCCACTGCCGGATGCGAGCTCCCCTCCTTCCTCGACTATTACTCTAGCTACCACCAGATAGCGCTGAAGGTGGAAGATCAAATCAAAACATCGTTCATAACCCCCTTCGGCGCCTACTGTTACACAACAATGTCCTTCGGACTAGAAAATGCCGGTGCAACGTACCAGCGCGCCATACATGAATGTTTGAGAGAACTCATTCCAGGAAAGGTCAAGGCCTACGTAGATGACGTGGTCATAAAAACACACTCCGCAGAATCACTGATCGCCGACATAGAGGCAACTTTCGAGGCCCTCAACAAGTTCAGGTGGAAGTTAAACCCAAAGAAATGCATCTTTGGGATATCATCAGGAAACCTGCTCGGCAACATCGTTAGTCGGTCCGGCATCCAGGCCAATCCAGAAAAAACCGCCGCAGTCCTCCAAATGCAACCTCCGTCCAACGTCAAAGACGTGCATAAACTTGTCAGGTGTATGGCTGCCCTGAACCGCTTCATCTTCCGCCTCGGTGAAAAAGGCCTTCCGTTCTTCGAACTCTTAAAGGATGGATAGAAGTTCGAATGGAACGACGAGGCCAATCGCGCCTTCGTTGACCTTAAGCGATACCTCACCAAACCACCTGTCCTAGTCGCGCCGAAAGAAGACGAACCAATGTTACTTTACATTGCCGCCACCAACCGAGTTGTCAGCACCGTCATGGTGGTCGAACGTGAACAAAGCGGGCGTGTATACCCGGTCCAGCGACCATGCTATTTTGCAAGCGAAGTACTGAACGAGTCAAAAAACAAGATACCCTCAGGTGCAGAAGCTATTATACGCGATACTCATCACCGCACGCAAGCTCCAGCACTACTTCCAACGGCCAGCTAAGGTGACAGTCGTCACCAAACTCCCTTTGGGAGACATCCTGCGCAACAAGGACGCCATAGGGCAAATAATCAAATGGGCGGTAGAATTGGGAACGTTCAACATAGCCTTCCAAGGGAGACATACAATCAAGTCACAAGCACTTGCTGACTTCATCGCCGAATGGACTGACATCCAGGTCCCAGTAAACACCGAAGCACCCGAGCACTGGACTTTGTTCTTCGATGGCTCACTATCAATTTACGGAGCAAGCGCTGATCTTCTATTCATATCACCATCCGGAGATAAGCTTCGCTACGTCCTGCGACTACTATTCCCAGCATCCAACAATGCCGCCGAATACGAGGCGACACTACATGGGCTCCGCATTGCGAGTGAACTCGGCATAAAACGTATCATCGTCAACGGCGACTCGGCCCTAGTGATCAACTAGCTAAACAAAGAATGGAGGTGCTCCAACGAGAAGATGGACGGATACTGTGCAGCCATCCGGAAATTAGAAGGCAAGTTCTTTGGGATCGAATATCACTACGTTCCACGCGACCAAAACCATGCAGTAGACGAAATGTCCAAACTTGGATCGTCGCGATCCCCCATCCCGGCCGAAGTTTTTGTCCAAGACCATTGCGAGCCATCAATCGTTGATCAACATGAAGCCACACCTGATGGCGTACCACAACCACAAGCTAACGTGCTGATCACAACAAGCACCAACCGGTCATCCGACTAGAGAGACGATTTTGTCCAGTACCTCTCCAATAATGTGGTACCATCAGATGAGACAGAAGCAGAGCGACTAATTCGCCGAGCCCACAACTACATCCTTGTCGACGGTACATTGATGAGGAAGAACTCCAGGTTTGAAGCACTAAAAAAATGTGTCTCCATGGAGGAGGGCGCCACAATCCTACAAGACATTCACGCAGGCACGTGTGGAAATCATGCTACTACAAAAACACTGGTACGAAAAGCTTTTCGAACAGGGTTTTATTGGCCCACAGCGGTCGCCGACGCAGAACAGATGGTGCGCATCTGCAAGGGGTGCCAATTCTTCGCCAAGCAAACTCACCTATCCGCCCAAGAGCTCCAAATAATACCGGCTTCCTAGCCCTTTGCTTGTTGGCGTCTTGATATGCTCGGACCTTTCCAACCAGCACCAGAGAACTTCAAATGGATTTATGTAGCCGTTGACAAATTCTCCAAGTGGATTGAGGTTAAGCCGATCACCAAAGCCTCAGCCGGGAGCACAGTCGCCTTCATCGACGAAATCATACACCGATTTGGCGTCCCAAATTCAATCATCACCGACCTGGGGTCAAATTTCACCGGAAACCTTTTCTGGGATTTCTGCGAAGACAACGGAATACTAGTCAAATATGTCTCCGTCGCCCATCCTAGAGCAAACGGCCAGGCCAAACGAGCGAATGGAATGATACTAGATGCACTCAAGAAAAGGCTATACTAGGAGGAAGAAAAGAACTCAGGTCGCTGGCTACACGAACTACCCGCAGTGCTTTGGGGACTACGCACCTAGCCTAGTCGTAACACCGGCGTCTCCCCATACTTCATGGTTTTCGACTCCGAAGCTGTCATACCAACCGACGTCGCCTTCGGTTCCCCGCGGGTAGAGCACTATGACGGAGAAACATCCGACCAGGCCAGAATTCACAACATCGACCGTCTCGAAGAACAGAGGCTAACCTCGTGCATACGCACAGCCAAGTACCTCGAAGGCGTCCGTCGATATTACAACCGCAACGTCAACCAAAGATCGTTTATCGTAGGAGAACTCATCCTCAAGAGGAAACTAAAGACCGAGGGCATGCATAAGCTCTCTTCACATTGAGAAGGCCCCTACATCATCAAAGAAGTAACCCGACCAGGGTCCTATCGGCTCGCCGATCAGGAAGGCATCAACGTACCTAACTCATGGAGCATAGAACACCTTAGGCGTTTCTACGCCTGAAATACATGTATCATTTGTTCCACCAATATCAATAAAGTTTGACATGCTTTCTTCTTTTCGACGTCACCCGCATAACGACTACATCATTCGATGACTTCTACAAAACACCTATGGCATTCGATGACTTCTACAAAACGCATACGGCATTCGACGACCTCTCCAAAACACTCCCACAATGTTCGACGACCTCTCCAAAACGCAAAAGGGCGTTTCTCTAAATAGTCTGGCCATAACTAGAAAGCACCCAAAGCTGGCCTGCCAATGAATCATAGCGAATAGAAGTAGCTATGCTAAGCGCTATGACTACATTGACAGGCCTCCCAAATGATATTTCCCCAGAAACCAGGCGACATCATTCGGGTCGGAAGCCATGAGGTTATGTGCCCAGAATCTGTATACGACCACGGTATGGTCGACGACTCTACAAGCAGCATGGCTTTTCGCCCAGCGTCTGCAGGAACGGTCTCCATAGGCCTTGGTCACACCACGACCGATCCTCTCGGAAAAAGGCCCTGTCCACTGGCATCTCCCTAAGCGTGCATGAGTTGTTCACCCTCTGCGTCGCGGGTTGTCAGTAGCGTGCCTCCTTGGGAGTCCTTATGTATCCTACGCATGCAGTGGTGCTAGCCCTACGATCTGGACCATTTGAGACCCAAGGCCGAACCATTCATCGCTACGGCTCACGAGTCAGCTAGCATGAAAGGACATACAAGAGAAATAAAAGCTCACCACCCGGATAAACAAAGCTTTGATACATTTCACTTACATGTCCACACCAACCTTGTATTATATACAAACGACGGCTACCTCGTAGTAAAAAAATCCATGTCAGCAAGCAGATCCCCAGCAACCACGTCTGCCTCCACCTCCAAGCGACCAATGTCTGACTCCGAAGTACCTGCTGCGTAACCACTATGTACCCTCTGAAGATCGACTTGTGGATAATGCGACCGCAGCATCGAAAGTCCATAAGAGAGCATCTCTTGCGCCGCCAACGACACAAATGACTTGAAGCACCCATAGAATCCTCGGGCCCTCGACAGAACATTAGCAATGGCCTCGTCCAATGGAGGGGTGGAGATGAAAGTCACATCATCCATGCAAGCCATCACCGACCCGACCTCTTCAATCAAGCTCCAAAATCGGCGGTTCCCCGCAACAACTTTGGCATCTAGTTCTATAAGCATCAAAGAACGTAAACACAAGGCAAAGCAACAACTCCAGGAAACAAATAGGGTACCAGAAACCAACCTTCTCCAACTCACGCATCCACGCATGAGACTCCTGCAAAGATCCCTCCAAAGACGCGATCCGGAGCTTGTGTTCCCGACTAGTTTTCAGCAACACCTGTAAAGTTTGGTTGAGCATGTGGCCCATCAAAAAGAAGAAGTCTACGACTCACCTTCACACCATCCAAGACGTCTTGACCAGAATCAGAACCTTCATCGTCAACGATACCCTCCCGCGAGTGGGGCAGTTCCACGAAATCATCTTCAACAATAACAGAAGCTCTCCTCCGCTTCTTCATCGAACGAGAGCCAAACGCTAGCGGCACCCCATCATCCTCAGAAACAGCCGAAGGAACTCCAGGGTCCCCTGAAGAACCCAAGTCACCACCAATTCCTGGTTGATCCGCAACCCAGGGCTTCGACCTCAACGGCTCCGGGTCGACAATAACGGTCTCTACCCTAGGCAATCCTTTGCCGACCAAGCCCTCATCAAAAGTCCCTGGCGCAGCGCTGCAAAACGATCCAGCCTCATCAGGTGGTGCCATACCATAAACCACCCAAAATTAACACGTCAAGAAAGACACTCACCTAACAGGCACCTTCCGACGGGAAAGTCTGACCACCTTAGGCGACTTCGAAGAGCCATCCACCCCTCGGGCCAGTGGCGGTGGAAATTCACCAGAATAACTAGAACCACTCGGCTCCGTATTAGCACCACCAGCCTGGGGCGTACAAAACTCCGGCAATAAGCCTCGGCCCAAAAACACGGCGAAATAAGAGACGCGATCTTCACCATGAACCTACATAGCCAAGTGCATATGTAAGCACGACAAACGCCAAAACAAAGCAATGCAAGACAAGTCTGCAGACAACAAAACCTGTGGAGGAGGACGACGAAGAGAGAAGTCCTTCCTCGAATGGCGCAGAGAGAAATGTTTCGAAAGATCAAAGATGTAATTCAAACACTTTTCAGCAATAGCTGACTCAATACTTCCCAAGTACTATCACCCTTACCAATATACTCAAAAGCTAGGTGCTCCCTATCTTTACAAGGCTAACATCGCCTGGTAATGAAACTACAGACTACCCCCACACCGTCAAGAGTACGGCGATCAAGCAACTCTAGCAGCAACTTCATAGTACCTAAACCAGCCTCAGACGGTGGCTCCGACCAGGTTTCCAGCACCATTGGCACCAGTGCGGGGTCGCATGGTGCGAAGGGTTCTTCTTGAGGAACATAAAACCACCGCGATTTGTGCCCAAAAAATTTGGAGTGCAACAGCATTGAAATATACTGACTAGACATGTCATCCCTAAGTTGAAGGTACACTGAACCAATAACACCAGATGATCCAGTCCCATTGGTCTTCAAACGGAAGAAGTATCGAAACAAATCAAAATGGGGATAGATCCCAATAAATGCTTCGCACATGTGGATAAACATCGCAATGTGCACAATTGAATTCGAATTCAGATTGCAGAGTGAGATGTCATAGTACCATAAAAGACCTCGAAGGAAAGGATGGACCGGAACTCCGAAACCACACCAGAAGAAAGGCTCGAACACCACAAGCTCACCCGTATTTGGCGTCGGAAGCAACTCGCCGAACGTTGGCCGCCATCCACCGGCCTCCTTATCCGGGAGTAGAACACCAAAAACCAGAGCATTGATATCATCTTCCTTCAAGTGATCGGAGTCCAATGCTGCACCCAAGGCGGCACCACCAGCTCTTCAACCCTAATATTTGGGGGCGACGATGCAGAAGCTCTCCTAGCCGCCGCCGACGACCTCGCGCCCGCATCCGCTGCCGCGGATAGCTTTGAAACATTACCCCTCTTTGGCACCAGCACGAGCAAGCAATCAAGCACCAAGATGGAGAACAAATCAAAGAAAGGAACAGGAGAAGTGCTGGCGGACGAAAAGTTTCGTCGAAACAGAAGAATGGAAACTGTCGCCGATAGACCTGCCTTTTATACTAAGCGACACGTCGCTTCGCCTTCCAGGGTTTTTGGAAGCCACAACAATCAAATGAGGAGCCGCCACACCCACCTTCTGCGCCGCGACTTGGCCCGCTAACTGCGCGGTTAATTCGGCCCATTTCTTCCCTTTTCGTTATCCCTAAATATTTACTTCTTAGTTATCTTTCAATTTGCGACTAATAACTTCTGTAGTGTCACCAACACTACAGTCCCGGAGACTGGACGCATAACCTTGCTATAATCTATTTCGTGCAGTTACAGTAACATGGCTACAGTAGTATGGTGGACAGGATCCACAGGGCTTGCGATTTAACCACACTCGGGGACTCCGTCGACAGCAACCATGACTCGGCTGCCTGGTTGCATTCCCGACCAAGCTCGGGGACTATGGCCACGGCACTGAAGGTCAAACACCCGGGGACTGACGCCTGGGGACTGCGAATCAAGCAAGATGACCCCGATGCAAGAAACTCCTAAGCTCCTTACATCAGGCTCGGGGACTACGGGTATTCGCAGTCGTTTCTCATTAAACTCATATTTCAGTATTTCAATTTCCAGATATATGATCCTGATACAAGAAGCTTCTAGTTTCTTATATCAAGCTCGAGGACTACGGGTATTCGCAGTTGTTTTACCAAACTTATACATCAATTTACATACCTTATGTATCTTTTTTATAAAGCATGGCACCACGTGCATACTTCACCTGCTACCATGCTCGGGGACTAAGTGGGTACACTTCACCTCGCGGTGAATGTATTGGTTTTCTTCTCGACAACGCTCTACTGTTTTTTGTGTTGTTTTTTGCAGAGCCTAAGTGGGTACACCTCACCAGGGAAGGACTTTTCAAAAAGTTTTTTCATCTTTAGCACGTCATATCCTCCCGACAAGCAGCCGCAGCACCCGATGAGGCGACCAGTTCGCCCATCATGCTATGATACTCTCAACCAGCTCGACCTGGTTGGGAGGCTTCTCCGATCAGCACCACTACCAGGGAGCCTGGTCGGGGCTTCACGACGACCATGGTGCATGATGGCGACCAGCTGAACACCTCCAAGGACGATGCTACGGGCTCGCCAGAAGAATATAACGTGCTCGAGGACTTGTTGGGGATATTCCTCGGCATATCCCCAGGGACCGTACGGGCCTACCGACCAGAAGATGGCCCAGCCCGCGAGGCCTTGCGGCACGCGACCAACCCGTCGTGCTCGCCAAGGACTTCGAAGAAGTCTTGCTCACAAAGGAAGATCTTAGTAGATAGACTCGGATCCCTTGCCTTAAGGGACCGATCGTAATCTGTTAGGATATGGAAATTGTAACCCTGCTCCCCGGCTATATAAGGCGAGCAGGGACCCCCTCCAAAATCTCTCTCTCTCTCAGATCATCTACGGATCTTGTAACCTAGTACTCAGATCAATCCAGCCACCGGAACACAGGACGTAGGGTATTACGGCGATTTGTTGGCCCGAACCTGTCTCTATCACCGTGTCTACGCTCTCTGTGTTACGCTTAATCGCTGTTGCCACACCTCCGCCTACAATCTACTACCGTAGGGTGCCCCCTAGGTAGACTGCAACGCATATTTCGTCGACAAGAAGAGACACTAGTACAAGCGCAACAACGGTTGGAGGAGAACAAAGATACGCCACTACACAAGGAGGAATAGTCTGAGTCAACCTCAGATGATAAATCGACAAGTAAGTACTCTCTCTCCTATCTAGTCTTATTGGTAGACTATAAATCCCGTTCCTTTGCCACAAGGTAAAAATGGTAGTTACCTAATTAATTAGCATTAGTAATTTATCACCTTTATCTTTCTGCATTTTCAAGGAAAACAAAATAAATATTTATTTATCATTGCATCATGAACAAAATATACTAAGCCCTAGGTAAGAGAACTTATGGTAATACCTTAAGGAAACTTACTGTGGTGGCATAAAAATAATTTTTATTTCCCTTGAATCATAAAATAGAAAATTCTAAAAAAGATATTCAATTCCTGTTAGAATCTATAAAGTTTAAATTAGCTCATGAGAATACTCAATTACTCTTTTGGCTGACCGCTAACCCATTGTCATAATGGAGCCTCAAGTTTTGTTTATTCTTGTTGGAGTATAACCATGCAGGATTGAAAGCACTAAGGTGGAGTGAGCCCAACCGGGAGGCTACTTCCCAAACATCATTCAAATCAACCATAGCAAAATCAAGCTTGGGGGAGGGCACCCCCAATTATCAGGTAAGTATACCTATACCATTTATAGAGTCTATTTTATAGTCATAACATATTAAAAATATGTGAGCACATGAAGGTTCACTATAGTATCATAAAAAACTTAAAATTTCCAAAAACATATGGGCACTTGAAGGTCCATGTCTATCGAGTCTTAAGAGTCCTACATAATGATATGATTAGTTAGGGTGTGTGTTTAATTTTTTAGAGTCAATAAAAGCTATGAACTTTAATTTTGTGTTGGAGATGATGAATAGTTGCTCTGTTGTAATCCCTTTTTAAGTACCTAGTTTTCAACCTTGAATTCTCCTAAGTTTTGGTTAAAACTACTTTGATTTGAGAATTTACTCTAAACCTGAAACTTGTGGAGGCATATACTTGAACTAAGTCTAGGTAGTTGGGAGATATGACATGAAAGTCTAGCTGCTATATATCTTACTCCTAGCAATACTAAGTTCTGGTGATTTATCTTTTGAAAATTGAAAATCTTACATGATGAGCTCTTGTATGACATAGTTTAAATTCTTACCAAAGCCATATACACTTATACAATTAGATTAGGAAGACTCATTCATGTTGCATGTCTTAGTATTGACTGTTGTCAACCTTTAGACCCTATGAAGAGTCTTGTCATGATTTTAATTCAAGATCACGTACACACCACCCAAATATGCACTACTCTACACTAGAGTAGGCGCAACAACATGCCATTCAACCAGTAGAAAAAGGCCTTACTCTTACACTGAGAGTGACCACCACCAAAAATATTCCATTCATCCAATAAATGCTCCAAGTTCTTGTTATATTATCTCAGCAATTTTTCTTGGTAATAGAGATATGAGCTATGCAAAAGCTATCTGAAAAAAAGAAAAAAAAGAAAGAAAGAAGAGAGAGGAATTAAAAATGGACAAGTGTCCGACGCGCCTCTCATAAAATAAAGAATAAGATAGCTCATACTCTCTAGCCATGTTGTTCAAAAATTTCTAAATTCCAAAAGAGAGAGATTTATTTTAAAGAGCAAAGTAGAATTAGGTTTTCACCATCACCATCATTACTACCATATATCCACCATATCCATACACCTGCACATCTTGACTTGATTGTATGACCTGACTCTCTGTGGATCTAGTGTTTGAATTTACAATATATACAAAGTAAGTATGCTAGCCTTGTTAAGCCATTCCTATGAAACTCCACTATATTTACTAGTATAGGAGGGCAAGACATTATTAATGACTCAGTGAGATCCACAAATACCACATACACAAGAGACTTGAGGGTGTCGTACAATTAAGCTCTGAGCTTTATTTTGAAAACTTTGCAAAACCTAGAATTTTGGTAGAGTGAAGAGTTTGAGACATAGTACCTGACTCGATTACTGTGTCTTTCGATTGCTCAAGACCCAAGTGATAGTAAAAACCCCATGGTTAAAGGTAATACGGATGAGTTCAAAAGTTAGAGTAATTTTTTCTAATTCATAGAAGAATTTTTGTTTGAAAACATGTGAACTTTTGAGGTGTGAAAGCATTGCAGCAACTCCTAATCCAAGTTTATTAGAAAGGCTTTCCTAGGGACTAGCAAAGGGTAACAGTGGGGGAGCTTGTTGACGGTCCTTAGCGTCAACTTTTTATGCAATTATAAACATGATAATTGGATCAATCAAATTTAATATCTAGAAATATAGGGCTTTCATTAACAATTTCCACGAGTTTTGGCATATCATTATTTTCCAGGGACCATTCCAAAAAAGAGCAATAAAGAGAATCAAATCAGAGAAGATATCGAATAAATCCCGCGGAGATACACACGCCAATTTACTCAAGGAGGATCCCGCAGACACCGGAGCAAAGCGGGGCCCCAGAGCCTGCCAGGTGGGGCTGGCCGGCACCCCCAAAGGCCCACTTGCCACCATCTTCTGGAAGATTCCTCCACCGCCTTTGAGGAGTCATCTGAGCCCTACATGAAGTCGGTTTGATCCAAGGGCTGTCATGCATCCCATCGGACTATAAATAGGAGGGCATACCCCCCTGGAGGCATCCCTCATCATTTGGAGATCCATTCAGTTTAACTCATAGGAGATCTAGTCATCCAGAGCCATAAACTTTAGTTTCTCTAGATCACTTTCTAGTGCATAGAATAGCCTAGTTAGATTTGAGAGTAGAGGAAGTCAAGATACGTCAATCGGTCTTGGACTCCCAACGCTGTCAAGAGATTGGAGTCTCGTATAGTTCTTATTCTCTTTTAGTATTTATCTGCAGTTGTATGATATTTATAGGCAACACTATTCTTCATTAATATGTTCTTGTTTACATTGTTCATTGTCTACGTTAATATATCTAATATAGTTAGTTTGCTATTGAGTTCATGCACATGTTCGTATAGCGCTCGTCTATTTGATCATATGGCGAGTGGTAGGCAGTATGTAGGCGTGGTGCTTAGATACATTGCTTATCTACAGATGCCCCCATCTGTGCCGAGTCATGGGATAGATCGTGGATGTGAAAGGTCCATTGAGTCCTCTGTAGGCCTCCCCCCTTGCAGGGGTTTGGTAGGGAGGAATTGTCAGGTTGAGGATATCTTGTTATATTTGGGGTTTCTGAACTCAACTCATCCTGTTCATGGCCCCATTGTGGTTCGGAATATTGGTAGTATTACTTAACAATGATTACTAGATGTACTTGCACTAACTAGCGTAGCTTTGACGGTAGCTAGAATACTTAGAAGTTATTTCTTTATTACTTGTATTGGATGACGCTTTTGTAGTGACTAGTGTAACACCCTAGGTGTTAAGCTTGCATTTGCATATCATTTCATGAGCCTGAGCACAAGCATCAATGCATTCATGCATTTCCATGATCACATGAAATGATAACCCTAAGTGATCCCTTTGTTTTCATATGTGTATGTGTTAACCTACACCTAGCGTTGTATGAGTTATGCTTGTATAACCAAGTGCTTGATGTTTTGATCACTAATGAACATCTAGAAATGCTTAGGGATGAAAATGGAACCATGTTTATGTGCATGATCAAGTGCAAATAAGCTTCTAGGGTTTAAGCTCTAATGTTTGACCCTAGGAACCCTTTTGTTTGATCTAACAAATTGACCTTGTAAATGAGCTTGTATGAAAAAGTTGGTTTAAGCAAAGTTGTAGAGTTTTTAATTCTGAACAAACTTTGTTTAAGTACCTTGAGGTGATTTGGATCCTAACATACCCTAATTGGTCAATTAAGGCTGATTTGGGGGTTGTTTTAGCTTCTGAAATTTGCCTAAGTCATAAACGTGTTTCAGTTTGAATGTTACCCTATTTGAATGCTTGTAGTTTGAAATCTAAGCCATTTTAGTTCAAACCATGTACACCAAAGTTGGAGTTCAAATATAGCTCTACAAAAGTGTGCAATTGGTTGAAGCTAAGACGCAGAGGTTAGGGAGTTAATCGTGTTGCAAAACGCGCTGTCAGTCGGCTTGATGGCGCGTTTGAACGCGCAGAGCAGAGCCGAGCATCGGTCGGTGGCCGACCGCCGTAGGAATCGGACGCCGCGTGGCATCTGTACGTTGGCGTTGGACCCACGGCGGCCGCGCCTTGGACGCCCGCACACTCCACCTCGTGACCGAATGCTCACTCGCCCTCACTCTCTCTCTCTCTCCTCTCTGCCTCGCGCAAAAGCGGAGCACCGCGCCATTGCCGCAGCACCACCGTCGCCGAGCTCGCCAGCGAAGCACACTGCCGCTTTGGCCGCCAAAATGCAGCCACAGCTTCGCCTTGCTCCACTCCATCGTTTGCAACGCTCAGCTTCCACGCTAACCGCACAGGTGAGCCAGACCGAGCACACTGCGGGCGCCATTGACGACCTAAGCTCCGCCGAGCTTTGCGCCGCCGTGGACAGCCCAATCTAGCGCCCCCCCTCTCTCTTCTAGCTCTTGTGCGCGGTAGCCTAGAGGATGTAGATGCTAACTAAGGAGTCGGTTGAAGCGATTAGGGTTAGGGTTCGCCGGAACGAGAACTCCGCCACGTGCACGCGCATGGCACCGGCAACGCCGGCGAGGTCTGCGCTGGGCTTTTCTGTGTCGCTTGCGTCTGTCTCAGTCACGTTAGGGTTAGCTGGTTAGCCAGTGGTTAGATAGCCGGAGCTAGTTGAAGCATTTGTGCATCGCCACCATCGGAATAGCAGCACCGTGCCACCGTGTCGTTGTGCATGTGGCCGAGCTCATCGGAGGGTTCGCACGACCTCAATCCGGGCTAGATCGAACCGCTAGGGTTCCGTGTAGATGTAGCCGCCGCTAGTTTGGCCGGAGGAAGCCTGTGCCGGCCGGCGCAAGTACCGCAGCGCTCCGGTGAACCTGGGGTACAACCAGTTACATGGATCGATGCGGGTTGCGAAGGAGAACATGACCGTGGGGTTGGTTGGGCTAGAGACCTCACCACTGGCGAGGAACCAATGGTCGAACACCTTTGGTGCGTCGGTTCTGTTAGAGGAGAAGCTGACCAGTGGGTCCCATGTGTCATAGACTCTATGTGTTTCTGTGTTTTGTCTTTTCAGTTTTGTTTGCTAACTTTGGAAATTCATATCTAATTCCAGAAAAATGCTAAAAATGTGGAACCAGTTCTGTTAGCTTTGCTATGCATTTCTCTATGCATGAAAAATGTTAAGTAACATGTGGTTACTGTTCTTCTGTGTTGTTTTAAATGAAATGAACAGCAAGCTTTATATGCTTATTTTAGCTTGTTTAATTTATAACTGGAGTTTGGCATGTGAGAAAAATGTGGTTCTTATTGTGTTGAGCTTGCCTCAGCATGAACTTCCCACGAAAAATGTTAAAGTACTAGAAACCTGTAATTTATTTGCATGTTATAGTTCTTTTGGTTAAATGCTTGTTTATTTGAATACAACCTTGTTTAAATGGCTAAACTAAGTTCAATGTGTTTTCTGTGCTTGTTAATTTTTTTACATGTGTTAAATGCTTAGTATAAGCTAATAAAAATATAAAATATGTTGTTTCACACATTTCAAATTGTTTAAGTATTTAATGCTTAAAGTATGCTTGTTTCCTCATCACCAGCAAAGAACTAATTTTAACCCTATTTTATATGTGGTTTCTGTTGAGGTGGTGAATACCAAAGTGGTATCTAATTATGTAACCTAGCTTTTCTAATTTTATCATAATTTTTGGAATGTTTTTTAAAAGCTCTATATCTGTTTTAAGTGCTATCTGAAATCTGTTAAAACAGCTTGAGCATGTTTTCTTGTTTGATTTTTTTGAGCTATTTATGTTTAGTTTCAGCAGTAGCTATAATAGAATTTGTTGTAGATAACTTGTTAATCTATCGGGTGTTAAATTGTCACAGCCATAACCTGTTTAGTTTAACCTGGGTATATTTTACAAGTTTAACTTCAAATCTGTGTTTTCCTGTTTTCTTCTAAACAACTTTGCTTGATGTATCTGTTAGACTTATTTAGTTTCAGATTTAGCTGGGGGGTTTATGAAATGTTTTGTAGATAATTTTATGAGCTTTCCAGAATGTCTTAGTTTGTAATTTTTGGTTGCGTGTAGCTCCAGCTACATAGTTTTCTTTCAGCTACAAGTGTTTATATGCCATGTTATGTGTGTTACAAGTGATATGTTTGCTTTGTGTAAGTCAAGCAAGTGTCTTAAGCCATGAAACTTGTTTAATGCAGGTGTAAGAGAGCTCACCTCAGAGGATAAGCTCTATTACAGGTTGCAAAAGAAGGGTAAGTGTTAATCTCTCTACAACCGAAGAGATTTGCACATATTCGGTCAATGAAATAAAATGTTGCATGAAACATTCATCATGGGCATTCATTCATATGCATTGGGCATGTTCATTTCTAGTATATGATTTGTCATATATGTTGGATCATCATACATGTATACATGCATCCAGGATCACCGGAGGCAATGACATTGCTGGAGTTTGGGGAGCTAGAAGGAGGAGGCCCACCAGAGTTGCAAGCTCTAGAAGCTCCAGAGGAAGGAGAACAGGGCTCTGACCTTCCTGAGTGCCCTAACCACCTTCCTTCCACCTTCGTGAAAGGCAAGCCCCGGAGCATTTATACCCTTCTCAATTCTATTTAAAGTATTTTACTTACTATACAACCACTTGTTTGTGCATTAAGTCATAGGAGTGAGATGAAACCCTTTGCTGCATTATATCTCCTTGTCCACTCAAAAGAACCTTGTAGGCCTAGGATCAAAACCTCTGCTTAGCCATGCTTAGACCGGTAGCATGGGTGGTCTATCATCCCCCACAAAGATAAGTTGCTGGTCACGGTTGGCTATAGATTGCTATCGTGGAAAATAACCATGTGGAAGTAATAAATCGAGATCGGGCGGACAATGTGTTGTGAGCCACTTGACTTGGAGGTCTTGTGAGCGGGTTGTCTCCGCCTGTGTCGCTAGGCACTGGATCATGGTTGGACATCTGCCAAGATTAAATGCATGCCTTCTTCATAGCTGGCCGAATAACTCGTTTCAACCGCGAAGCCTAACTATGTGGGTTCGGGCCGGTATCTCCCCCTTCTTGGGTCATGAAGACCGCGAGCGGCATACTAGACCATGGGCAAGTATGACCTGAGCTACCTGGCCGGGACCGTGGGCAGGATCTACTTGAGCTACCTGGCTATCCGTGAGTCGCTACTCATGCCTGTACATGGAGATCCGCGGGCTACCCGAGAGACAATGAAGGTCATCCACATAAGTGTGCCGGCAGGCATACTTGGGTGTGATTGAGGAATAAAACTCCAACTAGATAAGAATTCGATTTGAATCACGGTCTTTCCCCATTAGTGAGAAACTTGAAAGATCTTCCTCCCACTGTAGAAACCTAAACTCTAATAAGTAACCAAAAGATGGTTATATGGTTTTGATGTCAAGCACGATATGGTTATTATTGTTTGATAACTCAGTGATTGCTCTAGTACAGGTGCTAATGAGATCCTATTAATGTTACTTAATCTGCTGCCAAATGTTGTTTTCTAATGATGAGAATACATGAGTAATTAGGATGCTCTTTTATGCAAAAGTCTGCTATCCCATGAGATCCACTTGATAAAGCCTTGCATAATCCTTGATGTGTCTATAGTTATGTATCTATCTCTCTGTCGGGTAAGTCTAGCTGATTATAGTTGAGTACTCAGGGTTTGTTTACCCTTGTTGTAGATGGTATGGTGTATTCTGACTATTGCCAGGCATGCCTCTACCCTGCATGTGATTAAGAGTGAAGGCCATGGGCAATGGTGAATTCTGATGTCTCTCCTTGTTGCTTTTGATGGGACTGTCTATGCTCGGCACTCTATTTGTGTTAAACAGTTTGCAATGGGTTTTGTGAGACCTAAACTTCCGCTACTTTGATTTGAACTTAGTGTTGTAATAACACTGTTTTAAACTCTGTTGTAATATTATTTTGTTTCGAACTTATCACTGTGAATGTGCGGTTACTGAATCTAGTGTTCGATCTCGGGTTGTTGCTTGATTGTGGTTGGGATCCTTCGAGATTTAAAGGACTACCGGGCTTATATGGGCTCTAGTGTGACAGTGTTGTCAGAAATGATGATCATTACACTAGTGCTCTTATAGGTTGTGCGGTTCTGTCACTGCTGATATCAAAGCAAGATTCAGTATACTACCGTTCACGAGTGTATTTACAAACAAAAGATTTTGTTTATCAAACTATTTTTGCTACAAAAACTTTTGTGTGCGTACAAAATAATTGCAAACTATAAATGTGCCATAGGTTATGTCCCTTATTGCCCAATAGGATGTCAGGTGGCTTAAAGTACTAACTTGGGGGATTGCATCATATTTTTGGTTACCTGTCCATACGGGTTGGAATAGTATGGGGGCCATTCACTTGAATGGTGTTGTATGGATCCATTTTTACCACTACGCCAAATGTAAGGTGAGTTGTGAGAGCTTGTATCGGATACACTTTCGATCTAGGGGAATGCTTATATGATGTCCGGACAATAATCCTGTTCCACACAAGATTATGAGATGGCATCCATATGTGGGTGTTGTCGTCTATTGAGACGATGTCGTCATTAGGACGAAGAACTGTGTATATATACTACTTACGTGTATACGGGGTGTACACCTAAGTGAGTATTAGATTTAAATTTCAGCAATGCATTATTCATACTGTTGGGTTGGGCTGAAATGAATCTTCTGCAGGTACACTAATAGCAAATCGTGTAGATCATTTAGTTGCGTATGTATGAGAGAACGTATGTATGCCACCGTCTAGAACGTTCTTAGTGAAAGGTTTGCTTTCATAAGGTTTGTAAGGACGTAAGATTCGAGCATGCATCATGTGTCATCATATTGCATTTAATTCCATCCCTTACTAAATATGTATCTCTTTTACCTGTTAAATGCTTAAATCTGTAAAATACATGTTCTCACAAAAAGGTTAAAACTTGTTACAGATGGCAACTCCAGGACCTCCCCAGCGCAGCAACCACTTCCATACCGTGTTTGGCACTACTACTTTGCTTTGGAGGGTGCTGAGTTAGGTGGGGTACACTGAGAAGCCTCAGTACTACGGGACTCAGGAGCCGCATGGGAATGCGCAGTTGTACATAGTGACTGTGACTATCCCTGAGCGCACTGAGGCACCTTTGTGGAGGAGGTGGTACGCTGAGGCCATAGCCAGCAGTCCTTGGGAAGGAGCTCAGTCTGCAGCTCTGACTATTCTGTGTCAGATCCGCCAGGAGCACAGTGCAGCTTTGGACCAGGGTGCAGTAGGGACGTTTCCAGAGATAGCCCTAACACCACTCTTTGGTACCAAGAGAGGGGTGATCCCTTGATCAGGAATAGGGATGAGAGAGCTGGCAGTTCAGGACCTGCTATGAGTGTTATGCATGCAGTGCTCAAGACTCTTTTTGCCAGAGAGGACTCCTACATGTTCAGTGTGGCACGTCTCTGGACTAGTGAGATGTTCCTAGAGGGAATTGGTAGAGACAATCAGCGTCTCAGGAGGGCAGCTAAGGAGGCGCAGGATGATAGGGATGTAGCTATACTTCGAGAGGAGGCAACTGAGGCTCGTGAGCGTATGCTTCGCCACCAGCAGGTGGTGGGGAACATCGCTTACCACCGGCATGACGCAGAGTTGAATGGGCTACTTGAGCAGGCCCATGACCCGATCCGAGAGCTACAGTAGGAGGTTCACAAGCTCAACAACGTGATCAACCCGATCCCTCCACCAGTTGCACTAGAGATAGATCCTGCAGTGATCTATGCCGACAACGAACCAGTCACCGAGGACGAGGAGGAGGAGGACCCTGAGGAGCTTGAGCTTGTTGACGACAGCGACGATGAGGGTGGCCGTCTATCAGGGATGGACACCGACCATGATGACTAGGATAGCTTGCTTACTCTAGTCCTTAGTGTTTCTTTTGCGCTAATAGCGTGACCTTTTGTTGTTCCATGAGACATGATGTTGTGTAATCACCATGACTTAAAGTCCAGATGTCTGACACTTTTGGCTTGTATGGATGTTTTTATGGTACCAAGTATGAATGGATGATGATGTGTTGTTAGCATGAATTCTTTTATGCCCTATGTGGATTTAAGTTATCTACCTTTTAGTGATTTACTAAGGCATAATTATGATTCGTCTACAATTACTCAAATCTCATTGCTACTTGCTATCAAATTCATGCAGATGTCTGCCAACACTCGCTCTCGTGGCTCTAGAAGTAGTGGGAATCACCGTGACGAGGATGAGGCACCACTGCCTAATCCACCGCCACCACCACCACCGCTTACCCTGGAGCAGTTCATGGCTCAGTTCATTGGTGGGCAGTGCAACATTGAGGAATTGCTTCGTGAAGTTGCTTGCAGCAATCAGAACTAAGGCAACCGTGATCGTCAACCGGCAAACCAGTTCAGCACTTTCAAGGACTTCCTTGACACCAAGCCGCCGATCTTCAAAGAGGCTGAAGAGCCACTCCAAGCTGATGAATGGCTAAACACTATGGAGTAGAAGTTTTGTTTGCTTAGGATGACTGAAGAGCTAAAAGCAGAGTATGCTTCTCATCAGTTGTAAGGACCAGCAGGTATATGGTGGACTCATCATCGCACCACATACCCTGCTAACACTTCAGTGGTGTGGAATCAGTTCAAGACAGCTTTTAGGGGGCATTACATTCCTCCAGGCTTAATGAAAATGAAGGCAGCAGAGTTTCTGAAGCTCACATAGGGTACCAAGACCTTAACGGAGTACCTTCACGCTTTCAACAATCTGGCCCGTTATGCTCCCCAGTTTGTTGAAAATGATGAGATGAAGATTGATGGTTTCAAGAGAGGTCTGGGAACCAAGCTAATGAAGACTCTTGCTAACTCAACCCGCACCAACTTCAACGAGTTCATCAGTGATGCTTTGACCCAGGAAAACCAGAACAGCTTGCATGCTGCAGCTAAAGGACGTAAGAAGGCATTTGAAGGAAGCTCGTCTAAGCAGAGAGCTCCTTTTGTCAATCGCTCTACTTATCGACCTCCAGTAGCAGGGGTTAAGTTCAGGCCTCCACAGAAGAAAGTCCCAGCTAAGGGTGCGCATCAGAGTCAGTATCACAGGCCTTACACCATCGCTCTTCCAAAAGGCAATCCAGGGCAAGGTAGTTCTAGCAATTTGAAGGCTCCACCCAATAATGCACCATGCTACAATTGTCAGCGCCCGAGGCACTTTGCTAGAGAATGCCCTCACCCAAAGAAGAATCAGGCCTACCAGGGGCGTGTGCACTACACCACAGTGGAAGAAGTGCCACAAGGAGAGCCCGTCACAGCTGGTATGTTCCTTGTAAACCATCATCCTATAGTTGTGCTATTTGACTCAGGATCATTGCATTCATTTGTGAGTAAATCTTTTACTGTTAAGCATGGCATGAGCATATCTGATTTGGATGTGGGATACTGCATAAGTTCAGCAGGGGTTGGCATATCAACCAAACAAGCAGTCAGAGATGTAAGCATCATAATACAGAAACATGAGTTTAAAACCAAGCTTATCATTCTTCCTGGTCTAGGTTTGGATGTGATCCTAGGTATGAGATGTATGCACCTTTATGGGGTGAACATCGATACCGGAAATAGGATCCTTACCTTGAGAACTCTAGAGAAAATGGAAACCTTTTAGATTTCTCTTCCCCAGAAGCTTGATCTTTGTGCTATGACATGTGCTATCCAAGTCACAGCTCTGAAGAATATCCCGGTAGTGTGTGAATTCCCGGATGTGTTTCCATATGACCTTCCCGGTCTTCCACTGATCAAGATGTAGAGTTTGCTATTGAGTTGGTACCTGGTACGGCGCCTATTTCTCGTAGACCATACAGAATGCCACCCAATGATCTAGCAGAGTTAAAGAAACTGTTACAAGAGTTGCAAGACAAAGGTATTATACGGCCCAACTCATCACCGTGGGGATGTCCTGCATTGTTCGTTAAGAAGAAGGATAAATCCCTACGAATATGCGTGGATTATCGACCACTTAATGCCGTAACGATCAAGAACAAATATCCTTTACCACGTATTGATATCTTGTTTGATCAGTTATCTAAGGCTAAAGTGTTTTCTAAGATCGATTTGAGGTCTGGGTATCATCAAATCAAGATCAGACCACAAGATATACCCAAGACAGCTTTTGCAATGAGGTATGGGCTTTACGAGTATTTGGTTATGTCATTTGGGCTAACTAATGCTCCCGCCTACTTCATGTATCTTATGAACTCAGTGTTCATGCCCGAGCTGGATAAATTTGTAGTTGTGTTCATCGACGACATTTTAATCTACTCGGAGAATGAAGTAGAGCATGCAGAACATCTACATATCGTTCTGGCAAGGTTAAGAGAACATAAGTTGTATGCTAAGTTTAGTAAGTGTGAGTTTTGGCTTACTAAAGTACCTTTCCTTGGACATATTCTTTCCGCTGATGGAATTTCAGTTGACCCAAGTAAAGTACAAGAAGTTATGGATTGGAAAGCTCCAACTTCCTTCACCGAGGTTCGTAGTTTTCTTGGTCTGGCTGGATATTACCGTCGTTTCATTCCAGATTTTTCCAAGATAGCTAAACCCATGACCAGTCTCCTACAGAAAGATAAGAGGTTCGAATGGACTCCAGAATGTGAGGCAGCTTTTCTTACCCTAAGAACCCTACTTACTTCAACACCCGTTTTGGCGCAACCAGACATAACAAAACCCTTTGATGTGTATTGTGACGCCTCCGGGACTGGACTAGGATGTGTTCTTATGCAAGAAGGAAAAGTGATAGCTTATGCTTCGAGACAGCTCAAAAAACATGAAGCTAACTATCCAACACATGATCTAGAACTAGCAGCCGTGGTTCATGCTTTAAAGATATGGGGACATTACCTTCTTGGTAACATATGCCATATATACACCGATCACAAGAGTCTCAAGTATATCTTTACTCAGCCAGAGTTGAACATGACACAGAGAAGATGGTTAGAACTAATCAAGGATTACAATCTTGAAGTTCATTACCACCCCGGAAAAGCTAATGTAGTAGCTGACGCTTTGAGCAGAAAGTCGCACTATCACCTTGTGCAACCTTTGCTCGAAGATAAGTTTAACTTGCTACATCTGTCTGTGTTGTACAATCTTACAGTCAGTTGCTCGCTCGAAAGTGAAATCATAGAAGGTCAGAAAATAGATGCGGGCGTGTTCCATATCAAAAGAAAGATGAAAGAAGAAGGTTCACAGTGCTTTAGGATCGATGAGAAAGGAATTCTATGGTTTAAAGATCGTCTTATTGTGCCTAAGGATAAGGATTTGAGGAATCGAATCTTAGAGGAAGCACATTCCTCTAAGCATATATCCAGGCAGTAGCAAGATGTATCACGACTTGAAACAACGTTTTTGGTGGAGAAAGATGAAGAAAGAGATTGCCGCGTTCGTGGCAAGATGTGATGTTTGTTGTAGAGTGAAAGCAGTACATATGAAACCCGTTGGACTCTTACAACCTTTGTCAGTTCCAGGATGGAAATGGGAAGAAATCAGTATGGATTTCATAACATGTCTTCCACCTACTCAAAGAGGTCATGACTCAATATGGGTGATTGTGGATCGGTTAACCAAGTCAGCGCACTTCATACCAGTTCGCACCACTAACCGACCATATGAATATGCAGAGATGTATATCACTCACATAGTTCGATTGCATGGTGTTCCAAGAACAATTGTGTCAGATCAAGGACCACAGTTGACTGCTTGTTTTTGGGAACATTTACATAAGCAGCTTGGAACTAATCTAGTTCGTAGTTCAGCTTATCATCCTCAAACTTCAGGACAAACAGAACGAGTTAATCAGATTCTCAAAGATCTTCTTAGAGCTTGTGTGATATCTTCTAGAGGATCTTGGGAGAGTTGGTTACCTTTAGTAGAGTTCTCTTACAACAATAGTTATCAAGAGAGTATCAAGATGGCTCCGTTCGAAGCTTTATATGGTAGAAGGTGTAGAACACCTCTCAATTGGGTTGAACCAAGAGAAAGAATATACTACAGTATCGACTTTGTGCAAGAAGCTGAAGAAAAGTTTAGAACCATACAAGAACATATGTGTGCAGCTCAGTCAAGACAGAAAAGTTACGCAGATAAGAGAAGAAGACTGCTCGAGTTCGAAGTCAGTGATTATGTGTACTTGAAAGTATCACCTATGAAAGGAGTACAAAGGTTTGGAGTTAAAACAAAACTTGCTCCAAGGTATGTGGGACCATACCGGATCATTGAAAGAAGTGGAAGAGTAGCCTATAAGCTGTTGTTACCGCCAGAGATGAGAGCTGTCTTCAATGTCTTTCATGTATCCCAGCTTAAGAAGTGTTTGAGAGTTCCTGATGAACATATCGAACCTTCAGGTCTGAAGTTACAGTCAGACTTGTCTTTTGAAGAAAAGCCAGTCCAGATCATGGACACCAAAGAAAGAGTAACTGGAAACAAAGTTATCAAGTTTTACAAAATAACGTGGAACAATCAAAGTGAACGAGATGCTACGTGGGAACGGGAGGACTACCTTAAGGAAGTCTACCCTGCTTTCTATGAAAAATGGTAAGCCTTACAAATCTCGGGACAAGATTGTTGTAAGGGGGGAAGGGCTGTAACACCCTAGGTGTTAAGCTTGCATTTGCATATCATTTCATGAGCATGAGCATAAGCATCATTGCATTCATGCATTTCCATGATCACATGAAATGATAACCCTAAGTGATCCCTTTGTTTTCATATGTGTATGTGTTAACCTAGACCTAGCATTGTATGAGTTATGCTTGTATAACCAAGTGCTTGATGTTTTGATCACTAATGACCATCTATAAATGCTTAGGGATGAAAATGGAACCATGTTTATGTGCATGATCAAGTCCAAATAAGCTTCTAGGGTTTAAGCTCTAATGTTTGACCCCAGGAACCCTTTTGTTTGATCTAACAAATTGACCTTGTAAATTAGCTTGTATGAAAAAGTTGGTTTAAGCAAAGTTGTAGAGTTTTTAATTCTGAAGAAACTTTGTTTAAGTACCTTGAGGTGATTTGGATCCTAACATACCCTAATTGGTCAATTAAGGCTGATTTGGGGGTTGTTTTAGCTTCTGAAATTTGCCTAAGTCATAAACGTGTTTCAGTTTGAATGTTACCCTGTTTGAATGCTTGTAGTTTGAAATCTAAGCCGTTTTAGTTCAAATCAAGTACACCAAAGTTGGAGTTCAACTATAGCTCTACAAAAGTGTGCAATTGGTTGAAGCTAAGACGCAGAGGTTAGGGAGTTAATTGTGTTGCAAAACACGCTGTCATTCGGCCTGATGGCGCGTTTAAACACGCAGAGCAGAGCCGAGCGTCGGTCGGTGGCCGACCGCCGCAGGAATCGGACGCCGCGTGGCAGCCGTACGTCGGTGTTGGACCCGCACACGCCACCTCGCGACCGAACGCTCACTCGCCCTTGCTCTCTCTCTCTCTCCTCTCTGCCTCGCGCAAAAGCAGGGCACCGCGCCATTGCCGCAGCACCACCATCGCCGAGGTCACCAGCGAAGCACACCGCCGCTTTGGCCACCAAAACACAGCCACACCTTCGCCTTGCTTCGCTCCATCGTTTGCACCGCTCAGCTTCCACTCTAACCGCACAGGTGAGCCAGACCGAGCACACCGCGGGCGCCATTGACGACCTAAGCTCCGCTGTGCTTTGTGCCGCCATGGCCAGCCCAATCTAGCGCCCCTCCCTCTCTTCTAGCTCTTGTACCGCGGTAGCCTAGAGGTTGTAGATGCTCAGCGAGGAGTCGGTTGAAGCGATTAGGGTTAGGGTTCGCCAGAACCGGAACTCCACCGCGTGCACGCGCATGGCACCCGCAACGCCGGCGAGGTTTGCGCTGGACTTTTCTGTGTCGCTTGCGTCCGTCTCAGTCACATTTGGGTTAGCTGGTTAGCCAGTGGTTATATAGCCGGAGCTGGTTGAAGAATCTGTGCATTGCCACCGCGGAAACAGCAGCACCGCGCCGCCGTGAACTCGCCACCGTGCCGCTGTGCATGTGGCCGAGCTCATCGGATGGTTCGCACGGCCTCAATCCGGGCTAGTTCCAACCGCTAGGGTTCCGTTTAGATATAGCCGCCGCTAGTTTGGCTGGAGGAAGCCTGTGTCGGCCAGCGCAAGTACCGCAGCGCCGTCGTGCCGCCATGGACGTCGTCGAGCATGCTTCGGTGAACCTGGGGTACAACTAGTTACATGGATCGATGTGGGTTGCGAAAGAGAACATGACCGTGGGGTTGGTTGGGGCAGAGACCTCACCGCCGGCGAGGAACTGATGGTTGTACACCTTTGGTGCGTCGGTTCTGTTAGAGGAGAAGCTGACCAGTGGGTCCCATGTGTCATAGACTTTAGGTGTTTCTCTGTTTTGTCTTTTTCAGTTTTGTTTGCTAACTTTGGAAATTCATAACTAATTCTAAAAAAATGTTAAAAATGTGAAACTAGTTCTGTTAGGTTTTTTTTATTTTTCTCTATGCATGAAAAATGTTAAGTAACCTGTTGTTACTGTTCTTCTATGTTGTTTTAAATAAAATAAACAACAAGCTTTATATGCTTATTTTACATTGTTTAATTTATATCTGGATTTTGGCATGTGATAAAAATGTGGTTCTTATTGTGTTGAGCATGTCTCAGCATGCACTTCCCACGAAAAATATTAAAGTACTAGTAACCTGTAATTTATTTGCATGTTATAGTTCTTTTGGTTAAATGCTTGCTTATTTGAGTACAACCTTGTTTAAATTGCTAAACTAAGTTAAATGTGTTTGTTGTGCTTGTTAATTTTTGTACATGTCTTAATTGCTTAGCATAGGCTAAAAAAAGTATAAAATCTGTTGTTTCACACATTTCATATTGTTTAAGTATTTAATGCTTAAAGCATGCTTATTTCCTCATCACCAGCAAAGAACTAATTTTAACCCTATTTTATATGTGTTTTCTGTTGAGGTGGTGAATAACAAAGTGGTAGCTAATTATGTAACCTAGCTTTTATAATTTTATCATAATTTTTGGAATGCTTGTTAAAAGCTTTATATATGTTTTAAGTGCTATCTGAAATCTGTTAAAACAGCTTGGGCATGTTTTCTTGTTAGATTTGTTTGAGCTATTTAGGTTTATTTTCAGCAGTAGCTATAATAGACTTTGTTGTAGATAACTTGTTAATATATCTGGTGTTAAATTTTCACAGCCATAACCTGTTCATTTTAACCTGGGTATATTTTACAAGTTTAACTTCAAATTTGTGTTTTCCTGTTTTCTTCTAAACAGCTTTGCTTGATGTATCTTTTATACCTTTTTAGTTTCAGATTTATCTGGGGAGTTTATGGAATGTTTTGTAGATAATTTTCTGAGCTTTCCAGAATGTCTTAGTTTGTAATTTTTGGTTATGTGTAGCTCCAGCTACACAGTTTTCTTTCAGCTGCTGTTTTAAGTGTTTGTATGCCATGTTATGTGTGTTACAAGTGATGTGTTTGCTTTGTGTAAGTTAAGCAAGTGTCTTAAGCCATGAAACTTGTTTATTGCAGGTGTAAGAGAGCTTACCTTAGAGGAGAAGCTCTATTACAGGTTGCAAAAGAAGGGTAAGTGTTAATCTCTCTACAACCGAAGAGATTTGCACATATTTGGTCAATGAAATAAAATGCATGAAACATTCATCATGGGCATTCATTCATATGCATTGGAGTTGACGGTCCTTAAGTACCAAAATTAACCATCAACTAAATAAGGATAAGAATCTAAATGAAACCAACAACTAGAAATAAGGTTTAAACTAATAGAATTCCACGAGTTTTGGTGAATGTATCAGGAAATGTGGAGGAAAGGCCCACATGTCATGTTTACATAGAGATAATTATCATTCGAACGAATAATCTAGAAAGGTCAAGAAGGCGCGGGAAGAAGCGAGAGGCCGAGCGGGCCCAGGGACAGGGCGCCCGCCCTACCCCTTGGGGCGGCCGCCCAAGGGTTGAGCCCAACAGGCTCTGCCCTGTGGGACCACCTCTCCACCGCAATTGAGGTTGCATCTAAGCCCTCCATCAAGGTCGGTTTGATCCAACGACCGACGTTCATTTGAGGAGGCTATATAAGGAAGGCCCCCTGACCTAATTCATTATTCATTATCCATCTCAAGAGGAGAAGCCCCTGATCAAGCCCTAGAGCCACCACATCAACTAGATCTCTAGTTTAGCATAGTTATATAGGATTAGAACTAGAAGGAGTCAATCTTTGATTGGTTTCCGGATCTGTCAGGAGGATTATTGGTAATTCTCTATCTAGTTCTTCATTGTCTTCATTTGTTGTTCAATATTATGAATATGACTTTGCTCTACTTCATTATATTGTCTATGACTTTACTCTATTCGTTTATGTTCTTAGTTATATTTTTCTTAGTTTATTATGATTATATACTTGGCATAGTTAGATATGAATCACATGCATGTTTAGGATCGTATAGCGTTTATCCACCAGTACTATGGGTAAATGATAGATATTGTGTAGGCGTGGTGCCTAGACCGTATTTATCTGCGATTGTACCCTACATTCCGTATCGTGAGGTAGTTCGCGGGAGTGACAGCCCTGTTGAGTCCTTTATAGTCCTCCTCCCGTTTGTAGGGCAGACAGAGCAGTTCTATTACGGGGAAATGATTGTTATGTTCTTCACTTCCTTAGTAATACTCACTATACATGAATATCTCTTTTCTCGCCATGATTGCCAAGTGTAATTGCACTAATCATAGTATACTAGATTGTATAGTTAAGAATAACTTAGGAAATATCTTTGTAGTTTATCCTAATTCCATGCTAATGACTTGCTAGAATATCTGTTCAGGTGCTTATCATTATCTTATGTGACTATATTTATGCTGATCAGTATTTATCTTTTGTCACTATTCATTCATTATCTATATCTTATGTGACACTTATCTTGTACTGAGTGAGATAGATGAAAACTCTCCATTACACATGCAGTGATACTCATTAATCATTAATACTCATTCCTCATTTATTCCTTAGTTTCCCTTCCCAGTGGTAAAAATATAAATAACAATACCAGGAATACTCCTGGTTAAAATGCTACTTCGGTATTATCTGTGCGCTTGCAGAGACACATTTCTATTCATATTTACTTAGAGCAATTGCATATTTCAATACCGCATCTCTTTGCCATGCTGGGGATGAAAACTTGGCTTAAGTGGCATGAGAGGTGGTTAACCCTTTTTGGCGCCGTTATCAGAAATAGAAATTATTCTACTTTTGGTAATGACGTTAAGAAGCATCAACAAGCATTTTTGGAGCCGTTGCCAGGGAAGGTTGATTAGCTATTAAAAGGAATAAATGAGTTATCACTTGCATCACTAATAGATCGAGAAAACATCAATTCTCTACTCGTACAGCCTTACCCTTGATCTACGCCTATTTTTCCTATCATTTTATGCAGGGTAATGTATGAATAGGTTTGATCTTCTAGACAATTTTGTTGAATATCCCGAAGCATTAATCAGAAGGACAAAAGCCAAGCTCAAGAAAGTAACAGCATCATCATCATCAACATTTCAGCTTGAAGCTTCGTCCAACCAAGGAGATCACCAAAACATCGCTCGAGACTTGACACCAGAGTTCGAAGCCATGGCAAACAAGTCAATCTGTGAGTTCTCAGCCCCCACCACGGACAACATCCGCACTGGACCTGTTGTGGACATTGATCGGTCATTTGAGCTCAAGCCTACGCTCATCAATATGGTGCAAGCAAACCAGTTCTGTGGGAAGGAACACGAAGACGCTAGTGCTCATCTCCAACACTTCCTGGAGATTTGCAGCACATTCACCATCAAGGACATCCCCAGAGACGCCATACTACTTCGCATTTTCCCATTCTCACTCTTGGGAGGAGCGAAACAGTGGTTCTATGCAACCAAGGAGAAGAATACCACGTGGGCACTATGTTCCAAAAACTTCCTAGCAAAGTTCTTTCCCATGGGGAAGGCCAATGCTCTCCGTGGGAAGATTTCAAGTTTTCAGCAACAACATGATGAGTCCGTTCCAGAAGCATAGGAGCGCTTCCAAGATTTCATCCTAGAATGTCCCCATCATGGAATGGAGAATTGGTTACTTATGTAGACGTTCTATCATGGGCTCAGCAACAGCACACGTGAAACCATGGATGCTGCTGCCGGAGGAGCATTCCTGTCACTTACAATACCACAAGCCACAACTCTTGTGGAGAAGATGGCATCCAACCAAGGTTGGAGTGAGGAAAGAACTCAAACACGCAAGAAGAGTGGAGGTATGCACCAGCTCAAAGAGTATGCTTTGAAGAGGCTCGATGAGAGAGCTGGAGAAAATAAAGAAGTCATGAACATCTACGACCCTCACATGACCTGTGAGGAGTGTGGAGACACTGGACACTCAGGCAATCATTGTCCAGAATTGCAAGAGGATGTGAATTATATCAACAACAACAACTACAACCGTACTCAGCAAAATCAAGGTTGGAACCAACAACCACAAAGGCCTAACTACTCAGGTAATTATCAAGGTAACAATTCTTATAATAATCCTAGTTTTCCACCTTTGAGAGAGTTAGTAGCTAACCAAGGAAAATTAATGGATAACATGTCTAAGAAAATAGACTCCAATGATAAAATATTAGAAAACATAAATAATAGAATGGATAATTTTTCTGTTGCCATTAAGAATCAAATTAGCTTCAATAAAATGATTGAATCTCAGCTAACCCAGATAGTTGCTGCTGTTCCTACCACAAACCCCGATATTCCATCACAACCGAAGGACTAGAATCTGCAGACCTTGTAGACATATTTGATGTAGGTGCTTATTGGAATAACCCCACCAAAGGGTGGTGTGGTGACTCTATGCCAACTAAGAAAGGAGATCCAGGACGACCAATCATCCCAATCTCCATTGGCGTCACAGAATTCCCTGAAGAACTTTGCGACTTCGGTGCAAGCGTCAATGTCATGCCCAGGGTAATCTATGAGAAATTCTTTAATTATCCTTTATTAGATACAACCCTGTGTTTGCAGCTTGCAGATCAGACACTATGCTACCTGAGAGGAATATTAAAAGATATTCATGTCTGGATTGGTACCTCGTACGTCCCATCAGACTTCATGGTAATAGAGACCGGCGTTGATGAGAAGTCGCCCATCATCCTTGGGAGGCCACTCTTGAACACTGCCGGAGCTGTCATCTATGCTAGCACTGCCAAGATCAGTTTCTTCATCAAAGGGAAGAAGGAGACATTTACCTTCAAGAACAAAACCATACAAGCTCCCGAACAACCTCAAGATGAACCAATGAAGAGGACCAACAGAAAGAACAAGCAGAACAAAAACAAGAACAAGTGGCAAGTACGGACATAACCAACAAGGATGGTCACGACACTCGACAATAATCAAGATCACCAAATCATATCCCCTCATTTGATCAAGAAGGACGACCCAGGTGTCCCAACCATTGAATGTTCAATCAACAGATGCTCCTTCCAGAAGGCAATTTGTGACCCCGGATCGGGTGTCAACATTATGGCCAAGTTGACCTATGAGTTTTTGTATGGTACAATGCCTTTACACCCAACATACACCCAACTCCAGATGGAAGATCAGACATGTCGCGTCGTCGAGGGCATAGCCAAAGATGTCCCCATCCAGATTGATGACCACTTCATCCCTACTGACTTCCTAGTCGTTGATATGGGAGAAGATGATTATGATCCACCTATCATCCTTGGAAGGCCATTCCTAAGCACCACCAAAGCCATCATCTACATCGAGACAGGAGAAGTGCACCTACACTTCCCCTCTGAAAAGGTACGTCGTTACTTTAATGCTAACTATATTGTTGAAGAATCTAAGCAGAATATAACGAGAAGAAGACGTCGCTACCGCAACCAGAAGAGGCAGAACACCAAGGACGGATGGGCAAGCTATAAAGAAGTTTCAATATATGAAGAAACATACCCCGAAGAAGAAGAGTCAAAGTATGCAAACACACCACCAACTCCAAGGTTGGTAAATGAAAGATCATTCTATGACTACCCTAGGCACGAGAGCGGAGACTCTTGTGAAGAAGGAGAGGTATGTCCCTTCAGTTGTAATAAATATCCAAAAACAAGAGTTTGTCCTAGGAAGGCTACCACACCAACACGAGTGTGGAGAGAAAATGAAATCATTCCAGAAGAAGAAGCACAACCAGAGGCGCCAGCTACGCCGTCCAACGAGCCCCAGGACAACTAAGGACGTATGGAGTCCTGTTCGGAGGACTTAAACCACCAAACACCGTGCCAAGAGGTAACACTTGGTAGTTATCTTTTCCCTTAATTATTTACTTCTTCAATTTAGTTAATCGTGTTTATTCCATCTTAGAAAGAAAATAAAAATATTTTAAAACTATTAAGCCCCATGTGAATACACTCATGGCATAAAACCCATGAGTATACTCGCTGTGGTGGCCTAAAAATAAATATGTTTTTGTTTTATAAAATGTAAAATATAAAAATTGTAAGTTTATAATCCTGCTAAATAATAACATCCATTAGAGGAAGCTCAACATGATTCAGGCTAGAGATTTATGGCTAACACTTAATCAGTTCCACAAGCTTTGTTGTCTATTTGAGCTTTCACAGAATTCAAGGATCAAAGAAAAACAACAACCAGAGGACATCCAAACACCTTTGCTACCTGTCAGCTACACCAGAAGAAATTATATCAAAATAAAGCTTGGGGGAGAGCACCCCCACATACCAACTACATCAGAAGAAATTACGTCAAAATCCAGCTTGGGGGAGAGCACCCCCATACTCAGCTAAGTATTTCTACCTATCGGTCTTTATATTCTACTAAAAAAACAAAAAGATACATAATCATAGAAAACTCAATAAATATTTTCCCGCTTATATATATATATGTCTTTGCTTAGTTTACAAGTTTGCTAATAAATAATAGGAGAGAATAAAATAAAATAGCTATGCTAAAATGAATCCCAATGATAAACTCTTAATATGGAGATGATGAATAGTTGCTCTATCGCAATACCTTTCAAGTACCTAGTTTTCAAATTTGATCTCTCTCTCAAGTTAGGCATAATTGTTCTGGTTTGAAATTTGCTCTGAACCTAAAACTTGTGGGAGGAAGTACCTGATCTAAGTCTAAGTCGTTGACGGATATGATATGGGAAGGTTTGAGTTACTATTTATCTGCTCCTAGAGATACTAGAATTCTGGAGAATTTTATCTTTTTAAAACTTTTAAAATACCACATGATGAGTTCTTGTATGACGAGAGTTTAAATTCCTACCATAGCCATATATACATGCTTACTAGATTAGGAAACCACACATTTTTAACATACTGCTTATGAGCATTGAGTGTGGTCAAGCTGTGCGACCCTCGGGAACTAGTCATGCGGTTTGAATCAAGATTCACACACATCCATACATGATGCTTCTACCTCAGAAGTACGCATTCAATTACACTACACCCACATATGCTACTTCTATCCCAGAAGTACGCATCCACATATATCCACTCATTCCCATCTCCAGATCCACCCACCAAAAACATTCTACTCCTAATCCGGGAGAGAATAGAAACACATAAATATTCTCCTATTCCTGTTTTATCTTTGTGAAATAAAGGCTCCAGTCAGTGTTCGCTTTATAGCTCTACAAGGATGAGTGATCTTGAAAAAAAAGGAAAAAAAAAAAAAAAAATAGAGATACGAGGAAATAAAAAGGGCAAAATGTCCGCCAACCTCGAAAAAAAATAAAAAGTGGGAAGAGAGGTAAAAATGAACAAGTGTATGACAGTAGAATTAGGGGTACAAGATACCCACTTCAAAAAAAAGTATTATATCGAGCATCTCATTCCTTCCAAAAAGGTTTCAAATACAAGAAAGGTATATCTATCAGAAGGGAGCATAAGTAGAATTGGACTTTCAACACTGCCACTATCATCATCATTCACCACTACCATTATCATCATCATACACCATTCATTCACCACACATGCACATCTTGATTTGACTTATTGACCTGTTCCTTTGGATCCGCGGTTTGACTATACAACATATGTCTCGTAAGTATGTATACGCTATCTCCCACCTATGAGCTCCAGATATTAGCCTATTAGAAGTAGGGTGAGAGAGAGGGCAATACCATAATGCCTTCTACCACAAATACCACATATTTGAGAGAAAGGCATACACCATCAATGCCTTGGTAAGGATCCAGAAATACCACAAAGGAGTGACTAAGAGAGTCATATAAGGAATCTCTGAGTTTTATTTTGAAAATCTCTAAAAACTCCGGAGCTATAGTTGATCGAAGAGCAAGGTACATGGCGCTTGACTGGTCCGTTCTGTCTTTCAACTACCCAAGACACAGGTGACGGTTACAAGCCCCATGGTGGAAGGTAAAAAGAGTATGTTTTTTATCTTAATAGTTGATCTAATCCGGAGATGAGATCTTATTTGAAAGCATGTGTACCTCTAAGGCGTGAAAGCATTGCAGCAACTCCTGATCCATCACTGAGTCTATCTTTGCTCAGGGACGAGCAAAAGGTAAGCTTGGGGGAGTTGTTGACGGTCCTTAAGTACCAAAATTAACCATCAACTAAACAAGGATAAGGATCTAAATGAAACCAACAACTAGAAATAAGGTTTAAACTAATAGAATTCCACGAGTTTTGGTGAATATCTGTTTTTGCAGGGGGATATCAGGAAATATGGAGGAGAGGCCCACATGTCATGTTTACAAAGAGATAATTATTATTCGAACGAAAAAGAATAATCTAGAAGGGTCAAGAAGGCGCGGGAAGAAGCGAGAGGCCGAGCGGGCCCAGGGGCAGGGCGCCCGCCCTACCCCTTGGGGCGGCCACCCAAGGGTTGAGCCCAACAGGCTCTGCCCTGTGGGACCACCTCTCCACCGCCATTGAGGTTGCATCTAAGCCCTCCATCAAGGTCGGTTTGATCCAACGACCGACGTTCATTTGAGGAGGCTATATAAGGAATGCCCCCTGACCTAATTCATTATTCATTATCCATCTCAAGAGGAGAAGCCCCTGATCAAGCCCTAGAGCCACCACATCAACTAGATCTCTAGTTTAGCATAGCTATATAGGATTAGAACTAGAAGGAGTCAATCTTTGATTGGTTTCCGGATCTGTCAGGAGGATTATTGGTATTTCTCTATCTAGTTCTTCATTGTTCTTCATTTGTTGTTCAATATTATGAATATGACTTTGCTCTACTTCATTATATTGTCTATGACTTTACTCTATTCGTTTATGTTCTTAGTTATATTGTTCTTAGTTTATTATGATTATATACTTGGCATAGTTAGATCTGAATCATATGCATGTTTAGGATCGTATAGCGTTTATCCACCAGTACTATGGGTAAATGATAGATATTGTGTAGGCGTGGTGCCTAGACCGTATTTATCTGCGATTGTACCCTACATTCGGTATCGTGAGGTAGTTCGCGGGAGTGACAGCCCTGTTGAGTCCTTTGTAGTCCTCCTCCCGTTTGTAGGGCAGACAGAGCAGTTCTATTGTGGGGAAATGATTGTTATGTTCTTCACTTCCTTAGTAATACTCACTATACATGAATATCTCTTTTCTCGCCATGATTGCCAAGTGTAATTGCACTAATCATAGTATACTAGATTGTATAGTTAAGAATAACTTAGGAAATATCTTTATAGTTCATCCTAATTCCATGCTAATGACTTGCTAGAATATCTGTTGAGGTGCTTATCATTATCTTATGTGGCTATATTTATGTTGATCAGTATTTATCTTTTGTCACTATTCATTCATTATCTATATCTTATGTGACACTTATCTTGTACTGAGTGAGATAGATGAAAACTCTCCATTACACATGCAGTGATACTCATTAATCATTAATACTCATTCCTCATTTATTCCTTAGTATCCCTTCCCAGTGGTAAAAATATAAATAACGATACCTGGAATACTCCTGGTTAAAATGCTACTTCGGTATTATCTGTGCGCTTGCAGAGACACATTTCTATTCATATTTACTTAGAGCAATTGCATATTTCAATACCGCATCTCTCTACCATGCTGGGGATGACAACTTGGCTTAAGTGGCATGAGAGGTGGTTAACCCTTTTTGGCGCCATTATCAGAAATAGAAATTATTCTACTTTTGGTAATGACGTTAAGAAGCATCAACAATTGGGCATGTCTCATTTTTAGTATATGATTTGTCATATAAGTTGGATCATCATACATGTATACATGCATCCAGGATCGCCGGAGGGAGTGACATTGTTGGAGTTTGGGGAGCTAGAAGGAGGAGTCCCACCAGAGTTGCAAGCTCAGAAGCTCCAGAGGAAGGAGAATGGGGCTCTGACCTTCCTGAGTGCCCTAACCACCTTCCTTCCACCTTCGTGAAAGACAAGCCCCGGAGCATTTATACCCTTCGCCATTCTATTTAAAGTATTTTACTTACTATACAACCACTTGTTTGTGCATTAAGTCATAGGAGTGAGATGAAACCCTTTGCTGCATTATATCTCCTTGTCCACTCAAAAGAACCTTGTAGGCCCAGGATCGAAACCTCTGCTTGACCATGCATAGACCGGTAGCATGGGTGGTCTATCATCCCCCACAAACATAGGTTGCTGGTCACGGTTGGCTATAGTTTTCTATCGTGGAAAATAATAATGTGGAAGTCATAAATCGAGACCGGGCGGACAAGGTGTTGTGAGCCACATGACTTGGTGGTCTTGTGAGCGGGTTCTCTCCGCCTGTGTTGCTAGGCACTGGATCGTGGTTGGACATGTGCCCAGATTGAACACATGCCTCCTTCATAGCTGGCCGAATAACTCATTTCGACCGCGAAGCCTAACTATGTGGGTTTGGGCCGGTATCTCCCCCTACTTGGGTCATGAAGATCGCGAGCGGCATACTAGACCGTGGGCAAGTATGACCTGAGCTACCTGGTCGGGACCATGGGCAGGATCTACTTGAGCTACCTGGCTATCGGTGAGTTGCTACTCATGCCTGTACATGGAGATCCGCGGGCTACCCGAGCGACAATGAAGGTGACCCGCATAAGTGTGCCGGCAGGCATACTTGGGTGTGATTGAGGAATAAACCTCCAACTAGATAAGAATTCGATTCGAATCGCGGTCTCTCCCCATTAGTGAGAAACTTGAAAGATCTTCCTCCCACTGTAGAAACCTGAACTCTAATAAGTAACCAAAAGATGGTTATATGGTTTTGATGTCAAGCACAATATGGTTATTATTGTTTGATAACTCAGTGATTGCTCTAGTACATGTGCTAATGAGATCCTATTAATGTTACTTAATTTGCTGCCAAATGTTTGTTTCTAATGATGAGAATACATGAGTAATTAGGATGCTCTTTTATGCAAAAGTCTGCTATGCCATGAGATCCACTTGATAAAGCCTTGCATAATCCTTGAAGTGTCTATGGTTATGTATCTATCTCTCTGTCAGGTAAGTCTAGCTGAGTACAATTGAGTACTCATGTTTTCTTTACCCTTGTTGCAGATGGTATGGTGTATTCTGGCTATTGCCAGGCGTGCCTCTACCCTGCATGTGATGAAGAGTGAAGGCCATGGGCAATGGTGAATTCTGATGTCTCTCCTTATTGCTTTTGATGGGACTGCACTAAGCTCGACACTCTATTTGTGTTAAACAGTTTACAATGGGTTTTGTGAGACCTAAACTTCTGCTACTTTGATTTGAACTTAGTGTTGTAATAACACTGTTTTAAACTCTGTTGTAATATTATTTCGTTTCGAACTTATCACTGTGAGTGTGCGGTTACTGAATCTAGTGTTCGATCTCGGGTTGTTGCTTGATTGTGGTTGGGATCCTTCGAGATTTAAAGGACTACCGGGCTTATATGGGCTCTAGTGTGACAGTGTTGTTAGAAATGATGATCATTACACTAGTGCTCTTATAGGTTGGGCAGTTCCGTGACAACTAGAATGCTCTAGAAAACTTTATCCTTATTATTATTATTATGACTGGTCAATTTACCCTTATCACACACACACACACACACACACACACACACACACACACACACACACATATATATATATATATATCATGTGACGTACCCCTGTTTAAGAGTAGAGATCATTGATGGTTAGATCCCTTCATTCATTACATATGCTTGTTATCAATACTATAGATTATCAGCTTTGCTAGACCTTCCCAGTGGTAGAATATAAATGACAACCTGGTAATACTCTAGGTAAAATGCTACACTGGTATATTTAATCTATCCGCTTGTAGAATCATTAGTTATTTATAATTTCATTTATCATTATTTATTTCTGCCTAGCCATACATAAAATATAATATTTCATAAGTACAATAAAATATTCCTAGCTTTATAATTAGGGATGACAACCTAGTTCTATGCTTAGGAGTATAAGGTAAAAGATAAGTGGCTAGTTGCTAAAGGCAAGTTAATTACATACCATGCATTTTTGGCGCCATTGCTAAGAACTATGTTCTTGGTGATGTCGTTAAGAAATGTCAACACATGCATTTGCAGCATGCAGATCAATCCATCTGTTACCCCGAGGGAGTATTGGAAGAAGTCGTCATTCGATTGGGACAATCATATGTTCCCATTAACTTTGTGGTCATGGAGACAGGAGGAGATGAAAAAGCACTCATTATATTGGGCTGACCATTTTTATGCACAACCAAAGCCATCATCTATGCGGAGCATGCCAAGATTGTCTTTTCCATAAAAGACAAGAAAGAAAAGTTCTGATGCAAGAATCGCACGCTAAACACTCCTACACTCCCACGAAGGCAATATGAACAAGATCAACCTAAAGTACCTGAGAAGAAGAAGAACAATAGAAGGAGGAAGAACAAGAATAACCAAATCCCTGAAGGAACAGTCCAGATGATCAACCCAATCAATATAGAGGACGACCACTTACTATCCTCGCCATATCTAGTCAAGAAGAAAGACCCAGGAGTACCAACCATTAGATGCACAATCAGAAAGATGGTCTTCCCTAAGGGTCAGGGGTCAACATAATGTCAAAGGTAACATATGATCATTTATTCGATGGTATACCATTATACCCAACCTACATGTAGTTACAGATGGTGGACTTAACATCAAGATTTCCCTAAGGCATATAAAAGAACATGGCGGTAAAAATTCAAAATTATTATGTACTTGTAGATTTTGTAGTTCTTGATATGCAGGATGAAGATGACATGCTTATCATCCTAGGGAGACCATTCCTCAACACTGCCATAGCCATCATCTTCATTGGATCTGGACAAATCCACTTCTACCAATTGGAAAGGTATGTTGTAAATTCAATAGTTATACTAATCATGTGCAGCCCAAGAAGCAACGCAATAGAAGAAGACGCCATACCCGCTGTCAAGCAACCCAGCCATTAAAGGATGGGTGGGAGGACTATCCTAGCGAAGTTTCAAGGTATGAACACCGATTCAATGATCAGGACAAAATCAAAGAAAAAGAACAAGAAGCAGTAAAACCCCGCTGGAGCGAGTGGGAGAAAGAAGCTGAAAGAATGGACCAAATAGCAAAAGAAGAAGCATAAGAAACACGAGCATGAGTACAAGAATGGTGGGAGGAGAACAAACATGCACCACAACATAATGAGGAATCGTCTGAGTCTACCATAGATGATGAATCAGACAAGTAAATACTCTCTCCTATCTAGTCCAATTCGTAGATTATAAATCTCGTTCCTTTTCCACAAGGTAAAAATAGTAGTCATACAATTAGCTATCATTAGCAATTTTATCACCTTTATCTTTTTGCATATTAAAGAAAAACAAAATAAATATGTATTTATGATTGCATCATACAATATTAAGCCCCATGTAAGAGAACTTATGGTACTACCATAAGGAAATTTACTGTGGTGGCATAAAAATATTTATTTTCTCTTGACTTATAAAATACAAAATCCTAAAAGGAGATGAGATATTCAATTCCTGTTAGAATCTATTAAAGTTTAAATTAGCTCATAAGAATAATCAATTGCTCTTTTGGCTGACCACTAACCCCTTATCATAATGGAACCTCGAGTTTTGTTTGTTCTTGTTAGAGTATAACCATGCAGGATTGAAATCACCAAGAAGGAGTTAGTCTGATTAGGAGGCTACTAATAAAAAGCTTATTCTAAAGATCATTCAAATCAACCATAGCAAAATCAAGCTTGGGGGTGGGCATTGTTGATGGTCATTAAGTATTAATTCCTATATGTCAACAAGAACTAAAAAGGACTTAATTGAATCACCACCATAGACTTAGGGGGTCTAATTGACAGAATTCCACAAGTTTTGGTGAGTTTATGTTTTTATAGGGAGTTATCAGGAAAAGAACCAAAGAAGGTCCACATGTCATGTTTACATAGAGAGAAAGGACCTCCGCACAAACAAGAATACTCAGGAAGACTGTAGAAGGGACTGGACCAAGCCGGAGGCCGAGAGGGCCCACTCCTAGGGCGCCCGCCCTAGGGTTTGGGGCGCCCGCCCTACCCTTGTAACCAATCACAGTGAACTTCGCGGATCGTGCCTAACCGCCTTTGAGGATGAATCTAAAGCACTCGCTTAAGGTCGGTTTGATCCGACGGTCCACGTTCATTTGAGGGGGCTATATAAGGAAGGCCCTGCCACCCCTGAGGGGGAGGAGAAATAATTATTAGAGGAAGCCATCAAATCTAGGGTTTCATATCTCTCTCTCCACTAGAGAATTAGAATAGCTACTCCCAATTCCTTCAAGTTCCATAGGATTGATTAGATAGATTTAGAGAAGTAGAGCATCGCACTCTAGATTTCGGATCTTCATCATAAAGATTGGTATTATCTTATATCTCTCTCTATGACTTTATTCTTAGTATCATTATGTTTCTGTTTATTATGTTCTTAGTTTATTCTAGTTCTATATTTGATATAGTTATGATTGATAATAAGTTTATGTATGAGTTTGCCAAGCGCTTAGCTCTTACCTCAAGGGAGTTAGGTAGTAGATCACAAGTAAGCGTGGTGCTTAGATGCTATTTACCTGTAAATGTATCCTATTGGCCGGGTCGCGTGGTAGTTCGTGGAAGTGACAGTTCCATTGATTCTTATATAGTCCACCCCCCATTGGTAGGACAGGCAGAATTGGTATTGCGGAGTAAGTCATGCTATGTTCTGGCTTTCTTTAGCGATGTTCCTTATACATAGATAAAGAGTCTTTTATGCTATATATGATCTTATATGTGCTAGAGTAGATTATGACTTAGTAGATTAGAACATACTTAGAAGTTATTATCTTACTAGTCTGGCGTCACCTTACATTTATATGGAGTAGTCTATCTCTAATCTCTGTGTTATTTATCTTTGAGCTTACAATTCAATATCTTTATTATTATTATGGCTTACCCCCTGCCGAAGCAAGTGACTATGTGATTGAGTTTCTCATAAGTAATCATGCTCTGTAAATCCATCTCTAGTCTAAACCTTTGTTAGTTCATGCCACCAATATTTTGCTTTTCCTTTAGCAAAATTATAAATAAACGATACCTGGAATTACTTCCTGGTGAAGTGCTACAATTGGTATTTTATCTGTGTGCTTGCTGATAGAATAAATATATTTTCTAGAGAGCCTTTATATTCATAAATACCACCGCACATTTCTAGCGCCATGCTGGGGATGACAACCCAATATTCAAAGTGGTGTTAAGAAATGTCAACAAGCATTTCTGGTGCCGTTGCCGGGGAGATAAAACATCGGTACACATAGAATATAGATATAAATTAAAATTAGACTATGGAGAAAAATTGCATGAACAACTACTCAAATGAGAACTCATAACAAGGCACCTCTGTTTTGGCAGGATTACCCCTGTTGTTTTCTATGTTTATATTTCTATACAGGGTATTGCAGGATTGACTTTGATACATTCAACTCTTCATCATTAGAATCAAAACAATCAAGAAAGAAGAGCTAGTCACCAATTTCTAAAGCTATGGCACAAAAGACCCTGCGAGAATTCTCTGCTCCAAGCATTGAGAATATTTGTAATGGTCCGGTATTTGAGGCAGAAGAAGGAGAAGAAGATCTTGAATTTGAACTCAAGCCAAGCCTCATCAATATGGTGCAAGATACACAATTCGGTGGAAAGGCACATGAAGATGCTAGTACACATTTGCAGAATTTCTTAGGGATCGAAAGCACAATCAATATCGATGGAATCACCCAAAACATCATACTGCTTCGCCTCTTTGCATTCTCACTTATAGGAAGAGCGAGGAAGTGGTTCTACACCAACAAGGAAGATATAAACACTTGGGAAAACTGTTCAAAAGCCATTCTAGCAAAGTTCTTCCCTATAGGCAATACCAATGCCTTAAGAGGACGGGTTGCCAATTTTCAACAGTAGAAATCAGAAACCATTCTAGAAGCATGGGAGCGTTTTCAAGGATACCTATCAGATTGTCCTCATCATGGAATGGTAGGATGGTTACTCATGCAGACCCTTTACCATGGATTAGCTCAAAAGGCTCGTGAGTGCCTGTATGCATCTGCTAGAGGATCATTTTTGGAAATTACACTTGGAAAAGCAGAGATACTTATGGACAAAATAGCAAAAAACCAAAGCTGGTCCCAAGATAGAGTTCAACATTGTCACCAAATAGAAGAAATACCCGAGGAAGTAAATGCACTATCAACCAAGATGGATGATCTACTCCATTGGCTTGACCAGAGGGCCAGATATAAAGAAGATCGAAGGGCCATTGAAATGGCATACAAATGCCCACATCAACCTACTCCAAGTCAACCCAATAGCAAAGGTATGAATTTAGGTAATACTTCAAACCAAACTACTTTGAGGAATTTAATTGCGCAGCGAACTAAAATTAATTCGAATCTTGAAAAAAAGGTTAGAAGCAAATGAATTCTCTTTAAAAGATATACATGATAAAATGGATTCTCTAGTATTTGCTTTTAATGAACAAAATATTGTTAATAAAAAGGTAGAGCTTAAGTTAGCAGAGCTAGCCACTGTTATGCCTATTGCCACTAACATTGAGCAGGTAAAGAATATAACTACAAGAGGAGGGAATTCCACCAAAGATCCCCCTCACCCAAGAGGAACAAGAAGAGCACTGGCAATACCAGTAGTGGCAGAAGAAGAGAATCCCAATGAAGCAGAAGAACTGCTTCGAGCACCAAATGACCAAGAAATGAGAAAAGATTATCACGACACCAACTATTTACCATTTCGTAGAACAAACAAAGGACTGCAGTCGGATGAGCAGTTTGGCAAGTTTGTAGAGGTTATCCAGAAGTTATACGTCAACATACCCCTACTTGATGCCATACAGGTCCCTACGTATGCAAAATACATCAGAGATATTCTTAACAAGAAGAGACCACTGCCAACCACTGAGGTGATCAAGCGGACAGAAGAATGTAGTGCGGCCATCCTTAATAAATTACCAAAGAAGAAAGAAGATCCAGGATACCCCACTATTGATTGCTCGATCGGGAACCAACACTTCAACAATGCACTTTGTGATCTTGGAGCAAGTGTCAGTGTGATGCCTTCATCAGTCTACAAGAAGCTTGATTATGCAACACTAGAACCAACATCAATGTGTTTACAACTAGTAGATCAAACAATTTGATACCCATTGGGCATGGCTGAGAACATTCCAGTAAAGATAAGAGATTTCTTTGTGCCAGTAGATTTCATGGTACTGGACATGAGCCCTCACTCTAAAGTGTCCATCATCCTCAGAAGACCATTCCTAAGTACCGTCAATGTCCACATTGATGTTGGAAAGGGAGAAATTAAGTTCAACATAAATGGTCAAGAAGAACACTTCACATTCAATCCTAGACCATAAAAATCCACAGTGAAAGAAGTTCATAGAGGAGAATCACAAGAGACATCACCTCTGGAGATGAACACATCAGAAGAGTGAAATTAATTTGGAGGTCCAGTTTGGGGGGCCTTAAAATCTCGAACCCTCACCGGAAGGTAAATCGGTATTTATCCACACTCTTCAATCTCTTGAATATTTAATTCTTGCATTAATCATGTTTACTTCTTTAATATCCAAAAGCCCCACATAAATAATTTTTATGGAGTGTAACAACCCATATTTATTAATTATAGTGGTGGCATAAAAATATTTTTCTTAATCATTCTTAGTAAGTTTTCATTCAATTGTTTTTCCTGCATTATATTTACCAAGTTTCTAGAAGCATGACCCATATCCTTTGTTCCCACATGTCATAGACTCCACCTCACATACATCACATCACATAATTTCATCCACTCACACCCATCACAACCACCAAACATCTTCCACCGTCCAAATTCCACCCACGACCAATAATTCTGCATGAAGACACAACATGTGTGTCGGTGTCTAAATTGGCAGGGTCTAGACAGCCAGCGAGTAAATTTCTAAGCGTGTCGGAGATCGGATGGTTACGCCCGGAGAACACAAGGTTTATACTGGTTCGGGCACGAACGCCCTACGTCCAGTTTGCTTCTGAGTCGTGTTACTGAGCGTAGAAGAGCTCGTAGGGGGGAGCTACAAGCTTTGGTGAGAGAGGGAAGCGGGTTCCCAGGTCTCGTGCGTATGTGGTTCGAGGTTCGTTGTGGGAGCTCGCGTGGATGCGAGTATGAGTGTGTGTGAATGAGTTCAGAGAGAGTCGAGAGAGCGAGGTTGGAGGTCCATTCTTCCCCTTTATACGTAGGGAGAGATGTAGGAGTACAATAGAGAGAGAGAGGGAGGAAATGTGGGCCTGGTGTAGGCTTTTGATTTGGAGGACGCTCCAGGCTTCTGTTCCCCTTCCTTCTCGGGGAAAGCTTCGCTTGTTACTGCGCTCCTGGTCCTGTTCATCCTTCATGCAACTGTAGCCACGCGCCTTGTACTTGGTGGTGCTGCTGTTGCCATATGTGGGCATGGGCGGAGGTTGGCAGAACAGGGCTCGGTACCCCTGCGTTCCGTCATACAGGGACGAGTATGCCTCAATTCCTGTTCGGCTATCCGTCAGAGGGATGGTGAATGTCACTCTGTGGTACTGGAGCTTGTACCGCAAGGGTTCTACAGGGGCAGGCATGGCGATCCATGTCTTTAACCCCCATCCCCAAGGACGAGTCTGCACTATGGACCTTTTGACTACGGGCTACAATGCACCATGGATTGTGGAAGCCTCCGAGGGCAAGCGACGTCACGGATGACGTTTCCTGCCCTCAGACGAGGCGGAAGAGCCCCCGAGGGCAGACGGCATCACAGATGACGTCATCCCATCTCGGACGGGGCGGATGGTCCTCCGAGGGAGTGTTGTTGCCTTAGCCAGTTTTGGGGCAGGCTTTGCCCTGGCTCGGGCGAGGCGGAGAGGCCCCCGAGGGTCGATGGCGTCGTGGACGATGTCACCCAAGCTCGGATGGGGCGGAAGGCCCTCCGAGGAGGTGTCGCTGCCTTAGTCGGTTTGGCTAAGGCGATGTGTCCCTGGGAGTGATGATGTCATCCTGGCTCGGGCGAGTCGGAGGGGCTCCCGGGGATGATTTTGTCTTCGCGAAGTATGAAGTTGGGGTACCCTATTCTCAAGTATCCGACAGTAGCCCCCGAGCCTGCGATGTAGTGACAGACTACACCGGAGGCTTCCAAGAGTACTTATGGCGTTTGGTTATGTTTTTGGATTTCGGTGGGTGCGCGCGAGCGCAGCCGCCGGGTGTAGCCCCCGAGGCCTTAGGAGAAAAAAAAATCTCCTAAGGGCTTACTCGATCTAGCCTATAGCGTTAGTCCTTTTTCCCCTCTCAAGAGGTGAGGAGCGGAAGAGGACTTCCCTGCTCGTACGGGATCAGAATCTTGCTTGCACGCCAGCCCTGCTGGGGGTGTACTGTGGTACTTGTGCTGACACGCCCTAAAGTGATGAATCGGGACTACGTAGTGCTATCTTCTGGTCTGAGCGTCTGCCTGATCAGTCGATGTCGGGTCGTCATTGGCCTGGTCTGACTCAGCCTGTCTTGACCCAAAAGTGGTTGCACCGTGTTCTCCCGTTGGTGGGCACTATGATGCATTGCCCTCGTGTGGTCAAACTTTCGATTGGCGCACCCTGAGCCTACCGTCTGCTTGGCCATTTATGGCTCTGCCGCGCCCCTCTCAAACTGGCACTAGCACGCAGTGCAGTTTAATTGGGGGAGGCGGAGCACCGTGGCTTCACGGGTTGGCCGTCGTGCAGGTGCCCTGGCGGGCTATAAATAGGGGTATCCGGCTGTGGTCTAGAATCACAATCCCCTAGCATGAATTGCCTTACTTTCTTCCTCCAAGGCCTCGTAGGAGATACCCTTGAGCCACCCTGGCGTGCGGCCCTTTAAGAGTACACCGGACTCAGGGGAAGTTCTGCGTTAGGGGTGCAGGCATCCCGTTCCGCCTAGTGGCAAAACTCAGCGGAAGCTCTGCGAGTCGCGCATAGCTCCGTTGGTTCTAGCCACCGGTTGGGCGAAGGGTTGTCACCACCCCCTGCACGAATCGCTTTCGCGGTGCGGGAGGTGTAGGATCCATCCCTTTTGTGGGACGGGTCTTGCGCTCTGCCCCGGGGAAGTGGTGGCTTGCTAGCCCTCTGCAGAGGGCAGCCGAGGATGTGTCCACTGGAAAAGTCATAGCAGTTTGCCTGCATGATCCCAGGAGTTGGCTCATCCTCGGCAGTTGGTTGATGGCGGGCTCGGAGCTGCTTGCCGGCGGTGACATCGATCATGGAGCAGCTGGGGCGACTTAGCTGTAAAGTGCCCAGCCAACCCCATGGAGAGGGAGCAACATCGTCATGGCCCGGGGTCTCCTGAAGACGAGGCAACCGCTGTTCTCCCACAGCTGTAGCGTGCCTGGTCGGAGTTGCCAGCGGGTCGTGGCGACGTCATCCGTTGCGATCTTAAAGATCGGGCAGGTGTTCCCCGGGCCTCGCGGCTGGGTTACCTGACTTGGATATCCGGCCCGTCGGGCGGCGAAGACCTTGGTGCGGATGCTGGTGCTGTACCTCGTGGCTTTCGGCTTTCTCGGCCTGGGAGCTCCCTTTGGTCCACCTTGTGATTGCTTCTTGTGTTTGGGGTTAGCCCTCGTGGCTCCTTTTGAGAATGTGTAGCTCCTGCGGGAATTAATGCATATGTATATGTTTACATGAAATGGAAAATGTTTGTTTTTCTTGTTTACCTGGTCGGACCTCTCATGCGTGAGGCTTGCCCCGTGGTGCGGTGCTAGCCCCCGAATCTTTACTCGATGTAAAGAAAATCATCTCGGGTCTGTGTCGTCTTTTTGTTCGTTCCCCGCGCATCTCTCCGCGAGAAGGGGGAATATGAGCCGAACCATGCTATCCTCGAGGCGGACGAACCATGGCTGCTCGTTGAGTTAATAGCGGGCAAATCTGAGTGGGGTGTTCGGTTCCCGTTCGCTAGGGTTCCGGCTCGTGGCCCATGTCGTGGCTCACCCCAAATCGGTTTCATCTAGTAACCGGGTCCGTTCGATGGGTCCCGGGGCCCTATTGCCTTCCTTCGATAGGAATACCATGAATCAATCATCCGTAAAAATGGACTCAAATACAAAATCTAGGAATGACCTTAGCATCCGATTGCCAGGCTAATGACCGCTAGTGTGTCCATTCCCTATTCGCCCCTCGCTATGATGTCCTGAGTCAGCCGTTTCGACCCCGATGGGGTGGCCTCCGTATCTCTGGACCGTAACAGGCTGTCGAGGCGTCTATAGCCCCTATCCCTTTATCTTATCTGGGCCCATGGGCCATCGCCGCTAGTTGCGCCACGTGTGTGTCCCTCCGGCCTTTGCACGTATCGGCCGAGCTCAGACGAGTCGGAGGCTCTTCTGAGATGCGCTTGTGCTCGGGAGGCGTGTGCCTTGGACGGGGATGCATAGCAGAAGATTTATGTGTGCGGCGTGGTGGGTCCGGGATGGATCATGCAATGATGACGGATACGGGAGGGGAATCGAAACGAGGGAAAAAGCGAGTGATGTCAGTTACCTGCCGCAGTGCGTGCAGCTCCCGATATCCCTGCGAGTAGTGGAAGCGATGTAACCGAGCGGCCGTATCTAAAGCGACTTGAGACGTGGGGTCGTGCGCGTGGAGGGCCGCTGAGGCGTCGCTCCATCTTCTAGCCCCTTATAAATGTCCGCGCGCCGTGCCACCCCATCCTGAGTCCATATTGTTCGCCTTCTTCGTCTCCTGCTCCTATTCACGTCGCTTCCCTTTGCATCTAGGGTTTGTGCCGCCGTGTTACCGCCTTAGCCTCGCCCTCTGCCGCTCCACCATTCGTTCTTCAGGAGTGCCCCTCATGGCCGGAGAACATCCGGAGAGAAGCTGGCCCCGCTGTGAGGCCGAATACGAGTGAGTGCTCGAGCTGGTGGATGCGAGGCTACTGCACCCTGAGCTCTCCGCCAACAACGACATGGAGTGGGTCGTCCCCACCAGCGCCGATACGCCGGACCCGCCAGAGGGGTATGTGGTCTCCTTCCTTCCGTTCCACGAACGTGGGTTTGGGACGCCGTCGTCCCGCTTTTTCCGTGGAATCCTCCACCACTACGGGATTGAGCTCCACAATCTCAATCCCAACTCCGTCCTCCACCTCGCGGCCTTTGCGGCCATGTCGGAGGGGATGTTGGCGACGGAGCCAGATTTCGCCCTATGGAGGTTCTTCTTCAAGGCGATGGTGTTCCTCCTCTATTCTGGAGGGGCGAGATGGGTGGCGCCGAGTGGAGGGTGCACTTTTAGCCTCCATTCCTCCAACTCGCATCTCTACATGCCGACGTGAACGAGCTCGCCAAACCGGGGGTGGCACCCGCAGTGGTTCTACATTTGGAATCACCCCGATGCGCCGCTCTCGGTATACACGGGTCGGCGCTTCGCCGAGGAGCTCCCCAGTTGGAATGACAACCTCACCCAGTGGGAGCTCGCAGTGATAGTGCCTTATCTACACAGCTTGACGCGACTCCGTGACCAGGAGTTGTACCTTTCGGGGGTCGTTGCGCAATTCCTGCAGCGCCAGGTGCTCCCGCTCTTGGATAGGAAGCGCTGGCTGCACGAGATGGTGCCCGGGGCGTCACGTGAGGGATCCGCCATGGCTGAGGCGGACCTAAGCCTTGAGGAAGCGGTCGACGCCGCCCGGAGGCTGCTTGGAGATGCCCTGAACGAAGATGGTGTCTACCGTTGTCCGCCGATGCGCCCTGACCTCAACTTCGTCGAGCTGGTAAGTCGAGATCACGCTGTACTGTGTTTTCTCCGCGCTTCCTTTATTTGGTGGTACTGATTCGCGCGCCACCTATCCTTCTTCTGCAGGGGCCCCATTCAATGGCTCGCCATGTGGCCATGCCTCTTCCTACTCCGGGGCAAGGCGTGGCGAACATGGGCTGGGTCCCGCTGCAGCCGGCGGACGTGGACTGGAAGGACATTGGGGAGGACGACGATGATGATGACGACGAGGATAGACGTCCTTTGTCTGAGGTGTTGCCGGCCCTCTCGGTGGCCGGGGCATTGCGTCATCCTGTCGGGGCGACACCGACGATGGAGGTGTCCCTAGTGAGAACACTCAGGGCACACCTAACCCCCGGGGGATCTGGGAGTGGCGTTGCGCGCGGCGCCCTAGACGCTCCCCGTTCCGCCCCTTCCGAGGGGGGTGGGGGAAGCGGTGGTTTTGGCGCCACTGGTCACGGCGCGTCAGAGCCGAAGTGGAAACACGTCCGCGTCTTCTCCCCGCGGTAAGTCCGTGATATTTGATGTCCTTCTTAGTTTTTCGATGAAGAAAGGAGTTAGCTTGCGCTTCACCGCGCGTGATGGGCATCTCAGGGTTGGAGGCACCGCTCACGCGGGCTGGAAGAGGCTGCGCCGCGGGGCGTCGACCATCGGCGAGGGACAGAGCGGCGCTGCCCCGGTCCCTGAGCTAGTGAGTGTCGTGCTGCCCACCCCCCGGAGGTGGTAACCGTTCACGAATCCGGGGAGGAGGACGGCCTGGGTGACACCATGGCCATGGAGGTCGAGGAGGCTCCGTCGGCCACGGCGGCGGAGGACGCCGCGGTCATGCCCGCGGCGGGCGAAGCCGTTGGGGGCACCCCTAATGGTGCGGACAGGGCCGCAGATGTTGCGGTCATCGTGCCGGGGGGCAAGGTTGCGGCGATCGGGGCGAGCGAGGAGGGGCCTCTTGGCAGTCCCCTTCCTCGCAACATGCTGGCCCGGGACAGGGTCCCCCGGTCCTTCACTGAGGAAGAGGTGGTGGCCGCTCATGAGGTGAAGGCCATGCCCTCCTAGTCCAGCGAAACCTCACCGGGTGAGGCGGTTGGCATTGGGGGGAACACTGCCCCTGGGGCGCTACGTCGGCTGGGTCCCGACCGCCGTGCTTTCGGGGACAGCGACCCGATCACGTGGGTCAATCGGGAGAACCAAGGGGAGCCAATGTTCGTGCTGGATGACCGGCGCAAGCTCTGGCACTGGAACCGCGTGACCGCCTCGCTTCAGGAGCATGATCACCTCGTGGCGCGCGCAGTGGAGTTGTTCCAGAGGGCGGTTGCGGCGCTCCGTGATGACTTCACTCACCATGGCAATGTAGGGGGCTGCCCGACCATAAGTGTTGCTTGTTTGTTGTTGATGATTGTATGACTTTTCATTCGTGCAGATCCTGATGGCGACGAGGCCCGGGAAATCCGAGTTCCTCCATCGCGAGCTCGGTCGGTGGGACCCTGGGTCATGGACGTCCCCTGGGGAGGTCGACGTGGCCGAAGAGCTCGTGGCGACCCACCGTCGTGCGAAGGACTTGGAGGGGCAACTAAGGGCCGCGGAAACAAGGGCGGTGGACGCCCAGGCGTCGGCACAGCGTGGCGACGCTAACCTTGAGCGGATCGGGTGAGAGCGTGACGAGGTTCGCGTTGATGCCGAGGTTGTCCGCAAGATGCTGGCGGACGAGCGCGCTGCGCGTCAGCCTGAAGTTGAGCGTCTGACCGCCGAGCGCAATGTTGAGGTGGAGGCGCGGTGCCGGGCCGTCTCGGCGTTGGACTCCATGGAGGATGAGCGCACCACCATGCGGTTCCAGTGCAACAACAACCTTTGGGAACGTGACGACGCCGTGGCCCGCTTGGAGGATCTCTCGGCCCGGGCGCTGGAGCGCAGCGCCGAAGCCGATCGGAGGATCCTTGCGTTCTCCACCCAGGTTAGCGAGCTGACGACGGCCGCCTCACAGTTCCGTGCGATGGTCCACAGCCTAGAAATGGAGAATGGAGGTACGTTGCCCTCCTCTGTCCGTTTGTCCTAGTGTGATGTTTTTGCTTGAAGGTTGAGTCTTCCTTCTTGTCGTCCCAGAGCTGCGTGCTAGTGCGCTGGAGTCGCAACCGTTGCGCGAGGCCGTGCACGACGCATGCGACCTCTTTGGTGTGCCAGCTGACGAGGGTGGTCTGGAGGCGGCCAGGACCCGCGTCGGCCTGCTCTGGGAGCGAGGCCAAGCGCGTATCCGGGAGGCACTGCACATCGGGGTCCATCGCACGATGGCGATCGCCGCCTGCCTCTATGACGCGGTGACTCCTACGCTCGTCAGTGAGGGTTACCCCTTGGACGCCCCGGAGGATCTGCTCGACCGGATTGAAGCCGCCGCGGAGGAGCCCGTGACGACCCTAGCCGCCAAGCTTGAAGACGAAGTGTTTCCACCACCAGAAGAGTGACCCTGGGTGGTCAGTGATCAGGGCCGAGTTCCCTTGTAACAAACAATTTAGGTTATCCTTGGTACGATGCGCCCTGGTGGGCTTTTGGACAAATTTCTATTGCTCCTTAGCGAGCTTGCTCTTAAGTTTGCTTGTTTTCTAGTTTCCACGTCTTTCCCGTTTTGTCCTACTTGCTTTGCCTTTCCTGATAAGAGATTTGATCTTATCGGATGGGCAGTCGGTGGAAGTACTTGGCTCCGGGGAGTCGGAGTACTTCATGGCCCGTTGCCGCGGTCCGGTGAGACTTTCTCCCTTGGTCGGGGAAGACGAAGTTTTCGTTCGGCGGGAAAAGGCGCAGATGTTTTGTGTGCAAAAGTTTTTGGAGAGAAAAAGCAGGGGGTTCCCCCCTTCCTAGCCCCCGAGCGAGGTGCGCTCTGGCGCGCTCTAGGAGGGCACCTTGCTAAGAGATTGGTCCGAGAGTTCCCCGGCTTTTATTCCTCGAACTATTTGCTTATAGAAGATTACATGCGTATGTACAATGTGCTAGAATACTTAGTAAAGGTAGATAAATGACATAGCTATTGGTGATGTGGGCGTCTGAGCTCCTCGCGCTCTAGGGATCGACGTCCATCTTATCAGCGGCCTCGATCGCCGCCACCAGCTCCTGACTGCGCACTTCCACCATGGCGTTCTCGTAGCAGTCCACCTCGCACGGGTACGCCACCTTGAAATCAGAGGTGACTGTGACGATGTCGCACGGTCCCGGCATCTTGAGCTTGAGGTAGGTGTAGTTGGGGATGGCCATGAACTTCGCGGAGCACGGCCTTCCCAACACCGCGTGGTAGGTCCCGCGGTAGGCCACCACCTCAAAGGTAAGGAACTCGCTCCAGAAGTTGTCCGGCTCCTCGAACGTGACGGGTAGGTCGATCTGCCCCAAGGGTATCGTCTGTCTTCCGGGGACGATTCCCTAGAAGGGAGCCCCCGAGGATCGGAACCTCTCCCTTCGCAGGCCGAGGGCCTCGAAAGCGTTGAAGTACATGATGTTGAGGCTGTTGCCCCCGTCCATCAGTACCTTGGTGAAGCGCACGTTCCCTATGGTCGGGTCCACGATGAGTGGGTAACGGCCCAGGTGGGGAACGTGGCTCGGGTGATCGTCTCGCCCGAACGTGATGTCGGACTCCGACCAATCGAGGAAGGCCGGAGTTGCTAGGGCGGCGGCGAAGACCTTGCGTCGCTCCGCTTCTGCCGGCATTTGCAGCCGTAGGCCTCCGAAGATCATGAGACACTTGCTTACATGGGGGTAGGAGTCATCATGACCCCCGTCCCCGTCCTGACCATCTGGCTGCTTCGGCTCGCCCTTCTAGAGGACGGCCTTGAAGTACCTGGCCATCATCTCACACTCCTGGAGTGTGTGCTTGACCAGACCATTGTGGTATGGGCATGGCTTGGGGAGCATGTCATCGAACTTGGCCCCCTTCTTGCCGCCCTAGGGCCGGGGAGCCTTGCGGTCTGTCGCTGCGACCACGTTTTCACTGCTGCCGTGCTGCAACCTGCCCTTCCTCTTGTTCCTGTTCTAGGCACGGTTCGAGCCGCCTTTGCCGATGGTCTCCACTTCTTTGCCCTTCCCCTTGTCGGGGTGGAAGATCGCACCGACCGCCTCCTCACTTGACGCATAGCTAGTGGCAATGTCAATGAGTCGCTCGGTGGTGCGAGGCTTGCTGCGGCCCAGCTCGTGGACCAGCTGCTTGTAGGTGGTGCTCGCAAGGAACGCCCCAACCACATCCGTGTCGGCTGTGGTCGGGAGCTTAGCGCACTGCTAGGAGAAGCGATGGATGTAGTCCCGGAGGGACTCGTCGGTCTTTTGCCTGCAGCTGCGGAGGTCCTAGGGGTTGCCTGGGCAGGTGTACGTGCCTTGAAAATTCCTGACAAAGGCTTGTCGTAGGGAACTCCACCCGTCGATGGTGTTGGGAGGCAAATGCTCGAGCCACGTGCGAGTCTAGTCCGAAAGGTGGAGAGGCAAGTTGCGGATGATGAAATCATCATCGTCCGCGCCGCTGGCCTGACAAGCAAGGCGGTAGTTGTCGAGCCAGAGCCCGGGGTTCGTTTCCCCGGAGTACCGGACAATGTTGGTTGGTTGTTGGAACGGAAGCGGGAACGGTGCACGGCGGATGTAGCGAATGAACGCCAAGGGGCCCAACAGCTTCGGCGTAGGAGGTCGGTCCTCGTCGTTGTCGTATCGGCCCCGCGGCGGACATGGTAGCCTCTGCTGGCACCATCCTGCTTGGCCTACTTGCGTGCGTGAAGCGTGTCGCGCACTTCTCACTTTTCGCCTACGCGAGCATGCACCATTGGATGCCGACGTTCAACCGGTGCGGGATCCGGGTGGACCGACCCCTCGCGGTCGTTGGGTGCTAGGCCGGTTGGATGGCCGGTGCTGAGCTCGTGCCTCCGCGACGCGGAGCTCTCAGCCTGTTTTGCCGCGGCTCGCTCCAGAAGGGTCCTCAGCTCATCGTGGGCGAGCTTCCCGTCGGGAGCATCTAGGACTGGAAGGTTGCGGAGCAGCATCCTAGCTGCCGCGATGTTCTGGCTCGCCCGCGTGAACTGCGGCATACCGTGTTCGTCGTTGATGATGCGCTGGTGTACCATTCGGGCGTCCCTGCGAGCGCGAGGCTCTGCGGGGCCCCTGGCGACTTCACGTTCGAGCTTTTTGTGCTCGAACATCACCCTTTGCTGGCGCTCCGCGAGCTGCTGCTCCATGTTGCGGAGGTCGTGAAGCTGCCGCTGCCAGGGATCTGAAGGCTGTGGATCGGCCCGTGGTTGGCGTGTCGGAGCACCCGTCTCGTGTATGGGTGTGTGGACATCGTCGCCATCGTCGTCCCCGTCGTCGATGAGGGTGGGGTCGATAGCGGCTCCAGGTGGCAGCGTGTCGCACATGAAGCACTCGCGGCCACAGCCTCGCTGTGGTCACTCGAGCCGAAGTCGAGCACGCAATCGCTGGCGTGAAGAAAACCGTAGAAGGTCTCCTTATCCCCCAGACCGTCGACGTCCAGGGGGTTCCAGGGATCAACGCTCCCACGGCTAGAGTCAGCGTAGGAGGTGGCCTCGGTACTTGTGAGGAGGTCGGAGATGGATCGGGGGTGGTGAGCGCAAGCCCGATGCATGTCCCTTCGGCGGGGTCAGCTTGGAACTGTGCGGCCACCATCTCCGAATAAGATGCGGCGGCATTCCTCATGCCGAACGGTAGTGCCTCCGAAGCAGGCGCTTCGATGTGACCGGGAGAGAGCGGTTGTCCTCCCGCGAGCTGCACCGTCATGTTGGCGAACGCGCTGTAGAGGTTGTGCAGGGACTCCTGGGTCGGCTGGGGTCCCATCAGCGTGTCGAGCTAGCGCTCGAATCGTGGATAGTCAGCCCGCTGGACGGCTATCCTGTGAGCGACTTGCTCCCCGGAGGGAGGCAGGTTGAGGTGGGCCACGGATGCCGAGATGGCGTCCACGGCTACCTCGGAGGATACCGTAGGGCGATGGAGGACCAGGTTGTCCCCCTGCCCGTGGCACTGGAAGTCCAGGCTACCAAAACGAACAATGGAGCCCGGAGCAAAATTAGCATGGCGAGAAGCCATCCGATACTCGAAAATATGGGTAACACGCAAAGCCCCCTACCAGGCGCGCCAACTGTCGGTGTCTAAAATGGCGGGGTCTAGACAGCCAACGAGTAAATTTCTAAGCGTGCCGGAGATCGGATGGTTATGCCCGGAGAACACAAGGTTTATACTGGTTCGGGCACGAACGCCCTACGTCCAGTTTGCTGCTAAGTCGTGTTACCCAGCGTAGGAGAGCTCGTAGGGGGGAGCTACAAGGTTTGGTGAGAGAGGGAAGCGGGTTCCTAGGTCTCGGGCGTATGTGGTTCGAGGTTCGTTGTGGGAGCTCGCGTGGATGCGAGTATGAGTGTGTGTGAATGAGTTCAGAGAGAGTCGAGAGAGCGAGTTTGGAGGTCCATTCTTCCCCTTTATACGTAGGGAGAGATGGAGGAGTACAATAGAGAGAGAGGGAGGAAACATGGGTCTGGTGTAGGCTTTTGATTTGGAGGACGCTCTAGGCTTCTGTTCCCCTTCCTTCCCGGGGAAGGCTTCGGTTGTTAGCGCGCTCCTGGTCCTGTTCGTCCTTGATGCAAGTGTAGCAACGCGCCTTGTACTTGGTGGTGCTCCTGTCGCCATATGTGGGCATGGGCGGAGGTTGGTAGAGCAGGGCTCGGTACCCCTGCGTTCCGTCATACAGGTACGAGTACGCCTCAATTCCTGTTCGGCTGGCCGTCAGAGGGATGGTGAATGTCACTCGGTGGTACTGGAGCTTGTACTGCAAAGGTTCTACAGGGGCAGGCATGGCGATCCATGTCTTTAACCCCATCCCCAAGGACGAGTCTGCACTGTGGACCTTTTGACTATGGGCTAAAATGCACCATGGATTGGGGAAGCCTCCGAGGGCAAGCGACGTCACGGATGACGTTTCCCACCCTCGGACGAGGCGGAAGAGCCCCGAGGGTAGACAGCGTCACGGATGACGTCATCCCAGCTCGGACGGGGCGGATGGTCCTCCAAGGGAGTGCTGTTGCCTTAGCCAGTTTTGGGGCAGGATTTGCGCTGGCTTGGGCGAGGAGGAGAGGCCCCCCAAGTTCGAGGCGTCGCGAACGATGTCACCCAAACTCGAACGGGGCGGAAGGTCCTCCGAGGAGGTGTCGCTGCCTTAGCCGGTTTGGCTAAGGCGATGTGTCCTCGGGAGTGATGACATCATCCTGGCTCGGGCGAGTCAGAGGGGCTCCCGAGGTTGATTTTGTCTTCGCGAAGTATGAAGTTGGGGTACCCTATCCTCAGGTATCCGATAATGTGAGGTTGAGAAAAAAGCTCAGCCACTTTGGGGCCTAGAGTGGGGCGGCCGCCCATGCCACTCGGGCGCCCGCCCTGTCCCCTGCACCATCTATAGATAACTTCCTCCAGCCTCTTCTTCACACCACACACATTCCAGAAAACATCTCCAACTTCGAGTTTCCGAGTTCAGTAGTTCTGCTCTTTTGAGAGAAGAAAGAAGAGAGTGGGAAGGAAGAGAAGAGTAGAAAGAGTTTGCTTGAAGAGAGAAGTGAGAAGTCACTTAGAAGCTAGTGATCACGCTGTCCAAGCGTAACTAAAATCTGTTTAGGGGGCAGTGCTGCTGAAATCTCCAATAAAATATTGCCTTGAATGACTAACCCCCGAACGAGTTACATCTAGACGGCTAACCAATAACCGTCTCAAATTCTCCACGAGTTTTTGTTTTTGTCATCAAGTTTTGTAGGATGTTTAAGAAGGCCGCCAAAGCCGCCAAGGAAGCCTTGAAGAGTGTTGGCATGAGACACTCGTCCCGCCTCTCCTCTCTTCACTCCGACTTGAGCATCAATCCGCCGGCCGAACAAGCACCATCGTCATCATCAGGTAATACAAGGAAGGTCCTTGTAAAAATCTAAAAACTTAGAAAACCCAATAAATATGTTCTGTTTATTTCACTACATTTCTTAATCATGAAAACCAAATAAAAAGAGTATGTAGATAAGTGTGCTTTATTTTTGCTAAGTTTAATCTGTCTTGAATAAAAAGTTAGCATGATAGAAATAATGAACAGTTGCTCTATTTACTTTCTTACAAGAACCTAGCTTTCAATATAAAGTTCTCCCAATAAATGCTAAAACAATGATCTAAATACCTGTGGGAGCATAAGCCTAAACTAAGTCTAGGTAATTGGTTGACATGATATGAAAGTCCGAGCTACTGTTTATCTTGTTCTTACAACACTAAATTCTGGAGATTTATCTTGAAAACTTAAAAATACCACATGATGAGTTCCTGTATGATGAGAGTTTAAAATCCTACCACAGCCATATATACATGCTTACTAGATTAGGAAACCACACATTTACATACTACTTATGAGCATTGAGTATGGTCAAGCTGTGTGACCCTCAGGAACTAGTCATGCGGTCTGAATCAAGATTCACGTACACTCCACCCATACATGCTGGTTCTATCCTAGAAGTACGCATCATACATTCACTCGTTTCCATCTCCAGATCCACCAAAAATATTCTGCTCCTAATCCGGGACAGAATAGAAACAAATAAATATTCTCCTATTCCTATTTTTCCCTGTGAAATAAATGCTCCAATCAACTTTTTAGCTCTACAAGGATGAGTGCTCTAAAAAGAGAGAGCGAGACGAGGAAATAAAAAGGGGCAAGTGTCGCCAACCTTGAAAAAATAAAAAGTGAGAAATAGAGGTAAAAATGGACAAGTGTCCGACAGTAGAATTAGGGGTATAAGATACCCACCTGAAAAAATATATATCGAGCATCTCATTCCCTTCGAAAGGTTTCAAATACAAGAAAGGTATATATTCCATCAAAAGGAGCAAAAAGTAGAATTTCACCTCTGTTATCATCATCATACACCATTCATTCGCCACACATGCACATCTTGATTTGACTTATTGACTTGTTCCCTTGGATCCACGGTTTGACTATGCAATATATGTCTTGTAAGTATGTATTCGCTATCTGCGACCTATGAGCTCCAGATATTATAAGCCTTATTAGAAGTAGGGTGAGAAAGAAGGCAATACCACAATGCCTTATACCACAAATACCACATATCTGAGAGAAGGGCATACACCATCAATGCCTTGGTAAGGATCCAGAAATACCACAAAGGAGAGAGTTGAGAGAGTCATGCTAAGGAACTCTGAGTTTTATTTGAAAATTTATGAAAACTCCAGAACAGAGGTGAAGTATGGAGCATGAGACATAGTGCTTGACTTGATTATTCTATCTTTCAATTACTCAAGACTCAAGTGCAGGTACTAAGCCCCATGGTAAAAGAAGGATAATTTGCTCTAATCTGGAGGAGAATTTTATTTTGAATGCATGTGTGCTTGTTAGAAAGTAAATTTTGAAGGAACTTCTAATCCATCTGAGTTAGTTGTTTGCTCAGGGATGAGCAAAGGCTAAGCTTGGGGGAGCTTGTTGACAGTCGTTAAGTATCAATTCCTATATGTCAACAAGAACTAAAAAGGACTTAATTGAATCACCACCATAGACTTAGGGGGTCTAACTGACAGAATTCCACAAGTTTTGGTGAGTTTATGTTTTTACAGGGAGTTATCAGGAAAAGAACCAAAGAAGGTCCACATGTCATGTTTACATAGAGAGAAAGGACCTCTGCACAAACAAGAATACTCAGGAAGACTCTAGAAGGGACTGGACCAAGCCGGAGGCTAAGAGGGCCCACACCTAGGGCGGCCGCCCTACCCCTGTAACCAATCAGGGTGAACTTCGCGGATTGTGCCTAACCGCCTTTGAGGATGAATCTAAACCACTCGTTTAAGGTCGGTTTGATCCGATGGTCCACGTTCATTTGAGGGGGCTATATAAGGAAGGCCTTGCCACCCCTGAGGGGGAGGAGAAATCATTATTAGAGGAAGCCATCAAATCTAGGGTTTTATATCCCTCTCTCCACCAGAGAATTAGAATAGCTATTCCCAATTCCTTAAAGTTCTATAGGATTGATTAGATAGATTTAGAGAAGTAGAGCATCGCTCTCTGGATTTCGGATCTTCGTCATAAAGATTGGTATTATATTGTATCTCTCTCTATGACTTTATTCTTAATATCATTATGTTTCTATTTATTATGTTCTTAGTTTATTCTAGTTCTATATTTGATATAGTTATGATTGATAATGAGTTTATGTATGAGTTTGCAAAGGGCTTAGCTCTTACCTCGAGGGAGTTAGGTGGTAGATCACATATAAGCGTGGTGCTTAGATGCTATTTTTTTGAACGGAAACCATGGGGCAAAAAACCCCCTAGCAACATAAATTAACTTAGGCTAGAAGTAATAGAGAACTTACATAGGGTTTATAAACAAAAAAGGAGGCCATCCTAACAAGGAGTTAGGAAGGCAAGGCTACCTAGCCAAAAGCAAAAAGATAGATTACAAGGCATCAAGCCAACGCAAAATATAAGAGTGTAGGGAGGGCTTGATTCTACAGAGGTGTTGCATAACCTCAGTCTTTAGGGAGGCCTTCCAAACAACAATGCAAGGGGATTTACCATGGAAGATGAGGGCATTCCTTTCAAGCCAAATGCACCAAGCAGCAATCATAATAATCTCCATGAAGAAAGGCTAGCCGAAGGCAACCGAAGCCCTAAGAAGTCTTTAAAAAACATTCACCCCAGCATCCCAGGAGATACCGATAGCAAACCACCTGCAGATGGAGGAGGAACACTCAAAGAAGAGATGATCCATGGTTTCTTCCCTAGCATCTTGACAAAGAGCACAGTTGTATCCCTCCTCAAGAAATTTGTTTCTTCTTCTTAGCATATTCCTGGTGTTAAGCCTGTCATTGAGCAAGAGCCATGCAAAGAATCTTATTTTTGGGATGCATTTGGATTTCCAAATCCAGGTGATGGCCTGAGGGGGCTGGATAGAGGCAAAATGATGCTGATAGAATCTATGCGAAGAGTAGGACTGATTTCCCCATATGAAAGACCAGGAATCTCTAAGCAACCCAGACGCAGACCCCAACTCAATGAGTTCATTCTGTAGAACAAGGAATTCATTATAAGCTTGTCTAGTCATCGGGATTCTAAAGCAATCTAGGAGAGGATCAGAGCTTCTCAGTTTCCAAAGAGAAATCTTCGGGTCCCTGGCAAACTGAAAAAGGGCTGGCAGAGATTGAGAGTGAATAGCCCCATTGACAAGATCTTCCCAAAACCCAACTGTTTCACCTTTATTAGGAAGGCATACTGCAACCCCTCTATACTTAAGGTGCAGACATAGAATATCCTTCCACCAGAAGGACCCCTTCTCCCTGGCCAGATGGGGGACATCATCCTGATAGTACTTCTGCCAAATGAGGTTAACCCATTGAATATCAGCCTTTCTATAGAACTTATCCAGCTGCTTGATGAGGAGAGCATCGTTCTGTAGATTGAGATTGAACACACTAAGACCACCTTTATTCTTGGGTCTCTGAACAAGATCCCAGCAGCCAAATTGTAACCTTTCTTCTAGAAGTCATTTCCTTTCCAAGGCAATTCTTTCTATGCTTATCAATAATATCAATCATAGTGACAGGTAGCTTCAAAGAACACATAAAGTATGTGGGCAGGGAAGAAATCACAGAGTTAACTAATTGTAGCCTTCTAGCATAAGTGAGGAAATGAGAACTGGCAGATAATCTTCTTTCAATTCTGCAGATGAGAGGGGCATAGTCTTTCACCTGAGGTTTGGTGAGGCCCAAAGGCAAGCCCAAATAGGTGAAGGGGAAGGAGCCGTCTTGATAACCAAAAACATTAGCAAGGTAGTTGGCTCTGTCTAGATCAATATTGATGGGGACAAGATAGGATTTGTGGAAGTTTACTACCAAACCCGTGGAACCAGCAATCTTATGGAGGACTTCTTTGAGATAAAGCGATTGAGTTTCATTTGCTTGCATGATTAATAGCGTGTCATCAGCATACTAGACCATAGGAAAGGGCATATCATCATTCTGAGGGAAGGGAGGAAGTATATGACCCTGGGAGAATTTAGAGTTGATAACACATTGGATAAGATCTGTGGTCACAGCAAAGAACAAGGGGGACAATGGATCCCCTTGCCTGACCCCCTTTTGCACTTGAATTCTTTGCCAGCCACACCATTTGAGAGCACCGAGGAGGTAGCAGAGGATAAGATATCTTCAATCCAAAGAAGCCATCTAGGAGGGAAGCCCTTAGCTCTCAAGACATCCAAAATAGCAGCATGCTCAACCAGATCAAAAGCCTTCTCAAAGTCGATCTTAAGAATGATGGTCTCCCTTTTAGAGTGGTGGCATTGATGGAGGTACTCAAAAGCCCAACCAAGACAATCTAGGATGGTTTTGCCTTTAATGAAGCCATACTGGTTCTCATGAATCACCCGAAGTGCATGCCCCTGAAAACGGTTTGCTAAAATCTTGGTGATGATCTTCAGGGAGGAGTTTAGCAAAGAAATTGGCCTGAAATCATTAACATTCTCAGGGTTATCTTTTTTTTGGAAAAGAGTGATATAAGAAGAGTTTATGCTCTTAATGTGAGCCTTATGATGATAAAAGTCCCAGCAAAGCTTGTAGATATTTTCTCTGATGATATGCCAAACTTTTTTGAAGAAAAGACTGTTGAAACCGTCAGGGCCAGGGGCTTTGTCAGATGGAAGTTCCAGAATAATAGAGTCAATTTCCTCTTTTCTGAATGGGAGGCAAAGAGCATCCAGGCCATCACAGGGCTGGATAAGCGTCTGTAGATCAAACTGCATGGAAACAGCCACTGAGGTACCAAGTCTTCTTTTGAATTCCTGAAAGAAAAGAGCACTCTTCTCATTGTGGTCTGACACCATTCTACCACTAGGATCAAGGATCTGACTAATGACATTCTTTCTATATCTCTCAGTGGCCATAGCATGAAAGAACTTGGTGTTCTCATCCCCAAATCTCACCAGCCCTTGAGTGAATCTTTGCCTCCAATAGGCATTCTGCATAGCAAGCAGGTTTTTGATATGTGTCTTGAGAGCTCTCCTGAAAGAAGCCTCCTGGGAGAAGAGAGGCCTCAGCTCTTCCAACTTGTCAAAGAAGAGGACAGTAGCATTGCAGTTGGAGATAAGCATGGTTAAATTAGAAATCCCCTTAGCCCACTGTTTGAGAATCCTCCTAAGAAGCTTGAACTTAGCATTGATGATATGAGAGCTATGTGAGCATCTAGTGGGAGAGGACCAAGCATGGACAATCTGCTGAAGACAATTGGAATGACATAACCAATGATTCTCAAATCTGAAAATATTAGCCTTTGGAATACTAGTGCCAATTTTAATTCGACAAGGGATATGATGAGAGGTGGTTCTGGCAAGGCGCAAAACCAAAGTATTAGGGTACCGAGTTGTCCAGGAAGCAGAGGTGAAAAACCAGTCAATCTGCTCCAGCAGGGGGGAGGACTACATATTACTCCAGGTGAAGCTTCTCCCTTTGATAGGTAGCTCGATCAGCCCTAAATGGCTAATGACACTATTAAAAACCATAGTATCATTGAAGTTTCCCCCAGGTCTATTTCTATTCTCATCAGACCTATTGAAGCTGAAATCTCCCATAAACAACCAGAGATCATCATCACCAATGTTAAGATTATAAAGCCAATTCACAAAGTTATCCCTTGTAGGCTGCCTGCACGGCCCATACACAACAATCAAGGTCCAGAGCTCTAAATTGTGGGAAGAGGTCATGTCCAGCTGGATAGCAAAATGGTGCTTTTCTCTAGTGATAGCAGAGAAGTGTGAAGAAGCCCAGCAGACCAGAATACCACCCAAAGAGGCCACAGAAGGGCAAAAATCAAATTTATAAAAAAATTTTGGGGCAAACTTCTTTATAAAGCGTAAATCAAAATCTTCTCTTTTAGTTTCTTGTAGAAGGAGAAAATATTCGCATCACCCTCATCCAGCTTGTTCCTGATAGCATCCCATTTGTCAGAATCATTTATACCACGGATATTCCAACACAGAACATTCCAGTTACGACTATTACGATGATTCATTGTAACAAACTTAGGAGAAAACAGTCAGAGATAATCATGGGGGTACAACCACCATGTAAACAAGTTTTCAACATAAAACATAATCCAACTTCAAAAGACCAGCACCAAAGAACAGAATGTATGTGCATCATCATTAATTATCATCAGGGTTGAGGGCACCTAGAGCATCATCAATCTCCGAAGGAGGGATGCCACAAAACGAAGAGCCAAGATCTCTGAGAGTGGCAATCTGGATAGGCTCAACAACTTCAATTTCCATATCTTCATCAAGGCTTCTGCTGATGATGGCCGTTGTTAGATCTTCAACAGTGGAATAAGAAATAGATTTCTTGTTTCCACCTTTCTTCCTTCTGGGCTCATTGTCGAGCTGGATGTGCACCCTGCTAGCAGACTTTCTGAGCCTTGAGCTTCTTCTAACCTCATCATCCACTATAGGAGTTTTAGCTCTAGCCTTCCTTTTCCTGGCAGAGTCTAGTGGAGAGGGACTGGGGATGGCTTCAGCAACACCTTCAGAAGATAAGACATCCCCCAAGTCATTCAGGTTGCCAGAGGAATGCATAGCCTAGTCTGGGACAGAGGGATGCAAATTTTCAATGATCTATCTGGCAGCAAAACCCTGATCATAAACCACCATAGCATTGCTAACATTGGGCTCCCTGCTGTCATCAACCATTAGGACTCTATCATTATTAGGATCTTCACTAATCCTCTGAAATCTGAGTTGTCTACCACCAGAAGAGCTTGAGGCCTCAAAATTGTTTCCCCAAAGAGTATTTACCTGCAAATGTATCCTATTGGCCGGGTCGCGTGGTAGTTCGTGGAAGTGACAGTTCCATTGATTCTTATATAGTCCACCCCTATTGGTAGGACAGGCAGAATTGGTATTGCGGAGTAAGTCATGCTATGTTCTGGCTTTCTTTAGCGATGTTCGTTGTACATAGATAAAGAGTCTTTTATGCTATATATGATCTTATATGTGCTAGAGTAGATTATGACTTAGTAGATTAGAACATACTTAGAAGTTATTCTCTTACTAGTCCGACGTCACCTTACATTTATATGGAGTAGTCTATCTCTAATATCTTGTTATTTATCTTTGAGCTTACAATTCAATATCTTTATTATTATTATTATGGCTTACCCCCTGCCGAAGCAAGTGACTATGTGATTGAGTTTCTCATAAGTAATCATGCTCTACAAATCCATCTCTAGTCTAAACCTTTGTTAGTTCATGCCACCAATGTTTTGATTTTCCTTTAGCAAAATTATAAATAAACGATACCTGGAATTACTTCCTGGTGAAGTGCTACAATTGGTATTTTATCTGTGCGCTTGTGGATAGAATAAATATATTTTCTAGAGAGTCTTTACATTCATAAATACCACCGCACATTTCTAGCGCCATGCTGGGGATGACAACCCAGTATTCAAAGTGGTGTTAAGAAATGTCAACAGGCATCCCGTAGTTACCAGGTAAGTATACCTATGCGATTATCGAGTCTATCTTATAGTCATAAAAATATCAAAAACATGTGAGCACATGAAGGTTCACCATAGTATCATAAGAAAACTTCAAATTGCCAAAAATATGTGGGCACATGAAGGTCCACGTCTATCGAGTCTTATAAGTCCTAAATAAAATTGTGAAACCAAATAAATATATGTTTTAATTAGGGTTTGTGTTTAATTTGTCTAGAGTCAATAAAAGATATGAACAATAATTTTATCTTGGCGATAATGAATAGTTGCTCTGTCGTAATTCCTTACAAGTACCTAGTTTTCAACCTTAAATTCTCCTGAGTTTTGGTTAGAACTGCTTTGATATAAGAATTTACTCTAAACCTAAAACTTGTGGAGGCATGTAGTTAAACTAATTCTAGGTGGTTGGGAGATATGACATGAAAATCTAAGCTTCTATTTATCTTACTCCTAGCAATACTAAGTTATGGTGATTTATCTTTGAAAATTTAAAATCTTACATGATGAGCTCTTGTATGACAAAGATTAAATTCCTACCAAAGCCATACATTTACATGCATTGAGATTAGAAAGACTCATTCATGCTACTTGTCTTTGTATTGAGTGTTGTCCACCTTTAGACCCTGTGTAGAGTCTTGTCATGCTTTTAAAATCAAGATCACATACACACCACCCAAATATGCACTACTCTACACTAGAGTAGGCGCAACAAAATGTCATATCATCCACCAGAAAAAGGTCTTACTCTTACACTAAGAGTAACCACCACCAAAAATATTCATTCCATTTCCTTTCATTCAATAAATGCTCCAAAGTTTTTGCTATAATCTCTTAGTAGTTTTTCCTGGTGATGGAGGTATGAGCTATGCAAAAGCTATTCGAAAAAAAGAGAGAAGAGAGGAATTAAAAATGGACAAGTGTCCGGCACACCTCTTAGAAAAAAATAAAGAATAAGATAGCTCATACTCTCTAGCCATGTTGTTCAAAATTTCCAAATTCCAAAAGAGAGATTCATTTCAAGGAGCAAAATAGAATTTGGTTTTCACCATCACCACCATATACCCACCATATCCACACACATGCACATCATGGTTTGATTGTATGACTTGACTCTCTGTGGATCTATTGTTTGACTTTACAATATATATGAAGTAAGTAAGCTAACCTTGTTAAGCCATTCCTATGAACTCCACTATATTTGCTAGTGTAGGAGGACATGATATTATTAATGCCTCAGTGAGATCCACAAATACCACATATATAAGAGACTTGAGGGTGTCATACAATTAAGCTCTGAGTTTTATTTCAAAAATATTGCAAAACCAAGAATTTGGTAGAGTGAAGAGTTTGAGACATAGTGCCTGATTTTATTACTCTGTCTTTTGAATGCTCAAGACCCAAGTAACAGTTGAGAAGCCCCATGGTTAAAGGTAATACGGGTAAGTTCGAAAGTTAGAGCAGTTTTTTTTTCTAATTCAAAGAAGAATTTTTGTTTGAAACTATGTAAACTTTTGAGGTATGAAAGCATTGCAGCAACTCTTGATCCAAGTTTATTAGATAGGCTTTGCTAAGGGACTAGCAAAGGGTAAGCTTGGGGGAGCATGTTGACGGTGGTTAATGTCAACATTTAATATAATTATAAACATGATAAATGGATCAACCATATGGAAAATATAGAAGTATAGGGCTTTATCTAACAAATTCCATGAATTTTGGTATTCTGTTACTTTCCATGGACTATTCTAGAAACGCACAATAAAGGATTTAATTATCAGAATAATTATCGGTATAATCCTGTGGTGGGATATCTTCCATAATATTCAGGAAGGATCCATAAGCCACCGGAGCGAAGTGGGGCACGAGGGGCCGACAGGTGGGGCCGACTGGCCCCACCCCTGGCTGGCCAGCCCTACCCTCTGCGGAAACCTTCCCCGAGCTTCTAGAGTGTTCCTCCATCGCCTCCAAGGATTGATCTCGGCCCTACATTAAGTCGGTTTGATCCAAGGGACAACGTTGCACCCACCGGGCTATAAATAGAGGGTAGTACCCCCTAGAAGAACAGATTCAGATCATTCAGTCAAGTCATTAGGAGATCTAGTCATCTAGAGCCACAAACCCTAGTTCATCTAGAGCCTTTCTAGTTCATAGCATAGCTTAGTTAGATCAAGAGTAGAGGAAGACAAGATATGTCAGCTGATCTTGGACTCCCGATCTTATCAAGAGATTGGAGTCTGGTACAGTTCTTATTCACTTCTCTCTTATTGTATTATCTGCAATTGCACAATATTTACTAGCAACACTATTCTTCATTATTATGTTCTTGTTTATATTGTTCATTGTCTACTTCAATATATCTAGTATAGTTAGTTTTCTATTGAGTTCATGCATGTGTTCATATACAACTCATCTATTTGGCGGGTGGTAGGCAGTATGTAGGCATGGTGCTTAGATGCTTTGCTTATCTGCGGATGCCCCCATCTACACCAGGTTATGGGGGTAGATCATGGATGTGACAAGTCCATTGAGTCCTTTGTACGCCTGCCCCCTATAGTGGTTTGGTAGGGAGAGATTGTCAAGTTAAGGATATCTTCGTATATCTAAGGTTTCTGAACTCAACTCATCCTGTTCATGGCCCCATTGTGGTTGAGAACATTGGTAGTATTACTTAACGGTGATTGCTAGATGTAGTTGCACAAAATGACGTAGCTTTGACTGTAGCTAGAATACTGTTGAGGGTCCTTAAGTACCAAATTCAACTGTCAACTAGACAAGGAAAAGGATCTATATGAAACCAATAGCTAGAAATAAGGTTTATACTGACAGAATTCCACGAGTTTTGGTGAATGTCTATTTCTACAGGGGGATATCAGGAAATATGGAGGAAAGGCCCACATGTCATGTTTACATAGAGATAATTATCATCCACACGAAAAAGAATACTCTAGAAGAATCAAGAAGGCACGGGAAGAAGCGAGAGGCCGAGTAGGCCCAGGGGTAGGGCGCCCGCCCTACCCCTTGGGGCGGTTGCCCTAGGGCAAAGCCCAATGGGTCTCTGCTTTGTGGACCCTCTCTCCACCGCCTCTGAGATCACATCTACACCCTCCATTAAGGTCGGTTTGATCCGATGGTTGACGTTCATTTGAGGAGGCTATATAAGGAAGGCCCCCTGACCCTGAGGAGAATAGCCCCTCTGACCTAATTCATTATTCATCATCCATCTCAAGAGGAGAAGCCCCTGATCAAGCCCTATATCCACCACATCAACTAGATCTCTAGTTTAGCATAGCTATATAGGATTAGAACTAGAAGGAGTCAATCTTCAATTGGTTTCTGGATCTATCAAGAGGATTACTGGTAATTCTCTCCCTAGTTCTTCATTGTTCATCATTTGTTCTTCAGTATTATGAATATGACTTTGATCTACTTCATTATATTGTTTATGACTTTACTCTATTTGATTATGTTCTTAGTTATGTTGTTCTTAGTCTATTATGATTATATACTTGGCTTAATTAGATCTGAATCATATCCATGTTTAGGATCGTATAGCGTTTATCCATCAGTACTATGGGTAAATGATAGATATTGTGTAGGCGTGGTGCCTAGACCGTATTTATCTGCGATTGTACCCTATATTCCGGATCGAGAGGTAGATCGCGGAAGTGACAGTTGTAGTCCTCCCGTTTATAGGGCAGGCAGAGCAGTTCTATTACGGGAAAATGATAGCTATGTTTCTCATCTTCCTTAGTAATACTCACTACACATGAATATCTCTTATCTCGCCATGATTGCCAAGTGTAATTGCACTAATCATAGTATGCTAGACTGTATAGTTAAGAATGACTTAGGAAATATCTTTGTAGTTCGACCTAATTCCATGCTAATGACTTGCTAGAATATCTGTTGAGGTGCTTATCATTATCTTATGTGGCTAATATCTATGTTGATCAGTATTTATCTTTTGTCACTATTCATTCATTATCTATATCTTATGTGACACTTATCTTGTACTGAGTGAGATAGATGAAATCTCTCCATTACACATGCAGTGATACTCATTAATCATCATTACTCATTCCTCATTTATTCCTTAGTATTCCTTCCTAGTGGTAAAAATATAAATAACGATGCCTGGAATACTCCTAGGTAAAATGCTACTTCGGTATAATCTGTGCGCTTGCAGAAACACATTTATTATTTATTAGAAGAGCAAATGCATATTTCAATACCGCATCTCTCTGTCATGCTGGGGATGACAACCTAGCTTAAGTGACATGAAAGGTGGATAACCATTTTTGGCGCCGTTATTAGAAATAGAATTTATTCTACTTTTGGTAATGACGTTAAGAAGTATCAACAAGCATTTTTTGAGCCGTTGTCGGGGAAGGTTGATTAGCTAACAAAAGGAATAAATGAGTTATCACTTGCATCACTAATGTGATTGAGAAAACATCAATTCTCTACTCGTACAGTCTTACCCTTGATCTTTGTCTATTTTTCCTATCATCTTTATGCAGGGTAATGTATGAATAGATTTGATCTTCTAGACAATTTTTTTGAAAATCCCGAAGCATTAATCAGAAGGACAAAAGCCAAGCTCAAGAAAGTAACAGAATCATCATCATCAACATTTCAGCTTGAAGCTTCATCCAATCAAGAAGAACATCAAAACATCGCTCGGTACTTCACACCAGAGTTCGAAGCCATGGCAGACAAGTCAATCCGTGAGTTCTCAGCCCCCACCATAGACAACATCCGCACTGGACCTGCTACGAACATTGATCGATCATTTAAGCTCAAGCCTGTGCTCATCAACATGGTGCAAGCAAGACAGTTCTGTGGGAAAGTACATGAAGACGCTAGTGCTCATCTCCAACACTTCCTGGAGATTTGCAGCACATTTACTATCAAGGATATCCCCAGAGACGCCATACTACTTCGCCTTTTCCCATTCTCACTCTTGGGAAGAGCGAAGCAGTGGTTCTATGCAACCAAGGAGAAGAATACTACATGGGCACTATGTTCCACCAATTTCCTAGCAAAGTTCTTTCCCATGGGAAAGATCAATGCTCTCCGTGGGAAAATTTCAAGTTTTCAGCAACAACATGACGAGTCCGTTCGGTAAGCATGGGAATGCTTCCAAGACTACATCCTAGAATGTCCCCATCATGGAATGGAGAATTGGTTACTTATGCAGACCTTCTATCATGGGCTCAGCAACAGCACTCGTGAAACCATGGATGCTGCTGCCCGAGGAGCATTCCTATCACTTACAATACCACAAGCCACATCTCTTGTGGAGAAGATGGCATCCAACCAAGGTTGGAGTGAAGAAAGAACTCAACCTCACAAGAAAAGTGGAGGTATGCACCAGCTCAAAGAGGTAGATATGTTGTCAGCAAAGCTAGACCTACTCATGAAGAGACTCAATGAAAAAGCTAGAGTGAAGAAAGAACTCAACCTCGCAAGAAAAGTGGAGGTATGCACCAGCTCAAAGAGTATGCTGTCAGCAAAGCTAGACCTGCTCATGAAGAGACTCGATGAAAAAGCTAGAGAGAAGAAAGAAATTATGAACATCTATGACTCTCACATGACCTGTGAAGAGTGTGGAGACACTGGACACTCAGGCAATCATTGTCCAGAATTGCAAGAGGATGTGAACTAAATCAACAACAAAAACTACAACCGTCCTCAGCAAAATCAAGGTTGGAATCAACAACAACAAAGGCCTAACCACTCAGGTAACTACTTAGGTAATTATCAAGGTAACAATTTCAATAATCCTAGTTTTCCACCTTTGGAAGAGTTAGTAGCTAACCAAAGAAAGTTAATGGATAACATGTCTAAGAAATTAGCATCCAATGATAAAATACTAGAAACTATAAATAATAGGATGTTTTTTTGTGACGAAAGAAGAATTATATTATATAATAGCTGGGTACATAAACATATTACAAGCACTCTGGATTACACTAGATATATCTAGAAACTGATTTTCATCTAAAATATACCCACGCCGTGAAAAGCTCCAAATCTCAAAACCAAACATTTTTGACGCTTCGTATAGATGACCGCACAGGAAAATACTCGACACCAGCAATAGCGGCAAGCCTGAGAACAGATGCCCAACGGACAGCCAACATTCCTGTAGGTGGAATTGATGATCTTTTTATTCTTGCTGGTGTCTTCGTTCTTCTTTCTGCCACCGAAGAATGAGGAAGACTGGTCTGAAGGATATTCTCTCTAGTCTTTCATTGTGGCCAGATCTAACCACAACAAAACAAAGAAAAGACCGGAGAAAATTATTCCATGGCGGCGACGTCATCTTCGCCTTGATGCCACCGTCCGGAAACAAAGATCTCCATGTCGTCATGTCGATGAAGATGGTGACACCAAAGTTGTCGTCCTCGTCTTCAATGAAGCCGCCATGGAGAAAATGATTCCACCCTTCTCCTTCACCGTTGCCGGAGAAAAGGAGAAGGAGGAGATAAAACTCCAATAGGACAGATAATTTTTCTGTTGCCATCAAGAATCAAATTAGCTTTAATAAAATAATTGAATCTCAGCTAACCCAAATAGCTGCTGTTGTTCCTATCACTAACCCCAGTATTCCATCACAACCGGAAGGATTAGAATCTGCAAATCCTGTAGACATATTCGATGCAGGTGCTTATTGGAATAACCCCACAGAAGAGTGGTGTGGCGACTCTATGCCAACCAAGAAAGGAGATCCAGGACGACCCGTCATCCCAATTTCCATTGGCACCATGGACTTTCTTGAAGCACTTTGCGACTTTGGCGCAAGCGTCAATATCATGCCTAGGGTAATCTATGAGAAATTCTTTAATTATCCTTTATTAGAAACAACCCTATGTTTGCAGCTTGCAGATCGGACACTATGCTACCCAAGAGGAATATTAAAAGATATCTGTGTCCAGATTGGTACCTCATATGTCCCAGCAGACTTCATGGTGACAGAAACCGGTGTTAATGAGAGGTCACCCATTATCCTAGGGAGGCCACTCTTGAACACTGCCGGAGCTGTCATCTATGCTAGCACTGCCAAGATTAGTTTCTTCATCAAAGGGAAGGAGACATTTACCTTCAAGAACAAAACCATACAAGCTCCTGAACAACCTCAAGATGAACCAACAAAGAGGACCAATAGAAAGAACAAGCAGAACAAGAACAAGAACAAGAACAAGAACAAGAACAAGAAGCAAGTACGGACCGAATCAGCAAAGATGGTCATGGCACTCCACAACAATCAAGATCACCAAATCAGATCCACTCACTTGATCAAGAAGGACGACCCAGGTGTCCCAACCATTGAATGCACAATCAATAGATGGTCATTCCAGAAAGCAATCTACGACACCGGATCGAGCATCAACATCATTGCCAAGTTGACCTACGAGTTTCTGTACGGCACAATGCCTCTACATCCAACATACACCCAACTCCAGATGGCAGATCAGACATGCCGCGTCATCGAAGGCATAGCAAAAGATGTCCCCATCTAGATTGATGACCACTTCATCCCTACAGACTTCCTAGTCGTTGATATGGGAGAAGATGATTATGATCCACCTATCATCCTTGGAAGGCCGTTCCTAAGCACTACCAAAGCTATCATCTACATTGGGACAGGAGAAGTGCACCTACACTTCCCCTCTGAGAAGGTATGTCGTTACTTTAATGCTAACTACATTATTGAAGAATCTAAGCAGAATAGAACAAGAAGAAGACATTTCTACCGCAACCAGAAGAAGCAGAACACCAAGGACGGATGGGCAGACTATAAAGGAGAAGTGTCAAGATATGAAGAAAGATACCCCGAAGAAGAATCAATATACACAACTCCACTCTCTAGGCCAAACACACCACCAACTCTAAGGTTGGGAAATGAAAGATCATTCTATGACTATCACAGGCACGAGAGCAGAGAACCTTGGGAAGAAACAAAGGTACGTCCCTTCAATTATAATGAATATCCAAAAGCAAGAGTTTGTCCTAGGGAGGCCACCACACCAACACGAGTGTGGAGACAAAAAGAAATCATACGAGAAGAAGAAGCACAGCCGGAGGTGCCAGCTACGCCATCCAATGAGCCCCAAGACAACTAAGGACGGGAGGAGTCTTGTTTGGAGGACTTAAACCACCGAACGTCGTGCCAAGAGGTAACACTTGGTAGTTATCTTTTCCCTTAATTATTTACTTTTTAGTTAATCATGTTTACACCATCTTTAAAAGGAAAATAAAAATGTTTAAAGCTGTTAAGCCCCATGTAAATAGACTCATGGCATAAACCCATGAGTGTACTCGCTGTGGTGGCATAAAAATAAATAAATAAATAAGTTTTTGTCTTATAAAATAAAATATATAAAAAAGAGAGTTTACGATCCTGCTAAATAATAACATCTATTAGAGGAAGCTCGACATGATCAAGGCTAGAGATTTATGACTAACACTTAATCAGTTTCACAAGCTTTGTTTTTATTTGAGCTTTCACAGAATTCAAGGATCAACGGAGAATAGTAACCAGAGGACACCTCTGCTACACGTCAACTACATCAAAAGAAATTACGTCAAAATCAAGCTTGGAGGAGAGCACCCCCACGTTCCAACTACATCAAAAGAAATTACATCAAAATCCAACATGGGGGAGAGCACCCCCACGTACTCAGCTAAGTATTATTACTGCATATCAATTTTTATATCTATACTCTACTAAAATATAAAAAGATACATAATCATAAAAAACCAATAAATATTTTCCCGCTTATATATATATATATGTTTTTGATTAGTTAAGAGTTTGCTAATAAATAAATAAAGAGAATAAAATAAAATAGCTATGCTAAAATGAATCCCAGTAATAAACTCTTAATATGGAGATGATGAATAGTTGCTCTGCCGTAATTCCTTTCAAGTACCTAGTTTTCAAATTTGAACTCTCTCTCAAGTTTAGGCATAACTGTTATGATTTGAAATTTGCTCTAAACCTGAACTTGTGGGAAGAGAACCTGATCTAAGTCTAAGTCGTTGACGGATATGATATGGGAAGGTTTAAGTTGCTATTTATCTGTTCCTAGAGATACTAGATTTCTAGAGAATTTTATCTTTTGAAAACTTTTAAAATACCACATGATGAGTTCCTGTATGACGAGAGTTTAAATTCCTACCACAACCATATATACATGCTTACTAGATTAGGAAACCACACATATTTACATACTGCTTATGAGCATTGAGTGTGGTCAAGTTGTGTGACCCTCAGGAACTAGTCATGCGGTCTGAATCAAGATTCACGTACACTCCACCCACATACGCTGCTTCTATCTTAGAAGTACGCATCCACATACATTCACCCACATACGCTGCTTCTATTCCAAAAGTACGCATCCACATATATCCACTCATTTCCATCTCCAGATCCACCCACCAAAAGCATTCTACTCCTAATCCAGGAGAGAATAGAAACACATAAATATTCTCCTATTCCTGTTTTTCCCTGTGAAATAAATGCTCCAGCCACGTTCGCTTCATTACTATGTAAGGATGAGTGCTCTAAAAAAGAGAATAGATGAGGAAATAAAAATGGGCAAGTGCCCGCCAACCTCGAAAAAAAAATTATTATATATCGAGCATCTCATTCTCTCCGAAAGATTTGAAATACAAGAAATGTATATCCAGGGAGCAAAAGTAGAATTATACTTTCACCTCTTTTATCATCATCATCACCACTACCATCATTCCATCATCATCATACACCATTCATTCGCCACACATGCACATCTTGATTTGACTTATTGACCTGTTCCTTTGGATCCGCAGTTTGACTATGCAACATATGTCTTGTAAGTATGTATACGCTATCTCCCACATATGAGCTCCAGATATAAGCCTTAGAAGTAGGGTGAGAGAGAGAAGGCAATACCACAATGACTTATACAACAAATACCACATATCTAAGAGAAGGCATACACCATCAATGCCGGTAAGGATCCAGAAATACCACAAAGGAGCGATTGAGAGAGTCATACAAGGAATCTCTAAGTTTTTTTTTGAGAATCTCTAAAAACTCCAAAGCTATAGTTGATCAAAGAGCAAGGTACATGGTGCTTGACTGGACCTTTCTATCTTTCAACTACCCAAGACAAAAGTGAAGGTTACAAGCCCCATGATGGAAGGTAAAAGGAGTAAGTTTTTTATCTTAATAGTTGATCTAACCCGGAGACGAGTTCTTATTTGAAAGCATGTGTACCTTTAAGGCATGAAAGCATTGCAGCAACTCCTGATCCATCACTGAGTCTATCTTTGCTCAGGGATGAGCAAAAGGTAAGCTTGGGGGAGCTTGTTTACGGTCCTTAAGTACCAAATTCAACCGTCAACTAGACAAGGAAAAGGATCTATATGAAACCAATAGCTAGAAATAAGGTTTATACTGACAGAATTCCACGAGTTTTGGTGAATGTCTATTTCTGCAGGGGATATTAGGAAATATGGAGGAAAGGTTCACATGTCATGTTTAGATAGAGATAATTATCATCCGCATGAAAAAGAATATCTAGAAGAGTCAAGAAGGCGCGGGAAGAAGTGAGAGGCCGAGTGGGCCCAGGGGCAGGGCGCCCGTCCTACCCCTTGGGGCGGCCGCCCTAGGGCAAAGCCCAATGGGTCTCTGCTTTGTGGACCCTCTCTCCACCGCCTCTGAGATCACATCTAAACCCTTCATTAAGGTCGGTTTGATCCGACGGTTGACGTTCATTTGAGGAGGCTATATAAGGAAGGCCCCCTGACCCTGAGGAGAAGAGCCCCTCTGACCTAATTCATTATTCATCATCCATCTCAAGATGAGAAGCCCCTGATCAAGCCCTAGAGCCACCACATCAACTAGATCTCTAGTTTAGCATAGCTATATAGGATTAGAACTAGAAGGAGTCAATCTTCGATTGGTTTCTAGATCTGTCAAGAGGATTATTGGTAATTCTCTCCCTAGTTCTTCATTGTTCATCATTTGTTCTTTAGTATTATGAATATAACTTTGCTCTACTTCATTATATTGTTTATGACTTTAGTCTATTTGATTATGTTCTTAGTTATATTGTTCTTAGTCTATTATGATTATATACTTGGCTTAGTTAGATCTGAATCATATCCATGTTTAGGATCGTATAGCGTTTATCCATCAGTACTATGGGTAAATGATAGATATTGTGTAGGCGTGGTGCCTAGACCGTATTTATCTGCGATTGTACCCTATATTCCGGATCGAGAGGTAGATCGCGGAAGTGACAGTTGTAGTCCTCCCGTTTATAGGGCAGGCAGAGCAGTTCTATTACGGGGAAATGATAGCTATGTTTCTCATCTTCCTTAGTAATACTCACTACACATGAATATCTCTTATCTCGCCATGATTGCCATGTGTAATTGCACTAATCATAGTATGCTAGACTGTATAGTTAAGAATGACTTAGGAAATATCTTTGTAGTTCATCCTAATTCCATGCTAATGACTTGCTAGAATATTTGTTGAGGTGCTTATCATTATCTTATGTGGCTAATGTCTATGCTTATCAGTATTTATCTTTTCTCACTATTCATTCATTATCTATATCTTATGTGACACTTATCTTGTACTGAGTGAGATAGATGAAAACTCCATTACACATGCAGTGATACTCATTAATTATCATTACTCATTTATTCCTTAGTATCCCTTCCTAGTGGTAAAAATATAAATAACGATACCTGGAATACTCCTGGGTAAAATGCCACTTCAGTATAATCTGTGCGCTTGTAGAAACACATTTATTATTTATTAGAAGAGCAAATGCATATTTCAATACCGCATCTCTCTGTCATGCTGGGGATGACAACCTAGCTTAAGTGACATGAAAGGTGGATAACCATTTTTGGCGCCGTTATCAGAAATAGAATTTATTCTGCTTTTGGTAATGACGTTAAGAAGTATCAACAAATACTTAGGAGTTATTTCTTTATTACTTATATTGGACGATGTTTGTGTAGTGAGTAGAGAGATTTAAGAACTTTATCTTTATCATTATGATGACTGATCAATACCTATTGTCATATATATATATATATCATTTGACATACCCCTGTTATGAGTAGAATACTTGGCTTGGTTAATCCCTTCATTCATTTCATATGAGTGTTATCAATAATATAGATTATCAGTTTAACTAGACCTTACAGTGGTAAAAATTTAAATCGATAACCTGGAATACTCTTGGTAATCTATCCGCTTGTAGAATCATTTGTTCTTTATAATTTCATATCCATCATTATTCATTTCTGTCTAGTCACATAAAATAATAGAATATTTCATAAGTACCATTAATTATTCCTAGCTCTATAATTAGGGATGACAACCTAGTTCCATGCTTAGGAGTATAGGGTAAAAAATAGTGGCTAGTTGCTAAAGGCAAGTTAATTACATACCATCCATTTATGGCATCGTTCTAAGGGTATGGAGTAATCTCTATTTTCGGTGCGACGCTATCTAATGTCAACATTGTCCTATCAATAGGTCAAATTTTAGGATATAAAAGATATAGAAGCTTATGTGAACCGAACTTCAATTACCTGGATAGGTAGGACATAAAAAATTCCCATCCTAGGAAGAATGCGTCTTGAAGGGATTTTAAGCAATTTAGTTGTTGAAGTTAAAGGCATGTATTTTAATAAATCATGAACAAAAGATGTAGTCATGATATTAACACCCACAGATGGATTGTAAAGAGCATCAAAAGGGTCTTTATGAATTTGGCAACGAATGAAAGTAGAAGGTGAGTCTAAACGAATTATATCTGAGGAAAGTTATGACTCTTCTAACAATTCATGTCTTATCATAGAGACTAACTCTTTTGTTATCTTTTTAAGGAAAGCACTCTTAGCTAAGTCTAAAGGTTTTTTAAGTGATGATTTTGATTCCTGAGGTTTCCTTGTGCTAATTCGAGGTATTACCAAATTCGGTAAAATATTCATCCTCGAAATAAAAAACAATCTCTGAAATTGGAGTTTCCTCCTCATCAGGATTTAAGATAGCTGAAGGTAAAGATGAATTATGTTGAATTTCAAATTTAGCTATCTAGATTTCTTCTAAAGGCTCTTATGGTTTAGCTTCGAATGTAGGAGTTATCTGTGAAAGTTTTAGGAGCATTTCTCTTGCTTCTAGAGCAGGAGTGTGCATAAATTATCCATTAGAAGGTAAGTCAAGATTATGGACAGAGATGGACCAGAGTGTATAAGATTATTAAAACGTTCCTAGGCAGCAATTAGGGATTCATCATCTTCTTGCGTAAAAGATAAGATCTCTAAGCGAAGGCAGATAATTTTGGAAATAGGAAAGAAGTCTAGGCAAAAGCTAGAACAAAGAGTTCCCAATTTCCTTGCTTACTTGGTGCAGTTCGAGAATACTAGGCTTTAGCTCTCCCTCTCAAAGAGAATGGAAAAAGCTTCCATCTTTGGGTTTTGTTGGACATTCCCTTAATGTGAAGGCATGCATAGGTCTGTTCAAACTCGTTCAAGTGAGTATGAGGATTTTAATCTACCTTGCCCAAAAATGAATGTTTCTAGACCATATCTATCAAACATGGATGTAACTCATAGTCATCCAAAAGGATAGGCTTAGCTAATTGTGCGAGAGTAGAAGTCTCATCAATATGGTAACGGTAAAGATAAAGTGGTGTGGGATCTGTATTGTCTATAGAATATTCGACAAGATCCATAAGGTAAGATAGAAAGAAATAGGTGATAAAATAAAGATAAAAGTATAATACAAGATTAAGCTAGACTCAAGATAAGTCAACACCGTTCCACGGCATCGACGCCAGAAATGTTTGTTGGTATATTTTATCCAGACTCTAGTTATCTGCAAGCGCACAAATAAGATACCAATGTAGTGCTTCACCGAGATAACCCAGTTTTAATATCGTACCCAAAGGATCGGTTGGATTACTTAAGTCTGATAGCTTTCTCCCTGAGTTGCTAACAAGGCCTAAGAAGTTAAAAGGAATGATGGATCACTAAGGCTTTCTAGTTCTGTTTTATCTTAAGGTATTTATTAAAGTTCAACTGGGGGAATTATTTAGTGGGCTGCAAATAGAGTTCGACATGACTAGGTAACTATCTAACCTATGAGGTCCTAAAAAGGGAGGAGTACTATAGAAGATTCAATAGAGCTATAAGAGTCACCTCAGCAAGCTACCATCGATTGTGGAAAATAGGGCACATCTATGAGCGAATGAGTCTAAGCACCACGCTTACACTAGAAAATCAACTTTACTCCTACGTACGATAGAAATAAAGCACTTAATAAAGAGCCACATACCTAAAGAACAATGATGAAATAATGGAAACTTATGCGTAAACAGAAGTTGATCACCAGAGCAAATCTTAGACGAAAGATTGGGGTTAGCGATCCTTAATCCATAGGAACAAGGCGTAGACCCAACACCAATAGGCTGGCACGTCCTCCAACTCTCTCCCTTACCTTCTCTCTTCTTATTCTAAGATAATACTGTTGACGCAAAAAATGGGGCTTCTGGCATCAGCACTGCGTAAGGCCTGCGGAGACCGTGCAGCAGCAGAGCTTGATCTCCTAAACCTCTTAAGTGGCTTAGGACACTTCGATGATCGATTCCAGGAGTGCCAGTCAATTTGACCTGCAATTGACAAGGAGATGAAACGTCAAATTATGAAACCTGTCGATTGTTGCCAGACAGTTCCATGAGTGTACAACTCTCATATAGCTGATGAATATAGGATATTGACTGAAGAGTCAACTCCGGACAATGTGAAACATAATAATGGTATACAAACGGCTGTCACAGGATATGAAACATAAAGTACATGATCAGGCGATTATATGATGAGAATAAGGTAAAGATGCGACACATGTAGCATTATCGTCATCAAACTACCAAATCTACCAAGCATACTAGATAAAGATTAACCATCAACAAAGGTGTGTTCCCATGCAGCCATGATGACAATTAACCCGATAACCTGACTGGTTCACTAGCATTGGGGTGTTTCCATGCAGCCCTAAAAGTATACAGACCAAGCCACCTCCAGTATATTTAATAGATCTAATAGATCAAGACGACAAAGTACATGCATCGTATGATTGAAGCATAACCAGATCGGCTACGTTAGCCGATATGGGATCCATGAAGCATGAACAAGATCCATACATCCAGCCACATGTGAGGTAGTACATGGGACAGATCTAAGTGTGAACAGACATAACCTAACACACATGGCAGTGGGGTCCAGTAGATGCAACTGTACCACGTATGTTGAACTAGATCCAGCCACGCTCAAACCAATCTAATAATCGAATATATGTCTCGAACCCGCAACATGTAACAACCACAACCAATGGATTAGCCGATATGATCTTAGATCTATCGCCTCTCTAAGTATAAAAGTAGATGCATCGGAGGCAATAGATCTAAATAGAAAATAAAGCACGGGCCAATCCATCAGATGAGGTTGGACATGATATTGTAGCAATAGATTAAATAAAGAATAAAAGACAATATTGATAACTTAATGAATCTATTAGTTCGTCAATCTAATAGAGCCGATAACTAGCTTGAAGCACGATTCATGTGAGATTGAAGCAATGCAGCCCCATGAACAATAGATTCAAACCAATAACTAACTCATACCGAGTTTGCACGAGTTACACAATACAGCCATACAAATGAGACATGAACCAAGGCTAGACTTACAAGCAAACCGGAGGTCGATCTAGTCGATGCAGCCCAATCCGTCGAAGGTTCACCGAAATCTACTCTACTCCTACTCCTAGGGGTGGCCGGAGGCCGGAAACTAAGTACGAGTTGTGTATTTGATTGATTGGATGTTTGTCTCATTCCCTAAGCCTTGCTATTTATAGACCATAGCATGTACCCTAACTGGCTGTCACACAAGTCCTAATAATTAGGAAATAGAATATGAATTGGGTCTCAATCCACTCCATTGTCGAGATCATCGTGTACGTATTGTTGAAACCGACCGTAAGATCTCTCCATGATCTCTTATTTCCTTAGTCGATCTTTTGGGTCCACCTTATATATCTCCTCCGAAGGCCTGCTAGGGGTCCATAAGTGTATATCTAGCTGTACCAAAATACCGTGTTAACACATGCCCCCCAATTTTGGAATAAACTTGTTTTATTCCAAAATTCCTTCAGAACTCCCGAGAATCGCACCAACAGTCGGCTCGCCTACCCAAAATATCTCTACATTGTTGGGAACCAAAATGGCCGACTCTTCTGCTTCCGCTAACTTCATGCTGTAACGCATCCTCAAATTGACTCCTTATCCCTGCAAAGGATCTATATAATATTGTGTGCCCCCCGGGCTTCGGTATTCATACATAGCCACCTCATACTGTAGCTTTCTGGAGTCTCCAAGGACCATCAAGAAAGCCCCAATGGCCGGAGGTGATAGCTGTCATGGAACCGCCCAACCTATAAGAGCACTAGTGTAATGGTCACCGTTTCCGACAACACTGTCATACTAGAACCCATATAAGCCCGGTAGTCCTTGAAATCTCGAAGGATTTCAAACCACAATAAGTAACAACCCGAGATCGTACTCGATTCAGTAACCACACATCCACAGTGATAAGTTTTAAATGAAATAATATTACAACAGAGTTTAAAAGAGTATTATTACAACACCAGGTTCAAATCAAAGTAGCGGAAGTCTTTGTTTGACAAACACCTGTTGCAAACTATTTTAAAGCAAATATAGTGCCATGCTTAGTACAGTCCCATCAAAAGCAACAAGGAGAGACATAAGGATCCACCATTGCCCATGGCCTTCACTCATCATCACATGCAAGATAGAGGCACACCTGACAATAGCCAGAATAGACCATGCCATCTACAACAAGGGTAAAGAAACCCGAAGTACTCGATTGTACTCAGCTAGACTTACCCGACAGAGAGATAGATATATAACCATAGACACTTCAAGGATTATGCAAGTATTTATCAAGTGGATCTCATGAGGTAGCATACTTTTGCATAAAAGAGCATTCCTAAATTACTCATGTATTCTCCTGATTATAAAACATCATTTGGCAAATGGATTGAGTAGTATAGAACCAACTAGATTAGCACCTGTACTAAATCAATCACTGAGTTAACAAACAATAATAACCATATTGTGCTTGGCATGTAAACCATATAACCATCTTTGGTTACTTATTAGAGTTTAGGTTTCTATAGTGGGAGGAAGATCTTTCAAGTTTCTCACTGACGGGGAGAGACTGTGATTCGAATCAAATTCCTATACAGCTAGAGGTTTATTCCTCAATCACATCCAAGTATGCCTGCCTGCACACTTATGTGGGTCACCTTCACTATAGTTCGGGTAGCCCGCGGGTACCCCAGTACCGGCATGAGTAGCGACTCACGGTAGCCAGGTAGCTCAAGCAGTGCCTACCCTTGGTGCCAGGCCAGGACGTTCAGGTTACTTGCCCACGGTCTAGTATTCCGCTCGCGGTCTTCATGACCCAACTAGGAGGGGATCCCGGCCCGAACCTACAGAGTTAGGCTTCACGGTCGAAACGAGTTATTCGGCCAACTATGAAGAAGGCATGCGTTCAATCTCGGCAGATGTCCAACCACGATCCACATCGGACGCATCCAATGGCATACCCTAGACTTAGTTTGCGTGCACTGAGTGCACTGGACGCTCGGTGAGTCCGGTGATGGGTCACCAGATGCATCTGGTGTGTCGAAGAGCTTTCTAGATACTCTCTGGATCATCACCAGACGCGACGCTTAAACGTATGGTGCATTTGGTGCCTAGGCGAAGAAGAGCACAACACAATGTACCAGACATTAGGTGAGTCTGATGAAGGATCACAGGACGCGTCGAGTGCTAAAAACTCCTATCTAGACCTCTTTGGATTCGCATCGAAAGCTGGGATCAAGCGAGTCCAGTGTGTATGAAAAGTGCGTGAACACGATGAACAGTGGCACTGGAACTAGCCATTTCAAATGGCTAGTACATGTGGCATCTTATGAAGAACCAAACGCTGGCATTGGATGCGTCTGGTGCAACATAAGGGTGTATCCAGTGCTCCTGATTTTAGCCCATTGAAGGGGTACCAGCTATATTGTTTGAGGAGGTGCTATATATATGTGTTGACTGGCTTAGGGATGTCTCTCTTGAACATTTCATACACTTGACATCCTCTAGAGATAAATACACTCCTTCCACTGATCTCCATGCTTGATTAGTGAAGATCAAAGAGAGATTGAGTGGTCCAAGTGCATTTGCTTGAGAGTTTGCTTCTAGTGGCACTTGGGAGTCGTTTTCACTACGGATATCTTGTTATTCTTGGTGATTGCTGTCACCTAGATTGTTTGGAGGAGTGGAGGTGTGTTGGCAAGTATTGCCCATCATGGATTGGATTGTGAGAGGTTTTGAGCCTACCTCATGGGAGATCACAAAAGGATACTCTAGTAGATTGCTTGTAGCTTGTGGATCCCCATCTTGTGTTGGTTTTGCGGCACCTAGAAGCGGGTTAGGCATGTGATGCCTACTAGCGCGTGAACCTCCAAGTGGGTGCATCACTACAACAAGGACTAGTTTGTCAGCAAGCAAGTGAACCTTGGTAAAAATCTTGTGTGAACTCTCTTGTTTGCTAAGGATTCATCTTGTGTTGTGCTAGTGCATGTGATTGGCTATTCTATGGATTATCTCTATTGGATCACTTCACTTTGCATTGGTATAACCCTCTCAATCCCTATCCATTTTTACTTTTCATAATTCTAGCTAGTAGAATAATCTTTTAGCTTGTGTAGTTTTCTTTGCTATTGATATCATGTGTCTAGCTAGTCATTGTGTGACTTAGATCTTATTAGGATAGCAATGTTTGGTTAGGTGGCTTGCAAACCCATTAGTCTAGTGCATAATTCGCTTCGCTTCATTAGTGTCTAACTTGTTGTTGAGTTTAGTTTGTAGAATTTTTTATTTAGGCTATTCACCCCCTCTAGACATCAATCGAACATTTTAGTGGGTGTAACTTGTCATGCTAGTTAGCACGTGGATCATCAGTGGGGACTCATACAACAAGGATGTAGGTTGCTGGCAATTAACTAGACATCGATGATAAATCTTGTAGTGTCGATTATTTTCTCACTTAGGTATAAAGCTCTAGACTTGCATTTACATAATATATATTGCATGGTTGTGTGGTAGTTGTTTGAGTAGCTAGCTAGAGTAATGTAGCTTATTTCTAGTAGTAACTAGTTTTAGTTTCTCTCATTTTGTAGCTCTCTAGTGTAGCACGTGCTCTTAGTAGTTATTGTGTGGTGTTGTGGTTCAAAATAGAAACCAAAGGCTATTAGAATCATGTAGGGGGTTGCACTATGTGAAAATAGAACTATAGTAAAGTAGTCCCTTTGTCCCAGAATATCTATTGCTTTCGCTTCCCGAGAAAAAACTTTGATAAAATATATATTTAAAAATACTAACATTCATGGTACATGATTAGTATCATTGGAAAGATATTTGGTTCTAATTTTTTAATAAATTTATTTAGAGATACAAATGTTGCATGTATTTTCTACAAATCGAGTCAAACTTGTGGCACGAAAACCGAAAATGATAGATAATTTGGGACGAAGGGAGTAGATGCTTGCACAAATTTTTGTTGTACTATAATCACTATTGCACTAGTGTTATAAAGTTTTTAGAAATTTTTTATAGGCTATTCCTCCCCCACTAACCATCTAGATTCTTTCAACACCAGCAGACTAAAGGACGCAAGAGAAAGAGACTAGATTATAGGTAGATATGTGTTGACAGTCATTAGCGTCAATTTTTAATGCAATTATAAACATAAGAAATGGATCAATTATATATAAAATCTAGAAATATAGGGCTTTATGTAACAAATTCCACGAGTTTAGGTGTTTCAATATTTTCCATGGACTATTCGAGAAAAGAGCAATAAAGAGAATCAAATCAGAGAAGATATCGAATAAATCTCGCAGAGATACACTTGCCAATCAACTCACAGAGGATCCCGTAGACACTAGAGCAAAGCGGGGCCCAGAGCCTGCCAAGTGGGCCAGCCGGCATGGGGTGGGGCCGACCGGCACCCCCTGGGCCCACTGGCCGCCGTCTTCTGGAAGATTCCTCCACCGCCTTTGAAGAATAATCTGAGCCCTACCTTAAGTCGTTTTGATCCAACGATTGTTGCGCATCCCACCAGACTATCAATAGAGCCCTGTACCCCCAGGAGGCAATCAGAATGATTCAACTATTCCAGGTCAAGTCAGAGCCAGTGCAAGAATAGAATAGATCTAGGGTTTCAAGAGATTAGATTAGAACTCTAGTGCTTCAAGTTATTAGTTAAATAGCTAGCAAGGTTCAACTGGAGTTGGGCGATATGCTCAGGATTCCAGATTTGTTTGTCTGGAGATCGGTAATTTATCTTATATCTCATTATGACTTTATACTTCATTATTATATTGCTACTTCTTGAGTACTTAGTTTATTCTATTTGCATATTAGATATAGTTAACATTGGTGATGATTATCTTTATAAGATCGTAAAGCGCCTAATTTAATTCTCGAGTGGGTTAGGTGGTATGTACTATGTAGGCGTGGTGCCTAGATATTATATGTACCTATGGATGTCTCATGATGTGCAGTGTCGTGTGGTAGTTCGCGTAGGTGACTTTTACAGCTGCGTTGATTTCTTTGTAGTCCACCCTTGGCACATAGGTCTGGCAGAGCGCGGTCGCGACGGAGGTGACAGTTCCGTCTTAATAGCCTCCCTAGTTGATGCTCCTTATGATGTTTTTTGAGTCAGTTATGCTATAGATGATAGTATGTAGGTAGGGTGTGCTTAGTTCCTTTTTATTTGGTAATTACTTAGGATTCTTTTACTCTAGCCGAATCTTGAGTTGCCTGACTATATTAGTGTCGACGAAATATGCGTCACAGTCTACCTAGGGGGTACCCTATGGTAGTAGATTGTAGGCGCAGGTGTGGCGACGGCGATCAAGCGTAACACAGAGAGCGTAGACACAGCGATTTAGACAGGTTCGGGCCGGCAAATCACCGTAATACCCTACGTCCTGTGTTTTGGTGGCTGGATTGATCTGAGTATTAGGTTACAAGATCCGTAGATGATCTGAGAGAGATTTTGGAGGGGGTCCCTGCTTGCCTTATATAGCTGGGGAGCAGGGTCACAATTTCCATATCCTAACAGATTACGATCGGTCCCTTAAGGCAAGGGATCCGAGTCTATCTACTAGAATCTTCCTTGACGAGCAAGACTTCTTCGGAGTCCTTAGCGAGCATGACGGGCTGGTCACGTGCCGCCAGGCCTCGCAGGCTGGGCCGTCTTCTAGTCGGTAGGCCCATAAGATCCCTAGGGATATGCCGAGGTAATATCCCCAACAAGTCCCCGAGCATGTTATATTCTTCTGGAGAGCCCGCAACATTGTCCTTGGAGGTGTGTAGCTGGTTGCCATCATGCGTCGCAGTCATCGTGAAGCCCCGACCAGACTACCTGGTCGAGGTGCTACTCGGAGAAGCTTCCCGACCAGGTCGGGCTAGTCGAGAGCGTCGTAGCGTGATGGGCGAGCTGGTCGCCTCGTCGGGTGCTGCAGCTGATTGTTGGGAGGATGTGACATGCTGAAGAAGAAAAACTTTTGAAAAGTCCTTCCCTGGTGAAGTGTACCCACTTAGGCTCTGTAAAAACAATGCAAAAAGCAGCAGAGCTTTGTCGAGAAGAAAATCAATACATTCACCGCAAGGTGAAGTGTACCCACTTAGTCCCCGAGCATGGTAGCAGGTGAAGTATGCACGTGGTGCCATGCTTTATAAAAATATGCATAAAGTATGTAAATTGAAGCATGAGTTTGGTAAAATGACTGCGAATACCCGTAGTCTCCGAGCCTGATGTAAGAAACTGGAGGCTTCTTGTATCGGGATCATGCATTTGGAAATTGAAAGACTGAAATATGAGTTGAATAAGAAACGACTGCGAATACCCGTAGTACCCGAGCCTGATGGAAGGAGCTTAAGAGGTTCTTGCATCGGGGTCATTTAATTTTTATTCGTAGTCCCCGGGCGTCAGTTCCCAGGTGTTGTCCTCGTTCACGCTGTCCTTCAGTGTCGTGGCCGCAATCCCCAAGCCTTGCTCGGTATGACTTTGGACGAAGTTCCCGAGCCTGGTCGGGAATGTAACCAGGCAGCCGAGTTATGGTTGCTATCGACGGAGTCCCCGAGTGTGGCTATATCGCAAGCTCTTGGGATCTTGCTGACCATACTAGCCATGTTACTGTAGCTGCACAAAATAGATTAAAACAAAGTTGCGCGTCCAGTCCCCGGGACTGTAGTGTTGGTGATATTCAAAAATTCATTAGCCGTAATTTGGGGGAATTAAACATGAAATGAAAGCTAAATGTAAGTAAATGGGCCGTATTTATCTGTGTAGTTATCAGCCCGTTTTTGAGGCGCAGGAAGTAAGCGGCGCGGCGGTTCCGCATTTGATCGTTGCGGTTTCCCAAAAACCCTTGAAGACGAAGCACCGCGGCGCTTGGTATAAAAGGCTACTCCGATGGTTGACGGAACGGGAATGGTCGCGTTTCTTTGCCTTACTTAGTGTGGCTAGGATTCGAAGAGCCGGTGATTCGGTACCATATATTCTGGCGAACTGAGGGGATTCCCATCCACCTTGTTCAATAATCTCTACTTTTGCTGGCCGCAAAGCCTAAGCGAAGAGCAAGAGGATTTTTCGGCGCTAGGGTTTGGTCGGTGAAGATGGAGGGTGGCGGTGCGCGCCTTGCGGTGGGTTTTGCCGCCTTGCTGGCTCTGCCGGAGGACCTGATCTTCCGGATCCTTCTTCGTGTGATCGATGATGGTGACAATGTGCGTGAGTATGTGAAGATTCATCTGGTCTGTCGTCTCTTCCGCAACATTTGCAACGATGCTTCTACGATTCGTCTCTTGTCCCTTCGGCGTGTCTAGGATTATTGTTGGCCCTACTTCTCTTTTCTGGAGACTGCCTTTGAGCAGCGCTTTCTCGATGTCGACCACCGGGAGGCTTTGTTCTTTCATGGTCTGGAACGGTTGATGTTGCAGGGGCGAGATTCTGTTGGGCAGGCGCTTATTGGCAAGGCGGTGGCGGCTGGGGACGACGTTGCGATGTATTTCAGGGTCATGATTGTAACACCCTCAATGTTAATCACGGGCTAAAAAGTGATTAAGCCTAATTATATCGGATCAACCAATAATCAGAGACTATAGTTCATATATCGGGAATATATGATAAGGTATTTATTTTGCGTTCCTTATCTGTATTTCTATCTATATGAATTATTGGAAAAGTTTCGTGAACTTTGGAAATTAAAACGTCACATGAAATGACGACTTTTATAATTAACCGATTTACTTTATAAAGTGGATATAATTATACGAGCTCAACCAAGTCTCATGACCTTACCCGACATACTCTAGATGAACTCTACAATAAAAGTCATGAAAGGTTCGTGTTGCCCGGAAACAGAGAAAATACCCGGAAAATATTCCGAACCCAGATCCGAGCGCAACCGACAACGATCTTGACCGTTGTTGACCGATATTTTGAAGATCTCGTATGTCGACGCAACGTGAAGATAAATTGTAGATCGGAGCGAGACAAACAAAACTCGTTCAAATATCTTGACCTGAATCAGAGCCGAAACTAGCGGAACAGATGCGCGAAGATCGTCGGATTGGCAGTTTTCGGTCCCCGTGTCATTTTCTCCGGGAACTCATAATTCGCAAACCGTTTGGAATTTGACTGTGCCGTTTAAAGCAAAGTTGCCCGATTCGACGAGATCTTCGCAACGGGATTTTCTGACGAACTTTTCAGTCAACGGTTTGGAATCCGGAAACCCGAAATTGAACACAGTGACAATTTCGTAAATTATTGGAAAAACTAGAAGAGAGAGAGGGGACAGGATGTCGACATTTGCACTGCCCGAAATAAATAAAAAGGCCGAGCCTTTTCCCTTTCTCCCCCACTCGGCTTCTCCTCCCCGGCACTTCTCCCTCTCGGCTCTCCCTCCCGGGAGCTCCCTCCTGCTCCTCCCTTCCTCCTTCTCCCTCTTCACCCATGGCAGCGCAGCTGCTGCCCTCTCCCGTCGCAGCCGCATGGGCTCGGCGTCCCTGCCCCTCGCGCCGCTGACGCCCGAGCAGGCACGCCCCGCTCCCGCGCGGGCCTCGCAGCGGGTGCGGCGCGAGCGCCCCTTCGCGCTGCTCGCCCCCAGGCCGGGTGTGGCTCGACTGCCGCTCTGGCCGCCGGGCTCTGCCCTAGCACAGAGCCGCTGCTCGCCCTGCCGTTGCCCCGCTCCACCTGCCTCGCGCGCCTCCCGCGCTGGGCACGCACGCGCACGCGGGCATGAGCGGACCGAGGCGCTGTGCCGCAGGCCTGCCGCGGCCAGCTGCCTCTGCGGTGCGCTGCCATGCCTCCGCGTTGCCGCCGCTGCAACTGAGCGGCCGGAGGCCAGCTTCCCTTCCGGCCGGCCACAGTCTCGTCCCCGACCGATTCCCACCGTCAATCCACCGATCCCCCGTCAAATCCCCCGACGATCTCCCGTAAAAGAATGCAAAAAGGGCATGGATGTAAATAGAAATTTTTCGTCTATTTCACTTTGCATATATTGCAGGACTCAATGATTTACTGTTATGTCCTTTAATAGTTTCAGAAAACTGCAGGGTGCCTGATGCAAGTTATTTCCAAAATTTATTTCTTTGATCTGTGTAGCAACTTTGAAAAATCATATAAAATCATAGAAAAATCGCATGGATGTGATTTTGGACTTTTTGGAATCCTTATGAAATTCTCCACGTACTAGATCAATTGCATTCTAGGTTTAAGTTGGTTTGGATTGCTGTAAAAATGATTCTTGTGCTGCTGTTCTAGAAGCTTAAGTGTGTTAATTAAATATTTGTTGCTGTTAAGAAGTGCTCCAAAAATTATAAAATGATTATGGTGTGTTCCTTATATGATGAATGATGTTTGGTTAAAGTTTCATGACTGTTTGTGAAGTGGTTTGTGAGTTATAAAAATAACAAATGTCATATTCACCTATTTTGGCTGCATGCATAGTATTTAGGAAATAAATTTTATCATGTATTAAATGGTTCTTTATGTTGATATGATGAATACCAAAGTTGTAGGTAATAATATTATCTAGCTTGTGTTAAAATTTGATGGTCATGTCCCCAGTAGTTTGGGAGATATGCATTTTCTAAGTTGGTATTAGAATCTGCCCATCTCTCTGGACAGATCTGTTTATAAATGCTTGTGTTAAATGCTTTCTGTTGTGGAATGAATTGTAGAACTTTTCTTAAGCTTTCCATATTGTCTTGATTCATATTTTTAGGATGTTTAGATCTTGATTTATGACTGTTTTAAGAAGGGGTACCAAATCTGTCCCCGTTTTGGACAGAGATATCTTCTTCAATTAATTCAAGTTGCTTAACTATTAAATCATCCTTGCATATTTAAAAGGAAGTTGTAGACAACTTAATTAGTGTTCCAAATATGTAAGAATCATGTTTATTGGATTAGCATAACTCCAGTTATGATTAAAACCGTGACTGTATGTTGCTGCCCCGAACTTGCATGTGTAAGTTAATTACTTTAACTTGTTCTTGCTAGTTAAATATGTTAAGTAAACTCGTTGGATGAATATTTGCCATGATTTGACCTGATATTAATAGTATATCATGCTTGGTGTGCTTTTTATCTTCTATGATAAGTGTGGTGATAATTAGCTAACTAGTTATAAGTGACTAGATATGTGCGATAATGTGTTTTTAACGCATATGCCATGTTTGAGTGATACTTCGGTAAATAACTTTAAATGTGTATGTATGTGTTGCATGATCTTGTGCTTGTCTTGAATATCTGTAATTGTGTCTTGTGTTACCATTTCCTCGCATTCATGCACATGCATCCGCATTTCATTTAGCTACGATAAGTACATACGTGAAGGACGTGACGCTTGGAGCTAACCCGAAGGTGGTGTTGATAGACGAAGTTCAAAGAAGGATGTTTCTTCGAAGGTGCTCGCCAAGCAAGTGACCTCTAACGAACACGGACCTAGTGTTGGTCCCAGGCAAGCCCCGGAGCATTCTAACTCCCTACTTTATGATATCAATTTACTATGTTATACTATGTTGTTGCATTAAGTGTAGGAGTTGAATGAACCTATTTGATGCATATCACCCTCCTTGCTATTTGTTATCCATATATCCTTGTGAACCTGATAGTATAGCAAAGATAGATGTTTAGCACTGCTAAATTAATATGGAACATCAGTGACCGCCTGTTACGTAATGCCCTACGTGGCACACCAATGGGTTGAATGATATCATGAACTGGAAAGGCAACCGGGAAGGTTGGTAAATTGTCCGTACGTCTGATATTGGCAACATCTAGCTGAGCTGCGAGCCCTAGGCCGGTACCTTGCGTATGTGTCTGCCTTTTGGCGAGCCGATCGGTGGTGTCCCTCTTGTTATGTTGAACGCATGCCTCAATGTTGACACAAAATGTGACGCACTGTGCGTAACACACAGCAAGCCAGAAAGCGTAGCTTCAATCGGGTGCCCGGGTGTTTCAGAGTCTGGAAACGTGCCAGTCAGTTTGACCTGAAACTAATAAGGGATGAAAATTATTAGATATAAAACTAGAACATGCCGGATGAGACCAGACAGTTCCATATATATGGCCCTAAGCCACTTACGACGACATATAGCTATAGAAGCCATCTGCCAACAAGTTTTATAGATCATTCGGCTAAAGCAAACGCAAAGCATGTGAAAAAAGTTGATAGCCGAACGTGCATTGCATGAAAAAGTACGTATGGACGAATCATAATTAACTATGAGTTAAAGCACAACCAAGCTCGGCAAATCCAACCGAGTTGGGGTCCATGATGAAGGAACATATAAGAAAACACGATTAAACTAATTTAAAGCCTGCGTCTACCGCACGACACCCAACATTATAAAAGCTTAAACGTGGTTAACATGTATGAACCCGCAACACGTAACAATCTAGATCTAAACTAATTCGGCTACTATGACCATGAGATCTATTCGTATGTACAATATGATTAACTATTAAAACAAGAATAGATCTATAAGAAAAGATAAAGCCGAACCGTATCAATCTAGATTGGGCAAAAGAGTGTTACAAATATATAACAAATATAAAACATGCAACACATAGTAACTTGATGAATCTACTAGATCTTGCCAAATCTAATAGAGCCGATGGCTATCTTGCTTTTGCTAAGCATATCGAGCAAGCACCTGCCGCACGGTGTGTACTCATAAACGAAACATCAGCGAAGACTTCTTGATTGTCAAGCAAAGATCCGCCGCACGATCATTAAAAACAAACAAGACTACTTGCATCAACATCTATATCCACCGCATGATACTAGACATGATAGCAAGGTTGCCGGGACTTACGGCGGTCGACGGATCGATGATTCCTCTCGAAGAACTCGACGACACGACAAAGGACTCGAAGTTGGCACGGGGCCGGTTGTATTGTATTGGTTGTGAACAGTTTTTACAATGGCCAAGGGTTCATATTTATACCATGGACATAACATGAGTCCTAAAAGGATACGACTACAAATATTAAAGGAAAAACACGACACTTCTAACCCTAGTCCTTCCTTCGGAGTCTTCATTTCCTTAATCGTTGTGATGTCTATTGCCTGATTCGGCTCTCACTTGCCATTTTTGTCGCTCCTTCAACAGAAAACCACCCCTTCTCAGAATAGCCGACCACATGATCATTTGCCGAATCTTTGGAGATTAACCGACCACATAGACACTTGCTGAATTGCTCCGAAACTAGCCGACCGCTTGGATACTTGCCGAATGCTCTGAACACCACTGCTTGCTGGCCCACCTAACATTCTCCTAAGCGTACCAAAATCCAGTGTTAAAACATGCCCCCTCAATTTTGGGATAAAAGACATTTTATTTCGAAATTGACTGTAAGCTTCCCCTTCTTTCTAGGTCAACACTATTCAACACCACAGCCGCCGCTCAAGAAATCCAAGCTCCAACACACTCTTGAATTCACTTCAACTCTTCAATGGCGACCTAGGATGAAATTCCAGAGGTAAGTTCCATTTACCTCTACGCATTCGGTAATCCTTAGCTGATCCCTCTGTTTCTTTCCCGATTCATTCTTTTCTGATTTCCTTGAAGGTACACAAGAACGAGATTCTGATCCCTTATGCTGTAAATCCTGATTCCTATCTTCTTGGCCCGATGGGGAATCCTGACCCAACCGAGATCATTGAGAAGGAAACTTCAAGAATCCCTTTCAAGTCTAGATTTAGCCCGCCAAATCAATGGCCAAACACCTTCAAGACTTGGCCATTTCCCCCAATCGCCGGGTGGCGAAACTGGTATCGGAGGTTGCTGGAGAAGAACAACAGCCATTGGGATAATCAGGACATCAGTCATTGCTTGGAACTATCTTTGTCAGAGATGCCCAGGAATGAACCCCTTCTGATAGCAGCTTCTCATTTTTGGTCTGACGCCATCAACGCTTTTGTCTTTGGCCATGGTATGATGACTCTCACTTTAGCCGATGTTTTCATGATGACCGGTCTGAATGTATCACTTCCAGTACACCCTCTCAAGTACAAGAGAAAAAGCAATCAGAAAACTATTAAATCTGGAGGTGGATGGGTTGGATACATCCAGAACTATATGGAAGCATCTGGTGATGTCTCTGACAAAGAATACAGAGCCTTTATGAACATGTGGCTGTGCAGGTTCATTTTTTGTGGAAAATCTAATGAGGCAACCCTGAATCACATGACAATGGTCAAGGATTTAGTTGCATGCAGCACAATTTCTCTAGGTAAGTACCTCCTAGGATCTGTTTACCATATCATGCATCAGATCACTGTTCAGATGTACCACGGCAAGGACATTTCTTATGTGAGTGGCCCTTGGTGGCTTATCCATATGTGGTTGCAGCTTTACATGCATCAGATAATGTTTGTGCCCCTCCACAGTTTGCATTTCCCCTCAGTTAATTATGTTGAAGGCAGCTCAACAAAAGTCAAGAAATGCCAAACTTATGGAGAAGCAACATCCTCTATCATCATTGATATGGATATTGGTCATCTCTTCAAGCTGTTCTTCAAGGGTTTCAACCATGTGCTTTGGCTTCCTTACAGAGAAGATGACAGTCTGACTCTCCCTTGCAAATTCAGCTATGAAACTGGCTATTCTGACAAAATAGCCACAAAAATTTTCAATTCCTTTATCAAACCTTGCACTCTGCCAGCCGAATTTCATCATGGGAGGCTAATGAACTCTACTTATGAATTCTATCACCCAAACATGGCAGCCAGGTAGTTAGGATGTGGATAGTTGCCCCCAAGACCTTTCTTTTCAACAATCATAAGATATAGGGAGACAATCACAAGTACACTGGAAGCTAACAGAGTTTTTGAACTTGGACGTGACTTGCCAACATATGAACCTTCCCCATTTGAGCTAGTAGATGTTGCTCATCCTCTTTTTGCTTCTTGGTGGCAAGAATGGCACAATCACATCTTTAATGTACCAGTGCACTGTTTATGCGAAGATTTGCAACCTCAATTTGCCTCTGATAGTGAGGTAACTCCACTGCACTTGTCACCTCCTACTTTTTGATTTTATCCCTTATTTTAAATTCAATCATTGCACAGGATTTTGAACCTACTTCTCCTTCCAAAGTGCTCCAATACTACTGAGCTAGGCCTAAACCTGCTTTGGGTTTTAATGCCCCAACTTTGGCAATCTTCATGAAGACTCCCGCAGTCTTAGATACTGCACTTTCAGGGGGAGAGGGCAAAAGGAAAGAACTTGAAAATGTTAATGTGTTCAGAAGAGTGAGATCTAACATAATCAAACGGTCTCCCAAGGTATGAACCTTTTATCTAGCAATAAATCTCATTCAACAACAACTCTGACCATCTATCATTTCCACTGCAGCCACATGTTGACATTCCAAGATCAAGTAAAGTCTCAACAACAGTGGAAATTCCTCCTCAAGCTCCTATTGAGGATACAGAGACTCAAGAGTCTGGAGACACAAAAGCTTGTGAAGCCAAAAGCACAGAGGCTCGTGAAGCTGCTGAACATATTGGTAACATCATTCGACTAATTACCTCTCTTCTCATGTGATATCTATTTCGTGTTCTTATTTCTCATCATCTGCATTATTGGAAATAGATAAAATTCTAGAAGATTTAGCAGGGGAAGCCTCATCTGGTCCAATTCCAGATTCACCTCTTCTGAACATTCAGTCAAACCCTCAAACAGAGCAGGACACTACCCATTCTGAGAATCAATCAAGACAGCAGGTAACATCTTGTCTTAAGCCATTTTTAGCAAACTCACCCAGTCGGCTAACTTTTTCCTTTTAGAACATTGCTAAGCGGACTACTAGCTATTCCTTCACTGTTGAAGACTTCATCAGTGAAAAAGGTGAAGAAGCCACCTCTCAGCAGACCTGTCAGTGGAAAACCAAGCCCGGTTGGAGGATATAGCTAGTCTGTTGAACAAGGACATCAACATCTTGGTTCAGGATTCAGATCAAATAAAAGATCTTCTTGAACTCATCAATCAAGATCTTCCACCTATCCTCAAGGCCTCTCTAGAGTCTGCAGCTAAACTTGATGACTACTTTGCTGCGGTGAAGAGGACAAATAAAAACATAGCCTCTAGAACTGTTTTGCAGAACAACAGATCTCTGAAGAAGCAAGAAGCCAAAGCCTTGCATTCCCAACTCCAAACTACCAAGAATTCATTTGCAACCTTGGAGCCTAAGCTGAAAGAAATGAGGGATGAGAAAATCAAACTAGAAGCACAACTGACTGAACTGAATGCCAAAATTCAGTCTTATGAAGCCAAGATGACAGATTTGCCGAAATCCATAGAGGAAACTTCATCAAAAATATCATCTGTCCTCAAAGAAGACTAGCTGCTCAAGGCTAAGTTGTCTGACATTCAAAGTTCTGAGGATGAAGATCAGAAGGTGCTGAGGAACGTTAACCGAATCAGAGCTGATGCTTTAGATGTCATCAACCAGCTTTTGAGTTAGTAAAACATGGATTTGTAATAGTCTAATCATGATATATTCCGTTCTTCAAACAATCGGTTATTTCTATCTTTACCCCTATACACTTCTGTTTGTATGATAATGTAATCATCTTTATATTCTCCTGATCAAAATATAGCTGATTACATTTAGCCTTCTGAGCCAAAGAAATAACCGATCGTTCCCTGCCTTCTTGACTTAAGGAAATAGCCGACCGATATCTTGACTTACCCGAGTCTGGCCTAGTCTAATAATGGCCCATCCAAGTGGGAAAACCCTAACCCATCGCTTGGTATCTCCATTCGGCTTATAAATAAACCTTCCTTCGTCTACCCCTGTCTACTGTTCCAGTCAAACATTTTTTCGCCTCTGTTTCCTCCTCTTCTTCTGCTCAAAACCAATCCAGAAGGAAACCCTAGTCTGCATAGTAGCAATGGAGGGCGGCGACAACCGTGGCAAGCTCCCCGCCGAAGGGAAAGCTGAAGGGAGCCGAGCATGGCGCAATCGGCAACGCGGGTGAGAGTCGGTTCCTTGCCCCCTTGCAGTTTTGTTTTCTGTTCATTTCTCTAACCTTGGCTCTATTCTTGCGTATCAGGATCAGGTCTATCTCCTCCAGTTACAGCATCCCCTTCCCTTCGGCGATAGCAGCCGAGCCAGTGACTCCATTATCCGGCTCCTCCGGTTCCTCTGGGTCTTCAGGCTCCTATCATTCCCAACCTTGGGATTTGAATTCAGGTGACATGGACGTCCCTTATACCCACGCGGAGGCGGTTACCTTCAGGAGTGAAAGGGACGAGGCCAGAGGAGAGCTGGAGAAGATCTCCAAGCAATACGGCATCGACCAACTCGAGTGGGAGAACCAGCGGAAGCAGTTTTGCGACGCCATCTCCGGTTATTGCAAATAACTCTTCTTCATTTCCCTTTCTCCGATTCATCTATTCACCCGATTGGTATCCTTCTATTCAGCACTCTCCGCATAGGTCGAGCGCCTGAAGATCGTGGCGAACAAGATTGCTGACAAGGTGAACGCCCAGGGAGAAACTATCGAGGCCCGTCTTGATGATGCGGACGACCATATAGATCAGGCCGTCATCCAAGGCGTGCGTCACGGCGCAGCTCTGGGGCTGGCAGCGATGTCCACCCAGACCAATGAAGATCTCTCCTTCATGCCAGCCGGCTTCCGTGGTGGCGTGCCCCCGGAAGAGATCGAAGACATCGATGATCTCTTGGACAATTACGAGGACCACACTACCGCCATCGCCGACGCCACAGATGCCCAGTCTGATCTCAACAGGCTGTTTGATGAGTAGTTTGTAATTAGGGATTTCCTATAAAGAACTACCTGTCTTGTGAAATGTAATCTGTGGTTTCCATTCGTTTCTTTTGTCATGGATCTTTCTGAGAATGATGAATCTGACGACTGTTGCTTGAATCTGTATGACACCACCTTGATTGTGTTTAAAATTTTTTTGCTCTAAATGCGACACACATCGTGTCGGCTATTCTCTAAGTCCTTAGAGTATTTTTTCGGCTAAAGGCGATATTTCAACATCGGCTATTTTGCACATAGAATTCCTTAAGTCTGTTCATGCACCAACCTCAACACTGGGATGGAATTTCTTATGAAATATCCCAGTAATAGCTCTAGTAAATCCTTCTCCTAGTACAGTCTTCAAGATATACGTATTACTAGGTGCACACCTCACTATCCAAAAAGGTCCTTCCCAGTTCGGAGACCATTTGCCGAACGTTTTATCCTTTGTCCCAATCGACAGTATAGTTTTCCAAATTAAATCTCCCTATGTAAATTGCTTCTCTTTGACCTTTCTGTTGTAATACTTGGCAACACGTAATTTGTTTTTCTCAATATTCTCCAACGCTTTAAGACGAACCAAATGTAAATCCTCCAATTCATCCATCATCAGATCTTTATAATCTTATTTCTTCAAATCATTTTGCAATGTAACTCTCCTAGAACCCGACTGCAGCTCCCATGGTAACACAGCATGATGCCCATAAACCAACTCGTAGGGAGACACCCGAGTAGACCCATGACAAGCCATTCTATAAGCCCATAAAGCCTCATTAAGAACCGAATGCCACTTCTTTGGTTTTTCATCGATCTTCTTCTGAATAATTTTAATCATGATTTTATTTGATGCCTCAGCTTGGCCATTAGCTTGTGCATAATAAGGAGAAGAATTATATAATTTGATTCCCATGTCTTCGGCAAAATCACAAAACTCAGATGAAGTGAATTGAGTTCCCTGATCTGTCGTTATAGTCTGAGGAATTCCAAACCTGTGAATTATATGCTCCTTAACAAAATTGATCATGTTTTCCGATGTAACCTTCTTCAAAGGAATAGCTTCAATCCACTTTGTAAAATAATCAGTAGCTAACAGCACAAACTTATGTCCTTTGCTAGAAGGAGGATTAATCTGACCAATTAAATTCATGCCCCATCCTCTAAATGACCAAGGCTTGATAATTGGGTTCAAAGCCGATGCTGGAGCTCTCTGAATGTTGCCAAATCTCTGACAATCTTGACACCCCTTGTAATATTCAAAGCAATCTTCAAGCATGGTTGGCCAAAAGTAACCAGTCTTCCTAATTATCCACTTCATTCGGTAAGCCGATTGATGTGCACCACACACACCCTCATGTACTTCATACATCAGCTCTCTGGCCTCTCCTTTACTCAAGCACTTGAGGAGTACCCCATCTATAGATTTATAGTACAACTGATCATCAAGGAGCACAAACTTGAGGGCTTTGTATCTGAGCTTTCGGGAAACTTTCTACGATGGATTCTTTAAGTAATCGCTAACTTCGTTTCTCCAGTCATCAATTACCCGATGCTCATCCAAAGCGCTAATCTCTTGATCCTCTCGGTATCCTGAAGCAGTTTGAGCTAGTTTATTTGCTTCTTCATTATGCCCCCTAGGGATATGATGCAAGGTTGCTACCTGAAAATTCTTCAAAAGCTCTCGGCACTCTTCATAATATTCTCTTAATATATCATTCTTGCATTCATATTGGCCGAGTAATTGGTTAATTACCAACTCAGAATCTCCAAAGATCTCAACAGCAACAACCTTTATTTCAACAAGAAGCCGAAGCCCTCTAAGTAGCGCTTCATACTCGGCTTGATTGTTAGTAACATGGAATTCAATAGGGATGGCATATTTAAAAATTACCCCTCGTGGAGAAACCAAGAAAATACCAGCACCACCACCTCTGCTACAAGATGAACCATCAAAAAACAAAGTCCAAGGTGCAATACTTATCATGTTAGCAGAAGGATCACAATGATGGGTAACAAAATCGGCAATAATTTGACCCTTCACTGCCTTTGCCGATTCATACTTCAATTCAAATTCTGATGAAGCCAAAATCCACTTGCCAATCCTACCATTTAGAATTGGCATTGATAACATATGTTTTATTACATCAAATTCAGAAACTACCACGCATTCAGCATTCAAACAGGTAGTGCCGAAACTTGGTACATGAATAATATACACACAAGCAAAGTTTCTCCACAGCCGAATACCTTGTTTCGAGATCTAGTAGTTTTTGGCTAAGGTAAGCTATTACTCTTTCTTTTCCTTCAAACTCTTGCATGAGGGCTGACCCTATTGTTAGGCTATCGGCCGCCACGTACAACTTAAAAGGCTTGTCAAGCTGTGGAGGTACCAATACAGGTGGCGCCTTCATGTATTCTTTGATTTCATCAAAAGCCTTCTATTGTATGTCACCCCATACAAATTCTTGATCCTTTTTAAGCTTCAACAGTGGAGAGAAAAACAAAACTCTTTCGAACAAGTTAGATATGAATCTTCTTGCAAAATTAATCTTGCCGAGCAGTGATTGCAATTCTGTGAGATTGGCTGGAGGGATAACCTTGTCTATTTCTTCCATGCTTTTCTTACTGACTTCGATCCCTCCTTTATGGACTACAAATCCTAGAAACTCACCAGCTGAGACTCTAAAGGCGCACTTGTTCGGGTTCATCTTTAAACCATGCTTCCTAGTGCACTCCAAAGTCCTCCTTAGATAAGCTAAATGCCCTTCATGATTTCTGGACTTGACCACCACATCATCAATATAGATTTCCACAATTTTGCCGATCAACTCATGGAAAATAAAGTTCATGGCTCTCTGATAAGTTGCACCGGCATTCTTTAAACCAAAAGTCATGACAACCCACTCAAATAACCCAATATGACCAAGACATCTGAAAGTTGTCTTTGAAATATCCTCTATTGCCATAAAGATCTGGTTATAGCCAGCATTACCATCCATAAAGTTGATGACTTCATAACCAGCCGATGCATCAACAAGTAAATCGGCAACCGGCATCGGGTAACCACCCATTGGAGTGGCTTTATTGAGATCTCTAAAGTCAATGCAGACTCTCATCTTTCCATTCTTTTTATACACTGGTACTATACTTGAAATCCACTCTGCATACCTGCATGGCCGAATGAAATTTGCTTCTAATAATCTTTCAACTTCTTTTTTCACATCGGCCAATACCTCCTCTTTGAAAATTTTCCGAGGAGGTTGTTTATAAGGACGATACCAAGGCTTGATCGGCAATTGATGCTCAACAATAGAATGATCCAATCCGGGCATCTCTGTGTAATCCCAAGCAAAACAATCCTTGAACTCTTTCAAAAGGTTTATCAATTTCAATCTATACTCTAGGTCTAAATTTGCACCGATGTACATCGGCCTTGGTTTGATATCATCACCAACATTTATCTCCTCTAGCTTATCGTCCGACATAAAGCCATGTCCCAACTTTCCTTTGTTGCTATCGATCGGGTTCTCCATTAAAAATTGCTTTGAGAGCCGACTGCTTGGATCGGCTGTTGATCCTTGTTGAAGACATTCACAGGACCTTCTTCCCATACTCTTCCAGAGAAACAATCGACGCCATCATATTCCCAGTAAGTAGGCTCTGCAGCAGCAACACTTACCGAATCATCAGCATGAACAACTTCAACATCATCTCGAATCCACTGAATAAGAACCTGATGCATGGTTGAAGGTATGCAGCAGTTAGCATGGATCCAATCTCTCCCTAAGAGCAGACTACATGCCCCCTTGCCATCGATGACAAAGAAAGTAGTAATCAAAGTTTTTGATCCAATCATCAACTCAACATGCACAGCTCCTCGGGTGTCAGAAGGATTGCCAGCAAAATCCCTAAGTACCATGTCAGTTTTTAGCAGTTCCTCATTGGTCATACCGAGCTTCCTAAAGGTGGTATAAGGCATGATATTGATGGCAGCTCCTCCATCAACAAACATCTTGGTTAGAGGTTTGCCATTGACGTACCCCTTCACATAAAGTGGCTTCAAATGTCGATGTTTGGCCGGCTTATCGAAAACCGCCCGTTCGGTTAGGACAAGTTGGGCCATCTGATCATGATACTCACACTCATCAAAATTTGAGTACACTTCTTCTTGGATATTCTGGTCTTCTGGAGCTAAGAACTCTGATGGAATAAAGAAAGCCATATATGCATCAGCTGACTGGTCTTGCTTGTCAGGCTTTTCCATAGGATGCCACACTTGTTTCTTTTCGGCAACTGTCTGTGCCAACTCTTTGTTCCTCAAGCGTTGTACCCTTCTTTTCTGGCTCTTTCTCAGCCCTGGTGGACACCATTGTCCTTTTTGCCACACGTACTCACGGATCTCTTCTTCCTCAGCGCCTTCTTCATAATGGATCCACCCTTGATCGGCAAATCTCTTGCTTCGCCGATTTCCAGAGCTATCCATTTTTACACACCGATCATCCTCAGTAAAATGTGCTCTAAGCCTTTCATGGACTGGACGGCGGTTGGCCCGAGCCCTGTACTCTGAATATTGGTCACTGCATTCAGGGCAATTATCTTTAGTAGACAGCTTCAAGCCTTCATTCCAACAATGTTTAAAGAATGAGCATCCCCAATGAGACTGTTCCTGCTCTCTCATGTACTCTTGCTCCCTCTGGTACATCTCTTCCTCATACCTCTGATGTTCCTCCATGAACTCTTGTTCCTCGTAATACCTTCACTTCAGATACCGTTCTTTCTCCCGTCACCATTTGTTCAAAAGAATTTGTGTCGTGACTCTAGGCTTAGAAGGTTCCCCTCTCTCGGTTCGGCCGTTCTGGAACCGAGCCTGTTGCCGAAATTCTTCATTTGTAATTTGCCGATCAGGGTCAACAACACCAGTTTTCTTAGCTCCGTCTGAGGTTAACACTTTCACCTTGCCCTTGTCTTTGGAGCTTTCTATAGCAACCATGTTCATGGAGAAGGACACTGTGTTCTGTGCAAAAGGATTAACATCAATTTTCATCTTACCATCAAATTTCAAATGCCCTTCTTGAATAGCTTTCTAAATCCGCATTCTGAATACTCGGCAATCATTGATGGAATGAGAATTGGTATTGTGGTAACCACAAAACTTTTTATCTCTCACCCCTTCAGGGCACAGCATGGGGTGCCCTTCCGGCAACTTGATACGCCCTTCTTTGAGCAACATCTCAAACATCTTGTCTGACTTGGAGACATCAAAGTCGTACGTACCCTTCTGCTGCCTCAACCAACGTTGACTGACCTGAGTTGGTTCTTTTCCCCAGACTAATTCGACTGCGGCTATTTCATCTTCATCATCGTACTCTGCTGCTTCCTCCAGGAAAGTTTGATACATCTCATTAGCCACATCACCCTTTTGGAAACGGTTGTCTCTTCTGAACCCTTGAGCTAGATTTCTCATCATGGATAATCGCTATGACAGCTAACCAAGGTCATCAAAGTCCATGACGAAAAGCTTCTCCCTGACATTCGGTTGCATGCCCGCTATTGCCATCCCTGGTAACTGGTCATCTGGTAGGTTTAAGGAATAGCAGAGGTTTTTTGTCTCCCTAAACCTGCGGAGATACTCCTGGGGTGTTTCATTGGCTTTCTGCTTCAAGCTCATAAGGTCAACTAGTTTCTTCTCATTAGTGCCTGTAAAGAAATATGAATGAAACTTCTGCTCCAATTCTGCCCAAGTACCAATGGAATTAGCCGGCAGAGACGTGAACAACGTGAAAGTCGGCCCTGTCAGAGACAACGGGAAATACCGAATCCTCCAAGCTTCATCAGCGGATGCCTCTCCAAGCTGCATTAAGTATCGGCTGATGTGCTCTATGGTGCTAGTATCATCCTGACCAGAAAACTTGGTCAGGTCTGTGGGAGGTTTTACTCTCGGAGGGAGTGCAACTCGGTTATACCACTCTAGATAAGGGGACTTGTATACATAGGACTGACTCTTTGGTTTTAGGCCAAACTGATTTTGCATCGTATCCGCCATCCTGTTCATGATAAGGTCAATATTCGAGTTTGGAGTTTCATGTGTCTGCCCTTCAAAAGCCAAACCTGCAGAGTTCTTATACCCTGGATTCAGGAAAGAGTCAATAGCATTGTAATTGGCAAATTCCTGATATCCGTCTCCATACATATTTTTTTGCAACCTGTTCGCAGCTGGCGACACCTTGAAAGTCGATTGTGGGACGTTCCCCGTTGCACCGAACGTGAGCTGGCCATAAGTCATGGGGTGTTGTTGTTTCTGGTGAGGAGCCATCCCACCTTGGTTCATGCTAGATGTCTCGCCATCTTCAGCAATTTTTTCCTGGCATTTTGGCATATTGAACAATATCGACCCTTGCATTGGACCAATGGTTTTCTCAAAGCATTTATCGGCAGATGGACCGAAAGTACTGACCATGATTGAGCGAAAGGTGTTCGGGAAAGATGTATGATGATTCCTTAGAGTTTCACTCATAGCTTTATAAACCATCTCAGACATCTTCTGAGCATCTTCTTCTTCGGTGTAATCAGTTTGATGTGGAAGGAGAGTTCTCGGAAGTTGCTGCTTCTGAAAAACCTTGTTGCTTTTATTCTTTGAAAAGGACAGCAAGCAATTCTGCTGAAACTCATCACACGCTTGTTGGACTGTATTCCTCAGGTCTTCTGGCAACTCATCCATAGTCACGTCCAGAACCTGGCTGTTATCGAATTCAACCATCTTGAAAAAGTGTGTAGTCCCACTAGGCGTGCCAAAAAGTGTGTTGACACAAAATGTGACGCACTGTGCCTAACACACAGCAAGCTAGAAAGCGTAGCTTCAATCGTGTGCCCAGGTGTTTCGGAGTCCGGAAACGTGCCAGTCAGTTTGACCTGAAACTAACAAGGGATGGAAATTATTAGATATAAAACTAGAACATGCCGGATGAGACTAGACAGTTCCATATATACAACCCTAAAGCCACTTACGACGACATATAGCTATAGAAGCTATCTGCCAACAAGTTTTATAGATCATTCGGCTAAAGGAAACGCAAAGCATGTGAAAAACGTTGATAGCCGAACGTGTATTGCATGAAAAAGTACGTATGGATGAATCATAATTAACTATGAGTTAAAGCACAACCAAGCTTGGCAAATCACACCGAGTTGGGGTCCATGATGAAGGAACATATAAGAAAACACGACTAGACTAATCTAAAGCCTGCGTCTGCCGCATGACACCCAACATTATCAAAGCTTAAACGTGGTTAACATGTATGAACCCACAACACGTAACAATCTAGATCTAAACTAATTCGGCTACTATGACCATGAGATCTATTCGTATGTACAATATGATTAACTATTAAAACAAGAATAGATCTATAAGAAAAGATAAAGCCGAACCGTATCAATCTAGATTGGGCAAAAGGTGTTACAAATATATAACAAATATAAAACATGCAACACGTAGTAACTTGATGAATCTACTAGATCTTGCCAAATCTAATAGAGCCGATGACTATCTCACTTTTGCTAAGCATATCGAGCAAGCACCTGCCGCACGGTGTGTACTCATAAACGAAACATCAGCGAAGACTTCTTGATTGTCAAGCAAAGATCCGCCGCATGATCATTGAAAACAAACAAGACTACTTGCATCAACATCTAAATCCACCGCATGATACTAGACATGATAGCAAGGTTGCCGGGACTTACGGCGGTCGACGGATCGATGATTCCTCTCGAAGAACTCGACGACACGACAAAGGACTCGAAGTTGGCACGGAGCCGGTTGTATTGTATTGGTTGTGAACAGTTTTTACAATGGCCAAGGGTTCATATTTATACCAAGGACATGACATGAGTCCTAAAAGGATACGACTACAAATATTAAAGGAAAAACACGACACTTCTAACCCTAGTCCTTCCTTCGGAGTCTTCATTTCCTTAATCGTTGTGATGTTTGTTGCCTGATTCGGCTCTCACTTGCCGTTTTTGTCGCTCCTTCAACAGAAAACCACCCCTTCTCAGAATAGCCGACCGCATGATCATTTGTCGAATCTTTGGAGATTAACCGACCACGCAGACACTTGCCGAATTGCTCCGAAACTAGCCGACCGCATGGATACTTGCCGAATGCTCCGAACACCACTGCTTGCTGGCCCACCTGTCATTCTCCTAAGTGTACCAAAATCCAGTGTTAACAATCAACCCTTAGCTGGCAAGATAACTCGTTCGAGCCGCGAAACCTACCTACTGGCCGAACCAAGGACGAACATAACCGCAATTCTATGCGGGGTGACGAGGACGCAGAGTGTAAGGCCGAGTGCCTGGCTAGCTGATCCCTAGTCAGGAGGAACCAGGTGTCAGGCGGTCCTCGGTTTTGTTCAGGGGTTATGGGAAGCGTTCAGTGTTTGAAAGGTAGACTAGGCGACTACCGCGTCCCTTGGTACGGGGACTGCGAGGTTTGGGTGAGGAATAAACCCTCCAGCTGAATATGAATTCGATTTGAATCGCGGTCTCTCCCTGTTAGTGAGAACTTGACAATTGCTACACTAACATGGGAACAAATAATCTACTTGAACGGTTATGATGAAAATGATATGATGGACCAGAAGGGTGAACTGGTTATCCTTGCTTGTTAATCAAGTGTATTGCTTAGTACAGGTGCTAATCTAGTTGTCAGGTAATAATTACTAAAATATGGCAAGAAACCAATGAAGTACTCATAAGTCATATTAATGCTTTTATGCAAAATGAGTCAAGCTCGTCCACTATAAAGCCTTGCATAATCCTTGGTGTCATTTATTTTTGGTTTATGACGGGTATGTCTAGCTGACTACATTCGAGTCCTTAGGGTTTATCCCACCTTGTTGCAGGTAAAGGTCTCCTGCTGCTGAAGGTGTGGCTAACCACCGGTGGGCACGGTGATTCTATATTATCTCTTCTATCTATGCTGTTGTTGGAGGATGACAATAGAGCTAGCAATTGTATTTCAACTTATATTATTACAATCATTTCAAAGCTATGTTGTTTTATTAAAAAGGTTTTTGAAACCAGACTTGTACTATTTATTTGTAAACTCAAATGTGATTTTATTCCGCTGCAAACTCTAAGCTTAATGATTTTGTATTTACTTAATCTAGCGATCTGGGTGTGACGTTGATTAACCGAGGTCTTTCGGGACACTCGGCGGACTACCGGGATTATGAAAACCTAAGGACGAAAGTTGTCGCGTTGGTGATGATTTTTGGACTTAAGTTTTTGTAATTTGGGCAGTTCTGTTACAGCTGGCATCAGAGCATGGATTAAGTATAATATTGTCATTAACTCGGCTTTAAAAACAAAGCTTTGTTTTTAAAATGCTATTTTGACTAAAAAAACTTTAGCTATAGGGAAGTTTGTCAAAACTAATTTCCAAAACTATGCTAGCGACATCCTCCAGTAAGCCCAACTTAGCCCCCTAGGTGGCTTATTTAAGTACTAACTTGGGGGATTGCATCATATTTCTATTTACCTATCCATACAGGTTGGAATAGTATGGGGGCCATTCACTTGAATGGTGTTGTATGGATCAAATTTTGCCGTTACGCCTAAGGTAAGGTGAGTTGTGAGAGTATGATCGGATACACTGCCGATCTAGAGGAATGCTTATATGATGCTGGATAATAATCTTGTTTTACACACGATTATGAGAAGGCATCCTTGTGTGGGTGTTGCCGTCTGTTGAGACGATGCCGTCATTAGGACGAGGAAAGGGTGCATATACTGCTTACGTGTATACAGGGTGTACACCTAAGTGAGTATCTAGGTTTAATTTCAGCAATGCATGATATTCATACTGTTGGGATGGGCTGAAATGAAATCTTCTATAGGTACACTAACCTCGAATACGTATGAACTAGTTAACGACAAGCTATATATCGAGAGTGCGTGTTATGCCACCGACATAGAACGTGATTGTCGCCTTAGGTGGACAATCTTGTGAGGACGAATAGGACGAGCATGCATAATCATGATTGTTGCATCTTATATGACTATGCTCCTCTCATCCTTGCTTCTAATGTTAAGTAATGTGTGATCTAGATGATGTGCTAGTTTCTTGATAGAAATTAGAAGGATGTGCCTTTGACCATGTTGCTCGCATAGCCTTGTTAAGATGTGCTATGTAAATATCTCCTTGCTTGTATGAATAAATAATGCTTGATCTGTAAAATGCTTAACATGAGCTAGGGATGTCCAACTTGGTTTGAACCATTTTGGTTAGCTTTTCTTCAAACACTCTATTTAATGCAACTATAAAACTTGCTATCAATTATCGTGTTGTATGTTGCATGGTTAGAGTGATGATTGCCTTACTAAGTTAAATAATAAAAGTTGTTGTGTGAAAATGTTTTGCATGCAATGACTTTTAACCTTGGTTGGTGCTTTCGAAGCATTAAATTAAACTTGAAGCTAGAATGTACCATAATACATGCTTTAGTGTCTATTAAGCTTTGCCACGTAATGTAACAACCAATCCTTTAAACCTGCTATGTAAGTGTCTTATTAGACATTTATGCTTTAACCTATGTTAACATTTAATCTCATCCCATGATAAATATGAGAATTATAGGTGTCACATAGTTATAAAAATAAATTACCATAACTTTCTAGTAACATGCTTGCTAAGGTTTAGTAAAATTGGTGCACATGTTTAAAATCTTGAGTGTTGTAGTAAACTCTTAATGAAACACTGAAGTTTGCTATGTACTAGTAATAACAGTTATCAATTCTATCTTGCTAGATGTATAAATTGATAAATGTATGAAAACACTTAAAGTAAGGCTAATCAATAACTTTGCTAGTATGATTAGGGTGTATCTTAACTATTGTCATTTTAGTAGGAATGTTAAGTTCTATTTAATGGAAGTTCATTCATCCTTTCATGTTACCAACATAGTAACCAAAGTAAGTTTAAAATGTGCCTAGAGTTGCCTGGTATGGTAGCATGTCGATGTAACCATACTGCTATGTAATGCATGACTGAAAACAAGTTTGTTAGATGTAAATTAAAACTTGTCTTCTCCACCTGAGAAGAGACCTACACCTACTTGGTAAAAGAAATTAAAGGATAGAACTTAGAAGATCTAATCACCATGCTTGCATAATTATGTGTGTTCGTTGGTATAGCCAAATGCTTGTATGTGTGAAGTTTTGTGCTTGCTAGTGAATGCTTAAGCTAAATTGATTGATGCTTCCAATGCTTGCTTGAGATCATGATGCATGTATGGTTGTGTTGTTACCTAGATGGTACAATAGTTGTCACCTCCCGTGTCCTTGGTGAGCATACGAGCATCGAATAGCCTTATCTTGGATCAGCTCTCAAGTGGTGTTAATCTCATGGATCGTTGTCTCCAATCAGGTTCTCTCTCATAGAAGTCAAAATTGGAAGACGTGCTTGTTAGCCTTTGATTGTTGTGTGGCTATGCTTTGGTTTGTCTCCAAAACTAAGGCTTAGTTCACTTGAGTGCTTGCTTGTGTAAATGTTGTGCCCCTGTGTGTGAAGACGTAATCTTTGTCGGCTCTCTCTACTCCAGATCATCCTTAGTACAACATTGATCCTTATCTACCTGGTGTTGGAATATCTTTCCTAGCAGATCATATCATTGCTTTATCGACTGAGTCCTTGATCCTTGTATCGACTTCATCCCTAGAATCTCGCTAGTTGATCTCCAACTTTCCCAATATTTGGACGTTGATCTATCTTGATCTTCTGTTGCTGCCCAACAAGATCAACTCTCAAGACGCTCTATTGCCTCGCATTTTCCTTGGTAAATGCAAAGTGTACGCAGAATTCAAAGTAAGAATCTGACGACCTTTTTGTCTGCACTTGACCATCCTTGTTGCTCATGTGCCTTGTCTTTACCTTGGAACAACCTTTGTTGACTCCTAACCTTGTGACTACCTTCGCTTGCTAATCCTCGTTTGCATGGTGCTTGTTTTTGCAAACCACGTTGAGTCACTGGTAATTTCTCATTTGGTGTAAGTTTGTTAATGGTGTTATGATGAGCATTCTACAGTGCCATGACGAAACCGAGAGCCTCCTATGGACCGGCCGACACAAGGTTGTGTTGCTCGGCACGCACTGGTATCGTGAGTGGTTAGTCCTAATCCATTGCGAAATTTACACTTGTGTGATATTTTCTTGTGCGCTTCTCCTTGGTTATCTTCCAAATCTTATCCAAAGATCTATATCTTGGACAGGTGAAGTTAGACTCATTTCTAAGGAAGCAAAGAGGATAAACTTTGAAGAACAAGTCATAGACATAAACATTAATAGACTGCAAGAAGTGGTAGACAAGTGACTACTTGATTGTTTCCAGGATGACATCGGTCATCTGGAGAGCAAATCATGTATCCTCCCTGTTGGATAAAAAGGACACACGACACTTAAAGTTAGAATAAGTGTCAGTTGGACAAGAATTTCCTAGACATGCTATGTTCTAGAGTAAGTCATGTTGTGCTTATGATCTTTGGATTCAGGTTCTCGATCTTCTTATGCAAGATGATCATACAGTCATAATCAGCCTCCTCCGATATAGTTTCGTGTTGCTGATGTTGACAGTGTCTACCAGCATATTGTTGTATCTCAAAAAGTCTTGACTCCTATCATAGTCACATCCTTGGAGCTTTTTTAGTGTTTAGAGACAACTGAATAGGTACCCTTGGGAATGTTAATTTCTTGTTAATTAACAACTCCTTGGTATCTATGAAGACTATGTCTTATAGAACAATGTTGAGCCAAGACAACAATGCTTGTCAGCAATACAAGTGTTGCTCCTTTTTTAGAACATGTGTTATCGAGTCAATTCCACTTTCGACAATCACACAGATAATACAAGTTGATGTAGCAGTCAAGTCCAGAGCAAGTGACAGCATGTTCCTAGTGTTGGTTAGCATCAATGGATATCAAATGCTACCACAAGGAATTGCTCAAAATCCTATAGTATGAAGCACAAAAGGACATTCAAAATAGGTACTTTTCTTTTGTGGGATTGTTCTTTCGTGTAGGGTATGCATTATTCCCTGCAGAGATAACCCACAAAACAAGTAATTGTGCATTACTATGGTACCTCAATAAACAGTCAGTTGGTACATCAAAAAAAGGTTAAGGCTGTTCCCCTATGAAGTATGTAAGGCAAAACACATAACCTCTCCCCTCCGCAAGAGAAAGCTACTACAACCAGAAGAGTCCGAAGGTGCTGAACACACCACAATGTGTGAAGCAAAGAAATCTATTAGGATTTCACGACACTAATTATGTTGCCTTTGAGCAATTGGTTAGAGGTGTGAACATGATTGGCTTGCCGAACTCAATGAGCTCCTTTCTCACTTAGGGTACTTCAATGTCTTAAGTTGGATTGAGTTGAGTTGAGTGAAGCCTGAAAATGACACATGTCTTGTCGGTTAGTTGCTATAGTTTTCAACACAGAAAAGCTTTAATGGATGTTATTTGGATAACCAGACAGTGTCTGTTGGAGATGAATTTTGGTTAAGTAATCAGAGTACTTTTGTACTTGTGTACCTACCAAATTCATGAACCATCAGGAAATAATTTTGGATGTTGGAAACTAAGAATGAAGATATGCTGGGTCTATGAGTTTTCCCTGAGGATTGCAATCCTTCCTCCTTTTTGAGGAATGTGTTGTAATTAGTGCCAAGACTAGCAACGTTGTCAATGTGTTGCCCTTGGATAAGTCTTTGGATACCCCTCTAAAAGGCTACTTCTACCCTTTTGTGACTTACTATTACTTTCGCATATCAACAATGGTTGATCAATGAAGATGTACAATTCAATCTGTGCAATGGCAAGTCACAAACAATCGGAAAAATGTCAAACAACATACTTTGGAGTTATTCATTGACATTGAGTTTTCATTTCAATGTCAAAAGTAGTCTAACAATACTACTATGTTATAGTGCAATTAAACCCAAGGTACTTTATAGTTGCCTCATGTAGGAAGTTCATCCACCTGGTTGATGGTGTGCGGTATCTCGGGTTTGGGAAAAAGTTTACAACTTTTGTTGTTTTCCCCGACCTTGTTAGCACGCTTCTCAGTAATCAAATTGCGCAGCGAAAGCATGATGGGTTTTCCACTATAGGTTGTTTTGGTGCCTCCCTTGTGTTTTTACCCAAGAGGTTGCATCAAATTGAACCTTGATAAGTGTTGTTGTTTGGAAGTGACAACCTTCTTCAAGGATGTTTAACAAAGACCTGAGCCGACAGAGTCAGCTATCACAGTCACCGTTCTCTCAACGGACTCAGGTAATACAGTGTTATCATCAGAGAAACAGAACTGCACACATGGAACATTATGTAGCTTTCCATCAGTTGACTTCTGAGGAAAATGGGACGAGATACGACTAACATAAACATGATTGTTAGTTAGTCGGCTCCTCTTGGTCTCAAAGTATGATTACCTTTTCAGAAGATCATCTCTTACGAAAAATACATTCCAGATGCTCCCTCTGGGGATTTCTTTTTGGACGCTATGGATAAACATGGAGTCATCAATATGAAACAGAAGCTGCAAATTAATGCAAGTTTTGCATGGTTATGCCACAAGTGGTTAGAAGAAAGCCTACTTCTGAGTGATCGTTATGCTCTGAATCGCATATGATACCTCGAAGGTGAAGTATTTTGCTATTTTTGGGATTTCGACCAAAGTAACAATGCTTCATGGGAATCAATGAAGGAAATTCTCCAAACAAAAACTTCCTATAAAGAGCAAATATCCCGAAGTGGTCGACTAAATTCGTCACTTGGGTGCTCGAAGCTATATAGCCAAGTGCTATCACTGGTGATAGGTGACGTGTTTCTCTTCCCTTGAAAGCCTTTCGTTCTCATCTCGGGACGAGATTCTTTTTAAGGGGGGAAGGGCTGTAACACCCTCGGTGTTAATCACGGGTTAAAAAGTGATTAAGCCTAATTATATCGGATCAACCGATAATCAGAGACTATTGTTCATATATCGGGAATATATGATAAGGTATTTATTTTGTGTTCCTTATCTGTATTTCTACCTATATGAATTATTGGAAAAGTTTCGTGAACTTTGGAAATTAAAACGTCACATGAAATGACGACTTTTATAATTAACCGATTTACTTCATAAAGCGGATATAATTATACTAGCTCAACCAAGTCTCACGACCTTGCCCGAAATACTCCGGATGAACTCTACAACAAAAGTCGTAAAAGGTTCGTGTTGCCCGGAAACAGAGAAAATGCCCGGAAAATATTCCGAACCCGGATCCGGGCACAACCGACAACGATCTTGACCGCTGTTGACCGACATTTTGGAAATCTCGCATGTCGACGCAACGTGAAGATAAGTTGTAGATTGGAGCGAGACGAACAAAACTTGTTCAAACATCGAGACCTGAATCAGAGCCGAAAATAGCGGAACAGATGCGCGAAGATCGTCGGATTGACAGTTTTCGGTCCCCGCGTCGTTTTCTCCGGGAACTCATAATTCGCAAACCGTTTGGAATTTGACTGTGCCGTTTAAAGCAAAGTTTCTCGATTCGACGAGATCTTCGCAACGGGATTTTTCTACGAACTTTTTAGTCAACGGTTTGGAATCCGGAAACCCGAAATTGAACATAGTGGCAGTTTCATAAACTGTTAGAAAAATTAGAAGAGAGAGAGGGGACAGGATGTCGACATTTGCACTGCCCGAGAAAAATAAAAAGGCCGAGCCTTTTCCCTTTCTCCCCCACTCGGCTTCTCCTCCCCGGCACTTCTCCCTCTCGGCTCTCCCTCCCGGGAGCTCCCTCCTGCTGCTCCCTACCTCCTTCTCCCTCTCCACCCATGGCAGCGCAGCTGCTGCCCTCTCCCGTCGCAGCCGCATGGGGCTCGGCATCCCTGCCCCTCGCGCCGCTGACGCCCGAGCAGGCGCGCCCCGCTCCCGCGCGGGCCTCGCAGCGGGTCCGGCGCGAGCGCCCCTTGGAGCTGCTCGCCCCCAGGCCGGGCGCGAGCGTCCCTTGCCGTTGCTCGCCCTGCCGTTGCCCCGCTCCACCTGCCTCGCGCGCCTCCCGCGCTGGGCACGCACGCGCGCGCGGGCACGAGCGGACCGAGCCACTGTGCCGCAGGCCGGCCGCGGCCAGCTGCCTCTGCGGTGCGCTGCCGTGCCTCCGCGTTCCCGCCGCTGCAGCTGAGCGGCCGGAGGCCAGCTTCCCTTCCGGCCGGCCACAGTCTCGTCCCCGACCGATTCCTGCCGTCAATCCATCGATCCCCCGTCAAATCCCCCGACGATCTCCCGTAAAAGAATGCAGAAAGGGCATGGATGTAAATAGAAACTTTTCTTCTATTTCACTTTGCATATATCGCATGACTCAATAATTTACTGTTATGTCCTTTAATAGTTTCGGAAAAGTGCAGGGTGCCTGATGCAAGTTATTTCCGAAATTTATTTCTGTGATCTGTGCAGCAACATTGAAAAATCATATGAAATCATAGAAAAATCACATGGATGCGATTTTGGACTTTTTGGAATCCTTATGAAATTCTCTACGCACTAGATCAATTGTATGTTAGGTTTAAGTTGGTTTTGATTTCTGTAAAAATGATTCTTGTGCTGCTATTCTAGAAGCTTAAGTGTGTTAATTAAATATTTGTTGCTGTTAAGAATGCTCCAAAACTTATGAAATAATTATGGTGTGTTCCTTATATGATGAATGATGTTTGGTTAAAGTTTCATGACTGTTTGTGAAGTGGTTTGTGAGCTATAAAAATAACAAATGTCATATTCACCTATTTTGGCTGCATGCATAGTATTTAGGAAATAATTTTTATCATTTATTAAATGATGCTTTCTGTTGATATGGTGAATACTAAAGTTGTAAGTAATAATATTATCTAGCTTGTGTTAAAAGTTTATGGTCATATCCCCAGTAGTTTGGTAGATATGCATTTTCTAAGTTGGTATTAGAATCTGCCCATCTCTGTGGATAGATCTGTTTATAAATGCTTTTAGACTAACTTAAAATGTGAATCATGAATTTCTGTTGTGGAATAAATTATAGAACGTTTCTTAAGCTTTCCATATTGTCTTGATTCATATTTCTAGGATGTTTAGATCTTGATTTATGACTGTTTTAAGAAGGGGTACCAAATCTGTCCCCGTTTTGGACAGAGATGTCTTCTTCAATTAATTCAAGTTGCTAAACTATTAAATCATCCTTGCATGTTTAAAAGGAAGTTGTAGAAAACTTAATTAGTGTTCCAAATATGTTAGAATCATGTTTATTAGATTAGCATAACTCCAGTTATGATTAAAACCGTGACTGTATGTTGCTGCCCCGAACTAGCTTGTGTAAGTTAATTACTTTAACTTGTTCTTGCTAGTTAAATATGTTAAGTAAACTCGTTGGATGAATATTTGCCATGATTTGACTTGATATTAATAGTATATCATGCTTGGTGTGCTTTTTATCTTCTATGATAAATGTGGTGATAATTAGCTAACTAGTTATAAGTGACTAGATATGTGCGATAATGTGCTTTTATCGCTTATGCCATGTTTGAGTGATACTTCGGTAAATAATTTTAAATGTGTATGTATGTGTTGCATGATCTTGTGCTTGTCTTGAATATTTGTAATTGTGTCTTGTGTTACCATTTCCTTGCATTCATGCACATGCATCGGCATTTCATTTAGGTACGATAAGTACATATGTGAAGGACGTGACGCTTGGAGCTAACACGAAGGTGGTGTTGATAGACGAAGTTCGAAGAAGGATGTTTCTTCGAAGGTGCTCACCAAGCGAGTGACCTCTAACAAACACTGACCTAGTGTTGGTCCCAGGCAAGCCCGGAGCATTCTAACTCCCTACTTTATGATATCAATTTACTATGTTATACTATGTTGTTGCATTAAGTGTAGGAGTTGAATGAACCTATTTGATGCATATCACCCTCCTTGCTATTTGTTATCCATATATCCTTGTGAACCTGATAATATAGCAAAGATAGATACTTAGCACTGCTAAATTAATATGGAACATCGGTGACCCCCTATCACGTAATGCCCTACGTGGCACACCAATGGGTTGAATGATATCATGGACTAGAAAGGCAACCGGGAAGGTTGGTAAATTGTCTGTACGTCTGATATCGGCAACATCTAGCTGAGCTGCGAGCCCTAGGCCGGTACCTTGCGTATGTGTCTCCCTTTTGGCGGGCCGATCGGGTGGTGTCCCTCTTGTCATGTTGAACGCATGCCTCAACCCTTAGCTGGCAAGATAACTCGTTCGAGCCGCGAAACCTATCTACTAGCCGAACCAACGACGAACTTAACCGCAATTAGGTGCGGGGTGATGAGGACGCGGAGTGTAAGGCCGAGTGCCTGGCTAGCTGATCCCTAGTCGGGAGGAACCGGGTGTCGGGCGGTCCTCGGTTTTGTTCAGGGGTTATGGGAAGCGTTCTTGGTTTGAAAAGTAGACTAGGCGACTGTCGCGTCCCTTGGTACGGGGACTGCGAGGTTTGGGTGAGGAATAAACCTCCAGCTGGATAGGAATTCGATTCGAATCGCGGTCTCTCCCCGTTAGTGAGAACTTGACAATTGCTACACTGGCGTGGGAACAAATAATCTACTTGAACGGTTACAATGAAAATGATATGATGGACCAGAAGGGTGAACTGGTTATCCTTGCATGTTAATCAAGTGTATTGCTTAGTACAGGTGCTAATCTAGTTGTCAGGTAATAATTACTAAAATATGGCAAGAAACCAATGAAGTACTCATAAGTCATATTAATGCTTTTATGCAAAATGAGTCAAGCTCGTCCACTATAAAGCCTTGCATAATCCTTGGTGTCATTTATTTTTGGTTTATGACGGGTAAGTCTAGCTGAGTACATTCGAGTACTCAGGGTTTATCCCATCTTGTTGCAGGTAAAGGTCTCGTGCTGCTGAAGGTGTGGCTAACCACCGGTGGGCACGGTGATTCTATATTATCTCTTCTCTCTATGCTGTTGTTGGAGGATGACAATAGAGCTAGCAAATGTATTTCAACTTATATTATTACAATCATTTCAATGCTATGTTGTTTTATTAAAAAGGTTTTTGAAACCAGACTTGTACTATTTATTTGTAAACTCAAATGTGATTTTATTCCGCTGCAAACTCTGAGCTTAATGATTTTGTATTTACTTAATCTAGCGATCTGGGTGTGACATTGATTAATCGAGGTCTTTCGGGACACTCGGCGGACTACCAGGATTATGAAAGCCTAAGGACGAAAGTTGTCGCGTTGGCGATGATTTTTGGACCTAAGTTTTTGTAATTTGGGCAGTTCTGTTACAATGATGTTGTGTTATGCTGATCCGGCGGATGCGGAGGCGCTTGCTGTTGTTGATCGACTCAGCGGATGTGCCCTTCCAGATGGTCGGTTCGGTAATCCCGGCTTGTTTCGTCTTCGGGAGCGCTCCCGTGATGATCTTCACATCATCTGGCGGCAGTGGTGGATTCGTGCCCCGGAAGATGCGCCGGCTTTAGTCACCGGTGCTTCTATGTGCACCTAGGTGGAATGTCATCGTTTTGGTCCGGCAAGTAACAATATGCCTAGGATCATCATGTACTGTACCTGGCAATGTCAAATTGGACACGAATTCGATCTCTGGACCAGGAACATTAGTGAGGTGGTCGCTGACCGCATTAGTAGAATGAAGTTGTAATCATTGGAATAACTGGTCTTTAGGTGTGGTTTCTTCTGTCTGGGAGTCTCAATTTTATTGTCATGCTTTATTTTGCTGTGGGACAGTGGTAATTTGTATCTCGGATACAAGTGTTCGGACGTGTAAGTGAAAACTACAAAGTTGTAATATATTCGGGGCGGTGAGCTTTTGTTTCACTTGTATGTCCTGTTGTGCCTACTAAGTCGTGAGCCGTAGCGATGAATCATTCGGCCTTGAGTCTCAAATGGTCCAGATCATAGGGCTAGTGCCACTTCACGCATAGGATACATAAGGACTCCCAAGGAAGCACGTTGTTGGCAACCCACGGCGCAGAGGGCGAACAACTCATGCACGCTTAGGGAGATGCCAGTGACAGGTCCTTTTTCCAAGCGGCTTGATCGTGGCGTGACTAGGGCCTGTGGAGACCGTTCCTGCACACGCTGGGCGAAAAGCCATGCTGCTTGTAGAGTCGTCGACCGTATCATGGTCGTATACAGATTCTGGGCACACAACCTCACGGCTCCCGACCCAAGTGACATTGCCCGGCTTCTAGGGAATGCCACTTGGGAGGCCTGTCAATGAAGTCATAGCGCTTAGGGTAGCTACTTCTATTCTCTATGGTTCATTGGCGGGCCAGCTTCGGGTGCTTTCTGGTTATGGCTAGGCTATTTGGAGAAAAACACCCTATTTGCGTTGTGGAGAGGTCGTCGAACACTATGGGAATGTTTTGGAGAGTTCGCCGATTGTTAGTAGCCGCACTGTCGTGGTCGCCATATGTTGTGGTGGTTGTTGAAGTGGTCTTTGTGCGCCATGAGCGTTTTGCAAGGGTCACCGTACTCCGTGAGCATTTTGCAGAGGTCGTGGTACGCCATGAGCGTTTTGCAGAGGTCGTCTTACGCCGTGAACGTTTTGCAGAGGTCGTGGTACGCCGTGAGCGTTTTGTAGAGGTCGTGGTACGGTGTGAGCGTTTTGCTTGCTGAACAGGTTCTGTTAAAAAAAGAAAATATATGGAAGACGAGACGTCTTTATTCATTATTGGGAGCGTACACAGTACAAGCTTTTACTGGACTATGTTTATGCTAGGACATCTTCTTGCGTTGCCCAGGGCTGACGGTCTTCTATGCTTGCTCGCAGGGGAGGTCGGTGCTGGTCGCTGCTTGTTCTGCTTCATTCTACTTCTTTGCGGCGGGGTTGTCGCTAGCTTCGGATTTGTATGTGTCCTAGATACGGGGCCGCTCGACAGTGTTTATTGTCTGCTGCTCGCACTCGTATGCGATCTTCAGGTTGGTACGGAGGCTAAGGATGCCTTGTTGCGTCGGGATCTTGAGCACCATGTATGTGTAGTGCGGGACTACCATGAGCTTGGCGAGTGTTGGTTGACCAAGTATCGCGTGGTAGGCTATCTCGAAGTCTGCGATGATGAAGTTAATATTCTCCACCCTGAAGTGGTGGTCACCAAACTACACAGGCAGTGTTATCTGGTCTACCGATGTTGATGCCTTATTGGGGATGATCCCCCAGAAGGAGAAATTTGCAGGCAGGAGGTCCTTCTTGGAGTAATCGAGTTAGCGGAATGCATCGGCGAATATGATATTGAGGGAACTGCCGCCGTCGACCAGCACCTCCTGAAGCAGCACGTGGCGATGGTTGGATCAACAATGAGTGGGAAGCGGCCGAGGTATCTATAATCCGTCCACTCGTCTTCTCCGAAGAAGCTGATTGGTTGTTCCGACCAGTCGAGGTTGCGAGCGTTGGCTGAATCATCTCCTGTTGCTGCGACTGAGTAGACATCCTTGCGAACCTAGCGACGTCTCCTCTCTCCTTCCACAATCACGTTGGCCCCAAAGATGGAGTACGTCATTGAAGCTAGTCGAAACTCCGGGGCTAGTGGTTCTCGGTCTTTGCACTTGTCGGAGTCATCTTTCTTTGCTCTCTTGTCACTTCTTCCCTTCACTGCTGACTCAAGTAGCTCACAATTGCGCATGGAGTGTTTGGAGTTTTTTTGTATAGGGCACGGACCGTCGATGATCATCTCGTAGCTGGCGCCGTAGCTCTTCTTTGGTCGGGCGTTCGTGTTGGCGACGTAGCGGTTGTCGCGCCTATAATCGTACCTCTGCGGGTAGCGCTCGGAGTTGCCCGATCGGTAGTCCCGGTGGTCGCCAGCCCTTCCTTCGCTACGGTAGTCTGGTCGGCAGTCGTTATCCCTTGTACGTTCCGGAGATCGAGAGTAGCGTCGCCTGCTCTCCCTGCTGCAGGTGGCGTCATCTTGATTGGCGTACGGATTCGCGATCATCATGAGCTCTTCTATGGTTGTTATGCTCTTCCGCGCCAACTTGTTTCAGAGCTCGTCCGTCCGTAGGCCATTGGAGAAGCTGGCGATGGCCTCTGGGTCGAAGATCTCTGTGATGTTCAGCTGCTTGTTGGAGAAGCACCTGATGTACTCTCGAAGGCTCTCGTTGCTCCTCTGGCGGACGCTCTCCAAGTCGTACCTCATCCCAGGCAGGACACATGTGTCCTTGTACGTCTTGATGAAGATTTCCTTGAGTTGTTCCCAGGTGTCGATGGTGCCTTCTGGGATTTTTTGGAGCCAGCTGTTGGTGGAGGTTGACAACATCACCGAAAGGTAGTTAGCCATTACATCTTGATTTCCTCCAACGGCGTAGATAGCTATCTCATAGGTGGACGCCATTGCTCTGGGTTTGCCTTGTCGTCATACTTTTCCATCGACGTAACCCTGAAATTCGGGGGCCACTGGATGGTACGTAGACGTGCGGAGAAGGAGCGCAGGCCCCCGATTGCTCTTGGCGCTAGTGGCAGTGTCCGACCACGTCGAAGGTTGCCATCATCGTACCATGGGGATCTATGTTGACGTTCCCTCGGGGGGCTTCGGCATGCTGGTGGCGGTGATCTATCACGCCGGGGTCTTTCACGCTCGCCGTCGTTGTGAGGTGGTGATCCTCTCCTTTGCTCTCTCGGAGGGCTTTGGCGCGGCGGTGCGGGTGCTCGATCGCGCCAGGGCCTGTCGAGTTCTTCATCATCGCGGGGCAGGGATCCTCGCCTGGGCTCCCTCGGCGGGCTTCGTGGGTGGTTTCCGCTGTGGGACTGGCCTGAGAATTCGGGCGGAGGACCCGCTTTGTTGACCTGGACCACAGCCGCCATTATGTGGGATTCAATCTTCTCGATCTCGGGCGTGGCGGGGAGCTTGGAAAGCTCGCAGGGGGCCACCGCTAGATTGGCGCTAGGGGTTGGGTACACCGGAACGTTACCCACCTTGTCGAAATCTTGCTGGAGGTTACGGCAGGGCGGTCGGTCACGATTCCTTTGCTCCTGCTCACGCTGTTCTCGTGTGAGTCGCTCCTGCTCACGGCTCTCCTCTTCGCGCCTCTACGCGCGCTCAATGTTGTGCTGTTCTCTTGCAATGCGGTTGGCACCTGTCTCATTGTCGGCGGCAACGCTATCTGCGGAGACTTGAAAAATTAATCCTCCGAAGCCCGGAGGGAATTCCGGCAAACTGCTGGTCTGCGCCGCGTGGAGTAGATCCGACGATCCAGGACATAGATCCGATCTGGAGCACGGCGCCGGTCGCCGGGAGGACCATCGAATCCGGGAAAGTAACTGCTTGACGAGCCATGAAGTCGATGCACACACCCCCTACCTGGTGTGCCAACTGTCGACGAAATATGCGTCGCAGTCTACCTAGGAGGTACCCTACGGTAGTAGATTGTAGGCGGAGGTGTGGCGACGACGATCAAGCATAACACAGAGAGCTTAGACACGGCGATTTAGACAGGTTCGGGCCGGCAAATGACCGTAATACCCTACGTCCTGTGTTTTGGTGGTTGGATTGATCTGAGTATTACGTTACAAGATCCGTAGATGATCTGAGAGAGAGATTTTGGAGGGGGTCCCTGCTCGCCTTATATAGCCGGGGAGTAGGGTCACAATTTCCATATCCTAACAGATTATGATCCGTCCCTTAAGGCAAGGGATCCGAGTCTATCTACTAGAATCTTCCTTGGCGAGCAAGACTTCTTCGGAGTCCTTAGCGAGCACGACGGGTTGGTCGCGTGCCGCCAGGCCTCGCGGGCTGGACCGTCTTTTGGTCGGTAGGCCCATAAGATCCCTAGGGATATGCCGAGGTAATATCCCCAACAATTAGTGAGTTTCTATTTCTATCTCTGGAATACCATTTATCTTATACCTTATTATCATATTTATTTATCTTGACATGACTTACCCCTGCTATAGCATGAGAAAGGTCGGTCTAATCTTAGGTCTGCACATTTATAATCTAAACTATATGCATTTAGGTTTCCTTTTCTATCCCTATTTAATTCCTGCAATTAATTGAAAGTTTTCCTTTTGGCTTAAACAAATCAACAATACTCGGAGAATCTCACCGGGTGAAATGCTACAATAGGAGAATTATCTATGCGTTTGCAGATATATTCTATAGAAGATTATTTTATGCATTATCAAGTGTAGATTATTTCAACATTTTTTGATATCATGCTAGGGATGACAACTCAGTGTTAAGTGATGTTAGACGGTGACTCCTGCATTTTTGGTGCCTTGCTAAGAATGGGGATTTATCTCTATTCTTAATAGGTCGCTAAGAAATGTCAACAAGCGTTTCTGGCGCCGTTGCCGGGGAGGCGATGATCAATTTAATTAGCCATGATATAATTTAATAGGGAAGTTTTCATAAAAGATATTTTAGAAGAAAAGAGAAATATGGCTTAGACATAAATACCTATAGATAGACCAAAACCTTTTGCTTTAGCAGGCTTACCTTTGTTTTGACTTTGTCTACATTCTATATAGGGTAAGTCCAGTCTTGGTTGTTGTTGACGCCAAAAATGGGGCTTCTGACGTCAGCACTGTGTAGGGCCTGCGGAGACCATGCAACAGCAGAGCTTGATCTCCTAAACCCCTTAAGCGGCTTAGACCACTTCGATGATCGATTCCAGGCGTGTCAGTCAATTTGACCTGTAATTGACAAGGAGATGAAACGTCAAATTATGGAACCTGCCGGTTGTTGCCAGACAGTTCCATGAATGTGCGGCTCTCATATAACCATTGAATATAGGATACTGACTAAAGAGTCAACTCCAAATAGTGGAAAGCATTACGATGATATAAAAACGGCTATCGCAAGATATTAAACCCAAGGTACATAATTTAGCCGATCATATGATGATAACAAGGTAAAGATGTGATACATGTAACATTATCATCATCAAACCATTAGATCTACCAAGCATACCAAATAAAGATTAATCATCAACAGAGGTGTGTTCCCATGTAGCCATTATGACAATTAATCCGATAACCCGATCGATTTACTAGCATTGGGTTGTTTCTATGCAGCCATAAAAGTAAACAAGCCGAACCACGTCTAGTACACTTAATAGATCTAATAGATTAAGATGACAACGTACAAGTATCATATGATTGAAGCATAACCAGATCAGTTGTGTTAGTCGATATGGGATCCATGAGGCTTGAACAAGATCCATGCATTCAATCTCAGATAGATCTAAGTCTGGACAGACATAACCCAACATACAATGGTAGTGGAGTCCGGTAGATGCAACCGTACCACATATGTTGAACTAGATCCAACCATGCTCAAACCAATCTAATAATCGAACACATGTCTCGAACCTGCAACATGTAACAACCACAACTAATGAATTAGCCGATATGATCTTAGATCTATCGCCCCTTTAAGTGTAATGATAGATGCATCGGTGGCAATAGATCTAGATGGAAAGTAAAGCACAGGCCAATCCATTAGATGAGATTGGGAAATATATTGTAGCAATAGATTAAACAAAACATAACAGACAATATCGATAACTTAATGAATCCATTAGATCGTCAATCTAATAGAGCCGATAACTAGCTTGAATCCACGATTCATGTGAGATTGAAGCAATGCAGCCCCATGAACAATAGATTCAAACTGATCACTAGCTCATACCGAGCTTGCATGAGTTACACAATACAACAGTACAAATGAGACATGAACCAAGGCTAGACTTACAAGAAAACCGGAGGTCGATCTAGTCGATGCAGCCCAATCCATCGAAGGTTCACCGAAATCTACTCTACTCCTACTCCTAGGGGTGGCCGAAGGCAAGAAACTAAGACTAAGTTGTGTATTTGATTGATTGGATATCTTTCTCGTTTCCTAGCCTTTGCTATTTATAGACCATAGAATAACTCTAGCGTAAAACCGGCCGCTGGCCAAAGTAAGGGAACCCAGATCTCTTGGGCCTCAATCCTTGGAGCAGCCCACCAATCATATCTCAACAGTCGATACGCGTTATCTCCTCTGAGTCGGTTCCCTTAACCAACCTTCTGAGCCCACCTTCGCAGCACATTCCTTCATCTTCGGGGCCCACCCGCATTTATTTGGTCGTGTCAAAATGTGGTGTTAACACATGCCCTAAAGTTTTGGGATGAAATTTATTTCATTCCTAAAACTGCAAGAATATTCTTCTTCTTTAGTTGATCCAGTCGAGCTCAGGTATTTACTAAATTGCCATTCGCCCTCCTCTTGATCGGCTTCCAACCCTAACCTTTTAGACAACCTTAGCGCCGCCATTGATCTGAATCCGCTCCGTCGTCGGGCCATTGCGGCAAGATGGCTTCACTGGATGTCATTCCTGAGGTATGACCCTATTGTGCTTTGCTCCAACATCCTCTTTGCTTGATGTCTTTACCCCTGTTCTCAAATTGGATCAGGAATTCAAGAACCAGATGCTAATTCCGTTGGCCGACCAACCCGACTGTTACTTTCTCGGCCCCATGGGCAACCCAGATCCAACCCCTTTCATTGTGTCCGAGACCAATAGGATACCTTTCAAGCAGTTCTCCATGGAATCAGGCCAATGGGTTAAGAAGACTTCATTCAAGAATTGGCCTTCCGCCATCCCAGGTTGGAGGAATAGGTTTGTGAAGCTTTCCAACCATAGAAACACTTACTGGGGTAACATCGAACATTGTCTGTCTCTTTCTCTATCCAACATGAGGAAGAATGAACCTCCAATTTAGGCGGCCTGCTACTTCTGGTCCAATACTTATAATGCCTTCATTTTTGGTCATGGACCAATGACGCCTACTATGGCCGACGTTCACATGTTGACCGGCCTTAACATCATAGGAGACATATATCCTCATCGCCTAGCCACCAAATCTTCAATTTTGACAAAGAACTTCAAGACTGGAGGCTGGGGTCAATACATTAAGAACAGTGAATCTGCCCCAGTTACTGACAATGAGCGCATACTCTTCTTGATTATGTGGCTAGACAGGTTCCTCATGTCGGCCAAGGTACCCCGTATTTTTATTTGATAACCCTTCAATAGGATTATTTTACCAATCTGTACAATCTTTAGGATACTTCCCTGAAGACTCATCGACTATTCCTTCCTTGAAGGTTTCTCTACCCAATCAGGTACGACGCTGGGTTCACTAGTCCGTAGCACAGCCCTTTGGCAATGACTTTCTTGTGTCAATTTAGGGACAACCATTCCACACCTTGCCCCCTTTTCCTCTGGATGAATATGTCCTATCTAGAGAAGCTGATACCTCACAGTCGGTGCATTCTGTCTTGTTTCCTAGCGACGTGAAGACCCAACTCAGGTCACCGGTCCCTCTTTTATCAGTGAATACTTCATTTCTAGTATGCGATGCAGAGGGGGTCTAGAAAATTTTCACTCAGTCGAAGATACTTTGTCACCCGACTTGAAAGATGTGTTGACCGCGATTGCTTACATAGACATTGCAAACTGGCTTTCCTCCAAGCTCGATCTAGACTCACAGACCGCAAGGCTCAAATCGGCTTGCCTGACGAGGAGCGACTTTGCCTTTCTGACATGCTGAGGGAGAAGAACGCGATCGACCAGTTGAGGGTTCTTTCTGATGGCATCAACCACACTCTAATGGAATTGAAGGATGAACGGGAGCAATTGTTGTCCTGTCTCAACGTTGTTGAAGACACCATCGCCTGAGAGGAGAATAATTTGGCCAAGATTCCTTCCGATCCAAACGGTGTCCAGTACTAGGTTCCGCAGAAGATGATCGTCGAGTGTTGGCCGAGGTGAACCAATTCTTCCTAGATGCCCTGGAGGCAGTCAAACTGGCCTTAAATATGTGATCTTTGTTTTGTAACATTGCACCTCGTGACTGTTGCAATCCTGAACAACTATTGACTACTGCAACATTTATTCGCAGGTTGCATCATCTACTTGAATAGCCGACCAATTGTTTAGTCGTTTGTACATGAATCCCATCGGCCGCTTTAGCCAATTCACATTGTGGTGGACTTTACTTTAGTCCACCAAACCGCCACTCGCGCACCTATTAGTAATGGTGCCTTTAAATAGCGACTGGGTCTCCCAAGGTGACAGTCAGTGTGTTTTGTGCCCATCTTCTTCATTGCTTCGCCAAACTGCCCCCTTGTCTACAGTAACATTCGATCCATGGTAACCTTGGGCATTGCTCGGCATCTAGCGCCGCCGATAGCGTTTCCCATCCATCGCGATGCCGATTCCTGAGGTGAATGGCTGTGAGGTCCCCTTCTCCTTGCCTTGCTCGATTTGAGAAGCAAACCCCAACCATTTCTTTTCTTCTTCAGGGTGGTCGAACCGAGTGTCAACTCACTGGCAGCTGATGATGGCCCGAGGGGTGCCTTCCAAGTCGAACGTCTTCTCTTGGAGGAGCGCAGGGAATGAGCTCGCCTGGAGGAAGAACTAGAGGCAGAAAAGGCTTCCCTTCATCATGCCAGGATGTTTCTTGGGTCCTCTCTGATCAAGGCTGATGGTATGCTCTTGGACCTCAAATCTGGATGATTAGCCAATCAAAACTTTCTTGTTTGCTTTGGCCACTATAGCCATTCTGCAATATTTCCTTCTGTTGCTTGAACCTTTCCTATGTGGCAGAGCTGGCATTCGCCATTTGCACAATGGCGAACCTTCTCTACGCCTGGGGGCCGACGCCGGAGGAGCGCTTGAATGACATGTCGGCGCGTATTCGGGAGCTGATCTTCTAGTCCGTCTCCCATGGGGCCTCTTTTGCCTCGGCCGCAGCGGAGATCACCGGCGTGGAGTTCTGTGACGTGATAACTCCCCGCTTTGTCAACGCCCGCACTAGGGACATCTTCCATGACTCTTTAGATAGCTTCGAGTCAATGGGGAGGGCAGTCGATGAGGTGGTGCCTGCAGATGAGCTACTGGCTCGTCTTTCTCTAGAGTAGGACGTGATCCGCTCGTAGACAGATCTGGTCTCGAACTATTAGTCGGCAGCGAGAATGCCGGCTTCTTTGTATTGTTCGGCGTCTCTGATATATGCAAGTATTCGGTATTGTGCACACATATCCTTTTCTTTTATTATTTTTGCTCTAAAGGCGATGTGCGTCACATCGGCTATTGCCAATTGTTTGTCGGCTATTTTTCTACCAAAGGCGATGAGTATAACATCGGCTGTCTGCTACCACGCTCGTGATGATACTAATTTACGCTCTCCAAGCCGATTACCTGAATCAATTGTCGACCGTCTCCGTTCATCCTGAAGACGCCCCCATCGTGCACCTTCTCGGAGAAGCATTCCATGTCCTCGAAGCTCCATCTGTTCCGTCCCGCATAGGCGATGCTGGCAGATGAGTCAGCCGGTACTATCTCCATGATGTCTCTGATCCACTGGATGAGGCTCTGATGCATGGTGGATGGGATGCAGCAGTTGGCGTGAATCCAATCCCTCCCGAGGAGTAGGCTGTACAAGCCCCTGGCGTCCACCACGAAGGTGGTGAACATGCTTTTGCTCCCGATGGTCAGCTCGACGCACGTAACTCCTTTTGTGGTCGATGTGTTGCCGCTGAAATCCGTCAGCTCCATGTCGGTGGGGCTCAAATCTTCCACTCTTTTCCCTAGCTTTCTGAACGTAGAGTATGGCATGAGATTGACAGCTGCCCCTCCGTCGACCAACATCTTAGTTAAGGGTTTTCCATCCACGAACCCCTTTACGTAGAGATCCTTTAGATGTTGGTACTTCTTTGGCTTCATGAAGGTGGCACTAACGGTCTGATAGACCCATTGGGCCATGGCCACCTTGGTCTCCTCATCGTCAGATTCTTCCTGTTGATGATTGGGTCTGAATTCGACAGGCAGCATGAATATAGCGAAAATGGGTGTCGTCGCCTTGCCTTTCTCTCCAGCTTGCTTGACCCGCCACACCTTGGGCTTTTTCCCTTGTAACTCGTCGTTCCTTAGGCTCTGAACCCGACGCTTCTGGCTCTTGGTCAATCCTCCAAGGCACCATTGGCCCTCCTGCGGCGCATGTTTCCGATTCACGGCGTCTTCACTGGTCGATTCTTTCCCGGACCGATTATGGAGGTCCTCCATTTTTTGGCGTCGATCCGTTTTGTAGCTCAACCTGTGATGTACGGATTGGCGATTGTATTTTGACTACCGGTACCCTCGGTACTGACTGCGGCACTCTGGACAGTCGTTTGGGGAAGGAAGCCTGAGTCCGGCATTCCAGCAATGCACGAAGAAAGGACAATCCCAATGATAACCATTTTCCTCATGGATCCTTCTCTCTTCTTCTTCCTCGAGTTCGAGGGTGTTACAACCCTTCCCCCCTTAAAAAGAATCTCGTCCCGAGATTAGAACGAAAGACTTTCAAGGGAAGAGAAACATGTCACCTATCTTCCAATGCCAGTGATAGCACTTGGCTATATAGCTTCGAGCACCCAAGTGACGAATCTAGTCATCCACTTGTTGATACTTGCTCTTTATAGGAAGTTTTGGTTTGAAGAATTTCCTTTATTGATTCCCATGAAGCATTCTTACTTTGGGAGGAATCCAAAAATAGCAAGATACTTCACCTTCGAGGTATTGTATGCGGTTCAGAGCATAACGATCACTCACAAGTAGCCTTTCTTCTAGCCACTGTAGCATAGCCACATGAAACTTGCATTAACATGCAGCTTCTGACTCATAGTGATGATGCCAGGCTTATCCTTAAGATCCAAAAAGAAATCCACAGAGGGAGCATCAGGAATGTACTTTCCGTAGGAGATGATCTCCTGAATAGGTAATCATCCTTTGAGACTACGAGGGGCCGACTAACTAGCAAGAATGTTTAGGTTAGTCGTAACTTGTCCAATTTTCCTCAAAGGTCAACTGATGGAAAGTTACATAATGTTCCATGTGTACAGTTCTCTGTCTCTGATGACCATATTGAATTATCTGAGTCTGAGAGAGCGGTGACTATGATAGCTGACTCTGTCGGCTCAGGTCTTTGTTAAACATCCTTGAAGGAGGTTGTCACTTCCAAACAACAACACTTATCAAGGTTCAATTTGATGCAACCTCTTGGGTAAAAACACAAGGGAGGCACCAAAACAAGCTATAGTGGAAAACCCATCATGCTTTCGTTGCGCACGTTGATTACTGAGAAGCGTGCTAACAAGGTCGGGGAAAACAACAAAAGTTGTAAACTTTTTCCCAAACCCGAGATACCGCACACCATCAAGCAGGTGGATGAACTTCCTACATGAGGCAATTGTAAAGTACCTTGGGTTTAATTGCACTATAACATAGTAGTATTGTTGGACTACTTTTGACATTGAAAGGAAGACTCAATGTCAATGAACAACTCCAAAGTATGTTGTTTGCCACTTTTCAAATTGTTTGTGACTTGCCATTGCACAGATTGAATTGTACAATATCTTCACTGATCAACTACTATTGATATGCGAAGGTAATAGCATGTCACAAAAGGGTATAACTAGCCTTTTAGAGGGTATCCAAAGACTTATCCAAAGGCAACACATTCCTCAAAAAGGAGGAAGGATTGCAATCCTCAGGGAAAACTCATAGACCCAGCATATCTTCATTCTTAGTTTCCAACATCCAAAATTATTTCCTGATGGTTCATGAATTTGGTAGGTACACAAGTACAAAAGTACTCTGATTACTTAACCAAAATTCATCTCCAACAGACACTGTCTGGTTATCCAAATAACATCCATTAAAGCTTTTATGTGTTGAAAACTATAGCAACTAACCGACAAGACATGTGTCATTTTCAGGCTTCACTCACTCAGCTCAATCCAACTTAAGACATTGAAGTACCCTAAGTGATAAAGGAGCTCATTGAGTTCGGCAAACCAATCATGTTCACACCTCTAACCAATTGCTCAGAGGCAACATAATTATTGTCGTGAAATCCTAATAGATTTGTTTGCTTCACACATTGTGGTGTGTTCAGCACCTTCAGACTCTTTCGGTTGTAGTAGCTTTCTCTTGCGGAGGGGAGAGGTTATGTGTTTTTCCTTACATACTTCATAGGGGAACAGCCTTAACCTTTTTTTGATGTACCAACTGACTGTTTATTGAGGTACCATAGTAATGCACAATTACTTGTTTTGTGGGTTATCTCTGCAGGGAATAATGCATACCCTACACGAAAGAACAATCCCACAAAAGAAAAGTACCTCTTTTGAATGTCCTTTTGTGCTTCATACTATAGGATTCTGAGCAGTTCCTTGTGGTAGCATTTGATATCCATTGATGCTAACTAACACTAGGAACATGTTGTCACTTGCTCTTGGCTTAGCTGACACAACACCTGTTTGTATCTGTGTGATTGTCCAAGGTGGAAACTGACTTGATAACATATGGCTTGGAGAAGGGAGCAACGCTTGTATAGCTGACAAGCATTGTTGTCTTTGTTCCACCTTGTTCTATGAGACCTAGCCTTCATAGCTACCTAGGAGTTGTTAATTAACAAGAAATTAACATTCCCAAGGGTATCTAATCTGTTGTCTCACAACGCTAAAAATCTCCAAGGTTTCCACTATTGTGGGAGTCAACATGTCTGAGATACAACTAAGTGTTGGCACACATTGTTAACATCAGCAACACGAAACCATATCGGAGAAGGCTGATTTTGACTGTCTGATCATCTTGCATAAGAAGATCGAGAACTTGAATCCAAAGATCATAAACATGACATGACTTACACTAGAACATAGAATGTCTAGGAAAATCTTGTCCAACTGACACTTATTCTAACTTTAAGTGTCGTGTGTCCTTTTTATCCAATAGGGAGGATACATGATTTGCTCGCCAAATGACCGATGTCATCCTGGAAACAATCAAGTAGTCACTTGTCTACCACTTCTTGCAGTCTCTTAATGTTTATGTCCGTGACCTGTTCTTCAAAGGTTATCCTCTTTGCATCTTCAAAAAGGAGTCTAACTTATATGTCCAAGATATAGATCTTTGGATAAGATTTGGAAGATAACCAAGGAGAAGCACACAAGAAAATATCACACTAGTGTAACTTTCGCAATGGATTAGAACTAACCACTCACGATACCAGTGCGTGCCGAGCAACAACCTTGTGTGCGCGTCCATAGGAGGCTCTCGGTTTCGTCACGGCACCATAGAATGCTCATCATAACACCACTACCAAACTTACACCAAATGAGAAATTTCCAGTGACTCAACGTGGTTTGCAAAAAATAAGCACCACGCAAACAAGGATTAGCAAGCAAAGGTAGTCACAAGGTTAGGAGTCAACAATGGTTGTTCCAAGGTAAAGACAAGGCACATGAGCAACAAGGATGGTCAAGTGCAGACAAAAAGGTCATCAGATTCTTACTTTGAATTCTGTGTACACTTTGCATTTACCAAGGAAAATGTGAGGCAATAGAGCGTCTTGACAGTTGATCTTGTTGGGGAGCAACAGAAGATCAAGATAGATCAACGTCCAAAGATTGGGAAAGTTGGAGATCAACTAGCGAGATTCTAGGGACGAATTCGATACAAGGATCAAGGACTCAGTCGATAAAGCAATGATATGATCTGCTAGGAAAGATATTCCAACACCAGGTAGATAAGGATCAACGTTGTACTAAGGATGATCTGGAGTAGAGAGAGCCGACAAAGATTACGTCTTCACACATGGGAGCACAACATTTACACAAGCAAGCACTCAAGTGAACTAAGCCTTAGTTCTGGAGACAAACTAAAGCATAGCCACACAGCAATCAAAGGCTAACAAGCACGTCTTCCAATTTTGACTTCTATGAGAGAGAACCTGATTGGAGACAACGATCTATGAGATTAACACCACTTGAGAGCTGATCCAAGATAAGGCTATTCGACGCTCGTATGCTCACTGAGGACACGAGAGGTGACAACTATTGTACCATCTAGGTAACAACACAACCATACATGCATCATGATCTCAAGCAAGCATTGGAAGAATCAATCAATTTAGCTTAAGCAATCACTGGCAAGCACAAAACTTCACACATGCAAGCATTTGGCTATAACAACGAACACACATAATTATGCAAGCATGGTGATTAGATCTTCTAAGTTCTATCCTTTAATTTCTTTTACGAAGTAGGTGTAGGTCTCTTCTCAGGTGGAGAAGACAAATTTAAATTTACATCTAACAAACTTGTTTTCAGGCATGCATGACATAACAACATGGTTACATCGACATGCGACAAAACCAACAAACTAGATGAACATAATACTTTTAATTTGGTTACTACATTGGTAACATGAAAGGATGAATGAACTATATTTGATAGAAATCAACATTTCTACTAAAATGCCAATAGTTAAGATACACCCTAATCATGCTAGCAAAGTTATGGATTAGCCTTACTTTAAGTGTTTACATGCATGTATAAATTTACACATCTAGCAAGATAGAATTGATAACTGTTATTACTAGTACATAGCAAACTTCAGTGTTTCATTAAGAGTTTACTACAACACTCAAGATTTTAAACATGTGCACCAATTTTACTAAACCTTAGCAAGCATGTTACTAGAAAGTTATGGTAATTTATTTTTATAACTATGTGACACCTATAATTCTCATATTTATCTTGGGATGAGATTAAATGTTAACATAGGTTAAAGCATAACTGTCTAATAAGACACTTACATAGCAGGTTTAAAGGATTGGTTGTTACATTACATGGCAAAGCTTAATAGACACTAAAGCATGTATTATGGTACATTCTAGCTTCAAGTTTAATTTAATGCTTCAAAAGCACCAACCAAGGTTAAAATTCATTGCATGCAAAACATTTTCACACAACAACTTTTATTATTTAACTTAGTAAGGCAATCATCACTCTAACCATGCAACATACAACACGATAATTGATAGCAAGTTTTATATGTTGCATTAAATAGAGTGTTTGAAGACAAGCTAACCAAAATGGTTTAAACCAAATTGGACATCCCTAGCTCATGTTAGGTATTTTAAGGACCAAGCAACATTTCTTTTCACAAGCAAGGAGACGTCACCAAACATACCATACGAGACTATTTAAGCAACATGGTTCAAGGCATATCTCTCTAATTTCTAACAAGAAACTAGCACATCATCTGGATCACATATTACTTATCATTAGAAGCAAGGATGAGAGGAGCATAGTCATACAAGATGCAACAATCATTATTATGCATGCTCGTCCTATCCGTCCTCACAAGATTGTCAGCCTTAGGCGGCAATCACGTTCTATGTCGGTGGCATAACACGCACTCTCGATAAATAGCTAGTCGTTACTAGTTTATATGTATTCGAGGTTAGTGTACCTGCAGAAGATTTCATTTCAGCCCATCCTAAGAGTATGAATATCATACATTGCTGAAATTAAATCTAGATACTCACTTAGGTGTACACCCTGTATACACGTAAGCAGTATATGCACCCTTTCCTCGTCCTAATGACGGCATCACCATAACAGACGGCAACACCCACACAAGGATGCCTTCTTATAATCATATGTAAAATATGATTATCGTCTAGCATCATATAAGCATTCCCCTAGACCGGCAGTGTATCCGATCATGCTCTCACAACTCACCTTACCTTAGGCGTAGCGGCAAACTTGATCCATACAACACCATTCAAGTGAATGGCCCCCATACTATTCCAACCTGTATGGACAGGTAAATAGAAATATGATGCAATTCCCCAAGTTAGTACTTAAATAAGCCACCTAGAGTCCTAAGTTGGGCTTAACTAGAGGATGTCGCTAGCATAATTTTGTAAATTAGTTTTGACAAACTTGCCTATAGCTAAAGTTTTAGCCAAAGTAGCATTTTGAAAACAAAACTTTGTTTTAAAAGCCGAGTTAATGATAGTATTATCCTTAATCTATGCTCTGATGCCAGCTGTAACAGAACTGCCCAAATTATAAAAACTTAAGTCCAAAAATCATCGCCAACGCGACAACCTTCGTCCTTAGGCTTTCATAATCTCGGTAGTCCGCCGAGTGTCACGAAAGACCTCGGTAACTCAACGTCACACCCGAGAATCGCTAGATTAAGTAAATACAAATCACTAAGCTCAGAGTTTGCAGCGGAATAAAATTACATTTGAGTTCACAAATAAATGATACAAGTCTAAGTTCAAAAACCTTTTAGTAAAAGAACAAAGCTTTGAAATGTTTGTAATAATATAAGTTAAAATACATTGCTAGCTTTATTGTCATCCTCCAGCAATAGCATAGAGAGAAGAGATAATATAGAATCACCGTGCCCACCGGTGGTTAGCCACACCTTCAGCAGCATGAGACCTTCACCTGCAACAAGGTGGGATAAACCCTGAGTACTCGAATGTACTCAGCAAAACTTACCCATCATAAACCATAAATAAAGGACACCAAGGATTATGCAGGCTTTATGGTGGTAGAGTAGCTTGGACTCTCTTTTGTATAAAAGCATTAATGTAACTTGTAAGTACTTCAGTGGAGCTTGCCATATTTAAGTAAGCATTACCTGATATCTAAATTAGCACATGTACTAAGCAATACACTTGATTAACAAGCAAGGATAACCAGTTCACCCTTCTGGTCCATCATATCATTTTCATCGTAACCATTCAAATATTTGTTCCCACGCCAGTGTAGCAATTGTCAAGTTCTCACTAACGGGGAGAGACCGCGATTCGAATCGAATTCCTATCCAGCTGGAGGGTTTATTCCTCACCCAAACCTCGTAGTCCCTGGACCAAGGGACGCAGCAGTCGCCTAGTCTACCTTTCAAACCCAGAACGCTTCCCATAACCCCTGAACAAAACCGAGGACCGCCCGACACCTGGTCCCTCCTGACTAGGGATCAGCTAGCCAGGCACTCGGCCTTACACTCTGCGTCCTCGTCACCCCGCACTGAATTGCGGTTATGTTCGTTCTTGGTTCGGCCAGTAGGTAGGATTCGCGGCTCGAACGAGTTATCTTGCCAGTTAAGGGTTGAGGCATGCGGTCAACATGACAAGAGGGACACCACCCGATCGGCCCGCCAAAAAGGCAGACACATACGCAAGGTACCGGCCTAGGGCTCGCAGCTCAGCTAAATGTTGTCGGTATCAGACGTATGGACAATTTACCAACCTTCCCGGTTGCCTTTTCAGTTCATGATATCATTCAACCCATCGGTGTGCCACGTAGGGCATTACGTGACAGGGGGTCACCGAAGTTCCAGATTAATTTAGCAATGTTAAGCATCTATCTTTGCTATACTATCAGGTTAACAAGGATATCGGGATATCAATAACAAGGAGGGTGATATGCATCAAGTAGGTTCATTCAACTCCTATACTTAATGCAACAACATAGTATAACATAGTAAATTGATATCATAAAATAAGGGAGTTAGAATGCTCTGGGGCTTGCCTGGGACCAACACTAGGTCAGTGTTCGTTAGAGGTCACTCGCTTGGCGAGCACCTTCGAAGACACTTCCTTCTTCGAACTTCGTCCATCAACACCGCCTTCGGGTTAGCTCCAAGCGTCACGTCCTTCACGTATGTACTTATCGTACCTAAATGAAATGCCGATGCATGTGCATGAATACGAGGAAATGGTAACACAAGATATAAGCATACACCTTCAAGACAAGCACACGGTTATACAAGACACACACATAAGCACTTATAGTTACTTATAACTAGTTAGCTAATTATCATCACAACTTAGCATAGAAGATAGAAAGCACACCAAGCATGGTATACTTATTCAATTCAAGTCAAATCTTGTCAAGCACTTATCCATTAAATTTACTTAGTTGATTAAACTAGCAAGAACAAGTTAAAAGATTTAACTTACACATGCAAGTTTTAACATCAAATAGTAGTCACTTATTTTAACCATAAGTGGAGTTATACTAATACAACAACCATGATTCTTAAATATTTGGAAAGATAATTAAGTTATCTACAACTTTTTTATAATCATGTAAGGATGATTTAATAGTTAAGCAACTCGAAATAATTGAAGAAGGCATCTCTACCCTAAAGATGGACAGATTTGGTCACTCTTCTTAAAACTGCAAGAACTCAAGTTATAGACCACCTAAAAATATGAATCAAAACAATTTGGAAAGCTTATGAAAAGTTATACAATTAATTCAAAACTAGCAATTCATGATTCCCATTTTAAGTTAGTTAAAAAACACTTATAAACAGATCTGTCCAGAGAGTTCGGCAGATTCCAATACCAACTTGAAAAATGCATATCTCTCAAACTACTGGCGATATGGCCACCAAACTTTAACACAAGCTAGATAATAATATTACCTACAACTTTGGTATTCACCATACCAACAGAAAACAATATTTAATACATGCTAATATTTATTTCCTAAACACTATGCATGCAGCCAAAACAGGGAAATAAGATATTTGTTATTTTTATAACTCCTAAACCACTTAAAAAACAGTCATGAAACTTTAACCAAACATCATTCATGATATAAGTAATATACCATAATTATTTCATAATTTTTGGAGCACTTCTTAAGGGCGATAAATATTTGATCTACACAACAAAGCTTCTAAAATAGCAGCACAAGAATCATTTTTACAGCAATTAAAACCAACTCAACCTTAACATGCAATTGATCTAGTGCGTAGAGAATTTCATAAGGATTCCGAAAGGTCCAAAATCACATCTATGCGATTTTTCTACGATTTTATACGTATTTTTAAAGATCGCTGCGGAAAAAGGGGATTAATTTCGGGAATCTATTTTCAATCAGGCACCCTACATTTTCAACAAAATAAACAAGGATATATTCGTAAATCCCTGAGTCACGCGATATATGCAAAGTGAAATAGAAGAAAAGTTTCTATTTACAACCACGCTCTTTCTGTGTTTTTTTCACGGAACGACGACGAAGCTCTGCCGGAACCGGCCGAGGACGGAGCAGCTGCTGCCGGAGGGGGTGCTGTACTTCTTGTCGATGCCGGCAGCAGTAGCGCAAGAGAGGGGTGCTGGCCGGCTGGGCCAGCAGCAGCAGCACCGCGACGGGCGACGGCAGCCTCTGCCGCTTGGCAGCACGCACGCTGCAGGAGCCGCGGCAGCGCACGGGCCGCGGGCGGGCGAGCCCCGCGCAGGCAGCGCACAGCGCCGGTGGCGCGGCGTCGGGAAGCAGGGCAGCGGGCGAGCTGTGCGCGGCGCAGCAGCCTGCTCGGCGGCCTCCCGCGCGGGTTCTGCCGGCTCGGCGCGAGGCAGCGCTAGCGGCGCTCTTGCGGGCGAGGCCCCTCGGCAGGCGACGTCGGGGGAGGGGGCGCGCAGGGCTGGCCTGCTGCTCGGCAGCAGGGAGAGCGAGGGAGGAGGAGCAGGTGGGAGGGAAGGCAGCCATGGGAGGAGAGGAGGAGCAGGGGCTACTGTCTGCTGCTCGGCAGGAAGACAAGAGAGGAGGCTGGGAAAAATGAGGGAGAAAGAGAGAGAGCCGATGGGAGAGAGGGGGCCTCGGCCCTTTTTCTCTCGGGCAGAGGAGCTGGCAGGGATGTCGACATCCTGCCCCCCAATTTCTTTCCCCTCTAAATCCATTAATTTGACACTGTAAAATTGGGGTTAATTACAAAACTGTCACTGTCATATTTTTCCGCTTTTTAAACCGTTCATCCGATCGCGAACCCAAAGGTACCGATGCGAAGGTCTCGATGAATATAGCAATTTGCTTTAACCGCCACAGTCAAATTCCAAACAGTTTGCGAATTATGAGTTCCCGGAGAAAATCTTACGGATACCGAAAACTGTCAATCAGACGATCTTCGCGCATCTGTTCCGCTATTTTCGGCTCTGATTCAGGTCTCGATGTTTGAATGAGTTTTGTTCATCTCGATCCGATCTACAACTTATCTTCGCATTGTGTCGACATGCGAGATCTCCAAAATGTCGGTCAACAATGGTCAAGATCGTTGTCGGTTGCGCTCGGATTACGGCTCGGAATATTTTCCGGTATTTTCTCTGTTTCCGAGCAACACGAACCTTTCATGACTTTTGTTGTAGAGTTCAACTGGACTATTCCGAACAAGGTCGAGAGACTTGGTTGAACTCGTATAATTATTTCCGCTTTATAAAATAAACCGGGTAATTATAAAAATCGTCATTCCATGTGACGTTTTAATTTCAATGTTCATGAAACTTTTCCATTGGTTCATATAGATGGAAATAGATATAATTCACGTATAATAAATACCTTATCATAATTTCCGATGTATGAACTGTAGTCTCCGATTATCGTTTGATCCGAGATAATTGGGCTTAATCATGTTTTAACCCGTGATTAACACCGAGGGTGTTACATATAATGCAACAACGGTTTCACCCAACTTCTAAACTTAATACATTAATAATAATAACTTAATTAAGACTGTATTTGTAAAGATAGGAGGTTTGTAATGCTCTGGGGCTTGCCTGGGAACCGACACTAGGTCAGTGCATGTTAGATGAGACTCGATTGGCGAGCATCTCTGATCCCACTTGTTACTTTGATGGTCCTTCCATCTTCTAGATCCATCCACCATCACCACCTTCAGGTTAGGTCCAATCATCACGTCCTTCATGTATGCACTTATCGTACCTAAATGAGATGCGAGATGCATGTGCATGAATATGAAGAATGGTAACACGAGGTACACATATACAATCATTGAAGACAAGCTCAAGATTATGAAAGGCATAAACAAGAAATTAGAGTTATTTATCCAATTATAACACGAGCATAACATAAAGGAGAGAAACACATCAAGCATGACATACTATTTAATTTAAGTCAAACCATGGCAAATATTCATCCATCAAGTTTACTTAATATATTAAACTAGCAAGAACAAGTTAAAGTAATTATCCCATACATGCAAGTTCAGGACAACAACATAGCAGTCACGGTTTTAATCATAACTAGAGTTCTACTAATCCAAAAAAACATGATTCTTATATATTTGGAAATATAATTAAGTTGTCTACAACTTTCTTAATACCAAGAACAGATGATTTAATAGTTAAACAACTCGAATTAATTTAAGAAGTCACCTCTGTCCAAAACAGGGACAGATTTGGTAACCCTTATTAAAACTGCTATAACTCAAGATCTACAACTCCTAAAAATATGAATCAAGACAATCTGAAAATCTTATGAAAGGTTCTACAATTCATTCAACAGCAGCAATTCATGATTTACATTTTAAGTTAGTCAAAAAGCACTTATAAACAGATCTGTCCAGAGAGATGGGCAGATTCAACTTCCAACTTAGAAAATGCATATCTCTCAAACTAGTAGATATATGACCATCAAAATTTAATAAAAGCTAGATAATAATATTATCTACAACTTTGGTATTCACTACACCAACAGAAAACATAATTAACACATGTTAATATTTATTTACTAAACACTATGTATGCAGCCAAAACAGTAATATTTCACACTTGTTATTTTCATAATTTACAAACCAATTAACAAACGGCCATGAAACTTTAACCAAACATCATTCATCATATAAGGAATACACCATATTTATTTCATGATTTTTGGAGCAATCCTTACCTGCAACAATTATTTAATCTACACAATCAAACCTCTAGAATAGGCAGCACAAAAGTATTTTTAACGCAATTAAAACAAACTGAAACATAACGTGCAATTGATCAAGTGCGTAGAGAATTTCATAAGGATTCCAAAAAATCTTAAATCATATCCATACGATTTTCCTATGATTTTATATGATTTTTCAAAGATTGCTGCAGAACAAAGGGGATTAATTTCGGGAATCTATTTTCAATCAGGCACCCTGCATTTTCAACAAAATAAACAAGGATACATCCGTAAATCCATGAGTCACGCGATTTATGCAAAGTGAAACAGAAGAAAAGTTTCTATTTGTAACCACGTCCTTTCTGCGTTTTCTCACGGGAAAACGACGGGACGACGACGGAGCTCGGCGGGAACTGGCGAGAGTGGAGGCGCTGCGGTGGCCGGAGACGACGGCGAACTGGGTGCTGACCTCGGCAGCACCGAGCCACGGCCTACAGCGGCACACGCAGCAGCTGCGCGCAGCAGTGGCTTCAGCCGCGGCAGCGGGGGCAAGCCCGACCGAGCGGGATGCCGAGGGAGGGGCGCGCTGCGCAGCAGCCGGCCAGCAGACCCACGCAGGAGGGGGAGGCAGCAGGCGCTGCGCAGAGCGAGAGCCGGTGCGGCGCTGCAGCACAGCACAGCGCAGCGGCCGGTTCGGCCCTCGCGGCCAGGGGCGCGGGCGACGCGAGGCCCGGGGGAGGCGCGCAGGGGGCCGGATCGCGTGGGAGGGCGCGCAGGGCGCGCACGTGTGCGAGCTCGTGGCAGAGCTCGCACGAGGACGGGGGAGGAAGAGCCATGGAAGGAGAGTGCAGAGCTCCTGCCATGGGAGAGGGAGAGGAGCAGGAGGGAGGCCGGGAGAATGTCATGGGGAGGGAGAGGGAGACCGGGGAGCCTTTTTCTCGGGCCACGAGAAGTGTTGACATCCTATTCCCCACTTCCTCCCCCTTCAAATCCATTAATTTGACACTGTAAAATTGGGGTTAAATACAAAACTGCCAGTGTCGTTGCATTTTACCGTTTTTTAAACCGTTCGTCCGATCGCGAATCCGAAGGTACCGATGCGAAGGTCTCGATGAATAGAGAAATTTGCTTTAAACGCCATAGTCAAATTTCAAACTGTTTGCGAATTTTGAGTTCCCGAAGGAAATCTCGCGGGGACCGAAAACTGGCATTCCGACGATCTTCGGGCATCTGTTTCGCTATTTTCGGCTCTGATTCCGGTCTCGGCGATTGAACGGAATTTGTTTCGCTATTTTCGGCTCTGATTCCGGTCTCGGCGATTGAACAGAATTTGTTCGTCTTGATCCGATCAACAACTTCTCTTCAAGTTGCGTCGACATGCGAGATCTCCAAATTGTGGGTCAACGACGGTCAAGGTCGTTGTCGTCGATTGCGCTCAAATCAGGGCTCGGAATATTTTCTGGCCATTTTCTCTGTTTCCGGGCAACACGAACCTTTCACGACTTTTGATGTAGAGTTCAACTGAATTATTTCGGGCAAGGTCTTGAGACATTGGTCGAGCTTGTATAATTATATCCGATTTATAAAGTAAACTGATTAATTATAAAAGTCGTCATTCCATGTGTCGTTTTGATTCCGAAGTTCATAAAACTTTTCCAAAGGTTCATATAGAAGGAAATAGAAATGAGGCACATAGAATAAATACCTTATAATATATTCCCGATATATGAACTAGAGCCTCTGATTATCGTTTGATCCGATATAAATAAGCTTAATCACTTTTTAATTCGTGATTAACACCGGGGTGTTACAAAGAACATATCTCAAGACATCGTGCTACTTCATTTATTTCTTTTCTCATTGGAGGGAAGAGCGAAGCAGTGGTTCTATTAGAGTAAAGATCAAATCAAGACATGGGAAGAATGTTCAAGAGCTTTCCTAGAGAAGTTTTTCCCCGTAAGTAAGACCAATGCCTTACGAGGAAAGATTTTAGAATTTCGTCAGCAGAAGGGTGAACCTATTCCAGAAGCTTGGGACCGTTTTCAAGGATATATTTCAGAGTGCCCACATCATGGAATGGAAGAATGGTTGCTCATGCAAAATTTATACTATGAATTAGTTCAAAAATCATGTGAACAACTAGATGTCGCTGCTGAAGGATCATTTATGTCACTCACCCTTGGAAGAGCTAGAAGTTTATTAGAAAAGATGGTAGAAAATCAGAATTAGACATGCACCAGTCAAGATTGCCATATGAATGAAGCAGTTCTAGAGGAGGTGTGTGCACTATCAACCAAGATGGATGTATTACTGAATTGGCTAGAGCAAAGAGACAATTACAAAAGAGATCATCAAGCCATTCAAGATACATTCAACGCTCAGAATCAATGTAGAGTTGAATTTGCTAATCCCCCAGAAGATATCAATACCATCGTCAAATCAATTCCACAGAAACAAGGAGGGAGTCAACCTTAGTCTACCAGGCAAGGTAAGTACAAAGGTAATTCCTCTCATCAAAGACTTCCACCCTTGAGAGCATTAATATTAGAACAAACTAAAGTAAATGAAAGTATTAATAACAAGCTTGCTTATAATGACCAAATCTTAGAAGGAATAAATTTTAAATTAGATAATTTCTCTTCTGCTATTAAAGAACAAATAATATTTAATAAGAAGATAGAATTGCAAATAACACAGTTGGCTTCTACTCTGTCTACTATCACTAACCATGAGCAGGTAAAAGGAATAACTATGTTGACACAAAAAGCGTCAGATCTGTGAATACCTCGGGCTATTACCCAAAGCTCGATGTCGAGGGCGTGCCAGTCGATTTGACCAATCAATCGACAAGGATGATAACTAGAACAAACTGAACGAGACGACAGCGATGCGCTCGGACGTCAAGGCTCAGATTGATCAAGGATAACTAGAGCAGAGCTGAACGAGGCAAACATCGATACGCCCGGATTGCCAAAGCTCAGAGGTACTCCCACGCGGAACTAGCAAGGATTTGACGGAGATCAGGGTGATGCAGCTCGTCGAAAGCTTGAAGAACTCGTTGAAAACTATAACTAATGCAAAAAAGGGTAAATTGCGATAAAGGTAAGATAAAAGTAGAATTGGTTTGTTTTGAATTGGATTTATTGTTTATTCCATAGCCCTTGGGCACATATTTATACTCCCGCATGGAGAGTTGTACAAAGACACGACACGTATCCTTCCTAAAACAAACTCCTACTTTAAAGGAAACTGACTCGCGCAGGAGCCGGATAACAATATTTATTTCCTAAACAAACACACCTATTTTAAAGGAAAATAAACGACTCATGCAAGAGTCGGACTCAAACTACTATAATAATACTAGTATAAAACACCAGTTTCCTTATTCTCCTCTTCGATGAAAACTTTCCATCGGCAGATCCCTTTAATCCGCGCCTTCCTTCTTTTGATCACCGTGACCTTCTACTGCCACCAAGCGCTAAGTTACGCCCATCGGCATCGGCAACACTTTCCTGATCGGCAATCGACAACCTTTCCGATTGGCAACCTCGTGCGGGTAACTGTCTTCACCAATCATCCCCTATTCGGCAATCGGCAACCACTCTTCATCGGCAATCGACAACAACTCATCGGCAATTGGCAAGGATCTTTCATCGGCAAATAGCAACTTCATAACTTAAGCCTTTCACCAATTAACCTTCATTGGTAAGAACCATCCAGTCTCCACTGGCAGCACACTTGGCCTTCCTGCGACACTCCCATCGGCAATACTGGCTCATACTTTACCGATGCCGATGGTAAACGGCTGCTGACCAGTCATACCTCAGCTCATTTGACACGTGTCGAAAAACGGTGTCAACACATGCCCCCCAGTTTTGGAGCGTATAACTTTACGTGCCGAAATTCTCTCCACTGTAGCCGTTGCTGTAGCCGTTACCCCCGAGATAAGTGTACGGTTTCCTCGATCCTCGCGTGTGGAACTGCAATTTAATAATAAAATCCCTCGATTGTAGCACAAACAGTTACAGACCACCTCGATCACCGCGCGTATCTACCGCGGGCCTCTCCACATTCCTGCACAGCGTGAAACAGAACCCCAAAATACCCCTGAACAGGCTTATAAAAGTTACCGGGATCCACACCATCCTTTTCACCCGAGCCCATTTTTACTTTCACCTTCCTGCCTTCGTCTTCAACCTCCGGCCGCTCTGAAGAATACAAGCTCGAGCAACAGTATTCCTTCGCAATCCAAGGACGAACCAAGCATCCCTCTGACTCCAAATGGCGATCCAAGTCGACATCCCGAAGGTAAGACTCATTCTCCACACAATCCAACCTTTTTACATGGTTCTTTTCCCCGCAAAAACCTGGTTTTATCTCCATTCTTTTCTGATTCGTCCCTTCTTCTTCAAACCCTAGGAGCTGTACAATAAGGTAGTGATCCCACTCGTCGGTTCCAACCTCAGCTGCCTAGGCCCGATGGGCAATCCAGACCCCACCTTCATCATTAATGCAGAAACCAACCGGGTACCGCTCAGATCTGAGCGCTTTGATCTAGGACTGTGGAAGGACACATTCCGTTCATGGCCCAAGCCAACTAAAGGATGGAAGAACTGGTACCTGAGAGTAGTCAGATCACAGCAAGTGTACTGGCAAGAGCGTAACTTGGATCAGTGTGTTAGGCTCTCAATTGCCGATATGGAGAAGAACGAAAACTTGATGATGGCAGCCTCATACTTCTGGTCTGACAGCATGAACGCTTTCCTCTTTAGGCATGGATCGACTACCCCAACACTTGCTGATGTCTATATGCTGACCGGCTTGGACATCACCTCTGCCGATACGCTTAGCCTTTTCAACAGGAAAGCTGAGCACAAGGTGAACACCCGGAATATCAGCGGTTGGACTGGCTACATTAAAGAGAACCAGAAGACCGGATCGGTAACTCAACGGGAGCACGCCATCTTCTTAAATATGTGGCTGGAAAAATTCATTTTCTGTGGCAAAACCATCGGTCCGACCACCATGCACCTCCCAGCGGCTGAACTGCTTGCCGATGGAACAAGGCTCCCTTTAGGCAGGTATCTTCTTGGATCAGTTTACCGATTGCTTCATCAAGTATCCAATAAGCTACTGCTAGGAGAGCCCATCGGCAACCTCGGAGGCCCCTGGTGGTTTGTCAATCTATGGCTGAACTCACACATGCACAAGGCCCTCCAGTTTGATCTATTTGCCCAACAGTTCCCGAGGGACATATCGGAAGATTACCGATACGGGGATGATGAATCGGCAACTCGCCCTCCGCTTAACTTTGGAGAGGCCATCATAGTGCTGCCGGGCACCGATGCCGATGCAGAACACCTCGGCTACTACTTCCAGAAGTTCTACAACGGACTCCCCTCCTCAGAACGGACATGGTGGCCGTATATTGATGAACATAATCAATTCCCGCTGCTGTTCAACTTGACCGATGTGAGCCTGCCCGAGAACCAAGCAATCATGAGGGCCAACATTACTCCCCGAGCCATTCCAGTAAATATCTTTGGATCTGGGAAGAATGCCCCACCATCCTATGAGTTCTACTATCCATCGGCGGCAGCGAGACAACTGACATTTCAACTGCCGATCAAACTCTGCTACTCTAAGGTAGTAAGACCCAGGCAGGCAATCTCCAGTAATCTGGACTGGAATAAAGTCATCAGCCTTCCTGCCGATGTCGATCTGTCAGACCTCGACTTATCTTCCTGGTCGCCAACCTCCTTCATCACCAACGAATTCAAGTCTTGGTGGCAAGAGTAGAAGTGCCAGCTATTCGCCAAGTTTTTGCATTATTATCGGCACTTGATCGACGCCGATTACATCATCCCCGACGACACAGTAAGTCTGCTATCTGATGTACTTTCATTACTTTATTTGTCATCGGTATCAACACCTAACTCCTTTGTGCCTTTGCGCCTGACAGGCCGATGATCCAGTCCCCACAACGAGCAACAGTGGTAGGCCTTTTAATCTTCAGATAATGGGCCCTGTATCGATCATCGGCAACAAAGCTCCGACGTTGGCCGCCTTCACGCCTCAACAGGTACCCACGCCGACACCTACAAAAGCTCAAGCTACATCGGCTGCCGCTATTGCCTTGACGCAAATTTATGCAGTAAACTCATCTTTACTTATACCGATTACATGCTGTTTCATCGGCAACATTTATCTTGTATAACTTGCTTGTATTTTCAGGCGCTATGGTCATCAGCATCTGCTTCCAGCAGGCAAACACCTTCTAGCCCGGTTGCTGATGCCCCCGGTCTTCAAAGCGGGTCGGCTCCCCTGCCGCTGCCCCGACGAAGAAGAGGCGCCTGAGGCTGGCTTCTCCTACGCCATCGGCTCCAACTGTGCCATCAATTGCCGATGCGCAAACAGCAGGACCGCCTCTGGTTCCAGTCGCACCACCCACCGGCGGATCGTTGGCAGTGCCTCCATCGGCTTCCGTGCCTGTTCAGCCGATAGATGACGTCCCCGACCAGGAGACAGCAGCTGCTGCAACAGCCCAAGCGGCCTCGGCATCGGTACCGGCGGGGCTCAACGAAGAAGCAACACCCGCCGTAGCAGTGGAGGTAGCATCAGCATCGGCACCGTCAGCCGATGGAAGAGCTGCATCGCCACCACGTGAACCGGCTGCCACGTCAGAAGCAGTGCCGATAATAACACCACCGGTGGTGCCGACTCCTTCTCTGGCTCAATCATCGGCATCTGCGGCCGTCTCCCATGATGAAGCTGGACCATCCAGCATACCAAGTCCTAGGCAGGAGATCCACTTCAAGATGGTAAGTTAATCACCCTAAAGTTTTCAGTACAATTTTCCGATTGGCAAACTCTAACTCCTGTTTTCAGGCCCAGGATTCTGCAGACAGTCTCTTCTCCTATAGCTTGAATCCTCAGGACGAAGATGAACGCCCAAGCCGCATTCAAGCAGACAGTCTGTTCTCCTTCGCAGTCGACGTACCCGACGACGAGGAAGAGGAAAGCTCCGTCCCAGCTCTATCGGCAGAAATCAAGTCCAGACTTGAAGAACTGCTCTCCTTGCTGCTGCAAGACACATCTCAACTCGCCCAGGACTCATCGGCAGCAAGGATTACATTCAAGGACATCCAAAGCCATCTTTCCGCCGATGCAGCAGAAGCCCTTCTCCATGCAACCTTCCTTGATATCAAGCAGATCCAGTACCAGAGGCTTACTCGTCGCATTGCCAATAGAGCTGCCCAAGCCAAGAGCGAGGAAGAGAAGCTCAAATTCAAACACCTTGCCGATGAGAAGCACAGAAGCATTGGTCAAGCAAAAGTCTCCATCGGCAACCTTGACCAAGAAATCTCTCGACTGTCGGCAAGGAAGGAGGAGCTACTGGCGGAGCTGCAAAAGGTTGAGGGGGATCTGACGGCTGCCAACCAGCAAAAGACTCAACTGTCCGATTCCATCGGGGTCTTGCGGCAAGAAAGAGACCATAATGCCCGACAAGCCATCCTATGGAAGAAGAAAATCAAGCCGGTTGAGGGCTCTGCCGATGCCGACGCCAAGGAGATGGATGAAATAGAGCAAATTCGCCTGCGTGCGATATCAGTTATCCACTCCTTACTGTAATGTCTGTTGTATCGGCAAGGATGTAACCTGATACTTGATCTCGACTTGTAATATAATGCTAGTTTGTTTTTACCGATGTTTTATAATTTTTCTTTTCATCGGCATTCGGCTGAGCCCTATGCATCTACCCATATGCTAGGGTAATACCTTTTTAAGTATTTGCCGTTAATCGCCCTAGAAAACACCACTCCTTCGAGAGTTTCCAAAATGTACGCATTACCAGGAGCAGACTGTTTTATCCGATAAGGACCCTCCCAATTAGGGGGCCACTTTCCAAATTTAGAGCTCTTAGTCCCAATTGGTAAAACCAATTTCCAAACCAAATCGCCATCGGCAAACTCCTTTACCTTTACTTTCTTATCATACCATCGGGCTACCCTCTTCTTGTTCTCTTCAATACTAATTAATGCCCTCAACCGATGACCTGCCAAATCTTCTAACTCATCTTTCATTAGAGTAATATAATCATCGGTCGTTAATTGATCCTGAAAAGACACTCGCCTAGAACCAGTTTTTATTTCCCAAGGTAGGATAGCATCGTGTTCATAAACCAACTGATACGGCGAGACCTTGGTTGCACCATGACAAGCCATCCGATATGACCATAAAGCTTCATTTAATACCACATGCCACCTTCTAGGGTTTTCCTCAATCTTGCGTTTTATAAGCTTAATGACTCCCTTATTAGTTGCTTCAGCTTGACCATTAGCTTGGGCATAATAAGGAGAAGAATTCAACACCTTGAAACCCATGCTAGAAGCAAAGTCATCAAACTCCCCTGATGTGAACATAGTCCCTTGATCGGTAGTGATAGTCTGAGGAATACCGAATCGGTAAATGATGTGCTCCTTAACGAAATCCACCATATTTCCCGATGTCACCTTCTTCAAGGGGATTGCTTCAACCCACTTGGTAAAGTAATCGGTAGCAACAAGTATGAACTTGTGCCCCTTGCTCGATGGCGGATAAATTTGGCCGATGAGATCAATAGCCGATCCTCTGAATGGCCAAGGCTTGATTATAGGATTCATTGCCGATGCAGGAGCCCTTTGCACATTACCAAACTTCTGACAGTCCTGGCACCCCTTGAAATAATTGAAGCAATCTTCAAGGATTGTCGGCCAATAATATCCATTCCACCTAATCATCCACTTCATCTTATATGCCGATTGATGCGCTCCACATACACCTTCATGGATCTCGCCCATCAACTCTTTCGATTCCTCCTTGCCAAGACATCTAAGTAAAACTCCATCAATCGTCCGATAATATAGCTCATTATCAAGGAGCACATACTTAGTAGCTTGGAACCTCAGACGCCTTTCAACTTTTCTAGATGGATCCCTCAAGTAATCGGCAATCTCCTTTTTCCAGTCATCGGCAACTGTTACCGATGTCGTGACTTCTTGAATCGGCTGATATCCCGAGGCATTCTGTGCTAACCGATTGGCCTCTTCATTATGCAACCTTGGAATGTGTTCAAGGCGGTATTCTTTGAATTCCTTTAACAACTACAAACACCGCTCATGAACAACAATCAAAACTTCACTTCAGCACTCATATATCCCGATCAATTGGTTAATCACCAACATAGAATCGCCGAAGATTTTAACAGCATCGGCACGCACTTCCCTAAGTAACTCCAACCCCTTAAGTAAAGCTTGGTATTCAGCCTGATTGTTTGTCGAAGTAGCAACAATCGGCAGCGAAATTTCATACTTCTGTCCTCGAGGCGAAATCAAAAGAATGCCGATACCTGCTCCATCCTTGCATGTAGACCCATCAAAGAATAGAGCCCAAGGAGCTATCTCAACAAAGCTCACCACATTGCAGTGCTGAGTAACAAAATCGGCCATCACCTGACCCTTAACAGCCTTAGCCGATTCATACCTTAGGTCAAACTCTGACAGTGCCAAAATCCACTTACCGATTTGTCCACTCAAAATCGGCATTGACAGCATGTATTTGACCACATCATCTTTGCAGACAACAGTGCATTCGGCCGACAGTAAATAATGTCTTAATTTAATGCAAGAGAAGTATAAACATAAGCACAATCTTTCTATGGCTGAATACCTGGTTTTAGCATCCACCAATCTTCTGCTTAGGTAATATATTACACGTTCTTTCCCCTCAAACTCTTGAATTAAGGCTGATCCGATAACATCGTCATCGGCAGACAAATATAACCTGAAAGGCTTCCCGTGTTGAGGTGGAACTAAGACTGGAGGATTTACCAAGTATCTTTTAACCTCTTCTAAGGCTGACTGCTGCTCTTCTTTCCATATAAACTTTTGATCGACTTTCATCTTTTAAAGAGGACTAAAAGATTTAATCTTACCAGACATATTGGATATAAATCTTCTAATGAAATTAATCTTGCCGATCAGAGACTGCAACTCGATCTTGTTGGTAGGAGCGACCACCTTGTTAATTACATCAATAGACTTTCTGCCAATTTCAATGCCTCTCTGATGCACCATGAAGCCTAGAAACTGCCCTGCCGATACCCCAAATGCACACTTGTTAGGATTCATCTTTAACCCATGCTCCCTGGTGCACTCCAATATTTTTCGCAAATCGGCAAGATGCTTTCTGAAGTCTCCAGACTTAACCACCACGTCGTCAATGTAGATTTCAACTATTGTGCCGATATACTTATGAAAGATAAAATTCATTGCCCTCTAATAAGTAGCACCGGCATTCTTCAAGCCAAAAGTCATGACTACCCACTCAAACAAGCCAACGTGACCTGGACATCGGAAAGCAGTCTTGGATATGTCTTCTTCAGCCATGAATATTTGATTATACCCAGCATTACCATCCATGAAGCTAATAATCTGATGTCCAGCAGCAGCATCGATCAGCAGATCGGCAACAAGCATCGGGTAGCCATCCATCGGCGTAGCTTTGTTAAGATTCCTGAAATCAATGCAAACACGAAGTTTTCCATTCTTTTTATACACAGGAACCACATTAGAGATCCAATCGGCATATCGGCATTGCCGAATAAATCCAGCTTCGATCAACTTGGTAATCTCAGCCTTAATATCGGGTAAGATAGTAGGATTGCATCGGCGTGCCGGCTGCCGATGTGGCTGGAAACCAGACTTGATGGGTAACCGATGTTCAACTATCGATCGGTCTAAACCAGGCATCTCTGTATAATCCCAAGCAAAACAATCTTTATTCTCTTTTAATAAATCGGTTAACTGTTGCTTACACTGGGAATCTAACTTAGCACTAATAAAAGTAGGCCTAGGTTTACTACCATTGCCGATGTCGATCTCGAGTAAGTCATCGGCAGACGTAAAGCCCTGCCCCAATTTTCCGTCATCGGCGAACTGATCCATTAAGACTCCTCCTCAGGACCGACTGCTTGGATCGGCTTGATGCGGTAATCGGCAACTTTGAGGAACTCCTTGTCCCAGGCTTCGCCGGATATGCATCTGGTCTCTTCATAAGTGTCCAACTCTGCCGATGCAACAGTAGATGGGGCTTCACCGCGGACGACCTCAATTCTGTCCCCGATCCACTGTACCAGGCTCTGATGCATAGTAGATGGGATACAGCAATTAGCATGGATCCAATCCCTTCCGAGGAGCAAGTTGTAAGTGCCTTTGCCGCTGATTACAAAGAACGTTGTCGGCAAAGTCTTACTGCCGATGGTTAAGTCAACACATACGGCTCCCATGGCGGAAGACACATTGCCTTCGAAGTTCTTGAGCTTCATGTCGGTCTCGACCAAGTCTTGATCACCTTTGCCAAGCTTTCTGAACACGACATAGGGCATTATATTGATCGACGCGCCACCATCCACTAGCATCTTGGTCATTGGCTGACCATCCACTTTGCCCTTAACAAACAGGGCCGTTAAATGCTGCCTCTCATCTTCGGCAGGCTTTTCAAAGATAGCCGTCATCGGATCCAGCACCAACTGTGCCATACCGGCAGCCTCTTCATCATCGCTGACGGGTGCCATGAACTCCATCGGCAACATGACAACCATGTTTATATCTGCCGATGGGTCTCTGTCCTTACGCTTCGGCCTCCATTGCTTCTCTCCCGAGGGTTCTGTACTGTCATACAGGTTGTCGCGGCGCTGGCGCTGAATCCTCCTCTTTTGGGTCTTAGTCAAACCCTCAGGGCACCACGGAGGAAGCTTGGTCTTCCAGATAGGTTGGTACTGCTTTCCCCCGCTTACATCGGCACTTCTTCTGATGTTGGGATCTCTGGAGAATATCTCTTCGTCGGGCACTCTAGCATTGGCCATCTCCTCCAGCTCCCCCTGGTCAACATGCCTTCCAAGCCGATCATGGGCACTGAGCTTGCCCCCCAGTCGGTCATGTGCCGATCTATTCTCTCTGAGCGGCCTGGCGTACCTGGGTGCCTGATTATTAGAACAAGGTCGCTTACCTGACCGATCGGTTGTGTAGTACCCATTGCATTCTAGACAGTTATCGGCAGTGGGCAGCTTGATGCCTTCTTCCCAGCAATGAACGAAGAAGGGACACCTCCAGTGGTCTTTGTGTCGAAGCCATTCCCGATGCTCCTCTTCTTCTTGCTGATACCGTTCTTCACGTGATTGCCGATGATTTCGCCTTGGCTGTTTGTGAGCGATTATCACCCCAGGAGCCCTGTCGGCACTGTTACCCTCATCGGCAACCTTCTTACCTTTTCTGTCGTCGGCAAACCCCCTTGCATCGTGCTCAGGCACTTGGTAGTTAGGGTCTACCGATGAGTTCCTTCTGGCAGCTTCCGATGTCAGCACTCTGGTCTTTTCACTGATCTCCACCATATTGCTTGGGAAGGGGTGCTGATCAATCTTCATCGGTTTCTGGATCTTAGAATTTTCAAACTTGATACGCCCAGATTCAATCTCTGACTGCAACTGCTGCCTGAATACTTTGCAATCATTGGTACTGTGTGAGGTTGCATTATGCCATTTGCAGTACCTAATCTTCTTGAGCTCTTCGGCTGAAGGAATCACTTGGTTGGGCGCCAACTTGATTCTCCCCTCTTGCAGCAACAAGTCAAACATCCTGTCGGCCTTGGTGATGTCAAAGGTGAACCTCTCAGTCTCTTTTTGGCCAAACGGACAAGACACAGGCTTCTTATCCTTTACCCATTCGGCCGCATCGACATTCAGCTCTTCATCCGATCCAGAGTCTTCTTCTTTCCCGATGAAGGTCACCTTCTTGTTCCAAGTCTTCCTGGTTTCAAAGGCTTTGACATCTTGATCGGCAACTCTCTGCACCAGATGACTTAGACTGTCGAACTCTTGGGACGCATACTTGTCCTTGATGTGCGGCAGCAATCCTTGGAAGGCCAAATCTACCAGTTGCCGATCATCAAGCACCAGACTGTAGCACTTGTTCTTCACGTCCCGTAGCCTTTGCACAAAGCTTTCCACCGATTCATCGTTGCGTTGCCTCATCTTGACCAAATCGGTAAGCTTCTTCTCGTGTATGCCAGCGAAGAAGTACTTGTGAAATTGCTTCTCCAGATCGGCCCATGTAATTATAGAATTTGGAGGCAGCGATATGAACCATGTGAATGCTGATCTAGACAACGATGAAGAGAACAGTCTCACCCTTAATTCCTCCCTGCTGGCAGCTTCTCCGCACTGGATAATGAAGCGGTTGATGTGCTCCATCGTTGACGTGTCGTCTTGGCCGGAGAACTTGGTAAAATCAGGCACCTTGTACCGATTTGGAAGAGGAGTCAAGTCATATGCGGGAGGATACGGAGTCCGATAAGAGTACGTGTTGACTTTGGGTTTGATGCCGAATTGCTCTTTCATGACTTCGGCGATCTTACCGACCCAGTACGCATCCTGCTCTTGCCGACTCATTGGCTGATTGTCGACTGGTGGAGTCGGCTGATGTGCCTCTTGAAGATGTGCAGTAGTCGCGGGCGCATCACCAGTCATCTGAACACTATGCATCGGTTGACTTACCGATGGATAGTTTGGCACACTTGGCGGACTTGGCTGAACTGTCACATTCATCGGTTGCTGCGCCGATGGTCCGCTCTGAGTGTAAGTTGGGCCTCCATAATAATACATCGGCGCGCCAGGCTGCTGAACCGACAGCTGGTTAACCCATCTAGGATTATAAAGCATCGGCACGTGACTTACCGATGGTTGATAGCTGACCGGAGCATGCGGCTCTTGAATTCTAGAGCAATTAATCTCCAGATTACCCTGGGGAACCGGCACTCCAGCTTGAGAATTCGCCACCAGAGATTGACTGACGGTGGTTATAATGTGTTGCATCGGCACAGAGTTTGCCGATGGTGGCATCAGAGGTATCTTGGGGATCACTTGGAGGTCATCTGATGGCACTTGTATGGTTGGAGTAGGCGCCGAATTGTGCATCATATGGGCCATCGGCTGTGATTGCATTGCCGATGCCGTGGAGTTCCTCCAGGCTGAACCGTCTCCCTGCACCAGATTAGAACCAGCATATAGATTTGGAGGCATACCGTATCCCCACCAGTTAGCAGGGGCTGATCCCGAAGTTGCCGACGCGGCTGGATCTGGGTTGAGCTTGGTGATGTCGCCAGCGTTCGACCTTGGTGATGTAGCCACATCGGCAGACGGTTCCACAGGGGTGGAAGACGCTATCGGAGCCGCCGATGGGCTTGTAGATGCCAATCCAGGCTGATGATACGCTGAACCGACATATCGCGCTGCGTGTCCTTCTTTGAATGTTTGCGCAACGGCATTGTAGACAGTGTTGGACAGCACGCTGGAGTGGTTGATCAACGCTTGATTTACAACAGTGTTAACCATCTCCTGTAGCTTGCCAGGGTTGGCGTCGTACGTGACCTGCCGTGGCAACGGCGGATCTTGCTTCTGAATTGCTTCACCGCTCCTGCTGAGCCTGAAGGACTTGAGATACAGCTGCTTGTATTCCTCCATAGCCCGCTTCATGGCCTGCTTCTGATCATCTTTCAGATCGGCCTCAGACACTTCAATGACATTCCTCTGGTTGACATCGGCATGATCGCCCATGCCGAATGTGTAGATTTGTATAATCAGGTCCCACCGAGCGTGCCAAAAGAGGTGTTGACACAAAAAGCGTCAGATCTGTGAACACCTCGGGCTATTACCCAAAGCTCGATGTCGAGGGCGTGCCAATCGATATGACCAATCAATCGACAAGGATGATAACTAGAACAAACTGAACGAGACGACAGCGATGCGCTCGGACGTCAAGGCTCATATTGATCAAGGATAACTAGAGCAGAGCTGAAAGAGGCAAACAGCGATACGCCCGGATTGCCAAAGCTCAGAGGTACTCCCACGCGGAACTAGCAAGGATTTGACGGAGATCAGGGTGATGCAGCCTGTTGAAAGCTTGAAGAACTCGTTGAAAACTATAACTAATGCATGAAAAGGGTAAATTGCGATAAAGGTAAGATAAAAGTAGAATTGGTTTATTTTGAATTGGATTTATTGTTTATTCCATAGCCCTTGGGCACATATTTATACTCCCGCATGGAGATTTGTACAAAGACACGACACGTATCCTTCCTAAAACAAACTCCTACTTTAAAGGAAACTGACTCGCGCAGGAGCCGGATAACAATATTTATTTCCTAAACAAACACACCTATTTTAAAGGAAAATAAACGACTCATGCAAGAGTCGGACTCAAACTACTATAATAATACTAGTATAAAACACCAGTTTCCTTATTCTCCTCTTCGATGAAAACTTTCCATCGGCAGATCCCTTTAATCCGCGCCTTCTTTCTTTTGATCACCGGGGACCTTCTACTGCCACCAAGCGCTAAGTTACGCCCATCGGCATCGGCAACACTTTCCTGATCGGCAATCGGCAACCTTTCCGATTGGCAACCTCGTGCGGGTAACTGTCTTCACCAATCATCCCCTATTCGGCAATCGGCAACCACTCTTCATCGGCAATCGACAACAACTCATCGGCAATTGGCAAGGATCTTTCATCGGCAAATAGCAACTTCATAACTTAAGCCTTTCACCAATTAACCTTCATCGGTAAGAACCATCTAGTCTCCACTGGCAGTACACTTGGCCTTCCTGCGACACTCCCATCGGCAATACTGGCTCATACTTTACCGATGCCGATGGTAAACGGCTGCTGACCAGTCATACCTCAGCTCATTTGACACGTGTCGAAAAACGGTGTCAACAAACTACAAGAAAAGGGTAAGTCTACTGGTGATCCACCTTATCCAGAAGGGGCACGTAGACCACCAAAGTTAGTGCAGGTAGAAAGAGAAGCAGACAAACCAGAAGAAGAAATTCTACTACAAGATTTACCAGAAGAATTACACCAAGATTACCATGACACCCCTCTCCTACCATTCCCACGCAGAAATAAGAAGGCCAAAGAAGATGAACAATTTGGTACATTTGTTAAGGTAATTCAAAAGTTATATGTCAACATTCCGTTGCTAGATGCCATGCAGGTACCTACATATGCAAAGTATATAAGGGACATCCTCAACAACAAAATACCACTCCTTCTATTGAAGTCATCAAGTTAACAGAGGAGTGTAGTGCGGCAATTCTGAATTCTTCTCCTATCAAGAAGAAGGATCCAAGGTGCCCCACTATTGATTGCTCAATCGGAAATCAAAGATTTGAGAATGCTTTATATGATCTTGGAGCAAGCATCAGCGTTATGCCCAAGAATGTCTTTGACAAGCTCAACTACTCTACACTCACACCCACATCAATGTCCTGGTAAAAATTCAAAAAAAATTCATTCCTGTAGATTTTGTGGTACTTGACAGGCAGGAAGAAATGAGGACACCACTCATCCTTGGGAGACCGTTCCTCAACACTGCTAATGCACACATCAATGTCTGGGCCAGAGAAATCAAATTCATCATTAATGGAGAAGAAGTACGGTTCGCATTCAAGCCAAGACCGGATCAATGTACGAATTTGGAGTGTCATGAGAAGCAAGATGCAAGGTCATCATCTCCAGCACAGGAGATCAAGCTTGAAGAATAATCAATTTGGAAAAGTCCGGTCGGTGGACTTAAAAACCCCGAACCTTCGTCGGGAGGTAACTCGGTAAGTTATCAGGTAATTTAATTCCACATTACTTTTTAAGCATTTTTAAGCATTGCATTAATAAAACAAAATAAAAATATTTATTGCATGGTAGAGTTTTAATTTTCAGTAATTAATATTTATAGTAAGTAGTTTTTACTGCAATGTCAGAAAATTACAAAAAGACCATCATTAGAATTCTTATTTTTCATAGATTCATAAAAGTAATTTAGTCTTTCATTCTTGCACTTTTATACCGTATAAATATGAGAGACATGTGGGACCCACACATCACCTAACCATCACCCACACATCACCTCACACCTACCACCATGCACTACCTTCAACATTTTCCACTCACTCATTCACTCACCACCATCCAAAATGCCTTTCCCACCGAAAGAGCATCCTAGGGGGAGTGCATCAGAACATATTAATCATTTGGAGGACACCAGCAAGAGGAGGAGCCTAGAGGCCACGAGGTGGGGCTGGCTGGCCCCACACCATGGCAGCTAGCACCCCATAAGCACCTCTCTCCCTCTCCATTTTTTCACTCACTCCACTCTCATTTTCACCCACGAAGAACACACCTTCTTTTTGTTCTTTGGTTTAGAAAACTCGACAACCCAAACTCCTTCAATTAATCAGGAAAAATCAAGTGTGAGAGAGATTTTGGGTTAAGTTCAAGGTTCCCCTGGTGGAACAACCTCTAACCCCCTTTATTCTCTCCACTAGTCTTCCTTGTTATTGATTAATTTTGCAGGAAAGATGAGCAAGAAATTAATGAATGCCGCGAAGAGCGTCGGAAGGGCTCTTTCCTTCCGCACCACTCAGAGCCAAACATCATCAAGAGCACCATCAAGAGCTGGCTCCGAGATGGACATAGACACTCCACCCACGAGAACTTCATCCTCTTCTCACCATGGTGAGCAAGAGAGATATGTGCTTACTAGAGATACTCATCTCAAGTTGCAGTCAGAAAAAGAAAGAAACATCCGCGGCGCCATCAAGGACAAAGAATTCACACATACCCTGACCTTCGACGATACATTACTTCTCGAGACAGGTATAGATTCTGAATTCCAGCTCGTATTTAGAAATGTTGGTTGGGAAAATACATGCAACTTAACTGAGGAAGGTAGCAAATTAATCACAATAGAATTTTTATGCACCTTAGAGATCAGTGATCATGAGGTTAGTTTTAGAATGTTCAATAAATTACACTCTCTCATGGAAAAATCTTAGTATGATGCTAGGCTTTGCTAGTGGTTGGGAAAGTATATCTGGATTAAAAACATGTCACAAACCAGCCACTGAGAAAATCCACCATCCAACCTTACGCTTTTTGCATAAATAGATAGCTGTTACTTTATTTCCTAAAGAAGAATTAGGCACCATAACAATTGAAGAAATAAAGTTACTATATGCCATGATTAAAAAGAGGAAAGTATCCCCTGTGAAATTAATGTTACAATATTGGATACTTATTCCTTCAATGAAAAAATGTGGCGTATCATTTATTTCTTGGCTTACACGCTTAGCCAAAAATCTGAATTTATTAGGAAATGTGTCTCTCATTTATATTCCTACTACTAGAAGAATAATTGGATATGATTTCTTTTTCGTGCTCATTTGGTCAAAAGAAAGAATAATAAAATAATCATGATTTATAAGAACTACACAAATGAATATGCACTACCAGACAGAGCACTTGGTCTCTATGCAATCGAGAGTTTTGTTTTTAATATGTAGACAGGTGGACCGAAAGTTGGGAGAAGCACGTCAGTGCGCCCCACCAGATCATAAAGAAGAAATTATGAAGGGGCAAACGCTACACCAGCCGGACCAACTTTTACTCACTATATTGGTTTTGAGCAGGCAGTTCCATCATACGAGTCCACATAGCCATGGGGCCATAAATTAGGATGGGAGGAGCAGTCCACGTATCAGGAAACATCAGTAGGATGGGATAGCTGGGAAAAAAATTACTAATTATTCGCAGGATCCAGGTACCTCAGCAGAATTTTAGAGAGGACGCATGTCTTTCTCTACCCAGACGCATACGGACTTCAGCACAGGAGGGTCGTACCCGTATCATCAGCCTCTAGCAAATGACTACCATCCTCCACTAGAGCAGCACATGGAGCCTCCACAGACATGTGACGGTACTCCCAGTATTTTCACTAATGATTTTAGCCATCGTCTTGCAAATATGCAGCAGAGACAAGAAATGTTCGAGTCCACCTTGGACCAGAGTATAGAGACTCAGCACCAAATGAATGTTCGTCTATAAGAGATGCAACAGCAGCAGTACGAGGAGCATCAGGACCTACGATACCTGATCCACAGCTTGGGTTTGAGCTACCCGCCGCCACCACCAGAGCTGTAGACCACGTCATCCGATAGCTTGGGGGAGAGCCCCACGCAAGGTAAGTATACTATCACATTTCTATTTCTGCATTTAATTTGCTTTTTAGTTAAGTTTGCTATTATTGCTATTTAAGAAAAGAAAATAAAAATAAGAAAAATGAATAAAAAATAAATAAAAATATATTAGCTAGAATAATGAATAAATAACTATGTATATATATATGTGCTTCTCCCATATGTATATATAGTTCGTAATTTAGTTATCCCCATAAATTTATATTTAAAATTACCATCTCATTGTGAGAACCTGAATCTAATGGGATAAATGTTTTGTTCCTGTCTAAGTTACTGTTAAATAAGATAGGGAATAAAAAGAATTTGCTATGATCTTATTTAAGAGAGATTTAATTTCTAGAGAATTTATTTAAGTACTCAAAATTCTAAAACCTCTGAGAGATTAAAGTTGAGTATTTTGTTATGTGCTTATGATCAGAATTAATCTAAATAATAAAGAAAATAATTTTGCTTAATGTGTTCTAATCTTTCTCTGCAGAAAAGTTGTATGGGCTATGAAAAAGTATGAGAAAATAATCCATGCCAAAAGATGCATGGGAGAAAATAGAGGGAATTAAAAAGGGACAAAAGTCTGATGCACCCTCAAGAGGAATTAAAAAGGGACAAAAGTCTGACGTTCCTCTGAAAAAAAAGAAGAAGCCCATACTTCTCAGAAGGAGAGAAAGAAGAACATAGAAAATACAAGAAGAATGTTTTACAAATCAATCATTTTGATCTAAGGGGCATAGCAGAATATTCTCTTTAAATCTTTTTGCAGTACTTTATTTTTCAAAGATTTCAAAAACTCTAGAAAGGAAATTGATCAAGGAATAAAAGAAAAGTAGTTCTAATAAAACCTATCTATTTTTGCAGCTACTCATGACTAGAGTAAAGTAATAAGTTCCACTAGAGACTGTGTTTTTCACTAAGACATTTCTGATATATGAATAAAATAAATAATTCCACTTGGGCTTTGCTAAGGGACTAGCAAAGGGTAAGCTTGGGGGAGCTTGTTGACGGTCGTTAGCATCAACTTTTAATGCAATTATAAACATATTAAATGGATCAATGATATATAAAATCTAGAAATATAGGGCTTTATCTAACAAATTCCACGAGTTTTGGTGTTTCAATATTTTCCAGGGACTATTCCAGAAAAGAGCAATAAAGAGAATCAAATCCGAGAAGATATCAAATAAATCCCACAGAGATACACATGCCGATCAACTCACGGAGGATCCCGCAGATACTGGAGTGAAGCGGGGCCCCAGAGCCTGTCAAGTGTGGTCGGCCGGCATGGAGTGGGGCCGGGCGGCACCACCCTAGGCCCACTAGCCACCCTATTCTGGAAGATTCCTCCACCAACTTTGAAGATTAATCTGAGCCGTACCTTAAGTCGGTTTGATCCAACGGCTATCGCGCATCCCACCGGACTATAAATAGAGCCTTGTACCCCCAGGAGGCAATCAAAATTATTCAACTGATCCAGGTCAAGTCAGGGCTAGTTCAAGAATTAGAATAGATCTAGGGTTTCCAGATATTAGATTAGAACTCTAGTGCTTCAAGTTATTAGCTAGGTAGCTAGCAAGGTTCAAGTGGAGTTGGGCGATACGCTCGGGATTCCAGATTCGTTTGTTTGAAGATCGGTAATTTATCTTGTATCTCATTATGACTTTATACTTCATTATTATATTGCTACTTATTGAGTCCTTAGTTTATTCTATTTGCATATTAGATATAGTTAAGATTGGTGATGATTATTTTTATAAGATCGTAAGGCGCCTAATTCAATTCTCGAGTGGGTTAGTTGGTATGTATTCTCGAGTGGATTCCAGATGCTCCTTATGATGTTTTCTGAGTCAGTTATGTTATAGATGATAGTATGTAGGTAGGGTGTGCTTAGTTCCTTTTTATTTGGTAATTACTTAGGATTCTTTTACTCTAGCCGAATCTAGAGTTGCCTAACTATATTAGTGAGTTTCTATTTCTATCTCTAGAATACCATTTATCTTATACCTTTATTATCATATTTATTTATCTTGACATGGCTTACCCCTGCTAAAGCATTAGAAAGGTCGGTCTAATCTTAGGTTTGCACATTTATAGTCTAAACTATATGCATTGAGGTTTCCTTTTGTATCCCTATTAAATTCTTGCAATTAATTGAAATTTTTCCTTTTGGCATAAACAAATCAACGATACTCAGAGAATCTCACCGGGTGAAATGCTACAATAGGAGAATTATCTCTGTGTTTGCGAATATATTCTATAGAAGATTATTTTATGCATTGTCAAGTGTAGATTATTTCAATATTTTCTGATATCATGCTAGGGATGATAACTTAGTGTTAAGTGATGTTAGAAGGTGACTCCTGCATTTCTGGTGCCTTGCGAAGAATGGGGATTTATCTCTATTCTTAGTAGGTCACTAAGAAATATCAATAATATGGAGACTCACATATGTTACCTTTGACAATGTGTAACGAGTGAGTTACCCACATCCTACGTAAATTATGTTAGTAATCCTAGCGCATTAGCCGTTTGAGTTAGTGAGCTGCATGTTTCTGTTTTCAGTTGTGCATGCGCATGAGCACCAATCTGTGGTCGACATCGTGCATAGGAGTAGTGGTGAGAATAGCTCACACATTCCAAGGATGATCGGTGATTCAGTGGTATCGTGGGCACGTGGATGGACATGCTCGCTACGCGGTGTGCGCCTAGCCACTGTGTGGTCCATCTTCATAACACTAAATAAAAGGAGAAGTAAAAAGATAGAGAAAAGCTGCTTAGTTGTTTGTAGCACCAAACCCAGTGTTCCAAGTGTTCACGTTGTTTTTGTGTGTTTCTCATATTGTGATTGTAATCACGAGCTCGCCAGGCATCAAGAACGCCGGCCTAGAGCTAACAATTGGCATCAAAGCTGTGAAGAGAGAGGACCTAGGGCGCCACCATGACATTAGCGAAGCGCCAAGGCTGTTTTCAGCTGCCGGCAGCCACCAAGGAGAAAGGTAGTGGCTCCAGCAACAAGAATCCACCATGCAAGCTGTCTCCAAGCCACTTGTCGCCGTGTCGTTCATGCACTCACGGCGGACGCCGGTTGTCTATGCGGCATCTTGGGACGGCATCATTGAACGGGTCATCCAAGAGTTGACTGGCTCTAGAATCTAGCTCATGGTCATTGTTGATGAAGTTGAAGATGCAAGCCCGTTATCTCTGGGATGCAGTCGAGGATGGCGACGTCGACTTCCATGACGACCACAACGCACTAGAGGCGATCTTCTCTGGCATTCCCAGGAGATGGTGCCCACCCTAGCGGCCAAGCCATCAGACAAGGAGGTGTGGGAGTTGATCTGGTCTATGCGCATCGGAGATGATCGGGTGCGCAAGTCGACGGCCCAGAGTATTCGCACGAAGTGCGAGCAAATCACATTCTGCAATGGTGAGTCCATTGAGGATTTCACCTTGCGTCTGTCCAATCTTGTGCAGTGACTGGCAATCCTCGGGGACCCGGAGCCAGAACCTAAGGTCATGGCGAAGTACCTCCATGTCGCAGGTTTGGAGTACAAGTAGCTCGTCGTCTCGATCAAGACCCTCCTCTACATTGACACTCTCTCTGTTGAGGAGGTCACCAGATGTCTCAAGGCGGCAACCGACAATGAACCATTGCTCATGAAGGACATCTCCGACAAGCTCCTGCTCATAGAGGAGCAATGGCTGGAATGGTACAAGAAGAAGGATGATGAGACTAGTCAGGGTGGTTCAAGCTCCGGCGGGCATGACAAAGGACACGGTTGCGGTAGAGGCCGCGGTCATGCCGGAGGCAGCGGCATGAGTAGCGGACTGGGATCAACCAGGCCCAAGGGGTCGGTGATGATTTCTGCAAGGCGTGCGGCAAGAAAGGCCATTGGGCCAAAGATTGCCAAAGCAAGAAGAAATTGGAGCAGGCCCATGTGGCCCAAGATGATGAGCCCACTTTGCTACTTGCCCTAAGCACCATGCAGGAAGATGGGATCTATCCTAGAGTCGATCCGGCACCGCCAGCTCTGCCTCGGGCACTTCCACTGCCGATCTACGCTCACAACCAACTCCACCTCGAGAAAAAGGTCTTTGCTACCATCGAAGACTCCAGTGACTAGGACCCACGCCGGTTGGTCCTGGACACAGGCATGTCCAACCACATGTCCAGGGTGCGAGCAACCTTCGCCAGTCTTGATTCCAGCGTCATCGGCTCTGTCCAATTTGGCGATGGCTCTGTCGCCTGCATTGAGGGGAACGGCACCGTCCTGCAAAATGGTGAGTGTCGGGCCAATGTCAATGTCTACTACCTACGTCGCCTCACTACCAACACCATCTCCATCGGCCAACTCGACAAGATTAGGTACCAAGTCCTGGTGGAGCATGACGTGATGCGGGTTCGTGACAAGGAACGACAACTGCTTGCCAAGATCCGCTGCAGTCTAGGGCGCCTCTACATCCTCGATGTCAACATCGCACGACCTGTCTGCCTGGTGGCACGAGGCGACGAGGAAGCCTGGGTGTAGCACACTCGCTTTGGCCACCTCATGTCGTTGTCTTGCGAAAGATGGGCAAGGATGGCCTCATCCGGGCCTGGTTGTGCTAGACCAGGTGGAGTAGGTGTGCGAGGCTTGCCATGCCAGCAAGCATAGGCGATCCCCGTTCCTGCGTCATGCTCTCAAGCATTTGACAGAGGTGCTGCAACTCCTCCACAGTGACCTTTGCGGCCCAATCTCCCCATCAACCCCAAGTGGAAACTGATACTTCCTCCTGCTTGTCGACGACTACTCCCGCTAGATGTGGCTTGCTCTGCTACCCACCAAAGATGTTGTTGCGACAACAATCAAGCTTATTCAAGTAGCGGTTCAGTGCAAGAGCGGGAAGAAATTAGTGTCCCTATGCACCGACTGTGGCGGAGAGTTCGCTGCGGTGGACTTCATCGACTACTACACCGAGCTCTGCATCCACCGCTAGCACACTGCCCCATACATGCCGCAACAAAATGGGGTTGTGGAGCGCAAGAACCAGTCCATTGTGGGGACCGCATGCAACATGCTCAAGGCAAAAGGTCTCCTCGGCGAGTTCTGGGGTGAGGCGGTCACGATTGTAGTCTACCTGCTGAACTGGTCGTCGTCCAAGAGCATGGGTGGCAAGACCCCTATGATCTCTAGACAGGCAGTATTCTCGGCATCCAACACCTATGTACGTTCGGCTGCATCGTGCATATGAAGGTTGCCATGCCCAACCTAAAAAAGCTTGATGATAGAAGCCAGCGTACCATTTTCGTCGGCTACGAACCCGGCTCCAAGGCGTACAGGGTCTATGACCCTATGACACGGCGCGTGCACGTAAGCCAGGAGCTGGTGTTCGACGAGGTGGTGCAGTGGTCCTAGACCCAGGGGTAGAGCAGCGAGGTGGATGACTTCATGGTCGAACACCTGCCACTGCCCGGATCAGCCACTACGACGACAACAACAAGTACAACTACATTAAGCAGAGCTGCTGCCTGATCTCCAACACTTCCAGCATCACAAGCGCATGGCGCTAGGAGATCCATGACTAGCACCTTGCTAGCTCACGCCTCGCCAATGTTTGACACTAGGAGTGCGATGCCATCTGCACCTACTCTATTCTTGGTGGACCTGGTGGAGTTCGTGTCACCTCCTGGCACGAGCGTGTTGGAGCTGTGTTGGGGATATCACCTCGGCATATCCCCAGGGACCTTATGGGCCTACCAACTAGAAGATGACCCAGCTCACGAGGCCTTGCGGCACACGACCAGCCCGTCGTGCCCGCCAAGGGCTCCAAGGAAGCCTTGCTCGCCAAGGAAGACCTAGTAGATAGACTTGGATCCCTTGCCTTAAGGGACCGATCGTAATCTGTTAGGATATGGAAACTGTAACCCTTCTCTCCGGCTATATAAGACGAGCAGAGACCCACCTAATACTCATATCAATCCAACCACCAGAACAAAGGATGTAGGGTATTCCGGTGATTTGCTGGCCTGAACCTGTATAAATCGTCATGTCTACGCTCTCTGTGTTACGCTTGATCGTCATCGCCACACCTCCGCCTACAATCTACTACCCTAGGGTACCCCCTAGGTAGACTGCGACACATATTTCATCAACAGTTGGCGCGCCAAGTAGGGCGTGTGTGCATCGGCTTCATGGCTTGTCAAGCGGTCACTTTCCCGGACTCAATGGTCCTCCCGGTGACCGGCACCATGCTCCAGATCGGATCCATATCCTGGACCATCGGATCTACACTACGTAGGGCAGACGCGCCGCCACCTGCACGTCGTCCCGTCACGCCGAAGTACCACCTGCGAAAGAAGATTAGTATCCATGATCTAGTTGATGCCATCGATCGCTCCAACGCCGGCATCATCGATTGCATAGATCTCGTGCAGACGACATGACACCGACTTCCTAGCCATCACGACCGCTAACCGCACCGCCATCGAACCCCAATGGAGATGACAACTGCAACGACCAGGGGCATCCACCCTCCTTCGACGTTGCCTCACGGGCTCATTAATTAGGCGGCAACCTTCCTACGCCTGGCGCTTCGATCCATCTCCGACCAGATCCACACGGCACCCGTCGTAAACACGGTCGTCATCTCCACAATCCCTAGCGACTCCGAGTAGGCGGTGTCCCTCGATGGCACGATCTCATCAGACTCGGCCGCCACTACGAGGCTCGAAACTGCCGACTCCTCCGGATCGACCAACGACTTCCCGGAGTTTCCCCAGGCTTCGGAGGGGTGATTTTTCAAGTCTCCGCCGACAGCGCCCCCCACGACAACGAGACGGATGCCGAGCACATTGCGAGAGAACAGCACAACGTTGAGCGTGCGTAGAGGCACGACCTAGAACACCACGAGCAGGAGAGGCGCAACGAGGAGCATCGTGAGCAAGAACGCATTGCACGGGAACAGCGCGAGGAGGAGCAGAGGAATCGTGATCACCTGCCACGACGCACCCTCAACCACGGGTTCGACCAGATGGGTAACATTCCAGTGTTCCCGACCCCCAGTGCCAATCTGGCGGTAGCTGCTTGCAAGTTGTCCATGCTCCCTGGCATGCCTAAGATCGAGAAGATAGAGGCCCACATGATGGCAGCCGTGGTCTAGGTCAACAAAGCGGCTAACCTGCCCGAATTCTCTGGTCAATCCTACAGTAGGAACCACCCCTGAAGCCCTCTGAGGGAGCACCAACGAAGATCCCCACGACGTGATGACGAAGAACCCATTAGGGCCCGGCGTGATCGAACACCAGCACCGGCGCGCCGAAGCCCTCCGAGGGAGCACCAAAGAAGATCCCCGTGGTACGACGATGATGAGCATGATAATCCCCGATGCGATCGAACACCGGCGCCGGCGCCCCAGCCATAGGGGGACTGTGCCCCTTCTCCACTCGTCTGTGTGCCATCAGGTGGCCCTAGAATTTCAGAGTAACGTCGGTGGAGAAATACGATGGCAAGGAAAACCCAGAACAATGGGCGTCCACGTACGAGATCGCCATATATGCCGCCGGAGGGAATCAAGACGTCATGACCAATTACCTGCCAGTGATGCTGTCGACCTCCACTAACAGCTGGCTCCAGAAGATCCCAGAAGGCACCATCGACACCTGGGAGCAACTCAAGGAAATCTTCATCAAGACGTACAAGGCTACGTGTGTCCAGCCAGGGACGCGCTATGACTTGCAGAACGTCTGCCAGAGGAGCAATGAAAGCCTCTGGGAGTACATCAGACGATTCTCCGACAAGCGGCTGAGGATAGAAGAGATCTCCTACCCAGAGGCTATCGCCATATTCTCCAATGGCCTGCGGACGGACGACCTCCAAAACAAGTTGGATCGAAAGAGCAAAACAACCATAGAAGAACTGATGACGATCGCAAATCCTTACGCCAACCAACACGACGCCACCCGAAGCAGGGAGAGAACAGGCGGCGCCACTCTCGTTCCTTGGAGCGCGCATGGGATAGCGACCACCGACCAGATTACCGCCGCGAAAGAGGGACCAACGACCACCAAGATTACCGATCGGGTAACGCCGAACGCTATTCGCAGAGGTACGACTGTTGATACTTCTTAACGTCATTACCAAAAGTAGAATAAATTCTATTTCTGATAACGGCGCCAAAAATGGTTATCCACCTTTGATGTCACTTAAGCTAGGTTGTCATCCCCAGCATGACAGAAAGATGCGGTATTGAAATATGCATTTGCTCTTCTAATAAATAATAAATGTGTTTCTGCAAGCACACAGATTATATTGATGTAGCATTTTAACCAGGAGTATTCCAGGTATCGTTATTTATATTTTTACCACTGGGAAGGGATACTAAGGAATAAATGAGGAATGAGTAATGATGATTAATGAGTATCACTGCATGTGTAATGGAGAGTTTTCATCTATCTCACTCAATACAGGATAAGTGTCACATAAGATATAGATAATGAATGAATAGTGATAAAAGATAAATACTAATCAGCATATATGTAACCACATAAGATAATGATAAGAACCTCAACAGATATTCTAGCAAGTCATTAGCATGGAATTAGGACAAACTACAAAGATATTTGCTAAGTCATTCTTAACTATACAGTTTAGCATACTATGATTAGTGCAATTATACTTGGCAATCATGGCAAGATAAGAGATATTCATGTGTAGTGAGTATTACTAAGGAAGATGAGAAACATAGCAATCATTTCCCTGTAATAGAACTGCTTTGCCTGCCCTACAAATGGGAGGAGGACTACAAAGGACTCAATAGGACTGTCACTACCACGATCTACCTTTCGATCCAGAATATAGGGTACAATCATAGATAAATACGGTCTAGGCACCACGCCTACACAATATCTATCATTTACCCATAGTACTGATGGATAAACGCTATACGATCCTAAATATGGATATGACTCAGATCTAACTAAGCCAAGTATATAATCATAATAGACTAAGAACAATATAACTAAGAACATAATCGAATAGAGTAAAGTCATAAACAATATAATGAAGTAGAGCAAAGTCATATTCATAATACTGAAGAACAAATGAAGAACAAGGAAGAACTAGGGAGAGAATTACCAATAATCCTCTTGACAGATCCGGAAACCAATCGAAGATTGACTCCTTCTAGTTCTAATCCTATATAGCTATGCTAAACAAGAGATCTAGTTGATGTGGTGGCTCTAGGGCTTGATCAGGGGCTTCTCCTCTTGAGATGGATGATGAATAATGAATTAGGTCAGAGAGGCTCTTCTCCTTAGGGTCAGGGGGGCTACCTTATATAGCCTCCTCAAATGAACGTCAACTGTCGGATCAAACTGACCTTAAGGGAGGGTGTAGATGTGATCTCAAAGGCGGTGGAGAGTGGTCCCACAAGGCAGAGGCCCATCGGTGCTTGACCTAGGGCGGCCGCCCTAGGGGGTAGGGCGGCCGCCCTGCCCCTGGGCCCGCTCAACCTTTCGTTTCTTCCCGCACCTTATTGACCCTTCTAGAGTATTCTTTTTTGTGCGGATGATAATTATCTCTATGTAAACATGACATGTGGGCCTTTTCTCCATATTTCCTGATATCCCCCTGCAGAAATAGACATTTACCAAAACTCATGGAATTCTGTCAGTATAAACCTTATTCCTAGCTATTGGTTTCATATAGATCCTTTTCCTTGTTTAGTTGACGATTGATTTTGGTACTTAAGGACCGTCAACAAGCTCCCCCAAGCTTACCTTTTGCTCGTCCCTAAGCAAAGATGGATCAGGAGTTGCTACAATGCTTTCATGCCTTCCAAGTACACATGCTTTCAAATAAGAACTCATCTCTGGATTAGATCAACTATTAAGACTTAAAACTTACTCATTTTACCTTCTACCAGGGGGCTTGTAACCGTCACCTTTGTCTTGGGTAGTTGAAAGATAGAACAGTCCAGTCAAGCACCATGTATCTTGCTCTTTGATCAACTATAGCTCTGGAGTTTTTGTAGATTTTCAAAATAAAACTCAGAGATTCCTTGTATGACTCTCTCAAATCGCTCCTTTGTGGTATTTCTGGATCCTTACCAAGGCATTGATGGTGTATGCCTTCTCTCAGATATGTGGTATTTGTGGTATAAGGTATTGTGGTATTGCCTTCTCTCTCACCCTACTTCTAATAGGCTAATATCTGGAGCTCATAGGTGGGAGATAGCATATACATACTTACAAGACATATGTTGCATAGTCAAACCGCAGATCCAAAGGAACCGATCAATAAGTCAAATCAAGATGTGCATGTGTGGCGAATGAATGGTGTGTGATGATGGTAATGGTGATGATGGTGATGATGGTGAGGATAGAGGTGAAAGTCTAATTCTACTTTTGCTCCCTTTTGATGGATATACCTTTCTTGTATTTGAAACCTTTCGGAGGGAATGAGATGCTCAAAATAATATTATTTTTTTTTCTTTTTTTCGAGGTTTGCGGGCACTTGCCCATTTTTATTTCCTCATCTCTTTTTTTGAAGAGCACTCATCCTTACATAGTAATGAAGCGAACGTGACTGGAGCATTTATTTCACAAGGATAAAATAGGAATAGGAGAATATTTATGTGTTTCTATTCTCTCCCAGATTAGGAGTAGAATGTTTTTGGTGGGTGGATCTGGAGATGGAAATGAGTGGATATATGTGGATGCGTACTTCTGGGATAGAAATAGCATATGTGGGTGGAGTGTACGTGAATCTTGATTCAGACCGCATAACTAGTTCCCGAGGGTCACACAGCTTGACCACACTCAATGCTCATAAGCAGTATGTAAAATTGTGTGGTTTCCTAATCTTTTAAGCATGTATATATGGCTGTGGTAGGAATTTAAACTCTCTGTCATACAGGAACTCATCATGCGGTATTTTTAAAGTTTTTAAAAGATAAAATTCTCCAGAATTCTAGTATCTCTACGAGTAGATAAATAGCAACTCAAACCTTCTCATATCATATCTGTCAACGACTTAGACTTTAGATCAGGTATTCTTCCCACAAGTTCATGTTTAGAGCAAATTTCAAATCATAACAGTTATGCCTAAACTTGAGAGAGAGATCAAATTTGAAAACTAGGTACTTAAAAGGTATTACGACAGAGCAACTATTCATCATCTCCATATTAAGAGTTTATTACTGGGATTCATTTTAGCATAGCTCTTTTATTTTATTCACTCTATTTATTTATTAGCAAACTCTTAACTAATCAAAAACATATATATATATATAAAAGCAGGAAAATATTTATTGGTTTTTTTATGATTATGCATCTTTTTATATTTTAGTAGAGTATAGATATAAAAATTGATAGGTAGAAATACTTAGCTGAGTAGTGGGGGTGCTCTCCCCCAAGCTAGATCTTGACGAAATTTCTTTTGATGTAATTGACAGGTAGCAGAGGTGTCCTCTGGTTACTATTCTCCGTTGATCCTTGAATTCTGTGAAAGCTCAAATAGACAACAAAGCTTGTTTAGCTGATTAAGTGTTAGTCATAAATCTCTAGCTTTGATCATACCAAGCTTCCTCTAATGGATGTTATTATTTAGCAGGATCATAAACTCTCTATTTTTATATTTTATTTTATAAGACAAAAACTTATTTATTATTTTTTATTATTTTATGCCACCACAGTGAGTATACTTATGGGTTTTATGCCATGAGTCTATTCACATGGGGCTTAATAGTTTTAAACATTTTTATTTTCTTTTTAAGATAGAGTAAACATGATTAACTAATTTGAAAAGGTAAATAATTAAGGGAAAAGGGATAACTACCAAGTGTTACCTCTTGGCACGACGTTCGGTGGTTTAAGTCCTCCGAATAGGACTCCTCACGTCCATAGTTGTCCTGGGGCTCATTGGACGGCGTAGCTGGGGCCTCCGGCTGTGCTTCTTCTTCTGGTATGATTTCTTTTTGTCTCCACACTTGTGTTGGTGGGGTGGCTTCCCTAGGACAAACTCTTGCTTTTGGATATTCATTATAATTGAAAGGACATACCTTTTCTTCCCATGATTCTCTGCTCTCGTGCCTGGGGTAGTCATAGAGTGATCTTTCATTTCCCAACCTTGGAGTTGGTGGTGTGTTTGGCCTCGAGAGTGGAGATGCATATATTGATTCTTCTTCTTCGGGGTATCTCTCTTCATATCTTGATACTTCTCCTTTATAGTTTGCCCATCCGTCCTTGGTGTTCTGCTTCTTCTGGTTGCGGTAGCGACGTCTTCTTCTCGTTCTATTCTGCTTAGATTCCTCAACAACGTAGTTAGCATTAAAGTAATGATGTGCCTTCTTAGAGGGGAAGTGTAAGTAAACTTCTCCTGTCCCAATGTAGATGATAGCTTTGGTGGTGCTTAGGAATGGTCTTCCAAGGATGATAGGTGGATCATAATCATCTTCTCCCATATCAACGACTAGAAAGTCTGTAGGGATGAAGTGGTCATCAATCTAGATGGGGACATCTTTTGCTATGCATTCGACGATGCGGTATGTCTGGTCTGCCATCTCGAGTTGGGTGTATGTTGGATGTAGAGGCATTGTGTCGTACAGAAACTCGTAGGTCAACTTGGCCATGATGTTGACGCCCGATCCGATGTCGTAGATTGCCTTCTGGAATGAGCATCTATTGATTGTGCATTAAATGGTTGGGATACCTAGGTCGTCCTTGATCAAATGAGGGGATCTGATTTGGTGATCTTGATTATTGTGGAGTGTCGTGACCATCTTCGCTGATTATGTTCGTACTTGCTTCTTATTCTTGTTCTGCGCATTCTGCTTGTTCCTTCTATTGGTCCTCTTCTTTGGCTCATGTTGGGGTTGTTCAGGAAATTGTAAGGTCTTATTCTTGAAGGTAAATGTCTCCTTCTTCCCTTTGATGAAGAAACTGATCTTGGCAGTGCTAGCATAGATGACAGCTCCGGCAGTGTTCAAGAGTGGCCTCCCTAGGATAATGGGTGACCTCTCATCAACACCGGTTTCTATCACCATGAAGTCTGCTGGGACATATGAGGTACCAATTCGGACACGGATATCTTTTAATATTCCTCTTGGGTAGCATAGTGTCCGATCTGCATGCTGCAAACATAGGGTTGTTTCTGATAAAGGATAATTAAAGAATTTCTCATAGATTACCGTGGGCATGATATTGACGCTTGCACCAAAGTCACAAAGTGCTTCAGGAAAGTCCATGGTGCCAATGGAGATTGGGATGATGGGTCATCCTGGGTCTCCTTTCTTGGTTGGTAGGAAGTCGTTACACCACTCTTTAGTGGGCTTGTTCCAATAAGCACCTATATCAAATATGTCTACAAGATTTGCAGATTCTAATCCTTCCGGTTGTGATGGAATACCGGGGTTAGTGATAGGAACAACAACAGCTATTTGGGTTAGCTGAGATTCAATCATTTTATTAAAGCTAATTTGATTCTTGATGGCAACAGAAAAATTATCCATCCTATTATTTATAGTTTCTAGTATTTTATCATTGGATGCTAATTTCTTAGACATGTTATCCATTAACTTTCCTTGATTAGCTACTAACTCTCTCAAAGGTGGAAAACTAGGATTATTGAAATTGTTACCTTGATAATTACCTGACTAGTTACCAAAGTAGTTAGGCCTTTGTTGTTGTTGATTCCAACCTTGATTTTGTTGACGACGGTTGTAGTTGTTGTTGTTAATGTAGTTCACATCCTCTTGCAATTCTGGAGCATGTCTACCTCTTTGAGCTGGTGCATACCTCCACTTTTCTTACGAGTTTGAGTTCTTTCTTCATTCCAACCTTGGTTGGATACCATCTTCTCCACAAGAGCTGTGGCTTGTGGTATTGTAAGTGATAGAAATGCTCCTCCGGCAGCAGCATCCATGGTCTCACGAGTGCCGTTGCTGAGCCCATGATAAAAGGTCTGCATAAGTAACAAATTCTCCATTCCATGATGGGCACATTCTAGGATGTAGTCTTGGAAGCGCTCCCATGCTTCTGGAATGGACTCGTCATGTTGTTGCTGAAAACTTGAAATCTTCCCATGGAGAGCATTGGTCTTTCCCATGGGAAAGAATTTTGCTAGGAAATTGGTGGAACATAGTGCCCACATAGTATTCTTCTCCTTGGTTGCATAGAACCATTGCTTCGCTCTTCCCAAGAGTGAGAATGGGAAAAGGCAAAGTAGTATGGCATCTCTGGGGATATCCTTGATAGTGATTGTGTTGCAAATCTCCAGGAAGTGTTGGAGATGAGCACTAGTGTCTTCATGTGCTTTCCCATAGAACTGGCTTGCTTGCACCATGTTGATGAGCATAGGCTTGAGCTCAAATGACCGATCAATGTTCGCAGCAGGTCCAGTGTGGATGTTGTCCGTGGTGGAGGCTGAGAACTCATGAATTGACTTGTCTGCCATGGCTTCGAACTCTGGTGTCAAGTACCAAATGATGTTTTGATGATCTTCTTGATTGGATGAAGCTTCAAGATGAAATGTTGATTATGATGATTCTATTACTTTCTTGAGCTTGGCTTTTGTCCTTCTGATTAATGCTTCAGGATTTTCAACAAAATTGTCTGGAAGATCAAATCTATTTATACATTACCCTGCATAAAGATGATAGGAAAAATATACAAACATCAAGGGTAAGCATGTACGAGTAGAGAATTGATGTTTTCTCAATCTCATTAGTGATGCAAGTGATAACTCATTTATTTCTTTTGATAGCTAATCAACCTTCCCCGGCAACGGCGCCAAAAATGCTTGTTGATACTTCTTAACGCCATTACCAAAAGTAGAATAAATTCTATTTCTGATAACGGCGCCAAAAATGGTTATCCACCTTTCATGTCACTTAAGCTAGGTTGTCATCCCTAGCATGACAGAGAGATGCGTTATTGAAATATGCATTTGCTCTTCTAATAAATAATAAATGTGTTTCTGCAAACGCACAGATTATACCGATGTAGCATTTTAACCAGGAGTATTCTAGGTATCGTTATTTATATTTTTACCACTGGGAAGGATACTAAGGAATAAATGAGGAATGAGTAATGATGATTAATGAGTATCACTACATGTGTAATGGAGAGTTTTCATCTATCTCACTCAATACATGATAAGTGTCACATAAGATATAGATAATGAATGAATACTGATAAAAGATAAATACTGATCAGCATATATGTAACCACATAAGATAATGATAAGCACCTCAACAGATATTCTAGAAAGTCATTAGCATGGAATTAGGACGAACTACAAAGATATTTGCTAAGTCATTCTTAACTATACAGTTTAGCATACTATGATCAGTGCAATTATACTTGGCAATCATGGCAAGATAAGAGATATTCATGTGTAGTGAGTATTACTAAGGAAGATGAGAAACATAGCAATCATTTCCCGTAATAGAACTGCTTTGCCTGCCCTACAAACGGGAGGAGGACTATAAAGGACTCAACAGGACTGTCACTCCCGCGATCTACCTCTCGATCCGGAATATAGGGTACAATCGCAGATAAATACGGTCTAGGCACCATGCCTACACAATATCTATCATTTACCCATAGTACTGATGGATAAACGCTATACGATCCTAAACATGGATATGATTCAGATCTAACTAAGCCAAGTATATAATCATAATAGACTAAGAACATAATCAAATAGAGTAAAGTCATAAACAATATAATGAAGTAGAGCAAAGTCATATTCATAATACTGAAGAACAAATGAAGAACAAGGAAGAACTAGGGAGAGAATTACCAATAATCCTCTTGACAGATCCGGAAACCAATCGAAGATTGACTCCTTCTAGTTCTAATTCTATACAGCTATGCTAAACTAGAGATCTAATTGATGTGGTGGCTCTAGGGCTTGATCATGGGCTTCTCCTCTTGAGATGGATGATGAATAATGAATTAGGTCAGAGAGGCTCTTCTCCTCAGGGTCAGGGGCCTTCCTTATATAGCCTACTCAAATGAACGTCAACCGTCGGATCAAACCGACCTTAATGGAGGGTGTAGATGTGATCTCAAAGGCGGTGGAGAGTGGTCCCACAAGGCAGAGGCCCATTGGTGCTTGACCTAGGGCGGCCGCCCCAGGGGGTATGGCGGGCGCCCTACCCCTGGGCCCGCTCGGCCTCTCGTTTCTTCCTGCGCCTTCTTGGCCCTTCTAGAGTATTCTTTTTCGTGCGGATGATAATTATCTCTATGTAAACATGACATGTGGGCCTTTCCTCAATATTTCCTGATATCCCCCTGCAGAAATAGACATTCACCAAAACTCGTGGAATTCTGTCGGTATAAACCTTATTCCTAGCTATTGGTTTCATATAGATCATTTTCCTTGTTTAGTTGACGATTGATTTTGGTACTTAAGGACCGTCAACAATGACTACAGGAGAGACAACTGCTACAGGCGTGATTGGTTGCAATGGAAGCCTAGAGCTAGGATGGTCAGGCTGTGCAGGATCGAACAAGCTAGGTTGAGCTCATACAGGTGGTTGTGTTTGGTTGTTTTCATTGTTGGTCCCGTACGAGACTAGTTCGTGTTTGGTTGCATGCATGTATCAAAGCTTTGAGTATGTGACACAAGGGCCCTTGCACCATGCGTGAATCAAGTCGTCCTGTATCACATGGGAAGTGAAAATTGAGAAGACGAAGGCGTGTGGGATGGAGAAGAGCAGATGTATGAGACAAAGCAGGCAAAGCATCCTAGGGGGAACCAAACAAGCCACAAGTATAAAGCCAAACAGGCAAAGCGTACAAGGACGCCCCTGTTCAGACAATCAATCACCCCCTACGTCGCCAACACGAACGCCCGCCCAAGGAGGAATTACGACGCCAGTTACGAGAAGATCCTTGACGGCCAGTGCCCCATACATAAAAACTCCAAGCACTCCATGGGCAAGTGTGATCTCCTCGAGTCAGCAGTACGGGGAAGAGGCGACAAAAGACCAAAGAAGGATGACGCTGACAAGGGCAAAGACCAAGAACCACCAGCGCCAGAGTTTAGAGCGGCCTCAAGGACATACTCCATTTTTGGAGGAAGCGTGATCGTCGAAGGAGAGAGGCGACGTCGCCAAGTTCGCAAGGACGTCTACTCAGCTGCTGCCACAGGAGACGATACGGCCAATGCCCATTACCTCGACTGGTTGGAACAACCCATCAGCTTCTCCGGGGAAGACGAATGGACGGACTAGAGGTACCCTGGTCTTGTCCCACTCATCGTTGATCCAACCGTCGCTACATGCCACTTCAGGAAAGTACTCGTCGATGGTGGCAGCGCCATCAACATCATCTTCGCCGATGCATTCCGCCAGCTCGACTACGCCAAGAAGGACCTCCTCCCAGCAAATTTCACCTTCTGGGGAATCATCCCAGATAAGGCATCGACATTAGTGGGCCAGATCACCCTCCCTATACAATTCGGCGACCAGAACCACTTCAGGGTCGAGAACATCAACTTCATCATCGCTGACTTCGAGACAGCCTACCATGCGATACTTGATCGTCCCGCACTCGCCAAGCTAATGGCAGTCCCGCACTACACCTACATGGTGCTAAAGATCCCGATGCAACAAGGCATCCTTAGTCTCCGTACTGACTAGAAGATAGCATACGAATGCGAACAGCAGATGATCAATGCCATCGAGAAACCCCATATCTAGGACATGTACAACTCTGAAACCAATGACAAGCCCGCCGCAAAGAGGCATAAGGAAGCAGAACCAACGACGACTACCGCCGACCACTCCACCGAATAGATATAGAGGTCGCCAGCCCTCAGCGGCGTGAGAAGATTCCCAAGTATAAGCATAGTCCAATAAAGTTTGTGGCATGTACCCCTCCATTGATAAATAAAGGTGCTTTGTTTCCCTCACATTCCATTTGTCTGAAACAACCAACGAACGCTCACTGCATACGACGACCATCGCAAAACGCTCATGGCGTACGACGACCATCGCAAAAATGCCTACAGCATACGGCGACCACCAAAACGTAGCTAGCGAAGTTCAACGACCTCTCCAAAACACTCCCATAGTGTTCGACGACCTCTCCAAAACGCGATAGGGCGTTTCCTCCAAACAATCTGACCATAACTAGAAAGCACCCAAAGCTTCCCTAGTGATGAACCATAGCGAATAGAAGTGGCTACCCTAAATGCTATGACTAAATCGACAGACCTCCCAAGTGGTATTTCCCCAGAAGCCAGGCGATATCACTTGGGTCGGGAGCCATGAGGTTATGTGCCCAGAGTCTGTATACGACCACGGTACGGTCAACGACTCTACATGCAGCATGGCTTTTCGCCCAGCGTCTGCGGGAACGGTCTCCACAGGCCCTAGTCACACCACGATCGAGCCTCTTAGAAAAGGGCCCTATCCCTGGCATCTCCCTAGGAGTGCATGAGTTGTTCGTCCTCTGCGCCGTGGGTTGCCAGCAGCGTGCCTCCTTGGGAGTCCTTATGTATCCTACGCGTGTAGTGGCGCTAGCCCTATGATACGGACCATTTGAGACCCAAGGCAGAACAATTCATCGCTACGGCTCATGACTTAGCAGGCACGACAGGACATACAAGTGAAACAAAAGCTCATTGCCCAGATATATTATAGCTTTGTAGTTTTCACTTACACGTCCAAATACTTGTATCTGAGATACAATCTATCGCTGTCACACATCAAACAAAAGAGACCACGATAATAACCCTGAACGTCAAAGAAGAAAGGGAAACGCTTCGAATATGTCATTCAACAGTTACAACCTCATCCTACCAATACGATAAGCGACCATCTCACTAATGTTCCTAGTCCAGAGCTCGAATTCATGGTGAATTCGACATTGCGGGCTACAGTACATGATGATCCCAGGCATATTATTATCTAGCGGGCCAAAACGTCGGCACTCATTCCAGACGCAAATATGGGTATCACCGGTAGCTAACTCCAACACATCTTCTGGAGAGCGAATCCACCACAGTCGCCAAATAACGTGAAGATCATCCTGGGACTTGGAACGAAGACGAATTAAGCCATGGTTGCCCCATCGGCCGTCCGCCAATGCACCTCCACTAAGTCGATGAACGATGACGAGCGCTTCTGGGCTCGCCGGATCCGCATAATACAGCATCATGGCTCTGAAGTAGATGGCGACGTCATCCCCAGCCACCACCACCCAACCAATAAGCGCCTACCCAGCAGGTTCTCTCCCCGCAACATCAACCTCTCCACACCATGAAAGAACAAAGCTTCTCAATGATTGACCTCAAGGAAACGCTGCTCGAAAGCGGACTCCAGCCAACGGCGGTTAGGGCTGACAATAGTCCTGAATCCGCTGGAGAGATAAGAGCTGAATCATCATAGCATCGTCACAAACCCTCCGGAAGACACGACAGACCTGACGAAGGTTCAGATACTCGCGGACATCGTCACCATCATCAATGACACAAAGAAGGATCTAAAAAAGTAGGTCTTCTGGCAGCATCAACAAATCGGCAAAGCCCATCGCGAGGCGCGCGCCGTCAACTTCCATCCCCCCTGACAAAGCCCAGCGTTGACGAAACCCACTTGATCTTTGCTTATCCTTTGCGGCCAACGAGCATGAAGAGAATTGGACAAGGCGACTGGAAGTCACCCCGTTCTTCACCCGAATATATAGCAAACCCTCCTCCCCATCGTATTCTATATATGTACGCCTCGGTAACAAAAATACAACTCTTCGCATCCCACACGTGCTCTCGAGGACATAAAGACGTGACCCTTCCCGTCCCACCGCCGCCAACTCTGCCCTTTATACCAAGCGGCGCGACACCTCGCCTCCCAAGGTTTTTGGGAAACCGCAACATGAAAATACAGAGCCGCCATGACGCCCACCTTCCACACCGCGACTTGGGCCGCTAACCGCGTGGCCAATTAATTTCCCCAATTTCTGGTTAATGATTTCCGAAATACCACTAACACCATAGTCCCGAGGACCGGACGTGCAACCCTGTTATGATCTCTTTCTTGTAGCTACAAGAACATGACTATAGTAGACTGCTCGGCCAGCCCCACAAAACTTCCGGAAAAGTAATGCTCGAGGACTTTGTCGCCCGCAACCATGACTCAGCCACCTGGTCGCAAACCTGACCAGGCTTGGGAAAACTACATCGAGCCAGGCTCGGGGACTGCGACCATGGCAAAAGGAAAGGTGGCGCGGAAGAGTAAGACAGTCAGGGACTGAAACTCGAGAACTGCGAACAAAACAACATGACCCGATGCAAGAACCCCCTAGCTTCTTACATCAGGCTCGGGGACTACGAGTATTCGCAGTCGTTTCTTACTAAACTTATGTTTCAGTCTTTAATATATGATCCTGATATAAGAACCTCCTAGTTTCTTACATCAGACTCGGGGACTACGGGTATTCGCAGTCATTTTATATAAAACTTATTCTTCAGTCTTTAGTTACAAATTTTATGCATCTTTTTTATAAAGCTTGGCACCACGTGCATACTTCACCTGCTACCAAGCTCGGGGACTAAGTGGGTATACTTCACTTGGCGGTGAATGTACTGATTTTCTTCTCGACAATGCTCTGCTGTTTTAGTTTGTTCTTTGTAGAGCCTAAGTGGGTACACTTCATCAGGATAGGACTTTTCAAAAGTTTTTTCTTCTTCAGCACGTCACATCCTTCCGACAAGCGTCCACAGCATCCGATAAGGTGACCTACTCGTGCATCAAGCTACGACGCTCTCAACCAGCCCGTTCTGGTCGGGAGACTTCACTAAGCAATATCTCAACCAGCCAACTTGGTCGGAACTCTGCAACGATGACTTCGCATGATGGCGACCAGCTGAACACCTCCAAGGACAATGCTGCGGGCTCGTCAGAAGAATACAACGTGCTCGGGGACTTGTTGAAGATATCACCTCGGCATATCTCCAGGGACCTTATGGGCCTACCAACCAGAAGACGGCCCAGCTCACGAGGCCTTACGGCACGTGACCAGCCCGTCATGCTCACCAAGGGCTCCAAGGAAGCCTTGCTCGCCAAGGAAGATCCTAGTAGATAGACTCGGATCCCTTGCCTTAAGGGACCGATCGTAATCTGTTAGGATATGGAAACTGTAACCCTGCTCTCCGGCTATATAAGGCGAGCAGGGACCCCCTCGAAAACTCTCTCTCACAACCTCTTAGACCTCGTCTACACCTCGTGTAACCTAATACTCATATCAATCCAGCCACCATAAACACAGGACGTAGGGTATTACAACGATTTGTCGGCCTGAACCTGTATAAATCGCCGTGTCTACACTCTCTGTGTTATGCTTGATCGCCGTTGCCACACCTCTGCCTACAATCTACTACTGTAGGGTACCCCCTAGGTAGACTGCGACGCATATTTCGTCGACAAGCTGCTAGATGCAGATCACAACAACGATGTGGCACTGTGATACCGCAACATCGACAATGTGCTTGGACCAGCTGTGCCATCGGGTCTCGCTACATGACAGCTAGAGGAGCAGCTGTTGCTGGCGAGTGATGCCGAACCGACGTTGTTCGAGGAGGCGCTGAAGCATGAGAACTGGCACCACGCTACGCTTGATGAGTTCACATCCATTGAGGCAATCTCCATCTGGGAGCTCATTGATCCGGTGGCTGGCGTGTGCCCGATCAGCCTCAAGTGGGTGTTCAAGACAAAGAGGGATGAAGTCGGGCTTGTCACCAAGTTGATGGCTCGGCTCGTCACCAAGGGGTACATGCAATGCCAAAGTATCGACTTCCATCAAGTGTTTTCCCCGGTGGCACGCCTAGAATCTGTGAGGCTGCTGCTGGCGTTGGCTGTAAGTGAGGGCTGGGCAGTCCATCACATGGATGTCAAGTCTGCCTTCCTGAACGGTGAGCTTCTGGAGGACGTCTATGTCGAGCAACCACCAGGATTTGTGATGAAGGGTCAAGATAAGAAGGTGCTGCCTCTGATCAAGGCCCTCTATGGACTTCGTCAAGCCCCACGCACCTAGTACACCAAGCTCGACGAGTCCTTGATCAAGCTCGGGTTCACGCGAATCACATTGGAGCATGTTGTCTACCTCCGTGGTGTGGGCTCACAACGTCTCATCATGGGCATCTACGTGGATGATCTGGTGATCACCGGAGGTAATCCACGCGACATCAGCACCTTCAAGGAGGAGATGAAGGCGACATTCAAGATGAGCGACCTCAGTCTTCTCCGGTATTACCTTGGATCGGAGGTGAAGCAAATAGAAAGTGGCATTTTAGTCTGTCAGGGTGCCTATCCAGCAAAGATACTCGAGACTGCGCGCTGGCCTTGAATAGTGCAATGCAAGTCATACTCCCATGGAACCTAGACTGAAGCTTAGTAAGTCTAGCTTTGCTCCTTCAATTGAAGCCACAAAATACAAGAGCATTGTGGGCTCTCGAGGTACTTGGTGAATTCAAGTCCAGATTTGACATACTCTGTGGGGTACATTAGTCGATTCATGGAGAATCCGACTACATAGCACATGGTGGCCGTCAAAAGAGTGCTGAGATATGTTGCTGGACCTCTACACTTTGGCTGCTACTACTAGAGGAAGAAAGAAGCTCAACTCATTGGCTATAGTGATAGTGACTTGGCTGGTGATATTGATACAAGGAAGAGCACCATTAGGGTCATCTCCTTCCTTAGCTCCAGCATCATCACATGGCAGTCCCAGAAGCAGAAGGTGGTGGTCTTATCTTCCTGTGAGGCTGAGTACATAGCTGCCACCACTACATCCTGCCAATGTGTTTAGTTGGACAGAGATGAGAAGAGCAGGGTCTTCACTCTGAAGATGGACAGTGAGTCTGCACTCCAGCTAAGCAAGAATCCGGTTTTCCACGACCGCAACAAACACATTGATGTAAGATATCACTACATAAGAGAGTGTGTTGAGGAGAACCAGGTGAAACTTGAGTCCGTTGGGACTGTGAAGGAGCTAGCAGCCGTTCTAACCAAGGCTTTGGGGCGAGTTTGATTCTGTGAGTTGCGTTCCAAGCTCGACATCATCGACACTCAGGCTATGCATAAGAATTAGAAGGAGAAATGTTAGTAATCCTAGCGCATTAGCCGTTTCAGTTAGTTAGCTGCATTTTTCTGTTTTTAGTTGTGCATGCGCATGAGCGCCAATATGTGGTTGCCATCGCGCGTAGTAGTGGCAAGAATAGTCGCACGTTCCTAGGATGACCAGTGATTCAGCGGCATCGTGGGCACTGTGTGGTCCATCTGCATGTAAACACCGAATAAAAGGAGAAGTAAAAACATAGAGAAAAGCTGCTAGTTGTTGGCCGCACCAAACCCAGTGTTCACGTTATGTTTGTGTGTTTCTGTGATTGTGATTGTGATTGTAATCACGAGCTCCTCGGGCGTCAAGAACGCCGGCCTAGAGCTAACAAATTACACGAGTATGGATTTGTGGAATGAATTCGGATATTCATGGACATGTGTAATTTCAATGTCAAAGAGGCTAATTTAGAGTAGGAACCGGTATGCAGTGCAGGAACCAGTTTCCAGAGGGGTACGAGGGAGTAGAGATGGGATAATTCCGCATCCCATCCCCATCCCTGCAAACTCGACAACGACTCATGGTAGGTATGGACACAAGAATCAGTTGTGTTTCTCATGTGAATCAATTGAGCCGGTGCCAAATCGTTTGACACACACGAGATTCATAGCCGGAATGATCAACTTTTTGTTAGAGTTAGATCTCCTCCCGTTAGGCCCAACGGACTAACGGGCCCTAGGTCATGCCCTGATCGGGGCGTCCAACCATGTGGTTGGTGGGCCCCCATCGCACAGTGCTATATAAGGAAGGTGGGGGCCGGGGCGCCAGGCACGTCTCACGAGGTTCACCTGCGCCGCCACACCCCACCGACATTCCCTAAACCCTAGTCCGATCTAAAGGGGGCGCTGCCAGCGGCGGGAAGTGCCACCGACGCCGGCGAGCACCCTGTGCGTGCAGATGACGACGAACACGACGACTGACGCCACTACGACACCCATGGCCGACGGCGGGATGAACCCTAACACCGCCGCCGCCACTGCTACTCATACCGTCGACCCCTCTGGTCTGTACCCTCTCGGTCTCTCTCTCTCTTTCTCTGTGCATACATATGAACTGCATACATCTATTACTACTACTAGAACCCTATCTATCCACTGGATCCGCTCCTAGACGATCCTAAGATCTATCAATGGTATCAGTGGCCTCCTACAGAGGGGATCCACTTGGATCCGAGCCCAATCGGCTCAACCAAATCGAACACCTAACCCTAATCTCAAGAACAGAGATGGATTAGGGAACAGGAACACGAACGAACCACGGATCGGCATCGCAAACACAAGAATCGAAACCCTAACTAACTAGAGACACCTGATCCGACTCAAAACCCATGAAACAAAAACGAAATTGAAAAGAACACGAACCCTAAGAAACGAAAACTCACCTTGACTCCGTGCGGTTGACGCATACGCACCATCACAGAGCCGCTCGACGGCGGCGCGCTCAGCCGTAGGGCGAACGCGCGCGCCGGCGAGGGGCTCCGTGGAGGCACTGAGTTTTCCCCGACTGCTCCACGCGAAGCCACCGCGGCTAGCCCGCTCGACGGCGGCGCGTCCACCCCTCGGTGGGCGCGCACACCGGCGAGAACGCCGACGGCGGCGGTGGTGATCCCTCCTCTTCTCTCCACCGGTCGCGCTCGGTGTGAGCCGCCGCCGCGCCGCTCTCTCCCGCTCTCTGTCTTGCGCGGCGCAGAGGAAAAGGGGACGGGCGAAATGAAACTAGGGTTCGGGGCTCGGCCGCCGGCCGAGGGTTTTGATCCCGCGAAAGCCGCGCGCGGCCGTCTGATCGGCGTTGACCGCGATCCGACGGTCCGCAGCCGTTCCCATGCTGCTGGGCCGCCTTTGAGCCTAGGAGGGCGTCCCCTTTCTCGGCCCAGGCCCACGTTGCGGCCTGGGGGAGAAGGGGAGCCCCCCGCGCGCGGCAGGTGGGCCATTTTGGCTTTTGGGCCATTCGTCTTGACCTCAAGCCGCCAATGAACAGTGATTGTTTTCCTTTTTTATTTTCCAGAAAATTGAATTTATAATTTGAATGAATTTTGATAAGAATTTTCTCTGTACAAACTATTATCCAACGATAATTTTCTGTTCAGAGAATAATAAGAAGCATAATATTCTGGAAAATAATATTCTTTGAATAATTTTATTTTATTTTCCAGAAACAATCATGAATTTCCTTGTAATTTTGAATAAATTTTGAACTGGATTTTGAATGAATTGTTTCTCTATGCAAATTTTATCCAACGATATTTTGTTTAGAGAACAATTCAAACTGAATTTTCTGGAAAATAAGACTATGAACAATTTTAATTGTTTCCGCTGCGAAGAAAATATTAAATTTGACTCACAATTAAATTTGAACCAACGGGATAATTTAATTTTGAGTGAATTATGATTTTCGATAATTTTGTTGAGATTATAATATTGTTATTTTCTGACCAACGTTGTTAATAACATTATTATAATGAATTGCTATGCATTAATTTTACTTCTGCCCAACGGTGATGTATAAATTTTTGCATAGAGAAATCGTATGTTTTAATTTTGACCAACGTTAAATTAAGGCATGCAATTTCATGATGAATGTTTCTCACTTTTCTTTGGATAAATTTCAGGAGTTAAAGGAATGGTCAACATGAATAACATTCCTCCGCTCAACGGTACCAACTACCGTGTGGTGGCGGGAGAAGTATGAATTAGAACTTGCACTGGCAGAGATCGATCTTGCCATAACTTCCCCGTGTCCTACTATTCCAGAGGAACCGGAGAAGAGAACCGATGAAACTGACGAAGCTTTTCACGCTCGAAAGCGTGATTTTGCAGAAGTCAGAATGAAATACGATATCGAACATAGGCGTTGGATTCAATCCAACAGAAAATGCCTATTGGTGGCGAAAGTCACCATTGAAGACCAAATTCGAGGGTCAATCCCAAAATGCATCACCACCATTGATTACCTTGAAAGGGTAAAGAGCCAGTTTACTGGGTCTTCTAAGGCCACATCAAGCACAATGATACAGAAACTTGTATCTGAGAAGTACAATGGTGGTGGTGTGCGTCAGCACATATTGAAAATGAACACCATGGCAGCGAAATTAAAGACTATGGATTTGGGGATCAATGACAAGTTCCTCATTCACTTGGTCTTTCTTTCACTGCCAAAAGAATTCGAAACTTTTGCTGTGAATTACAATATGATGCCTGAAAACTGGGACATTAAAAAGCTCATTGCAATGTGTGTCCAGGAGGAAGAGAGAATCAAGTCCACACAGGGTGAATCTGCTCATCTTGTCAAGGACAATAAAAGAAAGAACTTTTACAAGAAACCACAGGGGAAATCCCAGTGGAACAAAGGTTCTCCCTCCAAGCCACAAGAAAACACACTTGCAAAGGGAAAAGAAAAGGACTCTCAGGATGAGGACTATAGAAAATATGGCAATGCTGAGAAAGACCAGTGCAAGGAATGTTTCAAGAGAGGGCATTACAAGAGAGATTGCCATGTCTACCTAAAAAAGCTACTAAAGAAAGGTGATGATACTATCACATTTGTAGATGAATCCCTGTTTTTATGCTATTCGAATACTTCTTGGTGGATTGATTCAGGTGCAACAATTCACGTTTCGAATTCTTTACAGGGATTAAGTGGGAGGAGAACCCTGCAAAGAGGAGAAAGAACGATTAAAGTCGCGAATGGAGTACAAGCTGAAGTTGAAGCTATTGGCGATTTAGCTTTAGAATTAAAAGATGGCTTTGTACTTAAGCTCAGAGATGTACTCTATGTTCCCTCTTTACGTAGGAATTTGATAAGTGTTTCCAAACTCGATGATGTTGGATTTGGCTGTCATTTTGGTAATGGCAGATGTGAACTATTTGATGATAATAATAAATGTGTTGGTCTTGCCTTCCGACAAGACAAGCTTTATTTGTTATCTCTTGCTGATCATGTGAATCATGTTGTGAATGATCTGAATGTCCCCCAATCTACAAATGAGAATAAGAAGCAGAAGAGAAATGATAGCGACTCTTCGAAATTATGGCATTGTCGTTTGGGCCATATTTCGAGGGGGAAAATAGAACGCTTAGTGAAACAATCAATTCTTCCGCACTTAGAATTCTCCGATTTAGAACAATGTGTTGATTGCATCAAAGGAAAATATGTTAAGAAAATAAAGAAAGATGCTAAACGAAGCACGAGAGTATTAGAAATAATTCACACGGACATTTGCGGTCCATTCCCAACAAAAAGCGTGGATGGTTATGATTCATTCATAACATTCACGGATGATTACTCTCGCTATGGCTATATTTATCCAATTAAAGAAAGAACAGAAGCACTGGATAAATTTAAGATATTTAAAGCCGAAATTGAAAATCAACACAACAAGAAGATAAAGATAGTTCGATCAGACCGTGGTGGAGAGTATTACGGGCGACATACCCGTATGGCCAAATTCCAGGTCCTTTTGCAAGGTTCCTATAGGAAAATGGCATAGTCACTCAATACTCTACATCGGGGGAGCCTCAACAGAATGGAGTGGCTGAAAGAAGAAACCGTACCCTAATGGATATGGTGAGAAGCATGATGAGTTACTCCACACTACCGGTTGGTTTATGGATGGAGGCACTGAAAACCGCCATTCATATACTCAATCGAGTTCCAAGCAAGTCGGTGCAGAAAACACCATATGAATTATGGACAGGAAGAGAACCCTCACTTAAGCACTTACGTGTGTGGGGCTGTCCAGCTGAGGCAAAGGTATTTAACCCAAATATTGGAAAGTTAGACTCCAAGACTGTCAGCTGCCATTTCATTGGCTATCCAGAAAGATCGAAAGGATATCGATTCTATTGTCCTGATAGATACACGAAATTTGTTGAAACAAGACACGTTGTGTTCTTGGAGGATGACATGATCAGGGGGAGCAAGGTAACACGTGAAATTAGACTTGAGGAGAAGCGGGTACATGTACCCACTCCGATGGTTGAAGAACCATATTTTACGTTACCTACTACCGATGTTGCACTAGCAGTACAGGATACTGCGATGACAATGCCTGTTGTGAATTCTCCCATAGCAACAACGAATGAACAAGAGGAACCTGTCCATTAGGAGCCTATAGAATCAGATGTTGCTGATGAGGAAGAACAACAACAGCCCATAGTGGACCAAGTGCCAGAGGCCCCTAGAAGGTCTCAAAGAACTAGAAGGTCAGCTATTCCAGATGATTATGAAATCTATGAAACTGAAGAATATCATATGGAAGATGACCCTATAACTTTTGAAGAAGCCATGAGAAGCGAACACTCATCGAAGTGGCTTCAGGCCATGGAAGATGAGATGAAATCTATGAATACCAACAAGGTTTGGGTTCTAGAAAATATTCCTAAAGGAGCTAAGAAAGTAGGATCCAAATGGGTCTACAAGACGAAATATGACTCCCAAGGGAATATTGAAAGACACAAAGCGCGACTTGTGGCTAAGGGTTTTACCCAAAGAGAAGGGATTGATTACAATGAAACTTTTTCTCCAGTTTCTTGTAAAGATTCTTTCAGAATCATTATGGCACTTGTGGCTCACTACGATCTAGAATTGCATCAGATGGATGTAAAGACAACATTCCTAAATGGGGATTTGGATGAAAATGTCTATATGGCACAACCAAAAGGTTTTGTCGTAAAAGGAAAAGAGAATATGGGATGTCGTCTGAAAAGATCAATTTATGGTTTGAAACAAGCTTCAAGACAGTGGTACTTGAAGTTTGATAAAACTATAAAGGGTTTTGGGTTTAAAGAAAATGTCGAGGACAATTGTGTCTATGTGAAATTCAAGAATAAGAAATATATATTCCTGATCCTGTATGTAGATGACATCTTACTTGCTAGTAATGATGTCAACCTACTACTGGAGACGAAGAAATTCTTGTCCTCGAACTTTGATATGAAAGATCTCGGTGAAGCTTCGTTTGTCTTAGGAATTGAGATTCATCGAGATAGAAGAAAAGGGGTATTGGGATTATCGCAGAAGGCATACATAGAAAAGGTTCTGAAGAGATTTAGTATGCATACGTGTAGTCCATCTCCTGCTCCGATTGTCAAGGGCGATAAATATGGGGAACATCAGTGTCCCAAGAATCAATATGAAATTAATCAAATGAAAGCGGTACTGTATGCTTCGGCAATTGGAAGTTTACAATATGCTCAAACGTGTACACGCCCTGACATAGCTTTTGTTACCGGGTTACTTAGCAGATATCAAAAGAATCCAGGAATTGAACATTGGAAACTAGTGAAGAAAGTCTTGCGTTATTTGCAAGGTACGAAAGGTCTCATGTTGACATATGAAAGATCTGATTCCCTGTGCATAGAGGGGTATTCAGATTCTGACTATGCTGGAGATGAAAGAAAATCCACATCAGGATATATATTTACTCTTGCTAAAGGAGTAATATCGTATAAAAGTTCGAAACAAACAGTGACTACATCCTCGACAATGTACGCCGAGTTTGTAGCTTGTTATGAGGCCTCGGGGCAGGTAAATTGGTTGAAGAAATTTGTACCCGGACTGAGAATAATTGAAAGTATAGAAAGACCGATGCGGTTGTATTGTGATAACAACCCAGCGGTAGAATATGCTCACAACAATAGGTCAAGTGGTGCTGCCAAACACATTGACATAAAGTACTATGTTGTGAAAGATAAACTTTGGGATCATATCATAAATCTTGAGCATATACGAACAGAAAAGATGCTAGCGGATCCGCTCACAAAAGGTCTTCCACCCAGTGTGTTCAGAGGACACATAGCCGGCATGGGTTTAAGGGAGAGCCTATGATTCCCGAAGAATAAGAAGGGCCTAGAATGATGAAAAGTTTTATTTCCAAAATAGAAAGGTGTGTAGTAGCTGTGAGTCTAACGACAAGAATTGTTGTGATGATGAAGCATGCTCTACATACTAATCTGTGATGGAATTGAAAAGAATTGGAATATTGAACTTGAAATAGAATTGAAGAATTAAAAGAATTATATGAGATCTAGGGGGAGAATGTTAGAGTTAGATCTCCTCCCGTTAGGCCCAACGGACTAACGGGCCCTAGGTCACGCCCTGATCGGGGGCCTCCGACCATGTGGTTGGTGGGCCCCCGTCGCACAGTGCTATATAAGGAAGGTGGGGGCCGGGGCGCCAGGCACGTCTCACGAGGTTCACCTGCGCCGCCACACCCCACCGACATTCCCTAAACCCTAGTCCGATCTAAAGGGGGCGCTGCCAGCGGCGGGAAGTGCCACCGACGCCGGCGAGCACCCTGTGCGTGCAGATGACGACGGACACGACGACTGACGCCACTACGACACCCATGGCCGACAGCGGGATGAACCCTAACACCGCCACCGCCACTGCTACTCATACCGTCGACCCCTCTGGTCTGTACCCTCTCGGTCTCTCTCTCTCTTTCTCTGTGCATACATATGAACTGCATACATCTATTACTACTACTAGAACCCTATGTATCCACTGGATCCGCTCCTAGACGATCCTAAGAACTATCACTTTTCATGCGTTAAGACTTTGAAACTGCAAGATGGTTGTTTCTTGCGATTCAATTTCAGCTTCTCTGCATAAGCGATTGTTCTCTTTTAGATAATACTATTTAAATACAATAAGTCAAAATAAGCGGTGTATAAGTTGCTCTTTGCCATAAAAAAAATCAGATTTTTAAGCATATTTTCATTTATATAATTATTTTGTTAGAGACATAGTTTTTAATCAAAATTCGAGCTACTAACTAAATGATTTGATAAAGTGATTCTGATTCAGCTTTTAAAGCGTTTTTCAAGAGAATCTGAAAATAAAATGTTTTTAATGAGAATATGGATCCCTAACAAACGGATCCTAAACTCTCCCTATTCTAATATAGGACCTGTTTGGATCCACCTAGTTAAAAGTTCTCTTAGTTAAAATTTAGATAGGGTGTTTGTATACTCCAGCTAATGAACTCAGCTAAATTGCAGCCGAGTGTAGAGCCTATTTGGATTCACCATAACTAAAGTTCAGCCAACTAATTAATAAAGCTAAATTTTAGCTAGCTAAGCTAAATTTTAGCTAGGGTGTTTAGATTCTCTAGCTAATTGAAAACCTTGACCATGATATCCCTTATTATTTTTTTCATTGCTTTGTTTACTATTTGGAGGTGGAGCTTGTTGTTATGATAATGAAGAGAAACGGTGCCGCTGTCCGCCAGAGGTCGCTGCCACGCCGCGACGAGAGGGAGTCGTGTCCCTAGAGGCCTTTACCTGCGAAGAGTCAATCTACCCCCAAATCGCCGGTGTCGCTACCACTAATGTATTCACAACGGTGCAGCTCGAGTAGTTGCCGGCCATGGATACAGAGAATTGTGACCTGTGCAACCTCTCATGGTTCGTGAGGTCTAGCACCCCTGCAAAAACCACCATCCTAGTCCCATCCCTGTCTTGGCCCCCAACACTGAGGAGCGCAAGCTAGAGCCCCATCTCGAGGCTCCACGGCGAGCTCCTGCTCGAGATCCCCGTATGCGTGCTCCACACCTCTTTCGCAGCATTCCCATTGTCTGCCGCCGCTTCATTGCCTTCCACCTCCTTCACGTGATGGTAGCGCCTCCCCTCCGTCGGGTAGCGGTCCCTCTTCCTGTGGCTCCCTTTCCATGGATCTAGACGGTCTTGAGAAGCTTCTCTAGGGAAGAAGAAGGTGGCGTCTTTGGTGGCAACAATGCATTGAGGGGAAAAAGCGACGACCGTGCAAAAGTGGAAAAAGGACTCCATCGAGTTGTCCCAAGTGCGCGGATGTAGAGGAATATGAGAGTCAATTGCTCGTTAGCTAGTTTTAGCTGCTATTGGCCGGGTGGAAACAACTAATACAATTTTGTATACTTTGTCCTTCAACTAAAGCTTACCTAGGTTTAGCTCACGGAATTCTGGTGGATCTAAATATGCCTTTAATTAGGTTAAAATAGCTAAACTTAGTTAAATTTTAACTGATCTTCTAGTAAGAATAGTAAAAATATTTAGATGTCTAATAACTAAATTTAACCGGTAAAATTTCGTCTATAAAAATTTTCTCTTATAATCCTACTGTCTCATAGGCCCCACCGTACCCAAGGCATAAAAAAACAGTCCGGTAAGCGGTAATCCGTACACCAGCTAAGGAAACTCCGCAGCCAATCAGCGCGTGGCATTTGATCGAGCCCTCTTGACCACTACCCAAGATGCGCCTCCGCACACGTGGCTTTCCAAAGCCCCACTGCAGCCGCCTGCACAATGGGCAGCGGCCACGCGTTCTCCCTTCCCTGGACTACTCTTGGTGGGTGGAGAGAGCCGCAGAAGGCAGCTGGAGGAAAGAAGACGATAACAACTTAGCACAGGAGGAGGAAGTGGAGAGGACGGCGCGAGGCTTGGCCGTGCCGGCGAGTTGGGGTGCTTTTCCTGCGGTAGGAGATGCGACCGTTGGGACCCGGGAGACAGCGCAGTTCGGGTTCGGGTTCGGGGGGTGCTTTCGCGGCGGCGGCCGCCACCTGAGCAGGATGTTTAACTGGAACGATGAGCAGCCGCAGGTACCCCTCCCCGTCTGCCTTTCCCGTGATAGTCTAGAATCTTGCGTTATGCTTGCCCACTTGGTTGGATCTGCTCGGGCTCTGTAATTCGTTGGGTCATTTCGTACGGACCGTGCGTCCGTGCCCCATATGCTCTAATTCACTAGATTTTAGTTTGGACGTGGTTGTTCCGGAAGGGAATTTTGCTGTTATCCCATACCTTTGGGAGTTAAAATTGGGGGAGTTGGAGGTGCAAGGGACTGCTAGCGGCAGCGTGGAATTCTTGCTACGCAGGTCGACTATATCCCTGCAGGTTGCAGCAGTGCGAGCCTTTTGGACACTTTCTGTGCTAATAGCATGATTAGGGGACAATTCTGCTGTGATTGCCCCTACTTCTGAAGTGCGTAAGATTGTCTAATGCCCAGAGCAGTGCTGGAATATGGGTTTGTAACGGAGTCTTTATAAGTTTCCTGGCTCTTAGAACCGTCTTTTACATGTATGTCATTAAAAAAGTTGGGCCACTGAAAAAGATGAGTTCTCACAACTGCCCTGAACTTTTTCGCCCTTTATGCCACTAAACTGTAGTTGTGAAAAGTCAAAAATACTCTTACATCTAAATATCAACATCAACATCAACAAAGCCTGTAGTCCCAAGCAAGTTGGGGTAGGCTAGAGTTGAAACCCAACAAGATACCCAAGTCATGGTTCCGGCACTTCAATAGCTGTTTTCCAGGCAATCCTATCCAAACATAGATCTCTAGATATATCCCAAACTTTTAAATCCCTATTCACCGCTTCCGCCCATGTCAACTTCGGCCTTCCTCTGCCTCTCCTTATATTATTAGCTTGGCTTGGGACTCCACAGCGCACTGGTGCATCTGGCGGTCTCCTCTGGACATGGCCAAACCATCTCAACCGATGTTGGATAAGCTTTTCTTCAATTGGTGCCACCCCTAGGCGATCACGTATATTATCATTCCGAACTCGGTCCATTCTTGTGTGACCACAGATCCAACGCAACATGCGCATTTCTGTAACACTCATTTGTTGAACATGTCGAGCCTTTGTGGGCCAACATTCGGCTCCATACAACATCGCAGGTCTAATTGCTGTCCTATAGAACTTGCCTTTTAGCTTTTGGGGTACCCTCTTGTCACATAGAATGCCAGAAGCTTGACACCACTTGATCCACCCTGCTTTGATTCTATGGCTAACGTCTACATCAATATCTCCATCCCTTTGTAGCATCGATCCCAGATATCGGAAGGTGTCCTTTTTAGACACGACTTGACCTTCCAAACTCACATCTCCCTCATCCTGAGCCGTTGTGCCAAAGTCGCATTTCATATACTCGGTTTTAGTCCGACTTAGTCTAAAACCTTTAGACTCAAGGGTCTGCCGCCACAGCTCAAGTTTCCTATTTACTCCCGCCAAGCTTTCATCAACTAACACTACATCATCGGCAAAGAGCATGCACCAATGGATGTCCCCTTGAATGTCCCTTGTAATCTTGTCCATTACCAAGGCAAAGAGATACGGGCTCAAGGCTGACCCTTGATGAAGCCCAATTCTAATCGGGAAGTAATCAGTATTACCATCGTTGGTTCGAACGCTAGTCACAACATTGTTGTACATGTCCTTGATGAGGGCCACGTACTTTGTTGGGACTTTATGTCTATCCAAAGCCCACCACATAACATTTCTTGGTATCTTGTCATAAGCCTTCTCCAAGTCAATGAAAACCATATGTAGGTCCTTCTTCTGCTCTCTAAATCGCTCCATAACTTGTCTTAACAAGAAGATTGCTTCTGTGGTTGACCTTCCAGGCATGAAACCAAATTGGTTGGTAGATACTCGTATCCTTCTTCGCAGGCGGTGCTCGATGACTCTCTCCCATAGCTTCATAGTGTGGCTCATCAACTTAATCCCACGGTAGTTATTACAACTCTGGATGTCACCCTTGTTCTTGTAGATTGGTACCAAAGTGCTTCTTCTCCACTCCTCAGGCATCTTGTTCGATCGAAAGATATTATTGAACATCTTGGTTAGCCATACTATAGCTATATCCCCAAGACATCTCCACACCTTGATTGGGATACCATCCGGGCCCATCGCTTTGCTCCCTTTCATCCTTTTCAACGTTTCTCTGACCTCTGATTCTTGAATCCTCCGCTCAAAGCGCCTATTGTTGTCATCAAACGAGTCGTCCAACTGAATAGGGGAGTTCTCGTTCTCCCCATTGAACAATTTGTCAAAATACTCTTGCCATCTTTGTCTGATCTCATCCTCTTTCACCAAGAGTTGCTCCCTTTCATCCTTAATGCACTTGACTTGAGTAAAGTCCCTCGTCTTCCTTTCACGAGTCCTAGCCATCCTATAGATGTCCTTTTCTCCTTCCTTCGTATCAAGACGCTTGTACAAATCTTCATAAGCCCGTCCCTTTGCCTCCGCCACTGCCCGTTTTGCAGCCTTCTTTGCCACCTTATACTTCTCTATGTTATCTGCACTCCGGTCCTGGAACAAGCTCTTATAGCCTTCCTTCTTCTCCTTAATTGCCTTTTGAACATCCTCATTCCACCACCAAGTGTCTTTCATAGCGCATCCACTTCCTTTGGTCACACCTAGCACCTCTGCAGCAACCTTTCGAACGTATGTCGCCATCTTCTCCCACATATTGTTGGCGTCACCTTCGTCCTTCCACGGGCCCTCTTCAATAACTCTTGCCTTGAAGATCTTTGATGTCTCCCCTTCTAAATTCCACCACTTTGTTCTTGCAATCTTGGCTTGTTTAGCCCTACAAGTTTGCATCAGAAAGCGGAAGTCAGCCACCACTAGCTTGTGCTGGGACACCACACATTCCCCAGGTATCACCTTACAATCCACGCAAGCACGTTTATCTCTCCTTCTTGCAAGGACGAAGTCAATCTGACTGCAGGACAAGCCACTACTAAAGGTCACTAAGTGGGACTCTCGCTTTTGGAAGAAAGTGTTTGCTACCATCAAATCAAAAGTTGTAGCAAAGTCTAGGATATCCTCTCCCTCCTGGTAAATATGCTATTAATTATATTTAAGCATCTTGACGACATCAAATAAAAAACTTAGAACTAGAAAATTGTAGATGTCGCTGAGATCTAAAATTTTCATATAAAAATTATCTTCATTTATTTTTTTAAAACAATATATGATTTGATATGATTAATATATCTTAGAAAAATCATACAGTTTTTGTACAGAATTGAATGAGAATAATTTTATATGAAAATTGTAGATCTCGGCGACATCTACAACTTTATAGTTCTGGGTTTTTCTATTTGAAGTCGTTATGATGCTAAAAAATAATCAATGGCATATTTAAACGTAAGGATATTTTTGACTTTTCATAACTATAGAGGTAAATCCGATGGTCAGCCTGTTCGCTTGGCTTTTCAGCCGGCTTAAATCCAGCCAGAACAGTGTTTTTCTCTCACAAGAAATCAGCCAGTAGTGCATAACAGTGCATAATCCTGCCAAGCGAACAGGCCGGGTAGTGGTGTGAAGGGCAAACAAGTTTAGAGCAATGACAACTGTGAGAACTAATCTTTTTTAATGTCTTGTGTGTAATTACCAACATTTTTAATGGCATATATGTAAAAAGAATGTTCCCTCCATAGTTTGTCGGAAAAAAAAGTAGTGAACTTAGCGGGTAAATGTCTTTTATGAACTTGATGATTTTACTGATAGCTGCTGAAGTGAACTGCAATCTGGTTCTGTAGTAAATTACAGTGCAATTTTTCTTATTTTCCCTACTCATTTTCGTGCATGGTACTCAGTTGGCAATGTTCTACTCTGTTGATTTTAGTATTTCCTTAGAAAAGGGTAACCTTATTCAGGAACCTTGAATTCAGATATGTTCTATGAATTTAAGGACGTAACATATATTATACTGAATACTTTTGGACCTCCAGCGATAATATCTAATACACTACACTTTTGCTTTGTGCTTCATTATTTCTTTGAATTTTGAATTGGACTTTCAACTTTGAATCTTGCACCATTTACCATCACATCACTAAATGCTCTTGCTTCTTTTGGATTTTAAAATTCTCCTTCCGGTCTCATATTATTTGCCCTGTTTGCCTGATCATTTCGGTGGCTGATAAGGTGACTGATGCTGTTTTTGGCTGTTTTGTTGTGAGAGAAAAACGGCTGATTAGCCGGCTGATAAGCCAAGCGAACAGGGTGATTATTCTGGACATGAGCATAGATTGGACTCTACTAGCTACTTCTGCTAGAGGACTTTTCTTTTATACAGAATTTCAATTATATTTTAGCTTTGGTGTACTTGTCAACTTGATCTTGTAACATAAGATACCCAAATTATGTGATCCTTTGTGCACTGGTTAGGTTCCGATCGGATGAATTTAGATGATTTTAATTCCTTTTTTCTTTTATTGTTGGAGATTGAACACAGCCAGGGGGGGGGGGGGGGGGGGGGGGGGGGGGGGGGGGGGCAGCGCCGCTGCGCCAGGCACATCCATCCAACCCCAGCCATCCAGAATCGGATGCCTTGGATGGATGCGTGCCCCAGGCAGGCTTCTCAGACATCTAAGGAAACAAAGCTAGTATGCCCATTTTTTTATTATTTGTTTCTTTTTGGAATGCAGGTAGGCAATGCAGTATGGGCCGAGTTCAATGAGGGTGAGGACCATATTGTGCCTTATCCTAAAGGTACAGAAGATAGTACGACTTGCAAGAACAATGTGGAAGAGGCAGATAGTATTGTTGGCATCACTGAACATTCTGCAGGTGTTCAAACTGGACTTCAAGGGATGGAAAAGCAGACTGCAAATCAGACAAGTGCACATTTTTCAGCCACACGAATTGACATGGAATCCTGGCCTGACCTTCCTTCTCTGAATCCTACAGTTGATAGAAACTATAGTGATGACAACATAGCGTCCACATATCTGGATTTCAGTTCTGAACCCAGTTTACAGAAAGTGACAGGAAATGCTACAGGTTCATTTCTTCTTTCAGCATGCTGCATTGCCAAATGTTTTATGTATTTCTGCTTCAGTTTGAAAACTTCTAGTCCAGATATACCTAAAACATCATGCCGTTATGATACTGAGTTACATACCTTTTGTTTATCTGCATACAGGGCAACTAGACAGTGAATCAGAAGTGTTTGCTAATGATCAAGAAGAAAAGAGTAACAGTTTCCTTCACTGTGACTGGGGCAATATTGGAGATTTTGATGATTTTGACCGTCTATTTAGGTACGATTGGAAACTCTTTTTACTCAACTCATGAGTTGGATTTGCAGTCATTCATTCTTTCATTCATGGCTGGATAGCATTACTATCAACTTTGTAGCCTTATCAAGTGATAATTTTTGCAGCAATAGTGACTCCATATTTGGTAATGAGATAGTTGCCAATGACAGCGATTTTCTTTCTGCATCTTTGAATTTGATGGATAATGCTGCACAATCAATCCCAATTCCGGTTTGTGAACATAGAGCTTTGAATTTTTGCTTTTTTTTTTCCACATTCTTCTCACTGTGATTTATTTGTTTCTGTTAAAAAGCAACTACCATTCAATAAACAACCATCATGTGATCGTGGGCCTTCTTTGCTTCTGATTAAAGAAATTTCCAGTGGTGTTACCAAACAAGAAAATAAGGTACACAAAAAAAAATGCATTTACATATGTTCCTATGTTTAGAATTGTTTCTTGGCTACTCTGGTTGTCCACTTTGGCAGGCAACAAATGCTAATAATAAATCTGGAGAGGAAGCTGAGATTAAAATTCATCTGACTTGTGAATATTCTGGGAAATCAAATCAGTTCTTGCAGGAAGTGTGGTCACGCAGAAAACCAGAGGAAAGGGGTAAAAGTAAAATATCCAGCAGTACAAGTGGCTTCTTCCAGAGCAAAGTAGAGAATCCATCAACCAATTTGCAAGCTCCTATGCAACTCTTACAGACTCCTCAATGTTCACCATTCCAGGATAGCAAGAAGATAGGACAAGTTCAGCATGCTAATCAGTTTATGTTTCCTGGATATGGGTATCCTGTGTATCCGTTTCCTACCATTCCGTTAGTGTCAAACATTCAAGCTGAAGGCTATCAGACAAAACCAGCTCGCACAAGGTACCAAACTTTGGAAGATTCCCTAAAATAGTCAAGTTCCATAGAAATGTCACAAGACATACCATCAAGACCACTGACAATGACACCACAAGAAAAGATAGAAAAGCTTAGGCGCCGGCAGCAAATGCAAGCACTGATAGCTATTCAGCAACAGCAGCAACAGTTTGGTCAAGAGGGTTCTGGCAGTGACACAATGGTCTCTCAAGCATACTCCCCTAGGAACAAAAATCCAGATTCCTTAGGGAGTTCAATTGTCATAGATGAAAACACAAATAAGGTTTTTTCACCTGAGATGATTCCAACTAACCATGATCTGGTTCACAAGAGTTCTGCAATTTCAGATGATCCCTTTATAGAGGAAAAAATATATTATCAGCTACAAGATGCTCTTGGCAAGGCAATTTGTTAACCCTTTCAATTTCATTGATTCTTCATATGTTTACTGATAGTATTATTCAGTTGCTGGAAATGTGCAATAGAAAAGTTAACCTTTTTAATCCTTCTGATACAGTTGGATACCAAAACTCGACTATGCATTCGAGATAGTTTGCTTCGTTTGGCCTATAGTGCAACAGAGAGACAAATTGATGGTGATAGGAGCAGCACTAACAAGACTAATAAAGATGAAGATGAAGCTTCTGAAAATGACGCATCTACTAGGAGAACAAGGTAGAGTACACCGGAAATGGTTTGTTAACGTGTTCCTGTAGTATTATCAGGTAATTGATATTAATATTGGTGCTGTTCATTTCTGAAATTTGGCTTGTGCTGAATGCGTATGCTTATTAAAAGTGCTGCTGAAGTAGTGCTGATGAACATGCAATGTAAAGTCACCCAGTGATCTCAAATCATGTCTTATTTACCATCTATGCAACGTCGGGGCCAGACGTTTTATGTGCACTTGTCATGGATTAGTTTGTATTCCAGTGTTTTAATCACTGAAAGCATTCAGAATGGCTCAGTTTATATTTTTATGATCTCAGGTCTCCAACTAAGGAAGCAGAAACAACCACTAATCCAATTGATCGTATAGTGGCCCATTTGCTGTTTCATAGACATTGCTCCAAGGTCGCGACAGCAACAAAAGAGGAAATCATATCCTCAACCCCCTTGATACTAGAACTGGTGAGTTGTCTATATGCATCTAAATAGTAGGTTACCATATATGCTTGCGCAATCAACACATAGTAACCCTTTTGCAAATTTCACTATGTGCAGAGCCGAAGGTACCCTTGGGAACTCTTAGGGTGCCATCAGAAGATCAACGAGATGAGCAAGAAATTGTATTGCAGCCGTCACAATAATGTGAGATTATTTGCATTTAGTTAGCCTGTGAATCTAATGTTGTCCTTCTAATGAGCATACAGATGCTATTTATCAACTGTTCAGAATCAAAATGATAGCAAATCCAGTGATGATGGCAGTCTGGTGATCACCTGTGATTCCGGAGATCCTTGTGTAATATGTAACCATTTCAAAATTGTAGCATCCTTTCAAATTTCATACTGTATGAACATCTCAGACTGTATAGGACTTATGATTGTGTTGAGCCCGCCCTAAAAAGAGCAAACCTTGGCTCTGGACATCATTATGATTAACTCAATGTATGTGCTGTCTCATTTCCTCTGAAGGCATTAATCTCTTGCGTAACCATCCAATGTTTAGAGGTGGCTGCTTACTTGGGATATTATTGATGACCCATAAACTCTAGTGTCTGAAAAGTGAAATCCATAGAGCAGTATTATCGTCTTGGCAAACATTATCCGAGTGGCATACATTAGACGCTTGTCTTCCGCCTAATAAACCCACAAACACCTCCTGGGAAGACATGTCAAGGAGATGTATGGTGGGGGTGTTCTAGGATTGGCAAGGTCATCTAGAATGTCATGGAACCTCATTGAGAGATGTGCCAGACAGCAAGAGGTTGGAAGAGCTCAGGTAGAAGATAAAAAGTAATAGATGTGTTTTTTGACGATGGGATAGATACGATCTCAATCGATCACGATCCTCTCATATATAGAGGGGGTGGTCTTATTCTAGTAGGAAACATCTCTAAGGGTTATTTTCCATATTTTCCACAAGTTTGGAGTAGTTCGGATCGAAATCCAAAATACTAGATCCGAACAAAATTTAGGTCACTTTCGACTTTTTCCTCAGAACTTTCGGGGGTCTGAACTCCTGACTTAGTCAAAACTCCCAACAACGGAGTATCTTTCTGGAGGCATAACTCTATCCGAACTCTGAATTTGACGTTCCATATATGATTTTTGATCTCTCAACGAGAGGAACACAACAAAAAGTCTCAACGCTTCGGCGTATTGACAGGTTCCCTGTTGGCGACTAGGGTTTTGCCGTCCTCCTTCCTCCTCCCTGGATTTGTCCCATCAGATCTAGGTGAGTCCTGCCCTATTCCACATGAGTGTCCACGCCTCTCCCCATGCAACGAAGTCGAACTAGTTTTGCTAGCCTGTGTGACCTTGTGGGGGCTCTGGGGTTTTGGGCGTGCTCGCCCCCACGTATTGAGATGGATCCAAATGCGTAGTCGGTGCTGGAGTTGATGGAGATGATGAGGCTGTCGGAGTCTAAGAAGGCTAGTGTGAATATCGGAGGGAGATCGGGGATAGCCCTGGTAAGGCGAGATCCACAAGCGGTCGTCAAGGTGTTAATGGAACACCCAATTAGGGCGGAGGTTCTGGAGACAACTCTCGACAAAATTTGGTGCCCGATCAATGTTGTGGAGTGCAAGGATCTAGGAGGGAACTGGTTCCTGATCTCGTTTCACAGGGGATCGGGGAAGAAAAGAGCCCTAGACGACGGACCATGGATGGTTGGAACGGATCTGGTGGTGGTAGCTGACTTTGAGGGGTCCAAGTGGATTGATGAAGTTGAGTTTTCGATGGTTCCCATTTGGATGAGAGTAGCAAAGATGCCGCTAGGGCTAATGTCAAGGGCGGCGGGGGAGATGATCGGAGAGATGATAGGTGAAGTGGTGGATGTGGATGCTGATGAAGATGGGTCGGCTTTTGGTGAAGTCCTTCTTGTCAAGATCCGGCTGGATATAAGAAAGCCAGTGATGAGGGGAGTCACCATTGATGTGGGCGAAGGTGAAGAAACAAAATCTCTCTGGTGCCCCCTAAGTCACCATTGATTTTTGTTATACTTGTGGTATTATTGGTCATACTAACCGACTGTGTGAGAAGAAGTTGGAGAAGGGAGAAAGGCAGCAGTATAGTCGGGCCTTACGATACATACCAGAGAAGAAACAACCATCGATAAGCAGAAGTGGTAAATCAGGGGAAAGAGGGCTTATGCCTTTTCGTAGGACTACAGGAGGTGGTAGTGCTAATGGAGGTAGCTGGGGGAATAGAGGCAGTGGTAGCACAAAATGAAGTGATGTCGATAAATGGAGAAAGAAAAATGTGGAGGAAGATAAGGAAGGTGAGGAAGATGAAGTGACTAGTCCTCTAAAGATGTCAAAGCATGTGCCTTCAGGTGGAGAGGCGAAGAAAATTCTGGTGTTTGATACAAAGGAAGGGGATGAGGCAAAGAAGGGGGAGAGTGGGGAAGAGGAGGCGAGTGATGTAGGGCAGAAAGAGCTTGATAGGCCAAATGAATCGCACGTGAACAGTGCCATGCACGTGGATGGCATCTTACAACAGTTGGGGAGGGGAGAGGGAGGTATAGAGGAGATGAAGAAATATAGGGGTACTTTCAAAAGAATCCTATGTGTGGGTCATGTTGAACCAACATAGCAGCTCGATGAGGACAAAGAAGGGGGGAAAAGGGGCAGAGAGGAGGAGGAGGTTGTGGAGATCGAGGGGAAGGAAGGGAAAGTGCAGACGTGATGATAATCGGGTGGCACAAAAACAAACTGAAGCGGGGCCGGCGGATCAGCTCTGCGGGCAGAAATGAAGATCTTGAGTTGGAACTGCTGGGGGTTGGGAAACGTCCTGGCAGTCTGCAGGCTTCTGAACTGCCAGAAGTCTGTTAAGCCTGTGTGGTGTTTCTTGTCGAAAACAAAGTCCGACGAGAAAAAGATGACGGTGTTGTGAATGAAGATGGGGATGGAAAAGATGGAGGTGGTGGATTGTGTTGGAAAAGGAGGGGGGCTTGATGTGTTGTGGAGGAGAGGAATTGGTGTGGTTTTGCCGAGCAAATAAAAAAACCATATCGATATGGAGGTCTCGGTGACTGGAGGCAACTCGTGGCGGTTCATTGGCATCTACGGTGAACCACAGGAGGCTATCAAGTTCAGGACATGGCAGCTGATGGAGGATCTGGTTGCTCAGCATCAAAACAATCAACCCTGGTTATGTGCAGGGTACTTTAGCGAGATACTATTTCAGTATGAGAAGGAGGGAGGGGTGTCAAGACCACAAAGCTGTATCGATCATTTCAAGCTGGCACTAGAGGTATGCAAGCTGCATGATTTGGGATTTGAGGGTGATGTGTTTACGTGGAGAAACTGTTGACGCAAAAAATGGGGTCTTCTGGCGTCAGCACTGCGCAAGGCCTACGGAGACCGTGCAGCTGCAGAGCTTGATCTCCTAAACCTCTAAAGAGGCTCGAGCCACTTCTGGGATCAATCTCAGGCGTGCCAGTCAATTTGACCTGTAATTGACAAGGAAGTGAAACATCAAATTATGGAACCTGCCGGTTGTTGCTAGACAGTTCCATGAATGTGCGGCTCTCATATAGCCAATGAATGTAGGATATTGACTAAAGAGTCAACTCCGAAAAGTTTAAAGTATAATGATAATGTACAAACGGCTATCACAGGATATTCATGCATAGGGTACACAATCAACCGATCATATCACAATAGTAAAGTAAAGATGCGATACATGCAACATTATTGACTCAAAACATTAGATGTATCAAATGCATCAGATAAAGATTAACCATCAACAGTGGTGTGTTCCCATTCAGCCATGATGACAATTAATCCGAGAAACTAACCGGTTTATTAGCATTGGGGTGTTTCCATGCAGCCATAAAAGTAAACAAACCAAGCCACGTCCAGTACATTTAATAGATCTAACAAAGCACATGCATCGTGTGAATGAAGCACAACCAGATCGGTTGTGTTAGTCAATATGGGATCCATGAGGCTTGAACAAGATCCATACATTCAGCCTCGGACGGATCTAAGGTTGGACAGACATAATTCAACATATATGGCAGTGGGGTCCGGTAGATGCAGTCGTACCATGTATGTTGAACTAGATCCAACCACCCTCAAACCAATCTAACAACTGAGCGTATGTCTCGAACCCGCAACATGTGACAATCACAACCAAAGGATTAGCCGATATGATCTTAAATTTATCGCCTCTCTAAGTAAAAGAGTAAAAACATTGGAGGCAATAGATCCAGATAGAAAATAAAGCTTAGGCCAATCCATTAGTTGAGATTGGGCAAGATATTGCAGCAATAGATTAAACAAAGCATAACAGACAATATCGATAACTTAATGAATCTATTAGATCGCCAATCTAATAGAGCCGATAACTAGCTTGAAGCCACAATTTATGTGAGATTGAAGCAATGTAGCCCCATGAATAATAGATTCAAACCGATAAACTTGTCCCCCAATTTTGGGATAAACTTGTTTATTCCAAAATTTCTTTAGAAATTCCAAGAGTCGTACCAATAGTCGGCTTGCCTTCCCAAAATATCTCTGCACTGTTGGGAACCGAAACGGCCGACCCCTCTGCTTCCGCTAACTTCACGCCGTAACGCATCCTCATATCGACTATGATCTATATAATGCTATGTGCCCCCGGTCTTCGATACTCATTCATAGCCATTCTGCACTGTAATCTTCCGGAGCCCCTAAGAACCATCAAGAAAACCCCAATGGCCGGAGACAACAACCACATGAAGCGTCCGATGGATGGCCTCCCGGAGGGCATCCCTATGCGTCAGCGCCTTCGCCTACTGCGGTAAGTTGATCACTGATTTATTTCTCTCAGATGTACCTTATCTGAGGCCTTTTCCTTCTTTTAGCATGGTCATCGACGGCAGTGTCTATCATATTGACCTTGCAACTAGCAACCCCCTTCGTCTTCCCAAGTCTCCGGGGTTGGCCCTTCTGAAGCTCCACCGTCTCCATCCGGCTCCGACTCCAGCGCTTCTTCCATGGAGGAGGAACGCACATTCGTTGACTCCTTTTAGAAGCCACCAAAGGGGAGAACTACCTCAGAGAGGTGGTTGAGGCGCAACAGGTGGCCCTGAACGCCGCCGGGGACAAGCTCGCCGAGGTGAGAAATCGGCTATCTATAGCCAATAGTATGGTGGTAAGTAAGACTCTCTTCTTTGGTCCTCCATTCTAGACTCTTTCTACGTCTTCATATCATTCTCGTCTTCTTTGGTTCCCACAGTGTTGTCAACACAGTTGGAGAATCTGCACCAGATTGCCACCACCGCTGCTGATGCTGTCAACACCAGAGCTGATGCCCTAGGGCACCGTCTCCAGGACATCCAATGTCGAGCCCAGGAGGTGGCTCTCCACGGCGTCTGCTATGGCGCTGTTGTGGCCCTCTCCGCTGCTGAGGCCACCTCCGATATCAACCTCCAGGACACAGAGCCAGGACATAGAGGCTAGGTTTCCAAGGAATGACGGTCCCGAAGACCACGAAGACCTTTAGGAAGCTTTCCAGGAGCATGGCAAGGCAATAGTTATGCGAACACATAGTTGATATGTGCCCATGTTTGTTTAGCTTTAATGATGAGTGATTGTTCAACATGTGAGTATTTCAGTTTGAGTGGTTTATTCTAACCCTTGCGAAAGCATGTGTGTGCCTGTCTATCGGCTTGTGGTGTGCGGGTGCTATGCCCTGAAACAGTGGTCAATGGCGTGGAGAAGGTCGAGTAGAGGCTTGCTGTACCGATGTACTGAGAGCGGTGAAGGGCGGAAGCTGGGCTCGGACCAAGGGACTAGCTGTGGTGGCTAGTACTTGGCACCGGCGAGCGCGAGAAGACATGGAGCTAGACCGAGTTGACCAAGTCAAGACGGCGGACAAGCGGGTCGAGCGGAGGCTCATGGGACTCGGAGTCCGACCAGGAGAGGACAAGGTGGCTCGAGTCGAGCGGTTTGGTGGTTTGGGCCTCAAAACTCAGGGTTCGATAGTTGAGCCCAAAGCTACCAGTGGCAGGTTTTGTGGGTTTGGGCCTCAAAACACGGGCAGAGCTTCCGAGGAAGCGGGGATGGCACGTGGCGGAATCCTAGAGGTTGCGTCGAGGTGACGACAAATCCTACCAGGAAGCGGGGCCGTCCATTCAAAATCGAGGAGATATTTTCCGAAGCTTGGTCTGCAATGGTTAGACTAGGTAGTTCACTTATGTATCTAGGGGGGTCTTTGGGAAATAGCCAAAGCCCGTTAAATAGGGGATGAAGGGGTATCCCTCATCCCATCTCTTGCATTCCTCTCTCCCACCTAATTTCCTAGGGTTTCCCATCCTCTAGTTCTTCTTGCTTGAGATCCACGGAGTCTCCTATGTAAAAACTTGAGATTGTTGCGAGGAATCGGAGGCCGTAACCTCCGTAGGCCATGGTGCCTTTGATTTCTTGATCGTGTCCCCGTTTTGCTTGTGTTCTTCGTGTTTTGCCTTTTTGCTCCCATTTGTTCCTGAGATGAGATCTCTTTGTAAGGAGTAGCTCTTGCAAATCCATTTGAACCAAGTTGTTCATATTTGAGAGGAGGATCTTTGCACCGAAGGATCCATCCTCAAACCTCTAGAGTACGCAGATCGGGTGATTTCTTTGTAGGGTTCTTCGTTCTTGAGTTTTTCCCAAATTTCTCCTCTTCTCGTTAATCTAGTCCAAATTGAGCGATGATTTCTTCGAGATAGCTCCCCAACTGCACTCGGATCATGCCTACAAAGATTGGTTGCAGTTGGTGATCATTTGGTCAAGTTTTGGGAAGATTTGGTGGAGAAAAAATCGTTTTTCGCGTTGCTGCGCTTTGCTCGTGAGCGTCCGACGTCGTGAGCGTCGGACGCTGCGTCGGATGCTGGTGCGTGCTGACGTCAGCGTCTGTCGCGTTCTGTGTCTGCGCGACTTAAGTTGGCGCCGGACGCTCTCCATCGTCCGTCGCCGGTCTGCCAGACGCGTCCGTCGGTTTTCAGTTTTGCAAGCACTCTGTTAGCTTCGCGTCGAACGCTCCACAGTGTCCATCGGCTACGCGTCGTACGCGTCCGATGCTCAGCTTCTGTTCGGCCTCTCTAAAGTGCTCTCTAGAAGGCCGACGGACGCTCGCCTAAGCGTCCGTCGCCAGCGTCCGACGCCCTCTGTCGGAGCGTCCGTCGCTATATCTTCTAGCGTCTGTCGCCTCTGCTGTGATCAGTTTTGGTCCGTTTTCTTCGGGGTTTGTTTCTCTGTGTTGGTGGATAGCTCCGCTGTATTTCTAGGACATCTCCTAGGACATCCACCCATCCGTGGGTCGTAAGTCCATCTTTCTCTCTTGGGTCGGGTTTGGGACAAGGGTCAAGATCTTCCGAAAGGAATTTTTATTTGGCTCCCATTCCCCCCGTCTGGTCGCCGTTTCCGGTCCTTCAATTGGTATCAGAGCTGGTTAAGGATCTCTCTACCTTACATGGTTGTTGATCTGCGAAGGCGACATGGAGCGAGGTGCTGGCAAACCTCCATTTTTCGATGGAACGAATTTCGCCTATTGGAAGGTGTGCATGTCCGCTTACCTTCAAGGGCTTGATTCTAAAATTTGGGAGATTTGTGAGAATGAGGACTACGTGGTTCTTGGCGCTCGGATCATTGATCTCCAAGTCACGCAACATGCGTCAAACGCAAGAGCCCGTAGCATTATCTTCTCGAGTTTGTCTCTTCCTGAGTTTGAGCGGGTTTCGAGTCTCACTACGGCATGAGAGATCTGGCAAACTCTTGTGCGGTATCATGAGGGCAACCCTCAGATCAAGTCCAGACTCTTTGACACGTACTGTAGGGAGTATGAGAACTTCGTTCAGTTGGCCGGCGAATCTGTTGACGGGATGTTCACTCGCTTCCAATCTATCGTCAACAAGATGCGTGCTAATCGAGCCAACTTGCCCTATGATCATCATGAGATGGCTATCAAGCTTTTGCATGCTCTTGATTGGAGGGTGTGGAAGATGAAGGTGGCTGCCATCCAGGACTCACCGGGCTATGATGCCCTAACCGTGGACGAGCTGTTCAGCAAGCTCAAGTCCTCGGAGATTGACCACCAGACTCGGGCCAAGCTTGAGAACCCGTCGAACCCATACATGGCGTTGGTTTCCAGCCCCGGCGGTGTGTCTTCTTCTTCCTCTAACCCTTCACATGCTTTGTTCGCTTTGTCATCTTCGGTCTCTGTGACAGAGGAGGAAGTGGAGGCGCTTGGAGATGATGAGCTGGCTTTGGTCATCACTAGGCTCTCGTGGTTTCACAACAACCGCTTGAACCGACGACGTGGTGGCGCGGCCAAGGGGTGCTACCGTTGCGGTGATGAGGATCACTTCATCGCAAACTGCCCCAAGAAATCTGCGGGTGACTTCACCAAGCGCAAGGACAAGTGCGAGCACCACCATGGAAACAAGCACAAGGCCAAGGGCGGCTACAAGCGAAGATCCGCCAAGGAGGTGCTCAACAAGGTGAAGGCCGATCATCGAGCCTTCCTTGCCTCCCTCAGCGACATCGATTGTTTCTCCGATGGAGACTCTTCCTCAAGCTATGATGATGAAGGGAAGGTTGAGGACAAGCTCAACGGTCTATGCTTCTACGCCGACGCCAAGCACGGTGGATTTTGCACCATGTCGATCGAAGCAAACAAGGTCGGCGAGTGCAAGGACGACTCCGACTCCGACTCCGACTCCGACTCCAACACTCCTGAGGTATCACCCACCCTCGAATCTCTCTCTCTCGAGCTTGAGACCTTGAACGCCCTACATGAGTCAGGATGCGGTGCTCAAGCGTGCAATTAGAGAGAGGAACGACTTTAAGGCGAAGTATCTGAAAGCACTGAGTGAGCTTGAATTCGCTAAGGAGTCGGTGGTGGTTACTGAGGAGGTAGAGTGTGATGCTTGCACCATTCACATGTCTAGTCTTGTCACTCTCCAGGACAAGTATGGCACTCTACTTGAGGAGGTCAGTGAGATGAAGGCTAGGCCTAGCTTACTTGGTGCATGCAAGTCTTGTGAAGGCTTGCGCTCTGAGCTGGCACAGAAGGAGAGTAGGATTGCTGTGCTAGAGAAGGTCAGCTCAGATAGCACTAGAGAGTCAGATCATGTTGAGGCTTTAGAGCTTGAGATCGCGATGTGCCGACATGACAAGGCGTGTACCGAGGAGGATAACATGCACCTCTGGTCCATCTTAGCTTGGGTGTCTGGCAGAGAGCTACAGCTGGGAATGTTGTACAACCAATTCAGGTGGGCTGGCAATACGAGAGTATTCTTTGCTGTAGGTGGGAAGGGTGATAACACTTTTGGCAAGATCGGTGAGTGCAGTGGGTTGAGCGAGAGTGAGAAACCCACCACAACTCCCAAGTTCACCAAGTTCACTCCACCTAAGCCTACCAACCCCTCTGAGTTACCTGTGAGAGATGGTCTATTTGAAGAGCCACCCAAAACCACTCCACAGAACCAAGTGTGGATTCCCAAACCGAACCACCTTGAGAACCCACTTGACACCTTGCCCGACATCTCTAGTGATCTCCTTCCTAAGAAAGCTAGAGCCACCAAACCCACCAAGAGAGTGCCTACCAAGAGTGTGGTGAGGTACCACTGTGAGTATTGTGAGCGGGATGGGCACTTGGCTGAGTTTTGCTATAGGAGGAAGAGATATTAGCGGCGGCAGGTTGAGTTGAACAACTGGGAAATGTACCAGCCACCAGTTGGGGTGCGTGAACCGGATGTTCAGAGGCGCACTACTAGGCCTAGAGGTGCAATGCCTCAAGGTGCTAGGCCTCAGGAGGCGAGACCACATGGTGGTCGTGCCCGGCGGGGTACCGATCGTGACCCATACGACTACGAGCCTCGTGGCGGTGGCTTCACTCCCCACACACTTTAGCGGACCATCTTTTTCCTATGGTAGTGATCGCTATCCCCCTATGGGAAGGGAGATGTTTTGTATGCCTCCTAACCCTTTCTTTGGGCAAATGGGACAACACTGGTATCCTTCACAGTTTACTAACCTCAGTGTTGCGCCGTTTGCTCACCCTATGTCTTTTTATTGATGTAGGAAGGAGGACTGGAGGAGACTTGGCTTGTGGATTCCGGATGTTCACGCCATATGACCGGAAGTTCCAAGTGGTTCTCCAGCCTCGACCCCGTGCGCCACACCGAGTACATTACATTTGGGGATAAGAGTAAAGGTAAGGTAGTGTCCCGAGGGTCGATCCGAGTCAATTCGTCTTTTGTCCTCAAGGATGTTGCTTTGGTTGCGAATTTGCATTTTAACCTTCTTTCAGTTTCGCAACTCCTTGATGGTGGTTTTGAGGTGAGCTTTAAGCTCAATCTCTCTTGGATTTTGGACTCTCGGGGTGAGCTTGTCTGTCGGATTTTGCCTTTCGGGAAGGTTTTTCGTGTGGATTTTTCAATCTCTTTCGGACCTTCTTGTTGTCTTCTTGCCGGTTCTTCTTCCGATCTTTCGAAGTGGCATCGAAGATTGGGACATTTGAGTTTTGACTTGCTTGCAAGGCTTAGCTCAATGGACCTTATCCAAGGATTGCCAAAGCTAAAGTTTGAGAAGGATTTGGTTTGCCATCCTTGCAGGCATGGCAAGATGGTAGACGCTTCCCATTCTCCGGTGACGGAGATTATGACCAAACAACTCGGCGAGCTCTTACACATGGACACAGTTGGTCCAGCTCGGGTTAGGTCGGAATTTGGTTTGCCATCCTTGTAGGCGTGGAAAGATGGTAGTCGCTTCCCATTCTCCAGTGACGGAGATTATGACCAAACAACCCGGCGAGCTCTTACACATGGACACAGTTGGTCCAGCTCGGGTTAGGTCGGAGGGAGGGAAGTGGTATATGGTTGTAGTCATTGATGACTACTCGAGATACTCTTGGGTGTTCTTTTTGGAGAGTAAGGATGAGGCTTTAATGCATGTTCGAGATCTGATCTTGAGATTGCAAAATGAGCTACCTAAGCATGCCATGAGAGCTATACACAGTGACAATGGCACATAATTAAAAAATGCTCAATTTGCATCTCTTTGCTCTTCTTTGGGTCTCGACCACCAGTTTTCCTCTCCTTACACTCCCTACCAGAATGGCGTTGTTGAGCACAAGAATCAGACCCTTGTTGAGATGGCTAGGACGATGCTTGATGAGCATAGGACTCCTAGAAGGTATTGGGCCAAAGCGATAAATTCTGCTTGCGATATTTCCAATCGCATTTTTCTCCGAGCTTTCAAGAAAAAGACCTCTTATGAGATGTGATTTGGGTGATCACCCAAGGTAAGTCACCTACGGGTGTTTGGGTGCAAGTGTTTCATCCTCAAAAAGGGCGGTAAGTTGGACAAATTTGAGCTTCGGTCTTCTGACGGTATCTTTCTTGGTTATTCTACTCACTCCCGTGCTTATCGTGCTCTTAACCTTGAGACTAACCGAGTGATGGAGACTTGTGAGATTACCTTCGATGAGACTATGCCTTGTAGTTCCACTGCTTTTGAGCTTGCAGGTGATGATGAGGTGAACACTAGCATTTTTGTGGAGGAGGAGCAGGACGATGCCGATTGGGGTGATCCCGAGCCGACTCCACCAGCTGCCCCCGTCGACCCTACGACGTCCACTTCGGCTTACGGTCCCAGCCCGTCTACTTCCTCTACATGGGGGTCGTTCTAGCAGCTTCCTCAGTCAGTGCCCGTTGCACCTGAGCGAGCTCCAGCTGCTGTTGAGGGGGAGGCTACTTCTTCCAGACAAGCTCCCTGCTACATCCAGAAGCAGCACCCGCCGGAGAACATCATCGACGACATTGACCGTCGAGTCACGCAGTCTAGGTCCTATCTGTCTCACTTTGCTAATTTGACTTTTGTCGCTTCTTTTGAGCCCCGAGATGTTGGACATGCTTTGATGGATCTGGATTGGGTTAATGCCATGCATGAGGAGTTAGAAAACTTTGAGCGAAACCGGGTTTGGGTCTTAGTGCCACCACCACCAATTTGCCACCCTATAGGAACCAAGTGGGTTTTCAAAAACAAACAAAGTGAGGATGGGGTGGTAGTGCGTAACAAGGCTAGGTTGGTAGGGCAAGGCTTTTGTCAAAAGGAGGGAATAGATTATGAAGAAACCTTTGCTCCCATAGCTCGTTTAGAGGCAATTAGAATCCTTCTAGCTTTTGCGGCTTCTAAGGGTTTTAAACTTTTTCAAATGGACGTTAAAAGTGCTTTCTTAAACGGCTACATAGAGGAGGAAGTGTATGTTAGGCAACCTCCCAGTTTCGAAAATCCCAAGTTTCCAAACCATGTTTTTAAACTTAACAAAGCTTTGTATGATTTGAAACAAGCCCCTTGAGCATGGTATGATAGGTTGAAAACGTTTTTGCTTGCTAAGGGTTTTAAAATGGGATTGGTAGATAAAACGCTTTTTCTTCTCAAGCAAGGCAAAGACACTCTCCTAGTCAAGATTTATGTGGATGATATCATCTTTGGTGGTTCTTCTCATGCTCTTGTTGCCAGGTTTGTAGATCTTATGAGCAGGGAATTTGAGATGATCATAATGGGAGAATTGATTTTCTTTCTCGGGTTGCAAATCAAGCAAACCCGGGAAGGGACGTTTGTGCATCAAGGCAAGTACACGGAGCATATTCTTAAGAAGTTTGACATGGGTGAGGCAAAGCCTCTTTTGATGCCCATGTTGACTACGACTGCCTTGGATGCGGACGAGGAAGGAGAGGCGGTGGATCAGACGGAGTACCGCAGCATGATTGGGTCGCTCTTGTACTTGACCACGACTCGGTCGGACATTCAGTTCGCCGTCTACCTGTGTGCACGCTTTCAGGCGTCGCCGCGCACTTTGCACAAGGAGGCAGTGAAGCGCATCATGAGGTACTTACGCTTTACCCCTGAGTTCGGATTGTGGTTTTCTACCTCCTCCTCTCTTGGTCTTTGCGCCTATTCCGATGTTGATTTTGCCGGTTGTCGTCTTGATCGGAAGTCCACTTCTGGGACTTGTCAGTTTCTCGGATCTTCTCTGGTTTCTTGGTCTTCTCGCAAACAGTCTAGCGTGGCTTAGTCTACTTGTGAGGCTGAGTATGTGGCAGCCGCTAGCTGTTGCTCGTAGTTGATTTGGATGATTGCAACTTTGAAGGATTTTGGTCTTGAGCTTACTAAAGTGCCTCTGCTGTGTGATAGCATGAGTGCCATTAGTGTGGCCAAAAATCCTGTGCTTCATTCAAAGACCATGCACATTGACGTTCGCTTTCATTTTCTGAGAGATCACTACGAGAAGGGCGACCTTGACCTTCGGCATGTCGAGACCCACAACCATCTTGCAGACATTCTCACAAAACCTCTCGATCTGGCTATGTTTTCTCGCCTTCAGGGCGAGTTGGGTGTTTGCTTTCCTTTTTAGAGGAGGAAAGCTTTGTGTACCATAGTTCTTTATTTTGGTTTTTATTTTGACCTTTTCTTTTTGTTTCTTAGTTTTTAGTTGGTGTCAGTTTGCATTTTGCATCTCATTTGCATTTGTGACATAGTTCATTTGGAGCTTCATACCTATAGCCAATATAATGAAACTATGCTCTATTTGAGGTGATTTATGTGTCTATGGTGTTGCTTAACTTAGACTCTCTTTGGTCTTTTGATATGCAATAGAGATAAGTTAGAAAAGCATTAAAACTGAACTTAATTCCCTACATCACCTCTAAAATGACACTAGCATGTGTAGGCTTTTGATGATCCTTCTTAGCTATTTTGTATATAGTGTGTAACTATGGCTCTTCATTGTTTCATTCACTTCCATTGAGCACCATGTTTAAACTTGATCTAAAATGAAGTAGCTCTCTGAATAGTGAATTGAAAAGATCGAGTTGGGTTCGCATTTGTGAGCACTTCACCGTTTGTTCGAGACTGCTTCCCAAATGGGTTGAACTTGAGCGGTGTCGTGTATGACCGAAACCGGTGTGTTAAGCTCTTTGGCTTCGCCCAGTTGATAAGTGGCATCACTTTGCTTACAACCACTCGCATACACTTACATTGTGCCTAAAACTGATTTTGCTGCAAAACTCTGAAAATTGAAAAATCTTATTCAGTTTGGGTCATTGGCTTGTTGTATGAACTTTGCTAGGGATAGTTTTACTCGCTATACATGAGATAGTTTTGAGGTTGATCTTATCTTGTGTGCCATGTTTAGTTATCTCTAGGAGGTGATACCCTTTCTTTGCTCACACATGGAAACTTCTCTAAACTAGCTTCTAGAGTGATCTTTAGCTCAATCTGAGTCTTTGTTGGGCACTTAGAGCTTTTCCTATTCTCACAGGATCACATCACTTAGAGCATCATTTCATTGTCTTAGCTCTATGTATGAAGCTTTTGCACTCATCTTGCATTTCATGGATTTTGTGGCCTTTCCTCTTGAGTTTTGAGCTTTGATGAGCTACATGTGTCAAGAAGGAGGAGAGATGTGCATTCCACTCCATCTACACTTAAGGGGAAGAGTTGTGCATAAGGGGGAGAGATTTGTGGTCAAGGGGGAGAAAATGTGCTTTTGTGCATATCCTACTTTTCTTTGACTCTTTTCATCCTTCTTGGTATCTTGAGTGTGCTTTCGCCCAGGGGGAGCTTCTGCTAGATGTGTTGAGCCTTTGCCTCTTCTAGAGAGTCTAGCTTGTGTTTTGGCTCCGACAGGTTTCGATTGGTTCTCTGTGCCTTTTTGTGCTTCAATTGGTATCTTGGAGAGTTTCTTGCCGTAAGGCGTTTGGTTTATTTGGCTTGCTAGCGGTTTTGAGCCTGTTTTTGCCTCTTCTTGAGGGCTAGCTTTGTTTTGCTTGGTTGCATCAAGCCATTGCCCATGTCTTTGGGAACCAAGTTTTGGATGAGATTTGCCTCTCTCAAGTGACCCCGTTTTGGCTTTCTTAGCTTTTGGTCATTTGGAGAGCTTTACCTTGTGGCTCAAATCTAAAATTCACTTGTGTTGACAATGCACTCATCAAGGGGGAGATTGCGAACACATGGTTTGTTTAGCTTTAATGATGAGTGATTGTTCAACATGTGAGTATTTCAGTTTGAGTGGTTTATTCTAACCTTTGCGAAAGCATGTGTGTGCCTGTCTATCAGCTTGTGGTGTGCAGGTGCTATGCCTGGAGACAGTGATCAATGGCGTGGAGAAGGTCGAGTAGAGGCTTGCCGTGCCGATGGACTGAGAACGGTGAAGGGCGGAAGCGGGGCTCGGACCGAGGGACCATGCGCGCCGGAGGACTAGCTGTGGTGGCTAGTACTTGGCATCGGTGAGCGCGAGAAGACATGGAGGTAGACTGAGTTGACCAAGTCAAGACGGCGGACGAGCGGGTCGAGCGGAGGATCATGGAACTCAGAGTCCGACCGGGCGAGGACGAGGTGGCTCGAGTCGAGCGGTTTGGTGGTTTGGGCCTCAAAACCATCGGAGGATGGTTTCCGATTTTGGGCCTCAAAACTCGGGGTTCGGTAGTTGAGCCCAAAGCTATCGGTGGCGGGTTTTGTGGGTTTGGGCCTCAAAACCCAGGCGGAGCTTCCAAGGAAGCGAGGATGGCACGTGGCGGAATCCTAGAGGTTGCGTCGAGGCGACGGCAACTCCTGGCAGGAAGCAGGGCCGTCCATTCAAAATCGAGGAGATATTTTCCGGAGCTTGGACTGCAATGCTTAGGCTAGGTAGTTCACTTTTGTATCTAGGGGGTCTTTGGGAAATAGCTAAAGCCTATTAAATAGGTGATGAAGGGGTATCCCTCATCCCATCTCTTGCATTCCTCTCTCTGACCTAATTTCCTAGGGTTTCCCATCCTCTAGTTCTTCTTGCTTGAGATCCACGGAGTCTCCCGTGTAAAAACTTGAGATTGTTGTGAGGAATCGGAGGCCGTAACCTCCGTAGGCCATCGTGCCTTTGATTTCTTGATCGTGTCCCGTTTTGCTTGTGTTCTACGCGTTTTGCTTTTTTGCTCCCCTTTGTTCCCGAGATGAGATCACTTTGTAGGGAGTAGCTCTTGGAAATCCGTTTGAACCAAGTTGTTCGTATTCGAGAGCAGCATCTTTGCACTGAAGGATCCATCCTCAAACCTCTAGAGTACGCAGATCGGGCAATTTCTTTGTAGGGTTCTTCATTCTTGAGTTTTTCCCGAATTTCTCCTCTTCCTGTTAATCTAGTCCAAATTAAGCGATGATTTCTTCGGGATTGCTCCCCAACTGCACTAGGATCATGTCTACAACGTTTGGTTGGAGTTGCTGATCATTTGGTCAAGTTTTGGGAAGATTTTGTGGAGAGAAAATCATTTTTCGTGTTCCTGCGCTCTGCTCGTGAGCATCGGACGCTGCGTCAGACGCTCTATGCTTTTGCTTCGGACGCTGGTGCGTGCTGACGTCAGCGTCCATCGCGTTCTGTGTCTGCGCGACTTAAGTTGGCGCCGGACGCTCTCCATCGTCCGTCGCCGGTCCGCCAGACGCGTCCGTCGGTTTTCAGTTTTGCAAGCTCTCTGTTAGCTTTGCGTCGGACGCTCCACAGTGTCCGTCGGCTACGCGTCGGACGCGTCCGACGCTCAGCTGCTATTCGGCCTCTCTGAAGTGCTCTCTGGAAGGCCGATGGACGCTCGCCTAAGTGTCCGTCGCCAGCGTCCGACGCCCTCTGCCGGAGCTTCTGTCGCCCTGTCTTCCAGTGTCCGTCGCCTCTACTGTGAGCAGTTTTGGTCTGTTTTCTTCGGGGTTTTTTTTCTCTGTGTTCATGGATAGCTCTGTTGTGTTTCTAGGACATCTCCTAGGACATCCACCCATTCGTGGGTCGTGAGTCTATCTTTCGCTCTTGGGTCGGGTTTGGGACAAGGGTCAAGATCTTCCGAAAGAAATTTTTATTTGGCTCCCATTCACCCCCTCTAGTCTCCATTTCCGGTCCTTCAATTTGGTTTGCCATCCTTGCAGGCATGGAAAGATGGTTGCTGCTTCCCATCCTCCGGTGACTGAGATTTTGACCAAACAACCCGGCAAGCTCTTACACATGCACACAGTTGGTCCAGCTCGGGTTAGGTCGGAGGGAGGGAAGTGGTATGTTGTTGTATTCGTTGATGACTACTCGAGATACTCTTGGGTGTTCTTTTTGGAGAGTAAGGATGAGACTTTTATGCATGTTCGAGATCTGATTTTGAGATTGCAAAATGAGCTACCTAAACATGCCATGAGAGCGATTCATAGTGACAATGGCACCGAATTCAAGAATGCTCAATTTGCATCTCTTTGCTCTTCTTTGGGTCTCGACCACCAGTTTTCCTCTCCTCACACTCCACAGTAGAATGGTGTTGTTGAGCGCAAGAATCGGACCCTTGTTGAGATGGCCAGGACAATGCTCGATGAGCATAGGACTCCTAGGTGGTATTGGGCCGAAGCGATCAATTCTGCTTGCTATGTTTCCAATCGCATTTTTCTCCGAGCCTTCAAGAAAAAGACCTCTTATGAGTTGCGATTTGGTAGACCACCCAAGGTAAGTCACCTACAGGTGTTTGGGTGCAAGTATTTCATCCTTAAGAAGGGAGGTAAGTTAGACAAGTTTGAGTCTCGGTCTTCTGACGGTATCTTTCTTAGTTATTCTACTCACCTCGTTCTTATCGTGCTTTTAACCTTGAAACTAGTCGAGTGATGGAGACTTATGAGATTACCTTCGATGAGACTTTGCCTTGTAGTTCCACTGCTTTTGAGCTTGCAGGTGATGATGAGGTGAACACTAGCATCTTTGTGGAGGAGGAGCAGGACGATGCCGATTGGGATGATCCCAAGCTGACTCCACCGGCTGCCCCCATCGACCTTGCGACGTCTACTGCGGCTCACGGCCCCGACCCGTCTACTTCCTCTACATGGGGGCCATTCGAGCAGCTTCCTTAGTCGGTGCTCGTTACACCTAAGGGGGCACCAGCTGCTGTTGAGGGGGAGGCTACTTCTTCCAGGCAAGCTCCTCGCTACATCCAGAAGAAGCACCCGCTAGAGACATCATCGGCGACATCGACCATCGAGTCACGCGGTCTAGGTCCTATCTCTCTCACTTTGCTAATTCGGCTTTTGTCGCTTCTTTTGAGCCCCGAGATGTTGGACACGTTTTGATGGATCCGGATTGGGTTAATGCCATGCATGAGGAGTTAAAAAACATTGAGCGAAACCGCGTTTGGGTCTTAGTGCCACCACCACCAAGTTGCCCCCTATAGGAACCAAGTGGGTTTTCAAAAACAAACAAAGTGAGGACGGGATGGTAGTGCGTAACAAGGCTAGGTTGGTAGAGCAAGGCGTTTGTCAAAAGGAGAGAATAGATTATGAGGAAACCTTTGCTCCCGTAGCTTGTTTAGAAGCAATTAGAATCCTTTTAGCTTTTGCGGCTTCTAAGGGTTTTAAACTTTTTCAAATGGATGTTAAAAGTGCTTTCTTAAACGACTACATAGAGGAGAAAGTGTATGTTAGACAACCTCCCGGTTTCGAAAATCCCAAGTTTCCAAACCATGTTTTTAAACTTTACAAAGCTTTGTATGGTTTGAAACAAGCCCCTAGAGCATGGTATGATAGGTTGAAAACGTTTTTTTGCTTGCTAAGGGTTTTAAAATATGTTCGGTAGATAAAACACTTTTTCTCCTCAAGCAAGGCAAAGACACTCTCCTAGTCCAGATTTATGTGGATGATATCATCTTTGGTGGCTCTTCTCATGCTCTTGTTGCTAAGTTTGTAGATTTTATGAGCAGGGAATTTGAGATGAGCATGATGGGAGAGTTGAACTTCTTTCTCAGGTTGTAAATCAAGCAAACCCGGGAAGTGACGTTTGTGCATCAAGGCAAGTACATAAAGGATATTCTGAAGAAGTTTGACATGGGTGAGACAAAGCCTCTTTCGACGCCCATGTAAACTACAACTGCCTTGGATACGGACGAGGAAGGAGAGACGGTGGATCAGACGGAGTACCGACGCATGATCGGGTCGCTCCTGTACCCGACAGCGACCCGACCGGACATTAGTTTGCCGTCTGCTTGTGTGCGTGCTATCAGGCGTCGCTGCGCACTTCGCACAAGCAGGTGGTGAAACGCATCATGAGGTACTTGCGCTTCACTCCCGAGTTTGGCTTGTGGTTTTCCACCTCCTCCTCTCTTGGTCTTTGCGTCTATTCCGATGGCGATTTTGCCAATTGTCGTCTTGATCGGAAGTCCACGTCGGGGACTTCTCAGTTTCTTGGATCTTCTCTTGTGTCTTGGTCTTCTCGCAAATAGTCTAGCGTTGCTCAGTCTACCACGGAGGCTGAGTATGTGGCTGCCGTTAGCTGTTGCTCGCAGTTGATTTGGATGATTGCAACTTTGAAGGATTTTGGTCTTGAGCTTACTAAAGTGCCTCTGCTGTGTGATAGCACGAGTGCCATTAGTGTGGTCAAAAATCCCGTGCTTCATTCTAAGACCAAGGACATTGATGTTCGTTTTCACTTTTTGAGAGATCACTACAATTCTAACGCAACTTGAACGGAGCAAAACGGAGTTACGATGATTAAACGGTGGAGATTAAACCAACCGGTGGTATATTCCTAGTTAAGATCATCATCCTCCTTCGCCTTCTCTTTCTCACCAACGTAACTTGAGGAGGTTGCTGCTGCTGTGCATCTTCGTGTAGGGAAGGGAGGAGCACCTCGGCAGGGCCAAGGGTGGCTGGCTAGGCAGCACTGGGACGTGCGCAAGGGGCCACGTAAGGCCTGCAGTTTATTCTGACCAGGTGCTGCAGACATCCACAAAACCATCGTTGTCGGCTCTAGGATCTTCTTGCTTCAGCAGGGTGTCGTACAAGGTTTGCAGAGGCTGCAGGACGGGATGATGCGGGAGAGGAATCCGGAATCCAGCTTCTGCTCAGAAACAAACAGAACAGAGCTTCGGCGGCCCTTCACGGCCCTTCACACGCCTGCATATGCAAGCTTCTCGGCAACAGATCGATCTCATTGGAGGATTGGTTCGATGTAACCTGAACGGTGGTCGTCCGTGCCTCATCATTGATCCGATGCCAGCGAAGAGATCAGGATGGTGGCTTTCGGACTATTGCAAACCGGCAACAGATCAATGTATAGATCGGTTATTTATTTGGCGGCGGCTCATGAAAGGCAAGGGCTTCTTGACTGAAAAAGATCGACTCCAAGGTGAACGTGGTGACGTATATATATACGATAGGCTTGAACTGAGTTGGACTAGGGTTAGAATTTATTATTTTCAGAATTACTTGATTTCATGACTAAAAACAATTCTAGAAAATCTAGAGTTACTATTTGAGCCACGAAAAATACTCCAAATGTTCCATAAATTTGGGGAAAATTCTCGAAGACACTTTCAAACATGATGGACCCAAATAAAGTATTTGGAGCTCATGAAAGAGTATTTTGAAGCATATAAAAAGATTAGAATATGCTCACAGATAAATAGGAAAACTATCTGGAAAAAGCTAGAAAAATGAATGATGAACTCAAGGGGAATGATTTGGATCAAGAGAAAAAGGATCTTAGGAATGTCTAAAAGAAAGATTAAGATCGAGAGAACGAGAATTTGATTATAGAAAAAGATAGAGATGAGCCGGTTACCGATAAACGACTTACTAATCGCATTTTAAATACTTTATACACTCACATGCACCAAGACAAGCAACAAACAAACACCACAACAATCACAGCATGTGAAATTGATTTACAAAAATTTATAAATTCACTTTTCCTATACTAAATTTATGCAAACTCAAACTAATCTTGAAAAATTTTATATCAACATAGAAATCGTTTATTTTATTTAATGTTTTCTAATCACAATCCAAAATTGGAAATTTTGGAGTGTGACAACAAGTCAAGACGGCGGACGAGCGAATCGAGCAGAGGCTCATGGGACTCGGAGTCCGACCAGGCGAGGACAAAGTGGCTCGAGTCGAGCGGTTTGGTGGTTTGGGCCTCAAAACCATCGGAGGACGGTTTCTGAGTTTTGGCCTCAAAACTCGGGGTTCAGTAGTTGAGCTGTTGACACAAAAAGCGTCAGGATCTGCGAACACCTCGGGCTATTACCCGAATTCGATATCCAAAGGTGTGCCAGTCGATTTGATAGTTAATCGACAAGGACGATAACTAGAACAAGATTTGAACAAGACAACGACGATACGCCCAGATGTCAAGATTCAGACTTGATCAAGATAACTAGAGCAGAGCTGAACGAGACAATAACGATGCGCCCGGATGTCAAAGCTCAGATTACTCCCACGCGGAACTTGCAAGGGTTTGACGGAGATCAAGGAGATGCAGCTTGAAGAACTCGTAGATAAACTAAGACTAATGCAATAAAAGGGTAAATTGCAGTAAACGTAAATAAGAGTAATTGATTTGTTTGTTGTATTGATTCCTATCTCACGACCCCTAGGTACATATTTATACTTCAGCAATAGGAGTTGTAAACAGACACGACTCGTACCTTTCCAAAACAAACTCCTACTTTAAAGGAAATAACTGACTCGCGCAGGAGTCAGACCCAAATAACAATATTATTTTTCTAAACAGACACCTCTATTCTTAAGGAAACAAATGACTCGTGCAGGAGTCAGACTCAGACTTCTATAATGATACTGACATAAGATCACCAGTTTCCTTATATCTTTTCTTCGATGAAACTTTCCATCGGCAAACTCTTCAATCCGCAACTTCCTTTTATTGCTATCGGCAATCCCTTGCTGACGTCAACCGCCACGTTACCCTGTGCCCATCAGCACTCCATGCCCATCGGCATCGGCAATACTTCCCAATCGGCAACCTTGCACTTCTGGTAACTTGTCTTCACCAAGTAATTCTTATCGGCAAAAGTCGTCCAACTCCCATCGGCAATAAACTTATCTTTCTTGTAGCATTCATTCTCATCGGTAAATTTGACCGATGACTTTCCGATGCCGATAGAAAACAACTACCGATCAATGCAAGTCTTAGCTCATTTGACACGTGCCGAAAAATGGTGTCAACACATGCCCCCCAATTTCGGAGTGTAGAATATTTTACGCGCTGAAATTTCCTCTACTGTAACTGCTCTCTCCAAGATAACTGCACAACCTCCTCAATTACCGCGCGTAAAACTGCAATTTATTAATAAAATCCCGCGACCACAACGCGAACAGTTGCAAACCTAATCATATCTCCTCGATTGCTGCGCATAACTATTGCATACCTCTCTACATTTCTGCTCAGTGTGAAGAAAATTCCAAAATACCCCTGACCAGGCTTATAAAAGTTACCACCATCCAATCTGTTTTTACCCTGAGCCTACTTTTACTTTCACCTGCCCTCGTCTTCAACCTCGGCGGCGACTCCGGCGGCGACTCCGAAGAACAGCTCCGTGAACTCAAGCAACAGTAATTTCTTCAGAGAACAAATCGCAAGGATTCCCCCAGCTCCAATGGCGATCCACTTCGACGTCCCCAAGGTAAATCTGTTTCCTTCTCACTTCATCTTCTGCAAGTTCCTTTTCCGTATCAATTTAATAATCCTCTTTTCCCCTTTCTTTCTTTGATTTTTTCCGAAACCTAGGAACTGTACAACAAAGTAGTAATCCCGATTGAACAATCCAATTTCAACTGCTTAGGTCCAATGGGAAACCCTGACCCCATTAATCTGATTAATGCGGAGACCAACCGCATCCCTTTCAGATCCAAGTGCTTTAGCTTAGGGTTATGGAAAGATGCCTTGTGTTCATGGCCTAAACCCACCAAGGGATGGAAGAACTGGTACCTTAGAATAATCAGAACACAGCAAGTTTACTGGTCAGAGCGTAACCTAGATCAGTGTATCAGGCTCTCCATTGCCGATATGGAGAAGAATGAGAATATGATGATGGCGGCTTCATATTTCTGGTCCGACACAATGAATGCCTTTTTATTCAGGCACGGACCATCTACTCCCACTCTTGCCGATGTGCACATGCTTACCGGCCTCGATGTCTCCTCTGCCAATACTCTCGCCCGGTTCAATAGGAAGGCTGAGTATAAGGTGAACACACGCAATGTCGGCGGCTGGACCGGTTACATCCGGGAATATCAAAAAACTGGATCAGTAAGTCAGCGGGAGCACACCATCTTTTTGAACATGTGGCTAGAAAAGTTTATCTTCTGTGGTAGAACCGTCGGACCTACTACCATGTACCTCCCTGCAGCAGAGCTCCTAGCCGATGGAACAAGACTCCCTCTTGGCCGATACCTCCTTGGATCGGTATACCATCTCCTACACCAAGTGTCCAGGAAGTTATTATTAGGCGAGTCCATCGGCAACCTCGGGGGTCCTTGGTGGTTTAAAAACATGTGGTTAAATGCACACATGTACAAGGTCCTCCAATTCGATCTATTCAGTCAACAATTTCCAAGGGATATATCAGAAGACTACATATATGATGATGATGAATCGACAACCCGTCCCCCACTCAAATTTGGGGAGGCTATCATAGTGCTACCAGGAACCGATGCCAATGCAGATCAATTCGGTAGGTTCTTCCAAAAGCTTTACTGTGGAATCCCCATCGCAGAACGGCTTTGGTGGCCTTATGTCGATGAGAACAACCAATTCCCATTGTTATTCAACCTTACCGATTGGAACGTGCCACAGAATGAAACAATCATGAAGGCCAGCATTGTTCCCCGAGCCATTCCAGTCAACATCTTTGGAACTGGGAAGAATTCTCCTTCATCTTATGAATTTTATTATCCATCGGCAGCAGCAAGGCAGCTGGCATTCGACCAATTACCGATCAAACTCAGCTTTGCCAATGTGATAAAGCCAAGAGAAATCATCTCCAGTGCCATGGATTGGAACAGGATTGTCAACCTTTCTCCCCATGCCGATACATCAAACATTGATCTATCCTCCTGGGCACCAACATCGTTCATGACAGAGTTATACAAATCTTGGTGGCAATAATGGAGAAGTCAACTATTCGCCAAGTCATCGCACTACTATCGACACTTGATCGACGCCGATCACGCCATTCCCAATGATGCAGTAAGTTTATTCGAATACATTTCTTATTATTTACTTCTACCATCGGTATCTAACCTTTTGCTTAACAGGTTGACGATCCAATCCCCCAAATGAGCAAGAGCGGCAAGCCCTTCCAAATGAGCCCCGTATCAATCATCGGCAACAAGGCTCCCACATTGGCTGCTTTCATACCTCAAAGGGTACCTAAGGTTACCCTCAAGCCCAAGTCAACGCCCGCAAAGACCATTGCTACTCCATCGGCTGGTGCTGCCATCTTGGCGCGAGCTTTCGCAGTAAGTTTTACTTTTACTTATACCGATCACAAACTGCTCATCGACAATATTTACTTTATGTAACTTGCACCAAACATTTTTCAGGCAGCAAGGCCATCGGCAGCTGCTCCAAACGTACAAGCTTCTCCACCTCATGCTGCTGATGCCCCCCAAGCTTTGCAGCCGAAACGCGTCGGCTCACCAACTACTGCCCCGAGGAAAAAGAGACGTCTAAGGCTAGCCACCCGATCTACGCCACCAACTCCAGTCGCATCACCAACCGCCGACACACCAACGGCAGAACCATCGTCAGCGTCCATTCCTGAGCAGCCGATGGACGAAACTCTTGGCCAGGGAACACCACTACAGGAACCAGCTGCAATAGCATCGGCATCGGTACCAGCACCTAATGAAATTCCTGACTAGAGAACGGCAACATCACCACAGGAACCAGCCACCACAGCAAAGCCAGCACCAACAACAGCACCATCAGCACCAATCACTCCTCCCGCGGAGGCAAGTTCATCGGCAACTGCTACCGATCTTCAAGATTATGCTATGCCGACCGACTTCCCAAGTCCCAGGCAAGAAATCCATTTCAAAATGGTAAGCCGATTGTCAGAACCCATAACATAAACTTATGATCGGCAAGCCCTAATCTTCTTCTTCTCAGGCCCAATACTCTCCCAATAGCTTGTTCTCCTTCGAAATCAACCTCCCTGACGAAGACGAAGATAAAGAAGGTTCTGCTCCAACGAATAGCTTGTTCTCCTTCGCCGTCAACCTTCCTGATGAAGACGAAGACGAAGAAAGCTCCGCTCCAGTTTTATCAGCAGATGTCAAACTCAAGCTTGAAACATTGCAATATTTACTGCAACAAGACACATCTCATCTCGTCCAAGATTCCACTGCAGTAAAGATAGCTTTTAATGACATCCAAGGCCACCTGTCTGCCGATACAGAAGAAACACTCTTCCAGGCAGCGTTTCTTGAGAGCAAGCAACTCCAGTATCAAAGACTCTCTCGTCGCATAGCCGATAGGACTGCTCGATCACAACTTTAAGAAGAAATGCTTAAGTTCAAACAAGTTGCCGACGATAAGCACAAGGGCATCGGCCAAGTAGAAGCTTCCAACGCCAATCTTGAGCAAGAGATCGTTCAGCTATCGGCAAGGAGGGAAGAGTTGCAGACCGAACTAAAAAGGGTTGAAGAAGCCCTGAACGCAGCCAACCAAAAGAAAGCTCAACTGCCCGACGCCATTAAGGCCCTGCGACAAGAAAGAGACACAAACGCCCGACAAGCTATCCTTCTGAAGAAGAAAATCAAGCCAGTTGAAGGATCTGCCGATGATGATGCTAGGGACATGGAAGAAATAGAATAAATTCGCTTGCGTGCGATATCAACCATTCAATCTTTGTTGTAATTCATCATATCGGCAAGTGTAACAGTGATACTTGATTTTGCTTTGTAATATAATGCCAGTATGCTTTTTACCGATGTCACATAACTTATTCTCTCATCGGCATTCGAACGGGTACTCTATGCGTCTACCCAAATACTAGGGTAATATTTCTTCAAGTATTTACCATTGATTGCTCTGGAGAATGCAACTCCTTCGAGAGTTTCTAAAATATAAGCATTGCCAGGAGCAGACTGTTTTATCCGATAAGGACCTTCCCAATTAGGAGACCATTTTCCAAACTTAGAACTCTTAGTCCCAATCAGTAAAACCAACTTCCATACCAGATCGCCATCGACAAATTGCTTCACCTTCACCTTCTTATCATAACATCTGACAACCCTTTTCTTATTTTCTTCAATGCTGATCAGAGCCTTCAACCGATGACCTGCTAAGTCTTCTAATTCATCCTTCATAAGAGTATCATACTCATCGGCTGTCAATTGATCCTGAGAAAACAATCGCCTAGAACCAGTTTTAATTTCCCAAGGCAGGAGAGCATCATGTCCATAGACCAACTGATACGGCGAAACTTTGGTTGCACCATGACACGCCATCCGATACGACCATAGGGCTTCACTCAACACTATATGCCACCTTCTAGGGTTTTCCTCAATTTTGCGTTTGATAAGCTTAATGACTCCTTTATTACTCGCCTCAGCCTGACCGTTCGCTTGGGCATAATAAGGAGAAGAATTCAATACCTTGAACCCCATACCAGCAGCAAACGCATCAAACTCTCCCGATGTGAACATTGTTCCTTGATCGGTGGTAATAGTTTGAGGAATACCAAATCAGTAAACAATATGTTTGCCGATGTCACCTTTTTCAAAGGAATTGCCTCTACCCATTTCGTGAAGTAGTCGGTAGCAACGAGTATAAACTTATGCCCCTTGCTCGATGGTGGATAAATTTGGCTGATGAGATCAATAGCCCATCCTCTAAACGGCCAAGGCTTGATTATAGGATTCATTGCCGATGCAGGTGCCTCTGGACATTACCAAACCTCTGACAATCCTGGCACCCTTTAAAATAGTTGAAGCCGTCTTCAAGAATTGTCGGCCAATAATATCCATTCCGCCTAATCATCCATTTCATCTTGAATGTCGATTGATGTGCTCCACACGCACCTTCATGGATCTCGCCCATCAACTCCTTTGATTCCTCTCTACCAAGGCATCTGAGCAAAACTCCATCAATCGTCCGATAATACAATTCATTGTCGAGGAGCACATACTTAGTAGCCTGAAACCTTAGACGCCTTTCAACCTTCTTAGACGGATCTCTTAAGTAATCGGTGATTTCCTTTTTCCAGCCATCGGCAACCATTACCGATGTCAGGACTTCTTGAATTGGCTGATATCCTGAAACATTCTGTGCTAACCGATTGACTTCTTCATTATGCAACCTAGGAATATGCTCAAGGCGGTACTCTTTGAATTCTTTCAATAACTGTAAACATCTCTCATGGTGTGCAATCAACACTTCACTTCGGCATTCATAAACCCCAATCAATTGATTGATCACCAACATAGAATCGCCAAAGATTTCAACGACATCGGCATGCACTTCCCTGAGTAATTCCAATCCTTTTATTAACGCTTGGTACTTAGCCTGATTGTTTGTCGATGTAGCAACAATCGGCAATGAAATCTCATATCTCCGTCCCCGGGGTGAAATTAAGAGAACACCGATGCCTGCCCCTTCTTTGCACGTAGATCCATCAAAGAACAAAGTCCAAGGAGCAATCTCTACAGAGCTTACCATATTGCAATGCTGAGTAACAAAATTGGCCATTACTTGACACTTAACTGTCTTAGCCGATTCATACTTCAAATCAAACTCCGAAAGTGCTAGAATCCATTTGCCGATTCTCCCACTTAATATCGGCATCGACAGCATGTACTTAACCACATCATCTTTGCAGATAACAGTGCATTCAGCCGACAATAAATAATGCCTCAATTTTATGCAAGAGAAATATAAACATAAACATAATTTCTCCATAGCCGAATACCTGGTCTCAGCATCTACCAACCTTCTGCTCAAATAATATATCACACGTTCTTTCCCTTCAAATTCTTGAATTAAGGCTGATCCGATAACACCGTCATCGGCAGACAGATACAACCTGAAAGGCTTCCCGTGCTGAGGTGGAACCAAAACTGGAGGGTTCACCAAATATCTCTTGACCTCATCCAAGGCTAACTGTTGCTCCTCTTTCCATGTAAACTCTTGATCGGCTTTCAGGTTTAACAATGGACTAAAAGATTTAATCTTACTAGATAAGTTGGATATAAATCTTCTAATGAAGTTAATCTTGCCGATCAAAAATTGCAGCTCAGTTTTGCTTGTAGGAGCAACTACTTTGTTAATCGCACCTATAGATTTTCTGCTGATCTCGATGCCTCTCTGATGCACCATCAAACCCAGAAACTGGCCTGCCGATACACCAAAAGCACACTTGTTAGGATTCATCTTCAACCCATGCTCCCTTGTGCATTCTAGGATTTTTCACAAATCGGCAAGATGCTTTTCAAAATTTCCAGATTTAACCACCACATCATCAATATAGATTTCGACTATCGTGCCAATGTACTTATGAAAGATAAAATTCATTGCTCTTTGATAAGTAGCACCAGCATTATTCAAGCCAAAAGTCATGAGAACCCACTCAAATAAACCAACATGACCTGGACATCTAAAAGCAGTCTTGGATATGTCTTCTTCAGCCATGAATATCTGATTATATCCAGCATTGCCATCCATGAAGCTAATCATTTGATGTCCAGCAGCAGCATCAATCAGCAGATCGGCAACGGGCATCGAGTAACCATCCATCGGTGTAGCCTTGTTGAGATCCCTGAAATCAATACAAACACAAAGTTTTCCATTCTTCTTATACACAGGAACTACATTAGAAATCCAATCGGCATATCGACACTACCGAATAAACCCAGCTTCAATTGATTTCGTAATTTTAGCTTTAATGTCAGGCAACACCATAGGATTGCATCGGTGCGCAGGTTGCCGATGTGGTTGGAATCCAGACTTAATAGGCAACCGATGTTCGACTATTGATCGGTCTAAACCAGGCATCTCTGTATAATCCCAAACAAAACAATCTTTGTATTCCTTTAACAAATCGGTCAACTGTTGTTTACATTGGGAATCTAACTTAGCGCTAACAAAAGTAGGCCTATGCTTACTACCATCGCCGATATCTACTTCTAATAAATCATCAACCGATGTGAACCCCTGTCCCAGTTTTCCATCATCGGCGAATCGATCCATTAAAACTCTTCTTCAGGACCGACTGCTTGATCGGTGTAATGCGGTAATCGGCAACTTTGAGGAACTCCATGTCCCAAGCTTCACCTGATATGCACCTGGTTTGCTCATAAGTTTCCGATTCTGTCGATGTAACAATCGATGGGGCCTCACTTCGGACGACTTCAATCTTGTCTCCAACCCATTGCACAAGGCTTTGGTGCATTGTAGAAGGAATACAGGAATTAGCATGGATTCAATCCCTTCCTAGGAGCAAGTTGTAGGTGCCTTTGCCACTGATCACAAAAAATGTTGTCAGTAAAGTTTTACTGCCGATGGTTAATTCAACACATACGGCTCCCATAGCTGGCGACACATTGCCCTCAAAATCTTTAAGTTTCATGTCCGTATTGACTAAGTCTTGGTCGCCTTTTCCAAGCTTCCTGAACATGACATATGACATTATGTTTATTGATGCTCCGCCATCCACCAGCATTTTTGTTACAGGCTGTCCATCTACTTTGCCCTTAAGGAACTGAGCCCTCAGGTGCTGCCTTTCATCATCGGCAGGCTTCTCAAAGACAGCTGCCATCGGATCCAAGACCAATTGCGCCATTTCTGCAGCCTCTTCTTCGTCACTGACAAGTGCCATGAACTCCATCGGCAATATGACGACCATATTGATTTCTGCCGATGGTTCCCTATCATTGCGCTTTGGCCTCCACTGCTTTTCCCTTGAAGGATTTTCACTATCATATAAGTCACTTTGGCATTCGCGCTGAATTCTCCTTTTCTGAGTCTTCGTAAGACCCTTAGGGCACCATCGAGGAAGCTTGGTTTTCCAAATAGGTTGGTGCTGCTTTTCACTGCTTGCATCGGCACCACTCCTGATGTTTGGATCTCTGGAGAATATTTCTTCATCAGGCACTCTTGCATTGGCCATCTCCTCAAGCTCCTCTTGACCAATTCGCCTGCCAAGCCTGTTATGCGCGCTGAGCTTGCCCCCCAGCCGGTCATGTGCCGATTTCTTTTCTCTAAGCGGCCTAGCATACCTGGATGTCCGATCATCAAAGCAAGGCTTCTTTTCTATCCGATCGGTAGGGTAGTATCCATTGCATTCAGGACAATTATCGGCAGTAGGTAGCTTGATGCCTTCTTCCCAGCAGTGAACGAAGAAGGGACACTTCCAGTGGTCCTTATGCCGAAGCCACTCTTGATGCTCTTCTTCTTCCCGACGTTGCTCCTCTCGCGATTGCCGATACTCTCGCCTTGGCTGCTTATGCGTGATTATAACACCAGGAGCCTTGTTGGCATTGCTACCTTCATCGACAACTTTCTTGCCCTTTCTGTCATCGGCAAACTTCCTCTCATCCCGCTCAGCTACTTGATGGTCAGGATCTACCGATGCATTCTTCCTGGCAGCTTCCGATGTCAGCACTTTAGTTTTTCTATTAGTTTCTACCATATTATATGGAAACAGGTGCTGATCAATCTTCATTGGTTTCTGGACTTTAGAATTTTCAAATTTGATTCGCCCAGATTCAATCTCTGACTACAACTGCTGCCTGAATACCTTGCAATCGTTGGTACTGTGCGAAGTTGCATTGTGCCACTTGCAATACCTAATCTTTCTGAGCTCTTCGGCCGACGGAATTACTCGGTTAGGCGACAACTTGATCCGCCCCTCTTGAAGTAATAAGTCAAACATCCTATCGGCCTTGGTGATATCAAAGGTGAACCTTTCAGTTTCCTTCTGGCCAAACGGATAAGACACAAATTTCTTATCCTTCACCCATTCGGCAGCACCGATGCTTAGTTGTTCATCGGAATCCTCTTCTTGTTCGATGAAGGTCACCTTTTTATTCCAAGTTTTCCTAGGCTCGAAAGTCTTGACGTCCTGATCGGCAATTCTCTGCACAAGGTGGCTCAGACTTTCGAACTCTTGAGACGCATACTTATCTTTGATGTACAGCAGGAATCCTTGGAAGGCCAAATCTGCCAATTGCCGATCATCAAGCACCAAGTTGTAGCACTTGGTCTTCACGTCTCGCAGTCTCTGGACAAAGCCCTCCACCGATTCGTCATTACGCTGCTTCAACTTAACCAAATCGGTAAGCTTCTTTTCGTGTACGCCCGCGAAGAAATACTTGTGAAATTGCTTTTCTAGATCGGCCCAAGTAATCATAGAGTTCGGAGGTAATGAAATAAACCACGTGAATGCCGATCCAGACAACGACGATGAGAACAGTCTTACCCTCAGTTCTTCTCTGCTGGCAGCTTCTCTACACTGAATAATGAAGCGGTTAATGTTCTCCATTGTTGATGTGTCGTCTTGGCCAGAGAACTTGGTAAAATCAGGTACCTACCGATTTGGGAGGGGAATCAAATCATACAACGGAGGATATGGCGTCCGATAAGAGTATGTGTTAACCTTGGGTTTAATGCCGAATTGTTCTTTCATCACTTCGGCTATCTTATCGGTCCAATATGCATCCTGATCTTGCCGACTCATTGGCTGGTTGTTGACTGGTGGAATCGGCAGATGCGCCCCTTCAGGTCTTGGTAGAAGATGATTTGGAATAATCGGCATGGGCGCAGCACCAATCATCTGGACAGTATGCATCGGCTGACTTACCGATGGATAATTTTGCACACTTACTGGATTAGGTTGAGTCATCATATTCATCGGTTGCTGTATCGATACTCCATTCTGAGTGTTTGCTGGACTTCCATAATGATACATCGGTACGCTAGGCTGTTGAACCGGCGGCTGATTGGCCCATCCAGGATTATGAAACATCGGCACATGACTTACCGATGGCTGATAGTTAACTGGCGCCTGCTGTTCCATCATCTTGGAGTAATCAACAAATTGGTTACCTTGATGTGCTATTACCCCGGCTTGAGGATTTACCACCATAGGTTGGCTTCCAGTTGCTATAGTGTGTTGCATCAGCACAGAGTTTGCCGATGGTGGCATCATAGGTACTTTAGGAATCACCACCTGGAGATCTTCTGATGGCATTTGCACCGTTGGAGAAGACGTGGAGTAATGCATCATAGGGACTGCTGGCTATGATTGCATTGCCAACGCCATGGAGCCCTTCCAAGCTGAACTGTCTCCCTGCACCAGACTGGAACCAGCAGATGGATTTGAAGGCATACTGTATCCCCACCAGTTGATGGGAGTTGGATGATTCTGGACAGCAGGTCCCGCCATTGCCGATGCCACCGGATCTGCACTAAGCTTGGTGACGCTTTCAGGACTTGGCCTTGGTGGTGTAGCCACATCGGCAGATGGATCCACGGGAGTGGAAGACGCCATTGGGACTGCCGATGGGTTTATAGATGCCGATCCAGGTTGATGATACGCTGGACCAACATATTGAGGTGCTTGTCCTTCTTTGAAAGATTGCATGACAACATTGTATACGGTATTGGACAGCACATTGGAGTGGCTAATTAATGCTTGATTTAAGGTAGAATTAACCATCTCTTGCAACTTACCACGATTGGCATCATACGTGACCTGCCGTGGCAACGACAGATCTTGCTTCTGGATGGCTTCGCCGCTCCTGCTTAGGCTGAAGGACTTCAGATACAACTGTTTGTACTCCTCCATAGCCCGCTCCATAGCCAGCCTCTGATCATCTTTCAGATCGGCTTCGGAGACTTCGATGACGTTCCTCTGGTTAATGTCGGAGTTATCACCCATGATAGATGTAAATGGTCCCACCGGGTGTGCCAAAAGAGGTGTTGACACAAAAAGCGTCAGGATCTGCGAACACCTCGGGCTATTACCCGAATTTGATATCCAAAGGTGTGCCGATCGATTTGACTAGTTAATCGACAAGGACGATAACTAGAACAAGATTTGAACAGGACAACGGCGATACACCCAGATGTCAAGATTCAGATTGATCAAGATAACTAGAGCAGAGCTGAACGAGACAATAGCGATGCGCCCGGATGTCAAAGCTCAGATTACTCCCACGCGGAACTTGCAAGGGTTTGACGGAGATCAAGGAGATGTAGCCCGTCAAAGCTTGAAGAACTCGTAGATAAACTAAGACTAATGCAATAAAAGGGTAAATTGCAGTAAAGGTAAATAAGAGTAATTGATTTGTTTGATGTATTGATTCCTATCTCACGACCCCTAGGTACATATTTATACTCCAGCAATAGGAGTTGTAAACAGACACGACTCGTACCTTTCCAAAACAAACTCCTACTTTAAAGGAAATAACTGACTCGTGCAGGAGTCAGACCCAAATAACAATATTATTTTTCTAAACAGACACCTCTATTCTTAAGGAAACAAACGACTCGTGCAGGAGTCAGACTCAGACTTCTATAATGATACTGGCATAAGATCACCAGTTTCCTTATATCTTTTCTTCGATGAAACTTTCCATCGGCAAACTCTTCAATCCGCAACTTCCTTTTATTGCTATCGGCAATCCCTTGCTGACATCAACCGCCACGTTACCCTGTGCCCATCGGCACTCCATGCCCATCGGCATCGGCAATACTTCCCAATTGGCAACCTTGCACTTCTGGTAACTTGTCTTCACCAAGTAATTCTTATCGGCAAAAGTCGTCCAACTCCCATCGGCAATAAACTTATCTTTCTTGCAGCATTCATTCTCATCGGTAAATTTGACCGATGACTTTCCGATGTTGATAGAAAACAGCTACCGATCAATGCAAGTCTTAGCTCATTTGACACGTGCCGAAAAACGGTGTCAACATGAGCCCAAAGCTACCGGTGGCGGGTTTCGCGGGTTTGGGCCTCAAAACCCGGGTGGAGCTTCCGAGGAAGCGGGGGCGGCACGTGGCGGAATCCTGGAGGTTGTGTCGAGGCGACAGTAACTCCTGGCAGGAAGCGGGGCCGTCCATTCAAATCGAGGAAGATATTTTCCGGAGCTTGGACTGCAATGCTTAGGCTAGGTAGTTCACTCATGTATCTAGGGGGGGTCTTTGGGAAATAGCCAAAGCCTGTTAAATAGGGGATGAAGGGGTATCCCTCATCCCATCCCTTGCATTCCTTCTTCCACCTCCCAACTCCTAGGTTTTCCCTTCCCCTAGCTCTTCTTTCTTGAGATCCACCGTGTCTCCGATGTAAGAACTTGAGATTGTTGCGAGGAATGAGACGGAGGCCGATCATATCGCAAGAGAATAGCGCAGCACTGAGCGTGCACAATGGCGCGAACGGGAGTGCATCGAGCAAGAGAAGCGAGACGAGGAGCACCACGAACGCAAACAGCTTGCACGTGAGCAGCGCGAGCAGGACCAGAGAAACAGAGGTCGCATGCCAGGACGCAATCTCCAGCACAAGTTTGATCAGATAGGCAACGTTCTGGTATACCCAACACCAAGCGCCAACCTGGCCGCGGCAACCTGCGAACTGTCCAAACTTCCACCCACGCCAGAGGTCGAGAAGATTGAAGCCCATCTCGTGGCAGCAGTAGTCCAGGTAAATAAAGTAGCTCGCCCAACCGAATTTTATGACCAGTCCCACAGCAGAAACCACTCCAGAAGCCCTCCTCGGGAGCACAGACGAAGATCTCCGCCACACGATGGCGACGCCCGCGACAACTTTCGGCGCGAGCGAACACCGGAGCAGGCACGCCAAAGCCCTCCTCGGGAGTACAGACGAAGATCTCTGCCACGCGACGGTGACGCCCGCGACAACCTTCGGCGCGAGCGAACACCAGAGCAGGCACGCCAAAGCCCTCCTCGGGAGTACATACGAAGATCCCCACCACGCGACGGCAACACCCGCAACAACCTTCGGCGCAAGCGAACACCAAAGCCGGCGCGACGAACCCCTCCGAGGGAGTACTGACGCAGATCTCCGCAGTATGATGATAATCGGTGATGCGACCTGACGCCACCACCTGTTGGGAACTTGCTCCCTCTCTCCCCTCGCCTGCGTACTATTCGGTGGCCCCAGAACTTTAGAGTAATGTCCGTGGACAAGTATGATGACAAGGTAAACCGAGAGCAATGTGCGTCCACCTACGAGATCGCCATATACGCTTCGGGAGGAAATCAAGATGTCATGGCCAACTACCTTCCGGTGATGTTGTCATCATCAACCAACAGTTGGCTCCAGAAGATCCCGGAAGGTACAATCGATAGTTGGGAACAGCTCAAGGAAATCTTCATCAAGACGTACAAAGCCACGTGTGTCTAGCCGGGGACACGCTACGACTTGGAAAGCGTCCACTAGAGGAGTAACGAGTGTCTCCGCGAGTAGATCAGGCGCTTCTCTGATAAATGCTTAAGCATCACAGAGATCTTCGACCCGGAGTCCATCGCCATCTTCACCAACAGTCTCTGGGTCGACGAACTCAGAAACAAGTTGGCACGGAAGAACATGACAACCATAGAGGAACTCATGACAATTGCGAATCCTTACACCAACCAAGATGACGCAGCACGAAGCAGGGAGAACAGGCGACGCTACTCTCGCTCCCCGGAGCGTGAAAGGGATAGGGACCGCCGATCAGACTACCGTAACGATGGAAGGGCCGGTGACTACCGAGACTACCGGTCGGGCAACTCCGAGCGTTACCTGTAGAGGTACGATCACAGGCAAGACAACAGCTACGTCGCCAACACGAACGCCAGACCAAAGAAGAACTACGACGCCAGCTACGAGAAGATCCTCGACGGCCCCTGCCCCATACACAAGAACTCCAAGCATTCCATGCGTGACTGCGACCTTCTTGAATCGGTGGTAAAGGGAAGAAGCGACAAGAGAGCAAGAAAGGACGACCCCGACAAGGGAAGAGACCAAGAACCACCAGTACCGAGTTTCGCCCACCATCAATGACCTACTCCATTTTTGGAGGAGTCGTGGTTGTTGAAACAGAAAGGAGACACCGTCAGGTACGCAAGGATGTCTACTCAGTAGCAGCAACAGGTGAAGATTCGAACAACACCCGCCATTTAGACTGGTCAGAGCAACCCATCAGCTTCTTCGGGAAGACGAGTGGACAAATTACAGATACCCTGGTCATTTCCCACTCATCGTTGATCCAACCATCGCCACATGTCGCTTCAGAAAGGTGCTGGTCGACGGCGGTAGTGCCCTCAACATTATATTCGCCGACGCCTTCCGCCAACTCGAATACTCCAAGAAGGAGCTCATACCCGCGAACTTCTCCTTCTAGGGCATCATCCCAAATAAGGCATCAACACCAGTAGGCCGGATCACCCTCCTTGTACAGTTCAGCAATCAAGACCACTTCATGGTGGAACACATCACCTTCATTGTCGCCGACTTCGAAACGGCCTACCACGCGATACTAGGCCGACCAGCACTCGCGAAGCTTATGGCGGTTCCGCACTACACCTACATGGTGCTTAAGATCTCGACGCAGCAAGGCATCCTCAGCCGCCTCCGTACCAACCTCAAGATTGCATACGAATGCGAACAGCAGACGACAAACGTCGTTGAGAAACCCTGTCCCCCGGAAACGTACAACTCCGAAGACGGTGACAGCCCGGCCGCGAAAAAACAGAAGGAAGCAGAGCGGCCAGCGACCACTCCCAACCCCGCCAGCACACAAACTTAGAGGGCGCCAGCTCCAAGTAATGCAAGATGGTGTCCCAATATAAGCATAGTTCAATAAAGAATGTACTCTTTCCTCTCCAAGGAATGAATAAAGGTGCTTTGTTTTCCTTATCTCATCTAACCAAACCTTCTATATGAACAAAATGCTCTAGGTGTACAACGACCTCCGCAAAACGCTCTCGGCGTATGACAATCTTCGCAACACGCTCACGACAGAGCGACCGCTCTAAAAAACACCCATGTTGTATCACCATCATCATAAAAACATCAATAACGTTCGGCGACCACGACAATGCGACTACTAACGATTGACGACCTCTCCAAAACACTCCCACAGTGCTCGACGACCTCTCCAAATGCATCACGACGTTCTCCAAACAGCCTGGCCATAACTAGAAAGCTCCCGAAGCTGGTCTGTCAATGAGTCATAGCGAATAGAAGTAGCTACCCTAATCGTTACGACCACGTTGACAGACCTCCCAAGTGATATTTCCCAAACAACTGGGCAGTATCATTTGGGTCGGGAGCCATGAGGCTATGCGCCCAGAATCTATACACGACCACGGTACGGTCGACGACTCTACATGCAGCATGACTTTTCGCCCAGCGTCTGCAGGAATGGTCTCCACAGGCCCTAAGTCACGCCACGATCGAGCCTCTCGGAAAAAGGACATGTCTCTGGTATCATCCAAAGCGTGCATGAGCTGTTCACCCTCTGCACTGCGGATTACCAGCTGCGTACCTCCTTGGGAGTCCTTATGTATCCTATGCGTGAAGTGGCGCTTGCCCTACGACCTGGACCATTTGAGACCCAAGGCCGAACGATTCGTCGCTACGGTTCACGACTTAGCAGGAACGACAGGACATACTAGTGAAACAAAAGCTCACCACCCCGGATATATTACAGCTTTGTAGTTTTCACTTATACGTCCGAATACTTGTATCCGAGATACAAATTATCGTTGTCCCGCAACAAAATAGAACATAAAGATAAAGTCGAGACTACGAAGCAGAAGCGACCACACCTAAAAACAAGTCATACTGACGATTACAACCTCATCCTACTGATACGATAAGCGACTACGTCACTAATGTTCCTAGTCCAGAGATCAAATTCATGCCAAAGCTGACATTGCAGGCTATAGTACATAATGATCCCAGGCGTGTTGGTACCAAAACGACAACACTCGTTCCAGACGCACAGATGAGGGCCGACAACGACGACCAGATTGGGCACATCCTCCGGGGCACGAATCCACAACCGCCGCCGGATCCCGTGCATATCATTATGGAATGCTCCCGAAGACGACGCAGGCTTCAATCACAAAACCGACCATCTGGAAGGGCACCTCCACCGAGGCAACCAAGGATAGCAAGCATCTCCGGATTCGCCGAATCAGCATAGTACAACATCAGAGCCCTGAAGTACATTGCAACGTCATCTCCAGCAGCCATCGCCCTACCAATAAGCTCTTGCCCAACAGGATCTTGCCCCCACAACATCAACCGCTCCAAACCACAGAAGAACAAGGCCTCCCAGTGGTTGACATGAAGAAAACACTACATGAAGGTAGGCTCCAGGAAAGGGTAGTAAGGTCGGCAAAAGTCCTAAAGACACCGAAGAGACACGAGCCAAATCGTCGAAGCATCGTCGCAAAATCAGCAGAAGAGGCGACAGATTGGGTGAATCCTCGCATACTCACGAACATTGTCGCCGTCGTCAATCACATGAAGAAGAATCTGAAAGACCAAGTCCTCTAGCAATGCCAGCAGGGCGGAAAAACCAACCGCAAGGCGCGCATCGTCCCCCTCCATCTTCCTCGACCAAACCTTAGAACCGACGAACTCTCCTACTCTTCCCCTAAACCTTGCTAGCGACGCGCGTGGAGATTACTAACAAGACGGACGGAAATCCTCTCGGATCACCAAGTATATATGGCACCGAATCGCCGGCTATTCGAATCCTAATCGCTCTAAGTCAAAGAAACGCGACCCTTCCGGTTCCGTCAACCATCGGGATAGCCTTAAATACCAAGCGGCGCAGCGCTTCGACTTCAAGGGTTTTTGGGAACTGCCATGCCACCTCCCTATTTTGCACCAAAAACGGGCCCATAATCACACATATAGAATACGACCCATTTACTTCCTCTTCCTTATACATTCACTTATAGTCAATTACATGATTTACGACTAATAATTTTTTCTTTGCAATATCACCAACGCTACAGTCCCGGGGACTGGACGAACAGACTTGTTACTTTTATGCAGCAACATCAGATAACTACAGCAGTCTGGCCGACAATTTTCACAGAGTGGACGACACAAACAAGCTCGGGGACTTTGATGACACTAACACTGATCGCATTCCCGACCAGGCTCGGGGCTTCGTCCAACTACGCATCGAGCAAGCCTCGGGGACTGCGGCTAAGGCGCCGAAGAACAACACCCGGGGACTGACGCCCGGGGACTGCGAATGAAAAGCAAATGACACCGATGCAAGAACCTCTTCAAGCTCCTTCCATCAGGCTCAGGGACTACGGGTATTCGCAGTCATTTCTTACTAAACTTATACTTTAGTTCTTTAATTTTCAATATATGATCCTGATACAAGAAGCTCCCAGTTTCTTACATCAGGCTCGGGGACTATGGGTACTTGCAGTCATTTTTTGCAAACTTATGCTTCAGTCTTCGTTTACATACCTTCTCCGAGCAGCACCTCGACCAGCCACCCTGGTCAGGATGCTACGACGACCACTCCGCGTGATGGCGACCAGCTGAACACCTCCCAGGATGACGCTGCGGGCTCACCAGAAGAATGCAACGTGCTCGGGGACCTGTTGGGGATATTACCTCGGCATATCCCCAGGGACCTTATGGGCCTGCCGACCAGATGACGGCCCAGCCCGCGAGGCCTTGCGGCACGCGACCAGCCCGCTGTGCTCGGTAAGGACTCCAAAGAAGTCTTGCTCGCCAAGGAAGATCCTAGTAGATAGACTCAGATCCCTTTCCATAGGGAACCGATCGTAATCTGGTAGGATATGGGAATTGTGACCCTACTCCCCGGCTATATAAGGCGAGCAGGGACCCCCCTCAAAAAACCCCTCACAACCTCTCTCAGATCATCTACAGATCTTGTAACCTAATACGCAAGATCAATCCAGCCACCAAAACACAGGACGTAGGGTATTACGGTGATTTGCCGACCCGAACCTGTATAAATCGCCGTGTCTACGCTCTTTGTGTTACGCTTGATCGTTGTCGCCCCACCTCCGCCTACAATCTACTACCGTAGGGTACCCCCTAGGTATACTGCGACGCATATTTTGTCGACATAGCCGAGGCCAGGGACTTCTGAATCTTACCAAATTTCTGGCACTCCTAGCAACCCTTATAATATCTGAAGCAATCTTCAATTATGGTTGGCCAAAAGTATCTTGCCCTCTTAATCATCCATTTCATCTTTTGAGTAGATTGATGTGCACCACAAATGCCTTTATGGATTTCTGCCAGTAGCAGCTTGACTTCTTCTTTGTTAAGGCACTTGAGCAGCACACCCTCGACTGTCCTGTGATATAGCGGATCATCAAGAATGACAAACTTGGTAGCCTGGTACCTCAGCTTTCTGGAGACTTACGGCGAAGGATTCTTTAGGTACTTGATGATGCTGGTCCTCCAATCATGATCATCTACAAGCTCATCAGCTAAAATCTCCACAATCTGCCGATATCTAGAAGCGATTTGAGCCAATCGGTTAGCTTCTTGATTCTGGCCTCTAGGTATATGCCTGATACTGACTGAGGAGATTGACTCAAGCAATTCACGACAATCTTCATGATACCCTCTCAGTATCTCATCCTTGCACTCATATAGGTCGAGCAGTTGATTAATTACCAATTGAGAATCTCCGAAAACCTCAACAACTTTGGCCCCTATCTCTTGCAGCAGTTGTAGTCCTTTGAGAAGGGCCTCATACTTAGCCTGGTTGTTGGTAGCTATCGGCCTGATCGGGAAAGCATACTCTAGGCTTGCCCCCCGAGGCGATATCAGGACAACACCGATGCCCCCTCCTTGTTTGCAGGTAGATCCGTCGAAGAACAATGCCCATGGGGCCATGTCTACCAGCCTGATTCCCTTCTCATGATGGTGAGTGACGAAGTCAGCTATCACCTGACCCTTGACCACCTTGGCTGACTCATATCTTAGGTCGAATTCCGATGGTGCAAGGATCCATTTGTCGAATCTTCCATTCAGAATAGGCATAGACAACATGTGGTTGATGACGTCAAACTTTGACACCACCATGCATTCTGACGACAACAATTAATGACGTACCTTGGTGTAGGAAAAGTACAAGCACTAGCACAACTTCTCTGTGGGAGAATACCTTGTTTCAGGATCGAGTAGCCTCCAGCTCAGATAGAACACCGCTCTCTCCTTCCCTTTGAACTCTTGTATTAAAGCTGATCCAATAGTATAGTCATTGACTGTTATGTACAATCTAAAATGCTTTCTGTTCTGCGGAGGGATTAGCAGTGGTGGAGACTTCAAATATTCCTTGATCTCCTCGAAAGCCTTCTGCTGTTCGTTGCCCCATCCGAACTCTCGCTGGTTCTTCAGCTTCAGCAGGACCGAGAATGACAAGATCTTAGCTGACAGATTCGATATGAACCATCTGATTAAATTGATCTTGCCGATCAAGGATTGCAACTCAGTCTTTGTGGTTGGTGGCACGGCCTTATCGATTCCGTCGAAGCTCTTCTGACCAATCTCAATTCCGTTTTCATGTACCATGAAGCCTAGGAATTGTCTAGCCGTTACTCCGAAAGCACACTTGTGAGGATTCCTCAAACCATGTTTCTTTGCACACTCCAAAGTGGCTCTGAGATCTTCAAGGTGCTCTCGATATTCCTTGGACTTTACCGCCACGTCATCGATGTAGACTTTTACTATTTTGCCGATCAACTTATGAAAGATATAATTCTTAGCTCTCTGATAAGTTGCGCTGACATTTTTCAACCCGAAGGTCATAACTACCCACTCGTACAATCCCAATGCACCAGGACATCAGAATTGAGTCTTATGTATGTCCTCTTCTGCCATGAAGATCTGATTATACCTAGTGTTGCCATCCATAAAACTAATCACTTTATGACCTGCTGTTGCATCAACTAGCATATCGGCCACCGACATTGGGTATCCATCCATCGGGGTAGCTTTATTGAGGTCCCTGATGTCAATGCAAACCCTCATCTTTCCATTCTTCTTATACAAAGGGACCACGTTGGCAATCCACTCGACGTATCTGCTTTGCCCAATGAACTTTGCCATGTAGAGTCGAGTGATTTTAGTTTTCACATCGGCCATGATGTCAGCTCTAATCCTTCTGGGTTGCTGCTTCTGGCCGATTGTTGGGTATTTTAGATGCACACAGATAAATCCGCAAGCGCACGGATACCGTTGTAGCTTTCACCTGGGAATGGTTTTAAATATCGTATCCATAGGGAAACGGGAGAATCATCTATGCTCTAACTTAACCAGAAAAGATAAGTGGGTGAAAATAAAGTATATGGTAACAACAAGATAAGGTGAAAACAAGGTTAAAGGTAAGGGAGAATAATCTAGTGTAGGGGCGATAATAGCAAAATAGAGAGGATAACTAGGGTTTCTCTACTTCTTATCTCAAGGAGACATATCTATATCTGGGGACGTATCACGTGAAAAGAGACACCACAGAGGATGCTTAACCATAGGTATGGCAGTCTTGCGAGTCCTACAAACGGGATGTGGGATACAAAGGTAACGACGGAACTGTCACTTTCCGCGCTACTACCACGGGTCCAGAATGTAGGAGACATTCACAAGTAATCTAGGTCTAAGCACCGCGCCTACACCTATGCTACTCCTCTAACCTATACCTTCCTATAGATTAAAGTACTCGGAAGAGTTGCAAACTAGGAGCATAGTAATTGCTCAATGAAATAAGAAGTAGATTACCAGAGTGATCTCAGGAGCAAGCTTGATTAGAGCTTGATCATGTCGAAGTACAACCGAAGGAGGCACCGACAAGCCGACATCTCCTCTAATCTTCCCTCGCTCTCCATCTCTCTACTATCTATATCTATTCTAGTTTAGAGAAGAGAGGATACCCATTCGAGGGACACCTCCCATCTCCAAACCCTAGCTTTTGCTCTCTCTATGAATTATGATAATGGGCTCCTCCTCAGGGGGTCAGGGGCCTTGCTTATATATCCTCCTCAAATGAACGTCGACCGTGAGATCAAACCGACCGTAGGAGAAGGGTTTAGATTGATCATCAAAGGCGGTGGAGCGCGATCCGCGAGGGGGAGCCTGATTGGCCCCCTGGCCAGGGCGGGCGCCCTGACTCCGGGCCTGTCCCGCCTCCTATTCATTCTCGTGTCTTCTGGTACCTTCTAGAGTATAGAAAATTGTGCGGTTGATAATTATCTCTATGTAAACATGACATGTGGGCCTTTCCTTGGTATTTCATGATAACCCCCTGTAGAAACAGACATTCACCAAAACTTGTGGAATTTCATTAGTAAACCCCTCTATATCTAGATGTGAATTGCATATGGATCCTTTTTTATGTTTAGTTGACAGTTAAAATTAGTACTTAAGGACCGTCAACAACTCCCCCAAGCTTACCTTTTGCTCATCCCTGAGTAAAGATTAACTCAATGATGGATCAGGAGTTGCTACAATGCTTTCACGCTTTAAAGGTACACATGCGTTCAAACAAGAATTCTCCTCTGGATTAGAGTAAACTATTCAAAATTTCAAACTTACCCATATTACCTTTAACCATGGGGCTTATAGCCATCACTTGGGTTTTGAGTAATTGAAAAGTAGAATCATCAAGCCAAGTGTAACACCCTAAAATTTGAAATAGAAATTGGAGTTGAGTTTAAATTAAATTTCATTTATTTCAAACAATTTTGTGATCATAGAATTAAATAAATAAAATTAAAATAAATACCAAATGCTAGGGTTCAACTTGTATGTGCATAGCATGCCTCTGCATTTTTCTTTGTGTTGATAGGTTGACAAAACTCAAAAGAATACATTTCAAAACCCTTTTGAAAAATCAGTTTGAAAATCATTTGCAAAAAGAAAATAAAAAGAAAAGAAAAATGGAAAACCCTTTCCTTCTCCCCTCCTCCTCTTTCGGCCAGTCGGCCCAGCCCGCAGCGCCCCTCACCCTCTCTCCCCTCCCGCGTGGGCCGGCCATCGCCTCACCCGCGGCCCAGCTCGCCCGCAAGCCCGCGAAGCCGCCGTCCCTCCCCTTTCCTCCTTTGAGCCGCTGACGGCCTGGGCCCGTGCGTCAGCGCCTTCTCCCACCTCGAGTCCGAGCAGGACTTTGCCTCGCCGTGGCGCGCCGCGCCGCGCCGCATCCGCACCCGCGTGCGCCCCGAAACCACCGTGCGCCTTCTCCGCGCCGTGTCCGCGTCCGAGTGCGCCCCTCCGCAACCGCCGGGCGAAGACCCCGCCCGCACTCATCCCCGCGTCTGACTCCTCGGCGTCGCGCCGCAACAGAGCCGCGAGCTCCACGCGATCTCCTCACGCGCGTCCGTATCCGCGCAGGACTCTCTCCCTTGCCTTGCTATAAGTAGCAACCGCACCGCGCCGCCTTACCTCATCTTCGTGCCTCGCCTTGCAAGCCACAACAGCAGCGCCGCACGCAGCCGAGCAGAGCTCCGCCGCCGAAGTTCCGCACCGCGTCTCCGGCCACCGTAAGCCCTCCCTGATCCTCGCATCGTCTTCGTGAAGTCTCCAAACGCCTTCCCTTCCCTTTTTCCCTCTCTTTTGCACTCCGGTTGACCTTGTCATCGCATCGCAGGGAGCCCGAACCGCTGCTCCATGCCGCCGGCCGTCTTCGTCCATCTTCGAGCCTTGTCGTCGCCTCTGGTGAGTCCGCCTTTGTCTCCTCTTGCTCCTCGACCCGTTCCCATGCAAAACCGAGCACCCGAACCCCTTCTTCCTTGCTCCGGTGAGCTCCCGGCCATGGCGCCGCCGTGAGCCCCTCTGCTCTGGCGGGAGCTCCTCCCCTCATCCCTCTTCTAATCTCCACCATCCGCTCTGGATCGGATGGACCAGAGGGATCGATACCCCTTCGTCCTGGCACTTTTGCTAAAGAGACCCTCGGGTTTCCGGCCCTCAACCCGCAGTCCTAAAGCGGTTTCTATCTCTACGCTTCTCCCTCTGGAAGGCGTATTTCTTTTTCGATCTGTTTTAATTCAAAATTAAATGAAAATCCCTATTTACATATTTGCCATTGATTTTTAAATGCTTATAATTTGCTCGTTTTAAATCCAAATCGATCCGTTCAAGTGGCGTTAGATTCGTAGTTTTATGCTCTATCCAGTAGTATAGTTTTCATCTATGTTAATCACTTTTGAAAATAAAAGTAAATTAATTCTTTTAATGCTTTAATCTTGCTCTTTAAAATCTTGTTTAATCTATAATTTATTCGTTTTAGATCCGTTTAGCGTGATTCTCGCGTCTTTGTGATCGTAGTACCGAATAGATCTGTTTTATAACCTTTTCATAACCTCTTTATTGTTTTGGTGTAATGTTCTAATTATATCTTGGTTGCTTCGTGTATGATTGTTCGGATGATTGCGTGGTGATGTTGATCGAGTACAGTCGGTGAGAGTTTCGGTGTTCTAGAGTTCTTTGCAGCAGATCAGGACCACCAGGAGCTTTGTGATCAAGGCAAGTTTAACATGGGATCATCCTTGCTACCTATTCAATTTAATTCACCTAGTCATGATTGCATGTGTCTCAATTGATTCCTATTTAGATCTTTACCATAGCTTGTTACCCTGTACCTTGTCACCTTGGGATACTTTTGCATATGGGTAGATCAGCTTTGCTTTATGAAGTATGAGAAGAATCTTGACTAATGATATATGCAACAATGAGATAAAATTGTCTTTTATAACAACATGGAATAGGACCCCACTGTAGGGCAAAAGCTGGGACTTAAATGCAACCATGAGTGCTATAATGGCTCTGGCTTTAGTTAAGTATGAAGTTTGGACTAGCATGCTTGTGGTTCATGAAAGGCACCTTTGCCGAGCTGGTTATGGGTAGCTTGTATGGGGACCGCTGCGGGTGGTACCATCGGGGTGTCCCATATACCCCTTTGCATTGGGTCCGTAGGGTCCGCTACATGTTAGTAAGGGCTTTTGAAAGACTTCATAGTGTTCCCTGCCCACTCACCTTGGCAATGTTTTGGGAGTTGCAAACCCGGGCATATGGGCAACACGGCTTGTGGGTAAAGTGCGTAACCTCTGCAGAGTGTAAATCTATCATGATAGCCATGCTCATGGTCACGAGCGGCCTGGAAAACTCACAGTGTAGATGATCATGTTGTTTAATTGTTAATGTTGATTAGTAATCTTATCATGTGGTTATTAATTGGGTTATGCATAACTAAAGCTAAGTGTTGGTAAAACTTGACCAAGTTAAAAGCAACCACAGTAAGCCAGTGTCAGCCTTTTGAGCTTCATAACCCTGTGTTACTCTTGCTGAGTACTTTAAGTGCTCACCCTTGCTTTATCATCCTCATCAGATGGCTACGAAGAATACCGTGAGGAGTACTAGGCTAGTGGTCAACCAGCCGGCGTTCCCTATGAAGTGGAGCTTCATCGTGAGAGTTATCTTTATTTCCGCTGTTATGTTTAAGAATATTATTCGTTTGTAATAAGCACTCAGTGATGGAACTATTTAAAGATTTGTCGGCTTATGTGTGTGATTGATCTCTAGGCACACATGAGTTATTCGCATTCAATTTTATTCTTAAAATTGGGTGTGACAAATTGGTATTAGAGCAAGTGTTGACTGTAGGATGCAAGCCTAGTTAGAATGGTCTTCTTATCTTGTCTTTATCTTCTCTTTTCATGCTTACATTCTTGTATATATATTTTCTCAAACTGTTTATGCTACACTTGACTTATTCTATTATCAAAATGTTGTTCAAGATGCCTACCCTTCGCCGATCAGCTCGCCTCAGTCCCAGTGAGCGTGCTCCTCACCAGCAGATTGCCCCTCCTGAACCTCAATCGCCAATGGTGGAATCTTAGGAAGAACCAGAGGAGGAGGTCCAAGAAATCTCCAGTTGCGAAGAGTACCACGGGGAAGGAAGCCCCCATGCCCCAAGTGCTGACGTTAATTCCTCTACTCCTGTTTTCGTCGAAGAAGATCTGCCAGAAGAGCCAGGGTGGATCCGCACTAAGTATATCCGAGGAGGAGCGCACAGCAGCTATGCTCACTCCCAGCTGGTGGACCTTGTGATAGAATGCCACCCAGGACCCAAGATTGCAACCATGTACACTTGCAAGGAATTCAATTACCCCCTCACCAACACCTACTGGAAGGCGAAGATCTATATTTGTGGAAGTGCTAGTGGGCAAGCAGCTGAACATGTGGATTATACCTTCCATAGTTGTGTTTCTCATCCTACCATGGAGGCAAGCATGAAGGACGCCGCATTCTCTGCATATATGGCCATCCACAACAAATTCAGGGAAAGGATCGCCAACACCCGGCGCCGTTACATCCCTCGTTTCAATGCGGAGCAAGGTTGGATAATCGCCGAATCTAACGGGGAAGGTGGCCCCGTCCTGAATGAGCTCGTCAACTTCGTTCAAGAGATGATGAACATGTATGATCATCTCCTAATAGAAGCAAGAGAGCTGTGCAAGGAGCTCAAGCGCAGTTACCAACAACAAGATGAGCTTCGTGAAGAGTTTGGGCTGCCAATGAACTTCAAGAAGATCAAGAAGAATTAGGACTAGGAGTCCCTTTATAGTTTATTCGCTAGTTCGTGAGTCATGTGTGCAAGTGTTCTTCTAAGTGTTTAGATGCATGTGCTTATGCTAGTGTGTGAGTTGGTTCTTTGTAATGATTGTTGAGGTTGTGGGCCTGTCCACAACACTCATAGCTTAGGTTGGGTTGCTTGAAAAGTTGAATAATAAATAAAGTTGCAGTTTTTGTTAATCTGTCTTTTCAGACCTCTCTGTCTTGTTAATTTTTCCTAATTAATTCTGAACGTCCTAAAATCACAAATATTTAACTGAAAATAGTAGACTTACTTATCTTTCCGTGGACGCAAGAAGCACCTTCATATCTGTTAGGAGTTAAGAGAAACAATTCCTGCAAGTTGATGTTCCTGCGCAGTTTGGTAATCTGGACAGATCTGTTTAAACGCAAATTATGATTCAGTTAATATCAGAATCAGAAAAGGTCAGAATTACGAAAGTTGTAGATAATTTCTTTATCTTTCCAACCACGTAAGCTATTCCTCTGTTTGAGTTTGGGAACTTCAGATATGACTATTTTTCTAGACTGCTATTGTGCTGAAAATCCAGAAAAGTTGTAGACTCATCTCGTGTCAGGTGTTAAAATCGTTCTTATGTTCTATGTGACAGATGCCTTGCACCAGAACCAACTCCGGATCCAACACCAGTAGCAATGGAAGTCAGGATGACAACAACAACAACAACAATAACCAGCACCCTCTACCTCCACCACCTGCGATGACCCCAGAGCAAATGCAGGCTTAGATGATGCAGACAATGCAAGCCATGCTGCAGTTCATGCCGAACCAACCCCATCAACCTGCTGGAGCTCCACCTGTCAACAAGCGGAGGGAATTTCTGCAAGGACACCCTCCTGTTTTCTCTCATGCCAGTGATCCTTTGGAGGCGGATGATTGGTTGCGTGCGGTGGATAAGCAACTCAACATCGCCCAGTGCAATGACCAGGAGAAAGTGTTGTATGCTTCTGGTCAACTTCAAGGTGCAGCTCAAACTTGGTGGGAGATATACCAAGATGCTCGCCCTAGCAATGCTCCCGCTATCACCTGGGAAGAGTTTTCCCGGAACTTTAAGGCGTGCCACATTCCAGAGGGAATCATAGAGCTGAAGCAAGAAGAATTCAGGAACCTTCGGTTGGGACAGATGTCAGTCAGCGAGTACCATGACAAGTTCTTGCAGCTAGCTCGCTATGCTCCCAATGAAGTAAGGGATGATGCTGATAAGCAGCGTCTCTTCTTAAAGGGGATCTACTATGAACTCCGGTTGCAGCTAAAGGGTAATACATACCCGAATTTCCAATCCCTGGTGAACCGTGCCATCGTCCTGGACAATGAAAGTTCGGAGATGGACAAGAAGAGGAAGCTTAGGGACAAGCTTCTGGGAGAAACACTCGCCAGTGTCTCAACTATCCTCAGTAGGGTTACCAGCATAGGTACCAAGGCACATCCAACTTTGGGAACCGTAACCCGAACCAGCAACGTCCACCATTCTAGCAGCAGGGTGGTTACTCAGGACCTCGTCAAGGCTCATCTAGCAGTACCCCAGCAAAGACTAATGTTCCCAATACTCCCATCAAGTGTTTTGCTTGTGGTGAACCCGGACATTTCTCCTATAACTGCCCCAAGAAGCAAAACTCACCAAACCCTCCAAGTCAGAATAGCAACAACCAGAGAGGAAGGTACCAACCACCCTCACATAATAGGAGCGTGAACCATGTGTCTGCAGAAGCAGCCTAGGAAGCGCCAGAAGTGATGATGGGTACGTTCCATGTCAACTCCATTCCTGCTATTGTTCTTTTTGATTTTGGAGCATCACATTCTTTCATATCGCAAGCTTTCGTTAGAATGCATGGAATATCTTTGTTAGCAATGCAAAATCCTATAATCGTAAATTCACCGGGTGGGGTTATGAGAACCGATTGTTATTGTCCATCGGTTACTGTTACTCTAAGTGGGGTAGACTTCAAAGCTCAGCTTATAGTTTTGAGGACCACTGGGATCGATGTTATATTGGGTTTGGACTGGATGAGAAAGCAAGATGCAGTGATCAAGTGTGATAAGAAGATAGTTGAATTGTCTACACCTACAGGGGGCAGGATCAGCGTTGATGTGGTTATGCAACCTCCACCGACAGCCGCCGTCAATCAGCTTGAGGTGAATGACAACCCAACAGAGCGGGTTGTTGATGAATTTCCAGATGTGTTCCCCAAAGAATTGCTAGGTATGCCTCCCGATCGTGACATTGAGTTTATAATTGAGTTATTACCTGGAACTGCACCTATAGCTAAAAGACCATATAGGATGGGAATAAAAGAATTAGAAGAACTTAAGAAACAAATTAAAGAGTTGTCAGATAAAGGTTTTATTCGTCCTAGTTCTTCACCTTGGGGTGCACCGGTTATCTTTGTTGACAAGAAAGATGGCAGTCAGAGGATGTGTGTTGATTATCGGTCACTCAATGAGGTAACTATCAAGAACAAATATCCTTTGCCCAGAATCGATGATTTGTTTGATCAGTTGAAGGGTGCTTGTGTGTTCTCCAAGATTGATCTTCGGTTTGGTTATCATCAGTTGAAGATTCGTGCTTCATATGTTCCCAAGACAGCATTCACTATGAGGTATGGGTTGTATGAATATCGGTGATGTCTTTCGGTCTTACCAATACACCTGGATACTTCATGTATTTGATGAACAAGGTCTTTATGGAATATCTGGATAAGTTTGTGGTGGTATTCATTGATGATATTCTGATCTACTCTAAGAACGATGATGAACATGTTGAACACTTGAGATTGGTATTATAGAAGCTTAGAGAGCACCGGTTGTATGCTAAAAGAAGTAAGTGTGAATTTTGGTTGAAAGAAGTTTCCTTTCTTGGCCATGTTGTGTCTAATGGAGGTATATCAGTTGATCCTAGTAAGGTGGAAGATGTACTGAATTGGAAACCCCCAACCAATGTCAGTGAGATTCGTAGTTTTCTTGGCTTAGCTGGATATTATAGAAGGTTCATTGAAGGATTCTCTAGACTAGCTAAACCTATGACCGCGTTGCTTGAGAAGGATGCCAAGTTTGTTTGGTCAGAAAAGTGTCAGGCTAACTTTGAAGAATTGAAAAAGAGATTGACTACAGCTCCTGTGTTGACCTTGCCAGACTTGAGTCAGAAGTTCTCTATCTTTTGTGATGCCTCTCGTCTTGGGTTGGGTTGTGTGCTTATGCAAGAAGGAAGAGTTGTTGCGTATGCTTCGCGACAACTGAGGAAGCATGAGTTGAATTATCCAACTCATGATTTGGAGTTAACAGCTGTTTCATGCATTGAAGATATGGAGACATTATCTTATTGGTCATAAGTGTGACATCTACACTGACCATAAGAGCCTGAAATACATCTTTACTCAATCAGATCTGAATTTGAGGCAACGCCGTTGGTTGGAGTTGATCAAGGATTATGACCTAGATGTTCACTATCATCCTGGTAAAGCCAATGTTGTGGCTGATGCTCTTAGCAGGAAAAGTTATGCTAATGAGATTCGGACAATACCTATGGCTGAAGAGTTGTGTGCTGAACTTGAGCATCTGTCACACCCGTTTTTAAGAACCAAAACAAGTGCATAAAAGGCTCATGTGCACCCCAGGAATAGTCGCACACATGAGTTGACAAATGATAGAAAGTACCATCACAGTGTTTATTACATAGCGAATAAATATCCATTACATAGTCTGAAACAAATAGATCTTTGACTAAACAAAGATAACTGCGGAAGCTCCAAAGGGACTGGTTGACTAGTTGACTCCAAGACTAGTACTCATTGCGGTAATCATCAACCCAATCTTCATTTGTGTTGTTTGAATGCAAGGGTGAGCACATACATACTCAACAAATATAACACGGGGTTTATGAAGCTCAAAAGGGTATGCATGGTTCATAGCGGTAAGCATTTTAAGTAGATCAAATTCATATTAATATCATCAATTGCCAAGGTAATTGCATAAGCTCAAATATCCATGATCATAAAGTAAATGACAATAACATACAATAAATAAATAACACTTGCATAAGCCACATAGAAATAAGAACCCAATAATTCTGTGAGTTTTCCGAGCTGCTCTTGTCCATGAGCACGGCTATCATGATAGTTTATTAACTCTGATCAGAGGTGTACAACTTTACCCACGAGTCGTGTTTGCCCATTTGCCCGGGATCATGACTCCCAAAACACTACCGAGGTGAACGGGCAGGGTACACTATGAAACCTTTCAAGGGTTCGTCTAACAAGTTAGGGCCGCCAGGTTTCCATGGCAAGGAGATATAGAGCCAACCTGTCCACGGTCACACTCCTTCGCGGCTGGCCCGAAGATTAGGAACCACACTATACCCGTCTCGGCACAACCCTTTCGCGCCATAAAGGTAACCACTGAACGAGCTAGAAAAGATCCCCATACTGAGCTAAAGCCAGAGCCATATAGCCCTCGTGGTTGTACTGTATATCCTAGATTTTGCCGACAGATAAGCTCCTATAACCATATGTTGCTAAAAAGCAAGTTTTACCATTATTGCATATAGTCATTAACAAATTAAGTTCATGAACATCTGGTATGAGCACTAGCAATACTAATCATATGTAGTGGATCAAAACATAGGTGACAAGGTATTCAGGGTAACAAACACTAGGATCAAACTAAGGTAAACAAGGAATTTCATGCATATGAGTTATATTAATTGTGAATAGGACAACAAGGATAATCCCATGTTATACTTGCCTTCTTCGAAGAACTCTTGCTGGTCTTGCTGATCTTGATCAAGAAAGAACTCCGGCTCTTCAATGGGAAGCTCAACGTCTATACCGATCAACAAGCAACACCATTCAACCAACGGCAATCATACACGAAGCAAACAAAGCTATGATTAGAACAGTACCCCAACAATAATAAAATAAGATGAAAAGTTTATAAAACTAATCTACGCATCGCTACGATCACATCGATGTTTCGTTCACGAAAAACGAAGCTAGAACGACGAAGTTACGAATTAAACAGGGTTTTCTATTGAAAGATATTGATTTACAAATAATCACGAAATTAAACTTTTTCAAAATCAACTAACAGTGGTATTAACATAAAGAGAATTTTATTACGAACCTAACGCAATTTGAATGGACGAAAACGGGTTTAAAATGAGGAAGTTATAGGGTTTTGAATTCAAATGGCAATTCTGTAATTAGGATTTTTTTCATTTTAAAACAAATCAAAATCTGCCCGAAAGGAAATACGCTTTCGGCAAAAGGAAAGCGCGTTCTAAGAATACGCCAAAGGAGCATGGGTTGAGACCTAAATCTTCTAGGGTCTCTTTAACAAAAGTGAGTCCGAAGGGGTATCTTCTAATCTGGTCGGTTGATCTGAGATCCGACGGCTCAGAAGAAAGGGGAAGGGAACAGAGGCGAGAGCGCCGGCCGGAGACAGAGCTGTGTGGCGGTTCGCCATGGGCGCCGGCGCGGAGGTCGGTGGCGCAAGTCGTTAGGGGCCATCGGGCCACCAGAAGACGAACCGAGAGGTCCGGGATGGAGAGGAGAGCGGCGCGAACTCACCCAAACCCTTTTCGCGGTTGGAGAGGTCGCGGGGGAGGCAGGCGACACAGCGAGGCAGGTGCGGGCTCCCTGCGAGCGGTGACGCGACGGTGAGGGCAAAGATACACGAAATCGAGTGCGGGGAAAACTTTACGGGGCCCCAAACCTCGTTCCGATGGAGAGAGAGGCGCTAACGGCCACCCGTGAGCTTGCAGTGGCGTTAATGGCGGCGGCGGCGGTGCTCGTGCTCGGGAAAGCTCTGCGGCTCTGCCAGGCGGGTTGCGACGGTAGTAGATGAGAATTAGGGAGGCGGCAGGCGTTTTGTAGGAGGCTACCGCATCCAGGGGCACCAACAAAAGGAAATCCCGAACTCCGCGGGATTGGATTCGGTTCGGGTTTTGCCGGTGGTCTCCGACTCGCACTCGGCAAGAAGAAAGAGGGGTGGGGACGATGACAAGTGGGCCCGTGCGGTCGGTGACACAGAGAGAGAAAGGGGAAGGGGAAGTGCGCGTTGACGAGCGGGGACCTCCTGTCAGCGGCTCAGGGAGGGAGAAAACGGTTCCCCTTTGGGCCGTCGGCCGTCGGCCCATGAAAGGTGAAGGAGGGGGGAAAGCCTGTTCGGCTAGGCCAGGGGAAAGGAGGGAAGGGCACTGGGCCGGGCGCAGAAAAAGAAAAAGGCCTGCGGCAAAGGGAGCAGTGGGCCAGAAGAGAGAAAAAGAGAGAGAGAGAGAAAAGAAAGAGGTTTTCCAATTTCCAGAATTTGATTTCCAAATGAATTTCCAAATAAATTTTCAAAGCATTTTCAAATACAGTTTTGGGATCATTTTCACAAACACTCAAACAAAAATAAAATGCACCAGCATGCAATGCACCACATGTACCTACATGGCATTTTTATTTTCCAAAACATTATTTATTTTGCCACTAGTTAAATGCATAGACATAATTAAATCAATTTTAGTGATTTTCAAAGCAATGCAAATTTGGAGTGTTACAAATCTACCCCCTTAAAGAATCTCGTCCTCGAGATTAGCTGGCTTACTCAAACAACTGCGGGTATGACTTTCTCAACTCATCTTCTCTTTCCCAAGTTGCTTCTGCCTCTGAGTACCGATTCCACTGTACCTTACACATTTTAATGATTCTGCTCCTGGTTACCCTTTCAGCTGTTTCAAGAATCTTAACTGGATACTCCTCATAGGTCAAATCATCAGCAACATTAAGATCATCCAGAGGTATTTGCTCTTCTGGTATCCTCAAACACTTCTTAAGTTGTGACACATGAAACACATCATGAGCTCCAGATAAATTCTCAGGCAGTTCCAACTGATAAGCAACTTCACCATGTCTGGCTAAAACTTTAAACAGTCCAACATACCTTGGTGCTAGCTTACCTTTCATGTTAAACCTCTTTACACTTCTCATTGGTGATACTTTGAGATAGACATAATCACCAATATTAAAAGACAAGTCTCTTCTCCTATTATCCGCATAACTCTTCTGCCTCGATTGTGCTATTTTCAAACTGTCCTGGATCACTCTCACTTGATCGTCAGCATCTCTAAGTACATCAGCACCAAACACTTGTGTCTCACCTGTTTGATTCCAAAACAATGGTGTTCTACACTTACGACCATACAGTGCCTCAAACGGTGCCATCTTGATGCTCTGCTGATAACTATTATTGTATGAGAACTCTGCGTAAGGCAAACTCTGATCCCAACTAGTACCATACTGCAAAGCACAGGCTCTCAACATATCTTGCAATATCTGATTAGTTCTTTCAGTTTGACCATCTGTTTGAGGATGATAGGCAGTACTGAAGTTCAACTTAGTTCCCAAAGCTCTATGCACACTATGCAGAAATTTGAAGTGAACTGAGTACCTCTATCAGACACAATCTTCTTTGGAACTCCATGCAAACATACTATCCGTTCCATATATAACTCTGCTAACTGAGCACCATTGTACTTTGTCTTGACTGGTAAGAAGTGAGCTACCTTGGTCAGACGATCAACTATTACCCAAATAGAATCATAACCTCGCTGGGTGCGGGGTAACCCAACAATAAAATCCATACCGACTTCTTCCCACTTCCATTCAAGTATCTTCATAGGTTGCAACAATCTAGCAGGTCTCTGATGTTCCGCTTTAACCCTCTGACACGTATCACACAAAGCCACATACTCAGCTACATCTCTTTTTAATCCAACCCACCAAAATTTCTCTTTCACATCCATATACATCTTAGTGCTACTAGGATGAATAGAATAAGCAGACTCGTGAGCTTCACGCAAAATCATTTGCCTCAAAGCTTTATCATCAGGTACACATAAACGATTACCAAACCACAAAGTTCCATTATCATCCATACGGAAACTAGGTGACTTACCGATGACCAGATTCTGTGCTATCTCCTTCAATTTCTCATCCTGCAACTGACCTTTTCGGATCTCCTGTTCAAGTGTAGGTTCCATCACCATCTCTGCTGCATTGACAATGAAACCCAAGTTCAAGCATTCAAACTCATCACACAACTCATCGGACATAGCTGACATAAGCAACTCATGGACTCCACTCTTCCTGCTGAGAGCATCTGCAACCACATTAGCTTTCCCAGGGTGATAATGCACATCTAGATCATAATCCTTGATCAGTTCTAACCATCTGCGTTGTCTCAAGTTCAGATCACACTAGGTGAAGATATATTTCAAACTCTTATGATCAGTATATATGTCACACTTATGCCCAATCAGATAGTGTCTCCATATCTTCAAAGCATGTACTACGGCAGCAAGTTCTAAATCATGAGTGGGATAATTCAATTCATGTTTCCTCAACTGCCGAGAAGCATAAGCAACAACCCTACCTTCTTGCAAAAGAACACATCCCAAACCAGTACGAGAAGCATCACAATAGATAGAGAAACTCTTACTCAGATCTGGCAGTATCAACACAGGTGCTGTAGTCAACCTCTTTTTCAGCTCTTCAAAGTTGGCTTGGCATTTATCAGACCACACAAACTTGGCATTCTTCTCCAATAAGGCTGTCATAGGCTTTGTGAGTTTTGAAAAGCCTTCAATAAATCTTCTATAGTAACCAGCTAAACCAAGAAAACTGCGAATCTCAGTAACACTAGTTGGTGGTTTCCAATTCAATACATCTCTCACCTTGCTGGGATCAACGGAAATACCTTAGCATACAACCTGTGATCTCTAAGCTTCTGCAATACCATTCTCAGATGTTCAGCATGTTCTTCCTCAGTTTTAGAGAACACCAGTATATCATCAATGAACACAACCACAAACTTATCCAAATACTCCATAAACACCTTATTCATCATGTACATAAAGTATGCAGGAGCATTGGTCAATCCAAAAGACATAACAGTATACTCGTACAGACCATACCTTGTGGTGAAAGCTGTCTTTGGAATATCACTAGCACGAATCTTCAATTGATGATATCCAGAACGAAGATCAATCTTTGAGAACACACAAGCACCTCTCAACTGATCAAACAAATCATCAATTCTAGGCAAAGGATACATGTTCTTGATGGTAACCTCATTGAGCGATCTATAATCAACACACATCCTCTTACTACCATCTTTCTTATCAACAAAAATAACCGGTGCACCCCATGGTGAAGAACTAGGACGAATGAAACCTTTTTCTTGCAATTCTTCTATTTGTTTCTTAAGTTCTTCTAGTTCTTTTACCCCCATTCTATATGGTCATTTAGCTATGGGTGCAGTACCAGGTAATAACTCAATAAGAAATTCAATGTCTCGGTCAGGTGGCATACCTGGCAGTTCATCTGGAAAGACGTCCTGGAATTTATTCACCACTGGATCATCCTGATTAGTTCCATCATTGATCTGGTTCACAACGACTGTCTCTGGCTGCTGCATAACCACATCCACACTGATCTTGTCGCCCTTTGGTGTAACAAGAGATACCGTCTTCTCTTTGCACTGTATCACTGCCTGATGTGCTTTCATCCAGTCCATACCCACAATCACATCAATACCAGAACTTCTCAGCACAACTGGACTAATCACGAAGTCTACCCCCCTTAAGGTGAGATTAACTGAGGGGCATTTATGAGCAACTTGTATAGGTCCCCCGGTGAACTTACTAGCATGTGATTCTTCATAGCTATCATGGGTATGCTATGTATGGTAACAAATGCTTGCGAAATAAAAGTATGTGATGCTCCAAAATCAAAAAGAACAGATGCAGGGGTGGAGTTGATGTCAAACGTACCCAACATGACTTCCGGGGCCTCCTGAGCTGTAGCGACAGATACATGATTCACCCTTCCAGAGCTAGGAGTTGGTTGGGGTCTTCCTCTGCTGCTACTGTCATTGTTCTGGTTCTGCTTCCTGGGACAACTGTGAGCATAGTGTCCAGGATCTCCACATCAATAGCATACTCTTGGAGTGCTGGGTTGAGGTGCACTATTCTTAGCAGGAGTAGAACTGGGGTACCTTGATGAGGAGTATGGGTTCCACTCTGAAACTGATATGGCGTGCGCTGCTGATTCTGAGCATTACCTTGCTGGTACTGAGGCCTTTGCTGATTCGGGTTGTGATTCCACTGGCTAACAGGCCCTTGGTACCTCTGCTGAGAGCTAGAATGAGAATTGAAGCGGGGGCGAGTATTGCTCCCAGATGACTGTGCTCTCATCTTCCTCTTCTTGTCCATGTCCTTGCGCTCATTATCAAGCACGATGGCACGGTTCACCAGCGTTTGAAAATTTGGGTACATATTACCCTTCAACTGCAGCCTCAGATCGTAGTAGATTCCCTTCAGGAAGTGACGCTGTTTGTCTGCATCCTCTCTCACCTCATTAGGAGCATAGCGAGCCAGTTGAGAGAATCTGTCATGGTACTCACTGATCGACATCTTCCCCATTCTGAGATTGCGGAACTCCTCCTGCTTGAGCTCAATGATTCCCTCTGGGATATGACGAGCCCTAAGTCCCTGGAGAACTCATCCCAAGTGATGGCAGGAGCATTAACATGACGTGCAGCTTGGTAAGATTCCCACCATGTCTGAGCCACACCTTGCAACTGACAGAAGCATATAACACCTTTTCCTGGTCATTGCACTGAACAATGTTGAGCTGTTTCTCCACTGCTCGAAGCCAGTCATCTACTTCCAAGGGATCAGCAGCATGTGAAAACACCGGAGGATGACCTTGAAGGAATTCCCGGCGCTTGTTGACAGGTGCTACTGCTTGATTCGGCGGGTTCTGCATGAACTGCATCATCACTTGCATGAGTTGTCCCTGCATTGCCATCAGCTCTTCCGTGGACATGGGTGCCGGGGGAGGTGGTGGCGGTGGATTCCTGTTGGAACGAGGCATCTGTGCTCCAAAACACAAACAATTATGCTTAGAAACATAGCTCATACCATCAAAAACATATTATATGCAAATCTGAAATTTTCTGGAAGAGAGATTCTGACAACACTGCAGTAAAACGGCCATAAAACAAGTTACAGATATCCGATGGGGTTGATTCTGGACTTTCTGGAAAGGTATTAAAATTCTCTACAACTTTGTCTCAGCTGATATTCCCAGATTCAGAAGTTAAAATTGCGTAAAACAGCAAAGAACAGATTCTGTTTCAGGTTTCAGACTACGCAGAAACATCAACTTGCAACAGGCATATCTCTTAAAATATAATAGCTATAAGGGTGATTCCAGTTGGAAAAGAACCATGAATGAGTCTAGTTATTCCCAGTAAAATTTCATGAATTTTTCCTCAACAGAGATATAACGGAAACACTGACAACTGCTCCAGAAAACAGCGAAGATAGAGACAGGACATAACCAACCCAACTATATGTATGACATTAACTAATTATTATTAAACCTTGGAAACTTGTAGATATAACCACAAGATGTCCAGCAAGAATTACAAAGATCCAAATCATTCATAGTCATCATAACAAATAAACCAAGCACAAAGGATCACATTACACCAAGACTCGATTAAACTAGACGCAACGGCGAAACTACTATCGTTCTTTATTACATAAAAGGTGCCTAATTCCTACGGATAGATCTTGATTGATGAAGAACTTGGGGTCTTCTTTCATGGCTGGAGTTGAGCTAGCTGTGCTTTTAGCGCTTCGTTCTCTTCACAAAGCTTCTCATTGAATTCCTTCTCATACCGCAGCTCTTCTTTCAACTCGTCTGCCACAGTTGCCATCTCACGACCAAATCTTACCACACCTTGCAGTTTTGGTTTCGAATCATCCGTAGGTGCCATGTACCAGGTTCCTCTACTTGGCACAAGGAAAGGAAGATGCTTGAAACCACCATCACTCGTGCCATGTTGATCCCGATACTGACCGTGATAGCTGATGAATGCTTCATGGGCAACATCCTCCATAGCCTTCCTAGGAGTGGATCGGCTCACCTTGGTCCTGAAGGTTGCATTTACCATATGACGATTGTTTTCAACTTCCCAAACCCAAAGCTTTGCATGCCATTGGGATGACCTCCGAGGATGTTTGCATTCCGTGCAGCGGTACTCCAGGGTGGCTTGCATCTCATACAAGCAGTTTTCCAGAAACATCTCTATCAGATCCTGGAAAGGATAGTGACGGTTTGGCAGTATGACATGAGTCTCTTCAGTCCAATCTGTCAAAGGGACGTCTTCTGGTGCTGGCTTCATCTGAACTTCTTCCCCTATGTCCTCATCCTGAAAGGCTCCCACTCTTGACTCTGCATCAGAAATCTCCATCTCTTCAGCTGGTCGAAGCTGCCTAGGGGTGAACAAAGCACTGTACTCCGCAGCTGTCATCCTGTTGTTCTGGTGAGAGGGAGGCATCTACAGAAAGTTTAGACATAGATTAGATAGAAGCAAAGTTTTCACAATAGAATATAACCGAAGAAGCATTAAAACTTTAACAATTATCAAGACTTTAGTAGAAAGCATGAACAAGAGAAGAAGGACTCTAAAAACAACCATTCTAACTAGGCTTGCGTCCTACAGTCAACACATGTTTTGATACCAATTTGTCACACCCATTTTTAAGAACAAAAACAAGTGCATAAAAGGCTCATGTGCACCCCAGGAATAGTCGCACACATAGGTTGACAAATGATAGAAAGTACCATCACAGTGTTTATTACATAGCGAATAAATATCCATTACATAGTCTGAAACAAATGAAACTTTGACTAAACGAAGATAACTGCGGAAGCTCCAAAGGGACTAGTTGACTGGTTGACTCCAAGACTAGTACTCATTGCGGTAATCATCAACCCAATCTTCATCTATGTTGTTTGAATGCAAGGGTGAGCACATACATACTCAACAAATATAACACGGGGTTTATGAAGCTCAAAAGGGTATGCATGGTTCATAGCGGTAAGCATTTTAAGTAGATCAAATTCATATTAATATCATCAATTGCCAAGGTAATTGCATAAGCTCAAATATCCATGATCATAAAGTAAATGACAATAACATACAATAAATAAATAACACTTGCATAAGCCACATAGAAATAAGAACCCAATAATTCTGTGAGTTTTTCCGAGCTGCTCGTGTCCATGAGCACGGCTATCATGATAGTTTATTAACTCTGATCAGAGGTGTACAACTTTACCCACGAGTCGTGTTTGCCCATTTGCCCGGGATCATGACTCCCAAAACACTACCGAGGTGAACGGGCAGGGTACACTATGAAACCTTTCAAGGGTTCGTCTAACAAGTTAGGGCCGCCAGGTTTCCATGGCAAGGAGATATAGAGCCAACCTGTCCACGGTCACACTCCTTCGCGGCTGGCCCGAAGATTAGGAACCACACTATACCCGCCTCGGCACACCCCTTTCGCGCCATAAAGGTAACCACTGAACGAGCTAAAAAAGGTCCCCATACTGAGCTAAAGCCAGAGCCATATAGCCCTCGTGGTTGTACTGTATATCCCAGATTTTGCCGACAGATAAGCTCCTATAACCATATGTTGCTAAAAAGAAAGTTTTACCATTATTGCATATAGTCATTAACAAATTAAGATCATGAACATCTGGTATGAGCACTAGCAATACTAATCATATGTAGTGGATCAAAACATAGGTGACAAGGTATTCAGGGTAACAAACACTAGGATCAAACTAAGGTAAACAAGGAATTTCATGCATATGAGTTATATTAATTGTGAATAGGACAACAAGGATAATCCCATGTTATACTTGCCTTCTTCGAAGAACTCTTGCTGGTCTTGCTGATCTTGATCAAGAAAGAACTCCGGCTCTTCAACGGGAAGCTCAACGTCTATACCGATCAACAAGCAACACCATTCAACCAACGACAATCATACACGAAGCAAACAAAGCTATGATTAGAACAGTACACCAACAGTAATAAAATAAGATGGAAAGTTTATAAAACTAATCTACGCATTGCTACGATCACATCGATGTTTCGTTCACGAAAAACGGAGCTAGAACGACGAAGTTACGAATTAAACAGGGTTTTCTATTGAAAGATATTGATTTACAAATAATCACGAAATTAAACTTTTTCAAAATCAACTAACAGTGGTATTAACATAAAGAGAATTTTATTACGAACCTAACGCAATTTGAATGGACGAAAACGGGTTTAAAATGAGGAAGTTATAGGGTTTTGAATTCAAATGGCAATTCTGTAATTAGGATTTTTTTCATTTTAAAACAAATCAAAATCTGCCCGAAAGGAAATACGCTTTCGGCAAAAGGAAAGCGCGTTCTGAGAATACGCCAAAGGAGCACGGGTTGAGACCTAAATCTTCTAGGGTCTCTTTAACAAAAGTGACTCCGTAGGGGTATCTTCTAATCTGGTCGGTTGATGTGAGATCCGACGGCTCAAAAGAAAGGGGAAGGGAACAGAGGGGAGAGCGCCGGCCGGAGACAGAGCTGCGCGGTGGTTCACCATGGGCGCCGGCGTGGAGGTCGGCGACGCAAGTCGTTAGGGGCCCTCGGGCCACCAGAAGACGAACCGAGAGGTCCGGGATGGAGAGGAGAGCGGCGCGAACTCACCCAAACCCTTTTCGCGGCTGGAGAGGTCGTGGGGGAGGCAGGCGACACAGCGAGGCGGGTGCGGGCTCCCTGCGAGCGGTGACGCGACGGTGAGGGCGAAGATACACGAAATTGAGTGCGGGGAAAACTTTACGGGGCCCCAAACCTCGTTCCGATGGAGAGAGAGGCGCTAACGGCCACCCGTGAGCTTGCAGTGGCGTTAATGGCAGCGGCGGCGGTGCTCGTGCTCGGGAAAGCTCTACGGCTCTGCCAGGCGGGTTGCGATGGTAGTAGATGAGAATTAGGGAGGCGGCAGGCATTTTGTAGGAGGCTACCGCATCCAGGGGCACCAACAAAAGGAAATCCCGAACTCCGCGGGATTGGATTCGGTTCGGGTTTTGCCGGTGGTCTCCGACTCGCACTCGGCAAGAAGAAAGAGGGGTGGGGACGATGACAAGTGGGCCCGTGCGGTCGGTGACATAGAGAGAGAAAGGGGAAGGGGAAGTGCGCGCTGACGAGCGGGGACCTCCTGTCAGCGGCTCAGGGAGGGAGAAAACGGTTCCCCTTTGGGCCGTTGGCCGTCGGCCCATGAAAGGTGAAGGAGGGGGGAAAGCCTGTTCGGTTGGGCCAGGGGAAAGGAGGGAAGGACATTGGGCCGGGCGCAGAAAAAGAAAAAGGCCTGCGGCAAAGGGAGCAGTGGGCCAGAAGAGAGAAAAAGAGAGAGAGAGAAAAGAAAGAGGTTTTCCAATTTCCAGAATTTGATTTCCAAATGAATTTCCAAATAAATTTTCAAAGCATTTTCAAATACAGTTTTGGGATCATTTCCACAAACACTCAAACAAAAATAAAATGCACCAGCATGCAATGCACCACATGTACCTACATGGCATTTTTATTTTCCAAAACATTATTTATTTTGCCACTAGTTAAATGCATAGACATAATTAAATCAATTTTAGTGATTTTCAAAGCAATGCAAATTTTGGAGTGTTACAGCATCTCAACTTGAGCATTGTTGCTAATTCTATGGAGATGGTAGTGGAGCCTACGCTAGAGAAGGAGATTCATGAAGGACAGTTGCAGGATAAGAATCTGCAGTTAATAGTTGAGAACATGAAGGAAGGAAGATCACTAGGTTTCCGGTTAGATGATAATGGTACATTGTGGTATGGGAAGAGGATCTGCGTTCCCGACATCAAGTCTATTCGACAGACGATTCTGTGAGAAGCTCATGAGTCAACCTACTGAATACATCCTGGAAGCACTAAGATGTACTTGGATCTTAAAGAGAAATATTGGTGGGTTGGATTGAAATGGGATGTGGCAGAATATGTAGCAATATGTGATACATGTCAGAGGGTTAAAGCAGAACATCAGAGACCTACAGGACTATTGCAACCGATGAAGATACCTGAATGGAAGTGGGATGAAGTTGGTATGGATTTCATAGTTGGGTTACCGCTTACTCGGAAAGGTTATGACTCAATCTGGGTCATAGTTGATCGCTTGACTAAGGTAGCTCACTTATTGCCATTTCGAACCACTTATACGGGAGCACAATTAGCGGAGTTGTACATGGAAAGAATAGTATGCCAGCATGGAGTTCCAAAGAAGATTGTGTCAGATAGAGGAACCCAGTTCACCTCGCACTTTTGGAAGAAAGTGCATGAGTCCCTCGGAACAGTGTTGAATTTTAGCTCAGCCTATCACCCTCAGACAGATGGATAGACAGAAAGAACAAATCAAGTGCTAGAATATATGTTAAGAGCTTGTGCTCTGCAGTATGGTACGAGTTGGGACAAGAGTTTGCCCTATGCTAAGTTCTCATATAACAACAATTATCAGGAAAGTCTTAAGATGGCACCGTTTGAAGCTTTGTATGGACGGAAGTGTAGAACTCCGTTGTTCTGGAATCAAACGGGAGAAACTCAAGTGTTTGGACCAGATGTTCTGAGAGATGCAGAAGAACAAGTCCGAGTAATTAGAGATAATCTGAAGATAGCACAGTCCCGACAGAAGAGTTACACTGATAACCGAAGAAGAGATTTGTCTTTTGAGGTAGGTGATTATGTTGACCTGAAAGTGTCACCTATGAGAAGTGTGAAACGGTTCACTATGAAAGGAAAGTTAGCACCCAAATATATTGGTCCGTTCAAGATTCTTGAGAGACGTGGAAAAGTTGCTTATCGGTTAGAGTTACCAGAAAGTTTGTCAGGAGTTCACGATGTGTTTCATGTATCTCAGCTCAAAAAGTGTTTGCGAGTACCCGAAGAACAGATACCGTTGGAGGAACTCACAGTTAAGGAAGATTTGACCTATGAGGAATATCCGGTTAAGGTTTTGGAAACAGCTGAAAGAATTACAAGGAGTAAGGTCATCAAGATGTGCAAGGTGCAATGGAATCAGTATACCGAGAAAGAGGCCAATTGGGAAAGAGAGGAAGATCTAAGAAAAACCTACCCTCAACTCTTTAAGTAAGTAAAATCTGGGAATCTCGGGTCGAGATTCTTTTAAGGGGGTTAGATTTGTAACACCCTAAAATTTGAAATAGAAATTAGAGTTGAATTTAAATTAAATTTGATTTATTTCAAAGAATTTTGTGATCATAGAATTAATTAAATAAAACTAAAATAAATACCAAATGCTAGGGTTCAACTTGTATGTGCATAGCATGCCTCTACATTTTTCTTTGTGTTGATTGGTTGACAAAACTCAAAAGAATACATTTCAAAACCCTTTTGAAAAATCAGTTTGAAAATCATTTGCAAAAAGAAAATAAAAAAAAAAGAAAAATGGAAAACCCTTTCCTTCTCCCCTCCTCCTCTTTCGGCCTGCCGGCCCAGCCCGCAGCGCCCCTCACCCTTTCTCCCATCCCACGTGGGCCGGCCAGCGCCTCACCCGCGGCCCAGCTCGCCCGCAGGCCCGCGAAGCCGCCGTCCCTCCCCTTTCCTCCTTTGAGCCGCTGACGGCCTAGGCCCGCGCGTCAGCGCCTTCTCCCACCTCGAGTCCGAGCAGGACTCTGCCTCGCCGTGCCGCGCCGCGCCGCACCACATCCGCACCCGCGTGCGCCCCACAACCACCGCGCGCCTTCTCCGCACCACGTCCGCGTCCGCGTGCGCCCCTCCGCAACCGCCGGGCGAAGACCCTGCCCGCACTCGTCCCCGCGTCGGACTCCTCGGCGTCACGCCGCAATAGAGCCGCGAGCTCGCACGATCTCCTCGCACGCGTCCGTATCCGCGCAGGACTCTCTCCCTTGCCTCGCTATAAGTAGCAACCGCACCGCACCGCCTTCCCTCATCTTCGTGCCTCGCCTTGCTAGCCACAGCAGCAGCGCCGCACGCAGCCAAGCAGAGCTCCGCCGCCGAAGTTACGCACCGTGTCTCCGGCCGCCGTAAGCCCTCCCCGATCCTCGCATCGTCTTCGCGAAGTCTCCGAACGCCTTCCCTTCCCTTTTTCCCTCTCTTTTGCGCTCCGGTTGACCTTGTCGTCACATCGCAGGGAGCCCGAGCCGCTGCTCCACGCCGCCGGCCGTCTTCGTCCATCTCCGATCCTTGTCGTCGCCTCTGGTGAGTCCGCCTTGGTCTCCTCTTGCTCCTCGACCCGTTCCCATGCAAAACCGAGCACCCGAACCCCTACTTCCCTTGCTCCGGTGAGCTCTCGGCCATGGCGCCGCCATGAGCCCCTATGCTCCGGCGGGAGCTCCTCCCCTCATCCTCCCCCTTCTAATCTCCACCATCCGCTCTGGATCGGATGGACCAGAGGGATGGATACCCCTTCGTCCTGGCACTTTTGCTAAAGAGACCCTCGAGTTTCCGGCCCTCAACCCATAGTCCTAAAGCGGTTTCTATCTCTACGCTTCTCCCTCTGGAAAGCGTATTTCTTTTTCGATCTGTTTTAATTCGAAATTAAATGAAAATCCCTATTTATAGATTTGCCACTGATTTTTAAATGCTTATAATTTGCTCGTTTTGAATCCAAATCGATCCGTTCAAGTTGCGTTAGATTCGTAGTTTTATGCTCTATCCAGTAGTATAGTTTTCATCTATGTTAATCACTTTTGAAAATAAAAGTAAATTAATTCTTTTAATGCTTTAATCTTGCTCTTTAAAATCTTGTTTAATCTATAGTTTATTCGTTTTAGATCCGTTTAGCGTGATTCTTGCGTCTTTGTGATCGTAGTACCGAATAGATCTGTTTTATAACCTTTTCATAACCTCTTTATTGTTTTGGTGTAATGTTGTAATTATATCTTGGTTGCTTCGTGTATGATTGTTCGGATGATTGCGTGGTGATGTTGATCGAGTACAGTCGGTGAGAGTTTCGGTGTTCCAGAGTTCTTTGCAGCAGATCAGGACCACCAGGAGCTTTGTGATCAAGGCAAGTTTAACATGGGATCATCCTTGCTACCTATTCACTTTAATTCACCTATTCATGATTGCATGTGTCTCAATTGATTCCTATTTAGATCTTTACCATAGCTTGTTACCCTGTACCTTGTCACCTTGGGATACTTTTGCATATGGGTAGATCAGCTTTGCTTTATGAAGTATGAGAAGAATCTTGACTAATGATATATGCAACAATGAGATAAAATTTTCTTTTATAACAACATGGAATAGGACCCCACTGTAGGGCAAAAGCTGGGACTTAAATGCAACCATGAGTGCTATAATGGCTCTGGCTTTAGTTAAGTATGAAGTTTGGACTAGCATGTTTGTGGTTCGTGAAAGGCACCTTTGCCGAGCAGGTTATGGGTAGCTTGTATGGGGACCGCTGCGGTGGTACCATCGGGGTGTCCCATATGCCCCTTTGCATTGGGTCCGTAGGGTCTGCTACATGTTAGAAAGGGTTTTTGAAAGACTTCATAGTGTTCCCTGCCCACTCACCTTGGTAGTGTTTTGGGAGTTGCAAACCCGGGCATATGGGCAACACGGCTTGTGGGTAAAGTGCGTAACCTCTGTAGAGTGTAAATCTATCATGATAGCCGTGCTCATGGTCACGAGCGGCCTAGAAAACTCACAGTGTAGATGATCGTGTTGTTTAATTGTTAATGTTGATTACTAATCTTATCATGTGGTTATTAATTGGGTTATGCATAACTAAAGCTAAGTGTTGGTAAAACTTGACCAAGTTAAAAGCAACCACAGTAAGCCAGTGTCAACCTTTTGAGCTTCATAACCCTGTGTTACTCTTGCTGAGTACTTTAAGTGCTCACCCTTGCTTTATCATCCTCATGAGATGGCTATGAAGAATACCGTGAGGAGTACTAGGCTAGTGGTCAACCAGTCGGCGTTCCCTGTGAAGTGGAGCTTCGTCGCGAGAGTTATCTTTATTTCCGCTGTTATGTTTAAGAATATTATTCGTTATGTAATAAGCACTCAGTGATGGTACTATTTAAAGATTTGTCGGCTTATGTGTGTGATTGATCTCTGGGCACACATGAGTTATTCGCATTCAATTTTATTCTTAAAATTGGGTGTGACACCAAGCACTATGTCTCAAGCTCTTCACTTTACCTTCATCCTGGAGTTTTGCAACGTTTTCAAAATAAAACTCAAAGTCTCTTTTGTATGACCCTCTCAAGTCTCTCTATATGTGGTATTTGTGGATCCTTGCCAAGGCAATAATGGGGTTATGCCTTTTCTCTCTAACCCTATTGGGGTTATGCCTTTTCTCTCTAACCCTATAACTAATAGGCAATATATGCGGTTCATAGGTGGGGAGAAATAGCGCATGCATACTTGCAAAGCATATATTGTAAAGTCAAACAATGGATCCAGAGAAATAGAACATACAATCAAATCAACATGTGCATGTGTATGGGATATATGGTCAATGTATGAGGGTGGATATGTGGTGGATATATAATGGTGTATGAGGGTGTATGGTGGAAACCTAATTCTACTCTGCTCCTTGAATATATATATATATATATATATATACATCTCTCTTTTGGAACTTGGAATTTTTTTGAGAGAACTTGGGCTTGCTTTTTTTTCTCTTTTTCTCTTTTTTTCAGCGAGGCGGGCATCTAAGTACCCATTGTTCTGATAGGACACTTGTCCATGTTTTACTCTCTTTATTTATATATATTTTTTTCACAATCCTAAGCCTCTTACTATAATAAAGCTTTTGAGAGATGATAATTTTTTTGGAGCAGTTATAACTAGGGAAATGGAATATATGGATAGGTGGAGAACATAGGATATTTTTTTTGGTTGCTTACTCCCAAGGAAGGAGTAGAGCATTTTTTCTGGTGGATTTGAATGGCATATATGTGGATGCGTACTTCCAAGACAGAAGTAGCATATATGAGTGGAGTGTACGTGATGTTGATTTTAAAAGCATGACAAGTCTCTAAGGGTCAACAAAGCTTGACAAAACTCAATGCAAATACAAGTAGTAAATATGATAGTGAATGTTTTCCTAATCTACCAGGCATTCATATATGGTTGTGGTAGGAATTCAAGCTCTCGTCATACAGAAACTCGTCATGTAATATTTTCAATTTTCAAAAGATAAATTCTCCAGAACTCTATTATTTCTAGGAACAAGATAAACAGTAGCTCAACTTTCTCATATCATACCTATCAACTACCTAGACTTAGCTCAAGCATTTGCAACCCACAAGTTTTAGGTTCAGAGCAAATCTTATGTCAAAACAGTTATATCTAAAACTCGGGAGAATTCAAGGTTGAAAACTAGGTACTTGAAAGGAATTACGGTAGAGCAACTATTCATCATTTCCATAGTGTTATCTCCAGAGTTCTCCTTTTTATTATTAGCGGCTTCTAAAAACAAACAAACTAAACACACCTATTATTATTACTAAATAGAAAACTCTCTTAAGGATAAAGTAGACAATGATAAAACCATAAATATAAAAAGTATCTAAATTGTAACTTTTGTAATTCATAATTGTTTAAGTGTGAACCTTCATGTGCTCACATTTTTTTGAATTAATTTATGCAACTAATAAAAGCGAACCTGAGAGGATAAGGATACTTACCTGGATACATCGGAGTGCTCTCCCCCAAGCTAGATTTTTGGCGTAATTTCTTTTGATGTGGCTGGCAGGTAGCAGAGGTGTATTCATCGGAGTGACTGTTGAGACAGCACTCTGATAGCGGGTAGGGTGACCTCTGTCTGCTAGCCTCCTTTGATCCTTGAATTCTGTGAAGCTCAAATAGAAAACAAAACTTGTGGAACAGATTAAGTGTTAGCCATAAATCTCTAGCTTTGATCCTATTGAGCTTCCTCTAATAAATTTCATTTACTTAGCAGGATCATACACTTACAATTTTTATATTTTTATTATAAGATGAAAACATATTTATTTTATTTTATGTCACCACAGCGAATATACTTATGGGTTTTAAGCCACAAGTCTACTCACATGGGGCTTTAGATTTTATGATGACATGCAACAAACAAATATTTGCAATGCTAATGCAGAAAAGTAAATATGATAAAGAAAAATGATTATGCAAATGATGGAAAAAGGAAAACTAATGTAGAGAAGATAAATATAGATAACTACCAATTTTACTTCCCGACGACGGTTCAGTGGTTTGAGTCCTCTGCACAAGACTTCTCACCGTGTTCATTCTTTAGGTGCATCATTTGATTCCAGGTGGAGACCTTGATAACTGCACCTCTTGATACGGTGTCACCCATGTTTTATGTTTGCCTAGCAATTCAAAGTGAAGCCTTAAGTATGGAGGCTGGCAACATCTTGTTCAATGTGTATGTTCTCATAGATTCAGGTTCTTCACTTCGTTGAATTTGGGAGTTGGAAAACTCCTCCATGTTGCTCAAAATGTGTCCTGCTCATAGAGACAAGGCAGAGATCAAGTGCATGGGCCCTGTTGGTGGAAAGCACCAACAGAACCAAAAATCTATTCATTCTTCTCTAACCTTAAGCATAGTGAGCAAGATAAAGTTGATGGGTGATAAAAGCAGAAGATGAGCATGAGTATAGCATTTAAAAACATTTGTCAAATCAGATTGCTCAACCTATGGAAGGACAGAATATCTATGTATATATCATTCTTTATGACTATCATCTTCTAAAGATTGGATGTGTAATATTTTAGCTCATATGGTTAAGACAGTGAGATCAAGAAAGTTGTACTTGGAACAAAGATTAAAGGAGTAGACATGTTGAATTAATCAGGTTGGATTAATTGGAGTTGTAACTCATACATGTTTGTCTCTTTATTTATGTGTATGTTAGAATCAAGGAGAAACTTATAAAAGTGATAGCCACTTACCTTGAGATGTTACCTTAATCATTGAGGAGTGATGGTATAGTATCACCTTATGGAAGCTTTCCTTTCTTAGTGGTTGTGCATCTTGTTCATGTACTTTTTTCTCCTTGTTGCACTCCTTCACTATCTTGAATTCCCATGATGTTCTTTGTCTTAAGAGGGCTTGGTGGAATTTTTCCCAACCTCTTCCATGGAGTGAGTGCTTTTTATTATATCTTGTTGTGGCACTCTTCTTCTTGTTCCATGGATCATCCCTCTATGATGAATGAGCTATGTCTTCCTTGTGCACATCGTTAAACTTCATGTGTCTCTCTCTTTATCTCCAGTGTGAGTTTATCTTAGGACTTCCCATTTTGATATTGAAAGTTTTTTCCTACAGGGGTTAGTCCGACAAAATATGCCACTGTCTATACAAGCAGTTTTTAGTTCAATCACCAAACTAGACTCCATGTCTAATCAGATTAAGGAAGGCTATTTAACCTAAGCACCACACCTAATTTAAAAGCCAATAGAAATATGTGCAGTACTTCCAAACTAACACTTACTAGGATAGACAAAGGTAGCATGAAGGAATTATAGAGATCTACGCATATGGAGAGAATGATTAGTGTTTAACAAATTGGGCATGTCTTTAAAAGGTAGGGACAACCAAGATAGCAATATGGCAAAGGATGTTTTCATGTAAGTTACTCCCCCAAGCTTGAATTTGCAAAAATTCAAGTTTGGATGAATTTAATTCAATGATGCATGATGATTTGTTGGACATACCTTGTGCTTGTTTTCCCTTTGATCTTTTTGCTCCAATCCTGAAAAGGTTAGTGACAAGAATACCCGAAGGAATATTTTTACAATTATATTTCTATGCTCATTACACAAGGCATTATTGCAAACAAGAGGAAACTCATGTTATGATCTGGTAAGTGCTTATTTTAGGACGCTAAGCTTGTCCTTGGGAAACCATCAAATTACTATTATGTTGGTGAAGTGGTTTCCCCTCCAACACCAACCTATTTGTACCTATATCAAGATCAACTCAACGAGATCTGCAATATTTATTATAGACATATGCATCGACAACCGCCCTTTTAAAGTTTTTATAAATAGAAAGGAAGAGGGGGTTGGAGATCTCGAATGTGGTGAGATTGTAGAGACCAACTGATTGGGGAGATGTTTTATATGACCATGGAGTTAATGAAGTGGTTATGGGATAGATCCCATGCTCATTGATGTCATCTTCGTCTCCAATCTGAATGTTTGGAATTTCACCTGGATTGGTCTCATCTAGGTTCTCTTCCATAGATGGATGAATCTCATCTTCAAAGGGAGTTAAAGGCTCACCATTTGAAATTGAGCCAAGGTTGTAATCCATTAAGGTTTCTTCCTTTCCCATCCATTCTACACATTCCAACCATTGTCGTAGCATCTCTTGGTCATCCTCATGGTCTTCATGACTCCTATGCTCTAGATGTCCTAGTGAATTTCTAGGATCATCATGAGACCGGGAAGGAAGGGGATAGGAGGAATCTATGAGGTCAAGGATGGGTTTAGAGATGGGTTCATGATTTGTGGATATAGTAGGGAAGAATATAGAATTTTCTATATGGCTTAGCTCTCCTTCTATGGCATCACTTGACATGCCATCCTCAACTTCTTCATAGTAGAAACCAGGACACTCTTTAAGAGAACCCTTCTTGAAAGAATTTGAATTATCTTAGCTTGAAGGTCTCTTATGAAACCAGAAGTCTAAACCATCAGCATCTAGAAGATCCAAGCACTACTACAGAACTGTTGATGGTTAGAATGACCCTTTTTGTCATCATCAAAATACCGTCAACATCCTCATAATCAAAGAAAGACAAGCATAACATAAGCACATTTTATCCAATAACTAGTTCCACATGTCCCTTGAATATTTGAGTGCAGGTAATGAAAAATGGGGACATTTGGCAGCCAATGGGCCCATTTAGGTGTTCGGCCGACCTCCCTGTGGGGCCACTAGGCCTCCCCTGCCCCCATGATCTGAGTAACACCCTCCAAAGCACTTTTAACCCCTTGGATCAACTTGTGTCTTCCCCCAACGGTTCAGATTCACATCACATGGATCTATGGGCCCACATCAAGGAGATTAACGTAACAATCATCTCAGAACAAACACCCAACACATATGACAAGTGGGACCAGCATCCAGAAGACAGAGGTGGGCCAGACACCCCATAAGGGGGTCGGCCGACCAATCATTGGGCCCACCAGCCCCCCACTTGGTCCCTAACCAGTGGGACACCATCTAGAAGAGCAAGGGAGGGCCCACAGGCCAGTAGGGGAGTCGGCCGACCTCCCCTAAGGTGGTTCAACCTCTAGTAACCGCCATACTCACTCCCCACATGCTAGAAATCAACACCATCATCCTAAGGAGGTTCAGAGGTCGGTTGGATCCTATGGTGGTCAATGAAGGTGATGTAGATCGCTGACGTGACACCAGAGTAGCCCTTACTCCACCTCTAGCTATAAATAGGCCCCTAAAGCTCTCTTATCATTCATGCCTCATTGGAGAAACAATACTCCTTAGTATCTTGGCGGAGCTCTGCAGTAGTGCTATTCTAGTTGGAGGAGAGTGAGGGAAGTCTTCTGGAGAAAGCCCCGGGCCTGTCGGGAATCTTCTCCGGAGCTACACCTCGATGGATGAGAGTCTCTTGTATGTTTATCTCTTGTAAGTGTCTTCTTCCGATTTCTTTATAGCATTTAGTATTCTAAATCCGGTTTAGCTGTTATACAACTTTTTGCGCTTGTTCATCGCTTTCCTTTGAGTAAAGTGCTTTAATCTTAGGCCAAGGTTAAAGTAGTAAGAATAGTGTAGACGTAGTGTCTAGACTAGATCTTGCCTTTGTAAACCGCTTATCGCACGGAATGTTAGTGGATGCTAGTAGGAAGTGACAACCCTATCTAGTCTTCGTATTTCACCCCATGTGTAAGATAAGTTCTTAAAAGGTAGGGCCTCAATACAACATGATGGCGCGGTCCGGTTAGAGTTTTGCCCTCTTTCTAATCTATCCCATCGCCTCCTACAAGAGAAGGGCTGATAAAGCCAGTATAACCAGCTTTACCTTGTTAGATATCTTTGCTATATCGAACCTATCAACCCAGTTATCATAGTCTCCCATGATCCATCATAGGGCATATCCATAATCCTAGTTAAGTCACTTCTCGTTCCCTGTGGAAAATACGATACCGGAAATACTCCTAGTGAAAGCTACACTTGACAACCGTATGCGTGCGGTCTTTTTCCATTTGCCACCTTTGGTGTCAACAAGCTTTTGGGCGCCGTTGCCGATGAACGGTAGCTATTTTAACTAGTATCTTTTGGTCCTATTTTATCTTTGTTTGATTTCATCCTTTCCTTGCACATATACAGATAGATCAAACACCTCTCTTTGAGTATGGTGCTCCAACGGGCGCTAGGTTGGATCCACCTAGTTCATCTCAGGCCATGTTGGCCGTTTGTTATGAGCTTCGCCCAAGTCTCATAGCGATGGTTCAGGATAAACCATTTTCTGGGGACGAAGATGAGAATCCTTACACTCATCTACATGACTTTGAACAACTTTGTTCATGTGTCCACATCCAAGGGATGAGGCGAGGTACTCTTAAGTGGAAGCTATTTTCGTTCTCTTTGACAGGAATAGCCAAACAATGGTACGCCCGCCGCGTAGACAGTGCAAAGGGAGAATGGGAAAAGTTGCAATCCAAATTCTGTTTAGCTTTCTTCCCTATCTCTCGTGTTATTCGTCGTCAAGTGGAGGTCCTAACCTTTAAACAAAAGGAGAAGGAATCTCTAGGTGCATCATGGGCCCGTCTTGTAGATCTAGCAGCTTTCGACCCTGATCTTGCTATAACCGAGCCTACAATGTTACAACATTTTTATGGCGGTCTTAACAAAGATTCCGCACAACTTCTTGATATCTCTTCTGGGGGAGCCTTCTTGAGTTTACCCGTTAGTGCAGGGAAGAGTCTTCTAACAAAGATTCTTGAAAACACCCCATATACTAACATTTTTTATGAAGGACCCCCTAGAAGAACAAAAACAACATTGATAGCCGAAACTCTTCCTTCTAAATCCCAAGAGCCTGCTATCGAACCTGAACCACCAAGGGAAGAAGAAATTCAACCCTTGGAATTCCCCCTTGATATCAAGGCCAATTTATTTTCTGATTTTGGAAATGCCTTGAATCTATCTGTGCAAAAGAAGTCTTCTGCTCGCAAAGCTCCTAATCTTCACATTCCTGGTCGCATAGAGGAAGCCTACCTCTAGGAGACGGTTCAAGAGCTAGCTTCCATCATGAGCAATGAATGGTTAGAAGAGGCTGAATCTTCATTCGAGCCAATTCGAATTCTTTCTTCCTCCACAACCATTCCTTGTCAAATCAATACAGCAAAGTTAGACTCTCTTTACGATCCTGCCGTAGAACTAAGCATCATGTCTAAATCTTTAGCTAAAGCTCTCCTAGGTGATGTAACTCTAACTCCAACCAAAAAGTTCTTGAAGCTTCCTTCAGGACAATTGATTGAGAGTTGTGGGATCCCACAGACCATTCCTACGCTAATTAACAAAGTCAATATCCTCTTAAATTTCTTCATATTTGATATAGAGGAATTTGACTTGTTAATTGGGCGTCCACTCATGATATTTCTTGATGGATATCTTGATGGAAGCCTTAAGGTTCATCTCGGGAGTAGTATCAAACTCTCAATTCTGCTAACCAGCTCCACAAACACGATGACGGAATTGCTCCCAGAATCTGATCCCATAGAGGAAGTGATGGTTGCATCTCTTCTAGAATCATCTCATCCTGATCTAGAAGAAGACGCTGAAGATTTCATCCAAGAAGAAGACGCTTTAGAAGAACCTATAGATCTAGAGAAATCTGAACCTCCATCTAAGCCCTCTATAGAACTTAAACCACTTCCTGCTGGTTTAAAATATGCTTTCCTAAACAACGATCATGAGGCTCCGGTGATCATAAGTGACAAACTCTCCCCTAAAGAGTCCTTCAAGCTCCTCACTATCTTAGAAAAGCATCAATCAGCCCTAGGCTACTCTCTCCAAGGTCTCAAGGGCATTAGTGCCGCTCTGTGCACACATCGCATTCCTATAGAGCCTGAGGCCATACCATCTAGAGAACCTCAGCATAGATTGAATAATACAATGAGAGAAGTAATAAAGAAAGAGGTCTTGAAACTCTTGCACGTGGGGATCATCTACCCTGTTCCTCATAACGAATGGGTCATCCCTGTGCAAGTAGTGCCTAAGAAGGGAGGTATGACGGTCGTTCGAAATGACAAGAACGAGTTGATTCCTCAACGAACCATCAGAGGTTGGAGAATGTGTATAGATTACCAAAAACTTAATAAGGCTACAAAGAAAGATCACTTCCCGTTACCCTTCATCGATGAGATGTTGGAACGGCTTGCAAAGCATTCTTTCTTTTGTTTCCTTGATGGGTATTCGGGATATCATCAAATACCAATCCACCCCGATGATCAACGTAAGACCACTTTCACATGCCCCTATGGAACATATGCATATAGGCGAATGTCATTCGGCCTATGCAATGCTCCTGCTTCCTTTCAAAGGTGCATGATGTCCATTTTCTCCGATATGATCGAAGTTTTCATGGACGACTTCTCTATCTATGGAAAGACTTTCGATGATTATCTTAAGAATCTGGATAGAGTCTTACAAAGATGTGAAGAAAAGCACTTAATTCTGAACTGGGAGAAATGCCAGTTCATGGTTCGTGAAGGCATAGTGCTAGGACATAGAGTGTCCGAACATGGGATAGAAGTGTATAGAGCTAAGATTGAAGTCATAGAACAACTTCCACCTCCCACGAATGTCAAGGGAATTCGTAGTTTCCTTGGGCACGCAGGCTTTTATAGGCGGTTCATCAAAGATTTCTCTCAAATTGCCCGTCCTTTAACAAACCTGCTAGGTAAGGATGCACCCTTTGACTTCAATGATGAGTGCTTAGATTCTTTTCACTATCTCAAGAAAGCACTCATCTCAGCTCCAATCATCCAACACCCTGATTGGAAGCTTCCCTTTGAAATAATGTGTGATGGTAGTGATTATGCTGGCGGTGCAGTTTTAGGCCAAACCAAAGATAAGAAGAACCACACTATTTCATATGCTAGCAAAACCTTAACAGGGCCACAGCTGAATTATGCAACAACTAAAAAAGAGTTGTTGGCCGTGGTTTTTGCTATAGACAAGTTTAGATCTTACTTAGTTGGAGCAAAGGTGATTGTCTACATCGATCATTCTTCTTTAAAGTACTTGCTCACTAAGAAAGATGCTAAACCCCGCTTAATAAGATGGATCTTACTACTCCAAGAATTTGATCTTGAAATAAAAGACAAAAAAGGAGTAGAAAATTTTGTTGCCGACCATTTGTCTAGAATACAATTCAAAGAAGCACAGAATTTACCCAAAGACGATTTCCTCCGAGATGACACACTACTCAAGGTAATAGACTCCAACCCTTGGTATGCAAATATAGTCAACTTTAAGGTTGCAGGCCATGTCCCACCAGGGGTGGATATTAAGAAACTAGTTTAGGAGAGTCGAGTGCATCTCTGGGATGAGCCATACCTCTATAGAGTATGTAGTGATGGATTACTAAGAAGATGCGTACCTATGGAGGAGGTAATCAAGATCATGGGAAGATGCCATGGAGCAGAATACGGAGGTCACTATGGAGCATTCAGAACTCATGCTAAGATATGGCAAAGTGGTTTCTACTAGCCAACCATATACAAAGATACCCAAGATTACATCAGAAAATGTGCAAGGTGCTAGAAGCACGAGAACATCAATACCCGATATGCCATGCCACTCACCAAAAACCTACAAGTCAAGCTCTTTGATGTCTGGGGCATTGACTATATGGGACCCTTTCCTCCTTCAAAGGGGTGTGAGTACATCTTAGTAGCGGTGGACTGTGTCTAAATGGGTAGAAGCAATACCCTACCGCAAAGCAGATACCGCCAACTCAAAGAGAATGTTCCATGAAGTGTTATTCCCCAGATTTGGAACTCCAAAGTTAGTCATAAGTGATGGGGGATCTCACTTCATTGACAAAGGCTTCCACCAGTTCCTCACTGATCAAGGAATTTGTCACAATGTTGCAACTCCATACCATCCTCAAACCAGTGGTCAAGCAGAAACATCCAACAAACAAATCAAGAACATTCTGCAGAAGACCGTGGATGAGATGGGTACGCCTTGGAAGCACAAGCTACCAGAGGCACTATGGGCATATAGGACCGCATACAAGACAACCATTGGTATGACACCATATCAACTTGTATACGGGAAGACATGCCATTTTCCTGTAGAACTGGAGTTCAAGGCACATTAGGCAATCAAGAAATGGAATACGGATCTGCCAGCTGCTGGAAAATTCAGGAGAATGCAAATCTCTAAATTAGAAGAGTGGAGAGAGAAAGCATACCATAATGCTAGAATATACAAGGAGAGAACCAAAAGATGGCATGATAAGAGAATCAAAGCCACGGAATTCAAACCAGGAGACAAAGTCCTGCTTTTCAACTCAAGATTCAAGCTCTTCGATCATGGGAAACTAAAAAGCAAATGGGAAGGGCCATACCTCGTCGTCAATGCCGCACCCCATGGAGGAATCACACTCCAGGACGACGATGGCAAAATCTTTAAGATAAATGGCCAACGTATTAAAGTTTTCCATGAGCATGAAACACCTGAACAAGAAATTGACATGATAGATTTTGTTCTTAATCCAAATTAGAACTAAAATCTACATGCTTTAACTTTTTTGTTCAATTTTCTTGTTTGACCTTAGACTTATCTTAGATTTAGCCTTGTCTCCTCCCATGAAAAAGTTTGGGCCTTTTGGCCTCAATAGGAGGTCGGCCAACCCTATGTTTGGGCCTTTTAGCCCGAGGTTTCAAGGTCTGCCTCATCTGCCCCGTGGGAGTCCGAAACCTGGCTCAGTCGGACCATACCTTTCAAAGGGAGGTCGGCTGACCGTGGTTCGAACCTGTTCAAAGTGCCTGTTGCGCATGAACGTTGGGCCAACGTTCCCCTTCTGTTGCATCGTGATCCGAGCGAGAATGAAGGCATTGAATGTTGGATTTCATCTTCTTAACCCCCTCTCCTTCTTCTTCCTCCTTCTAACTTGCTCTTCTTCACAACTAGCAGCACCAGCACCACTCCTTGCATCCCTTCACACCCACCTTGATCCTCACCATGGCTCCACCAATAAACAACGGAAAAATGCCACTCATCCCCTTCAATGGAAGTCCTTCCAAGGTCCAAGATCCTATCAACGCTGACGCCATGGCCATCGAGGTCCTCGATGTTGCTCCCCTCGCCGTGGCACCACCGCAAGCCCAGCCAACCACCCCTAGGGGGGTTCGGCAGACCGGGGCCTGGAGCTCAGAGAGGATGAGGAGCATTGCATGATTAATGTCTCCTCGTCGCAATCTGAACAAGCCGGCTGCACGTCCGATAACTCCCAAAAGGCCAACCACCGACCAATTGGGGCTGAAGAAGGTCATCGTCTCCACCACCAAAGGCGACACAAGCACGGGCTACACCAGCTCGTACTCGCCATTGATGTCGATGTGGATGCGCCTTCAAAGGGCTCATGGTGGACCGGGAATGGGCAAGGTGCTTGTCCTTCCCCTCACCTCCGATGAGCGGAGGGAGGCACGCAACTCCCTGGAATCAGAGGCCTCTCGCAAGTTGGTTCGGCGGACTAGCAACCCGCCTTCCATCTTCGGCCCTCCAGGCCAATTCCAAGAGGAGGACGAAGAAAGCAACATGGAGAATCTGCTGCGTGTAGTCGCTAGACTTAGAGAGAGTAACACAAAGCTGGCAGAGAGGGCAACAGAAGAGATGATGGCACATTTAGATTTAGAAGATAGCTTCAATGACCTTTGCATTAGCACTAGCGCTAAGATCAAACGCTTGGCCCAGGCATTTAAGAGAGAGGATCTCTTTGCCCCTCCTCCATAGATCGCTAGTATCTCTAATAAGTTACAGACTTAGATTTATTTTTCAATCATTTTCCCTTCATCATTGTAACTTGTGCCTAGAATGAAATTTGAATTGAATAAAGTTTTGGTTCTGCTGGTACTTTACCCCAGCAGAACCCCTGCATTTGATCTCTTTCTATCACTGTTTAGAGTATGCTCCGAAACAAGTATGGGGGGTATCGGTCGACACCCCAACATACCAATTCACCAGTTTGGCCATGGAACCATGGTGTACCCGGTCATGACATGTTCCACAAAAAAGTTGGACCTTAACGACCACTTTTGTGCATCGGTCGATGCACCTTAAAGGCCAAAATACAAAACTGACAGAATAGTTCAATGTTCAGAGGTAAGGTATTCTAATGCAGAGACTGAAGTGGCCTAATGACACCAAGTGGGGTCGGCCGACCTCAGATTGGGCCCTCTGGTCCACCAACCAGCATCCACTCAGCCTCAACATTAATCCTGACTAGTTTGCCACATTTCTCCCCTTTCCCTTTATGCTTTTTATTTGTTTACTCATTTTCCCTCTTTAAATAAAAATGAAATAAAAATAATTTCTTCATGAAATGAATCACTTAGTTTATTTCCCTTCTCAATATTGAATAAACAAGAAGATCGCATCCGAATTTAAAATTTTGAAAAATGACATGATCTATGACATTTAAAGGGCAAAAGCGTCATAAAGACAAATTCTTGCTTTTTGCTTATGCTAGTGGGAAAATACTTTGATAGGAAGATCATATTGACTAAGTTATTGATTAATGTGATATAGTCTCGACTCATGATTCATACCCCTTCTATTTAAAGTTCTTGGAGATTAATTTTTGAAAGTCATAAAACCATAATGTCACTACTCCTCTTTAGTGAGAGAATGCCTACCAAAGCCATAAATGTTTATACATGTTCAAAACCTTCCTCATATGCTTCTTGTATTGCTTTGAGTTTAGTCAAACCTTGTGACCCTTGTTGAGAATTTTGTCATAGTTCAAAGATCAAGATCACGTACACACCACATATTTTCGCTACTTCTACACTGGAAGTACGCAAGAACATGCCTTTCATTTACATGCACCATGTTCATCCAATAAATACTCTAGAAATAAATGATATGATCTCTTCCAAAATTCTTCAAAAGAGATATGGCTATCATGAAAAATGATGATGAGCAAAAGCTCTAAAAAAATATGATAGCCATGTCTCCAACATCTTCAAGTTAGAGAGATCATACATAGTGAAAGAGTAAAATATCCACTATCATATTCCATACAAATGCACATCTTGATCTAGGATTATGACATTATTCTCCTTGGATCCTTGTTTTGACTTTACAATATAAGTGATGCAAGTATGCTACACTACTTATCCCTACCTAAGCTCCACATAAGCCAGTTAGAAGTAGGAGGTCACAAAGAAGGCAACCGATTTTCTGCCTCGGTAAGGAATCATACACTTTGAGTGACCTAGAGTGCTATAAGAGGAGTAAGTTGACTTATGAGATTTCTTTGGAAAACTTATCAAAAACTCCAAGTACTAAAATATGATGTGGGAAGATAACTTTGCCTTGAGAGTTGTTCCATTTCTCAACCTCTCAAGGATACATGTTAGCAAATGCCACATATCCCACTTGTATGACAAAAATGTCTTGAGTAAATCTTTATGCTTGCTTTATACTTTGAATAGCATAGTCATGTTAACTTCTATTCTTTACTCGAGGACGAGAAAAGAGGTAAGTATGGGGGATCTTGTTGACGGTAAGAATGACCCTTTTTGTCATCATCAAAATACCGTCAACATCCTCATAATCAAAGAAAGACAAGCATAGCATAAGCACATTTTATCTAATAGCTAGTTCCACATGTCCCTTGAATATTTGAGTGCAGGTAATGACAAATGGGGACATTTGGGAGCCACTAAGCCCACTTAGGGGGTCGGCCGACCTCCCTGTGGGGCCACTAGGCCTCCCCTGCCCCCATGATCTGAGTAACACCCTCCAAAGCACTTTTAACCCCTTGGATCAACTTGTGTCTTCCCCCAACGGTTCAGATTCACATCACATGGATCCATGGGCCCACATCAAGGAGATTAACATAACAATCATCTCACAACAAACACCCAACGCATATTACAAGTGGGACCAGCATCCAGAAGACAGAGGTGGGCCAGAGACCCCATAAGGGTGTCAGCCGACCTATCATTGGGCCCACCAGCCCCTCACTTGGTCCCTAACCACTGGGACACCTTCTAGAAGAGCAAGGGAGGGCCCACAGGCTAGTAGGGGGGTCGGCCGACCTCCCCTAAGGTGGTTCAACCTCCAGTAACCGCCATACTCACTCCCCACATGCTGGAAATCAACACCATCCATCCTAAGGCGGTTCAGAGGTCGGATGGATCCTATGGTGGTCGATGAAGGTGATGCGGATCGCTGATGTGGCACCGGAGTAGCCCCTACTCCACCTCTAGCTATAAATAGACCCCTAGAGCGCGCTCTCTTATCATTCATGCCTCATTGGAGAAACACTACTCCTTAGTATCTTGGCCGAGCTCTACAGTAGTGCTATGCTAGTTGGGAGAGAGTGAGGAAAGTCTTCTGGAGAAAGCCCCGGGCCTATCGGGAATCTTTTCCAGAGCTGCACCTCGGTGGATGTGAGTGTCTTGTAAGTTTATCTCTTGTAAGTTACTTCTTTCGAGTTCTTTGTAGCATTTACTATTCTAAATCTGGTTTAGCTGTTATACAACTTTTCGCGCTTGTTCATTGCTTTGCACGAGTGTAGGGCCGCAATACAACATGATGGCGCGATCCTTTTAGAGTTTTCCCTCTTTCTGATCTATCCCATCGCCTCCTGCAAGAGAAGGGCTGATAAAGCCAGTATAACCAGCTTTACCTTGTTAGATATCTTTGCTATATCGAACCTCTCAACCCAGTTATCATAGTCTCCCTTGATCCATCATAGGACATATCTATAATCCTAGTTAACTCACTTCTCGTTCCCTGTGGAAAATACGATACCTGGAATACTCTCAGTGAAAGCTACACTTAACAACTGTACACTTGCGGTCTTTTTCCGTTTGCCACCTTTGGTGTCAACAAGAACTGACTTTTAACCCCGGTCTATAAGGGGCTTTAGTCCTGGTGCTTGAACCGGGACTAAGGATTCGGGACTAAATGTCCCCCCTTTAGTCCCGGGCAACCGGGACTAAAGGGTGCGGCAGGTGGCGCAGGCGGGCCACGCGGGGCTGCACCCTTTAGTCCCCAGTTGGTATTACCAACTGGGACTAAAGGTTCTTTTTTCTGATTTTGATATTTCTTATTTTGGTTTTCCAATTAGATTAGGTATTCAACTGTGTGTATTCTTCGCTTCTAATACATGTATTAGCTGCTAATACATGTATTCACAACTTATAAGTTAGTTTCAAGCATTAAACACACAAATAAACTATGAAACTCTCTATATAAATATATTATGGAGCTTTATATACATAAGTATAATATATATATTCACATAAAATTTACATCATTATCCATTCATACTTGACTTAAGACACAACCACTCTCGCCACTTAAATCTCATACAGATGTTCGTCTTGATTTGGCTTCAGTTGTTCGGCCGGGTCGAAATAGTACTCGCCTTTTGGGTTGAGCACTTTTTCAAGAAGAAATCCAGCAATGGTCTCTTGAATTCCATTAAGGCGGACGGCTTGCAACACTTGTTGCTGCAACCATAGCGTCTATACATAAGATTTAGTTAATAGCAACAAATAAATAAAATGGATGTATTATATATACATATCACATACTTTTAGTGTCTGATTAAGAGTTCTTCTTGCATACACCGTGAGGAACTCGCAAACGTAGTATCCACATAGATTCCTGGCTGGTGGCTGCCTTAGAACCCACTATAAGATATAAAATGATTACTATCGTCATCATACGCATATATTAAAGCATGCTAAGGTAACGGATTATGAGAGCTAGTAGAACTTACATTTAGCAGGATAGGACCCTTTAGTGCCAATTCTAGATCCGGACGGTGTTTCGGGACGAACCAAGCCCAAACCCTGCTCAATAATTGGATCATTAGTTAATTAACTCTTGCAGTGTAGATAAAGAGCAGGAATCCATATTTAAAGATCAAAGTTACCCCTTGATAATGTCTATCATATCTTGGTAATCTCCTAGTGGTTTTCTCAATGAGTCAAAGATTATCAATTGACTTCTGGTCATATCGAAGACTATGAGTATCCAATGAAAACTGCATTTGTTTATAGAGTCAACATATATATCTTTGTGCTGAATTGAGTAATAAGTAAGACAAATTGTGCAAACGATAACAACACTCACCCAAAGTTGTAGGGGAAGAGTATATAATCTTTGGTCTTTTGGTTGACCAAGAACCTCCAAAGATTCCTCTCTGTTTGAGGTATCCATTGATCGCGGGGGGTGTTTGGATCCGAGAATATGATTGATGGATCAATGAAACCAATATTCATGTCTCCCTTACATTTGAGCAATAACATCAAGAATCTGCATATATATGTTTGAGGATAGTTAGTTACTATACATATACATATGCCATAGTCAGATTACTAAAAGAAATGATCACTTACAGACAGTAGCAACTGATGAGAGTTTTGTCTAGAGCGTCCATATGGCATAGTTGGTGGAGCTCACTAAACAAAACATATATAACATTATCGCCCCGGAAGTAATGTTCATCTCTAATTCTGACACAAATCCAGTCATATGTGCTTTTGGTACATGCCTCCATATACCACGAGTTCAACAAGCGCATTTGCGTACGAAATTCCCTAAGGGCCATAGGGTTGTATAGACTTCTGCCACATACATAATTTCTCTTCCACTCATCGACTACAGTGGCCTTTTCGATGAGTGCGTTTTCTAGAAATTGTTCCGCGGTTATACCAGCTTCTGCCAAGAAATTTTCCATACCATCATAATTGAGGTTTCCACATAGCACGCTCATGTTTGAACCATATTGATTCCCAACAACTAGTGGGGGCACTGATTGCTTCGATTGTTCCCCGAGCTATGGGACACCCTTCCGTGCTCTTTTCTTCTTGTTAATTGCCTTTTGGAGAGTGCGGTCATAGTCCGATAGTGGAGAACTCTTCGGAGCATCACGTAGCTTTCTCTGCCGAGCATCCACCGCTTGCCTTACAACTAATTGATGTAAGAAGAACAACTTTTTAGCTTCTTTCTTTGCTTCACGGCCATCTTTCATTTTCTTGAATTGTGCTTGCACATCGACCTTTATTGAAGCGTCTATTTCTTCGTCGGTCTTCTCATATGGAAGTTTATGAGGAATCTTAACTTTCCTTGTAGCTTGCATCTTTGCTTGTGGTGGGGCGGCCGACACTTTTGCTTTTGTGGCGGGCCTCTTCTTTCGCGATGGGGTGGCCGGTGTCAGCGTTGGAGACCGTGGTGGAGATGATGGGGCCGGTGTCGATGTTGGAGACCATCGTGGAGGCGATGGGGCCAGTGTCGGCGTTGGAGACCGTCGTGGAGGCGATGGGGCCGGTGTTGGCGTTGGAGAACGTCGTGGAGGCGATGGGGCTGGTTTCGGAGATGGAGACCTCCTTGGAGGTTCTGGGGAGGAAGTCGTGTCGTGCATTCCACCATCATCATCCCTCACAACACTACGAACACATGGTTGATATGTGCCCATGTTTGTTTAGTTTTGATGATGAGTGATTGCTCAACATGTGAGTATTTCAGTTTGAGTGGCTTACACTAATCCCTTGCGAAAGCATGTGTGTGCCTGTTTATGAGCTTGTGGTGTGCAGGTGCTATGCCCGGAGACAGTGGTCAATGGCATGGAGAAAGTCGAGTAGAGGCTTGCTGTGCCGATGGACTGAGAGCAGTGAAGGGCGGAAGCGGGGCTTGGCCTGAGGGACCATGGGCGCCGGCGGACTAGCTGTGGTGGCTAGTACTTCGCACCGATGAGCGCAAGAAGACATGGAGGTAGACCGTGTTGACCAAGTCAAGACGGCCAACTAGCGAGTTGAGCAGGAGGCTCATGGGGACTCGGAACAGGGCTGGGCGAGGACGAGGTGGCACGAGTCGAGCGGTTTGGTGGTTTAGGCCTCAAAACCATCGGTGGACGGTTTCCGAGTTTGGTCCTCAAAACTCGGGGTTCGGTAGTTGAGCCCAAAGCTACCAGTGGTGGGGTTGGCGGGTTTGGGCCTCAACACCCGGGCGAAGCTTCCGAGGAAGTGAGGATGGCACGTGGCGGAATCCTGGAGGTTGCGTCGAGGCGACGACAACTCCTGGCAGGAAGCGGGGCCGTCCATTCAAATCGAGGAAGATATTTTCCAGAGCTTGGACTGCAATGCTTAGGCTAGGTAGTTCACTCATGTATCTAGGAGGGTCTTTGGGAAATAGTCAAAGCCTGATAAGTAGGGGATGAAGGGGTATCCCTCATCCCATCTCTTGCATTCCTTCTTCCGCCTCACAACTCCTAGGTCTTCCCCCACCTCTAGGCTTCTTGCTTGAGATCCATGGTGTCTCCCATGTAAACCGAGATTTTGGTAAGGAAAGGAGGCCGTAACCTCCTTGTCTCCTTCGGGAGTTGTTTGCGGAACCGCTTGTGTTTGCGTTCTTCGTTTTTGGTGCTTTTGCCCTTTGATTCTCGTTGATCGATCTCCCTCCTCGCTGCGTTGTATGCAAAACTGTTTGAAGGCAAAGTTGCTCCATCCCCTTGTGATCAAATCCACCGAAGGATTCGGGCTAGGATGGATTGAGCAAAGAGATCGATTCGTTTTGCTTTCTTTCTCCGCTTTCACTCCTTTTACCATCCCGTGATTGATCCTAGAACTTGTGAGGGAAGGATGGACTAGATCCTCCAAGAGTAGAGTCACATCTACCTCAGAAACCTCCTCACAAAGTTTGAAATCAATCGGAGTTGAAACGAACAAGTTCCGGCATTTTTCGGGTTTCCCGTGTGTTTTCGGGGGCGTCAGAGGCTCGTTTTCACCCGTCAGACGCTGGTTTTCCCTCAGCCGAGCGTCTATCGCCCAACAGAGCGTCTGTCGCCCATGGTTTTGGTCGTATCTCCCTCGTCCGGACTCCGAATTGAGTTCCGTTTGTTGCGTTGGTTTTGTAATCATGCAGGGACCTTGATGAAGCACTTTTGAGACCAGTTATCATAAGTATTTTTGGGTGAGCTCTCTTCTCTTCTCCATAGGGTTTGAGAGCCTCACTATCGGTGTCTCGGTTTGAGTTTTTGGTTTCTGAAAGATTCGCTGTACCTCTTGGTCATCAGCAAAGGTATCCACCCTCTCTAAGGTCGTGATCTTGCTGTGTAAGTAAGCTTGCTTACTGGGGTTTTTTTTGGGAAGAGTGGCCCGAATATTTCCGAGTGCAATTTGAGGCTCCCATTCACCCCCCTCTAGTCGCCGTTCTCGGTCCTTCAAACACTATGACCAACTGGTGATGAATGGTGACTTAGGTCTCTAGGTGAGGTCCTGCAGTGAAAACAATGATTGTGAATAAAGTATCGCTATTTAAGACAATACAAAGTTAGTGAAAAAGAGCTAGGTATGATTCACACCTAGGATGAGGAGGAGGAGGAGGTGGTGGTGGTAGAATAGGAGGTGATGCCCTAAGAATAATGATATAGCCCTTGCGCCAACAAATAAATGTCTTCTCCGCTTCCCCTAAAGTCTTCTCCCCATCACCTCCTTCAATGTCAAGCTAAACATTGCTATGACCTTTTTGAACTCTATCCACCGAGATGCGAGCATATCCAGGTGGTATTATTGTCCCATGGCATCTTGGTGTCTTCATAGGGTCGATTGGAGATAAAACACTGGTAACCACCATGATTGTGGTAGCCCCCTCTGGTATGTGCAGCTCACATGGTGTATTCGGTTATGTGATGTCATCCACGGGGAAGCGTACCTTTGAGTCATCACCAGACTAAGGCACTTCCATGGAAGCACAACTGCTTTTCATCTGAGTAGAGGGGCTAATGTTGACTTTTGGTACTGATGCAGTACTTCGCATTTAGCTCATTGCTAAATACACTTTCCTTTTCATTTCCTCGCTCATTCTCGTTTCAAGTTTTTCTTCTCTCTTTTGCTTGAATAGCTGCTTCGCGTGCTTCACTAAGCATTTGCTCCATGCTATATTTCATAGCTTCCTCCTCTCTCTTCTTTCTCTGGCGACTTTTATATGTATCTTTGTCTTGATGGAAGGCATGCTTCCACGGCACCGCGCCATAACCTCTCATTCGCCCTGCGTGTTCGGCAGTCCCCAGGGCATATGTCAGCTCATACCTGGTGAGCATATTCCATGTTCCCTCAAAGATTGAGCGTGAAACAGTCTCTGTGTTGCTTCTGTGAGTCCTTCGTCATACGTTAATCTCCCGGTCTGAGGGTCAAGGCCTTCCCCATGACCAAAAAACCACCACTTACCGCGCTCAGACCAGGTACCTAATTCTGGTTGGATCCCCCTAGCTTCAAGTCCTTTTCTGTTTTTTCCCACTTAGGAGTGGCAGTAATGTAGCCACCTGATCCCAAGTGATGGTGGTATTTCTTTTCTCGGGCATTTTGTTGGTTCTGTATCGCTCATGCTTCGCCCTCTTCGGATGTCTTGAAAGCTACAAAGTCATCCCAAAATGGCCTCAACTTGATGTAGGTCTTATTGTTGAAATCTAGAGTAAGGTTCTTCTTGATAAATTCGGTGTACAATTTTTTCTTCTAGGCTTAGAATTGTGTTGCCATCTTCTTCATTGCCTAGTCCCTAACTCTCCCCTTCAAAGCTTCATCTTCTGTATCGAGCAAGAAATGTTGAAGGACATATTGCTAAACTAGCGCCTTGTCACGATCAGAGACAAAACTAACATCTGGACAATTTTTCCTTTGCCGCCATTCACGAGCACTGATCGGAAGCCTATCCCTTACAAGGTAACCACCATGGTTGACAAATGTATGTGCATGTGGCCCAAGTACTCTCCCTGTTTCCTCCTCGAAATGCGAGATAATGTACCGACCCTCCAATGGCTTCTTCGGGCCTTGTACATTTTTACTCTTCCCCGTAGTTGTCATTGATGCAGACGGCTATGTATGCAGAAATAGAAAAATTATAAATATAATTATACAAATGTAATTATTTTGATTTTCATGTATACACAAGAGATTGTAGACATAGACCTGCTGATCAACATTGTCTAGCACGATATTTTCTTGCTCAACATCTTCGGCAAAGTACTAACTTCCGTCATCTACTTGATTGGCGTCGCCATCTACTACTTCATTGGTGCCATCGTTGATCATGGAAAACAAGAAATCCTCCATGTTCTCATTCAGGTCATTCATTTCTGCAACAATCGTAAAATGGTTTAGAGTTTAGGGTTTAGGCACTTAGAGTTAGGCACTAGGGGTAGACACACTTAGTGTGTGTGTAATAAAAGGGAAGACAGTTAGGATGTATATATATAGGGTTTAGACACTTAGGGGTTTAGGGTAGACATTTATTTGTGTGTGTGTGTTTGTTTATGTGTGTGTGTGTAAACCCTAAACAAGTGTTTGTGTGTGTGTGTGTCTGTGTGTGAAGGGTTTAGGGTTTAGGGTAGACACTTAGGGTTTAGGCACTTAGAGTTGGGAACTAGGGGTTTAGGGTAGAAACTTAGTGTGTGTGTGTGTAATAAAAGGGAAGACACTTAGTGTGTGTGTGTAAACCCTAAACAAGTGTGTGTGTGTGTATGTATGTGTGTGTGTGTGTAAACCCTAAACAAGTGTGTGTGTGTGTGTAAACCCTAAACAAGATTGTGATATAGCAATAATGGAAGGTCTATAATGGAAGATACATATATGTCAAATCATATATAGTAATAATGGAAGGTCTATATGTACAAATCCATATATATAATGGAAGGTCTATATTTCTCTAACAAATACATATATCAAAAGCATGAATGTGGTCCATATAATACATTACTAAAACTAAATCAATTTCCTAAAACTAAAATATATTACTAAAACTAAATCAACTTCCTAAAACAAAATATATTACTAACATAGATCAATTTCCTAAATCAATTTACTAAAACTAAATTGATATATAATGGAAGGTGTAATGATGGAATGTAATAATTGAAGGTATTATAATACTAACAAAAATCTATTTCTAAAACTAAAATCTATTTATATTTTATTACACAATTCACCTTCTTCTTCTCCTCCTCCTCCTCCTTCTTCTTCTTCTTCTTCTTCCTCCTCCTCCTCCTCCTTCTTCTCCTCGATCGATTGTCCTCTACCGTAGCCCTTGGAGATGCTTCCTTCTGGGCGAGCACGTTGGTGAACATATTTTTTTAGGACTCCCATAAACCTTTCAAAGGGGAACATGTTGTGTAGGAACACAGGACCGAGAATACTAATCTCCTTGACCAGGTGAACTAGGAGGTGTTCCATGATATTAAAGAAGGATGGAGGGAAAACCAACTCAAACATGATAAGGCACTAAACCACATCATTCTGTAGAGTAACTAGTTCCATTGGATCGATTGCCTTCTGAGAAATTGCATTGAGGAATGCACATAGCTTCACAGTGGCTAGACATATATGTGGAGGTAGAATTCCTCTTAACGCAACCGGAAGCAATTGCGTCATAAGCACGTGGCAGTCATGAAACTTTAAGTTTAGGTATTTCTTCTCTGACACATTTATTATATTCTTTATATTGGAGGAAAATCCAGATGGGACCTTGATGCTACTTAGACATTCAAACATGTTTTCCTTCTCTTCTTTGCTAAGAGTGTAGCTAGCAGGCTTTAAATAATGGCATCCATCTTTTGTCTTCTCTGGATGCAGGTTGTCTCATTCTTTCATGTCTAGCAAGTCCTGTCGTGCTTCAAGTGTATCTTTGGCTTTTCCATACACACCCATGAATCCTAGCAGGTTCACACAAAGATTCTTTGTCAAGTGCAACACATCGATCGCGTGGCTGACCTCTAGAAAATGCCAATAGGGTAGCTCCCAAAATATGGACTTCTTCCACATGGGTGCATGTCCATCAGCATCTTTTGGAACTAGTAGGGCCCCTTGTCCCTTTCCAAAGACTACTTGCACATCCTTGACCATATCAAGTACATCCTCTCTAGTTCGGTTGCGAGGCTTGGTTCGTTTCACTTCTTCTTTACAATGCTTGTCTTTCTTTCTTAGTTAGTGATTCTTTGGAGGAAAACGACGATGGCCAAGGTACACGACCTTTCGACATTTCTTCAGATATACACAGTCAAGGTCATCAAAATAGTGTGTGCATGTATTATACCCCTTGTTTGTCTATCCTAAAAGATTACTTAGGGTAGGCCAACCATTGATTGTTAAGTACAACAATGCTCATAGGTTGAAGTGTTCCTATTTGTACTCATCCCACACATGTACACCTGGTTTGCTCCATAAAAGCAGGAGTTCCTCAACTAAGGGCCTTAGGAAGACATCGATGTCGTTGCCAGGTTGCCTCGGGCCTTAGATCAGCACCGGCATCATAATGAACTTCCGCTTCATGCATAACCATGGAGGAAGGTTGTAGATACATAGAGTAACATGCCAAGTTCTATGACTACTGCTCTGCTCCCCAAAAGGATTCATACCATCCTTGCTCAAACCGAACCTTAAGTTTCTTGCATCTTCTGCAAACTCCGGGAATTCTCTGTCAATTGCTCTCCACTAGGACCCATCAGCAAGGTGTCTCAACATGTTGTCTGCCTTACGGTCTTCTTTGTGCCATCGCAACAACTTTGCATAGTCCTTGTTTCTGAACAAACGTTTTAGGCGTGGTATTATAGGAGCATACCACATAACTTTGGCAGGGATTTTCTTCCTAGGACGCTCTTCGCCCTCAACATCGCCAGGGTCATCTCGTCTGATCTTATACCACGACGCTTTACATATGGGGCATTCATCCAAATTCTCGTAGTCCTTGCCACGGTATAGGATGCAGTCATTAGGACATGCATGTATCTTCAGGATTTCTAATCCCAGAGGGCACACGACCTGTTTTGCTTCGTACGTAATGGCAGGCAATTTGTTAGGCTTCGGAAGTATCTTTTTTTGGATCTTGAGTAATTGCCCAAATGCCTTGTCGGATATGCCATTTTTTACCTTCCATTGTAGCAACTCCAGTATTGTACCCAACTTATTTTGCCCATCTTCGGCGCTCGGGTATAGTAGTTTCTTGTGATCTCTTTAGCATGCGGTCAAACTTAGCTTTCTCTTTTTCACTTTCACAATCTCTTTGTGCATCACGAATGACTTCACCAAGACAATCATCTTCAGAGAGTGTGTCCTCTGCCCCTGCCTCTTCTTCTGCTTCCACCATTGCAGTATCCTTGAAGTCACCATATTGAGCAATAATGTCGTCAGGGTCCAATTGCTCTTCTTCGTCTTCTTCAATCATAATTCCGGTTTTCCCCATGCTTGGTCCAACAAATATAGTTTGACATGAAACCTGACTTCAACAAGTGTGAGTGAAGAGTCCTTGAGCTACAATATTCCTTCAAATTCTTGCACAAGGTGCATAGACAACACATGAAATTACCATCCCGCTTATTTGCCTCAGCCGCTCTTAAGAAATAATGCACGCCATCAATAAACTCCTTGGAGCGGCGATCTACATTGTACATCCAAGGGCGTGTCATCGTCTGCATTATATGATCCAAAACATAATTAAATTTCTCATTCTGGTCAAAAAATGATATTATAAAATTATCGAAAGGTCTGCAATAAAATAACATGAGATGGAACACCATCATGTGTCATTTCCAAGTCACACAAAGACTAATGTATGCTTTATGAAAGACTCGACATAACGTATGCTAAGACCACTAGCACTATACACAGAAAACCTAAAATGCACTTCAGTAGCATAATGATCTCCCGACCAATCCCAACTAAAGTAGACAGATCATTATTCGTCTGTTCAACATCGACAAGCTTCTTGAGCTGGCTCGCTGCCTCATCAGCCTTCGTAGCCTCTGCCACATGTTTAACATAATCTTCCTCCCAGTACCAGCCGCGGTATTCAGTGCCATCCCATTGAAAATAGAAATAAAAAATCAACACTTTAATCAAAATCACCAGGTATAATAGGTACAAATTAACCATAACCATCAAATGAGACAAAATATATAACTCACATTGCGATTTGGATACTTATAGAAGATCCGACCGTTGTCGGGACCCACCTTCCCCACTCGGTACTCTTTCACAGTCTTTTGCATACACTTGCCACATGTAATGAGAGGGAGGTCTAGCCTTAGTCGCTTTGGAACCCGATCAGAGGCCGAGTACCCTGAAGCAATTGTCATCTACTTTCTATACTCATTTTTCAAACTCGATATTATAAATTCCTCATATTCTAAACAAAGAAAATAAAACAACTAAAATTTACATTTCTCTAAAATCATCAAATGTGCCATGTATACAACTAAAGTATTCTATGTACCTACCTTTTTCATCTAAATATATAATTATTTTGAGCTCAAGTGGCATATATATAAATCAAGAACAGTCCACCATAAATTCCTCATTTAATAATATCCTAAAAATCTATATTTCTCAAACTAAGCTAAATTAATCTTGAAATGTGGAACATATAATACCCTAAAATCTCTATTAGAAATAAAAAATCTATTTCTATTTTTTCAACTAATTAAATTAAATAATACACTAAAATCTCTATTTTCAACTAATTAAACCATAAAATGTGGTAGACATAGTAGAAATGAAAGGTGTATAATTAGAATACTAGTTTTTGTTGCCTTCTTCAAAATATTCAAACAATGTCAAGTAATGAAGCTTAAAATGACGAAAAAGAGAAAATCATAAAGAAAATCACATATAGACCAAGAAACAATATATGTTGCCGCTAAAACATGGGAGGTTGAAGATAGTAACCTTTTAACGAGTCGATGGAGGCGTAGAAGTGATCAAATGAAGCAATGGCTGAAGAGAGATGAAGAACAGTGAAGAACAGAGGAAGAATAGAGTGAAGAAATGAGCTCTCGGGCTCGGGTTGGGGGAGGAAGAAGTGTTCAAATAGAGGGGGGACCTTTAGTCCCGGTCCATATAACCAGACGTGACTAAAGGCCTACCTTTAGTCTCGGTTAGTGCCAGTCCCGGTTTGTGGCACCAACCGGGACTAAAAGTCCCCCCTAACAATGTCTGTCAGGGGGGACTTTCAGTCCCGGTTGGTGTTACCAACCGGGACTAAAGGCCTCTTTAGTCCCGGGTGCAATTTTAGCCGTGACTAAAGCCGTTTTGGGAAATCCACGAAAGGTATCTTCTGTAGTAGTGAAGGTTGGAATTTCTTCTTCCCTTAGAGAATTTTGGGGTATTGATGGTTTAGGATCGATAGCTAAATCTTGGGATTGGAATGGTTGTGATTTGGCTATCGAAACCTCCTCTTCTTGTCCAGGAACTGATTCCTTTTCTTTCTCAGGGATTGGCTTCTGAATACTAGGGCAAGGAGTCTTTCCACTCATTAAATCAATCAAATTCTTTGCTTTACTAGCAGACAGGCAAAGGAAATATCCTCCAGAGGCTATATTAAGGGATTCGTTATCTTCCCTACTAAGGCCCATAAAAAAGTGGTGCAAAAGAATAGGTTTTGGAATACGAAGATTTGGGCCAGTGAGAGTAAGGTCAATAATGCGATCCCATGATTTGGCAAGAGATTCTTTTTCTATTTGTTTAAAAGTAAGAATCTCATTCCGAAGATCAACCTCTTTGGTGATTGGAAAATATTTTCTAAGGAAATTATTGGATAGCAACTTCCAATCTCCTTGAACACTTCCTATGTTGATTTTGCACCAATGTTTAGCTCTTCCTGTTAAGGAGTACAGAAAGAGCTTCCATTGAATGGTCTCATCAGACATGCCTTCTATGCGAAGGAGGCCACAGACTCGTCTACACTCTACTAGGTGTGTGTATGGGTTTTCCTCATCTTTTCCCGAGAAAGGTTGTTTTTGAAGAAATTCTATGTATTTTGGGCTTATCTCAAAACTAGATGTCATGATAGGCTTTGAAGATTATGGTGGTTTGAGGTCTGTGCCCGTGAGTCTACCATATTGATAGATAGGAATGTTATCCTCCATGATAGACAAGAGATCAAGAAATAGGTAAGAAGAAAGAATAGCAGAGATGAGGTGAAGAATAAAAGTAAAGGATAGAGGAAAAGGATAAAGATAAGGAAAGATAAAGATATATATATTTTTTTATTTTAGAAAATAAATGATTAAGCTAGTTCGTAGTGAACTCAACAACCGTTTCCCCAGCAATGGCACCAGAAAGTTTGTTGGGTATTTTAGACGCACACAGATAAATCCGCAAGCGCACGGATATCGTTGTAGCTTTCACCCGGGAAGGGTTTTAAATATCGTATCCACAGGGAAATGGGAGAATCATCTATGCTCTAACTTAACCAGAAAAGATAAGTGGGTGAAAATAAAGTATATGGTAAGAACAAGATAAGGTGAAAACAAGGTTAAAGGTAAGGGAGAATAATCTAGTGTATGGGCGATAATATGAGAATAGAGAGGATAACTGTGGTTTCTCTACTTCTAAACTCAAGGAGACATATCTATATCTGGGGATGTAGCACGTGAAAAGAGACACCACAGAGGATGCTTAACCATAGGTATGCTAGTCCTGCAAGTCCTACAAACGGGATGTGGGATACAAAGGTAATGATAGAACTGTCACTTTCTGCGCTACTACCATGGGTCTGGAATGTAGGAGACATTCACATGTAATCTAGGTCTAAGCACTGCGCTTACACCATGCTACTCCTCTAACCTAATAGCATCCTATAGATTAAAGTACTCGAAAGAGTTGCAAACCAGAAGCATAGTAATTGCTCAATGAAATAAGAAGTAGATTACCAGAGTGATCTCAGGACCAAGCTTGATTAGAGCTTGATCATGTCAATGTACAACCGGAGGAGGCACTAACAGGTCGGCATCTCCTCTAATCTTCCCTCGCTCTCCATCTCTCTACTATCTAGATCTATTCTAGTTTAGAGAAGAGAGGATACACATTCGAGGGACACCTCCCATCTCCAAACCCTAGCTTTTCCTCTCTCTATGAATTATGATAATGGGCTCCTCCTCAGGGGGTCAGGGGCCTTGCTTATATAGCCTCCTTAAATGAACGTCGGCCGTCGGATCAAACCGACCTTAGGCGAAGGGTTTAGATTGATCCTCAAAGGCGGTGGAGCGCGATCCGCGAGGGGGAGCGTGATTGGCCCCCTGGCCAGGGCGGGCGCCCTAGGGGTTAGGGCGGGCGCCCTAACTCCGGGCCCGTTCCGCCTCCCGTTCGTTCTCGTGTCTTCTGGTACCTTCTAGAGTATAAAAAATTGTGCAGTTGATAATTATCTCTATGTAAACATGACATGTGGGCCTTTCCTTGGTATTTCCTGATAACCCCCTGCAGAAACAGACATTCACCAAAACTTGTGGAATTTCATTAGTAAACCCCCTATATCTAGATGTAAATTGCATATGGATCCTTTTTTATGTTTAGTTGACGGTTAAAATTAGTACTTAAGGACCGTCAACACCGATATCGTTCCTTGATCAGTAGGCGATGTTCATCTAATTCTCGGTCAAGATCGGGCATCTCATAATATTCCCAAGCGAAACAATCCTTGTACTCCTTTAGTAGAGCGATCAAATCCTCTCTAAACTTGGGGTCTAATTTGGCGTTGATGTACATCGGCCTAGGTTTGTCACCATCTCCAATATCAACTACTTCTAATTCATCAGCCGACGTGAATCCTTTGCCCAGCTTGCCTTCATTGTTGTCGATTAGCATATGCATTATACTACTTTCTTCAAGCCGACTACTTGGATCGGCTATTGACACACCACATTGAAAGTGAGGAGGTCTTCTTACAACCTTCTGCCTGAAAAGCAGTCACAAGCGTAGTTTTCCAAATCCCAGTAAGCAGGGTCAACAGTTGCTATGGAAATTGAATCATCAGTTGGAATTATTTCAAGTTCATCATTGTCCAGCCATTGCACTGCACCCTGATGCATTGTTGACGGGATGCAATAGTTGGCATGAATCCAATCCCTCCCTAAGAGCAGATTGTATGAACTATCTCCATCAATGATGAAGAAAGTTGTCAACAAGAGTTTTGCTGCCAACTATGAACTCCACCTGCAGAACTCCCCTGGCTTTGGATGTCCTTCCTCCAAAGTCGCCAAGTGCTAGATCTGTCTTGAGGAGCTTCTTGGACTCCAGCCCCAATTTTGGAATGATGTGGGTTGGCATCAGGTTGATTGAGGCACCACCATTGATCAGTATCCTCCCAACAAATATTTCATTGATGTATCCTTGGATGTATAATGCCTTCAAGTGTTTGTGCCTCAAAGGTTTGCCAAAGACCGCCTGGAATTCACGTGTGAGCACACCGGTCTGCTCTCCAAACTCTGACTCATCAAAGTCAGAATAGACTTTGGTATCCACCGGTGCCCTGAATTCCATGGGCAGGAAGAAGCTAGCAGCGCGATTTGCTACCTCCTGACCCTGCCTGTCAGCCCTCTAACATCGGACCCTCCTCTTCTGGGTCTTGGTTAGCCTTCTGGGACTCTGAGATGCTTGGTGCTCGTTAGGCTAGCCTTGTCGAGATAGAGTACGATCTATGCTGACAACCTCAGTGCTGGGCCAACCATGAACACCATCTTCGACAACTCGCCAATTCCCCTCCTTGTATTCCACTTGTCCCTGAGTGAATCGGCCGTCAGCTTGGAGCCTCCTGTATTCCTCAAACCATTCGTTGCATCCGGGACAATTATCCCTGGTGGGCAACTCCAGATTCTTGACGAGGCAGTATGCGAAGAACGAGCAATTTTCATGCACGTCAATTGGCTCTCCAGCTCTAGAATGCTCTGCTAGCAGTTTCTTCACTTTATCTTTTTCATTTTGACGCCTCCTCCTAGCCTGAGTAGTAGGCAGGTACTCAGCGTCGGGTGGATCAACTATCCCACCCAAGATGAGCAGGGCTCTCTGCCTCTCCATTCTTTGCAGGATTTCTTGAAATTCTTCCTCGGTCACCTAAGAGTCTGGACCGAGGGCCCTCAACCTTTTTTCTTAGGTTGGGTTTGGGACTCTAGCCTTGCCTTTGTCCATGTTTGACGATTATGGTCTCACTGGGCGTGCTACAATGTGTTGACGCCAAAAATGGGGTCCTCTGGCATCAACACCGCGCAAGGCCTGTGGTGCAGCAGCAGAGCTTGATCTCCTAAACCTCTAAAGCGGCTCAAGCCACTTCAGGGATTGATCTCAGGCGTGCCAGTCAATTTGACCTGCGATTGACAAGGAAGTGAAACGTCAAATTATGGAACCTGCCGGATGTTGCCAGACAGTTCCATGAATGTGCGTCTCTCATATAGCCAATGAATGTAGGATATTGACTAAAGAGTCAACTCCAAAAAGTTTAAAATATAATGATAATGCACAAATGGCTATCACAGGAAATTGATGCATAGGGTATACAATCAGCTGATCATATCACAATAGTAAAGTAAAGGTGCGATACATGCAACATTATTGGATCAAAACATCAGATGTATCAAATGCATCGGATAAAGATTAACCATCAACAGAGGTGTGTTCCCATTCAGCCATGATGAAAATTAATCCGATAACCTAACTGGTTTACTAGCATTGGGGTGTTTCCATGCAGCCATAAAAGTAAACAAACCAAGCCACGTCCAGTACATTTAATAGATCTAACAGATCAAGACAACAAAGCACATGCATCATATGAATGAAGCACAATCAGATCGACTGTGTTAGCCGATATGGGATCCATGAGGCTTGAACAAGATCTATACATTCAGCCTCGGACGGATCTAAGGTTGGACAGATATAATTCAACATACATGGCAGTGGGGTCCGGTAGATACAGCCGTACTACGTATGTTGAACTAGATCCAACCACCCTCAAACCAATCTAATGACTAAATGTATGTCTCGAACCCGCAACATGTGACAATCGCTACCAAAGGATTAGCCGATATGATCTTAGATCTATGGCCTCTCTAAGTATAAGAGTAAAAACATTGGAGGCAATAGATCCAGATAGAAAATAAAGCATAGGCCAATACATTAGTTGAGATTGGGCAAGATATTGTAGCAATAGATTAAACAAAGCATAACAGACAATATCAATAACTTAATGAATCTATTAGATCGCCAATCTAATAGAGCCGATAGCTAGCTTGAAGCCATAATTCATGTGAGATTGAAGCAATGCAGCCCCATGAACAATAGATTCAAACTGATAACTAGCTCATACCGAGCTCGTACGAGTTACACAATACGGCCGTACAAACGAGGCATGAACCAAGGCTAGACGTACAAGCAAACAGGAGGTCGATCTAGTCGATGCAACCCGGTCCATCGAAGGTTCACCGAAATCTACTCTACTCCTACTCCTAGGGTTGGTCGAAGGCCGGAAACTACAAACTAGTTGTGTATTTTGATTGATTGGATGTCCTTCTCATTCCATAAGCCATGCTATTTATAGACCATAGCATGTACCCTAACCGGCCGTCACACAAGTCCTGATAATAAGGAAATAAAATATGACTTGGGCTTCAATCCATTCCAGTACCGAGATTGCCGCGCACGTCTTGTTGTAGTCGGCTGAAAGATCTTTCTGTAATCTTATATTTCTTTAGTCGAGCTCTCGGGCCCATCTTGAATATCTCCTCTGAAGGCCTGCTAGGGGCCCATGAGTATATATCTGACCGTACCAAAATAAGGTGTCAACAGAAACAAACAAAAGGAGCAACTCATGTAAGAGAGAGGTTGGATACGACAGTGGCAAATTTTGAGTGGCTACAACAATTTCCTCTGGTGCATGTCAAGAATGGTGACCCGTGACCCGTTTCACAGTGATCATAGACTGTTGGTGTTTTCTGTGGAAGAGGAAGGAGAAGTGACTCAGCCGAACATAAGGGGGTCTTTTAATAAGTTCAAAGCAAAATGGTTGAAAGAAGAGGGTTTCAAACATGTGGTGCAAGAAGGGTGGGAGTCAGTAGGACCCTTAGACTCTCATAGTGCAAAGGTGAAAGGGGTGGCTGCTAGCTTACAGGATTGGAACAATGATATGTTAGGTGATTTGGAGAAAAGGTTAAGGAGTGCGAAGAGGGAGCTGGAGAAATGGTGTCGTGCCCCGTTGAGTGATATGGCGGTGGGGAAGGAAGCAGTGTTGAGCTTCAAAGTCAATAGACTTGAAGAGCAGATTGAGGTGTATTGGAAGCAACAAGCATATGTAAATTGGCTGCAGTTCGGTGATAGGAATACTAGCTACTTCCACAAAGTTGTTCGGAGAGAAAAAGAAGAAATAGAATAGGACGCCTCCTAAGGGAGAATGGGGGTTGGGTGGGAATGAGGAAGAGAAGAAGGAGTTTATTGCTAACCATTTTGTACAACTTTTCACGTCAAATGAAGTCGAGGAGGGACACACACAGCAGCTCCTCAAAGTTGTACGACCCCGAATCACACCCGAGATGAACTCCTTCCTGCTAAGGGAGTTCACAGCGGAATAAGTAAAGAATGCCCTTGAATCTATTGGAGATCTAAAAGCCCCGGGTCCTGATGGGATGCCTTCGGTTTTTTACAAGAAAATTTGGGATATAGTAGGAAGGAAACTGACAGATGAGGTGTTACATGTACTGAGGGGGAACAAGATGCCAGAAGGGTGGAACGACACGGTAATATCACTGATTGCCAAGATTGACCGGCCTGAACGTGTCTCTGATCTCTGACCAATTAGTTTATGTAATGTCACATATAAAGTGGTTTCTAAAGTCTTAGCAGGGAGACTAAGAGTGCTGCTGGATGATATTGTTAGCCCTTCCCAAAGTGCCATTGTCCCCGGACGACTAGTTTCAGACAATATCTTGGTTGCATATGAAATCACACATTGTTTGCTGAATAAAAGGGAAGGGGGTGTGGGTTATGCAGCCCTGAAGCTCGACATGAGCAAGGAATATGATAGGGTTGAATGGGATTTTCTTTGGAAGATGATGAAAAGGTTAGGATTCGATGATCAATGGATCAAGCTTATTATTGAATGTGTGTCAACTGTCTCTTATCAGATAAAAGTGAATGGAGAACTCACTAAAGCTTTCAAGCCTGAAAGAGGTATGAGGCACGGGGGTCCGTTGTCACCGTACCTGTTCCCGATTTGTCCAGAGGGTTTTTTAGCATTGTTACGGCAAGCTGAGCGGGAGGGTAAAATCGCTGGAGTAAAAGTCTGTCATGGGGCACCAAGTGTATCACACTTACTATTCACCGATGATTCCCTAATTCTGATTCGTGCGAATGGGGGGTGCTCAACACTTGTAGGATATCCTGGAGGTGTATGAAAGGAGCTCGGCGCAGATGATCAACAAGGCAAAATCAACCATCTTGTTCAGTAAAAACATGAAAGATGCACCGAGAAGAGCAGTCTGTGAAAAACTCAAGGTGGTGAAGGAAACAATGAATGAAAGATACCTTGGTCTTCCGGTGCATGTGGGAAAATCAGTGGGAAGAAATTTTGCCTACCTAAAAGATAGAATCTGGCAACGTATTCAGGGCCGGAAGGAAAAGTTCCTGTTTACACCAAAATTTGGTAAGCTTACCCTAAACAAAATTGGTCGATGATATCAAAAGCAGGAAGAAGTTCTAGTTGAGGAATATTTGGTAGCTGGCCAGGAAATATTATTTGATATATTTAGGGGGCCATGACGTCCAAGATCTCTTGACGAGAAGATAGAGGGCAGCTAAAAATTATGGTTGGTTTGCACGTGCGTGAAGAAAGTTGAATAAAGCCAGCCGGACTTCGTGTGCACGCGTTAATTCCTTTCAATAATTGAGGCATGTGGTGCCTACGTGTATATATGGAGATGAGAGGGGCTGGCTATTTTGTCGTAACCAAATCAAAGACTAGCTTCATGATTAGAAAAAGGAAATATAAGACATGATGGTTGGCTACATGTACGTGAATACGTATGGTGCCTAATAAAGGAATTAAGGAAATATATAAGAAAGATATACATGAGGCCGGTGGAGCTTTATTTCGGCAAAAAGAGTTACGTGAGGATGAAGTCATGCACGTGACCGACAAGCATTCTTTGGTGGAGGCAAATAATCATATTTAGTTTTGTAAACAAATATATTGTTATTTGGCTTAGGATATGTAATTTCTATATACGAGATCAGGCGCACCCCTATAAATATAAAGGACAAAGGCCGATTGTAAACATCTATCGATCAATCAATATACAACTTTTCGGCTTCACGCCATCCCTTAGGAGTAGAAGTAATGTAGGTACGGCGATCTCATCGTCAACATAGTTGGGTGTCATCCGGTGGACGCGGGCCTTGATTTCTATCTAAACTCAACGTCATCCGGTGGACGTCAAGCGCTCGATTAAGTTAAGTATCATCCGGTACATGCAGGCTTAATCTGGATAAAGGTTAGTTATCGGTTTGAATTGTTGTTCATGGGCTGCATTGCTTCAATCTTGCATGAGTAATTGTTCAAGCTAGTTATCGACTCTATTAGATTGACGATCTAATAGATTCATTAAGTTATTGATATTATCTGTTATGCTTTGTTAAATCTATTGCTACAATATCTTACCCAATCTCAACTAATGGATTGACCTACGTTTTATTTTCTATCTAGATCTATTGCCTCCAATGCTTTTACTCTTATACTTAGAGAGGCGATAGATCTAAGACCATATCGGCTAATTCTTTGGTTGGGATTGTCACATGTTGCGGGTTTGAGACATACGTTCAGTCATTTGATTGGTTTGAGGGTGGTTGGATCTAGTTCATATACGTGGTACAGCTGCAACTACCGGACCCCACTGCCATATGTGTTGGATTATGTCTGCCGAACCTCAAATCCGTCCAAAGTTGAGTGTATGGATCTTGTTCAAGCCTCGTGGATCCCATATCGGCTAACACATCCGATCTGGTTGTGCTTCATTCATACGATGCATGTACTTTGTTGTCTTAATCTATTAGATCTATTAAATGTACTAGACGTGACTTATCTTGTTTACGTTTATGGTTGAATGAGAACACACCTCTGTTGATGGTTAATATTTATGTGATGCATTTGATACATCTGATGTTTTGAGTCAATAATGTCGCATGTATTGCATCTTTACTTTACTATTGTGATATGATCGGCCAATTTGTACACCATATGCATGAATATCCTACAATAATCGTTCATATATTATCAGTGTATTTTAAACTGTTCAGAGTTGACTTTTTAATCAATATCCTACATTCATCGGCTATACGAGAGCCGCACATTCATGGAACTGTATGACAACAACCGACGGCTCCATAATTTGACATTTCACTTCCTTGTCAATTGCAGGTCCAATTGACTGGCACGCCTGAGATTGATCCCCGAAGTGGCTTGAGCCGCTTTAGAGGTTTAGGAGATCAAGCTCTACTGCTGCACGGTCTCCGCAGGCCTTGCGCGGTGCTGACGCCAGAAAACCCCATTTTCGACGTCAACAGTTCATCTAATGGGCAGGAAAAGAAATTTTAATTAAGGCAGTTGCTCAAGCAATTCCTACCTTCGCTTGGGCTGTTTTGACCTAACAAAATCATTGTGCGATTAGATCAGCAAAATGGTATGCCGGTTCTGGTTGAATCAACAGGAGGGGAAGCATGAAATTCATTGGGTCAGTAGGGAGACGATGCAGAAGGATAAGAAGCAGGTGGGCTGAGTTTCCAAGACACCCGTGCTTTCAATTTAGCCATGTTAGCAAAACAGTGTTGGAGATTATGGAGCAGACCTGATTCCCTCTATGCTCAAGTCTTGAAGGCAAAATATTACCCAAACTGCTCAGTTCTGGATGCTAATGTTGTACACATGGAGAAGTAACTTGAGAGGGCTGAGGGTTTTGCAGTTGGGTATGATAGGGAGGGTTGGCGATGACCTGAGCTTAAAAAATTTGGGCTGATCCTTGGATTCCGAGAGAGATGTCAAGAAAGCCTATTACACCAAGGAGGGGAAGTCTCCTAATATATGTGGATGAGCTCATTGATCCGTCTACCAGATCATGGGATGCAACACTAGTACGAGATACTTTTTGGGAGGAAGATGCTGATCTAATTTTTGCTGATCTAATTTTTGGGAGGAAGGGAGAATGGTTAGCCTGGCACTATGATGAATGGGGCATATTCAGTGTTAAAAGTGCCTACAAGGTATGTCATGATTTTTTTCTCCAGGGAAAGGACAGAGGCAGTGCGCAGGGTGCTAGCAGTGGAAGGGCTGACCTTGTATGGAAAAGATTTGGAAATATAAATGCCCAAACAAGGTGAAGAGGCTTGCTCATAATAGTCACTCGCTAAGGAGGAATCTAGTGAGGAGAGGAATGAAAATTGATCCTATCTGCCCAGTATGCAACCTGTGCTCCAATCATGCTGAAATTTTTATGATATGCTTCTCGTTGTATGCATGAGCTATGATAAAAAATTTAGCTGCCCTTTATTAACTATTTATTAACTATTAAATAAGTATAAATAATAACTTAGTCATATGTGTTCTTCTAAAGCAAATTTTTACCATAGCTCAAGCATACAATAAATAATATATCATAAAAATTTCACCATAATTGGAACACAGCAACTATAGTTATGAATTAAACACAGAAACACATAAACCTACGATATAGCAAAAACTTTAAACTAAAATATGTCATATTATATATCTATTGTATAGATCTATTCGTGTGAAGTCTAACAAAACCGGATTTTACTTTTTATGATTTTTCTATGATTTTATGCAATTTTTCTATGGCGCCACATCATTAGCCACGTAGGTAGCAGAGTCTAATGTGGACTAATTTGGACCTAAGTGAGAAGTTAGCAAAAGTTTATGGACCTAAAGCAGCGGAAAAAAAAGTATCTGAACCTAGGTGAGACGTGGTGAAAAGTTTATGGACCTAGATGGGCGAAAAAAATACCTAGACCTAGGTGAGAAGTGGTAAAAAATTTAAGGACCCATAGTGCATTTCACTGTAAATATAATTAGAGAGGATGGTAGGGGCCGCCCGGCTGAAGTCATTGCAAGACTGATTAAGATTTATGCTGGTGAGATAAATATCCCGACACTAGAACGCACAAGAGCTATTTTGCTGAGAGGGGCTAAATGGTCAAGGCCACTAGAGGGAGTACAGAAGCTGAATTGCGATGCTTCTTTCATACTGGGCGAAAGAGCAGGAGGTTGGGGCTTCTTGATTAGGGACAGTGATGGCGATATATTGCTGGCGGGGTGGGGCAGAGTTGATCATCTGATTGACGCCATGCAAGCGGAAACAATTGCTTGTTTGCAGGGAGTGCAGGCGGCTAGCAACCTGGGAATCGGACACCTGATCCTAGAGACGGATGCTCTGAAAGTTAAGCAAGCCTGGGCATCACAGGTCCAAGACCTTTTTGTGTCTGGTCTACTCATCGAAGAACTTAAGTCGTTTTGCTCTAGTAATTTTATAAGTTGTGAGTGTGTTCATGTTCCTAGAGAATGTAAGAAGGCAGCTCATCATCTAGCTGCTCTTGGTGTGGGTAGCACTCAAGGTACGAAGCATATTATGTGTGACGTCCTGGTTAGTGTCAATGTAATTGTTGTTGACGATTTGTCAACTCGAGTGCAATGAAAATACCCAAAGTTCAAAAAAAAAACAAGAGGAACACAATGGTGACGTTCTATTCACATTTTGACAACCACAGAAATGGACAATTTTGGTTATCAACATATGCCCCCTCCTTTCAGGTGAACGATGCATGAACCTAAAAACACAACTTAAAATCAAATAGCAAGGATACCGAATACAATGGTTACTCAGTGTCTAAGGGCGATGTATACATCAACCACATTTGTTCTAAGGTGATACATGTATTAGCCATGTATTCTAAGGTGATATATGTATATCGGCCATCATCTGAGCAGCTCTAGGCTTCTTGCTTGATTTTCTTGCAACAAGCACGTTGAAGTTCGCGTCGTTGCGTCTTGGTCAAACCCCAAGGGCACCACCTTAGCTACAGATATTTATATTGTGACTTGCCGCTATCAACTTTATCTTTACATGCAACAACTCTATCCTTCTTTTGCATAGAGGATTTAGCTAGATCTTTAATAATAAATGACTAATCGACTTCATCAAGTAGGATTTCCATGGAGCTAATTAGATTGATGTTTTCTTGCTGGCCTTCATTGGAGCACCAACAACGTCCTTCTCTTTTGGCACATAAACTTGCTTGGGAGGCGATCATACTTATTCTTTCAATCAGCCATTTGTCTGGTATACTTGTTTAGAAGTCGGTCCAAAGCTGATTGTAGTTGCGCCTCCTTGCTGAAATTCTTGACATTGTTTGCTCTCCCAGTTGCAATCTCTATTTTCCTTGATTTGTAGGTGCCTATGGATCTTTGAACTATCTTTACTATGCCAATTTGAAAAATTGGCTTTGCTGTGTTTTTTCTTGTTTAATGCCAAGGATAGCAGCAACACCATCCTATTTTCGCTCTCTAACATGAGTTTTTGCATGCTGGCCGAGTCCAAAAGTCTACGGTTATTCTAATATTCTCTTGGCCATCCATGGACCTCTTGAGTGTGATTTCATGTCTCAAATTCTTCTCAATATTGTCATATTCCCTTGGATCTCCAATTCTCATATTTTTTCTAGTAGTAGATTTGGCTTGATTAGGCCGAATCAAAATAGTTGGATTCTTCAATTCCAGAGCATTAACTGGGAATGGCATCGTTATCGACATGCATCCTGGCTAAACTCAATCGACTTTCATTAATAGCCGATTGGATTTGGCGCTTAAAGACAATGCAATTATTGGCAATATGGGAAGCTGGATTATGCCATTTGTAATGTGCATGACGTTTCAATTCATTAGGTGGTGGCAACGAATGCGACAGTTCAATGTATCCATTTTCAACATCTCATAAAAAATGCGATCACACATAGACACATTGTGACATAATCTCCCAAGAATAGGGTCCACTTGCATGGATTATCGTCCACCCGACTCTAATCACAAACAAGTGATCCAAGTCTTAAGAAACTTGGCTGATGTCGTCGGATTCAACCGAGTCATTCACCTCTTTCCGAGCAGGATCCTCATTATAGACATTGCAGAAATAATACAACAAGTCATTTACATTCAGAGTCGAAATAGTAGCGGAAGTCTTACATAGTCATATTACAAACCATAAATTTTAAAAATATAACATAAGTGTCATAATATTATTACATCAAGATAGTGGTAAAGTTTATACCTGTTGACATATCTTAGCGTCGCACTAAAAATAGAGATAAATTCCCATCCTTAGCAACGACACCAGAAATGCTGGAGACACCCTTAACATCACTACAAACTAAGTTGTCATCCTTAGCATGATGTCAGAAATGCTAAAATAATCGACACTTGACAATTCTTAAAATAATTCTATAGAATATATCCGCAAGCGCCCAGATAATTTTCCTATTGTAGCATTTCACCCGGTGATATTTTCAAGTATTGTTGATTTATTTATGCCAAAAGGAAAACTTTCAGTTCATTGTAGGAATTAAATAAACAGGGATAGAAAGGGAATATATATGCATATGGCTTCAACTCTAAATATGCAAACCTATGATAGACCAACCTCTCTAATTCTTTAGCAGGGCTAAGTCATGTCAAGATAAATAATAAATATGATGATAAAAACATAAGATAAATGGTATTCCAGAGATAGAAAATAGACTCATTAACAATATAGTTAGGCAACTCAAGATTCAGCTAGAGTAAAAGATTCCTAAGTAAAGGAACTAAGGACACCCTAAGCTACATACTCTCATTATAGCATTAACCAACTTAGAAAACATCATAAGGAGCATCAACTAAGGAGGATATTGAGACGCAACCGTCACCTCCGTCGTGACTGTTGACGGTCCTTAAGTACCAAAATTAACCGTCAACTAAACAAGGATAAGAATCTAAATGAAACCAACAACTAGAAATATGGTTTAAACTAATAGAATTCCACGAGTTTTGGTGAATGTCTGTTTCTGCAGGGGGATATCAGGAAATATGGAGGAAAGGCCCACATGTCATGTTTACATAGAGATAATTATCATTCGAACGAAAAAGAATAATCTAGAAGGGTCAAGAAGGCACGGGAAGAAGCGATAGGCCGAGCAGGCCCAGGGGCAGGGCGGCCGCCCTACCCCTTGGGGCGGCCGCCCTAGGGTTGAGCCCAACAGGCTCTGCGCTGTGGGACCACCTCTCCACTGCCATTGAGGTTGCATCTAAGCCCTCCATCAAGGTCGGTTTGATCCAACGGCCGACGTTCATTTGAGGAGGCTATATAAGGAAGGCCCCCTGACCCTGAGGAGGAGAGTCTCTCTGACCTAATTCATTATTCATCATCCATCTAAAGAGGAGAAGCCCTTGATCAAGCCCTAGAGCCACCACATCAACTAGATCTCTAGTTTAGCTTAGCTTAGCTATATAGGATTAGAACTAGAAGGAGTCAATCTTCGATTGGTTTCCGGATCTGTCAGGAGGATTATTGGTAATTCTCTATCTAGTTCTTCATTGTTCTTCATTTGTTCTTCAATATTATGAATATAACTTTGCTCTACTTCATTATATTGTCTATGACTTTACTCTATTTGTTTATGTTCTTAGTTATATTGTTCTTAGTTTATTATGATTATATACTTGGCATAGTTAGATCTGAATCATATGCATGTTTAGGATCGTATAGCGTTTATCCACCAGTACTATGGCTTAAGTGGCATGAGAGGTGGTTAACCCTTTTTTGGTGCCGTTATTAAAAATAGAAATTATTCTACTTTTGGTAATGATGTTAAGAAGCATCAACAGTGACCGTGCTCTGCTAGGCCTATGTGCGAAGGGTTGACTACACAGGATGATAGGAATCAACACAGCTATAAGGGTCACCTACGCGAACTTCCACACGACACGGCACATCAGGACACATCCATAGGTACATATAATATCTAAGCACCACGCTTACATAATACATACTACCTAACCCATCCGAAAATTGAATTAGGCGCTTTACGATCATATGACAATAATCATCACCAATCATAACTATATCGAGTATGCAACCAGAATAAACTAAGAACTTAATAAGTAGAAATATAATAAAGTAGAATAAAGTCATGATGGATACAAGGCGAATTACTGATCTCCAAACGAATAGATCTAGAATCCCGAGTGTATATGCCCAACTCCACTTGAACCTTGCTAGCAGGCCTAGACTAAGAACTTGAAGAACTAGAGCTCTAAATCTAATATCTGGAAACCCTAGATCTAATCTAATCTTGAGCAGGATCTCACTCTCCTCTAGGGGGGTTCTGCCCTCTATTTATAGCTAGGTGGGTGCAACGTCGACCGTAGGATCAAACTGACTTCACGTAGGGCCGAGATGAATCCTAGGAGGTAGTGGAACAACACTCCAGAAGCCCTAGAAGAAGTCCACGAGGGTGGTCGGCCAGCCAGGGGTGGGGTCGGCCGACCCCAAATGTCAACCGCCTGCCCCATGCTTCTTTCCCGCATCTTCTAGTGTCTTCCTGAGTCCCATGGAAAATATCCTACCGCGGGGTAATTCCTATAATTATTCTCATAATTAGATCATTTTTACGGTTTTATCGAATATTCCCTGGAAAATATGAAATCACCAAAAATCATGGAAATTGTCAATTAAAACACTTATCTTTTTATTAGTGACCTCTTTTGTGCTCCTAGTTGACGGTTTATAATAAGCTTTCATTACCGTCAATAAGCTCCCCCAATCTTAACCTTGGCTAGTCCGTTAGAAAAGCCAAAGTGGAATTATTATTATTATGCATATAACATAAATGTCCTTGTACAAAACACTGTCTCTTATGGAACTTATTACTTTATTCTAGTCATGAGTAGCTGCAAAACAGACAAATTTTATAGAACTGCTTTTCTCTTATTCCTTGAGCGACTTTCTTTCTGGAGTTTTTGATAATTTTTGGAAGAATAAAGTCCTGCAAAAAGATTTAAGAGAATACTTTACTATGTCCCATAGATTAGAATGATTAGTTTATAGAACATTCTTTTCGCATTTTCCAGCTTTTCTATGTCTGTCTTCCTCTCCTTTTGAGAAGTATGGGCTTTCTTTCTTTTCTCTTTTTTCAGAGGTACGTCGGACACTTGTCCCTTTTTTATTTCTCTTGAGAGTGCGTCGGACACTTGTCCCTTTTTAATTCCCTCTATTTTTTCATGCATCTTTTGACATGGATTATTTTCTCATACTTTTTCATAGCCCATACAACTCTTCTGAAGAGAAAGATTAGAACATATGAAGCAAAATTATTTATTATTATTTAGATTAATTCTGATTATAGGTGCATAAAAAAATATTCATCTTTAATCTCTTAGAGGTTTTAAAATTTGAAGCATAAAATAAATTCTCCAGAAATTAAATCTCTCTTAGAAGCAAATTCTATTTATCCCTAATCTTATTTAACAACCACTTAGACAGGAACGAAGCATTTATCCAACTATATTTAGGTTTTCAAAATGAGATGATCAAATTATGGGATATCTAAATTGCAGACTATATATATATATATAAGTTATTTATTCATTAATATATCTATTGTATTTTTATTTCTTTTTCTCTTTTTTTTTCTTTTCAATAACAACAAACTTAATTAAAATAAATGCAGAAATAACAAGATGATGTGCTCACCTTGCGGGGGCTCTCCCCCAAGCTGTGTGATGGCAAGGTCTAGAGCTCTAGTGGTGGTGGCGGGTATAGCCGAACCCCGAGCTACGAATCAAATATTGTAGGTCCTGATGTTTCTGATGGTGCTGCTGCTGCATCTCTTGAAGTCGGTGATTCATCTGGTGCTGAGTCTCTAAACTCTGGTCCAAAGTGGACTGGAACCTCTCCTGCCTCTACTCCAAATTTGCAAGCCGGTGGTCGAAATCATTAGTGAAAATACTAGGAGTACCGCCACCTAGCTGTGGAGGTTCCATGTGCTGCAGCTCTCGTGGGGATAGTAGTCATTTGCTAGTAGCTGATGGTATAGATACGGTCCTCCAGTGTTGAAGTCAGTGTGTGTCCGGGTAGAGAAAGACATGCGCCCTCTCTGAAATCCTGTTGAGGTCCCTAGATCCTGTGAATAATTAGTGAAATTACCTTGTTCCCAAATATCTCCTCCTGCTGACATCTCGTTCTCCTGATAAGTGGGCTGATCCAAAGTGGGCTGATCCTCCTATCCTGAATGATAGCTCCATGGCCGTGTGATCTAGTATGATGGACCTGCCTAATCAAAGCAAATATTGTGAGTAAAAGCTGGTCTAGCGGGTGTAGCGTCTGCTGCTTCATAGTGTTGTCTCTATAATCTGGTGAAGCGTGCTGATGAGCTCCTCCCAACCGCGGCTCCACCTGTCTACATATCAAAAATAAAATTCTCTACTGCGTAGAGACCAAGTGCCCTGTCTGGTAACTCATATTCATTTGTGAAATTTTTATGGATCATGATTATTTTATTATTCTTTCTTTTAACCAGATGATCACGGAAAAAGAAATCATAACCAATTATTGTCCGGACAGTAGGAATATAAATGAGAGATGCATTTCCTAATAATTCAAAAATTTTGGCTAAATGTGTAATCCATGAGGTAAATGGTACGCCACATTTCTTCATAGAAAGAATAAGTACCCAATAATTTTGCATTAATTTAATTGGTGATACTTTCCTCTTTTTAATTATGGCGTAGAGTAACTTCATTTCTTCAATTCTTATGGTGCCTAGTTTTTCCTTAGGAAACAAAGTAATAGCTAGCCATTTATGCAAAAAGCATAAAGTTGGATGGTGCATTTCCTCAGTGGATGGTTCACGTCATATTTTTAATCTGGAAATACTTTCCCAAACATGGGCTCTATCAAAATCATTTAAAGCATCATCTACATCCACTGAGCAACTAATAGCAAAGCCTAGCATGACACTGAGATTTTTTTATGAAAGAGTAAATGATTTATTAAACATTCTAAATTTAACGTCATTTTCACTGATCTCTAAAATGCACAAAAATTCTATTGTAAGTAGATTGCTACCTTCCTCAGCTAGGTTGGATGCATTTTCCCATCCTATATTTCTAAGTACGAGTTGGAATTCAGAGTCCATACCTGTCTCATGAAGCAATGTGTTGTCGAAGATCGGGGTATGTGTGAACTCTTTGTCTTTGATGGTATCATAGATACCCCTTTCTTTTCTTGTTTGTAAATTGAGATGAGCATCTCCGATGAGCACATTCCTCTCTTGCTCACTATGGCGAGAAGAGGATGAAGCTCTTACGGGTGATGGGGTGTCTATGTCCATCTCGAAGCCAGCTCTTGATGGTGCTCTTGATGAAGTTTGGCTCTGAGTGGTGCGGAAGGTGAGTGCCCTTCCGACGTTCTTCACGACATTGATTAATTTCTTTCTCATTGTTTCTGAAAAATAATAAAGAGCAAGCAAAACTAGTGAGAGATTAATGGGGGTTAGAGGTCACTTCCACCAGGGAAAACCTTGAGCTTAACCCTAATCTCTCTCACACTATATTTTTCTTGGCTTAAACTTGATTATGTGAAGGTTTTTGTGTGTCAAACTTTCTGGAGTGAACAATAGACGGAAGATGTGCTCTTCGTGATTGAGAATGTGAGTGAAGGGAGTGAGAGGAATTGATGGAGGGCCGGCCGGCATGGGTGTGGTGCCAGCCGCCCCCACCTATTGGCCTTTTGCTGTCTCTCTTTTTTAGTGTTTTCTAATTAGTGCACATGATCAGATACATGCTCCCTTGGATGCTCCTTTCGGTGGAAAAGCTGAAAGAAATTTGGATGGTGGTAGGTGCATGAATAAGTGAGGTGTGGATGGTAGTGCATGGTGGTAGGTGTGAGGTGAAGTGAGGTGATGGTGATGTGATGTGTGGGTCCCATATGTCTCTCATATTTATACAGTATAAAAGTGCAAGAATGAAAAACTAACTTACTGTTATGAATATATAAAAATAAGAATTCTGATGATGGTATTTTTGTATTTTTATGATACTACAGTAAAAATTACCTACCAGCGTGAAACGCTCTATGAGTATTAATTACTAAAACTCTACTATGCAATGACTATTTTTATTTTGTTTTATTAATGCAATGCTTAAAATAATGCTTTGAAAAGTAACGCGGAATTAAATTACTCATAACTACCAAGTTACCTCCCGGCGAAGGTTCGGGGTTTTCATGTCCACCGACCAGACTTCTCCAAATTAATTAATCTTCATGCTTGATCTCCTGTCCTAGAGATGATGACCTTGATTCTTGCTTTTCATGACTAAGCCTAGGCAAAAATAACTGAAACCGAAAGAACCGAAACCAAAAGAACCGAAACTGAAAAAATCGGTTCCTCATTCGGTTCCTATTATTGGAGAACCGAAATAACCAAAGAAAATTTGGTTCCTACCTGTTGACGCTAAGCATGACATACTCTTACATATCCAAAATACCGTCAACAGCCTCGGGATCAAGGGTAGAGTAACACTTCATGAACATATTTATCACTAATAAGTTTCACATGTACTTGGATAGCCTTTGCTTTCAAGGAATGATATTTTAGGACAATCAGGGGTGCTGGAAGCTCCTTTTGCACATCTCCTGATGTGTGATTGGAGCCAGACCCTAGAACTTCTGTACCATGAGACTCCTGGCATGTCCTGGAGCTCCCACAAGAAAGCCTGGCTCCAAAGGAGCTAAATGATGATCGGCCGATCGTGGTTTGGACCCTTCTAGCTAGCGAAGCCAACATGATCCATACTAAAGAGATTCCAAGCCTTGGATGCAACTTGTGCTTTCATTCAACGTTCCAGATAAAGTGCACAAGGATCCATGGGCCCACATCAAGAGAACCAGCATGATAAACACCTCAGAAGGATCAACCAAACTCTATGACTGGTGGGGCCACCTTCTAGAAGGTGACAGTGGGTCCAACACCCCATAGGGGGGTTGGTCGATGCCCCTAAGGGGCCCACAGCCCTCAACTCCTCCATGATTTGTAGGGTACCCTTCTAGAAGCCTTGGCAGGGCGCACCTATCATAATGGGGGTCGGCCGATACCCAAAAGAGCCCCTGAAGCTCCTAGTGACTCCCCCTCACATTTAACACATGATGGAAACCAGAACCCTCCATTCCAAGGCGGTTTGGAGGCGGTGGATCCAAGGGCCTAAGAGTGAAGCCTCCTGGATCGATGATGTGGCGGTGGAGTAGCCCCTACTCCACCTCCCACTGTAAATAGAGGCTCACACCCCCCTCTTCACACATGGTGGACAAGCCTACAAGCTCAAGCACATATAATTGTCTTAGTAGTTAGTCTAGTGTGGGAGTTAGAGTTGAGTTGAGCTGTGCTCAGGATTTCTGGAATTGTCTCCTAGAGAGTCTGGTATAGCTCTTGTACCTTTCCCTTTTTGTAAGACTTATATTATTTAATATATTATGTTTCCTCTACTTTACTTAGTATTTACTTTGAGCATTACTATACTTGTTATAGTATTGTTATGTGTTTTTGCTTATAACTAGTCTTTACATTCAATAGTCTGTGATCCTTGTGGCATTTCCCGTATGCGATCATTGCCTGTCATAGGGTGCTTTGGTTGTAGATCACAATTAAAGTAGTGAGTTGTGTGTAAGCGTGGTTACCCATGGTTACCACTTGCTGCATGGATTGTTTGTGGTAGCTAGCAAGAGAGTGATGGCCTTCTCTAGTCTTTGTATCCCACCACGTGTTTTTAGGCAAGTTCTTAAAAGTTAAGGCCCCCATAAAAAGAGAGAGCGCGGTCTGGTAGGAGTTTTTTCCTCCTACTGATCTATCCTCTCACCTAGCATACATGTATTGAAGAGGCAAACTGTTGTGTTTATTCTAATTAATTGGATAAGTACATTGAAGTAGAGTGAATCACATAGGAGTCCTAATCTCTCTCGTTGTCCTCCCACCTAGCTATACTTACTTGTTATTCTAAGTTATCATTTACCTTGGCTTGTTCATTCATCACCCTTCCTATCACATTATTTCGATTACCCCCTATACTAATTGGTACTAAGTTGAGGTGCTCTCTAGGATCTCTCTCTAATTATCATTTCTAGCTACCGCTTTCCCTTGGGAAAATATAAATTATGATACCTTGGAATACTCCTAGGTGAAGTGCTTTAACGGTATAATCTGTGCGCTTGCGGATTTATCCAATAGTCATAAGAAATACCAACAAGCATTTCTGGCACCGTTGCCGGGGAAAGCATAGCCTAGAAATTTTATTTAGATTGAATCTAAAGATTCTTGTTAACTTAGTTATCAATTAGCTATAGGGGCTTACCCGTTTCTGTGTCTTCCTTTGTTGTGAAGCCAGATAGTGTATGAGTGATTTCCAACTGCCAGGAAATTATCTAGAAGATCCCGAGCAGCTGTTGAGGAGAACTAGACGTCATCAAGTTCCCCCTCAGAGGATCATCTCGATCCTGAATCCGTTCCAGGAAGGAGGCTCTACACCACCACTCAAAGAGGCCTAGGGGGTCGGCCGACACCCGTAGGACCCTTTGGTCACATCCCTTTCACCCCATCTTCTTTTGTCTAAGAATCTCATGATTCGAGTAGTGTGAAGTTCAAAATTCTGAATTTGCTTTAGGAGACATATCTTTAGCTTTGTCATGCTTTAAAAAGAAAACATATCAATCACCTTTTGACTAAAGCATGACACACTTTTGTCTCCCACTACTCTTTGTTCCAAGTGGGGAAGCATGAACACTTTAGCTCAGCTTTTGATCACATCAAATGGCAGGCTTTACCTTTCACCAAGCAATAGGAAAGTTGTGAGTGGAAATGCCACTTTGGAGCCACTCTAGGGGGTCGACTGACATCCCTGGTCACATCCAACTTCACCTTTACATTGTTCAAAGCATTTCATGATGCTTCATGCTCATGGCACCCAAGGAGGGGTACATGGGGGGGTCAGCCGATACCCCCATGGAGCCTCCTGGCTGCCATCTTTTTCCCCTATAAAAGGCCATGCAAGGAGAGCTCAAAACCACACATTCCAACCAGAATTCATTTTGAGCTAAAACCACTTTTTTAACTCTTGCCTTGTCTTCTCCCCATCTCTCTCAAGAGAAGCTCTTAGCTCTTAAGAAGTAGTGCTACTCTCTCTCAAGTCCACAAAAACAAAAATCCAAAAAATATCTTCATCAAGCTTCCCTCTTAGCTCAAATATCCATACCAAGGCAAACTAGGAAACTCACGCTAACGCTAATCCTCGTCCTAGTCTTGTTCTTGTGTCTCTCCTACTTTCCAGAAAATGAAGAACCCTTTGAGGTCCGCACTCAAGAAGATGAAGCAAGATCTAAGTGGGAGTTCATCTCGGCGCTCCCACCAATCCGAGGACACTTCTCAAGGAAGGAGAAGGGGTGGTTCTGCCCGATGCACTTGGGAGAACCACCCAAGTGAAAAACAACCTCAAGGGGAGGAAGGAACGCCAACGGAGGTGCCTTATCTTAATGCACTCATGGTACCCCAATGAGGTCGTACAATCAACAAAGTGGTGTCTAGTTTAACCAACTAGAGTACCAAAAGTACCTCTCTCTTCGGAAACGCTCCTTCGAGCATACCAGGATCTTGGATCCAACTCTTCTCGCCAACGCAGGTATGGACATCGAATTTAACAATATCTTCTCTACCATGGTTGGTCTAGTTTTTGGCAAGTGTCTGATGAACTTGAAATTAAATTGCTCACTATAGAGTTCTTGTGCTCTCTACAAGTCTCTCATGATGAAATATCTTTCCACATGTTTAACCAAAGCTTTAATCTTACTTGGAGCCAACTAAATGTTGCTCTTGGTTTCGATGACACATGCTTGCTAGACTTAGACACTGCCATAAGTAGATTTAACAAGAAGGAATTTTGGATGTCCATATCTACTTTGCATGATTGCTCCAACCCCAAACCTGAGGAAATTCATAATCCAACCCTTCGCTTTATGCACCTTTGGATGAGCTTGACTATGTTTCCTGGAAATGATGTTACTATGCTAAGAGCTATAGAGGTAAAATTACTATATGCCATGGTTCATAAAATTCATGTCTCTCTTGTGAAGTGCTTAGTAGCTTTTTGGCAAAGATCGGTTGAAAGAAATGGACCCATTCAATTCACATCCTTAATCACTCGTCTTGCCGAATTAATGACCTTGCTAGATGGAACCTACCCTTTGTTGACATCTCTTATGCCACTTAAGCCAAGTTGTCATCCCTAGCATGGCAGAGAGATGCAGTATTGAAATATGAATTTGCTCTTCTAATAAATATAAATATAAATGTGTATCTGCAAGCGCACAAAAAATACCGATGTAGCATTTTAACCAGGAGTATTCCAGGTATCGTTATTTATATTTTTACCACTAGGAAGGGATGCTAAGGAATAAATGAGCAATGAGTATCACTGCATGTGTAATGGAGAGTTTTCATCTATCTCTCTCAATACAGGATAAATGTCACATAAGATATAGATAATGAATGAATAGTGAAAAAAGATAAACACTGATCAGCATATATGTAGCCACATAAGATAATTATACTTGGCAATCATGGCAAGACAAGAAGATAATCATGCATAGTGAGATTACTAAAGAAGATGAGAAACATAACAATCATTTCCCCGTAATGGTTCTGCTCTGCCTGCCCTATAAATGGGATGAGGACTACAAAGGACTCAATATGACGGTCACTCCCGCGATCTATCTCACGATCCGGAATATAGGGTACAATTGCAGATAAATACGGTCTAGGCACTACACCTACACAATATCTATCATTTACCCATAGTACTGATGGATAAACGCTATACGATCCTAAACATGAATATGATTCAGATCTAACTAAGCCAAGCATATAATCATAATAAACTAAGAACAATATATTTGAGAACATAATCGAATAGAGTAAAGTCATAAACAATATAATGAAGTAGAGCAAAGTCATATTCATAATACTGAAAAACAAGTGATGAAAAATGAAGAACTAGAGAGAATTACCAATAATCCTCTTGACAGATCCGGAAACCAATCAAAGATTGACTCCTTCTAGTTCTAATCCTATGTAGTTATGCTAAACTAGAGATCTAGTTGATGTGGTGGCTCTAGGGCTTGATCAGTGACTTTTCCTCTTGAGATGGATAATGAATAATGAGAATTAGGTCTTCTCCTTAGGGTCAGAGGGCCTTACTTATATAGCCTCCTCAAATGAACGTCGGCCGTCGGATCAAACCGACCTTAATGGAGGGTTTAGATGCAACCTCAAAGGTGGTGGAGGGAGGTCCCACAAGGTAGACCCTGATTGGGCCTTGCCCTAGGGCGGCCGCACCAGGGGGTAGGGCGGGAGCCTTGCCCCTAGGCCTGCTCGGCCTCTCGTTTCTTCCCGCGCCTTCTTGACCCTTCTAGAGTATTTTTTTTCTGCGGATGATAATTATCTCTATGTAAACCTTATATGTGGGCCTTTTCTCAATATTTCCTGATATCCCCCTACAGAAATAGTAATTCACCAAAACTCATGGAATTCTATCAGTATAAACCCTATTTCTAGTTATTAGTTTCATATAGATCATTTTCCTTGTTTAGTTGACGGTTGGATTTGGTATAAAAGGACCATCAACAACTCCCCCAGGCTTACCTTTTGCTCGTCCCTGAGAAAAGATAGACTCAGTGATGGATCAGGAGTTGCTACAATGCTTTCACGCCTTACAGTTACACATGCTTTCAAATAAGATCTCATCTCCGGATTAGGTTAACTATTAAGATTTAAAACTTATTCATTTTACCTTCCACCATGGGGCTTGTAACTGTCACCTATGTCTTGGGTAGTTGAAAAATAGAACGGTCCTGTCAAGCGCCATGTACCTTGCTCTTTGATCAACTATAGCTCTTGAGTTTTTGCAGATTTTCAAAATAAAACTCAGAGATTCCTTGTATGACTCTCTCAAATCTCTCCTTTGTGGTATTTCTAGATCCTTACCAAGACATTAATGGTGTTGCCTTCTCTCAGATATGTGGTATTTGTGGTATAAGGCATTGTGGTATTGCCTTCTCTTTCACCCTACTTCTAATAAGGCTAATATATAGAGCTCATAGGTGGGAGATAGCGTATACATACTTACAATACATATATTGCATAGCCAAAGGAACAAGTCAATAAGTCAAATCAAGATGTGCATGTGTGGTGAATGAATGATGTATGATGATGGTGGTGGTGGTGATGATGATAACAGAGATGAAAGTCTAATTCTACTTTTGCTCCCTTTTGAATGAATATACCTTTCTCATATTTGAAACCTTTCGAAGTGAATGAGATGCTCGATATATATATATATATATATATATATATATATATATTCAAGTGGGTATCTTGTACCCCTAATTCTACTGTCGGACATTTGTCCATTTTTACCTCTCTTTCTCACTTTTTATTTTCCGAGGTTGGTGGGCCCTTTCCCCTTTTTATTTCCTCGTCTCTCTCTTTTTTTAGAGCACTCATCCTTGTAGAGCTATAAAGCAAAAGTTGACTAGAGCATTTATTTCACAGGGAAAAACAGGAATAGGAGGATATATATTTGTTTCTATTCTCTCTCGGATTAGGAGTAGAATATTTTTGGGTGGATCTAGAGATGGAAATGAGTGGATGTATGTGGATGCATACTTCTAGGATAGAAGCAGCGTGTATGGGTGGAGTGTACGTGAATCTTGATTCATACCGCATGACTAGTTCCCGAGGGTCACACAGCTCGACCATACTCAATGCTCATAAGCAGTATGTAAATATGTGGTTTCCTAATCTAGTAAGCATGTATATATGGCTATGGTAGGAATTTAATCTCTCGTCATACAGGAACTCATCATGCAACATTTTTAAAGTTTTCAAAAGATAAAATTCTCCAGATTTCTAGTATCTCTAGGAACAGATAAATAGCAACTCAAATCTTTCCATATCATATCCGTCAACGACTTAGACTTTAGATCAGGTACTCTTCCCACAAGTTCAGGTTTAGAGTAAATTTCAAGTCATAAAGTTATGCCTAAACTTGAGAGAGAGTTCAAATTTGAAAACTAGGTACTTGAAAGGAATTACGGCAGAGCAACTATTCATCATCTCCATATTAAGAGTTTATCATTGGAGTTTATTTTAGCATAGCTAATTTTATTTTATTCTCTCCTATTATTTATTAGCAAACTTCTAAACTTAGCAAAGACATATATAAACGGGAAATTATTTATTGGGTTTTAAGATTCTGCATCTTTTTATATTTAGTAGAGTATAGATATTATAAAGACTAATAGATAAAAATACTTAGCTAAGTACGGGGGTGCCCTCCCCCAAGCTAGATTTTGATGTAATTTCTTCTGATGTATGGCACGTAGCAGAGGTGTCCTTGTCTTGTCAGAGCATTCTGACAGTGGGTAGGATGTCCTCTGGTTACTGTTCTTCTTTGATCTTTGAATTCTGTGAAGCTCAAATAGACAACAAAGCTTGTGAAACTGATTGACTCCTTCTAGTTCTAATCCTCTTGATAGATCTGGAAACCAATTGAAGACTGACTCCTTCTAGTTCTAATCCTATGTAGCTATGCTAAACTAGAGATCTAGTTGATGTGTGGGGGCTCTAGGGCTTGATCAAGGACTTCTCCTCTTGAGATGGATAATGAATAATGAGAATTAGGTCTTCTCCTTAGGGTCAGGGGGCCTTGCTTATATAGCCTCATCAAATGAATGTCGGTCGTCGGATCAACCCGACCTTAATGGAGGGTTTATATGCAACCTCAAAGGCGGTGGAGGGTGGTCCCACAAGGCAGACCCTGATTGAGCCTTGCTTTAGGGCGGCCGCCCCAGGGGGTACGGCGGGAGCCCTGCCCCTAGGCCCGCTCGGCCTCTCGTTTCTTCTCGCGCCTTCTTGACCCTTCTAGAGTATTCTTTTTCCTGCAGATGATGATTATCTCTATGTAAACCTTATATGTGGGCCTTTTCTCCATATTTCCTGATATCCCCCTGCAGAAATAGACATTCACCAAAACTCATGGAATTCTGTCAGTATAAACCCTATTTCTAGTTATTAGTTTCATATAGATCCTTTTCCTTGTTTAGTTGACGGTTGGATTTGGTATTTAAGGACCGTCAACACCCTTTTGAATACATTAATTCACCTAGAGCAGTAATTTCTGAAGAATATCTTATGCATGCTCAAATGATGAAAAGAGGTCCAAGAGGTGGCCTCAAAATGATTTATCATGGCCATACAACTGAGGTTCCTCTTCCAAATGAGACATATCAGTTGTATAGGACCCGCCAACTAACCTTTGATTTAGATTAAGGAAGTAGGCAAAGAGGTGTTGCAGGTTCCAGTAGGAGAGCACATCATGAGACCGTACCAAGACAATCAACTTTCACCATTAGTTCTAAGTATCCATTGAAGGTGAAAGCTACACTTTATTCTAATTCCTTTTGGCTTCCACCTATATAGCTACTACTTGGTTTATATGATTATAGATTCAAACACCTTGGTGTGATGGAAGGAGATCTTGATGTTATCATAATACTACAATGCGATGTCCTAGCATAATTCTTTGGACTAGAAGAATTAGAGTCGAGGACGACTCCTTTTAAAGAGGGGGGGATAATGAGGACATGTCAGCTCATCATGTGGTGGGACATGAAGAAGATTCACCATCTTATACAAATCATAGAAGTCATGGTCCAATTACATGTAGTCATGCCACTAAACTACATGAAGAGGTGAATTCATTCCTATCTGAAATTAACTTTAATAATTCTAAGAATTTTATACTACCTAAGTGTTCTACTTTTATTGTACTTAGGTATACACATCAAGAGGAGAATGTTACTCTACATGAAGAAAAGGTACATACAAAAACGGACCAGTTCAGTTCCAAAATGGATCAGTTAAAGAAATGCTCATATCTCTGCACTCCAAGAAGCTTTTTAGGCCCATGAAGACATTTTGGAAATCTTTTAAAGTCTATTTTCCAATGCAACAAACCCCACTCCTTTTGTACGTGCCAATCTTGAGATATGCACGATTTAGTCAAGCCTTCTCAGAAGGTCAACAGTTTCACAGGACAGAATGTTGGTTCAACTTCTCCTCCGAAACTGTACCATTCTACAATGTTTCGTGTTGCATGGTATAGATGGATGGAAAACTTATTAAGTCTACTTTCACACCCAAGAAATGGTTCATCATTTGGACTTCCCAATAAGGAGTTATGGTTAGTTTAGTAGAAACTGCTCTGGAGGCCAACAGTCACGCGAAGCCACTTCGGGAAGTCATCTCGTGGTGACCTTTCATATAGCTTATCTTCAGAAACTTTGTTTCATTTTTACACGTATCTAGCAGGGCTGTTGCTAGTATATATACCCCTTTGCATCCTAGCAAACACAGACTTTTTGATAATCTAAGAACCTATATGGTATTGCAGCCGAGCTATTGAGTGTCTTACTCAAACCTTTGTTCTTCCTTGTTCTTCTTGGACTTGTGAAGTGATTCCTCTAGGATCCCGAATTCGTGCTCTACAGCTTCCGTTCGGCTGTGCCGTATTGTGTGGATTAGTTCCGGATTGTGGTTCTGCGGTCGTTCGGAGATCGAGTCAAAGTCTTTGCGGTTTCGGTGCCTCTCTCCCCGTTGCTTGGTCGCATCCAACCTTGGACAGGTATAAAGCTAGTTATCCCCCGCTGTTCGCAGCAAGTTATCTCTTGATTTGTGACCTACTGTCGTGAAGATCGGGCCAATCCTTACCGATCCATATCGGGTCTTGTCATGTGTAATCGAAGCTGTGATTGTCACGGTAGGTTTTGTTATCATCCACTTATCTGCCATTCCGTTTACCATCTATTACTGTTTTATTAATCCATCACATATACTTGTGTTTTGTTATATCCTACAATCCACTAAAAAGCCACACAAAAATCCTATAGCCATTTCGTGGTATTGTTACTTTGTGTTCTTTCCGTTCATCTTGTTGCTAGTCACCATCGTTGTTCTTCCACCGTACTCTTGTTTAATATTTATCCACACTCCTCATATGTTATCTTGTGTTTGCTGAAAAAAAAGAAAAGAAGTGATAAAAAAAAGGGAGAAGAAAAAAAAAGAGAAGGAAAGTAAAAGCGGTTGTGTTGCGGGTTCTATAAATCCAAGTTTCATATATGAAATTTCAAGTTTGTGGTGTACTGGACAGCAACATTCATATCTTCTTTGAACGGTTTGTCTCACTTTGTTACAATACCATAGGCCCCCTTGAACAGCCACCTATAGCTCCATGAAAATCTGAAACCGGGACTTTCGATTCATAATCCTTGTGACCTCTCAATCACTTCCGTTGAGCTGCTGCACTAGCACCTTTACTGTCCTTGAGAATAGGCAAGAACATTGGTAAGTAAGAGGTGAGGTTGTGTGTTTCCACAAATTTACCTATCCACTTTTCTTGCATAAGTGCTATTATGGCAGGATCTATTTCGAGTGTTTGTGGTGGTCGATATGGAGAAAAAGAATCACCAGTCTCACGGACTGAGTTTCGTCAACTACAACACTCTCTAGTGGAGGCCATGGAGATGGTATTCGATAAACATCTTCCTACTGTGGGCGGGCGGACTCCACAACAACATAGCTGGTCCAACTCTCATTGTGGTCTCGTTGTCCATAGTGGACAGCATGGGAGAGGTGCTCGTGGGCATTGTTTTCGCCCCCGTGTGCTCATTGATGATGAAAATTATTGTATGTCCTCCCAAAGAAAAATTCAGCAAGAGGCACATGGAAGATCATATGGAAGCAAACCCATCTCAGCTCCAAGGCATAAGAAGAATCTTGATACCATTGTTTTTTGAGGATATTCTTCTCATACAGTAGATGATGTTTTGAGCATGCCACTAGAAGAGGTGGTGATTGGACAGCAAAACCCATGTGAGAAAGAGTGTCACCAACCAAAATTGAGTGCGAGAGTTCAAAATGAAAATATGAGAGATTCCACTATATGTGAGGAGGAGAGACACAACATTCAGTGTGAGAGAGATACACAAAAATCGAGCGAAAAAGAAGATGAATCATGTGAGGAAATATTTACTACTAATATGATAATACCTTCTTCTAGTCTTGTTCCTTGTGTGATTCAGGCTCATGAAGAAAAGATATGGTGAATTATGACCATCCCCCAATATTTGACGAGGAAGATGAAGTGATGGTCATGGACAATGATACAAATGCATATGTTGCTTCACAAGATGTTGAAGTGATTGTGCATCAAAACCTATGTGAGAATATGAGAGCCATATTGCCAATTTTGAGAGAGAGTGAAATCAAAAGTGAGTTGTGTGATTCCACACACTATGAGGTTGAAGGTATCCACAATGCGAGTGTGAGAGATACACCACAAAAAAATAGAGTGTTAGAATGCAGGTCATGTGAGGACATTTTTGAAACTAATACTCTTATCTCTACTCTAAGTGTTGTTTTTCCAAATGTGCAGGTTTGCAACGAGAATAAGCAAGAGATGACTACTGTTGACATCACCATACTTGCTGAGGTAAGTGAGAAGGTATCCATCTATTCAAACCAATTGTGCGCTGCTCCAAACCTGAACCATGATGAGGAAAATGATAAAATTTTAGTGGCACAATCCATGATACTTGCACTGCTAGAAACTATAACAGGTAATGAAAACATTTCAGATCTGATTTTGCAAATGAAAATAGATAATAATTGTGATAAAGCAAATGGTTCAGATGGGATTGACCATATACAAAATATTTGCACTGATTTGATTGATTCACATGCTCATCTATGTGCTGAAGTTTTGTAAGTTGATAACCAATGTTCAAACATATATGATCTTTTCTATGCTTTGATATGGTTAATACACATGATGTTGTGCATTCATATATGTGATACATTGCTTGCAAATAGATTTGATAGTGTGAAAATATATACTCATGATGAATTCTTCACAAACAAATCTCATCCTTCTTGTGTGAGCTATGCCATGTTTGATAAATATGTTGACATCAATAAAATCCTTGTGAATTTTTTTAATATATGATCCTTGAAATCTTTGAATACTCCCTACAATTGCATGTTTATATTCAATTTGATTGGACATCATGCTGAAAGTAAGTTCTTTGTTTGTGCTATTTACATAACTTGTGATAAGCTTGCTGATTCAAAGTTAAATAAACGTTGTAATAATTATTTTAAGCTACATTTTTCTGAATTTGAGATGAAAAGATTGTTTAGTAATAATTTCTATAAAGAATCAAAAGTGTTGTTCCCTTATTCATATCTTCTATCTAGAGAAACAAATCTCGAGCAAACATGTTCAATTCTTCAACTAGAAAATTTTTCATCATCATTTAGAACCATAGAGTTTGACAAGTACTCCTTTGAGCTTTACAATAAGCATGTCATGAATGTTTCATTCTTATCTTTTGATGCATGTGACCTTGCAAAGATGAAACATGATAACATGAATGAAATAATTGGGTTGGAAGAAATTTGTATGCTCCCATGTTCAAAACTATTTGCAGGTTCTTCAAAGTTGAGAGAGTATTTCTTACATGGAAATAATGTGAATATGAATTATAAACAAGAAAATGGACAAAATAAAATAATAGATTATTGGAATTACCATATACATCCATCCTATGCTTTTTCTAGATTGTTTTCAAGTAAACAAAAGTCGTGGACGACTTTTCATAAAGGGAGGGAGGATGATGAGACCGTGCCAAGGCAATCAACATTCACCATTAGTTCTGACTATCCATTTAAGGTGAAAGCTACACTTTATTCTAATTCCTTTTGACTTCCACCTATACGGCTACTACTTGGTTTATATGATTATAGATTGAAACACCTTGGTGTGATGGAAGAAGGAGATCTTGATGTTATCTGTTGACACAAAATGTAACGCACTATGCCTAACATACAGCAAGCCGGAAAGCGTAGCTTCAATCGGGTGTCTGGGTGTTTTGAGATCCGGAAACGTGCCAGTCAGTTTGACCTGAAACTAACAAGGGATGAAATCATTAGATACAAAACTGGAACATGCCGGGTGAGACCAGACAGTTCCATATATACGTCCCTGAAGCCACTTACGACGACATACAGCTATAGAAGTTGTCTGCCAACAAGTTTTATAGGTCAGTCGGCTAAAGCAAATATGGAGTACGTAAAACATTGATTGCCGAATGTGTGTGCATGGGAAAAGTACGTATGAACGAATCATAATTTGCTATGAATTAAAGCATAACCAAGCTCGACAATTCAACCGAGTTGGGATCCATGATGAAGGAACAAGTAAGCTAAGACGATCAAACTAATCTAAAGCTTGTATCTGCCGCACGATACCTAGCCTTATCAAAGCTTAAGCGTAATTAACATGCATGAACCCGCAACACATAGCAATCTAGATTAAACTAATTCGGCTATTATAAACGTAAGATCTATTTGTAGAGATAACATGAATAACTATTAGAGCATAAATAGATCTATGACAAAGAATAAAGCCAAACCGTATCAATCTATATTGGGTAAAAAGAGTGTTACAAATATATAAAATATCTAAAACATGCAACACGTGATAACTTAATGAATCTACTAGATCTTGCCAAATCTAATAGAGCCGATAACTATCTTGTTTTTGCTAAGCATATCGAGCAAACGCCTGCCGCATGGTATCTACTCATAAACGAAACATAAGCGAAGACTTCTTGATTGTCAAGCAAGGATCCGTCGCACGATCATTGAAAACAAACAAGACTACTTGCATCAACATCTAAATCCACCGCATGATACTAGATATGATAAGAAGGTTGCCGGGACTTATGGAGGTCGACGGATCGATGATTCCTCTCGAAGAACTCGACAACACGACAAAGGACTCGAAGTTGGCACGGGGCCGGTTGTATTGAATTGGTTGTGAACAGTTTTACAATGGCCAAGGGTTTATATTTATACCCTGGTCATGACATGAGTCCTAAAAGGACACGACTACAAAACATTAAAGGAAAACACGACATATTTAACCCTAGTTTTTCCTTTGGAGTCTTTATTGCCCTAATTGTTACGATCTTCGTTGCCCGATCGGCTCTTTGCTTGCCGTTTTTGTCGCTTTTTCAACGAAAAACCACCCCTCCTCAGAATAGCTGAGCGCACGATCATTTGTCGAATCTTTGAAGATTAACCGACCGCGCAAACACTTGCTGAATCTTTGGAAATTAGCCGTCCCCATGAACATTTGTCGAATGCTCCGAACGCTCGTCTCTACAAATTCACTGTGCACTGGCCCACCTGTCATCTTTCTGAGCGTGTCAAAATCCAATGTTAACATTATCACAATACTACAATGCGATGTCCTAGCACAATTCTTTGGACTAGAAGAATTAGAGTCGAGAACGACTCCTTTTCAAGAGGGGGAGGATGATGAGGACAAGCCAGCTCATCATGTGGTGGAACATAAAGAAGATTCACCATCTTATACAAATGATAGAAATCAAGGTCCAATTATGCAAAACCATACAAAGCTACTCCAAAAAGAGGTGAACTCACTCCTAACTGAAATTAACTTTAATAATTCTAAGAATGTTATACTACCTAAGTGTTCTACTTTTATTGTGCTTAGGTATACACATCAAGAGGAGAATGTTACTCTACATGAAGAAAAGCTACAGACCAAAAACGGACTAGTTCTCTCTGGAAGAATCGGACCTGCCCAAAATAGACCAGTTCAGTCCAAACGGATCAGTTAAAGAAATGCTCATATCTCTCAGCTCCGAGAAGCTTTTTAGGCCCATAAAGACATTTTGGAAATCTTTTAAAGTCTATTTTCCAATGCAGCAAACCCCACCCCTTTTGGACGAGCCAATCTTGAGATATACATGATTTAGTCAAGACTGCTCAGAAGGCTATTAGTTTCACAGGACATAATGTTGGTTCAACTTGTCCTGCGAAACTGTATCATTCTATAATGTTTCGTGATGCATGGTATATATGTCTGGAAAGCTCTTCAAGTCTACTTTCACACCCAACAAACAGTTTGTCAATTGGACTTCCCAATAAGGAGTTATGGTCAGTTTAGTGGAAACTGCTCTGGAGGCCAACAGTCACGCGAAGCCACTTTGGGAAGCCATCTCGCGGTGACCTTTCACATAGCCCTCATTTAGAAACTTTGTTTTATTTTCACAACTATCTAGGAGGGTTGTTCCTAGTATAAATATCCATTGCATCTAAGCTATTAGAGACTTTTGATCATTTGAGAACTTATATGGTATTGCAGCCGAGCTGTTGAGTGTCTTACTCAAACCTTTGTTCTTCCTTGTTCTTCTTGGACTTGTGAAGTGATTCCTCTGGGATCCCCTACTTCGTGCTCTACGGCTTTCGTTCGGCTGCGCCGTATTGTGTGGATTAGTTCCGGATTGTGGTTCTGCGGTCGTTCGGAGATCGAGTCGAAGTCCTCGCAGTTTTGGTGCCTCTCTCCCCGTCCCTTGGTCGCATATAACCTTGGACAGGTATAAATCTAGTTATCCCCCACTGTTCGCAGCAAGTTATCCTTTGTTTGAAACCTACTATCATGAAGATCGGGCCAATCCCTTACCGATCCATATCGGGTCTTGTCAGCACGTGAGGGGCCACAGTACTCCTTCCCGAGGAGTTATTGGTGAGGAGGAAGATGATGCAACTTTTGATGCCATAGACACTTCCAGTGGCATGCCTCCTCGACCACCATGTCCTCAAATACCACGGGCATCCTTCTCATCCTCACGAGATAGGGAGCATCATGATCGGTGGCAACAAATGGACAATCTCACCAATGCCATAGGCGAGCTTCACGTTGAGCATGGTGAGACAGCAGGTATAGTTCGACAAACCACCGAACAACTCCAAGCATTTCAAGAAGAAGAAATCTAGCGATGGAGAATGTGGTGGCAACAACATCCATATCAGCCACCACAGTATTGAGCAAAAGATAAGCTTGGGGGAGGTTCCCTCCCCCACTAAGGTAAGTGTTTAATTTTAGCAATTACATTCATGCATTTTATTGCTTATCTTTCCTTGCTTCTAAAAAAATCTAATATAAAATAAGAATAAAAATATTTCTCTCTACTCATATGATTCATGAATGTTTATCTCCCTTATGGAAATGATGAATAGTTGCTCTGCTAAATATTTCTCTTGTACTTAGTGTCGGATTCCTGAAAATAGGGTACCCTAACTCCGCACTTTACAAAAACAAAATCACCCCATCATCCCTCGGGGGCTCCTAGAAGCTCTCCACCTCGTCCGAGCAAGGGTGACGTCATTCGTGATGCCCTACCCCTCCGGGGCTCCCTCAGGGACTCTTCGCCTCGTCCGAGCAAGGGTGACGTCATCCGAGACACGTCCTCCCTCGAGCGCTCTTCGCCCCGTCCTAGCAAGGGTGATGTCATCCAAGACGCATCCTCTCTCGGGCGCTCTCCGCCTCGTCCGAGCGAGGGTGACGTCACCCGTGACATCTCCTCCCTCGGACACCCCATGCTTCGCCCAACCAAAAGCGCATAGCATCATTTGTCCTCCTCACTGTTCGAGTGCAAATATCTGGGCATGGCCCTCACTCCCAAGACGAGGGGTGACCGAGACATCACCTGCAACGCCGCCCCTGGAACCCCCAGGGGCCAGGTGTGTGCCGAGCGTCCTGACCGGGGGCACCTCCACCGTCGGTGCCGCCCCCGCAGGGTGACACAGCGCCCCCGCTGCCTGAAGCACGGGAACCACCTCGGATAGAGGGCGTCTGTCCTCGTCATCATCATCATCGTCATCACCAAGGCCCTCCCAATCCTCGTCGGACTCGGTGGAGGACTCCTCCTCGGGCAGGCCCGCAACATCTCCAGCTGCGTGTGCTTGAGGGCCTTCTCAGCTCTCTTCTTGTTCCTATCGGCGGCTGCCGCCTGCTGCTGCATGTTCCGCTCTCGGTTCACCGCCCGCTGCTCCGGCAGAACGGGGAGGGGAGCGGCAACGTGGAGCGCCATTGATCGGGGCCCCTGCAGAAGAGGAACGAATGGTGCATGAATCAAAACCCCCGAGAGATGCGACACAAAGATGTGTCAGCATGACGCGACACTGCTCACACTCACCAGTTCGACGAAGCCGAGGTCCGGGCGCATTGGGGTGCAGCAGTAGTAGTCATCCGTGACCAGGGCATTCCCCAATAGCCTCTGGGTGGCGACGACCGCATTCTCGAGGCTCAACTCCGCCTCCACCATGGTGGACCCCTCGCGCAACGCCCCGGGCACCATCTCGTGTAGGTAGCGCTCTTGCTCCATTAGCGGGAGCACCCGACGCTGGAGGAACTGCGCCACGACCCCCGTAAAGTGCAGCCCGTGGTCTCGGAGCCGCGTCAAGCTCCAAAGATAGGGTTCTATCCCGGAGCACTCCTGGCGGCTCAGCCCATGATGCTAGCTTGGGAGCTCGTTGGCGAAGCGGCGACATGTGTAGACCGGTGGTGGCGCCTCGGGGTGGTTCCGGATATAGAACCACTACGAGTGCCACCCCCGGTTTGACGACACCGTCCTCGCCGGCATGTAGAACTCCGTGTGGGATATGTGGATGTTGAGCGCGCACCCCCAGCACGGCACCAACAACCTCACTCCGCTGGTGTTGTCGAGGAAGACTGTCCGGCTCAGATGCCAACATTCCCTGGGACATGGTCGTAAATGCCGCAAGATGGAGAATCAAGTTAGGATTGAGGTTGTGAAGCTCAATCCCATAGTGGTGGAGGATCTCGCGAAGAAGCGATGCGGCGGCATGCCGAACCCGCGCTCGTGAAACGGGAGGAAGGAAACCACATACCCCGGAGGCGGGTCCAGCACGTTGACGTTTGTGGGGACGATCCACTCGACGTCGCCATCCTTGGACAGCTCGGGGCGCAGTAGCCCCGCGACCACCAGCTCGAGCACCCACGAGTGGGAGAGCGAGCATCGAGCCCAATGCTTCTGCGGATACTCGCGAGCCATCAAGGACGCCCTCGAGGTGCGACTTGCGGCGGCAGCGAGGGGACACGGCGAAGGCGGAAGCGAAGTAGCACAAACCCTATATCTGAAAGAGGGTGCGTGGGCGAGCTGGGAGGCGAAGAAGGCAAACAGTGGGAGCACACGGGGGATGAAGCAGCGCGGGGATATTTATAAGGACGGAGAAAGCGGAGCGGTGCCTCCTCGACTCCTCGAGCCACGGAGCAACGACCCCAGTCGCATTAAATGCGGCCGCTCGGTTCTGTCCCATCCACTACCCGCGGGAACACCGAGAGCCACGCGCATGAAGGCAGGTAACTGACACCACCCACCTTTTCCCTCACCTCGGACAGTGCACCCTGTATCTATCATCATTGCAGGATCTCCCTTAGGCCCATCACGCCACCCACACGGATCCTATCTCGAGCATGCCTCGGACGGACCTCCGCCTTGCCCGAGCTCGCCTGACGTACGCGGAGGTCGGAGGAACGTGCACGTGGCACAACCAGCAAGAACGGCCCATGGGCCTAGGTAAGGCAAACGGATACGGGCTATAGACGCCCTGACGGCCCATTACGGTCCAGAGGTTCGGAGGCCGACCGCTGGGTTCGAAACGGCCAACTCAGGACAAAAGAGCGAGGGGCAAATAAGAAATGGACACACTAGCGGTCATTAGCCTGGCAACCGGATGCCAAGGCCATTTCATATTTCGCATTTGAGTCCATTTTGTAGATTGGTTCATGGTATTCTCCCGAAGGAAGGCACGAGCCATCGGGACCCGTCGAACGGACCCGAGTACTAGATGAAATCGATTTGGGGTGAGCCACGACATGGGCCACTAGCCGGGACCCTATCAAATGGGAACCGGCACCCCACTCAGATATACCTATTATCAGCTCGACGAGCATCCATGGTTCATCCACTTCTAGGATTGCATGGTTTGGCTCACCTTCCCCCTTCTCGCGGAGAGATGTGCGGGGAACGTACAAAAATACGATGCGGACCCGAGACGATTCTTTACGCCGAGTAAAGACTCGGGGGCTGTCATCGCACCGCGCCCCGATTCTCGCAACCAGATAAAGAGGGAAACACGAAAGGCCCCGTTCGACGGGGAGCGACATAGGTAAAATGCGTAAGTATATTCCTTTCATATATATTAATCCTTGCAGGGATTACATGTTACCTTCTAAAGAGTCTCAGGGGCTAGGCCCGACATAACAGACACCGAACACAAGCGATTACAAGGTGGACTGAAGGGCAATCCCCACCCAAGAGGCCAAGAGACCGTAACAACACGGATGCCCATGCTAAGGGCACCACCGTCCGACGTCCATCGTATCCAGGTCAGGCAACCCAACTGTGGGGCCTGGGGAACGCCAACCTGGCATTCAAGATCGCGTCGGACGGCGGCATCACGACCCAGTGACCACCCTGACCAAGCATGCTGCAGCTGTGGGAGAATAGCAGCTACCTCGTCTTCAGGAAGCCCTGGGCTGCGACAACGCTGCTCCCTCCGCCGAATCTGGTTGGGCACTTCACAGCTGTGTGAACATAGCTGCTCCATGATCAAGGTCACCGTCTGCGGGAGACACCAAGCCCGCCATGCACTGGCAGCTCTGAGTCCACCCGTCTCGCCGACGACGACATCGCCATCAACCAACAGTCAAGGATGGGCCAACTCTGGGGGGGCATATAGGCCTACTGCCATGGCTATCCCAATGGACACATCCTTGACTGCCCGACGGGGAAGGGTAGCACGCCACTATTCCTCGACACAGAGAGCAGGACCTATCCGGTGAAAGGATATTCCACGCACCTCTTGGCCATTGGAGCGGAGGCAAGGGGTGACGACCCAGACACGCCATACGGCGCCTTCTGGCAGCCGGACGCCACCCCATCGAGGGGAGCCGTCGCCCTTCTCACCCTTCTAGTGGACAGGATAGCGGAAAGGACTACGCACATCATAGAACTTCCCCTAATCCCAGCCACTGAGCGAGACGGGACCTCAACACCCCTCACGCAGAAATTCCCCTAATCCCGGGTCGCCCTCAAAAAGCGCTCGCTAGGGCGGCTCAAGAGCACCTCCGACCAAGACTAGGAGGAAGAAGGGGCAAGCCATGCTGTGGAGGTCTTGATCGTTCTCACGGACGGCTACCCGTATTTATAGCCCGCATGGGCACACGCGCAACAACAGACCCGTGATCCTACAACGCTTCTCCCCCCGACTATCTGGTAATGTGTGACTCTGCCCATTTTTGCGAGGGCGTGGTGAGGCCTTAAATGGCCAAACAATCTGGAGGTCCAGGGCTCGCCGTTCGGAGTTTTGACTAACAGAGAGCGGCACCCAATGTCACTCTCTAGTGGGAAAAACACGGCGCATCCATATTGGACTGATAGGGGATGCGACCAGACTTTCCGGGCGACTACACGGCGCCGACCCGTCCAATAGGCATCACGGTCAGGCGGCATCGCTGCACAACTTCAACTCGTCGTGTCAAAGTACATCAGCCGAGGTTCAATAGTGCGCCTCGTGGCAGGGGTGGCGTGCAATCCTAACCCTGACTCAGGCACATGGGGCAGACTTCGCTCCTCCTCACCCCGTAAGGAGGATGAAAGGCCAAATGTTGCGGGCTTAACCGAATAAGCCCTTAGGAGGAAAAATCATCCTCCTAAGGCCTCGGGGGCTACACCCGGCGGGTGCGCTCATGCGCCCCACCGGAATCAAAAACATAAACCACCGAGACAAACGCTCTCAGGAGCCTTCGGTGAAGTCCCAGCACTTCATCGAAGCCTCGAGGGCTACTGTCGGATACCTGAAAATAGGGTACCCTAATACCGCACTTTACGAAAACAAAATCACCACATCATCCCTCGGGGGCTCCCAAAAGCTCTCTGCCTCGTCTGAGCAAGGGTGACGTCATCCGTAACACCCTACCCCTCGGGGGCTCCCTCAGGGACTCTCCGCCTCGTCCGAGAAAGGGTGACGTCATCCGAGACGCATCCTCCCTCGGGCGCTCTCCGCCTCGTCCGAGCAAGGGTGACATCATCCGAGATGCATCCTCTCTCGGGCGCTCTCCGCCTTGTCCGAGCGAGGGTGACGTCACCCGTGATGTCTCCTCCCTATGACGCCCCATGCTTCGCCCAACCAAAGGCGCACGACGTCATTCGTCCTCCTCATTGTTCGAGTGCAAACAGCCGGGCATGGCCCGCCATGACTACCCCTGTAGAGGTCATAGGGTATGGCGATCATGCTGTCAGCCCCCCGAATGACACTCGCCATGCCCTCGCCAGGTACGAGCGGGACATGTGAATAGGGAACGCCATGCGTATATCACTGTACGACAGAACGCAGGGTTACTTGGCCCTGTGCTGCCAACCTCCGCCCATGCCCTAACAGGTAATAGGAAGCCCCTGATTGCGGTGAGCGTGGCTACAGCCCACCCTAAGGATGAATAGGTCTCTAGCGGTGTGTCTACAAGCGCAGTCTTCCCTGGGAAGGAAGACGGACAAAAGCCTGAGGCACCCCTGAGTCAGCAGTCTGTACACCGCGCACGTCTTCTACCTCTCTCTACAATGTACCCAGCCCTCTCTCCCTCTGTATAAAGGGGGAGAGTGGACTCTCAATCTCTCTCTCTTGACACTCTCTCGCATTCATGCGAACCCTCACCAGAACCAACTCACCATATGCACGAGACCTGGGAAGTCTCTTCCCTCTCTCAACTGCTTGTAGCTCCCCTCTACGAGCACCCCCGCGCTGGGTAACACGATCTCGCAACACACTAGATGTAGGGCGTTCGTGCCTGAACCAGTATACATTGCCGTGTCCTCCTAGCGCAACCATCCGATCTCAGAAGTGCTTAGAAATTCACTAGTTGGTTGTCTAGACCCCGCCATTTTAGACACCGACACTTAGTTTACAACTTGGTATTTCTCTAAGTATGGATTACTTGGCTTAATTGAAACCATCATGAACCTAAAACTTTGTGGGTTGCAAATGTTGTAACTAAGTCTAAGTTGTTGTGAGACATGATATAACAAGACAAGAGCTGCTATAATATTGTTCCAAACAAGAATGACTATCGGAGTTTTATTTCTTAAAATAATAAAAATAGTTTTTGTTCCTCAATGGTGAAAATTCCTACCAAAGCCATATATGTTCTTTCATGACATAAGCTTTCTACATAAGCTACTTGCTTTGTGTTGACTTTGGTCAAGTTTTTTGACCCTTGTTGAGAGACTTATCATGCTCCCAAGATCAAGATCATGTACACACCACATATATATGTTGCATCTACACTGGAAGTATGCAAAAACATGCCTTTCATTTTCCACAAAATTTATGCTCCATGTTCTAAAAGAATAATCTCTCTCTAGTATGTTGCTAGTAAATGAGTAAATGAGACATAGACTATGCAAAATTATGAAAAAGAAAAAATATAGGGACACATGAAGGTCCCAGGTTTTAGAAAAAAATGATGAGCATAATAAAGCTCATAGAAAAATAAAAAAAATAAAGATAGCTATGTCTCAAAATAATAAAGAGAGATCATATCAAATAGAGGAGTATTGATGATTTGTCATGTTTCACACACTTGCACATCTTGATCTAAGAGTATGTTAATGTTTTACCACCGATAGCCTACCACGAGGTTACATGAGACAGTTGTCCGTGCCTCGACGAATAGTGAAGTCTTGGTGGTTGGAAACGTAGGGACACATAGTTTATAGTGGTTGAGGCCCTCTGTGCGGTCGAGTAACAGCCCTACGTCCAGTTGAGTCGCTTCTTTATTGCTCTGGTCTCATGATACAAGGTGTTGCGTGTCGCTCTACGTATCGGGTGTTACGTAGTATGTTCAGATGTTTTTTGGGTGATACCCTCACCAGCCCTTTATAGTCCAGGGACTGGCCGAGGGCTATTCTAATCCTACTCGGTTACAAACTTAGAGTCCTAAGCTACGCTTCGGTCTCCGTCTTCGTTAGCGAGTAGAATCCGGTTTGCGTGCTTGTCTTTCTTCATGGGCAAAGTAACTGGGGCCCAAAGCTCTGGTAAGCCGGTCAATGGATACCCTATAGGATATCCCATCGACAAGCCCCCGAGCATCTCATGATTTTTCTTCGAGGTTTCGGGTTGTTTGTGAGCAAGCCGAGTTCTTCTTAAACTAAAATCATGGGATGATCTTCTGTGTCTTCGTCTTGTGGTCTTCCTGCACTTTTTTGTTTTTCAGACAAGAAGTGCACTCATTGAGTGTAGCCCCCAAGCCTTTGGCTGCTTGGTACAAGTACCCAGAGGATCTGAAAAAAGTTCTATAGGGTAGGTATTTCCAACCCCCGAGCCTTCTCCGATTTCTTTTAGGACAAAAAGATCTCGGCAAAAGGGTCTGGAATACTTGCTCTTGTTAGTTTTTTTTATCACGAGTTGGTACTGTGCTTTAACGGGTGCGTCGAATCTTGCTTTTGCTTTAGTCTGCTTTTGTACTTTTGTTGTTTTCTTGCTTCTCTTTCTCGTGACTTTTGGCTTCTGGTGACCCTTTCTTGCTATAAGTTCTTTGGTGTTTGGCCATGTAGTGTACTAGTAGTTGAGCTTTAAAAGTTCTATTCTTCCCCTTTGATGGTCATGCTACTAAGTGAGACTGAGCAGCCCCCGGGCTTTTCTTTGTCTTCTGGTAGTTGAGTAGGTAGAAGAATTCTTGTGAAAGGAGTTAGAGGTAGACTAACTCCTCGGTGAGATCTTCCTGAGAAGTTTGGTATTGCAGATAGAAGAAGTCTTGTGATGTGCCTTCCATGCCTTCTCTATCTGTTTACGGAACTCTGGGTTGTAACCGTTGCCACTCCTGAATTGATTGATGTGGTACGCTCCATCTTGCTGGCCGTGCATGCTTGCACCGAACTCCTGCCGGAAAGGCTAGAGTTGGAGCTGTCCCATCTCATTTGTTGGGAGTTGTTTTCTGCCTGTGAACTAGGACTTTCTTCAATCGTTAAGGAAGTTTTGAGTTCTTTTATCCTGCAAGGTTTTGACCAAGTGCGAGGTCTTCTTTGGTGGTAGACGTGATCTATCCTTAGTTTTAGCCTTTATATTTTGTCACTTGTGGTCTTTTGTTGTACTTGAGCTTTCCTTGTAGCTTTTAAGCCTTGTAAGTTCTGTAGCCGAGTTGTTTTTGGCACGTTTCTTTTGCTGTAGGGTTGTTTCCAGGGTGTCACATGTTGTGTGATTGTTCTTGGAATATTCTTTTGGATATTCTGTATAGTACACTGATATACTACTTTTATTGTAGTTGTTTATATCTCATCAATGCAGTCCTTGTAGAATCTTTTGCTTTTACTACTTCCTTTATGTACTATTGCTACTGTCTTCCTTTCTTTATGGACTTGGTGTATGTGCGCCCATTATTCTTCTATAAATAGTTGTAGTATGGTTCCTTTGTTGTATATCCTCTCGTTTCTCTTGTAGCGTCTTTGTTCTTGGCCTTATTCTACCATGGATGTTGTAGTTGAAGAGCTTGACGAGCCCCCCGGATGTGTTTTTCTTTATTCTTGTTGTAATCTAGTGAATGGTGTAAGTCTTGTGATAGAAACTAGTAGGATACTAGTTTCAAGGTAGTATCAAGTTGTGGGCGGTTTTGAGGCAAATGGTGTAGGTTTTGTGATGAGGTTGTCGCATGTTGTGCCGCCTCATCTTCCAGCATCCTAGTTCCCTGCCTTTTGCTGATTTCACGGTCTTGGTTGAAGAAGCGTTCCTTGATCTAGCCTGTGTCATGTCATTTTGGTACATGCTGATGCTGATCTACCTTCTCTTAGCGAGGACCCGCCGAAACTGTCAATCTTGAATGGCTTCCTGGTTCTGCTTCTACTACCTTTGGCAACCATGGTGTAATTGCTCCGTTGGGCGTCAAGCACATCTGAGCTATTTGGCTCAGTTTGCCAATATTGAATCTTGGTTCTCACGAGTGAAACCTCGAATTCGACTAGGTTCCTTGTTGTTGTCTTGTACTAGCTTCTTGTCATGTAATGGGTATTGTAGCTCTGTATTCTTGTTGTAATCAAACTTTGCGCTGAATAAGTGATAAATAAACTTTTGTCTTACTCTTCCGAGTTCTTTGTACTATCCGCATTGTATTCCCCTGTATGATGTTTGTATTTATTGTGGTGTTCGAGTACTTCTCTTCTCGAGTTGTCTGTGTATTCTATGAAGGATGTAAACTGACTGTTTATTTTGTTTTAGCGTCCGTTCCGTAATTCCTGGTGGCCTTTTGTAACCGTTGTATTTTCTTTCCGTTGTAGTAAAAAAACTTGCGGTTTTTACCCCTTTATAAATTTGTCTTTCTCTTTACCTTTCTTCTTTACCCTGCGGTAAAAACTCTTTCTTTCGCTTGCAAACCCTGGTTGCCGCCGCCGCATCTATCTTTGATCTGCTTCGGATGGTGAAGAAAAACAACAAGAACAAAGCTGAATTTGTGGACGAGGAATTGTGTTGGATTCCATTGATAATCCTGAGTATGTTGAGATGTCTCGTCAGATGAAGCAGTCTCCCAAGCCGACGACTCAGGAGGCGAATTTAGATCTGCTTGTTGCTCATGGGCTGCTTCAAGCGCGGATGTATTCTGGTTACTCCACTCCTGATGAGCATGTGATTCCTAGTCCTTCCCCTGATCAGTATGTTCTTTTGGTTCCCTTCGGCCATGCTAGGCTCTATTTTCCTCCGTCAAATTTCTTGATGGAGTTTCTTCGTTTCTATTCCATCCAAGTTCATCATCTGTCCCCTAATGGGATTCTTTTCCTTGCTACGTTCATGCATTTGTGTGAGGCATTTATTGGCATCCCTCCTTGTCTTCTTCTCCTTCGTCACTTCTTTTGCCTTCGCTTTCATGAGAGCAAGCCATCTCGTTCCTTTGGCTGTTGCGCCTTCCAATTCCAGCAAGGGATGAAGAGTAATTACTTCTCTTTCACCCTTTATGATTCTGTTAAAGACTGGGTGGACAAGTGGTTCTACATCTCTAAGCCTGATGCTTATTTCTCCTCTGATCTTACTGCCAAACCGACCTCCCTTCCTTGTTGGAATGATGTTCTATCTTCTTCTGAATCCTTGGCTATCAGGCCTTTCCTGACTCGGATAAGTTTTCTGAAAAAATCCGGGTTGACCGACATTGGGTTGGTTGCTAGTTTCTATCGTCACCAGGTTCAACCTCTTATGTAGAGGGGTCATCTTGGCTTTGAATATACTAGTTCTTCTAACCATTCTCAGATTATTCCTGATTCCGAGTTGTCTGATGACGATATATTTGATCGTTTGGGGAGGGTTTTGAGTGGTGTATCTGCCATTCCTCCCCGGATTTCAGAATATGACGCTGGTCATCCTCCTTAGGTTAGTGGGTTTTGGTTTGTTCCGATTTCTTTTTACTGGTGTCTTCTTTACTGATATCATGTTTTGTGTTTTTGTTAGGATTATGGTCACTCTTTTAGGCTTGACATACCTTTTGGGCCCATTGCCTCTGCTCCTGCTGAAGTTACCATAGCTTCGAGTTCTTCTTCCATATTGATCCTTGGATTTTGTGATACTGAGGGGTATGTACCATATACTCCTGATCCTCGGTTAGCTCAAGTCTTGTTGGTTTCTACGAAAAGGAAGGCTGAGTCTTCTACTCAGCCTGCTCAACCCCTCCTACTACTCGTCGTCATTCTTCTCGTCTGTTTACCCCCACAGGTAACCTTATTGTAGGTGAGCATTTCTGTTTCTAAGGCCGAGTTGTTATGTTCGCTTTGCTTCTTTAATCTTGTCCTCTGTGTTTGTCTTGATAGGTGGTCAATCTGTCCTTTTGGATGAGGAGCTTTCCGATGATGATCCTCCTTTTGTTCGTCCACCGTGAGTTTCTTCTTGCTAGCTTTTATTTCTTTTAATATCTTTCTGTAGCTTTTCCTTACTGTAGAGCTTTTTTAGTCGTAGGTCCTCTGCTGACCGGCCCTCTGGTGATGTTGCACCACTTCCTTTGGTCGTTCCGATTCCTTCTTCCACATTGCTAGGCGATGACTTTTCGTTTGATATCCCTAAGCTTTTGTTTTCTCCAGTTGCCGCTTCGTATAGCAAATATGTCAAGTGAGTCATATTCTCTGCATATTGTTGTAGTCTTTAATTGTCTTTGCCTGATAGTTTTATTCTTTGTTTTTCTTAGGTCTTCTTCTGATATTTTTTCCTCAACTCGTGGAGGTAAGGTTTTTTTTGCTGATTGATGATGAGATTTGTCCTTTGCTTTTACTCATGCTTTGTTTTTTGTAGTGCTTTCTATTCATGAAGATGTTGCTGCTGCCTCTGAGTTGCTTGGTGCCTCCCCTCCTGCTAGTGCGAGTCTTCTTGAAATCCCTGAAGCGTCCGGGCTGGAAAAGGCTTCGATTTCTTCCTTAGTTGAGCCTTTGCTTCTTCAAGGATCAGGTGATGAAGCTCAGCTTAACCGAATTGAGCGGACTCAAAATCTTGTCTCTGCTTGGGAAAAATTATCTACGTCTTTTGGGGGTGAACTGAAGGTAGAATTCTTTGTCTCTCTTTTTCTTTTCTTTGTCCTTAATCTTGATTCTTTTGTAGAAGTTTTGCCAGAGCTTGGTCGCTTCATCTTCTTCTGATCAGTCGACTGCCTCTCTTCAAGCTGACCTTGATAGAGTTAAACTTGAATTATCTCAAGCTCGAGCTGCTTTTGAGCAAGAAAAGGGTCTCCATGAAGCTGCTGAGGCCTCCTCGTCTGCTTCCCTTGCTGATTTGAAGGCAAAACTGGTTGGTAGCTTTTCTTTTATACTCTCTTGTTTTTGTAATGATTTTTCTGCTTATTTGTGCTGATCTTGTATTTCATTTGCTAGATGTTGATCGTGCTTGTATGTCTTCGAGTGAAGAGAAAAAAAACTTGTCTCTTCGTCTTGAATCTTCAGAGAAAAATGCCGAAACTATAAGTTTAGCGACTGCTGTTGTCCTTTGGCTTTTTGTTATTTTTATCTTTAGTCTTCTAAGTCTTTTGTCTTTTCCAATCATTGAAGTCGGAGTAGGCTCTACAGGCTCAACTTTTGGATGTTCATAGTCAATACAAATCTTTGTATGCTGTTGTGAAGACGATTATTGCTGCTGTCTGTCGTGAAGGGGATGACACAGATGTCTTAAAGAGTTTGATTCCTGTGTTGCCTCTTCGGTTTCGTGAGTTTGTAGAGAGTGGGTTTAGACGCTGTATCAACAACATTGTTTCTTTTGCTCGTGCTGTTGCTCCTACGGTATCTCTGGACCGAATTCTTGAAGATCCAATGGATGCCGAGCTCTTGGCTAGGTGGGAGCAATCGAAGCCCGAGGTTGAGGAGCTTTGTAGTGAAATATTTGGTCAAATGAAAGTGCTTCCGCCTTCCCCTTGCTAAAAGAAACATTTATTTGTCCTTCAATTGGTGTTTGTAATATATACTTTGGATGAGCTTTTGTTAATGTATCATCAGGCTTTGTCCTGATCTTTTAATTTCTTGATTTTGAGATCTATATTTGTCTTGTCTGCGGATGCCATGTCTCTTGTTTGTCAATCCTGTGTATATTTTGTTTTCTGGATCTTTGTAGGTTGTGTTGAGTTCTTCTGGATTTGTAGTTTTGCACCTCTATATTAGGTTTTGTAGTTCTCATGCTTCGCTTAACTTTTGCAGGGTAGTTGCCGAGTTATTTCTCAGTAGCATTATCGACCTTCAAGTCATGATGGCTATATACAATGCTTTGTATCTTTATGCCTCTATATTAGGCGTTGAAATTTTTCAACTCTGCGCTTTGCTTGTCTTCTGCATAGTACCCTCCGAGTAGGTTTGGGATAGTATTGTTGACTTGTCGAGTGGTTTGCCAAAGTCGCTTTATGATATAGAAGTATTTGGCTTGTAATAATCGTTGTTGTTCCGAGTTGTGTTGCTCTTCAAGCAGTCAACTATATATGTCATGCCGCTTTGTATAGAGGTTGACTTTGTTGATGTCGTCGAGGTAGATTGAGCTTCTCATTGTGCCGAGTAGTCTGCTGTTTGTCATGCCGTATCACGAAACGGTTGACTTGAAGATATGAACCAGACTGTGCCGCTCATGGTGCAAAGCAGTCGGTTAGTTCGTCATGTTGCTTCTCGAAGCAATTGACTTGTAGATTCGTGCTAGATAGTGTCGCTCATGGTGCAAAGCTGTCGGCTTGTCATGCCGTCTCACAAAACGATTGACTTGTAGATATGAACTAGACTATGCCGCTCATGGTGCAAAGTAGTCGGTTAGTTCGTCATGTTGCTTCTCGAAGCAATTGACTTGTAGATTCGTGCCAGATAGTGCCGCTCATGGTGCAAAGCTGTCGGCTTGTCATGCCGTCTCACGAAACGGTTGACTTGTAGATATGAACCAGACTGTGCCGCTCATGGTGCAAAACAGTCGGTTAGTTCGTTATGTTGCTTCTTGAAGCAATTGACTTGTATACCGTTTGTTCTAGAATCTTGTATCTTGTTTGCCTTCTTAGTTGTAGTTTTTCTTGAATTGGCTGATATGCCAAGTGTTGCTTAATTGCATTCTGTCTTCTGTCATTAGTTCGTATGTTCCAAGTTGTATTGTTGTTTTGATGATAAAAGGACCATCCCATGTGCTAAGTAGTTTGTGTCTTCCGTCCTTATTCTGGATTAGTCGTAATACCAGGTCTCCTAGTTTTAGTGTTCTTGGATGCGTATTTCTGTCATAATGTCTTCATAGGCCTTGTAGATATCTTGCATTTTGTATAACTGAGGTGTCTCTTATTTGTTCGATTGTGTCAATTTCTAGTCGTCTTGTTTCTTCGGCTTCTCCTTCATCATATTGCTCGATTCTTGGTGATTGTCATATTAAGTCCACGGGTAATACAACTTCTGATCCGTAAACCAGAAAGAATGGTGAGTATCCTGTTGCTCTGCTGATCTGGGTTCTTAGGCCCCAAACCACTTTTGGTAATTTTTCTATCCATTTGGCTCCATAGTCTTTCAAGTCTTCGTACAGTCTTGGTTTTAAACCTTGTAGTAGTAGTCCATTAGCTCTTTCGACTTGTACGTTTGCTTGGGGTGTGAGCGACTGGTGCATAGTCTATCTCTATTCCACAATCTCTTGCCCAATACTGGAATTCCTTTTCTATGAATGGTGATCCTAGGTCTGTGATTATTCTGTTAGGCATCGCAAATCTATGCATGATGTCTTGTATGAATTATGTTGCTTTTTCTGCGTTGTATTTGACTAATGGCTTATATTTGATCCATTTGGTGAACTTATCCACAACCACGAATATATATTCAAATCCTCCTTTTGCTTTTTTGAGAGGTCCAAATTGATCTAGCCCCTAGCATGAGAAAGGCCAGACTGGTGGTATGCAGATTAGATTGTGTGCTAGGACATGTGATTGCTTTGCAAACATCTGGCAACTTTTGCACATCTTGACTAGTTGTTCTGCATCTTTGAGTGTTGTTGGCCAGTAAAATCCACTCCTGAATGCTTTTCCGACTAGTGATCTAGATGCTGCATGATTTCCACAACATCCCGAGTGGATTTCTTCTAGTATCTCGTTTCCTTCTTGTGTTAATACACATTTTAATAGTACTCTAGAAGATGCTGCCCTTTTGAAGAGTTTGTCTTTTACTAGGACGTAGGCTTTGCTTTTTCTTACAACTCTCGTTGCTTTTGCTTTATCTCCAGGTAGTTTGTTTTCATTTTTGTAGTGAATGTATACTTGTCTCCAATCGCTTGCTATATTGAGGATTTGTCTAGAGGCGTTGAGCTCTTCTATCTTATCTATGTCCATTAGGTCTTCCTTTTGTTTGCTGATTTCTTGGATTGATGGTTTTGCGAGTTCTTCTACAAGTATTCTAGGTGGTACTTTTGCTCTGTCTAATCCTAGTTTTGATAGGATATCTGCTGCAACATTTGAGTCTCTTAGGACGTGATGGATTTCTAATCCTTCAAAGTATTTCTCGAGTTTTCTTACTTCTGCACAATAGACGTCCATGTTGTCCTTTGTGCAGTCCCATTCTTTGTTTACTTAGTTGATTACTACTGCTGAATCTCCATAGGCGAGTACTCTTTTGATTCCCAGAGTGGTTGCTATTTTTAATCCGTGTATGAGTGCTTCGTATTCTGCTTTATTGTCTGTTGCTTGCCATAATATTTTTAATACATACTTTAATTGTCTTCCTGCCCCACCTGCTCCACCAAGCTTTAGAGATCCATCAAAGTACATTTTCCAATGGTCTCGTATTGGTTTGGGTTCTTTTTGTGTGATTTCTGTCCATTCTGCGATGAAGTCGGGTAGTATCTACGATTTGATTGTTGTTCTTGGTTTGAAGTCTAGGCTAAGGGCCCCGAGTTTTGCTGCCCATTTTGATATTCGTCCTATGGCGTCCTTGTTTTTGAGTATGTCTTGTAACGGGAAGTTGGTTACGACTATTACTTTATGCTCATGGAAGTAATGTCTCAACTTTCTTGATGATATGAGTACTGCATAGAGTAGTTTTTGTACGTGTGGGTATTTGACTTTTGATTCCGTGAGTACTTCACTGATGTAGTATACTAGTCTTTGTACTTTGTAGGTATGTCTGGGTTCTTCTCTTTCTACTATGACTGTTGTACTTACCACATTCTTTGTTGCAGTGATATATAACATCATGTCTTCCTTGTTTCTTGGTGGGGTCATTATTGGAGATGATGATAAATATTCTTTTAGCTTGATGAAGGTTTGATTGGCCTCTTCTGTCCATTCAAAGTTCTCTTTCTTTTTTAGGAGTTTGAAAAAGGATAGTCCTTTTTCTCCTAGTTTTGAGATGAATCTGTTGAGAGCTACCATACATCCTGTCAGTTTTTGTATGTTCTTGATCTTTTTTGGTGGCTTCATATCCATAATTGCTTTGACCTACTTCGTGCTTGCTTCAATCCCTCTATTGCTGACTAGAAAACCGAGTAGTTGTCTTGATGGTACACAAAAGACGCATTTGGTAGGGTTTAACTTCCACTTCCATGATTTTAGGTTTTTGAAGGTCTCTTCTAGGTCTTTCAATAGAGATTCGGGTTCCTTTGTTTTGATTACCACATCATCAATGTAAGCTTCAACGTTTCTTCCAATTTGATCTCCCAGGCAGGTTTGTATTTCTCTTTGATACGTTGCTCTTGCATTCTTTAATCCAAACGACATTGACTTGTAGCAATATGCTCTGAAAGGTGTTATAAAAGATGTTTTGCTTTGGTCTTCCTCTTTAAGTGATATTTGATGGTACCCCAAGTAGCAATCGAGGAAGGATAATAATGATGATCCTGCTATTGAATCGATGACTTGATCGATTCTAGGTGGTCCATATGGGTCTTTTGAACAATGCTTGTTAAGATCCGTGTAGTCAACACACATACACCATTCTTTTGAGTTCTTTTTCTCCACTAAGACCGAGTTAGCTAACTAGTCCGGGTTGATTATTTCTCTGATGAATCCTGCTGCAAATAGCTTTGTGATTTCCTTTTTGATTGTTGTTTTCCTGTCTAGAGCAAATCTGCATAGCTTCTGTTTCAATGGTCTTGACCCTTTGTTTGTGTCAATTTTGTGCTCAGCCAACTCATTTGGGACTCCTGACATGTCTGCAAGTTTCCATGCAAATATGTCTTTGCTGTCCCTTAGAAAGTTGGTGAGCGCGAGTTCCTATTTGGGGTCTAGATTTGCATGATTATTGCCTTCTTTTCTGTATCTCTGGTCAATAAGTCAATTGTCTTTGTGGCGGCTTCTTTTGGAGGTGTAAAGTTGTTTGGCTTCTTTGTTGGTATTTGAATTTCATATGGATTCATTTCCTCGACCTTCTTCGCAATGTCTTCTTTTTCTTTGTAGTCCTGTAACTTTTCTGATATTTGTACAGCTTGCACGTGTTGGTATTTCTTATGACTATTGGATAAATCCGCAAGCGCACAGATTATACCGTTGTAGCACTTCACCTAGGAGTATTCCAAGGTATCATAATTTATATTTTCCCAAGGGAAAGCTAGGCTAGAAATGATAATCAGAGAGAGATCTTAGAGAGCACCTTAACTTAGTACCAACTTGTATAGAGGGGTAAACGATATATGTGATAGGAAGGGTTTGATGAATGAAGAAGCTACGGTAAATAATACTTAGAACAGACTAGATAGACTAGCTAGGTGGGAGGACAACGAGAAGAGTAAAGGGACTCCTAAGCAAATCACTCTACTTCAATATACTTAGCCAATTAACTAGTCTAAACACTATAGTTTGTCGCCTCAATACAAGTATGCTAGGTGAGGGGATAGATCAGTAGGAGGACAAAACTCCTACCGGACCGCGCCGTCTTCTTATGGGGGCCTTACCTTTTAAGAACTTGCCTATAAACACGTGGTGGAATACAATGACTAGACAAGGCTATCACCTCTTGCTAGCTACCACAAACAATTTGTGCAGCAAGCGATAACCAAGGATAATATGATGTATAAGCACCACTCTTACACACAACTTACTACTTTGACTACGATCAATAATCAAAGCACCCTATGATAGGCAATGATCGCATACAGGAAAGGTCACAAGGATCACAGACTATGGATGTAAAGGCTATTAAAGAGCAAAAACATATAACAAGACTATATCAAGTATAGTAATGCTCAAAGTAAATACTAAGTAAAGTAGAGAGAAAATATAATATATTGATAAAGGTAAAGTCTTACAAAGAAGGAAAGATACAAGAGCTATACCAGACTTCCTAGAAGACAACTCCGGAAATCCCGAGCACAACTCGACTCAACTCTAACTCCCACTCTAGACTAACTCCTAGAACAATCTAAGGAATAAAGCTTGTAGGCTTCTTCACCATGTGTAGAGAGGGGGGTGTGACCCTCTATTTATAGTGGGAAGTGGAGTAGGCGCTACACTATCGCCACGTCAGCGATCCAGGGCCTTCCATTCTCCACCCTTGGATCCAACCGACCCTGGAACCGTCCTTGGATGGATGGATGTGATTCAGCATGTGGGGAAGAGGTATGGCGGTTGGGGAGGCCAACCGACCTAGGGGGTGGTCGGCCGACCCCCCCTTATGGCCAGTGGGCCCTCCTCTAACCTCCAGGGTGTGGCTCCACTGGTCAGGGACTGATTGAGGGCCAGGTGGGCCCTATGGATGGTCGGCCGACCCCCCTTGGGGGTCCCTGGCCCACCTCTTGCTCCCTGGTGCTGGTCCCACTCGTCATAGGTGTTGGTTGTTGGTTCTATGGTGGTTGTCATGTTTATCTCCTTGGTGTGGTCCCATGAATCCTTGTGCTTTGCTTGTGAGCCGTTGAGAGAAAGCACAGAGTGATCTAAGGGTCGGAAATCACTCTAGGATGCTTCTCTTGGATCATGGCCGAGAGAGGAGCTAGGTGGGCCCATAGGGTGGTCGGCCGACCCCCTATATGGGTCCCACTGGCTCTCATTTGCTTCATTTGTTCATTCCTGCACTCAAACACTCATGGACTTGTGGAACTGGTTATTTGATAAAATATGCTCATGATGTGTTTGTTTATCCTTGATCCTGAGGTTGGTGGCATCATTTTAGTTATATAAAAGTTGATCATAATTTGTGCCAACAAGATCCTCCAAGATTAACCTTTGTTCCTCCCGAGCAAACAATCGAACTTAACTCGATGGATCAGGAGTTGCTACTATGCTTCATATTTCAAGAGTACTAAATCTACAACAATCATACTTCTCTTTTGAATGGAAAAATTAGCAATAAAGTCTCACCCATATTACCTTAGTCCTTCATGGGGCTTATAGCTTTATCCTTTGTCTTGAGAGGTTGAGAGATAGAACAACTTGACTTGAGCACTAATTTTCTCATTCTTTCACAAGTTTCATATCGGAGGTTTTGCAAGATTTTGTAAAAGAAGACTTAGTGTTCCTTAAATGGTACTCTCGAGTCGCTCATAAGGTGTATGATTCCTCACCAAGGCATATGTCAAAGTTTGCCTTCTTTCTTCCTATCTCTAAAGCTTATGTGGAGCTATAGGTAGGGATCAAAGATGTAGCAAACTTACCTTGCATATATTGTAAAGTCAAATTCTGGATCCAAGGAGAGAAATGTCATACTCTTAGATCAAGATGTGCAAGTGTGTGGAAACATGGCAAATGATTAATACTCCTATATGTGGATGATCTCTCTTTCCTAAAATTATTTTGAGACATAGCTATCTTTTTAATTTTTCTATGAGCTTTGAGGATGCTCATTCATTTCATTCATTTTTTTTCAAGAGAGAGCTTTGGAGTGCTCATAAAATTTGGGACTTTAGAATGTGCCTGAATTTTTCATAATTTTGCATAGTCTATGTCTCATTTAATAGCAACAACTATAGAGAGTTTTTCTACTTAGAGCATGGAGTATGAACTATGTGGAAATGTAAGGCATGTTTATGCGTACTTCCAGTGTAGAAGCAGCATGTATATGTGGCATGTACGTGATCTTGATCTTGGGAGCATGATAAATCTCTCAACAAGGGTCACAAAATTTGACCAAACTCAACACAAAGCAAGCAACTTATGTAGAAAGCTTATATCATGAGAAAGCATGTATGGCTTTGGTAGGAATTTTCACCATTGAGGAACAAAAAGTGTTTTATCATTTTAATAAATAAAACTCCGATAGTCATTCTTGCTTAGAACAATATTATAGCAACTCTTATCTTGTCATATCATGTCTCACAACAACTTAGACTTAGTTACGGCATTTGCAACCCACAAAAGTTTGAGGTTCATGATGGTTTCTTTTAAGCCCAGTGATCCATACTTCCAAGTTGTAAATTAAGTACTAGAGAAACATTTAACAGAGCAACTATTCATCATTTCCATAGGAGATATTAATTTTCGTGGAACATGTGAGAGTAGAGAAAGTCTTTTTATTTTATTTTATCATATGCAGATTTTTTTTAAAATGCAAAACAAAGATAAGCAAGGAAGTGCATAAATATAAATGCTGAAATTAAAAACTTACCTTAGTGGGGGAGGGAACCTCCCCCAAGCTTGTCTTTTGCTCAATAGTGCGGCAGATGTGGATGTTGTTGCCGCCACAGGTCCCAATGTAGGTGTTGTTCTTCTTGCATTGCTTGAATGTCTCCGGTAGTTTGCTGGACGATGTGTGTTGTCTCATCGTGCTCAACACGCAACTAACCAAAGGTGTTGGTGAGATGATCAAATTGCCGCCACAGTTCATGATGCTCCTTTTCTTGTGTGGACGAGAAGGATGCTCGTGCTCGTTGCGGACGTGTTGGTCGAGGAGGCATGCCACTAGAAGTGTGCATGGGATCGGAAGATGCATCGTCTTCCTCCTCGCCAACAGCTCCTCGGGAAGGACCACCTTGCTTAAAATGAAAAAAGTATGGCTCCTCCTAAGCTCTCCTGTCTGAGCCTGCAAAACCTCTTTGCCCGATTCCTTGATCTAAATCAAGGGATAGTTTACGGGTCCTATACAATTAAAGTTGCCTATTTGGAAGAGGCACTTCAATTGTATGGCCACTATATATCATTTTAAGATTACCATTGACATCTCTTTTTAACATTTGAGCATATTTAAGATATTCTTCTGAGATCACAACTAAAGGAGCAGTGATGTAAACAAAGGGTTGAGTGCCATTTAGCAGGTTCATGGACTCGGCAAGACGAGTAATTAAAGATGTGAATTGAATAGATTCATTACTCTCAATTGAACTTTGCCAAAACTCCACTAAGCATTTTACAGGAGAGATTTGCATTTTGTTTACCATGGCATAAAGAAATTTTAATTCCATGTCACTTATCAAGCTAGCATTACTTCCAGGAAACAAAGTTATTTTCATCCAAAGATGCATGAAACGAAGAGTAGGATTATGAATTTCCTCAGGTTTAGGATTTGAGCAATCTTTTAGAGCAGAGATAGAGAACCGAAATTTCCTCTTGTTAAAACTATGCATGGCAGGGTTTAAATCTATCAAGCATGAATTTTCAAAACCAAGAGCAGCACTTAGATGACTCCAAGTTAGACTATGACTTTGATTAAACATGTGAAAGGAAATTCCAACATTAGAGACTTGGAGAGAGCATAGGAATTCTATGGTAAGAAACTCAATTCCAAACTCTTCTATTTGCCAAAAGCCAGACCAACCAATAGAGGTAAAGATAGTTTCGAATTCGGTGGTCATACCTGCGTTGGAGAGAAGATTCAGGTCCAATATCCTTGTGTGTTCGAAAGATCGATCCCGAAGAGAGAGATATCTTTGGTACTCTACTTGGTTGAACCCAAGACCACTTTGTTGATCGTAGGTCCTCATCGGGGGCACCATGAATTCCTCGATTTGAGGTACCTCCTCTGGCACTTCTTCTTCCTCCTGAGGGTGTTCTTCAGTTTGGAGGTTCTCCCAAGTGTATCAGGCAGAACCTCCCCTTCTTCTTCCTTGGGAAGTATCATCAGATTGGCGGGAGCGTCGGGATGAGCTCCCACTCATGGCTTGTTTCATCTTCTTGAATGCGGATGTTATCGGGTTCTTCATCTTTTAGAGAGGAAGAGGTAGGACTACGACAAGGTTGTATGTGTAAAGAGTTTCCTCGTTTGCCTTGAGGGCAGAAGCTTGAGCTAAGAGAAGAAATCTTCTTGTGGACTAGTGAGAGCAACACTACTTCTCTTGAGAGCTAAGAACTTCTCTTGAATGAAGAGAGAAGAGAGCAAGGCAAGGAGAGGCTTGAGCTAAGACTAAATTCTAGTTGAGGTGTGAGGGAATGAGCTCTCCTTGCATGGGGTTTTATAGGGGAGAGGAATGGCACCAAGGAGGTTCCATGGAGTGGTTGGCCGACCACCCTTGGGCATGCCCCTTGGGTACCATGATCACTCACTTTGGTTGATGCCTTACACAAAGCAAAAGGAGAGGAGGTGACCAAAGCATGGTCGGCCGACCCCCCTAAAGTGGGGATTCCACTATGCTTTTCCTAGTGCTTGGTGAAAGGTGAAAGATGTGGTGTGATGTGATCAAAAGCTGAGCTAAAGTGGTCAAGATTCTCCTCTTTAAACAAAGAGTAGTGGGGGACAAAGGCATGCCATGCTTTGATTGAAAGTGATTGATGTGTTTTCTTTTTCAAAGCATGACAAAGTGAAAGTGATGGATGTCATGATTCTCCACTTTGGACAAGGAGTGGTGGGGGACAAGGATGTGTCATGCTTTAACAAAAAGTGATTGATATACTTTAAAGCATGACAAGACAAAAGAGATGTCTCCCAAAGCAAGACTCTGATTTTTGAATGTCCCACCACTCAAATCATGGGATTCTTAGACAAAGGATGGTGAAGAGGAAAAGATGGATGGACAAGGGGATCGTAAGGTGGTCGGCCGACCACCCTAGTCCTCCATTTTTTTCTTTTTCTTTTATAAAGGTCCCTATATGATCCTTAATTAAATAAGCCAAGATAGGGTACATAGGGTGGTCGGCCGACCACTCTATGGCCCTACCTTTTGTCAAATTTTAATATTAAACTAATTCTCAAGTTTTATTTAAACTAACTTTAGTTTTATGAATTTTAAGTATGAAAGAAATTTAAGTTTTGAACTAAATGTAAGAAAGAAAATAAAAGATAACTACCGATTTACCTTTCGGCGAAGGCTCCTTGATTTTAAGTCCTCGAAGTGGGACTCTCCTTCTTGTTCATTCCTCGGGTGCACTTGATGACTCCAGAGGCGGAGACCGTGATGTGTGCACCTCCTTTGCTTTCCAAACTTTCCTTGGATTGGCGGGTTCGTCCTCCTTGAGCTTAGTGATCTTGGCCTCCGGGTACTGCTTCTTTTGATGCGGGGCTCGAACTCTTCTTCTTGGTGGTTGTGCTTTAGCCTGTTTGTTAAGTTTATAACCATTGAAAGCACATTTTACCTTGTGACTCGGGAATTGGAAGTGGATTTGGCCCGATCCAACGTAGATGACTGCGTTGGTGGTGTTGAGGAAGAGCCTTCCCAAAATGACGGGGACTTCCACGTTAGCTCCCATGTCCAGGATGATGAAGTTGGTGGGGTTGTAATCGTCTTGGATGTTCACCAAGATATCCCTTGTGAGTCCCTCGGGAAACCTTATCATTTGATCTGCCATCTGCAGGCGAACACATGTCGGGACCAACGGTCCTCCTAACAAGTTGTCATAAGTTACCTTAGACATGATGTTGACACCCGATCCAAGATCGCAGAAGGCAGTGTGAAATGTGTTTTGTCCGATTGAGCATTTGATCGTCGGGTGGCCTGGATCTTCCTTCTTCATGATGAAGGGAGGATCGAGAAGATAGCCCCAGTAGGAGCAAAGTGGAGGCTTACCAAACTTTGTTGTTACCATGTTCACATGCTCAATTGAATCCTCTGGTTTCCCAGGAATTTTACCTTGTTCTATGGATGGCATAGCTACTGCTAATTGAGCTAATTGGGTTTCTAGCATTTTATTAAAACTCAATTGATTTTTCATGGCAGTTGTGAAGCTATCCATTTTCTCACCAAAAATTTCAAGAACTTTATCAGTGGCAATCATATTTTTATTTATACCATCATTAATCTTTGATTGCCCAAGAACAAGATCTTTTAATGAAGGTTGATTATTATAAGAATTGTAATTATTGTAATTGCTATTACTTCCATTACCTTGGTAGAAGGGACGCGAGTTCCAACCTCCTTGTTGTTGGGGTCGATACCCATTGTTGTTGCTGATGAATTTCACGTCCTCCTTCGATGTCTCGGGGCAGTCGTTGCCCGAGTGATCATTTCCTCCACACACCTCGCACCATGGATCAGCTTCAATTGCTTGTGCGGCGGCTATGGGGTAGATGGCCTCTCGTTCCTTCTTGGAACTTTCTTCTATCTTCTTCATTAAGAGGTCTATCTTCCAGGTGGTGGCTTCTTCTTTGTGAGCGTATAACCATTGCTTCGCCTTCCTCTACAATGAGAATGGAAAAAGGCGAAGACAAATGGTGACAAACGCCACTCCTTTGACCATGCCACACACCTTCATGAAGTGTTTGAGATGGGAAGTAACATCCTTATTGGACTTTCCACTAAATGGGTTGGCGTCAACTCGGTTAGTTAAGGCTGGCTTCAGCTCGAGGGTAGCACTCCCTATATTAACTTCAGGTCCTCGCGCCACGTGAGCGACTGACAGGATCAAAAACTCGGAAATAGCCTCCTGAGCCATAGCATGCTTGATAAACGAAGTGTAGCCTCCTTCCTTGAGTGGATACAAATTCAAGATGAACTTTCAAGGGGACACTAGACGGTGTCTAGAGTTTCTTCGGAAGCTCTCAAGATTTTCTAATATGGTTGCTCAGAAGTGGAACTCACTCATACAACGCCTTGCTTCACAATTAAGAGAAACAAAGGCAAGGGGTAAACCCCTATAACTAATTGATAACTAAGCTAACAAGAATCTCTGGATTCAATCTAATTAAAATTTCTTGGCTAAGCTTTCCCCGACAACGGCGCCAGAAATGCTTGTTGGTATTTCTTATGACTAGTGGATAAATCTGCAAGCGCACAGATTATACCGTTGTAGCACTTCACCTAGGAGTATTCCAAGGTATCATAATTTATATTTTCCCAAGGGAAAGCCAGGCTAGAAATAATAATCAGAGAGAGATCTTAGAGAGCACCTTAACTTAGTACCAACTAGTATAGAGGGGTAAACGATATATGTGATAGGAAGGGTTTGATGAATGAAGAAGCCACGGTAAATGATACTTAGAACTGACTATATAGACTAGCTAGGTGGGAGGACAACGAGAAGAGTAAAGGGACTCCTAAGCAAATCACTCTACTTCAATATACTTAGCCAATTAACTAGTCTAAACACTATAGTTTGTCTCCTCAATACAAGTATGCTAGGCGAGGGAATAGATCAGTAGGAGGACAAAACTCCTACCGGACTGTGCCCTCTTCTTACGGGGGCCTTACCTTTTAAGAACTTGCCTATAAACACGTGGTGGAATACAACGACTAGACAAGGCTGTCACCTCTTGCTAGCTACCACAAACAATCCGTGCAGCAAGCGATAACCAAGGATAATATGATGTATAAGCACCACTCTTACACACAACTTACTACTTTGACTATGATCAATAATCAAAGCACCCTATGATAGGCAATGATCGCATACAGGAAAGGTCACAAGGATCACAGACTATGGATGTAAAGGCTATTAAAGAGCAAAAGCATATAACAAGACTATATCTAGTATAGTAATGCTCAAAGTAAATACTAAGTAAAGTAGAGAGAAAAGATAATATATTTATAAAGGTAAAGTCTTACAAAGAAGGAAAGATACAAGAGCTATACCAGACTTCCTAGAAGACAACTCCGGAAATCTCGAGCACAGCTCGACTCAACTCTAACTCCCACTCTAGACTAACTCCTAGAACAATCTAAGGAATAGAGCTTGTATGCTTCTTCACCATGTGTACAGAGGGGGGTGTGACCCTCTATTTATAGTGGGATGTGGAGTAGGGGCTACTCTATCGCCACGTCAGCGATCCAGGGCCTTCCATTCTCCACCCTTGGATCCAACCGACCTTGGAATCGTCATTGGATGGATGGATGTGATTCAGCATGTGTTGAAGAGGTATGGCGGTTGGGGGAGGCCAACCGACCTAGGGGGTGGTCGGCCGACGCCCCCTATGGTCAGTGGGCCCTCCTCTGACCTCCAGGGTGTGGCTCCACTGGTCAGGGACTGATTGAGGGCCAGGTGGGCCCTATGGATGGTCGGCCGACCACCCTTGGGGTCCCTGGCCCACCTCTTGCTCCCTGGTGCTAGTCCCACTCGTCATAGGTGTTGGTTGTTGGTTCTGTGGTGGTTGTCACTTTTATCTCCTTGGTGTGGGCCCATGAATCCTTGTGCTTTGCTTGTGAGCCATTGAGAGAAAGCACAGAGTGATCTAAGGGTTGGAAATCACTCTAGGATGCTTCTCTTGGATCATGGCCGATAGAGGAGCCAGGTGGGCTCATAGGGTGGTCGGCCAACCCCCTATATGGGTCCCACTGGCTCTCATTTGCTTCATTTGTTCATTCCTGCACTCAAACACTCATGGACATGTGGAACTGGTTATTTGATAAAATATGCTCATGATGTGTTTGTTTATCCTTGATCCTGAGGTTGGTGGCATCATTTTAGTTATATAAAAGTTGATCATAATTTGTGCCAACAGCACGTCACAGTCATAAGCTTTCTTTAGATCTCCCTTTAATGATAGAACTCCTTTTTTGTTGGCATCTTGAGCAATGGGTACCGATAGTGGGGTACTACCATGTACCTTGTGAGTGCTGGTCTTCTGAGGATCGCATGGTAGTATGATTTGAAGCCGGCTACTTCAAATTTAATGAATTCTGTTCGATATTTGTCACGTGTTCTGAAGGTGACTGGTTAGGTTATCTGTCCCAATGGTATAGAAGCTCTTTCGGGTACTATCCCATAGAAGGGAATGCTTGTTGGTGTGATCATGCCCTCATTGTCTAAGTTCATCTCTTTTAAGGTATCTGTGAAGATTATGTTGAGTCCTGCTCCTCTGTCAATGAGTACTTTGGATACTGCCACTCCTGCTATTGTTGGTCCCATTACTAGGGGATAGTAGCCAACATTTTCTGCGCTCGTACATTGGTCTTCTCTTGTGAATTGAATTGGGTATTCTGACCAATCTAAGTTCATCAGCTGCCATGATGGTTCTGTGGGCTAGCTTTTCTTGTCTTTTACTTCTTGTATATGGTGCACCTGAGAAAATTACTTGTAATTTTTGTTGGGGTTCTTGGTAATTTCCCTCTGCTTTCTTTGTTTCTTTTCCAGGTTCATCTGTTCCTTGTTCTGAGTTGTTTGTGTGTGTCTCTTCTTTCTTTGAGAATCTGTGTTGAAAAACGTCGCATTCGACTAACTTGTGTCCTGCATAAGGATGTATGTGGCATGGTAGGTTTTCTATCCTTTCTGGCGGCATTCTTGCGTAGTTGTTTCCTTGGTAGATGTTGTTAGGGTATTTGTTATATAGATTTGTGCCTCGATTGTTTTGGTAATTGTTGTTGTATCCTCCTTTGTCGTTGTCGTTGTATCTTCTTTTGTTATCTGCTGCTGCTATCATGTTATCTTGTCTTGGCCTTTTGTCTTGAGGTCTAAAGTCTGGTCTTCTGTTTTCATGGTAGTCCCGGGTGAACCTGTGTCGAGTTCTTTCTTCTGATGATATCATTTTCTCGACTGCCTTTTTGAAGTCCTCATTGGATCTTGGATTTTCATTGAAGCAGTCTTTGAACTGCCAGTTTGCTAGGATTACATCGGCAAATGTCGCTATTACCTCTCTATCGGTGATGTCGTGGATCTGAGCTCTGAGTTCTCCGAATCTTCGATAGTACTCTCTTAGAGTTTCTCCTTTTCTCTGTTTTACATTTTTCAACTCGGCTGCTGTCATTGGGTGTGTTATTATCCCTGCAAAGTTGTTGCAGAAGGCTTCCTGCAAATCTTCCTAATATTTGATAGATCGTGGCTTCAGCTTGTCAAACCATTGTAAAGGCATGGCCTCAAGTGCCATTGGGAAATATAATCCCTTGATGTCGTTGTCTCCTCCCGCGAGTTCAATGCATTGTGAGTAGACTCTTATCCATTGTCTGGGTTCTACTTTGCCATTATACTTTGAATGGTTTGCCGGTTTGAACTTGTGAGGTAGCCTCAAAGTTTGCAACCTTCCTGCGAAACATGGAAACCTGTCGTACTGTTCCATTCGATTGAAGTTGGGTGACCAATCTCTTCTGTAATAGTCCCTATCTCCTCTGTATTCGGATTCTCGGTAGTCTTCTGGGTAGCGTTGGCCCCAGTCTGGGCCGTTTGGTTTTACTAATCCGAGATGTCGTTCATGCCTTTCTGATGGTTGTGGTACCTCTGTCTTTCCTAATCTGTGAAATATTAGCTTTTTGAGTGTGTGTTCGCCTTGTTGTTCTCCTTGTTGTTCTTGGAGTGCATCACCATCAGGTTGTTTGTTGGGATCTCCGTCTTCTTTATTCTGCTCGTCAGTGATTCTTTCTTCTTTAGTGAGGATGTTTAGCTCTTTTGTCAGCTCTTCAATTCTTTCTCTCTTCGTATTTTTCATGGATTCTCTTTCTGCCTTCTTTCTATTGTATTTCGTTAGTTCTGCTTTATATTTATTCCAGATTTGTTTTCTTTCAATGACTCGATTTCTTCTCCCTGCCCTAGCCTTGTTCTCTTTTAGCCTCGCAGCTTTGTGATCGTTGGTTTCGTTGTTGTCGCTGTTGACATCTCTTATGACACTTAAGCCAGGTTGTCATCCCCAGCATGACCAAGAGATGTGGTATTGAAATATGCAATTGCTCTAAGTAAGTATAAATGTGTTTCTGCAAGCGCATAGATAATACCGATGTAGCATTTTAACCAGGAGTATTCCAGGTATCGTTATTTATATTTTTACCACTGGGAAGGGATACTGAGGAATAAATGAGGAATGAGTAATGAGTATCACTGCATGTGTAATGGAGAGTTTTCATCTATCTCTCTCAATATAGGATAAGTGTCACATAAGATATAGATAATGAATGAATAGTGACAAAAGATAAATACTGATCAGCATATATGTAGCCACATAAGATAATGATAAGCACCTCAACAGATATTCTAGCAAGTCATTAGCATGGAATTAGGATGAACTATAAGAATATTTCCTAAGTCATTCTTAACTATACAGTCTAGCATATTATGATTAGTGCAATTATACTTGGCAGTCATGGTGAGATAAGAGATATTCATGTATAGTGAGTATTACTAAGGAAGATGAGAAACATAGCAATCACTTCCCCGTAATAGTGCTACTCTGCCTGCCCTACAAACGGGAGGAGGACTACAAAGGACTCAACAGGACTGTCACTCCCGCGAACTACCTCACGATCCGGAATGTAGAGTACAATCGCAGATAAATACGGTCTAGGCACCACTCCTACACAATATCTATCATTTACCCATAGCGCTGATGGATAAACGCTATACGATCCTAAACATGGATATGATTCAGATCAAACTACGCCAAGCATATAATCATAATAAACTAAGAACAATATAATTAAGAATATAATCAAATAGAGTAAAGTCATAAACAATATAATGAAGTAGAGTAAAGTCATATTCATAATATTGAAGAACAAATGATGAACAAGGAAGAACTAGAGAGAGAATTACCAATAATCCTCTTGATAGATCCGGAAACCAATCGAAGATTGACTCCTTCTAGTTCTAATCCTATATAGCTATGCTAAACTAGAGATCTAGTTGATGTGGTGGCACTAGGGCTTGATCAGGGACCTCTTCACCTGAGATGGATCTTGGATAATGAATTAGGGTTTTAGAGGGGCTCCCTCCTCTGGCTCAGGGGGCCTTCCTTATATAGCCTCCTCAAATGAACATCGGCTGTCGGATCAAACTGACCTTAATGGAGGGCTTAGTTACAACCTCAAAGGCAGTGGAGAGAGGGTCCACAAGGCAGAGCCTCATTGGGCTCTGACCTAAGGCAGCCGCCCCATGGGGTAGGGTGGGCGCCCTGCCCCTGGGCCCGCTCAGCCTCTCATTTCTTCCCGCGCCTTCTTGACACTTCTAGATTGTTCTTTTTCCTGCAGATGATAATTATCTCTATGTAAACCTTACATGTGGGCCTTTCCTCCATATTTCCTGATATCCCTCTGCAGAAATAGACATTCACCAAAACTCATGGAATTCTGTCAGTATAAACCCTATTTCTAGGTGTTGGTTTCATATAGATCCTTTTCCTTGTTTAGTTGACGGTTGGATTTGGTATTTAAGGACCGTCAACAAACTCCCCCAAGCTTAACTTTTGCTCGTCCCTGAGCAAAGATAGACTTAGTGATGGATCAGGAGTTGCTACGATGCTTTCAAGCCTTATAGGTACACATGCTTTCAAATAAGATCTTATCTCCGGATTAGATCAACTATTAAGACTTAAAACTTACTCATTTTACCTTCCACCATGGGGCTTGTAACCGTCACCTATGTCTTGGGTAGCTGAAAGACAAAATTGTCCAGTCAAGCACCATGTACCTTGCTCTTTGATCAACTATAGCTCTGAAGTTTTTGTAGATTTTCAAAATAAAACTCAGAGATTCCTTGTATGACTCTCTCAAATCTCTTCTTTGTGGTATTTCTAGATCCTTACCAAGGCATTGATGGTGTTTCCTTCTCTCAGATATGTAGTATTTGTGGTATAAGTCATTGTGGTATTGCCTTCTCTCTCACCCTACTTCTAATAGGTTAATATCTGGAGCTCATAGGTGGGAGATAGAGAATACATACTTACAAGACATATGTTGCATAGTCAAACCGCGGATCCAAAGGAACAGGTCAATAAGTCAAATCAAGATGTGCATGTGTGGCGAATGAATGGTGTATGATGATGATGATGATAGCAGAGGTGAAAGTCTAATTCTACTTTTGCTCCCTGGATATACCTTTCTTGTATTTGAAACCTTTCGGAGGGAATGCGATGCTCGATATATAATTAATTTTTTTAGGTGGGTATCTTGTACCCCTAATTCTACTGTCGGACACTTGCCCATTTTTACCTCTCTTCTCACTTTTTTATTTTTCCGAGGTTGGCGGGCACTTGCCCCATTTTATTTCCTCGTCTCTCTCTTTTTTTGTAGAGCATTCATCCTTGTAGAGCAGTGAAGCGAACATGGCTGGAGCATTTATTTCACAGGGAAAAAATAGGAATAGGAGAATATATATGTGTTTCTATTCTCTCCCGGATTAGGAGTAGAATGTTTTTGGTGGGTAGATCTGGAGATGGAAATCAGTGGATATATGTGGACGCGTACTTCTGGGATAGAAGCAGCTTATGTGGGTGTAGTGTAAGTGAATCTTGATTCAGACCACATGACTAGTTCCCGAGGGTCACACAACTTGACCACACTCAATGCTCATAAGCAGTATGTAAATATGTGTAGTTTCCTAATCAAGTAAGCATGTATATATGGTTGTGGTAGCAATTTAAACTCTCGTCATATAGGAACTCATCATGTGGTGTTTTCAAAGTTTTCAAAAGATAAAATTCTCCAGAATTCTAGTATCTCTAGGAGTAGATAAATAGAAACTCAAACCTTCCCATATTATATCCGTCAACAACTTAGACTTACAGTTATGCCTAAACTTGTGAGAGAGATCAAATTTAAAAACTAGGTACTTGAAAGAAATTATAGCAGAGCAACTATCCATCATCTCCATATTAAGAGTTTATCATTGCGGTTTATTTTAGCATAGCTACTTCATTTTCTCCTATTATTTATTAGCAAACTTCTAAACTTAGCAAAGACATACATATATAACGGAAAATATTTATTGGGTTTTAAGATTATGCATCTTTTTATTTTTAGTAAGTATATATATAAAAACTGATAGGTAGAAATACTTAGCTGAGTACGGGGATGCTCTCCCCCAAGCTGGATTTTGACGTAATTTCTTCCGATGTAATTGGAACATGGGAGTGCTTTCCCCAAGCTTGATTTTTACGTAATTTCTTCTGATCTATGTTGCAGGTAGCAGAGGTATTCTCATCTTGTCAGAGTATTCTGACAGTGGGTAGGATGTCCTTTGGTTGCTGTTCTTCTTTGATCCTTGAATTTTTTGAAGCTCAAATAGACAACAAAGCTTGTGGAACTGATTAAGTGTTAGTCATAAATCTCTAGCCTGGATCCGAGCTTCCTTTAATGGATGATACGTTTAGCAGGATCATAAACTCACTATTTATATTTTTATTTTATAAGACAAAAACTTATTTATTTTAGTTTTATGCCACCATGGTGAGTACACTTATGGGTTTTATGCCACAAGTCTATTGACATGGGGCTTAGCAGTTTTAAACATTTTTTATTTTCTTTTTAGGATAGAGTAAACATGATTAACTATTTAGGGAAAGTAAATAATTAAGGGAAAAGGGATAACTACCAAGTTTTACCTCTTGGCACGGCGTTCTGTGGTTTACGTCCTCCGAACAAGACTCCTTATGTCCTTAGTTGTCCTGGGGCTCATTAGACGGCGTAGCTGGCGCCTCCGGTTGTGCTTCTTCTTCTGGTATGATTTCTTTTTCTCTCCACACTTGTGTTGGTGCGGTGGCTCCCTAGGACAAGCTCTCTTTTCTGGATACTTATTAAAATTGAAGGGACATACCTTTGCTTCTTCCCAAGATTCTTCGCTCTCGTGCCTGGGGTAGTCGTAGAATGATCTTTCATTTCCCAACCTTAGGGTTGGTGGTGTGTTCGGCCTAGAGAGTGGAGTTGTATATATTGATTCTTCTTCTTCGGGGTATATTTTTTCATATCTTGATACTTCTCCTTTATAGTCTACCCATCCATCCTTGGCGTTCTGCTTCTTCTGGTTGCGGTAGCGACGTCTTCTTCTCATTCTATTCCGCTTAGATTCTTCAACAATGTAGTTAGCATTAAAGTAGCGACGTACCTTCTCAGAGGGGAAGTGTAGGTGCACTTCTCCTGTCCCGATATAGATGATAGCTTTGGTGGTGCTTAGGAATGGTCTTCCAAGGATGATAGGTGGATCATAATCATCTTCTCCCATATCAATGACTAGGAAGTCTGTAGGGATGAAGTGGTCATCAATCTGGATGGGGACATATTTTGCTGCCTTCGACGACGCGGCATGTCTGATTTTCCATCTGGAGTTGGATGTATGTTGGATGTAGAGGCATTGTGCCATACAGAAATTCATAGGTCAACTTGGCCATAATGTTGACGCTCGATCCGGTGTCGCAGATTGCTTTCTGGAAGGAGCATCTGTTGATTGTGCATTCAATGGTTGGGACACCTGGGTCGTCCTTGTTGATCAAATGAGGGAATCTGATTTGATGATCTTGATTGTTGTGAATTGCATTGACCATCTTTGCTGATTTTGTCCGTACTTGCTTCTTGTTCTTGTTCTACTTATTGGTCCTCTTTCTTGGCTCATGTTGGGGTTGTTCAGGAGATTGTAGGGTCTTGTTCTTGAAGGTAAATGTCTCCTTCTTCCCTTTGATGAAGAAACTGATCTTGGCAGTGCTAGCATATATGACAGCTCCGGTGGTGTTTAAGAGTGGCCTCCCTAAGATGATGGGTGACCTCTCATCAACACCGGTCTCTATCACCATGAAGTCTGCTGGGACATATGAGGTACCAATCCAGACATGGATATCTTTTGCTATTCCTCTTGGGTAGCATAGTGTCCGATCTGCAAGCTGCAAACACAGGGTTGTATCTGACAAAGGATAATTAAAGTATTTCTCATAGATTACCCTAGGCATGATATTGACGCTTGCGCCAAAGTCGCAAAGTGCTTCAGGAAAGTCTGTGACGTCAATGGAGATTGGGATGACGGGTCATCCTGGATCTCCTTTCTTGGTTGGCATAGAGTTGCCACACCACTCTTCTGTGGGGTTGTTCCAATACGCACCTACATCAAATATGTCTACAAGATTTGTAGATTCTAATCCTTCAGGTTGTGATGGAATACCGGAGTTAGTGATAGGAACAACACCAGCTATTTGGGTTAGCTGAGATTCAATCATTTTATTAAAGCTAATTTGGTTCTTGATGGCAACAGAAAAATTATCCATTCTATTATTTATAGTTTCTAGTATTTTATCATTGGATGCTAATTTCTTAGACATGTTATCCATTAACTTTCCTTGATTAGACACTAACTCTCTCAAAGGTGGAAAACTAGGATTATTATAGGAATTATTACCTTGATAATTACCTAAGTAGTTAGGTCTTTGTGGTTGTTGATTCCAACCTTGATTTTGCTGAGGACAGTTATAGTTATTGTTGTTGTTGAGGATGATGTAGTCCACGTCCTCTTGCAATTCTGGACAATGATTGCCTAAGTGTCCAGTGTTTCCACACTCCTCACAGGTCATGTGAGAATTGTGGATGTTCATAACTTCTTTCTTCTCTCCAGTTTTTTCATCGAGTCTCTTCATGAGCAGGTCTAGCTTTGCTGACAGCATGTCTACCTCTTTGAGCTGGTGCATACCTCCACTTTTCTTGCGAGTTTAAGTTCTTTCTTCACTCCAACCTTGGTTGGATGCCATCTTCTCCACAAGAGTTGTGGCTTGTGGTATTGTAAGTGATAGGAATGCTCCTCCGGCAGCAGCATTCATGGTCTCACGTGTGCTGTTGTTGAGCCCATGATAGAAAGTCTGCATAAGTAGCCGATTCTCCATTCCATGATGGGACATTCTAGGATGTAATCTCGGAAGCGCTCCCATGCTTCTAGAACGGACTCGTCATGTTGTTGCTGAAAACTTGAAATCTTCCCACGCAGAGCATGGGTCTTACCCATGGGAAAGAACTTTGCTAGGAAATTGGTGGAACATAGTGCCCACGTGGTATTCTTCTCCTTGGTTGCATAGAACCACTGCTTCGCTCTTCCCAAGAGTGAGAATGGGAAAAGGGGAAGTAGTATGGCATCTCTGGGGATATCCTTGATATTGAATGTGCTACAAATCTCCAAGAAGTGTTGGAGATGAGCACTAGCATCTTTGTGTGCTTTCCTATAGAACTGGCTTCCTTGCACCATGTTGATGAGCGCAGGCTTGAGCTCAAATGACCGATCAATGTTCGTAGCAGGTCCAGTGCGGATGTTGTCCGTAGTGGGGGCTGAGAAATCACGGATTGACTTGTCTGCCATGGCTTCAAACACTGATGTCAAGTCTCCAATGATATTTTGGTGATCTTCTTGATTGGGTGAAGCTTCAAGCTGAGATGTTAATGATGATTCTGTTAGTTTCTTGAGCTTGGCTTTTGTCCTTCTGATTAATGCTTCTGGATTTTCAACAAAATTGTCTGGAAGATCAAACCTATTCATACATTACCCTGCATAAAATGATAGGAAAAATAGGCAAAGATCAAGGGTAAGGCTGTATGAGAAGCGAATTGATGTTTCTTCAATCTCATTAGTGATGCAAGTGATAGCTCATTTATTCCTTTTGATAGCTAATCAACCTTCCCCGGCAACGGCGCCAAAAATGCTTGTTGACATCTCTTATGACACTTAGGCTAGGTTGTCATCCCCAGCATGACAAAGAGATGTGGTATTGAAATATTCAATTGCTCTAAGTAAATATAAATGTGTTTCTGCAAGCGCACAGATAATACCGATGTAGCATTTTAACCAGGAGTATTCCAAGTATCATTATTTATATTTTTACCACTGGGAAGGGATACTGAGGAATAAATGAGGAATGAGTAATGAGTATCACTGCATGTGTAATGGAGAGTTTTCATCTATCTCTCTCAATACAGGATAAGTGTCACATAAGATATAGATAATGAATGAATAGTGACAAAAGATAAATATTGATCAGCATATATGTAGCCACATAAGATAATGATAAGCACCTCAACAGATATTCTAGCAAGTCATTAGCATGGAATTAGGATGAACTATAAGAATATTTCCTAAGTCATTCTTAACTATACAGTCTAGCATATTATGATTAGTGCAATTATACTTGGCAATCATGGTGAGATAAGAGATATTCATGTATAGTGAGTATTACTAAGGAAGATGAGAAACATAGCAATCACTTCCCCGTAATAGTACTGCTCTGCCTGCCCTACAAACGGGAGGAGGACTACAAAGGACTCAACAGGACTGTCACTCCGCGAACTACCTCACGATCGGGAATGTAGAGTACAATCGCAGATAAATACGGTCTAGGCACCACTCCTACACAATATCTATCATTTACCCATAGCGCTGATGGATAAACGCTATACGATCCTAAACATGGATATGATTCAGATCAAACTACGCCAAGCATATAATCATAATAAACTAAGAACAATATAATTAAGAATATAATCAAATAGAGTAAAGTCATAAACAATATAATGAAGTAGAGTAAAGTCATATTCATAATATTGAAGAACAAATGATGAACAAGGAAGAACTAGAGAGAGAATTACCAATAATCCTCTTGATAGATCCGGAAACCAATCGAAGATTGACTCCTTCTAGTTCTAATCCTATATAGCTATGCTAAACTAGAGATCTAGTTCATGTGGTGGCTCTAGGGCTTGATCAGGTACCTCTCCTCCTGAGATGAACTTGGATAATGAATTAGGGTTTAAGAGGGGCTCTCTCCTCAGGGTCAGGGGGCCTTCCTTATATAGCCTCCTCAAATGAACGTCGGCCATTGGATCAAACCGACCTTAATGGAGGGCTTAGATGCAACCTCAAAGGCGGTGGAGAGAGTGTCCACAAGGCAGAGCCTCATTGGGCTCTGACCTAGGGTGGCCGCCGCATGGGGTAAGGCGGGAGCCCTACCCTTGGGCCCGCTCGGCCTCTCGTTTCTTCTCGCGCCTTCTTGACCCTTCTAGATTGTTATTTTTCCTACAGATGATAATTATCTCTATGTAAACCTTACATGTGGGCCTTTCCTCCATATTTCCTGATATCCCCTTAGAGATCTAGACATTCACCAAAACTCATGGAATACTGTCAGTATAAACCTTATTTCTAGGTGTTGGTTTCATATAGATCCTTTTCCTTGTTTAGTTGACAATTGGATTTGGTATTTAAGGACCGTCAACAGTCGCCTTCTTCGTCATCTAAAATATCTCCTTCTGATTCATCTGATGATTTCAAGTCGGGTATCTGAAGTGGTTCTAGGTAAGGTTCTAATTCTGCCATGCATACTATACGTCTTCTCCGAATTCTCTTTGCTTGCTGACTCTTCTTCCTTGCCTTGTGTGGTAGCTTCTTGTAGGTTCTGAGTTCTTTTCCTTCCTGATAAGGTAGCTCTTTGCCTTGGTTTTGCAATTTTGGAAAATAGTTTGGCCAGTGCATGATGCACCCTTCTGGAGTTGCTAACATTATCATTCCTTCTTGGGTGCCTTTTAGAGTCACGCTCCTTGTCATCGCTTTTTGGAGAAAGTGTTCGTGTGTAGATGCGGCATTGTGTAGTCCGTAGGGGCCCGAGTACTTGATTGCTTCCGTGTAGTTTCTGTTTCCGTTTGAGGTTCGGTTGCATACTTTGACTCGGGTTGTGTTTAGTCTTTTCGCGTTCGATTTGGAGTCAGTGTGCGGCGGCGTCTCCTTTTCTGAGTCGGTTTCGTATCCATCTTCTTTCATTGTCCGTGTCGGTTTTGAAATTGTGAGGTTTTTAGTCTTTTGGTCTAGTTCTTGAAGATCTTGTTCGGTCTTTTCGTTGAATTCTTCTTCTTTTCGGAGTCGGCTTCGAAGCTTTCCGTTGCTATCAATTTCGCAGATCCATGATCCGAAGAAAAGCGTTGATTTCGTCGATTTTTTCATCTTGAGGTTGTGGTCCACCAAGCTTTCGAGAAAAAATTCGCGGAAAGCCCCTACCTAGCGCGCCAGCTGTCGATGTTTTACCACCGATAGCCTGCCATGGGGTTACCCAAGACAGTTGTTCGTGCCTCGGCGAATAGTGAAGTCTTGGTGGTTGGACACGTAGGGACACACGGTTTACACTGGTTCAGGCCCTCGGTGAGGTCGAGTAATAGCCCTACATCCAGTTGAGTCGCTTTTTTATTGCTCTGATCTCGTGATACAAGGTGTTGCGTGTCGCTCTACGTATCGGGTGTTACGTAGTATGTTCAGATGTTTTTTGGTTGATACCTTCACCATCCCTTTATAGTGTAGGGACTGGCCGAGGGCTGTTCTAATCCTACTCGGTTACAAACTTAGAGTCCTAAGCTACGCTTCGGTCTCCGTCTTTGTTACCGAGTAGAATCCGGTTTGCGTGCTTGTCTTTCTTCATGGGCCAAGTAACTCGGGCCCAAAGCTCTAGTAAGCCGGTCAATGGATACCCTATAGGTATCCCATCGACAGAGTATGACACTTCTCTCCTTGGATTAAAGATTTGACTTTACAATATATACAAGGTAAGTTAGCTACATTCTCTATCCTTACCTATCGCTCCATACAAGTCTTTAGAGTAGGATGAAAAGAAGGCAACATCAAATATGAGCCTTGGTGAGAAATCATACACCATATGAGCGACTCGAGAGTACCATTTGAGGAACACTAAGTTTTCTTTTACAAAACATTGCAAAACCTCCGATAAGAAACTTGTGAAGAATAAGAAAAATAGTGCTCAAGTCAAGTTATTCTATCTCTCTACCGTCCAAGGCAAAGGATAAAGCCACAAGCCCCATGGAGGACTAAGGTAATATGGGTGAGTTTTCATTGCTAATTTTTCCATTCAAAAGAGAAGTATGTTTGTTGTAGATTTAGTACTCTTGAAATATGAAGCATAGTACCAACTCCTGATCCACCGAGGCTAAGTTTGATTGTTTGCTCGGGACGAGCAAAGGTTAAGCTTGTGGGATCTTGTTGATGCTAAGAATGACATACTTTTACATATCCAAAATACCGTCAATAGCCTCGGATCAAGGGTAAAGTAACACTTCATGAACATATTTATCACTAATAAGTTCCACATGTACTTGGATAGCCTTTGTTTTCGAGGAATGATATTTTAGGACAATCAGGGGTGCTGGAAGCTCCTTTTGCAAATCTCCCAATGTGTGATTGGAGCCAAACCCTAGAACTTCTATACCATGAGACTCCTAGCATGTCTAGGAGCTCCCACAAGAAAGCCTGGCTCCAAAGGAGCCAAATGACGATCGACCGATCGTGGTTTGGACCCTTCTGGCTAGCCAAGCCAGCATGATTCATGCCAAAGCTATTCGAACCCTTGGATGCAACTTGTGCTTTCATTCAATGCTCTAGATCAAGTGCACAAGGATCCATGGTCCCACATCAAGAGAACCAGCATGACAAACATCTCAGAAGGATCAACCAAACTCTATGACTGGTGAGGCTGTTGATATTTGTTAACGTAGACAGAGAAATCACTAGGAAATAATCCGCAAGTGCACGGATACCGGTGAGCACTTCACCCAGGAGATTATCCAGATTATCGTAATTTATTTTTCCATAGGGAGAAAGGGTGCATCTGACTAACCAAATCTATGTTATTAACCTTTAGGCTACAAACAAAGTGATCATGATATGAGCGATTAGAGAAGACCGCGACTGCACTCTCGTTCTAGTCTAAGCAAGATATGAGCTATTATTCTATTGGGGAGAACTGTCGAGATAAGAGACACCTCAGAGGATGCTTAGCACGCAGCCTATAAACCCTACCGGTCCTTCTAACGGGATTGTGGGTTCCAAAGGTATCTACGGAATTGTCACTTTCCGAGCTACTACCACAGATCCGGCTAGACAGGGGATATCTATGAGTATCCTAGCCCAAACTCCATGTTTATGCTAGAGGTGATTACCCTACCCTCTACGCGAAGAGAATAAAGTAAACTCACAAACCAAAGAATAATAAAACAGAGAACTTACTAGAATTAGAAGTTGAAATACCAAAGAAATCCTGGGTTAGGAGACTTGATCCCGTCGATACAAACTGGAGAGGAGACACCGACAGGCCGGGCTTCCTCCAATCCACACCTCCACTCTAACTCTCTCAATCTAGAAGAGTAAACTCTATTCTCACATAGAAACTAAGGATAGTTTCTCTTGAATGCTAAGCCCTAGAGAATAGATCCATAAGGGATCTTCTCTGGCGAATCCTCTCTAGAAAATATGCAAATGAATAATGGATTGCCTTTAGCTAGGGGGCAGGGTCCTCCTTATATAGCGCCCTCAGATGAACGTCAGCAACCGACCTTAATGGAGGGTTTAGATTGATCCTCAAAGGCGGTGGAACCCTAATCCGCAAGGCGAGACCTGATTGGTCCTTGGACCTGGGCGGCTGCCCTAGGGGCAGGGCGCCCGCCCTACCCTGCTGACATGTGGGCCCCTCCTTCCAGGGGGTTGGTTCTGGAGTCTTCTAGATTGCTCTTTTTCATTCGGAAGTGTTATGTGTCTATGTAATCCTTACTTGTGGGCCTCTTTTGCTCTTTTGAAGTTGTCTCCCTGCAGAAACAGATAAACACCAAAACTCATGGAAATCTGTTAGTTAAAACCCAATGTCTATGTGGTGTGTTGCAAATATATCCTTTCTTCTGCTTAGTTGACACTTAGAATTGATACTTAAGAGGTGTCAACAAGCTCCCCCATACTTAGGCTTTTACTCGTCATCGAGAAAAGGATGGTTAAAACATAAGCTTAAGGTTTAGACATCAATAGTAGAAAGATTCCTTTTTATACGTGTACTGCGGGAGTTTAGTAGATTCACCATATAACTATGAGTAGTTGAGAAATAAAGTAGCTAGAAGTAGAGACTCTTTATCTTTCAATCTCGTCACTTGGAGTTTTTTTTGCATGTTTAGCTTACTTATTTCCTGGTGCTCTCAGATCACTCATAAATGAATCAAAAAGTATAGGTAGATGTGGCATACTTACCATGCATATATTGCCTGGTCAAACCGGGATCTGTTGACACAAAAAGCGTCAGGATCTGCGAACACCTCGGGCTATTACCCAAATTCGATATCCAAAGGTGTGTCAGTCGATTTGACCAGTTAATCGACAAGGATGATAACTAGAACAAGATCTAAGCAAAACAACGACGATACGCCCGGATGCCAAGACTCGGACTTGATCAGGATAATTAGAGCTGGTACCTTAGAATAATCAGAACACAACAAGTTTACTGGTCAGAGCGTAACCTAGATCAGTGTATCAGGCTCTCCATTGCTGATATGGAGAAGAATGAGAATATGATGATGGTAGCTTCGTATTTCTGGTACAACACAATGAATGCCTTTTTATTCAGACACGGACCACCTACTCCCACTCTTACCGATGTGCACATGCTTACCGGCCTCGATGTCTCCTTTGCCGATTCTCCCACCCTGTTCAATAGGAAGGCTGAGTATAAGGTGAACACACGCAATGTCGGCGGCTGGACCGGTTACATCCGGGAATATCAAAAAACTGGATCGGTAAGTTAGCGGGAGCACACCATCTTTTTGAACATGTGGCTAGAAAAGTTTATCTTCTGTGGTAGAACCGTCGGACCTACTACCATGTACCTCCCTGCAGCAGAGCTCCTAGCCGATGCAACAAGACTCCCTCTTGGCCGATACCTCCTTGGATCGGTATACCATCTCCTACACCAAGTGTCCAGGAAGTTATTATTAGGCGAGTCCATCGGCAACCTCGAGGGTCCTTGATGGTTTAAAAACATGTGGTTAAATGCACACATGTACAAGGTCCTCCAATTCGATCTATTCAGTCAACAATTTCCAAGGGATATATCAGAAGACTACGTATATGATGATGACGAATCGGCAACCCGTCCCCCACTCAAATTTGGGGAGGCTATCATAGTGCTACCAGGAACCGATGCCAATGCAGATCAATTCGGTAGGTTCTTCCAAAAGCTTTACTGTGGAATCCCCGTCGCAGAACGGCTTTGGTGGCCTTATGTCGATGAGAACAACCAATTCCCATTTTTATTCAACCTTACCGATTGGAACGTGCCACAGAATGAAACAATCATGAAGGCCAGCATTGTTCCCCGAGCCATTCCAGTCAACATCTTTGGAACCGGGAAGAACTCTCCTCCATATTATGAGTTCTATTATCCATCGGCAGCAGCAAGGCAGCTGGCATTCGGCCAATTACCGATTAAACTCAGCTTCACCAATGTGATAAAACCAAGAGAAATTATCTCCAGTGCCATGGACTGGAACAGGATTGTCAACCTTTCTCCCCATGTCGATACATCAAACATCGACCTATCCTCCTGGGCACCAACATCTTTTATGACAGAGTTATACAAATCTTGGTGGCAAGAATGGAGAAGCCAACTGTTCGCCAAATCATCGCACTACTATCGGCATTTGATCGACGCCGATCACATCATTCCCGATGATGCAGTAAGTTCTTAACTCTAATGCATCTCATTATTTTCTACTATCGGCATCTGACCCTCTTCTTTTTAACAGGTTGATGATCCAATCCCCCGAATGAGCAAGAGCGGCAAACACTTCAATCTTCGAATAACGAGCCCCACATCAATCATCGACAACAAGGCTCCTACATTGGCTGCCTTCACACTTCAAAGGGTACCTAAGGTTACCCTCAAGCCTAAGCCGACACATGCAAAGACCATCGCTACTCCATCGGCTGCTGTTGCCATCTTGGCGCGAGCTTTTGCAGTAAGTTTTTATTTCATTTATACCGATCACAAACTTTCATCGGCAACATTTACTTCATTCAACTTGCACCAAATATTTTTACAGGCAACGAGGTCATCGGCAGCTGCTCCGAATGTACAAACTTCTCCAACTCATTCTGCCGATGTCCCCCAAGCTTCGCAACCGAAATGCACTGGCTCACCAACTGCTGCCCCAAAGAAGAAACACTTGAGGCGCGCCACCCCATCTGTGCCATCAACCCCAGTTGCATCACCAATCCTTGTTGATGCACCAACTCCAGAGCCAACATCGGCGTCTATCCCCGAGCAACCCTTGGAAGAAACTCCCGACCAGGCAACGATACCAACTCCCCAGGAACCAGCTGCAGCAACGGAGACAGCATCGGCATCGGTACCAGCACCTACACCCGATGAAATTCCTGATCAGAGGACAGCATCATCGCCGCAAAGGTCAACCGCCACAGCAGAAGCAGCACCAGCAACAGCACCACCAACACCAACCGCTCCTCCCACGGAGGCAAGTTCATCGGCAACCGCTGCCGATCTTCAAGATGACACCATGCCATCTGCCTTCCCATGTCCCAGGCAAGAGATCCGTTTCAAGATGGTAAGCCAACTATCATAGAACTCGCAACATAAACTTGTGATCGGCACACTCTAATTTCCTTCTTTTCAGGCCCAAGACTCTCCTGACAGCTTATTTTCCTTCGCTGTCAACCTTCCCGATGAAAACGAAGACAAAGAAGGCTCTGCTCCAGCGAATAGCTTGTTCTCCTTCACCGTCAATCTCCCCGATGAAGACGAAGATGAAGAAAGCTCTACTCCAGCTCTATTGGCAGAAGTTAAACTCAAGCTTGAAGCATTGCTATCTTTACCGCAACAAGACACATCTCACCTCGTCCAAGACTCCACTGCAGTAAAGATAGCTTTCAAAGTCATTCAAGGCTCTCTATCTGCCGATATAGAAGAAACACTCTTCCAGGCAGCATTTCTTGAGAGTAAGCAACTCCAATATCAAAGGCTCTTTCGTCATATAGTCGATAGAACTGCTTAATCAAAACTTAAATAAAGAATGCTTCAATTCAAGCGATCTGCCGATGAAAAACACAAGGACATAGGTCTCCTAGAAGCTTCTGGCGCGGAGCATGATAAAGACATTGCCCATCTATCGGCAAGGAAGGAACAACTATTAGCAGAGCTGAAACAGGTTGACAAAGCCTTGATCGCAGCCAATCAACAGAAGACTGAACTTCCAGGCGCCATCCAAACTTTACAACAAGAAAGAGATGCCGACGCACGTCAAGCCCTCCGAACGAAGAAAAAGATCAAACCAATAGAAGGATTTGCCGATGATGATGCCAAAGAGATGGAAGAAATAGAGCAAATTCGCCTGCGTGCGATATCAGCTATTCAATCCTTGTTGTAATTTCTCACAATCCATCATAGCGGCAAATGTAACAGTGATACTTGATTTTGCTTTGTAATATAACGCCAGTACGCTTTTTACCGATGTCATATATAACTTCTTCTCTCATCGGCATTCAAACGGGTACTTTATGCATCTACCCAAATACTAGGGTAATATTTTTTCAAGTATTTACCGTTGATTGCTCTGGGAAACACAACTCCTTGGAGGGTCTCCAAAATATACGCATTACCATGAACAGACTGATTTATCTGAAACGGACCCTCCCAATTAGGAGACCACTTTCCAAACTTAGAACTTTTAGTCCCAATCGGTAAAATCAATTTCCACACCAGATCACCATCGGCAAATTCTTTCACCTTTACCTTCTTGTCATACCACCTGACAACCCTTTTCTTATTTTCTTCAATGCTGATCAAAGCCCTCAACCGATGACTTGCTAAGTCTTCTAACTCATCCTTCATAAGGGTATCATACTCATCGGCTGTCAATTGATCTTGAGAAAACAATTGTCTAGAACCAGTTTTAACTTCCCAAGGCAGAACAACATCGTGTCCATAGACCAACTGATACGGCGAAACTTTGGTTGCACCATGACACGCCATCCGATGCGACCACAGGGCTTTATTCAACACTAAATGCCACCTTCTAGGGTTTTCTTCAATCTTGCGTTTAATAAGTTTAATAACTCCTTTATTAGTCGCCTCAGCCTGACCGTTAGCTTGGGCATAATAAGGACAAGAATTCAATACCTTGAACCCCATAGCCACAGCAAAGTCATCAAACTCTCCCGATGTGAACATGGTTCCTTGATCGTTACTAATAGTTTGAGGAATACCAAATCGATAAACAATATGTTCCTTTACAAAATCTATCATGTTTGCCGATGTCACCTTTTTCAAAGAAATTGCCTCAACCCATTTTGTAAAGTAATCGGTAGCGACAAGTATAAACTTGTGCCCCTTGCTTGATGGCGGATAAATCTGGCCGATGAGATCAATAGCCCATCCCCTAAACGGCCAAGGCTTGATTATAGGATTCATTGCCGATGCAGATTCCCTCTAGACATTACCAAACTTTTGACAATCCTGGCACCCTTTAAAATAGTTGAAGCAATCTTCAGGAATTGTCGGCCAATAATATTCATTCCGCCTAATCATCCACTTCATCTTGAATGTCGATTGATGTGCTCCACACACACCCTCATGGATCTCGCCCATCAACTCTTTTGACTCTTCTCTACTAAGGCATCTGAGCAAAACTCCATCAATTGTTCGATAATACAATTCATTGTCAAGGAGCACATACTTGGTAGCTTGGAATCTTAGACACCTTTCAACCTTCTTAGACGGATCTCTTAAGTAATCGGCAATTTCTTTTCTCCAGTCATCGGCAACTATCACCGATGTCATAACTTCTTGAATCGACAGATATCCTGAAGCGTTCTGTGCTAACCGATTAGCCTCTTCATTATGCAACCTGGGAATATGTTCAAGGCGGTATTCTTTGAATTCTTTTATAACCGCAGACATCTCTCATGGTGTGCAATCAACACTTCACTTCGGCATTCATATACCCCAGTCAATTGATTGATCACCAACATAGAATCGCCAAAGATTTCAACGGCATCGGCACGCACTTCCCTGAGTAATTCCAACCCTTTTATTAAAGCCTGATACTGAGCCTGATTGTTTGTTGATGTAGCAACAATCGGCAACAAAATTTCATACTTACGTCCTCGGGGTGAAATTAAGAGAACACCGATACCTGGCCCTTCTTTGCACGTAGACCCATCAAAGAACAAAGTCCAAGGAGCAATCTCTACAGAGCTTACCATATTGCAATGCTGAGTAATAAAATCGGTCATCACCTGACCCTTAACTGCCTTAGCCGATTCATCCTTCAAATCAAACTCTGAAAGTGCTAGAATCCATTTACCGATTTCCCATTTAATATCGGCATCGACAGCATATACTTAACCACATCATCTTTACAGATAACAGTACATTCAGCCGACAAGAAATAATGCCTCAATCTTTCTATGGCCGAATACCTTGTTTCAGCATCTACCAGCCTTCTGCTCAAATAATATATCACACGTTCTTTCCCTTCAAATTCTTGAATTAAGGCTGATCCGATAACACCGTCATCGGCAGACAAATACAACCTAAAAGGCTTCCCGTGTTGAGGTGGAACCAAGACTGGAGGGTTTACCAAATATTTTTTGATCTCCTCCAAGGCTATCTATTGTTCCTCTTTCCATGTAAACTCTTGATCGGCTCTCAGCTTTAACAATGGACTAAAAGATTTAATCTTACCAGATAAGTTGGATATAAATCTTCTAATGAAATTAATCTTGCCGATCAAGGATTGCAGCTCAGTCTTGTTTGTAGGGGCAACTACTTTGTTAATTGCATCAATAGATTTTCTGCTAATCTCGATGCCTCTCTGATGCACCATAAAACCTAGAAATGCACACCTGTTAGGATTCATCTTCAACCCATGCTCTCTTGTGCATTCCAGGATTTTTCGCAAATCGGCAAGATGCTTCTCAAAATTTCCAGATTTGACAACCACATCATCAATATAGATTTCGACTATCGTGCCGATGTACTTATGAAAGATAAAATTCATTGCTCTATGATAAGTAGCACCGGCATTCTTCAAGCCAAAAGTCATCACAACCCACTCAAATAAACTGACATGACCTGGACCTCCAAAAGCAGACCTTGATATGTCTTCTTCAGCCATGAATATCTGATTATATCCAGCATTACCATCCATGAAGCTAATGATTTGATGTCCAGCGACAGCATCAAGCAGCAGATCGGCAACGGGCATCGGATAACCATCCATCGGCGTAGTCCATTCTTCTTATATACAGGAACCATATTAGAAATCCAATCGGCATATCGACACTGCCGAATAAACCCAGCTTCAATCAACTTTGTAATTTTAGCTTTAATGTCAGGCAACACCATAGGATTACATCGGCGCGCAGGTTGCCGATATGGTTGGAAACCAGACTTAATAGGCAACCGATGTTCGACTATTGATCGGTCTAAACCAGGCATTTCTGTATAATCCCAAGCGAAACAATCTTTATATTCTTTTAATAAGTCAATCAATTGCTGCTTACATTGGGAATCTAACTTAGCACTAATAAAAGTAGGCCTATGCTCACTACCATCGCCGATATCTACTTCTAATAAATCATCGGCCGATGTGAACCCCTGTCCTAGTTTTCCATCATCGGTGAACCAAGCCATTAAAACTCTTCTTCAGGACCGACTGCTTGGATCGGTGTAATGCGGTAATCGGCAACTTTAAGGAACTCCATATCCCAAGCTTCACCTGATATGCACCTGGTTTGATCATAAGTCTCCGATTCTGCCGACGCAACGATTGATAGAGTTTTAGTCCAGACGACTTCAATCTTGTCTCCAACCCATTGCACGAGGCTTTGGTGCATTGTAGAAGGAATACAACAATTAGCATGGATCCAATCCCTTCCTAGGAGCAAGTTGTAGGTGCCTTTGCCACTGATCACGAAAAACGTTGTCGGCAAAGTTTTACTGCCGATAGTTAATTCAACACATACGGCTCCCATAGCTAGCGACACATTACCTTCAAAATCCTTAAGTTTCATGTCCTCCTTGACTAAATCTTGGTCACCTTTCCCAAGTTTCCTGAACATGATATATGGCATTATATTGATTGATGCCCCACCGTCCGCCAGCATTTTCGTTATAGGTTGTCCATCCACTTTGCCCTTAACAAACAGAGCCCTTAGATGCTGCCTTTCATCATCAGTAGGCTTCTCAAAGGTAGCTGCCATCGAATCCAACACTAATTGCGCCATTCCAGCGGCTTCGTCATCACTGACAGGTGCCATGAACTCCATCGGCAAGATGACGACCATATTGATTTTTGCCGATGGATCCCTATCCTTGCGCTTTGGCCTCCACTGCTTTTCCCTTGGAGGATTTTCACCGTCATATAAGCCGCTTTGGTGTTCACGCTGGATTCTCCTTTTCTGAGTTTTCGTCAAACCCTTAGGGCACCATTGAGGAAGCTTGGTTTTCCAAACAGGCTGGTTTTCCTCTCACTGCTTGCGTCGGCACCACTCCTTATGTTTGGATCTCTGGAGAATATGTCTTCGTCAGGCACTCTTGCATTGGCCATCTCCTCAAGTTCTTCTTGACCAACACGCCTGCCAAGCCTGTCATGCGCGCTGAGCTTGCCTCCCAGCCGGTCATGTGCCGACTTCCTCTCTCTAAGTGGCCTAGCATACCTGGATGTCCGATCATCAAAACAAGGCTTCTTTTCTGACCGATCGGCCGGGTAATACCCATTGCATTCAAGACAATTATTGGCAGTAGGTAGCTTGATGCCTTCTTCCCAGCAGTGAACGAAGAAGGGACACTTGCAGTGGTCTTTATGCCAAAGCCACTCTTGGTGCTCTTCTTCTTCCTTTACCGATGTCACTCCTTTTGCCATTGCCGATACTCTTGCCTTGGCTGCTTATGCGTGATTATAACGCCAGGAGCCCTCTTGGCATTGCTACCTCCATCGGAAACTTCCTTGCCCTTTCTTTCATCAGCAAACCTCCTCTCATCATGCTCAGCTACCTGATGGTCAGGGTCCACCGATGCATTCTTCCAGGTAGCTTCCGATGTCAGCACTTTAATTTTTCCACTAGTTTCCACCATATTATTTGGAAACAGATGCTGATCAATTCTCATCGGTTTCTGGGCTCTAGAATTTTCAAACTTAATTCGTCCAGATTCAATTTCTGACTGCAACTGCTGCCTGAATACCTTGCAGTCATTGGTACTGTGCGAAGTCGCATTGTGCCACTTGCAATACCTAATCTTTCTGAGCTCTTCGGCCGATGGAATTACTTGGTTAGGCGCCAACTTGATCCACCCTTCTTGAAGTAGTAAGTCAAACATCCTATCGTCCTTGGTGATATCAAAGTTGAACCTTTCAGCTTCCTTCTGACCGAATGGACAAGACACAGATTTCCTATCCTTCACCCATTCGGCAGCGTCGATGTTTAGCTCTTCATCGGAATCCTCTATTTGCTCAACGAAGATCACCTTTTTATTCCAAGTCTTTCTGGGCTCAAAAGTCTTGACATCCTGATCGGCAATTCTCTGCGCAAGGTGGCTCAGACTTTCAAACTCTTGAGATGCATACTTATCTTTGATGTACGGCAGTAATCCTTGGAAGGCCAAATCTGCCAATTTCCGATCATCAAGCATCAAGCTGTAGCACTTGTTTTTCGTGTCTCGCAACCTCTGAACAAAGCTTTCCACTGATTCATCATTACGCTGCCTTAGCTTAACCAAATCGGTAATCTTATTCTCATGTATGCCAGCGAAGAAGTATTTATGAAACTGCCTCTCCAGATCGGCCCATGTGATTACAGAGTTTGGAGGCAACGATATAAACCATGTAAATGCCGATCCAGACAATGATGATGAGAACAATCTCACCCTCAGCTCTTCCCTGCTGGTGGCTTCTCCACACTCGATAATGAAGCGGGTGATGTGCTCCATCGTTGACGTATCATCTTGGCCGGAGAATTTGGTAAAATTAGGCACCTTGTACCGATTTGGGAGAGGAATTAAGTCATATGCCGGAGGATATGGCGTCCGATAAGAATATGTATTGACCTTGGGTTTAATACCGAATTGTTCTTTCATCACTTCGGCAATCTTATCGGTCCAATATGTATCCTGCTCTTGCCGACTCATTGGCATATCATTGACTGGTGGAGCCGGCTGATGCGCCCCTTCAGGTCTTGGTAGAAGATGATTCAGGGTAGTTGGCATGCGCGCAACACCAGTCATCTAGACGTTATGCATTGACTGACTCACCAATGGATAACTTTGCACATTCACTGGATTATGTTGTTGTATCATATTCATCGGTTGCTCTACCGATGCTCCACTTTGAGTGTTCGCTGAACTTTCATACTGATACATTAGTATGCCAGGCTGTTGAACCCGCAGCTGATTGGTCCATCCAGGATTATGAATCATTGGCATGTGACTTACCGATGGCTGATAGTTAACCGGCGCCTGCTGCTCCTGCACCTTGGAGTAATCAACAAATTGGTTACATTGATGTGTTAATACTCTGACTTGAGCATTTACCAGCATAGGTTGATTCCCAGTTGCTATACTTTGTTGCATCGGCACAGAATTTGCCGATGGTGGCATCAGAGGTACTTTAGGAATGAATCACCACTTGAAAATCCTCTGACGGCACTTGTACAGTTGGAGAAGACGTAGAGTAATGCATCATAGGGATCATCAGCTGTGATTGCATTGCCGATGCCATGGAGCTCTTCCAAGCTGAACTGTCTCCCTGCACCAGATTGGAACCAGCAGACGGATTTGAAGGCATACCGTATCCGCACCAGTTGGCAAGAGTTGGATGATTCTGGATAGCAGGTCCCGACCTTGCCAACACCACTGGATCTTCACTAAGCTTGGTGACGCTTTCAGGACTTGGCCTTGGTGGTGTAGTCACATCGGCAGACGAATCCACAGGAGTGGAAGACGCCATTGGGGCTGCCGATGGATTTACAGATGCCAATCCAGGTTGATGATACGCTGAACCAACATACTGGGGTGCTTGTCCTTCTTTGAAAGATTGCATGACAGCATTGTACACAGTATTGGACAACACATTGGAGTGGCTAATTAATGCTTGATTTAAGGCAGAATTAACCATCTCTTGCAACTTACTAGGATTGGCATCAAACGTGACCTGCCGCGGCAACGGCGGATCTTGCTTCTTGATGGCTTCGCCGCTCCTACTTAGGCTGAAGGACTTCAGATACAATTGCTTGTACTCCTCCATAGCCCGCTCCATAGCCAATTTATGATCATCTTTTAGATCGGCCTCGGAGACTTCGATGACGTTCCTCTGATTGACGTCAGTATGATCACCCATGATAGATGTATAATTGGTCCCACTGGGCGTGACAGAAGAGGTGTTGACACAAAAAGCATCAGGATCTGCGAACACCTCGGGCTATTACCCAAATTCGATATCCAAAGGTGTGCCAGTCGATTTGACCAGTTAATCGACAAGGATGATAACTAGAACAAGATCCAATCAAAACAACGGCGATACGCATAGATGGCAAGACTCGGACTTGATCAGGATAATTAGAGCAGAGCTGAACGAGACAACAGCGATGCGCCCGGATGTTAAGGCTCAGATTACTCCCACGTGGAACTTGCAAGGGTTTGACGGAGATCAAGGAGATGCAGCCCGTCGAAGCTTGAAGAACTCGTAGATAAACTAAGACTAATTCAATAAAAGGGTAAATTGCAGTAAGAGTAAATAAGAGTAATAGATTTGTTTGATGTATGATTGATATCCTTTTTCCATGACCCCTAGGTACATATTTATACCCCAGCAAAAGGAGTTGTATACAGACACGACTCATATCTTTCCTAAACAAAACTCCTATCTTTAAGGAAATAATTGACTCGCGTAGGAGTCGGACAATGATATTTTCCTAAACAAATACTTCTATTTCTAAGGAAATAAATGACTCATGCAAGAGTCGGACTCAAACTTCTATAACAATACTGGTATGAGATCACCAGTTTCCTTATGTCTTTCTTCGATGAAACTTTCCATCGGCAGACTTTCCAATCCGCAACTTTCTTCTATTGCCATTGGCAACCCCTTGCTGACGTCAACCGCCACGTCACCCTTGTGCCCATCGGCATCATCTCCTCATCGGTAATACCTCCCAATCGACAACCTTCCACCTCCGCTGGTAACTTGTCTTCACCAATTAACTCCTATCGGCAAGAATCATCTAGCTTCTATCGGCAACAAACTTATTCCTTTCGTAGCAATCATTCTCATCGGTAACGTTAACCGATAACCTATCGATGCCGATAGAAAACAGCTACCGATTAATGCAAGTCCTTAGTTCATTTGACACATGCCGAAAAAACGGTGTCAACAGGATCCGAGGAGAATAATGTTATACTCTTAGATCAAGACTTGTTGGTCAAATTTTATTATAATGTCATCTCTTACTGGTGTATTGCTATTAGAGGAACCATGGGCTATCATTATTATTTATTTTTATTTTATTATATATTTTTTTAGGTGGGTGCTGAAGTACCCCTAATTCTACTGTGAGGTTGTCGGACATTTTGCCCATTTTTATTTCCTCGAATTGAATATTTTTGCATAGCCCATGCCTCTAATGCAATACTACTTCGAAAGAGTGAATCTTTTGTGTTTGTAATGTATGAATGAAGCCTTGATCTTCGGAGTATGATAAAATTCTAACAAGGATCCACACGATTTGAACAAACTCAATACAAAATAAGTAGCCTTTTGGCTTTTGATTGGTAAGTGTAAAGCATGTATGGGATGGTAGTTATTTATTTAAAGAAACTCTCCAAGTGACAGAGATTATCAAGAATTAAGTTGTCATATTGTACCATCTCATATTTCACAATGACTTAAGTAACATGGAGTATCTAATTAAATTTCCAACAATAGCAGGACTCCAGGAAACTTTATACAAAGAGTCTATTTATAAAGATGTTTTAAGAAAACATTTTATCTTTTTAGTTTATCATGTTTAAAGCATTTATTTCTGGAAACTTACTGCACGAATTGAAATTTAGGGATATGTATGAAAAAATGTAATGTGCAGGGTGAAAACCTGACTGTGGTCGAAGGATGGAGCAGGGGGTGCTCTGCCTAGGGTGGGTGCCCTAGGTAGTGGGGCGGCCGCTCGGCCTCTGCTTCGGCGTGTGTGGTTGTTGCTCTGTTTGTTTCCGAAATTTTTTATCATTGCGGTTGAATCTGTTCGTCTCATCGTCGGGGGTTTCCCCCCATACTTGTTTCCTATTTTCTTTTGAATAAAAACATAGTGGAGACAAGCAAGGTACAATGATAATAGAAATGATCTTTATTTTATTATGAGGCTTTTATTACAAGGGAACAAGCTAATCTTCTAGCTAATGAATGAAATGAATCTAAACTTGCCTCATTACTCGTAGCTAACTAAAACATTCTAACGACGCTCTAAAAACTTCACTCTCTTTTTAAGCTCATCTGCGTCACGCCTAAGGCTTTCTACGGTGGTACTTATATTTGTGACCTGCCTAGATAGAAAACCTAGGGAGGTTTGGAGATTGATGATCGTGTCATCCCTAGCATGGAAGTCTTTCTCTAGATCTGCTACATTTTTGCGGCGTTTTGGAGATGACTCGAAGGTGTTGAGAGAGTACTTTGGGGCGTCCTTCGGTGGCACGAATTTGACTTTTGGATGCGCGTACCCCCTCGAAGTAGGGACGTTCTTCTTAAGTGGTGTACTTGATGTGGTCGATCTCTCCTCCTTGGTTGGTCTTTACTCCTATGATTCTTTCCTTGGGCCTTGGTGGAAGAACCTTGATACCGGCAGGCACCTCGACAACGGGTTCTTCTTTTGGTCTCTTGAGCAGGAGCGGTTGCGGTGGTGCAACGAGGACAGGCTGAGCGTAGTAAGATTTGTTATAGCACTGCTGCTTTGGAGGAATGGTGGTGAGCGGGAGAGCATCGTGGACTATGACTAAAGCTTTGGAGTCTGGATCTTCTTGCGGGAGCTGGTTGAGGTTGGATTCGTAGGGGACCATCCTCCTATCGGCGTTGTTGTTGCTGGCCATGGGAGCAAAGTGATCTAGCGAGCGTCTAAGCAAAGGCTAAGGAAATGATTGAATGATGATGATGATGGCTGACGTCAGAGGTTCTTTATATAGGGGTGAAAAATGGCCTCTAGAAGCATCTACGGAGCAAATCTCGCGGAGAAATGGTTGGATAAGCGTTCTGCAAGGTTTATCGGATAAGGGAGACTAGAAGGTTCGGGAGTGCAAAAGGTGGCGGCGAGAGGTGACAGGGGTGGGGCGGCCGCCCTACACCCTAGGGTGCCCGCCCTGGCTAGGGTTCTGTTGCCGGGCCTCTTCTGCGCACTCGTTTCTAGAAGGTTCTATGTACCGAAAAAACATATGCATGGCACAAGATGCAAAAAATTAAAATGATTGGGCCTTAAAATTCACTTAAAAGATAGAAATTAATTATGTCTATTTCTTCTAATTCTTCATTAGGTTCAAAAAAATTTTGAGACGTTGACCATTTGCCTTGAATAACATACCTTCGTTATTTTGAAGTGTGATTGCTCCGTGGGGTGATGAATTGATTACCTTATATGGTCCTTCCCATTTGCTTCGTAGCTTTCCGTGCCCGAAGAGCTTTACCCTGGAATTAAAAAGTAATACCTTATCTCCAGGTGTGAACTCTTTCTTCTTGATCCTCTTGTCATGCCATTGTTTAACTCTTTCTTTGTAGATCTTTGAATTGTGATATGCTTTTTCTCTCCACTCCTCTAACTCTGATAATTGCATTTGTATTTTCTCTCCAGCAGCATCAAAATCCATATTCCATCTTTTTATAGCCCAGTGTGCTTTGAACTCTAGTTCAACAGGTAGGTGACAAGTCTTCCCATATACGAGTTGATACGGAGATATTCCAATTGGAGTTTTGTATGCAGTCCGGTATGCCCAGAGTGCATCGGGTAACTTGTCCTTCCATGCTGTTCCCATCTCATTTACTATTTTCTGGAGAATATTCTTGATTTGTTTGTTTGAGGTCTCTGCTTGGCCACTCGTCTGAGGGTGATAAGGTGTAGCGACGTTATGGCGGATCCCATGCTTTGCTAGATACTTTTCAAAACATTTGTCGATGAAATGTGATCCTCCGTCGCTTATCACTATTCTGGGGACTCCAAATCTTAGAAATATGGTCTCTTCAAACATCCTCTTTGAATTTACGTTGTCGGCATGTTTGCAAGGTAGTGCTTCCACCCACTTGGAGACGTAGTCAACCGCCACCAAGATGTACTCACAATTCTTTGATGGGGAAATGGTACCATATAGTCGATTACCCAAACATCAAAGAGCTCTATCTGTAGATTGTTGGTGAGTGGCATGGCATCCCTTGAGTTTATGTTGTCGTGTATTTGACATGGCCCGCATCTTCGGATAAATTCTCTAGTATCTTCATACATTGTTGGCCAGTAGAATCCACATTGCCAAATTTTTGCATGTGTGCGGAATGCCCCATAATGACCTCCGTATGGTGATGAGTGACATCTTTCAATGATCTTCATTCCTTCTTCAATAGTCACACATCTCCTGAGTAAGCAATCAGAGCATACTTGGAAGAGGTATGGTTCATCCCATATGTGTGAACGACTCTCTTGAATAAGCTTTCTTTTGTCTCCTCCTGGTGGTACATATCCTGAAACCATAAAATTAATAATATTTGCATACCAGGGGTCGGATCTATTGATCCCATAGAGCATGTCGTCCCGGAGTGAATCATCAATGGGTAGTTCCTGCGGTTTCTTAAAATACATCCTAGACAAGTGATCTGCAACAGGGTTTTCTACTCCCCTTTTATCTTTTATTTCTAAGTCAAACTCTTGGAGCAGCAAGATCCATCTTATTAAACAAGGTTTAGCATCTTTTTTAGTTAGCAGATATTTTAAAGCAACATGATCAGAATAAACAATTACTTTGGCTCCTACTAAATAAGATCTAAATTTATCTATAGCAAAAACAACAGCCAGGACCTCTTTTTTAGTGGTTGCATAATTAAGTTGAGGTTCTGTCAAAGTTTTGCTAGCATAAGCTATTGCATGATGCTTCTTATCCTTAGTTTGTCCCAAAACTGCCCCCACAGCATAATCACTAGCATCACACATGATTTCAAAAGGTAGAGACCAATAAGGGGGTTGAATGATTGGTGCAGAGATGAGCGCTGTTTTCAATATTTCAAAAGCATTTAAACAAGCATAATCAAATTCGAAAGGAGCATCCTTGGCTAGCAAAAGAGTTAGTGGTCTAGGAATAAATGAAAAATCTTTTATAAATCTTCGATAAAAACCAGCATGACCTAGAAAACTTCTTATTCCTTTCACATTTATAGGCGGAGGTAACTGTTCAATTACTTCAATTTTAGCTTTGTCTACCTCAATGCATCTTTCAGATATTAGGTGTCCTAGCACTATTCCTTCTTTGACCATAAAATGACATTTTCCCAATTAAGGACTATGTGTTTTTCTTCACATCTTTGCAAAACCCGATCTAAATTTTCAAGACAACTATCGAAAGTTTTTCCATAAACAGAGAAATCATCAATGAAAACTTCCATAATATCTTCAATCATATCAGAAAATATAGACATCATGCATCTTTGAAAAGAGGCTGAAGCATTACATAGCCCAAAAGACATTCTACGATAAGCATAAGTTCCATAGGGGCATGTAATGGTGATTTTGCTTTGGTCATCAGGATGGATCGGGATTTGGTGATACCCTGAATATCCATCTAAGAAACAGAAGAACGATTGGTTGGCTAATCGCTCTAACATCTCATCTATAAAAGGTAAAGGAAAATGATCCTTTTTTGTAGCTTTGTTCAACTTTCTATAATCTATACACATCTGCCATCCTATGACGGTGCGTTGCGGAATTAACTCATTCTTTTCATTTGTGACAATAGTCATGCCTCCCTTCTTAGGCACAACTTGCACTGGACTTACCCACTCACTATGCGAAACGGGATATATAATCCCTGCATGCAGCAATTTTAAAACTTCCTTTTTAACTATCTCTCTCATCGCGTTATTGAGTCTACATTGGGGCTCTCAAGAAGGTGAAACAGAAGGATCTGTAGGAATGCGATGAGTGCAAATGATAGGACTGATTCCAGTGAGATATTGGAGTGAGTAACCGAAGGATGAATGATGTTTTCCTAAAACAGCCAACAAGTGCAGAGTTTGCTCCTAAGTGAGTTTATCACTTATGATTATAGGAGATTTTGGATCATTATTGAGGAAAGCATACGTAAGACCGGGTGGTAGAGGTTTAAGCTCTATAGGGGGTCTAGGTGTTTCTGCAAACTCATCTAAGGGTTCAGGTTTAGAAGGATCAGCTTCCTCTTCTATGAAGAAAGGAGCATCTTTTTCCAAATCTGGTTCATTAAAAAGCTCTAGAGAAGCAGTTTTTACTTCCTCCACAGGATCAGGTAAAAGATATGATTTAGTTTTATTGTTCAAAGAATGAGAGATTGTCATTGGGATTTGAAAACTCTTTCCAAAGGAAATGTTTAGTTTCCTATTTTTTCCTTCATAAAGAAGTCTTCTAAAAGGTTGTCCTATCAAGAGGTCGTGGTCCCATGTATCAAAGATATAAAAGTTCAAACGAACCATGGCACCATCTACCATAATGGGTAAGACATGTAAAATTCCAAGACTAGGGACTATATGTCCATCAAGATTCTTCATGAACTTTGTTGTTGGGGTTAAAGTCACTTTGTCCAATAATTCATGCACAAGTGATCTAGACATGATATTGATCTCCACAACAGGATTATAGAGAGCGTCAAATTGATCTGAATTGAAAGCACAATGTATTGGAATAGAAGGTGAATCCAGACAGATCACATCAGAGGAAAGCTTTGATTCTTCTAACCATTCGCTACTTATGATTGATACAAGCTCTCTCAAAATGCTTCTATCTGGCATTTGGTATATATGGTTGCTAAGGTGATGATTTCAGGGTTTTGAAATAGAAACATAGTTTGAAATATTTCCGAAATCAGTGAAATGATAAGGATCTATATCCAACATAAAATTAGGTGGTGGAATTTCTTCCTTTTTAGGCTCATAACTTAGGATAGCTGAAATGGATGGTGGATCTGGCAAGGTATTATCTTCAGCTTCGTGAGTTTCTTCATGGAAGGTATTATCCAACTCAGCATCTAGGATTCTATCTAAGGTTAATTTTGCTTCTATGGATGGTATATGAAAGAAAGAACCTCCAGATGTGGTGTTTAGCAACTCTCTATCCTTTTTACAAAGACCTTTATAAAAATGTTGAAGAAGAACAGGGCCTTCGATGCTATGGTGTGGTCCAGGTTCTAAAAGCTCAAGAAAACGTTTCCAGGAATAAGCCAAAGATTCGTTCTCTTCTTGGTTGAAGGTTAGAACCTTGACTCTAAGGTCGACGATTTGGCTGATGGGATAGAAATCTAGACAGATGTTGGAGCGCATAACTCCCCAATCTCCTTGTTGTTGGCTTACCTTCTGATTATACCATTGTTTAGCTCTTCCTTTTAAAGAAAAATGAAAAAGCTTCCAACGTAAAGTTTTATCGAATATGCCTTCTATGCGAAGACAATCACATGTTTGCTCAAAATCTCTAATATGAAGGTAAGGATTTTCGTCTTCCTTTCCTGAAAAGGATAGGCCTTGAATCATTGCAATCAACCGCGGACTCAACCTAAACTGGGGAGTTTGGATAGGCTGTGATGACTCCCATGGTAATAGGTCGATCTCCGTGGGTGCAGAAAATTAATAGATAGGTGTGGAATTTAGATTTTCCATAAGGATAGAATAGGTAAGAAATAAAGAAATTGGAAAAGATAAGAAAAGATAAAAGTATAGGTACAAGATAATAGAAAGACTCAAGGTTATCTCAGCAAACCGTCTTTCTCCCTGGCAACGGCGCTAGAAATGCTTGTTGATATTTGTTAACGCAGACAGAGAAATCACTAGGAAGTAATCCACAAGCGCACGGATACCGATGAGCACTTCACCTGGGAGATTATCCAGAGTATCATAATTTATTTTTCCACAGGGAGAAAGGGTGCATCTGACTAACCAAATCTATGCTATTAACCTTTCGGCTACAAACAAGGTGATCTTGATATGAGCGATTAGACAAGACCGCGACTGCACACTCGTTCTAGTCTAAGAAAGATATGAGCTATTATTCTATTGGGGAGAGCCGTCAAGATAAGAGACACCTCAGAGGATGCTTAGCACGCGGCCTATAAACCCTACCGGTCCTTCTAACTGGATTGTGGGTTCCAAAGGTATCTACGGAATTGTCACTTTTCGAGCTCCTACCACAGATCTGGCTAGACAGGGGATATCTATGAGTATCCTAGCCCAAACACCACATTTATGCTAGAGATGATTACCCTACCATCTACACAAAGAGAATAAAGTAAACTCACTAACCAAAGAATAATAAAACAGAGAACTTACTAGAATTAGAAGTCAAAATATCGAAGAAATCCTAGGAGCAAGCCTCGGGTTAGGAGACTTGATCCCATCGATACAAACAGGAGAGGAGACACCGACAGGTCGGGCTTCCTCCAATCCACACCTCCACTCTAACTCTCTCAATCTAGAAGAGTAAACTTTAATCTCACATAGAAACTAAGGATAGTTTCTCTTGAATGCTAAGCCCTAGAGAATAGATCCATAAGGGATCTTCTCTGGCGAATCCTCTCTGGAAAATATGCAAATGAATAGTGGATTGCCTTTAGCCAGGGGTCCTCCTTATACAGCCCCCTCAGATGAACGTCAGCTGTCGGATCAAACTGACCTTAATGGAGGGTTTAGATTGATCCTCAAAGGCGGTGGAACCCTAATCCGCGAGGCGAGACCTGATTGGTCCCGGGACCTAGGCGGCCGCCCTAGGGGGGAGGGCACCCTCCCTACCCTGCTGATAGGTGGGCCCCTCCTTCTAGGGGTTGGTTCTAAAGTCTTCTAGATTGCTCTTTTTTGTTCGGAAGTGTTATGTGTCTATGTAATCCTTACTTGTGGGCCTATTTTGCTCTTTTGCAGTTGTCTCCCTGCAGAAACAGATAAACACCAAAACTCGTAGAATTCTGTTAGTTAAAACCCTATGTCTAGGTGGTGTGTAGCAAATATATCCTTTCTTCTACTTAGTTGACACTTAGAATTGATACTTAAGAGGTGTCAATAGAGGCCACCTTCTGGAAGGTGGCAGTGGGTCCAACACCCCAAGAGAGGGTTGGCCGATACCCTTAAGGGGCCCACAGCCCCCCAGCTCCTCTTTGAGCTATGGGGTACCCTTCTAGAAGCCTTGGCAGGGCCCACCTATCATAGGGGGGTCGTCCGATACCCAAAATACCCCCTGAAGCTCCTGGTGACTCCCGCTCACATTTAACACATGATGGAAATTAGAACCCTCCATTCCAAGGCGGTTTGGAGCCGGTGGATCCAAGGTCCCAAGAGTGAAGCCTCCTGGATCGATGATGTGGCGATAGAGTAACCCTACTCCACCTCCCACTATAAATAGAGGATCACACCGCCGTCTTCACACATGGTGGACAAGCCTACAAGCTGAAGCACTTAGAATTATCTTAGTAGTTAGTCTAGTGTGGGAGTTAGAGTTGAGTTGAGCTGTGCTCGGGATTTCCGGAATTGTCTCCTAGAGAGTCTGGTATAGCTCTTGTACCTTTCCCTTTTTGTCAGACTTATCTTATTTAATATATTACTTCTCCTCTACTTTACTTAGTATTTAATTTGAGCATTACTATACTTGTTATAGTATTGTTATGTGCTTTTTCTTATTACTAGTGTTTACATTCAATAGTCTGTGATCCTTGTGGCCTTTCCCGTTTGCGATCATTGCCTGTCATAGGGTGATTTGGTTGTAGATCACAATTAAAGTAGTGAGTTGTGTGTAAGCGTGGTGCTTATACGTCATCTTACCCTTGGTTACCGCTTGCTGCACGGATTGTTTGTGGTAGGTAGCAAGGGAGTAACAGCCTTGTCTAGTCTTTGTATCCACCACGTGTTTTTAGGCAAGTTCATAGAAGTTAAGGCCCCCATAAAAAGAGAACGCGGTTCGGTAGGAGTTTTTTCCTCCTACTGATCTATCCTCTCGCCTAGCATACATGTATTGAGGAGGCAAACTGTTGTGTTTAGACTAATTAATTGGCTAAGTACATTGAAGTAGAGTGAATCACATAGGAGTCCTGATCTCTCTCGTTGTCCTCCCACCTAGATGTACTTACTAGTTATTCTAAGTTATCATTTACCTTGGCTTGTTCATTCATCTCCCTTCCTATCACATTATTTTGATTGCCCCCCTATACTAATTGGTACCAAGTTGAGGTGCTCTCTAGGATCTCTCTCTAATTATCATTTCTAGCTACCGCTTTCCATTAGGAAAATATAAATTATGATACATTGGAATACTCCTAGGCGAAGTGCTACAACGGTATAATCTATGCGCTTGCGGATTTATCCAATAGTCATAAGAAATACCAACACTACTCTCGGTTAACCAAATTACATGAATTATACTTCATTTACTTGTATTTTGTAAGAAATATGTTTGTTTTATGCATGGTGTTTCATATTTGAACTACTATATATTTGTGTTACTATATTGCTAATATTCCTTAATGAATTATAATTATTAAAAATAGATATAATGTTGCCTAAATTTTCTTTAGAACATATATATTTATTGTTGTTTTGACCTTTTCTGAAAACTTTGGTTAGTTCGGTTAGAACCGGAACTGAACCAAAATAACCGAGAACCAAAATGGTTGGTTTCGAGAATTTTGAGGAACCGATCGGTTCCTATTTTCTGAGAACCAATTTTCTATGAAAACCGAGGTACTGAACCAAACCGAATCGAAGAACTGAATGCCTAGGCTGATGACACTCTAAATTCTGACATTGCTCCGGTCATGGCGAATGCGAACCGTACTTCTTCTTTGTTGATGATGAATTTGATTTCTCCATCTCCGACATTGATGCGTGCGTTTGCAGTGTTGAAGAATGGTCTCCCGAGGATGAGTGGTGTCTTTATTTCTTCCTACATATCAAGTACTACAAAATCTATAGGAACGAAAAAGTTTTAGATTTTTACCGGGATATTCTTTGTAATCCCTAAAGGGTAGCGAATCGATTGGTCAGCTAGTTGCAGATACATTGATGTGGGTGTGAGCCTAGAGTAGTTGAGCTTGTCGAAAACCTTCTTGGGCATGATGCTAACGTTTGCTCTAAGATCACATAAAGCACTCTCAAAATTCTGATTTCCGATCGAACAAGCAATAGTGGGGCACCCTGGATCCTTCTTCTTGATAGGAGAAGAATTATGAATTGCCATGCTACACTCCTCTGTTAACTTGATGACTTCAGTAGAAGGAAGTGGTCTTTTGTTGTTGAGGATGTCCCTTAGATACTTCGCGTATGTAGGTACCTGCATGGCATCGAGCACCGGAATGTTGACATATAATTTTTGAATTACCTCTACAAACTTACCAAATTGTTCATCTGCTTTGGCCTTTCTATTTTTGCGTGGAAATGGTAGGAGAGTGGTGTCATGGAAATCTTGGCATAATTCTGGTGGTAGAACTTCTTCTTCTGTGTTGTCTACTTCTCTTTCTACCTGTACTAACTATGGTGGTCTACGTGCCCCTTTTGGGTAAGGTGGATCAAGAGTAGACTTACCTTTTCGAGTAGTTATTCCTTTTACCTGCTTATGGTTAGTGACAGTAGACAAAGTAGAAGCCAAATGAGCTACTTGCAATTCTATCTTCTTATTAAATATTATTTGTTCTTTAATAGCAGAAGAGAAATTATCTAACTTAGAATTTATTCCTTCTAAGATTTGGTCATTAAAAGAAAGCTTCTTATTGATACTTTCATTAATTTTAGCTTGTTCCAATATTAATGCTCTCAAGGGTGGTAGTCTTTGATTAGAAGAATTATAATTATTACCTTGGTACTTACCTTGACTAGTAGACTGAGGTTGACTCCATCCTTGCTTTTGTGAAGTTGATTTGATGATGGTATTGATGTCTTCTGGGGAATTAGCAAATTCAACTCTACATTGATTCTGAGCATTGAATGCATCTTGAATGGCTTGACGATCTCTTTTGTAATTGGATCTTTGCTCTAGCCAATTCAAGAATACATCCATCTTGGTTGATAGTGCACACACTTCCTCTGGAACTTCTTCATTTATATGGCAATCTTGATTAGTGTATGTCCAATTCTAATTTTCTACCATCTTTTCCAATAGCTTTCTAGCTCTTCCAGGGGTGAGTGACATAAATGATCCTTCAGCAGTGGCATCTAGTTGTTCATGTGACTTTGGAACTAATCCATGATAGAATGTTTGTATGAGCAACCATTCTTCCATTCCATGATGAGGGAAATCTAAAATATAACCTTGAAAATGGTCCCAAGCTTCTGGAATAGGTTCACCTTTTTGCTAATAAAATTCTAATATTTTTCCTCGTAAGGCATTGGTCTTACTTATGGGAAAAAAATTTCTAGGAAAGCTCTTGAACATTCTTCCCATGTCTTGATTTGATCTTTACTTTGGTAGAACCACTGCTTTGCTCTTCCATCCAATGAGAAAGGAAACAAACAAAGTAGCACGACGTCTTGAGATATGTTCTTGATGTTGATGGTGCTGCAAATCTCCAGAAAATTCTGCTGATGAACACTTGCATCTTCATCCTTCTTTCCATTGAATGTGATAGCTTGCACCATTTTGATGAGGCTAGGTTTGAGTTTATAATCATGATCTTCAATGTTAAGGTCTAGTTAAACATGAATATTCTCGATGCTTGGCGCAGAGAATTCACGTAGGGTCTTCTCAGCCGTGGCTTCACAAACTGATGTTAAGCTTCTTCTCCTTGGTTGTTTTTGATCGATTTGAATTAATGCTGCACAACCAAGCCTGCAGTTACCCTATATAGAATATAGATAAAGCAAAACAAGGGTAAGCCTTCTAAAGAAAAAGGTTGTGGTCTATCTATACGTATTTATGTCTAAATCCATATTTCTTTTTTCTTCTAAAATATCTTCTATGAAAAACTTCCCTATTAAAATATATGCTAGAAAATTAAATTGATCATCACTTCCTCGATAACGGCGCCAAAAATGCTTGTTGACATTTCTTAGTATCACACTAAAAATAGAGATAAATCACCATCCTTAGCAATGGCGCCAGAAATGCTGGAGACACCTCTTAACATCACTACACACTAAGTTGTCATCCCTAGCATGATGTTAGAAATGGTGAAATAATCTACACTTGACAGTTCTTAAAATAATTCTATAGAATATATCATCAATTGCACTGATAATTCTTGCGAACACATGGTTAATATGTGTCCATGGTTTTTAGTTTTGTGATGAGGGATTGCTCAACATTTGAGTGTTTCAGTTTGAGCGGTTCTACTAACCTTGCTGTGAAAGCAAAAACTTGTGCATGTCTATCGGCTGATGGTGTGCAGGTGCTAGGGCTGGAGATAGTCGTTAATGGTGTGGTGAAGGTCGAGTAGAGGCTTGTCGTGCCAATGGACTGAGAGTGGTGAAGGGCGGAAGCGGGGCTCGGACTAGCTGTGGTGGTTAGTACTTGGCACCAGCGAGCGCGAGAAGACATGGAGATAGACCGAGTAAACTAAGTCAAGATGACGGACGAGCGAGTCAAGCGGGAGGCTCATGGGACTCGGAGTCCGATCGAGCGAGGACGAAGTGGCTCGAGTCGAGCGGTTTAGTGGTTTGGGCCGCAAAACCACCGGTGGACGGTTTCTGAGTTTGGGCCTCAAAACTTTGGGTTCGGTAGTTGAGCCGAAAGCTACCGGTGGCGGGTTTCGTGGGTTTGGGTCTCAAAACCCGAGTGGGCTTCCGAGGAAGCGGGGATGTCATGTGGCGGAATCCTGGAGGTTGCATCGAGGCGACGACAAGTCTGGGCAGGAAGCGGGGCCATCTGATCAAGATTTGGTGGCTATTGGTGAAGATTTGTGGGACGATTTGGTGGAAGTGATTCAAAATCGCCTCTGTCCCATGACCCGCGGACAGTCCGCGCCCTGGTGGCGGACAGTCCGCCGATTGGGCTCGGGCAGAGGAGTCTCAGGCTGATTTTCCAAGTCACCCTACAGACAGTCCGGGACTTGGCCGCAGACCATCCACGAGCAGGTCTGTAGCCGGGCATAAGTATTGCAGAGAAGTTTGGATTTTGGCTTTTGAACCATGGATTGTCCTTCGTTCAAACTTGTGTTCTTAGGATTTTGACCTGCGGACAGTCTGGGGTCAGGTGGCGGACAGTCCGCCGTGTCTTCTTTGTTTGAGCCGCATAGTCAGATTACCCAAGCCCAAATCATGCAACATGCTTCAAATGCAAGAGCCCCTAGCATCCGCTTCTCGAGTTTGTGTCTTACTGAGTTTGAGCGAGTCTCGAACCTCACTACAGCGTGAGAGATCTGGCAAACACTTGTGAGATATCATAAGGGCAACCCTCAGATCAAGTCCAGACTCTTTGACACATACCGTAGGGGGTACGAGAACTTCATATAGTTGGCCAGCAAATATGTTGACGGGATGTTCACTCACTTCCAATCTATCATCAACAAGATGCATGCCATACGGGCCAACGTGCCCTATGATGATCATGAGATGGCTATCAAGCTTTTGCATGCTCTTGATCGGAGGGTATGGGAGATGAAGGTGGATGCCATTCAGGAGTCACCGGGCTATGATGCTCTGACCATGGATGAGCTATTCAGCAAGCTCCAGTCCTTGGAGATTGACCACCAAACCTAGGCCAAGCTTGAGAACCCGTCGAACCCCTCTATTGCATTGGTTTCCGGCCCTGGTGGTGTGTCTTCTTCCTCTAACCCTTCACAACCTTTGTTCGTTCTTTCGTCTTTGATCTCTGTGATAGAGGAAAAAGTGGAGGCTCTTGGAGATGATGAGGTGGCCTTAGTCATCACTAGGTTCTCGTGGTTTCACAACAACCGCTTGAGCCGACAACGTGGTGGCGCGGCCAAGGGATGCTACTGTTGTGGTAATGAGGATCACTTCATCACAAACTGCCACAAGAAAGCATCGGGTGACTTCACCAAGCGCAAGGACAAGCAGGAGCACCACTACGGCGACAAGCACAAGGCCAAGGGAGGCCACAAGCAAAGATCCACCAAGGAGGTGCTCCATAGGGTGAAGGCCAACCATCGAGCTTTCCTCGCCTCCCTTAGCAACATCGAGTGCTCCACCGATAGAGGCTCTTCTTTGAGTGACGATGATGCGTCAAAGAGAGAGGTTGAGGACAAGCTCAACAGTCTCTGCTTCTACGCCGATGCCAAGCACGATGGCTTCTGCACCATGGCTATTGAAGCTGGCGAGGTCGGCGAGCAGAAAGACGACTCCAACGATGACTCCGGCACACCCGAGGTATCACCCACCATCGCGTCTCTCTCCCTTGAGCTTGAGTCTCTCAATGTGACTCTTCTTAGCTAGGACGCTTTGCTTAAGCGCACAACCTGTGAGAGGAACGATTTCAAGGCTAAGTATGTGAGGATGCTAGAGGAGCTCGAGTTTGCTAGATCGTTAGTGGTGGTTACCGAGGAGGTAGAGTGTGATGCTTGTGCCATCCACATTTCTAGTCTTGTCAATTCCAGGACAAGTATAGCACTCTACTTGAGGAGCATAGTGAGCTGAACGCTAGGCCTAGCTTACTTGGTGCATGCAAGTCTTGTGTAGGCTTGCGATCTGAGTTGGCATAGAAGGATGCTAGGATTGCAGTGTTAGAGAAGTCTAGCTCAGATAGCACCCGAGAGTCAGATCACTTTGAGGACTTGGAGCTTGAGATTGCGTCATGCAGACACGACAAGGTGCGTATTCAGGAGGACAACACATTCCTTTGTTCCGTATTCGGCTGGGTGTCTTGCGAAGAGCCGCAGTTGGGGATGCTGTTTAGCCAATGTAAGCGGGCTAGCAGCACGGGAGTAGGCTTTGCTATAGGTGGGAAGGACGATAGCTTGTTCGGTAAGATCAGTGAGTGCAGTGGTTTGAGCACTAATGAGAAACCCACCACAACTCCCAAGATTACCAAGATCACTTCACCTAAGCCTACTGAGCCTACCGAGTTTTCTGTGAGAGATGGTGTGTTTGAGGAGCCACCCAAAACCACTCCACAGTAGCAAGTGTGGATTCCCAAACCGAACCACCTTCGAAACCCATATGACACCTTGCCCGACATCTCTAGTGATCCCCTTCCTAAGAAAGCTAGAGCCACCCAACCCAATAAGAGAGTGCCTACCAAGAGAGCGGTGAGGTATCATTGTGAGTATTGTGAGTGGGATGGACACTTGGCTGAGTTTTTCTATAGGAGGAAGAGAGATGAGCGGCGGCAAGTTGAGTTGAACAACTGGTACATATACCACCCACCGGTTGGGGTGTGTGAACCGGAAGTTCAGAGGCACACTACTAGGCCTAGAGGTGCAATGCCTCAAGGTGCTAGGCCTTAGGATGTGAGACCATGCGGTGGTCGTGCCCGGAGGGGTACCGGTCATGACTCATATGACTATGGGCCTCGTGGCGATGGCTTCACTCCTTACAGCTTTAGTGGACCACCTTTTCCCTATGGTGGTGATCGCTACTCTCCCATGGGATAGGGGATTTTTCGTATGCCTCCTAACCCTTTCTTTGGGCAAATGAACCAACACCGGTATCATTCATAGTTTACTAACCCGAGTAGAATGAGCCAAAGCTAGTCTGCCATAAGCCCTGGGTTGCATTGAAGTTTTAGTCTTGCAGGGAACATAGAAAAGAAACGCTTTGGTCTGCTGTCGTTCAATCAACTAATTTATTTTCTCTAAATAAGCGTAAACTTACTTTGAAGAGTAGAGCCTGTATCGAAGGAAAAGACTCCATAGGCCATGTCCCTCTTGCTTATGCGCCCTCTCCTTTGAAGTAGAATAACTCCGTCCCTTTTTTGAATCTTTGGTTATAGCCATTGCTAATCTCTTCTCCTTCTCGATAGTTTGATATATAGTGGTAAAGTGCGCACATCCTGCTGGAGAATTTACTTGATGCCTGCCTTGCAATGTTGGTCCATGCGAGCCGAGCTAGTTACAAGAAAGTGATCTGACTGAGTAATACCCTCCTAAGCCCAGTCCTGCAGTGCTTGTCTCTTTTCTTTCTCCTGTTTGAACTTTGAAACAGTGGGCTACCGCAAATAGGATTGAAAGAAAGATAATAAGAAGGCATAGGCCAGTTATTTACTTTCCTGTCTTCGCCCTGCCAGACTGAAAGTTCAGGGTTAAGTGAATCAGCAAGCAAGTAAAGTGGGCAAGCTCTTCTAGAATAAGCCATCGTGCTTAGGCCTTCTCTCATGTCTCATAGCAATTCCTGGCTTTATCGAGGCAGTATAAAGAGAGTGGTATGTAAAAAGTGATCCACCACGACTAAGCGACATGGAACACAAGGCTTTTCCTTCCTGAAACACTTGAGAATGTGTGTTGACTATATGAGTCTCAACAAGCACTACCCTCCCGACCCCTTCCCTCTTTCGCGTATCGATGAAGTCGTTGACTCCACCGCTGGATGCCAACTTCTGTCCTTCCTCCACTTCTACTCCGGCTACCACTAAATAGCGTTGAAGGTGGAAGACCAGATAAAAACATCGTTCATAACAATGTCCTTCGGGCTAAAAAATGTCGGCGCCACATACCAACGCGCCAGACAAGAATGGTTGAAGGAACTCATTCCAGGGAAGGTCGAGGCCTGCGTTGACGATGTAGTCATAAAAACCCACTCCACAGAGACATTGATCGCTGACATAGAGGCAACCTTCAAGGACCTCAACGAGTTCAGGTGGATGTTAAACCCAAAGAAATGAATTTTCGGGGAATCATCAGGAAGCCTGCTGGGCAACATTGTCAGTCAATCCGGCATCCGGGCTAATCCAGAAAAAACTGTCGCGGTCCTTCAAATGAAGCCTTCGTCTAACGTCAAGGACGTACAGAAACTAGCCGGGTGCAGGGCCATCTTGAACCACTTCATCTCTTGCCTCGACAAAAAAGGCCTCCCGTTCTTCGGGATCTTGAAGGGCGGACAGAATTTTGCATGGAACGACGATGAATGACATGTCAATCAACTTTTACCTTTCTTTGCTCAAAGGAGAGGCATGTCATATTTATGGCGGTGCATCAACACATGTTTGAGTAATCAAGAATGTTCAATTCATTCCTTAGCTTGCAAAATCTCTTCTCATCAAGTGGCTTGGTGAAAATATCGGCAAGTTGATCATCGGTGACAACACATGTAATTATAATATCACCCTTTTGTTGATGATCCCTTAGGAAGTGGCGCCTTATGTCAATGTGCTTGGCTCTTGAATGTTGAACCGGATTGTTGGTTAGCTTCACCGCACTTTCATTGTCACATTGTAGCACCCGGTTTCCCAAAGAATACCGAATGTTATGTATATGTGTGCTCAGGATGTCCACACAACACATATATACAAATATGGAGATTATCAAAGACAATGCTTTATTATATATCGAACGATCAATGTGAGTTCCTCCGACTAAGCCACTTAACATTCAACCATACACTATTGACAGACTTATGACATAAACTATTGACTTACGAGACGTCACTTTGACTTGCTTCTACTGTAACGTACTGGCTTCTTTCTACTTTGACTTGCTTCTATGGTAGGTAACATACTGGTTGGTAACGAAGGTTTTGAACAAATTTCTTTCTTGCTTTGATGCTTGATACACTAATTGTTCCTATCTGTGCCTATTGAATGATGTTTTTGCCTCAGGTACACTATATAAGAATTTGTTTGTTATCATGCTGAAGATCCTAGGTCAGTTAGGGACTCAGTCTAGAAACTTAATGTATTGGGTCTCATCAAAGCTATCTTCGCTCACCCAGGTCCTTCCTTACTCTTCCCATTCGGTACCTAACTATTTCCTTCCATATTGAATAGCTTTTATCGGCACTTCTTCTTTTCCTCTGCTTAAAATAAACAAGAATTTACATAATACTGAAAATTTGAATAAAAGAAATGCATTTCTGAACCTGGCCCAAGGCAAACATTGTGTGGGCTCGGCCTATAGAGCGTGAGTGGCTGACACGCGGGGCCCGTGGTAAACTTGGGTCCACACGCCTGTGAGCGGATGCAGGGGAATGGTGCTGACTGGGGCGTTCTCACCGACAGTGAGGTCATCGGCGGCGAGGTCAGCCGTGGCATGCTTGGGATGACGACGCGAAGCGACTGGTGGGGTCAGTTGACCCAGCGCGGCAGTGTAGCTGGCCGGCGGCGTGCGGTGGCGGTGCGACGTGACGGTGTGACGCGGTGAAGCCATTACCCGGCGGTGAGTGGCCCGGCGAGCGTGCGCGTGAGCACCGCGGTGAGGTGGTGAGTGCACCCAGGGGGTTGATTGGACCGGAGGAGCTCCAAAGAGGTCCGGCCATGTGCGAGCTCCGCGGTGGCGGCCATGGCGATCTGTGCATGGTGGCACGGCGATCTGCGTTGAGTTCAGGAAAGCGGTGCGGTGTCCTCACCTTGCTAGGTCACGGCGACGGTCGAGGCAAGGTGGAGTGGTCGAGGGTGGGGAACGCGCTGGTGCCCTGACGATGGCGACGGCACACCGAGGAACGGCGTCGACGTTCTAGTGAAAGTGGAGCTAGGCGAGCGCAGCTAGGGCGAGCATGTCGTGTGCAGCGTGAAGGCGAAACTGCGTGCGATGTGGATTGAGCAGAGAAGCTCGGATGGTGGTGGAGTGGGGAAGGGGGTGTTCGGTGCGCTCGGTGCTTGGCGCGGCGAGAGCCTAGCAGCGAGGCAAAGCGAGCGGGGGTGTGTCTGCGGTAGCGAGTGCGAAATGGAGAGGGGTGTGTGCATCCGGTTTCGCGGGTCATGGTCGAGCGGCGTAGTCGGTGGGGGCCTTGATGCGATGGCGGGCTGACCAGCAACAGCGAGCAGGGTAGTGCTAGTCTATAGCGCGCGGCGAGTGGGCGAGCGGGGCGGTGCGTGCATGGTCGGTGCAGGGTTGCAGTGAGCAGCGCGAGTATTTATTCATTATTCAATATAACATCACCTAATTGTTGCTTGTTAATGGGATATACAGATGCCGGCTAACACTCGTCGTTAGCGTCAGGAGGAGGATGAGGTTCCTGGAGAGAACCTGCCACCCACGCCGCCACCTCCAATGACGTCATACGCTTTCTTTGGGCAGTTCTTGGGCAACCAACGGAACATGGAGGAAATGCAGCGTCAAATGCATGAGACGATGCGCAACATCGCCACTAACACCGCCCAGCAACATCGACAGCAGGAAGGGCCAGATCCGAATCAGTATAGCTCTTACAAGGATTTCATGGACACCCGCCCTTTGATCTTCAAGGAAGCTACTGAACCTCTAGAGGCATATGAATGGCTGAACTCCATGACATAGAAGTTTCAACTTCTGCGTTTGATAGAAGAGCTAAAGGTGTAGTATGCAGCGCACAGGCTGGAAGGATCAGCGGGGATCTGGTGGTCCCAATACTGCGAGACCTTACCTGCCAACGCTATTGTAACATGGGATCAGTTCTCCACTGCCATAAGCCGTCACTACATGCCGGAAGGAGTGATGGAGATGAATCTCACTAAGTTCATGAGGCTTGCTCAAGGTACCCAGTCCGTCACAGAGTACCTCCATAGCTTCAACCGCCTCGCTCGCTATGCCACAGTCTTCATCAACAATGATGCTAAGAAGATCGCGAGTTTCAAGAGGGGTATGAATGCCACTCTTCTGTCAAAGATGGGAAACAGCTACCGCACCACCTTCAGCGACTTCATCAGTGGATGCCTAAATCAAGAGGCCAATGACAACCGGCTGCTCGCAGAGACCTGTCGTCGTGTCCCAGAGGGAGGATCCCACTAGAACAAGGGTCCCAATGCTTCAAGGCCAGCTTACCGTCCGCCACAGGCTGGCGCACAATTCCGCCCACCCTAGAGAAAGATGACCAACACTCGTGCTCGGTCGAACTACGAGAAGCCTTTCATAGCACCTCTATGGTAGAACAAGGACAAGGCTGGAGGCTCAGGATTTGGAGCTGGAGGGCAGAAGACACTCTATGTTGTGGGGCCATGTTATAACTGTGGTCAAACTGGTCACTTGTCTTGCTTCTTTACTAAGCCTAGAAAGTAGTACAATTAACAGAAGCCTCGCACAGAGAACGTCCACCACACTACCATGGAGGAAGTGCCGGAAGGAGAACCTGTCACTTTTGGTATGTTCCTTATTAATCAATGCCCTGCAGTTATCCTGTTTGATTCTGGAGCATCGCATTCATTTAATAGTGGGGACTTTGTGCTGTGGAGTCAGCAGAAGCTGATAGAGTTGGAAAAGGATTATTAAATTAGTGCAGTGGGGGCTATACTACATACCTGCCAGATGGTCAAAAACGTAGAAATTACGATGGGCACGACATCGGTTAGTGTCAATCTCATCGTAATACCTGGGTTAGTTCTAGATGTCATTCTTGGAATGGAATGGACGAAAACTTGGAAGGTACATCTAGATATTGCCCAGCATACAGTGTCTATCACCCACCCCCAGAATGGAGCCACTTTTGGAGTCCTCTTACCTAAGAATCTGAATCAGTTGGGAGTTTTGATGTGAACTAGGGTTCCCGATCTTCTAAAAGGTTCGGGTAACTCTCGATTTGGTGGAAACGAGACACAAGTCGATCCGGCTTCCGAACAACACGATCCGAAACCTCGCAATCGCAGCACCACGTCTCCTCTGGTTATCAACCGACGTTGCATGGTTGACCTCGCCTAGAAGGCTAAGTCCTTTGCCTGCGAATCGAAGAACACAAGCAAGAACAAGGAAGAATGCAACCAAATTGCAGATATATGATTAATCTCATGAGTTGGGATCTCACAAACCGATGTAACGACGAAACTGTTCTTGACAGAATAATCTAAGCAAAACCCAAAACTTAACGAGAGCGGTAGCGGCGGTTTATATAGGTCCAAGGGTCGTGGACACCCCTAGATGCGCCCCCCTAGTGGGCTCAACGATGATACATGGCCCAACGGACCAAAAATGGTGACATAGCACCGGAACAGATTCTAGACGCTGACTTGTTTTGATGTTTGCCAATGACTCAGAAGAAATTTGGACCTGAAACCAACGCCATTGGTTTCCTTATGAATTATCTTTCCAACCGTGGGTGGATCATCGAAAACGTAGTCCGTATGCGTCCTGGGCGTCCATTTTACTCCTTGCTGTTTCTGGACTCCGAAACAGACTCGAAGTCGACTTGGTTTGCGCCTCCAACTTGACTTGGGCACCCTTGCTGGTACTCCACGCCTCCAAACTCTTCCTTATGCATTCCTGGGTCCTCTCCATGATTCCTAAGTACAATATAATCATTAGGTAGCAATCTATTCTCGAAATCATATAAAGACATGCTTAAGAACGAGCTCACCTCTAAATTTAATTGTCGCGCACGAGCTCTTGTGATTGGACCTTGAATGTCCAGCGGAGGATCATTGTGTGCATCCCAAGGAGTGATGTCCTCATCATCCTCCCCCTCTTGAATTGGATTCGTCCTCGACTCAAAGTCATCTTCTCCCAAATACGGCTTCAAATCTGAAATGTTGAAAGAAGGTCTAACCCCGAACTCGGGTGGCAACTCAAGTTTGTATGCATTGTCATTTATTTTTTAAATAATTTTATATGGATCAGCCGCTCTTGGCATTAATTTTTATTTACGCAGCTCTAGAAACCTATCTTTTCTCAAATGTGTAACACCCGGTTTTAAGATCAAAACCAGATGTACCCTATATGTGAGCCCAGGAAGTCAAATCTCACATATAGCCATAGAACAAGGTAATATCAAAAGACAATACCTAAAATATATAACATATAAGGTCATAAAGGATAACCTTAAGCAGCAAACAGCGGAACGATAACTCCAATCTTCGGCTGAAGACTCCAAGTCCACAGGGACCCTGACTGGTTGATCAAAAGCCTATCTCTTCCAGCTCTTGCAATCTGGTACCCATCCGGGATTTTTATACAAAGGTGGTGACAACAAGCGTCAGCTCACCATGCTCAGCAAGTATAATAGGGGGTTTATGAGGCTCAAAAAGGATAGACACGGGTTTAACTGCGTTAGCTTTTAGTGAGTCATAATTTTAGCAATTGAGTAGCATCAAGTCATTCATAAGCCCAAATAACCACATGATCAAGGTAACAAGATATAATGAGTACATGAACAAATAACAATAACTTATGATTAAAGGCAGTTGATGAACTATGACATAAGGACATCACACAAAAAGGAGCCCAAGCCGCTCATAACCATGAGCACGACTGTCATGATAGTTTTACACTCTGCAGAGGTCATACATCTTTACCCACAAGTCGTGAATTGCCCTTTCGCCCGAGGTAGCTAGCCTCTTAACCCACTTCCAAGGTAGGTCGGCAGGGTTCACTACGAGACCTTTCGTAGGTTCCACTAATAAGTAGCAACCCACTCCAAGTTTCCTCAGTAAAAAGCTGGGACTCCCCTCCCAGGGGTCACCGCAGTGCCACCCCCCAGGCCAAGCCCCAACAAGTCAGAGCCCCTCTTGCGCCCTTTCGGGTAAGCTGCTACAAACTAGTAAAAGTCTAATACTTAGTCAAGCCAGAGACATATAGCTTATGGTAGCACTGTTTTCCTAGGGGAATCCACTTACAGAAATATCCCTATGAGTGAGAACACAGGTGTGAGTTCCTGATGTTCCACCTATAGTCCACGTTGCTAAAAAGTCATCTTTTATTGTTATTACATATATCATTAGTCAAGTTACAAGATCATGGTCATTCTGTAGGAGCACTAGCTTTGATCTACCCAATGCAAACCCTCAAAGGTAACAAGGTACAGGATATCAAAACTAGGTAATCCTTAAAGGGTAACAAGGTAGACACATACATATGAATTATGTAATTAAGGTGAATAGGACAACAAGGAGGATCCCATGCTATACTTGCCACAAAACTCAGATCCTTTCTTCAAAGATCAACTCCTTCAAAGATCTTCCGAAAACACCACTGCTTCTTGATCACCAATGTAACACTCACCGAATGGACAAGATCACAAACACCACTCAAACACCTGATCAAACATACATAGCATACATACATATCTATTTAGCACAATACACCAATCAACGAAAAGGATTTAAAAGAAACTATGCGTGGTTACGACCACGAAGTCGCGAAGAACACGCTAAACGGTATTACGGTGATCAAGCTACGGCTAACGGAAGATTAGCTTTTTTTAAAAAAAAATGGAACTACAAGCTTTATTAGTTTTAGTTATGAAAAAGTATGAATAAGGTACTTCAGAGAAATACCTAAGTTGGATTAAGTCAAACTTATATTTAGATTTGAAAACTGAATTGAAAACTAAAGTTGAACTATGCATATTTTATTTATAAAGAAAATTACATAGTCTTTAATCAAGTTAAGGATTAACCATTAAATTACAAAGTTATTAGCATAGTACTAAAGAACACTACCACGTAGATTACGATTTTACAAAACTAACGCAACTTGTTTGGATGAAAACGGATTTAAAACGCAACTTTTACAAGCATTTGAAAAGGAGTGGCAGATGTGTAATTATAGATTTCTATTTATTTTCGAAATAAAACAAAACCGATCGGAAAGACGCTTTCCAGAAGAGAAAGCGTAAACGCGGAGGGCGCTAAGGACCTGCGGTGCGGGGCCGAGAGGGTTGCCACGTTGTAGCACGGGACTGGCCGGATCCGTCGACCGGCTGTGAACCGTGCGCAGGGGCTCGGTCCACCGGTCCACCATGGACCGGGGTGTACCCCTTCGGGGGCTCTAATCCTGGCCGTCCACGCCGGATTGGACGGCGCAGGGAAGGTCGGCGAGCGGCTTGGCAAGCGGTGGCTGCTGCTACGGCGGCGCGCCATGGATGGAGGTCCGAGCACGCCGGTGGGTTGCCGGGGCGGCACTCCCGGCCTCGGCTAGCGATGCCGACCGCACCAAGAGGGAGCAGGCATTGCGGCGGACGTGCACAAGGGCACGGCGGGCAGCACAGCAGCCGGGGTCACACTGCTTGGACGGCGGAGCGCCATGGGGGCCGTTCGGGTGCGCCGACGTGGGGTCAGAGCGGTGCTGGGGACCTCGGGTGGCCGAAGCGAGATCATTAGGGCGTCGTGGGCGGCGTGGCGAGGACGCGTTGGAGGTCCGTGGGCAGTGGCGTGGACACGGGGCGTCTTGTCCGTGGCGGACGCCATGTGCGCCGGGCGGAGCTTCGCGGGCGCAGGCGAAACGGCGTCGGGGTGCTTCCTCGGTGAAGGCGCGGAGTGGAGGAGGGTGCACGGGCGAAGGCGGACGCGTCCAGAGGTGCTGGCGGGGATAGATGGCCGCGGGACGCCTCTGCCACTGCGGACGCCATTGGCAGAGCTCGGAGCTTGCGGGCGCTGCTGGGCTCGTATGGCGGCGGTGAGGGGACGGGGAGGGAGCTGAGGCAATGGCGAGCGCTACCAAGGCATCGGCGGATTGCAGGGACTTACCGGACGGGGAAACGGCGACGACAAGCTGCCCGGGTGCGGCAGCGGGTCGGCGTGTGGAAGCAGACGGAGAGAGGTGGCCGAGGGTCCCTTTTATAGGGCTTGGGGGAGGCGAGGGAGTGCGAGCGGCGGCGCGAGTGCGCACGGGGCCGTAACGCACGGCGAAGTGGCCATCAAGACCACTCATGGCGGCGGTTTCGGTGGAGAGGGAAAACAGCGGTGGCGCTCGCCTCTGCTGGAGGAAGAGGAGGGAGTGGGGCACCAACAGGCGGGCCTAGGATGGCAGTGGTTGTGGGGCGGCTGCGGCTGGGCTGGGGCGACCGAGGCCAGCTGGGGCGAGGCCCAAGCGGGGGGGGGGGACGGGGGCGCGTGGTGCTGGGCTGAGCAGGCCGGGCAGGCTGCGGAGGGGGTAAAGAGGGCTAGCTGGGCCGCTAGGCTCCGGAGCAGGCCGCGCATAGAGGGAGAGAGGGAGTTGGGCCGACTGCGTGAGCGGGCCAGAAAGGGAGAAAAAGGGAGAGGGCTTCTTCTTTTCCAAAAATTTTTTTGAAAATGCTTTCTATTATTTGAAAACCTTTTTCAAACATTTTCAAATACCATTTTGAAATCTCGATTCTTTTTTTTTGATAAATTTTTATTTCTTGAATATCCAAAACCATTTTCCAAATAAACTTTGAAAGAGTTTTTGAATTATTTTTGTTTGAAGAATTTTTCGAAGCATTTGCTTAAACCTTTTGAAAACTACTTTTGAATTTTAACAAAGCCACACAAACAAATTAAACCATATGCAGAGGCATGAGTGCACACACATGTTGCTAGCTCTATCAAGTTTTAATTTAGTAAAAGTTTTAAATTTCCTACATTTTCATGACCACAAATTCGGAATTAAATCATTTTAGCTCTATTTTCCAGAAAGCAAAATTTGGGGTGTTACAAAATGTAACCATACTAAAGTACCTGGTTCAAATTTAACTTCTTTTCTACCTTTACTACCAAATTCTATACTTTTTATTCATATTTCTAATATTTTCTTTAGTGGTTGCATGCAACTTATGAATAAATTCAGCATGTGCAGTAGCATCACCATGTATTCTTTTATTGGTAGGTAAAGGCAAAATATCAATTGGAGCACGAGGGTTAAAACCATACACTACCTGAAAAAGGACTTACCTTGGTAGTAGAATGTGTTGCCCGATTGTAATCAAACTCCACATGAGGCAAACATTCTTCCCACATCTTCAATGTTTTCTTCAAAATAGCTCTGAACATGGTGCCCAAAGTACGGTTCACGACCTCTGTTTGTCCATCGGTTTGTGGGTGACAAGTTGTTGAAAACAACAGTTTTGTTCCCAACTTATTCCATAGAGTACGCCAAAAGTGACTCAAGAATTTAGTGTCGCAATCTAAAACAATAGTAGAAGGCATACCATGCAAGCGAACAATCTATTTGAAAAAGAAGTCAGCAATATAAATGGCATCATCACTTTTATAAGATTCCTGTAGTGTGTGAGTTTCTGGATGTGTTCCCTGATGACCTCCCTGGGTTACCCCCAGACAGGGACGTCGAGTTTGGTATAGAGTTGGTCCCCAGAACAACACCTATATCTCGGAGACCATATAGGATGCCACCCAATGAGTTAGCTGAGCTTAAGACCCAACTTCAAGAGTTGTTGGAAAAAGGGCTAATTCGCCCAAGTTGTTCACCTTAGGGATGTCCTGTCATTTTCATAAAGAATAAGGATAAGACCTTGAGAATGTGCGTGGACTATCATCCTCTTAATGAGGTTACCTTCAAGAACAAATATTTGTTGCCTCGGATTGATTTATTGTTTGATCAGTGGTCTAAGGCTAAAGTATTCTCCTAGATAGACTTAAGGTTTGGTTATCATCAGATTAAGATAAAAAAGGAGGATATACCCAAGACCGCCTTCTCCACCAGATACAGTCTATATGAGTACCTAGTGATGTCTTTTGGACTGACAAATGCACCTGCGCATTTTATGTATCTAATGAACTCCATGTTCATGCAAGAGTTGGATAAGTTTGTGGTGGTTTTCATTGATGACATCTTGGTATATTAAGAAAATGAGAACGATCACGCAGAACACCTAAGAGTAGTGCTGAAAAGGTTAATAAATTGTATGCTAAGTTCAGCAAGTGTGAGTTTTGGTTGACAAAGGTTCCTTTTCTGGGACACATCTTGTCAGCCGAGGGTATATCAGTGGAACCCTCGAAAGTGCAAGAAGTTAAGGATTGGAAGGTTCCCGTCAATGTGCAGGATTGGTCGGATATAACCGTCGTTTTATCCTGGACTTTTCTAAAATAACAAAACCCATGACAAGGTTAACTCAAAAGAATAAGAAGTTTGAATGGAATCAGGAGTGGGAAACACTGTACCTTGCGGACCCTATTGACCACTGCACGAGTTCTAGCTCAACCAAATCTGGAAGAACCTTTTGATGTGTTTTGTGAAGCATCAACCTTTGGATTAGGCTATGTGTTGATGCAAAATGGAAGGGTCATTGCTTATGCATCAGGTCAACTTTGACCTCACGAAGAGAATTACCCGACTCATGATTTCAAATTAGTAGCAGTTGTGCATGCCCTGAAGATTTGGAGACATTACCTAATGGGTAATTTGTGTCACATCTTTACGGATCATAAAAGTTTGAAGTACTTGTTTACCCAGGCTAAATTAAACATGAGACAAAGAAGATGGTTTGAGTTAATCAAGGATTATAACCTAGAAGTGCATTACCACCCTAGAAAAGTGAATGTTGTAGCAGATGCTTTGAGCCGTAAGTCTCATTGCAACTAGTTGCAACCCCTGTTAGAAGATGGATTCGATCTTATGCATCCTGTTGTGTTAAATAATATCGCTATCCATTGTACCTTGGAGAGTGATATTATTGAGGGACAAAAGATAGACAAAGAGATTGTACAAATCAAAGAGGTTGGAAACCAGTAAATCACTAAACTTCAGAATAGATGAACAAGGAGTCCTGTGGTTCAATCAACGTTTGGTAGTTCCTAAGGATCAGACCTTGCGAGATCGAATTCTCAAAGAATCACATAACTCCAAGTTATCGATTCACCCTGGCAGTAGCAAGATGTATCATGACCTCAGAACCAGGTACTGGTGGACTAAGATGAAACAGGATATTGTCGAGTATGTTGCAAAGTGTGATACATGTTGTCGCATTAAGGCGATACATTTGAAACCCGCCGGTATGTTGCAACCTTTCCCTATACATGAGTGGAAGTGGGAAGATATCAGTATGGATTTTGTTACAGGGTTACCTACCACTCAGAAAGGAAATGATTCGATATGGGTTAACGGGGATCATTTAACCAAGTTAGCTCACTTTGTGCCAGTCAAGGTTACCTACCGACCGCATCAGTATGCAGAGTTATATGTTCAAAACATCATGAGACTTCATGGCATTCCCAAAACCATCATATCGGATAGGGGATCTCAGTTTATTGCTCGATTTTGGGAACAACTACATAAGGAGTTGGGGACAAAGTTAATTCGGAGTTCTTCTTATCATCCCCAAATAGATGGACAGACTAAGAGAGTGAATCTGGTTTTGGAGGACATGTTGAGAGCATGTGTTGTATCAGCAAAAGGATCATGGGAGAAATGGTTACCTTTGGCCGAGTTCTCCTATAACAACAATTACCAGGAAAGCATTAATGATGAGGACATCACCGGCTTAGATATGACCATGCCAACCACTTCTATACCAAAGGTGAAACCATTCTATATGAGGTTTATCATTGTTACATTTGATGAATGGGTGCTGCACTATGAAGTGTGTATGTTTTTATTTTCAGAATTGCTTACATGGATCAAGGAAGGGTTAGATTGCATATGGAAAGCATGGATGGTCAATGAAGTTGATTGGGGACCAAATCCAAGTGTTCCTAACGTTCTCCACCAGGCCACCACGTCACATTGGATCTAAGGAAACAAAGAGTCCAAGTCCAACACGTTTTGGAAAGTTCAATTCGGACTGCAGAAGAGTCCAAACTTGCGACGGTTGCCACGACTTCATACGACTCCGATTGGGACATTCTAGCACTTTTTGGAAAGCTTATCAAGTCTACTTTCCAATGGGTCCGGACTCATACCTATATCCTATCAGATGCGTGCGCAGTAGACAATTTAATACCGAGATCTTTTCTGCCAACGGTGCTGCGTCACCCTATTTTGGGCCGATGGCCCGTGTATCAAGTTGAGTCCATTAGGGACTCATCCTAGGGTTGTAGGACGACACTAGGACCCTTGTGGTCGTCCTCCCTCCTCCTTATATCCTCCTAGAGCTGCCACAAACAGATTGGGTTTTGTTTAGATGAAAGTTTAGCTGCTGCTACTTCCTTGTAGACGCGTGTGTCGACTAGACCATCCGTTCTACTTGATTCGGAACCCCACCTTCATGTGTATCACATCTGATCCTTCATATCTTATTTGCAATTGAGTGCTTGTTCTACTTGTTCTTGCTTGTTCTTCGATTGCTTGCAGGAATAACCCTAGTGGTTTGGTTGGTTGTGATCCGCAAGATCATGAGCAACCGCTGGATTTGGTGTATCGATCGCTAAGGCGCAGCGTCCTTGGATGGTTGTAGTCGGATCGTGAACGTCTCTCCAGTCAAATCATAGTTATCTATCTCCACCGAAAGATCGGGACACCCACACATTCATCAATTAAGATGGCACTGTTTGATGCTTTGTATGGACGAAAGTGTAGAACCCCTGTCAATTGGATTGAATCAGGAGATAGAGGGTTCTATCGTATGGATTTCGTCCGAGAGGCCGAAGAGATTGTTCGAAATGTTTAGCAGCATATCCGCACAGCTCAGTCCCGACAGAAAGGGTATGCGGATCAAAGAAGGAGACCTTTGGAATTTCAGGCTGATGACTATGTGTATCTCAAGGTGTCACCTATGAGAGGCGTGTAACGTTTTGGAATTAAGAAGAAGTTAGCGCCTCAATATGTTGGACCTTATCGGATTGTTGCCAAGAAGGGAAAGGTGGCTTACCAAGTATAGTTACCTCCTGAGATGAGTGCTATCTTTCCAGTATTCCATGTGTCTCAGTTCAAGAAATGTCTTTTAGTTTCTAAAGAAGAAGCAGTCCAAAGTTCTGATATCATGATCAGGTCAGATTTGGAATATAGTGACGAACCAGAGAAAGTTTTGGACACCAAAACAAGAATTACAAGAAACCAAGATGTGAAGACCTTCAAGATCCTCTGGAGTCATCATGGTCCAAATGATGCAACCTGGGAAACTGAAGACTTCCTACGCGAGAACTATCCCGCCTTTTATAAACAATGGTACGAAACACAAAATCTCGGGATGAGATTTCTTTAAGGGGGGAAGGGTTGTGACACCCTGTGTCAAGCTTGCATTAGGATCATCATTTAGCTCTAAGCATAAGCATTGCATTGCATTTTTCATGTCTTGCGTATACCATGATTTCATGTGTGTTTAATATCTCGAAAGTAGGCTTGAATAGGAGTTGTATGCTTTTGCATTGGTTAAACCTAAGTAATAATTTTGTTAAACCTAGAATAATCAGTAGAGTGATTTTCATGTTAACCACCTAATCTAATTAAGCTTAGTTTAGAGTTTAAAAACAAAAGTAATTGTTTTCCTTAAAGTGATTTAAATTGACTTTGAATTGGAACCTATTAAAATAATGGTTTTCAAATAATATGCCTTACATGAAGGTCGTAGAGAATAATATTTTAAACAACTTTTGTAAAAACATCAAATCCTAGTTTTGAGTTTTTGAAACTGTTTTAAATCAAATTAGTTTAAATCAAATAAAAGAAAATAGGAAAAGAAAACATACCTGAAATGGGCCGGGGCACACCAAGCGGCCTAGCCGGCCTTTCACCCGCTCGCGCGCGCAGCACACCGCGTGCTCTCCCGCGTAGCGCTGACTGCGGCCGCGCCGTTCGTCGACGTCCCTACCGCGTGGCCGCCAGCCTCTGCCTAGCAGGCGCCGAAAGCCACCGCGCTCCATGGAACTTGCGTCGCTCACAGCCACCATGCAACGACCACGCACGCACCGCCCCGCTCGCCCACTCGCCGTGCGCCGCTGACTGGCACTGCCCTGCTTGCCGCTGCTGGTTGGCCCGCCATCGCGTCAAGGCCCCCACCGACCGAGCCGCTCGGCCTTGACCCGCAAAAGGGGATGCACACACCCCCTCTCCCTTTTGCACTTGAAACCACACCCGCTCGCTCTGCCTCGCTGCTTCGCTCTAGTTGCACCGAGCACTGAGCGCACCGAACACTCCGTTCCCCACTCCACCACCGTCTGAGCTTCTCTGCTCAATCCATCTCGCACGCAACTTCGCCTTCACGCTGCACACGCCGTGCTTGCCCTAGCTGCGCTAGCCGAGCTCCACTTTCACTGGAACATCGACGTCGTTCCTCGGTGCGCCACCTCCATCGTCGGAGCCCCAGCGCGTTCCCTCTGCTACGCACCACCCCCGACCACTCCACCTCGCCTCGACCGTCGTCGTGACCTAGCAAGGTGACGATATCGCACCGCTTTCCCGAACTCACCGCGGATCGCCGCACCACCATGCACATATTTCTATGGCCGCCGCCACAGAGCTCGCACGTGGCCGGACCTCTTCGGAGCTCCTCCGGTCCAACCAACCCCCTGGGCGCACTCACCACCTCACCGCGGTGCTCACGCGCACGCTTGCCAGGTCACTCACTGCCGGTAATGGCTTTGCCGCGTCACACCGCCGCGTCGTGCCGCCACTGCACGCCGCCGGACAGCTACACTGCCACGCTAGGTCAACCGACCACACCAGTCGCTTCGCGTTGTCTCCCCGAGCACGCCACGGCCGACCTCGCCGCCGACGACCTCACCGCCGACGAGAACGCGTCGGTCAGCGCCGTTCCCCTGCATCCGCTCACTGGCGTGTGGACCCGAGTTGACCACGGGCCCCGCATGTCAGCCACTCACGCTCTATGGGCCGAGCCCAAGCACTGTTTGCCTTAGGCCGGGTTCATAAATACATTTCTTTGATTTAAATTTTCAATATTATGTAAATGCTTGTTTATTTTATATATAGAGCTCTGTTAATCCAAATTTGGTGAATAAAATTTTGTTATTCTCTGTAAATGTATATCTTTCTGTTAAAAATATAAAAGTGATTTTTGGAGAATGTCCTTAGTACTATTTTATAAATAGTTCATTTCTGCACTTAAAAGAAGTTAAATGATTTCCTGTATAAAAGAGTTAGATAAAAATGTGGTATTTTTATGATGGCTCTGTTGTTCTGTGTAGAAGCTAGGAAAAATACAAGATGCCATGTTTCTATGTAAAAATTTCATGATATCTATAAAAGGTGTTTCTGTTGTTTTCTTAAATATTTTTCTATGACAAACCTGTGTATGGGTAAATCATGAAACTTTGTCTATAGCCTCTGTATATCTTATTTAATCTGATAGAAATATAATATTTGGTATGTTGTATGGCAAAAAAGATCCTTGTAGTTCAAGTGCTCTCTTCTGAGGTTTTATTTGAAAAACCTTATAGAAAATAATCTAGGTGTGCGGATCAAGGAACTTTCTTGATAAATATGCTTCTAAGTAAAGAACCTGATAAAATGTTAAATGGCTTGCTTCACCCTGTTAGACAGTAGGTCTAGTTCAAATTGCTTTTTTTGCATTTAATTTTATCTTTTTGTAGCTGCTGATTGATAGCTTAGTTGTGTGTAAATTTTTTGCAGTAGTATCTAGTAGGCATGCTCTAGCTTCTGTAATTTTTGTAGATTTTTTGTATAGTCTATAATAGGTTTGATGTGTAAAGTGGAAACTAGGGTAAATTGCTTAATTAATTTGAAAGCAATTGTTTTGCTAATTAATCCTTGTTCAAGCATCCTCCCTGCATCCATGGTTTACTTATATGGATTGTAAAACATCCAGGATCGATAGAGGAGCCCTAGGTTCAAGCCCCAGAAGGAGAAGTCTAGGAAGTGCAGGAGCTGACCAACGAGGAGTTCCATGAGCTCGACACTAACCTCCTTGGGTGCCCTAACCACCAGCCCTCTACCTTCACTCAAGGCAAGCCCTAGGGCATTCTTAAGCCTCCCAGTATTTAAAATTAAATCTGCTTGAGTATTTTATACTGAGATGTATTAGGTGATAGGAGTTGATTGAATCTCACTTGATGCATTACCTTCCTTGATTATTTAAATTACCTACCTTGTTAACATGATAAATAAAAGTAAAATCAACCACTTAGCCTACTTAGAAGAAATGGTTACATTTATCTTTATTCGTCTTATCCCAAGGGGTAGTACCAATCACGGTTGGCTATATGTGCTATTGTGGGAAAGAACCAAAATTAGTAATGAAATATGGTCAACTGGAAGGCATAGACACCAAGTGGTAAAGACTTTTGGGCAGTCCGTTCGTTGGATTGTATAGGTTTGTACACGATGGTGGCCGTCGTACAACTTTGAATGCGCCCTTTCATATAGGGGCCATTATGATTATCGACCCCGAAGTCGCTTAGACTCTGTCCGGGCGTTCTCAGTCTGCTACCGCACCCTCTAGTTTGGAGATACGACCTGCCCCGGAGTGGCCAACTGATTTCTCCAATTGGGTGGACCAATTTGAGTTCGCAGCGGTACTACCTGGACAGTATCGAACGGTGACCCAATGCATGGACCTAACGGGGAATGTGTGGGCGTGTGTTAAATGTAATCTTGCCAGCTGGTGGTATATCGATTCGAGTCGCCGTCTCCCACCGGATAGTGGGAGATTATGTTGAGCTTCACCACGGTGCAACTCCATGTGACATCGATGATGGTTCTACTAAAATATTGACAAATGAACTTGATAGGGTATTATTATTATTGACGCAAAAAGCCGTCAAGCCTGCGAACACGTCGGGCTTATACCCAAATTCTATATCCGAGGTGTGCCAGTCGATTTGACCAGCTAATCGACAAGGACGATAACTAGAACAAAGTTGAACGAGACGACAACGATGCCCCCGGACGTCAAGGCTCTGATTGCTCAAAATGCGGAACTTGCAAAGCTGACGGAGATCTTGTAGATGTAGCCCGTCGAAACTTCGTAAGAACTCGTGAATAAACTAGAACTAATACAATAAAAATAGATTTGCTGGAATAGTAGATGAAAGTAATTGACTTGTTTGATTGTGTTGACACAAAAAGCGTCAGGATCTGCGAACACCTCGGGCTATTACCCGAATTCGATATCCAAAGGTGTGCCAGTCGATTTGACCAGTTAATCGACAAGGACGATAACTAGAACAAGATCCAAACAAGACAGCGGCGATACGCCCAGATCTCAAGACTCAGACTTGATCAAGATAACTAGAGCAGAGCTAAACGAGACAACAGCGATGCGCCCGGATGTCAAAGCTCATATTACTCCCACACGGAATATGCAAGGGCTTGACGGAGATCGAAGAGATGCAGCCCATCGAGACTTGAAGAACTCGTAGATAAACTAAGACTAATGCAATAAAAGGGTAAATTGCAGTAAAAGTAAATAAGAGTAATAGATTTGTTTGATATATGATTGATTGTCTTCTCACGACCCCTAGTTACATATTTATACTCCAGCAATAGGAGTTGTAGACAGACACGACTTGTACCTTTCCTAAACAAAACAAACTCCTATTTTAAAGGAAATAACTGACTCGCGCAGGAGTCGGACCCAAATAACAATACTATTTTCCTAAACAGACACTTCTATTTTTTAAGGAAATAAACGACTCGTTTAAGAGTCGGACTCAAACTGCCATAATAATACTAGTATGAAATCACCAGTTTCCTTACGCCTTCTCTTCAATGAAACTTTCCATCGGCAGACTCTTCAATCCGCAACTTCCTTTTATTGCCATCGGCAATCCCCTGCTGACATCAACTGCCACGTCACCCTGTGCCCATCGGCATCATCTTCTTATCGGTAATACCTTCCAATCGGCAACTTTTCACCTCCACTGGTAACTTGTCTTTACCAAGTAACTCCTATCGGCAAGAATCGTCCAGCTCCCATCGGCAACAAACTTATCCTTTTCGCAGCATTCACCCTCATCGGCAACATTGACCGATGACCTTCCGATGCCGATGGAAAACGGCTACCGATCAATGCAAGTCTTAGCTCATTTGACACATGCCGAAAAACGGTGTCAACACATGGCCCCCAATTTCAGAGTGTAGAATATTTTATGCGCCGAAATTTTCTCTACCGTAACATTTCCCTCCAAGATACTTGCACGACCTCCTCGATTACCTCTGACCAGGCTTATAAAAGTTACCACCATCCAATCTGTTTTTCACCCTGAGCCTACATTCCCCTTCATTTGCCCTCATCTTCTCGGCGACGACTCCGAAGAACAGTTCTGCAAACTCAAGCGACGGCGACTTCCTCAAACAGAGCACGAACCGCAAGGACCTCCCTAGCTTCAATGGCGATCAACTTTGAAGTTCCCAAAGTAAATCTGCTCCCTTCTTGCTTCATCTTCTGCAAATTTCTTTTCCGCATTAACTTTGTAATCCTTTTTCCCCTTTCTTTCTTTGATTTTTTTTTGAAACCTAGGAAATGTACAACAAAGTAGTAATCCCCATTGAGCAATCCAACTTCAACTGCTAGGCCCAATAGGAAATCCCGATCCTATCAATCTGATTAATGCGGAGACCAACCGTATTCCCTTTAGATCCGAGTGCTTCAGCCTAGGGTTATGGAAAGATGCCTTCCATTCATGGCCCAAACCCACCAAGGGATGGAATAACTAGAATCTCAGAATAATCAGAACACACCAAGTTTACTGGGCAGAGCGCAACCTGGACCAGTGCATTAGACTCTCCATTGCCGATATGGCAAAGAACGAAAATATGATGATAGTTGCGTCTTATTTTTGGTCCGATACAATGAATGCCTTCTTATTCAGACATGGACCAGCTACTCCCACCCTTGCCGATGTGCATATGCTTACTGGCCTTGACGTCTCTTCTGCCGATCCCTCCAACATTTTTGGTAGGAAAGCTGAATATAAAGTGAATACACGTAATATCGACGGTTGGACTGGATACATTCGAGAGAACCAGAAGACTGGATCGGTAAGTCAGAGGGAGCACGCCACCTTCTTGAATATGTGGTTAGAAAAGTTCATCTTCTGTGGCAGAACAGTTGGACCTACCACCATGTATCTCCCCACAGCAGAGCTTGTGGCCGATGGAACAAAACTCCCTCTTGGCCGATACCTCCTTGGATCGGTATACCACCTCCTGCACCAAGTATCCAGGAAGCTATTGCTAGGAGAGTCCATCGGCAACCTTGGAGGTCCTTGGTGGTTTGTAAATATATGGTTGAACGCACACATGTACAACGTCCTCCAATTTGACTTATTCACTCAGCAATTTCCAAGGGATATATCGGAGGACTATGTATTTGATGATGATGAATCGGCAACCCGTCCCCCACTCAATTTTGGGGAGGCTATCATAGTGCTTCCAGGAACCGATGCCAATACAGATCAATTTGGTAGGTTCTTCCAAAAGCTTTATAATGGAATCCCCGTCGCACAACGGCTTTGGTGGCCTTACGTTGATGAGAACAACCGATTCCCGTTGTTATTCAACCTTACCGATTGGAACGTGCCACAGAACGAAACAATCATGAAGGCCAGCATTGTTCCCCGAGCCATTCCAGTAACATCTTTGGAACCGAGAAGAACTCTCCTCCATCTTATGAGTTCTACTATCCATCGGCAGCAGCAAGGCAGCTGGCATTCGGCCAATTACCGATTAAGCTCAGCTTCGCCAATGTGATAAAGTCAAGAGAAATTATCTCCAGTGCCATGGATTGGAACAGGATTGTCAACCTTTCTCCCATGCTGATGATGAGGACATCCTCCATTATTACCCGTTGGCAAAGACGCAACAAATAATGGGCCAAGTGGCCCAGTTGTAGTCGGGCGGCGAACGTGTGAGCCTCTGAATAATCCCACCTTGCTTATCTTGGGAGGAGGAAGCCACCTTAAAAGGGAGAGCCACCCTTCCCCTATCAGACTAGTCTTTTAGGGAGATTGGGCCTTTCTCCGAGTGGGTGTGCCTAAGAACTGTTGGGGTCCGGGCAACCTCAATTTATCGGGCCTCGGCCAACCCTACCTGGGCCCGATGTATCAGCTGATACATCAAACATCAACCTATCCTCCTAGGCACCAACATCTTTTATGACAGAGTTATACAAATCTTGGTGGCAAGAATGGAGAAGCCAATTGTTCGCCAGATCATCGCACTACTATCGGCATTTGATCGACACCGATCACATCATTCCCGATGATGCAGTAAGATCTTAACTCTAATGCATTTCTCATTATTTTCTACTATCAGCATCTGACCCTCTTCTTAACAGGTTGATGATCCAATCCCCCGAACGAGTAAGAGCGGCAAGCACTTCAACCTTCGAACAATGAGCCCCACATCAATCATCAGCAACAAGGCTCCTACATTGGCTGCCTTCACACCTCAAAGGGTACCTAAGGTTACCCTCAAGCCTAAGCCAACACCTGCGAAGACCATGGCTACTCCATTGGCTGCTGCTACCATCTTGGCACGAGCTTTTGCAGTAAGTTTTATTTCACTTATACCGATTATAAACTCTCATCGGCAACATTCACTTCATTTAACTTGCACCAAACATCTTTTAAAGGCAACAAGGTCATCAATAGCTGCTCCGAATGTACAAACTTCTCCAACTCATGCTGTCGATGCCCCCCAAGCTTCGCAACCGAAACATGTCGGCTCACCAACCGCTGCCCCGAGGAAGAAGAGACGTCTGAGGCTAGCCACCCCATCTACACCACCAACTCCAGTTGCATCACCAACTGTTGATGCACCAATAGCAGAGCCACCGTGGGCGTCCATTCCTGAGCAGCCAGTGGACGAAACTCCCGACCAGGGAACAATACCACCACCGCAGTAACCAGCTGCAACAGCATCGACATCGGTATCAGCACCTACACCAAATGAAACTCCAGACTAGAGGACGGCAACATCGCCACAGGAACCAGCCACCATAGTAGAAGTAGCACCAGCAACAGCACCATCAGCACCAATCATTCCTCCCGTGGAGGCAAGTTCATCGGCAACCGCTGCCGATCTTCAAGACAATACTACGCCAGCTACCTTCCCAAGTCCCAGGCAAGAGATCCGTTTCAAGATGGTAAGCCAACTGTCATAGAACTCGCAACATAAACTTGTGATTCGTCACACTCTAATTTCCTTCTTTTAAGGCCCAAGACTCTCCTAACAGCTTATTTTCCTTCGCCGTCAACCTTCCCGATGAAAACGAAGACAAAGAAGGCTCTGCTCCAGCGAATAGCTTGTTCTCCTTCACCATCAATCTCCCCGATGAAGACGAAGACGAAGAAAGTTCTGCTCCAGCTCTATCGGCAGAAGTTAAACTCAAACTCGAAGCATTGCTATCTTTACTGCAACAAGACACATCTCACCTCGTCCAAGACTCCATTGCAGTAAAGATAGCTTTCAAAGACATTCAAGGCTGTCTATCTGCCGATATAGAAGAAACACTCTTCCAGGCAGCATTTCTTGAGAGTAAGCAACTCCAATATCAAAGGCTCTCTCGTCGAATAGCCGATAGAACTCCTCAATCAGAACTTAAAGAGAGAATGTTTCAATTCAAGCGATCTGCCGATGAAAAACACAAGGACATAGGTCACTTAGAAGCTTCTGGCAGTGAACTTGATCAAGAGATCGCCCATCTATCGGCAAGGAAAGAAAAGCTATTAGCAGAGTTGAAGCAAGTTGACGATGCCTTGATTGCAGCCAATCAACAGAAGACCGAACTTCCAAATGCTATCCAAACTCTACAACAAGAAAGAGATGCCGATGCACGTCAATCCCTTCGGATGAAGAAAAAGATCAAGCCAATAGAAGGATCCGCTGATGATGATGCCAAGGAGATGGAAGAAATAGAGCAAATTCGCCTGCGCGCGATATCAGCTATTCAATCCTTGTTGTAATTTGTCACAATCCATTGTATCGGCAAATGTAATATTGATACTTGATTTTGCTCGTAATATAATGCCAGTACGCTTTTTACCGATGTCTTATACAACTTTCCTTCCATCGGCATTCCAACGGGTATTCTATGCATCTACCCAAATACTGGGGTAATATTTCTTCAAGTATTTACCGTTGATTGCTCTAGGAAATGCAACCCCTTCGAGGGTTTCCAAAATATATGCATTACCATGAACAGATTGATTTATCCGAAACGGACCCTCCCAATTAGGAGACCATTTTCCAAACTTAGAACTTTTAGTCCCAATCCGTAAAATCAATTTCCACACCAGATCACCATTGGCAAATTCTTTCACCTTTACCTTCTTGTCATACCATCTGGCAACCCTTTTCTTATTTTCTTCAATGCTAATCAAAGCCCTCAACCGATGACTTGCTAAGTCTTCTAACTCATCCTTCATAAGGGTATCATACTCATCGGTTGTCAATTGATCTTGAGAAAACAATCGCCTAGAACCAGTTTTAACTTCCCAAGGTAGGACAACATCGTGTTCATAGACCAACTAATACGGCGAAACTTTGGTTGCACCATGACATGTCATCCGATACGACCATAGGGCTTCATTCAACACTATATGCCACCTTCTAGGGTTTTCTTCAATCTTGCACTTGATAAGCTTAATAACTCCTTTATTAGTTGCTTCAGCCTAACCGTTAGCTTGGGCATAATAAGGAGAAGAATTCAATATTTTGAACCCCATACCAGCAGCAAACTCATCAAACTCTCCCGATGTGAACATCCTTGATCGGTCGTAATAGTTTGAGGAATACCGAATCGGTAAACAATATGTTCCTTTACAAAATCTACCATGTTTGCCAATGTCACCTTTTTCAAAGGAATTGCCTCAACCCATTTCGTGAAGTAATCGGTAGCAACAAGTATAAACTTATGCCCCTTGCTTGACGGCGGATAAATTTGGCCGATGAGATCAATAGCCCATCCTCTAAACGGCCAAGGATTGATTATAGGATTCATTGCCGATGCAGGAGCCCTCTGGACATTACCAAACTTTTGACAATCCTGACACCCTTTAAAATAGTTGAAGCAATCTTCAAGAATGGTCGACCAATAATATACATTCCGTCTAATCATCCACTTCATCTTGAATGCCGATTGATGTGCTCCACACACCCCCTCATGGATCTCTCCCATCAACTCTTTTGACTCTTCTCTACTAAGGCATCTGAGCAAAACTCCATCAATTGTCCGATAATACAATTCATTGTCAAGGAGCACATACTTGGTAGCTTGGAATCTTAGACGCCTTTCAACCTTCTTAGACGGATCTCTTAAGTAATCGACAATTTCTTTTCTCCAGTCATCGGCAACCATCACTGATGTCATAACTTCTTGAATCGGCAGATATCCTAAAGCGTTCTATGCTAACCGATTAGCCTCTTCATTATGCAACCTGGGAATATGTTCAAGGCGGTATTCTTTGAATTCTTTTAATAACCGCAGACATCTCTCATGGTGTGCAATCAACACTTCACTTCGACATTCATATACCCCAGTCAATTGATTGATCACCAACATAGAATCGCCAAAGATTTCAACGGCATCGGCACGCACTTCCCTGAGTAATTTCAACCCTTTTATTAAAGCCTGATACTCAGCCTTATTGTTTGTTGATGTAGCAACAATCGGCAACAAAATTTCATACTTCCGTCCTTGGGGTGAAATTAAGAGAACACCGATACCTGCCCCTTCTTTGCACGTAGACCCATCAAAGAACAAAGTCCAAGGTGCAATTTCTACAGAGCTTACCATATTGCAATGCTGAGTAATAAAATCGGTCATCACCGGACCCTTGACTGCCTTAGCCGATTCATACTTCAGATCAAACTCTAAAAGTGCTAGAATCCATTTACTGATTCTCCCATTTAATATCGGCATTGACAACATATACTTAATCACATCATCTTTGTAGATAACAGTGCATTCGGCCGATAATAAATAATGCCTTAATTTTATGCAAGAGAAATATAAGCATAAACACAATCTTTCTATGGCCGAATACCTAGCTTCAGCATCCACCAGTCTTCTGCTTAAATAATAAATCACACGTTCCTTCCCTTCAAACTCTTGAATCAAGGCTGACCCGATAACACTGTCATCGACAGATAAATACAGCCTGAAAGGCTTCCCGTGTTGAGGTGGAACCAAGACTGGAGGGCTTACCAAATATTTCTTGATCTCCTCCAAGGCTAACTGTTGTTCCTCATTCCATGTAAACTCTTGATCGGCTTTCAGCTTTAACAATGGACTAAAAGATTTAATCTTACCAGATAAGTTGGATATAAATCTTCTAATGAAATTAATCTTGTCCATCAAGGATTGCAGCTCAGTCTTGTTCGCAGGGGCAACCACCTTATTAATTGCATCAATAGATTTTCTACCGATCTCGATACCTCTCTGATGCACCATAAAACCTAGAAATTGGTCTGCCGATACACCAAACGCACACTTATTAGGATTCATCTTTAACCCATGTTCCCTTGTGCACTCTAGAATTTTTCGCAAATCGGCAAGATGCTTCTCAAAATCTCTGGATTTGACCACCACATCATCAATATAGATTTCGACTATCGTGCCGATGTACTTATGAAAAATGAAATTCATCGCTCTCTGATAAGTAGCACTGGCATTCTTCAAGCCAAAAGTCATCACAACCCATTCAAATAAACCGACATGACCTGGACATCTAAAAGCAGTTTTGGATATGTCTTCTTCAGCCATGAATATCTGATTATATCCAGCATTACCATCCATGAAGCTAATGATTTGATGTCCACTGGATTTGACCACCACATCGTCAATATAGATTTCGACTAACATGCCGATGTACTTATGAAAAATGAAATTCATCGCTCTCTGATAAGTAGCACCGGTGTTTTTCAAACCAAAAGTCATCACGACCCACTCAAATAAACCAACATGACCTGGACATCTAAAAGTAGTCTTGGATATGTCTTCTTCAGCCATGAATATTTGATTATATCCAGCGTTACCATCCATAAAACTAATGATTTGATGTCCAGCAGCAGCATCAATCAGTAGATCGGCAACGGGCATCGGGTAACTGTCCATCGGCATAGCCTTATTGAGATTCTTGAAATCAATACAAACACAAAGTTTTCCATTTTTCTTATACACAGGAACCACATTAGAAATCCATTCGGCATATCGACATTGCCGAATAAATCCAGTCTTAATTAATTTTGTAATTTCAGCTTTAATGTCGGGTAATACAAGAGGATTGCATCGGCGCGCTGGCTGCCGATGTGGTTGGAAACCAGATTTAATAGGTAACCGATGTTCAACTATTGATCGGTCTAGAACAGGCATCTCTGTATAATCTCAAGCAAAACAATCTTTATATTCCTTTAATAAATCACTCAACTATTGTTTACATTGGGAATCTAACTTAGCACTAATATAGGTTGGCCTGGGCCTGCCGCCATCGCCAATATCTATCTCTAGTAAGTCATTTGCTGATGTTAACCCCTGCCCAAGTTTTCCGTCATCGGCAAACTGATCCATTAAACTCTTCTTCAGAACCGACTGCTTGGATCGGTATAATTCGGTAATCGGCAAGCTTGAGGAACTCTGTATCCCAAGCTTCACCTGATATGCATTTGATCTGCTCATAAGCTTTTGATCCTGCCGATGCAACGATTGATGAGGCTTCACTTTGGATGACTTCAATTTTGTCTCCAACCAATTGCACGAGACTTTGGTGCATTGTGGAAGGGATACAACAATTAGCGTGGATCCAATCCCTTCCTAGGAGCAAATTGTAGGCACCTTTGCCATTGATCACGAAAAACGTTGTTGGCAAAGTTTTACTGCCGATGGTTAACTCAACGCATACTGCTCCCCTTAGTTGGTGACACATTGCCTTCAAAATCTTTAAGCACCATGTCTATCTTGGCTAAGTCCTAGTCACCTTTCCCAAGCTTCTTGAACATGACGTACGACATTATATTGACTGCCGCTCCACCATCTACCAGCATCTTTGATACTGGCTGGCCATCAACTTTGCCTTTAACAAACAAGGCCCTTAAATGCTGCCTTTCATCATCGGTAGGCTTTTCAAAGATAGCTGCCATCGGGTCCAACACTAACTGCGCCATCTCAGCAGCTTCTTCCTCAGCATCGGCAGGCGCCATGAATTCCATCGGCAATGTAACAACCATATTGACCTCTGCCGATGGATCTCTATCCTTGCGTTTCGGCCTCCACTGCTTAACTGGAGATTTCTCCCTTGAAGGATTTTCACTGTGATACAGATCTCCTTGGCGTTCACGTTGGATCCTCCTTCTCTGAGTCTTCGTTAGACCCTTGGGGCACCATTGACGAAGCTTAGTTTTCCAAACAGGCTGGTACTGTTTCTCACCACTCATGTTTGCACCACTCCTTATGTTCGGATCCCTAGAGAATATCTCTTCATCGGGCACTCTTGCATTAGCCATCTCTTCAAGCTTTTCTTGATGGCTATGCTTGCCAAGCCTGTCATGTACGATGAGCTTGCCCCCCAACCGATCATGCACTGATCCTTTTTCTTTGATCGGCCTGTCATAGCTTGATGCCCGATCGTCAAAACAGGGCTTCTTTTCTGACCGATCGGCAGGATAGTACCTGTTGCATTCGGGGCAATTATCGGTAGTGGGTAGCTTGATGCCTTCTTCCCAGCAATGAACAAAGAAGGGGCACCTCCAATGATCTTTATGCCGATACCACTCTTGGCGCCTTTCTTCCTCCTGCTGCCGATATTGCTCCTCTTGCAAGCGCCAATATTCTTGTCGTGGCTGCCTGTGCGTGATTACAACGTCATATGGTGCATGTCTATGAGGCCTCCTGGCGCTGCTGCTCTCATCGGTAATTCTCTTGCCCTTTCTGTCATCAGCAAACCCCTTCCCTTTCAGATGTTCAGGATCTACCGATGCACTTTTCTTGGCAGCTTCCGACGTTAGCACTTTAGCCTTTCCATTAGTTTCCACTACATTATTCGGAAATGGGTGTTGGTGCTTCTAGATAGCTTTGTCGCTCCTGTTTAGGCTGAAGGACTTCAGATATAACTGCTTGTACTCCTCCATAGCCTGCTCCATAGCCTGCTTTTGATCATCTTTCAGATCTGCTTCGGAGACTTCAATGACATTGCTCGGATTGATATCAGCAGTATTGTCCATAAGCTTGTAATGGGTTAAATCGTGACCAAAAGATGTGTTATTAGTCCCACCGAGCGTGCCAAAAGATGTGTTGACGCAAAAAGTCGTCAAGTCTGCGAACACGTCGGGCTTATACCCAAATTCGATATCCGAGGTGTGCCAGTCGATTTGACCAGTTAATCGACAAGGACGATAACTAGAACAAGGTTGAACGAGACGACGGCGATGCGCCCGGACGTCAAGGCTCTGATTGCTCAAAACGCGGAACTTGCAAAGCTGATGGAGATCTTATAGATGTAGCCCGTCGAAACTTCGTAAGAACTCGTGAATAAAGTAGAACTAATGCGATAAAAATAGATTTGCTGGAAAAGTAGATGAAAGTAATTGACTTGTTTGATTGATTGTGTTGTCTCCCTTTTTACACCACCCCTCGGTACATATTTATACCCCAGCAAGAGGAGTTGTAAACAGACACGAGTCATATCTTTCTAAACAAAACTCCTATTTTTAAGGAAATAAACGACTCATGCAAGAGTCAGACTTGAACTATAATAATAATACTGGCATAAAATCACCAGTTTCCATATCCGTCTTCCTTATGATGAAACCTTCCATCGACAGACTTCTTCCAATCTACAACCCTCTTCTATTGCCATCGGCAGCTTTCTGCTGACGTCGGCCACGTCATCCTGCATCCACCGGCAATACCTTCCTATCGGCAACACCCTTCTGCCTTCATCGGCAACACCTTCCTATCGGCAAGTAGCTTTCTTTTTTCCTTGACGTTTCTTCAATCAAATTCACCATCGGCAACCTCCTTTGCTTCCATCGGTAATCTAACCGGTAGTATCTTGATGCCGATAGGGAACAATGACCATCTCCTTGCCGATCAGCGCACTCGGTTCATATTGACACGTACCAAAAACGGTGTCAACAATTATATTGTTTGATTAGATCAAGTGAGTGCTCTAGTACAGGTGCAAACCTAGAGATAAACAATAGGATGAAAGATGACTGCTCTTTAAACTTTAAAGTTAACTCTCTTAATTAGCATTTCCGCAAAGTGAAGCTTAGCCAACTCCAGATAAAACTATGCATATCCTTGGAGTCTTTATTTTCAGTTAGACGGGTAAGTCTAGCTTAGTACATTCTCGTACTCAGGGTTTATCGCGTTTGTTGTAGATGGCCAAGTGTACTTTGGCTATTGTAAGCACTGTCTCTATCTCGTCGAAGGAGAAGAAGAGTAGGCCCTGGGCAAGGTCTTCTACGAGCTCATCTTTTGCTATTGTAGGACATGGTCTCATGGCACCCCTATGTTTAAAAAGTTGGTATTAGTGTGGAGTAAAAACTTTGGAGACTGATTTAAAACAATGATTCATTTGGCCACATGTGTTGTGGCGTAAGATTTGTTATTTTACTTGGAACTAAGTGTTGTAATAATTTTATCTCGTACTTCAAGTTATTTTGGTTTAATTGTTGGTTCGTTCGAATGTGCATACCTGAGTTTGCGCGATCTTGGTCGGATATACGAGTGTAAGAAATCCTTCGAGATTTCCGGACTACCGGGATTATATGGGCTCAAGTTCTCTAAGTGGCAGTTAATTCAGCTACTTTAGTACTCGATTTCTTATAATTTGGATGGTTCTGCCACAAAAAGAGTTTCGACGCAATCGATAAGGCCATACCACCAACCACAAAGACCGAGTTGCAGTCCCTGATCGGCAAGATCAATTTCATGAGACGATTCATATCGAACCTGTCGGCCAAGATCCTGCCGTTCTCGGTCCTACTAAAACTAAAGAATCAACCAGAATTCAGGTGGAGCAATGAAAAACAAAAGGCTTTCGAGGAGATCAAGGAGTATTTGAAGTCTCCACCAATGTTGATCCTTCCACAGAGTGGAAAGCCTTTCAAATTGTACGTAACAGCCGATGACCATACTATTGGATTGGCTTTGATACAAGAGTTTGAAGGAAAGGAGAGAGTAGTGTTCTATTTGAGCAGGAGATTACTCGATCTTGAAACGAGATACTCCCCACGGAGAAGCTGTGCCTGTGCTTGTACTTTTCATGCACCAAACTGCGCCATTACCTGTTATCATCAGAATGCACGGTAGTGTCAAAGTTTGACGTTATCAAGCACATGATGTCTATGCCTATTCTGAATGGAAGAATCGGCAAATGGATCCTTGCACTGTCAGAATTCGACCTGAGGTACGAGTCGGCCAAAGCAATCAAAGGTCAGGTAATAGCCGACTTTGTCATCCACCATCGTGAGAGAGAAACGGGGTTGGTAGATATGGCTCCATGGGCATTGTTCTTTGATGGGTCCACCTGCAAACAAGGTGGAGGCATCGATATCGTCCTGATATCGCCTCGGGGGGGGGTGTTGATATTTGTTAATGCAAACAAAGAAATCTCTTGGAAGTAATCCACAAGCACACGGATATCGGTGAGCACTTCACCTGGGAGATTATCCAGAGTATCATAATTTATATTTCCATAGGGAGAAAGAGTGCGTTTGACTAACTAATCTATGCTATTAACCTGCAGGCTATTAACAAGGTGATCTTTATATGGGCGATTAGAGAAGATCGCGACTGTAGTCTCTTTCTAGTCTAGATAAGATATGAGTTATTATTCTATTGGGGAGAACCGTCGTGATAAGAGACACCTCAGAGAATGCTTACCACGCGGCCTATAAAACCCTACCAGTCCTTCTAACGGGATTGTGGGTTCCAAAGGTATCTACGGAATTATCACTTTCCGAGCTACTACCACAGATCCGGCTAGACAGGGGATATTTATGAGTATCCTAGCCCAAACACCACGTTTACGCTAGAGACAATTACCCTACTCTCTACGCGAAGAGAATAAAGTAAACTCACAAACCAAAGAATTAATAAACAGGGAACTTACTAGAATTAGAAGTCGAATTACCGAAGAAATCCTAGGAGCAAGCCTCAGGTTAGGAGACTTGATCCCGTCGATACAAACTGGAGAAGAGACACCGACAGGCCGGGCTTCCTCCAATCCACACCTCCACTCTAACTCTCTCAATATAATCTCACATGTATGCTAAGCCCTAGAGAATAGATCCATAAGGGATCCTCTCTGGCGAATATGTAAATGAATAATGGATTGCCTCTAGCCAGGGGGCAGGGGTCCTCCTTATATAGCCCCCTCAAATGAACATCAGCCGTCGGATCAAACCGACCTTAATGGAGGGGTTAGATTTAACCTCAAAGGCGGTGGAACCCTAATCCGCGAGGTGGACTGTGATTGGTTGTAGGGTCAGGGCCGGCGCCCTAGGGAGTAGGGCGAGCGCCCTGCCTGTGGGCCCACTTGCCTTCTCATTTCTTCCTGCGTGTTCTGGAACCCTCTAGAGTATAGAAAATTGTGCGGATGATAAGTATCTCTATGTAAACATGAAATGTGGGCCTTTCCTTGGTATTTCCTAATATCCCCCTGCAGAAATAGACATTCACCAAAACTCGTGGAATTCTGTCAGTATAAACCCTATGTCTAGGTGGTGTGTTGCAAATATATCCTTTCTAATGCTTAGTTGACGGTTAAAATTGGTACTTAAGGACCGTCAACAGGGGGGGCAAGCTTAGAGTATGCCTTCTCGATCAGACCGACTACTACCAACATCCAGGCTGAATATGAGGCCCTTCTCAAAGGGTTACAATTGTTGCGAGAGATAAGAGCTGAAGCTATTGAGGTTTTCGGAGACTCCTAATTGGTGATCAATCAACTCCTCGGCCTATGAGTGCAAGGATGAAATACTAAAGGAGTACCATGAGGACTGTCGTAAATTGCTTGAGTCATTTTCCTCGGTCAGTATCAAGCATATACCCAGAAGCCAGAATCAAGAAGCCAACAAGCTGGCTCAAAGTGCTTCTGGGTATCAGCAAATAGTGGAGATTCTAGCTGATGAGCTTGCGGATGATCATGATTGGAAAACTAGCGTCATCAAGTACCTGAAAGATCCTTCACAGAAAGTCTCTAGAAAACTGAGGTACCAGGCTACCAAGTTTTCATCCTTGATGAACAATTGTATCATAGGACAATTGAGGGTGTGCTGCTCAAGTGCCTCAACAGAGAGGAAGCCAAGATGTTGATGGGGGAAATTCATGAAGGCATTTGCGGTGCGCACCAATCCGCTTAGAAAATGAAATGGATGATCAAGAGGGCAGGATACTTTTGGTCGATCATAATGGAAGATTGCTACAAATATTACAAGGGCTGCCAGGAGTGCCATAAATTTGGTAAGATTCAGAAGTCCCCGGCGTCGGCTATGAATCCCATCGTTAAGCCGTGGCCATCAAGGGGGTGGGGGATAGACTTGATTGGTTAGGTGTTCCCATCGTCCAGCAAGGGGCATAAGTTTGTATTGGTGGCGATAGATTATTTCACCAAGTGGGTTGAAGTTATCCCTTTGAAAGAAGCATTGTAACACCCTCGGTGTTAATCATAGGCTAAGAAGTAATTAAGCCTAATTATATCGGATCAAGCGGTAATCAGAGACTATAGTTCATATATTTGGAATATATGATAAGGTTTGTAAACTATAGTTATTCTATGTGCCTCACAACTATAGTTATTCTATGTGCCTCATCTCTATTTCCATCGATATGAACCCTTGGAAAAGTTTCGTAAACTTGGGAGTTAAAACATCACTTGGAATGACGACTGTTATAATTACCCGGATTACTTTATGAAGCGGATATAAATATACGAGTTCAACCAAGTCTCGCAACCTTGCCCGAAGGACTCCAGTTGAACTCTACAACAAAAGTCGTGAAAGGTTCGTGTTGTCCGGAAACACAGAAAATATCCGGAGAATATTCCGAACCCTGATCCGAGCGCAACCGACGACACTTTTGACCGGCGGTGACCGACAATTTGGAGATCTCGCATGTTGACGTGCATTGAATGAAAGTTGTAGATCGGATCAACACGGACAAACTTCGTTCAACCATCAAGACCTGAATCAGAGCCGAAAATGGTGAAACAGATGACCGAAGATCGTCGTAATGCCAATTTTTTGGTACCCGCGAGGTTTTCTCCGGGAATCAATAATTTGCAAACCATTTGGAATTTTACTATGGTTCTTAAAGCAAAGTTGCTCTGTTTGACGAGATCTACACAACGGTGTTCTCGGACGAACGTTTCAGTTAGCGGTTCAGAATCCGGGAAAAAGGAAACGCAAGACAATGGCGATCTTGTAATTGTTTGGAAGTTTTTGAGGGGGCAAATAAAAGGGCAGCACCACCCCTCCTGCTCCTCACGCCTCCCTCTCCCTCCCCTCACTTGCTGCCGAGCAGACAGCAGAGAGCTGCTTCTCTCTCCCTTCTCTTCCTCCTCCCTCCACCAGGAAAGCTTCCTCTCCTCCCATGGCAAACCCTAGCTCCCTCCTCCTCCCGCTCCAATGGCTGCAGGGGAGCTGCTCCTCCTCCCTACCCTCCAGCCCGCCACCCTCCTCCTGGCCTCCTCCTTCGCTCTCCCAGGCAGGGCAAGGCCGAGCCTGCTTGCCCCTCCTTCCTCCCCTGCCGTTGCCTGCTTGCTGCTGGACCAGTAGGAGGCCAGCGCCCCCGGTGCCTCCCTGCTGTCGAGCAGGGCCGCAGCAGCTGCTGCGCCTCCCTCCTTGCTGCGTGGAGCAGCAGGGCATGGCTCGGCCGGCCACCATCTCCTCCCCGGCCACGGCAACCACTGCAACAACAACGACCATCCGCTGCCCATCCCCATGGTTGAAAGCTCCCAAGAACAGGACCCCTTCCTATCCCTCTTTCCCATTTTTTAGATTTATGCAGTCATTCAAAAAATCGTATAAAATCAAAGGAAACTTGTATGGATGTGTGGTTGGACTTTTTGGAATCCTTGTTAAATGCTCTATGCAGTAGATCTATTGGATGCCATGAGTTAGTTTTCTTTGATTGCTCAAAAATTCGTTTATGCAGTTAGGGTTTGTATGTTTAGTTGTGTGAAATAAATATTTTTCACCGCTAAGGAGTGCTCCAAAAATTGTGAAAATTTTATGGTGTATTTCTAATGCTATGAAAAGACTATGGTTCAAATTTCATGGCTAAACGTTGAATGGTTTTGAGATTTATGAAGTTAACAAGTGTATCATTCATTGTTTTGGACTGCATGCATGATCTCTGAATATTAATGCTTTTCGTATATAAAATGTTGTTTTCTGTTGGTATGGTGAATACCAAAGTTGTAGGTTATGATATTATGGATCTTGTGTTAAATTTTCATGGCCATATATTTAGTAATTTGAGAGATATGGATTTATCAAGTGGTTGACTGAAATCTACCATTCTCTGGACAGACCTGGGTGTTTGTGTTGTTGGACAAAGTTAAACTTGGAATCATGTCTTGAGACTTTGGAAACATTTGTAGTGCTTTTCTTAAGCTTTCTAAAATGTCCAAGTTCATATTTTTAGGTTCTATAGATTGTGAGTTATGACTGTTTGAAGTGGAGTGACAAAATTTGTCCCCTTTTTGGACAGAGATGCACTCTTCGCTTATTTAGAAGTTTGTTAAGTCTTGAATCATGTTATGATGTTTACAAGAAACTTGTAAAGAACTTGAGTACCTTTCCAAAGAATCATGAAACATATGTGTTGGATAAATATAACTTTATTTATGCTGCTCTAAATTTCCGTTCAGTGGTATGTCTTTATTTTTTTGTCGATGCTATGTGGACTGAATATACAGTGCTGCATATATAAGTGTTTTCATGATCTTATTGTTGTTTGCTGTGGTTGACATGAATAGCAAAGTTGAGCACCTTATTCTAAGATTTCTAAAAAGTCTAGAATCATCCTTATGTGATATCTAGAACTTAAGTTATAGATAATTAAAGATGTATGTCAAATCTGTCCATGTTTGGACAGAGTTGCTTAGTTATGTTTGATTAACCCTGTTAAGTGTATAATCACCTTGTTATGATAATAAACATATTTTAGATAAATTACTAAGCTTTATATTAAGTTAAGATTCATGCTCTTTGGATGGTTGCAACTCAAGTTATGCATTCTATATGTAATGTTGCTTTTCTGTCCTAGTTAGAGCAGGTCTAAAACATTTACATGATTGACTTGTTTAACCTTTGAACTAGCTTTTGGAGGTATTAACAATGTTATAGATAATTTCTTTATCTTTCCAGAAAGTCTAAGTTCACCTCTTTTGGATGTTTATATCTCCCGTTATGATTAAAACTGTGACTGCATGTTGCTGTCCCGAACTTGCATGTGTAAGTTAAAGGCTTTAGCTTATTCTTGCTAGTTTAATCTATTAAGTAAATTGATGAATGAATATTTGCCATGTTTGGACTTTAAGTTGATAATATATCATGCTTGATGTGCTTTTTAATCTTCTATGTTAAGCTTGGGTGATAAGTAGCTAAACAATTCTAAATGACTAGGTATGTTTTGTAACGTGCTTCTATCTCCAAAGTTATGATCTAGTTATAGTTGATAATTAAATCTAAGTGTCTATGTATGTCATGTATGATCTGGTATTTATCTTGATGGGTTAATTAAATATCTATTGTGCTTATGTGGAATGCTTTCAATAGCTTGATTGAGTTAGTTAATCGGTTATGCTTGGTATACTCGCTATCCTTGGTGCTACGCATGTGTGATCTTTAGTTCAAACAAAATCTATATGCTTAGGTGGTTGTTATCTTATAGCAGCCCTAGTTCTTGCATGCTATCATTGTTAAGAAATTCTTGGTTGTTGCATGCTTGTAATGGCTAAGCTTGGATGAAGTTAATTTATATGTATGGCTTAGTCTTATGCTTATGTTGGATACTCGTATATGTATCTCCTGTGACATCCTTCGCATTCATACATGTGCATCTTGCATCTCATCTAGGTATGATAGGTACACTACGTGGAGATGTGATGGTTGGAGCCAAACCCGAAGACGGTGTTTGGTGGAGCTAACCCGGACATGGTGTGGTGGATGAATCCAGGAGACAAAAGGGACCAAGAGTACGAGCGTGGATATACAGAGCTCGCCAAGCGAGTGTCATCTAACCATCGCTAACTTTGTGTCGGTTCCCAAGGCAAGCCCCGGAGCATCATATGCCTCCTCCCTCTCTTTTTAAAAGTATTCACTTACAAATATCAATCTTGTTTGTGCATTAACTTAGTAGGAGTTGAATGAAACCCTTTACTGCATTTCCTTCCTTGTCCACTAAAAAGAACCTTGTAGGCCCAAGATCGAAACAAATGCTTAGCCCTTCTTAGACCGGTAGAGTGGGTGGTCTACTATCCCCCATGATGATAGGTTGATACTGGTCACGGTTGGCTATATTTGCTATCGTGGAAAATAACCATGTGGAAGTAATAAATCGAGACCGGGCGGACAAGGTGTATGTGAGCCACTTGACTTGGAGGTCTTGTGAGCGGGTTCTCTCCGCCTGTGTCGTTAGGCACTGGATCGTAGTTGGACATCTGCCGAGATTGAACGCATGCCTCTTTCATAGCTGGCCGAATAACTCGTTTTGACCGCGAAGTCTAACTCTGTACGTTCGGGCTGGAATCCCCTCCTAGTTGGGTCATGAAGACCGCGAGCGGCATACTAGTCGTGGGCAAGTATGACCTGAGCTACCTGGGCGGGACCGTGGGCATGATCTACTTGAGCAACCTGGCTATCCGTGAGTCGCTGCTCATGCCTGTAATTGGGGGCCCAACTATATTGAAGGTGACCCGTCAAAGTCAACTCGACGGGGAAGACGTGGGTGTGATTGAGGAATAAACCTCCAGCTGGATAGGAATTCGATTCGAATCACGGTCTCTCCCCGTCAGTGAGAAACTTGAAAGATCTTCCACCCACTGTAGAAACTTGAACCCTAATAAGTAACCAAAAGATGGTTATATGGTTTACATGCCAAACTGGATATGGTTACTATTGTGATGCTTTAATTAAGTGATTGCTCTAGATCAGGTGCAAATCTAGACTTGGTAAGCTTCACTAATCTTGATGCTGGAATATTGACTAAAATATTGAAAGATGGGACTCAAGGTAGTAATGCTCTTCTATGAAAAAGTTATGCTATCCTGTCAACTCCACCATATGAGCCTTGCATATCCTTGGGAGTCTTTTATTTATCTCCTATTGGGTAAGTCTAGCTGAGTACATTCGAGTACTCAGGGTTTATCCCACCCTATTGCAGGTGAAGGGCTTCGTGCTGCTGAAGGAGTGGTTAACCACCGGTGGGCTCGGTGATTCTATAGTTACTTCTTATCTATATGCTGTTGTTGGAGGATGTCACCTTAAGCTAGCCACCGGTGGTATTTCAACTTATGTTATTATAATCATTTCAAAGATATGTTGTTTCTTTAAACAGTTTTTGAACTCAGACTTGTATTAATATTTCTGAGCTTATTTGTAATATTATTTCCGCTGCAAAACTCTGTGTAAGTGATTGGTGTTTACTTAATCAAGCGATCTGGGATTGGTTTGTTCATTTACCGGGGTCCTTCGGGATACTCGGCGGACTACCGAACTAGTATAAGTTAGAGTATGTGCGTGTCAACGTGTTAAATGGGGATATTCATGCTTGATCTTGTATTAGTTGGGCGGTTCCGTGACAAGCATCGTCAGCCAATATAATTGAGTTCGTAAAAAAGCACATCATTTATAGGTTTGGGGTTCCTCAGACCATCACCACCCATCAAGGAACAATGTTCACATCCAAAGAATTCAGTGACTTCGCGGCCGAGATGGGTTTCAAACTAATCAACTCATCCCCATATTATGCTCAGGCCAACGGACAAGCAGAAGCATCCAACCAGATATTGATCAAGATAATCTAGAAGAAGATCCTGGAGTATCCTAAACGATGGCTTCTGATACTCATGGAAACCATATAGTCTTATAGGATGGCTTGTCATGGGTCAACCAAGTGTTCACCTTATGAACTGGTCTACGGGCAGGAGGTTGTACTACCATGAGAGATAGGTGTTGGGTCTCGGAGGATTGCACAGCAAGATAATCTAGAAGATACTGACTATAAGAACCTTATGATGGACAACCTTGATGATCTGAGTTTACATCGATTGAGGGCCCTGGAGAATATCGAAGCTAACAAACTCAGGGTCGCCAAATACTATGATCAGAAGGTAAGAGGAAAAGGTTCAATCGAGGGGACTTGGTTTGGAAAGTCATTTTACAAATTGGAACTAAGGATAGCAAATACGGCAAATGGTCACCAAACTGGGAAGGCCCTTACCAGATTACGAGAGGTGCTTCAGGTAATGCTTACTTCTACGAAACTCTAGAGGGAGAAGAGCACTCCAGAGCACTTAATGGAAAATACTTCAAGAAATACTACCCCAGCGTGTGGGTCAACACAATATAGTCGATCAGATCCGATAGCCGATATGATGTGTATGACCTTCGGCACAAAATGTTTGGATAGCCGACATGATGCGTATCGCCTTCTGCATAAAAATGATCATCCTAGCTGGGTTCGGGGCCAATGATAGCCGATACGATGTATATCGCCTCTAGACCAAAAAAAAGATAAAAGAGGTGCTGACTGAACAAAAAGCTCTGACAGAGCAGAGGCACACATACTGAAAGATAGAGCTGAAATTGAAAGGTCCCTTTATTTATGATAAAGCTATTAAAAACTTTAACACCCCAAAATTTGCTTTCTTGAAAATAGTAATAAAATGAGTTATTTATTAATTTTTGGTGCTCATAAAACCCTAGGAAATAAAATTTTGATCAAATTAAAAATTTGTTGGAGCTAGCAACATGTTTGTGCACTCATGCCTCTGCATATATTTTAATGTGTGTGTGGTTTTGTTAAAATTTTAAAGAGGTTCAAAGGAATTCAAAACCCCTTTTTGAAATTCAATCAAGATTTTGAATCAAGTTCTGAAAAGGCTTTGCATAAGAAGGAAGAGAAACAATTTTGAAAAAAAAGAGAATTTGAAAATGAGTTTTTAAAAGTGTTTTCAAATGAAGCAAAAGAAAATAAAGAGAAAAGGGTTTTCAAAATTTAACCTTGAAAATATTTTCAAAAGGGGTTTCAAAAAGAAACTTAAACAAAGAAAAATAAAAAGAAAACCCTCTCTCTTTCTCTCCCTCCTATATGGCCCAGCCGAGGAGCCGGCCCAGCCTTCCTCCTCTCCCTCCCGCAGACTCTCCCCTCGGCCCAACAACACTCGGCCCAGCACCTCTCAAGCCCTCTCTCTCTTTCTCTCACTGTGCAGCGGGTCCCGCTTGTCGGCGCCGAGCTGAGCTCAGCTCGCTCACTGCACTCTTCCCCCTCACTCATTGACCTGTGGGCCCGGGATGTCGGCGCTAGCAGGAACCCCACTGCACCCTCCTCTCTCTCACTGCCCCACTGGACCCGCATGTCAATCTCTCCACCCTTCTTCCTCGTTGCACAGCGGATACCAATGGCATTCATGCTGCTTCCTCCTTCACTCCGGTTAATGGAGCTTGAAGCCAGGCCATCAAGGGCCTTCACTACCCGCCTTGACGACCCTGTCGCGCACATCTCCGCATTCAACGCCCCATCGCCCTATAAAGCCCGCGCGGAGCACCTTCCCCCTCCCCTGTTTCGCTTTGAGTCTCCGCACCCTTTGCCGCTCGTGTTCTCGCAGCTCAGAGCCCGTCTGCGCGACGTAACGAACCCCCAGAGCTCCGCGATCCTTCGCCAAAGCCGAGGGTACCCTCTCCATCCCTTCTCTCGGTGTTTAGCGCTAAAACGTCACTCACCAGCATTTTCTCCGTCACAGACCGTCACCGAACGTCGACAGAGCGCTCGGAGCATCCGCAGACCTCGCAACTGCCTCCTACGCCTTCGCGGCGACTCCCTCCTACTTCCCGAACCCTCACATAGTCCTTTTACGCACCGTAGGCACCGAATCGATACACACAGCGGCCAGCAGTCATGGCGCCGCCATGAGCACCACGCTACAGCGAGCCGCTACCTCAACCGAGCACCCCACCAACACTGCACGGTCACACCGCACATCCCGGTGCCCTCAATTTCGCTTCTAGCACCCCGTAGCGACGAGTTCCACATGGTATAGAGCTGCCGGCCATGGCGCCGCCGCGGACACGTCGCTCCGGCCAGCCATTGTCCCACCCGTTTCCCCCACCGCACTCGCACGAACGCACTCGTCATTACGGTGCTTTTGGTTGAAGCCGAGATGCTCGGGGACATCACCCCGACGTTCTCCGGTGAGCTCCAGTCGTCGGCAGCCATGGAGCCACCGTGCACAGTGCCGCCCCGGCGACCACTCTGCCCCCAACCCTCCCTCGCCATCCAATCTATGGCCAAGGGCCGGGATTAGATCCCCCCCTTGAACCGGTATGCACCGGTGGTGCACTCGGTCCACTGTGCGACGCATGCGGGTCCACGTCCCACGCGGTGGACTGCGCCAGTCACACAGCACCGTGTGGCACCGCGTCAGCACTGCGTCGGCATGACGTCAGCGTGACGCCAGCAGCACCGCCACAACCCTGCTGTTTTTGCAGATAAACCCCTGCAGTTTCTAGAAATCAACCCGCGCTCTGTCTTAGTTTTTTTCCTTTAAATTCAGTCCTGTTTCTTTGAATCTAGCCCTGAGCTTTTGGATAATAGTACCCACACTCCAGAGCCCTTTTCTTTTTCATTTTTATTTATTTAAAATCCGAAAATGAGTTCCTTTATTTACAGATTTGCCATATAATTTCAAAAGCTCATATCTTCTTTGTTTTAACTCTGTTTTGACCCAAACAAATTGCGTTAGACTCGTAGTGACTTAATATACATGTTAAAATCATAATCAACTCTGTTCTGAAACTTTGAAAAAAATATTTATTTATTCAATGGCTTTAAACTTGTGTTTTAATTCCTAAAACTTGTTTAAATCATATCTTCTCCGTTTTAGATCCAAATTGACTCGTTCAAGTTGCATTAGATTCTTAAAATCATAAGCTATAGTTTAATATCATTTTATACCATGTTAATTGCTCTGTAAATTCTTGGTTAACTATTAACTTGATTAAAGACTATGCAAATAGCTTTATAAATAAAATGTGAATAGGCCTACTTTAATTTTCAAATCCAAATATAAGTTTGACTTAATCCAACTTAGGTATTTCTCCGAAGTACCTTACCCATCCTTTTACATAAGTAAAACTAATAAAGCTCTTAGTTCTCTTATGAAAACCTAATCTACCGTTAGTCTATCTTGATCACCGTAGTTCCGTTTAGCGTGTACCTCATGACTTTGTGATCGTAGCAAAGCGTAGTTTCTCTTGAAATCTTGTTTTTGATTGGTGTATTGTTCTAAATATACATGTATGTATGTTATGCATGTTTGACCAGGTGTTTGAGTGGTGTGGTAATCTTGTCCAATCGGTGAGTGTTACGTTGGTGATCAAGAAGAAGTTGATCTTTGAGAATCATTTGAAGAAGGATCTAAGTTTAAGGCAAGTATAGCATGGGATCTTCCTTGTTGTCCTATTCACCTTAAATACTTAATTCATATACATGTGTCTACCTTGTCACCCCTAAGGATTCCCTAGATATTTTTATCCTGTACCTTGTCACCTTTTGGGTTGCATTGGGTAGATCAAAGCTAGTGCTCATAAAGAATAACCATGATCTTGTAACTTGACTAATGTTATATGCAGTGACAATAAATATGATTTTTTAGCAATGTGGACTATAGGTGGAACATCAGGAACTCACACCTGTGTTCTCACTCATAGGGATATTTCTGTAATCCGATAACCCAGGGAAACAGTGCCAATGGGCTCTAGCTTGACTCAGTATTAGGCTTCTACTAGTTTGTGGCAGCTTACCTAGAAGGGCGCAAGAGGGGCTCTAGGGATACAGGACTTGCTCTGCCGCGGAGGTGCACAGTTTTTGGGATGTGACCTCCGGGAGGGCAGTTGCTATATCAAAATGAGGAAACTTATAGCGGGTTGCTACTTATTAGTGGAATCTATGAAAGGTCTCGTAGTGAACCCTGCTGACCTACCTTGGTAGTGGGTTAAGAGGCTGATCACCTCAGGCGAAAGGGCAATTCACGACTTGTGGGTAAAGATGTATGACCTCTGCAGAGTGTAAAACTATCATGATAGCCGTGCTCACGGTTAAGAGCGGCTTGGGCTCATTACAATGTGATGTTCTTATGTCATAGTTCATTAGTTGCTATTTTATCATTGATTATTGTTATTTGTTACTATAAGCATTATATCTTGTTCACTTGATCATGTGGTTATTTGGGCTTATGATGAACTTGATGCTACTCAATTGCTAAAACTATGATTTACTAAAAGCTAATGCAGTTAAGCCCGTGTCTATCCTTTTTGAGCCTCATAAACCCCATGTTATATTTGATGAGTATGGTGAGCTGACGCTTGTTGTCATCACCTTTAAAAATCCCGGATGGGTACCAGGTTGCAAGAGTCAAAAGTTAGGCTTGTGGTCAACCACTCAGTTGGTCCCTGTGGAGTTGGAGTCTTCACCCGAAGATCGGAGTGGTCTTTCCGCTTTTTGCTGCTTAAGGTTATCCTTTGACCTATATGTTATATATTTTAGGTATTGTCTTTTGATATTACGTTGTTTTGTGACTATATGTGAGATTTGACTTCTTGGGCTCACATATAGTGTATATCTGGTTTTGTTCTTGAAACCGGGTGTTACACAAACTAATCGCCGAGGAACACTGTGTTAATAATGTCCTCGACGCGGGTGATGCTGAATATCGCCTCGCCATGCTCCCAGAAGGATTCCTGAAGGTCTTCATAATCTTCAAGGCCGTCGTTCCTTGGGAACCAAGGCTCTATGTCCTAGAGGTTGATATCGGAGGTGGCCTGAGCGGCGGAGAGGGCCACAACGGCGCCATGGTGGATGCCGTAGAGAGCCACCTCCTAGGCTCGGCGTCAGATGTCCTGGAGATGGTGTCTCAAGGCATCACCTCTGGCATTGAAGGCATCAGCGGCGGTAGTGGCAATCTGGTGCAGGTCCTCCAGCTACGCTTTCAGCACTGTGGGAGCCAAAGGAGATGAGGATGATACAAAGAAACGAAAAGAATCTAGAGTGGATGACTAGGGAAGAAATGTCTTACTTGGAGAGGATAGCCGATTTCTGGCCTCGACGAGCTCGTCCCCAGCACCATTCAAGGCCACCTGTTGCGCCTCAACCACCTCTCTGAGATGGTTCTCCTTTTTGGTGGCTTCTGAAAGAAATCCATGAATCTCCTATATACGGTGGCATTCCTCCTCCATGGAAGAAACACTGGAGTCGGAGCCGGACAGAGATGGCAGAGCTTCGAAAGGACCAACCCCTGTAGGCCTAGGAGGAGGGAGGGGGTTGCCAGTCGCGAGGTCAAAATGATGGACGCTGCCATTGATGACCATGCTGGAAGAGAGAAATAACTTCAAATAAGGTGCATTTGAGGGGAAGAGAATCATCAATCAACTTACCGCAGCAGGCAAAGACGCTGGCGCATGGGGATGCACTCCGGGAGACCATCTGCTGAGCGCTTCCCACAACTGTCATCTCCGACTATTGGGGTTTTCTTAATGGTTCTTGGGGATTCCAAAAGGCTATAGTGCAGAATGATTACAAAAGAGTATCAAAGCCTGGGGGGCATATAGCATTATATACATCCTCTATGGAGATGAAGAGTCGATCTGAGGACACGTTATGGCATGAAGTTAGCGGAAGCAGAGGAGTAAGTCGTTCTGGTTCCCAACAGTGCGAAGATATTCTGGGAAGGTGAGCTGACTGTTGTTACGACTCTTGGGATTTCTGAGGAAATTTTGTAATAAAACAAGTTTATCCCAAAATTGGGGGGCATGTGTTAACACTGTATTTTGGTACAGTCAGATATGCACTTGTGGGTCCCCTAGTGGGCCTTTGGAGGAGATATCCAAGATGGGCCCGAAAGATCAACTAAGGAAATATGAGATCATGGAGAGATCTTTCGGACGATTTCAACAGAACATGCGCGACGATCTCGGCGATGCGGTGGATTGAGGCCCAAGTCATGTTTTGTTTCCTTATTATTAGGACTTGTGTGATGGGCAGTTAGGGTACATGCTATGGTTTATAAATAGCAAGGCTTAGGGAATGAGAAAGACATCCAATCAATCAAATACACAACTAGTTCATAGTTTCCGGCCTCCGGCCAACCCTAGGAGTAGGGGTAGAGTAGATTTTTGGTGAACCTTCGACGGACCAGGCTGCATCGACCATATCGACCTCCTGTTTGCTTGTGAGTCTAGCCTTGGTTCATGTCTCGTTTGTACGGTTGTATTGTGTAACTCATGCAAGCTTGGTATGAGCTAGTTATCAGTTTGAATCTAATATTCATGGGGCTGCATTATTTCAATCTCACATGAATCGTGGATTCCAGCTAGTTATCAGCTCTATTGGATTGGCGATCTAATAGATTCATTAAGTTATCGATATTGTTTGTTATGCTTTGTTTAATCTATTGCTACAATATCTTGCCCAATATCATCTAATGGATTGGCCCGCACGTCAATTTCTATCTGGATCTACTGCCTCCAATGTTTTTACTCTTATACTTGGAGAGGCGATAGATCTAAGATCATATCGGCTAATCCTTTGGTTGCGATTGTTACATGTTGCGGGTTCGAGACAAACGTTTCGGTCATTAGATTGGTTTGAGGGTGTTTAGATCTAGTTTAACATACGTGGTGTGTGCTGACAGTAATTAAGAGCTATCTTGTTACCATCAAAATACCGTCAACATCCTCATTCTCCAAGGAAAGCAAGCATAACCTGATCATATTTGTGCCAAATAACTAGTTCCACATGTCCCATGAATATTTGATGCAGGAATGACAAAAGGGGACATTTGGGAGCTAGTGGGCCCACATAGGGGGTCGGCCGACCACCTTGTGGGGCCACTTGGCATCCCAGGTTCCCATGATCCAAGATCCACCCTTTGGAACACTCTCTACTCTTGGATCCAAGTGTATATCCTCTCAATGGTCCAGATTCACATCACAAGGATCCATGGGTCCACATCAAGGAGTTTAACATGACAACTCAACTCAGAATCAACATCCAAGGTAAATGACAGGTGGGACCAGTACCCAGAGAGCAGAGGTGGGCCAAAGGCCCCATGGGGTTCGGCCGACCGCAAGATGGGCCCCACCTGGCCACCACTTGGTCCTTGACCAGTGGGCCACCATCTAGAAGGTGCAGAGGGCCCATATGGCAGCAAGGTTGTTCGGCCGAACCACTATAGGGCGGTTTCACCCCCCTCAACCGCCTCACTCACTCCCCACATGGTTGAAATCAACACCTTTGATCCTTAGGCGGTTCTGAAGTCGGTTAGATCCAACGGTGGCTGATGAAGGTGACGCGGATCACTGACGTGGCACCGGAGTAGCCCCTACTCTACCTCTAGCTATAAATAGACCCCTAGAGCTCCATTCTCATTCATGCCTCATTGGAGAAACACTACTCCTTAGTCTCTTAGAGGAGCTCTCTAGTAGTAGTGCTATGCTGGTTGGAGGAGAGTGAAGGAAGTCTTCTGGAGAAAGCCCCGAGCCTGTCGAGAATCTTCTTCGGAGCTCTTCCTCAGCGGATGTGAGTCTCTTGTAAGTTTAGCACTTGTAAGTGACTTCTTCTGAGTTCTTTATAGTATTCAGTATTCTAAGTCTAGGTTAGCTGTTATACACCTTTTCTTGCTTGTTCATCGCTTTGCTCTGAGTAAAGTGCTTTAATCTTAGGCCAAGGTTAAAGTAGGAAGAAATAGTGTACACGTGGTGTCTAGGCTAGATCTTACCTTTGTAAACTGCTTATCGCATGGATTGTTCGTGGATGCTAGTAGAAAGTGATAGCTCTATCTAGCCTTTGTATTCCACCACGCGTGTCAGATAAGTTCTTAAAAGGTAGGGCTTCAATACAACTTGACGGCGCGGTCCGGTAGGAGTTTTGTCCTCCTACTGATCTATCCTGTCGCCTCCTGCAAGAGAAGGGCTGATAAAGACAGTATAACCAGCTATACCTTGTTAGTCTACTTTTCTATATCGAACCTCTCTACCCAGTTATCATAGTCTCCCTTGATCCATCATAGGACATACCCGCATTCCTATTTAGATCACTACTCGTTCCCTATGGATACGATACCTGGAATACTCCTAGTGAAAGCTACCTGGACAACCATACGCTTGCGGTTCTTTTCCGTTTGCCACCTTTGGTGTCAACAGTATGGCTGCATCTACTGGACCCCACTGTCATGTGTGTTGAGTTATATATGTTCAACCTTAGATCCGTCTGAGGCTTAGCGTATGGATCTTGTTCAAGCCTCATGGATCCCATATCGGCTAACATAGTTGGTCTGGTTATGCTTCATTCATACAGTGCATGTGATTTGTCGTCTTAATCTATTAGATCTATTAAATGTATTGTACGTGGCTTGGTTTGTTTACTTTTATGGCTGCATGGAAACACCCCAATGCTAGTAAACGGGTCAGGTTATCGGGTTAATTGTCATCATGGCTGAATGGGAACACACCTCTATTGATGGTTAATCTTTATCTGATACATTCGATACATTTGATGCTTTGAGTCGATAATGTTGCATGTATCACATCTTTACTTTACTATTACGATATGATCAGCTAGTTTGTACACCCTATACATGAATATCCCGCAATAGCCGTTTGTACATTACTATTGTGATCTAAACTGTTTGGAGTTCACTCTTTAGTCAATATCCTCCATAATTTGACGTGTCTCACATTCATGGACCTGTCTCACAACAACCGGTAGGTTCCATAATTTGATGTTTCATTTCCTTGTCAATTGCAGGTCATTGACTGGCACGCCTGAGATCGATCCCTGAGGTGGCTTGAGCCGCTTTAGAGGTTTAGGAGATCAAGCTCTGTTGATGTACGGTCTCCGCAGGCCTTACGCAGTGCTGACGTCGGAAACCCCATTTTTGGCGTCAACACTTGGATTTTTCAAATATGAATTGATGCACCCCACTTATGAAATCCCTCTACTCCAAGATAGCAAGGTACAATTAGTTGACATATGCATTCATCATTTGCTAGACTTGTGTAGAGCATATAGAAATCACTCTTGTTCTTTTACGCTCATTCATGGAAAACAAAATGATTTGTATGTACATATGGTATCACTATTGCTTCTATGTCTTGATTAATCTAGTGATAGCATATGACATGTTGATAAGCTTGCAACCTCACATGTTTAGTCTAGAATGCTTGCTCTAAATGCTTAACCAACATGGGCAACATAACTGTTGTAAGATGTGTGAACAAGCTTGTCCATGGTTCAAACCATGTTAAATTTTTAGGACAAGTATTTTAGGTTGAACTAAAATTAACATCACCCCACTCCCTTTCTAAATTGACTTGATATAACTTTCACAGGTAGCTTAAATAGTGGTTTCCCTTTGTCGTATTGGATGCCAAAGGGGGAGAAGTTTAAAGGAAAGTGAAATAGTCAGGGGGGAGTTTACTTTATATGGGGTAGAGAAGAAATTAAAATTTGAGCACACAAGTATGGGGAGCAAGCCTATGAACAAGTTGTTGCATTTGAATGTGCATTCACACATATGCTTGCTTGCATTGTACTTCATTCAAAATGATATGCTTGTGTGGTGTATGCTAAGTGGTAACCTTGGATGTTTGTGTGACCCTCTAGCCATCTTAGCATGCATAGGAGTTAGCTAGATAACCCTATATAGATTTCTTGTAAAATCAATTGGTATCAAGCTAACCATGTTGCTAAGGGATGTATGAATGGCGCACTCTCGATTGGTATCACGCTTTAATGGTCCATCTCTTATACCTTAGCATCATGTCATAGTTTGCTAGTTGTTCACCCCTCCAAAAGGTTTATCTAAGCATATGTGCAAAGCTTTGACTCATATTCATAGAAGTGCACATATGTAGGGGGGAGTAAACACTATCAAACCAACTTTGAAATGGTTGTCCAATCTCTTTCATGTTATATTGCTTGGACAAGCTTCTCAAGTTGAATCGAAATCATATTTCAAATTTATATTATATAGGTTGTCATCAATTACCAAAAAGGGGGAGATTGAGAGATCTATAGTGTTTTGGTAATTAATGAAACCAAAAGTACTAACCTAGCTCTAATGGAAGAGTAGGTATAGTACATATAATGGAGATGATCAAGTGATGGAGCAAGCAAGGTGGCTAAGAGGAAGAGCCACAAGTTCATAGAAGATCAATTGCTAAGCTCACACTTGGAGAAGGTGACAAAGGGAGAGACCCTAAGCAATACAAGGCAAAGGTATAAGCTAGGGCTTTTCTTTTAGTGATCAATATACCTAGTGGGTGTGATCACACTTAGGTTAAGCAACCGTACTATTAAGAGGGGAATATGGTATGTGGTTGCAATTGTCAAGTGCCATTAGGTGGAGCAAATCATGCATGTGCATTATAACCTAATGAGAAACCCTTGAAAAATACGTTAAAACATGCTAACACACGAGCACAAGTAGTGAAACACTTGGTGTTAGCACATGATAATAAGGGAAGAAAATGGTGATGTGTTCTATCTGAGACAGGGTCGTCGGACCAGATGCTTAAGAAGGCGTCAGACCATAGGAGGTGGTCCGACGGCCGACCTTAACACTGGCTGCCTCACTGAAGGCTCCAGACTAGGTGGACAGAGGTGCGTCAGACCAATCTTGATTGGTCCGGTCGCTTGGACTTGGCACTCACTAGATACTGCAAAGGTGTCGGACTAGAAGTATTAGTCCAGAGCTTAGCGTCGGACCTGAGTCCGACGAGTTGGAGCTCTCAGGTAACTCTCGTTGTGAATTCTAAGAAGGCGTCGGACCATGGTGATTAGTCCAGAGGTAAGCGTCGGACGAGATTCGATGCAAAATCCGACGGTTTAGGGCTCTCTGTTGTGCATCGGACTCGGCCAAAAGGCGTCGGACCAAGAACTCGGACTATAGTAAGTAGTCCGGAGGTTGGCTACTTTGCCCGGCAATGGTCGGATTCACAATGACAGAGACATGTGGCAAGCTGAGGACACGTCGGACCAGGGCGTCGGACCAGAGTGTATGGTCTGACGGCCTCACAGAGTGGTCCGACAGTCACTTTTCTAGCAGACTTTGAGCATAACGGCTAGTTCCTCGTGAGGGGCTATATAAGGTATTTGGCCAGCTCTAGCTCACTCTCTTGCACACTTGGACATTGCATACACTTTGTGAGCTATTGCTTAACACTCCCACTCATCTCCAACTTGATTGTTCATCCATTTGAGAGATTAGAGTGTTTCTAGTGCATTGCATGAAGTGAGTTCATCTAGTGGCACTTGGGAGTTGTTTATCGCTGCGGTATTCTTGTTACTTTTAGTGATTGTCATCACCTACATGGTTTGGAGCAGCGGAGGTGGTTCGGGCAGAGTTGGTGATTGTTCTTCGCGGCCACAAGTGATTATAAGGGGTTCTTGTGCCTTCCCCACGGGAGATCGCAAAGGCAACTCTAGTGGATTGTGAGTGGCTTGTGTGAGCCTCATCTTGTGTTGGTTGTGGGGCACCCGGTGATGGGTTTTGCGTGTGATGCCAATTAGAGCATGAACCTCCAAGTGAGTGACTCGCCACAACGGGGACTAGCTAGTTGGCAAACTAGTGAACCTCGGAGAAAAATCAAGTGTCAACCCTTGTCTCTCTATTGATTGATTGATTGGTATTCATTGGTTCTCTATCTTGATTGGATCACACCTTTACAAGGCGGTATAACAACTCTTATTTTCACTCGCATTACTTTCTTCATTCTTGAAAGTAGAACTAGTAGGCTTGTGTAGTTGCTCTAGTTTCTAGCTTGTGTAGTGCTAGTTGTTAGCTCTAGTCCTTGTGCTAGGTTTGTGTGACTTAGAATCTTATTAGGCTAGCAATTGTTGGATAGGTGGCTTCACATCACCCATTAGGCTAGCGCAACATTTGCTTCACTTCTCAGTATTCTAACTTGTTGTCAAGTTGTTGTTGTAGATTTTATTTTAGGCTATTCACCCGCCTTAGCCATCTTAGGACCTTTCATCGGGTTAGGTCAGAGGGAGGGAAGTGTATGTGGTTGTAGTCGTTGATGACTGCTCGAGATACTCCTGGGTGTTCTTTTTGGAAAGTAAGGATGAGGCTTTTTCGCATGTTCGAGATCTGATTTTGAGATTGCAAAATGAGCTACCTAAGTATGCCATTAGAGCTATTCGCAGTGACAATGACACCAAATTCAAGAATGCTCAGTTTGCAACTCTTTGCTCTTCTTTGGGTCTCGATCACTAGTTTTCCTCTCCTCACACTCCTCGGCAAAATGATGTTGTTGAACGCAAGAATCAGACCCTGTTGGAGATGGCCAAGACGATGCTCGATGAGCATAAGACTCCTAGGCGGTATTGGGCTGAAGCGATCAATTCAGCTTGCTATGTCTCCAATCGCATTTTCTCCGAGCTTTCAAGAAAAAGACTTCTTATGAGTTGCGATTTGGGAAACCACCCAAGGTAAGTCACCTACGGGTGTTCGTGTGCAAGTGTTTCATCCTTAAGAAGGGTAAGTTGGACAAATTTGAGTCTCGGTCTTCTGATGGTATTTTTCTCGGTTATGCTTTACACTCTCATACTTATCGTGCTCTTAACCTTGAGACTAACCGAGTGATGGAGACTTGTGAGATTACATTCGATGAGACTATGCCTTGTAGTTCCACTGCTTTGGAGCTTGCAGGTGAGGATGAGGTGAACACTAATATCTTTGTGGAGGAGGAGCAGGACGACGCCGATTGGGGTGATCCCGAGCCGACTCCACTGGCTTCCCCTGTCGACCTTGCGACGTCTACTTAGGCTCACAGCCCCAACCTATCTACTTCCTCTACATGGGGGTCGTTCGAGCAGCTTCCTTAGTCCATGCTCGTTGCACCTGAGGGAGCTCCAGCTGCTGTCGAGGGGGAGGCTACTTCTTCCAGGTAAGCTCCTCGCTACATCCAGTAGCAACACTCGCTAGAGAACATCATCGGTGACATTGACCGTCGATTCATGCAGCCCAGGTGCTACCTATCTCACTGTTGATGTTTCTTAACGTCATTACCAAAAGTAGAATAATTTCTATTTCTGATAACGGCGCCAAAAAGGGTTAACCACCTCTCATGCCACTTAAGCCAAGTTGTCATCCCCAGCATGGTAGAGAGATGCGGTATTGAAATATGCAATTGCTCTAGGTGAATATCAATAGAAATGTGTTTCTGCAAGCGTACAGATAATACCGAAGTATCATTTTAACCAGGAGTATTTCAGGTATCGTTATTTATATTTTCACCACTGTGAAGGGATACTAAGGAATAAATGAGGAATTAGTATTAATGATCAATGAGTACACTGCATATGTAATGGAGAGTTTTCATCTATCTCACTCAGTACAAGATAAGTGTCACATAAGATATAGATAATGAATGAATAGTGACAAAAGATAAATACTGATCAGCATAAATGTAGCCACATAAGATAATGATAAGCACCTCAACAGATATTCTAGCAAGTCATTAGCATGGAATTAGGATGAACTACAAAGATATTTCCTAAGTTATTCTTAACGATACAGTCTAGTATATTATGATTAGTGCAATTACACTTGGCAATCATGGCGACAAAAGAGATATTCATGTATAGCGAGTATTACAAAGGAAGTGAAGAACATAGCAATCATTTCCCCGTAATAGAACTGCTCTGTCTGCCCTACAAACGGGAGGAGGACTACAAAGGACTCAACAGGACTGTCACTCCCGCGAACTACCTCACGATCCGGAATGTAGGGTACAATCGCAGATATATACGGTCTAGGCACCACGCCTACACAATATCTATCATTTACCCAATGTATTGGTGGATAAAGGCTATACGATCCTAAACATGCATATGATTCAGATCTAACTATGCCAAGTATATAATCATAATAAACTAAGAACAATATATCTAAGAACATAAACGAATAGAGTAAAGTCATAGACAATATAATGAAGTAGAGCAAAGTCATATTCATAATATTGAAGAACAAATGAAGAACAATGAAGAACTAGATAGAGAATTACCAATAATCCTCCTGACAGATCCAGAAACCAATCGAAGATTGACTCCTTCTAGTTCTAATCCTATATAGCTATGCTAAACTAGAGATCTAGTTGATGTGGTGGCTCTAGGGCTTGATCAGGGGCTTCTCCTCTTGAGATGGATGATGAATAATGAATTAGGTCAGAGAGGCTCTCTCCTAAGGGTCAGAGGGCCTTCCTTATATAGCCTCCTCAAATGAATGTCGGCCGTTGGATCAAACCGACCTTGATGGAGGGCTTAGATGCAACCTCAATGGCGGTGGAGAGGTGGTCCCACAGGGCAGAGCCTGTTGGGCTCAACCCTATGGCGTCCGCCCCAAGGGGTAGGGCGGGCGCCCTACCCCTGGGCCCGCTCGGCCTCTCGCTTCTTCCCGTGCCTTCTTGACCCTTCTAGATTATTCTTTTTTGTTCGAATGATAATTATTTCTATGTAAACATGACATGTGGGCCTTTCCTCCATATTTCCTGATATCCCCCTGCAGAAATAGACATTCACCAAAACTCGTGGAATTCTATTAGTTTAAACCTTATTTCTAGTTGTTGGTTTCATTTAGATCCTTATCCTTGTTTAGTTGACGGTTAATTTTGGTACTTAAGGACCGTCAACAACTCCCCCAATCTTACCTTTTGCTCGTCCCTGAGCAAAGATAGACTCAGTGATGGATCAGGAGTTGCTGCAATGCTTTCATGCCTTACAGGTACACATGCTTTCAAATAAGATTTCATCTCCGGATTAGATCAACTATTAAGATAAAAAAACTTACACTTTTTACCTTCCACCATGGGGCTTGTAACCGTCACCTTTGTCTTGGGTAGTTGAAAGACAGAACGGTCTAGTCAAGCACCATGTACCTTGCTCTTCGATCAACTATAGCTCTAGAGGTTTTTAGAGATTTTCAAAATAAAACTCAGAGATTCCTTGTATGACTCTCTCAGTCGCTCCTTTGTGGTATTTCTGGATCCTTACCAAGGCATTGATGGTGTATGCCTTTCTCTCAAATATGTGGTATTTGTGGTATGAGGCATTGTGGTATTGCCCTCTCTCTCTCACCCTACTTCTAATAGGCTAATATTTGGAGCTCATAGGTGGGAGATAGCATATACATACTTACAAGACATATGTTGTATAGTCAAACCACGGATCCAAAGGAACAGGTCAATAAGTCAAACCAAGATGTGCATGTGTGGCGAATGAATGATGTGTGATGATGGTAATGGTGGTGAATGATGATGATAGTGGCAGTGGTGAAAGTCTAATTCTACTTATGCTCCCGTTTTTTATAGATATACCTTTCTTGTATTTGAAACATTTTTGGAAGGAATGAGATGCTCAATATAATACTTTTTTTGAAGTGGGTATCTTGTACCCCTAATTCTACTATCGGACACTTGTCCATTTTTACCTCTCTTCTCACTTTTTATTTTTCCGAGGTTGGCTGGCACTTGCCCATTTTTATTTCCTCGTATCTCTCTTTTTTCTCTTTTTTTTCAAGAGCACTCATCCTTGTAGAGCTATAAAGCGAACACTGACTGGAGCCTTTATTTCACAGGGATAAAACAGGAATAGGAGAATATTTATGTGTTTCTATTCTCTCCCGGATTAGGAGTAGAATGTTTTTGGTGGGTGGATCTGGAGATGGGAATGAGTGGATATATGTGGATGCGTACTTCTAGGATAGAAGCAGTTTATGTGGATGGAGGGTATATGGATGCATACTTCCAGGATAGAAGTAGTGTATGTGGGTGTAGTGTAATTGAATGCGTACTTCTGAGGTAGAAGCAACATGTATGGATGTGTGTGAATCTTGATTCAAACCGCATGACTAGTTCCCGAGGGTTGCACAGCTTGACCACACTCAATGCTCATAAGCAGTATGTAAAAATATGTGGTTTCCTAATCTAGTAAGCATGTATATATAGCTGTGGTAGGAATTTAAACTCTCATCATACAGGAACTCATCATGTAGCCTTTTTAAAGTTTTCAAAAGATAAAATTCTCCAGAATTCTAGTATCTCTAGGAGCAGATAAATAGCAACTCAAACCTTCCCATATCATATCCGTCAACGACTTAGACTTAGATCAGGTACTTCCTCCCACAAGTTTTAAGTTCAGAGCAAATTTCAAACCATAACAATTATGCCTAAACTTGAGAGAGAGATCAAATTTGAAAACTAGGTACTTGAAAGGTATTATGACAGAGCAACTATTCATCATCTCCATATTAAGAGTTTATCATTGGGATTCATTTTAGCATAGCTATTTTATTTTATTCTCTCCTATTATTTATTAGCAAACTTGTAAACTAAGCAGAGACATATATATATAAGCAGGAAAATATTTATTGGGTTTTCTATGATTATGCATCTTTTTGTTTTTTAATAGAGTATAAAGACCGATAGGTAGAAATACTTAGCTGAGTATGGGGGTGCTCTCCCCCAAGCTGGATTTTGACGTAATTTCTTCTGATGTAGTTGGTACGTGGGGGTGCTCTTCCCCAAGCTTGATTTTGACATAATTTCTTCTGGTGTAGCTGACAGGTAGCAGAGGTGTTTGGATGTCCTCTGGTTGCTGTTCTTCTTTGATCCTTGAATTCTGTGAAAGCTCAAATAGATAACAAAGCTTGTGGAACTGGTTAGGTGTTAGTCACAAATCTCTAGCCTGAATTATGTTCAACTTCCTCTAATGCATGTTATTATTTAGCAGGATTATAAACACCTCTAATGGATGATGAATAATGAATTAGGTCAGAGAGGCTCTCTCCTCAGGGTTAAGGGCATTCCTTATATAGACTCCTCAAATGAACGTCGGCCGTTGGATCAAACCGACCTTGATGGAGGGCTTAGATGCAACCTCAATGGCGGTGGAGAGGTGGTCCCACAGGGCAGAGCCTGTTGGGCTCAACCCTAGGGCGGCCGCCCCAAGGGGTAGGGCGGGCGCCCTGCCCCTGGGCCCACTCGGCCTCTCGCTTCTTCCCGCGCCTTCTTGACCCTTCTAGATTATTCTTTTTCGTTTGAATGATAATTATCTCTATGTAAACATGACATGTGGGCCTTTCCTTCATATTTCCTGATATCCCCCTGCAGAAACAGACATTCATCAAAACTCGTGGAATTCTATTAGTTTAAACCTTATTTCTAGTTGTTGGTTTCATTTAGATCCTTATCCTTGTTTAGTTGATGGTTAATTTTGGTACTTAAGGACCGTCAACACCCACTTTGCTCATTCGGCTTTTGTCGCGTCTTTTGAGCCCCGAGATGTTGGACAAGCTTTTATGGAATCAGATTGGGTCAATGCCATGCATGAGTTAGAAAACTTTGAGCGAAACCAAGTTTGGGTCTTAGTGCAACCACCACTAAGTTGCCACCCAATAGGAACCAAGTGGGTTTTCAAAAACAAGCAAAGTGAGGATGGGGTGTGTTGACGGTCCTTAGCATCAAGTTTTAATGCAATTATAAACATGATAAATGGATCAATCAAATATAAATAATAGAAATATAGGGGGTTATATAACAAATTCCACAAGTTTTGGTGTTTCATTATTTTCCAGGAACTATTCCAGAAAAGCATATAAAGGAAAGCAAATCATAGAAAATATTGGAAGAAATCCGCAGGCAAATAGTTTCCATCGGACTCAGGAAGGACCCAGAAGGCACTCGAAGGAAGATGGGTCCGAAAGGCCCACCTAGAGGGCCGGTCGGCCCCACCTTGTGGTGGGCGGCACCCCCTAGGCCCGCCTGCCGCCACCTTCTAGAAGCTTCCTCCACCGCCATAGAGGAGTCATCTCGGTTGTACCTTAAGTTGGTTTGATCCAACGGCCATCGTGCATCCCACCGGGCTATAAATAGAGGGGCAAATCCCTCCCTAAGATCCATTCATTATAAATCATTAAAGCTTAGTTCATCCCAGTTCAATATAGGTCAGAGGTGTCCCTAGAATGGACAACCTCTCTAGTTATTAGTTCCTAGATCTAGATAATAGAGAGAAGGGGAGCGAGGGAAGAGTTGTGGGGGAGGTGCCGGCCTGTCGGTGCTTCTTCCTCAGCTTGTACATCGGCGGGATCAAGTTCTTCCTGAGCTTGTTCCTAGGATATCTTCAGTAATTGACTTCGGATGTAAGTAAGATTTTGTTCATATTGTTCTTCTGGTTCATGGCTCTGTTGAGTGCTCTAGTCCTTTTGCATGCTTGGGTTAGAGTTTTATCATAAGTGTAAGTGTGGTACTTAGACTTAAGGTATTCATGAATGTCCCTTGATATTCCGGACGGTGGTAGTCTGCGTACGTGATAGGTGCGTTGGTTCCTCTGTAGTCCACCTCCCGTTATAGGGCTTGCAGACCTATATAGTTATCTAAGTTGTGGTGTACTCTGTTTGTGACCATTCTAGATAAGGGCCCCAGATGAATCGCAGAAGACATATATCTTTCCCAAGTCAGAACTAGAAGATCTAAGTATCCTCTCTATTCTCCTATTATTGACCCTATTATCGACCCCATCCTTGATTACCAACCAAGTTATCTTTAGTTTAATCTTTACCTTTACCTTAGTTTATATCGTTGTATATATCTTCCCCTTTTTGGTTAAGTTACCCAGTAGTTGATCTCACACGTTTCCCTATGGTAAAATATAAATAACGATCCTGGAATACTCCTGGTAAAATGCTACACTGATATTTTGTGCACTTGCGGAAATCTTTCATATTCTCTTTGCACTTAATGAATGTCAACAAGCATTTTTGGCGCCGTTGCCGGGGAAACGTTTGCTGAGTTGACTACGAACCTTTCTTAGCCTTTTCTTTTATCCTTTATCCTTGTCTTTTATCTCTATCTTTTACCTCATCTCTTCTGATCTATTCTTTCATCTCTTGTTTAGCATGGATAATAATATTCCTATCTATCAATATGCTAAACCCTCGGGCATAGACTTTAGACCACAAAATTGTTCAAAGCCTATCACAACATCTGGTTTTGAGATATACCTGGGTTATATAAAATTAGTTCAAAAAGAACCTTTCTTAGGAGAAGACAATGAAAATCCCTACCCACACCTAGAAGAGTTTGATCAGATATGTGACCTCTTACACATAAGAGGCATGGCTGATGATGCCATAAAATGGAAGCTCTTTCCTTTCTCCTTGACGAGAAAAGCTAAACAATTGTATAAACTCAATGTACGTAGTGTACAAGGAGATTGGAAGATGTTAAGTACTAAATTTCTCATAAAATACTTTCCAATCTACAAGGTGATTAACCTTCAGAAAGAGGTTTTAACTTTTAGGCAACTAGAAGAAGAATCTCTTGGCGATGCATGGGATCATTTTGTTAACCTTACCCTCAATGGCCCAGATCTTGGTATTCCAGACCCCTTACTTATTCAACATTTTTATGTGGGCCTTAGTAAGAAGTGGAGAGAATCCCTTGATATAGCCTCTGAAGGAGCTTTCTTTTCTTTGTCTGCTAGTGAGGCATGGCGTAGGCTTGACATAATAAGTGGACACGTCCCTTCTCTTAGCCTTCGAAATCCATTCTCTGAGAATGAAAAAGAATCAATTTCTAGACAGGAAGTTTTGATAGCTAAACCACAACCACTCCAATCCCAAGATTTAGCTGTCAATCCTAAACCATCAATAACTCAAAATGCTCTAAGGGAAGAAGAAATTCCAGCCTTGGAAAACTCTAATCTTTCTAATGCTGATGGTTTAGACTTCTAGCTTCATAAGAGAACTTCAAGTGAATATAATTCAAATCTTTGCAAGAAGGGTTCTCTTAAATAACGTCCTTATTCCCCCTAGGAAGAATTTGAGTATGGCATGTCAAGTGATTCCATAGAAGGAGAGCTAAGCCATATTAAAACACCTTTTTTCCCTTTCATGTTTAAAGACATCTCAAATCTCCAACCCATCCTTGACTTTGGTCATGAAGACCCAAAGGACGACTAGGAGATGGTACAATAGTGGCTGGAATGCACAGAATGGATAGATAAGGAAGAAGCCTTAATAGAATCCAACTTTGGCTTAATTTCAACTCCCTTTGAAAACATCACTTATCCAAATATAGAGGAGTCCACAGACTAGACCAATTCAGGAGTCACCAATCCAATTGAAACTTTGAATATCCATAATGAATCCACCATAGAAATTGGAGAGGAAGATGATATCAATGAGCATGGAAACTACTCCATAACCATCTCATCCAATCCATGGTCATATGAGACATCTACCTTAGCAATTGGTCTCTCTATCATTACCATGCATGACATCTTCAACACCCTCACACTTTCCATTTATAAAAACTTCAAAAGGTTGGTTATCGATGCATATGTTTATAATAAATATTGCAGATCTCGTTGTTGAATCTTGAGATAGGTGATGGAGGGGAAACCACTTCACTAAATCATATCTTGAAATGTTTCCCAAGGACAAGCTTAGTGTCCTAAAAACAAGTACCTCTAAAGATTCTAACATAAGTCTTCACCTTTTCGATATGCTGCCCTTATAAATATGAGCATAAAGATATTTGATTATATTCCTTCAGGTATTCTTGTCACTAACCTTTCTAGGTTTGGAGCAGAAAGAATGAAGGAATGACAAGCATAAGGTATGTCCAACCAATATGCAACATTGAATTACATTTATCCAATATTGATTTTTACAAAATTCAAGCTTGGGGGAAAACCACCATACAAACATCTCTTAACATGATTGCTACATGATCTTGATTGTCCCTACCTTTAAGGCATGCTCAAACTACTACATAAAATCATGCTCTTTCATCTTCACTTGAGTTAATCTTCATAGTACTATCATGTTACCTTTATTTGCTATAGTGGATGTTTAGGTTTTGAAGTATTTTCATATACCTTTTAAATTATGCATGGTGCTTAGTTTAAATCATAGGTATTATGATTTTACTTCTAAAGGCTTTTAAATTAAGCATGGTGCTTAGGTGAAAATGGCTTCCTAATTCAAATTAGACATGGTGTCTAGGTTGATTTTTGAACTGATAGTATTCTATAGTATATATTGGATATTTTGTTGGACTAACCCCTGCAAGAAAACTTTCAATATCAAATTGGGAAAGTCCTAAGATGAACTCATACTGAAGATAAAGAGAGACACACGAGCCCCAATAACTTTCACAAGCAAGGCGTAGCTAATTCATAATGTCAACATAATGTCAAAGGATGAAGATGACATGACTATCATCCTAGGAAGACCATTCCTCAAACACTACCAGAGCAATCATCTTCATTAGATCTGGACAAATCCACTTCAACTTCCCAATTGGAAAGGTATGCTGTAAATTCAATAGTTATACTAATCATGTGCAGCCCAAGAAGCGACGCAACAGAGGAAACGCCACACCTGCCGTCAAGCAACCTAGTCATTGAAGGATGAATGGGAGGACTATCCTGGCGAAGTTTCAAAATATGAAGACCAATCCAATGATCAGGAAGAAATTGAAGGAAAGGAACAAGAAGCAGTAAAGGAACCCCATTGGACCAAATCGCAATAGAAGGAGCAGAAGAAACACGAGCACGAGTACAAGAATGGTGGAAGGAGAACAAAGATGCACCACAAGATAACGAGGAATCATCTGAGTCTACCTCAGATGACAAATCAGACAAGTAAGTCCTCTCTCCTATCTAGTCTTATTGGTAGACTATAAACCCCGTTCCTTTGCCATAAGATAAAAATGGTAGTTATCTAATTAGTTACCTAATTAATTAATTAATTAGCATTAGTAATTTTACCACCTTTATCTTTTTGCATATTTAAAAACAAAATAAATATTTATTTATCATTATATCATAAAATCCTAAGCCTCATGTGACAGAATTTATGGTAATACATAAGGAAACTTACTATGGTTGCATAAAAATAATTTTTATTTCTCTTGCATTATAAATAGAAAATCTTAAAAACAGATAAGATATTCAATTCCTGCTAGAGTCCATTAAAGCTAAAATTATCTCATGAGAATATTCAATTACTCTTTTGGCTGACCGCTAACCCCATTGTCATAATGGACCCTCGAGTTTTGTTTGTTCTTGTCGGAGTATAACCATGCACGATTGAAAGCACCAAGAAGGACTGAGCCCAAAGGCTACTTCCAAAGATTATTCAACTCAACCATAGAAAAATCAAGCTTGCGGGAGGGCACCCCCAGTTATCAGGTAATCATATCTATACTATTTATAGAGTCTATCTTATAGTCATAAAATATTAAAAATATGTGAGCACATGAAGGTTCACTATAGTATCATAAAAAAACTTAAGATTGCCAAAAATATATGGGCACATGAAGGTCCATGTCTGTCGAGTCTTAAGAGTCCTAAATAAAGATATATTAGTTAGGGTGTGTGTTTAATTTGTTAGAGTAAATAAAAGCTATGGACCTTATTTTTTTCTTGGAAATGATGAATACTTGCTCTATCATAATCCCTTTTAAGTACCTAGTTTTCAACCTTGGATTCTCCTAAGTTTTGGTTAGAACTGCTTTGATTTGAGAATTTACTCTGAACCTGAAACTTGTGGAGGCATATACTTGAACTAAGTCTAGGTAGTTGGGAGATCTAACATGAAAGTCAGAGCTGTTATTTATCTTACTCCTAGCAATACTAAGTTCTGGTGATTTATCTTTTGAAAATTCAACATCTTACATGATGAGCTCTTGTATGACATAATTTAAATTCCTACCAAAGCCATATACATTTATATACATCTAGATTAGGAAGACTCATTCATGCTACATGTCTTTGTATTGAGTGTTGTCAACCTTTATACCTTGTGAAGAGTCCCGTCATGCTTTTAATTCAAGATCACGTACACACCACCCAAATATGCACTACTCTACACTGGAGCAGGCGCAACAACATGTCATTCATCCACCAGAAAAAGGTCTTACTCTTACACTGAGAATAACCACCATCAAAAATATTCATTTCATTCCCATCTTTCATTCAATAAATGCTCCAAGTTCTTGTTATACTCTCTCAGCAGTTTTTCTTAGTAATGGAGGTATGAGCTATGCAAAAGCTGTTCAAAAAAAGAAGAAAAAAAAGAGAGGAATTAAAAATGGACAAGTGTCCGACGCACCTCTCAGGTAAAATAAATAAAGAATAAGATAGCTCATACTCTCTAGCCATGTTGTTCAAAAGGTAAAAAATTCCAAAAGAGAGATTTATCTCAAGGAGCAAAGTAGAATTAGGTTTTCACCATCACCCCCATATATCCACCATATCCATACACATGCACATCTTGACTTGATTGTATGACTTGACTCTCTATGGATCTATTGTTTGACTTTACAATATATACAAAGTAAGCATGCTAACTTTGTTAAGACATTCCTATGAACTCCACTATATTTAATAGTATAGGAGGGCATGACATTATTAATGCCTCAGTGAGATCCACAAATACCACATACATAAGAGACTTGAGGGTGTCATACAATTAAGCTCTGAGTTTTATTTCAAAAACTTTACAAAACCCAGAATTTTGGTAAAGTGAAGAGTTTGAGACATAGTGCCTGACTCAATTACTCTATCTTTCGATTGCTCAAGACCCAAGTGATAGTCAAAGCCCCATAGTTTAAGGTAATACGGGTGAGTTCAAAAGTTAGAGTAGTTTTTTCTAATTCATAGAAGAATTTATGTTTGAAAGCATGCGAACTTTTGAGGTGTGAAAGCATTGCAGCAACTCCTAATCCAATTTTATTAGATATACTTTGCTAGGGAAAGCAAAGAGGTAAGCTTGGGGTGCTTGTTGACGGTCCTTAGCGTCAACTTTTAATGCAATTATAAACATGATAAATGGATCGATCAAATATAAATAATAGTAATATAGGGGGTTATCTAACAAATTCCATAAGTTTTGGTGTTTCATTATTTTCCAGGGACTATTCCAGAAAAGCATATAAAGGAAAGCAAATCAGAGAAAATATCGAAAGAAATCCATGGGCAAATAGTTTCCATCGGACTCAGGAAGGACCCAGAAGGCACTCGAAGGAAGATGGTCCCCAAAGGCCCATCTAGACGGCCGGCCGGCCCCACCTTGTGTCGGGCGGCACCCCCCTGGGCCGCCTGCCGCCGCCTTCTGGAAGCTTCCTCCACCGCCATAGAGGACTCATCTCGGTCGTACCTTAAGTCGGTTTGATCCAACGGCCGTCGTACATCCCACCGGGCTATTAATATAGGGGCAGACCCTCCTGAGATCCATTCATTATAACTCATTCATTCTCATTCATTCAAGCTCAGTTCATCCCAGTTCAATATAGGTCAGAGGTGTCCCCCGAATGGACAACCTCTCTAGTTATTAGTTCTTAGATCTAGATAATAGAGAGATGGGGAGCGAGGGAAGAGTTGTGGGGGAGGTGCTGGCCTGTCGGTGCTTCTTCCTTGGCTTGTACTTCGGCGGGATCAAGTTCTTCCTGAGTGTGTTCCTGGGATATCTTCAGTAATCGACTTCCAATGTAAGTAAGATTTTGTTCATATTGTTCTTCTGGTTCATGGCTCTTTTGAGTGCTCTAGTCCTTTTGCATGCTAGGGTTAGAGTTTTATCGTAAGTGTAAGTGGGCTACTTAGACTTAAGGTATTCATGAATGTCCCCTGATATTTCGGATGGTGGTAGTCCACGTACGTGACAGGTGGTGTTGGTTCCTCTGTAGTCCACCTCCCGTTATAGGGCTCGCAGGCCTATATAGTTATCTAATTTGTGGCGTACTCTGTTTGCGATCCTTCTAGATAATGACCCCAGATGAATCATAGAAGACATATATCTTTCCCAAGTTAGAACTAGAAGACCTAAGTATCCTCTCTATACTCTTATTACCGACCCTATTATCGACCCTATCCTTGATTACCAACCAAGTTATCCTTAGTTTAATCTTTACCTTTACCTTAGTTTATATCCTTGTTTATATCTACCCCTTTTTGGTTAAGTTACCCCGTAGTTGATCTCACATGTTTCCTTGTGGTAAAATATAAATAACGATCCTGGAATACTCCCGGTAAAATGGTACACTGATATTCTGTGCGCTTGCAGAAATCTTTCATATTCTCTTTGCACTTAACGAATGTCAACAGGGTGGTAGTGCATAACAGGGCTAGGTTAGTAGCACAAGGCTTTTGTCAAAAGGAGGGAATAGACTATGAGGAAACCTTTGCTGCCGTTGTCCGTTTAGAAGCCATTAGAATCCTTGTAGCCTTTGCCGCTTATAAGGGGTTCAAACTTTTTCAAATGGACGTTAAGATTGCTTTCTTGAACGGGTATATAGATGAGGAAGTGTATGTTAGGCAACCTCCCGGTTTCAAAAATCCCAAGGTTCCAAACAATGTTTTTAAACTCCACAAAGCTTTGTATTGTTTGAAATAAGCCCCTAGAGCATGGTATGATAGATTCCGAACCTTCTTGCTTGCTAAGGGTTTTAAAATGGGATCATCGATAAAACGCTTTTTCTCCTCAAGCAAGGCAAAGACACTCTCCTAGTCCAGATTTATGTGCATGATATCATTTTCGGTGGCTCTTCTCATGCTCTTGTTTCCAAGTTTGTAGATCTTATGAGCAGGGAATTTGAGATGAGCATGATGGGAGAGTTGACTTTCTTCCTTGGGTTGCAAATCAAGCAAACCCGGGAAGGGACGTTTGTGCACCAAGGCAAGTACACGAAAGACATATTGAAGAAATTTGACATGGGTGAGGCCAAGCCTCTTTCGACGCCCATGTAGACCACGACTGCCTTGGATGCAGACGAGGATGGAGAGTCGGTTGATCATACGGAGTACCAAAGCATGATCAGGTCGCTTCTTTACTCGATGGCGACCCGACCGGACATACAATTTGCTGTCTGCTTGTGTGCGTGCTTTCAGGCATTGCCGTGCTCTTCGCACAAGTAGGCAATGAAGCACATCATGAGCTACTTACGCTTTACCCATGAGTTTGGCTTTTGGTTTTCGGCTTCCTCCTCTCTTGTGCTTTGCGGCTATTCCGATGCCGATTTTGTCGGTTGTCGTCTTGATCAGAAGTCCACGTCGGGGACTTATCAGTTTCTTGGATCTTCTCTCGTGTCTTAGTCTTCTCGTAAACAGTCTACACTACTAGATTCCAAACCTTTTGCCACGCTCTTACGGGGAAACGTCAACGATTTTGTTGCAACAAGAAGTTCTCTCGTAACCATTTGCCCTTTTGGTTGCGATAGATGGAATTTTTGCCACAAAAATTGTTTCATGGCAAAAAAGATGAAGATCGTTGCAACAGGTAATTGTTATCGCAACGAAATATAGTGTGGTTACAATACGTTGTCACTGTTGCCACGCTTTGATTTGCGTCGCGGGGACTTTTACTGACGTTGCAATATTAAGTTGATATTGCAACACTTTTATTTGATGGTTGCAAAAAAGGTCCGTATTGCAATGGTTTTTTTTGTTGCAGGGGTTTTTGTTGGTGTTGCAATACTAAAATGATATTGCAACTCTTTAGTCGATGATTGCAATATGTTGTGACTCTTGCCACGAGTTTGTTTGCATTGTGTGCAGTTTGTTTGGCGTTGCAATACTAAGTTGATATTGCAACTCTTTATTGATGGTTGCAACAAGTTTTTACTTTTGCCACGATTTATTTGTGCTGTGTGCATATTTATTGGTATTACAATATTAAGATGATCATGGTTGTAGTCGTAATATAAAATAAGTGAAAGAACAAATCAAGTTACTTTCATAATAAAGGGTTTTCACGATTACTAAACAGAATATAAAGTTATTATATAGTTTTATTCATTTAAGTGTAATTCATGCACTTAGTAGACGTGTGGAGAAGGGAACTTTATCTAGTTATTAGAGTAAAAAAGAAAGAAAATATTAAAAACAATGAATATTTATTAAACAATAAATGCTACTAGTGATGCAATACCAGGTGCTATATGTGTCGATATGATATATGGTAACGGAATAATTCCATGGCAATAACAGTTGAACTTTTGCAACAAAAAATAATGTGAGACAACCTCATAGAATTGCCGCGGTGGATAGTCGTGGCAATAGTATATAACTCTTGCAACCTGCAAACCTCGTGGCAAAAGGTATTATTGCCACGCCATAACAGTCGTGGCAATAACATATAACTCTAGCAATGAACAAAAGCTTATGGCAAATGAAATTATTGCCACGCAATGATAGTCATGGCAATAACATACGACTCTTGCAACAAATGAAATTGCGTGGAAAATGATACTTTTACAACATCATAACGTTTGTGGCAATAGCACTTGATGCAACAAAATTTTGGTGTGGCAAAATTTCTTTAATGCCACGCTGTCCATCGTTGCATGTATCATCTCTTGCTACGCATGTGGGCGTGGCAAGAGCTTATATTGCCACAACAATGAAAGTTGTAAAACATGCCTATTGCCACCATTGGCAACGAATGACTATGGTTGCAAGAAACCTTAACAGGTGCAACGTGAATCTAACATCGGTTGTAATACCTTTTTGCAATGTAAGTTTTTGCAACGACTGACAACAAACGCAATTCGGTTGTAACATGTAGCTTTTGCAACCAAATTGGACCTATTGCAACGTTTTCTTGTCGTTGCGTAAGGACTAGAATTCAGTCGACCAACGAAGCTTAATACATTACCGCAGATAGTTGTTGTTCGCAGTTGATTTGGATGATTGCGATTTTGAAAGATTTAGGCTTAGTGCTTACTCGAGTGCCTTTGCTTTGTAATAGTACGAGTGCCATCAGTGTAGCCAAAAATCATCTGCTTCACTATAAGACCAAGCACACCGATGTTCGTTTTTACTTCTTGATAGATCACTATGAGAAGGGCGACATTGACCTCCGGTATGTCGACACCCAAAACTAGCTTACGAGCATTCTCACAAAACCCATGGATCAAGCTGTGTTTTGTAACACCCTCGGTGTTAATCACGAGCTAAAAAGTGATTAAGCCTAATTATATCAGATCAACCGATAATCAGAGACTATAGTTCATACATCGGGAAATTATGATAAGGTATTTATTCTACGTGCCTTATATCTATTTCCATCTATATGAACCCTTGGAAAAGTTTTGTGAACTTTGGAATTAAAACGCCACATGGAATGACGACTTTTATAATTAACTGGTTTACTTTATAAAGCGGATATAAGTATACGAGCACAACTAAGTCTCACGACCTTGCCCAAAATACTTCAGTTGAACTCTACAACAAAAGTCGTGAAAGGTTCGTGTTGCCCGGAAACAGAGAAAATACTCGGAAAATATTCCGAACCCTGATCCGATGACGATTTTGACCGTCGTTGACCGACAATTTGGAGATCTCGCATGGCGACACGCCTTGAAGGAAAGTTGTAGGTTGGATCGAGACGAACAAAACTCGTTCAATCATCAACACCTTAGTAGCTCCGAAAATAGGGAAAACAAGGTCCGAAGATCAGTCGGAATTTGAAAATTTGGTTCCTGGTTTCCGCGGGGTTTTCTTTCGGATTTAGTATCTCAAAAACTAATCTGAATCGGCCCGAGGTGGTAAAAGGGAAGTTGCTCTACTCGTCGAGATCTTTCGCAATGGTATACTCGGATTCATGACCGGACAAGCGGTTTGAAAAGCGGAAAAACGTGACGATAGTGGCAGTTTCGTAATTAATCGGAATGGGGACAGTGGCAATTAATAGAATTGGTGGGAAGGCAGGGGAATAAAACGCAGGGCCCTCTCTCTTCTCTCGGCACTCTCCCGCACCGCGTCTCCCTCCCCTCGCTCTCTCTCTCTCAGTCTTCTCCTCCACAGAGCTCTCTCCCTCTCCTTGCTCCTCCTTCCTCCCATGGCCCGATGCCGCCGACGCTCCTCCACCGGAGCTCTCCCTGGACGAGCAGCACAGCTGCAGCTCGCCCTCCCCACTCACCCCTGCGTCTGCCGCTGCTGGGCCCGCAGCATCCCTGCGCGCCTCCTCCCCGCGCGGCCGTGCGCGCGAAGGCCGTGGGCGCAGCGCTCCCGCTGCTGCCATGCGCCGCTGGCCGAGCCAGGCTGCTGGCCTGCGGGATTGGCCCCGCTCACCCCCTGCGCCGAGGGCAGCTGCTGCGCTGCTGCACGCGCGTACGCAGGCGCGCCTCCGAGGTCAGCGCTGCTGTGCTGCTCCCTGCTGAGCCGCTCGTGCAAGCTACTGGTGCTGCAGCTTGGGCATGCCAAGGTCACGGCCTGACCTAGGTCGACCATGCTGCTCCGCTCCGGCCGTCACCGCACCGTCCCCAGCCGGAATCGCCGTCGTTCTCCGACTAGAGGAAGAAGAAGAAGGGCCGATCCAGAGGCAAAAGCTCTTCGTGGGGTTTCTTTGCATATTTCCATGACTCAGTGATTTATATATGCGTCCTTTATTACTTGTATGAAAATGCAGGGTCCCCGATGCAAAGGAGTAATTCGTTTTTAATTTCAGAATACATGCATGTGGTTTGAAAATCCATATCAATCCAACGAAAAATCGCATGCTAGTGTGGTGGGACTTTTTGAAATCCTTATGAAATTTTGTGCGTATTAGATCAATTGCATGTTATGTTTCAGTTTGTTTTAATTACGAGAAAAATCTTTTCTGCTGCCTGTTCTAGGAGCTTCATTGTGTAGATTAAATATTTGTTGCCAGTAAGGAGTGCTCTAAAAATTATGAAATAAATATGGTGTATTCCTTATATGATGAATGATGTTTAGTTAAAGTTTCATAACTGTTGGTTAAGTGGTTTGTAATTTATAAAAATAACAAATGTGTTATATGGCTGTTTTGGCTGTATGTATAGTGTTTAGAAATTAAATTTTATCATGTGCTAAATTATCGTTTCTATTAGTATGGTGAATACTAAAGTTGTAGATAATATTATTATCTAGCTTGTGTTAAAGTTTGGTGGCCATGTCTGTATTAGTTTGAGAGATATGCATTTTCTAAGTTGTTATTGAAATCTGCCCCTCTCCCTGGACAGATCTATTTATAAGTGCTTTTTGACTAACTTAAATTGTGAATCATGAATTGCGGATGTTGAATGAATTGTAGAACTTTTCATAAGGTTTTCATATTGTTTTGATTCATATTTTTAGGAGGTCTGTAACTTGAGTTATAGCAGTTTTAAGAAGGGGTGCCAAATTTGTCCACTTTTTGGACAGAGATGCCTTCTTCATTTAATGCGGGTTGTTTAACTATTAAATCATCGTTACATGATATTAAGAAAGTTGTAGAGCTTTCCAAATATATAAGAATCATGTTTGTTAGATTAGTATAACTCCAGTGATGATTAAAACCGTGACTGCATGTTGTTGTCCCGAACTTGCATGTGTAAGTTAAATGCTTTAACTTGTTCTTGCTAGTTTAATCTATTAAGTAAACTTGATGGAGGAATGTTTAACATAGTTTGATTTGAATTGAATAGTATATCATGCTTGATGTGCCTTTTATCTTCTATGTTAAGATTTGGTGATAATTAGCTAACTAGTTATAAGTAACTAGGCATGTCATGTTAATGTGCCTCTGGCGCTTTTGCTATGCTCGAGTGATAACTAGTCGAATAACTTTAAGTACCTATGTATGTCTTGTATGATATTGTGATTGTCTTGAATGCGTATAAGTGTATCGTGTGTTGCCATTTCCTTGTATTCATGCACATGCATCGGCATTTCATTTAGGTACGATAAGTACATACGTGAAGGACGTGACGCTTGGAGCTAACCCGAAGGTGGTGTTGATGGATGAAGTCCGAAAATGGAAGGATCCTCGAAGGTGCTCGCAAAGCGAGTAACTTCTAACGAACACTGACCTCGTGTTGGTCCCAGGCAAGCCACGGAGCATTCTAACTCCCTTATTTTATGATATCAATTTACTATGTTATACTATGTTGTTGCATTAAGTATAGGAGTTGAATGAACCTATTAGATGCATATCACCCTCCTGCTATTTGCTATCCATATATCCTTGTTAACCTGATAGTATAGCAAAAGATAGATGCTTAGCACTGCTAAATTAATATGGAGCATCGGTGACCCCTATCACGTAATGCCCTACATGGCACACAGATGCGTTGGATGATATCATGAACTCGAAAGGCAACCGGGAAAGTTGATAAATTGTCCGGCCGTAGGATACCGGCAACATCTAGGAGAGTTGTGCGCCCTAGGCTGGTACCCTACGGACGTGTCCGCTTTTTGCGGGCCGATCGGGTGGTGTCCCTCTTGTCATGTTGAATGCATGCAACAACCCTTAACTGGCAAGATAACTCGTTCGATTGCGAAACCTACCTACTGGCCGAACCAAGAACGAACCTAACCGCAATCCGGTGCGGGGTGACGAGGACGCGGATGTAAGTCCAATGGCCGGCTAGCTGATCCCTAGCCGGAGCACCCTGGGTGTCGGGCGGTCCTCGGTTTTGTTTAGGGGTTAGGGGTCGATCTTGGTTTGAAAGGTAGACTAGGTGACTGCCACGTCCCTTGATCCAGGGACATCAAGGTTTGGGTGAGGAATAAACCCTCCAGCTGGATAGGAATTCGATTCGAATCACGGTCTCTCCCAGTTAGTGAGAACTTGACAATTGCTACACAGGTGTGGGAACAATTAATATACTTGAACGGTTATGATGAAAATGATATGATGGACTAGAAGGGTGGACTGGTTATCCTTGCTTGTTAATCAAGTGTATTGCTTACTATAGGTGCTAATTTAGATATCAGGTAATGATTACTAAAATATGGCATAATTCCAATGAAGTACATGTATACTACTTTAATGCTTTTCTGCAAAAGAGAGTCCCAGCTCTTCCACTACTATAAAGCCTGTATGATCCTTGGTGTCCTTTATTTCTGGTTTATGACAGGTAAGTCTAGTTGAGTACATTCGAGTACTCAAGGTTTATCCCACCTTGTTGCAGGTGAAGATCTCATGCTGCTGAAGGTGTGGCTAACCACCGGTGGGCACGGTGATTATATATTATTTCTTCTCTCTATGTTGTTGTTGGAGGATGGCAATAAAGCTAGAAATGTATTTCAACTTATGTTATTACCATTATTTCAAAGTTATGTTCTTTACTAAATGGTTTTGAACTCAGACTTGTATTCTTAATTCATAAACTCAAATGTAATTTTATTCCGCTACAAACTCTGAGTTTAATGATTTGTATTCACTTATTCTAGCGATCTGGGTGTGACGTTGATTAACCGAGGTCTTTCGTGACACTCGGCGGACTACCGGGATTATGAAAGCCTAAGGACGAAAGTTGTCGCGTTGGCGATGGTTTTCGGACTTAAGTTTTTGTAATTTGGGCGTTCTGTTACAGCTAGCCTCAGAGCATAGATTAAGTATAATACTGTCATTAACTCGTCTTTTAAAATAAAGTTTTATTTTCAAAATGCTATTTTGACTAAAACTTTAGCTATAAACAAGTTTGTCAAAACTAATTTGCGAAACTATGCTAGTGACATCCTCTAGTTAAGCCCAACTTAGGACTCTAGGTGGCTTATTTAAATACTAACTTGGGGGAAATGCATCTGTTGACACAAAATGTGACGCACTGCGCCTAACACACAGCAAGCCGGAAAGCGTAGCTTCAATCGGGTGCTCGGGTGTTTCGGAGTCCGGAAACGTGCCAGTCAGTTTGACCTGAAACTAACAAGGGATGAAAATTATTAGATATAAAACTGGAACATGCTGGGTGAGACCAGACAGTTCCATATATACGGCCCTGAAGCCACTTATGACGACATATAGCTATAGAAGCTATCTGCCAACAAGTTTTATAGATCATTCGGTTAAAACAAACAATGAGTACGTAAAGAGTTGATTGCCGAACATGCATGCATGAGAAAGTACGTATGAATGGATCATCATTAATTATGAATTAAAGCATAACCAATTCGGCTATCCAACAGAATTAGGGTCCATGATGAAGGAACACGTAAGCAAACACGATCGAACTAATCTAAAGCTTGTATCCGCCGCACGACACCTAACTTTATAAAAGCTCAAACGTAGTTGACATGCACGAACCCACAACACGTAACAATCTAGATGAAACTAATTCGGCTATCATGAATATAAAATTTACTTATGGATATAAACAATTACAAGAAACATAGATAATTTTATGATAAAGATGAAGTCGAACCGTATCAGTTTAGATTGGGCAAAAGAATGTTACAAATATATAAAATATATATAAACATGCAACATGTAGTAACTTAATGAATCTACTAGATCTTGCCGAATCTAATAGAGCTAGTAACTATCTTTCTTTTGCTAGGCACATTGAGCAAGCACCTGCCGCACGGTACCTACTCATACACAAAACATAAGCGAAAATTTCTTGATTGTCAAGCAAGGATCCGCCGCACGATCATTGAAAACAAACAAGACTACTTGCATCAACATCTAAATCCACCGCATGATACTAGACATGATAACAAGGTTGCCGGGACTTACGGAGGTCGACGGATCGATGGTTCCTCTCGAAGAACTCGACGACACGACAAAGAACTCGACGACACGACACGACACGACAAGGTTGCCGGGGCCGGTTGTATTGTATTGGTTGTGAACAGTTTTTTACAATGGCCAAGGGTTCATATTTATACCCTAGACATGACATGAGTCCTAAAAGGACACGACTACAAATATTAAAGGAAAAAGACGACACTTCTAACCCTAGTCTTTCCTTCAGAGTCTTTATTTCCTTAATCGTCACGATGTCTGTTGCCTGATTCGGCTCTCACTAGCCGTTTTTGTCGCTCCTTCAACAGAAAACCACCCCTTCTCAGAATAGCCGACCGCATGATCATTTGTCGAATCTTTGAAGATTAACCGACCACACAGACACTTGCCGAATTGCTCCGAAACTAGCCGACCGCATGGATACTTGCCGAATGCTCTGAACCTAGCTGGCCGCATGGATACTTGTCGAATGCTCCGAACACCACTGCTTGCTGGCCCACCTGTCATTCTCCTAAGCGTACCAAAATCCAGTATTAACACATGCCCCCTCAATTTTGGGATAAAAGATATTTTATTCCGAAATTGACTGTAAGCTTCCCCCTTCTTTCTAGGTCAACACTGTTCAACACCACAACCGCCGCTCAAGAAATCCAAGCTCCAACACACTCTTGAATTCACTTCAACTCTTCAATGGCGACCCAGGATGAAATTCCAGAGGTAAGTTCCATTTACCTCTACGCATTCGGTAATCCTTAGCTAATCCCTCTGTTTCTTTCTTGATTCATTCTTTTCTGATTTCCTTGAAGGAATGCAAGAACGATATTCTGATCCCTTAAGCTGTAAATCCTGATTCCTATCTTCTTGGCCCGATGGGGAATCCTGACCCAACCAAGATCATTGAGAAGGAAACTTCAAGAACCCCTTTCAAGTCTGGAGTTAGCCCGCCAAATCAATGGCCAAACACCTTCAAGACTTGGCCGTTTCCCCCAATCGCCGGGTGGCGAAACTGGTATCGGAGGATGCTGGAGAAGAATAGCAGCCATTGGGACAATCAGGAAATCAGTCATTGCTTGCAATTATCTTTGTAAGAGATGCCCAGGAATGAACCCCTTCTGATAGCAGCTTCTCATATTTGGTCTGACGCCATCAATGCTTTTGTCTTCGGCCATGGTATGATGACTCTCACTTTAGCCGATGTTTTCATGATGACCGGTCTGAATGTATCACTTCCAGTACACCCTCTCAAGTACAAGAGCAAAAGAAATAAAAAAACTATCAAATCTGGAGGTGGATGGGTTGGATACATCCAGAACTATATGGAAGCATCTGGTGTTGTCTCTGACAAGGAATACAAAGCCTTTATGAACATGTGGCTGTACAAGTTCATTTTTTGTGGAAAATCTAATGAGCCAACCTTGAATCACATGACAATGGTCGAGAATTTAGTTGCAGGCAGCACAATCTCTCTGGGTAACTACCTCCTAGGATCTGTCTACCATATGATACATCAGATCACTGTTCAGATGTACCATGGCAAGGACATCTCTTGTGTGAGTGGCCCTTGGTGGCTTATCCAGATGTGGTTGCAACTTTACATGCACCAGATAATGTCTGTGCCCCTCCACAGTTTGCATTTTCCCTCAGTTAATTATGCTGAAGGCAACTCAGCAAAAGTCAAGAAATGCCAAACTTATGGAGAAGCAACATCCTCCATCAGCAATTATATGGATATTGGTCATCTCTTCAAGCTATTCTTCAAGGGTTTCAACAATGTGCTTTGGCTTCCTTACAGAGAAGATGACAGTCTGACTCTCCCTTGCAAATTCAGCTATGAAACTGGCTGTTCTGACAAAATAGCCATAGAAATTTTCAATTCCTTTATCAAACCTTGCATTCTGCCAGCCGAATTTCATCATGGGAGGCTAGTGAACTCTACTTATGAATTCTATCACCCAAACATGGTAGCCAGGCAATTAGGATGTGGACAGTTGCCCCCAAGACCTTTCTTTTCAACAATCATAAGATACAGGGAGACGATCACAAGTACACTTGAAGCTAATAGAGTTTTAGAACTTGGATGTGACTTGCCAACATATGAACCTTTCCCATTTGGGCTAGTAGATGCTGCTCATCCTCTTTTTGCTTCTTGGTGGCAAGAATGGCACAATCACATCTTTAATGTACCAGTGCACTGTTTATGCGAAGATTTATAATCCCAATTTGCCCCTGATAGTGAGGTAACTCCACTGCACTTGTCACCTCCTGCTTTTTGATTTTATACCTTATCTTAAATTCAATCATTACACATGATTTTGAACCTACTTCTCCTTCCAAAGTACTCCAATACTACCGAGCTGGGCCTAAACCTGCTTTGGGTTTTAATGCCCCAACTCTGGCACTTTCAAGGGGAGATGGCAAAAGGAAAGCACTTGAAAATGTTAATGTGTTCAGACGAGTGAGATCTAAGATAGTCAAACGGTCTCCCAAGGTATGAACCTTTTATTCGTCAATAAATCTCATTCAGCAACAACTCTGACCATCTTTATCTCAATCATTTCCATGCAGCCACATGTTGACATTCCAGGATCAAGTAAAGTCTCAACAACAGTGGAAATTCCTCCTCAAGCTCCTATTGAGGATGCAGAGACTCAAGAGACTAGAGACACAGAAGCTTGTGAAGCCGAAAGCATAGAGGATCGTGAAGCTGCTGAACATATTGGTAACATCATTCGGCTAATTACCTCTCTTCTCATGTGATATCTATTTCCTGTTCTTATACCTCATCATCTGCATTATTGGAAATAGATAAAATTGTAGAAGATTTAGCAGGAGAAGCCTCTTCTGGTCCAGCTCCAGATTCAACATCTCTGGGTGCCCAATCCAGCCTTCATCTAGAGCAGGACACTACTCATACTGATGATCAATCAACACAGCAGGTAATATTCTGCCTCAAGCTATTCTTTTAGTGTACTTATCTAGTCGGCTAACACCTCATTTTCCTCAAGAAGACTCCCAAGCCGACTACCAGCAACTCCTTTACTGTCGAGGACTATATCAGTGAAGAAGCTACCTCTCAGCAAATCCTGTCAATGGAAAATCAAGCCCGGCTGAGAGATATAGTTGATCTGCTGAACAAGGACATCAATATTCTGGTCTAGGATTCAGATCAAATAAAAGATCTCCTTGATCTCATCAACCAAGACCTTCCACCCATTCTCAAGGCTTCCCTGGAATCTGCAGCTCACCTTGATGATTATTTTGTTGTAGTGAAAAGGGAAAATAAAAACATAGCCTCCAGGACTGTCTTGCAGAACAATAGGTCTTTGAAGAAGCAAGAAGCTGAAGCTCTGCACACCCAAATTCAGACCACTAAAGATTCATTAGTGACTCTGGAGTCTGAGCTGAAGATCATGAAGGATGAGAAAATTAAACTAGAGGCCCAACTGACTGAACTGAATGCCAAAATTTAGTCTCATGAAGCCAAGATGACAGATTTGCCGAAATCCATAGAAACAACTTCATCAGCAATGTCAATCATCCTGAAAGAAGACCAACAGCTCAAGGCAAGACTGTCTAACATCCAAAGCTCTGAAGATGAAGACCGGAAAGTGCTGGATAATGTCAACTGAATCAAGACCGAAGCTTTAGATGCCATCAGTCAACAGAAATACGACTTGTAATAGATTAAGCATAGCACACCCTGTCTCTGAACAATTGAACGTTTCCTATTCTTCATCTTTATATACCTTTGTTTGTATGATAATGTAATCAGCTTCTATTCTCCTGATTAGGATATACCCAATCATATTTATCTCTCCAAACCAAAGGAATAGCCGACTCCTCCCGTCCTCCTGACTTAAGGAAATAGCCGACCAAATCTTGATTTACCCGAGCCTGGCCCAGTCTAGCAACGGCCCATCCGAGTGGAAAACCCTAACTCGTCACTTAGTATTCCATTCGACTTATAAATAAACCTTCGTTCTTCTACCCCCGTCAACAGCTTCAGTCAAGCAGTTTTCGCCTCCGTCTCCTCCTCTTCTCTTGCTCAAACCAATCCAAAAGGAAACCCTAGCTTGCATAGTAGCAATGACGGGAGGTGACAACCATAGCAAACGCCCTGCCGAAGGGGAAGCTGAAGGAGCCGAGTATGGCGCAATCGGCAACGCGGGTGAGAATCGGTTTCTTGCCCCCTTGCAGTTTTGTTCTTTGTTCATCTTTTTGACCCTGACTCTTGTTCTTGCTCATCAGGATCAATGTGATCTCCTCCAGCTATAGCATCCCCTTCCCTTCGGCGACAGCAGCTGACCCAAGGAATCCATCATCCGGCTCCTTCGGTTCCTCAGGCTCCTACCATTCCCAGCCTTGGGATTTGGATTCGGGTGCCGCGGACGTCCCCTACACCCACGTAAAGGCGATCACCTTCAAAGGCGAGAGGGACGAGGCCCGAGGAGAGTTGGAGAAGATCTCCAAGCAATACGGCATCGACCAACTCGAGTGGGAGAACCAGCGGAAGCAGTTTTGCGACGCCATCTCCGGTTAGTGCAAATAACTCTTCTTCATTTCCCTTTCTCTGATTCATCTATTCACCCGATTGGTGTCCTTCTATTCAGCACTCTCTGCAGAGGTCGAGCGCCTAAAGATCGCGGCGAACAAGATTGCCGACAAGGTGAACGCCCAAGGAGAAACTACCGAGGACCGTCTTGATGATGCAGACGGCCATATAGATCAGGCCGTCATCCAAGGCGTGCGTCACGGCGCAGCTCTGGGGCTGGTGGCGATGTCTACCCAGACCAACGAAGACCTCTCCTTCATTCCAGCCGGCTTTTGTGGTGGCGTGTCCCCAAAAGAGATCAAATACATTGACGACCTTTTGGACAGTTACAAGGACCACGCTACTGCCATCGCCGAGGCCACAGACGCCCAGTCTGTTCTCAACAGGCTGTTTGACGTGTAGTTTGTAACTAGGGACCTCCTATAAAGATCTGCTTGTCTTATGAAATACAATTTGTGGTTTCCATTTTGTTTTTTTCTGACATGAATTTTTCTGAGAATGATGAACCTGATGACTGTTGTTTGAATCTGTATGACACCGCCTTGATTTGTGTTTAAAATTTTTTTGCTCTAAAGGCGACACACATCGCGTCGGCTATTCTCTAAGTCCATAGAGTATTTTTCGGCTAAAGGCGATGTTTCAACATCGGCTATTTTGCACACAGAATTTCCTAAGTCTGTTCATGCACTAACCTCAACACTGGGATGAAATTTCTTAAGAAATCTCCCATTAATAGCTCTAGTAAATTCTTCTCCCAGTAGAGTCTTCAAGATATACGCATTACCAGGTGCACACTTCACTATCCGAAAAGGTCCTTCCCAGTTCGGAGACCATTTCCCGAACGCTTTATCCTTTGTCCCAATCGGCAGTATAGTTTTCCAAACTAAATCTCCCTCTGCAAATTGCTTCTCTTTGACCTTTCTGTTGTAATACTTGGCAACACGTAATTTGTTTTTCTCAATATTCTCCAACGCTTTAAGACGAACCAAATGTATATCCTCCAATTCATCCATCATCAGATCTTTATAATTTTCTTTCTTCAAATCATTTTGCAATGTAACTCGCCTGGAACCCGATTGCAACTCCCACGGTAACACAGCATGATGCCCATAAACCAACTCATAGGGAGATGCCTGAGTAGACCCATGACAAGCCATTCGATAAGCCCATAAAGCTTCATTGAGAACCGAATGCCACTTCTTCGGTTTTTCATCAATCTTCTTCTGAATAATTTTGATCATTATTTTATTTGATGCCTCAGCTTGGCCATTAGCTTGTGCATAATAAGGAGAAGAATTATATAATTTGATTCCCATGTCTTTGGCAAAATCACAAAACTCAGATGAAGTGAATTGAGTTCCCTGATCTGTCGTTATAGTCTGAGGAATTCCAAACCTATGAATTATATGCTCCTTAATAAAATTGATCATGTTTTCTGATGTAACCTTCTTCAAAGGAATAGCTTCAACCCACTTTGTAAAATAATCAGTAGCTAACAGCACAAACTTATGTCCTTTACTAGAAGGAGGATTAATCTGACCAATTAAATCCATGCCCCATCCTCTAAATGGCCAAGGCTTGATAATTGGGTTCAAAGCTGATGCTGGAGCCCTTTGAATATTACCAAATCTCCGACAATCCTGACATCCCTTGTAATATTCAAAATAATCTTCAAGCATGGTCGGCCAAAAATAACCAGTTCTTCTAATTATCCACTTCATTCGGTAAGTCGATTGATGTGCACCACACACTCCTTCATGCACTTCATACATCAACTTTCTTGCTTCCTCTTGTCTTAAACATTTGAAGGAGTACTCCATCTATGGATTTATAGTATAACTGGTCATCAAAGAGCACAAACTTGATAGCTTTGTACCTGAGCTTTCGGGAAACTCTTTGTGATGGATCTTTTAAGTAATCGGCAATTTCCTTTCTCCAGTCATCAACTACTCGATTCTCATCCACAGCATGAATTTCTTGGCTCTCTCGGTATCCTGAAGCCATTTGAGCCAATTCATTTGCTTCTTCATTATGCCCCCTAGGGATATGATGTAAGGTTGCTACCTGAAAACTTTTCAAAAGCTCTCGGCATTCTTCATAATACTCTCTCAACGTATCACTCTTGCATTCATACTGGCCGAGCAGCTGGTTAATTACTAACTCAAAATCCCCGAAGATCTCAACAGTGACGACCTTTATTTCAGCAAGAAGCCGAAGTCCTCTAAGTAGAGCTTCATACTCTGCTTGATTGTTAGTAACACGAAATTCAATAGGGATAGCATACTTAAAAATCACTCCTCGTGGAGAAATCAAGAGAATACCAGCACCACCACCTTTGCTACAAGATGAACCAACAAAAAACAAAGTCCAAGGTGCAATATCTATCATGTTAGCAGAAGGATCGTGGTGTTGGGTAACAAAATCAGCAATAATTTGACCCTTTACTGCTTTTGCCGATTCGTACTTTAACTCAAATTCTGATAAAGCCAAAATCCATTTGCCAATTCTTCTGTTTAAAATTAGCATTGATAACATATGTTTTATTACATCAAATTCAGAAACTACCACGCATTCGACATTCAACAAGTAGTGTCGAAGTTTGGCGCATGAGTAATACACACACAGGCAGAGTTTCTCCATAGCTGAATACCTTGTCTCTGGATCTAACAGCTTTCGGCTAAGGTAAGCTATCACCCTTTCCTTTCCTTCAAACTCTTGCATGAGGGCCGACCCTATTGTCAGGCCGTCGGCCGCCACGTACAACCTAAAAAGCTTGTCAAGTTGTGGAGGTACCAACACAGGTGGCGCCATCATGTATTCTTTGATTTCATCAAAAGCCTTTTGTTGTACGTCACCCCATACAAATTCTTGATCCTTTTTAAGCTTTAACAGTGGAGAAAAGGCAAAACTTTTTCTGATAAATTAGATATGAATCTTCTCAAAAAATTAATCTTGCCGAGCAATGACCGCAACTCTGTGAGATTAGTTGGAGGCACAACCTTGTCTATTGCTTCTATGCTTTTCTTACCGACTTCGATCCCTCCTTTATGGACTGAAATCCCAAAAATTCACCAGCCAAGACCCCAAAGGCACACTTGTTCGGGTTCATCTTCAAACCATGCTTCCTAGTGCACTCCAAAGTCCTCTTTAAATCGGCTAAGTGTCCACCGTGATTTCCAGACTTAACCATCACATCATCAATATAGATCTGCACAATTTTGCCGATCAACTCGTGAAAAATATAGTTCATGGCTCTCTGTTAAGTTGCACCAGCATTCTTTAAACCAAAAGTCATGACGACCCACTCAAATAATCCAATATGACCAGGACATCTGAAAGCCGTTTTTGAAATATCTTCTATTGCCATAAATATTTGGTTATAGCCAGCATTACCATCCATAAAGCTGATGACTTCATAACCAGCTGCTGCATCGACAAGCAAATCAGCAACCGGCATTGGGTAACCGTCCATTGGCGTAGCTTTATTGAGATCCCTAAAGTCAATGCAGACCCTCATTTTTCCATTCTTTTTGTATACCGGAACTATGCTCGAAATCCACTCTGCATATCTACGTGGCCGAATGAAATTTGCTTCTAATAATCTTTTAACTTCCTTTTTCACATCGGCCAGCACCTCCTCCTTGAAAATTTTCCAAGGAGGTTGTTTATAAGGACGATAGCCAGGCTTGATCGGCAAACGCTGCTCAACAATAGAACGATCCAGTCCGGGCATCTCTGTGTAATCCCAAGCAAAACAATCCTTGAACTCTTTCAGAAGGTTTATGAATTTCAATCTATACTCTGGGTCTAAATTTGCAATGATATACATCGGCCTTGGTTTGATATCATCACCAACATTTATTTCCTCTAGCTTATCGGCCGACATAAAGCCACGTCCCAACTTTCCTTTGTTGCCATCGATCGGGTTCTCCATTAAAAATTGCTTTGAGAGCCGACTGCTTGGATCGGCTGTTGATCCTTGTTGAAGACATTCACAGGACCTTCTTCCCATACTCTTCCAGAGAAACAATCGACGCCATCATATTCCCAGTAAGTAGGCTCTGCAGCAGCAACACTTACCGAATCATCAGCATGAACAACTTCAACATCATCTCCAATCCACTGAATAAGAACCTAACGCATGGTTGAAGGTATGCAGCAGTTAGCATGGATCCAATCTCTCCTTAAGAGCAGACTGTATGCCCCCTTGCCATCGATGACAAAGAAAGTAGTAATCAAGGTTTTTGATCCAATCATCAACTCAACGTGCACAGCTCCTCGGGTGTCAAAAGGATTGCCAGCAAAATCCCTGAGTACCATGTCAGTTTTTAGCAGTTCCTCATTGGTCATCCCGAGCATCCTAAAGGTGGTATAAGGTATAATATTGATGGCAGCTCCTCCATCAACAAACATCTTGGTCAGAGGTTTGCCATTGGCGTACCCCTTCACATAAAGTAGCTTCAAATGTCGATGTTTGGCCGGCTTATCGAAAACTGCTCGTTCGGTTATGACAAGTTGGACCATCAGATCATGATACTCACTCTCATCGAAATCTGAGTACACTTCTTCTTGGATATCCTGGTTTTCTGGAGCTAAGAACTCTGATGGAATAAAGAAAGTCATATACGCATCAGCCGACTGATCTTGCTTGTTAGGCTTTTCCTTAGGACGCCACACTTGTTTCTTTTCGGCAACTGTCTGTGCCAACCATTTGTTCCTCAAGCGTTGTACCCTTCTTTTTTGGCTCTTTCTCAGCCCTAGTGGACACCATTGTCCTTCCTGCCACACGTACTCACGGAGCTCTTCTTCCTCAGTGCCTTCTTCATAATGGATCCACCCTTGATCCGTAAATCTCTTGCTTCGCCAATTTCCAGAGCTATCCATTTTTACACGCCGATCGTCCTCAGTAAAACGAGCTCGAAGCCTTTCATGGACTGGATGGCGGTTGGCCCGAGACTGCCTGTACTCTGAATATTGGTCACTGCATTCAGGGCAATTATCTTTAGTAGGCAGCTTCAAGCCTTCATTCCAACAATGTTTAAAGAATGAGCATCCCCAATGATATTGTTCCTGCTCTCTCATGTACTCTTGCTCCCTCTGGTACATCTCTTCCTCATACCTCTGATGTTCCTCCATGAACTCTTGTTCCTCATAATACCTTCTCTTCCGATGCCGTTCTTGCTCCCGTCGCCATTTGTTCAAAAGAATCCGTGTCGTGACTCTGGGCTTAGAAGGTTCCCCTCTCTCGGTTCAGCCGTTCTGGAACCGAGCCTGTTGCCGAAATTCTTCATTTGTAATTTGCCGATCAGGGTCAACAGTACCAGTTTTCTTAGCTCTGTCTGAGGTTAACACTTTCACGTTGCCCTTGTCTTGAGAGCTTTCTATAGCAACCATGTTCATGGAGAAGGACACTGTGTTCTGTGCAAAAGGATTAGCATCAATTTTCATCTTACCATCAAATTTCAAATGCCCTTCTTGAATAGCTTTCTGAATCCGCATTCTGAATACATGGCAATCATTGATGGAATGAGAATTGCTATTGTGGTAACCGCAAAACTTTTTATCTCTCACCCCTTCAGGGCGCAGCATGGGGTGCCCTTCCGACAACTTGATACGCCCTTCTTTGAGCAACATCTCAAATAGCTTGTCTGACTTGGAGACATCAAAGTCGTACGTACCCTTCTACTGCCTCAACCATCGTTGACTGACCTGAGTTGGTTCTTTCCCCTAGACCAATTCGGCTACGGCTATTTCATCTTCATCATCGTACTCTGTTGCTTCCTCCAGGAAACTTTGATACATCTCATTAGCCACATCACCCTTCTGGAAATGGTTGTCTCTTCTAAACCCTTGAGCCTGATTGCTCATCATGGCTAATCGTTGTGACAGCTGACCAAGGTCATCAAAGTCCATGCCGAATAGTTTCTCCCTGACATTCGGTTGCATGCCCGCTATTGCCATCCCTGGCAACTGGTCATCTGGCAGGTTTAAGGAATAGCAGAGGTTTTTAGTCTCCCTGAACCTGCGGAGATACTCCTGGGGTGTTTCATTGGCTCTCTGCATCAAGCTCATAATTAGCCGGCAGAGACGTGAACCATGTGAAAGTCGGCCCTGTCAGAGACAACGGGAAATACCGAATCCTCCAAGCTTCATCAGCGGATGCCTCTCCAAGCTGCATTAAGTATTGGCTGATGTGTTCTATGGTTAGGTCTGTGGGAGGTTTTACTCTCGGAGGGAGTGCAACTCGGTTATACCACTCTAGATAAGGGGACTTGTATGCATAGGACTGGCTCTTTGGCTTTAAGCCAAACTGATTTTGCATCATATCCGCCATCCTGTTCATGATAAGGTCAATATTCGAGTTTGGAGCTCCATGTGTCTGCCCTTCAAAAGCCAAACCTCCAGAGTTCTTATACCCTGGATTCGGGAAAGAGTCAATAGCATTGTAATCGGCAAATTCTTGATATCCGTCTTCATACATATTTTTCTGCAACCTGTTCGCAGCTGAAGACACCTTAAAAGCCGATTGTGGGATGTTCCCCGTTGCACCGAACGTGAGCTGGCCATAAGTCATGGGGTGTTGTTGTTTCTGGTGAGGAGCCATCCCACCTTGGTTCATGCCAGACATCTCGCCATCTTCAGCAATTTTTTCCTAGCATTTCGGCATATTGAACAATGTCGGCCCTTGCATTGGACCAATGGTTTCCTCAAAGCATTTATCGGTGGATGGACCGAAGGTACTGACCATGATCGAACGAAAGGTATTCAGGAAAGCTGTATGGTGATTCCTCATAGTCTCGCTCATTGGTTTGTAAACCATCTCAGTCATCTTCCGAGCATCTTCTTCTTCAGTGTAATCAGTTTGATGATGAAGGAGAGTTCTTGGGAGTGATTGTTTCTGAAAAACCTTGTTGCTTTTGTTCTTTGAAAAAGACATCAAGCATTTACGTTGAAACTCATCACATGCTTGCTGGACAATATTCCTCAGGTCTTCCGGCAACTCATCCATAGTCACGTCCAGAACCTGGCTATTATCAATTTCAACCATCTTGATATGTAGAGTCCCACCGAGTGTGCCAAAAAGTGTGTTGACACAAAATGTGACGCACTGCGCCTAACACACAGCAAGCCGGAAAGTGTAGCTTCAATCGGGTGCCCGGGTGTTTCGGAGTCCGGAAACGTGCCAGTCGGTTTGACCTGAAACTAACAAGGGATGAAAATTATTAGATATAAAACTAGAACATGTCGGGTGAGACCAGACAGTTCCATATATACGGCCCTGAAGCCACTTACGACGAAATATAGCTATAGAAGCTATCTGCCAACAAGTTTTATAGATCATTCGGTTAAAACAAACAATGAGTACGTAAAGAGTTGATTGCCGAACATGCATGCATGAGAAAGTACGTATGAATGGATCATCATTAATTATGAATTAAAGCATAACCAATTCGGCTATCCAACCGAATTAGGGTCCATGATGAAGGAACACGTAAGCAAACACGATCGAACTAATCTAAAGCTTGTATCCGTCGCACGACACCTAACTTTACAAAATCTCAAACGTAGTTCACATGCACGAACCCGCAACACGTAACAATCTAGATGAAACTAATTCGGCTATCATGAATATAAAATCTATTTATGGATATAAACAATTACAAGAAACATAGATAATTCTATGATAAAGATGAAGCCGAACCGTATCAGTTTAGATTGGGCAAAAGAATGTTACAAATATATAAAATATATAAAATATATATAAACATGCAACATGTAGTAACTTAATGAATCTACTAGATCTTGCCGAATCTAATAGAGCCAGTAACTATCTTGCTTTTGCTAGGCATATTGAGCAAGCACCTGTCGCACGGTATCTACTCATACACAAAACATAAGCAAAGATTTCTTGATTGTCAAGCAAGGTCCGCCGCACGATCATTAAAAAAAACAAGACTACTTGCATCAACATCTAAATCCACCGCATGATACTAGACATGATAACAAGGTTGTCGGGACTTACGGAGGTCGACGGATCGATGGTTCCTCTCGAAGAACTCGACGACACGACAAAGAACTCGAAATGGGCACGAGGCCAGTTGTATTGTATTGGTTGTGAAAAGTTTTTACAATGGCCAAGAGTTCATATTTATACCCTGGACATGACATGAGTCCTAAAAGGACACGACTACAAATATTAAAGGAAAAACACGACACTTCTAACCCTAGTCTTTCCTTCAGAGCCTTTATTTCCTTAATCATTGCGATGTATGTTGCCTGATTCGGCTCTCACTTACCGTTTCTGTCGCTCCTTCAATAGAAAACCACCCCTTCTCAGAATAGCCAACTGCATGATCATTTGCCAAATCTTTGAAGATTAACCGACCACACAGACACTTGCCGAATTGCTCCAAAACTAGCCGACCGCATGGATACTTGTCGAATGTTCCGAACCTAGCCGACCGCATGGATACTTGTCAAATGTGTCCACACCCGGTTTTAGGGTGTTACAAAATGCTCCGAACACCACTGCTTGCTAGCCCACCTGTCATTCTCCTAAGCGTACCAAAATCCAGTGTTAATAACATCATATTTCAAATTACCTGTCCATACAGGTTGGAATAGTATGGGGGCCATTCACTTGAACGGTGTTGTATGGATCAAGTTTTGCCGGTACGCCCAAGGTAAGGTGAGTGCTGAGAGCATGGTCGGATACACTGCTGATCTAGGGGAATGCTTATATGGTGCTAGATGATAATCATATTTTACATATGATTATAAGAAGGCATCCTTGTGTGGGAGATTCCGTCTGTTATGGCGATGTCGTCGCTAGGACGAGGAAAGGGTGCATATACTGCTTCCGTGTATACTGGGTATATACCTAAGTGAGTATCTAGATTTAATTTCAGCAATACATTATATTCATACTATTGGGACGGGTTGAAATGAAATCTTCTGTAGGTACAGTAACCTCAAATACGTATGAACTAGTTAACAGCTAGCTATATATCGAGAGTGCGTGTTATGCCACCGACATAGAACGTGATTGCCGCCTAAGGCTGACAATCTTGTGATGACGAGTAGGACGAGCATGCATAATCATGATTGTTGCATCTTGTATGACTATGCTCCTCTCATCCTTGCTTCTAATGTTAAGTAATGTTTGATCAAATGATGTGCTAGTTTCTTGCTAGAAATTAGAGAGATGTTCCTTAGACCATGTTGCTTGAATAGCCTTGTTGTGGTGTGCTTTGTGATGTCTCCTCACTTGTGTGAAGGACTAATGCCTGATCTTTAGAATGCTTTACATAAGCTAGGAATGTCCAACTGGGTTTAAACCATTTTGGTTAGTTTTGTCTTGAAACACTCTACTTAATGCAACTATAAAACTTACTATAGAATATTGTTTAACATGTTGCATGATTAATTGATATCTGTCTTACTGAGTTAAATAATAAAAGTTGTTGCGTGAAAATGTTTTGCATACAATGACTAGTATCCTCGGTAGGTGCTTTCAAAACGTGCAAATTATAAACTTGAAGCTAGAATACACTTTAAAAGCATTGTTTAGTTTTGTTAAGCTTTGTCATATTATATAGTAGCTAGTACTATTGAACTTGCTGTGTAAGTGTCTTACAAACCAGTTATGTTGTAACTTATGTCAACATTAATCTCATGCCAGGGTAAATATGAGAATTGTATGTATCACATAAATGTAAAATAAATTGCTATAACTTGCTAGTAACATGCTTGTTAAGGTTTAGTAGATTGGTACACATGTTTAATATCATGAGTGTTATTAGTAGACTTTTAAGGAAATACTTAAGTTGCTATAAATCGTTTAGAAGCTTACTATGTACTAGTAATAACAATTATCAATTCTATCCTGCTAGATATGTAAATTGATAAATGCATGTAAACCCATAAAAGGCTAATCAATAACTTTGCTAGCATGATTAGGGTGTATCTTAACTGTTGTCATTTTAGTAGGAATGTTAATTTCTAGCTAAATGCAGTTCATTCATCCTTTCATGTTACCAACGTAGTAACCAAAGTAAGTTTAAAATGCTCATATGGTTGGCTGGTATGATAACATGTCGGTGTAACCATGTTGCTATGTCATTCATGCCTAAAAACAAGTTTGCTAGATGTAAGTTAAAACTTGTCTTCTCCACCTGAGAAGACACCTACACCTACTTGGCAAAAGAAATTAAAATTTAAAACATAGAACATCTAATCACCATGCTTGCATAATTATGTGTGTTCATGTTGGTATAGCCGAATGCTTGTAGGTGTGAAGTATTGTGCTTGTTAATGGTTGATTAGGCTAAATTGATTGATTCTCCCCATGCTTGCTTAGGGTCATGATGTACGTGTGGTTGTGTTGTTACCTAGTTGGTAAAATAGTTATCGTATCTTGTGTCCTCGGTGAGCATACGAGTGTCGAATAAACTTATCTTGGATCAGCTCTCAAGTTGTGTTAATCTCATGATCATCGTATCCTATCAGGTTCTCTCTCTTAGAAGCCGGAATCGGTAGACGCGGTTGTTAACCTTTGAATGTTGTGTGACTATTCTTTTATTTGCCTTGTAGACTAAAGATTGGTTCCTTCGGTGCTTTCTTGTGCAAATGTTGTGCTTACGTGTGAGAAGCCGTACTTTGTTGGATCTCTCTACGCTAGATCATCTCCAGTGCAACATTGATCTTTATCTATCTTGTTTTGGAATCTTTTCCTAGTAGATCATATCATGGCCTTTTCAACTGAGTCCTTGATCCTTGTATCGACTCCATCCCTGGAATCTCGCTTGTTGATCTCCAACTATCCCAATCTTTGGATGTTGATCTGTTTGGATCTCCTGTTGCTGCTCAACAAGATCAAATCTCATGACAATCTATTGTCTCATTTTCTCCTTGGTAAATGCAAGTTGTATGTAGATTCGAAGTAAGAATCTGATGATATTTTGTCTACATGTGACAATCCTTGTTTCTCATGTGCCTTGTCTTTACCTTGCAACAATCCTGGTTGACTCTTAACCTTGTGACTACCTTCGCTTGCTATTTCTTGTTTGTGTGGTGCTTGTTTTTACAAACCACGCTGTGTCACTAGAAATTTCTCAGTGGTGTAGGTTTGGTAGTGGTGTTACGACGAGCACTCTATGGTGCCAGGACGAAACCGAGAGCCTCCTGTGGCTGCAGACATAAGGTTGTGTTGCTCGGCACGCGCTGGTATTGGGAGTGGTTAGTCCTAATCCATTGCGAAAGTTACACTGGTGTGATATTTCTCGTGCGCTTCTCCTTGGTTGTCTTCCAAATCTTATCTGAAGATCTATATCTTGGTCAGATGAAGTTAGACTCCTTTATAAAGATGCAAAGAGGATAACCTTTGAAGAACAGGTCACGGACATAAACGTTAATAGACTGCAAGAAGTGGTAGACAAGTGACTACTTGATTGTTCCTAGGGTGACCTTGGTCATCTAGCGAGCAACTCATGTATCCTCCCTGTTGGATCCAAATGACACACAACACTTAAAGTTGGATAAGTGTCAATTGGACAAGATTTTCCTAGACATTGATGTGTTCTAGAGTAAGCCATCTCGTGCTTAAGATCTTTGGATTCAAGTTATCGATCTTCATAGGCAAGATGATCATACAGTCAGACTCAACCTTCTCCGATAAGATTCCTTGTTTCCTGGGTTTGATGGCGTCTAACAGCATACATCAGCATCTCTGAAAGTGTTGACTCCTACAATAGTCAAATCCTTGGAGCTTGTTAGTGTTAAGAGACAACTGAATAGATACCCATGGGAATGTTAAATTATTGTTAATTAACGACTCCTTGGTAGCTATGAAGGCTATGTCTCATAGAACAATGTTGAGCAAAGACAACAATGCTTATCAGCAATACAAGCGCTGCTCCTTTTTCCGAAATTGTGTTACCAAGTCAAATTCCACCTTGGAAAATCACACAAATATCACATGGTGTTGTGTCAGCTAAGCCATAGAGCTAGTGACCATATGTTCCTAGTGTTAGTTCACCCCCTGGTGTATCCAGTGCTACAAGGAGGATTTGTTCAGAATCCTATGGTATGAAGCATAAAAGGACATTCAGAAGAGGTACTTTGCTTTTGTTGGATTGTTCTTTCTTGTAGGGGATGCATCATTCCCTTAAAGATAATCCACAAAACAAGTACTTGTGCGTTGTCAGTTGGTATCTCAATGCACAGTTATGGTGGTTTTCTAGAAGGTATGTAAGGGAAAACCACATAACCTCTCCCCTCCGCTAGAGAAAGCTGCTACAACCGGAAGAGTCCAAAAGTGCTGAACACGCTACAATGTGTGAAGCAAAGGACGAGAATTCTGTCGAGATTTCACGACGCTAATTATGTTGCACTTAAGCAATTGTTTAGAGGCGTGAACATGATAGGTTGCCGAACTCAATGAGCTCCTTTCTCACTTAGGGCACTTCAATGTCTTAAGTTGGATTGAGCTGAATTGAGTGAAGCTTGAAAACGACAGATGTCTTGTCGGTTGGTCGCTACAGTTTCAACATCGAGAAGTTTTCATGGATTATTGTTTGGATAACCAAATAGTGTCCGTTGGAGATGAATTTTGATCAAGTACTTAGGGTACTTTTGAACCTATGAGCCTGCCAAAATTCATGAACCATCAGGAAATAAGTTCGGATGTTGGAAAACTAAGAACGAAGATATGTTGGCTCTATGATTTTCCTTGAGGATTGCAATCCTTCCTCCTTTTGAGGAATGTGTTGTAATTAGTGCCAAGACTAGCAACCTTGTCAATGTGTTGCCTTTGGATAATTCTTTGGAATACCCCTCTAAAAGGCTCGTTACACCCTTTTGTGACTTGCTAATACCTTCGCATATCAACAATGGTTGATGAGTGAAGATGTTGTACAATTCAATCTATGCAATGGCAAGTCACAAACAATTTGAAAAGTGCCAAACAACATATTTTCGACTTGTTCATTGACATTGGGTCTTCCTTCAATGTCAAAAGTAGTCCAACAATACTACTTTTCTATAGTTCAATTCAACCCAAGGTACTTTACAGCTGCATCATGTAAGGAGGTGACCCACCTACTTGATGGTGTACAATACCCTGAGTTTGTTGTTCTCCAAACCTTGTTAGCATGCTTGTCCATAATCAGAGTGACGCAGTGAAAGCATGGTGGTCCCCACTATAACCTGTTTTGGTGCCTTCCTAATGTTTCTACACAAGAGGTTGCATCAAATTCAACCTTGATAAGTGTTGTCACTTGGAAGTGACCATCTCTTTCCAGGATGTTCAGCCACGACACTGAACCGACAGAGTCAGCTATCACCTTCGCTACTCTCTCGACAGACTCAAATAATTCAGTATGGTCATCAGAGACAGAGAACTGCATGCATGGAACATTATGTAGCTTTCTATTAGTTGACTTCTGAGGAAAAATCGGACAAGATACGCCTAACATGAACATTTTGTGTTAGTTAGTCAATTCCTCGTGGTCCCACAAGATGATTACCTATTCAGGAAATCATCTCTTATGGAAAGTACATTCCAGATGCTCCATCTGTGGATTGCTTTTTGGAATTGTGGATAAAAAGGAAACAATCAATATGAAACAGAAGCTGCAAGTTAGTGCAAGTTTCGCATGGCTATGCTACAGTGGCTAGAAGAAAGGCTACTTATGAGTGATCGTTATGCTCTGAACCGCCTGCGATATCTAGAGAGTGAAGTGTTTGTCTATGCTTGGGTTCCTCCCAAAGCAACAATCCTTCACGGGAATCAATGAAGGAAATACTCCAAACAAAAACTTCCTATAAAGAGCAAGTATCCGGAAGTGGTCGACTAGATTCATCACTTGTGTGCTCGAAGCTGAATAGCCAAGTGCTATCGCTAGTATTGGAAGATAGGTGACGTGTTTCTCTTCCCTTGAAAGTCTTTCGTTCTAAATCTCGGGACGAGATTCTTTTTAAGGGGGGAAGGGCTGTAACACCCTCGGTGTTAATCACGAGCTAAAAAGTGATTAAGCCTAATTATATTAGATCAACCAATAATCAGAGACTATGGTTCATACGTCGGGAAATTATGATAAGGTATTTATTCTATGTGCCTTATATCTATTTCCATCTATATGAACCCTTGGAAAAGTTTCGTGAACTTTGGAATTAAAACGCCACATGGAATGATGACTTTTATAATTAATCGGTTTACTTTATAAAGCGGATATAAGTATACGAGCTCAACCAAGTCTCACGACCTTTCCCAAAATACTCTTGTTGAACTCTACAACAAAAGTCGTGAAAGGTTCGTGTTGCCCGGAAACAGAGAAAATACTCGGAAAATATTCCGAACCCTCATCCGAGCGCAACCGATGACAATTTTGACCATTGTTGACCAACAATTTGGAGATCTTGCATGGCGACGCGCCTTGAAGAAAAGTTGTAGGTTGGATTGAGACAAACAAAACTCATTCAATAATCAAGACCTGAATCAGCTCCAAAAATAGGGAAAAAAGGTCCGAAGATCAGTCAGAATTCGGAAATTTGGTTCCCGGTTTCCGCAGGGTTTTCTTTCGGATTTAGTATCTCAAAAACTAATCCGAATCGGCCTGAGGTGGTAACAGAGAAGTTTTTCTACTCATCGAGATCTTTCGCAATGGTATACTCGGATTGGCGACCGGACAAGCGGTTTGAAAAGCGGAAAAAACGTGACGACAGTGGCAATTTCGTAATTAATCGGAATGGGGGCAGTGGTATTAATAGAATTGGTGGGGAAGGTAGGGGAATAAAAACGCAGGGCCCTCTTGAGAGCCCCATGTGTTTGGTTTTGAGTAATATATGAAACCTACCTAAGTACTAACCTTGATCTCTAAGTGCGAATCATGAGATAGGTTGGTACATACCATGTCATGGAGCTAATGGATCAAAGGTGATGATTGCAAGGCTCTAGCATGGTGGAGGAGAAGTGCAAAGGAAAATGGAAAAGGATTCAAGGCAAAGGTGAAATAGGAATCCATTTTCGGTTTGGTGATCAAGACACCATAGAGGGTGTGATCACATTTAGGATAGATAGCCGTACTATCAAGGAGGGAGCTCTCGTGTTTCATTACGGTTATCATGTGCTACTAGGTTCATTGCATTGCATATAAAATCAAATGAACTAGTGAGAACAACCAACTAATTTGAAGAAAAATGTGAACTAAAAGCTAACACGCGTGCACAAGTGCTGGAATCACTTAGTGTTAGCCCTTGGAAGCTTGGGAGAAGCTGGTGAAGTGTTTGGGCAGAAGAAGGCAGTACGGACTCTGGGTTCGGACGCCAGGGTTGCTGTCGTCCGGACTGCAGTATGCGTCCGGAGGCATACCCTAGGTGGCTCAGCTGAGAAGGAGAGTCCGTACACTGGTTGCGGTCCGGACGCTAGACTCCGGACGCACGTCCGGAGCCTAGGAGCTCTCTATTGTTCTCTGGTAAAGGAGTCCGGACGCTGTCGCGAGTCTGGACAGGAGAGTCCGGACGGCGTCCGGAGTGTTTTGAGGCTCTCGGGTGCTCTCTGCTGGGGTCCGGATGGGCGCGGTGTTGGTCCAGAGTGGCCGCTGTAGCTCGTGTCCGGAGCCACGTGGATCTCGCTGGTGAGCGCGGGAAGTGAGCCATTCAAACGGCAGGCTAACCGGACGCCTATGGCATGGTCCGGACGACGCATTGCGCGCATCCGGAGGTCCCATCCGGAGTGCCAAATAGAGGAGTTGAGTGCTCGGAGGAAGGGAGTCCGGACACTGTTGTTGGTCCGGAGCCCAACTGTTGCTAGCGTCCGGACAGGGCGCAGAAAGTGTTTTGAGGGGTCTAAAACGGCTAGTTGTGAGTGTGGGCTATATAAGGTGGTATGGCCGGCCCTTGGGGCACTCTTGCACATTTTCATTACTCACACACTAGTGCTCATTTGTGATTGCCTCCACCACACATCTCTTTGATACACTTGACATTTTCATGAGAGATTGAGTGAACCAAGTGCATTGCCTGATTCATTGCATACTACTAGCACTTGGTGATCGTCGTCTTCGTGGAAGCTCTTGTTATTCTTGGAGGTTGCCACCTCCTAGATGGCTTGGAGCGACGAGGATCATTGAGCGGAGGAAGGTGATTGTCTCCGGCTCCGATCGGTGGATTGTGAGGGGTTCTTGAACCTTCCCAGCGGGAGTTCACAAAAGGTATCTCTAGTGGATTGCTCGTAGCTTGTGGATCCCTATCTTGTGTTGGTTTTGCGGCACCCGGTGACGGGTTTGGCGTGTGATGCCAATTAGCACGTGAACCTCCAAGTAGGTGTATCGCTACAACGGGGACTAGCTTGTTGGCAAACAAGTGAACTTCGGAGAAAAATCTTGTGTCTCATTGTCTCTCTCTGAGGATTTTTATTGTGATTGATTGGTTACATATTCATCTCCTCCCCACGTCGGTATAATTCTCCTAACTCTAGCTTTGCACTTACATTTTTACATTCTTGCAAAGTAGAGATTCTAGTTTAGCTTAGTCTAGTAGCACTAGTTTTCTAGCTCTTGTGTGTGACATAGGTTTTATCTTGCTAGTAACTAGACTTGTGATAGGTGGCTTGCCGACCCTAGTAGTGCTAGTGCAAACTTGTTTACGCCGTGTTTTATTCTAACAAGTTTGCCTAAGTGTTGTTGTAGAAATTTTTAATAGGCTATTCACCCCCCGTCTAGCCATATCTAGACCTTTCACCTCTCTCTTCTCTCGGCACTCTCCCGCACCGAATCTCCCTCGCCTCGCGCTCTCTCTCTCGGTCTCCTCCTCCACCGAGCTCTCTCCCTCTCCTTGCTCCTCCTTCCTCCCATGGGCGGATGCCGCTGACTCTCCTCCACCGGAGCTCTCCCTCGACGAGAAGCACAGCTGCAGCTCACCCTCCCCATTCGCCCCTCTGTCTACCGTTGCCGGGCCCGTAGCGTCCCTGCACGCGCGTACGCAGGCGCGCTTCTGAGGTCAGCGCTTCTACGGTGCTCCCTGCCGAGCCGCTCGTGCAAGCTACTGGTGCTGCAGCTTGGGCACGCCAAGGTCACGGCCTGACCTAGGTCGGCCATGCTGCTCCGCTCCAGCTGTCACCGCACCGTCCCCAGCCGGAATCGTCGTCGTTCTCCGACCAGAGGAAGAAGAAGGGCCGATCTGCAGGCAGAAGCTCTTCGCGGGGTTTCTTTGCATATTTCCATGACTCAGTGATTTATATATGTGTCCTTTATTACTTGTATGAAAATGCAGGAGTAATTCGTTTTTAATTTCAGATTACATGCATGTGCTTTGAAAATCCGTCTCAATTCAAAGAAAAATTGCATGCTAGTGTGGTGGGACTTTTTGGAATCCTTATGAAATTTTGTGCGCATTAGATCAATTGCATGTTATGTTTCAGTTTGTTTTAATTGCGAGAAAAATGCTTTTGTCCTGCCTGTTCTAGGAGCTTCATTGTGTAGATTAAATATTTGTTGCCAGTAAAGAGTGCTCTAAAAATTATGAAATAAATATGGTGTATTTCTTATATGATGAATGATGTTTGGTTAAAGTTTCATAACTGTTGGTTAAGCGGTTTGTGATTTATAAAAATAACAAATGTGTTATATGGCTGTTTTAGCTGCATGCATAGTGTTTAGAAATTAAATTTTATCATGTGCTAAATTATGGTTTATTTTAGTATGGTGAATACCAAAGTTGTAGATAATATTATTATGTAGCTTGTGTTAAATTTTGGTGGCCATATGTCTATTTGTTTGAGAGATATGAATTTTCTAAGTTGTTATTGAAATCTACCCCTCTCCCTGGACAGATCTGTTTATAAGTGCTTTTTGACTAACTTAAATTGTGAATAATGAATTGCGGATGTTGAATGAATTGTAGAACTTTTCATAAGGTTTCTAGATTGTTTTGATTCATATTTTTAGGATGTCTATAACTTGAGTTATAGCAGTTTTAAGAAGGGGTGCCAAATCTGTCCACTTTTTGGACAGAGATGCCTTCTTCATTTAATACGAGTTGTTTAAGTATTAAATCATTGTTACATGATGTTAAGAAAGTTGTAAAAAACTTAATTAGCTTTCCAAATATATAAGAATCATGTTTGTTGGATTAGTAAAACTCCAGTTATGATTAAAACCGTGACTGCATATTGCTGTCCCGAACTTGCATGTGTAAGTTAAATGCTTTAACTTGTTCTTACTAGTTTAATCTATTAAGTAAACTTGATGGAGGAATGTTTAACATGGTTTGATTTGAATTGAATAGTATATCATCCTTGATGTGTCTTTTATCTTCTATGTTAAGATTGGGTGATAATTAGCTAACTAGTTCTAAGTAACTAGGCATGTCATGTTAATGTGCCTCTGGCGCTTTTGCTATGCTCAAGTGATAACTAGTCGAATAACTTTAAGTACCTATGTATGTCTTGTATGATATTATGATTGTCTTGAATGCGTATAAGTGTATCTTGTGTTGCCATTTCCTCGCATTCATGCACATGCATCGGCATTTCATTTAGGTATGATAAGTACATACGTGAAGGACGTGACGCTTGGAGCTAACGCGAAGGTGGTGTTGATGGACGAAGTCCGAAGATGGAAGGATCCTCCAAGGTGCTCGCAAAGCGAGTAACTTCTAACGAACACTAATCTCGTGTTGGTCCCAGGCAAGCCTCGGAGCATTCTAACTCCCTTATTTTATGATATCAATTTACTATGTTATACTATGTTGTTGCATTAAGTATAAGAGTTGAATGAACCTATTTGATGCATATCACCCTCCTTGCTATTTGATATCCATATATCCTTGTTAACCTGATGGTATAGCAAAGATAAATGCTCATCACTGCTAAATTAATATGGAACATCGGTGACCCCCTATCACGTAATGCCCTATGTGGCACACCGATGGGTTGGATGATATCATGAACTAGAAAGGCAACCTGGAAGGTTGATAAATTGTCCGGCCGTAGGATACCGGCAACATCTAGGAGAGTTGTGCGCCCTAGGCTAGTACCCTACGAACGTGTCCGCTTTTTGCGGTCCGATCGAGTGGTGTCCCTCTTGTCATGTTGAACACATGTCTCAACCCTTAGCTGGCAAGATAACTCGTTCGAGCCACGAAACCTACCTACTGGCCGAACCAAGAACGAACCTAACCGCAATCCGGTGCGAGGTGACGAGGACGCGGAGTGTAAGTCCAATGGCCGGCTAGTTGATCCCTAGTCGGAGCGCCCTGGGTGTCGGGTGGTCCTCGGTTTTGTTTAGGGGTTAGGGATCGATCTTGGTTTGAAAGGTAGACTAGGCAACTGCCACGTCCCTTGGTCCAGGGACTGCTAGGTTTGGGTGAGGAATAAACCCTCCAGCTAGATAGGAATTCGATTCGAATCGCGGTCTCTCACTATTAATGACAACTTGACAATTGCTACACTGGCGTGGGAACAATTAATATACTTGAACGGCTATGATGATACGATGGACTAGAAGGGTGGACTGGTTATCTTTGCTTGTTAATCAAGTGCATTGCTTAGTATAGGTGCTAATTTAGATATCAGGTAATGATTACTAAAATATGGCATAATTCCAATGAAGTACATGTATACTACTTTAATGCTTTTCTGCAAAAGAGAGTCCCAGCTCTTCCACTACTATAAAGCCTGCATGATCCTTGATGTCCTTTATTTCTGGTTTATGACGAGTAAGTCTAGCTGATTACATTCGAGTACTCAGGGTTTATCCCACGTTGTTCTAGGTGAAGGTCTCATGTTGCTGAAGGTGTGGCTAACCATCGGTGGGCACAGTGATTCTATATTATTTCTTCACTCTATGCTGTTGTTGGAGGATGGCAATAAAACTAGAAATGTATTTCAACTTATGTTATTACCATTATTTTAAAGCTATGTTCTTTACTAAATGGTTTTGAACTCAGACTTGTATTATTTATTCATAAACTCAAATGTAATTTTATTCTACAGCAAACTCTGAGTTTAATGATTTGTATTTACTTAATCTAGTGATCTGGGTGTGATGTTGATTAGCCGAGGTCTTTCGTGACACTCGGCGGATTACCGGGATTATGAAAGCCTAAGTACGAAAGTTCTCGCGTTGGCGATGGTTTTCGGACTTAAGTTTTTTGTAATTTGGGCGGTTCTGTTACATGTTTTCCCGTTTGAGAGGGAAATTGGGTGTGTTCTTCCCTTTTTAGTTGGGGGGAGCTTGTTGTATCATAGTTCTTCTTTTGTTTTTTATTTGACCTTTCTTTTGCTTCTTAGTTTGTCTACATTGCATTTAGCATCTCATTGCATTTGTGACATAGTTCATTTTGAGCTTCATATATATAGCCTGTCTAATGAAATTGTGCTCTGTTTGAGGTGTTTTATGTGCTTATGGTAATGCCTAGCTTAGACTCACTTTGATCTCTATATACACATTTGAGCTAAGCTAGAAAGCTTTTAAAACTTTATTTAAATTCCATATTCACTTCTGTTTTGGCACTAGCATGTGTAGGACCTTATATTGAGATCCCTTTTACTTTTTTATGTATGCTCTGTCACTATGGCTCTTTCACCAAATCATTCACTTCCATTGAGCACCATATTTAAATCTTGATCTAAAATGAAAGTAGCTCTATGAATAGTGAATTGATAAGATCGAGTTGGGTTTGCATATGTGAGGACTTCATCGTATCGAGACGACTTCCCTTTGCACATTGGGTTGAACTTGAGCGATGTCGTGTATGACCGAAACTTGAGCTAATTCTGGTGGAGCCATGTGATAATGACGCCGAGAAATAGGAGCGGTACCAGGCTCTAACTCAATGGAGAATTCTACCTCTCTCTCGGGAGGTAGCCCAGGTAAATCCTCAAGAAAGACATCTGGAAACTCGTAGACCACCGAAATGAGAGCAAGATCAGGGGAAGATTCAACATGAGAGGCGACAGATAGAGAAGGGACTGAGGGCATGAGGATAGACATTCTATCCTCAGAGGAGGGAAGTTTCAACTCAACAGCCCTATGCCCGATATCCAGAACTACGCCATTATTTCCCAACCAGTTCATCCCCAAAATTGCATCTATGCTTTGTCCAGGTAGCACCATGAACTGGAGATGGTATGAGTGAGTGGCTAGTACTAGGCTGACCCCTTCCATCCGAGTCTTGACACAAAACTGTGCACCCGGAGTGCTGACTCTATAGGAAATAGGAATAGCCATAGTAGGTATCTTGTGCCGCCACACAAAACTCGCACTCATGAAAGAATGTGATGCACCTGAATCAAACAACACATATGCTGGGTGGGAATTTATGGAGAACATACCAGCCATCACAGGCTCGCCCTATGGAAACTCCTCAGCCGAGGTGAAGTTCACCTGTCCAGAGTGGCTCATAGGCATCTTCTTCCTAATGATCGTCCTCTTGACCAGGCGAGAGTTAACGGAAGCCTGGGAAGGTGGAGTAGGCTGGTTCTGAGGGCACTCATGAGCATAGTGGCCTTCCTTTCCACACTTGAAACATGCACCCAACTTGCTCCCCTGCACAAGATGAGTGGAAACCTGCTGTTGTCCCTGCGTGGGCTGTGTGTGCTGAGCCGGTGCACGGTACTGAGTGTGCTGCACAGATCGAGTCTGTTGAGGCTAATGTGACTGATGTCCACTCGGGGAGTGGTAAGACACCCTTCGGACAACCTGTGCCTTCTGGGGCTGGGAGTCGCTAGAAGACCCAGTAATCCCCCTCTTGCGCTTCCACTCAGCCTACGAGTCACGCTGAAGTCCTTCTATGACACTTGCAGCATTCATCAGTGCACCAAAAGTTTGGTATCCTCCTGTATACAGCTTCTCTTGTAAGATGCAAGATTGACCACGGTTGAAACGGTCCATCTTCTTCTCATCAATGTCCACATGCATGCCAGCATACTGAGCAAGATGGTTGAACTTGTTCACATACTCCATCACAAACATATTTCCTTGCTTCAATTCCAAGAACTTAGACAACATCCTGTTTAGCAACCCAGCAGGAATAAAGTACTCACGAAACTATTGACACTTCTTATGACACTTAAGCCAGGTTGTCATCCCCAGCATGCCAAACAGATGTTGTATAGAAATATGCATTTGCCCTTCTAATAAATAATAAATGTGTTTCTGCAAGCGCACAGATTATACCGAAGTAGCATTTTAACCAGGAGTATTCCAGGTATCGTTATTTATATTTTTACCACTCGGAAGGGAATGCTCAAGAATAAATGTGGAATGAGTAAAGATGATTAATGAGTATCACTGTATGTGTAATGGAGAGTTTTCATCCATCTCACTCAGTACAAGATAAGTGTCACATAAGATATAGATAATGAATGAATAGTGACAAAAGATAAATATTGATCAACATATATATTAGCCACATAATATAATGATAAGCACCTCAACGGATATTCTAGCAAGTCATTAGCATGGAATTAGGATGAACTACAAAGATATTTCCTAAGTCATTCTTAACTATACAGTCTAGCATACTATGATTAGTGCAATTACACTTGGCCATCATGGCGAGATAAGAGATATTCATGTGTAGTGAGTATTACTAAGGAAGATGAATAGCATATCAATCACTTCCCCATAATAGTACTTTTCTGCCTGCCCTACAAACGGGTGGAGGACTACAAAGGACTCAACAGGACTGTTACTCCTGCGATCTACCTCACGATCCAGAATGTAGTGTACAATCGCAGATAAATACGGTCTAGGCACCACGTCTACACAATATCTATCATTTACCCATAGTACTGATGGATAAACACTATACGATCCTAAACATGGATATGATTCAGATCTAACTAAGCCAAGTATATAATCATAATAGACTAAGAACAATATAACTAAGAACATAAACGAATAGAGTAAAGTCATAAACAATATAATGAAGTAGAGCAAAGTCATATTCATAATATTGAAGAACAAATTATGAATAAGGAAGAACTAGAGAGAGAATTACCAATAATCCTCTTGACAGATCTGGAAACCAATCGAAGATTGACTCCTTCTAGTTCTAATCCTATATAGCTATGCTAAACTAGAGATCTAGTTGATGTGGTGGCTCTAGGGCTTGATCAGGGGCTTCTCCTCTTGAGATGGATGATGAATAATGAATTAGGTCAGAGAGGCTCTTCTCCTCAGGGTCAGGGGGCCTTCCTTATATAGGCTCCTCAAATGAACGTCGGCCGTCGGATCAAACCGACCTTGATGGATGGTGTAGATGTGATCTCAAAGGCGGTGGAGAGGTGGTCCCACAAGGCAGACCCTATTGGGCCTTGCCCTAGGGCGGCCGCCCCAGGGGGTAGGGCGAGCGCCCTGCCCCTGGGCCCGCTCAGCCTCTGGTTCCTTCCCGCGCCTTCTTGACTCTTCTAGAGTGTTCTTGTTTCTACGGATGATGTTTATCTCTATGTAATCATGACATGTGGGCCTTTCCTCCATATTTCCTGATATCCCCCTGCAGAAATAGAGATTCACCAAAACTCGTGGAATTCTGTCAGTATAAACCTTATTTCTAGCTATTGGTTTCATATAGATCCTTTTCCTTGTTTAGTTGATGGTTGATTTTGATACTTAAGGACCGTCAACAGAAACGCTGTGGTGAACTCCTGCCAAGTCACACGATGATCCACTAGCTACATAGCATTGAATATGTCCCACCAAGAAGTAGTGGACCCCAGAAGCTGTTGTGCTGCAAAGCGCACCTTCTGCTCATCATCCACTATGAGTAGCTAAAACTTTTGTTCCAAAGTACAAAGACAATGCTCCGCATCCAAAGGTTCTGCAGATAGCGTGAACGTGGGGGCCTGCGTCTTCAAGAAATCCTGATAGGAACAGGGCCTCTTGGGACCACGTGGCCCGCCCCCGTTCCCACCGCCACCAGCATGGCCTTCACGAACCAGGCCGCCAATAAGCTGCATCATCATCTCCATGGCACGAGCTGATTCACGACAAGCGGCTAACATCTCAGCCATCATCTCTGCTTGAGTGATCATTGGCGGCGGTGGTGGTGGTGGTGGAACAAGCAGTGGGACTTCATGACTATCTCCATTGCCAAGAACATTTTCTCCATGGCCTTCGTGGCCGTGGCTAGTCCCGCCACTGGTACTCCCACGTCCGGACCTCAGGTTCATTATATGAGAAACAGATAGAAACCCACCTTTAAGAAAATGGCCTCCAGGAAAAGAATAAGAATTATTTTGGGAAAAGATAAAACTGGACACTTGCTTGGAGAATTAAGCCATTTTATTTGAAATATTCCATTATCTTAATCATCCTGTTACTAGTATTGTACGTGCATGGGGGATTTTTAATTTAAAGAGATTTTCTTTGCATGATGCATGTTCGACCTATTCGTTCACTCGAGTCGGAATATAGCGACATACGCATAATTTTTTGGCACATCGCACTCTCACTAGCCGAATGCTACATGATTTCTTACGCATCGAAGTTAGTATACCTGCAGGGAAATGATTAGCAAAAACAAGTGCCACTATCCTAGATAAACCATATTGCTAGGGCTCATACTTATATACGCAAGATATCGTGTCCTACTTTTATAAAACTTTTTGTTGATCAAATTTTATACTTTTAAATAGGTTTCAAGTCCTGAATACACAATGTTGGCTCTGATACCAATTGTGGCAGAACAGCCTAAATTGATGACCTCACAAGAGTACTTGTCTTCCATTAGACACTAAGTACCCAGGTGAGCGCACCAACTAGACTGGTTCTGTCGAGCGCACCCAGCGGGAGAACTAAAAAATCCATGTTTTCATCCAAGATCCAATATTGAATACAGAACTTACATACTTATTCCATTTCATACAATAAAATACAGAGTCCCAAAATTTATTTATTACAATCCAGAGTTCTGAGTGCAGAAATAAAATAGTGGAATTTAAATGAACATCTAGCGGAAACGATACAAGGATCCGACTGTGCCCACTAGAAGAATCCTCCACACAAGGGGTAACTCCTTAAGCTGCACCTGCAACGAGGGTAAAATAAACCCTGAGTACACAATGTACTCGCAAGACTTAACCGGCTATTGGGAATATTTTCCCGACTCTCAAGGGTATGCGGGGGTTGTATGGTTTGTTGGTTTAAAGAGTTTGCCAAAAGCATTACCAAGGGTGTAACCATATTTTTATTTTGTTAGCAGTCAATTTTAGTTCATTAACCAACAATTCTAGGTAAGCACCTGTTCTACGTTCAAGCATGTGATATGCAATCAGAACCATTTTATCATCTTTCTTGTTTCAGTTCTTACTACGGTGCTAGACCATAGACAAGTCGTACCGCATAGCGCGGCGATTCACGAATCAATGTAGCCCAGCTGGGTACCCCAAACCACATGCCTCATCTGCACCTTCGGCACAAATAAGACCAACCTACCACTCTCTTGTCCAGGGGTCTAGGTCCCCATCCAAACTAGGACTCTAAGCCCCTGCACCTGAGTCCCGGACTCAGTGCAGTGCTTAGACCTCCACCCCAAAAACCACCGGTAACAGTCGATCCACATAGAGCCGAAACCCAAGACAAGAGAGTAACAAGTCTTCCCGCTCCCACAAGCAAGTATGTGCTCAGGATAATAAGTCTGTGACCTGACTACCATCCACAGCAATGGACGGTTCCTAATCGACATAGGCAGGGAAACAGTGTAACCCAATTAAGCCCCATTGGTCGCGTAACTCAACTCGTCACACCCACCAATAACCAAACCTCATGCCTGCCTGTTCACCATTTTATTTTCACCCTCCTCCATGAGAGTAATATTATTCACCTAGTGTGAGCAACGGCAGGTCACTCACGCTACCGATAGCCTAGAAATGATATGCCACATTTCTTCATTGAAGGAATAAGTACCCAATAATGTAGAATTAATTTAACAAGGGATACTTACTTCTTTTTAATTATGGCATAGAGTAACTTCATTTCTTCAATTCTTATGGTGCCTAGTTCTTCTTTAGGAAACAAAGTAACAACTATCCATATATGCAAAAACCATAGAGTCGGATGGTGGATTTCCTCACTGGCTGGTTTGCAAAAAGTTTTTAATCCAGAAATACTTTCCCAAACATGAGTTCTACAAAAATCTTTTAAAGCATCATCTGGGTTTACTGAGCAACCACTAGCAAAACCTAGCATGACACTAAATTTTTTCCATGAGAGTGATTGATTTATTAAACATTCTAAAACTAACCTCATGTTCACTGATCTCTAAGGTGCATAAAAATTCTATTGTGAGTAGTTGGCTACCTTCCTCAGTTAAGTTGCATGCATTTTCCCATCCAATATTTCTAAATATGAGTTGGAATTCAGAATCCATACCGGTTTCATGAAGTAGTGTATCGTCGAAGGTTAGGGTATGTGTGAACTCCTTGTCTTTGATGGCTTCGTAGATACCTCTTTCTTTTCTTGTTTGGAAGTTGAGATGAGTATCTCCCGTGAGCACATTCCTCTCTTGCTCATCGTGGTGAGAAGAGAATGACGCTCTCACGGGTGATGGAGTATCTACATCCATCTCGATGCCGGCTCTTGATGGCGCTCTTGATGAAGTTTGGCTCCGAGTGGTGCGGAAGGAGAGAGCCCTTCCGACGTTCTTCATGACATTGATTAATCTCTTGCTCATTTTTCCTGCAAAATAATCAAAAACAAGAAAAACTTGTGGAGAGATTAGAGGGGGTTAGAGGTCGCTTTCATCGGGAGAACCTTGAGCTTAACCCAAATCTCTCTCTCACTTTGTTTTTCTTGGATTAAACTTGATTATGGGGAGGATTTTGTGTGTTGAATTTTCTGGAATGAAGAACCGAGAGAGACCTTGTTCTTTGTGAGTTCAAATGAGAGTGAAGTGAGTGAGAGAAAGGAGAGGTGGAGTTGTGGTTATGGGTGGCCGGCTGACATGGTGTGGGGCTGGCTGGCCCTACCTCATGGTTGCCTGCCTCCTCGTCCTGGTGGTGTTTGCTAATTGATTACCTTGGTCAAATGATTGCCCCCTTGGATGCTCTTTCGGTGGGAAAGGGGTTTTGGCTGGTGGTTTGTGAATGAGTGAAAGAAAAATGGATGGTAGTGCATGGTGGTAGGTGTGAGGTGATGGTGAGGTGATATGTGGGTCCCAGATGTCTCTCTTATTTATATGGTATAAAAGTGCAAGAATGAAAAACTAAATTACTTTTTTGAATCTACAAGAAAATAAGACTTCTAATGATGGTATTTTTGTATTTTTCTGATACTGCAAGAAAAACTCTTACTATAAGTATTAATTACTATAATTAAAACTCTACCATGCAATAAATATTTTTATTTTGATCTAATAATGCAATGCTTACACTAAATTACCTGATAACTTACCGAGTTACCTCCCGGCGAAGGTTTAAAGTTTTTAAGTCCAACGACAAGACTTTTCCAAAATTGATTATTCTTCATGCTTGATCTCCTGTGCTAGAGATGATAACCTTGATTCTTGCTTCTCATGACACTCCAAATTCTGACATTGCTCCGGTCTTGGTTTGAATGTGAACTGTACTTCTTCTCCATTGATGATGGATTTGATTTCTCCGGTCCTGAAATTTGATGTGTGCATTTGTAGTGTTGAGGAACGGTCTCCTGAGGATGAGTGGTTTCTTCATTTCTTCCTGCATGTTAAGTACTACAAAATCCACAGGAATGAAAAAGTTTCAAACTTTTACCGGATATTCTCTGCAATCCCTGCAGGGTAGCAAACTGATTGGTCGGCTAGTTGCAGACACATTGATGTGGGTGTGAGTGTAGAGAAGTTGAGCTTGTCAAAAAAATTCTTGGGCATGACGCTGACGCTTGCTCCAAGATCACTTAAAGCATTCTCAAAATTTTGATTTCCAATCGAACAATCGATAGTGGGGCACCCTGGATCCTTCTTCTTGATAGGAGAAGAATTCATAATTGCCGCACTACACTCCTCTGTTAACTTGATGACTTCAATAGAAGGTAGTGGTATTTTGTTGTTGAGGATGTCTTTGATATACTTCGCGTATTTAGGTACCTGCAAGGCATCTAGCAACGAAATGTTGACATATAATTTCTGAATTACCTCTACAAACTTACCAAATTGTTCATCTTCCTTGGCCTTTCTATTTCTGTATGGGAATGGTAGGAGATGGGTGTCATGGAAATCTTGGCGTAATTCTCTTGGTAAATCTTGTAGTAGAACTTCTTCTGGTTTGTCTACTTCTCTTTCTACCGGCACTAACTGTGGTGGTCTACGTGCCCCTTCTGGATAAGGTGGATCACGAGTGGTCTTACCTTTTCGAGTAGTTATTCCTTTTACCTGCTCATGGTTAGTGACAGTGGACAAAGTAGAAGCCAAATGTGCTATTTGTAATTCTATCTTCTTATTAGATATTATTTGTTCTTTTATAGCAGAAGAGAAATTATCTAATTTAGAATTTATTCCTTCTAAGATTTGGTGATTAAAAGCAAGTTTATTATTAATACTTTCATTAACTCTAGCTTGTTCTAATATTAATGCTCTTAAGGGTGGAAGTCTTTGATTAGAAGAATTATTACCTTGGTACCTACCTTGACTGGTAGACTGAGGTTGACTCCCTCCTTTCTTCTGTGGAGTTGATTTGATGATGGTATTGATATCCTCTGGGGGATTAGCAAATTCAACTCTACATTGATTTTGAGCATTGAATGCATCTTGAATGGCTTGACAATCACTTTTGTAATTGGCTCTTTGGTCTAGTCAATTCAATAATACATCCATCTTGGTTGCTAGTGCACACATCTCCTCTGGAACTGCTTCACTCATATGGCAATCTTGATTAGTGCATGTCCAATTCTGGTTTTCTGCCATCTTTTCCAATAAACTTCTAGCTCTTCTAGGGTGAGTGACATAAATGAGCCTTCAGCAGCGGCATCTAGTTATTCACATGATTTTTGAACTAATCCGTGATAGGATGTTTGCATGAGTAACCATTCTTCCATTCCATGATGAGGGCAATCTGAAATATATCCTTGAAAATGGTCCCAAGCTTCTAGAATAGGTTCACCTTTCTGCTGACGAAATTCTAATATCTTTCCTCGTATGGCATTGGTCTTACTTACGGGGAAAATCTTCTCTAGGAAAGCTTTTGAACATTCTTCCCATGTCTTGATCTGATTTTTACTCTAATAGAACCACTTCTTCGCTCTTCCGTCCAAGGAGAAAGGAAAAAAACGAAGTAGCATGACATCTTGAGATATGTTCTTGATGTTGATGGTGCTGCAAATCTCCAGAGAATCCTATAGATGAACAGTTGCATCATCATCCTTTTTCCCTTTGAATGTGATAGCTTGCCCCATGTTGATGAGGCTTGGCTTGAGTTCATAGTCATGATTTTGAATGTTGAGCTCTGGTCCAAGTGAATATTCTCAATGCTTGGTGCAGAGAATTCATGTAGGGTCTTCTCAGCCATAGCTTCTCCAACTGATGTTAAGCTTCTTCTTGGTTGTATTTGATTGATATGAATTGATGCTTCACAACCAAGTCTAAACTTACCCTATATAGAATATGGACAAAGTCAAAACAAGGGTAAGCCTACTAAAGCAAAAGGTTGTTGTCTATCTATAGGTATTTATGTCTAAAGCCATATTTCTCTTTTCTTCTAAAAAATCTTCTATGCAAAACTTCCCTAAAATATATCCTGGCAAATTAAATTGATCATCGCTTCCCTAGCAACGGCGCCAGAAATGCTTGTTGACATTTCTTAACATCACTACACACTAAGTTGTCATCCCTGGCATGATGTCAGAAATGCTAGAAGAAAATCTACATCTGACAGTTCTAAAAATAATCTATAGAGTGTATCTACAAGCGCACAGATAATTCTCCTGTTGTAGCATTTCACCCGTTGAGATTCTCTGAGTATCGTTGATTTGTTTATGCCAAAAGGAAAATTTTCAATTAATTGTAGGAATTAAACAGGGATAGAAAAGGAAACCTAAATGCATATAGCTTTGACTATAAATGTTTAGACCTAAGATTAGACCAACCTTTCTAATTCTTTAGCAAGGGTAAGTCATGTCAAGATAAATAAATACAATAATAAAGGTATAAGATAAATGGTATTCTAGAGTTAGAAATAGAGACTCACTAATAATATAGTCAGGCAACTCAAGATTCGGCTAGAGTAAAATAATCCTAAGTAATTACCAAATAAAAAGGAACTAAGCACACTTTAACTACATACTATCATCTATAGCATAACTGACTCAGAAAACATCATAAGGAGCATCAACTAGGGAGTCTATTAAGACGGAACCGTCACCTCTGTCGCGATCACGCTCTATTAAGCCTATGTGCCAAGGGTAGACTACAGAGGAATGAACGCAGCTATAAGAGTCGCCTATGCTAACTACCACAAGACACGATACATCAGGATACATCCATAGGTATTGTAACATCCCTGAAAATTACACACTTGAAAACCTCAACTACAAAAATTTTGAATATATTTTGCTAAGTGAGTAATGGTTGTTATGCATGACTTAGTATTCTATACACTATTAGTAGCAAACCTTAGACAATCAAACTAACCTAGGGTTAATTAATCATGAGATGTATCATCTTTATATGATTTGACTCTTATGATCTTTTGCTATGTTTTGTTTACAAATAAGTGATAGTTAAATAATCTAACCTATAAAAGAACTAAAGAATGTATATGTATATACACCTATATAAATATATACATGAACTCATGCAAATGTATACACATATATAAGTGTGCACCTAACCAAATGTTGACGGTCCTTAAGTACCAAATCCAACCGTCAACTAAACAAGGAAAAGGATCTATATGAAACCAACACCTAGAAATAAGGTTTATACTCACAGAATTTCACGAGTTTTGGTGAATATCTATTTCTGTAGGGGGATATCAGGAAATATGGAGTAAAGGCCCACATGTAAGCATTACATAGAGATAATTATCATCTGTAGGGAAAAGAATACTCTAGAAGAGTCAAGAAGGCGTGGGAAGAAGCGAGAGGCCGAGCGGACCCAGGGGCAGGGCGCCTACCCTACCCCCTGGGGCGGTCACCCTAGGTCTAGCACCGATGGGCCTCTGCCTTGTGGAACCACTCTCCACCGCCTTTGAGATCACATCTACACCCTCCATTAAGGTCGGTTTGATCCGACAGTTGACGTTCATTTGAGGAGGCTATATAAGGAAGGCCCCCTGACTCTAAGGAGAAGAGCCTCTCTGACCTAATTCATTATTCATCATCCATCTCAAGAGGAGAAGCCCCTGATTAATCCCTAGAGCCACCACATCAACTAGATCTCTAGTTTAGCATAGCTATATAGGATTAGAACTAGAAGGAGTCAATCATCGATTGGTTTCCGGATCTGTCAAGAGGATTATTGGTAATTCTCTCCCTAGTTCTTCCTTGTTCTTCATTTGTTCTTCAGTATTATGAATATGACTTTGCTCTACTTCATTATATTGTTTATGACTTTACTCTATTCGATTATGGTCTTAGTTATATTGTTCTTAGTCTATTATGATTATATACTTGGCTTAGTTAGATCTGAATCATATCCATGTTTAGGATCGTATAGCGTTTATCCATCAGTACTATGGGTAAATGATAGATATTGTGTAGGCGTGGTGCCTAGACCGTATTTATCTACGATTGTACCGTATATTTCGGATCGAGAGGTAGATCGCGGGAGTGACAGTCCTGTTGAGTCCTTTGTAGTCCTCCTCCTGTTTGTAGGGCAGACAGAGCAGTACTATTACGGGGAAATGATTGCTATGTTTCTCATCTTCCTTAATAATACTCACTACACATGAATATCTCTTATCTCACCATGATTGCCAAGTGTAATTGCACTAATCATAGTATGCTAGACTGTATAGTTAAGAATGACTTAGGAAATATCTTTGTAGTTCGTCCTAATTCCATGCTAATGACTTGCTAGAATATCTGTTGAGGTGCTTATCATTATCTTATGTGGCTACATATATGCTGATCAGTATTTATCTTTTGTCACTATTCATTCATTATCTATATCTTATGTGACATTTATCCTGTATTGAGTGAGATAGATGAAAACTCTCCATTACACATGTAGTGATTGATGAGGACATCACCGGCTTAGATATGACCATGCCAACCACTTCTATACCAAAGGTGAAACCATTCTATATGAGGTTTATCATTGTTACATTTGATGAATGGGTGCTGCACTATGAAGTGTGTATGTTTTCATTTTCATAATTGCTTACATGGATCAAGGAAGGGTTAGATTGCATATGGAAAGCATGGATGGTCAATGAAGTTGATTGGGGACCAAATCCAAGTGTTCCTAACGTTCTCCACCAGGCCATCACGTCACATTGGATCCAAGGAAACAAAGAGTCCAAGTCCAACACGTTTTGGAAAGTTCAATTCGGACTGCAGAAGAGTCCAAACTTGCGACGGTTGTCACGACTTCATACGGACTCCGATTGGGACGTTCTAGCACTTTTTGGAAAGCTTATCAAGTCTACTTTCCAATGGGTGCGGACTCATACCTATATCCTATCAGATGCGTGCGCAGTATGTCAATTTAATACCGAGATCTTTTCTACCAACGGTGCTGCGTCACCCTATTTTGGGCCGATGGCCCGTGTATCAAGTTGAGTCCATTAGGGACTCATCCTAGGGTTGTAGGACGACACCAGGACCCTTGTGGTCGTCCTCCCTCCTCCTTATATCCCCCTAGAGCCGCCACAAACAGATTGGGTTTTGTTTAGATGAAAGTTTAGCTGCTGCTACTTCCTTGTAGACGCGTGTGTTGACTAGACCATCCGTTCTACTTGATTCGAAACCCCACCTTCATGTCTATCACATCTGATCCTTCATCTCTTATTTGCAATTGAGTGCTTGTTCTACTTGTTCTTGCTTGTTCTTCGATTGCTTGCAGGAATAACCCTAGTGGTTTGGTTGGTTGTGATCCGCAAGATCGTGAGCAACCGCTGGATTTAGTGTATCGATCGCTAAGGCGTAGCGTCCTTGGATGGTTGTAGTCGGATCGTGAACGTCTCTCCAGTCAAATCGTAGTTATCTATCTCCATAGTGCAACACCCATTCATCAAATGTAACAATGATAAACCTCATATAGAATGGTTTCACCTTTGGTATAGAAGTGGTTGGCATGGTCATATCTAAGCCGGTGATATCCTCATCAGTGATACTCATTAATTATCATTACTCATTCCTCATTTATTCCTAAGTATACCTTCCCAGTGGTAAAAATATAAATAACGATACCTGGAATACTCCTGGTTAAAATGCTACATCGGTATAATCTGTGCGCTTGTAGAAACACATTTATTATTTATTAGAAGAGCAAATGCATATTTCAATACCGCATCTCTCTGTCATGTCGAGGATGACAACCTAGCTTAAGTGACATGAAAGGTGGATAACCATTTTTTGGCGCCGTTATCAGAAATAGAATTTATTCTACTTTTGGTAATGAAGTTAAGAGTGAATGTGCCAAGGCCCTTGGATTGCGCGCTTGCCTCACTACAGCCTGCCCCGTTCCAAGCTTCCTAGGGCTTCCCTAGCCCGCGCCACCGTTGCGGCACACACACACACAACACACAGAAACACCAGAGAGAGGGACGAGGGAGAGGAGCAGAGGAGGGATCGAGGAAGAAGAAGGAGCCGCCAGTGCCTTACCTCGTTGGAGAACCACGACGCGGCTACGGTGGTGGAGCTACACTGCATGACACTGCTACTGTCGCTACATGGCACCACCTTGTCACTACACACCGCCATCCGACTTCACCGGCCGCAAGGTACACACCTCAGACTCGCCTCAAGCTCTAGAGCAGAGACCTCGCCAGGTGAGCTCGTTGGCGTTCCCAAATTGGGAAGCCAAGGACGGCTCAACGACCTAGCCCCATGGATATACATGCACACGTGCACGCTAAACGGACCTAGTTACTACTAGACGAACCCCATGACCCCCAGAACACATTGGTAGTCGCGAGGTCTGCCATGGCCGTGCGCGGTCGCCACTTCGTGCTGAAAGATGTGTTCCCAATAAGGCCGATCAAGTCAAGCCAACCAACCGGATGAGCCAGGCAGCATCACGGAGACCACCCCAAGCCCCTTGTTTAATTGGTTGGGTCCTGATGCCCTACGGTCTTCTGGCCACATGAACCGGCGGCATGCCCATGGCCGACCCACTCACTATGCGGCACAGGATATATAATCCCTGCATACAGCAATTTTAAAACTTCCTTTTTAACTACTTCTCTCATCGTGTTATTAAGTCTTCATTGGGGCTCTCGAGAAGGTGAAATAGAAGGATCTATAGGAATGCGATGAGTGCAAATTATAGTACTGATTCCACTGAGATCTTGGAGTGAATAACCAAAGGCTGAACAATGTTTCTCTAGAACAGCCATCAAGCGTAGAGTTTGCTCTTGAGTGAGTTTATCACTTATGATTATAGGAGACTCTAGATCATTATTGAGGAAAGCATAAGTAAGACCAGGTGGTAAAGGTTTAAGCTATATAGGAGGTCTAGGTGTTTCTGCGAAGTCGTCTAAGGGTTCAGGTTCAGCAGGGTTAGCTTCTTCTTCTATGAAGAAAGCAGGTTCAGCATAAGTAAGACCAGGTGGTAAAGGTTTAAGCTCTAGAGAAGCAGTTTTTACATCCTCCATAGGATCAGGTAGAAGATATGATTCAGTTTTGTTGTTCAAAGAACGAGAGATTGTCATCGGGATTTGAAAATTGTTTCCAAAGGAAATATTTAGTTTCCCATTTTGTCCTTCATAAAGAAGTCTTCTGAAAGGTTGTCCTATCAATAGGTCGTGGTCCCATGTATCAAAGATATAAAATTTCAAATGAACCATGGCACCATCTACCAGAATGGGTAAGACATGTAAATTCCAAGATTGGGAACTATATGTCCGTCAAGATTCTTCATGAACTTTGTTGTTGGGGTTAAAGTCACTTTGCCAAAAAATTCATGTGCAAGTGATTTAGACATGATATTGATCCCACAACAGGATTATAGAGAGCATCAAATTGATCTGAATTAAATGTATATCGTATTGGAATAGAAGGTGAATCCAGACGGATCACATCAGAGGAAAGCTCTGATTCTTCTAACCATTCGCTACTTATGATTGATACAAGCTCTCTCAAAATGCTTCTTCTTGGCATTTGGTATATATGGTTGCTAAGGTCATGATTTCGGGGTTTTGAAATAGAAAGTTAGTTTGAAATATTTCCGAAATCAGTGAAAAGATCAGGATCCATATCCAGCATGAAATCAGGTGGTGGAATTTCTTCCTTTGTAGGCTCTGAACTTGGGATAGCTGAAGTGGATGGTGGATCTGGCAAGATATTGTTTTCAGCTTCGTGAGTTTCTTCATGGAAGGTATTATCCAATTCAACATCTAAGATTCTATCTAAGGTTAATTTTGCTTCTATGGATGGCATGTGAAAGAAAAAACCTTTAGATGTAGTGTTTAGCAACTCTCTATCCTTTCTACGAAGACCTTTATAAAAATGTTGAAGAAGAACAGGGCCTTCGATGCTAAGGTGTGGACCAGATTCCAAAAGCTCAAGAAAACGTTTCTATGAGTAAGCCAAAGATTCGTTCTCTTCTTGGTTGAAGGTTAGAACCTTGACTCTAAAATCGACGATTTGGGTGATGGGATAAAAATCTAGACAGAAGTTGGAGCGCAATACTCCCAAGTCTCCTCGTTGTTAGCTTACCTTCTGATTATACCATTGTTTAGCTCTTCCCTTTAAAGAAAAAGGAAAAGGCTTCCAACATAAAGTTTTATCGGATATGCCTTCTATGCGAAGACAGTCACATGTTTGCTCAAAATCTCGAATATGAAGGTAAGTATTTTCGTCTTCCTTTCCTGAAAAGTATAGGCTTTGAATCATTACAATCAACCACGGACTCAACCTAAACTGGGCAGTTTGGATAGGTTGTGGTGACTCCCATGGTAATAGGTCGGTCTCCGTGGGTGCAGAAAATTAATAGATATGTGTGGAATTTAGATTTTCCATAAGGATAGAAAAGGTAAGAAATAAGGAAATTGAAAAAGATAAGAAAAGATAAAAGTATAGGTATAAGATAATAGCAAGACTCAAGGTTATCTCAGCAAACCATCTTTTCTCCCCGGCAACGGCGCCAGAAATGCTTGTTGATAGTTGTTAATGTAGACAGAAGAATCACTGGGAAATAATCCGCAAGCGCACGGATATCGGTGAGCACTTCACCCGGGGGTTATCCAGAGTATCGTTATTTGTTTTTCTATAGGGAGAAAGGGTGCATCTGACTAACCAAATCTATTGCTACTATCCTTTAGGCTACAAACAAGGTGATCTGATATGAGCGATATAGAGAAGACAACAACAGTACACTTGTTCTAGTCTAAGCAAGATATGCGTTACTATTCTATTGGGGAGAACCGTCGAGATAAGAGACACCATAGAGGATGCTTAGCCCATGGCCTATAAACCCTATAGATCCTTCTAACGGGATTGTGGGATCCAAAGGTATCTACGGAATTGTCATGTTCCGAGCTACTACCACAGGTCCGGCTAGACAGGGGATATCTATGAGTATCCTAGCCCAAACACCACGTTTACGCTAGAGATCATTACCATACTCTAGCGAAGATAATAAAGTAAACTCACAAACCAAAGAATAATAAAACAGAGAACTTACTAGAATTAGGAGTCGAAATACTGAAGAAATCCTAGGAGCAAGCCTCGGGTTAGGAGACTTGATCCCGCAAATACAAACTGGAGAGGAGACACCGACAGGCTAGGCTTCCTCCAATCCACACCTTCACTCTATCTCTCTCTATCTAGAAGAGTAAACTCTAATCTCACATAGAAAATAAGGATAGTTTCTCTTGAATGCTAAGTCCTAGAGAATAGATCCATAAGGGATCCTTTCTGGCGAATCCTCTCTGGAAAATATGCAAATGAATAATGGATTGCCTTTCTGCCAGGGGGCAGGGGTCCTCCTTATATAGCCACCTCAAATGAACATTGGCCGTTGGATCAAACTGACTTAATTGTATGGTTTAGATTGATCCTCAAGGCGGTGGAACCCTAATCCACGAGGCGGAGCCTGATTGGCTCTTAGCCTTGGGCGGCTGCCCTACCCTGCTGACAGGTGGGCCCCTCCTTCCAGGGGGTTGGTTCTGGAGTCTTCTAGATTGCTCTTTTTCATTTGGAGGTGTTATGTGTCTATGTAATCCTTACTTGTGGGCCTCTTTTGTTATTTTGCAGTTGTCTCCCTGCAGAAACAGATAAACACCAAAACTTGTGGAATTTTGTTAGTTAAAACCCCATGTCTAGGTGGTGTGTTGCAAATATATCCTTTCTTCTGCTTAGTTGACACTTGAAATTGATACTTAAGATGTATCAACAGCCATGCTCCACACAAAAGGAGGAGGCCAGAAGCCTCAACTCCAGGTCGGCCAACCTGGAGTGTGGGCCTAGAGGCCACCCACAGGCCCCCTGACTAGTGGGTCTACTTCTAGAAGAAAGAGGAGGCTCCCACCAGCCATAGGCAGGTTGGCCGACCTGGCCCATGTGCCCAAAAGCCTCCCCGAGCTCTCCACCACCTTCCTGCATGCCGCCATGCATCAAATTGATCTCCACCATTGATTAAAGGCGGTTACAATGACGGTTTGATCCTATGGTGGCTGATGGAGGTGGCGTGGATCGCTGACATGGCACCAGAGTAGCTCCTACTCCACCTCTAGCTATAAATACCCCCCTAGGCCTTCACTCTCACTCATGACTCATTGGAGAAACTACTTAGCTTAGCGGAGCTCTGCGGTAGTGCTATGCTAGTTGGAGGAGAGTGAGGGGAGTCTTCTGGAGAAAGCCCCGGGTCTATCGGGAATCTTCTCTGGAGCTACACCTCAGCAGATGTGAATCTCTTGTAAGTTCAACACTTGTAAGTGATTCGTCTGAGTTCTTTATAGCATTTGATATTCTACTTCTAGCATAGCTGTTATACATATTTTCGTGCTTGTTCATTGCTTTACTTTAAGTAGAGTGCTTTAGCCTTATGCTAGGGTTAAAGTAGTAAGAATAGTGTAGACGTGGTGTCTAGACTAGATCTTGCCTTTGTAAACCGCTTATGGCATGGATTGTTTGTGGTAGCTAGCAGGTGGTGACAACCCTGTCTAGTTTTTGTATTCCACCACGTGTGTAACATAAGTTCTTAAAAGGTAGGGCCTCAATACAACATGATGGTGCGGTCCGGTAGGAGTTTTATCTCTTACTGATCTATCCCATCGCCTCCTGCAAGAGAAGGGCTGATAAAGCCAGTATAACCAACTTTTCCTAGTTAGATATGTTTGCTATAGTGAACCTCTCAACCCAAATACCACAGTCTCCCTTGTCTTATCATAGGACATAACCTTATCACTAGTTAATTCACTTCTCATTCCCTGAGGAAAATATGATACCTGGAATACTCCCGATGAAGGTTACACTTGACAAACGTACGCTTGCGGTCTTTTACCTGTTTGCCACTTCTAGTCTCAACAGTCTCCCACGGAGGTTCCTTCGCCTTGGATGCAACAGAGGTCACTGGCGTAGAGTTCTACGATGTTATAACTTCCTGGTTTGTTCACGCCCGCACCAGGGACATCTTCCCTGACACATTTGATAGTTTTGAGTCGATGGGGAAAGCAGTCACCGAGGTAACACCATAGAGGAACTACTGGCTCGTTTGTCTCTAGAGTAGAACAGGGTTTGTCTGTAAATAAACTTGGATCCGAACGATCGTGCTATCCGGCAGAACTCTACATCAGAGAGTGCCAGCTTTGCATAGCCCAACCGTTCTAGTATATTTTGCCCAATGTCACGCACACATACTCTCTTTTTATTATTTTTTTGCTCTAAAGGTGTTGCGTATCGCATCGGCTATTGTCAACCATTTGTTGGCTATTTTTCGCTAGAGGTCATGTGTACTACATCGGCTGTCTATCGTTACATCAGTGGTGACACTAATTTATGCTCTCAGAGCCGACCACTTGAACTAGCTGTCTACCGTCCTCGCTCATCTTGAAGACGTCCCCATCATGTATCTTCCTAGAGAAGTGCTCCATGTCCTCGAAGCTCCATTCGCTCTAGCCCGCGTAAGCGATACTAACTGATGATTCTGCCGGCACCACCTCAATGGTATCTTTGATCCACTGGATAAGGCTCTGATGCATGGTGGATGGGATGCAGCAGTTGGCGTGGATCCAGTCTCTCCCGAGGAGTAAGTTGTATGTGCCCTTGGCGTCCTCTACGAATAAGGTGGTGAGCATACTCTTGCTTCCGACGGTTAGCTCAACACATATGATGCCCTTCGTGACCGATATGTTGCCACTGAAATCTATCAGTTTCATATCGGTCGGGCTCAAATCTTCCATCCTTTTCCCTAGCTTCCTCCATCGACCAACATTTTGGTCAGGGGCCTCCCGTCCACGAATCCCTTCACATAGAGGGCCTTCAGATGCAAATACTTCTCTGGCTTCTCGAAGCTCGTGTTGTCTGTCTGATAGATCCATTGGGCTATAGCCACCTCCGCTCTTTCATCATCAGATTCCTCTCATTGATCATTAGGCGTGAATTCAGTGGGTAGCATAAAGATAGCAGAGACGGACGCTAACATTGTCTTTCCCTTCTCACTGGCGCGTTTGACTTGCCATAGTTTGAGTTTCTTCTTCTGCAACTCGTCATTCCTTAGATGCTGAACCCAACGCTTCTGGCTCTTGGTCAAACCTCCAAGGCACCATTGGCCCTCTTGCAGTCTATGGACCTGATTTGCTGCGTCCCCGTTAGCTACCTCTTTATCTGGCCGATTGTGGAGGTTTTCCATTTTTTCACGCCGATCCATCTTGTAGCTCAATCTGTGATGTATGGATCGGCGGTTGTCTCTTGACTGCCTGTACTCTCGGTACTAGCTGCTGCACTCTGCACAGTCGTTCGAAGAAGGAAGCCTCAGCCCTGTGTTTTAGCAGTGTATGAAGAAAGGACAATCCCAATGATACCCATTTTCTTCCTAGATCCTCCTTTCCTCCTCATGTTCGAGCAGTTCCCGACGTTCCCCTTCCTGTCGCTTTAACTCTTTCTCCTTTTGATGCTCCCATTTGTTCAATAGGATTTTACGGTGGGACGATGTTGGGTAGGCTCAACGTCAACAGCCTAGAGAGGATCCTGCTTCACCTTATCTTCCTGGTGCCCCCTAGCTGTTCTCTACCTTCTGGTGTCTGTCACCTCACGCTGCTCATCCTTCTCGGTGACGGGTGCCTTGATCTTTGTTGTGACCATATTCACTGGAAAGGATAGCGCCACCATGTTTGCAAGGAATGGGTCGCCATCTATGTCCATGGCCCCTTTAGTTTTCTCCAGGCCAATCCTCCTCGAGGTGATGGCCTTCTAGATCATGTCTCGGAAAACCATGCAGTCGCTGGTGCTATGGGTGTATGTACTATGGAATTTGCAGTACCATCTCGACTTGATTTCTTCGGCTGAAGGGATTTTGTAGCCTCCTATCAACTTGATCTGCCCTTTGTCAAGCAGGTAATTGAAAATCTTGTCGGCCTTTATGACGTTGAAGCTGTATTTCTTTGTCCCCTCTGCGGTCTTGGCCTTCGACCACGGCATGTACTCCGAGTTCTTCCAGACCCACTCGACAGCGGCGATTTTGTTGGATTTGTCATTGCTATCGGTAGCCCCGGTGATATCCTCCGCCGATATTGGTTCCACACTACCGGTCATCTGAGTCTTGCCATTGTAGCGCAGGTACCAGTAGTTGGCAATAATATTGGTAAATTTATTGGCCAAATCCTATAGGCTTGAGCAGTCTATCCCGATCTTCTCCCTGACCGCCGAGACCAAACCCCAGATAGCAATGCTAACAACTTCTGCGTCGGACAGCGTTAGTCAATAGCACTGACTTCTCACTTCTCTGAACCTCTGGAGGTAATGGCTTCCCGACTCATTGTTCCCCTGCTTGACATCGACCAGATCCATGACTCCCTTCTCCATATTCACGGAATCAAAATATTGGCCGAACTTGTTAACCGGGTCCTTCCATCCCTCAATGGATTGGTACGGTAAGGAAGCGAACCAGGAGAAGGCTGGACCCAATAGGGATAGAGGAAAGAACCAAACCCTAAGCGTCTACTCATTGGCTATCTCGCCTAGCTGCACCAGGTACTAGCTAGTGTGTTCCATGGTTGATACCTGGCCAGTCCCGGTGAACTTGTTGAACTCGGGCACCCTATATCTTTAGGGCAGAGCCACCGGATCGTACCATTCAGGATACAACTTCCGGTAGGCAATAGATTGATTCTTGGGCATGAGACCGAATTGGCTTTGCACCATGTCGGCCACTTGGTTCATGAGTTGATCGATCTGAGGTGACGCTTGTTGGCGATGAGCCGAGTCCTCATAACCCTGTTGACCATAGGGATACCCAGAAGGATTTTGGAACCTCGGGCCTTTGTGGATACTCGATGCATAATGGTGGGGGCGTGGTGGTACCTTGGAGGAGCCTCGCCGGATGTCGCATCTCTAGGGATTGGCGGCTCGTTGAAATCCGGAGTTGGCCTTGCGCCTACAGGGCATACTGCGTAGCCGATGCATTGATACTGGGGTTCACCATCGGCTCCTGCGGCCCACTCTGCATGTCGCCTCCTCCGCCGGTATGTGCACCACCAACTCCATGAGACCCAGGGAATGGGCCTTCCGGAGCTTTGCTTGTTGAAGCACGATCTTTGTCCCTCGGCATAGAGAACACCTAGCACTTTCCTTGTAGGCAGAGGGCTCCTGCTACGGCATTCTGCAGGCATCCGGTGAGCAATTCGCTATGGCTCGTGAACGTGGAGGACAACATGAGGTTGTGCTAAAGCCCGACCCTCGGATCTTTGTAACACCTAGTTTTCCAAAGAATACCAAATGTTCTGTATATGTGTGCCCAGGATGTCCACACAACACATATATACAAATATGGAGATTATCAAAGGCAATGCTTTATTATATATCAAAACATAGATGCAACAGGAGTTACATCTATAACAAAGCATCGGAGAAGCTATTCTATATCTCCTGTCTTCGGGTCTCCATACTCCACAGAGACAGTTGACTGGGGGTACACTCGCCTAGTACTCCTTTGGTAACACATCACTTGCAACATCATCTAGTACCCATCCAGGATTTTTATAAAAAGGTGATGAGAACAAGCGTCAGCTCACCATGCTCAGCAAGTATAACTATGGGGTTCATGAGGCTCAAAAAGGTAGACAGGGTTTTTCTGCGTTTGCTTTTACTAAGTCATAGTTTTAGCAGTTGAGTAGCATCAAGTTTATCATAAGCCCAATAACCACATGATCAAGTGAACAAGATATCATGCTTATATGAACCAATAACAATAACACATGATTAATAAGAACTGATGAACTGTGACATAAGGACATCACATAGTAAGGATCCAAGCCGCTCATAACCGTGAGCACGGCTATCATGACAGTTTTACACTCTATAGAGGTTGTACATCTTTACCCCCAAGCCGTGATTCCCATTTGTCAGGGTTTGCAAGGCCCACTATACCTCTACCTAGGAGGCGTAGTAGGGTTTCACTACATAACCTTTCGCTAGTATACCCTAACAAGTTAGTGGCCATGAGGTTTCGGTGGCAAGTATGCATGGGTGTTCTCCTTCTTGTGGCTCATGTGGTCGTAGCACTATGCATGCCTCAAAGATAGGAAACTGCCAAACATCCCTCGTCACCCCACCTCTTGCGCCAATAAATGGTAACCACTAACAAGCTAGAGACATACTAGGTAATTAGTTAAAGTCAGAGCCATATAACACTCGGGGTAGCACGGTTTTCCTAGGTGGCTGATTACAGAAATACCCCTATGAGTGAGAACATAGGTGTGAGTTCCTGAGGTTCCACCTATAGTCCACGTTGCTAAAAGTCATATTTTATTATCATTGCATATATCATTAATCAAGATCCATGATCATGGTTATTCTTTATGAGCACTAGCACAAGCTACCCATATGCAACCCACAAAGGTGACAAGGTACAGGATATCAATTCTAGGTAATCCTTAGGGGTAACAAGGTAGACACATGCATATGAATTAAGTGACATTAAAGTGTATATGTAACAAGGAGAGTCCCATGTTATACTTGCCTTCCATATGCTTGCTCAAACTTTCCAACTTTTGTCAACAAAATATGCGTCGCAGTCTACCTAGGGGGTACCCTACGGTAGTAGATTGTAGGCGGAGGTGTGGCGACGGCGATCAAGCGTAACACAGAGAGCGTAGACATGGTGATTTAGACATGTTCGGACCGGCAAATCGCCGTAATACCCTACGTCCTGTGTTCTGGTGGCTGGATTAATCTGAGTATTAGTTACAAGATCCGTAGATGATCTGAGAGAGAGGTTTTGGAGGGGGTCCCTGCTCGCCTTATATAGCCGGGGAGCAGGGTTACAATTTCCATATCCTAATAGATTACGATCGGTCCCTTAAGGCAAGGGATCCGAGTCTATCTACTAGGATCTTCCTTAGCGAGCACGACAGGCTAGTCGCATGCCGCAAAGCCTCGCGGGCTGGGCCGTCTTCTGGTCGGTAGGCCCATAAGGTCCCTGGGGATATGCCGAGGTAATATCCCCAACAAGTCCTAGAGCACGTTGTATCCTTTCGGCGAGCCCGCAACATTGTCCTTGAAGGTGTTCAGCTGGTCACCATCATGCGTCGTGGTCGTCGTGAAGCCTCGACCAGGTTGCCTGGTCAAGGTGCTAATCAGAAAAGCCTCCCGACCAGGTCGGGCTGGTCGAGAGCGTCATAGCGTGATGGGCGAGCTGGTCGCCTCGTCGGGTGCTGCGACCGCTTGTTGGGAGGATGTGACATGCGGAAGAAGAAAAACTTTTGAAAAGTCCTTTCCTGGTGAAGTGTACACACTTAGGCTCTGCAAAAATGACACAAAAAACAATAGAGCTTTGTCGAGAAGAAAATTAGTACATTCACCGCATGGTGAAGTGTACCCACTTAGTCCCCGAGCATGGTAGCAGGTGAAGTATGCACGTGGTCCCATGCTTTATAAAAATATGCATAAGGTATGTAAATTGAAGCATGAGTTTGGTAAAAACGACTGCGAATACTCATAGTCCCCGAGCTTGATGCATGAAACTGGAAGCTTCTTGTATCAGGGTCATATATCAAGAGAAACTTAATATGAGTTTAGTAAGAAACAACTACGAATGCCCGTAGTCCCCGAGCCTGATGCAAGAAACTGGAGGCTTCTTGCATCAGGATCATGTTGCTTGATTCGCAGTCCCCGGGCGTCAGTCCCCGGGTGTCGTCCTTCTTTTCGCCACCCTTCTGTGCCTTGGCCGCAGTCCCCGAGCCTTGCTCGGTATGACTTTGGAAGAATTCCCCAAGCGTGGTCGGGAATGCAACCAGGCAGCCAAGTCATGGTTGCTGTCGACGGAGTCCCCGAGTGTGGTTACACCACCATTTTTGTGGGTCTTGCCGACTAGACTACTGTAGCCATGTTACTGTAGCTGCACAAAAATAGACTATAACAAGGTTGCGCGTCCAGTCCCCAGGACTGTAGCGTTGGTGACACTGTAAAAGTCATTAGCCGTAAATTGGAAGATTAACTCAGAAGTAAATACATAGGGAGAATGAAAAAGGGAGTAAATGGGCCGAATTAACCACGCAGTTAGCGGCCCAATCCATGGCGCAAAAGGTGGGCGTGGAGGTTCCTCATTTGATTATTGCGGCTTCCCAAAAACCCTGGAAGGCGAAGCGGCGCGTCGCTTGGTATAAAGGGCAGGTCTAGCGGCGGCGGTTTCCATTCTTCTATTGCGGCGAAAACTTTTCGTCTTTCACCATAGCTTTCCCAACACTTCTCCCATCGCTTTCTTTGATTCGTTCTCTATCTCGGTGGTTGATTGCTTGCTAGTGATGGCGCCAAAGAAGGGTAGTGTTTCAAAGCTATCTGCAGCAGCGGATGCGGGCGTGAGGTCGTCGGCGGCGGGTAGGAAAGCTTCTGCATCGTCGTCCCCAAATGTTAGGGTTGAGGAGCTGGTGGTGTTGCCTTGGGCGGAGCATTGGACTCCGAGCACCCTGAAGGAAGATGATATTAATGCTCTGGTTTTTGGTGGTCTACTCCCGAATAAGGAGGCTGGCAGATGGCGGCCGGCATTCGGCGAATTATTTCCGACGCCAAATACTGGTGAGCTTGTGGTGTTCGAGCCTTTCTTCCGATGTGGTTTCAGAGTTTTGGTCCATCCTTTCTTTCAAGGTCTTTTACGGTATTATGATATCTCGCTGTACAACCTGAATCCAAACACGATTGTGCACATTGCGACATTTATCCACATGTGCAAGGCGTTTATTGGGATCTATCCCCATTTTGATTTGTTCCGATACTTCTTCCGTTTGAAGACGAATGGGACTGGGTCATCTAGTGTTATCAGTTCAGTGTATCTTCAACTCAGGGATGGTATGTTTAGTCAGTATATTTCGATGCCATTGCATTCCAAATTTGTTGGGCACAAATCAAGGTGGTTTTATGTTCATCAGGAAGAACCCTTCGCACCATGTGACCCCGCGCTGGTGCCCACGGTACTGGAAACCTGGTCGGAGCCACCGTCTGAGGCTGGTTTGGATAAGGTGAAGTTACTGTTGAAGTTACTCGATCGCCGTACTCTTGATGGCGTGGGGGTAGCGTGTAGTTTCATTGCCAGGCGATGTCAGCCTTGTAAAGATAGGGAGCATCTAGCTTTTAAGTATGCTGGTAAGGGTGATAGCACTCGGGAGGCTCCTGAGAGTATCGAGCCAGCTGTTGCTGAAAAGCGTTTGAATTACATCTTTGATCTTTCGAAGTGTTCTTCGCTGCGCCGTCCGAGGAAGGCCTTTTCTCTTTGTTGTCCTCCTCCACAGGTGTTGTTGTCTGTGAACTTGTCTTGCATCGTTTTGTTTTAGCGTTCGTCGTGCTTACATATGCTCTTGGCTGTGCAGGTCCATGGTGAAGATTGTATCTCCCATTTCGCCGTGTTTCTGGTCCCAGGCTTGTTGCCAGAGTTTTGTACACCCCAGGCTGGTGGTGATACTACTGAGCCGAGTGTTTCCTGTTATTCTGGTGAATCTCCATCTCTACCAACCCAGAGGCGTGGTACTTCTTTTAGGGATGGGGACGTCCCACTCGGCGCGTCGGAGGCTTTTGACGAGGGTTCGGCTGGCGAGGGGCTGCATAGGGCAGAGACGGTTATTGCCGATCCGAAGCCGCTGAGGTTGGAGCCCTGGACTACGGACCACCCGGGACTTGGTGGTGACTTGGATTCTTCGGGAGACCCAGGGATTCCTTAGGAAGACGATGGTGTGCCACTGATGTTTGCCTCTCATCCAAGGAAGAGGCGAAGGCGAGCTTCTGTTGTCATTGAAGACGACTTCGTGGAGCTGCCTCACTCACGGGAGGGCTTCGTCGATGGTGGGGGTTCTGACTGCGATTAGGGCGTCCTGGATAGTGTTAAGGTGAGTCGTTGGCTTCCTTTTCCTTTGGTTAATCGCATGCTTAAACACAATTTCGTAGGCATTGCTGAGGACGAGTCGGGAACGTAAGCTCCAGATCGTGTCTTTGGAGGAATCTTTGGAGGAATCCCGCTCGCGGACGCGTGAGCTGGAGAGGGCCCTTTTGGATAAGGAACGTGACAACTTGAGTCTGTGCGACCAGCTATCAAAGGCGAAGAAAGGTTAGCTCTGATGTCCTGTTTGGTTCCCGGGGTTGTTGCCTTGTTCTTGTGCTTACGTTCTTGGGCGTTTGTAGAACTAGATGACGAAGTTGTTGCTGGGCGCAATCGGTTTTGGAACCTGATTGAAGAGGTCGAGCCGGTTATGGCCTGCGTGGACAACATTACCTTTGTCTCCGCTCCTCCATCGGATGAGGCTATTGCTGATGCTTTGTCGTGGGCACGAGAATTTTATGGGCGCCACAAGTCATTTGCGACATTGGCGGCTCAGGAGATGCTCTCCCACGGGCTTGCGATGCTGCGGTCGCACTATCCATGAGTTGATCCTCAGAGGGTGCGGAGTGGTTACTATTGGTGTTTCTTATGACTATTGGATAAATCCGCAAGCGCACAGATTATACCGTTGTAGCACTTCACCGGGAGTATTCCAGGTATCGTATTTTCCTCAGGGAACGATAAGTGATTTAACTAGGATTATAGATATGTCCTATGATGGATCAAGGGAGATTATGATAACTAGGTTGAGAGGTTCGATATAGCAAAGATATCTAACAAGGTATAGCTGGTTATACTGGCCTTATCAACCCTTCTCTTGCAGGAGGCGATGGGATAGATCAGAAAGAGGGCAAAACTCTAACTGGACCGCGCCATCATGTTGTATTGAGGCCCTACCTTTTAAGAACTTATCTTACACACATGGTGGAATACAGATACTAGATAGAGTTGTCACCTTCTACTAGCACCTACAAACAATCCGTGCGATAAGCAGTTTACAAAGGTAAGATCTAGTCTAGACACCACGTCTACACTATTCTTACTACTTTAACCCCAGCTAAGGACTAAAGCACTCTACTTAAAGTAAAGCGATGAACAAGCGCGAAAAGATGTATAACAGCTATGCCAAAAGTAGAATATCAAATACTATAAAGAACTCGGATGTATCACTTACAAGTGATGAACTTACAAGAGGATCACATCCACTGAGGAACAACTCGGAGAAGACGCCAGAGAGGCCTGGCTCTCCTCCAGGCTCTCCTCACCCTCTTCCAACTACCATAGTACTATAGCAGAGCTATGCTAAGCTAAGTAGTTTCTCCAATGAGGCATGAAATGAATAGGAAGCTCTAGGGGTCTATTTATAGCTAGAGGGAGAGCCTAGTGCCACGTCAGCGATCCACGTCACTTCCATCATCAACCGTAGGATCAAACCGTCATTAGAACCAACTTAGATCAACGGGGGAGATCAAGTGGGTGCATGGAGGCATGCAGGAAGTCAGTGGGGAGGTCGATGTACCTTTTGGGCAGCTGGCGATGGTCGGTCGACCGCCCAATGGCAGGTGGGCCCCGCCACTTTCTCCCAGGAGGTGTACCCAGACCCACGGTCGGCCGACCGCAAGTATTGGCCATCTTTCGTGTGGAGCATGGCCCACATGTCATTGGCATCTTGACGAAGTTTGGTATTGTTCTGAGATAGTTTGTGGGCCCATGTATCCTCGTGCTTTGATCTAGAGCGGTCGAGAAGAAGCACAAAGGAGATCCAAGGGTGGATCTTCACTCTAGAGGATGTGCTTGGATCATGGACACATGGGAGGCCTTGGTGGCCCCATAGGGTGGTCGGCCGACCCCCTATAGAGAGCCATGGGCCACCCCTTCGGCGTGGGACCTCCTTGATAGGTGTGGATTCTGCTGTCCAAGATTGGGCCCAAAGTATTGTCGGCCGACCGTCTTTTGTGGCCAAACAAGCTCATCTTTTGCAGGTGGCTTCTAGAGGTAATGTCCATCATGATGGTGTATTCTGATGAGGACATCCTCCATTATTACCCGTTGGCAAAGACGCAACAAATAATGGGCCAAGTGGCCCAGTTGTAGTCGGGCGGTGAACGTGTGAGCCTCTAAATAATCTCACCTTGCTTAGCTTGGGAGGAGGAAGCCACCTTAAAAGGGAGAGCCACCCTCCCCCTATCAGACTAGTCTTTTAGAGAGATTGTGCCTTTCTCTAAGTGGGTGTGCCTAAGAACTGTTGGGGTCCGGGCAAAATCAATTTATCGGGCCTCGACCAACCCTACCTGGGCCGGATGTATCATATTGGCTATGCACATTTTCCATACTTGGAAATATGTCATGTTGAGCCCCGAATTATGACGTTTTGTGCCTACATTCAAATAGAGGACATATACATGTGGAACCAAGTTATTGGGTAAAATAAGTTTAGGCTATGCTTCTTTTCCTTTGAATATGAGGATGTTGACAGTATTTTGATGGTGATAAAATAGCTCATAATTACCAAGGTGTATGAATCTTTACCAAGGCATAACATGAGGTTGCCTTCTTTTTATCTTCCTACTTCTATAAGGCTTATGTGGAGCTTAGGTAGGGATAAACGATGTAGCATACTTACCTTGCATGTATTGTAAAGTCTAATTCCGGATCCAAGGAGAGAAATGTTATACTCTTATATCAAGATGTGCAAGTGTGTGAAAACATGGGAAATGATCAATACTCCTTTACATGATCTCTCTTTCCTAACTTATTATTTTGAGACATAGCTATCTTTTTTTATATGAGCTTTGATATGCTCATAATCATTTTTTATTTTTTTGATATTTTTTTTCATAATTTTGCATAGTCTATGTCTCATTTACTAGCACATACTAGAGAGAGGAAAATGTGGAAAATGTAAGGCATGTTTCTACGTACTTCCAGTGTAGAAGCAGCATGTATATGTGGCGTGTACGTGATCTTGATCTTGGGAGTATGATAAATCTCTCAACAAGGGTCACAAAACTTGACCAAACTCAACACAAAGTAAGCAGCTTATGTAGAAAGCTTATATCATGAAAGAACATATATGGCTTTGGTAGGAATTTTCTCAATATAGAAGAGTAGTGACATTATGGTTTTATGACGTTTTCAAAAATTAATCTCCAAATACTTTAAATAGATAGGATATGAATCATGAGCTGAGAACATATATTACATTAATCAACAACTTAGTCAATATGGTTCCCTATTAAGATATTTTCCCACTAGCATAAGCAAAAGCAAGAGTTCATATCTATGACGCTTTTATCCTCAGAACGTCATAGATCATGTTACTTTTCAAATTTTAGTTTCAGTTGCGATCTTCTTATTTTTATTCAATATTAAAAGGAAAATGAACTAAGCAATTAATTTCTTGAAGAAATTATTTTTTATTTCATTTTTATTAAAAGAGAAAATGAGTAAACAAATGAAAAAAACATAAAGGAAAAAGGGAGAGACGTGGCAAACCAGTTACAATAGATGTTTGAAGTTGAGTGGATGCTGGCTGGTGGGCCCGGGGCCTATTGGCACGGTCGGTCGACCGCCCTACTGGTCCATTTGGCCACTTTGGTCTCTGCAACAGAATTCCTTACCTCTGAATGTTGATTCACTCTGTCTGTTCTGAATTTTGGCCTCCAAAGTGCATCGGCCGATGCACAAAAGTGGCCGATGAGGTCCAATTTTTTCGTGGGATGTGTCATGACCATGTACATCATGATTCCATGGTCGATCTGGTGAAATGGTATGTTGGGGTGTCGACCGATACCCCCCATACTTGTTTCACTACATACTGCAACATAGGACAGAGAGAGATCAAATGCAGGGGTTCTGCTGGGGTAAGATACTAGCAGAACCAAGAATTTCTTTTATCATTGATAACTTAGGCGTATGAGTGATAGACTATCAAGCTTAAATATCTTATTGCTATGAAGGGCTAAGGTGATCAAAGGGAGAAGATGGAGAGAGAAGGTCCTATGGCCTTAGCATTAGGGATGACAAGCATCTCTTCATGCTTTCTTCTATCAGGGCCATGCGGAAGGTTATGCCGGTGGCTCTAGAGGATGGCTAAGGAGAAGGAGGAGAAAGGAGATCCTCTCTCTCCATGGTTGTGGATAAGTGCTTGAGCTTTGCATTAGTGATAATGCAAATATCATTAAAGTTATCTTCAAGATCTAAACACGCCATTCTCTCCTTAGAAACCCTTTTCTTCGAAGTTGGTAAAGCTTTCTTTGGCAACAACACGTAGAAACTTTTCCATATCGCTCTTCTTCTTGGTGGAACCATGGTAAGGTCAAGGAAGGTGAGAAGGGAAGCAAGAGAAGATGGAATTTCTACTAGTGGTGAAGAAGAACAAGGTAAGAGGAGGAAGAAGGAGAGGGAGAGGTAAAGAAGGTAGAGTTCAACGCCCTTCGCCTCTATTTTCACTTGGATCGTGCCAAAAACAGGAGAGAACTGTTGATCCAACGCTCAGGAGTACCGAGCTTGGCTGAAGGACCAAATCCACGGTCGACCGGCCGCTTTTAGTGAGGTTTGGCTCGACCGAGCCTGGATTGGAGGTCCCACAGGTCAGGTTAGGCAGGCCGTGCAACGTCGGGCTGAGAAGCCTCAACATGCGGTCGGCCAACCGCCTTTCGAGGCCAAATGGGCCAAGATTTTGTGTGGGAGGTGACAAGTCTAGATACATGCTAATTCTAGGGTCAAACATGAAAAATGAACAAAAATTAAAACATGTAGATTTTAGTTCTCAATTGGATCAAGGACAAAATATATCATGTTAGTTTCATGCTCAGGTGATTCATGTTCATGAAAAACTTTAAGACATTGATCATTTACCTTTAAAGGTGTTGTAGCCATAATCTTGAAGTGTGACGATTCCATGTGTCATGACATTGATGATGACGAATGGTCTTTCTTCTGTGAATCGTCGCATCGTACTCAGACCATTTCCTCCATTCATTGCTTCTCTCCTGCGAAGGATTAGTGGACAACACATACCCGAAGGAATTCACATATGATTCGAAGTAGGGGCATTATTGTCATAGAAAAAGAGGACATCTTTTATGCTATAGAAAAGTTGGCTTTATCATTTTAGCACATCACAAGATATTCCCTCATTGTTCATCAATTAAAAACAAAGCAAGGTTGAGGCAAAGGTGCACAAGGTTATTTCAAAACTACCTCAAACCTTGATTTGTCTCTTATGATCTCATGACTTACCCACCAAAATTTTGAAGTTATCATGCATTGGTTAGTCCAAGAGCAGAACCAAATTCCATACAAGTTTACTTTAGGTTCATTAATCAAACTTGACACCATGTCTAATTTGATTAAGGAAGGCTATTTAACCTAAGCACCATGCTTAATTTAAAGAGCTTATAGAAGTATGCGCACTACTAACAAACCAAAGCATACTCATAACAGAACCAGGAAGCATGAAGGCATCAAGAGATTCAAAAAGGAGACAGGATCATGGATGGTGAACTGGATGAGCATTTGCTGATTTTTTTTATTATTATTATCTTTTTTTATTTTTTTATTTTTTTTATTTTTATGACTTAGCAAGATGAGCAAGGTAAAAAGAGAAAGCAAGGTAGATACAATCAAACAAAATTAAGAATGAAGCATGATATAAATTTCTTAGAGAAATCCACTCCCCCATGCTTGGATTTTGCAACATTTTACAATGTGAAAATCCAAGTCTAGGATGTGAAATTTTCTTTTAAATGGGCTTCATTATTGAAGGATGTTTGGTTGGACATACCTTGTGTTTTGCTCCATTGTTCTTTTTGTTCAAACCTGAAATGGTTAGTGACAAAAATACCCGAAGGAACACTTTCACAAATATTCCCTTAATCTCTTTTTACAAAGTCATTTTATTCATTTTAGAATTTTGGGAAACTAAAAGAAAAAATATTTTAATTTTGTTTTATATTTTTTTAAGCAAACTTTAATAGAAAAGAAGAAAGCTCGGGTTATCCCCCGAAAGTGCTTAATTTTAAGACACAAGCTTGTCTTTGGGAAACCTTCAAGTTGCAACTCATGCTGGTGAAGTGGTTTCCCCTTCAACTCTAACATTTTCGAACCTATCCTCAAGACCAAAACCACTATGAGATTTGCAAAATTTATGGTATACAAACACATCTACAACCAACCTTGCAAAGATTTTAGAAACTAGAAGCATGAAGGGGTTGTAGATCATGTGTGTAGTGATGGTAGAGGGAAAGATTGATTTGGGAGATTTCTCACTTGAGCATGGGTTTGATGGAAGGATCGGAGAGTAGCTTTCATGCTCGTTGATATCGTTCTCCCTTTCAAGGAGTCGGTGAGCACTTCCTTTCTCATGACATTTCAAGTTATCCCCAAAACTTGAGTGGGTCATGGCTGTTGGCGGGATTGACATAAGCTCACCCCTTGGATCAAGAACTGGTTTGGATTCTAACCCTTTGATGAGAGGTCGGTAGGACCAAAAGGGTAGATAATCTTCACCTATTCTATGACCAAGCTTCTCATTTCCTATTGTGTTCTCCAAGATTCTGATGATTGGCCTTCCGATAAAGGTGAGATGAAAGGACAGTCCAGGAAGGTCAAAGATATGGAAGTCTTGGAAGATCTTGAGATCATCAACCACCACAAGAACATCATGGAGGACTCCTAAACAATCATGGATTTGACCATTGGGGAGTCTAAGGTGTTTTTGTGATTGGGATAGATGATCCTTTAATAATGTTGGAACATGGAAATGAGGAATGATGTTGATCCTGAGGCTAGGATCATAGCAAATGTCGCCATCAATGCCCAACACTTGATAGGATATTCTCCTCACATGTCTAGGCAATTTAGTGACTTCCTTTGAGGATTCGGCCTCATCCAACCATTCTTGACTTACAACGGTAGATAGAGGCTCTAACCGTTGACTATGCTCTTCTTGGTTAGATTTATGGCCTTCATGGCTTCTATGCCTCGGGTGTCTTAATGAATTACCAAAGTCATTAACTGGGTCATCATAAGACTTGAATGAAGGAACACATGGGGGATCATCAGGATCAAGGATGGGTTCGTAAGATGAGTCAGAGGTGGGCATAGAGAAGGAGAGGATAGATTTGGCTTCTAAGCACTTTAGTTCTTCTATAGGCTCACTCGACATTTCTTCATCAAGTATCCCAAGCTTTTCCTGATGTGCCATGTGGGAAGTCGAGCATCAAGATGATGTTGATTTGGGAGGTTTTTGAAGAGATCCCTTTATGAGAGGTCTAGAAAGATGTTTCTTAGAAGGTCTCTTTAGGAAAGGATCATTTTGGGAATTCCCAAAACCAGCAAGATCATATGAAAGGTTAGCCTCAAACTCGAAGGAATGGTTTAGATGTTGAATTTCTTCTTCCTTTGAGATTTGTGATATTTGTGGTTCAGGATCGATGGCAGAATCTTTGGATAGAAGTGATGGTGATTTGGCTATCGAGATTTCCTTTCTAGGGATTGGTTTTTCTTCTTCTATGGGTCCTTCATCATAAATGTTATTGTACGGGGTGTTTTCAAGAATCTTCATGAGAAGACTCTTCCCTTCACTAACGGATAAACACAGGAAGGCTCCCCTAGAAGTCATATCGAGAATTTGTGCAAAATCTTTGCTAAGACCGCCATAAAAGTGTTGTAACAATGTTGGCTCGGTTATAGCAAGATCAGGGCCAGATGATGCTAGATCTAAGAGACGGGCCCATGCCGCACCAAGAGGTTCTCTCTCCTTTTGTGAGAAGTTGATGACCTCTTTTCGAAGACGAACAACTCGAGAGGTGGGAAAGAAAGCTAGGTAGAAGTTGGATTGTAACTTTTCCCATTCTCCGTTTGCATCATCTACGTGACGAAGGTACCATCGTTTGACTATTCCCATCAAAGAAAACGGAAATAGCTTCCACTTAAGGGTACCTCGCCTCATCCCAGGGATGTGGACACATGAACACAATTGTTCAAAGTCACGTAGGTCGTATGCATTTTCATCTTCATCCCTAGAGAAAGATTGTTCCCAAACTTTGGCTATGAAGCTAGGGAGAAACTCATAGCTAGGTGAAAGAATGAGATGTGATGATGGTGGTGGTTCCAAACTATGGCCCTTTGGAAAAGCAAGATGAGGGATGGATGATTCGTTCATGGTGTATATGAAAAGGATAAAATGAAAAGATAAAACAAGGATAATAGGACTACAGGGTTCTAGTTAAAACAGCTACCGCTCCCCGGCAACGGCGCAAGAAATGCTTGTTGGTATTTCTTATGACTATTGGATAAATCCGCAAGCGCACAGATTATACAGCTGTAGCACTTCACCGGGAGTATTCCAGGTATCGTATTTTCCTCAGGGAATGATAAGTGATCTAACTAGGATTATAGATATGTCCTATGATGGATCAAGGGAGATTATGATAACTAGGTTGAGAGGTTCGATATAGCAAAGATATCTAACAAGGTATAGCTGGTTATACTGGCCTTATCAGCCCTTCTCTTCCAGGAGACGATGGGATAGATCAGAAAGCGGCCAAAACTCTAACCGGACTGCGCCATCATGTTGTATTGAGGCCCTACCTTTTAAGAACTTATCTTACAAACGTGGTGGAATACAGATACTAGATAGAGCTTGCACCTTCTACTAGCACCCAAAAACAATCCGTGCGATAAGCGGTTTACAAAGGTAAGATCTAGTCTAGACACCACATCTATACTATTCTTACTACTTTAACCCCAGCTAAGGACTAAAGCACTCTACTTAAAGTAAAGCGATGAACAAGTGCGAAAAGATGTATAACAGCTATGCCTAAAGTAGAATATCAAATACTATAAAGAACTCGGATGTATCACTTACAAGTGATGAACTTACAAGAGGATCACATTCGCTGAGGAACAACTCGGATAAGACGCCAGACAGGCCTGGCTCTCCTCACCCTCCTCCAACTAGCATAGTACTACAGTAGAGCTATGCTAAGCTAAGTAGTTTCTCCAATGAGGCATGAAATGAATAGGAAGCTCTAGGGTCTATTTATAGCTAGAGGGAGAGCCAAGTGCCACGTCAGCGATCCGCGTCACTTCATCATCAACCGTTGGATCAAACCGTCATTAGAACAGACTTAGATCAACGGGGGAGATCAAGTGGGTGCATGGAGGCATGCAGGAAGTCGGTGGGGAGGTCGGTGCACCTTTTGGGCACCTGGCCACGGTCGACCGACCGCCCAATGGCAGGTGGGCCCTGCCACTTTCCCCCAAGACGTGTCCCCACAGCACAAGGGGCATGTGGGTGGCCTATGGGCCCATACCCACGGTCGGCCGATCGCAAGTATTGGCCATATTTCGTGTGGAACATGGCCCACATGTCATTGGCACCTTGGCGAAGTTTAGTATTGTTCCGAGATAGTTTGTGGGCCCATGTATCCTCGTGCTTTGATCTAGAGCCGTCGAGAAGAAGCACAGAGGAGATCCAAGGGTGGATCTTCACTCTAGAGGATGTGCTTGGATCATGGACACATGGGAGGCCTTGGTGGCCCCATAGGGTGGTCGGCCGACCCCCTATAGAGAGCCATGGGCCTCCCCTTCGGCGTGGGACCTCCTTGATAGGTGTGGATTCTGCTGTCCAAGATTGGGCCCCAAGTACGGTCGGCCGCACGTATTTTGTGGCCAAACAAGCTCATCTTTTGCAGGTGGCTTCTAGAGGTAATGTCCATCATGATAGTGTATTGGCTTTGCACATTTGCCATACTTGGAAATATGTCATGTTGAGCCCCAAATTATGACGTTTTGTGCCTACATTCAAATAGAGGACATATACATGTGGAACCAAGTTATTGGGTAAAATAAGTTCAGGCTATGCTTATTTTCCTTCGAATATGAGGATGTTAACGGTATTTTGATGGTGATAAAATAGCTCATAATTACCGTCAACAGTTACGCAGCAGGTACTTCGGAGTTGGATGTTGGTCGCTTGGAGGCCGATGTGGTTGTTGGGGATCTACATGCTGACATGGAGTTTTTTGCTACAAGGTAGCCATCGTTTGTATATAATAAAAAGGTTGGTGTGGACGTGTAAGTAAAATGTATCAAAGCTTTGTTTATTCGGGCGGTGAGCTTTTATTTCACTTGTATGTCCTTTCGTGCCAGCTGAGTCATGAGCCGTAGCGATGAATCGTTCGGCCTTGGGTCTTAAATGGTCCAGATCGTAGGGCTAGTGCCACTGCACGCGTAGGATACATAAGGACTCCCAAGGAGGCAAGCTGTTGGCAACCCGCGGCGCAGAGGGCGAACAACTCATGCACGCTTAGGGAGATGCCAGTGGACATGGCCTTTCTCCGAGAAGCTCGATCGTGGTGTGACCAGGGCCTATGGAGACCGTTCCTACAGACGCTGGGCGAAAAGCCATGCTGCATGTAGAGTCATCGACCGTACCGTGGTCGTATACATGGGCACATAACCTCATGGCTCCTGACCAAATGATATCGCCCGACTTCTAGGGAAATATCATTTGGGAGGCCTACCAATGTAGTCGTAGCGCTTAGGGTAGCTACTTCTATTCGCTATGATTCATTGGCAGGCCAGCTTCGGGTACTTTCTGGTTATGGCCAGGCTGTTTGGAGAAATGCCCTATTGCATTTTGGAGAGGTCGTCGAACACTGTGGGAGTGTTTTGGAGAGGTCGTTGAACACCGTATGTGTTTTGTAGAAGTCTTCGAACGTCGTAGGCGTTTTGTAGAAGTCGTCGAACGCCGTAGGCATTTTGTAGAAGTCATCGAGCGATGTAGTCATTATGCAGATGACATCGAAAAGAAGAAAGTATATGGGCAGTATGTCAAACTTTATTTATATGGTTGGGAAAAATGAGACAAGTATTTGAGGCGTAGAAACGCCTAAGGCGTTCTATGCTCCATGAGTTAGGTACGTCGACGCCTTCCTGGTCTGCGAGCCGATAAGACCCTAGTCGGGTTACTTCTTTGACGATGTAGGGGCCTTCCCAATGTGAAGAAAGCTTATGCATGCCCTCGGTCTTCAGTTTCCTCTTGAGGACTAGTTCTCCTATGGTGAACGATCTGTGATTGACATTGTGGTTGTAATATCAGCAAACGCCTTCTAGGTATTTGGCCATATGTACACATGAGGTTAGTCTCTGCTCTTCGAGGCGATCGATGTTGTCGATTCAGGCTTGGTCGGATGCTTCTTCGTCGTAGTGCTCTACCCGCGGGGAACCAAAAGCGACGTTGGCTGGCATTACAGCTTCGGCGCCAAACACCATAAAGTACGGGGAGATGTCGGTGTTTCGACTGCGCTGGGTACGATGTCCCCAAAGCACCACGGGCAGCTCGTGCAGCCAGCGACCTGCGTTCTTTTCTTCCTCCTGATATAACCTTTTCTTGAGTGCATCTAGTATCATTCCGTTTGCGTGTTCGGCCTGGCCGTTTGCTCTGGGATGGGCAACGGAGACGTATTTGACTAGTATTCCGTTATCTTCGCAGAAATCCCAGAAAAGGTTTTCGGTGAAATTTGACCCCAGGTCAGTGATGATTGAATTTGGCACGCCAAACCGGTGTATGATTTCGTCAATGAAGGCGACCACGCTCACGACTGAGCCTTTGGTGATCGGCTTAACCTCGATCCACTTGGAGAATTTGTCGACGGACACGTAGATCCATTTGAAGTTTGCCAGTGTTGGTCGGAAGGGGCCGAGCATATCAAGACCCCAACAAGCAAAGGGCCAGGAAGCTGGTATCATCTGGAGTTGCTGGGCGGGGAGGTGAGTTTGCTTGGCGAAGAATTGGCATGCTTTGCAGGTTCGCACCATGTGTTCTGCATCGGTGACCGCTGTGGGCCAATAGAACCCTGCTCGAAAGGCTTTTCGCACCAGCATTTTCGCAGCAGCATGATTCCCACACGTGCCGGTGTGAATGTCTTGTAGGATCGCCGCGCCATCTTCCTTGGAGACACATTTTTGTAATGCTTTAGACTTGGAGTTCTTCCTCATTAATGTACCATCAACAAGGACATAGTTGTGAGCTCAGAGAGTTAATCGCTCTGCTTCTGCCTCATCTGATGGCACCACATTGTTGGAGAGATACTAAATAAAATCGTCTCGCTAGTTGAATGATCGGCTGGTGCTTGCGGCGATTAGCACGTTGGCTTGTGGTGGTGGTACGTCATCAGGTGGGCCTTCATGTTGATCGACGATTGATGGCTCGCGTAGGTCTTGGACAAAAATTCCAGCTTGGATGGGAGATCGCGATGATCCCAGTTTAGACATTTCATCTGCTGCCTGGTTTCGGTCGTGCGGAACGTAGTGATATTCGATCCCGAGGAACTTGCCTTCTAATTTTCGGATGGCAGCACAGTATGCGTCCATCTTCTTGTTGGAGCACCTCCATTCTTTGTTGAGCTGGTTGATCACCAAGGCTGAGTCGCTGTTGACGATGATGCGCTTTATGCCGAGGTCACTTGCAATGCGGAGCCCATGTAGTGCCGCCTCGTATTCGGCGGCGTTGTTGGATGCCGGGAATAGTAGTCGCAGAACGTAGCAAACCTTATCTCCGGATGGTGATATGAATAGAAGGCCGGCGCCTGCTCCGTGAATGGATAGTGAGCCGTCGAAGAACAAAGTCCAGTGCTCGGGCGCTTCAGTGTTTACTGGGACCTGGATGTCGGTCCATTCGGCGATGAAGTCAGCAAGTGCTTGTGACTTGATTGTATGTTTCCCTTGGAAGGCTATGTTCAATGTTCCCAGTTCTACCGCCCATTTGATTATTCGCCATGTAGCGTCCTTGTTGCGCAGAATATCACCCAATGGGAACTCGGTGACGACTGTCACCTTAGCCGGTCTTTGAAAGTAATGCCGGAGCTTGCGTGCGGTGATGAGGACCGCGTATAACAGCTTCTACACCTGGGAATATCTTGTTTTTGACTCGTTTAATATCTCGCTTGCAAAATAGCATGGTTGCTGGACCGGGTATACACGTCCGCTTTCTTCATGTTCGACCACCATGACGGTGCTGACAACTCGGTTGGTGGCGGCAATGTAAAGTAACATTGGTCCGTCTTCTTTCGGCGTGACCAGAACAGGTGGTTCGGTGAGGTACCACTTAAGGTCAGCGAAAGCGCGATTGGCCTCATCGTTCCATTTGAACTTCTGTCCGCCTTTCAAGAGTCCGAAGAACGGAAGGCCTTTTTCAGCGAGGCGGGAGATGAAGAGGTTTAGGGCAGCCATGCACCCAGCGAGTTTCAGCATATCTTTGACGTTAGATAGAGGCTTCATTTGGAGAACTGCAGCGGTTTTTTCCAGATTGGCTCGAATGCCGGATCGACTGACGATGTTGCCGAGCAGGTTTCCTGATGACGCCCCGAAGATGCATTTTTTGGGTTTAACTTCCACCTGAACGTGTTGAGAGCCTCGAAAGTTGCCTCTATGTTGGCGATCAACGTCTCTGCGGAGTGTGTTTTTATGACTACATCATCTACGTAGGCCTCGACCTTCCCTGGAATGAATTCTTTCAAACATTCTTGTATGGCGCGCTCGTACGTGGCGCTGGCGTTTTTTAGTCCGAAGGACATTGTTTTGTAACAGTAGGCACCGAAAGGGATTATGAATGATGTTTTGATTTGATCTTCCACCTTCAGCGCTATTTGGTGGTAGCCGGAGTAACAATCAAGGAAGGAGAGGAGCTCGCATCCGACGGTGGAGTCAACAACTTCATCGATCCGTGGGAGAGGGAAAGGGTCGGGAGGGCAATGCTTGTTGAGACTCGTATAGTCGACACACATTCTCCATTCATTATTCTTCTTTCTTACAAGCACCGGATTGGCAAGCCAATCGGGATGATTTACTTCTTTTATGAACCCTGCAGCTAGGAGTCGGGTTATTTCAGCTTTAATAGCCTCCTTGCGTTCTGGTGCGAACCTTCTAAGCTTCTGGCGGGTCGGCTTGGCCCTGTCTATCACGTTTAGGGAGTGCTCGGTGCGGTCGCGGGGGACTCCTGGCATGCCTGCCGGTTTCCAGGCGAAGATGTTGATGTTACGCCGCAGGAAGCTGACGAGCGCACTTTCTTGTTCGAGGTCGAGGTCGACACCGATCACGGCGGTCTTCTCAGGGTCGTCATCGTCCAGGGCCACCGTCTTCGTCTCCCTGGATTTCTTCAAGGCGCACGTGGTCGAGGGCACAGGGATGTCAAAGTCCCCTGCTCGTGGCTTGGCCGCATCGGACAGGCAGACTTGGGTGCCGCGCTGTTGCTCCCGTCTAGTTGCGTCCCTGATTGTTTCTTACTCGCACTCGTTGGCGACCTGGAGATCGGAGTGGAGGCTGATGACTCCTTGTGGTGTTGGTATCTTGAGCACTAAGTAGGTATAGTGCGGTATCGCCATGAGTCTTGATAGCGCAGGTCACCGGAGGATGGCGTCGTATGGAGTATCGAGGTCGGCGATCACAAAATCGATAGGTTATTCACGTACTAGATGGTTGGATTCGAATCTTACTAGGAGGGTGATCTGTCCGGACAACTTTGAGCTCGCACCGGAGATTATACCATGGAAGGAGAAATTTACCGGGCAAATGCTGCTCTCCCGGAACTCGAGATATTGGAGTGTGCTCGGAAAAATAATGTTGAGAGAACTTCCTCCATTGATGAGTATCTTTTTGAAGGAGCTGGTCGCGATAGCTGCGCTGACAACCAGGGGGAAGCGACCAGAGTAGTCATGTCATACCCGATGATCGTCTCTGGAGAAATCGATTCGGCGCTGTCGATGTTTTACCACGATAGCCTACCACGGGGTTACCCGAGACTGTAGTTCGTGTCTCGGCGAATAGTGAAACCTTGGTAGTTGGACACGCAGGGACACACGATTTATACTAGTTCGGGTCCTCAACACAATCGAGTAATAACCCTACGTCCAGTTAGGTCGTTTGTTATTGCTCTGATCGTAATACAAAGTGTTGTGTGTCACTCTACGTATCGGGTGTTACGTAGTATGTTCAGATGTTTTTCGGGTGGTACCCTCACCAGCCCTTTATAATCTAGGGTCTGGCTAAGGATTGCTCTAATCCTACTCGGTTACAAACTTAGAGTCCTAAGTTGCGCTTCGGTCTTATCGTCTTTACCGAATAGAATTCAGTTTCGTTTCTCTGCCTTCCTTCGTGGGCCGAGAGGAAATAGGCCCAAAACTCAGGTGAGCCAGTCTATGGGTACCCTATAGGATATCCCATCAACAAGCCCTCAAGCATCTCTTGATTTTTCTTTAATGTGTCGGGTTGTTTTGAGAACAAGCCGAGTTCGTCTTGAAGCAAAATAATGGGATGATCTCTTGTATCCTCGCCTTGTAATCTTCTTGTGCCTTTTTGTTTTTGGACAAAAAGGTGCACTCATTAAGTGTAGCCCCCGAGCCTCTGATTACTTGGTACAAGTATTCAGAGGATCTGAGAAAAAACTTTGTGTGGTATGTATTTCCAGCCCCCGAGCCTTCTCCGAGTTCCTTTTTAGCGAAAAAGAACTCGACAGAAGGGTCTGAAATATTCTGCTTTCGTCTGATTTTTGTTCACGGGTGGGTACTGTGGTTTCACGGACGTGTGGAATCTTGCTTTCACTATTTGTTTTGGTCAGCTTTTGTTGTTTTCTTGCTTTTCTTTCTCGTGACTTTTGGCTTTTGATGGTCCTTCTTTGCTATATATTGTGTTGTGCTTGCACTGGTAGCTTGATCTCTAGAGCTCTCTTCTTTCTTTTTAACGATCATGCTGCTGAGTGAAACTAAGCAGGCCCCGGGCTTATGTCCGTCTTTTGTCATCTGAGTGGGTAGAAGAATTCTTGTGAGAGGAGTTGGAGGTAGACTAACTCCTCGGTTAGATTTTCCTAGGAAGTTTGGTGTGGCAGGTAAAAGAAGTCTTGTGATGTGGTTTCCATACCTTCTCTATCTGTCTGCTAATCTCTGGGCTTTAACCATTGCCGCTCCTGAGTTGGTAGACGTGGTATGCTCTATCTTCTTGGCCGTGCCTGCTTGCACCAAACTCGTGCTAGAAAGGCTAAAGTTGGAGCTGTCCAATCTCATTTGTTAGGAGTGGCTTTCTACCTATGAACCAGGACTTTCTTCAGGTGTTAAGGAAGCTCTGGGTTGTTTTATTCTGCAAGGTTTTCACCAAGTGTTGGGTCTTCTTTGGTGGTAGACCTGATCTGTCCTTAGTTTTGGCCTTTATATTTTGTCATTTGTGGTCTTTTGTTGTAGCTAAGGCTTATATTGGCTTCGTAATGGTAGCTCTTGGGTGTTGTATCTGTGAGATTGCTGACCGTGTTGTTTATGGTATCCAATGAGTGTTCTTGGTTGCATGATTGTCCTCGGAATATTCTTCTTGATATTCTATCTAGTACTCTGATGTACTGCGTTTGTATCTTATCAATGTAGTCCTTGTAGAATCTTTTGCCTTTACTGCTCCCTTTATGTACTATTGCTGTTGTTGTCTTTTCTTCATGGACCTGGTGTATGTGCACCCATTGTTCTTCTATAAATAGTTGTAGTATGGTTTCTTTGTCACATATCTTCTGTTTTCCCTTATAAGAGGTCCTTGTTGTATCATGGATATTGTAGTGGTTGAGCTTGACGAGCCCCCGGGCTTCTTTCCATCCTTTCTTGGTTGTAATCTGGTGAATGTTGTAGATCTTGTGATAGAGACTAGTTGCAGGCTAGTTCTAAGGTGGTAGAATTCTATGGAAGGAGCCAAAGCAAATGGTGTAGGCCTTGTGATGGAATTGGTGTGTACTATCATGGACCCTTTAGTCGTTTGTTTGTGCTTCCTTCCGGGTTGTTCGGGATTCGTTGTCCTTGATGAACCCCGTCTTGGACGACTTCTTGGTTCTACTTCCTTTAGTTAGCAAGGATGTGCTTCCTCTCGTCTGAAATCAAGCGCTTCTGAGTTGCTTTTTCCTGCATGGCAATTACCGGTTTCGGTTTGTGTAATTTTTACTTTTGATTTTACTACTCCCTACTTGTCAGGGTACTTCTGTATCTGTTGAGGCATTATATTCTAATGTACAATTGGCTATGTGCTGATATTTCTCAATAAAGGATTTTCACTAATCACGTTCTGCCGAGTTGTGTTTCATCTCCGGCTAACTGCTTCTTTGTCATGCTATATTCTACAAGGTGTAAATGTTTGTGGTACTCGGCTGTGGTTGGCATTATCTGACCGCTGTTTTTTTCTTTTCTGATGCGTAGTTTTAGGAAGTGATGGTTTTGGTAACCGTTCCGCTATTTTTCCGTAATTGCTGCCTCTGGTTAATCGGCTATTTATGGGAGCCAATCTTTTTGTTTTATCTTTATATAAGTTCATTCGCCCTTTGTTACTGTGTCTTTCTCCAACTAATAGGAAATTTCTATCCTTTGTTTTGGCTTAACCTTCTTCTGTCGTTCTTCTTGGAGTAATTTTACAATGAAGGGTAAAGGGATCCTGAAATCTTCCGTTCAGCAGGGTGATCTTGATCACTTAGTTGCACAAGGTATCCTTTCAAGATCGGCTATCTGTGAGTTGCCTGGTGATCGATCGTCCCCAAACCCATCTCCTGATCAATCTCTTCTTTTTGTTTCTTACGTCAGATCTGGACTTTGTTTTCCACCATCTGACTTCTTGATTCAGTTCCTTCATTTCTATGGTCTCCAACTTCACCATCTTGTTCCTAATACTGTCCTCTTCCTTTCCTGCTTCGTGCATCTTTGTGAGGCTTTCATAGGAATCCCTCCTTGTCTTTTGTTCTTCCGCTATTTCTGTCGAGTTCGTTTTACTGGTAGGTCGAAGGTTCCTAGTTGTGGCTGCTGCTTGATTCAATCTAGGCAGGGTCACAAAAATGTCTTTCCTTCTTTGTCCCTATCTGATTCTGTCCGTGATTGGGCTGAAAAGTGGTTTTACGTTTCTCAGCCATCTTTTCCTAAGCCTTTTGATTTATCTTCTCTCTCAGTTTCCCTTCCTTGTTGGTCTGATAAAATTTCCACTTCTGAAAAGCGAGCCCTTAAGCCTTTGATTGATCGTCTTAGTTTATTGAAGCAATCCGGTTTGATATGCAATGGTATTGTTGCTAGCTTCTTGCGTCGCCGAGTTTAGCCTTTGATGAAAAGGTTTGAATATAGCGGTCCTTCTGATTCGTCTCGCCTTATCCTTGAGACTGAACTTTCAGATGATGCTGTTCTCGAGATGATGAATAGAGTATTAGGTAGTGTTGTCATTCTTCCTGTCACGATTCAGGAGTATAGTGCTGCCAATCCTCCACCTGATGTAAGCTTTTTGCATCCTTGATCTGTTTTCTTTGTTTTGTTATTTTGATCTGATGTACTTTTACTTTATAGGGTTATGGTCATGACTTTGCTCTCGATGTGCCTGCCACTGATGATGGAGGAAACCTGGATGATGAGGATGATGATGATGATGATACTGATCCTGCTACTGGTTCTCGTGTTGCCTCTCCAAAGCGAGGACAATTGGACGCAGCCATTAAGCCTCCTCGGCCCAAAAGGCGGAGGTCTGCTCATCAGGGTTCTTTGTCAGGTTATCTTTATGCTGAGTTCTTTTTGTTTCTCTTGTTTGTCTTTTATCTCTTGGTGAGTCAAGTTCTTTTTGTTTCTCTTATCTGATTTTTGCTTTCTGATTTGCAGATGGGCATTCGGCTCTTTCGACTGAAGATGAATCGGGAGACCCCTTGAGTCCTTCTGGGTGAGTTTTTCCTTCCTTTTTCCTTTTGTGTGCTTTTATTTTTATGATGCTTGTTGATGCTTGGTCCTCTAATGTAGTCGGGTATCTGATGATGTTTCTTTTGCTTCTGTCTCTGCTGTACGGGGTTCTTCTATCTTACCATCTTTTGATGATGGTTTTGATTTCTCTATTCCAAAGTTATCTTTCTCTCAAACTGTGGCTCAAATCAAGAAGTCCTCTAGGTACATTTCATTTCTTTTGCTTATTTCTTTGATGTTTACTGAGTTCTTTGTAAATACTTGCGGTATTTTTGATTGTAGTGTTCCTTTAGGTGGCTCCTCTTCTTCTAAAGCTGTCGTAGATTTGAAGTTGTCTTCTCAAGGTAGATTTACTTTCTGTCCTCTTTAGTTTTTCATATATCTTTGTGTTAACTTCTTTGTTGTAGGTGATCTGGCGGCTCCCCGTGGTACCGATATGACTGAGGTGTCTCTTGGGAAGTCTTTCTTGACTTCCCATCCTGTTACCCAAGTTTTTCCCGTGGTTGATCGTTTTGTTCCTTTGTCTCCTCGGTCTGAGCGGATTGGTAGGTTGCTTTCAACCTGGGAATCTTTTTCTTCTGAATATGGCATGGAGCTCAAGGTGCTTTTGATGATCTTTGTTTTATATTGTTGACACCGTTTTTCGTACGTGTTAAAACGAGTCAAGTGTACCGATCGGCATGTGTCGATGTTCCCTATCGGCGTCAAGGTATTATCGGTTAGGTTACCGATAGAGGAGAAGAAGGTCGCTGATGGTAAATTTAATTGAAGAGACATCCGGAGAGGAGGTTGTTTGCCGGTTTGGAATGTTTTCGATAGAAGCAGAAGGATATTGCCGATTAGGAGTGTTGCCGATAGATGCAGGGGAATATGATGACGTCAGCAGAAGACTGCTGATGGCAATAGAAGGAAGTTGCGGATTGAAGGGATTTGCTGATGGAAGGTTTCATCTTAAAGAAATAGATAAGGAAACTAGTGATTTTATACCAGCATTATTATAAGTCTGACTCTTGCACGAGTCATTTATTTCCTTAAAAATAGGTATTGCTGTTATGGTTAGGTCCGACTCTTGCGCGAGTCGTTTGTTTCCTTTAAAATAGGGATTTTCTGTTAGAGTCGTGGCTGTTTAGAACTCCCTTGGCTGGAGTATAAATATGTACCTAGGGGTCGTATGAAAGGGGAGACAATCAATAAAAATACATCTATTATTTTCATCTACTTTTTCCAGCAATTCTACTTTTACCGTACTAGCTCTAGTTTACCTACGAGTTCTTAGAAGTTTCGACGGGCTGCATCTACAAGATCTCCGTCAACCTTGTGAGTTCCGCGTTTTGAGCAATCTGAGCCTTGACGTCCGGGCGCATCGCCGTCGTCTCGTTCATCATTGTTCTAGTTATCGTCCTTGTCGATTAACTAGTCAAATCGACTGGCACACCTTGGATATCGATTTCGGGTATAAGCCCGAGGTCTTCGCGGATCTGACGCTTTTAGTGTCAACACCTCTTTTGGCACACCCGGTGGGACAGATTCAATCTCATGGAGAATAGAGGGATCAATCCAAGTAATGTCATCAAAGTCTCTGAAGCGAATCTGAAAGATGATCAAAAGCAGTCTATGGAGCTGGCTATGGAGGAGTACAAGCAGTTGTATCTGAAATCCTTCAGCCTAAACAGGAGTGGCGAAGCTATCCAGAAGCAAGATCCGTCGTTGCCACGGCAGGTCACTTTCGACGCCAATCCGTTTAAATTACAGGAGATGGTTAATTCTGCACTGAATCAGGCATTAATTACCCACTCTAGTGTGTTCTCCAATACTGTATACAATGCTGTTATGCAATCTTTCAAGGAAGGACAAGCACCCCAGTATGTTGGTCCAGCGTATCATCAACCTGGATCGACATCTATTGCAAACCCATCGGCGGCTCCAACAGCATCTTCCCAACCTGTGGGCCCATCTGCCGATGTGGTTACGCCGCCAAGATCGAGCCCTGCAAGTGTCACTCGATTGAATACAGATCTGGTGGCATCAGCAATGTTAGGACCCGCAACTAAGAGTCAGCCAACTCCCGCTAACTGGTGGGGATAAGGTATGCCTCCAAATCCATCTGTTGATTCTAATCTGATCCAAAGTAACAATACAGCATGGAAGGGTCCCATGACATCGGTAATGCCTTCGCAGCCGATGATCCCTATGATGCGTTATGCTACATCTTCCCCAACTGTGCAATCATCGTTGGAAGATCTTCAAGTGGTAATACCCAAAGTGCCTCTTATGCCACCATCGGCAAGTTCTTTACATATGCAACAAGGCCACACAGCTGCAAGTCAACCCATGGTAGTGGTAAATCCTCAAGCTGTAGTATCCGCGCATCAAGGTGGCCAATTTGTTGACTACTCTAGAATGCAAGAGCAACAGGCACCAGTTAGATATCAACCATCGCAAATTACATGTCGTTGACTTATAATCCTGGACGGACTGGACCAACACCAATCCAACAACAGGTGGTACAACCTGGGTATCAGTACCCGGAAAACCCTCAGAGTGGGGCATCGACACATCAACCGATGAATGTAATGCCTCATTCTTTCCCAATGGGCGTTCAAAGTGGTCCATCGGCAAATCAGCCGATGTACAATATTCAGCGGGCTAATGCTGCACATGCACTAGCTGCTCCGGCCTATCTGCCACCAAGATATGAGGAGGTATATCATCCAGTGCAGCCGATCAACATTCCGCAAGTGCATCGACAAGATCAAGATGCATACTGGACCGATAAGATTGTCGAAGTAATGAAAGAGCAGTTCGGCATCAAACCTAAGGTTAATACATATTCTTATCAGACGCCGTACCCTCCAGGATATGATCTGATTCCTCTCCCAAATCGTTACAAGGTGCCGGATTTCACAAAGTTTTCTGGCCAAGATGCCACATCAACTATGGAGCACATCAACCGCTTCATTATCCAGTGCGGAGAGGCAGCTAGTAGAGATGAATTGAGGGTGAGATTGTTCTTGTCATCATTATCTGGATCGGCGTTCACATGGTTCATTTCACTACCTCCAAATTTTGTGATCACTTGGGTCGATCTGGAGAAGCAGTTTCACAAATACTTCTTCGCTAGCGTACATGAGAAGAAGATTACCGATTTGGTTAAGTTGAGGTAGCGTAATGACGAATCGATGGAAAGCTTCATCTAGAGGTTTCGAGACATAAAGAACAAGTGTTGCAGCTTGGTGCTTGATGATCGGCAATTGGCAGATTTGGCCTTCCAGGGATTACTGCCGCATATCAAGGATAAATATGCATCTCAGGAGTTTGAAAGTTTGAGCCACCTCGTGCAGAGAATTGCTGATCAGGACGTTAAAGCTTTCGAGCCTAGAAAGACTTGGAATAAGAAAGTGTCCTTCGCTGAGCAAGAAGATTCTGAGTCGAATGAGGAGCTAAGTATCAGCGCTGCTGAATGGGTAAAAGATAAGAAGCCGGTATCCTGTCCGTTTGGCCAGAAAGAAGCTGAGCGATTCACCTTTGATATCACCAAGGCCGATAGGATGTTCGATCTATTGCTTCAAGAAGGGCGGATTAAGCTGGCGCCTAACCAGGTAATTCCATCGGCTGAAGAGCTTAGAAGGATCAGGTATTGCAAGTGGCACAATGCAACTTCTCACAGTACCAATGATTGCAAAGTCTTTAGGCAGCAGTTGCAGTCAGAAATTGAATCTAGGCGAATTAAGTTTGAAAATTCCAAAGCCCAAAAACCGATGAAGATCAACTAACACCCGTTTCCAAATACATGGTGGAAGCTAGTGGAAAAACTAAAGTGCTGACATCGGAAGCTGCCAAGAAAAGTGTGTCGGTGGATCCTGAACATCAAATAGCCACGCATGAAGTAAAAGGAAGAGGATTTGCTGATGACAGAAAAGGCAAGAGGGTTTCCGATGAAAGAAGCAATGCCAGGAGATCCCAAGGAGTTATAATCACGCATAGGCGGCCACGGCAAGATTATCGGCAATCGCAGGAAGAGCGATATCGGCAGCAGGAGGAAGAAAGGCGCCAAAAGTGGCATCGACATAAAGATCACTGGAGATGTCCCTTCTTTGTTCATTGCTGGGAAGAAGGCATTAAGCTACCCACTGCGGATAATTGACCTAAATGCAATGGGTACTACCCTGCTGATCGGTCAGAAAAGAAACCTTGTTTTGACGATCGGGTATCAAACTATAGCATGCCAATCAGAGAAAAGAGATCAACGCATGATCGGCTGGGGGGCAAGCTCAGCGTACATGACAGGCTTGACAGGTGCGTTGGTCAAGAAGAGCTTGAAGAGGTGGCTAATGCAAGAGTGTCTAATGAGGAGATATTCTCTAGGGATCCAAACGTGAGGAGTGGTACAAATACAAGCAATGAGAAACAATATCAGCCTGTTTGGAAGACTAGGCTTCCTCAATGGTGCCCTAAGGGTCTGACAAAGACTCAGAAAAGAAGGATCCAGCACGAACGCCAAGAAGACTTGTATCACGGTGAAGATCCTTCAAGGGAAAGATCTCCAATTAAGTAGTGGAGGCCAAAACGCAAGGATAGAGATCCATCGGCAGAAAACAACATGGTTGTTATATTGCCGATGGAATTCATGGCACCCGCTGATGATGAGGAAGAGGCTGCTGAGATGGCACAGTTGGTGCTGGACCCGATGGTAGCTGTCTTCGAAAAGCCTGCCGATGAGGAAAGGCAGCACTTGAGGGCCTTGTTTGTCAAAGGCAAAGTAGATGGGCAGCCAGTGTCAAAAATGTTGGTGGATGGCGGGGCATCAATCAATATAATGTCATACGTCATGTTCAGGAAGCTTGGGAAAGGTGACCAAGACTTAGTCAAAACAGATATGAAGCTCAAAGATTTTGAAGGCAATGTGTCACCAGCTATGGGAGCAGTGTACGTTGAGTTGACCATCGGCAGTAAAACTTTGTCGATGATGTTTTTCGTGATCAGTGGCAAGGGCACCTACAACTTGCTCTTGGGGAGGGATTGAATCCATGCTAATTGCTGCATTCCTTCCACCATGCACCAAAGCCTCATACAATGGGTTGGAGACAAGATTGAAGTCGTCCGAAGTGAAGCCCCGTCGATCGTTGCATCGGCAGAATCGGAAACCTATGAGCAAACCAGATGCATATCAGGAGAAGCTTGGGATATAGAGTTCCTCAAGGTTGCCGATTATCGAATTACACTGATCCAAGCAGTCGGTTCTAAAGAAGAGTATTAATGGAACAGTTCGCCGATGATGGAAAGTTGGGGCAGGGGTTCACGTTCGCCGATGATTTACTAGAAATAGATATCGGCGATGGCAGTAGGCCCCGGCCAACTTTTATTAGTGCTAAGTTAGACTCCCAATGTAAACAACAGTTGAGTGATTTGTTAAAGGAATATAAAGATTGCTTTGCTTGGGATTATACAGAGATGCCTGGTTTAGACCGATCAATAGTTGAACATCGGTTACCTATTAAGTCTGGTTTCCAATTTCATCAACAGCAAGCACGCCGATGCAATCCTAATGTGTTACCTGACATTAAAGCTGAAATTACAAAATTAATTGAGGCTGGATTTATTCGGCAATGTCGATATGCCGATTGGATTTCTAATGTGGTTCCTGTGTATAAGAAAAATTGAAAACTTCGTATTTGTATTGATTTCAGGAATCTCAACAAGGCTACGCCGATGGACTGTTATCCGATGCCTGTTGCCGATCTACTAGTTGATGCTGCTGCTGGACATCAAATCATTAGTTTTATGGATGGTAATGCTGGATATAATCAAATATTCATGGCTAAAGAAGACATATCCAAAACCACTTTCAGATGTCCAGGTCATGTCGGTTTATTTGAGTGGGTCGTGATGACTTTTGGTTTGAAGAACGCCGGTGCTACTTATCAGAGAGCAATGAATTTTATTTTTCATAAGTACATCGGCACGATAGTTGAAATCTATATTGACAATGTGGTGGTCAAGTCCAGAAATTTTGAAAAGCATCTTGCCGATTTGAGAAAGACTCTAGAGTGCACAAGAGAACACAGGTTGAAGATGAATCCGAATAAGTGTGCATTCGGTGTATCGGCAGGTCAATTTCTGGGGTTTATGGTACATCAAAGGGGCATCAAAATCGGCAAAAAGTCTATTGAGGTAATCAATAAGGTGGTTGCTCCCACGAACAAGACTGAATTGCAATCATTGATCGACAAGATTAATTTTATTAGAAGGTTTATATCCAATCTGTCTGGAAAGATTAAATCTTTTAGTCCGCTGTTAAAACTGAAGGCCGGTCAGGAGTTTACATGGAAAGAAGAACAGCAATCAGCCTTAGAAGAAATTAAGAAATATTTGGTAAATCCTCCTGTCTTAGTTCCACCTCAACACGGGAAACCATTCAGATTGTATTTGTCTGCCGATGACAGCGTTATCGGGTCAGCTCTAATCCAAGAATTTCAAGGGAAGGAGTGTGTAATTTATTATTTAAGCAGAAGGCTGGTGGATGCTGAAACCAGATATTCGGCCGTCGAGAGGTTATGTCTATGTTTGTACTTCTCTTGCACTAAGTTAAGGCATTATTTGTTGCCGGCCGAGTGTACTGTCATATGCAAAGATGACGTGTTTAAGTACATGCTGTCGATGCCGATATTGAGTGGAAGGATCGGCAAGTGGATTTTGGCACTATCAGAGTTTGACTTGAGGTATGAATCGGCTAAGGCAGTTAAGGGTCAAGTGATGGCCAATTTTGTTACTCAGCATTGCGGTGCAGTGAATTCCGTAGGGATTGCTCCTTGGACTTTGTTCTTTGATGGATCTACATGTAAGGAGGGAGTAGGTATCGGCATTGTCTTAATTTCACCCCGAGGACAGACGTATGAAATCTCGTTGCCGATTGCTGCTATTTCAACAAACAATCAGGCTGAGTACCAGGCGTTGCTAAAAGGGTTGGAATTACTCAGGGAGGTGCATGCCGATGCCATTGAAGTCTTTGGTGACTCTATGTTAGTGATCAATCAATTAGTTGGGACATATGAGTGTCGAAGTGAAGTTTTAATTGCATGCTATGAGAAGTGTTTGTAATTATTAAAAGAATTTAGGGAATACCGCCTTGAGCACATTCCCAGATTGCATAATGAAGAGGCTAATCGGTTGGCACAGTATGCTTCGGGATATCAGCCGGTTCAAGAAGTAATGACATCGGTGATGGTTGCCAATGACTGGAGGAAAGAAATTGTTGATTACTTAAGGGATCTGTCTAGGAAGGTTGAAAGGCGTCTAAGGTTTCAAGCTACCAAGTACGTGCTCCTCGATGATGAATTGTATTATCGGATGATTGAAGGAGTTTTGCTCAAGTGTCTTAATAAAGAAGAATCAAAAGAGTTGATGGGTCAAATCCATGAAGGAGTGTGTGGGGCACATCAATCGGCATTCAAAATGAAGTGGATGATCAGGCGGAACGGATATTATTGGCCGACAATTCTTGAGGATTGTTTTGAGTACTTCAAAGGGTGTCAAGATTGTTAGAAGTTTGGTAATGTTCAAAGGGCGCCAGCATCGGCAATGAATCCTATAATCAAGCCTTGGCCATTTAGAGGATGGGCCATTGATCTCATCGGCTAGATTTATCCACCATCGAGTAAGGGGCATAAATTCATACTCGTTGTCACTGATTATTTTACGAAGTGGGTTGAGGCCATCCCTTTGAAGAAGGTGACATCGGCAAACATGATAGACTTTGTGAAGGAACATATTGTTTACCAATTTGGTGTTCCTCAAACTATTACAACTGATCAAGGGATCATGTTCACATCGGGAGAGTTTGATGTGTTTGCTGTTGGTATGGGGTTTAAAGTATTTAACTCTTCTCCTTATTATGCTCAGGCTAATGGTCAGGCAGAAGCAACTAATAAAGGGGTCATTAAGCTTATCAAGTGCAAGATTGAAGAAAACCCTAGAAGGTGGCATATAGTGTTGAATGAAGCTCTATGGTCGTATCGGATGGTGTGTCATGGTGCAACTAAAGTCTCGTCGTTTCAGTTGGTTTATGGACACGATGTTGTCCTACCTTGGGAGATTAAAACTGGTTCTAGGCGGTTGTTTTCCCAGGATCAATTGACAACCGATGAATATGATACTCTTATGAGGGATGAATTGGAAGATCTAGCAAGTCATCGGCTGAGGGATTTGATCAGTATTGAAGAAAACAAGAAAAGGGTTGCCAAATGGTATGACAAGAAGGTGAAAGCAAAAGAGTTTGCCGATGGTGATCTGGTGTGGAAACTGATTCTATCGATTGGGAATAAAAGTTCAAAGTTTGGGGAATGGTCTCCTAACTGGGAAGGTCCTTTTCGGATAAATCAGTCTGTTCCTGGTAACGCTTATATCTTGGAAACCCTCGAACGGGTTGTATTTTCCATAGCAATTAACGGTAAATATTTAAAGAGATATTATCCTAGTATCTGGGTAGATGCATAAAACAATATCGGTAGAAAACGTATTGACGTTATGTTACAAGCAAAATTAGTTGTCAAGTTCGCAGTTGCCAACACAGCAAATTACAATAGAGATTGAATGGATGAGATCGCACGCAGGCGAATTTGGTCTGCTTCCTCTATCTCCCTAGCATCGTCGTCGGCAGTGCCCTCAATTGGCTTGATTTTCTTCCTCAGCAGGAGAGCCTGGAGGGCATCAGCGTCCCTCTCTTGTTGCAGAGTTTTGATGGCATCGGGGAGTTGAATCTTCTTTTGGTTGGCTGTATTCAAAGCTTCATCAACTTTCTTCAGCTCTGCCAGTAGTTCTTCTTTTCTTGCCGATAGACGAACGATCTCTTGTTCGAGCTCGATGCCGGAAGCTTCCAGACGGCCGATGTCTTTGTGCTTTTTGTCCGCAGTCTGCTTGAACATGAGTATTTCTTCTTCAAGTTTTGCTTGAGCAGCTCTATCGGCGATGCGGCGCGAAGCTTTTCGGTATTGTAGCTGCCGACTCTCGAGGAATGCCGCTTGGAAAAGTAATTCTTCAATATCGGTAGGCAATTGGTCTTGAATTTCCCTGAACGCTGTCCTTACTGCACTGAAGTCTTGGACTAGTTGGGACATATTCTGTTGCAGTAGAGGTAGCAGTGCCTCAAGTTTGGATTTTGCTTCTGTTGATAAGACAGTTGAAGCTTGGGCGGAACTTTATTCTTCGTTATCATCGTCTGGAAGGTTGACGGCAAAGGAGAATAAGCTATTGGGGGAGTCTTGGGCCTGAAAAGAAGAAGATTAGAATTTGCTGATCACAAGTTTATAAGTTTTATGACAGTCGGTTTACCATCTTTAGATGAATTTCTCGCCTTTGACATGGCATAGTAGCTGACGCAACCATATCTTGAGGGTCGGCAAAAGTTGCTGATGAGCTTGCCTCGACAGGAGGAACGGTTGGTGCTGGTGCTGGTGCTGATGCCGGTGTAGCTTCCGCTGTTGTAGCTGACCTCTATGGCGATGATACTATCCTCTGGTCGGGAATTTCATCCGGTGCTGATGCTGGTGCCGATGCCGATGTTGTTTCCATTGTTGCAGCTAACTCTTGCGGTGATATTGTCCTTTGGATAAGAATTTCAGCCTGTGATTGGCCAGGGATGGTTGCCGATGTTGGCTCTGCTGTTGGTATGTCGCTAGGGGGTCAAAGAGATGTTGCTGGTGATGTGACTGGAGCTGATGGTTTCTTACGTTTCGGTCGGGGGGCAGCACTTGAAGAAGCTTGGCTCTTCGACCCTTGCGCTTTGGGGGCATCGGTGGCACGGGTTGGAGGAGCCTGTACATTTGGAACGACTGCCGATGAATCCATTGACTGCAAAAAGAAAATAATTGGTGCAAGCTGAGAACAAAATGAGCATTGCCGATAAGAGTTTATAATCGGTATAAATAAAATAAAGATTGTCACCGCAAAAGCTTGCGCCAAAATGGCAGCAGCGGCCGATGGAGAAGCAGTAGCCCTAGTCGTTGTTGACTTGGGTTTGAGAGTGACCTTGGGCGCCTTTTGGTGCATGGAGGAGGCTATTGAAGGAGCCTTGCTGCCGATTACCGATGTAGGGTTCATCAGTTGCAGGTTGAAATATTTGCCGCTCCTACTCTTTTTGGGGATCAAATCATTGACCTGTCGGCAGAAGATTAGTTACCGATGCATTTGAAGAGAAAAAGATAATATCAAAAATAAACTTACCGCGTCATCGGGAACAATATGATCATCATCAATCAGATGCCGATAGTAATGTGATGATGCAGCAAATAGTTGATCTTTCCATTCTTGCCACCAGGACTTGTATGATTCAGTAATAAAGGATGTCGGTGCCCAAGAGGATAAGTCAATATTTGTTACATCGGCCTGAGGAGGAAGAGTGACAATCTTATTCCAGTCCATAGCATTGGAGATAACTTCTCTTGGCTTTATCACATTGGCATAGCCGAGTTTGATCGGCAACTGACCGAACGCTAGCTGTCTTGCTGCTGCCGATGGATAATAGAATTCGTAAGATGGAGAAGTATTTTTCCCAATCCCGAAGATGTTGACTAGAATAGCCCGGGGAGTGATGGTAACCTTCATGATTCTTTCATTCTCTGGTATATTCCCATCGGTAAGGTTGAAAGAAAGCGGAAATCGATTGTCCTCATCAATATAAGGCCACCAAACCCGTTCTGCAGCAGGAATTCCACAGTAGAATCTCTGAAAGAACAAGCCAAATTGACTGTCATTGGCATCGGTTCCTGGTAGCACTATTATGGCTTCTCTGAAATTGAGTGGAGAATGGGTTGCCAATTCATCTTCAGCAAGTACATGATCTTCAACCAAATCTCTTGGGAATTGCTGGCAAAAAAGGTCAAACTGAAGACATTTGTGCATATGAGCATTTAGCCACATGTTGATGAACCACCAAGGACCTCCGAGGTTGCCGATGGGTTTGCCTAGCAGTAGTTTTCTAGATACTTGGTGCAGAAGGTGGTAAACTGAACTGAGGAGGTATCGGCCAAGGGGAAGTTCTGCTCCATCAGCTAAGAGTTCCGCTGCAGGAAGGTACATGTTGGTGGGTCCGACTGTCCTGCCACAGAAAATGAACTTTTCCAACCACATGTTCAGGAAGGTGGCGTGTTCCCTCTGGCCTACCGATCCAGTTTTGTGGTATTCCTGGATGTATCCAGTCCAACCACCGATGTTGCGGGTAGCTACCCGATGCTCAGGTTTTCTGCTGAAGAGGGTGGCATTATTGGCAGAAGAAACATCAAGACCGGTGAGCATATGCACATCAGCAAGGGTGGGGTGGCTGGTCCGTGTCTAAATAGGAAAGCATTCATTGTATCGGACAGAAAGTAGGAAGCAGCGATCATCATATTCTCATTCTTGGCCATATCGGCGAGAGACAGACTGATGCATTGTTCTAACTTGTGTTTTGCCCAATAAACTTGTTGTTTCCTAACCATCCCGAGGTACCAGTTTTTCCACCCTTTGGTGGGTTTAGGCCATGAGCGAAAGGTGACTGTCCATAACCCTAGATTGAAACATTCGGATCTAAAAGGGATGCGCTTGGTTTCTGCGTTGATAAGCTCAGTTGGATCAGCATTCCCCATTGGGCCAAGACAACACAAATGTGGTTGATCAGTGGGGATCACTATCTTATTGTGCATCTCCTAGGTTTAGAAAATCAGAGAAGGAAAAGGAAAGATAATCACAAAAATGATGCAGAAAGAAAAATCGCAGAATGCGAAGCGAGAAGGGAAGAGATTAACCGCAGGAACTTTGAAGTTGATCGCCATCGTATCTAGGGGGTCCTTGCGGCGTGTGCTCTGCTTGTGGAAGAAGTCGCCAGTTGTCGCCGGAGTGTTCTTCAGAGGCACCGTCGAGTTTGGAGGTGAGGGTGAATGAAGGTATGAGCTCAGGGTGAAGAAGAATTCAAGTGGTGGTAATTTTTATAAGCCCGGTCAGGGGCATTTTGGAGTTTTATTTTCGGTGAACAGGGGTATGGAAAGGTATGGTGGTGGATTCACGCGATGATCGAGGAATTATGAGGGTAGATTATGATTGTTCGTTGCAGTTGCGGTGTTCTGTTGGTAACTTGCATTTTTTGCGCACGGGAATCGAGGAGTTCGTGCAGGCATTTTCGAGGGAAAAGTTTACAGAAGAGAAATTTCGGCGCATAAAATATCTTATACTCCGAAATTGGGGGGCATGTGTTGACACCGTTTTTCATACGTGTTAAAACGAGTCAAGTGTACCGATCAGCAGGTGTCGATGTTCCCTATCGGCGTCAAGGTATTTTCGGTTAGGTTACCGATAGAGGAGAAGAAGGTCGCCGATGGTAAATTTAATTGAAGAGACATCCGGAGAGGAGGCTGTTTGCCGGATTGGAATGTTGCCGATAGAAGCAGAAGGATATTGCCGATTAGGAGTGTTGCCGATAGATGCAGGGGAATATGATGATGTCAGCAGAAGACTGCCGATGGCAATAGAAGGAAGTTGCGGATTGAAGGGATCTGCCGATAGAAGGTTTCATCGTAAAGAAATAGATAAGGAAACTGGTGATTTTATACCAGCATTATTATAAGTACGACTCTTGCATGAGTCATTTATTTCCTTAAAAATAGGTATTGCTGTTATGGTTAGGTCCGACTCTTGCGCGAATCGTTTGTTTCCTTTAAAATAGGGATTTTTTGTTAGAGTCGTGGCTGTTTACAACTCCCTTGGCTGGAGTATAAATATGTACCTAGGGGTTGTGTGAAAGGGGAGACAATCAATAAAAATACAAGTTTCGACGGGGTGCATCTACAAGATCTCCGTCAACCTTGTGAGTTCCGCGTTTTGAGCAATCTGAGCCTTGACGTCCGGGTGCATCGCCGTCGTCTCATTCATCGTTGTTCTAGTTATCGTCCTTGTCGATTAACTGGTCAAATCGACTGGCACACCTTGGATATCGATTTCGAGTATAAGCCTGAGGTGTTCGCAGATCTGACGCTTTTAGTGTCAACACATATTTCTATTTTTCTCGTTATTTTTCCCTTATCTTTATTTTTGTCAGCTGGCTTTCCATCAGGATCAAGATGTTCTATTTGGTCCTCAAGAAGAGAGATCGGCTAACCTTATTCAAGGTAGCCTTGGTAAAGCTGAGGCCGAATTGTCTCGTGTAAAAGTTGAATTGGTTCGAGTAAGAGAGATGCAGGAGTCTGCTGCTACCCGAGCTTCTAATGAAATTGCTGATCTGAAGTCCCGACTTACTGGTATCATTTGTTTTGCATTTTTTTTGCCTTTGATTTTGTCATATTCCCCTATTTATTTGTTCTGACTTTTGTCAGATGCTGAACGCCAATGTGCGGTATGTAGAATAGATCGGGAGATAATGACTGAGACTCTTCGGTCTTCTGAGAATAAGGCTGAACATGTAAGTGAATCTGCTGATGATACTTTAAAAGAGGCTCAAGATTTGTTGGCTGAAGCTCAGTTGATTCGGGCCGGTGCTGATCATGACCTTGTCTAGGCTTTACAATCGGTTCAGACTTTGCAAGGGAAGTTGAATTCTGCCCGAGCACAATTTAGGTCTCTGCTTGAGGCTGTTAAGCCCATTATTGCTGATGTTTTCCATCCTGGAGATGATAGCACTGGTGTGGATAGTATAATCCCAGTGTTGTCTTCACGATTCCGTGAGTTTGTGCAGAGTGGGTTTGTACGATGTATTAACAATGTTGCTTCCTTTGTTCGGGCTCTTGCTCCTGAGGTTCCTTTGAACCGAATTCTTGAAGATCCTATGGAGGCTGATCTCTTGACTAAGTGGGAACAGTCGAAACCTGAGGTTGAAGATCTTTGTAGTGAGATCCTTAGTCAGATGAAAGTGTTGCCCCCTTCTTCTTAATAAGAACATTTGTTTGTCTTCGAGTAACTATCTTGTAATATACTCTGGATGATTTTTTTTTGCTTAATATAGTGTCGGGCTTCGTCCTGATATTGTGATGCTTTTGTCTTGCTTGTTGTTCTAATGGGTACTTTGTTTTCTAGATTTTTGTGAGTTATTGTCGAGTTCTTCTGTTTGATGTTTGTAGTATTGTGCCTTTATATTAGGTTTTTTAGACTCATCTGTATTCCTTGAGTTCTTTCTGATAGGTATCATCAGTCTTCGTGTCTTGACATTTATATTAAAAATGTTGTTGCTTGTGCCTCTAAGTTAGGCTTTGTAGACTTGTTTGTACTCTCCGAGTTCATTTTGAGTAGTATTATCGACCTTTGTGTCTTGATGACTATACTGAAAGTATTGCTCATATAGAATGCATCATGCTTCTGAGTTTAGGCTTTGTAGATCTTCATCTTTCAATGACCTCCGAGTTGTTTCGGGGTAATACTGTTGTCTTTGTCGAGTAGTTTCCAATGTTTGGAATAACAAATGCCACTTCTTGATGTAATAATACTCGGCTTGCAGTCTTTGTTGCGCCGAGTTAGTGCTGCTTTTCCAGCAGTTGATGTGTTGTCACTTTGTACAACTGATTGACTTAGATGTTGTCGAGGTAGGCTGATCTTCTTTGTTGTGCCGAGTTGTTTGATATTTGTCATGCCGCCTCAAGAAATGGTTGACTTGTAGATATATGAACCAGACTGTACCGCTCATGGTGCAAAGTAGTCGGTTTGTCAAGTTACCTCATGAAACAACTGACTTAAAATGCTAGACAGTGCCGCTCTTGGTGCAAAGCTATCAGCTTGTCATGCCGCCTCACAAAACGGTAGACTTATATATATGAATCAGACTGTGACGCTCTTGGTGCAAAGCAGTCGGTTTGTCGAGTTGCCTCACGAAACAACCGACTTAAAATGCTAGACAGTGCCGCTCATGGTGCAAAGTTGTCAGCTTGTCATGCTGCCTCACGAAACGGTAGACTTATATATATGAACCAGACTATGCTGCTCTTGGTGCAAAGTAGTCGGTTTATCGAGTTGCCTCACGAAACAACCGACTTAAAATGCTAGACAGTGCCGCTCATGGTGCAAAGCTGTCAGCTTGTCATGCCGCCTCACGAAAAGTAGACTTTATATATATGAACCAGACTGTGCCGCTCATGGTGCAAAGCAGTCGGTTTGTCAAGTTGCCTCACGAAACAACTGACTTAAAATGCCGGACAGTGCCTCTCATTGTGCAAAACTGTCGGTTTGTCAGGCTGTTTCACAAAACGGTTGACTTGTAGATCGTTTGTTCTTGAAGTCTTGTATCTTGTGCCTTTAGTTGTAAAATTTCTTGAGTTGGCTGATATGCCAAGTGTTGTTTAGCTGAATTCCATCTTCTGTCATCAGATGATAAGTTCCGGGTTGTATTATTGTTTTGATGATAAAAGGACCCTCCCAAGGGCTGAGTAGTTTGTGTCTTCCTTCTTTCTTTTGAATTAGCCGTAGTACCAGATCTCCTGGCTTTAGTGTTCTTGGATGCATGTTTCTGTCGTAATGTCTTCGTAAACCTTGTAAGTATCTTGTATTTTGTATTACCGAGTTGTTTCTTATTTCTTCGATCATGTCAATTTCTAGCCGTCTTGTTTCTTCTGCTTCTCCTTCGTCGTATTGCTCAATCCTTGGTGATTGCCATATTAAATCAATCGATAATACGGCTTCTGATCCGTATACCAGAAAGAAAGGTGAATATCCTGTTGCTCTGCTGATTTGAGTTCTTAATTCCCATACTACTTTTGGTAGTTCTTCTATCCATTTACTTCCATAGTCTTTTAGGTCTTCATATAGCCTTGGTTTTAGGCCTTACAATAATAGCCCATTGGCTCTTTCAACTTGTCCATTTGCTTGGGGTGAGCTACTGATGCATAATCTATCTCTATTCCGCAATCTCTTGCCCAATATTGAAATTCTTTTGATGTAAATGGTGACCCAAGATCTGTGATTATTCGGTTGGGCATCCCAAATCTGTGCATGATGTCTTGTATGAACTTTGTTGCTTTTTCCGCACTGTATTTGACTAGTGGTTTGTATTCGATCCATTTGGTGAATTTATCTACTGCCACGAATATGTATTCAAATCCTCCTTTTGCTTTCTTGAGGGGTCTGACTTGATCTAGTCCCCAGCATGAGAAAGGCCAGGCTGGCGGTATACAGATTAGATTGTGAACGTGTGATTGTCTTGCAAACATTTGGCAACTTTTGCATGTCTTAACTAATTGTTCTGCATCCTTAAGTGTTGTTGGCCAATAGAATCCGCTTCTGAATGCTTTACCGATTAATCTTCTAGATGCTGCATGATTTCCACAACATCCCGAGTGGATTTCTTCCAATATCTCTTTTCCTTCTTGTGTAGATACGCATTTCAATAGTACTCCAGAAGATGCCGCTCTCTTGTATAGTTTGTCTTTTATGAGGACGTATGCTTTGCTCTTCCTTATAACCCTTGTTGCTTCCGCTTTGTCTCTGGGTAGTTTGTTTTCAATTTTATAGTCGATGTATAGTTGCCTCCAATCGCTCTCTATGGTGAGGATCTGTTTTGAGGCGTCGGGTTCTTTTATCTTGTCTATGTCCATCGGGTCTTCTTTTTGTTTACTGATTTCTTGGATTGATGGCTTTGCCAGTTCTTCTACGAATTTTCCAGGTGGTACCTTTGCTCTGTCTGATCCCAATTTAGACAAAACATCCGCTGCTATATTTGAATCTCTTAAGACGTGATGGATTTCTAGTCCTTCGAAATTTTTCTCGAGTTTCCTTACTTCTGCACAGTATGCGTCCATATTGTTTTTTGTGCAATCCCATTCCTTGTTTACTTGATTGATTACTATTGCTGAATCTCCATAAGCAAGAACCCTTTTGATTCCTAGAGTAGTTGCCACTTTTAATCCGTATATGAGTACTTCGTATTCTGCTTCATTGTTTGTTGCTTGCCATAATATCTGTAGTACATATTTTAATTGTCTTCCTTCTGGGGAAATCAATAGTACACCTGCTCCTGCCCCTCCAAGCTTTAGAGAACCATCAAAGTACATCTTCGAGTGATCTTGTATTGGCTCGGGTTCTTTTTGTGCGATTTCTATCCATTCGGCGTTGAAGTCGGGTAGTATCTGCGACTTGATTACTGTTCTTGGTTTGAAGTCTATGTTTAGAGCTCTGAGCTCTATTGCCCATTTTGATATTCGGCCTGTGGCGTCTTTGTTTCTCACTATGTCTTGTAATGGAAAGTTGGTTGCTACTGTTACTTTGTGCTCGTGGGAATAATGCCTCCGTTTCCTTGATGATATGAGTACTACATATAGTAGTTTCTGTACGTGTGGGTATCTGACTTTCGATTCCGTGAGTACTTCGCTGATGTAATATACTGGCCTTTGTACTTTGTAGGTGCACCCGGGTTCTTCTCTTTCCACGATGATTGTTGCACTTACTACGTTTTTTGTTGTCGTGATATATAGCATCATATTTTCCTTATTTCTTGGTGGTGTCATTACTGGAGATGATGATAATTATTCTTTTAGCTTAATGAAAGCTTGATTTGCTTCTTCTGTCCATTCGAAGTTCTCTTTCCTTTTTAGGAGTTTGAAGAAGGGTAGTCCTTTTTCTCCCAATTTTGATATGAATCTGTTGAGAGTTGTCATACATCCTGTGAGTTTTTATATGTCCTTGATCTTTTTTGGTGGCTTCATATCCATTATTGCTTTGACTTGTTTTGTGCTTACTTCAATCCCTCTGTTGCTGACTAGGAAACCGAGTAGTTGTCCTAATGGTACGCCAAAGACGTATTTTGTGGGATTAAGCTTCCACTTCCACGCTTTCAGATTCTTGAAGGTCTCTTCTAGGTCTTCCAATAGTGATTCGGGTTGCTTTGTTTTGACTACTACATCGTCAATGTATGCCTCAGCGTTTCTTCCGATTTGATCTCCTAGATAGGTTTGTATTGCTCTTTGATATGTTGCTCCTGCATTTTTTAGCCCGAATGGCATTGACTTGTAGCAATATGCCCCAAAGGGTGTTATAAATGATGTTTTGCTTTGATCTTCTTCTCTTAGTGATATTTGATGGTATCCCGAGTAGCAGTCGAGGAAAGATAGTAGTGATGATCCAGCTGTTGAGTCTATGACTTGGTCAATTCTTGGTGGCCCATATGGATCTTTTGAGCAGTGTTTGTTAAGATCTGTGTAATCCACACACATACGCCATTCTTTCGAGTTCTTTTTCTCCACCAAAACTGGGTTAGCTAACCAGTCCGGGTTGATTATTTCCCTGATGAATCCTACTGCCAGTAGTTTTGTAATTTCCTTTTTGATTGCTGCTTTCCTGTCTGGTGCAAATCTGCGTAGCTTCTGCTTTACTGGTCTTGATCCTTTGTTCGTGTCGATTTTGTGCTCAGCCAACTCCTTTGGGACTACTGGCATGTCTGCTGGTTTCCATGCGAATATGTCTTTGTTGTCCCTCAGAAAGTTGGTGAGCGCGAGTTCCTATTTGGGGTCCAGGTTTGCACTGATTATTCCCGTCTTTTGTGAATCTCCAGTTAATAAGTCGATTGTCTTCGTGGCTGCTTCTTTTGGAGTTGTAAAGTTGCTTGGCTTCTTTGTCGGTATTTGGATTTCTTCCAAGTTCATTTTCTCCACCTTCTTCGCAATGTCTTCTTTTTCTTTGTAATCTTGTAACCTTTCTGATATTTGTATGGCTTGTACGTCACAGTCGTATGCCTTCTTTAGATCTCCTTTTAGCGAAAGGACTCCTTTTGTTGTCGACATCTTGAGCAGTAGATATGGGTAATGGGGTATTGCCATGTATCTTGTGAGTGCCGGTCTTCCAAGGATTGCATGATAACATGATTCGAAGTCGGCTACTTCGAACTTGATGAACTCGGTTTGATATTTGTCGGGTGTTCCAAAAGTGACTGGTAAGGTGATTTGTCCCAATGGTATAGAAGCTTTTCTGGGTATTATCCCATAGAAAGGAATACTTGTTGGTGTGATCATGCCTTCATAGTCCAAATTCATCTTCCTCAGGGTGTCTGTGAATATTATGTTTAGTCCTGCTCCTCCATCAATGAGTACTTTGGATACTGCTACCCCTGCTATTGTTGGTCCCATCACTAGGGGATAGTAGCCAGCATTTGCTGCACTTGTCCATTGATCTTCTCTTATAAACTGGATTGGGTATTCAGACCAATCTAGATATCTTGGGGTAGCTGGTTCTGCCGCCATAATGGTTCTATGTGCTAGCTTTTCTTGTCTCTTGTTTCTTGCATATGATGCTCCAGAAAAGATTACTGCTATTTGTCGTTGAGGTTCTTGATAATTCCCCTCTGCATTCTTTGTATCCTTCCCGGATTCATTTGTCCTCTATTCTGAGTTGTTTGCTCATGTATCTTCTTTCTTTGTGAATCTTCGTTGAAAGGTGTCACATTCGACTAGTTTATGGCCTGCGTGAGGATGTATGTAGCATGGTAGGTCTTCTATTCTCTCTGCTGGCCTTTTTGCATAATTGTTGCTCTGGTAGCTGTTGTTTGAGTATCTGTTGTTTTTGTTGTTGTTGTAATTGTTGTTGTATCCTCCTTTATCACTATCATTAAACCTTCTTTTGTTGTTTGTTGCTGCTACCATGTTGTCTTGTCTTGGCCTTTTATCACTTGGTCTAAAATCTGGTCTTTTTTTCATGAGAATCTTGGGTGAATCTGTGTCGAGTTCTTTCTTCTAACGATATCATATTTTCAGCAGCTCTTTGAAGGCTTCATTAGATCTTGGGCTTTCGTTGAAGTAATCTTTGAACTGCCAATTTGCTATGACTCCGTCTGCAAATGTTTCTATTACTTCTCTGTCAATGATGTCATGTATTTGAGCTCTGAGTTCTCCAAACCTTCGATAATATTCCCTTAGCATTTCCCCTCTTCTCTGTTTTACATTCTTCAATTCTGCCACTGTCATGGGATGCGTTATTATTCCTGCAAAGTTGTTGCAGAAGGCTTCTTGCAAATCTTCCCAATACTTGATTGACCTTGGTTTCAGTTTTTCAAACCATTGCAAAGGCATGGCTTCAAGTGCCATTGGAAAGTATAAGGCTTTGATGTCGTTGTTTCCTCCCGCAAGTTCAATGGATTGGGAATATACTCTTATCCATTGTCTGGGTTCTACTTTTCCATTGTATTTGGAGTGGTTTGCTGGTTTGAATTTGTGTGGTAATTTCAACGTCTGCAGTCTTCCTGCAAAGCATGGGAATCTGTCGTATTGTTTTGTTCTGTTGAAGTCTGGTGACCAATCTCTTCGGTAATAATCCCTGTCTCCTCTGTATTCGGATTCACCATAGTCTTCCGGATAACGCTGGGCCTAGTCTGGGCCATTTTGCTTTACCAGTCTAAGATGTTGTTCCTATCTTTCCGATGGTTGTGGTACCTCTGTTCTCCCCAGTCTATGAAATATTGATTTCTTAGGGGATTGTTCCTCATGTTTTTCTACTTGTCCTTCCTGAGGCGTGTCGTCGTCGGGTTGTTTATTGGGGTCTCCGTCTTGTTTGATTGGTTTGTCTATGATTCTTTCCTCTTTAGTGAGGATGTTTAGTTCTTTCGTCAGTTCCTCGATTCTTTCTCTCTTTGTATTCCTCATGGATTCTCTTTCCGCCTTCTTCTTGTTGTATTCTGTCAATTCTGCTTTGTATTTGTTCCAGATTTGTTTTCTCTGAGCGGCTCGATTTCTTCTTCCTGCTCTAGCCTTATTCTTTTTCAGCCTTGCAGCCTTGTGATCATTGGCCTCATTGTTGTCGCCTTCCTCATCGTCCGAGATATCCCCTTCTGATTCATCTGATGATTTTAGATCGGGTATTTGTGGTGGTTCTAAGTAAGGTTCTAGCTCCGCCATGTATATCGTATGTGCTCTCCGAGTTCTTTTTGTTTGTTAGTTTCTCCTTCTTGTCTCACATGATGATCCTTGGTAGGTCCGAGTTCTTTTCCTATTTGGAATGGTAGTTCTACACCCTGGCCTTGAATTTTCAGGGATTGGTTTGGCCAGTGCACGATACATCCTTCTGGAGTTGTTGACATAATCATTCTCTCTTGAGCGCCTTTCAGAGTTACGCTTCTTGTCATCCTCTTTTGAAGAAATTTCCCATATGTGAACAAGGAGTTATGTAGTCCGTATGGGACCAAGTACTTGATTGCTTCCGAGTTGTTCCTGCTCCAGGCTCGGTTGTGTGTTCTGACTTGATTTGTGCTTAGTCTTTCCATGTTAGTCTTGGAGTCGGTATATGGTGAAGTCTCCTTCTCTGAGTCGGTTTCGTATCCATCCTCTTCTGTCGATCCAGCTAGTTTTGAAATTGTGAGATTTCTGATTCTTTGATTCAGTTCTTGAAGATCTTGCTTAATTTCTTTATTGATTCCCTCTTCTTTTCAGAGTCGGCTTCGAAGCTTTCCGTCGTTGTCGATCTCGCAAATCTATGATCCGAAGAAGAACGTTGATTTCGTGGATTCCATCGTCTTGAGGTCGTGGTCCACCAAGCTTTCGAGAAACAATTCGCCGAAAGCCCCTACCTGGCGCGCCAGCTGTCGATGTTTTACCACCGATAGCCTGCCACAGGGTTACCCGAGATAGTAGTTCGTGCCTCGGCGAATAGTGATCTATGGCATACAATTTGCATTTGGGATCAACAAATTATGCAGAGGTGATGTGTGGATTCTCACATTGGATGATCATGAGATAAAGAGAGAGAGAGAGAGAGAGAGAGAGAGGGGAGAATGCATGGCTGTTGTCTCATGCATGGATCCATGCAATTGAAGAGAGAGGTGTGACTAAAGGAATTAAAGGAGAAAGTAATTTGCTGCAGCTGTTATTTGCATGAGGGAAGAGAGAGGAGGTCAACACTAGGAGAGGGGAGGAAACATTGTTGTTGCATGCAATTGATAGAGAGCAAAACTAATGGAGTAAAGGAGTGTTGAAGAGAGAATTCAAGAGATGTCAGAGGTGTGTGACCAAGGGAAGTGATGTCCATCAACCATTGCATGAGAGAGAGAGAGAGAGGAGGAAATGTGTGTGTCTGTTATGTGCATGCATACAAATGAAACAATAGAGTAAAGGAGAACACATAATAGAGATGAGAAGAGAGGAATGAATAGGTGCAAGGAATTGGCGTGGGGTAGTAGCAGGATAAGATGCATCCTTTACTCATGCATTTTAATATAGAGTTAGGAAGGGAAATTAGAGAGAGGAATTATAGAAGGTGTGGCCATGGAAAATTAAGGGAGGAAGAATTATGTGCTGCTATCATTTCTGCATGAGTAAATGGAGGAGGTTCCATAGAGAGGAGAGGGAAATCTCATACACGTGAAAAAGAGGGTGAGAAGAAAGTGCTCCTGCATGCATGTAATTGAGAGAGAGAGAGAGAGAGAGATAAATTAATGGAGTAAAGAAGCACACTTAAAAGAGTTGTGTCTAGGAATTAAGAGAGGAAGGAATATGTGCATATATTTTTGCATGAGGGGTGGCCCTAGGCATCAGAAGATGGTGGCTGCCATGCCATTTATGCCCAACAATTTTATGTGCTCTTACTCACACGCTTAGGAGGGAGAGATAAGAGATATTTGATGAGGGGCATGTAAAGCAAGTGGGTCAATAGATTAAGTGACGATGTAATTTGCATGAGGGGGAGAGGAGATGATGACATTAAGAAGGAGGGAGTCATATCCTCATGAGAAAGAGAGAAGGGGTCATGCTAGATTTTTGTAGGATTTCGACAAAAGACTTGATTGGAGTTTTAGATATTGGTTTCGTAATTGGGGAGATGAAATTGAGATCAAACCCTAGGCGCATTTGAAGATATTTAAAATTTGTTTTTCAAACATAAACACTATGGAAGGGCATGAATGCAACACATCATTAAATTGAGTTGCAAAAATTTTTAAAACTCACATTTTTCACTATCTAGAATATCAACAACTTAACTAAAGTTAGTAAATTTTATAAAATAGTAAAAATATTTGTTTTCTTTTTTGTGTTTTCTAATCACATCCCAAAATAGAAATTTTGGGGTGTGACAATCTTCGTCCCGTACAGGAGTACATACGGGAAAGGTCTTGTCTGCCTCGCACCGTCCCGGGTCTTATTGAAGGATAGTAGGCACTTGCTCTTGAAGCTATCTAGCACTCGCATAGATTCTATCTTACTTTGATTCTATCTTGCCAGACAGTTCCATAGATGTGCGGCTCTCACATAGCCGATGAGTGAAGGATATTGACTAAAGAGTCAACTCCAAACAGTATGAAGCATGATAAAAAGATACAAACAGCTATCACAGGATATCACATATTAAGTGTATAATTAGCCGATCATATTACATCAATAAAGTAAGGATGCGATACATGTAACATTTATCGACCCAAACCATTAAAACTACCAAACATACCGAATAAAGATTAACCATCCACATGTACTTGGATAGCCTTTGTTTGCATGAGATGATATTTCAGGAGAATCAGGGGTGTTGGAGGCTCCTTTTGCAAGTCGATCGACCTATGATTAGAGCCAAACTCCAGTCCCTCTGCACCATGAGACTCCTGACATGTCCAGGAGTTCCCACGAAGAAGCTTGGCTCCAAAGTGCCCAAACTCAGGTCAGCCAACCTGGGTTTGGACCCTTCTGGCCAACCAAGGCACCATGATCCATGCCAAGATAATTTCAACCCTTGGATGCAACTTGTGCTTTCATTCAATGCTCCAGATCAAGTGCACAATGATCCATGGGCCCACAACAAGAGAATTGACGTGACAAACGCCTCAAATGAGTCAACCAAGCTCCATGACAGGTGGAGCCACCTTCTAGAAGAGGATGGTGGGCCCAAGACCCCTAGGGGGGTCGAACGACCCCCCCTAAGAGACCCACTGCCTCCCAGCTCCTCCCTGAGCTGTGGGGCCTCCTTCTAGAAGCTCAGGCATGGCCCACATGTCATAGGGGGTCGACTGACCCGCCTAAGTGCCCTTCGAAGCTCCTGGTGACTCCCCGTCACATTTACCACATGATGGAAATCAAAGCTATCCATTCTAGGCAGTTTGAAGGCGGTGGATCCAAGGGATCAAGGTGGAGCTCTCCTGGATCGATGACATGGCGGTGGAGTAGCCCCTACTCCACCTCCCACTATAAATAGAGGCTCATACCCCCCTCTCTACACATGGTGGACAAGCCTACAAGCTCAAGCACTTAGAACTATCTTAGTAGTTAGTCTAGTGTGGCAGTTAGAGTAGAGTTGAGTTATGCTTGGGATTTCTGGAATTGTCTCCTAGAGAGTCTGGTATAGCTCTTGTATCTTTCCTTTTATGTAAGACTTTACTTTATTCAATATATTACTTTTCCTCTACTTTACTTAGTATTTACTTTGAGCATTACAATACTTGATATAGTATTGTTATGTGCTTTTGCTTATTACCAGCCTTTATATCAATAGTATGTGATCCTTCGTGGTGATTCCTGTATGTGATCATTGCCTATTATTGGGTGCTTTGGTTGTTGATCACAATTAAAGTAGTAAGTTGTGTGTAAGCATGGTGCTTATACATCATCTTACCCTTGGTTACCGCTTGTCGCACGGATTGTTTGTGGTAGCTAGCAAGAGAGTGACAGTCTTGTCTAGTCTTTGTATTCCACCACGTGTTCTTAGGCAAGTTCTTAAAAGGTAAGGCCCCCATAAAATGAGAGCGTAGTCCGATAGGAGTTTTGTCCTCCTACTGATCTATCTTCTCGCCTAGCATACTTGTTTTGAGGAGGCAAACTGTTGTGTTTAGACTAATTAATTTGCTAAGTACATTGAAGTAGAAGCGAATTACATAGGAGTCCTTATCTCTCTAGTTGTCCTCCCACCTAGCTATACTTACTAGTTATCCTTAGTTATCTTTTACCTTGGCTTGTTCATTCATCACCTTCCTATCAAATTATTCATTACCCTCCTATACTAGTTGGTACTAAGTTGAGGAGCTCTCTAGGATCTCTCTCTAATTATCATTTCTAACTACCGCTTTCCCTTGGGAAAATATAAATTACGATACCTTGGAATACTCCTAAGTGAAGTGCTACAACGGTATAATCTGTGCGCTTGTGGATTTATCAAATAGTCATAAGAAATACCAACAATCATTTCTGGCGCCGTTGCCGGGGAAAGCATAGCCTAAAAATTTTAATTAGATTGAATCTAGAGATTCTTGTCAGCTTAGTTATCAATTAGTTGTAGGGGTTTACCCCTTGCCTTTGTTTCTCATAATTGTGAAGCAAGGCATTGTATGAGTGAGTTCCACTTTCGAGCAACCACATTAGAAAATCGTGAGAGCTTTCGAAGAAACTTTAGACATCATCTAGTGTGAGGCTCCACTCCGTTTATCAAGCAGGTTATGGCTCAAGAGGCTATTTCCGAGTTTTTGGTCCTATCAGTCACTCACGTGGTGCGAGGACCTAAAGTTAATACAAGGGGTGCTACCTTCGACCTAAAGCTAGCCTTGATTAACCTAGTACACGCCAACCCATTTAGGGCCTGTTTGGAACGCATGAATTTCACAGGAATTACGCAGGAATTTTACAGGAATCGGTTCATTTTCACAAGAAAAAGTACAGAAATAGGAAAAAATCCCGTGTTCCAAATAGGCCCTTAGTGGGAAGTCACATAAAGATGTTACTACACATCTCCAACACTTCTTGGAGGTGAGTGGTACTGCAAAGATGGACCTCTTGTGGAAGAAGATAGAAGAAGGTTCCAAGAAGAAACAAGAGGCCATCTACCCCATTGCCGCCGCACAAGCTATCGAAGTCGATCTATAGTGCGGGGTGTGCGGGGAAATGATCATTCGGGCAACAACTATCCCGAGACGTCGAAGGAGGACGTGAACTTCGTCAACAACAAAAACAACAATGGGTATCGATCCTAGCGACAATGAAGTTAGAATTCATGCCCCTTCTACCAAGATAATGGAGGTAATAGTTTAATAATAATTTCAATAATCAACCTTCATTGAAAGATCTTGTTCTTGGCCAATCTAAAATTAATGATGGTATAAATAAAAATATGATGGCTAATGATAAAGTTCTTGGAAACGTTAGTGAGAAAATGGATAGCTTTGCCTCTGCTATGAAAAATCAATTGAGCTTTAACACAATGTTAGAAACACAACTAGCTCAACTAGCTACAGCTATGTCATCTATAGAACAGGGTAAGATTCCTAGGAAACCAGAGGATCCAATTGAAAATGTTAACATGGTCACAACGAGGTTCGGTAAGCCTCCACTTCGCTCCAATTGGGGCTATCTTCTTGATCCTCCCTTCATCATGAAGGAGGATCCAGGCCATCCGACAATAAAGTGCTCAATTGGACAGCAAACCTTCTACAACGCCTTTAGCAACCTTGGATCGGGTGTCAACATCATGTCCAAGGTAACTTATGATAACTTGTTAGGGGGACCTTTGTTCCCTACATGTGTTCATTTGTAGATGGTGGATCAAACCATGATGTTTCCTAAAGGACTTGCTAGGGACATCTTGGTGAACATCCAAGATGAATACATCCCTACCAACTTCATCATCTTGGACATGGGAGCCAATGTGGATGTCCCCATTATTTTGGGAAGGTCGTTCCTCAACACCACTAATGCAGTCATGTACGTGGGATCGGGCCAAATCCCTTTCCAATTCCCAAGTCATAAGGTAAAATGTGCTTTCAATGGTTATAAAATTAACAAACAGGTCAAAGCACATCAACCAAGAAGAAGAGTTCAAGCTCCATGCCAAAAGAAGCAATACCCGGAGGCCAAGATTAAGGAACTCAAGAAGGATGAACCTGCCAAGCCAAGACAGGTGTGGCAACAAAAGGAGGTACACACATCTTAGTCTCCATCTCCAGAACCATCAAGTGCTCCTGAAGAATGAACAAGAAGGAGAAGTCCTGTTCCAAGGACTTAAAATCAAGGAGCCCTCGCAGAAAGGTAAATAGGTAGTTATCTTTTTACATTCATTAATTAGTTTCCATCTTTATCTTTGCTTTCGATTCTTTTCTTTATTTTTCATCCTGCTTAAAACTTAGCAAAATAAAGTTTAGATTAAATAAAATCTTGACACCAGTTTAGCACGAAAACCTGACCAAGTTTAGGCCCTAGGTGGGGTCGGCCGACCCCCCTAGGCACCCTAAGCCTGTTTTCTCTAATGGGGGACATGAGGTGACCCTAGTGGACTAAAAAGAAAAGCAAAAGAGGCCTAGGGTAGGTTGGCCGACCACCCTAAGGACCATTTGGTCACATCCTCTTTCACCCAATCTTCTTTTGTCTAAGAATCTCATAATTTGAGTACTGTGGAATTCAAATTTCAGAATTTGCTTTAGGAGAAAACACTTTTCTAGTGTCATACTTTAAAGTGAAAACATATCAATCATCTTTTGACTAAAGCATGACACACTCTTGTCTCCCACTACTCTTTGTTCAAAGTTGAAAAAGCATGAACACCCTAGATTAGGCTTTAATTCACATCAAATGGCATGCTTTGCCTTTCACCAAGCACAAGGAGAGTTTTTGAGTGGAGTTTCCACTTGGGAGCCACCCAGGGGGGGTCGGCCGACTTGGCTAAAGTGCTATGCACCATGCCCTTGTCTGCCACTCACCTCTGGTATTGCTTCCACCCTTCAAACTTTGATGGGGGACATAAAGACTGGTCGGCCGACCACCTTTGGTCACCTCCAGTTGCACCTTTGCTTTGTTCAAAGCATATCATGATGTTTCAAGCTCATGGCACCCAAGCATGGGCACATGGGGGGTCGGCTGACCTGCCCATGGAGCCTCCTGGCTGCCATCTTCTTCCCCTATAAAAGTCCATGCAAGGAGAGCTCAAAACCACCCACTCCAACCAGAATTCATTAAAGCTCAAACCACATCTTCCTTGCTCTTGCCTTGATCTTCCTCCACTTCTCTCAAGTGAAGTTCCTAGCTCTTTGTAGAAGTAGTGCTGCTCTCTCTCAAGTCCACAAAAACAAAACCCAAAAATATCTTCATCAAGCTTCTCTCTTAGCTCAAGTCTCCCTTCGCAAGGCTAACTAGGAAACTAACGCTAACGCTAATCCTTGTCCTAGTCTTGTTCTTGTGTCTCTCTTGTCTTCAAGAAAATGAAGAACCCTTTGAAGTCCGCATTCAAGAAGGCAAAGCAAGCTCTAAGTGGGAGTCCATCTGGACGCTCCCACCAATCCGATGATACTTCTCAAGGAAGGAGAAGGGGTGGCTCTGCCTGATACACTTGGGAGAATCACCCAAGCGAAGAATAACCTCAATAGGAGCAAGAAACGCCAACGAAGGTACCTCATCCTGGTGCACTCATGGTGCCCCCGATGAGATCGTACGATTCAGAATGTGGTCTCTGGTTTAACCAACTAGAGTACCAGCAGTATCTCTCCCTTCGGGAATGCTCCTTCGAGCATACCAGGATTTTGGATCCTACTCTCCTCCACAACGCAGGTATGGACACCAAATTTAATGTCATCTTCTCTACCATTGGTTGGTCCAGTTTTTGGCAAGTATCCGATGAACTAGAAATTAAATTGCTCACCATAGAACTCTTGTGCTCTTTACAAGTTTCTCATGATGAGATATCCTTTCACATGTTCAACCAAGGCTTTAATCTTACATGGAACCAACTTAATGTTGCTCTTGGTTTTGATGACACATGCTTGCTAGACTTAGACTCTGCCATAAGTAGATTTAACAAAAAGGAATTTTGGATGTCTATATCTACTTTGCATGATTACTCCAACCCCAAACATGAAGAAATTCACAACCCAACTCTTCGCTTTATTCACCAATGGATGAGCTTGACTATGTTCCCTGGAAATGATGTTAATATGCTAAGAGCTATAGAGTTAAAATTGCTATATGTTATGGTTCATAAACTTCATGTCTCTCCTATCAAATGCTTAGTAGCTTTATGGCAAAGATCGGTTGAAAGAAATGGACCCATTCAATTTACGTCCTTAATAACTCGTCTTGCCGAATCTATGAACTTGCTAGATGGAACCTATCCTTTTGAATATATTAATGCACCTAGAGCAAAAATTCTGAAGAATATCTTTCACATGCTCAAATGCTGAAAAGAGGTCCTAGAGATGGCTTCAAAATGATTTATCATGGACATACAATTGAGATTCCTCTCCCAAATGAGAAACGTCAGTTATATAGGACTCGCCAACTAACCCTTGATTTGGATCAAGGAAGTAGGTGAAAAGGTGTTGCAGGTTCAAATAGGAGAGCACGTGAGGGGCCACAGTTTACTCATTTTGAGCAAGGTGGTCCTTCCCGAGGAGTTATTGGTGAGGAGGAAGATGATGCAACTTCCGATGCCTCGGACACTTCAAGTGGCATGCCTCCTCGACCACCATGACCTCAAGGACGACGAGCTTCCTTCTCGTCCTCACGAGATAGGGAGCATCACGATCGGTGGCAACAAATGGATAATCTCGCCAATGCCATAGGCGAGCTTCACATTGAGCATGGTGTGACAGCAGGTATAGTTCAACAAACCACCGAACAACTCCAAGCATTTCAAGAAGAAGAAACCCAGTGATAGAGAATATGGTGGCAACAACATCCATATCAACCACCACACTATTGAGCAAAAGATAAGCTTGGGGGAGGTTCCCTCCTCCACCAAGGTAAGTGTTTATTTTCAGCATTTACATTTATGCATTTTATTGCTTATCTTTGCCTGCATCTAAAAAACTGAATATGAGAAAAGAAACAAAAATATTTCCCTCTACTTATATATGATCCATAAATGTTTATCTCCCTTATGGAAATGATGAATAGTTGCTCTACTAAATGTTTCTCTTGTGCTTAGTTTACAACTTTGTATTTCTCTAAGTATGGATTACTTGGCTTCATTGAAACCATCATGAACCTGAAACTTTTGTGGGTTGCAAATGCTGTCACTAAGTCTAAGTTGTTGTGAGACATGATATAACAAGACAAGAGCTGCTATAATATTGTTCCAAACAAGAATGACTATCAGAGTTTTATTTCTTAAAAATGATAAAAACACTTTTTGTTCCTCAATGGTGAAAATTCCTACCAAAGCCATATATGCTCTTTCATGAGACAAGAGTTGCTTGCTTTGTGTTGAGTTTGGTTAAGTTTTGTGACCCTTGTTGAGAGACTTATCATGCTCCCAAGATCAAGATCACGTACACACCACATATATGTGCTGCTTCTATACTAGAAGTACGCAAAAACATGCCTTTCATTTTCCACAAAGTTCATGCTCCATGTTCTAAAAGAGTTTTCTCTCTCTAGTATGTTGCTAGTAAATGAGACATGGACTATGCAAAATTATGAAAAAGAAAGAAAAAGAAAGGGACACATGAAGGTCCCAAGTTGTAGGAAAAAAATGATGAGCACATGAAAGCTCATAGAAAAAATAAAGATAACTATGTCTCAAAATAATAAGTTAGAAAGAGAGATCATATCAAATAGAGGAGTAGTGATCATTTACCATGTTCCACACCCTTGCACATCTTGATCTAAGAGTATGACACTTCTCTCCTTGGATCTGAGATTTGACTTTATAATATATGCAAGGTAAGTTAGCTATATTCTTTATCCTTACCCATAGCTCCCCATAAGCCTTTAGAGGTAGAATGAAAAGAAGGCAACGTTAATATGTGCCTTGGTGAGGAATCATACACCATATGAGCGACTTGAGAGTACCATTTGAGGAACACTAAGTTTTCTTTTACAAAATATTGTAAAACCTCCGATATGAAACTTGTGAAGAAAAAGAAAACTAGTGCTCAAGTCAAGTTGTTCTATCTCTCAACCACCCAAGACAGGAAAAAGCCATAAGCCCCATGGAAGATTAAGGTAATATAGGTGAGTTTTCATCATTGCTAATTTTTCCATTCAAAAGAGAAGTAAGTTTGTTGTAGATTTAGTACTCTTGAAATATGAGGCATAGTAGCAACTCCTGATCCACCGAAGCTAAGTTTGATTGTTTGCTCAGGACGAGCAAAGGTTAAGCTTGGGGGATCTTGTTGACGCTAAGAATGACATACTTTTATATACCCAAAATACCGTCAACAACCTCGATTTCAAGGGAAGAATAACACTTCATGAACATATTTATTAATAATTAGTTCCACATGTACTTGGATAGCCTTTGTTTGCAGGAGATGATATTTTAGGAGAATCAGGGGTGTTGGAGGCTCCTTTTGCAGGTCGGCCGACCTGTGATTGGAGCCAAACTCTAGTCCCTCTGCACCATGAGACTCCTGACATGTCCAGGAGCTCCCACAAAGAAGCATGGCTCCAAAGGACCCAAACTAAGGTCAACCGACCTGGGTTTGAACCCTTCTGGCCAGCAAAGGCACCATGATCCATGCCAAGACAATTTCAACCCATGGATGTAACTTGTGCTTTCATTCAACGCTCCAGATCAAGTGCACAAGGATCCATGGGCCCACAACAAGAGAACTGGGGTGACAAACACCTCAGATGAGTCAACCAAGCTCTATGACAGGTGAGGCCACCTTCTAGAAGAGGGTGGTGGGCCCAAGAACCCTAGGGGGTTGCTGACCCCCTAAGAGGCCCATAGCCTCCCAGCTCCTCCCTGAGCTTTGGGGCCTCCTTCTAGAAGCTTAGGCATGGCCCACATGTCGTAGGGGGGTCGGTCGACCCCCCCTAAGTGCCCTCTGAAGCTCTTGGTGACTCCCTGTCACATTTACCACATGATGGAAATCAAAGCCATCCATTCTAGGTGGTTTGAAGGCGGTGGATCCAAGGGCTCAAGGTGGAGCTCTCCTGGATCAATGATGTGGCGGTGGAGTAGCCCTTACTCCACCTCCCACTATAAATAGAGGCTCATACCCCCCCTCTCTACACATGGTGGACAAGCTTACAAGCTCAAGCACTTAGAATTATCTTAGTAGTTAGTCTAGTGTGGGAGTTAGATAAATAGAGTTAAGCAAGGTACTAGTGTATTCAAGGATTTCACTAAAATTTGGTGGTGGAAACTAGGAAATTTGCATCTACAACTTCAATGATGAGATAGACTAAAACAAGCAATGCATGATCATTTTATTCCTTCTAATAAACATGATTTATGTAAGAAATTTTAGTCCATAGAGTAGGGCAATATGTCTATCCATGAATATTATGCAGAGTTTCAAAAGTATATAATACATTGTGGGATAGTAGAGGACACGCAAGATAAAATTATTTGTTTTTATGGTGGTTTGAAGCATGAAATCAAGGATATTGTTTATCATAAATAATTTTATATTGGCAACCATTTGTTTTAGCTTGCTATGCTTGCAGAAAAAAGAATTGCAGGGATATTAGCAAAAGAACCAGAGAAACATTGGCAAGAACCTCACAAACCAGGTATTAGCAAGGGTAGAGTATGTCTTCAAGCAAGCATTTGCAAAGGTTGACACCACGATGAGCAAGCATTTGGCTACAACCACCACTACAATAGCATCATCCCCACCTCCTCCCACACTCACTTTGGAGTCTGGTAATTTTTTAAACCATTACACCTCATAGAGGAGTGCTACTAGTGAGAACAAAGAGATTGATATTAATATGAAAATCATTGAGTACCTAAATTGAAAGATTCTTTTATGGTTGCTACAAAATTTGATATTGTTGAAATTGGTGATGATGTGCTAAATTTGTCTACCACTCATGCTATAATATAGCAACTAAATAATTATGCCACAAAATAATAGTTGGTAATGCTCTTGTTATATTTATGCCACAACTAGTGAATGAGCATGATGCTTTTTTTGGAACCAGATATTTCTACTAGAAATAAACATTTGTTTCCCATTACTACTAAAAAGATGAACTAAAATTGTTCTTTTCTATAAATATTTTGGGTTATATTAAATTTGATACTCTATGTAGCCTAAGTAGTTTGAGGGAGAAATTTAAATGTGCTGAATTTTCAAGGTTGTCTAGATGTACATATCACTTTATTGGCAAATATAATTATAGACGACAATATATGGTACACCATGTTTATATTGGTTCAAGTTTGAAATCTCCTTTTGTTGTGCAACAATGTGATCATTTAGAGGGTTACAATAGATATAATCACACCATGTCGAGATCCCAAGTTTTGTTATAAAGAAACATGTTTAATTGGCTACTATCTACAACTTGTCCTCCAACTAAGATAAACTTGGTTTGCTATGAGGAAAGAAAAGATGATAAGGGCATAACAGCTTTGAATACCACCATTAATTATAAGGTGGGCTTGTTTCTACATTTGCATAATGATAAAACTAAGAAATGGTTCCTAATAAATATTGGTATGCCAAATGTGTCTAGAAACATTGGTAATGATGATATCAAATATATATGACTGAACAAGACCAACCTCAAAGAGCAAGTCCATCAAATTTTTACTTACAGTTCGTCAGCAGCAAGCAGCACGACAGTATACCGTTGTGCGGATGCTCTAACGAGTACTAATGAAAGTGCTGACTCTAATACCTCAAAAAAACATTTACATTTATTCAATTACTTTGATACTTCTACATTCGTATAATTGTGATGCTATAGTAGAATTGAAACTAGGTTATAAAACTCATTGTGCGCTAAGATAGAAATCACTATTAGGCACAAGGGATAAAATAGACTAACAATAGGTTTTAATTATTGCTAGAAATTTTAGTTTAGCCCAATTCAAACCCCTCTTAGGTATCTTATCCTTTCAGCTGGTATTATACCTATCGATTTTAGTGCAAGGTAAGATTTTTTAGAGTTAAATGCACGGCCCCTTGCACGGCCCCTTAAACTTCTAAGCATGTGTCACATAGACCCCTGAACTTTGAAAATGTATTTCTAACCCCTTAAACTTGTTAAATAGTACACATAGGCCCTTGAACTTCGAAAATGCATTTTAGGCCCCCCTAAACATGTTAAGTGGTACACCACACACCCATACTTGACATATTTACGGGTATTTTTTTACAAATGTGGCGTTGCTAGGTGACAAAAAAGATGTAGCGAACCCCTTGAAACCCAATCCGGGTTACTATCTTCATCGCGGGAGCCACCTCCGCACAGAGGTGCTCATCGTTAGGAAGGACAACGAGAGGAGGATCAACAGTTGGATGGTGAGGTGACGCGTCAAAGAAAACATGACCCTGGCAGTTAGCGATGCTTCTCCTAGTTGTAGGTCAAACCGCAAGCACATGACTCCTGTCAACAATGCTTCCACGCGTGACTGACAATAGTATGACTAAAGCAACGCGCAGAAGCATTGCCGACTAGGACCACACGCACACGGTTTGGCCTACAAGTAGGAGAAGCATCACTTACAGCTAGGGTCATACTTTTTGCGACGCGTCATGGCACCACCCCATCCTCCAGCCACAAATGCTCTCCTCGCGAGCACCTCTATGCGGAGACAGCTCCTACACCGATGACAGCAACGCGAGCACCTCTATGCAGAGACAGCTCCTACACCGATGAGAGCAACACAGATTGAGTTTCAGAGGGTTTGATGCTTAATTTGTTGCAAAGTAACACCATATTGGCAAAAAATACTAAGGTAGGAAGTATGTGTCTGTGGTGTACCACTTAACAAGTTTAGGAGGGGCCAGATTTGCACTTTCAAAGTTCAGGGGCCCATATGTACGACTTAACAAGTTTAAGGAGTCAGAAATATATTTTTAAATTTCAGGGGCATATGTGATACACGTTTATAAGTTCGAGGCCCCTCATGCATTTAACTAATTTTTTTATACATTTTATAAGCCTGACTTTCTAGCAGTTCTCGTTCCCACGTACAACAGGAATCGTCGTTATGCTGGGCAAGTCTTTGAGTTATGGACTAATAGTGCATCGCAAGAACAAGAAACCAAATTATATGCACCCCATGAAATAACGCAGCATCCAAAACACTGCACTGGATTAACATCCTCCCATATTCTGTATTCAGAAAATGATTTAGAATACACGTAGTGCACTAAGCCATTTCTATTATCGACCTATTACGACCTAAAAGGTCTTCAAGTTGCCGATGCCTCCTTGAGCTTAACATCATCCCCAGTTGCACTTCCGTTACCATCGTGAATTAGTTTCTCCTCTGAAGGTAGATGTTTCATAATCTTCCTGGTCGGCCCTGAAGCCTTCCACAAGTACCAAACACGCGATTTTGGAGGCGGAACAGATCCTGCCAAGGGAGCTACCAACCCTGGTTTCCCCTCATCTATGATACTGTCAACTATACCATAATCCTTGGCTTCCCAAGGACTCATGAAATAATCAAACTTTGTGTCTTCATCAATCTACAAGAAATGGCAATCAGTATAGTCTGCAACAAAATTTTCTGTTGCTATGTAAAAATCAAGTATCATGCAAAAAAAATCCATAGTACCTGATCTTCAGATTTTCCAGTAATTCTCGACATTATTTTATTGATCTTAATCTTCTCGTACATCATCTCTCTTATCTGTAGTCCCATCTCCGTGACCTACCAGAAGGGGCAAGGCAAATCCATAAATCAGTGTCACTATTATTTAAATACTAGAGTTGGCAAAAAAAAACGCCATATGCATTAAAAGCATATGCATCCGATAGGGATCCAATTAAAATGCCAAGTTAGCAGTATTGGCATAACACCATATAGGCCTAAAACATCATGAAGCCTACTTCGCATCCAAGTAGGGGTGAAACGAGACATGTTTTCAGATATCTGTCCACCCGAAAGGGGTTCAAACACTAGATGCATAGTACGCATATGAATCCCGACAATTAATATCTCTACCATATCAGAATCTGAGTAATCAAAATCATCTGATGGCTCTGATGCTACATACATATACGCACTCTATATCAATATCCAATCCAATGCATCTGACACTATCCACATCCAATTACAAATCCCAATAAAGACAACTACCCTTATCTGCAATATTCGTGCATTTGGTAGCGCTCCATGAGCTGCTCCATGCCCAGCTTCTTGAGTCCAGCAGCCAAATGGGAAGATGAAAAACAGCTTCACCTGAGTACCTGACTTCACCTGCAAATCGCACTAAGAGGAGCCGAAGACGCAGAACAGAGCTGAAAAAACTAGCTCCCTCCAGCTCCATCTTCACATTCATGGGCCCATGGCCAAATTGCCCTCACCCTAGGCACAGGAAGAGGTCGTGCACGGAGCACAGGGCACGGAGCCGGCAAGGGCTGAGTGACCGGCCAAAGCAGAGGGAGACAAGACGGGTGCCGGGACGAGCACTGTGCAAGCGGGCAAACGGGAGGAAGCGGTGGAGTGTGGAGCTGCCCGGGGCCGTCGCTGTTATGACCGGCCAAGTCTACAAGCGCCGGGATCGCGCAAGTGGCTGAGCGGGAACCAGAGCGCGGTCACCACGGCGCGGGGTAGGCGTCAACAGCTTCAGTTATCAGATCCTAGATGATAGGGTCATTTATCTTGAGCATTTTATTTAATCAGTGAAATTAGTCATGGTTGTTAGGAGAAACATTATAAGTACCAAACATTGAGTCATGGAATGGATCAGCCTGGGTTTGAGATTATCAATCTCCCTTGGGCTCCCAGCCCTACTTGTAACACCCTAGGTGTTAAGCTTGCATTTGCATATCATTTCATGAGCATGAGCACAGGCATCATTGCATGATAACCCTAAGTGATCACCTTGTTTTCATATGTGTATGCGTTACCCTACACCTAGCTTTGTAAAAGTTATGCTTGTTTAACCAAGTGCTTGATGTTTTGATCACTAATGACCATCTAGAAATGCTTAGGGATGAAAATGGAACCATGTTTATGTTCATGATCAAGTCAAAATAAGCTTATAGGGTTTAAGCTTTAATGATTGACCCTAGGAACCCTTTTGCTTGATTTAACAAATTGACTTTGTTAATGACCTTGTATGAAAAAGTCGGCTTAAGCAAAGTTGTAGAGTTTTTAATTCTGAACAAACTTTGTTTAACCACCTTGAGGTGATTTGGATCCTAAAATACCCTAATTGGTCAATTAAGGCTGATTTGGGGGTTGTTTTAGCTTCTGAAATTGCCTAAGTCATAATTGTGTTTCAGTTTGAATGTTACCATGTTTGAATGCTTGTAGTTTGAAATGCAAACCGTTTCAGTTCAAACCAAGTACACCAAAGTTGGAGTTCAGCTATAGCTCTATCTACTGATGTTGTCGCTCAGTTGCCGCGCCAACCACACAGGTGAGCCAGACCGAGCACACCGCGGGCGCCATTGATGACCTAAGCTCCGCCGAGCTTTGTGCCGCCGTGGCCAGCCTAGTCTAGCGCCTCTCCCTCTCTTCTAGCTCTCGTACGCGGTAGCCTAGAGGTTGTAGATGCTCGCCGAGGAGTCGGTTGAAGCGATTAGGGTTAGGGTTTGCCGGAACGGGAACTCCGCCGCGTGCACGTGCACGACACCCGCAACGCCGGCGAGGTTTACGCTGGGCTTCTAAGTGTCGCTCGAGTTCGTCTAAGTCGCGTTAGGGTTAGCTGGTTAGTTCGTGGTTAGATAGCCGGAGTTGGTTGAAGCATCCGTGCCTCGCCATCGTCGGAACAGCAGTGTCGCGCCGCCGTGAACTCATCACCGTGCCGCTGTGCATGTGGCCGAGCTCATCGGAGGGTTTGCATGGCCCCAATCCGGGCTAGATCGGACCGCTAGGGTTCCGTGTAGGTGTAGCCGCCGCCAGTTTGGTCAGTAGAGCCTTGCGCCGGCCAGCGCAAGAACCGCAGCGCCGCCGTGCCGCCATGAACGCCGTCGAGCATGCTCCGATGCGAATGGTGTACAACCAGCTAAATGGTTCGATGCGGGTTGCGAACGAGAACACGACCGTGGGGTTGGTTTGGCCGGAGACCTCACCGCCAGCGAAGGGCCGACGGTCGAGCACCTTTGGTGCGTCGGCTCTGTGAGTGAAGGAGCTGACCAGTGGGTCCCGCGTGTCATAGGCTCTAAAGTGTTTCTCTGTTTTGTCTTTTTCAGTTCTGTTTGCTAACTTTGAAAATTCATAACTAATTCCAGAAAAATGCTAAAAATGTGAAACTAATTCTGTTAGCTTTGTTATGTTTTTCTCTATGCATGAAAAATGTTAAGTAACCTGTTGTTACTGTTCTTTGGTGCTGTTTTAATAAAAATGGACAGCAAGCTTTTTATGCTTAGTTTAACTTGTTTAATTCATAACTGGAGTTTCGCATGTGATAAAAATGTGGTTCTTGTGTTAAGTTTTTCTTAGCATGTACTTCCCATGAAAAATGTTGAAGTGCCAGTAACCTTCAATTTATTTGCATGTCGTGCTTCTTTTGTTTAAATGCTTATAATTGTAAATGTAACCTTGTTAAATTGGTTGAGCAAGTTATATGTGTTTGCTATGCTTGTTAATTTTTGTACATGTGTTACTTGCTTAGTCTAAGCTAAGAAAAGTATGAAATCTGTTGTTTCACACTTTTCAAATTGTTAAAGTAATTGTTGTATAAAAGTAAGCTTGTTTCCCCATCAGCAGCAAAGAACTAATTTTAACCCTGTCTTATATATGTTTTCTGCTGTTGGTATGAATACCAAAGTGGTAGCTAATTATACAACCTTGCTTGTCTGATTTTATCATAATTTTTAGAATGCCGGTTAAAAGCTTTTTATCTGTTCTAAGTGCTTTCTGGAATCTGTTAAAACAGCTTAAACATGTTTTCTTGCTAGATTTGTTTGAGCTACTTATGTGTAGTTTCAGCAGTATCTATAATAGACTTTGTAGTAGATAACTTGTTAACCTATCTGGTGTTAAATTTTCACAGTCATAACCTGTTTAGTTTAACCTGGGTATATTTTACAAGTTCAACTTCAAATCTGTGTTTTCCTGTTTTCTTTTAAACAGCTTTGCTTAATGTATCTGTTAGACCTTTTTAATGATGGATTTAGCTGGGAGTTTATGGAATGTTTTATAGATAATTTCATGAGCTTTCCAGAATGTCTTAGTTTATAATTTTTGGTTGTGTGTAGCTCTAGCTACACAGTTTTCTTTCAGCTGCTGTTTTAATTGTTGAATGCTATGTTATGAGTGTTATAAGTAATGTATGCCTTGAGTGTTGTTTAACCCTATAGCTTAAGGTTAAAACATGTTTAGTTGCAGGTATTAGAGAGCTGACCGAGGAGGAAAAGCTCTACTACAGGTTGTTAGCTAAGGGTAAGTGTTAATCTCTCTACAACCGAAGAGATTTGCACCTACTCGATGAACGAAATAAAATGATGCAGAATAACATTCATCATGAGCATCCATTCATGTGCATTAGGCATGTCTCATTTCTAATATTATGACTTATCATATATATTGGATCATCATACATGTATACATGCATCTAGGATCGCAGGAGGGAGTGACTTTGCTGGAATTTGAGGAGATAGAAGTCCCACCGGAGATACAAACTCCAGAAGCTCCAGAAGAAGGAGAGCAGGGCTCTGACCTTCCTGAGTGCCCAAACCACCTTCCCTCTACCTTCGTGAAAGGCAAGCCCCGGAGCATTATTCACCTCCCTGATTCTATTTAAAGTATTTTACTTACAATACAACCACTTGTTTGTGCATTAAGTTAACAAGAGTTGAGATGAAACCCTTTGTTGCATTACATCTCCTTGTCCACTAAAAAGAACCTAGTAGGCCCAGGATCGAAACCTCTGCTTAGCCATGCTTAGACCGGTAGCGTGGGTGGTCTACCATCCCCCACACAGATAGGTTGCTGGTCACGGTTGGCTATATTTGCTATCGTGGAAAATAACCGTATGGAAGTAATAAATCGAGACCGGGCGGACAAGGTGTTGTGAGCCACTTGACTTGAAGGTCTTGTGAGCGGGTTCTCTCCGCCTGTGTCGCTAGGCACTGGATCGTGGTTGGACATCTGCCGAGATTGAACGCATGCCTCCTTCATAGCTGGCCGAATAACTCGTTTCGACCGCGAAGCCTAACTCTGTATGTTCGGGCCGGAACCTCCCCCTACTTGGGTCATGAAGACCGCGAGCGGCATACTAGACCGTGGGCAAGTACCATGATTGTCCTGGTCTGGCACCATGGGCAGGCAATGCTTGATCGACCTGGCTATCCGTGAGTCGCTACTCATGCCTGTACATAGAGAACCGCGGCTACCCGAACTATAATGAAGGTGACACGTATAAGTGTGTCGGCAGGCATACTTGGGTGTGATTGAGGAATAAACCTCCAACTGGATTGGAATTCGATTCGAATCGCGGTCTCTCCCCGTCAGTGAGAAACTTGAAAGATCTTCCTCCCACTGTAGAAACCTGAACTCTAACAAGTGACCAAAAGATGGTTATGTGGTTTTGATGCCAAGCACAATATGGTTATTACTGTTTGATAACTCAGTGATTGCTCTAGTACAGGTGCTAATGAGATCTGTTAATCTTACTCAATCAACTACCAAATGTTGTTTTCTAATGATGAGAATACATGAGTAATCAGGATGCTCTTTTATGCAAAACTATGCTATCTCATGAGATCCACCTGATAAATCCTTGCATAATCCTTGAAGTGTCTATGGTTATATAGTTATCTCTCTGTCGGGTAAGTCTAGCTGATTACAATTGAGTACTCAGGATTTCTTTACCCTTGTTGCAGATGATATGGTCTATTCTGGCTATTGTCAGGCATGCCTCTATCCTGCATGTGATGATGAGTGAAGACCATGGGTAATGGTGGATTCTGATGTCTCTCCTTGTTGCTTTTGATAGGGCTGTACTAAGCTTGGCACTGTATTTGCTCTAAACAGTTTATAACGGGTGTTTGTGAAAACAAGACTTCCGCTACTTTGATTTGAACTTGGTGTTGTAATAACACTTCTTTAAACTCTGTTGTAATATTATTTCGTTTCGAACTTATCACTGTGAATGTGCGGTTACTGAATCTAGTGTTCGATCTCGGGTTGTTACTTATTATAGTTTGAGATCCTTCGAGATTTCAAGGACTACCGGGCTTATATGGGCTCTAGTGTGACAGTGTCGTCAGAAATGATGATCATTACACTAGTGCTCTTATATGTTGGGCGGTTCCGTGACACTACTGTTCACCGTCATCCTCTTGTCGAGCTCGCAGAAGATAGCCACGGCACCCCCGCGCCGCCACGCATTTAAGCCTCGCCCATCTTCCTCTCACTCTTACGCATTACGATCCCTAGGCCTTATCAATCTGGTATCAACGACCATGGCATCCTCGGCCACCTCCGCTGCAACCATCGCTGCCACCGCGTCCGCCACCGCCACCACCGCTGCCGTCTCGAACACGATGGTTAGCGCATCCCTAGTCCTATCCATGCCGCTTTCCACGCAAGCCCCGCCTGCCCTTACCGCCGTACCAGCCGAAACCATTCAGGCTTTCACGGCGGCCATTTCCGGCCTCCAGTCTCAGTTGACTCAAGTGCAGTATCAGTTGGGTACGATGGGCACTCGCTTGGATGCTTTGGACGGCCCGCCCTCGCCTTCAACCACGACGTTCCTCCCCTACGGCCTGCCGGGGTACGGCGGCATTCCCGCACTACCGGCATCATCCGCATTGATCGGCTCGGTTTCCTTGCCGGTTCCATCGGCGCCACCGCTCGTGCACGCCTCCTCGACGTCGGGGTCCGTCGTCATGTCCACCCAGCCGCCGCCACCATATGGCGTTCCGCTCCAGCAGATCTGTTGGCCTCGGTCGCCATCTCCAGTGCCGTCCTTCTCCTCGGTCATGCACCTGCCTGCGACGTTGCCAGCCGCCACAATGATGATGGCACCACTCCGGCCCAGCTTTCCGCCAGAACAGGAAGGCGTTCCTGTGCCAAGATATCACAAGCTCACCTTCCCCACGTTTGATGGTACGCTAGATCCGCTGGAGTGGCTGAACACTTGTGAGCAGTTCTTTCGTGCTCAGCAGACGCGGGCAGTCGATCGCGATTGGCTCGCGTCGTACCATCTGACCGGCGTCGCGCAACAATGGTACATCGTCCTCGAGCAGTCCGCAGGCGCTCCAGATTGGGACACATTCAAGCGGCTGTGCCAGCAGCGTTTCGGCCCCCCCATGAGCACGGACTACCTAGCCGATCTCGCTCGTTTGTTGTTCGCTTCCTCCGTGGATGCATACTGTGACGCGTTCCAGGCTCGATTGACGCATGTCGGCCATCTTGATCCGGTGCAACAGGCGCAACTCTTCACGGGTGGTCTACCTGAACAGATCCGCGTCGAGGTTGAGCTGCACGAGCCGACCGACCTGCAGCGCGCCGTTCGGCTCGCCAGAGCGTTCGAGCGCCGTAACGCCCCTACTCCATTGGCGCTCCCTGCGTCGCCGTCACGCCAACCCCGACGCCAGCCTACCACGGTAACAGCGGGATCCTCCTCCACACCACCAGTACATGCGACGCCGTCACCGCCGCGCCCGTTCAAACGTCTCACGCCAGCTAAGATGACTGAGCGCCGCAAATTGGGTTTGTGCTACAATTGTGATGAGCCCTATATCAAGGGACATAAGTGCCCCCACCTGTTCTTGGAAGTGACCGACTATATTGTCGAGGAACCTGAAGATCCACCGGAGGATCCACCTGCAGCGGCCGGCGCGCCGACATTTGACCCCGACGAACCCATGATCTCCCTCCATGCGATCGCGGGCATTTGCACCGAGGAAACGATGCAACTGTATGTGTGCATTGGCAATGAGCAGTACGTTGCACTACTGGATTCCGGCTCCACCAGCAACTTCATGAGGCCCCGGGTGGCGAAGCAAACAAAGCTGTCCTTCGAGGCCTGTCCGGACTCCGGAGTCGTCGTCGCCAATGGCGACCGCGTGGCCTGCCGGGGGTACGCCCGCGACGTGGGCATCCGCATCGCCGACGAGTTCTTCGACATCAACTATTACAACATTCCCCTGGCCTCGAACGACTTGGTGCTGGGTGTGTCGTTCCTACGCACGCTCGACCCCATCTTATGGGACTTCGAGGACTTATGCCTGGCATTCTCGCGCGGGGCGCGTCGAGTATTTTGGCGCGGCATCGGCTCGACGCGCCACGATGTCCAGTCCACCCGTCGTCTCTTCGCCGTACGGGGAATGCAGCGTGAGCTCCTGGACAAGCTCCTGGCGTCCTTCGCCGACGTATTTGCAACGCCAACAGGACTACCTCCGGCTCGCCCTTGTGACCACCGGATTCATCTCCTTCCCGGCGCCGCACCGTCCGCCGTCAGGCCTTACCGGTATCCCCAACTGTAGAAGGATGAGTTGGAGGCTCAGTGCCGCGCTATGCTCGACCAGGGGGTCATCCGGCCCAGCACCTCACCCTTCTCGGCGCCAATCTTATTGGTGAAGAAGCAGGATGGTTCGTGGCGATTCTGCGTCGATTATCGGGCGCTCAACTAGCTGACCGTCAAGGACAAGTTCCCCATACCTGTCGTGAAGGAGTTGTTCGATGAACTCCATGGCGCGCGGTTCTTCACGAAGTTGGATCTCCGTTCGGGTTATCAACAGGTGCGGGTTCCCGCCGAGGATGTGGCCAAGACGGCTTTCAGAACCCATGAAGGCCACTTCGAGTTTTTGGTGATGCCATTCGGCCTCACGGACGCTCCCGCCACGTTCCAGAGCCTCATGAACACCGTCCTCCGGCCGTTCCTCCGTAAGTTCGTTTTGGTCTTCTTCGATGACATCCTAATCTACAGTCCATCTGTCCATCTTGGTCGGCTCATCTCCAACATGTCAACGCCGTCCTCGCCGCCCTCCGCGAGCACCACTTGCGGCTCAAGCTCTCCAAGTGCTCATTTGCGCAGTCGTCTATCGGCTACTTGGGCCACGTTATCTCCGCCGCAGGGGTGGCCATGGACCGCGACAAGATCGACGCTATTACGGCGTGGCCCCAGCCGCAGTCCGTTCGCGACGGGTTCCTGGGGCTGGCAGGGTATTACCGCCGCTTCATCAAAGGCTATGGTGCCCTCGCCGCGCCCCTGACAGCGCCGCTCAAGAAGGCGGGATTCACATGGACTCCGGAGGCCACCTCGGCGTTCGACGCGCTCAAGACGGCGTTGTCATCGGCTCCTGTCCTACAACTGCCAGATTTCGATCGACCGTTCATCGTCGACTGCGATGCGTCCGGTTCCGGGTTCGGCGCAGTTCTTCATCAGGGCGCGGGGGCACTCGCGTTCTTCAGCCGCCCCTTCGCGGCCCGACGTCTCAAGCTGGCGGCGTATGAACGGGAGCTCATCAGCCTCGTCCAAGCAGTCCGCCACTGGCGGCCGTACCTCTGGGACGCGTGTTCGTGGTCCGCACCGACCACTACGCCCTCAAATTCATGCTGGATCAACGCCTGTCGACGGTGCCGCAGCATCAATGGGTAAGCAAACTGTTTGTGTATGACTTCACTGTGGAGTACAGGCCTAGGCGGCTGAATGTGGTCGCCGACGCGCTGTCTCGGCGTGACAGCGAGCTCGACGACAACCGGCTGAACGCCATCTCGACACCAACGTTCCAGTTCTTCGACGATCTACGACGTGAACTCCAGGAGGACCCGACACTCCGCGCGTTCCGCGACACAGTCGTCATGGACCGTGGGGAGCCCTGGCGTGTCCTGGACGGGGTCGTCCTTCGGGGCACTCGCGTCTACATTCTGGCGTCGTCGTCCGCCCTGCAGGCCGTCCTGCACCTAGCACACACGGGCCATGAGGGCGTGCAGAAAACTCTACACCGACTGCGTCAGGACTTCTTCGTTGAACACGATCGTCGGCTCGTGCGGGAATTTGTCGGCTCCTGCGTTACGTGCCAGCGCAACAAGACCGATCATCTACACCCGGTCGGGCTCCTCCAACAATTGGACGTGCCAACCCAAGTCTGGTCGGACATCGCGATGGACTTCATCGACGGCCACCCTCGCGTCAATGGCAAGAGCGTGATCCTCACAGTGGTTGACAGGTTCTCTAAGTATGCTCATTTTCTACCTCTCAGCCATCCGTATACAGCAGCGTCGGTCGCCAAGGCCTTCTTCGACGGCGTCGTCAAGCTCCATGACCTGCCGGCATCCATTGTCAGTGACCGTGATCCTGTCTTTATGGGTCACGTCTGGCGCGACTTATTCAAGATGGTGGGTGTCAAGCTACGCCTGAGTACCGCCTTCCATCCCCAGACGGACGGACAATCGGAGGTTGTCAATCGCACGATCAGGATGTACCTACGCTGCCTCACTGGAGATCGCCCTCGTTCGTGGCTTGGCTGGCTTCCATGGGCGGAATACTGTTACAATTCATCCTATCATTCGGCGCTGCGGGCGACACCGTTTGAAGTCGTCTACGGCCGCGCTCCGCCCGCCCTGCTGCCATACACCGCGGGAGCGGCCAACACTGATACCGTCGACACCATGCTGCGAGACAGGGACGCCTTCCTGGCAGAGGTCCGGGATCGGCTTCTTCAAGCTCAAGCGCACGCCAAGAAGTACTACGATCAACGCCATCGAGCCCTCGAGTTTGCAATTGGGGATTGGGTTCTTGAAAGCCCAAGTTTGATTTTGGCTAATTGATGAAACCTATAGACTAACCCTATTGCTAAGTGTATGATCAAGATAGGGTAATCCACCTTGATAAATGGAGCTAGATGAAGAAAGTGAAGAAGAAGAGGTTAAGGAAGAAAAGAAGGAAAAGAAGAGCTTAGCACTCAAGGCATCATCATCCAAGAACAAGGGCAAAGCAAAGCAAGAATCAAGTGATGATAAAGATGCTAGTGACATTGATGATGAAATGATGGCCCTCTTTGTGCGCAAGTTTGGCAAGTTCATGAAGAAGAAGGGCTATGGTGCTAGAAAGAGAAGAGATAACTTCAAGAGCAAGGAATATGTGAGAAAATACTACAAGTGCAAAAGCACCGATCACATGATTGCGGATTGCCCCAATCATAGTGATGATGATGAGAAGAAGAAGAGTAAGCATGACAAGAAAGAGAAAAAGCTATCATTCACCAAGAAGAAGAAGGGTGAATCATATATGGTGACTTGGGATAGTGATAATTTTTTCGATGATGATTCTAGTGATGATGAGAAGAAGAAGTCCAAGAAGAAGACATTGGCAAGCATCGCTATCAACAACAAGTCATCCATCTTCGACACTTCATCATGCTTCATGACAAAGCCATCTAAGGTACAATCTCATGATGATAGTGATAGTGATGATGATAGTAGTGATGATGAGGAGTACTCCTAGGAAAAACACATAGATATAATGAAGCAAACTTATGCTTACTTTGAGACAAACAGGAAGGAGTACAAAGAATTGAACAAGAAGCTTAAGGCTCTTGAACAATCCTTTGATGAGCTCAATGACTCTCATGAGAGGCTAATGGAAGCCCATAAGAAGTTTGAGAGGACTCACAAGAAGCTTGACAAAGCTCACTCCTCCCTCCTTGAGCAAAACAAGGATAAGATTGTCGCATCATGTGATATTGGAGTCACTTGTGATATTTTAGATGAATCATTTTTCACTCCAATCATTGTTACACCAACCCAAACACAATGTAGCACCTCCACTTGCACATCCACTAGTGAGAGCTCAAAGGTTGATGCTACACTAGTGAGTGAAAATGAAAAATTAAAAAATGATGTTAATGAACTCACTCATGCTTTGGTTAAGGCATATGGTGGAAATGCCCGCTTGCTAAAGTGCTTGGGTAGCCAAAGATTTTCCCACTACAAAGAGGGATTTGGGCTATACACCCAAGAAAGGCAAGGCGACCATTGTAACTCCAAAGCCTAGCTTTGTGAGAAGCAATGGTCGGTTTTGCAATAGTTGCAAGCAAGTGGGACATGTTGACCAATATTGCAAACTTAACATGAGCCAAACCAAGTTTGTTAAATCCACCTCAATGCATTTTGATTCATGTTATATACTTATCAAAGGGAGAGATGGTGTAATGGCTAAGTATGTTGGCACACCCATTGTTGGCCCAAAGAAGAAGGCTATTTGGGTGCCAAAATACTTGGTCACTAACTTTGGAGGACCCAAACAAGTGTGGATACGTAAGAAGAACTAATTTGTTTTGTAGGTCAATTATAAAGCCGGAGGAAGACATTGGGTGCTTGATAGTGAGTGCACTCAACACATGACCGGGGATTATAGAATGTTCAAATCAATCAACTCCAACACAAATGATGGCATTGATAGTATTACTTTTGGTGATAATGGCAAAGGCAAGGTCAAGGGTATTGGTAAGATTGCAATATTCAATGACTTGAGCATATCAAATGTCTTGCTAGTTGAGAGCTTGAACTTCACTTTGCTATCCGTGGCTCAATTGTGTGATCTTGAATTCAAATACATATTTGGGGTAGATGATGTTGAGATCATTAGTGTAGATGGTTCAAACTTGATCTTCAAGGGCTTTAGATATGAGAACCTCTACCTAGTTGATTTCAATGCTAGTGAGTCACAATTATCAACTTGCTTGCTTACTAAATCAAGTATGGGTTAGTTATGGCATAAAGCAATTGAATAGATTGATCAAGCATGACTTAGTTATAGGCTTGAAAGATATTGTGTTTGAGAAGGACAAACTTTGTAACTCTTATCAAGCCGGGAAACAAGTTGGTAACACTCATCCCAAGAAGAGCATGACGAGCACTAGTAGAGCATTTGAGTTGTTGCACATGGACTTGTTTGGTCCAACAACTTACACTAGTATTGGAGGGAACAAATATGGATTTGTGATAGTAGATAATCTTACAAGATACACTTGAGCATTCTTTCTAAATGACAAGAGTGATACATTTGTTACCTTCAAGTCTTTTGTCAAGAGATGTCACAATTAGTTTGAAACTATCATCAAGAAAGTGAGAAGTGACAATGAAAGTGAATTCAAAAATACAAGAGTTGAAGAGCTATGTGATGAATTGGGAATCAAACATCAACTCTCGGCCAAGTACGCTCAACAATCAAATGGCCTTGTTGAGAGGAAGAATAGAACATTGATTGATATGACAAGGTCTATGCTTAGTGAGTACAATCTGAGTCATTCATTTTGGGCCGAAGCTATCAACGCCGCTTGCTACTCTAGCAACCAATTATATTGTCACCCATTGATGGAGAAGACACCATATGAGCTATTGAATGGAAGAAAGCCAAACATTACATACTTTAGAGTTTTTAGTTGCAAATGTTATATCTTGAAGAAATGCACAAGACTTATGAAGTTTGAAAAGAAATGTGATGAAGGATTCTTACTTGGTTACTCAACCATAAGTAAAGCCTATAGAGTATGGAATTCGGCTAGTGGTATACTTGAGAAGGTTCATGATGTTGAATTTGATGAAATCAATGGCTCACAAGTTGAAAATGAGAATCTAGAAGATGTGAGTGGACCTCAATTATCAAAGGCCATGAAGAACATGAATATTGGTGATATTAGGCGAAGACAAGTGATTGACATAGAAGATGACAAAGATCAAGTGCTCAACTCACCTAATGTGCAAGCTAGTGGTTCTCAAATGTAAGATCAACAAGTTGCTAGTTCATCTCAACCAAGCTTAAGCAATCAAGTCCCTATCCTCCAACCAACCAACATTGCAAGAGATCACCCCATTGATCAAATAGTTGGTGACATTTCAAGTGGTGTTCAAACAAGATCAAGATTGGCATCCTTTTGTGAACACTATTCATTTGTATCATCCATAGAGCCCACAAAGATTGAAGAGGCCTTACAAGATGTTGATTGGGTTAATGCTATGCATGAAGAGCTCAACAATTTCACAAGAAATCAAGTTTGGGAGCTAGTTGAAAGACCTAAGAACTACAATGTGATTGGCACAAGATGGGTATCTAGAAACAAGCAAGATCAAGATGGTATAGTTGTGAGAAACAAAGCAAGATTGGTAGCTCAATATTATACTCAAGTTGAAGGTCTTGACTTTGGAGAAACTTATGCACCGGTTGCAAGATTAGAGGCAATAAGAATCCTATTGGCCTATGCATGTGCACACATCAACCTATACCAAATGGATGTGAAGGGTGCTTTCTTGAATGGATACATCAATGAGCTAGTATATGTTAAGCAACCTCCCGGTTTTGAAAATGACAAGAAATCCAACCATGTGTACAAGTTGAGGAAGCCTTTGTATGGATTGAAACAAGCACCTAAAGCATGATATGAAAGATTGAGGGATTTCCTTCTCCAAAGGATTTATTATGAGAAAGGTTGATACTACTCTCTTCACCAAGAAGCTTGGCAAGGATCTATTTATGCTCCAAATCTATATGGATGACATCATATTCGGTTCAACCAATCAAGAATTTTGTGAAGAATTTGGCAAGATGATGGCTAATGAGTTTGAAATGTCAATGATTGGTGAACTTAGCTACTTCCTTGGTCTCCAAATCAAGCAATTGAAGAATGACACCTTTGTGAGTCAAGGCAAGTACATCAAGGACATGATGAAGAAGTTTGGCCTAGAAGATTCAAAAGGCATTAGCACTCCTATGGGCACTAATGAACACTTGGATAGTGATGCTAGTGGCAATATGCTAGCACCAATGATCAACTTGCCGATATATTCACCAAGCCACTTGATGAAAAGAGATTTTGCAAGCTAAGGAATTAATTAAATATTCTTGATTTCTCAAACATGTGTTGATGCACCCCCATATATGACATGCCTCCTCTTCGAGCAACGCAAGGTAAAAGTTGTTTGACATGTCATTCATTCAATATTAGGACTTGTGTAGTGCATCTAGACATCAATTCATTAGGCTCATTCATGAAAATCAAATGATTTGATGCTTATATGGTACCACTATTGCTTCTATACTTATATGATCTAGTGGTAATATATGACATGCTTATAAGCTTGCAATCCTAATGTTTGATCTAGAGTATGAACTTCATTTTTTTTAGCTCAACATGGGCAAGATAACCATTCTAGGATGTATGAACAAGCTTATCCATGGTTTAAACCGAGTTAAATATTTAGGGCAAGTAATCTAGATTGAACCACAACTAAGCTTCTCTCCAATAATCAACTCTTTGACCACATCTTTTTCTAATAATAGATGACAAAGGGAGAGAAGTAACAAAGAAATATTTTGAGAAAATTTTGAAAAATAAAAGCACATAAGTAGGGGGAGCAAGCCTATTAACTTGATTGTTGCATTTCTATGTGCATTCATAAGTGCTTGCTTGCATATGTTCTTATATATTCATGACATGCTTGTGTGGTGAATGCTAGAAAGATAAATGATATGGTGCTTGAAAAACTAGTATGCTTAGGTTTTTATATCTTCAAGTGGTATCTAGTTCTCTCAAGTTGTTTTCAAGTGGTTTCTAGGCATTCATGGTGCTAAGGATGGTATTAAATTGCAGTCCGTTTGGTATCACGCTTCAAAGTTCCATTCTTTATACCTTAGCATCATTTGATAGCATTCACTCTCCCATAATTCTTATCCATGCATATGTGATCAAAATGAACCAAACTCATATATCACATATGTAGGGAGAGCTAAGACTACCAAAGTTGAAATTTTCATTCAATATATTCATTTGTGAAAGTTTGTCAACAATTACCAAAAAGGGGAAATTGAAAGCCCAAGTTTGGTTTTGGCTAATTGATGAAACCTATGGACTAACCCTATTGCTAAGTGTATGATCAAGATAGGGTAATCCACCTTGATAAATGGAGCTAGATGAAAAATCAAGATGGATCAAGTGCTCCATGATTAAAGAAAAGAAGAAAGAGAAAAACAAAAATAGACCCAAGGCAAAGGTATATTATAGGGTCATTTTTGGTGTAGTGATCAAGACACCATAGAGAGTGTGATCACATTTAGGATAGATAGTTGTACTATCAAGAAGGAAAAATTTGTATCTTTTTCGGTTATCAAGTGCTATTAGGTGTTGTAATTCATGCATGTGCATTAATTCACCTAGTAAAATAGCCTTGCTTAAAAGACATAAAATATATGCTAAACATCTGCTCTAAGGAAGTACCATAAGTGTTTGGCGCAATGGAGCAACATTGGAAAAGAAAGAAACAAGGAAGGAGCAAAACAGGGGCGACGGGCGCTGGCGCCAGACACTGGCTCTAGGCGTCGGACGCGTCCGACGGATACACCTCAGCCCAAGTACCTTCAGACAAAGCGACGCACGCTAAGAAGCGTCTGTCGACAAGGCGACAGACGCGTCCGTCGGTTTTGGGAGCTCTCTGGATGCTCTCTGCTCGCGCGACGGACGATGTCAACGGACGCTGGAAAAATGGCGACGGACGCTGGACCAAACACAAACGAGCGTCTGTCAGACAAAGGAACTCACTGACAGAAGCGACGACAAGGCGACGGACGCGTTCGACGGCTTCAGGAGCTCTCTGGTTACTCTCTGCATACGCGACGGACGCTGGCGACAGAGCGTCCGACGGCAACTTGAAGAGCGTCCGACGCCCACGACACAGAATAACGGCTAGTTTTTGGAGTTGGCCTATTTAAGGCCCATGGCCGGTTGGAGCTCACACTCTTGGCTCATTCCATTCTTGCTTACTCTTGTGAGCTCTCAAGCACCTCTCCCACTCATCTCTTTGATCCTTTGCTCATCCCAAAAGAGATAGAGTGCATCCAAGTGCATTGCTTAGTGATTTGCATCTAGAAGCACTTGGTGATCGTTCTTGCTGCGGATTTTCTTGTTATTCTTGGTGTTTGCCAACACCTAGACGGTTTGGAGAAAGGAGGAGTCAACACGAGTTGGTGATTGTTCGTGGTTGATCCTGATGATTGTGAGAGGGCTTGTACCCACCTCGGCGGAGCGCCAAAGGGTAACTCTAGTAAATTACTCGTGTCATTGAGTTACTCTCATTTGGGTGGATTCTTGTGGCGCCCGGGTAGTGGGCTAGGCTTGTGATTGCCTATGAGTCGTCGAATCATCATTTGGGTAGTCGACACAACGGGGACTAGCTTGGTGGCAACCAAATGAACCTCGGGAGAAAAACCATTGTGTTCATCTTGTCTCCCGGCTACTCTTGGTGATCTTATTGTGATTGGTCTTCACATTGGTATACTCTCTTCACAAGGCATCAGTATAACAATCATCCTTCTCCTAGCATTTATCTTCTTCATTATCTTGTCTAGTTAGCTTGCTAGTTAGTTCTTGTGTTTGTTGTTCTAGCTTGCTTAAGCTAAGTGCCTTAGGTTCTTGCTATCGTGTGTAGGCACTTAGTCAACTAGAATTGCTTGGATATGACTTTGCATCCCTAGTAGAGCTAGAGCAAAAAGCTTCGCTTTAGTGTTTTACTAACCTTTGCTCTAGTGGTTTGTAGAATTTTTATTAGGCTATTCACCCCCCCCCCCCCCGCTAGCCATCTAGGACCTTTCAGTTCTTCTCTGACTCCTGCATCGCCCAGCTCAGTCACTGCTTCCGGGTCCCCCGCGGCAAGCTATCGCCCAGGTTCGTAGGTCCTTTTCAGGTCACGAAACGCGTGGTTGACGCCGCCTACCGTCTTCGCCTCCCCGACGGCACCCGCCTCCACGATGTGTTTCACGTGGGCGTCCTCAAGCAGTTTCGGGGTCCAGCGCCGGCTTCTACGCCGGAGCTTCCGCCCCTTCACAATGGGCGGATCCTTCACCACCCAGCTACGGCGGTCCGTAGCCAGCTCCGTCAGGGTGTCTGGCATGTCCGGTGGGAAGGTCTGCCAGAAACGGAGGCCACCTGGGAGCCGGTGGACGCTTTCTGCGAGCTCTTTCCCGACTTCCAGCTCGAGGACGAGCTGTTTGACAAGGGGGGGAGAGATGTTATGACCGGCCAAGTCTACAAGCGTCGGGATCGCGCAAGTGGCTGAGCGGGAACCAGAGCGCGGTCACCACGGCGCGGGGCAGGCGTCAACAGCTTCAGTTATCAGATCCTAGATGATAGGATCATTTATCTTTAGCATTTTATTTATTCAGTGAAATTAGTCATGGTTGTTAGGAGAAACATTATAAGTACCAAACATTGAGTCATGGAATGGATCAGCCTAGGTTTGAGATTATCAATCTCCCTTGGGCTCCCAGCCCTACTGTTCACCGTCATCCTCTTGCCAGGCTCGCAGAAGATAGCCACGCGCCCCGCCGCCACGCATTTAAGCCTCGCCCATCTTCCTCTCACTCTTACGCATTACGATCCCTAGGCCATATCAGTCGCGCCCATGGCAGAGGAACAGGCTCATGTTCGGGGCTGAGGAAGAAGGTGATGAGACGAGCAGGGCATGGGTAGCGGCCCTATTGCTGTGCGAGTACTCAAAACACTCGATGCTTCAAGGAAGAGGATAAGGAAATGAAGAAAAAAAATGAGGAGGAGATAATCGATAGAAGAAAAATATATTTCTGTTAAAGGAGAAATAAATAGAGGAAAAAAGGAAAAATAGAAGGGCATTATTGGCATTTATTCATTTTACCTACCAGGAGAAGTTGTTTTATCAAACTTTTCCTAATCAGTGAAGTTGGAGCCAGAAAAGGCTGCTTCATCAGAGAATCCATAAATGAAGTTGTTTTAGCTAAAGCTTAGCTCTACTAAACGGCCCCTGCATATATGCTAATAAGGTGTTGTTTCTCACTACAGCACTCACAAATCTATCATTAATGGAATATGTATCATGATATTGCTACTCGTGCCAATAGTTGGGTAACTGTGATATTCGGTAACACCAAAGCCCCCACCAAAGCAAATTTCAATAAGATGAACAAGCCTTACCAAGCAAGAGCCCCGAAGTACATAAGAAAGAGGGGGTAGTAAAAGATCATAGAGCAAAATATGTTCCCATTTATGGCCTCAATGTTATCCTGACTCAATTATATAAAAACAGGAAAGACAGAAAATCTTACAAGAAACAAATAGCATAAAGCAACACAACAGCAAAAATTTGTTACTTACTTTCCCGCCAGCACCACCTGATGGCTGATGGATCATAATCCTTGCATTTGGCATGCAGTACCTCTTACCCTTTGTCCCAGCAGCAAGTAAAAATGCCCCCATTGAAGCCGCCAATCCAAGGCAAACAGTTGAAACATCAGCTTTGCAAAATTTCATAGCATCGTATACTCCCATTCCTGCAAATTGATGTGTCACTTGTCATAACACAGCAAACACCAGTACAAGACTAACAGAGGACTGGTAAGGAACTGAGCAAGGCTCAGTTAATGGTAGGTTGTGGGTATACACCCACCACCCAAGTTCTAGTCCTCTTCAACTTGAATTTTGGTGTTTATCTCATCTTATTTACAATTCCAACACGTTCCTCCTAGGTTGGTTGAGTTTATAGTAGAGAACTAGAAACTGCTCTTATAATAGTATTAGATTAAGAGGAAGACATAATCTGTGCAGTTGAACAGGAATTACGTTATGAAATTTAATTTTTTTATTTAGTATAGTACTTCATTCCATGTATGGGTAATCCTGGCCAAGAGATTCTTCAAGGAAAACAAACCTTAGTAGCAGACTAGGTTTAGGACAAACCTGATAAACACTCTGGATCTCAAATAACTAAGAAGATTTGGAGAATCAAAAGGAGTCCAAAAAACGGTTTTAAATAGTTGTTTTCTGAAACTATTGTGCTATCATTTTATTGTTACATGAAATTCCATGGACTATGTTTCAGGAAAGTGCATTACTATATGGTTCTAGTTCAAGGTGCACTACGAGTGTTTCTGCACTATCTGTTGTATCTGCAGAGCATTCAAAGGTAGCAATTATCAATGGACTAGCATATGCACCTTAGTTTAGGACGTGAACCTAGCTCAACTGGTTGGGTGGGAGGTGCACGAAGCAATTAGCAATGGACTAGCGTATGTATCTTAGTTTAGGACATGAACCTAGCTCAACTGGTTGTGTGGGAGGTGCAGTCATGTACCCAACCACCCAGGTTCAAGTTCTCTCTCGGCTTGAATTTGGGTAACTAGTTTCTCTATTTTCTCTTCTTAATTAGAAACCACCTAGTTCCTCCTAAGTTGGATCCCAGTTTTTTATATGTAACTTAGTTTCAGTAACAGTGGTAAATAGAGGGGTAACCAAACTTCAATTCCTTTTCTCTAATGTCTCTGCATTGAGGCTTTCAACGTGGTGAGAACTTGTAATAACTATGATACTGTACTGTAACTGCTTTGAAAGCCCTGAAGGTCCTGTTGCAATGCATACCAGCCAGGAACTCAAATCCCTGGAACTGTAACAAAACTGTCTGCACGTCAATTCTTTGCCACATTTTTTTTCTCAAACATGCTGGAGAGAGCGCTCACAAACACACACACGAACACGACAAAAACCATGCTACTAACAATCTGAATCGCTTGTGACAAAGAAAGAAATGACCAACCAAAACAAACACACTACACTGGCACAAAGGCGAGTAGGTAGGATATATCTCTAGCCTCAGCCAAACCCCAAAAAAATAACTCCTCCCAAGCAAGCAATAAGGCCTAACTATAAGAGAATATAATTGGTGGAATATTGGATATATTGCATTGGGCCTCAAGGGCTGATTATATAGGGTACATAGGACTAACACCTCATGTGGCTAGACAAGACTGCGGGAGCGTTACAGACGGTGAAACTGGAGAAGAAGCTGACAAGCTAGCTGACAAGCTAACATCCCCCCGCAGTCAGAACAGTCGATGTGTCGCGTATGCTGTGGCTGGAGAAGAAGCCGACGAGTCCTCATGCAAGGCGGTAGCCCTTTGTGCCGATGTCGAGGTAGCCGAGCGCGAGGGCGCAATAGCCGTGGTCGGAGAAGTCGTGCTGAAGATTGCCAAGGTCGACGTAGTTGCGATCGGGTTGTCGTGTCGATGGAGCTGCAGGCGTAGACGCACAAGGGGCGCCATGGCGATGACGGAGACACGTCGAGGCAGTCGTCGTGGAAGGGGGCGATGCCGAAGTCGACGCAGTCAGGGCCGTCGAAGATGTAGACGAAAGGTGACGGTGCAATCGAGGCAGACGGGGCAGGAACGGGAAGGTCGATGCCGAAGTCGATGCAGTCAAGCCACCTGTGCGCCGATACGCTGGCTGGATTTGCCAGACCCAACAGCACGTCGGGGACGAAAGCACACGTCGGTGTTGCCAATACCGGGCGTACAAGGGAGAGGGCCCCAACCACAGGAACGTGACGTGGTTGTGCTGGACGAAGAAGAAGCAATGCGGTAGAGAACACGTCGGCGAACAGGGCTCAGTGACGACGCGAGGGGTGACCGGCGAGCAGGGCTCAGCGACGGCAATGGTAGTGGCAGCTCGATGACGAAGATCCAAGACGAAGACCTTGTGCAGACGGATGGCGCAGCAAAGATTACGCAGCACAAGCGTCGGTGCACGGGAGACGGCGATGTAGATGCAACGGCGAAGTGGACACACAGGCGGCGATGCTGTGGCCCGATGAGGCGACACAGCAGCAAGCATGCAGCCCCGTTGCTCGGAGAAGATGCGTGTACGACTCAGTGCGATGACGGAGTAGTACGCGCGAGGTCGACGGGCGGTGAGCGACTCAATCCCGATCAGTGATCGAGCAAACCAAAAAGATACAGCAGCAGGAGATCGGGTGTACCTAGCCTCGATCGGACTGTGCGGGGCGCACGGCGTGTCGTGGACGCGCAGGGTCGAAGACATCGACACAGATGGGGTTGACATGGTGGAGATGGGCAGATCCGCCCGATAACAGCGACATGCTGGATCTGACTGCCTCCATGACAGCCCATGATCGAGGCGTGTTGCTGGGTCTGGCCGCCACCACGGCGGCACGGGACGGGGCGAGATCCATCTGCCTCCATGCGACGAAGATAAAGAAGGTGTTGACGACGACAGCCTGACAGCCTGACGACGAGTTCGGGGACGTGGCGGCGGCGGCCCGACGACGAGTCCGAAGACGTGGCGGCGGCGGCGGCCCGACGACGAGTCCGGGGACGTGGCGGCGGTGGCCCGATGACGAACCGGGACAAGGCGGCGACGACGAACCTGGGACGAGGTGGCGACGACGATGGGAGATCCCGATCTTCTGCGCGACGATGACGATGGCAGTCGGATCAATAGGATCGGGCGCCTAAACAAGGGCGCTGCCCCCGGCGAAGATCGATCCCTCCCCGGGGGCGCGCGGCAGAAGCGGCGGCGGCTAGGGTTAGGATGTAAACCTAGGCGAAAGATACCATATAAGAGAATATAATTGGTGGAATATTGGATATATTGTATTGGGCCTCATGGGCTGATTATATAGGGTACATAGAACTAACACCTCATGTGGCTAGACAATATGGTACTATTCCTATTACTCTAATACTAACCAAGTCTGGAGAAACTCCATCAAACACACACTTATTACAAATCCACAAGGTCCAAGCCCCAAGGATGAGAATGAAATTGAGGCCATTCTGTAACTGGAGCCCAACGTTCACAATTATTCTTTCCCACCATTCATCAAAGAACTCATTAATCAGCGAGGCAAGGAACTGCAGGCCAACTCTTTGTAGAGGTTTGAACCAGAATTTTCTTGCAAAAACACAAGACAGGAGTAAGTGGTTGATAGATTCTTCAGCTTGATCACAGTGAGGACATCTATTAGTGAAAGCTGTAGGATTTGTGTACAATAGATTGAGACAAGAGGTTACATATAGGGATGAGACCTTGAGGGTGCAACTCAATATCTCCTCTAATCACTCTAAGACAATCAAGGAGGGGTCGGCCAGCGCTAGGCGTCCAGGAACAGATCCACTACACATGCACACATATATGTCTAACACGCCCCCGCAGTCACATCGTCGGTGCAACGGACGTTGAGACTGGAACGAAACTCTGTGAAAACTGAAGAAGGCAGTCCCTTGGTGAAGATATCGGCAAACTGTGATGTCATTGGGACATGAATGCTGACGTTACCAAGAGCAACACGCTCTCGGACAAAATGGAGGCAATCTCCACATGTTTGGTGTGTTGGTGCTAGACAGGGTTCAAAGACATGTAGATGGTGTTGATATTGTCGCAATACACCAAGTTAGCCTTGTGTAGAGGACTGTGCAGTTCAGACAACAGTTGGCGAATCCAGGTGGCCTCAACGATTGCAATGGCAACAGCTCGGTACTTGGCCTCAGCACTAGAGCGTGAAACAGTGTTCTGACGCTTAGAGAACCGGAAACCAAGTTGTCACCAAGGAAAACAGTGTAGCCCGACTTGGACTCATGTGTACCAGGACAACCATCCCAATTTGCATCAGAGTGTACCACAAGCTCGTACTGAGCGGAAGGCCGCACGAAGAGGCTCATATGGCCCATATGTAGAGTACTCGAACGTAGTGTAGAATACGCTTGAGGGCAGCAAGGTGAGGCTCCCGCAGGTCATGCATATGAAGACACACCTGCTCAACTACATAGGAGAGATCTGGCCCGGTGAAAGTGAGGTGCTGAAGAGCTCCTGCAAGACTGCGAAAATCCATAGGGTCGAAGACAGGTGCGCCAGTTGCAAGCTTTGAGAGAAAAAGGACGGAGCGGGCGTGGTGGACATGCATACCAAGAAAGTGATGGAGCGTGCCAAGGTCCTTCATGGAAAACTCTTGCTGAAGAGCAGTGATGATCCGGCTAAGCAAATGCAAAGAAGAAGCCATGAGCACTATGTCATCAACATAAAGGAGAAGATATACCATATTCCCATGTCTTCGCCCTTGCGGTAGATGAACAGGGAGGTGTCTGACTCTGCGCTAGGTTAGACAAAACTTCATGACGGTGGTGCCCAAGACGCTAGTGCCACAGGGATGGGGAGCTGGACGCATGAAAAGTAGCCGGAAGCCGCAAAGGGTAGAGGGGTCTATGTTGGAATATGATCCGAATCATAACGTGTCTTGTGGGGACGCCTGGAGGGCCCACGATTCGGGTTATGTTTATTAGCGGATTTGTTTCCGTGTTGGATTGCAGTCAGTCCACCCTATAAATACATCTTGTAAGCCGCACGGGAAGGGTTACCAGAAATAACTTATATTCCCTGCGTTCTGTAAACTCTCATCATATAGTGGAGGTCACCGGTTGGCGCCCGTGGTTTCTGCCGCAAGGGTTTTCCACGTAAAATCTGTGTCTCGTGTGCGATCTTGTTTGATTATTCGCCAAGGTGGAGTTTGTTAGGTTTGTGTCGAATATGTGTACTGTTTGGTTACGTTACGACTTGAGTTCTTTTAGAGGGCTAGGATATGTTTAGTACCGTATTGGAAATTAACGGTAGAGAGACAATTCTAGAGGGGTATAAATATAACCCCAACCCTATTGTAACCATAAGACGATTTAAGACAGCTATTCTAGCTGTTGGGGAGGAGCGCCCATAATCATGCCCCGAGGATGTAGGCATATGTCCGAACCTCGTTAAAATACATTGTCTCGTGTTCGATCTTGTTTGCATTATTTCCTAACAAGTGGTATCGGAGCCGGACACGAGATTGATTGGAAATTAGGGTTTTATTCCCTGTTGTATTCATCGTCTTCCAAGATTAGGGTTTCAGTCCCTGTTCATTCGCCGCCGCCGCCTCAGAATTCATCTGCTCGTCAATTTCTTTCGTGTCGTGTGCAGACGGCGATTCGACGCGTCCAAGCATCGAGTCCAAGGCGGAGTCTGTTTGGGAGCGGTTCGAGATGGAGTTTTTGAAGGCGATGGTATTATATTGGTTCCGCCGCCGGCCACGGGAATCAATCTGTTTTTCGGCGTACGTGCTCGTCCACCGAAGATATCCGCCTGGTCAATCGGCGTGTTCCTGCTACCTCTGTCGTTCCGGTTGGACGTGAATCCGTCGTTGTTTGCTGCTGCTAGACCGAGGCGGAGTCAGTTTTAAGAAATCGATCTGCTGTTGCTGCTGCGTCAGGAGGGAAAATCAATTTGCTGCATACTATACGTACTCTCGCATCGAGGTTCGTGTACGTGAATCAAGGTGGAGAAGCTGCGTGCGTTTGCTGTTCCTGACAGGAGTGCAGGACTTTTGCATGCTCATCCTGGTTTGGTTCCCTGGTGAATTTTGCTACAGGCACACATCAATCTACCCAGAAGAAATTTATTGGCTGATTTCAGCTGTTCGTACAGACGTGTACGTAGGCTGCAGGTTCATGCTAGGTTTCAATTCATACCTAGATTTCTGCAGATTATATTTTCTTCTGGACAAATATTTGGTGCATCGTTGTTGGAATTATTTGCTAGATGATTTCTTTCGTCTGTTCAAGACCGGAATCAAGTTCAATATTATTATCGTCGGTTGTTGCTTGGCGATTTCTTCTGTGACTTTTAATAGGCGACTCGACGTTTCTTGCAACATCTAGTCCAAGGCAGAGTTATGAAATCTTCTGCCCTTTTCTTGGTGTTCACCTATTCCAGTCAAGTACACATTTTGGTTATGTCTTCGCAAGTCTTCGAAGAGTGTACAACTGTAGGTGGAGTTATGGAGCATGAAGTTGCAGGAGCTAACGCTCTTGTTTGGACGGGTCAGATGTGACTCATTAAGCAGCTTTTGGAGCTGTAAAATCAAGACTCAAGTTTCGATACACAGATGTTCGCATTTAGACAACTTCAAGATGGCATGGATATTCGCCAAGGTGGAGTTTGTTAGGTTTGTGTCGAATATGTGTAATGTTTGGTTACGTTACGACTTGAGTTCTTTTAGAGGGCTAGGATATGTTTAGTACCGTATTGGAAATTAACAGTAGAGAGACAATTCTAGGGGGGTATAAATATAACCCCAACCCTATTGTAACCATAAGACGATTTAAGACAGATATTCTAGCTGTTGGGGAGGAGCCCCCATAATCATGCCCCGAGGATGTAGGCATATGTCTGAACCTCGTTAAAAAACATTGTCTCGTGTTCAATCTTGTTTGCATTATTTCCTAACAGCCTAGAGCTATTACACCTTAAGATCTCTCTCCGAGTAGGAAGATCCTTCACAGAGCAGCAAAAGGAGTCAAACTACACAGAACAATTGTCCGAACTGATACAGATGATGTGAAAGTTGAGCAACGCCAGTGGAAGTAACGAGAATAAGATTGTCGTTGCCCGCAACAATGTTAGAGGGAGAGTGAGATGAAGCGGTGTGACAGAGAGGATACTAGCATCGAGGTCATATGGTTGGTGGCACCGGCGTCCAAGTACCACTCATGTTGCGGGGGCTGCTAGAGGGTCATTGTCTAGAAATTGGTCACGAGCGAGTGCAGATCCCATCCAGCAGCAGGGGTCCTGAGGGCCGGCTGGCCTGTAGGCGTTGGGGGCACGGACACTCCATTGACCAGCCTACTGTCCCTGTGGTATAGAGGTGGTTGCACCGGTCCAGTAGGAGACGGCGGCGTCGAGGGACCCTGCGGTCCAGGCCACATGTAGATGGACCCGGACAGCGGGTTGTAGAAGCTGGGCCACCCAATGTTGGAGGTTTGGCCGCCATTAATGACCCCCCGCCGCCACCGAAGCCCTGGGCAACACGGCCCCCGCGCTTGCCGCACTCCTGGGGCATTGGGGTGGTGCAGTGGGTGATGCAGTAGGGGACAGCTTGGGGCCACCGGTCGTCAAGGCAGCGGTGTCGGTACCGGGGGATGCCTTCACCATGGTAAGCTCCTCAAGGCAAAAGTCATCGCACACCTACACAAAAGTCGAAAGAGGATTGCTGCGATGAAGATGGAGGCCGATGGGGGTGAACCACTCATTGAGGCCCCGGATGATGTTGAGGACAAGGGTGTGGGTGGTGATGTGCTCGCGGAGGTCCTAAGCCATCCGCTTGTAGCGGCGGCAGTACTCGGCGATGGGAAGATTGTCTTGCGTGAAGGTGAGCTCCTGGTCAGCGTAGGGGGCGTGCGTTCTGTGACTCCCAAGGAACTGGGACTTGATGGCGAGCCAGATGACCAGAGCAGGGGCGCCGCTCTAGGAGACAGTGTCGGCGAGATCGTAGGAGACGATGCCGAGGAGCCAAGTGCAAACGACGTAATCCTTCCTAACTCAGTCAAGGGAATTGGAGACGGCGTCAGAGAGGACGTGACTCCAGTGAAAACTTCCAAAGGGTGAGGAGGAAGGACTCGCGCCACCGGGAGTAGAAGGTGGTGACGTGAGGGAGCAACGACACAAGCACCCGAATGTTCTGTACGACGATGGCTTGGGCATGCAATTTAGAAGAGTCAAGGCCTCGTGGTGGAGGAGAGTCACATCAAGGAGATCACTGGTGTCTGTGGCAGCATCCTCGAACGATAGTGGTGACATCCTCGTCACAAGAGGGCTTAGCAAGAGCATGCTCACGAGTAGCACGGTCAAGGGCGGCACGAAGATAGGCAACGGCTGCGTCGTGGTTCGTCTAGGTGAGGGTGACCTCACATTCAGCCACAGCCTCGCGGGCTACCTGGGCTGCTGTAACACCCTAAATTTCGCTTTCTGGAAAGCAGGTTTGAAATGATTTAATTATGAATTTTGTGTTCATGAAAATGTAGGGAATAAAAAACTTTTTATCAATTTAAAATTTACTAGGGAGCTACCAACTTGTTTGAGCATTCATGCCTTTGCATTTGTTTCCTTTGTATTGAGTGCTTGTAGCAAAAATCAAAATTTGATTAAAAAATGAATTTGAAAATGCTGAGAAAGGTTTTCAAATAAAAGAAAATAAAAAGATTGGAAACCAACCTTGCCTCCCTTTTCCCTATCTGGCCTGGTGGCCCAAACCGCCGGCCTGCCCTCTCTCTCCTTCCTTCCTCTCCGTTGGAGCCTAGTTCAGGCCCGCAGGCTGCCTGCCTCTTTCCTTCCCCTCCTTCCGCTGCATGGGCCGGCTTCGCCTTGCTCCAACCCACGCTCGTGCGCCTTTCTCTTCTCCCCGACCCCAGCGAACCACACGGGAGCAATGCTCCCCTTCCTCCTTGGCACTGACGGGGAGGGCCCACACGTCAGCCCCCTCTTCTTCCCCTGGCCAAGCTCAAGTAGGAGCCCAATCCCGCAATCGAATCCTCGAATTGCTCAGGATTGCTACTTTATCCGCGAATTTGGACGCGTTAGTTGGCTCCAAAGTCCCTGCCGCCCCCACTTTTCTCATCTGCAACCGCTTCGCCATGCCCCAGCGCTCGCAGACGCGTCTCACCGAGCTCACGGAACATGCCGATGCCATTGGTGGCCACCGAAGCTCCTTGCCACCCCGTTAGCTCTCCAATGCTCTCGAGGTGAGGATCGCAACCCCGTGAATCTTCTCGACCGCTCGGTTTCGCTCCGCATCACCCTTATCACCTCCTCACCGTTCCCAGAGGAACCCAACCGGCCCTGTCGAGCCGCCGGTCACCTCTGCTGCTCCACTGGTCACGTGAAGTCCCTTGGTAAGCTCGCGCTCATCCCCTCTTTCACCCGGACCAATTAGTTTTCGATTTGGTCGCCCGTAGGCCTTTATCCGCTTGCGCCGGTGAAGCTCGGCGCTCCGGCAATGGAGTCAGCCGTGCTAGACATTTTGTTCTCAGCTAGCCATCCTCTTCCTCCTCCATCTCTTTTCCACCGTCTAATCTGAGATCAAGGGTTGAGAAAAGAACTTACCCCTTCGTTGGCAATCTTGTTAAAGAGCCCTTGATCTTCCAACTAATGAACCTGCAGTCCTTGTCTTTTGGAAATCCTGAATTTCGATTTGTTTTAATTCAAATTAATTTCAGATGATTTACAAGTTTACCACTTCATTTCAAAAGTTCATAACTCTTGGTCATTTTAACTCCATTTTGATCCAAACAAGTTTCGTTAGATTCATAGCGACGTAAACTACATGATGAAACCCTAATCAACTCTGTTTTGAAACTTTGAAAAATATTTATTTATTTAATGCCTTTTTAAATTCCAAGTTTAATCTTTAATCTCATTTTAATCATATCTCCTTCGTTTTAAGTCCAATTCGACCCATAGTTGCGTTAGCAGTTTAGTGTTAATTAAAGACATGTTAATAGCTCTGTATTTTCTTGGTTAACTATTAACTTGATTAAAGGCTATGGAATTCACTTTATAAATAAAATGTGAGTAGCTTACTACTTTAGTTTTCAAATCCAAATATAAGTTTGACTTAATCCAATTAGGTATTTCTCCAAAGTACATTATCCATCCCTTTTCATAGCTCAATTAATAAAGCTCTTAGTTCTCTTTTAATAAAGCAAATCTTCCGTTAGTCGTATCTCGATCGCCGTAGCTCCGATGAGCCTATTCTCTGTGACTTTGTGATCGTAGCAACGCGTGGTTTTCTTTTTAAATCCTTTTTCATTGATTGGTGTACTGTTCTAAATAGATATGTTTGTATGGTATGTACGTTTGATCAGGTGTTTGTGTAGCGTTTGTGATCTTGTCCAATCGGTGAGTGTTACGTTGGTGATCAAGAAGTGGTGTTTCAGAAGACCATTTGAAGATTTGGTTTTGAAGAAGTTGATCTTTGAAGTTTAGAACTTGAAGAAGGATCTGAGTTTAAGGCAAGTATAGCATGGGATCTTCCTTGTTGTTCTATTCACTTTAAGCACCATTGATCATGTGCATGTGTCCACCTTGTTACCCCTAAGGATTTCCTAGATATTTGTTATCTTATGCCTTGACACCGTGGGAAGATTGCATTGGGTAGATCAAAGCTAGTGCTCATAACGAATAATCATGATCTTGTAACTTGACTAATGATATATGCAATAACGATAAAAAAGGACTTTTTGGCAACATGGACTATAGGTGGAACATCAGGAACTCACACCTGTGTTCTTACTCATAGTCATAGAGATATTTCTGTAATTGGATTACCCCGGGAAAACAGTGCTACCATAAGCTAATGGGTTCTGGCAGTATTAGACTTCTACTAGTTTGTGGCAGCTTACCCGAAAGGGCGCAATAGGGGCTCTGAGATAGTGGGGCTTGGCCTGTCGTGGAGGTGCACTGTGTTATTGGGATGTGACCTCTGGGAGGGAAGTTCTTACATCTCGTTGAGGAAACTTGTAGCGAGTTGCTACCTATTAGTGGAACCTGTGAACAGTCTCCTAGTGAACCCTACCGACCTTCCTTGGTAGTGAGTTAAGAGGCTGATCACCTGGGCCAAAGAGCAATTCACGACTTATGGGTAAAGATGTGAGACCTCTGCAGAGTATAAAACTATTATAATAGACGTGCTCACGGTTACGAGCGGCTTGAGCTCTTTACTATGTGATGTCCTTATGGCATAGTTCTCAGTTGTTATTTGTCTTGGGTTATTGTTACCTGTTCATATAAGAATTATATCTTGTTCACTTGATCATGTGGTTATTGGGCTTATGTTGAACTTGATGCTACTCAACTGCTAAAACTATGACTTAAAAGTTGATGCAGTTAAACCGTGTCTATCCTTTTGAGACTCATGAACCCCATGTTATTCTTGTTGAGTACGACATGTACTTACGCTTCCTTTACTTTTCAATGCTTTAGATAAAAATTTCGGATATGTACCAGATTGCAAGAGTTGGAAAAGATAGGCTTGTGGTCAACCAATCAGTTGGTCCCTATGAATTGAAGTCTTCACCCAAAGATCGGTTGTCTTCTCGTTGTTTGCTGCCTAAGATTATCCTTTGACCTTATAAGTCATATAATTAAGTATTGTCTTTTGATATTACCTTCTTCTATGGCTATATGTGAGATTTGACTTTCTAGGCTCACATATGGTGTATATCTGGTTTTGTTCTTAAAACCGGGTGTGACAGATTGGTATCAGAGAAATACTAATTGTAGGACGTAAGCCTAGATAGAACTGGTCGTTTTAGCAAGCTCTTAACCCAGTCTAGTTCTTGCTTTCTCTTTAACCTTGATATTTGTTTAAAGTTATGCTCACTTCTATCTCTCTTCTGTTGTAAAAATGTTATCTCAATTTTAAATCTTCTCTCTCTATCTAAATAGATGGTTCATAACGAGAAGGCCGCTCGCATCAGCTCTGGGAAACCATGTCTCAATGGAAGAAGTCATGCTTTGACGGAACCACCGATTCAAGAAACATGTTGGCATAAGGAGCACATTACTACATTCTACACTATCGAATCTTTCTTCCACCTTCGACTTATGCAAGTGTTGCAAGACCGCTATCCTGATCAACAAGCCAGAGTGGAGTACAGATGCTCTAATTGGACTCATCCCAAGTATGAGAACCATTGGAGCATAGAAGTACATGTCACAAGGATCAATCTAATTACGGGATCACGAGTGGTAGGATCCATTCACACATCTCTCGCAGATCGTTTCAACATGCATGTTGGCATATCTGATGCTGCTCATGAAGCTTTACTGGTATACCTTGGAAAACACTCTAAAAACATGAATGATGACAAACAGAAGTACTTTCCTCGGCGTCTACCAGGCAATTCCCAGTGTGATGGCTGACCCTCATTCAGAACCAAATGAGCAAATAAAGGAGATGGCCTTAACCATCCAAGCCCTTCACCAAAAGCTGAAAGATAGCCATCTAGAGCTATCAGAAGTAAGGCAACACTATGAAGAAACCCTTAATGAGATCGATGATTGGAGAAGTCTTTCCAGGTTACCCAAGATCAACGAAGTGGAAGACGTGTCCCGCTCAACTCCACGTAAGAGATGCTACCCCAGATGTTGTTGCAGTCATACAATGTTTAAGAAATAGGAGTTTATGTCCCTTATGTAATAAAACGTTAGTAGTCGAGTCAAAATAGTAGTCTTTATGTGTGCCTTGTGAACCTTTAGTGTTTGATTAGTTTGCCTTTGTATTAATGCTTGAGTTTCATCTTTATAATTAGTGTAATGATCTTGCGGGATTTCCCTACACCATCATTTAGTTATAGGCTTAAGGTTTAATGCAATAAATAGTTGGGTTTCGTTTATCTCCTATGTTCTTTATCCATGTGTTCTTTATCCTATCTTTATGGAGCAGTCTATAATGTTCATGGCATATCTCCAAATCTGGCCATCCAATGTTCATGAAAATTTTTTGGGAACAACTAGACTTGCCCCTGGTTCATGTACAACTGGAATCACCTTCATAGCTATTTTCTTTTGAAAGATATGCCCATTCTAAATCAAAGTTTCTGCGCAGTCCGTTGTTTTCCACAAATCTAATGTCTGAATCTGGGATTAATGTTTAAAACAAAGTTGTAGATAATTTCTATATCTTTCCAGTGTTGTCTGAGACCTTCGTCCAGGAAATTTCAAATTCACCTATAATATGATTTTGATGATATATTGGTGTTCTCTAAAGCTGAGGAAGAAAATTCTGAACAAAAGTAGACTTCCTTATCTTTCTCCAATGTTTTTAAGGCGGTAAAGCGAGGCGTGGCGACCAACTACCGCCTTACGCTTAAGCGAGTAAGGCGTAAGGCGAGGCGACGCCTTACGGCCATCCAACAGTGGTATAGACTATAGCACTGAGCGCTAAGTACTAAGCGCCAAGCAAAGCAAATAGAAATATATCGGCATGCTGTCCTGCTCGAGAGAAGACAGAAGAGGCTAGAGGCAAGTAGAAAAATACAAAGCAGAGTAATTAGCTGGACCTGCTCGAGGGGAGACTGGAGGAGGCAGCTGTGTCCCGCTCGAGGGGAGGCTGGAGGCGGCTCGGGTCCTGCTCGAGGGGATACTAAAGGAGGAGGCTCGTGTCCTGCTCGATGGAGGAGCAGAGGAGGCGGCTTGGAAACAGCAGCCCGCCGGCGGCTGCTCCTCGCGCAGATGCGGAAGAGGGGAGGCGGAGGCTCAGCAGCCGCAGCTTCTCCCTGCGGCACGGGCGAACGCGTTGCGCGGGCGAGCAGGAAGGCCCGTCTTGCCCGCGAGTGCTCCTATCTTTGCTCTATGATTTCTCTCGCGCTCCTCTCTCTATCTCTCAGATTTCTCCCGCGCTCCTCTCTATCCCTGATTCCCTGCGCGCGCGACTGGTTTTCCTGCGTGCCTGCTCTTTTCCCCGCCCTTTCTCCCGCGCACCCGCATTTTCCCGCCGCCCGCATCCCGTATGGCGCCCGTCTTGGTCGATTTGTGATGAATCGGACGCCGAAGCGACGTTTTCCGGACGCCACAGTTGCAAGGCGGACGCCATACCAATCTGAGGCGAGTCATCTCCTGAAACGTCTCCCCTCGAGCGCCTTGGCGATTAGGCGACGCCAAAGCGACGCCTTAAAAACATTGTCTTTCTCTGACCGCAAGAATTGCCTTTATAGCTGTTTTGGTTTGTGAGTTATAAATCAGGTGACCACAAGTTGCAGGATCACATCCTTGACCAAATCCCATAGAGAAAGAAATTCTGAGATGACTCCCACAGTAAGAGCCGCCTTGGATATGAGAGAGCCACAATTAGAGAGGCCTCATGTACATTCCTCCTACTAGCTCTTCTTTTTCAGACCAATGCAAAAACCTAAGGCACAAGGTCACTGATCATTTTGCCATGAATCTAGATTCTTTGCCGCAAACTATACCACAGACAAAAAAAATTTTGTTGTTCTTTTCTAAACGTTATTCTCATTGTTATAGTTTGTTCCCATCAAAATATGGCCAAAGAAAGACTTCTTCTGTCAGTGGACTATCTCAAATATATGCAATTTCAGATGTATTTATGGTTCATGATAAATTGAATATGTCCCATGCAGGGACAACTTTTAAGTACGGCATACAGTAACCCTACTGTAGTTGGTCCATAGCTTGAGAAGTTAAGAGCTCCAATTTTTCATATGGTGTTTGGCTCAATTTTGGCAGTCACATGACCAATGAACCAAACCAGATAGGGGATAAGACAAGAAACCAGTTTATTGCAGTGCAACAAATACAATCTGAAAAGTTCAACTGTCCAAACAGAGATCTCTAGAATAAGCTCCTGCAATGACAAAAATGAGAAAACACACACCTGCTGTTATAGAACCTCCAGGTGAGTTGATAAACAATTTAATATCCTTAGTCTGGTCCTCTGCATCCAATAGTAGGAGCTGGCTGATAATGAGATCCGCACTTGTATCATCCACCTACATTGCATAAGTCATCCCAACAGATCCATAAAAAATCTTGAAATCTATTTAGATCATACTGATGATACAAAGAAAAGCTCTGTGGAACAAAAATTGCTGATAAATGAAAGCACAGAAAGTACAAAACTGAATTTTCAGGATGCAGAATGTAAAGGCCAAAGTGTACCAGGAGGCCCTCATACTCGCTCAGGGGTGTCACATGGTTCCCTATAAATCTGCAGATAATCTATCCCTAAATTTATTAATTGTGCCACTGATGTTCAAATATCATTAATCAGAAATTAATTGCCCATATGACATGCTAGAATGGCCATATGAGAGAGCGTGTTATGAGTGACGAATAGGGAAAATGTGGATCACATGGATGCCACATTGATGATTAACACTAATTAGAGGTTTGGACCATGACTGAGCCACTTAGTACATCTAGGGATACTGATCAGTAAATATAGTTCAGGGACCTAGATCACACCCCCAAACAAGTCAAACAGCTGATGCACTTTACTCCAAAGTAAATAATAGCATCCAGTTCTTCAAACACCAATAAAGCATTTTTCCTGATAACAAATTAGTCAATTCCAGGAAAAAAAAGTAATGAAAGTCATTCATACTAACAATCCCAATCAATAAAAACACAATTCATACAGTCAGAAAACTCAAATAAATAGCATTTCTACAAATCTATACGTTAAAAGACAAATGTTCATAAAGAAGTGCAGTACTGTATATGAGGAAGTAGTTCATACTATTTGATTTCAGATTTCCACAATAATCATGAATCATAAGATACATGACAGTCAAAGAAGGATTATGGTCATGAAATTTCCAGATTCAACATTTGATTTGTTTCACAAGGTGCAATGTTATTGTGATAACACAGTTGATAAAAAGGTCACTTCCTACAAATGCAAACCTGGCACATAAAGAAGACTACCAGCAGACAGAGATAACAATAAACTCTTTCCTGCTCGTTTTCTTTGTTGTTGGGGAGATCTATGCGTCACAGTGAATGACATTTGAAAATTATTTTGGCTTAAATATATGGTGGCATAGTTGGTCATAATAAAAAATATAAAAATACCACTGACAAAGACAAGAAATATACAAAGATCACTTTCATCTGTCCCACACAAACTATTTCATACATCAAATATATGTCCGTTGTTAGAGTTTTGATCCCAAGCATGTTGTATTTCTCAGTTCTAGATTTATATTTGTGATTTGTGTTAATGTTGTGAAACTGTCTCATGCTAATATCTATATACCTAATATTAAAAGGCACTGTTCACCTCAATGACCGTACCTAAATGGCTGTTTAGTCGGTTTAAACAACATTTAAACAGTAACGGAGGCCACCTATGTCGTTTAGGCCCTAAATTGGTGAATTAAACGGTTTCACTGTTAGGACCCGTCTAAATGGTCTAAACAGAATTGAGTTAAATGTGACTAAATGATCTATATGGTCATTTCATTCACCATTTAGTCAATAGGAGGATTACAACTACCATATTTGTCACCCAGCTAATTAATATCGTAAGTCTATGAGGTAAAGCCAGATTTAGTTTTCTTCCAAGTAATTTATTTGGTACAATACACATTCTTTACAAGCGCAAATATGTATACTTTCTAGGATATTTAACTTTTACATACACAAATATATATACTTTAGTGTTACTATACAAAACCATTTAGACTATGTTTAATTTAAACACCGTCTAAATGGCCTAAACACTAAACATAGGGTGACCAGTTGTTAACCATTTAGGGTTTAGGATATAATAACATTGTTAACATGTTCCTTGGTCCGTCACTCTCCCTGTTTGTTTGTCCCTCCACTTCCTCTAACATAAAAGTTCTGGCTGATTTTGTACTAATAATGTTAGTATGTGATATTGGAGACTAGAATCCTGATTGGTTTAAACTTGCATGTAGGTTAGGTGTATGGGAGTGTCGTGGATTAGGGGTTATTGCTAGAAATAATCTGTTATGTATGATAGCTCTATGGTTAGGGCGCGAGGAACGAGGGCTAGGGTGAGGGCCCTTGAGCTAGATAGCTTGATGGCACCGTCTTCTGTGTCGTAATGGAGCAGCACACCGGCCACGAGCTGCCATAGACCTACATGTCGCGACCTAAGGTTAAGCCTTTTACATCTCGGCTTACCTTTTTTATCTAAGACAAAAAATTGAAAGAAATTTGGGACTAAAATATTAAATAAATTTGGACTACAACTATGTCCTCCTAGATCCCATGGAAAGAGCTGAACTGCTGGCTTCATGTTGGATGAAGGGTGGAGGATGTACCGGTCGGCTCTTACGCTGGATCTGTCCAACACCAAGGCAGGTGCAAGAATGACCATCCTTGGCTGTGCAGGGCGGCTGCATACCCAGATCTCTACTTGAGGCGCATAAGGTACAAACAAGACCGGGTGGTTGAACGCGCAGGCTGCGATTTGGTGCATCGACGAACCGAGCAGCATGCGGATCTTCCGCACCATCCGTCGAGCAAGGAAACCTCACCCTGCGGCTTGCTGGCGCACCACTGCCTGCTCCTCTAATGATGGGCACATGATGGCCCTTGAGATAACAGGCAGACACTTCTGCCCGCAGAGAGCCAGCATCCGCCGGCGTGCCATGAGTCCACATGCAGCTGCCTGTAGGCGTACTGCCACCAGGCGTTCACGTTCCTTCTCATTGAGCAACGCCTTTAGGGGATCCAGCTGTGTGAACACATCAGGAAAGATGCGTGAAGTGTCGTTGGCAGCAGGGGACACATTATGGAGCAGGTTGGCGCGTGGGGGCGATTCAAAGCGTAGGTGCAAGAGCTTGGTGAAGCGGTGCCACGCCGAGCTGCCCTCATCTCGCTGAACTTGGAGGAACCACATCCGGACGCCATCTTTCAAATTACGGGAAGCCATCCATACCTTATCTTCCTCCATGATGCACTCCTGGTTGAAGTAGGACTCGCATTGGTTGGCAAAGGTCACGGGATCAGATTTCCCATCAAATTTAGGAAAATCCATCGAGGCAATTGGCACAATAAAGTTTAGTGTCGGGGTGGTGGCTGAATGCAGCAGCGACCGCTCGATGGAGGATGGGGCGGAGTTGGCGCGGGTTTGCGGCAGCGGCGAGATGGATGAATGTCTGGATCTGATACTTTATGTATGATAGCTCAGTGGTTAGGGCGCGAGGAACGAGGGCTAGGGTAAGGGTATGTTGATGGTATTTTGAGATAACTAGGTCTTATGCTTTGCCAAGAGTTTGAGAGATTGAGGGAGACTAGAATAGTTTCTTCATTATTCCTTGTTTAATTTCAAATGGCAAGTGTGCCTCTCTTTATATAGAGAGGGGATGAACCCTAAAAGTACTTAGTGGCTAAGCACCCTTGACCTAACTTGGCGACTAAGCTATTGACTCTTGGGCCTATTGGGCCGACGGCAGCCTGTTGGCTGCCCATGACATAATCCATGAGCAATATTTTTGGGTTGTCTGTGCCTCCTGGAGTCTAGTTCGTTGCATGATGACATGCAATGGTTGAGTCAAAGTTAGGGAGTTAGTCGAGTGGTGTGCATGGTCGCCGGTTCGCATGAAGAAGTCGCGATGCCCGAATGAGTGAGTGGCTCTCAGACGTCGTGGAGCGAGTCATGCGAAGTGAATATGTAGCCAAGATTCACGCGAGTTCGTCACAATAAAAAATGTGTGTATATTATGCTTCTTCTACCTCTAACCAAGAGTGTTGAAGTATGTGTTTGAGTGATTCATGAGCGAAGCCAACAATTGGTACCAAAGCCGGAGAAGATGTCGACCATGTCGATGGAGGAGCTCATCGGTAGGCTGCGCTTGGTGGACGAGTGTCTGCTGCTCATGGAGAAGCAGTGGGAGGTGTATCGACGTCATCAACGCTGCAGCAAGGAGCGCTTGACCGAAGGTAGCAAGAAGCACGGGGGCGGCAAAGAAGGCAACGATTCGACGCTCCTGTAGGTTAGGCATATGAGGGTGTTGTGGATTAGGGGGTGATTGCAAGAAATAATCCACGAGCAATATTTTTCAATCGTGTGCGCCACTTGGAGTCTATTTCATTGCATTATAGCAAGCAATGGTTGAGTCAAAGTTAGGGAGTTAGGTACTTGTTTGACAGAGTCGAGTGGTGTGTGTGGTTGCCGGTTCGCATGGAGAAGTCATGATGCCCGAATGAGTGAGTAGCTCTCAAACATTGCAAGTCGAGTGGTGTGTGTGGTTCCGGTTCGCATTGAGAAGTCATGATGCCCAAATGAGTGAGTGGCTCTCGAATGTCGCTGAGCGAGTCATGCAGATCATGGCATGCAGGCCGAACATGAAGGTAAGGTCCTTGTGGGTTTGTGGCCTATATGTAGCCCTATGCTCCTCTGTATTCAGCTGCCAAGTCCAAGTGAATATGTAGCCAAAATATAGGCGAGTTTGTTGCTGCAGCGTTCGTCGCATTGTGCCTCTTCTACCTTTCACCAAGAGCGTTGGAGTGAATGTTTTAGTGGTTCCAGAGCGAAGCTAACATTGGTACCAAAGCCGGAGAAGATGTCGACCATGTCGATGGAGGATCTCATCAATAGGATGCGCCTGGTGGAAGAGCGCTACAACACGGAGTCGAGGCTATCACAGATGGTGTTGAGCATCTACTACTCATGGAGGAGCAATGGAAGGTCCATCGACATCATCAACGCTGCAGCAAGGAGCGCTCGACCTAAGGCAGCGAGAAGCATGGCGGTGACAAAGAATGCACTGACGTAGGCGACAATCCTCTGTATATCAGTGAGTTTGTCGTCATGGCATCGTCACCGAAAAAGTGTCCATTGTGCTTCTTCTACCTCTCACCAGAGCGTTCACATGTGTGTCTTTGAGTGGTTCCTGGGCGGAGACAACAATTGGTACCACAGACAGTGAAGATGTCAACCATGTCTCAGGAGGAGCTCATCACGGAGTCGAGGCGGTCGAGGATGGCGTCGAGTGTCTACTGCTCACAGAGGAGTAGTGGTAGGTGCATCGACGTCGTCAACGATGCAGCAAGGAGCGCTCGACCGAAGGCAGCGAGAAGCACGACGGCGGCAAGGAAGGCACCGATGTAGGCGACGATCTGACGCTCCTATAGGATAGACATATGGTGGTGTCGTGGATTAAGAGGTGATTGTTAGAAATAATCCACGAGCATTATTTTTAGGTCGTGTGCCAGTTGGACTCTAGCTCGTAGCCTGATGGTATGCAATGGTTGAGTCAAAGTTAGGGAGTCAAGTACTTATTTGGCATAGTCGAGTGGTGTGTGTGGTTGTCCGTTCACATGGAGAAACCATGATGCCCGAATGAGTGACTCTCGAACGTCGTGAGACGAGTGTTGGGAGTGGTTGTCGGTTCGCATGGAGAAGTCATGATGCCCAAATGAGTGAGTGGGTCTCGGACGTCGCTGAGCGAGTCACGCGGATCATGGCATGCATGCCGGGCATGAATGTTAGCTCCTTGCAAGTCAGTGGCCTATATGTAGCCCCTGTGCTCCTTTGTATTCAGTTGCCAAGTCCAAGTGAATATGTAGCCAAGATACACGAGAGTTTGTCAACATGGTGTTTGTCGCCAAAAGATAGTATCTATTGTGCTTCTTCTACCTCTCACCAAGAGCGTTGGCATGTGTGTGTGTTTTGAGTGCTTCCATGGCGAAGCCAACAATTAGTACCAAAGCCGGAGAAGATGTCAACCATTTAGCTAGAGGAGCTCATCAGGAGGCTACGCGTGGAAGATGAGCGCTGCTACAGGGAGTCGAGATGGTTGTGGATGGCGTCGAGCGTCAACTGCTCATGGAGGAGCAATGTGAGGTGCATCCATGAGGTCAACGCACAATAAGGAGTGCTAGAGCGAAGGCAGCGACAAGCACAGCAATGGCAAGGAAGGCACCGACGTAGGCGACAATCCGACACTCCTATAGGTTAAGCGTATTGGGGTGTCACAGATTAGGGATGATTGTTAGAAATAATCCAACGGGCACTATTTTTGGGTCGTGTGCCTCCTGGAGTTTAGTTCATTGGATGATGGCATGCAATGGTTGTGTCAAAGTTAGGAGTCAGGTGTGTGCGTGGTTGCTAGTTCACATGGAGAAGCCATGATGCAAGAATGAGTGGCTCTCGAACAGCATGAGTCCAGTTATGGGCGTGGTTGCCGGTTTACATGGAGAAGTTGTGAAGCCCGAATGAGTGAGTGGCTCTCAGACGTCACTAAGTGAGTCACGCTGAACCCTGGCATGCAGGTCAGACATGAAGGTTAGCTCCTCATGAGTCTACGGCCTATATGTAACCCCTGTGCTCTTGTGTATTCAGTTGCCAAGTCCAAGTGAATATGTAGCCAAGATACAGGCGAGTTTGTCACTGTGGCGTTCGTCGCCAAAAAAAGTGTCTATTGTGCTTCTTCTACCTCACCAAGAGTGTTGCCATGTGTGTTTGAGTTCCTGGGCAAAGCCAACAACACATATCTATACTTGAAAAATTGAAGAGATTCTTCCGTCTTGCTTTTTCTTACTTCCCACAGTGCCCTTGCACCACTCCTGTTTCTGTCAGTAATTTGTACTCTACCCATTCTCATATGAGTAAGAACGGCGTTCCATTCCAACACATGTCCAACAAAAATATTGAATCTCATTGTGTCATGTGTGACCTACCATGTTTTCTGATCGTCCGATTAATCGCGAGTAATCGTCCTTATCGGTACCTAGCACTCGATAGACCCTCCGATTTGATCAAAGCGATCAGAAACCTAATCATCCAATTAGGTCTCTTTACCGATCAACACTAGATAGTTAGATAGGTACTTCTGTTTTGTGGGCAATATTTATTTGGGCCAGGCCCATTAGGGTTTCTCTTATACACCTCACCCCCACTCTTTCTCTCCTCAGTCCTCACTCCGCACTCCCACTCCCGCCGTCAACTGAGCTACATCTCTTCCTGTTGTGTGCATCTCACTCCCTCCTCCCTCCCTTCCACTTCCCATCCAAGCAAGTCATCCGTGATCTTCCCTACAGGGTCGCCTATTCTCTTCCCTACCTGCAAGCTGCACGCTACAGGTCCAAGGAGCACAAGATGAGCTCCTCCTCTGAAGGTGAGTCATTGAATTGGCTTTATTTTGTCATTTCTATCATATCTTCTCCTCTGCACTATGCTCAATGCTCAAATCTTGATCCTTTGTTTCTTTGGCTCTTTGCTGAACTTGCGTAGATGAAAATTGAAGGCGGCAATTTGCAGTCGAAGTCATCATGCCTGGGCCTGAAGGAGGTGCTGGTGCAAGCTCATCAGTTGCACTCCAGAACTTGCTGAGCGAGGAAGGCTCGATCTCAAGATCCAGGATGGAAGTATGGGTGGTGGCCAGATCCCAAAAAGAATTTATTCAGTGCATTTTCTATAAGAAGATAGTGCCTACACGAATCGGTCGGTTCAAGATGCACCTTGCTGGGGTTATGGGGATGCTGTGAAGTGCCCAAAACCACCTCCAATAGTCCAACGAGAGATGGTTGTTTACTTGAAGAAAAATACAAGGACTACAATTGTGGCACTTCCTGGAGATGGTGAACAAGAACAAGAAGCAGATGAAGTTACTGAAGTTGAACCAGCAAAAGTACCAAGTCCTGGGACAAGACTCAAGCAAGCACAATCACAAGCAAAGAAGAAAATAGCTCAATCTGCCATTACTTCATTTGTGGTTGCAGGACATACTAAAGCAACAACTCAAAAGAACACCAACACCAAGTCAGTTAGTGTCATGAATCGTAGGACACCAGAAATAGTTGCAGAAAGACATAAATCCAAGACTTATCAGCCAACTATAGAACACAAAGAAAGATAAAGAGGCTAAACAAATTGTTGATGATCATGTTGTTGATTTCTTCTATGAAAACGGTATACCATTCAATGTCATTAAGTCGAGAAGTTGGGAGATAATGCTTGAGTCCATTGGGCAGTATGGACCTAGGTACCGCTCACCAACCATGCATGACATTAGGGAACCATTGCTTCAAAGGGCTGTCAACAGGACAGCAGAACTAAGAAAGAAGCATGAGGAGAGTTGGAAAGAGTCTGGCTTCACTCTCATGTCCGATGGTTGGACGGATACGAGCCACCGCCATATAATCAATTTTCTTGCCAACAGTCCAGCAGGGACCTTCTTCCTAGGTTCAGTGGATGCATCAAGTGAGATAGCAAATGCACAAATGCTAGCTGATTTGTTGGAGCAGCAAGTTGACAAGATTGGGAAGGAATATGTGGTGCAAGTTGTCATGGACAATGGAGCCAACTTTAAGGCAGCAAGAAGGATTCTAATGGAGAGGATCCGACATTTGTTTTGGACACCTTGTGCTGCCCATTGTCTGAATTTGTTGCTACAAGACATTGGTGAGATTAAGGAATTCAACACTGCCATCAATTGGGGCAAGAAAATGTGTAGATTTTTGTACAAGCATGGGAGGATACTTGATCTGATGAGACAGAAGATAGGTGGAGATTTTGGGAGACCAGCGGTGACTCGATTTGCTACTTCTTACCTAGCATTGGCAAGTATATACAAGCACAAGAATGACTTAAGAGCTTTAGTTGTTAGTGAAGAATGGCACGCTAACAATGTGTCCAACACTAGTGAAGGCAAACAAGTTGAAGATATTGTCCTTTCCATGCCTTTTTGGAATAGAGTGGAGTGGTGTTTGAGAGCTTCACAACCCCTTCTTGTGGCTCTAAGGATTGCAGATGGGGATGAGACACCAGCAGCTCCTGAGATCATGGCAACCATGGATCATGCAAAGACCACCATCAAAGATTCTTTAAAAGCTAAAACCGACTTGCTTAAAGAAGTAATGAAGCGCTATGATAACAGGTGGGAAAACCAAATGCAACAGAAGTTATATGGGGCAGCCCTATTCTTGAATCCTGAATCCAGGCAAGTTCTTTGCCTTAAGGGAGAAAGACAAGAGAAAAGCTGCAAGGCTAAGGATCATGTTCAATGAAATTTTACACAAAATGGTGGCGGATGACAGTGAACAATCCAAGATTTCTCTTCAATCTGATGATTAAGAACAATCTGAAGGTGAAGGCTTCTCAATGCCATTAGCAATAAGGGATAGGGACAAAAAGAACCCTAGTAAGTTTGGATATTTTAAAACCTTCAATCCAACTCAATATTTGTTTTGTTATGACCTAATTATTAGGTAATTGTGTTAGAATTCCTATGGTTGCTACTCATTTGAGCTCCAAAGTCTAGCAAAGAAAATTATTAGTCTTTGCTGCTTTGTGAGCGTAATTGGAGTGTTTTTTCCCATGTAAGTACCACTGCTAGTTCAAACTTCATAGTAAAATCAATTATGTATTTGCGATATTGCTTGCAAACCAATGTGTTGTTCATTATATTTTATGCAGTTCCACACCAAAAAGAGGAACAGATTAGAGCATAAGAGGTTAAATAAATTGGTCTATGTCAGTTACAACAAAAAGATGTCAAATAGGTTTCAAAAATTAGAGAGCTTGGTTACAAAGGACAGAAGAGCAACCCTCTAATGCTAGATGAATTTCATTGGGATAATGAATGGGTGGATGAGAATTGTGAGGAGTCAACCTGGGCTGCTGTTGATGAAGCTATTGGTGCATCTGAGAATCTACAGGGCCGCAACTTGCCTACGGCTACAGCATCTGTTAGCCAGATGTATACCAGGAAACGTCCAAGGCCTGTTGTAGCTGCTGCTCCAAAGCACAAGTTCAGCCAGATGAATCTAATGTTGAAGTAGGAATGGAGGTGGATGGAGACTCGGGTGGAGATGGAGGAGGCTTCACTTTGGATGACGATTTGTCACGCTATTCTTTTACATCTACTTACTCTATTTATCTATTATTTCTGCAGAAAATCACCAAACAGGCCTGTTCGCTTGGTCGTTTTGATGGCTGATAATCCGGTTGGTGTTATTTTTTTGTGAGACAAAAACACTGTTCCGGATGATAAGCCAAACGAACAGGGTGATGGAGGCTGGGACAAGAATAACATTGTTTCGGTGGCTGATAAGCCAACTGATAAGCCAAACGAACAGGGTGATGGAGGCTGGGACAAGAATATGGAGTCAGATCTCATAGGTAAGCAACCAACTATCTAGAAATAGTCTTGATGCTTGATGTCTACTATATAAATATATATTATATGGTATATTATATATATACCATACATATATGATATAACTTATATAGTACTGCTAGCTGGACGATTATATGGACGATTAGAATGATAAGATGTCGATTAATCGTCCTGATCGTTGATTAATCATCCTGATTAGGAAAGATAAGCCGGTCAAAAAACATGGGTGACCCAGAATTATTACCCGTGCTCATATGAGTTAGAGCAACATGCGTCCGACTACCAAACAGAGCCCAATTTCATGTTGTATTGCAACAAATGACATAAATCTCCGAGTCGCAAATATGTATAATACACACGGCATGTCTGCTAGTCTCTCTCTCATACACACATATATTAGGTTGCAACCTCCATTGGTCTTCATAAAAAAATGTCTGTTTTACACAAAATACTTGGTTGGGTACTAGAAGTACAGTAAGTAATGACTCATTTTCTTTTATTTTACGATCTTTAGCTAGTGTGAGGAAGGCATCTACAGGACTACAGCGAGTAAAACGGGTGCAAATATTATAACAAAAAAGTACAAGAACAAGAATACAGAGACCTTAAAATTTTGCGGAAGAAACAGATCAAAGAACTAACCGGGGAACCGAGGAAGACGATGCGCTGGCGAAGGAGCATGTTAGTTGTATCAAGCTCCTCTAGGCGCGCCTTCCTGGCAGCCGGCCTCGCCACTGCCAGACCGGATGGGACCCATCTAGCAGAGAGCGTCCGCTGGGCCCACGTCGCCGCCGATCCGCGAACCGCCGCCGCCCTCCGGCCATTCGAGGAACACGGGGTGAGGAATATGGACAAAGGAGAGAAGGAAGTGGAGGGAGGTGCCGGGAGCGCCGGGAACGCCGCCATGGCTGGCGCGGCTTCCACTCCTTGCCTAGCGGCGGCGGCTTATACCGCTGCTAGCGCTATCTGCAGGTGGGAGCGAAGCGAGAAGTCCATTTACCAGCCGAGATGGGCCCACCTCATGAGCTGTAAGAATTTAGGACTATTGGGCGCGCTTGCCACCCTGTACCTGGCTAGCCTGGACTCGGTCAGGCCTGGGTATGCTGGCCTCAAGTGGTGCTATACTTGGCCATAAGGCACGAGATACGACGGCCCGGTTCATGGCACGGCGTTTTGGTCCGGCCCGAGCACGGCACGGCCCAGTCAGTGGGCCGTGCCTGGGCCGCACCTAGACACGTGGCACGGCACGGGCACGGTCCGATCTAAGAGACGGCATAGGAGCGGCCCGATTACTGTGATTTTAATGACTAATTTGGTTAAAATAACTTGTTAAAATGATTTGTGATAACTAATAGTTGAGTTGTGACATGTTAAAAACGATAAACACTTGTGAAAAACTGAAAATGATGAACACTTGTGAGAATTTTAAAGTGTTTCTCGTATGACGGGCCATGGGCCGGCCCGGCACGACAGGCAGTCTGGCACGACAAAATGGCCCGTGGACCGTGCCTTGGGCCGACAGCCAGGCACGAAGCATGACCAGGCACGGCACGACCAGGCACGAAGCACGACCAAATACGACACGGGCCAGCACGACACGGCACGATGGCCATCTATAAGTGGTGCAAAGCACCTTGTTTGTGTCGTTGTATGAAACCGACCAGGCACAGCCAAAGACCGTGTTTGTAACCCAGTGGGAAGCTCGGCTAGAGGCTAACCGCCACCAACTGACAGCCTGGGAACGTGTTTGGAAGCTGGCTGTGGGCGGCCTGGCCCATAGGCATCATTCAAAATGGACAATGATCAATACAGAAAGCTCTATAGCATGCATCAGCAATCGGTAATTAAAACATACAATTAGTGCTTATTACAATACTTGGCCTCAGACAAATTCAACATACTATTCATCACTGTATATCATTGCTGGCTACAGCATACAATCAAAGTAGCTTAGAAGAACAACAAGACACTTGAAACAGTTGGAACAAATTAGAGCAATTATACAAAGCCTAAGCACAGGATGAAGTTCACAGAAACAAATTATACAAAGCAAAAGGAGATGTAGCCAGCTAATGCACCCATCTGATTGTGTCATCATCGGTCAAATGAGAACAATTAACAATTTTTGCACATAGAAAGTTTCCACCAAAGAACAAACACAACCATCAATAAAATCAAGATAATCAGATTCTTTCCAGTCCAGATGTAACCACCAGTTTATGGTTTGGTTTCACTTCCATCATCACTTAACAACATATGGGGAGACCTCTATAGGTTATAAGCTTTCACAGCATCATCATAATTGCTATATTTTTATATATAGCCCCTTCAACCTTTAGGACATGCTGAACACACTCATGCCAACTGAAAAAAATCCCAGGTTTCTTCCCTTGGAATACCACATAGCAAGGTGACATTGTTTGTAAGAAATCATATGCACAATTGATTAAGCTCTCATAGCATCCTCACTATTAGGAATCAGAACACCCACTCAAATGCCTCAGTCGACTATTATGTTCAGTAGGGACATGATCATAAAAGTAAATCTGACATCATAGGCTAAAACATGTATTTAGTGGCCTCAGCATTAAAGTATTTGGTGCCTCATAGCATGTAATCTAGTCATTGGTGGCTGCCAAAATAAAACATCAAAGAGAACCAGTGAAACAGTAAGATTAAAGCAGATACATGGCAACCATGTAATCTGTTGAAGCATTTACTGTTGCCAGCAAGTTGATGGTCACCCAACAGTTGCTTAACAGTGGATGATTCCAGCAGACCAGATGATGGACATGACAAAATAGCAATAGTACAACTGAGTACGACAAAAAGAACAACAAAGCAGTAAGGCAGCCACCTCATTAATCAAGTTTTGCATCATAGGTCTTTAAATTCTCAGTCCTCATGTGTATAAGAATCAGAAAAGTAAATAGCAAATAGCATAGTATAAGAATCGGAAAAGTTGATCTGAGCAGGTAGCAAAGTGACATAACAAGTACAATAAACAAGCACCTCATGTGTCTGACCCAACAAAGGGTCCAAATAAGTCATTACATAGAGGTTTCAACCCAACAGTCAAGGGCTCAAATGTTTCTCACATCCTTAACTATTGTTAACCACCCTCCCAGTCAAACTACACCACCAAAGTCAGGTGTCAAAAGGTCAAGCAGACTGCACAAAAACCTCTGTTGTCAAAAAAAGAGAGAGAATGGGTGAGGGGGTGGAGGAACTATACATCTCAACAGTCAACCCCCTCCTGTCCTAGGACCATCATATAGTGCACCTACCTACATGTTGTTTTTGGCTAGGAAGTTCATAAGCCAAATGGTCCTATGGGCATCACTGATGTTAACAAAGCCTCTGCCTTGGGCCTTGTTGTCCAGGAGGTAGGTGTAGGCAACAATTAGTTCATCCTAAGAAAACCCAACCATTTCAAGAACAGCTAGGTAAAGATTACCATCAACATGAGCTGGCCTAGTCTCTCTAAGAGCATTAGCCACATTGTTCACAGCATCTGACATATTGGTCAACATGAGAATCTCATCATCAGAGAAGTTGCATCTCTTCCTCTTCCCACCAACTACTGAAGAGGACAACTGTGTGGCCTTGCTACCCTCTCCAGCTTCAGGCTACAATTTCTCAGTAGTGGTATGGGTCAGAGTAGGTCTATCAAGTTTGGCAGTTGTACTGTCAGCCTGGTTCTGCCCTAGGGCTTCACCAGACCCAACTGCAAACTTGCTAGTGGCCATGGCATTGTCAAAGATGGCCTCCATCTTAGTGTAGAATCTAATTGGACAGTTAAGGAACTCTACATCTTTAGGATGGTCCTGCCAGGTTAAGGATATAGTTTTAGACAGGTTAAGGACAGTGATTAGATCAAGGGGAAACATAACAGGAAAGAGTAAAAGAAGCAAACTGCTACCTTGCAGTGACCAAGATAATGGTCATGGTCAAGCATGATAGCACAGGCTAAGTCATCCCACAAAGCACCACTAAGCTCTTTGAGCTTGGTAACCCTTCCCCACTTCTGCCTCCATTTTCTCAAGTGATTGTACACTTGAGTTGGGCTAACTACCTCCCGACAGTAATCCTTGAGGGCTTTGGCCACATAGTTCACATCCTTGTCCTTGAACACCTTGTCAGGCCTGTTGCCATCACTAACAAGTGTAGCCATCCTTCTAAGAATGAAGCCAGAGGTGTTGTTTGTCCACCTCATTGCCCTAGCACCACCCACAACCACTGGAACAACCACATTACCAGGGAGTGCAGCATCTAGAGCAGCACCAGCACCAGCAACTGCTGCCATAGGAGCAGCAGCAGCACTAGCACCAGCTACAATAGGTGTTGCACTGGCCCCACTAATGAGGGCATCAATCACATCAGAAGCATCCATCCTAGTACTAATGCAGAAGAATGGGTAACAACATTGTTAACACCATATTTTGGCGTGATCCACCATATTTTGGCGCGATCAGATAGATACGAGTAAGGATCAAGGACGGGAAAATGTGTTGCACGTAGGTGGACCCGGAAGGCTGGTTAAGGAAACCACTCGGAGGAGATGACGTGTATCAGCTGTTGAGATACGTTCGATGGGCTACACTGATAATTGAGGCCCAAGACATCCAAGTTTTCTTATTTCGGCCAACGGCCAGCTTTGCGTTAGGGTTATGCTATGTGGTCTATACATAACAAAGGTTAGGTAACGAGGAGGACATCCAATCAATCAAATACACAACTTAGTCCTTAGTTTTCGGCCTTCGGCTACCCCTAGGAGTAGGAGTAGAGTAGATTTCAGTGAACCTTCGACAGATTGGGCTGCATCGACTTGATCGACCTCCGGTTTGTTTGTAAGTTTAGCCTTGGTTCATGTCTCGTTTGTACGGCTGTATTGTGTAACTCGTGCAAGCTCGGTATAAGCTAGTTATTGGTTTGAATCTATTGTTCATGGGGCTACATTGCTTCAATCTCACATGAATTGTGGCTTCAAGCTAGTTATCAACTCTATTAGGTTGGCGATCTAATAGATTCATCAAGTTATCGATATTGTCTGCTATGCTTTGTTTAATATATTGCTACAATATCATGCCCAATCTCATCCAATGAATTGACCCTGCTTTATTTCTATCTAGATCTATTTGCCTCCATTGCATTCTTTCTTTACATTCAGAGAGGCGATAGATCTAAGATTATATCGGCTAATTCATTAGTTGCAGTTGTTACATGTTGCGGGTTCGAGACATGTGTTCAGTCACTAGATTGATTTGAGTGTGGTTGGATCTGGCTCAACATATGCGGTACGGCTACATCTTACGAACCCCAATGCCATATGTGTTGAGTTATGTCTGTTCAGGCTTAGATCCGTCCGGTGTCGGATACATGGATCTTGTTCAAGCTTCATGGATCCCATATCGGCTAACGTAGTCGATCTGGTTATGCTTCAATCATACGATGCATGCACTTTATCGTCGCAATCTATTAGATCTATTAAATATGCTGGATGTGGCTTGGCCTATTTACTTTTATGGTTGTATGGAAACACCCCAATGCTAGTAGATCGGCCAGGTTATCGGGTTAGTTGTCATCATGACTGCATGGGAACTCACCTCTGTTAATGGTTAATCTTTATCCAGTATACTTGGTAGACCTGGTATTTTGATGGTGATAATGTTACATGTATCGCATCTTTACTTTATTCTCAGCATATGATCGGCTAATCATGCACCTTATGTTTAAATCCTGTGACAGTCGTTTATATACCATTGTTATGTTTTACACTGTTCGGAGTTGACTCTTTAGTTAGTCTCCTATATTCATCGGCTATATGAGAGCCGCACACTCATGGAACTGTCTGGCAACAACCGGCAGGTTCCATAATTTGACGTTTCATCTCCTTATCAATTACAGATCAAATTGACTAGCACGCCTGGAATCGATCATCAAAGTGGCTTGAGCCGCTTAAGGGGTCCAGGAGATCAAGCTCTGCTGTTACACGGTCTCCGCAGGCCCTACGTAGTGCTGACGCCGGAAGCCTCATTTTTGGCATCAATACATTTTGGCACGCCCAGTGGGACCACAATCGTCAAGCATGAGCGATGATCACGTATTCAACATGACCGAGGAGGTGCTCAACGAAAAACAAAAGTTGTCACTTCAGAGGGCGCTCGATGCCTTCAAGGACAAGTGTCTCCAGTCGTTCAACAAAACCAGAGATGGTGCGAGGTAGACCAGGCCTTACCCGTATGTGCTCATGTGCGGGGACGAGGATCCACGAGTCAACATTCAGCACGGTGTCATGCAAGAGACCATCCAAAAGGCCATGTCTGCCACGTTCGCCAGCCATAGCGAACTCCTTGTCGGCTGTCTGCAGAACACCGTGGCAGGAGCTCTCGGTCTGCAAGGGAGACATCAAGCTTTCTCTGTGTCGCAAGGTGGGAAACATACTTCAACGAGCAGAGCCCCGGGAGGTCCATTCTCTGGATCTCACGGAGCCAGCAGCGCACCTACTGGCGGGGGAGGCAACCCGCAGAACGGATCGCAGTAGCCGACGGTAAACCCCGTCGGGGGCACATCGGCTACACAATCCGCCCCTTACGGTGCGAAACCAGCTCCGGATTTCGGTGGACCAACATTCCCTACAAACGCAACGTACGGTGAAGCCCCTTTAGGATATCAACATCACCGCACGACGGGCGCCCAAGGAAGACCGGGGTACCAAAACCCTCCTAAGTATCCTGGCGGTCAACAGGGTCATGGGGGCCCGACTCATCAGTAAGCGCCACCTCAGATCGATCAACTAATGAGCCAGGTAGCTGATATGGTGCAGTGCCAGTTCGGTTTGAAGCCCAAGAATCAATCCATCGCTTACCGGAAACCATACCCAGAATAGTACGATCGAGTGGCTCTGCCATACAGGTACAGGGCACCTGAATTTACTAAGTTCACCGGGACTGGTCAGGTGTTAACCATGGAGCATATTAGTCAATACCTGGTACAGTTGGGTGAAGCGGCCGATGATTAGATGCTCAGGGTTCGGTTCTTCCCTCTATCCCTGTCTGGCTCGTCCTTTTCTTGGTTTGCTTCATTATTACCATACTAATCCATCACCGGATGGAAGGACCTGGAGAATAAGTTCCATCAATACTTCGACTCTAGTAACATGAAGAAGGGGGTCATGGATTTGGTCGACGTCAAGCAAGGGAACAATGAACCAGGAAGCAGCTACCTCTAGAGGTTTAGGGAAGTGAGGAATAAGTGCTACCGACTGACGCTGTCTGACGTGGAGGTCGTCAGCATTGCTATTTGGGGCCTGGTCCCGGCTACCAGGGAGAAGATCGGGATGGACTGCTCGAGCTTGTCGGAGTTGGCCAGCAAGATCGCCAACATTGAGGCCAACTACCGATACCCACGTTACAATGGCAAAACCCAGAGGACTGGTAGCATAGAGGTGGTTACAGCGGAAGATGTCACCCGAGCCATCAACAGCGACGACGAATCCAATGAGATTGTCGTCGTAGAGTGGGCCTGGACAAACTCGGAATACATGCCATGGGCGAAAGCCAAGGCCGTCGAAGGAAAGAAATATAGCTTTGACATCACGAAGGCCGACAAGATCTTTGATCATCTGCTTGATAAGGGCAGATCAAACTAGTTAGAGGCTACAAGATCCCCTCGGCCGAGGAAATCAAGTCCAGGGGGTTCTGCAAATACCATGGCACGTACACCCACAGCACCAATGACTGCAGGATATTCTAGGACATGATCCAAAAGGCCATCACCTCTGGGAGGATTGGCCTAGAGAAGGCCAAGGGGGCCATGGGTATAGACGACGACCAATTCCCTGCAAATATGGTGGCACTGTCTTTTCCGGTGAACACAGTCGTAGCAAGGACGCCCAAGAAAGATGAAGTGGCTGAGGAACGCCAGGAAGGCGAGACAGAATGAAGTCTCCCCACTCGATGACGCCCCACCGTCAAGATCCTGTTGAACAAGTGGGGACGCCAGAAGGAAAAGGAAAATCAGGAACTGCTCGAACAAGAGGAAGATAGGAGAATCCAAGAGGAAAACGGGTATCATTGGGACTGTCCTTTCTTCGTTCATTGTTGGAATGCTAGACTTAGGCTTCCTTCCCCAAATGACTGTCCAGAGTGCAGGAGTCAGTACCAAGGGTATCGACAGTCGAGAGACAACCGCAGATCCGTGCATCACAGGCTGAGCTACAAAACGGATCGGCGCCAAAAAATGGAAGACCTCCATAATCGAGTCGAGGAGTCAACGAGGGAGACACCATTGACCAGGGGCACGCACCGCAAGAGGGCCAATGGTGTCCCGGAGGATTGACCAAAAGCTAGAAGCATCGGGTTGCCTAAGGAATGACAAGATGCAGGGGGGAAAGGCCAAGGTATGGCGGGTCAAGCAAGCTAGAGAGAGGGGCAAGGTAACAACGCCCATCTCTGCCATATTTATGCTGTCTGCCGAGTTCAGGCCTGAGCATCAGCAGGAGGGATCTGATGACGAAGACACGGAGGTGGCTATGGCCCAATGGATTTATCAGATAGACAGTGCTACTTTCAAAACGCCAGAGAAGTATCAACATCTGAAGGCTCTCTACATGAAAGGGTTCGTGGATAGAAAACCCTTAACTAAGATGTTGGTCGACGGAGGAGCGACTGTCAATCTCATGTCGTACTCCACGTTCAGAAAGCTGGTGAAAAAAGTGGAAGATCTAAGCCCTACCAACATGGAACTGACAGATTTCAGTGGCAACCGTCAGCCACAAAGGGAGTTACGTGCGTCGAGTTGACCATTGGGAGCAAGAGTATGTTCACCACTTTGTTCGTGGTGGATACCAAGGGCTCGTATAGCTTACTCATCAGGAGGGATTGAATTCACACCAACTGGTGCATTCCGTCCACCATGCATCAGAGTCTCGTTCAGTGGGTCGGAGACATCGTGGAGGTGGTACCGACCGACTCATCCGCCAGCATTGCCTACGCGGGACGGGACGGATGGAGCTTCAAGGGCATGGAATGCTTCTCTGGAAAAGTGCATGACAGGGACGTCTTCAGGATGAGTGGAGACGGTCGACAGCCGGTTCAGGTGATCGTCTCAGAGAGCGTGAATTAATGACACCACTAGCATAGTGACGGACAGCCGATGCGCTATTCATCGCCTTTAGCAAAAAAATAGCCTACAAACAGTTGGCAATAACCGATGTGATATACATCGCCTTCAGAGCAAATAATAATAATAATAATAATAAAAAGTGTGTATACACAATACTGGGTACTTGCATATATCAGATGGCCGAATAATACAAAAGAAGCCGGCATGACCGAAAGTTTTTGCCGGCTAAGTAGTTCAGGACCAGATCTACCTAGGAGTGGATCGCGTTCTAATCTAGAGAGAGAAGAGCTAGCAGCTCGTCTACAGGTACCACTCCGGGGACTGCCTTCCCCATTGACTCAAAGCTATCCAAGGCGTCAGGAAAAATGTCCCTAGTACAGGCATTAACAAAGCCAGAGGTGATCACATCATAGAACTCTACGCCGGCGACCTCCGCAGCAGCCAAGGCGAAGGAGGCTCCATGGGTGACGGACTGAAAGATTGGCTCCCATATGCGCGCCGGCATGTCATTCAGGCGCTCCTCCGGCGTTGACCCCTGGGCATGAAGCAGGTTCGCCATAGCAACGATAGCAGATGCAAGCTCTACCGAATACATGGAGGTTCAGGCAGCAGATGAACGAAGCGCAGAGCGGCAGTAAAAATATCCGGGGCAGATGAGGGGTCTGTAATCGGCTAAGTCAGTTAGATCTGGATCAAGGGACATACCGTCGCCTCTGACCAAAGAATGCCCAAGCAGCACCTTGGCATGGTGAAGAGAAGTCTGCGTCGTCGCCAGTTCGTCCTCCAAACGAGCGCGTTCCTGGCGCTCCTCCAAGAGAAGGCGCTCAAAGTGCAAGGTACCCGTCGAGCCACCATCAATCGCCGGCGAGTTGACGCTCAAAGTGAAGGGGCTCAGCTGCTCTGAGGGGGCCGGAAAAAAGTCGGTTAGGGTTTTCTTCGCAGAGCAAACCACGCGAAAAGAGAACCGTATGGTTATTTACCTCGGAGGACGATGCCGCGGCAGCTGGGCAACACTATTGGCGGAGCTGAGCGCCGGGGAATGACCGAGATCCGCCATGGATTAGAGTGCTACTGTAGACAAGGTGGTAGTTGGCGAAGCGACAAAAGGAGTGGGCGTAAGACACACTGACTATCGTCTTTGAGGAACTCAGCCGCTATTTAAACACCAACACTATGTATTGGTGGCGATTTGGTGGACTGAATTAAAGTTCGCCACAGTATGAATCGGCTAAAGACGGCCGATGGAATTCATACATAGACGACCGAATAATTAGTCGGCTACCCAGACGGACGATACGACCAGCGAGTGCAAAATGTGTCAGTAATTACCCAGAGTTACTACAGTTGCAATGCACGAAGTCACATATTCAAGGCCAGTTTGGCGGCCTCCAGAGCACCTGAATGGGATTGGTGCACCTCAGTCGATGCTTGATGATGACGCAATGTCTATATTGGGAGATTTTGCTTCGACAGGGAATGTCACCTTCAATGATGGTCATGCAGTCAGCAGATCCTGACGAGACAGTCTCCTCTCGAGCGAAAGCATCAACGAGCCAGAGCAACCATTGATCCTGTTCGGCCCTCAGCATATTAGAGGGGCAGGGATCGCTCTTCGATTGCTAAGCCGATTTGAGTCTCAAGATTTGCGAGGCCGGATCAAGCTCGGGAGAAAGCCAAACAAGACTACTCCCGGTGGTATATAGGGAGTCATTACTGGTGAACTGTGCGATGAATTGATGGATCTTGTACTGCGCCTGATCAGTTGAAACAACTTTTGGAGCAGTGACAGCTGATAGGTTTTCAAGGAAGTATCCTGAAAATCGTAAAATTGGTGGAATAATCCTACCGAAGGATTATCAGCTAAATATTATAGAGTACCTTAGTCAAACATCGGACATGGTCATGGAACTAGAGTAAAGGCGTCGAGGGGATATCGGGGGCGAAGCACCACAGAGTCATTTTTTCAGGGGTGATATCCAGCGAAGTCGTCTTGCCATGATAGTCCAACGGTATAAATTCAGATCCATGCCAGAGCCAAAAGGATACAGAAAGCCGGGTGGTAAAAGGATGGATAACAAGCTGGTAAGCATCCAAGCTCGGCTAGAAGGGAACAATCGCAGTTTTAGGAATGAAATAAATTTGATCCCAAAACTAGGGGGCCTGTGTTGACACCATATTTTGGCGCGATCAGATAGATATGAGTAAGGATCAAGGACGGGAAAATGTGTTGCACGCAGGTGGACCTGGGAGGCTGGTTAAGGAAACCGACTCGGAGGAGATGACGCGTATCGGCTGTTGAGATACGTTCGATGGGCTACACCGATAATTGAGGCCCAAGACATCCGGGTTTCCTTATTTCAGCCAGCGGCCGACTTTGCTCTAGGGTTATGCTATGTTGTCTATAAATAGAAAAGGTTAGGTAACGAGGAGGACATCCAATCAATCAAATACACAACTTAGTGTTGGTATTTCTTATGACTATTGGATAAATCCGCAAGCGCACAGATTATACCGTTGTAGCACTTCACCTAGAAGTATTCCAAGGTATCGTAATTTATATTTTCCCAAGGGAAAGCTGGGCTAGAAATGATAATTAGAGAGAGATCTTAGAGAGCACCTTAACTTAGTACCAACTAGTATAGGGGGCGTAAACGATATATGTGATAGGAAGGGTTGATGAATGAATAAGCCAAGGTAAATGATACTTAGAACGGACTAGATAGTATAGCTAGGTGGGAGGACAACGTGAGAGTAAAGGGACTTCTGTGTAATTCACTCTACTTCAATATACTTAGCTAGTTAACTAGACTAAACACTATAGTTTATCTCCTCAATACAAGTATGCTAGGCGAGGGGATAGATCAGTAGGAGGACAAAACTCCTACCGGACCACGCCCTCTTCTTACGGGGGCCTTACCTTTTAAGAACTTGCCTAAGAACACGTGGTGGAATACAAAGACTAGACAAGGCTGTCACTCTCTTGCTAGCTACCACAACTATCCGTGCAACAAGCTGTAACCAAGGATAAGATGATGTATAAGCACCACACTTACACATAACTTATTACTTTGACTACGATCTATAATCAAAGCACCCTATGACAGGCAATGATCGCATACGGGAAAAGCCACAAGGATCACAGACTATTGATGTAAAGGCTATTAAAGAGCCAAAACATATAACAATACTATATCTAGTATAGTAATGCTCAAAGTAAATACTAAGTAAAGTAGAGTGAAAAGTACTATATTGAATAAGATAAAGTCTTACAAAGAAAGAAAGATACAAGAGCTATACCAGACTTTCCAGAAGACAACTCCGGAAATCCCGAGCGCAGCTCGACTCAACTCTAACTCCCACTCTAGACTAACTACTAGAACAATCTAAGGAATAGAGCTTGTAGGCTTCTTCACCATGTGTAGAGAGGAGGGTATGAGCCTCTATTTATAGTGGGAGGTGGAGTAGGGGCTACTCCATCGCCATGTTAGCGATCCAAGGGGCTTCAATCCTCCACCCTTGGATCCAACCGACCTTGAACCGCCTTTGGATGGATGGTGTTGATTTCCAACATGTGTGAGTGGATATGGCGGTTGGTAGGAGATGAACCGACCTAGGGGGTGGTCGGCCGACCCCCCTATGGCCCGTGGGCCACCCTCTGGTCTTCTAGATGTAGCCCCACTGGTCAGGGACCAAGTGGGGGCCTGGTGGGCCCAGGTGATGGTCGGCCGACCCCCCCCTTGGGGTTCTGGCCCACCTCAGCCTTCCAGGTGCTGGTCCCACTTGTCATTGATGTTGGATGTTGGTCCTGAGGTGGTTGTCATGTTTATCTCCTTGGTGTGGGCCCATGGATCCATGTGCTTTGCTTGTGAGCCATTGAGAGAAAACACAGAGTGGTCCAAGGGTTGGAATTTACTCTAAGGTGCTTCTCTTGGATCATGGCGAGTTGCCAACTATGACTATGCTAACAACCAATACAACATAACTAGTCATGTTGCAATAAAGTAAAGTACTAAGGCAAAGTAGAGAAGATAACTATATAAAATAACTCAAGTCTTACAAAGAGAGAAATAAATACTAGAAGCATACCATACCTCCTGGAAGACTAGAGCTGAAGACCAGAGGCTCACTCTAACTCCTAACAACACTAACACTACTACAAGTGCTACATCTTGAGAGAGAGTGGAGAGCTCCTCCTTGTGGTGTGTCTTGAATGAGAGGGATTGAGGGGGTATTCATAGTGGAGAGGTGGAGTAGGGGCTACTCCACCGCCACATCATCGATCCGCGTGATGGATGATGAGAGCCCTTGGATCCTAACCGCCTTTAGATCAATGGTGCAAGATAATTCAGCATGTGCTTCTTTAATTCAGCATGTGCATCTTTGCATGGCGGCATGCAAATGGTAGTTGGATAAAGGAGTGGCCACCAAGCCACCTTGGGGGGGTCGGCCGACCACCCTATGACATGTGGGACCACTCTAGACCTTCTAGAAGCATGTCCCACATGTCATGGAGTGGTTAGAACTTTGGTGGTGACCATTTATAGGTCGGCCGACCTGCACAAGAGGGGTAGTGACCCCCTTACTATGACAGGTGGGCCCTCCTACCATGTGGGTGCTTGGGATGGCTGGTGGGCCCCATAGGGTGGTCGGCTGGCCCCCCCCCTATGTGGGTCCCACTAGCTCATTTCTCTCCATTTCCTATAGTCCTACAAGAAATACTCCATGGACATGTGGAACTATTTATTGGATAAAATATACTCATGATTTGCTTATGTCCCTTCATTATGAGGTTGTTGACAGTGATTTTGAGCATAGAAAATTATGACATTTTCATTGTCAACAGTTGTGTGTAGAGTGAGTTTCCTAGTTTGCCTTGTGGGGATAGGCTTGAGCTAAGAGAAGCTTGATGAAGACAAGATATCTTCTTGTGGAGTAGCACTACTTCTCTTGAGAGCTAAGAACTTCACTAGAGAGAAGAGAGCAAGGCAAGGGATGGTTTGAGCTCGAACTGGATTCTGGTTGAGGTGTGAGGAATTGAGCTCTCCTTGCATGGGCTTTTATAGAGGGAGGAGATGGCACCAAGGGGGCACCATGGGGTGGTCGGCCGACCCCCCTTGGGCGTGCCCTTGGGTGCCATGATCACTAGCTTTAGGAGATGCCTTACACAAAGCAAAAGGAAAAGGAGGAGGTGACCAAAGGTGGTCAACCGACCCCCCTAAAGTGGGGATTCCACTCACCCCTTTTCTAGTGTTTGGTGAAAGGTAAATATGTTATTTGATGTGATCAAAAGCTAAGCTAAAGTGCTCAAGATTCTCCTCTTTAAACAAAGAGTAGTGGGGGACAAAGGCATGTCATGCTTTAATCAAAGGTGATTGATGTGTTTTCTTTTTCAAAGCATGACAAAGTGAAAGTGAAAGGTGTCATGATTCCCCACTTTGAACAAGGAGTAGTGGTAGACAAGGATGTGTCATGCTTTAAATAAAAGTGATTGATGTACTTTAAAGCATGACAAGGCAAAAGAGATGTCTCCTAAAGCAAAATCTGAATTTTGAAAGCCTCACTACTCAAATCATGAGATGCTTGGACAAAGGAAGGTGGGGAAGAAAGAGGGATGATCAAGGGGCACCTAGGGTGGTCGGCCGACCCCCTAGGCCTCCATTTTTTTTCTTTTATAAAGGTCACTATTTATTCCCTATTTAAATAAGCTAAGATAGGGTGCATTGGGGTGGTCGGCCGACCACCCTATGGCCCTACCTTTTGTCAATTTTTAGTGCTAAACTAATCTCAAGTTTTATTTAATCTGAAACTTTATTTTTCTAAATTTTAAGCATGATAAAAAATTAATGATATGAAATAAATGTAAAGGAAAGTATAAAATAACTACCGACTTACCTTTCGGCGAAGGCTCCCTGGTTTTATGTCCTCAGAGTAGGACTCTCCTTCTTGTTCATTCTTCGGGTGCACGTGATGGCTCCGGAGACGGAGACCGTGGTGTGTGCACCTCCTTTGCTTTCCAAACCTGCCTTGGATTGGCGGGTTCGTGCTCCTTGAGTTCTTTGATCTTGGTCTCCGGGTATTGCTTCTTTTGGCGTGGAGCTCGAATTCTTCTTCTTGGTGGATGTGCTTTAACCTGTTTGTTAAGTTTATAACCATTGAAAGCACACTTTACCTTGTGACTTGGGAACTAGATGTGGATTTGGCCCGATCCAACGTAGATGACCGCGTTGGTGGTGTTGAGGAAGGGCCTTCCCAAGATGACAAGTACTTCCACGTTGGCTCCCATGTCCAGGATGATGATGTCGGTGGGGATGTACTCATCTTGGATGTTCACCAAGATATCCCTCGCGAGTCCCTCGGGAAACTAGATTGTTTGATCTGCCATCTGCAGGTGAACACATGTATGGGCCATGGGTCCTGCTAACAAGTTATCATAGGTTACCTTGGACATGATGTTGACGCCCGATCCAAGGTCACAGAAGGCGTTGTGGAATGTCTGTTGTCCGATTGAGCATTTAATCGTCGGGTGGCCTGGATCTTCCTTCTTCATGATGAAGGGAGGATCGAGAAGATAGCCCCAATAGGAGCGAAGTAGAGGCTTACCGAACCTTGTTGTGACCATGTTAACATGCTCAATTGAATCCTCTAGTTTCCTAGGAATCTTACCCTATTCTATAGATGGCATAGCTGCTGCTAATTGAGCTAATTGTGTTTCTAGCATTTTATTAAAACTCAATTGATTTTTCATGGCAGTGGCAAAGCTATGCATCTTTTCACCAAGAGTTTCAAGAACTTTATCAGTGGCAATCATATTTTTATTTATACCATCATTAATTTTAGATTGACCAAGAACAAGATCTTTCAATGAAGGCTGGTTATTGTAAGAATTGTAATTATTGTAATTGCTATTACCTCCATTACCTTGGTAGAAGGGGCGCGAGTTCCATCCTCCTTGTTGTTGGGGTCAATACCCGTTGTTGTTGTTGTGGTTGTTGATGAAGTTCACGTCCTCCTTCGATGTCTCGGGCAATTGTTGCCTGAGTGATCGTTTCCTCCACACACCTCGCACCATGGATCAACTTCAATAGCTTGTGTGGCGGCGATGGGGTAGATGGCCTCTCGTTCCTTCTTGGAACGTTCTTCTATCTTCTTCATCAGGAGGTCCATCTTGGCAGAGAGCATGTCCACCTCATTAACGGTGTGCATACTTCTCCTCTTTGGCTGGAGACGTTCCTCACCCCATCCTTGGTTGATTATCATCTTCTCGATGAGGTCCTTGGCATTCCTCATTATGTGTTGGAGGAATGCTCTTCCAGTGGTAGCATCAAGGTGACTACGGGCCATACTGGAGAGCCCGTGGTAGAATCCTTGAATCAAGAACCAATCATCTATCCCATGATGAGGATAGGCATAAATTTACTCTTGGAGATGATCCCATGCTTCGGGAATCGTCTTGTCAGACTGTTGTTGGAAGCTCGAAATCTTTCCATGAAGAGCATTGGTTTTGCCCATCGGGAAGAACTTCTTGAGGAATGCGTTAGCACACCTCTCCCATGTAGTGACTTCTTCTTTGTAGGCATAGAACCATTGCTTCGCCTTCCCCAATAACGAGAATGGGAACAGACGAAGGCGAATGGCGTCAGACGCCACTCCCTTGATAGTAAAGGTGCCACATAACTCCATGAAGTGCTGGAGATGAGCATTGGCATCCTCATGGGGCTTCCCGCAAAATGGATTGGCTTGCACCATGTGGATCAAAGCGGGCTTCAGCTCGAAGGTGGCATCCCCGAAGTTGACCTTGGGACCCTGAGCTACGTGGGTAGCGGACGGAGCCGAGAAGTCAGAGATAGCTTTCTGGGCCATAGCTTCCTTGAGTGGTGGTGTAGAGCCTCCTTCCTCGAATGGATTCAGGGTCGAGATGAACATCTGAGGGGGAAAACTTGACGATCTCTAGTCCTCCTGAACAGCTACTCGGGATCTTCTAGGTAGTTTTTTCGGTAGTTGGAAACCGCTCATACACTGTCTGGCTTCACAAGAAAGGAAGACACAGACAGGGGTAAGCCCCTATGACTAATTGATAACTAAGTTAACAAGAATCTCTGGATTCAATCTAATTAAAATTTCTAGGCTAAGCTTTCCCCGGCAACGGCGCCAGAAATGCTTGTTGGTATTTCTTATGAATATTGGATAAATCCGCAAGCGCACAGATTATACCGTTGTAGCACTTCACCTAGGAGTATTCTAAGGTATCATAATTTATATTTTCCTAAGGGAAAGCTGGGCTAGAAATGATAATTTGAGTGAGATCCTAGAGAGCACCTCAACTTAGTACCAACTAGTATAGGGGGTAAATGATATATGTGATAGGAAGGGTTGATGAATGAATAAGCCAAGGTAAATGATACTTAGAACAGACTAGATAATATAGCTAGGTGGGAGGACAACGAGAGAGTACAAGGGACTCCTAAGCAATTCACTCTACTTCAATATACTTAGCTAATTAACTAGACTAAACACTATAGTTTGCCTCCTCAATACAAGTATGCTAGGCGAGGGGATAGATCAGTAGGAGGACAAAACTCCTACCGGACCGCGCCCTCTTCTTACGGGGGCCTTACCTTTTAAGAACTTGCCTAAAAACACGTGGTGGAATACAAAGACTAGACAAGGCTGTCACTCTCTTGCTAGCTACCACAACTATCCGTGCAACAAGCCATAACCGAGGATAAGATGATGTATAAGCACCACGCTTACACACAACTTATTACTTTGACTACAATCTATAATCAAAGCACCCTATGACAGGCAATGATCGCATACGGGAAAGGCCACAAGGATCATAGACTATTGATGTAAAGGCTATTAAAGAGCAAAAACATATAACAATACTATATCTAGTATAGTAATGCTCAAAGTAAATACTAAGTAAAGTAGAGAGAAAAGTACTATATTGAATAAGATAAAGTCTTACAAAGAAGGAAAGATACAAGAGCTATACCAGACTTTCCAGAAGATGACTCCAGAAATCCCGAGCGCAGCTCGACTCAACTCTAACTCCCACTCTAGACTAACTACTAGAACAATCTAAGGAATATAGCTTGTAGGCTTCTTCACCATGTGTAGAGAGGGGGGGGGTATGAGCCTCTATTTATAGTGGGAGGGGGAGTAGGGGCTACTCCATCACCACGTCAGCGATCCAGGGGCTTCAATCCTCCACCCTTGGATCCAACCGACCTTGAACCACCTTTGGATGGATGGTGTTGATTTCCAACATGTGTGAGTGGATATGGCTGTTGGCAGGAGGTGAACCGACCTAGGAGGTAGTCGGTCGACCCCCCTATGCCCTGTGGGCCACCCTCTGGTCTTTTAGATGCAACCCCACTGGTCTTGGACCAAGTGGGGGCCTGGGGGCCTAGATGATGGTCGGTCGACCCCCCCTTGGGGCTCTGGCCCACCTCAGCCTTCCAAGTGCTGGTCCCACTTGTCATCGGTGTTGGATGTTGGTCCTGAGGTGGTTGTCACGTTTATCTCCTTGGTGTGGGCCCATGGATCCATGTGCTTTGCTTGTGAGCCGTTGAGAGAAAGCACCGAGTGATCCAAGGGTTGGAATTTACTCTAAGGTGCTTCTCCTGGATCATGGCCAAGAGGGGAGAGCTGGTGGGCCCATAGGTTGGTTGGCCGACCCCCTATGTGGGTCCCACTGGCTCTCCTTTACTCCATTTCTTCATTCCTGCATCACATACTTCATGGACATGTGGAACTAGTTATTTGATAAAGTATGCTCATGATGTGATTGTTTTATCCTTGATCCTAAGGTTGTTGGCAACATTTGAGTTATGTAAAAATATGTCATTCTTGGTGCCAACACTTAGTCCTTAGTTCCCGACCTTCGGCCACCCCTAGGAGTAGGAATAGAGTAGATTTTAGTGAACCTTCGACGGATTAGGCTGCATCGACTTGATCTACCTCCGGTTTGCTTGTAAGTTTAGCCTTGGTTCATGTCTCATTTGTATGGCTGTATTGTGTAACTCGTGCAAGCTCGGTATGAGCTAGTTATCGGTTTAAACCAAGTTCATGGGGCTGCATTGCTTCAATCTCACATGAATTGTGGCTTCAAGCTAGTTATCGGCTCTATTAGATTGACGATCTAATAGATTCATCAAGTTATCGATATTGTCTGTTATGCTTTGTTTAACCTATTGCTACAATATCATGCCCAATCTCATCTAATGAATTGGACCTACTTTATTTCTATCTAGATCTATTTGCCTCCGTTGCATTCTTTCTTTACATTCAGAGAGGTGATAGATCTAAGATTATATCGGCTAATTCATTAGTTGCAGTTGTTACTTGTTGTGGGTTCGAGACATGTGTTCGGTCACTAGATTGATTTGAGTGTGGTTGGATCTGGCTCAACATATGCGGTACGGCTGCATCTTACGAACCCCAATGCCATATGTGTTGAGTTATGTCTGTTCAGGCTTAGATCCGTCCGGTGTCGGATACATGGATCTTGTTCAAGCTTCATGGATCCCATATCGGCTAACGTAGCCAATCTGGTTATGCTTCAATCCTACGATGCATGCACTTTGTCGTCGCAATCTATTACATCTATTAAATATGCTGGACGTGGCTTGGCTTGTTTACTTTTTTGGCTGCATGGAAACACCCTAATGCTAGTAGATCGGTCAGGTTATCGGGTTAGTTGTCATCATGGCTGCATGGGAACTCACCTCTGTTAACGGTTAATCTTTATCCGGTATACTTGGTAGACCTGGTATTTTGATGGCGATAATGTTACATGTATCGCATCTTTACTTTATTCTCATCATATGATCGGCTAATCATGCACCTTATGTTTAAATCCCACGACAGTCGTTTATATACCATTGTTATGTTTTACACTGTTTGGAGTTGACTCTTTAGTCTGTCTCCTATATTCATTGGCTATATGAGAGCTGCACACTCATGAAATTGTCTGGCAATAACCGACAGGTTCCATAATTTGACGTTTCATCTCCTTGTCAATTACATGTCAAATTGACTGGCACGCCTGGAATCAATCATCGAAGTGGCTTGAGCCGCTTAAGGGGTCTAGGAGATCAAGCTCTGCTGCTGCACGGTCTCCCCAAGCCCTACGCAGCGCTGACGCCGGAAGCCCCATTTTTGGCGTCAACAAACATAATAGCAGAGTAAGCAAAGTAAGCAAAGTGAAGCAAATGTGAATTGAAACAAACAAGAGTTCCATAGAAGTGTTCACAAATTGGTCTCAACCTTGTCCATCAAATTATTACATCATCATCAAACAAACATGAGTTTCATAGCAGAGTAAACAAACTGAAATCAAATTCTATTAGTTCCCCTCCCTTCCCACATAGCATTGCAGATGACATCCCTCTTTGTAGGCATGTTATTGGTGTCTTGGGAGGCAGGTTAAGAGGCTCAGGTGGAGAACCAGTGAAAGTAGTCTCATCAGGCACTACTTCATCAATGCCAAAGCCTATGATCCAGTTGTGTAAAATGGCATAGGCTAGGACAAGCTTCACTTGTGTCTTATACTTGTGGAAGGGCTTATTGTCCAAAATACAAAACCTGAGCTTCAGTGCACCTATTTCTCTCTCAACAGTGACTCTAAGGGATGAGTGTCTTAAGTTGAAGAGCTCCCTTGCATTTGTTGGCCTGTTGGTGCTTCCATACTCAGACAAATGGTACCTAACTCCCTTGTAGGGAGGTAGGAATCCATTGCATCATACATACCCAGCATCTACCAAGTAGAATTTACCTACATGGGATAACTACTATGAGATGGGGTGCAACTTAATAGTTCATTGATTTTGTATGGACTGTGTATGTTTTATTACCTTCAGGAATGCTAAACCCATCATCCCTTGCAATTGCATCTGCCAATATAGTTGCATCATGGGCAGAACCCTCCCATCCAGCTAGGACATCAGTGAATTTGAAATCACAATTCACAGCTATCATCACATTTTGAGTTGGGTCCTTTTTCCTACCCCTAAAGGCTTGTTGCATGCATCTAGGTACCCTTGCAAGGAAATGGTTGCCAAAACCATGTGTGAGTGATTGGATCAGGTTAAATTGAACATATGAACCCAAGGTATATATTTACCTTTAAGTATGGATTCCATCTATGGCTTCCAAGAATCTTTGGGTCAGTTATAGTGCTAGGTGGCTTGATCATTTTATTCCTAAGCTCACCAACATCATACAAAACCTGATGAAAGTGTTTGTGTACAACTCTAAACCTTTAGTTGTGACCTACAATATGCAAAAACATGGCTACCTGCTCCTCTACTGACACACCCTCCTTGCCACTTACAAGACTCCTCTCTCTAAAAGTTTTGACTAACTCAAAAAAGGAGCTCTCTTCATCCTGATCATAGAAATACACTCAGAATCAGTGGAGTTGTAAATCATTGAGAGTCCTGTGTCTGTGCTTTTCATTTGCATCTCTAATATATGCAAATGCTAGAGGGTCATGCTGTGGTGTTTCAGGTTCAGGTCTTTTTCTTTTCAGCCTAGTGGAAACAAAGAATACCATAACAACAATCAAGGTAGCAGCCTACCTACAAAGCATATCATGGCTCATAGAGGGATCCATCTACATGCATAACAAAAATGAACACGAAATCAGTTCATTATACCCTGATAGGCATCAACATGCTTGTCAAATGAAAAAAGGCACACAAGCACGGCTGCATCTTGTATGTGATGCCTCCCAGTGCATACTATGGACAACATCATCGACCAGTGAACAAAAAAAACTCAAAGCAGTGCTAAAACAAAACACAACAAGATGTACTAACAGAAATAAATCAAATCATCAGGAAAGAGCAGATTAATTCACAACAAATAAGCAAGATGTAGTAACCGTGCTGCTACTGAGCAGTAATACTCATCAAGATATTGTACTTCGAAACTCTAACAAATCAAAACCAAACAAAGTACTAACCCTAACACAACATGATTGAAACCCAAACAAATCAAAATTGATTAAACATACAGAAACCCTAACAGATCAAGAATGAAACCATAACAACTGCATCAAAAACGAAGATGGGGAACCATTTCACCTAGGGCTCGGCACCGGACAAATGGAGAGGAGGTGGATCTGGAAGTAGAGGATGCAGATCGGGAGGTAGAGCTTTGTTGACATCTCTTAACGTCATTACCAAAAGTAGAAAGATTTCTATTTTTGATAATGGCGCCAAAAATAGTTAACCACCTCTCATGCCACTTAAGCCGAGTTGTCATCCCCAGCATGGCAGAGAGATGCGGTATTGAAATATGCATTTGCTCTTCTAATAAATAATAAATATAAATGTGTATCTGCAAGCGCACAGATTATACCGAAGTAGCATTTTAACCAGGAGTATTTCAGGTATCGTTATTTATATTTTTACCACTAGGAAGGGATACTAAGGAATAAATGAGGAGTGAGTAATGAGTATCACTGCATGTGTAATGGAGAGTTGCCATCCATCTCTCTCAATACAGGATAAGTGTCACATAAGATATAGATAATGAATGAATAGTAACAAAAGATAAATACTGATCAGCATATATATATTAGCCACATAAGATAATGATAAACACCTCAACAGATATTCTAGCAAGACATTAGCATGGAATTAGGACGAACTACAAAGATATTTTCTAAGTCATTCTTAACTATACAGTCTAGCATACTATGATTAGTACAATTATACTTGACAATTGTGGCGAGATAAGAGATATTCATGTGTAGTGAGTATTACTAAGGAAGATGAGAAACATAACAATCATTTCCCCGTAATAGTACTGCTCTGCCTACCCTATAAACGGGAGGAGGACTACAAAGGACTCAACATGACTGTCACTCCCGTGATCTTCCTCTCGATCCGGAATATAGGGTACAATCGCAGTTAAATACGGTCTAGGCACCACGCCTACACAATATCTATCATTTACCCATATTACTGATAGATAAACGCTATACGATCCTAAACATGAATATGATTCAGATCTAACTAAGCCAAGCATATAATCATAATAGACTAAGAACAATATAATTGAGAACATAATCGAATAGAGTAAAGTCATAAACAATATAATGAAGTAGAGCAAAGTCATATTCATAATACTGAAGAACAAATGATGAACAATGAAGAACTAGAGAGAGAATTACCAAGAATCCTCTTGACAGATCCGGAAACCAATCGAAGATTGACTCCTTCTAGTTCTAATCCTATGTAGCTATGCTAAACTAGAGATCTAGTTGATGTGGTGGCTCTAGGGCTTGATCAGGGACATCTTCTCCTGAGATGGATCTTGAATAATGAATTAGTGTTTCAGGGGGGCTCTGTCCTCAGGGTTAGGGGGCCTTCCTTATATAGCCTCCTCAAATGAACGTCAGCCGTCGAATCAAACCGACCTTAATGAAGGGCTTAGATGCAACCTCAAAGGCGGTGGAGAGAGGGTCCACAAGGTAGAGCCTCATTGGGCTTTGCCCTAGGGCGGCTGCCCCAGGGGGTAGGGCGGGCGCCCTGCCCTTGGGCCGACTCGGCCTCTCGTTTCTTCCCGCGCCTTCTGGACCCTTCTATAGTATTATTTTTCGTGCGGATGATAATTATCTCTATGTAATGCTGACATATGGGCCTATCCTCTATATTTCATGATATCCCCCTGCAGAAATAGACATTCACTAAAACTCATGGAATTCTGTCAGTATAAACCTTATTTGTAGCTATTGGTTTCATTTATATCCTTATCCTTGTTTAGTTGACGGTTGAATTTGGTATTTAAGGACCGTCAACAACTCCCCCAAGCTTACCTTTAGCTCGTCCTTGAGCAAAGATAGACTCAGTGATGGATCAGGAGTTGCTACAATGCTTTCACGCCTTACAGGTACACATGCTTTCAAATAAGATCTCATCTCCGGATTAGATCAACTATTAAGACTTAAAACTTACTCATTTTACCTTCCACCATGGGGCTTGTAACCGTCACCTTTGTCTTGGCTAGTTGAAAGATAGAACGGTCCAGTCAAGCGCCATGTATCTTGTTCTTTGATCAACTATAGCTCCGGAGTTTTTAGAGATTTTTAAAATAAAACTCAGAGATTCCTTGTATGACTCTCTCAAATCACTTCTTTGTGGTATTTCTGGATCCTTACCAAGGCATTAATGGTGTATGTCTTCTCTCAGATGTGGTATAAGGCATTGTGGTATTGCCTTCTCTCTCACCCTACTTCTAATAGGCTAATATCTGGAGCTCATAGGTGGGAGATAGCATATACATACTTACAAGACATATATTGCATAGTCAAACCATGGATCTAAAGGAACAGGTCAATAAGTCAAATCAAAATGTGCATGTGTGGCGAATGAATGGTGTATGATGATGGTGGTAATGATGGTAGTAATGATGATGATAACAGAGGTGAAAGTCTAATTCTACTTTTGCTCCCTTTTGATGGAATATACCTTTCTCGTATTTGAAACTTTTCGTAGGGAATGAGATGCTCGATATATATATATATATTCAAGTGGGTATCTTGTACCCCTAATTCTACTGTCGAATACTTGCCCATTTTTACCTCTCTTCTCACTTTTTATTTTTCCGAGGTTGGTGGACACTTGCCCTTTTTATTTTCTCGTTTCTCTCTCTTTTTTTAGAGCACTCACCCTTGTAGAGCAATGGAGTGAATGTTGACTGGAGCATTTATTTCACAAGGAAAAATAGGAATAGGAGAATATATATTTGTTTTTATTCTCTCCCGGATTAGAAGCTGAACGTTTTTGGGTGGATCTGGAGATGGAAATGAGTGGATGTCTATGGATGCGTACTTCTGGGATAGAAGTAGCGTATGTGGGTGGAGTGTACGTGAATCTCGATTCAGACCGTATGACTAGTTCCTGAGGGTCACACAGCTTGACCACACTCAATGCTCATAAGAAGTATGTAAAATTGTGTGGTTTCCTAATCTAGTAAGCATGTATATATGGCTGTGGTAGGAATTTAAACTCTCATCATACAGGAACTCATCATGTAGTGTTTTTAAAGTTTTCAAAAGATAAAATTCTCCAAAATTCTAGTATCTCTAGGAACAGATAAATAGCAACTCAAACCTTCCTATATCATATCCGTCAACGACTTAGACTTTAGATCAGGTACTCTTCCCACAAATTCAGGTTTAGAGCAAATTTCAAATCATAACAGTTATGCCTAAACTTGAGAGAGAGTTCAACTTTGATAACTAGGTACTTGAAAGGAATTGCGGTAGAGCAACTATTCATCATCTCCATTTTAAGAGTTTATTATTGGGGTTCATTTTAGCATAGCTACTTTATTTTATTCTCTCCTATTATTTATTAGCAAACTTCTAAACTTAGCGAAGATATATAAATGGGAAAACATTTATTGGGTTTTGTATTATGCATCTTTTTATATTTAGTAAAGTATAGATATTATAAAGACTAATAGGTATAAATACTTAGCTGAGTACGGGGGTGCTCTCCCCCAAGCTGGATTTTGACGTAATTTCTTTTGATGTGACTGGAACGTGGGGGTGCTCTCCCCCAAGCTTGATTTTGACGTAATTTCTTCTGATGTAGCTGGCACGTAGCAGAGGTGTCCTTGTCTTGTCAGAGCATTCTGGCAGTGGGTAGGATGTCCTCTGGTTACTGTTCTTCTTTGATCCTTGAATTCTGTGAAGCTCAAATAGACAACAAAGCTTGTGGAACTAATTAAGTGTTAGTCATAAATCTCTAGCCTGGATCATGTCGAGCTTCCTCTAATGGATGTTATCATTTAGCAGGATCATAAACTTATTATTTATATATTTATTTTATAAGACAAAAACATATATTTATTTTATTTTTTATGCCACCACAGCGAGTACACTTATGAGTTTTATGCCATGAGTCTATTCACATGGGGCTTAGCAGTTTTAAACATTTTTATTTTCTTTATAAGATAGTGTAAATATGATTAACTATTTAGGGAAAGTAAATAACTGAGGGAAAAGGGCTAACTACCAAGTTTTACGTCTTGGCTTGGCGTTCGGTGGTTTAAGTCCTCCGAACAGGACTCCTTACGTCCTTAGTTGTCCTGGGGCTTGTCGGATGGCATAACTAGTACCTCAGGCTGTACTTCTTCTTCCGATATGATTTCTTTTTCTCTCCACACTCGTGTTGGTGTGGTAGCCTCCCTAGGACAAGCTCTCTTTCCTGGATACTTAGTAAATTTGAATGGATGTACCTTTATTTCTTCCCATGATTCTCCGCTCTCATGCCTGTGGTAGCCATAAAATGATCTTTCATTTCCCAACCTTGGAGTTGGTGGTGTGTTTGGCCTAGAGAGTGGAGTTGCATATATTGACTCTTCTTCTTCGGGGTATCTCTCTTCATATCTTGATACTTCTCCTTTATAGTCTGCCCATCTGTCCTTGGTGTTCTGTTTCTTCTGGTTGTGGTAGCGACATCTTCTTCTTGTTCTATTCTGCTTAGATTCTTCAATAATATAGTTAGCATTAATGTAGTGACATACCTTCTCAGAGGGGAAGTGTAGGTGCACTTCTCCTATCCCAATGTAGATGATAGCTTTGGTGGTGCTTAGGAACGGCCTTCCAAGGATCATAGGTGGATCATAATCATCTTCTCCCATATCAACGACTAGAAAGTCTGTAGGAATGAAGTGGTCATTAATCTGGATAGGGACATCTTTTGCTATGCCTTCAACGACACGACATGTCTGATCTGCTATCTGGAGTTGGGTGTATGTTGGATGTAGAGGCATTGTGCCGTACAGAAACTCGTAGGTCAACTTGGCCATAATGTTGACGCCCGATCCGGTGTCGCAGATTGCTTTCTAGAAGGAGCATGTGTTGATTGTGCATTCAATGGTTGGGACACCTGGGTCGTCCTTCTTGATCAAATGAGGTGACTTGATTTGGTGATCTTGATTATTGTGAATTGCATTGACCATCTTTGCTGATTCTGTTCGTACTTGCTTCTTGTTCTTGTTCTACTTGTTCTGCTTATTGGTCCTCTTTCTTGGCTCATGTTGGGGTTGTTCAGGAGATTGTAGGGTCTTGTTGTAAATGTCTCCTTCCCTTTGATGAAGAAACTGATCTTGGCAGTGCTAGCATAGATGACAGCTCCGGCAGTGTTTAAGAGTGGCCTCCCTAAGATGATGGGTGACCTTTCATCAACGTTGGTCTCTATTACCATGAAGTCTATTGGGACATATGAGGTACCAATCCGGACACGGATATCTTTTAATATTCCTTTTGGGTAGCATAGTGTCCGATCTGCAAGTTGCAAACATAGGGTTGTATCTGCTAAAGGATAATTAAAGAATTTCTCATAGATTACTCTGGGCATGATATTGACGCTTGCGCCAAAGTCGCAAAGTGCTTCTGGAAAGTCCATGGTGCCAATGGAGATTGGGATGACAGGTCATCCAGGGTCTCCTTTCTTGGTTGGTAGGAAGTCATTACACCACTCTTCTGTGGGGTTGTTCCAATAAGAACCTGCATCGAATATGTCTACAAGATTTATAGATTCTAATCCTTCCGGTTGTGATGGAATACTGGGGTTAGTGGTAGGAACAACAACAACTATTTGGATTAGCTGAGATTCAATCATTTTATTAAAGCTAATTTGATTCTTGATGGCAATAGAAAAATTATCCATTCTATTATTTATAGTTTCTAGTATTTTATCATTGGATGCTAATTTCTTAGACATGTTATCCATTAACTTTCCTTGATTAGCTACTAATTCTCTCAAAGGTGGAAAACTAGGATTATTATAAGAATTATTACCTTGATAATTACATGAGTAGTTACCTGAGTAGTTAGGCCTCTGTTGTTGTTGATTCCAACCTTGATTTTCATGAGGACGGTTGTAGTAGTTGTTGTTGTTGATGTAGTTCACGTCCTCTTGCAATTCTGGACAATGGTTGCCTGAGTGTTCAGTATCTCCGCACTCTTCACAGGTCATGTGAGAGTCATAAATGTGCATAACTTCTTTCTTCTCTCCAGCTTTCTCATCGAGCCTCTTCATGAGCAGGTCTAGCTTTGCTAACAGCATGTCTACCTCTTTGAGCTGGTGCATACCTCCACTTTTCTTATGAGTTTGAGTTCTTTCTTCACTCCAGCCTTGGTTGGATGCCATCTTCTCCACAAGAGCTGTGGCTTCTGGTATTGTAAGTGATAGGAATGCTCCTCCAGCAGCAGCATCCATGGTCTCACTTGTGCAGTTGCTGAGCCCATGATAGAAGGTCTGCATAAGTAACCAATTCTCCATTCCATGATGGGGACATTCTAGGATGAAATCTTGGAAGCGCTCCTATGCTTCTGGAACAGACTCATCATGTTGTTGCTGAAAACTTGAAATCTTCCCACGGAGAGCATTGGTCTTCCCCGTGGGAAAGAACTTTGCTAGATAATTGGTGGAACATAGTGCCCACGTAGTATTCTTCTCCTTGGTTGCATAGAACCACTGCTTTGCTCTTCCCAAGAGTGAGAATGGGAAAAGGCAAAGTAGTATGGCATCTCTGGGGATATCCTTGATAGTGAATGTGCTGCAAATCTCCAGGAAGTGTTGGAGATGAGCACTAGCGTCTTCGTGTGCTTTCCCACAGAACTGGCTTGCTTGCACCATGTTGATGAGCATAGGCTTGAGCTCAAATGACCGATCAATGTTCGCAGCAGGTCCAGTGCGGATGTTGTCCGTGGTGGGGGCTGAGAACTCATGAATTGACTTGTCTGCCATGGCTTCAAACTCTGGTGTCAAGTACCAAATGATGTTTTGATGATCTTCTTGATTGGATGAAGCTTCAAGATGAGATGTTAATGGTCATGATGATGTTACTTTCTTGAGCTTGGCTTCTGTCCTTCTCATTAATGCTTCAGGATTTTCAACAAAATTGTCTGGAATATCAAACCTATTCATACATTACCCTGCATAAAGATGATAGGAAAAATAGGAAAAGATCAAGGGTAAGGCTATATGAGTAGAGAATTGATATTTTCTCAATCACATTAGTGATGCAAGTGATAACTCATTTATTACTTTTGATAGCTAATTAACCTTCCCCAGCAACGGCGCCAAAAATGCTTGTTGATATCGCTTAACGTCATTACCAAAAGTAGAAAGATTTCTATTTCTGATAATGGCGCCAAAAATAGTTAACCACCTCTCATGCCACTTAAGCCAAGTTGTCATCCCCAGCATGGCAGAGAGATGCGGTATTGAAATTTGTTGTTCTAATAAATACTAAATATAAATGTGTATCTGCAAGCGCACAGATTATACCGAAGTAGCATTTTAACTAGGAGTATTCCAGGTATCGTTATTTATATTTTTACCACTGGGAAGGGATACTAAGGAATAAATGAGGAATGAGTAATGAGTATCACTGCATGTGTAATGGAGAGTTGTCATCTCTCTCTCTCAATACAGGATAAGTGTCACATAAGATATAGATAATGAATGAAGAGTGACAAAAGATAAATACTGATCAACATATATATATATATTAGCCACATAAGATAATGATAAGCACCTCAACAGATATTCTAGAAGGACATTAACATGGAATTAGGACGAACTACAAAGATATTTTCTAAGTCATTCTTAACTATACAGTCTAGCATACTATGATTAGTGCAATTATACTTGGCAATCATGGAGAGATAAGAGATATTCATGTATAGTGAGTATTACTAAGGAAGATGAGAAACATAGCAATCATTTCCCCATAATAGTACTGCTCTGCCTGCCCTATAAAGGGGAGGAGGACTACAAAGAACTCAACAGGACTGTCACTCCCGCGATCTACCTCTCGATCCGGAATATAGGGTACAATCGTAGATAAATATGGTCTAGGAACCACGCCTACACAATATCTATCATTTACCCATAGTACTGATGGATAAACGTTATACGATCCTAAACATGAATATGATTGAGATCTAACTAAGCCAAGCATATAATCATAATAGACTAAGAACAATATAATTGAGAACATAATTGAATAGAGTAAAGTCATAAACAATATAATGAAGTAGAGCAAAGTCATATTCATAATACTGAAGAACAAATGATGGACAATGAAGAACTAGAGAGAGAATTACCAAGAATCCTCTTGACAGATCCGAAAACCAATCGAAGATTGACAACTTCTAGTTCTAATCCTATGTAGCTATGCTAAACTAGAGATCTAGTTGATGTGGTGGCTCTAGGGCTTGATCAGGGACCTCTCCTCGAGAGATGGATCTTGAATAATGAATTAGGATTTCAGAGGGGCTCTCTCCTCAGGGTCAGGGGGCCTTCCTTATATAGCCTCCTCAAATGAACGTCAGTCGTCGGATCAAACCGACCTTAATGGAGGGCTTAGATGCAACCTCAAAGGCGGTGGAGAGAGGGTCCACAAGGCAGAGCCTCATTGGGCTTTGCCCTAGGGCGGCTGCCCCAGGGGGTAGGGCGGGCGCCCTGCCCCTGGGCCCGCCCGACCACTTGTTTGTTCCCGCGCCTTCTTGACCCTTCTAGAGTATTCTTTTTCGTGCGGATGATAATTATCTCCATGTAATGCTGACATGTGGGCCCATCCTCCATATTTCCTGATATCCCCTTGCAGAAATAGACATTCACCAAAACTCGTGGAATTCTGTCAGTATAAACCTTATTTCTAGCTATTGGTTTCATTTATATCCTTATCCTTGTTTAGTTGACGGTTGAATTTGGTATTTAAGGACCGTCAACAAGGTTGCAAAATTGCAAGTTGACGTTGCAAATCGGGCGGAGTCCCTGCAGATCTAGGAGTAGAGGATGTAGACGAAGAGGAAGAAGAACACCAACGCCACGGAGTCCCAGCAGCAACCGGAGCGAGGTTGCGGCAAGGGAACGCCGTTGGTGGTGGTAGCCGTCGCCGGTGGTAGCTACCGAATCGCCGTAACCCTTACCTTACCACCGATATCTCACGCACGAGGTGGAAGAAGAAGCATAAAGAGAGGAAGGGGACATGACGGTGGAGCGGCAAACCTTATATTAGGAAGGTTCTGCTTCCCGCGCGGAGGACATTGCACGCGGGAACCTTCCCGCGCGAGCCCGCGAGAGCCAGCACGCCGCCGCCCGAAATCACCCGCGTGCGCCGCGGAGAGCTCGACTTGAGAGAAACAAAGATTTCACTCGTACAAAGGGGGCCAGGCTCAGAGGTCTCCATGAACCCTAGGGAGCTAGGCTGGTCATGGGCCACGGGGTGCAAACACGGCATGTTGCGCCTCGCGGGCGCAGCCGGGCTCGTGGGTCGGGGTCGCAAACGCGCCCTTTGTGTTTGTTTGACATGGCTCCAACTCCAATTGGGAGCAACTCCACTCTAAAAATCCAGGATGTGGAGTTGGAGCCGGCTCAAAAGGGTGTTTGGCTAAGAGGACACTCTTAGCTCTAAAATGGTATAGTTATCATGTGGACCGCCCACTTTGCCCTCTAGGTGGGACCCGCATGTCATCCTCTCTTCCTGGTTCTCTTCCTGGGAGCAACAACATAGCTCTAATGAGGGGTCGACGTAGTGAGGGGGAGGGCGGGGCAACAGAGCTATGACGGATCCGATGAGGGGGAAGCAGCTCCATCTAGAGGACAAGATGTGCACATGCTCCCGTCGCAGTCATCGGAGAGGCCCGCGCGCTGGTCACCACACCATCCACCGACAATGTGTAGGAGCGCGGCACCACGCGCGATGTGCGGGAGCGCGGCACCGGCAAGGCCCGCGTGCGATGTGCAGGAGCACGATACTGCCGTGGGCGATGCATGCTCATGTCCGTGCTGAAGCTCTCTGCTGTCGCTGCCATGGAGGTTAGGGTTGGGGGAGTGGAGGGGTGGGGAAGGGAGGCATGGGCGGCGGGGGTAAGGGAGGCGCGTAGAAGCACCTGGACGGCGGCGGGGACCGCACGGATGAAGCAACGGCAAGATGGGCTGAGCAGGGATTGATGAGTTGGGGTGGTAAGAAAAATAGAAAAATAACGGCTCGCTGGGTTGGGGTGTGTAATTGATGGAAAAAGGAGGTGATTTCTTTGAAACTCCATGTCTACGTCTATTTCATGGGATTCTGGAGTTGGAAAACAGGTGCTGCAAGTGAATGAACAAGAGCTCCAAGAATTCCATGGAGTTTAGCTGCTTCAACTTTTTTTGGAGTTGGGGTGTTTGGCTAGCTCCAGCTAGCTCTAGCATGGAGTTCGACGCTAGAGTCATGACAAACAGCTCCTTAGAGTTTGTGTCGACTCTAGCTTATGTAACAATTCACTATTGATACGCTATTTATAAAAGTTGTTTTTATCTTTTCTCTCCTCTTCTCATAGAGTCAGAGGTGAAGCTAAAAATCTAGCTTCCTACTTCCACTAGCTCTGTGAGAAGAGAAGATACGATAGATAAAAACGGCTCCTATGAATAACTCTCTAAGAAGAGGAGATATGGGAGATAAAAACAACTCCTATAAACAATGTTTGAACCGTGAATGTGTTAAAAAAGTTAGAACCGATATGAAACCATAATTATTGTGGGCTGCAACAAAAAATGTTTGATATACTATAAAAAATTATTAGAATCATACTTCAAACATTAATATTACGTATGTTGCAATAGAAAAAATACTAAATACTTATTTTTGTGTTTTCACATTTTATAAAATTGAGAGGTATAATTTATTTTGTGGCGATATTTAAAATAGAGTAAAGTATATAAATGATCTCTAAATTTGTTTATCTATGTCATTTTGATCTCTAAACTTATTTTATTCAGATGTGTCACTTCGGTCTCTATAAAACTTACAGATCGACCATTTAGATTCTCAAACATGTTCAGTTGTTTCATTTTGATACCTAAATTTGGGTTTGAGTCTGTTTTGGGTACAAACATGACAATCTAAAAAATTTACTATAAAAAAATAGTTCATAACTTCATTGTTTGCATATGTCATCTCGTTCCCTAAACGTACAAATCATGCATTTGGGTCCTCAAACTTGTTCAATTATGTTGTTCATATCCCTAAACTTGATTTCGAGTCTTATTTCGGTCCAAACATGATGATCGAAAAATTTGATATAAAAATAGTTTATAATTTCTTCATATGAACTTGAATGAAGAAAAAAATTATATAAAATTGCAGCCCTCATCACGATGTACAACTTTGTAGTTGAAAAGTTTTTAAATTAAAATTGTTTAAGGTCTTAAAATATTATTGTAAGTTTATAGATTTTGAAATTTAAAACTTAGAATTACCAAATAGTCTTGGATTTTGAAATGATTTATATGATAGTTCCAGTTCTCGATATGATCTAAAACTTTGTAGTTGAAAAGATTTTTAATTGATGTCATTTATTATAGAAAATTTAATTTTTAAAGTTTATAGATTTTGAAAACACTTTAAATTAAACCATTTCAGTATTCTAAATATCTTTAGTTTTTAAAAAATCAACTACAAAGTTGTAGATCGCATTGAGGGCTACACTTTATATATAAAGTATGTCAACATTAGAGTTTATATGAAAGTGTTATAAATTATTTTTTAATATCAAATTTTTATATTGTCATGTTTGAACCCAAATGAGACTCAAAACAAGTTTAGGGACCACAATGATAGAATTGAACAAGTTTGATGACCTAAATGGTATGTTTGCATGTTTAAAGACTCAGACGACACAAATAAACAAGTTTAAGGACGTAAACGATTGATTTTAGGAGTTTGGGGACCAAGACGACACGGTAGCGTAAGATAGGGATCGTGTGGGGGGATAAAACCCACATACCATCATGGAGGGAACTAGGCCAGTCCAAGCAAGATGGCCCGACACACAAGGTCCAATCAAGACTGTTGATGGGTATGTCTTGCGGTAGAAGCAAGCTCAAGCTTGGCAAGTATGAAGATCTAATCGGTTAGGGAAAGTAATTGTGTCCTATACGGTTATGGCAATTGTAATCAGCTAGAGATTAGATTCAGCTCTGTAACCCTGCCTTCAGGCCTATATAAGGAGGTAGGGACCCCTCAAAAGGACAATCTCATATCAATACAATCCACCACAAAGAAAATCAATACAATCCACCACAAAGTAGGACATAGGTATTACGCCAATCTTGGTGGCCAAACCTGGGTAAAATCTCGTATCTATCTCATGAAACCATCGAGTTCACTATCTAGAGCACCTTCATCGATTATTCTACCACCATAGGCACAACTCTGTTGATGGTAATTAACTTCTATTATAAACAATCAATTAAACCATGAAAAAGGATATAAAAGCAATCACCATCATAGGATAGGGTTTAAACTGACAATATTCCATAGTTTTTGTGAATTATGATTTTATAGGAATTAAAAAGGAAAAACAACAATTGGAATCAAGGTACAACTACCACAGATTGGGATAATGCGTAATTAAGATGGAAACCAATATACGAAGGGTCTAGAAGGATCAATAGGACACCAGAAGGCGGCGAGAGACGAGGGGCCGCTAGGTGGGGCCCGCTGGCCCCATCCCTAGGCCAAGCGGCCTGCCCCCATGTCCGATGAGTCCTGATCTGTTATGGCCCCTCCTAACTGACATTAAGATCCAATCTACGCTGTTGTTCAAGGTCGGTTTGATCCAAAAGCTATGGTTGATTCCACCGGGCTATAAATAGAGGGGCAGAGCACTTCCCAGAGGCATCTTGCTATTCTTTAGTTCTATACTTCATACTTCAGATCTAGGATCAAAAGTGTCCCTTGAATGCACAACCTCCTTAGGGTTTTCAGAGAAAGAGTAGAGCTCTAATTCAAGCGTAGGATTAGAACTAGCTAGATTCAAGTAGAGTTGGGCATCGCTCAGGATTCAAGGTCGCCATCGGGAGGTCTCGTAATTCCATTTTATCTGCCACTTCAATATTATTATGTTTCTTTTTTTTATGTTCCTGTTAACACTGTATTTTGGCATGACCAAGCAAATACAGGTGGGTCCCGAAGACGGAAGAATATGCTGCACAGGTGGACCCAGAAGGCTGGTTAAGGGAACCGATTTGGAGGAGATCACGCGTATCGGCTATTGAGATACGTTCGGTGGGCTGCACCAAAGATTGAGGCCAAAGACATCCAAGTTTTCTTATTTTGGCCAGCGGCCGGTTTAAGCTAGGGTTATGCTATGGTCTATAAATAGCGAGGTCAAGAGAGTTGTAAAGGACATACAATCAATCAAATACACAACTAACACTTAGTTTCCGGCCTCCAGCCAACCCTAGGAGTACATGTGGGAGTAGAGTAGATTTCAGTGAACCTTCGACGGATTGGGCTGCATCGACTAGATCGACCTCCTATTTGCTTGTAAGTCTAGCCTCGGTTCATGTCTCGTTTGTACGGCTGTATTGTGTAACTCGTGCAAGCTCGGTATGAACTAGTTATCGGTTTGAATCTATTATTCATGGGGCTGCATTGCTTCAATCTCACATGAATCATGGCTTCAAGCTAGTTATCGGCTCTACTAGATTGGCGATCTAATAGATTCATTAAGTGATCGATATTGTCTGTTATGTTCTGTTCAATCTATTGCTACAATATCATGCCCAATCTCAACTGGTGGATTGGCATGCGCTTTATTTTCTACTTAGATCTATTGCCTCCAATGCGTTTACCTTCATACTTAGAGAGGTGATAGATCTAAGATCATATCGGCTAATCCTTTGGTTACGGTTGTCACATGTTACGGGTTTGAGACATATATTCGGTTATTAGATCGGTTTGAGGGTGGTTGGATCTGATTCAACATACGTGGTACGACAGCATCTACCGGACCCCACTGCCATGTGTGTTGGGTTACATCTGTCCAAACTTAGATTCATCCGAGGTTGGATGTATGGATCTTGTTCAAGCTTCATGGATCCCATATCGGCTAACATAGCCGATCTGGTTGCGCTTCAATCATATGATACACGTGCTTTATTGTCTTAATCCATCAAATCTATTGAATGCACTAGACATGGCTTGGCTTGTTTACTTTTATGGTTGCATGGATACCCCAATGCTAGTAGATCGATCAGGTTATCGGGTTAATTGTCATCATGGCTGCATGGGAACACACCTCTGTTGATAATTAATCTTTATCTAATATGCTCAGTAGATTTGGTAGTTTGATGTTGATAATGTTATGTGTGTTGCATTTTCACCTTATTCTTGTAATAAGATTGGCTAATTATACATTCTGAGCATGAACATCCTGTGATAGCCATTCATACATTGGTATTGCACTTTAAACTGTTCGGAGTTGACTCTTTAGTCAATATCCTACATTCATCGCTATATTAGAGCCGCACAATCATGGAACTATCTGGCAATGACCGGCAGGTTCCATAATTTGATGTTTCATCTCCTTGTCAATTGTAGGTCAAATTGACTAGCACGCCTGAGATCAATCACCGAAGTGGCCTAAGCCGCTTTAGAGGTTTAGGAGATCAAGCTCTGCTACTGCACGGTCTCCGTAGGCCTTACGCAGTGCTGATGCCAGAAGACCCTATTTTTGGCATCAACACATTTTGGCATGCCCAGTGGGACCACAATCATCAAACATGAGCAATGATCTTGTGTTCAACGTGACCGAGGATATACTCAATGAGGAACAAAAGTTGCCGCTCCAGGAGGCACTGGACTCCTTCAGGAGCAAGTGCCTGTTGTCCTTCAGCAAGACCAGGGACGGCGCGAGGCAGGCAAGACATTTTCTGTACATAGTCATGTACGGGGACGAGGACCCATGAGTCAACCTCCAGCACAACCTCATGCAGGAGACCATCCACAAGGCCATGTCATCCACGTTCGCTAGCCATGGCAAGCTCCTCACCGGTTGTTTGCAGAATGCTATAGCGGGAGTCCTCGGTCTGCAGGGGAGGTGCCAGGCTTTCTCCATGCTTCAAGGTGGGGATCATACTTCAACAAGCAAAGCTCCGGAAGGTCCATTCTCTTGATCTCTCGGAGCTAGTAGTGCATCCGCTGGCGGAGGAGGCAACATGCAAAACAGACAGCAGTAGCCGGTGGCAAACCCTAGTGGTGGCGCATCCGCTGCACAATATACCTCTAACAGCGCAAGACCGGCTCCAGATTTTGGTGCACCACCATTCCCTGGAGGTGCGGCGTCTGGCGAGATCCCTTCGGGACACCACCACACTCCCCATCACTATGCGACAGGCGTCTGAGAAGGACTGGGATACCAGAATCCTCCCGGATATCCCGGTGGTCAGCAGGGTTACGGGGGCTCGGCTAATAAGCAGCAAATGCCGCCCTAGATCGATCAGCTAATGAACCAGGTAGCCGATATGGTGCAACGCTAATTCGTTCTAAGACTCAAGAATCAGTCCATTGCCTACCGTAAACCGTACCCTGAATGGTATGATCGAGTGGCTCTGCCCTACAGATACAGGGTTCTTGAGTTCACTAAGTTCATCGGGACTGGCCAGGTATCAACCATGGAGCACATCAGTCAGCACCTGGTGCAGTTAGGCAAGATAGCCAATGACCAGACACATAGGGTTCGGTTCTTCCCTCTGTCCCTGTCTGGTTCGACCTTCTCTTGGTTTTCTTCCTTGCTGTACCAATCCATCACTGGGTGGAAGGATCTAGAGAATAAGTTACATCAGTACTTTGACTCTAGCAACACAGAAAAAGGGGTCACAGATCTGGTTGATGTCAGGCAAGGGAACAATGAGCCGAGGAGCAGTTACCTCTAGAGGTTTAGAGAGGTGAGAAATCAGTGCTATCGGCTAACGCTATCTAACACGGACGTCGTTAGCATTGCTATTCAGGGTTTGGTCTCGACAATCAGAGAGAAGATCGGGATGGACTGCTCAAGCTTGTCGGAATTGTCCAGCAAAATTACCAACATCGAGGCCAACTACCGATATCCACGCTACAGCGGCAAAGCTCAGAAAACCGGTAGCGTGGAGCTGATCACAGTGGAGGATATTACTGGAGCTGCCAATAGTGACGACGAATCCAACGAGATCACCGCTATGGAATGGGCCTGGATGAGCTCGGAATACATGCGATGGGCAAAGCCCAAAGCTGTCGAAGGAGCAAAGAAATATAGCTTCGATGTTACGAAGGCCAACAGGATCTTTGACTACCTTCTCGACAAGGGGCAGATCAAACTAATTGGAGGCTACAATATCCCTTTGGCCGATGAGATCAAGTCCAGGAAGTTCTACAAGTTCCACGGCACGTACACCCATAGCACCAACGACTGCAGGGTGTTGTGGGACATGATCTAGAAGGCCATCACCTCAGGAAGGATTGGCTTGGAGAAGACCAAGGGGGCTATGGGAATAGACGGTAACCGATTCCCCGTGAACATGGTGGCATTATCCTTTCCGATGAACATGGTCACGACGAAGGCTAGAGCACCCATCACTGAGAAGAACGAAGTAGCTGAGAGACACAAGGAAGATAAGATGGAGCGAGATCTTCCTATCCGACGATGTCCCACCGTCAGAATCCCGTTGAACAAATGGGAACGACAAAGGGAGAAGGAGGAGCAACAGGAGAGAGAGCATCAGGAGCTGCTCGAATAAGAAGAGAGGATGAGGATCCAGGAAGAAAAACGGGTATCATTGGGATTGTCTTTTCTTCGTGCATTGCTGGAACGCCGGACTCAGGCTTCCTTCCCCAAACGATTGTCCAGAGTGTAGGAGTCAATACCGAGGGTACAGGCAGTCGAGAGATAACCGCTGATCCATACATCACAGATTGAGCTACAAAACGGACCGACGCTAAAAAATGGAGGACCTCCACAATCAGTCTGGGAAAGAGTTGGCCGATGAAGGCGCCGTGAGCCAGGAACAAGAACCACAAGAGGGTCAATGGTGTCCTGGAGGATTGACCAAAAGCCAGAAGCGTCGGGTCTAGCGCCTAAGAAATGATGAGTTACAGGGAAAAAACCCAAGGTGTGGCGGGCCAAGCAAGATGGAGAGAAGGGCAAGGCGACGTCATCCATCTCTGCTATATTCATGCTGCCTGCCAAATTCAGACCCGACCATCAATAGGAGGAGTGTGACGGTGAAGAGACAGAGGTGGTCGTATCCCAATGTATCTATCAGATAGACAGCGCTACCTTCGAGAAGCCAGAAAAGTATCAGCATCTGAAAGGCCTCTATGTGAAGGGGTTCGTGGATGGGAAACCCTTAACCAATATGTTGGTCGATGGAGGAGCAACCGTCAACCTCATGCCATACTCGTCGTTCGGAAAGCTGGGGAGAAGAATGGAAGATTTGAGCCCTACCGATATGGAGCTGACAGATTTCAGCGACAATATATCGGCCATGAAGGGGGTTATATGCGTCGAGCTAACTGTCGGGAGCAAGAGCATGCTCACTACCTTTTTCGTGGTGGACGCCAAAGGCACATACAACCTACTCCTCGAAAGGGATTGGATTCATGCCAACTGCTGCATTCCGTCCACCATGCATCAAAGTCTCATCCAATGGATTGGGGATACCGTGGAGGTAGTACCGACTGACTCGTCGGTCAGTATCTCCTGCGCAGGGCGAAATGGGTGGAGCTTTGAGGACATAGAGTGCTTCTCCGGGAAAGTACACGATGGGGACATCTTCAGGATTAACGAAGACGATCGGCAGCCGATTCAGATGATCGGTTCTGAGAGCGTAAATTAGTATCACCACAAACGTGGCAACAAATAGCCGATGTAATACGCATCACCTTTAGAGGAAATGTAACCGATAAACAAGTTGGCAATAGCCGATGCGACACGCATCGCCTTTAGAGCAAAAATAATAAAAAAAGGGAAAACAGAAAGGTGTATACTGTTGACACTTCTTAGCGTCGCACCACAAATAGAGATAAATGCCTATCCCCGGTACGACGCCAAAAATGCTTATGGGTATTTCTTAGGACTATTGGATAAATCCACAAGCGCACAGATTATACCGCTGTAGCACTTCACCTAGGAGTATTCCAAGGTATCGTAATTTATTTTATCCCAAGGGAAAGCTGAGCTAGAAATGATAATTAGAGAGAGATCCTAGAGAGTACCTCAACTTAGTATCGACTAGTATAGGGGGGTAAATGATAAATGTGATAGGAAGGGGATTGATGAATGAAAGAGCCTAGGTAAATGATACTTAGAACAGGCTAGACAGATTAGCTAGGTGGGAAGACAACGAGAGAGTACAAAGGACTCCTAAGCAATTCACTCTACTTTAATATACTTAGCTAATTAACTAGACTAAACACTATAGTTTGCCTCCTCAATACAAGTATGCTAGGTGAGGGGATACATCAGTAGGAGGACAAAACTCCTACCGGACCGCACCCTCCTGTTGTCTTGAATCCCTACCTTTTAATAACTTATCTGACACGCATGGTGGAATACTAAGGCTAGATAGAGCTGTCACCTTCTACTAGCATCCACGAACAATCCACGCAATAAGCGGTAATCAAGGATAAGCTAATATATAAGCACCACACTTACACACAACTTATTACTTTGACTACGATCAATAATCAAATCACCCTATGACAGGCAATGATCGCATACAAGAAAGGTCACAAGGATCACAGACTATAAATGTAAAGGCTATTAAAGAGCAAAAGCATATAACAATACTATATCTAGTATAGTAATGCTCAAAGTAAATACTAAGTAAAGTAAAGTAAAGGGAAAGGATAATATATTGATAAAGATAAAGTCTTACAAAGAAGAAAAGATACAAGAGCTATACCAGACTTCCCATAAGACAACTTCGGAAATCCCGAGCAAGCTCGACTCAACTCTAACTCCCACTCTAGACTAACTACTAGAACAATTCTAAGGAATGGAGCTTGTAGGCTTCTTCACCATATCTAGAGAGGGGGGAGTGACCCTCTATTTATAGTGGGAGGTGGAGTAGGGGCTACTCCATCGCCACGTCATCGATCCAGGGGGCTTCAATCCTCCACCCTTGGATTAACTGACCTTGGAACCGTCTTTGGGTTGGTGTGGATTTCCACCATGTGTCCTTGCATATGGCGGTTGGAGGGAGGCCAACCGACCTAGGGGTGGTTAGGCTGAACCCCCCTATGGCCAGTGGGCCCTCCTCTATCCTCCTGAAGGTGGCCCCACTGATCAGGGACCAAGTGGGGGCCTGGTGGGCCCAAAGGTGGTTCGGCCGACCCCCCCTTGGGGTGTCTGGCCCACCTCGGTCTCCCTGGTGCTGGTCCCACTTGTCATGGATGTTGAATGTTGGTTCTGTGGTGGTTGTCACGTTAATCTCCTTTGTGTGGGCCCATGAATCCTTGTGCTTTGCTTATGAGCCGTTGAGAGAAAGCACAGAGTGATCCAATGGATGGATTGCACTCTAGAGTGCCTCTCTTGGATCATGGCCGAGGGTGAGAGCCAGGTGGGCCCATAGGGTGGTCGGCCGACCCCCTATGTGGGTCCCACTGGCTCTCACTTGCTTCATTTCTTCATCCCTGCACTCAAACACTCATGTACATGTGGAACTAGTTATTTGATAAACTATGTTCATGATGTGTTTGTTTTATCCCTGATCCAGAGGTTGGTGGCACAATTTTAAGTATAGAAAAGTTAATCATAATTTGTGCCAACATATACGCAAAGCATTGAGCACTTGCATATATTGCAAACGGCCGAACAATACAAAAGAAGCTGGCATTTCTAGACACAGAATGCTACCGGCTAAATCGTTCAAGGACAAATCTGTCTACAAGCAAATCACGTCCTACTCCAAAGATAGATGGGCTAGATGCTCCTCTGTAGGCACCAGCTCAGCGACCGCCTTCCCCATTGACCCAAAACTATCTAAAGTGTCGGGGAAGATGTCCCTGGTACGAGCATTGACGAAGCGGTAAGTTATCACGTCATAGAACTCCACGCCGGCGACCTCTGCTACGACCAAGGTGAAGGAAGCTCCATTCGAGACGGACTAAAAGATGAGCTCCTGAATAAGCGTTGGCATGTCATTCAGGCGTTCCTCTGGCGTTGACCCCCGAGCGTGCAGAAGGTCTGCCACTGCGGCGATGATGGACGCCAGCTCTGCCATACATGAAAGGTTCAAGCAGCGGAAGAGGAGATCATGGAGTAGCAGTCAACGTAGCCGAGACAAACAAGAAGGTTTGATATGCTAATTAATCAGATCTAGAATCGAGAAGCGTACCATCGGCTCTGACCAAAGAGGACCCAAGAAACATATTGGCATGAAGAAGAGAAGCCTTTGCTGCCGCCAGTTCCTCCTCTAGGCGAGCGTGTTCCCGACGTTCCTCCGAGAGAAGACGCTCGACCTGGGGGCACCCCTCGGACCATCATCGGCTGCTGGTGAGTTGACACTCGGCTCAGCTGCCCGGGACGAACTAAAAAGGACCAGTTAGGGTTTCTTTGCATGTCCCAAGCAGCAGTTGGAGACGCTATCGGCGGAGCTGAACGCCGAGCGATGTCCGAAATCCGTCATGGATTGGAATGCTACTATAGACAACGGGGCAGTTTGGCTGAACGGTGGAGAAGATGGACGCAAAATACACTGGCTATCATTTTGGGAAAAAGGATACGCAAAACAGTGGCAATTTCGTAACATTTGGGAACTTTAGAGTGGGGACAGGAAGAATAAAAAGGGCAGCATCCCTGCCCTCTCCTCCCCTCACTCCACTCTCTCCCCCTCTCTTTTATCTCTGTCGACCAGCAGAGCAGCAGCTGCTCAGTTCTTCTTCCTCCCTCACACCTCCTCCCACAAGCTCCCTCTCCCATGGCTGTAGGAGCCCTCGTCTCCTCCCTGTCGTCGCCCCTCCCCTGGCTGGCTGCGTGCCCCAGCCCAGCTCGCCTCTGCTCCTTCCCTGGCCGGCACCTCTGCCCCAGCAGCTCGCCCCCACCAACCGCTGGTCCTGCGCGGCCTGCAGGTTCAGCAGGAAGGGCAGCACCCTCCATCCCCTTGCTGCTGCTTGGGACATGCAAGGAGGCAGCGCCTCCACCTTCAAGGCCAGCAACCCTAGCACCTCCTCGTCCCTGCACCAAGAACGACCACCACATCGACGACCATCCCCTCCTGCACCCCTCCATGAATGAAGCTCTGAAGAACAGGATCCCCCTCTTCCTTTCTCGTTTTTCAGTTTTTCAGATTTATGCAGTCCTTTGAAAATTTGTGTTAAATCAAAGAAAAATCGCATGGATGTGTGGTTGGACTTTTTGGAATCCTTGTTAAATTCTCTACAGAGTAGGTCTATTGGATGATATGCCTTGTGTTGATTTAATTGCTGTAAAAATGGAATATGCAGTTAGGGTTTGTATGGTGATTTGTGTGATTTAATTATTTGTCGCCGATAAGGAGTGCTCCAAAAACTCTGCAATAATTATGGTGTATTCCTATTCCTATGAAAAGTGTTTGGTTAAAATTTCATGACTAGAGGTTGAATAGTTTGTGAGTTATGAAATTAACAAATGTCATATTCATTGTTTTGGACTGCATGCCTGAAATCTGAAGATTTATGTTTTTCATGTAGAAAATGTTGTTTTATGTTGGTATGGTGAATACCAAATTTGTAGGTAATAATGTGATGAATCTTGTGTTAAAATTTCATGGCTATATCTCTGATATTTTAGGAGATATGAATTTATTAAGTTGAGGGTTGAATCTGCTCATCTCTTTGGACAGATCTGTTTATAAGTGCTTTTTGACTAAGTTAAATTGTGAATCATAAATTGTTGATGTGGAATGAATTGTATAACTTTTCATAAGATTTCCAGATTTTTTTGATTCATATTTTTAGGAGGTCTATAACTTGAGTTATAGTAGTTTTAAGAAGGGTTACCAAATCTATCCCTGTTTTGGACAGAGATGCCTTCTTTATTTATTTCGAGTTGTTTAACTATTAAATCTTCTTGGCATGATATTAAGAAAGCTGTAGACAACTTAATTAGATTTCCAAATATGTAAGAATCATGTTCTTTAGATTAGTATAACTTCATTTATGAGTAAAACCATGACTGAATGTTGATGTCCTGATCTTGCATGTGTAGGTTAAATGCTTTAACATGTTCTTGCTAGTTTAATATATTAAGTAAACTTGTTGGATGAATACTTGTCATGGTTTGACTTGACTTTAACAGTAGATTATGCTTGAAGTGCTTTTTATCTTTTATGTTAAGCTTGGGTGATAATTAGCTAAATAAGTTCTAAGTGACTAGGTATGTTATGTAATGTACTTCTATCTCCTAAGTTATGCTCTAGTTATAATTGGTAATTAAATATAAGTGCATCTATATATCATGTATGATCTTATACTTGTCTTTAATCGTTAATTAAATATCCCTTGTGCTTATCGATTGCTTCCAAAAGCTTGACTACGTTAGTTAATGGGTTATGCTTGGTATACTTGCTATCCTTGGTGCTATGCATGTGTGATCTTTAGTTCAAACCAATCTATATGCTTTTGTGGTTGTTGTCATATAGCATCCCTAGTTCTTGTATGCTATCTTTATTGAGTAGTTCTTGTCTATGACTTGCTTGCAATAATTTAGCTTGAGTTATCTTGTATATCATACTTGATGTGCGTGCTATATTCCTATGATATGCATTAGTGATCTTTAGCCAAATAAATCCATGTACTTATATAGGTTGGTTCAATAAATTGATTGCTATCTTTGATGCTAGACTAGAGTGATGATAGTTAATAATTGCTCTTTAATATACTTGTGTGTATGGCATAGTCTTGTACTTGCGTTGGATACTTGTATATATATGTCTTGTGTTTCCTTTCATCGCATTCATACGCTTGCATCTTGCATCTCATTTAGGTATGCTAGGTACACTACGTGGAGATGTGATGGTTGGAGCCAAACCCGAAGACGGTGTTTGGTGGAGCCAACCAAAAAGATGGTGTTGACGGATGAATCCGAAGGACAGGACAACCAAGAGTACAAGCGTGGATCCGCAGAGCTCGCCAAGCGAGTGTCATCTAACCATCGCTGACTTGTGTCGGTTCCCAAGGCAAGCCCCGGAGCATTACAAGCCTCCTCTCTCTCTTTTTAAAGTATTCACTTTTAATTCACAATATTGCTTGTGCATTAAGTTATAGGAGTTGAATGAAACCTTTCATGCATTATCTTCCTTGTCCAACAAAAAGAACCTTGTAGGCCCAGGATTGAAACCTCTGCTTAGCCATGCTTAGACCGGTAGCGTGGGTGGTCTACCATCCCCCACCAAAATAGGATGCTGGTCACGATTGGCTATATTTGCTATCATGGAAAATAACCATGTGGAAGTAATAAATCGAGACCGGGCGGACAAGGTGTGTGTGAGCCACTTGACTTGGAGGTCTTGTGAGCGGGTTCTCTCCGCCTATGTCGCTAGGCACTTGATCGTGGTTGGACATCTGTCGAGATTGAACGCATGCCTCCTTCATAGCTGGCCGAATAACTTGTTTCGACCGCGAAGCCTAACTATGTGGGTTCGGGCCGGTATCTCCCCCCTACTTGGGTCATGAAGACCGCGAGCGGCATACTAGACCGTGGGCAAGTATGACCTGAGCTACCTGGCCGGGACCGTGGGCAGGATCTACTTGAGCTACCTGGCTATCCGTGAGTCGCTACTCATGCCTGTACATGGAGATCCGCAGTCTACCCGAGCGACAATGAAGGTGACCCGCATAACTGTGCCGGCAGGCATACTTGGGTGTGATTGAGGAATAAACCTCCAGCTGGATAGGAATTCGATTCGAATCGTGGTCTCTCCCTGTTAGTGAGAAACTTGAAAGATCTTCCTCCCACTGTAGAAACTTGAACCCTAATAAGTAACCAAAAGATGGTTATATGGTTTACAGGCCAAACTGGATATGGTTACTATTGTGATGCTTTAATTAAGTGATTGCTCTAGATCAGGTGCAAATCTAGACTTGGTAAGCTTCACTAATCTTGATCCTAAAATCTTGATTAAAACATTGAAAGATAGGACTCAAGGTAGCAATGCTCTTTTTGCAAAAAATATGTTATCCTGTCAACTCCACCATATGAGCCTTGCATATCCTTGGGAGTCCTTTATTTATCTCCTATCGGGTAAGTCTAGCTGAGTACATTCGAGTACTCAGGGTTTATCCCACCCTGTTGCAGGTGAAGGGCTTCGTCCTGCTGAAGGAGTGGTTAACCACCGGTGGGCTCGGTGATTCTATAGTTACTTCTTATCTATATGCTATTGTTGGAGGATGTCACTTTAAGCTAGCAATGTATTTCAACCTATGTTACTATAATCCTTTCAAAGCTAAGTTGTTTTCAATAATCAGTTTTGAACTCCGACTTGTATTATTATTTCTGAGCTTATTTGTAATATTAATTCCGCTACAAAACTCTGTGTAAGTGAGTGGTGTTTACTTAATCAAGCGATCTGGGATTGGTTTGTTCATTTACCGGGGTCCTTCGGGATACTCAGCGGACTACCAAACTGGTATAAGTGACAGTATGTGCGTGTCAACGTGTTAAACGGGGACAGTCGTGCTTGATCTTATATTAGTTGGGCGGTTCCGTGACACAAGCTGATGGTGCAACTAGGAAAACGGATACTGCGGAAGCAATCAATAATTGTTCAGGGCCGCCACAGTCACGAGGTGCAAATGTTACAAGATAAGATTATAGATTTAAGGTCAGTTTGACAGCCTCCAGAGCATCTAGGCGGAATTGGTTCACCTCAGCCAGTACTTGACGAGCGTAGTCTGTGGAACCTGATATCGGGCGCTGCTTGGATCAGAGAGTTTGGAGCCTCGAAGAAAGGAGCGTCATCTTCTGCCGATGATCGTGCAGGTCAGCGGGAATCTTGGCCAAGTCATTCTCCTCCCAGGCGATGGCGTTGTCAACGACTCTGAGCCAGGACAATAGCTGCTCCCATTCGGCCCTCAGTTTTGCCAAGGTGCGATTGATGCCATCAAGAAGGGCCCTCAGCTAGTCTATCATACTCTTCACCTCCAACATGTCAGAAAGGCAACGTCGCTCTTCGTTAGGTAGGCCGATTAGAGCCTTGCGATCTGCGAGTCTGGATTGAGCTTTGAGGAAAGTCGGTTTGCACTGCTCTATGTAAGCAATGACAGTCAATGCGTCCCTCGGGTCAGGTGGTAAGGTATCTTCAACTGAGTGAAAGATTTTCTAGACTCCCTCTACATCACATAGTAAAGATGAGGTATTCACTAACAAAAGAGGGACCAATGACCTGAGTTGGGTCTTCATGTTGCCAGGGAGCGAAATAGCATGCGCTGACTGTGAGGTGTCGGCTCCTTCGGAAAGTACTTAGACATCTAGAGGAAAAGGGGTCGGGATATGACAGGACTGTTCCTAAAACGACACACGGAAAATCATTATTGATGAGTCGTGTAATGGGCTAGCAAGTCCTGCGTCGTACCTGATCGGGCGAAGTGGTCTTCGGAGCAGGAACAACCGATGGGTCTTCAGGGAAGTATCCTGGAGATTGTGCATATTGGTAAAATAATCCTATTAAAGGGTTATCGGCTAAGGATATGAAGTACCTTGGCCAACATCGGATGTTGTGTCGTTTGATGAGGACATTGTTCCCATATCTACACTGAGTTGGGCCTGGAGACGGTTGGTTCTTTCCTCGTCCTGAAGGATTAGAAAACATCAGCTATGGTTTCAACAAAAAGGATGAGCAAAAGACAACATACCTCTGCAGCAATAGCGTCGGTTAGTATGCCCAAACGACCATCAACTGGTTTTATCACCACCTTGGCTTCGGTTTTAGCGGTTATGGGCTTTTTGGACCTTACGGAGTTCCGGGAACCAACATTTTTCACGAAGGAGCTCAGAAGCTCGTGATCAGACGACTCGTCTATCTTCCTCTTCATCAGCACCCTCAGGGATGGTGCCCCGCAACCAAGTCTGGGGTTGGGACACCAGTGATCATAGGTCATCGGAGGAGGACTAAGCCCTTCAAGGTCGTACAAGATGAGTTTTAGGAAGTGATACGGAAATAGCTAAAACGTTGAAAGATGATGGGCGATACCTTAGGGGCAGGATAGAAGTCTGGATCCAATAATGAACAGTAAGTGGCCACCGCTTCGCTGAAAAGGTGTTGACTCCAGTCATGCCACCAGGTGACGAATGAAGAAGAAGTGAAGGCCTGACAGACGTGATTTCTAACAAGGATAGGAGGAAGAGATCTTTTGATCTGAACAATCCAGTTGAACTCTAATCCTAAAAGCACAGGTTCCCTTGGGTGGAGTTTGTCCACGAAGAAAAGGCTTGGGGGCAACTTTCCGAATCCCATTTGCCTCACTACAACGGAAGGGTTGTAGAACTCATACGAGATGGGTGGTTTTTCTCTACTGTGCCGAACTTCCATAGGCAACAGGCAAGGTTTGACCAGATCATTGAAGACCAACATAGAATGTTGGTCCGCATACTACTCATGGAATCTGAAAGTGAAGGGAAGTTCAAACGCTGAGACATCCGAGTAAGCAAACCATTCCATGATATCTGCAGAGAATCCCTTGTAGAATAGCCTGAAGAATTCCCCAGCGGTTTTGGTAATGATAACGACCGATGCTGTTTCACCAAATGATACACATCGGCTAGATTTTTCTTTCTTTTATAACTCTTCCTCATCTTCTTCCAAGAAGGTCTTCAAAGGGAAGGACAAGGATGCCAGGTTTGAAGTGACAATTCTGTGCATCTACAAATTTAGCCAGAGCTGGAGAAACCACCATGCCCTTGTGATAGTGTGGATGGTTTCATTCTTCACCAAATGCCGATACACTTGGTTCAAGAGATGATAAAGGGCACCGAGTAGGTACTTGCCCAAAGGAATATCATTCTGAGAATTAACGTGTTCGGCCAAAGACAGGTAATTGCCGGTAGGTGTGCATGATTGTCCACAAAAGAGGAACATGTCTAACCACATATTCAAGAAGAGTATACACTCATTGTCAGTAACTAGGGCAGATTCACTATTTTTAATATATTGAACCCAGCCTCTAGTCTTGAAGTTCTTTGCTGAAATCAAAGATTTGGTGGCTAGGAGATGAGGATGTATATCTCCTATAATGTTGAGGCCGGTTAACATATGAACGTCGGCCAGAGTGGGGTTCATTGGTCCATGACCAAAGATGAAGGCATTATAAGTGTTGGACCAGAAGTAGCAGGCTGCCTGAAGCAAAGGTTCGTTCTTCCTCATATTGGAGAGAGAAAGAGACAGGCACTGCTTGATATTACCCCAGTAAGTGTTTCTATAGTGGAAAGCTTCACAAACCAATTTCTCCAACCTGGAATAGTGAAAGGCCAATTTCTGAATGAGGTCTTCTTGTCCCATTGGCTAGGCTCCATGGATGACTGCTTAAAGGGTATCCTATTGGTGTTGGCCGCAATGACAGGAGTTGGATCTGGGTTACCCATGGGGCTGAGGAAATAACAGTTGGGTTGGCCGGCCAAAGGAATTAGCACACGGTTCTTGAGCTCCTGATCAAATTCAAGGACAAGAGTAAAAACACCGAGTGAGGAGAATGGTAGAACAAAGCGCGGCGGAGTCATACCTCAGGAATTATATCCAGTGAAGCCATCTTGCTACAATGTCCTGACGACAGTACGAGATTAAGATCTATGGCATCGCTGAGGTTGTCTAGAAAGTTAGGGTTGGAAGGTGAGCGGGAGGAGGATGAATGGCAATTTGGTGAATACCTAAGCTCGACTGCATCGACTAAGGAAGAGGGCACCTGCAGTTTTAGGAATGACATAAATTTCATCCCAAAACTGGGGGGCATGTGTTAACACCGTATTTTGGCACGACCAAGCAAATACGGGTGGGTCCCGAAGACGGAAGAATATGCTGCACAGGTGGACCCAAAAGGCTGGTTAAGGGAACCGATTCGGAGGAGATCACACGTATCGGTTGTTGAGATACGTTCGGTGGGCTGCACCAAAGATTGAGGTCCAAGACATCCAAGTTTCCTTATTTCGGCCAGCGGACGGTTTTAAGCTAGGGTTACGCTATGGTCTATAAATAGCGAGGTCAGGAGAGTTATAAAGGACACCCAATCAATCAAATACACAACTAGTACTTAGTTTTCGGCCTCCGGCCAACCCTAGGAGTAAGTGTAGGAGTAGAGTAGATTTTAGTGAACCTTCGACGGATTGGGCTGCATCGACTAGATCGACCTCCTATTTGCTTGTAAGTCTAGCCTCAGTTCATGTCTCGTTTGTACGGCTGTATTGTGTAACTCGTGTAAGCTCGGTATGAACTAGTTATCGGTTTGAATCTATTATTCATGGGGCTGCATTGCTTCAATCTCATATGAATCATGACTTCAAGCTAGTTATCGACTCTATTAGATTGACGATCTAATAGATTCATTAAGTGATCGATATTGTCTGTTATGTTCTGTTCAATCTATTGCTACAATATCATACCCAATCTCAACTGGTGGATTGGCATGCGCTTTATTTTCTACTTAGATCTATTGCCTCCAATGCGTTTACCTTCATACTTAGAGAGGTGATAGATCTAAGATCATATCGGCTAATCCTCTGGTTGCGGTTGTTACATGTTGCGGGTTCGAGACATATATTCGGTTATTAGATTGGTTTGATGGTGGTTGGATCTGATTCAACATACGTGGTACGGCTGCATCTACCGGACCCCACTGCCATGTGTGTTGGGTTACATCTGTCCAAACTTAGATCTGTCCGAGGCTGGATGTATGGATCTTGTTCAAGCTTCATGGATCCCATATCGGCTAATGTTGCCGATCTGGTTGTGCTTCAATCATATGATGGATGTGCTTTATTGTCTTAATCCATCAGATTTATTGAATGTACTAGACGTGGCTTGGCTTGTTTACTTTTATGGCTACATGGAAACACCCTAATGTTACTAGATCGGTCAGGTTATCGGGTTAATTGTCATCATGGCTGCATGGGAATACACCTCTGTTGATTGTTAATCTTTATCTGATATGCTCAATAGATTTGATAGTTTGATGTCGATAATGTTACGTGTGTTGCATCTTGACCTTATTCTTGTAATAAGATCGGCTAATTATACATTTTGTGCATGAACATCCTGTGATAGCCGTTCATACATTATTATTGCACTTTAAACTGTTCGGAGTTGACTCTTTAGTCAATATCCTACATTCATCGGCCATATGAGAGCCGCACAGTCATGGAACTGTCTGGCAACGACCGGCAGGTTCTATAATTTGATGTTTCATCTCCTTGTCAGTTGCAGGTCAAATTGACTGGCATGCCTGAGATCAATCACTGAAGTGGCGTAAGCCGCTTTAGAGGTTTAGGAGATAAGGCTCTTGAAGGACCGAGAACGGCGACCAGAGGGGGGGGGGGGGTGAATGGGAGCCAAAACAAATTTCTTCTCAAACACTTGGCCCTTGTCCCAAAATCACGCCCAAAACACAACCACGGCAAACGCGACGCACACACGACCCAACACGTGGGTGGACACCTTAGGAAGAACCCCAGAGGTGCAGCGGAGCGGTCGGAGAAGGTCGATGAACGATCGAAACCATGAACTCGAAATGCGACCCGAAAGAGGTGCTCTCAACCTCTAGAGAAGAGAGGCAAGAGCACACCCAAAAAATACTTATGAGAACTGGTATCAAAGGCACCTCATCATGTTCCTTACGTGAATACGAATCCAACGCAACAAACGGAACTTGACTCAGAGTCCGAACGAGAGAGATATGGGAAAAACAGTGAAGCAGTTTTTGCAGACTATCCACTCACCAAGGCTCGGACTTTCTCCCACCTGATTCTGACGAGCAACGGACTGTGCACGGATGAGTCCCGGACTGTCCGCCGGCAAAACCGAAAACCCCAATCAGCAAGTCCAGAAACTGTGTTTCTCGGCGGGTTTACACGCTGGACAGTCCGGGAACCCCGAGTTTGAACCGAAAAACTCCCTGCCTCGGCCCGATAGGCGGACAGTCCTCCCCTAGGGTCCGGACAATCCGTGGCTGCTCGGACAGAGGTGATTTGGGGGCGATTTTGAATCGCCTCTCCCCCAAATCTTCCCAAATCACTTCCAAATCTTCACCAATAGCCACCAAACTTTGTGGGCATGATCCCAAGGCCATGGAGGAGCTATCCCAAAGAAATAATTGCTCAATTTGGTGTGAATTAGCGGGAATAAACGGATTTCATGAAAAAGCTCAAGAACGAAGAACACGAAAGAGAAATTGCTCGATCTACTTGCTCAAGATGTTTGGGATAAAACCCTTTGGTGCAAATGTTCTCCTCGTGATCCCGGACAACTTGGTTCAAACGGAATCGCAAAACTCGCTCTCAATCAAAAGGTCTCAACGCATGAACATAGAGGGTTAGAGAGGAGCAAAACGCGATTAGCGAAGAACACAAGCAAAAGAGACACAATCACGAAATCAAAGCCACCATGGCTTACAGAGGGTAAGGCCTCTGATTCCCAACCGAAACAAGTTGCGAGTTCTTACAAAGATTGACCCTAAAATCAACCTAGGGACCTCATGAACTAGAGAGAGACTAGAGAGAGAGAGAGGGAGCAAGAGAGAATGAGGGAGATCAGAGAGGTGAAGGGGTAAACACCCTTCATCCACTACTTAACGATGTTTGGACTATTTCCAAATCGCCCCCTAGATACATGACTCAATTACCTAGTCCTGAGACAGTGTAATCCAAGTCGGAGATATTTTCTGTGAATCTTTGATCGGACGGCCCCGCTTCCTGCCCGGAGTTGCCGTCGCCTCGATGCAACCTCCAGGATTCTACCACGTGCCATGCATCCCTGCTTCCTCGGAAGCTCCGCCCAGGTTTTCAGGCCCAAACCCGCGAAACCCGCCACCGGTAGCTTTCGACTCACCTACCGAACCCTGAGTTTTGAGGCCCAAACTCAGAAAACATCCACCGGTGGTTTTGCGGCCCAAGGCACCAAACCGCTCGACTCGAGCCACCTTGTCCTTGCCCAGCCAGACTCCAAGTCCCATGAGCCTCCCGCTCGACCCGCTCGTCCACCGTCTTAACTCGGTCAACTCGGTCTACCTCCATGTCTTATAGCGCTCGCCAGTGCCAAGTAGGCGCCCCGGTCCGTCAGTCCAAGCCCCGCTTCCACCCTTCACTGCTCTCAGTCCATCGGCACGACAAGCCTCTACTTGACCTTCACCACGCCATTGACCACTGTCTCCGGGCCTAGCACCTACACACCACAAGCCGATAGATAGGCACATGTTTTGTGCTTTCGCAGCAAGGTTGGTGAAACTGCTCAAACTGAAACACCGAAATGTGGATCAATCACTCATCACAACTAAACAACATGGGCACATATCAACCATGTGTTCACAATCTCCCCCTTGATGAGTGCATTGTCAACACAAGTGCATTTCAGATTTGAGCCAACATGGTAAAACTCTCCAAAAGACCAAAAGCTAAGAAAGCCAAAACAGGGTCACTTGAGAGAAGCAAAATGAGTCCAAAACTTGGTTCCCAAAGACATGGGCAATGACTCAACGCAACCAAGCAAAATGAAGCTAGCCCTTAAGAAGAGGCAGAAACGGGCTCAACATGGTAGTAAGCCAAAGTTACCAATTAAAGCTCTCAAAGCTCAAAATGACAATCGAAACCTGTCGGAGCCAACAAAGGCAAGCTAGACCCTCCAGAAGAGGCAATGGCTCAATCATATCTAGCAAGAACTCCCCCTGGGAAAATGCACTCTCAAGATATCAAGAAGGGTGAAAAGAGCCAAAAATGCAAGATTTTCACATATGCACGATTTCTCCCTCTTGGATGAAATTCTCCCCCTTTGGATGAATATGATGAAATGTACATGATTCTCCCCCTTATTGACACATGTATCCCATCAAAGCCAAAAACTCATGATTTCGGCCACAAATGCCAAAAAATGCCAAGAGAGGGCAAAATGAGTGCAAAAGCTTCATACATAGAGCTAAGACAATGAAGGGATGCTCTAAGTGGTGTGATCCTGTGAGAATAAGCAAAAACTCCAAGTACCCAACAAAGACTCAGGTTGAGCTAAAGATCACTCTAGAAGCTAGTTTAGAGAAGATTACATGTGTGAGCATAGGCAGAGTATTACCACTGAAAGACAACTAAACATGGCATAAGAGATAAGATCAACCTTAAGACTATCTCATGTATAGCAAGTAATCTATCCCAAACAAAGATCATACATCATACCATGACCCAAACCAAATAAAAGATTTTCATTTTTCAGAGTTATGCAACAAAATTTAGTTTTAGGCACAATATATGTGTATGCGAGTGGTTGTAAGCAAAGTGATGCCACTTTGCAACCGGGCGAAGCCAAAGGGCTTAAAGCACCAGTTTCGGTCACACGCATTGCTCAAGTTCAACCCAATGTGCAATGGGAAGTTGTCTCGATACAATGAAGTGCTCACATATGCAAACCCAATTCGATCTTGTCAATTCACTATTCATTGAGCTACTTCATTTTAGATTAAGATTATACATGGTGCTCAATGGAAGTGAATGATTCATTGAAGAGCCATAGATACAAGATATAAACAAAACAGCCAAAAGGGATCTCCAAAGAACCTACACATGCTAGTGTCATTTCAGAGGTGACATAAGAATGAAATTCAGTTTTAAAGCTTTTCTAACTTAGCTCTATTGTATATCAAGAGATCAAAGAGAGTCTAAGTTGAGCAACACCATAGACACATAGAGCACCTCAAATAGAGCATAGATTCATTATATCGGCTATAGGTATGAAGCTCAGAATGAACTATGATACAAATGCAGTGAGATGCAAAAGCAAAGAAAATAAGCCAAGAAACAAAAGAAAAGACAAAATAAAAAACAAAGAAGAAAATATGATACACAAGCTTTCCTCATCTAAAAAGGAAAGCACACACCCGATTCTCCTCTCAAGTGGGAAAACACAGCTTGATCTAATGGTTTTAAGAGAATGTCCACAAGCTGTTTATGGGTGTCGACATGCCGGAGGTCAATGTCGCCCTTCTCGTAGTGATCTCTCAAGAAGTGAAAACGAACATCAATGTGCTTGGTCTTAGAGTGAAGCATGGGATTTTTGGCTACGCTGATGGCACTCGTGCTATCACACAGCAAAGGCACTCGAGTAAGCACTAAGCCAAAATCCTTCAAAGTCGCAATCATCCAAAGCAACTGAGAACAATAGCTAGTAGCAGCCACAAACTCAGCCTCTGTGCTAGACTGAGCAATGCTAGACTATTTGCGAGAAGACCCAAGAAATTGGCAAGTCCCAGAAGTGGACATCCGATCAAGATGACAACCGACAAAATCGACATCGGAATAGCCGCAAAGCACAAGAGAGGAGGAGGCCGAAAACCACAAGCCAAACTCGAGGGTAAAGCTTAAGTACCTCATTATGCGCTTCACCGCTTGCTTGTGCGAAGTGCACGGCGACACCTGAAAGCGCGCACACAAGCAGACGACGAACTATATGTCTGGCCGGGTCATTGTCAAGTACAAGAGCGACCGGATCATGCTTCAGTACTCTGTCTTATCCACCGGCTCTCCGTCCTTGTCCGCATCCAAGGCAGTCGTAGTTGACATGGGCGTTGAGAGAGGCTTTGCCTCGCCCATGTCAAACTTCTTTAGAATGTCCTTCGTGTACTTGCCTTGGTGCACAAACGTCCCTTCCCGGGTTTGCTTGATTTGCAACCCGAGAAAGAAAGTCAGCTCGCCCATCATGCTCATCTCAAATTCCCTACTCATAAGATCTGCAAACTTGGCAACAAGAGCATGAGAAGAACCTCCAAATATGATATCATCCATGTATATTTGGAGTAGGAGAGTGTCTTTTCCTTGCTTGAGGAGGAAAAGCGTCTTATCTACCGATCCCATTTTGAAACCGTTAGCTAGCAAGAAGGTTCGCAATCTATCGTACCATGCTCTAGGGGCTTGTTTCAAACCGTACAAAGCTTTGTGGAGTTTCAAAACATGGTTTGGAAACTTGGGAAATTCAAAACTAGGAGGTTGCCTAACATACACTTGCTCCTCTATGTACCCGTTCAAGAAAGCACTCTTAACGTTCATTTGAAAAGTTTGAACCCCTTGGAAGCGGCTTAAGGCTAAAAGGATTCTAATGGCTTCTAAACAGGCAACAGGAGCAAAAGTTTCCTCATAATCTATTCCCTCCTTTTAACAAAAGCCTTGTGCTACCAACCTAGCCTTGTTACGCACTACCACCCCGTCCTCACTTTGTTTGTTTTTGAAAACCCACTTGGTTCCTATAGGGTGGCAACTTGGTGGTGGTGGCGCTAAGACCTAAACACGGTTTCGCTCAAAGTTTTCTAACTACTCATGCATGACATTGACCCAATCTGGATCCATCAATGCGTGTCCAACATCTCGAAGCTCAAAAGATGCGACGAAAGCTGAATGAGCAAAATGAGAGATATGATATGACCTGGACCATGTGGTGCGCTCGTCGATGTCGCCGATCATAGTCTAAGGAGGGTGGCGATGCTGAATGTGTAGTGGCGGCTCACGTGAAGAAGTTGCCTCCCCCTCGACAGCAGCTGGTGCTCCCTCAGGTGCAACGGGCACAGACTGAGGTTGATGCTCGAACAACCCCCATGTAGAGGAAGTAGACGGGTCAAGGCCGTGAGCGGAAGTGGACGTCGCAGGGTCGACGAGGGCAGCCGATGGAGTCGGCTTGGGATCACCCCAATCGGCATCGTCCTGCTCCTCCTCCACAAAAATGCTAGTATTCACCTCATCATCACCTGCAAGCTCAAAAGCAGTGAAAATACAAGGCATAGTCTCATCGAAAGTAATCTCACAAGTCTCCATCACTCGGTTAGTTTCAAGGTTAAGGGCACGATAAGCACGAGAGTGAGTAGAGTAACTAAGAAATATACCGTCTAAAGACCGTGACTCAAATTTGTCCATCTTACCCTTCTTGAGGATGAAACACTTGCACCCAAACACCCGTAGGTGACTTACCTTGGGTGGTCTCCCAAATCGCAACTCATAAGAAGTCTTTTTCTTGAAAGCTTGGAGAAAAATGTGATTGGAAACATAGCAAGCAAAATTGATCGCTTCGGCCCAATACCTCTTAGGAGTCCTATGCTCATCGAGCATCGTCCTAGCCATCTCAACAAGAGTTCGATTCTTGCGTTCAACAATGCCATTCTGCTGAGGAGTGTAAGGAGAGGAGAATTGGTGATCCAAACCCAAAGAAGAGCAAAAATATGCAAATTGAGCATTCTTGAATTATGTGCCATTGTCACTACGAATGACTCTCATGGCATGATTGGGTAGCTCATTTTGCAATCTCAAAATCAGATCACGCACATGCATAAAAGTGTCATCCTTACTCTCCAAAAAGATCACCCAAGAGTATCTCGAGTAGTACTCAACGACTACAACCACATACCACTTCCCTCCCTCCGACCTAACTCGAGCTGGACCAACTGTACCCATGTGTAAGAGCTTGCTGGGTTGTTTGGTCATAATTTCCATCACTGGAGGATGGGAAGCGGCAACCATCTTGCCATGTCTGCAAGGATGGCAAACCAAGTCCTTCTCGAGCTTTAGCTTTGGCAATCCTTGGATACGGTCCATCGAGCTAAGCCTTGCAAGAAAGTCAAAGCTTAGATGGCCCAATCTCCTATGCCACTTCCAAAGATCGAAAGAAGAACTGGCAAGAAGACAATGAGAAGGTCCAGAAGAGATAAAAAAATCCGCACGAAAAACCTTTCCAAAAGGCATGATCCGACAAACAAGATCACCCCGAGAGTTGAGAATCTGAGAAAAGCCAACTTTGAAATTCACTTCAAAATCGTCATCAAGGATTTGCAAAACCAGAGAGGAGGTTAAAATGCAAATTCGCAACCAAAGCAACATCCTTGAGGACAAAGGACGAGTTGACACAGATTGACCCTCAGGAGACAACCTTACCTCTACTCTTGTCCATGAATGTGATGTACTCGGTGTGGCACATGGGGTCGAGGCTAGAGAACCACTTCACACTTCTGGTCATATGACGTGAACATCTGGAATCCACAAGCCAAGTCTCATCCAATCCTCCTTCCTACATCAATAGAAAGACATAGGGTGAGCAAACGAAGCAACATTGTGGTTAGTAAACTGTGAAGGATACCAGTGTTGGTTCATTTGCCCAAAGAAAGGGTTAGGAGGCATGCCAAACATCTCCCTTCTCATAGGGGGGGTAGCGATCACCACCATAGGAAAAAGGTGGTCCGCTAAAGCTGTGGGGAGTGAAGCCACCGCCACGAGGCCCGTAGTCATATGGGTCACGATCGGTACCCCGCCGGGCACAACCACCGTGTGGTCTCGCCTCCTGAGGCCTAGCACATTGAAGAATTGCACCTCTAGGCCTAGTAGTGTGCCTCCAAACTATTGGTTCACACACCCCAACCGGTGGGTGGTACATGTCCTGGTTGTTCATCTCAACCTGCCGCTGCTCATTTCTCTTCCTCCTATAGCAAAACTCAGCCAAGTGCCCATCCCGCTCACAATACTCACAATGGTACTTCACGGCTCTCTTGGGAGGCGCTCTCTTGTTAGGTTGGGTGGCTTTTGCTTGCTTAGGAAGGGGATCACTAGAGATGTCGGGCAAGGTGTCAAGTATGTTCCGAAGGTGGCTCGGTTTGGGAATCCATACTTGCTTCTGTGGAGTGGTCTTGGGTGGCTCCTCAAACACACCATCTCTCACAAGTAGCTCAGAGGGGTTGCTAGGCTTAGGTGGGGTGAACTTGGTGAACTTGGGAGTTGTGGTGGGTTTCTCAATGGTGCTCAAACCACTGCACTCCCCGATCTTACCAAACACACTATCATCCTTCCCACCTATAGCAAAGCCTACTCTAGTGTTGCCAGCCCGCTTGAACTGACTGTACAACATCCCCAGCTGTGAGCACATGGTGGATAAGTATCCATGTATGTTCAGTTTTGTGATGAGTGATTGCCCAACACTTGAGCGTTTCAGTTTGAGTGGCTTACTACTAATCTTTGCGAAAGCAAATGTGTGCCTGCCTATCGGCTTGTGGTGTGCAGGTACTATGCCTAGTGACAGTGGTCAATCGCGTGGAGAAGGTTGAGTAGAGGCTTGCCGTGCCGATGGACTGAGAGCGGTGAAGGGCGGAAGCGGGGTTCTGACTGAGGGACCATGGGCACCGGCGGACTAGCTGTGGTGGCTAGTGCCTGGCAACGGCGAGTGCGAGAAGACTCGGAGTCCGACCGGGCGAGGACAAGGTGGCTCGAGTCGAGCGGTTTGGTGGTTTGGGCCGCAAAACCACCGGAGGACGGTTTCCGAGTTTGGGCCTCAAAACTCGGGGTTCGGTAGTTGAGCCGAAAGCTATCGGTGGTGGGTTTCGCGGGTTTGGGCCTCAAAACCCGGGCGGAGCTTCCGAGGAAGTGGGGATGGCACGTGGCGGAATCCTGGAGGTTGCGTCGAGGCGACGGCAACTCCTGTTAGGAAGCGGGGCCGTCCATTCAAATCGAGGAAGATATTTTCCGGAGCTTGGACTGCAATGCTTAGGCTAGGTAGTTCACTCATGTATCTAGGGTGGTCTTTGGGAAATAGCCAAAGCCCTGTTAAATAGGGGATGAAGGGGTATCCTCATCCTATCTCTTGAACCCTAATCATTTGCCCCAACTCTCTCTCTCTACCCTCTCTCTAGTTCATGAGATCCCTAGGTTGATTTCACCAACCTCTATAAGAACTTGAGTTTGTTGCGAGGAATCAGAGGCCGTAACCTCCGTAAGCCATGGTGGCTTCGACTTCTTGATCGTGTCCCCGTTTTGCTTGTGTTCTTCGCGTTTTGCTTTTGCTCCCTCTTTTTCCCGAGATGATTTCTCTTTGTAGGGAGTAGCTCTTGCAAATCCATTTGAACCAAGTTGTTCGTATTCGTGAGGAGCATCTTTGAACCGAAGGAATTCCCCTCAAACCTCACGAGTGTGTAGATCAGGTGATTTCTTTGCGGTGTTCTTCGTTCTTGCCTCTTTTCCCCCAAATCCTCGTTTCTCTTTAATTCTCACCAAATTGAGCGATGATTTCTTCGGATTAGCTCCCCAACTATACAAGGATCATGCCTACAAAGTTTGGTTGCAGTTGGAGTTCATTTGGTTGAGTTTTGGGAAGATTTGGAGGAGAGAAAACGATTTTCGAGATCATTGTGCAGATTTCGGGGGCGTAGGACGCTCCAGGTTTTGGCGTCGGACGGTCCGTCGGAGGCAACGGACACTACGTAGTGCTGACGACAGCGTCCGTCGCGATTGTCCATCGCTGGGGCTGTTTTCGGGCTGTTTTTGAGCTGCGGACGCTCCTGACAGAGCAGCGTCCGTCGCCCGTCGGACTCGGTCCGTCGCCCGCAGCAGCGTCCGTCGCCCTTCTAGCAAGGTTTTTCAGGATTTTCTTCATCGCTGTTTTGGCCGTTTCTCTCTCGTCCGGACTCCGAATCAAGTTCCGTTTGTTGCGTTGTATTCGTATTCACGTAAGGAACCTGATTAGGTACTTTTGAGACCAGTTACCATAAGTATTTTTGGGTGTGCTCTTGCCTCTTCTCTCTAGGGGTTGAGAGTACCGCTCTCGGTGTATTGGTTTCGAGTTCATGGCTTTGATCATTCTCCATCTTCTCCGACTGCTCCACTGCACCTTTAGGGGTCTTCCTAAGGTGTCCACCTACTTGTTAGGTCATGTGCGAGTTGGCTTCTTCCGAGGTCAAGTTTTGGGTGTGAGTTTGGGACAAGGGCCAAGTCTTTGTGTTGAATTTTTTTTTGGCTCCCATTCACCCCCTCTGGTCGCCGTTCTCGGTCCTTCAATTCGTATCAGAGCCAGTTAAGGATCATTCCACCTTAAACGGTTCTTGATCCGTGAAGGCGACATGGAGCGAGGTGTTAGCAAACCTCCGTTTTTCGATGGAACAAACTTCTCCTACTCGAAGGTGCGCATGTCCGCCTATCTACAAGGAGTTGATTCGAACATATGGGAGATCTATGAGAATGAGGGCTATCGTGTTCTTGCGGCTCGTGTTGACCAACTCCAAATCACTCAACACAACGCAAACAGTCGAGCACGGAGTATCCTCTTCTCGAGTTTGTCACTTCCTGAGTTTGAGCGAGTCTCGAATCTCACTACGGCGCGAGAGATCTGGCAAACACTTGTGTGATATTATGAGGGTAATCCTCCGATCAAGTCTAGACTCTTTGACACATACCATAGGGAGTACGAGAACTTCGTATAGTTGGCCGACGAATCTATTGACGGGATGTTCACTCGCTTCCAATCTATCGTCAACAAGATGCGTGCTAATCGAGCCAACTTGCCCTATGATGATCATGAGATGGCTATCAAGCTTTTGCATGCTCTTGATCGGAGGGTGTGGGAGATGAAGGTGGCTGCCATTCAGGAGTCACTGGGCTATGATGCCCTGACTGTGGATGAGCTGTTCAGCAAGCTCAAGTCCTCGGAGATTGACAACCAGACCTGGGCCAAGCTTGAGAACCCGTCGAAACCATCCATGGCGTTGGTTTCCGGCCCCAGCGGTGTGTCTTCTTCTTCCTCTAACCCTTCACACTCTTCGTTCGCTTTGTCTTTGATGTCTGTGACAGAGGAACAAGTGGAGGCGCTTGGAGATGATGAGCTGGCCTTGGTCATCACTAAGTTCTCACGGTTTCACAACAACCGTTTGAACCGACGACGTTGTGGCTCGGCCAAGGGGTGCTACCGTTGCGGTGATGAGGATCACTTCATCGCAAACTGCCCCAAGAAAGCTACGGGTGACTTCACCAAGCACAAGGACAAGCGCGAGCACCGCTTCGAGGACAAGCACAAGGCCAAGGGCGGCCACAAACGGAGATCCTCGAAGAAGGTGATTGACAAGGTGAAGGCCAAGCACCAAGCCTTCCTCGCCTCCCTCAGCGACATCGATGCCTCCACCGATGGGGGTTCTTCCTCAAGCGACGATGAGTCGAAGGGAAAGGTTGAGGACAAGCTGAACGGCCTCTGCTTCTACGCCGACGCCAAGCATGGTGGCTTTTGCACCATGGCGATTGAAGAAAGCAAGGTCGGCAAGCACAAGGATGACTCCGGCTATGACTTCGACACACCCGAGGTATCACCCACCATCGAAGTCCTCTCTCTTGAGCTTGAGTCTCTGAATGACACCTTGCTTAGTCAGGATGCTTTGCTCAAGTGTGCCACTTGTGAGAGGAACGATTTCAAGGCGAAGTACCTTAGCACGCTTCATGATCTAGAGTTTGCTAAGGCACAAGTGGTGGTTACCGAGGAGGTAGAGTGTGATGCTTGTGCCATCCACATGTCTGATCTTGTCATACTCCAGGACAAGTATGGCACTCTACTTGAGGAGATTAGTGAGCTGAAGGCTAGGCCTAACTTACTTGGTGCGTGCAAGTCTTGCTTAGGCTTGCGTTCTGAGCTGGCACAGAAGGATGCTAGGATCGCTGTGTTAGAGAAGGTTAGCTCAGATAGCACTAGAGAGTCGGATCGCTTTGAGGCTTTGGAGCTTGAGATCGCGTCGTGCAGACACGACAAGATGTGTACCGAGGAGGAAAACACATACCTTCGGTCCATCTTGAGCTAGGTGTCTTGCCGAGAGCCGCAGTTGGACATGATGCTGAGCCAGTGCAGGTGAGCTGGCAACATGGGAGTAGGCTTTGCTATAGGTGGGAAGGACAATAGCTTGTTTGGTAAGATCGGTGAGTGCAGTGGTTTGAGCGAGAGTGAGAAACCCACCACAACTCCCAAGCTTACCAAGATCACTCCACCTAAGCCTACCGACACCTCTGAGTTTCCTGTGAAAGATGGTGTGTTTGAAGAGCCACCCAAAACCACTCCACAGAAGCAAGTATGGATTCCCAAACCGAACCAGCTTCGGAACATACTTGACACCTTGCCCGACATCTCTAGTGATCCCCTTCCTAAGCAAGCAAAAGCCACCCAACCTAACAAGAGAGCGCCTCCCAAGAGAGCTGTGAAGTACCATTGTGAGTATTGTGAGCGGGATGGGCACTTGGCTCAGTTTTGCTTTAGGAGGAAGAGAGGTTCGGCGGCAGTCTAAGTTGAACAACTGGGACATGTACCACCCACCAGTTGGGGTGCGTGAACCGGAAGTTCAGAGGCGCACTTCTAGGCCTAGAGGTACAATGCCTCAAGGTGCTAGGCCTCAGGAGGCGAGACCACGTGGTGGCCGTGCCCGGCGGGGTACCGGTCATGACCCATACGACTACGGGCCTCATGGCGGTGGCTTTACTCCACCCTTCTTTAGCGGACCACGTTTGCCCTATCGTGGTGATCGCTATTCCCCTGTGGGGCAGGAGATGTTTGGTTTTTCTCCTAACCCATTCTTCGGGAAAGTGGGACAACACTGGTATCCTTCACAATTTACTAACCCCAGCGTTGGTCCATTTGCTCAACCTATGTCTTTTTATTGATGTAGGAAGGAGGACTAGAGGATACTTGGCTTGTGGATTCCAGATGCTCACGCCATATGATCGGAAGTGCCAAGTGGTTCTCCAGCCTTGACGCCATGCACCACACCGAGTATATCACATTCGGGGATAAGAGTAAAGGTAAGGTTGACTCCTGAAGGTCCATCCGAGTCAATTCGTCTTTTGTCCTCAAGGATGTTGCTTTGGTTGCGAATTTGCATTTTAACCTTCCATCGGTTTCGCAACTCCTTGAAGACGGTTTTGAGGTGAGCTTTAAGCCAAACTTGTCTCGGATTTTGGACTCTCATGGTGAGCTTGTTTGCCGGATTTTACCCTTCGGGAAGGTTTTTCGTGCGGATTTTTCTATCTCTTCCGGACCTTCTCGTTGTCTTCTTGCCGGTTCTTCTTCCGAGCTTTGGAAGTGGCATAGGAGATTGGGACATTTGAGTTTTGACTTGCTTGCAAGGCTTAGCTCAATGGACCTTATCCAAGGATTGCCAAAGCTAAAGTTCGAGAAGGATTTGGTTTGCCATCCTTGCAGACATGGCAAGATGGTTACTGCTTCCCATCCTCCCGTAACTCAAATTATGACCTCACAACCCGGCGAGCTCTTACACATGGACACAGTTGGTCCAGCTCGGGTTAGGTCGGAAGGAGGGAAGTGGTATGTGGTTGTAGTCGTTGATGACTACTTGAGGTACTCTTGGGTGTTCTTTTTGGAGAGTAAGGATGAGGCTTTTATGCGTGTGCGTGATCTGATTTTGAGATTGCAAAATGAGCTACCTAAGCATGCCATGAGAGCTATTCGCAGTGACAATGGCACATAATTCAAGAATGCTCAATTTGCATCTCTTTGCTCTTCTTTGGGTTTGGATCACCAATTTTCCTCTCCTTACACTCCCTAGCAGATTGGTGTTGTTGAGCGCAAGAATCGGACTGTTGTTGAGATGACCAGGACGATGCTCGATGAGCATAGGACTCCTAAGCGGTATTGGGCCGAAGCGATTAATTCTGCTTGCTATGTTTCCAATCGCATTTTTCTCCGAGCTTTCAAGAAGAAGACTTCTTATGAGTTGCGATTTGGGAGACCACCCAAGGTAAGTCACCTACGGGTGTTTGGGTGCAAGTGTTTCATCCTCAAAAAGGGCGGTAAGTTGGATAAATTTGAATCACGGTCTTCTGACGGTATCTTTCTTGGTTATTCTACTCACTCTTGTGCTTATCGTGCACTTAACCTAGAAACTAACCGAGTGATGGAGACTTGTGAGATTACATTCGATGAAACTATGCCCTGTGTTTCCACTGCTTTTGAGCTTGCAGGTGATGATGAGGTGAACACTAGCATTTTTGTGGAGGAGGAGCAGGATGATGCTGATTGGGGTGATCCCAAGCCAACTCCACTGACTACCCCCATCGACCCTGCGACATCCACTTTGGCTCACGGTCCCGATCTGACTACTTCCTCTACATGGGGGCCGTTCGAGCAGCTTCCTCAGTCGATGCCCGTTGCACATGAGGGAGCTCCAGCTGCTATCGAGGGGGAGGCCACTTTGTCCAGGCAGGCTCCCCGCCACATCCAGCGACAGCACCCGCCGGAGAACATCATCGGTGACATTGACCGTCGAGTCACACGGTCCAGGTCCTATATCTCTCACTTTGCTCATTCGGCTTTTGTCGCGTCTTTTGAGCCCCGAGATGTTGGACACGCATTGATGGATCCGGATTGGGTTAATGCCATGCATGAGGAGTTAGAAAACTTTGAGCGAAACCGTGTTTGGGTCTTAGTTCCTCCACCACCTAGTTGCCATCCCATAGGTAGCAAATGGGTTTTCAAAAATAAACAAAGTGAAGATGGGGTGGTAGTGCGTAACAAGGCTAGGTTGGTAGCGCAAGGCTTTTGTCAAAAGGAGGGAATATACTATGAGGAAACTTTTGCTCCCATAGCTCGTTTAGAAGTCATTAGAATCCTTCTAGCTTTTGCGGCTTCTATGGGTTTTAAACTTTTTCAAATGGACGTTAAAAGTGCTTTCTTAAACGGCTACATAGAGGAGGAAGTTTATGTTAAACAACCTCCTAGTTTTGAAAATCCCAAGTTTCCAAACCATGTTTTTAAACTTCACAAAGCTTTGTATGGTTTGAAACAATCCCCTAGAGCATGGTATGATGGATTGCGAACCTTCTTGCTTGCTAAGGGTTTTAAAATGGGATCGGTAGATAAGACGTTGTTTCTCCTCAAGCAAGGCAAAGACACTCTCCTTGTCCAAATATACGTGGATGATATCATCTTTGATGGTTCTTCTCATGCTCTTATTGCCAAGTTTGCAGATCTTATGAGCAGGGAATTTGAGATGAGCATGATGGGAGAGTTGACTTTCTTTCTCGGGTTGCAATTCAAGCAAACCCGAGAAGGGGCGTTTGTGCACCAAGGCAAGTACACGAAGGATATCTTGAAGAAGTTTGACATGGGCGAGGCAAAGCCCCTCTCGATGCCTATGTCAACTACTACTGCCTTGGATGCGGATGAGGAAGGAGAAGCGGTGGACCAGACGGAGTACCACAACATGATCGGGTTGCTTCTGTACCTGACGGCGACCCGACCGGACATTTAGTTCGTCATCTGCCTGTGTGCTCGCTTTCAGGTGTCCCCACGAACATCGCACAAGCAGGCAGTGAAACGCATCATGAGGTATTTGCGCTTCACTCCCGAATTTGGTCTTTGGTTTTCCGCCTCCTCCTCTCTTGTGCTTTGTGGTTATTCTGACGCCGACTTTGCCGGTTGCCGACTTGATCGGAAGTCCACTTCTGGGACTTGCCAGTTTCTCGGGTCTTCTCTGGTGTCTTGGTCTTCTTGCAAACAGTCTAGCGTGGCACAGTCGACGTGCAAAGCTGAGTACGTTGCCGCTGCTAGCTGTTGTTCGCAGTTGCTTTGGATGATTGCGACTTTGAAGGATTTTGGTCTTGAGCTTACTAAAGTGCCTCTGCTTTGCGATAGCACGAGTGCCATTAGTGTAGCCAAAAATCCCGTGCTTCACTCTAAGACCAAGCACATTGATGTTCGCTTTCACTTCTTGAGAGATCACTATGAGAAGGGCGACATTGTCCTCTGGCATGTCGAGACCCAAAACCAGCTTGCGGATATTCTCACAAAACCTCTCGATCAAGCTGCGTTTTCTCGTCTTCGGGGCGAGTTGGGTGTTTGCTTTCCTTTTTAGAGGAGGAAAGCTTTGTGTATCATAGTTATTTTGGTTCTTATTTTCCTCTTCTTTCTCTTTCTTTTAATTGGTGTCTTTTTAGTTGTTAATAGGTGTCACTGCATTTTGCATCTCATTTGCATTTATAACATATTTCATTTTAAGCTTCATACCTATAGCCGATATAATGAATCTATGCTCTGTTTGAGGTGCTTTATGTGTCTATGGTGTTGCCTAACTTAGACTCTCTTTGATCTCTTGATATGCAATAGAGCTAAGTTAGAAAAGCTTTAAAACTGAATTTAATTCCCCATGTCACCTCTGAAATGGCACTAGCATGTGTAGGCTTTTGAAGATCCTTCTTGGATGCCTTATATATAGCTTGTAACTATGGCTCTTCATTGTTTCATTCACTTCCATTGAGCACCATGCTTAAAATTGATCTAAAATGAAATTGCTCTCTGTTTTGTGCATTGGAAAGATCGAGTTGGGTTTGCATTGTGAGCACTTCACCGTGTGTTCGAGACTGCTTCCCATATGGGTTGATACTTGAGCGGTGTCGTGTATGGTCAAAACCGGTGTGTTAAGTCCTTTGACTTCGCCCGGTTGGTAAGAAGTGGCATCACTTTGCTTACAACCACTCGCATACAACTTAAATGTTCCTAAAACTGAAATTTGGCTGCAAAACTCTAAAATTTGAAAAATTCATTCAGTTGGGTCATTGGCTTGTTGTATGAACTTTGCTAGGGATAGTTTTACTTGCTATACATGAGATTGCTTTGAGATAGGTCCTATCTTGTTTGCCATGTCTAGTTGTCTCTAGGAGGTGATACCCATTCCTTTCTCACACATGTAATGCTCTCTAAAATAGCTTCTAAAGTGATCTTTAGCTCAACCTGCGTCTTAGTTGGGCACGTAGAGTTTTTCCTATTCTCACAGGATCACATCACTTAGAGCATCCTTTCATTGTCTTAGCTCTATGTATGAAGCTTGTTGCACTCATTTTGCATATCATGGCATTTGTGACCGGTTCTTGAGTTTTGAGCTTTGATGAGTTTCATGTGTCAACAAGGGGGACAGATGTGCATTTCACTCCATCTACACTTAAGGGGGAGAGTTGTGCATTGTGGGAAGAAAGCATGGGGGAGAGATGTGTGATCAAGGGGGAGAAAATGTGCATTTTGTGAAAATCTTGTTTCTTTGAGTCTTTTCACCCTTTCTTGGTATCTTGAGTATGCTTTCGCCCAGGGGGAGCTTTTGCTAGATGTGTTGAGCCTTTGCCTCTTCTGGAGGGTCTAGCCTGTGTTTTGGCTCCGACAGGTTTCGATTGGCATTTTGAGTTTCTTGTGTGTAAATTGGTATCTTGAAGAATTTCTTGCCTTAAGGCGTTTGGTATCTTTGGCTTGCTAGCGGTGTTGAGCCCGTTTCTGCCTCTTCTTGAGGGCTAGCTTTGTTTTGCTTGGTTGCGTTGAGCCGTTGCCCATGTCTTTGGGAACAAAGTTTTGGATGCGTTTTGCTTCTCTCAAGTGACCCCGTTTTGGCTTTCTTAGCTTTTGGTCATTTGGAGAGCTTTACCTTGTGGCTCAAATCTGAAATGCACTTGTGTTGACAAAGCACTCATCAAGGGGGAGATTGCGAACACATGGTGGATAAGTACCCATGTATGTTCAGGTTTGTGATGAGTGATTGCCCAACACTTGAGCGTTTCAGTTTGAGTGGCTTACTACTAATCTTTGCGAAAGAAAATGTGTGCCTGTCTATTGGCTTGTGGTGTGCAGGTACTATGCCTAGTGACAGTGGTCAATGGCGTGGAGAAGGTCGAGTAGAGGCTTGCCGTGCCGATGGACTGAGAGCGGTGAAGGGCGGAAGCGGGGCTCGGACTGAGGGACCATGGGCACCGGCAGACTAGCTGTGGTGGCTAGTGCCTGGCACCGGCGAGTGCGAGAAGACATGGAGGTAGACCGAGTCGACCGAGTCAAGACGACGGACGAGCGGGTTGAGCGGAGGCTCAGGGGACTCAGAGTCCGACCGGGTGAGGACAAGGTGGCTCGAGTCAAGCGGTTTGGTGTGTTGGGCCACAAAACCACCGGAGGACGGTTTCCGAGTTTGGGCCTCAAAACTCGGGGTTCGGTAGTTGAGCCGAAAGCTACCGGTGGTGGGTTTCGCGGGTTTGGGCCTCAAAACCCGGGCGGAGCTTCCGAGGAAGTGGGGATGGCACGTGGCGGAATCCTGGAGGTTGCGTCGAGGCGACGGCAACTCTTGGCAGGAATCGGGGCCGTCCATTCAAATCGAGGAAGATATTTTCCGGAGCTTGGACTGCAATGCTTAGGCTAGGTAGTTCACTCATGTATCTAGGGGGGTCTTTGGGAAATAGCCAAAGCCCTGTTAAATAGGGGATGAAGGGGTATCCTCATCCTATCTCTTGAACCCTAATCATTTGCCCCAACTCTCTCCCTCTCTCTAGTTCATGAGATCCCTAGGTTGATTTCACCAACCTCTATAAGAACTTGAGTTTGTTGCGAGGAATCGGAGGCCGTAACCTTCGTAAGCCATGGTGGCTTCGACTTCTTGATCGTGTCCTCGTTTTGCTTGTGTTCTTCGCATTTTGCTTTTGCTCCCTCTTTTTTCCAAGATGATTTCTCTTTGTAGGTAGTAGCTCTTGCAAATCCGTTTGAACCAAGTTGTTCGTATTCATGAGGAGCATCTTTGCACAGAAGGAATTCCCCTCAAACCTCACGAGTGCATAGATCGGGTGATTTCTTTGCGGTGTTCTTTGTTCTTGCCCCCTTTCCCCCAAATCCTCGTTTCTCTTTAATTCTCACCAAATTGAGTGATGATTTCTTCGGATTAGCTCCCCAACTGTACAAGGATCATGCCTAAAAAGTTTGATTGCAGTTGGAGTTCATTTGGTTGAGTTTTGGGAAGATTTGGAGGAGAGCAAATGATTTTCGAGATCACTGTGCAGATTTCGGGGGCGTAGGACGCTCCAGGTTTTGGCGTCGGACGGTCCGTCGGAGGCGCCGGACACTACGTAGTGCTGACGACAGCGTCCGTCGCTGGGGCTGTTTTCGGGCTGTTTTTTGAGCGTCGGACGCTCCTGACAGAGCAGCGTCCGTCGCCCATCGGACTCAGTCTGTCGCCCTCAGCAACGTCCGTCGCCGTTCCAGCAAGGTTTTTCAGGATTTTCTTCGTCGCTGTTTTGGTCGTTTCTCTCTCGTCCGGACTCCGATCCAAGTTCCGTTTGTTGCGTTCGATTCGTATTCATGTAAGGAACCTGATTAGATACTTTTGAGACCAGTTCTCATAATTTTTTTATGGTGTGCTCTTGCCTCTTCTCTTTAGGGGTTGAGAGTACCACTCTCGGTGTATCGGTTTCGAGTTCGTGGTTTTGATCGTTCTCCATCTTCTCCGACCGCTCCACTGCACCTTTAGGGGTCTTCCTAAAGTGTCCACCTACTTGTTAGGTCATGTGCGAATCGGTTTCTTCTGAGGTCAAGTTTTGGGTGTGAGTTTGGGACAAGGGCCAAGTCTTTGAGTTGAATTTTTTTTGGCTCCCATTCACCCCCCCCTCTGGTCGCCGTTCTCGGTCCTTCACCAGCTACGGCTCTCTGCCAGACACCCAAGCTAAGACAGATTGGAGGTGCGAGTTATCCTCCTCAATACACGTCTTGTCGTGTCGGCACGTCGCAATCTCACACTCCAAAGCTTCAACACGATCCGACTCTCGGGTGCTATCTGAACTAGACTTCTATAACACAACAGTCCTAGAAACCTTCTGTGCCAGCTTAGACCGCAAGCCTTCACAAGACTTGCACGCACCAATTAAGCTAGGCCTAGCCTTCAGCTCACTATGCTCCTCAAGCAGAGTGCTATTCTTGTCCTAGAGAGTTACAAGGTTAGACATGTGGATGGCGCAAGCATCACACTCTACCTCCTCGGTAACCACCACCTACGGCTTAGCAAACTCGAGCTCATCTAGCATTTTTAGATACTTGGCCTTGAACTCGTTTCTCTCTCTAATCACATGCTTGAGCACAACATCCTGACTCATGAAAGTAGTGTTCAAGGACTCAAGCTCGGAGGAGAGAGACTCGACAGTGGGTGATACCTTGGTTGTGTCGGAGTCAGCGTTGCAGTCATCCTTGTGCTCGCCGACCTCACTTGTTCCAATCACCATGGTGCAGAAGCCGCCGTGCTTGGCATCAGCATAGAAGCAGAGGTCGTTGAGCTTGTCCTCAACCTTTCCCTTTGACTCATCATCGTCGCTCGAAGAAGAGCCTCCGTCGGTGGAGCACTCGATGTCACTGAGGGAGGCGAGGAAGCCTCGATGCTTGGCCTTCACCTTGTCGATCACCTTCTTCAAATATCTCCGGTTGTGGCCGCCCTTGGCCTTGTTCTTGTCCTCGAAGCGGTGCTCGCGATTGTCCTTGCTCTTAGTGAAGTCCCCAGCAGCTTTCTTGGGGCAGTTTGCGATGAAGTGATTGTTAACACTCGATTTTGACATGCTTAGGAAGATGACAGGTGGGCCAGTGCATAGTAAATTTGCAGAGACAGGCGTTTGGAGCATTCAGCAAGTGTCCGTGTGGTCGGTTAATTTCCAAACATTCGGCAAATGATCGTGCGGTTGGCTATTCTGAGGAAGGGCGGTTTTCCATTGAAGAAGCGACAAAAGCGGCAAGTAAGAACCGATCGGGTAATGAAGATCGCGACAATTAAGGCAATAAAGACTCCGAAGGACTCATGTCGTGTTTTCCTTTGATATTTTGTAGCCGTATCCTTTTAGGACTCATGTCATGACCAGGGTATAAGTATAAACCCTTGGCCATTGTAAAAAGGGTTCACAACCAAATCAATACAACCGGCCCCGTGCCAACTTCGAGTCTTTTGTCGTGTCGTCGAGTTCTTCAAGAGGAGTCATCGATCCGTCGACCTCCGTAAGTCCCGACAACCTTGTTATCATGTCTAGTATTATGCGGTGGATTTAGACGTTGATGCAAGTAGTCTTGTTTGTTGTCAATGATCGTGCGGCGGATCCTTGCTTGACAATCAAGAAGTCTTCGCTTATGTTTCATTTACAAGTAGAAACCATGCGGTAGGCGTTTGCTCGATATGCTTAGCAAAAGCAAGATATTTATCGGCTCTATTAGATTTGGCAAGATCTAGTAGATTCATTAAGTTATCATGTGTTGCATGTTTTAGATATTTCATATATTTGTAATACTCTTTTGCCCAATCTAGATTGATATGGTTCGGCTCTATTCTCTCTTATAGATCTATTTATGCTTTAACAGTTATTGCTTTCATGTTGTCTCTACAAATAGATCTTACGTTCATAATAGCCGAATTACTCTAATCTAGATTGCTACGTGTTGCGGGTTTGTGTATGTTAACCACGTTTAAGCTTTGATAAGGTTAGGTATCATGTGGCAGATACAAGCTCTAGATTAGTTTGATCGTGTTTGCTTACATGTTCCTTCATCATGGATCCCAACTCGGTTGGATTGCTGAGCTTGGTTACGCTTTAACTCATAGTTAATTATGATTCGTCCAAATGTACTTTTCATCATGGATCCCAACTTTATGTTTGTTTTAGCCGAATGATCTATAAGACTTGTTGGCAGACAACTTCTATAGCTGTATGTCATCATAAGTGGCTTCAGGGCCGTATATATGGAACTGTCTGGTCTCACCCAGCATGTTCCAGTTTTGTATCTAATGATTTTTATCCCTTGTAGTTGGTTTGATAGTGTTCTTGAAAGAGGGAGAAGCGTTAGCCGACTGGATGAGTGTGCTAAAAGAATAGCTTAAGGCAAGATGTTACCTGCTATGTTGATTGATCATCAAGATGGATTGTGTCCTGGTCTGGTTGAGGGCTTGATTGGATATCCAGAGATGGTGAACCTGGAACTGGACCAGAGGAAGGTTCTGCTGCTAGATTGTCCATAATTTCATCTATTTCCAATAATACAGATGATAGAGTATAAGAACAGGAAGTAGATGTCATATAAAGAGAAAGAAATGATTAGCCGAATGATGTTACCAATGTGCTCGGCGGTTTCATGGGCATCTGTACCTTCAGCTTCATGAGCTTCTGTATCTTCAATTTCATGAACCTCTACATCTTCAGTAGAGGCTTGATGAGGAATATCCACCGTTGTTGAGACATTGCCTGATCCTGGAGTTTCAACATGTGGCTGTAGTAGAGGTGATTGGTATGAAGACAGTCAGAGTTGTTGCCGAATGAGATTTATCGCCGAATAAATGATTCATACCTTGGGAGACCGCTTGACTTTCTTGGACCTTGTCTTTCTAACCACATTAACATTCTCAAGTGTCTTCCTTTTGCCTTCTCCTCCTGAAGGTGTAGTGGCCGAAACTGCAGGGGTCTTCATGAAGGTTGCTAGAATTGGAGAATGAAAAGCCAGGACAGGTTTGGGCCCAGCTAAGTAGTACTGTATTGCTTTGGTAGGAGGAATGGGCTCAAAATCATGTGCATAACCAGATGTTAAAGTGAGAAGTAAATTCAAAAGCAGTGAATGATAAGTACAATGAAATTACCTCACTATCAGAGGCAAATTGGGGTTGCAGATCTTGGCATAGAGAGTGCACTGGTGTGTTGAAGATGTGATCGTGCCATTCTTTCCACCAGGAAGCAAAAATAGGATGAGCAGCATCTACTAGCTAAAATGGAGAGGGTTCATATATTGGCAAGTCCCATCCAAGCTCAAAGACTTTTTTTGCTTCTATTTCATTTCTGATCAACTCCCTGAATCTTATGGTTATTGAAAAGAAAGGTTTTGGGGGCAATTGTCCACATCCTAATTGCCTGGCTGCCATGTTTGGGTAGTAGAATTCATAGGTAGATTGCACTAACCTCCCATGATGGAATTCGGCTGGCAAGATGCAGGGTTTGATGGAGTTGAAGACCTCTGTGGACACCTTGTCAGAACAGCCAGATTCATAGCAGAATTTGCAAGGGAGAGTTAAATCATCATTTTCTCGGTAGGGAAGCCAAAGCACATTGTCGAAACCCTTGAAAAACAGCTTGAAGAGATGACCAATGTCCATGTCAATGCTGATGGAAGATGATGCTTCTCCATAGGTTTGACAGCTCTTAACTCTTACTGTGCTGCCTTCAGCATAATTGACTGAAGGAAAGCTCAAGCTATGAAGGGGCACAGAGATTATCTGATGCATGTACAGTTGAAGCCACATCTGAAGAAACCACCAAGGGCCACTTACACAAGAGATCTCCCCACCTAGGTACATCTGGGCAGTGATCTGATGCATCATGTGATAAACAGATCCTAGAGGATATTTGCCCAGGGGGATCAGAGTGCCTACGGCTAGGTCCTCAGCCATCATCATATGATTTAAGGTTGGCTCATTGGATTTTCCACAGAAGATGAATCTACACAGCCACATGTTCATGAAGGCCCTGCATTCCTTGTCAAGAACAGCACCAGATGCTTCCATATAGGTCTGAATATATTTAACCCATCCACCTTCAGATTTGACAGCTTTCTGGCTGCTTTTGCTCTTGTACTTGAAAGGATATACTAGCTATGACACATTTAGGCCAGTCACCATGAATACATCGGCCAAAGTGAAAGTCATCATGCCATGGACGAAAACAAAGGCATTGATAGCATTAGACCAAAAATGAGAAGCTGCTATCAGAAGGGATTCATCTCTGGGCATTTCTGACAAAGACAATTCCAAATAGTGGTTGATGTCTTGATCATCCCAGTGGCTGCTCCTCTTATCCAGTATCCTTCGGTACCAGTTTCTCCATCCGGTGATTGGGGGAAACGGCCAAGTCTTGAAGGTGTTTGGTCATTGGTTTGGCGGGGTGACTCCAGACTTGAAGGGGATTCTTGAGGTTTCCTTCTCAATGATCTCAGTTGGGTCAGGGTCTCCCATTGGAACAAGAAGGTAGGAATCAGGGTTTGCAGCATAGGGGATCAAAATTTGGTTCTTGTATTCCTTCAAAGAATAATGGAATCAGGAAAACAAATGGATCGGGAAAGAAGCAGGAAAGTCAATCGGGAATTGCCGAATGCGTGGAAGTGAATGAAATTTACCTCTGGAATTTCTTCCTGAGTCGCCATTGAAGAGTCGAGGTGAATTCGAGAATGTGCTAGGGCTTGGATTTTTTGAGCGGCGGCTGCGGTATTGAACAGTATTGACCTAGGAGAAAGGGGAAGCTTGTGGTCAATTTCAGAATAAAACAGCTTTTATCCCAAAATTGAGGGGGCATGTGTTAACACTGGATTTTGGCATGCTTAGGAAGATGACAGGTGGGCCAGTGCGCAGTAAATTTGCAGAGATAGGCGTTCGGAGCATTCGGCAAGTGTCTGTGCGGTCGGTTAATTTCCAAAGATTCGGCAAATGATCGTGCGGTCGGCTATTCTGAGGAAGGGCGGTTTTCTGTTGAAGAAACGACAAAAGCGGCAAGTAAGAACCGATCGGAAAACGAAGATCGCGACAATTAAGGGAATAAAGACTCCAAAGGAAACTAAAGTCAAAGATGTCGTGTTTTCCTTTGATATTTTGTAGCCGTGTCCTTTTAGGACTCATGTCATGACCAGGGTATAAATATAAACCCTTGGCCATTGTAAAAAGGGTTCACAACCAAATCAATACAACCGGCCCCGTGCCAACTTTGAGTCTTTTGTCATGTCGTCGAGTTCTTCGAGAGGAGTCACCGATCCGTCGACCTGTGTAAGTCCCGACAACCTTGTTATCATGTCTAGTATCATGCGGTGAATTTAGACGTTGATGCAACTAGTCTTGTTTGTTGTCAATGATCGTGCGGCGGATCCTTGCTTGACAATCAAGAAGTCTTCGCTTATGTTTCATTTACGAGTAGATACCGTGCGACAGGCGTTTGCTCGATATGCTTAGCAAAAGCAAGATAGTTATCGGCTCTACTAGATTTGGCAAGATCTAGTAGATTCATTAAGTTATCATGTGTTACATGTTTTAGATATTTCATATATTTGTAATACTGTTTTGCCCAATCTAGATTGATACGGTTCGGCTCTATTCTCTCTTATAGATCTATTTATGCTTTAAGAGTTATTGCTTTCATGTTGTCTCTACAAATAGATCTTACGTTCATAATAGCCGAATTAGTCTAATCTAGATTGCTACGTGTTGCGGGTTTGTGTATGTTAACCACGTTTAAGCTTTGATAAGGTTAGGTATTGTGTCGCAGATACAAGCTCTAGATTAGTTTGATCGTGTTTGCTTACATGTTCCTTCATCATGGATCCCAACTCGGTTGGATTGCTGAGCTTGGTTACGCTTTAACTCATAGTTAATTATGATTTGTCCAAACGTACTTTTCTCATGCATGCACGTTCGGCAATCAACACTTTACGTACTTTATGTTTGTTTTAGCCGAATAATCTATAAGACTTGTTGGCAGACAACTTCTATAGTTGTATGTCGTCCTAAGTGGCTTCAGGGCCGTATATATGGAACTATCTGGTCTCACCGAGCATGTTCTAGTTTTGTATCTAATGATTTTTATCCCTTGTTAGTTTCATGTCAAACTGACTGGCACGTTTCCGGATTTTGGAACACCCGGGCACCCGATTGAAGCCACGCTTTTCGGCTTGCTGTGTGTGAGGCACAGTGCACCACATTTTGTGTCAACAGTGATCCTTATCACCGCAATGGTAGAACCCCTTGGCCGCGCCACCACATTGTCGGTTCAAGCGGTTGTTGTGAAACCACGAGAACCTAGTGATGACCATGGCCAGCTCGTCATCTCCAAGAGCCTCCACTTGTTCCTCTATCACAAAGACCAAAGACAACAAAGCGAACAAAGCTTGTGAAGGGTTAGAGGGAAGAAGAAGACACACCGCTGTTGACGGTCCTTAAATACCAAATCCAACCGTCAACTAAACAAGGAAAAGGATCTATATGAAACCAATAGCTAGAAATAGGGTTTATACTAACATAATTCCACGAGTTTTGGTGAATGTCTATTTCTGCGGGGGGTTATCAGGAAATATGGAGGAAAGGCCCACATGTAAGGTTTACATAGAGATAACTATTATCCGTAGGAAAAAGAATAGTCTAGAAGGGTCAAGAAAGCGCGGGAAGAAACGAGAGGGCCAGCGGGCCCAGGGGCAGGGCGCCCGCACAACCCCCTGGGGCGGCCGCCCTAGGGCAAGAGCCAATCAGGCTCTGCCTTGCGGATCCCCCCTTCACCGCCTTTGAGGTTGCATCTAAACCCTCCATTAAGGTCGATTTTATCCGACGGCTGACGTTCATTTGAAGAGGCTATATAAGGCTCCCCCTGAGCCTGAGGAGACACAATTCATTATTCATTATTCATCTCAAGAGGAGAGTCCCTTGATCAAGCCCTAGAGCCACCACATCAACTAGATCTCTAGTTTAGCATAGCTATATAGGATTAGAACTAGAAGGAGTCAATCTTCGATTGGTTTCCGGATCTATCAAGAGGATTCTTGGTAATTCTCTCTCTAGTTCTTCATTGTTCATCATTTGTTCTTTAGTAGTATGAATATGACATTGCTCTACTTCATTATATTGATTATGACTTTACTCTATTCGATTATGTTCTCAATTATATTGTTCTTAGTTTATTATGATTATATACTTGACGTAGTTAGATCTGAATCATATTCATATTCAGAATCATATAGCATTTATCCATCAGTACTATGGGTAAATGCTAGATATTGTGTATGCGTGGTGGCTAGACCGTATTTATCTGTGATTGTACCCTATATTCCGGATTGAGAGGTAGATCGCGGGAGTGACAGTCCTGTTGAGTCCTTTGTAGTCCTCCTCCCATTTATAGGGCAGGCAGAGCGGAACTATTAAGGGGAAATGGTTGCTATGTTTCTCATCTTCCTTAGTAATCTCACTATGCATGATTATCTTCTTGTCTCGCCATGATTGTCAAGTATAATTGCAATAATCATAATATGCTAGACTGTATAGTTAGAATAACTTAGGAAATATTCTTGTAGTTCATCCTAATTCCATGCTAACGACTTGCTAGAATATCTGTTGAGGTGCTTATCATTATTTTATGTGGCTATATATGCTGATCAATATATTTATCTTTTGTCACTATTCATTCATTATCCATATTTTATGTGACACTTACCCTGTATTGAGAGAGATAGATGGAAACTCTCCATTACACATGCAGTGATACTCATTACTCATTTATTCCTTAGCAGTCCCTTCCCGGTGGTAAAAATATAAATAACGATACTTGGAATACTCCTAGTTAAAATGCTACATCAGCATAATCTGTGCGCTTTGCAGAAACACATTTATATTTATTAGAGAAGCAATTGCATATTTCAATACCGCATCTCTCTGCCATGCTAGGGATGACAACTTGGCTTAAGTGGCATGAGAGGTGGTTAACTATTTTTGGCGCCGTTATCAGGAATAGAAATTAATCTACTTTTGGAAGCGACGTTAAGAAATGTCAACAAGCATTTTTGGCGCCATTGCCGGGGATAGAAATTAATCTACTTTTGGTAACGACGTTAGGAAATGTCAACAAGCATTTTTGGTGCTGTTACCGGGGAAGGTTGATTAGCTATCAAAGGAATAAATGAGTTATCACTTGCATCACTAATGAGATCGAGAAAACATCAATTCTCTACTCATACAGATTTACCCTTGTTTTTTGCCTATTTTTTCTATCATTTTATGCAGGGTAATTTATGACTAGATTTGATCTTCCAAACAATTTTGTTGAAAATCCCAAAGCCTTAATCAGAAGGACAAAACCCAAGCTCAAGAAAGTAACAAAATCATCATCATCAACATTTCAGCTTGAAGCTTCATCCAATCAAGAAGATCATCAAAACATCATTCGAGACTTGATATCGAAGCCATGGCAGACAAGTCAATCCATGAGTTCTCAGCCCCCACTACGGACAACATCCGCACTGGACCTGCTGCGAACATTGATCGGTCATTTGAGCTCAAGCCTGCGCTCATCAACATGGTGCAAGCAAGCCAGTTCTGTGGAAAAGCACATGAAGACGCTAGTGCTCATCTCCAACACTTCATAGAGATTTGCAGCACATTCACTATCAAGGATATCACCAGAGATGCCATACTACTTTGCCTTTTCCCATTCTCACTCTTGGGAAGAGCGAAGTAGTGGTTCTATGCAACCAAGGAGAAGAATACTACGTGGGCACTCTGTTCCACCAATTTCCTAGCAAAGTTCTTTCCCATGGGAAAGACCAATGCTCTCCGTGGGAAGATTTCAAGTTTTCAGCAACAACATGACGAGTCCGTTCCAGAAGCATGGGAGCTCTTCCAAGACTACATCCTAGAATGTCCCCATCATGGAATGGAGAATTGGTTACTTATGCATACCTTTTATCATGGGCTCAGCAACAGCACTCGTGAAACCATGGATGCTGCTACCGGAGGAGCATTCCTATCACTTACAATACCACAAGCCACAACTCTTGTGGAGAAGATGGCATCCGACCAAGGTTGGAGTGAAGAAAGAACTCAAACTCGCAAGAAAAGTGGAGGTATGCACCAACTCAAAGTGGTAGACATGCTGTCTGCAAAGCTAGACCTGCTCATGAAAAGGCTCGATGAGAAAGCTAGAGAAAGGAAAGAAGTTATGCACATTTATGACTCTCACATGACATATGAAGAGTGTGGAGAAACTGGACACTCAGGCAACCATTGTCCTGAGGCGCAAGAGGATGTGAACTACATCAACAACAACAACAATTATCGTCCTCAACAAAATCAAGGTTGGAATCAACAACAATAAAGGCCTAACTACTCAGGTAATTATCAAGGTAACAATTCCTATAATAATCCTAGTTTTCCACCTTTGAGAGAGTTAATGACTAGTAAAGGAAAGTTAATAGATAACATGTCTAAGAAATTAGCATCTAATGATAAATTACTAGAAACTATAAATAATAGAATGAATAATTTTTCTGTTGCCATCAAAAATCAAATTAGCTTTAATAAAATGATTGAATGTCAGCTAAATCAAATAGCTACTGTTGTTCCTATCACTAACCCTAGTTTTCCATCACAACCAGAAGGATTAGAATCTACGAATCTTGTAGACATATTTGATGCAGGTGCCTATTGGAACAACCCCACAGAATGGTGGTGTGGCGACTCTATGCCAACGAAGAAAGGTGATCCAGGATGACCTGTCATCCCGATCTCCATTGGCACCCTGGATTTTCCTGAAGCACTTTGCGACTTTGGCACAAGCATCAATATCATGCCCAGAGTAATCTATGAAAAATTCTTTAATTATCCTTTGTCATATACAACCATATGTTTGCAGCTTGCAGATTGGACACTGTGCTACCCTAGTGGAATACTAAAAGATATCTGTGTCCGGATTGGTACCTCATACGTCCTAGCAGACTTCATGGTGATAGAGACCGGTGTTGATGAGAGGTCACCCATCATCTTAGGGAGGCCACTCTTAAACACTGCTGGAGCTGTCATCTATGCTAGCGCTGCCAAAATCAGTTTCTTCATCAAAGAGAAGAAGGAGACATTCTCCTTCAAGAACAAAACCCTACATTTTCCTAAACAACCTCAAGATGAGCCAAGAAAGAGGACCAATAGGAGGAACAAACAGAACAAAAAAAAGAACAAGAAGCAAGTACGAACAGAATCAACAAAGATGGTCACCGCACTCCACAATGATCAAGATCACCATATCAAGTCCCCTCATTTGATCAAGAAAGATGACCCAGGTGTCCCAACCATTGAATGCACACAGATGCTCCTTCCAGAAGGCAATCTGCGACACCGGATCGGGCGTCAACACTATGGCCAAGTTGACATATGAGTTTCTGTATGGCACAATGCCCCTATAGCCAACATACACCCAACTCCAGATGGCAGATCAGACATACCGCATCGTCAAAGGCATAGCAAAAGATGTCCCCATCCAAATTGATGACCACTTCATCCCTACAGACTTCCTAGTCGTTGATATGGGAGAAGATGATTATGATCCACCTATCATCCTTGGAAGACCATTCCTAAGCACCACCAAAGCCATCATCTACATCGGGACAGGAGAAGTGCACCTACACTCCCCTTCTGAGAATGTACGCTGTTACTTTAATGCTAACTATACTATTGAAGAATCTAAGCAGAATAGAACAAGGAGAAGATGTCGCTACCGCAACCAAAAGAAGCAGAAGACCAAGGACAGATGGGCAAACTATGAAGGAGAAGTGTCAAGATATGAAGAGAGATACCCCAAAGAAGAAGAGTCAATATACTCAACTCCACTCTTTAGTCCAAACACACCACCAACACCAAGGTTAGGAAATGAAAGATCACTCTATGACTACCCCAGGCACGAGAGCGGAGAATCATGGGAAGAAATAAAGGTACATCCCCTCAATTTTAATAAGTATCCAGAAAAGAGGGCTTGTCCTAAGGAGGCCACAACACCAACACGCGTATGGAAAGAAAAAGAAATCATAGCAGAAGAAGAATCACAGCCGGAGGCGTCAGCCACGCCGTCCAACGAGACCTAGGACAACTAAGGTCGTAAGGAGTCCTGTTCGGAGGACTTAAACCACTGAACACCATGCCAACAGGTAAAACTTGTTAGTTATCCCTTTTCCCTCAATTATTTACTTTCCCTAAATAGTTAATCTTGTTTACACTATCTTAAAAAGAAAATAAAAATGTTTAAAACTATTAAGCCCCATGTGAATAGACTCATGGTATAAAACCCATAAGTATATTCACTGTGGTGGCATAAAAAATAAAATAATTATTTTTTTGTCTTATAAAATTAAAATATAAAAAATAGTGAGTTTATGATCCTACTAAATAATAACATCCATTAGAGGAAGCTCAACATGACCCAGGCTAGAGATTTATGACTAACACTTAATCAGTTCCACAAGCTTTGTTATTTATTTGAGCTTCACAAAATTCAAGGATCAAAGGAGAACAGTAACTAGAGGACATCCTACCCACTGTCAGAGTACTCTAACAAGATAAGGACACCTCTTCTACCTACCAGTACATCAGAAGAAATTACATCAAAATCCAGCATGGGGGAGAGCACCCCCATACTCAGCTAAGTATTTCTACCTATCAGCCTTTATACCTATACTCTGCTAAAAATAAAAAGATGCATAATCATAAAAACCCAATAAATATTTTCTCGTTTATATATATGTCTTTGCTAAGTTTATAAGTTTGCTAATAAATAATAGGAGAGAATAAAATAAAGTAGCGATGCTAAAATAAACCCCAATAATAAACTCTTAACATGGAGATGATGAATAGTTACTCTGCTGTAATTCCTTTCAAGTATCTAGTTTTCACATTTGAACTCTCTCTCAAGTTTAGGCATAACTGTTATGATTTAAAATTTGCTCTAAACCTAAACTTGTGGGAAGAGTACCTGATCTAAAGTCTAAGTCATTGACGGATATGATATGGGAAGGTTTGAGCTGCTATTTATCTGTTCGTAGAGATACTAGAATTCTAGAGAATTTTATCTTTTAAAAACTTTAAATACTGCATGATGAGTTCCTGTATGATGAGAGTTTAAATTCCTACCACAGCCATATATACATGCTTACTAGATTAAGGAACCACACATTTACATACTACTTATGAGCATTGAGTGTGGTCAAGCTGTGTGACCCTCAGGAACTAGTCATGCGGTCTGAATCAAGATTCACGTACACTCCACCTATACATGGTACTTCTATCCCGGAAGTACGCATCCACATACATCCACTCATTTCCATCTCCAGATCCACCAAAAAAATATTCTACTCCTAATCTGGGAGAGAATAAAAACAAATATAAATATTCTCCTATTCCTGTTTTTCCATGTGAAATAAATGCTCCAGTCAACTTTTGCCTTATTGCTCATGAAGGATGAGAGCTATGAAAAAATGAGGAAATAAAAAGGGGCAAGTGCCCGCCAACCTCGGAAAATAAAAAGTGAGAAAAGAGAGGTAAAAATGGACAAGTGTCCGACAGTAGAATTAGGGGTACAAGATACCCACCTGAGTGAAAAAAATATGTATATCAAGCATCTCATTCCCTTCGAAAGGTTTCAAATACAAGAAAGGTATTCCATCAAAAGGAGCAAAAGTAGAATTAGACTTTCACCACTGTTTTCATCACTAGCACCATCACCATCATACACCATTCATTCGCCACACATGCACATCATGATTTGACTTATTGATGTGTTCCTCTGGATCCACAGTTTGACTATGCAATATATGTCTTGTAAGTATGTATACTATCTCCCACCTATAAGCTCCAGATATCAATAGCCTTATTAGAAGTAGGATGAGAGGAGAGGAGATGTCACTATGCCACATATTAAAAGGCATACACCATCAATGCCTTGGTGAGGATCCAGAAATACCACAAAGGAGAGATTTAAGAGAGTCATACAAGGAATCTCTGAGTTTTATTTTGAAAATCTGCAAAAACTCTAGAGTTATAGTTGATCAAAGAGCAAGAGACATGGTGCTTGACTTGACTGTTCTATCTTTCAACTACCCAAGACACAGGTGACGATTACAAGCCCCATGGTGGAAGGTAAAATGAGTAAGTTTTAAGTCTTAATAGTTGATCTAACCCAGAGATGAGATCTTATTTGAAAGCATGTGTACTTTAAGGCATGAAAGCATTGCAGCAACTCCTGATCCATCACTGAGTCTATCTTTGCTTAGGGACGAGCAAAAGGTAAGCTTGGGGGAGTTTGTTGACAGTCCTTAAATACCAAATCCAACCGTCAACTAAACATGGAAAATGATCTATATGAAACCAATAGCTAGAAATAGGGTTTATACTAACAAAATTCCATGAGTTTTGGTGAATGTTTGTTTCTGCAGGGGGTTATCAGGAAATATGGAGGAAAGACCCACATGTAAGGTTTACATAGAGATAATTATTATCCATAGGAAAAAGAACAGTCTAGAAGGGTCAAGAAGGCACGAGAAGAAACGAGAGGGCCAGCGGGCCCAGGGGCAGGGCGACCGCCCTACCCCTCTGCCTCGCGGATCCCCCCTCCATCGCCTTTGAGGTTGCATCTAAACCCTCCATTAAGTTCAGTTTGATCTGACGGCCGACGTTCATTTGAGGAGGCTATATAAGGAAGGCCCCCTGACCCTGAGGAGGAGACACAATTCATTATTCATTATTCATTTCAAGAGGAGAGTCCCAGGATCAAGCCCTAGAGCCACCACATCAAATAGATCTCTAGTTTAGCATAGCTATATAGGATTAGAACTAGAACGAGTCAATCTTTGATTGGTTTCCAGATCTGTCAAGAGGATTCCTGGTAATTCTCTCTCTAGTTCTTCATTGTTCATCATTTGTTCTTTAGTATTATGAATATAACTTTCCTCTACTTCATTATATTGATTATGACTTTACTCTATTCGATTATGTTCTCAATTATATTATTCTTTGTTTATTATGATTATATACTTGGCATAGTTAGATCTGAATCATATTCATGTTCACTACAAGAAATGTGATGGTTAATGACAAAACATGACAAAACACGTGTCATAAACCATGCGCCTTATTCCATGGTTTGTGATGTTTATCAGTTCATAGAATGTCATAGAAGTGCTTTCTGACATTCTATGAACTGATAAACGTCACAAACCATGGAATAAGGCGCATGGTTTATGACATTCATTTTGTCACATTTTTTCATAAACCATCACATTTCTTGTAGTGTGTTTAGGATCGTATAGCGTTTATCCATCAGTACTATGGGTAAATGATAGATATTGTGTAGGCGTGGTGCCTAGACTGTATTTATCTGCGATTGTACCCTATATTCCGGATCGAGAGGTAGATCGCCGGAGTGACAGTCCTGTTGAGTCCTTTGTAGTCCTCCTCCCATTTATACGGCAGGTAGAGCGGAACCATTACGGGGAAATGATTGTTGTGTTTCTCATCTTCCTTAGTAATGTCACTATGCATGATTATCGTCTTGTCTCGCCATGATTGCCAAGTATAATTGCACTAATCATAATATGCTAGACTGTATAGTTAGAATAACTTAGGAAATATTCTTGTAGTTCGTCCTAATTCCTTGCTAATGACTTGCTAGAATATCCGTTGAGGTGCTTATCATTATTTTATGTGGCTATATATGCTGATCAGTATATTTATCTTTTGTCACTATTCATTCATTATCCATATTTTATGTGACACTTACCCTGTATTGAGAGAGATAGATGGAAACTCTCCATTACACATGCAGTGATACTCATTACTCATTTATTCCTTAGCAGTCCCTTCCCAGTGGTAAAAATATAAATAATTATACCTGGAATACTCCTAGTTAAAATTCTACATCGGTATAATCTGTGTGCTTGCAGAAACACATTTATATTTATTAGAGGAGCAATTGCATATTTCAATACTGCATCTCTCTGCCATGCTGGGGATGACAACTTGACTTAAGTGGCATGAGAGGTGGTTAACTATTTTTGGTGTCGTTATCAGCAATAGAAATTAATCTACTTTTGGTAACGACGTTAAGTAATGTCAACAACCGTCGGGGCCGGAAACCAATGCCATAGATGGGTTCGATGGGTTTTTAAGCCTAGCCCGGGTTTGGTGGTCAATCTCCGAGGACTTGAGCTTGCTGAATAGCTCATCCACGGTCAGTGCATCATAGCCCGGTGACTCCTGAATGGCAGCCACCTTCATCTTCCACACCCTCCGATCAAGAGCATGCAAAAGCTTGATAGCCATCTCATGATCGTCATAGGGAAAGTTGGCCCAATTGACACGCATCTTGTTGATGATAGATTGGAAGCGAGTGAACATCCCGTCAACAGATTCGTCGGCCAACTGTACGAAGTTCTCGTACTCCCTACTATATGTGTCGAAGAGTCTGGACTTGATCTGAGGATTGCCCTCATATCTCACAAGTGTTTGCCAGATCTCTCGCGCCGTAGTGAGGTTCGAGACTCGCTCAAACTTGGTAAGACACAAACTTGAGAAGAGGATGCTACAGGCTCTTGTGTTTGATGCATGTTGTGTGATTTGGGCTTGGGTAATCCGAGCACCAAGAACCACGTACTCCTCATTCTCACAAATCTCCCAAATGTTCGAATCGACTCCTTATAGATAGGCAGACATGTGCACCTTCCAGTAGGAGAAGTTCGTTCCATCGAAAAACGGAGGTTTGCCAACACCTCGCTCCATGTCGCCTTTGTGGATCACGGACTAATTAAGGTGGAGTGATCCTTAACCGGCTCTGATACCAGTTGAAGGACCGAGAACGGCGACCAGAGGGGGGTGAATGGGAGCCAAAATAAATGTCTTCTCAAACACTTGGCCCTTGTCCCAAAATCACGCCCAAAACACAACCACGACAAACGCGACGCGCACTGTTGACAGTAAAAATGACACACTTTTACATACTCAAAATATCGTCAACGACCTTGGATTCAAGAGTATAATAACATAGCTAGAGCATATTTTACCCAATAACTAGTTCCACATGTCCCTTGACTATTTGAGTGCAGGCAATGACAAATGGGGACTTTCGGGAGCTAGTGGGCCCACTTAGGGGGTCGGCCGACCACCCTGTGGGGCCACTAGGCCTCCCAAGCCCCCATGATCCAAGTAACACTCTCCAAAGCACTTTCTACCCCTTGGATCCAAAGTGTGCTACCTTTCAACGGTTCTGGATCAAAGCACGAGGATCCATGGGCCCAACATGACATATTTCCATGTATGGCAAATGTGCAAATCCAATACACCATCATGATGGACATTACCTCTAGAAGCTACCTCCAAAAGATGAGCTTATTTGGCCACAAAAGACGATCGGCCTACCGCACTTTGGGCCCAATTTTGGACAGCAAAATCCACACCTATCAAGGAGGTCCCACACCGAAGGGGAGGCCCAGGGCTCTCTAAAGGTGGTCGGCCGACCTCCTAGGTGGGCCCAGAGACCACCCACAAACCCCCTGACCACTGGGGTCAGCTTCTAGAAGAAAGGGGTAGGGCCCACCTATAAGGGGGTGGTCGGCCGACCATGCCCAGGTGCCCAGAAGATGCCCCGAGCTCTCCACCGCCTTCCTGCATGCCTCCATGCATCCACTTGATCTCCACTATTGATTTAAGATGGTTACAATGATGGTTTCATCCTATGGTGGCTGATGGAGGTGGCACGGATCGCTGATGTGGCACCGGAGTAGCCCCTACTCCACCTCTAGCTATAAATACCCCCCTAGGCCTTCACTCTCATTCATGCCTCATTGGAGAAACTACTCCTTAGTATCTTAGCGGAGTTCTGTAGTAGTGCTATGCTAGTTGGAGGAGAGTGAGGAGCACCTGGAGGAGAGTCGGGCCAGTCTGGCGTCTTCTCCGAGTTGTACCTCAGCGGATGCGAATCTCTTATAAGTTCAGCACTTGTAAGTGATACATCCGAGTTCTTTATAGTATTTGATATTCTACTTCTGGCATAGCTGTTTTACATCTTTTCACGCTTGTTCATCGCTTTACTTTAAGTAGAGTGCTTTAGTCCTTAGCTGGGGTTAAAGTAGTAAGAATAGTGTAGACGTGGTGTCTAGACTAGATCTTGCCTTTGTAAACCGCTTATCGCACGGATTGTTTGTGGATGCTAGTAGAAGGTAACAACTCTATCTAGTCTTCGTATTCCACCACGTGTGTCAGATAAGTTCTTAAAAGGTAGGGCCTCAATACAACTTGATGGCACAGTCCGGTTAGAGTTTTATCCTCTTTCTGATCTATCCCATCGCCACCTGCAAGAGAAGGGCTGATAAAGACAGTATAACCAGCTATACCTTGTTAGATATCTTTGCTATATAAAACCTCTCAACCCAGTTATCATATTCTCCCTTGATCCATCATAAGACATATCCATAATCCTAGTTGACTCACTTCTTGTTCCCTGTGGAAAATACGATACCTGGAATACTCCCGGTGAAAGCTACACGTGACAGCCGTACGCTTGCGGTCTTTTCCCGTTTGCCACTTCTGGTGTCAACAAGCTTTCTGGCGCCGTTGCCGGGGAACGGTAGCTGTTTTAACTAGAACCCTTTGGTCCAATTATCCTTGTTTGATTTAAACCATTCCTTCCACATATACACCTATGGATCAAACACCTCTTTTTGAGTATGGTGCTCCAACGGGCGCTAGGTTGGAGCCACCTAGTTCATCTTAGGCCGTATTGGTTGTTCCTTATGAGCTTCGCCCAAGTCTCATAGCGATGGTTCAGAACAAATCTTTTTATGGGAACGAAGACGAAAATCCCTACACTCATCTACGTGACTTTGAACAATTGTGTTCATGTGTCCACATCCATGGGATGAGGCGAGGTACCATTAAGTGGAAGCTATTTCCGTTTTCTTTGATGGGAATAGCCAAACGATGGTACCTTGGCCACGTAGATGATGCAAACGGAGAATGGGAAAAGTTACAATCCAAATTCTGCCTAGCTTTCTTTCCCACCTCTCATGTTGTTCGTCTTCGAATAGAGGTCCTATCCTTTAAACAAAAGGAAAAGGAATCTCTAGGTGTGGCATGGGCCCGTCTTTTAGATCTAGCATCATCTAGCCCTGATCATGCTATAACCAAGCCAACATTGTTACAACACTTTTATGACGGTCTTAGCAAAGATTTTGCACAACTTCTTGACATGACTTCTACGGGAGCCTTCCTATGTTTACCCATTAGTGAAGGGAAGAGTCTTCTCATGAATATTCTTGAAAACACCCCTACACTGACGTTTATGATGAAGGACCCATAGAAGGAGAAAACCCAGTCCCTAGAAAGGAAATCTCGATAGCCGAATCACCACCACTCTTATCCAAAGATTCTGCCATCAATCCTGAACCACAAATACCACAAATCTCGAAGGAAGAAGAAATCCAATACCTAAACCATTCCTTCGAGTTCGAGGCCAACCTCTCATCTGATCTTGTTGGTTTTGGGAATGCCCAAAATGATCCTTTCCTAAAGAGACCTTCTAAGAAACATCTTTCTAGACTTCTCATGAAGGGATCTCTTTAAAAACCTCCCAAATCAACATCATCTTGCGCCTCGACTTCCCACATGGCACATCAGGAAAAGCTTGGGATTCCTGATGAAGAAATGTCGAGTGAGCTTATAGAAGGAGAATTAAAGTGTTTAGAATCCAAATCTATCATCTCCTTCTCTATGCCCACATTTGACTTATCTTACGAACCCATCCTTGATCTTGATAATCCCCCGTGTGTTCCTTCATTCAAGTCTTATGATGACCCACTTAATGACTCTGGGAATTCATTAAGACACCCGAGGTATGGAAGCCATGAGGGCCATAAATCTGACCAAGAGGAGCATAGTCAACGGTTAGAGCCTCTATCTACCATTGTAAGCCAAGAATGGTTGGATAAGGTCGAATCTTCAAAAGAAGTCACTAAAATGCCCACACATGTGAGGAGAACATCATGTCAAGTGTTTGGCATTGATGGTGAAATTTGCTATGATCCTAGCCTCGGGATCAACATCCTTCCTCATTTCCATGTTCCAACACCATCAAAGGATCATCTATCCCAATCACAAAAACACCTTAGACTTCCCAATGGTCAAGTCCTTGATTCTTTAGGAGTCCTTCATGATGTTCTTGTGGTGGTTGATGATCTCAAGATCTTCCTAGATTTCCATATCTTTGACCCTCCTAGACTTTCCTTTCATATCACCTTTATCAGAAGGCCAATCATGAGAATCTTTGAGAACACAATAGGAAATGAGAAGCTTGGTCATAGAATAGGTGAAGATTATCTACCCGTTTGGTCTTCCCGACCTCTCATCAAAGGGTTAGAATCGAAACCAATTCTTGATGCAAGGGGTGAGCTAATGTCAATCTCACCAACAGCCATGACCCATTCAAGCCTTGAGGATGACTTGAAATGTCATGAGAAAGAAAGTGCTCACCCACTCCTTGAAAGGGAGAATGATGTCAATGAACATGGAAGTTATTCCCCGATCTTCCAATCAAATCCATGCTCAAATGAGAAATTTCCCCAATCAATCCTTCTCTCTACCATCACTACACTCATGACCTACAACCTCTTCATGCTTCTGGTTTCTAAAATCTTTGCAAGTTTGGTTGTAGATGTGTTTGTCTTCCATAAATTTTGCAAATCTCATAGTGGTTTTAGTCTTGAGGATAGGTTTGAAAATGTTGCAGTTGAAGGGGAAACCGCTTCACCAACATGAGTTGCAACTTGAAGGTTTCCCAAAGACAAGCTTGTATCTTAAAAATAAACACTTTTGGGAGCTAACCCAAGTCTTCTTCTTTTCTATTAAAGTTAGCTTAAAAAAATATATAAAACAAAATAAAAAATATTTTTTATTTTTCTAAAATTCTAAAATGAATAAAATGACTTAGTAAAATGGGATTAAGGGGATATTTGTGAAAGTGTTCCTTCGGGTATTTTTGTCACTAACCATTCCATGTTTGAACAAAAAGAATGATGGAGCAAAACACAAGGTATGTCCAACCCAACATCCTTTAATAATGAAGCACATTCAAAGAAAATTTCACATCCTAGACTTGGATTTTCTCATTAGCAAATGTTGCAAAATCCAAGTAGGGGGGGAGTGGAGTTCTCTAGGAAATTCATGCCATGCTTTGTTGTTTAATTTTGTTTGATTGTCTCTACCTTGCTTTCTCTTTATACCTTGCTCATCTTGCCAAGTCACATAAAAAATGCTCATCTGGTTCACCATCCATGCTCTTGTCTCTTCTTAAGTGAATCTCTCTATGCCTTCATGCTTCCTAGTTCTGTTATGAGTATGCTTTGGTTTGGGAGTAGTGTACATACTCCTATGAGCTCTTTAAATTAAGCGTGGTGTTTAGGTTAAATAGCCTTCCTTAATCAAATTAGACATGGTGTCAAGTTTGATTAATGAACCAAAAGTAAAGTTGTATGGAATTTTGTTGTGCTTTTTGACTAACCCATGTAAGATAACTTCAAAATTTTGGTGGTTAAGTCATGAGATCATTCATAGAGACAAATCAAGGGTTGAGGTAGTAATGAAACAATCTTGCGCATCTTTGCCTCAGCCTTTCTTAACCTTTAAAGAATTGGTGAACAATGATGGAACATCTCTTTCTGTGCTAAAATGTTAAAGCCAACTTTTCTATAGCATAGAAGATGTCCACTGTTTCTATGACAACTTTGCCCTTGCTTCAAAATATTTGTGCATTCCTTCGGGTATGTGTTGTCCACTAATCCTTCGTAGGAGAGAAGCAATGAATGGAGGAAAGGGTCTGAGTACAATGCGATGATTCACAAGAGAAAGACCATTCGTCATCATCAATGTTGTGACACATGGAATTGTCACGCTTCAAGATTACGGTTGCAACACCTTTAAAGGTAAATGGTCAATGTCTCAAAGTTTTTCCTAAACATGAATCATCTGAGCATGAAATTAACATGATAGATTTTGTCCTTAATCCAATTAAGAACTAAAATCTACTTGTTTTAATTTTTGTTCATTTCTTGTGTTTGACCCTAGAATTAGCATGTACCTAGCCTTGTCACCTCCCACACAAAATTTGGGCCCATTTGGCCCCAATAGGCGGTCGACCGACCGTCTCTAGAGGCCTCTTAGCCCGACGTTGCACGGCCTGCCTAACCTGACCTGTGGGACCTCCAATCTAGGCTCGATCAAGCCAAACCTTCCAAAAAGTGGTCGACCGACCGTGGATTTGGCCCTTCAGCCAAGTTCGATACTCCTGAGCGTTGCACCAACATTCCTATAATGTTTCTGGCATGATCCAAGTGAAAATAGAGGCCAAGGACGTTGGATTCTCTCTTCTTAACCTCTCCCTCTCCTTCTTCCTCATCTTACCATGTTCTTCTTCACCACCAGTAGAAATTCCATCTCCTCTTGCTTCCCTTCTCACCTTCCTTGACCTCACCATGGTTCCACCAAGAAGAAGAGTGATATGGAAAAGTTTCTACGTGTTGCTACCAAAGAAAGCATTACCAACTTAGAAGAAAGGGTTTCTGAGGAGAGAATGGCACGTCTAGGTCTTGAAGATATAGCTTTAATGATCTTCACATTATCACTAATGCAAAGCTCAAGCGCTTATCCAAAGCCATTGAGAGAGAAGATTTCCTTGCCTCTCCTCCTTAGACATCCTCTAGAGCCATCGGCACAACCTGCCTCATGGCCCTGATAGAAGAGAGCATGAAGAGATGCTTGTCATCCCTTATGCTAAGGCCATAGGACCTTCTCTCTCCATCTTCTCCCTTGGATCACCTTAGCCCTTCATAGCAACAAGATACTTAGGCTTGATAGTCTATCACTCATGAATCAAAGAACATATGCCTAAGCTATCAATGATAAAAGAAACTCTTGGTTCTGCTGGAATCTTACCCCAGCAGAACCCCTGCATTTGATCTCTCTCTGTCCTGTGTTACAGTATGCGGTGAAACAAGTATGGGGGGGTATCGGTCGACACCCCAACATACCATTTGACCAGATCGACCATGCAATCATGATGTACACGATCATGACACGTCCCACGAAAAAATTGGACCTCATCGGCCACTTTTGTGCATTGGCCCATGCACCTTAGAGGCCAAATTGTAGATCTGACAAAGCAGAACAACATTCAGAGGCAAGAGATCTCAATTCAAGGACCGAAGTGGCCAAACGGCCCGAAGGGAGGTCGGCCGACCTCACCAAGAGACCTTGGGTCCACCAGCCAGCATCTACTCAACCTCAACATACTTCTTGTCTGGTTTGCCACGTCTCTTCCCTTTTTCTTTTATGTTTTTATTTTTTTAACCCATTTCCCTTCTAATAATAATAATAATAATAATAAATAAAATATAATAAAATAAAATAAAATTTTATTTCTTCATGAAATCAATTGCTTAGTTTATTTCCCTTTTAATATTGAATAAAAACAAGAAGATCGCATTTGAAACTAAAATTTGAAAAGTGACATGATCTATGACATTCTGAGGGTAAAAGTGTCATAAAGATGAATTCTTGCTTTTGCTTATGCTAGTGGGAAATATCTAATAGGGAACCATATTGACTATGTTGTTGATTAATGTGATATAGTTCTCGGTTCATGATTCATACCCTATCTATTTTAGGTTCTTGGAGATTAATTTTTGAAAACGTCATAAAACAATAATGTCACTACTCCTCTATAGTGAGAAAATTCCTACCATAGCCATATATGATCTTTTATGATATAAGCTTTCTACATAGGCTGCTTGCTTTGTGTGGAGTTTGGTCAAGTTTTGCGACCCTTGTTGAGAGATTTACCATGCTCCCAAGATCAAGATCACGTACACGCACATATACATGTTGCTTCTATACTGGAAGTACGCAGAAACATGCCTTATGTTTTCCACATAGTTCACGCTCCATGTTCTAATAGAAAATCCTCTCTCTAGTATGTGCTAGTAAATGAGACAGACTATGCAAAATTATGAAAAAAATATATATATGAAAAAAAATTATAGGGGCACTTGAGGTCCCAAGTTTTAGAAAAAAAATGATGAGCACATCAAAGCTCATAGAAAAATAAAGATAGCTATGTCTCAAAATAATAAGTTAGGAAAGAGAGATCATATAAAGGAGTATTGATCATTTGCCATGTTTCCACACACTTGCACATCTTGATCTAAGAGTATGACATTTCTCTCCTTGGATCCGGAATTTAACTTTACAATATATGCAAGGTAAGTATGCTACATTGTTTATCCCAACCTAAGCTCCACATAAGCCTTTTTAGAAATAGGAAGATAAAAAGAAGGCAACCTCATGTTATGCCTTGGTAAGGATTCATACACCTTGAGCGATCTAGAGTGCTATATGAGGAGTAAGTTGACTTATGAGCTTTCTATTGAAAAACTTATAAAAAACTCCAAGTACTAAAATATGATTTGGGAAGATGACTTTGCTTTGAGAGCTATTCCATTTTTCAACCTCTCAAGGATATATGTTAGATAATACCACATATCCCATTAGTATGACAAATGTCTTGAGTAAATCTTTATGCTTGCTTTATACTTTGAATATCATGGTTATGTTTACTTTTATCCTTTACTCGAGGACGAGCAAAGAGGTAAGTATGGGGGATCTTGTTGACAGTAAAAATGACACACTTTTACATACTCAAAATACTGTCAACAACCTTGGATTCAAGAGTATAATAACATAGTTAGAGCATATTTTACCCAATAACTAGTTCCACATGTCCATCGACTATTTGAGTGCAGGTAATGACAAATGGAGACTTTTGGGAGCTAGTGGGCCTACTTAGGGGGTTGGCCGACCAACCTGTGGGGCCACTAGGCCTCCCAAGCCCCCATGATCCAAGTAACACTCTCCAAAGCACTTTCTACCCCTTGGATCCATGTGTGCTACCTCTCAACAGTTCTGGATCAAAGCACGAGGATCCACGGGCTCAACATGACATATTTCCAAGTATGGCAAATGTGCAAATCCAATACACCATCATGATGGACATTACCTCTAGAAGCTACCTGCAAAAGATGTGCTTATTTGGCCACAAGAAGACAATCGGCCAACCGCACTTTGGGCCCAATTTTGGACAGCAAAATCCACACCTATCAAGGAGGTCCCACACCGAAGGGGAGGCCCAGGGCTCTCTAAAGGTGGTCGGCTGACCTCCTAGGTGGGCCCAGAGACCACCCACCGACCCCTGACCAGTGGGGTCAGCTTCTGAAGAAAGGGGTAGGGCCCACCTATAAGGGGTGGTCGGCTGACCATGCCCAGGTTCCTAGAAGATGCCCTAAGCTCTCGACCGCCTTCCTGCATGCCTCCATGCATCCACTTGATCTCCACCATTGATTTAATATGGTTACAATGATGGTTTCATCCTACGGTGGCTGATGGAGGTGGCGCGGATCGCTGATGTGGCATCGGAGTAGCCCCTACTCCACCTCTAGCTATAAATACCCCCCTAGGCCTTCACTCTCATTCATGCCTCATTGGAGAAACTACTCCTTAGTATCTTAGCGGAGCTCTATAGTAGTGCTATGCTAGTTGGAGGAGAGTGAGGAGCGCCTGGAGGAGAGCCGGGACTGTCTGGCGTCTTCTCCGAGTTGTACCTCAGTGGATGCGAATCTCTTGTAAGTTCAGCACTGGTTAAAGTAGTAAGAATAGTGTAGACGTGGTGTCTAGACTAGATCTTGCCTTTGTAAACCGCTTATCGCATGGATTGTTTGTGGATGCTAGTAGAAGGTGACAGCTCTATCTAGTATTCGTATTCCACCACGTGTGCCAGATAAGTTCTTCAAAGGTAGGGCCTCAATACAACTTGATGGCGCTGTCCGGTTAGAGTTTTGTCCTCTTTCTGATCTATCTTGTCGCCTCCTACAAGAGAAGGGCTGATAAAGCCAGTATAACTAGCTATACCTTGTTAGATATCTTTGCTATATAAAACTTCTCAACTCAGTTATCATAGTCTCCCTTGATCCATCATAGGACATATCCATAATCCTAGTTGACTCACTTCTCGTTCCCTGTGGAAAATACGATACCTGGAATACTCCCGGTGAAAGCTACACATGACAGCCGTATGCTTGCGGTCTTTTCTCGTTTGCCACTTCTGGTGTCAACTGTTGACGGTCCTTAAGTACCAATTTTAACCATCAACTAAACATGAAGAAGGATCCATATGCAATTCACATCTAGATATAGGGGGTTTACTAATGAAATTTCACAAGTTTTGGTGAATGTCTGTTTCTGCAGGGGGATATCAGGAAATACCAAGGAAAGGCCCACATGTCATGTTTACATAGAGATAATTATCATCTGCACAATTTTCTATACTCTAGAGGGTTCCAGAAGATGCAGGAAGAAACGAGAAGGCAAGCGGGCCCACAGGTAGGGCGCCTGCCCTACTCCCTAGGGCGCCCGCCCTGACCCTGCAACCAATCACAGTCCACCTCGCGGATTAGGGTTCCACTGCCTTTGAGGTTTAATCTAAACCCTCCATTAAGGTTGGTTTGATCCGACGACTGACGATCATTTGAGGAAGCTATATAAGGAGGACCCCTGCCCCCTGGCAAAGAGCAATCCATTATTCATTTACATATTTTCCAGAGAGGATCCCTTATGGATATATTCTCTAGGGCTTAGCATACATGTGAGATTAGATTGAGAGAGTTAGAGTGGAGGTGTGGATTGGAGGAAGCCCGGCCTGTTGGTGTCTCTTCTCCAGTTTGTATCGACGGGATCAAGTCTCTTAACCGAAGGCTTGCTCCTAGGATTTCTTCGGTAATTCGACTTCTAATTCTAGTAAGTTCCCTGTTTATAAATTCTTTGGTTTGTGAGTTTACTTTATTCTCTTCGCGTAGAGAGTAGGGTAATCGTCTCTAGCGTAAACGTGGTGTTTGGGCTAGGATACTCATAAATATCCCCTGTCTAGCCAGATCTGTGGTAGTAGCTCAGAAAGTGACAATTCCGTAGATACCTTTGGAATCCACAATCCCGTTAGAAGGACTGGTAGGGTTTTATAGGTCGCATGGTAAGCATTCTCTGAGGTGTCTCTTATCATGACGGTTCTCCCCAATAGAATAATAACTCTTATCTTATCTAGACTAGAAAGAGACTACAGTCGCGATCTTCTCTAATCACCTTGTTAATAGCCTGAAGGTTAATAGCATAGATTGGTTAGACAGACGCACCCTTTCTCCCTATGAAAATATAAATTACGATACTCTGGATAATCTCCCGGGTGAAGTGCTCACCGATATCCGTGCGCTTGCGGATTACTTCCAAGAGATTTCTCTATTTGCGTTAACAAATATCAACAAGCATTTTTGGCGCCATTGCCGGGGAGAAAGATGGTTTGCTGAGATAACCTTGAATCTTGCTATTAGCTTGTACCTATACTTTTATCTTTTCTTATCTTTTTCAATTTCTTTATCTATCCTTATGGAATGTTGTGCTAGTTTTGAACTATGCTCATCCATTTACCTTTTTCCTTTTTTCCTTTTTATCATCTTTCTCACCTTACCATATTCTTCTTACCACATATATAAATACTCTACTCCAAAGGGCGACTTGTTGGAGACTCCACCATTTTCACACATTATTCTTATGAATGGCTATGAGCTTTGCCCTGCTTGTATAGCCATGGTTTGGGAGAAATCTTTCTCTAGTCTTGGTTTAGTTTTAACTCCTTTTGAAAATATAAATTATCCAAGTATAGAGGAGGCCCTAAACAAGACCAATTTGAGAGTTACCAATCCAAGTGGAATTTTGAACTTACATGAAGAATCAACCATAGAGATTGGAAAGGAAGATATCAATGAGCATGGAATCTATTCCATAACTATCTCTTTAAATCCATGCTCATATGAGACATCTCCCATACCCATTGGTCCCTTTATCATTACCATTTATGACATGTTTAATATCTTCAACACCCTCACTCTTTCTGTTTACAAAAACTTTAAAAGGGTTGTTTTCGATGCATATGTCTATCATAAATTTTGTAGATCTCGTTGTGTAAATTTTGAGATAGGTAAAGAAGGGGAATCTGTTTTTTTAAAAAGCACATCTTAAAAGGTTTCCCTGGGATAACTTAGTGTCCTAAAACAAGCATCTCTCAGAGCTTAACATGAGTATTCACCTTTTTGTTGCCTACCTTGTGAAACGAGCATAGTAATATATGATTATATTCCTTCGGATATTTTTGTCACTAACCTTTCCAGGTATAGAACAGAAAGAATGAAGGAATAACAAGCATAAGGTATGTCCAACCAATCATCATGCAACATTGAATTACATTGATCCAATCTTGATTTTTGCAAAATTCAAGCTTGGGGGATAACCCATCATACAAACATCTTTTGCCATGTTGCTACATCATCTGAGTTGTACCTACCTTTAAGGCATGCTCAACTAAAAAAATCCTACTCTTTCATCATCACATGAGTAAATCTCCATACTACTTTCATGCTACCTTTGTTTGCTATGGTATATGTTTAGGTTTTGAAGAATTTTCATATATCTTTTAAATTATGCATGGTGCTTAATCAAAGGTATTTGGATATTACTTCGAAAGGCTTTTAAATTAAGCGTGGTGCTTAGGTTAAAATATCTTCCTAAGTCAAATTAGACGTGATGTCTAGGTTGATTTTTGAACTGATAGTATGCTGTAGTAGATATCGGATATTTTGTGGACTAACCCTTGTAGGAAAACTTTCAATATCAAATTGGGAAAGTCCTGAGAGAAACTCACATTGGAGATGAAGAGAGACACAAGAACTTCAACAACTTTCACAAGAGAGACACAACTAATTCATCAATAGATGAATTCCATGGAGCGAGGAGAAGACAAGAATAACCTTAAACCACTCAATCCATGGAAGAGAAGGTGAACAAACTTCAAGACAAGACAATAAAAAGACCAACAAGATCAGAGGAACAAGGATGAGGAGTGGAACAAAGGAGACAAGCTATTAATGCTCAACCATCCAATCAAAGGAAGCTTCTATGAGGTGTTACAACGCCATCATTCTTCAAAATTAGAGGTAAGTAATCATCACTCTAAAAGCATTTCTTTGATTCTGGTATTCACATAAATAGATATCTAAAACATGTTGAGCTACAACATTATTTGATCAAACCTCATAAACTCAACATGTTAGTTCTTTAAAGCTTGTTCCTAGTACCACATTCTTGTTCTCACAAATTTAACCATATGGGCTGAAATGTTGCACATCCAACTTTGGAAGATGATAATCTCAATCATATAAAATTTATTCATAAACAAATCCTTCTATATGCTCAAGCAATTTTAATTTGCTAAGTGTTGTTGAAGTGCTACACTCATACTTATCTTTGGAATTTTTCACCCATGTTATGGTTAAACAAAATACTCAATTTTGCTCAATGTGTTTAGGCTAGAGAAGAATGAATAAAACTTTGGTTTTGTTGGTGTTTTGCCACCAACAGAGCCCATGCACTTGATCTCTACCTTGTTTATTTGAGCAGCACACTTCTTCACCATGCCATCAAGAGAATGGGTGGATGACACCCCACCAATGGAGATAAGAGATTCAAGACCTATCATCCCAATCTCCATTAGAGCTTACCCCCTTGAAGAAGCTGTCTGTGACCTTGGAGCAAGTGTCAACATCATGCCAAGCTTGCAGATCAGACATTATGCTACCCCAAGGCAATTCCTTAATATATCAGTATACGAGTTGGGCACTCGTTCGTACTAGTAAACCTTGTGATTGGAAAAACAGACAGAGATGATAAATCCCTCATTATCTTGGGCACCCATTCTTAAGAACAACTAATACCATCATCTACATGGATAGCGCCAAGATTTGTTTCCCAATCAAGGATGAGAAGGAGAGGTTCACTTTCAAGAAACATACACTCAAGGCTCCTACTCATCCTTAGAGGCCTACATCTACGAGGACACAACTGTTGCTACAAGGAAGTAGAACATCAACAATAGAAGGAAGAAGAGTAAAGCTCAACAACCAAGAGAAGACCCAGATGATCAACACTATTAATTGAGGGTATGGCCAACTCCTTCTATCAAATACCTCGCTAAGCTGGATGATCCAGGAATACCTACCATTGATTGCAAGGAAAGTACATCTCACAAGACATTCTGCAACATTGGATCAAGTGGCAACACAATGTCTGTGGTAGTCTATCAACATTTATATGACATAGACCACTATACCAGACATATGTACAACTTTAGCTAGCAGACCAGTCATTCCGATTTCCGAAGGAAATAACAAAAGACATCATAATCAAAGATCACTATGTTCCCGCTGACTTCATGGTTTCATGGGAGATAAAGATGGAGTCCACCTTATTCAAGAAAGATTTTTTCTCAACACCACCAGCACAATCATCTCCACATCTAAAGAGGACTACTTCTAATTTCTTGAAGATAAGACGTATTGCTACTTCAATAGCCACAATACTTATGAGAAGACAAGGACGCATCGCTCTCAATGCCAAGTGAAACAAGCCACCAGGATGGATGGATAGATTATCTAAGAGAAAGTCAAGATATACAAACCAATCCAATAATGAAGATAAAGATCTCCTGAGTAAGAAAGTTGCACCACCAATGGAGGATGTATCACAAGCTACAGAGAGCAAAGAAGAGATAGAACCTCAAAACAGTGAATCGCAGAAAGTGAAACCTCAGACTAAGAAAGGGTGGAAGAAGAGACTTCATCAAAACATTAACACAAGGTGAATAAACATCCAAGTCATCATCAGGATTGGATAACACTCATGAAGATATTTTAACCAGAAGAGATGTCCGGATCGACAGACCTAAATCTCCGAACCTTGGCCGAAAGGTAAACTCGGTAAGTTATTTGCATATTTAATTTTCACACTGCATTAGTTTAGCTTACACACTCGAAATTTCTAGTGTTGTTTTGCTCTACTATCATCCATTGCATAATCATCTTTACCATTACATATCTACATTTCTGCATTGCAAGAAAATCTTTAAGCCCCATGTGAGAGAACATATGGTAATACCATAAAGGAATTTACTGTGGTGGCACAAAAATAATTTTTATTTTTTTGCTTGCATCATAAAATAGAAAATTCTAAAAAAAAGAGATGAGATATTCAATTCCTGCTAGAGCATATTAAAATTGAAATTAGCTCATAAGAATATTCAATTACTCTTTTGGCTGACCGCTAACCCATTGTCATAATGGAGCCTCGAGTTTTGTTTGTTCTTGTCGGAGTATAGCCATGCAGGATTGAAAGCACCAAAGAGGAGTAAGCCCAACCAGAGGCTACTTCCAAAGATCATTCAAAGCAACTATAGCAAACATCCAGCTTGGGGGAGGGCATCCCCCAGTTATCAGGTAAGTATATCTATGCGATTATCAAGTCTATCTTATAGTCATAAGAATATCAAAAATATGTGAACACATGAAGGTTCACCATAGTATCATAAGAAAATCTAAAATTGCTAAAAACATTTGGGCACATGAAGGTCCATGTCTATCGAGTCTTAAGAGTCCTAAATAAAGATATATATTTATTTAGTCAGGGTGTGTGTTTAATTTGTTTAGAGTCAATAAAATCCATGAACTCTAATTTTGTCTTGGAAATGATGAATAGTTGCTCTGTCGTAATTTCTTTCAAGTACCTAGTTTTCAGCCTTGAATTCTCCCGAGTTTTAGATATAATTGTTTTGACATAAGATTTACTTTGAACCTGAGACTTGTGGGTTGTGAATGCTTGAGCTAAGTCTAGGTAGTTGATAGGTGTGATATGATAAAGTGAGCTGCTATTTATCTTGTTCCTGGCAATACTAGAGTTCTGGAGAATTTATCTTTTGAAAATTGAAAATGTTACATGATAAGTTTCTGTATGACGAGAGCTTGAATTCCTACCACAGCCATATATACATGCCTGGTAGATTAGGAAAATTTTCACTATCATATTTATTGCTTGTATATGCATTGAGTTTTGTCAAGCTTTGTTGACCCTTAGAGACTTGTAATGCTTTTAAAATCAAGATCACGTACACTCCACATTTATGCTACTTCTATCCTGGAAGTACGCATCCACTTATATTCCATCCAGATCCACCAGAAAAAGCTCTACTCTTACCTTGGGAGTAAGCAACCAAACATATCCCAGTCCTCCACCCATCCATATATTCCATTACCACATATGTAACTACTCCAAAGATTCCCTTGTTATCATCTCTCAAGAGTGTCATTATAGACAGAGACTTGGGGTTGTGAAAATATATATATATATATATATAAATAAATAATAAAGAGAGTAAAACATGGACAAGTGTCCTATCAAAACAATGGGTACTTAGATGCCCGCCTCTCTTAAAAAAAAAGAAGAAAGCAAGCCCAAGTTCTCTCAAAAGTTCCAAGTTCCAAAAGAGAGATGTATATTTATATTTATATTCAAGGAGCAGAGTAGAATTAGGTTTCCAACATATACCCTCATATATCCACCACACATATATACACCCTCATATATCCACCACACACATATATTCATCCCCATACATCCACCATATATCCCATACACATGCACATCTTGATTTGATTGTATGCCATGTTTCTTTAGATCCATTGTTTGACTTTACAATATATGCATTGCAAGTATGTATATGTTGTTTCTCCCCACCTATGAACTCCATATATTTCCTATTAGTTATAGGGTGAGTGAGAGAAGGCATAACACCATTATTGCCTTGGTGAGGATCCAAAAATACCACATATTGAGAGACTTGAGAGGGTCATACAAAAGAAACTTTGAGTTTTATTTCGAAAACTTTGCAAAACTCCAGGATGAAGGTAAAGTGAAGAGCTTGAGACATAGTGCTTGGCTTGACCATTCTACTTTTCAATTGCTCAAGACCCAAGTGATGGCTATAAGCCCCATGGTTAAAGGTAATATGGGTAAGTTTGAAAGTCAGAACGGTTTACTCTAATCTAGAGGAGAATTCGTGTTTGAATGCATGTGTACCTTTAAGGCGTGAAAGCATTGTAGCAACTCCTGATCCATCTTTGAGTTCATCTTTGCTCAGGGATGAGCAAAAGGTAAGCTTAGGGGTTCCAGAAGACGCAGGAACAAACGAGAAGGCGAGCGGGCCCACAGGCAGGGCGCCCGCCCTATCCCTAGGGCGCCCGCCCTGACCCTGCAACCAATCACAGTCCACCTCACGGATTAGGGTTCCACCGCCTTTGAGGTTTAATCTAAACCCTCCATTAAGGTTGGTTTGATCCGACGACTGACGATCATTTGAGGAAGCTATATAAGGAGGACCCCTACCCCCTGGCAAAGAGCAATCCATTATTCATTTACATATTTTCCAGAGAGGATCCCTTATGGATCTATTCTCTAGGGCTTAGCATACATGTGAGATTAGATTGAGAGAGTTAGAGTGGAGGTGTGGATTGGAGGAAGCCCGGCCTGTCGGTGTCTCTTCTCCAGTTTGTATCGACGGGATCAAGTCTCCTAACCCGAGGCTTGCTCCTAGGATTTCTTCGGTAATTCGACTTCTAATTCTAGTAAGTTCCATGTTTATTAATTCTTTGGTTTGTGAGTTTACTTTATTCTCTTCGCGTAGAGAGTAGGCTAATCGTCTCTAGCGTAAACGTGGTGTTTGGGCTAGGCTACTCATAAATATCCCCTGTGTAGCCGGATCTGTGGTAGTAGCTCGGAAAGTGACAATTCCGTAGATACCTTTGGAACCCACAATCCCGTTAGAAGGACTGGTAGGGTTTTATAGGCCGCGTGGTAAGCATTCTCTGAGGTGTCTCTTATCACGACGGTTCTCCCCAATAGAATAATAACTCATATCTTATCTAGACTAGAAAGAGACTACAGTCACAATCTTCTCTAATCGCCCATATCAAGATCACCTTGTTAATAGCCTAAAGGTTAATAGCATAGATTGGTTAGTCAGACGCACCCTTTCTCCCTGTGGAAATATAAATTACGATACTCTGGATAATCTCCCGGGTGAAGTGCTCACCGATATCCGTGCGCTTGCGGATTACTTCCAAGAGATTTCTCTATTTGCATCAACAAATATCAACATCAACACGCACACGACCCAACACGTGGTTGAACACCTTACTAAGAACCCTAGAGGTGCAGCCGAGCAGTCGGAGAAGGTCGATGAACGATCGAAACGACGAACTCGAAATGCGACCCGAAAGAGGTGCTCTCAACCTCTAGAGAGGCAAGAGCACACCCAAAAAATACTTATGAGAACTGGTATCAAAGGCACCTCATCATATTCCTTACGTGAATACGAATCCAACAGAACAAATAGAACTTGATTCTGAGTCCGAACGAGAGAGATACGGGAAAAACAGCGAAACAGTATTCGCAGACTGTCCACTGACCAAGGCTCGGACTGTCCGCCACCTGATTCTTACGAGCGGCAGATTGTCCGTGGATGAGTCCCGGACTGTCCGCCCGAAAAAACCGAAAACCCCGAGCAGCAAGTCCAGAAACTGTGTTTCTCGGTGGGTTTACACGCTAGACAATTCGAGAATGAGCCCGGACAGTCCGGGAACCCCGAGTCTGAACCGAAAAACTCCCTACCTCGGCCCGATAGGCGGACAGTCCGCCCCTAGGTCCCGGACAGTCCGCCCCTACTCGGACAGAGGCAATTTGGGGGCAATTTTGAATCGCCTCTCCCCGGAATCTTCCCTAATCACTTCCAAATCTTCACCAATAGCCACCAAACTTTGTGGGCATGATCCCAAGGCTATGGAGGAGCTATCCTAAAGAAATCATCGCTCAATTTGGTGTGAATTAACGGGAATAAACGGATTTCATGAAAAAACTCAAGAACAAAGAACACGAAAGAGAAATTGCCCGATCTGCTTTCTCAAGATGTTTGGGATAAAACCCTTCGGTGCAAATGTTCTCCTCGTGATCCCACACAACTTGGTTCAAACAGAACCGCAAAACTCGCTCTCAATCAAAAGATCTCAACGCATGAACATAGAGGGTTAGAGAGGAGCAAAACGCGATTAGCGAAGAACACAAGCAATAGAGACACAATCACAAAATCAAAGCCACCATGGCTTATGGAGGGTAAGGCCTCCGATTCCCAAACGAAACAAGTTGCGAGTTCTTACAAAGATTGACCCTAAAATCAACCTAGGGATCTCATGAACTAGAGAGAAACTAGAGAGAGAGGGAGCAAGAGAGAATGAGGGAGATCGGAGAGGTGAAGGGGTAAGCACCCTTCATCCACTACTTAATGACGCTCGGACTATTTCAAAATCGCCCCCTAGATACATGACCGGATTACCTAGTCCTGTGATAGTGTAATCCAAGTCGGAAATATTTTCTGCGAATCTTTGATCGGACAGCTCCGCTTACTGCTCGAAGTTGTCATCGCCTCGACGCAACCTCCAGGATTCCGCCATGTGCCATCCCCGCTTCCTCGGAAGCTCTGCCTGGGTTTTGAGGCCCAAACCCGCGAAACCCATCACCGGTAGCTTTTGGCTCAACTAACGAACCTCGTGTTTTGAGGCCCAAACTCAGAAAACGTCCACCGGTGGTTTTGCGGCCCAAACCATCAAACCGATCAACTCGAGCCACCTTGTCCTCGCCTGGCCGGACTCTGAGTCCCATGAGCCTCCCGCTCGACCCACTCGTCCACCGTATTGACTTGGTCAACTCGGTCTACCTCCATGTCTTATCACGCTCGCCGGTGCCAAGTACTAGCCACCACAGCTAGTTCGCCGACGCCCCGGTCCGTCGGTCCGAGCCCCGCTTCCACCCTTCACTGCTCTCAGTCCATTGGCATGACAAGCCTCTACTCGACCTTCACCACGCCATTGACCACTGTCTCCGGGCCTAGCATCTGCACTCCACAAGTCGATAGATATGCACACGTTTTTTGCTTTCACAGCAAGTTTAGTGAAACCGCTCAAACTGAAACACCCAAATGTTGAACAATCACTCATCACAACCATGTGTTCAAAGCTCTGCTGCTACACGGTCTCTGCATGCCTTACGCAGTGATAATGCTAGAAGACCCCATTTTTAGCATTAATAGTTCCTAGTTTACTCTAGTTATATATTTGATATAGTTATGATTAGTAATTATTTTATGCACATGTTCGCAAAGCGCTTAGCTCAATCGTTAGGTAAGTTAGGTGGTATAAATAGTGTAGGTGTGGTGCTTAGACTATATTTACCTATGATGGTCCCCTATGTTCTGGGTCATGTGGTAGATCGTGGGTGTGATATTCTTATTGAGTTCTCTGTAGTCCACTCCCCGAATATAGGACTGTGTAAATGCTATAGTTATAGGGGAAAGCTTGTTGTATTCTTGATTTTCCCTTAGTAATCATGCTTATGCATAAATGAAGTATTAATTATGCTATAGAAGATAATGTATATACTAGAGTAGGCAAAAGACTTAATAAATATAGATAAGTAAGGAATCTAATCCCTTAATTTATCTTCTGTTTTAGCTCTACTTGAAGTTATGAATCTCTCTCTATCTTTAGAATTCCAAATAATTATCTCAATTTTATATGGTAATTTATCCTCTCACCCCTACCAAGATAAGTGAGGTTGTTTGAAGGTTTTATCATAAGTATGCATGTTTATAAATCTATCTAGTCATCACTCTTTTTTATTTATTAATATTGCTAAACTCCTAATGGTAAAAGTATAAATAATGATACCTAAACATTCCTGGGTAAAGTGCTACAATGGGTGTATTCTATCTGTGTGCTAGCGGATAACCTTTAATATATATCTTTTGAGTAAGTGTCATAATTATAAATACTTTCATATCTTTAGTATCATGTTAGGGATGACAACTTAACTTCAGCGATGCTATAGATGCGACCCTACATTTCTGAATTTTTACTAGGATCCCCCCTTAGTGATGACGTTAAGAAGTGTCAACAAGCATTTCTGGTGCTGTTGCCGGGGAGCTGCAAGAAAATTTTATATGGCTATTAGAGAGATTGATTAAATAAATATTTATAGATAAAACTCACAATGAAGACCTCTGTCTTGGCAGTCCTACCCTTGTTTGTCTTTGTTACATCTTATGCAAGGTAATTGTCAACAAAATATGCGTCGCAGTCTACCTAGGGGGTACCCTACAGTAGTAGATTGTAGGAGGAGGTGTGGTGACGGCGGTCAAGCGTAACACAAAGAATGTAGACACGACGATTTAAACAGGTTTAGGCCGGCAAATCGCCGCAGTACCCTATGTCCTGTGTTCTTGTGGCTAGATTGACATGAGAGATAGGTTACACGAGGTGTAGATGGATCTTTCTGAGGGGGGGTCCCTGCTCGCCTTATATAGTCAGGGAGCAAGGTTACAATTTCCATATCCTAACAGATTACGATCGGTCCCTTAAGGCAAGGGATCTGAGTCTATCTCCTAGGATCTTCCTTGGCGAGCAAAGCTTGGCAGAGTCCCTGGCTAGCACGGCAGGCTGGTCGTGTGCCGTAGGGCCTCGCGAGTTGGGTCGTCTTCTGGTCGAGAGGCCCATGTAGATCCCTGGGGGTATGCGGAGATAATATCCCCAACAAGACCCCGAGCACGTTGCATTCTTCTAGCAAGTCATCTTGACGTCCTCCAAGGAGATGCGGTCTGGTCGCCGTCCTTCATCAGTGTTGTCGTGAAGTTCTGACCAGGTGACTTAGTCAGAGCCTAGTCTGGAGAAGTCCCCGACTAGGTCGGACTGGTCTAGATTGTCATGTATTGATTGGCGAGCATGTCACCTCATCATGAGTCAGCAACTGCTTGTCAGGAAAATGTGACGTGTTGAAGAAGAAACATTTGAAAGTTCCTTCTAGGTGAAGTGTATCCACTTAGACCCTGCAAAATGTCATAAAGAGGCAGGGTTTGTCGAGAAACAAATAGACACATTCACCGCGAGGTGAAGTGCATCCACTTAGTCTCCGAGCTTGGTACTAGGTGCAATATGCACGTGGTGCCAAGCTATATATATGAAAATATGGAATGTAAGAGATTAAGTAGAAGTTTTGAAAAAAAATAACTCCGAATACCCGTAGACTCTGTTGACACCAAGAATGACACACTTTTATATATATCCAAAATAGTATTAACAACCTCAGTATCAAGGATGGACAATCATATCATGAGCATATTTTATAAAATAACAAGTTCCACATGTCCATGAAGTATTTGATGTAGAATTAGAAGAAATGGAGCAAGGAGGGCCAGTGGGACCCACATAGTGGGTCAGTCGACACCACCACTGGGCCCACCAGCTCTCTACTCTGGCCATGATCTAGGAGAAGCACTCCCAAGTTATCCTCAACCCTTGGATCAACTTGTGCTTTCTCCCAACGGCTCAAATGCACATCACATGGATCCATGGGCCCACATCTAGGAAATCAGCATGACAAACAACTCAGAAGAACCAACCAAGTCACATGACAAGTGGGGACATCTTCTGGAAGACTGAGGTGGGCCCGGACCCCTATAGGGGATCAACCGATACCCTACTGGGGGGCACCACCCCCCCCCCCCACTTGGTCCCTGATGAGTGGTGCTTGTTCTAGAAGCTCAGGGGTAGGGCCCACCTACCATAGGGGGGTCGGCCAATACCCCCCTAGGTCAGTGCTGCATCTGGTGACCTCCCCACTCATTTAACACATGTTGATGGTCAAGACCATCCACTCTAAGTCAGTTTAGAGGTAGTGGATCCAAGGGTGGCGAATTGAACCCTCCTGGATTGATGACGTGGCGGTGGACTAGCCCCTACTCCACCTCTCACTATAAATAGAGGCTCACACCTCCCTCTTCATTCATGGTGGACAAGCCTACAAGCTCAATCACTTAGAATTCTCTTAGTAGTTAGTCTAGTGTGGGAGTTAGAGTTGAGTCGAGCTGTGCTCGGGATTTCTGGAGTCATCTTCTGGAGAGTCTAGTATAGCTCTTGTATCTTTCCTTCTTTGTAAGACTTTACTTTGTTTAATACATTACTTTTCCTCTACTTTACTTAGTATTTACTTTGAGCATTACTATACTAGTTATAGTATTGTTGTGTGCATTTGCTTATTTAGTAGCCTTTACATTAATAGTCTGTGATCCTTGTGGCCTTTCCCGTATGCGATCATTGCCTATCATAGGGTGCTTTGGTTATAGATCTTAATTGAAGTAGTAAGTTGTGTGTAAGCGTGGTGCTTATATATCATCTTACCCTTGGTTACCGCTTGCTGCACGAATTGTTTGTGGTAGCTAGCAAGAGAGTGACAACCTTGTCTAGTCTTTGTATTCCACCATGTGTTCTTAGACAAGTTCTTAAAAGGTAAGGCCCCCATAAAAAGAGAGCGCGGTCTGGTAGGAGTTTTCCTCTCCTACTGATCTATCCTCTCGCCTAGCATACTTGTATTGAGGAGGCATACTATTGTGTTTAGACTAATTAGTTGGCTAAGTACACTAAAGTAGAAGTGAATTACATAGGAGTCCCTATCTCTCTCGTTGTCCTCCCACCTAGCTATACTTACTAGTTATCCTAAGCTATCATTTACCTTGGCTTGTTCATTCATCAACCCTTCCTATCACATATATCGTTTGCCCCCCTATACTAGTTGGTACTAAGTTGAGGTACCCTCTAGGATCTCTATCTAATTACCATTTCTAGCTCAGCTTTCACTTGGGAAAATATAAATTACGATACCTTAGAATACTCCTAGGTGAAGTGCTACAATGGTATAATCTGTGCGCTTGCGGATGTATCTAATAGTCATAACAAATACCAACAGTCTCCGAGTCTGATGTAAGGAGCTTGATAGTCCTTGTATCAGGGTCACAAATGTCCTCGAATATCTTCATGAGGTGGCCTCCTCCTCCAGTCCCCGAGCTTCAGTTCCCAAACTTGTTTGCAGGATGAACTTAGTATGCAAGTATCGGGGGCGTAAGCGCAGGGGTCGCGTCATGTGGAGTCCTCGAGCCCTACTCAAGGTTTGTGATCGGCGAAGTCCCCGAGCCTGGTAATGTGTAACCTCCACCCCAACTCGATGTTGCATATTGCGGTCTTTATTCATTTTTGTGAGGCGTTCCTGGGGATTGTTCCCCACTTCGAGCTGTTCTGCTACTTCTTCCGCCTGAAGTACAATAGTACCGAGGCGTCGTGGATCGTCGGGTCGGTGTACCTCCAAATCCATGAGCGGATGGCCGACATGTACATCGCTATGCCTTTTCAATCCAAGGTGGCGGAATACAAATCCCGCTGGTTCTACATTCCCCTAGCAGAACTGTATGCCCATGGCGATCCGACAACCGTTCCTGTGTCGCAGCCGAGCTGGTCGGCATGCCCGTCATCCAATGGTATGGGCCAAGTCACAGAGCTCTTTTGCCTGGTAGACCGTGAGTCGGTGGATGGGGTCACCGTCGGCTGGAATTTCATCATGGGATTCTATCAGCCATGCAAGGATAGGGACCATCTCGTGTTCTAGTATACTCGTCGCTCAGACTCTACATGAGAGTCATCGGAGTCGTTGGATCCTGGCTATGCACAGGATCATCTCCATGTGCTCTTCGATCTCAGCATCCCGTATATGCAGAATCCGAGGAGTCCTTTCTGATTAGACGAGCCGCCGCTGCAGGTGAGACTTGATGTCCTATGCTTTCTTGTCTATCTCTTGTTGGGGATTACTTTGGTGATGAATTGTTGCAGTTCCATGGGCAGGATCGTGCCGTCTTCTTTTCCCAAGTCCCCTTGGCCGAGTGGCCTGTGGCTATCGATCAGGCGCCAGGGCGGGCGGTGGCAGCGGATAGCAGCGACGATGACGACGAGGACCTTGGGTCTTCTCGTGGAAGGCCACTCCCCGGGACTCGTTCTGGGAGGAGCTGATATCGCCCGAAGGGGAAGCGTCCGGCTCTTGCGTCCTCGTAGAGGTCGAAGCCGTCGGTGGGAACCGGCAGCAAGTTCGGCATAAACGAGGGCGTTGCTCCTCCGCCATCATCGTTGTCGGGGTGGACTGACGAGGGATCGGATGGTGAGGACGACCCTCTGCGGGCCAAGGCTATTGGGCAAGGGTCTTCAGAGGCGGCTGCTAAGGCGCCTTTGCCCAGCTGGCCGGTGAGCATGCCCCGGCAACTAGTAGCCACGACCAGGCCTGCGGACCAGCCGCAAGCTGCTGGAGTAGAAGGGTGTCCGCCCGTGGTGACACCATCGGGTGTCGTAGGGCCACCTCTGACGTGGCGATTTGTAAGGGTGCAGCAAACGTCAGCTTTGTAAGTGTCTCATCTCCACATCTTGTGCGTGGCCTGCTGAATTCGTCTGCTCCTTCGCTTACATCGTGTACTTGGTAGCTTGGCAACCGCTGAGGATCCTTCTGCGCCACGGAATGCGGCACCCGGTGCTGCTGGTCGCACGCCACATGCCCCTGAGCCTGCAGGCTCCAAGGGGCTGGCGTTTGGGGAGCTCCTAGGGCATTCAGAGGATCCGAGGTCCGGGAGTGCTCCGGTGCTCGACCCCGTGAGTGCCGGTTTGACAGGCGCGGAGGCTGTTGAAGCTGAAGCCTCGACTACTGGAGGTGTCGATGATGTCACCACCGGGTCGATGGGGAGGAGCTTGGTGAGGCTCCCCCGGTCGGAGATGGGGATGCCATCGACTCTAGGCTGGCGCATGCGGATCCGTTTGCGACTCCGACCGGCCTCATCCCTTGGGCCACGACCAGTGAAGAGGAAGAGGGTGGCAATGCCCGTGGAGGCAGAGCCGGATGTGGTGGAGGAGATTCCGCGTGCGGGAGATGGCCCGAGGCCTACGCTGGTGCGCACCTTCCGGCGTGATGGCGATGATTTCTTCGTTGTCGAGGATGGTGAGGCCAAAGAGGAGGCGGCAGCCTTCTTGAATGATGCGAGCAACATGATGGAACGCATCAAGGTTTGTTTAATTCTCTTTCACCTATGTTTGCCTGGCATAGCGTCTGATTGTCACACTCCAAAATTTCCAATTTTGGATTGTGATTAGAAAAACACTAAATAAATAAATGATTTCAATGTTGATACAAAATTTTCAAAGATTAGTTTGAGTTTGTACAAATTAAGTATAGGAAAAGTGAATTTATAAACTTTTCTAAATCAATTTGACAGGCTTGATTGTTGTGGTGGTTGTTCGTTGCTTGTCTTGATGCATGTGAGTGTTTAAAGTTTTTAGAATGCGATTAGTAAGTCGTTTATCGGTCTCCGGCAGTCTCTATCTTTTTTTAATCAAATTCTGGCTCTCTCAATCTTAATCCTTCTTTTGGACATTCCCAAGATCATTTGTCTCTTTATACAAATCATTCCATTGAGTTCATCATTCATCAATACGTCTCTAAATTCTTTCCGCGAATTTTTCTGGCTTTTTCCATAACTTTTTCTCATTTATATCTTTTCAGGAGCTCCAAATAATTTATTTGAGTTTATCTTGTTCCAAAGTATCTCTGAAAAATTTCCCTAAATTTTTGGAGCTTTCAAAGTATTTCTCGTGGCTTAAACATCAGTTCTAGATTTTTCTAGAATTATTTGTATACACGAAATTAAATAATTACGAAAATAATTAATCTTAATCCTAAATCACCTTTGACCAAATATTTCTGGTTTTTTTCGTGAAGGCCTGTGCAATCCACCGTGTCGTTGATACTTGCCATATCTATTCTTTTCTTTTATTTTCTCTCTATCGATCTATTATTTGACGTGATGATCCCATAATTCACGAGAAGCAACCAGGCTAATGCTCCTATCACATAGCAATCCTAATAATATACGCATCTTTTATCTTTTCTTTTTTTTTTGCATCACACACGCGAGGACACGAGTAGGCCGGCCCAACCAGGGAGCCCAGCGGCCTCCTTGCACTATTCCGCTGCCGTATAAGACCTGGAGGTGCTACCGTGCCTCTCTTTCCATCCACAGGCTGCCCTAGCTTTGTGGGCCGCCACCATTGCGATCTCGCCGAGCTCACGCTAGAGTCGGCGTGCACGCCGTCTACTGCCTCGTTGCGGCCAAGCACCCTGGCTGATCCTCACGTCAGAGTGATGAAGCTTTGGAAGTCGTTTCCTAGCTTGTTCCATCTTGCTCTCTGTTCCTTTCAGCACCGTCGAACTCTGCGGGAAGCTGCCGAGCCGCCTAGTGGAGCACATCAGCTCTGTTCTTCGCTGGTTGATGGAGGACGGATGGTGAGCACATCTACGAAACCCCATCTTGTTCTTTGCCTTGCACGTTCATAGTTTTATCCTCTCCATGACACATGTACGTCATCCCTTGATGAACTCCAGCCATCCATCGTGATTGCCATGGTCGTAGCCGAACTACCATGCAAGTTTATTGGCACCGTGATGCTTCAAGATCAGTAGATGCAAGTCTATGCCCACCCAGTTCTTGTTCAAAAGCAGGAACATCTGCTACTTCCTCCAATGCCTTGACACAAATAGCAAGCGTCATGCATGCTTGATTAAAGGTGAGAGCGCAAATCTTCTTGTCCATTATTTTATTGATCAAATCTTGTGCTGATGTCATGCCTTGTCATTCATGTATAATAATGTGACATTCTCTAGTTATTCCTCAATCAAGAATTTCATCTTTCATATATGCACAGTGGAGCTGCTCAAGTTGCTATTCAGTCTCTGTAACTATGTATGCTCATCATTGCTATCATCTTATTTCTATCATATCTTAATTGCTCTAGCCCCGCTTTAATCTAATCTCCATCGTTTATTCGTTTTAGCTCCGATTTAGTTGGTTCAAGTTGCGTTAGAATCATGTCGTCGTGCCCTACATAGTAGTGTTAATGTTTTCATGGTGCTTTATTATTAATTTTCGTTAATTTAAAGATTAATTTAATTAATGTTTAATCAATACTTTTTAACTAGATTAAAACAAGATAGAGTTTAATTCCTTTTCGCACCATTTAAATTGTGTTTGATTCATCTTGATATGGTCTTATGCTAGTGGTAATATTTATTAGGTTATAAGCTTTTTCATATATTATCAAATATTAAATTGATTAGTACACTTGCAACTAGTTTAATTAATAATCAAAATCAATATAGGTTTTACACTTCAATGTTTTATATGCTTCTAAAATATTAATTTTATATGCTTATGTTACATGCTCTTCTATATATAGTTATTAAATATCAAATTGATTAAATATATTTGCAACTAGTTCAATAACTAAATCTAAATAGGTGTTTGTACTCCGGTCTTTTATATAGAAATATTAATATGATTAATTGCTAATGTTAATATGCTATCGAATTATAATTTTGTCTAGTCTAGAATGCATGTTAGATGCCCTCACATGATTGTTTCTTTTGCTAAGTAAAGTTTAACTTGCTTATAATAAATTCCACCAAAATGTTTATAAGACAAATTATGATTACCTGTTAATTTAAATATACTCTTAGTTATACCTTCTTAGTTGAAACACATTGCTTATAGATATGATAAAATTGTTTAGATGCTTTCATATATGCTTTTCTTTTGCAAGTATAAAGTTTAATTTGATTAAAGTTATGTGGTGTCGTTATAAATGAAATATGAGTAGTTCTAATTAAACTTTTGAATTAATTTATGTTATGACTAATCTGATATTAACCACTTTCACATACTTTTAATCAACTAAAATAAATTAAGCATGCATGTTTTCTTTTATAATAAAGTAAATCTTTCGATAGTCGTTTCTTTTAACGATAGTTCCGTTATCGGCGTCTCTTGCGTTCTCTCGACCATAGCAGCGTGTGGTGTTTTGCTTAGTTTTCCTTTGTTTGTTTGTATGTTATCTATGTGTGGTGCTTGCTACGAGTAGAATGAGAACCGCTTGTGAGTGCTCAAGATCAGAAGATTATGACCCAAAGCTGATGGTGTGAGAGTTGAGCAAGTGTTTAAGGCAAGTATAGCATGGGATCTTCCTTGTTATCCTATTCATGATAAATTAAATATTCATATGCATGATTCCTTGTTCACCATAGATTGATCCTAGTATTTGTTATCATGGATACCTTGTTACCTATGATTTGTGCCACCACATATGATTAGTATTGCTAGCGCTCATATCAGATGTACATGATCTTAATGTGTTAATGACTCTATGCAACAATGATAAAACTCACTTTTTAGCAACATTGAATTATACGAGCTTATCTATAGGGCAAAAGCTGGGATATACAGTACAACCACGAGGGTTATATGGCTCTAGCTTTAGCTCAGTATGGGGACCTTTTCTAGCTCGTTCAGTGGTTACCTTTATGGCGCGAAAGGGGCGTGCCGAGACGGGTATAGTGTGGTTCCTAATCTATGAGTACAGCCACGAAGGAGTGTGCCATAGACAGGTTGGCTCTACATCTGCTTGCCATGGAAACCTTGCGGCCCTAACTTGTTAGACGAACCCTTGAAAGGTTTCATAGTGTACCCTGCCCGCTCACCTTGGCAGTGTTTTGGGAGTAATTAACCCGAGCATATGGGCACCACAACTCGTGGGTAAATTTATACACCTCTGATCAGAGTTAAAAACTATCATGATAGCCGTGCTCACGGACATGAGCGGCTCGGAAAACTCATAGAATTATTGGGTTCTTATTTCTATGTTGTCTATGCAAGTTGTTATTCATTTATTGTATCATTGTCATTACTTTATGATCATGGATATTTGAGCTTATGCATTACCTTGGCAATTGTTGATATTTAATATGAACTTGATCTACTTAAAATGCTTACCACTATGAACCATGCATAACCTTTTGGGCCAACCCTATGTTATCTTGTTGAGTACGATATGTACTTACGCTTGCTTTACTTTTCAATATTTGGATAAAAATCCCGGATGTGTATCAGAAAGTGGATCTAGTGAGTTCTAAGGAGTGCTAGGCGTATGCAACCCCCAGTCAACAGTCCCTGTGAAGTTGAAGTTGGAGCTAAAGAGAAGTTTAGTAATTGTTCCGCTATACTCTGATGTAAGTGTTAATATAATTATGTTTTCGCTATATAATATTGTTTCTGATATTTTTTCTATTCTGTTGTTGAATGTGTGGACTTCCGGGGCACACATATGATGATCCTAGTTTTATTCTTAAAACTGGGTGTGACAAATTGGTATCAGAGCAATGTTGACTGTAGGACGTATGCCTAGTTAGCACTGGTCGCTTTCTAAACCTTATTTTGCTACAAAACTATTTTTTCTACAACCTTCTCCTCTACATTTACTATTTCCCAATCCTTGTCCAATTACCACCTTTTTGATAGCTTCCTTTGAGCTAATTTTCTGATTACCTTGAATATTCTATTTCTTTTTGTTTCACTAAAGTTTTCTAGTCTCATCTTGCTCAAAATCTCGATCGCTTTTCATCATCTGTCACCCACTTTGTAGGATGTCCACCAGTTGAACAAAGGCACGAGTAGTGTCGATGGGGTGTTGTGTTCTTATCTTGCTTGTTTGGTGTGTTTCTTGTGTGCCGTCTCAATCCTTGCTATCCGATGAAGGCCCTGAAGATGATGTTTCGAAGATGATCAAAATCCTTGTTAAGTGGGGTAGCGTCCGCTACCGTCGCCCATGTCTATGAATCACCCTTTATCTTTCTTGTGTTCAATTGGCTATTTTCGATCCTTGATTTGTGTCTCATGAAGCGCCAACCAAGAAAGCTTGAGAACTTAAAGATCAATCTTTATCTTTATCATCTCTTTCTAATTTTCTTTACTCCTTGTCCTTGCACCTCGCAAATTGAAGATAACTTCATCGCTCTTTTCAACCTTTGCCAACCATCAATCCTTTTAATCTTGAAGGTTAGCCTTGTTCTTTCTTATCATTTGTTGCTCTTTAATATTTGTTCTTACACCTCATAAATCTTGAAGCAAAACATGAAACTCGGCTTAATCTTTCTCTCTAGTCTCTTTGAATCTCGAGACGAGATTCCTCTTAAGTGGTGTAGTTTGTCACACTCTAAAATTTCCAATTTTGGATTGTGATTAGAAAAACACTAAATAAATAAATGATTTCAATGTTGATATAAAATTTTCCAAGATTAGTTTGAGTTTGCACAAATTTAGTATAGGAAAAGTGAATTTATAAACTTTTCTAAATCAATTTGATAGGCTTGATTGTTATGGTGGTTGTTCGTTGCTTGTCTTGATGCATGTGAGTGTATAAAGTTTTTAGAATGCGATTAGTAAGTCGTTTATCGGTCTCCGACAGTCTCTATCTTTTTTTAATCAAATTCTGGCTCTCTCGATCTTAATCATTCTTTTGGACATTCCCAAGATCCTTTGTCTCTTTATACAAATCATTTCATTGAGTTCATCGTTCATCAATACGTCTCTAAATTCTTTCCGGGAATTTTTCTGGCTTTTTTCATAACTTTTTCCTATTTATCTATGAGCGTAATCTAATTGTCAGATGCTTCAAAATATATCTTTTCATGGGCTTCAAATAATTTATTTGAGTTTATCTTGTTCCAAAGTGTCTCCGGAAAATTTCCCTAAAGTTTTGGAGCTTTCAAAGTATTTCTCCTGGCTTAAACATCAGTTCTAGATTTTTCTAGAATTATTTGTATACACGAAATTAAATATTTACGAAAATAATTAATCTTAATCCTAAATCACCTTTGACCAAATATTTTTTGTTTTTTTCGTGAAGGCCCATGCAATCCACCCTGTCGTTGATACTTGCCATATCTATTCTTTTCTTTTATTTTCTCTCTCTCGGTCTATTATTTGACGTGATGATCCCATAATTCACGAGAAGCAACCAGGCTAATGCTCCTATCACATAGCAATCCTAATAATATACGTATCTTTTATCTTTTCTTTTTTTTTTGCATCACACACGCGAGGACACGTGTAGGCCGGCCCAACCAGGGAGCCCAGCGGCCTCCTTGCAGTATTCCACTGCCGTATAAGACCTGGAGGTGCTACCGTGCCTCTCTTTCCATCCACAGGCTGCCCTAGCTTTGTGCCGCCACCATTGCGATCTCGCCGAGTTCACGCTAGAGTCGGCGTGCACGCCATCTACTGCCTCGTTGCGGCCAAGCACCCTGGCTGATCCTCACGTCAGAGTGACGAAGCTTTGGAAGTCGTTTCCTAGCTTTTTCCATCTTGCTCTCTGTTCCTTTCACGACCGTCGAACTTTGCAGGAAGCTGCCGAGCCGCCTAGTGGAGCACATCAGCTCTGTTCTTCGCTGGTTGATGGAGGACGGATGGTGAGCACATCTACGAAACCCCATCTTGTTCTTTGCCTTGCACGTTCATAGTTTTATCCTCTCCATAACACATGTACGTCATCCCTTGATGAACTCCAGCCATCCATCGTGATTGCCATGGTCGTAGCCGAACTACCATGCAAGTTTATTGGCACCGTGATGCTTCAAGATCAGTAGATGCAATGGGAAAATATAGGTTCGATCAAGATTTGCTTTTCTGGAGTACCAAAAGTAAGTATAACGCCTTTATTAACATAAAGGCCCAAGGTATGGAATCTTAGGAAGAGGCTAACCCAACTTAAATGAGATATGATAGCTTCCTTATGGTCTAACATTCTTGCCAATACATTATCTTCATTCTGTTCTGGATTGTAATCCCTAATGAAAAAAATAGCTCCATGAGCAAAAGCCCCTGTCATGATGAACCCTGCAATGTATTGGTGATGAGTATATAAAGCAGCTTGAGTAGTAAAGTCTTGTGCTATGAATGCATAAGCAAGTAAAGAGTACATATGTTGAGCTACTAAGGAAGTAATAACCCCTAAGGAAGCTAGAGTAAGGCCTAATTGAAAATGAATCAAATTATTGATTGTATCATAAAGGCCTTTATGCCCACATCCTAATCCACCCCCCGGAGGAGTATGCGCTTCTAAAAGATCTTTGATACTGTGCCCAATTCCGAAGTTAGTTCGATACATATGACCGGCAATGAGAAAAATAAATGCAATAGCTAAATGATGATGAGCAATATCGGTCAGCCACAAACTTTGTGTTTGTGGATGGAATCCCGGGTCAGAATGACAGTTATCCGACTTTGAAGTACGAGCACGGATATTCGATAAAAGGAATTCCAATCGGAATAAAGGGTGAATTCGATTAGTTGAACGCAGATGAAGTGATGGGAGCTAGCTCACTTCCTTCCATGAACGGATTTGCCTTGATTTGAGATTTCTAATTGAATCAAACTCTCGCCCTTTTGAGATTGAGTTACTTCCTTGCCTGGGCTAGTCGTAATCCCTTCTTCTGTACAAGATGGTTAGAGCTAACCCCAGTACTACTCCTTTGGCTGCATAGTACCACCTCTTCCTCAACTAGATCTGGTATTCTTCCTCGAACCAGTGCTTCCTATCGAATCGATCATTCTTTACTTACTTTATTAAGTGGGCATCCCTCACTGAAAAGAGAATCAATAAGCTCGTTTATAAACTAGTTTCGGGGAGGACCTTCTTCTCAATAGAATCCGATAGACAAGAATCGAAAGCAGACCGTCTAGAAGCAAGGTTAGGAAGCAGGAATAATTGATAGCGTATTATCGATTGATAGCATGGATGAGCCAACTCCTCAAGAGAGGAGGAATGCGATGTTGTGTCGAAGAAACGTCAAAAAGTACAGTGTCCAGCGAAAGAAGATAGATCAAAAGCAAGGGTATCGACTATAGGGATTCTACGGATATGCGAACACGAAGAAAGCGAAAGAAGTATGGTATGCTATTTCCCCTACTCGAAGAGCAGAGAGGCATGGAGGTTAGATCTTATCTTCCTTCTCATACTGCGATCTCAACTAGACTTTCAACTCTTAATGGCCAGTCAGCTGCTACAATCAGATCTGTCTTACTTAATTCTATTTCTAGTTAGCCTCCAGAACTATATCCCCCTCGGTAAAAGCAATCATTTCATTTCCGTCTCGTAGATCTGCTTCCAGAGGCCACAGGCACGAAGTGTTTGTACAAGTATTTAAATGCTATTAAACTCTTTCTTCATGCATGTTGGGTACAAGACAACGATTAGAATCGACTACTGTTAGGCGTGCACGTATCATTCCTGTCAACTTATTCCATAAGGGTAGCTTCACCAGCAAGCATGGGCGAGAATGGGTGTATAAAGTCATTGACAAGGAGAAGAAGCCGCTTCTGTCAGGGGATTACCCATGAGTCCATCTATGCGGAAATGCTATATTTTAAGCGATCCTCTACTCTCTAAAGCAAGCCACTGAGCTCTGTCAGGGACAGAAGAAAAATAGCAATGCCAATAAGTCGGAGCAATGCAACTAAGTCCGAAGCAATCTTCATAAGGAAGAAGCTAATAAGTACGACCTAAGTAAGAACTCAGTATGAAATAAGACCTCAGTCTGAACTAAGAAAGAAGTCAGAACTCAGCTACCCTTAACTCATTCACTTAAGAGCTAGGGAGGGGTACGAAGTTACTTTCCCCACCATCTTCAGGAAGAGGTAGCTCGTCAGTACCTGGTGTTGATTTAGTAAGGTATTTCAGTACTCGGACTGAAGTCAAGTACATCAATGGTTGGGCTCCGCATTTCTGCACCCCTCTTCAGTTCAGTTAGAAAAGAAGACTGAAACTATCAAGTTCGCTCAATAATTCATTGCCCAGCACGCACTCACTTGGAAAAGAAAGATGAATTGGCTCGCTAACGCTCGGGCTTGCTCCCATGATACCACTATCTTGAAGCTCTTCCTCCAAGAGAGGCCCTTTTTTCCGTCCAGGTATAGCTGGGAGCCCTCCATACTACAAGCTCCGAGCTATAAGAAGGTAACGATCTGGTTAAATCGAAAAGAATAAGGAGATCTTGTGGCAAAGTACTCTTCGTGGTGTGGCAGATCCAACTATGAGTATTCCACTCTCTATCTGTAAAGGTCAACTCTGGGATTCCACTTTCCTTTTCAGATGCTGGGTAAGGGAATGAAGCCAGCTCGTGCCTATTGGTCTTATGATACTTAATGAAAAGATTGAGAAGTTGTTCTTGCTCTTCTTTCATCAGTTGATTTGAGGTGGTAGAAAGATTTACTATGATAGACCGACCTACAAATGTTCTTAGAGGACAAACCCTGCATCAAAGCATATTCTTTGTTTATATGGAAAAAGGTGAATGTAGCATCATTCCGCATATGATCATATCGTTCCATTTACAAAAAAATGCATTGCTTGAAAGGGAAAGAGAAAAGAACTATGAAATCAAGGAAATAAGAAAACCTAATTGAGAGCCTTGACTTGACAAGTCATTTCTGAACAAAACTCTTGTTCATCGAACATACCTCTATCTTTCAAAGCCTTATTGAGCGAACTTTCATTCTCTTCTCGTACCTCTCTTTTATAAGCATGTAGATGCGGATTTGTGGTACGTAATGGGCTACGCAGTATAATATGGGAATGTGTAATAATATGGGGAATGTGGAATCCCTACATTATTCCTATGGCTCCACAACCATGGGTGATGGTGGAAGGAATGTCAAATCCATACATGCGCGTTTTGGGCTACTCCCTGAGCCCGTCCTGGGGGTTCATTTATTCCTCTTGCCTACCTGAAGTCAAGGCTTTTTCTCTAGGGTAAGGTATTGGGCGGGATGTAGATAGTCGTCGTAGTCGTGGTTTATGCGCAAAAGACCTAAGAAGTGTTATTTAAGAACCTCTGTTTCTAGCTTGATTGCAAAGCTTTGAAGGAAGGGTGGATCACAGCCGAAAGGCACAGGGCAGCAACCTAATGATACATCCAATACCAATGATCTACATAATTTTAAATGCATTTATCCTTTGAATTACTCATTGAATGGAATTTCGCACCGGAAACTTTTCTAGGAGAAGTTCGAATCCGTTTCGTTCAGATATTGATCGGTCTTGGTTTGACATGGTTTACGCGTTACTGGTTCCCGGAAGAGTCAATTTCTCCATTAGCTAAACCCTTTCTTACCCTACCTTTGGACTCGTATTTTGTTCGTACACAATCAACGGAGCCCCCCCCGACATATGTTGCAACGTCTTCAATAGCATGCTCTTACTTCGTCTTTCCGTTAATAAGTCATCAAATTTGGTGCTTTTTGATCCCCAGTTGCTATGGGGAACAAAGGAAGAAATACAATAGATTCCTCCATTTAAGTGGTTCTCGCTTCTCCTTGTTCCTGTTCCTAACTCCTCCCCGAGTAGTTCCCAATGTTTGGGACTTTCCATACTTCGTGGGTGCAACATCAACAAATTCGCTCATGATCAAGTTACAACCTAAGATCTATGACTATATTATGTTAATTGTTCGTATTTTGTTCATTCCATCGGTATTCTCCCAGGTACCTGTAATTGTGATCTGTTTGCCAGAACCAAGGGGTCTTTCTGTGGAAACCTTCACGAGCAATCGTCGTTTTTTGATGGTTTTTCCGCTTATCATAGCAGCTCTTTCCACACCTCTGGATATCTGGTGCCAAATTGTCGCCCCTTTCCTTATATATTCGATAATCGAGTTTGCTATCTTTATGGCATTGATTGTACAAGTTCGTGAAGAGGGCTGGACGAGTAGAATGAGGGAAAGCGGCTCGATCGAGAAAAAAGAGGAGTAGACTAGCCCCCCTAGAACTGAAAAAAGTCACTATCAATGAATTCCCGAGCAATTCTAAACCAACAAATGCGATTCATTCCCGTAATGATTATAACAAACAAACAGTAGACTCCTTGCCTGATTTTTGGGATGAGTGATACATTCGGCGAGCGCCGGTGAAGAACGCAACCAAAGCTGGAGCTCGGGCATTGAACTATTCCATCAAGCAAGAGAAAGGAGGCAAATAGGGTTGAAGGCCTGGGGAGCGAACCGAAAGCTCAGCTTTGCGGATTCTTCCTTTATTTAGTATAGGCAAGTCAGTACCCTCAAGTAAACTCCCTCTCCCCATACTGATCGAGTACTAAAGCTCTATCCTATTTTTGTTCGATCAAAGCGAAATAGTGGCTTGGCTGTCCGACGCTTGATTCTCCAGGTTCGGTTTATCCAAGCTTTGTTTTTAGATATCAGTGCTCAATGCTTATGACCGCCACTCTTCATAAATAGCTTTAGCTCGGGTTGACTGTGTACCCATAGGCTTGTTTATTAGGCTCATACAGACAAACTGGACATCTCGTCGACCTACAACCATACCAAGAAGATCCCTTGATTCTGGTTCCGTCTATCATTCTTCTGTAAGGAAGTACAAAATCGGGTTGGTTAAGCAATTGGTAGCCCCCGGATGAACGGTAGAATCCATCCATAGATGAATAGAAAACAGTACTCATCAGGGCTAAAAAAAGAAAGACTAGCAGAAAGAATATCAAACCCCCTCGTAGAGGATTCCAAAAAGAAAAAGAAGAGACCTCGAGTCAGCGCATAAAGAATGGAATGGTACATCACCACCATTATTAGTTAGAAATCCATACCATTCACTGAAGCACAGGCCCAAGATCGAGCGCCAGGGTCAAAGCCTTGATGACCGGTAAAGAAAGGGGTCGGCATAAGATTCTATAAGACTCGCTTGGTCCATCAAAGATAGAAAAAGAGAGAATTAGGCAGAACCACCTATCAGCATTCAGACTTAAGAAGACAAAAAGTTCGTACCAAGATGAGGCATCTTTAGATGGAGAAAAGAAAGTCTGGCAATGACCAGGCTTATACATCTATCAGTCGTGAGCTCAAGGCAAGACAAGAACAATTCCCAAAGCCTTCGTCCAATCCGCAAAGGAGTCAGGAAGAGCCTGATTTTTAGTAGGGGCAAGGGGGAGCTTGGTTGTTTAGGATAAGCATGACGTTGACTCATTTTATAGAAATGCCACATTTGAACCCCGCCTGTTTAAAATAGATACAAACAAGCTACCTACATGTCAGTCAGGTCTGAAAAAGCTACATTATATATATAAACTTGCTTGTTACCTATAAAGTGAATATTAGTTTCATTCATCTCTGGGTCTCTAGGAACGAGATCCCTTCTTTCCTTTTTCTTTGTATCAACGAAACCTTTGTCTTCAATTGGATGGGGGAATCCAATTGACAGCCTCGACTCGTATCATAGCTCGTCTGAGAGCTAGCTTCGCTTCAACCAATTCTTTCGTACCCTCAGCTTTACTCAAGTTAGCTTCAGCTATTTCAAGTGCCTGTTGAGCTTCTTCTGGATCAATGTCACTACCCAGTTCTGCATCATTTCCTAAAATAATGATCTCATTATTAACTATTCTCACAAAACCACTCCAGAGAACCGCCGTTAACCATTGGTCGTTGAGGAGGCGTATTCTCAAAGGACCCATATCTATAGCTGTGTTAATGGGGGCGTGGTTTGGTAATACACCAATTTGACCACTATTAGTAGATAAAATGATTTCTTTCACTTCACAATCCCAAATAATTCGTTTAGGAGTCAGTACATAAAATTTAATTTCATTTCTTCAATTTGCTCTCCTCTTCTAAGTTTATAGCTTTCGTGCTAGCTTCATCGATGTTCCCCACTAAATAAAAAGCCTGTTTGGGTAGGCCGTCTAATTCTCTGGAAAGGATTAGTTGAAATCCCCTAATTGTTTCTGCAAGACCAACATACTTTCCTGGAGAACCGGTAAAAACTTCTGCCACAAAGAACGGTTGTGATAAGAACTGCTCGATTTTTCGTGCTCTTGCTATAGTTAAACGATCCTCCTTCGATAATTCATCCAATCCAAGAATTGCGATAATGTCCTGAAGTTCTTTGTAACGTTGTAAAGTTTCCTTAACTCTTTGCGCAGTTTCATAATGTTCGTTGCCAACGATCCGAGGCTGTAACATAGTTAAGGTTGAATCTAAAGGATCTACTGCGGGATAAATACCCTTGGAAGCTAATCCTCTAGAAAGTATGGTAGTAGCGTCCAAATGTGCAAATGTTGTGGTCAGGAGCAGGGTCAGTCAAATGTCTGCAGGTACATAAACTGCTTGGATCGAAGTTATAGATCCCTTTTTGGTAGAAGTAATTCTTTCTTGCAAAGAACCCATTTCTGTACTAAGGGTAGGTTGATAACCCACTGCGGAGGGCATTCTCCCTAATAAGGCGGATACTTCAGATATTATCGATGAATAAAAGCACGTCTTGCTTATTAACATCTCGGAAATATTCCGCGGGCAGTTAAACCAACTCTCATACGAGCTCCCGCGGTTCATTCATTTGGCCATAGACTAGAGCTACCTTTGATTCCTCAATATTTTTTTCATTAATTACTCCAGATTCCTTCATTTCCATATAAAGATCATTTCCTTCATGAGTCCGTTCCCCTACTCCGCCAAATACGGATACACCTCCGTGAGCTTTAGCAATGTTATTGATTAATTCCATGATGAGTACTATTTTACCTAAAAAAAGTCTCCCTTTCTCTTTTCGGGAGCAGAGCTTCAAAAGATAAGTTACGCAAATGATATCATTGCCTAATGTATCCAATCTTTATTATGACTCGTCCACCGATAGTGGGAGTTTGATCAGTGACCAGTCTGATTTCGTTAATCCGTTTGCCGTTGGCAGCCAATCCACGACGACTATTAGCAATTATAGTTATCAATCGTCCGATACTCAGGGTTCTTCTTCCCATTTCTGGCAAATCTCCATTGAGGGTGAGGAACTGTCCCCAGTTTCATCAACCCACCCTTCTCCCTCCAATTCAATTAAAGTGTCAGTAATGACGAAACTATTTTAGCATCCCTCCATTCTACAATAGTGAACTATATAGATATTCTCTTGGACGAAAGACAAATTGGAGTGCCTGATGGTTGGTCGACCTATGAGATACTGGAACATCTCGTGGTCAACGATGAGAATTTGTTTCGGGATCCTTCCTTTTTAGGGAATATGATTCTAGATCTTAATCTTTTTGAAAATCCGTGTTGGTTTGAAGCCGCCGTGGATTCTATTCAATTAATACTTTGACTAGTCGGAAGGGCATGATGGAAAATTCCATCGGTGAAGGAGCTGCTATGATTGATTGTTCGAAAGTCGTTTCGTTAAGTCAAGTCAATTTCAAGGTGGGTTTTGTCAGTGATTAAATGGAAAGGGGGATGGGGGGAGGTGAGCTGGTTACGCTTTAAGTGAGGAGACAGGAGCTCTTGAGCTTAGAGAAGTTCCCTAGGCCAGACAGAGGTCTAGGGGGAGTCCGGATAGAGGACTCTTTTGACCGGTGAGCCCGCAGATTAGGAAGGCGGCCTGCCTGCTAACCGAACTGCGCAAACAAAGCGACTCCTTGTTGGTGTAAGATAGGTGTTGGTCCGATTCACCTATCCAGAATACCATAAAGTCAGATTGAATCATTTTATCGACCTTTCCTTTTTGCTTTTCTTATATCCCCAACCCAGCGAGTAACCTTTATTGTTACGAGCCATAAAAGCCGAGACAAAAGGTCCCTTTGAATTCTTCTATTTGAATGTTGCTAAAACAAAGCAGTTAGCTAGCACTCACTCTTAAGCAGTAGCATTAGGTATAGGGCGGTTCTAATTAAACAACCTGATAATAGGGTAGACCAAGTAAGCAACTGATGGCATAATACTTACCTTACACAGATCCGGGGGCCGATCCCGGAAGTGAGACACCGAGTGACAAGGATGATGAAGTTTAGATTGATGGTGACACTGAAGGGCAGACATTAATAATTCAACGCATGCTCCTGTCACCAAAGGAGCAAGAGATGAATGACTGGAAGCGGACTAGCCTTTTTCATACCAAGTGCACAACCTGAGAAGAAGAAGAAATAGATAGTATAGAATGCTAACCCTGTGTTGAAGGTGTGCACCACTAAATGTATGCACTGTGAAAGAAGCCCGCGTTCCCACTCTTCTTTCACTTGATTTAGGTTGGTAATCTTTTCAACACCTGCCAATCTCCTAATTTGGAGTTTCCTTTGGATTAGCGGACTAGAAAGCTAGGGTAGTCCCAACCAGAAGCTAGGGAGCTAGCTCGGCTTAAAGAAAGAAGGAACCCACGGAGTTCCGTAAAGAAAAGGGAATTCGATTCGGGGAAGGGAATGAAGATTAGTGAAGTAAATCGATAAAATCACACTTACAAGTGGGAAATTTGTATAAGATAAGATTTCTTGCTGCAAAGGGTGGTAGGTGAGGTAGTTGGAGTGCCAGTAGATGGAAAAAGTGGGTGAGTTGAGTCTGTCTTGTGGAAAAAGCACTATTGGTATGACAAGTCTCATCTAGTAGCGGTGGGGGAGCAAGTATACGGCGGCAACCGAGTAGTAGTAAACACAGGTTTCTGAACCGTAGGAACATGGGCAAGTACATGTTTGAGGAGATAGGGTAAGGTGTCTTGTAAGAGAAGGGAGTCTGTTTCATGTAATCTGCGTATGGCTAGTGACATGAAGAAGTTGTGGTTTATCAAGGAGAGCTTTGTCGGAAGGGTTTGTTGTGATGTTAAGTTTTGTATTGAATGGCTGTTCAGGGCAGTGTGTTGTTATAGTTCCTCGTGAGAATACAGTAAGCGTGCAGTCCGGGCACGCGCTTTATGAGGGATGCAGTTTATCTTTGAAATAGGTGTTAAGCAGTGGTTGTTTGTATTTTCTCTGGGTAGGCAACCCAACCCGGAGGGCTGCCTCAAGGTGGTAGCTGTTTGCAAAAAGTGTAGAGGTCAGTCTGCGCAAAGCCATAATACCAGATATTGGAAAGCGAAGCGTGGTGCTAACATGACTAAAAAAACGATTTTGAAATCTGTCTTTATAACTTTTTCTCATGCGGAACGAAGAGAAGTTAGTAAATAGGTTTTTGGGAAGCCCTTGATCGAGTAGTGAAAGCATTTGATCCATTAGATTAGTGCTTGATCTTCTACTTAATAGGTTCAAGACCAGGAATGAAAACAGCTGCAAGATCCGCTTACTTCTTTCTCTTAGTCAGCTCTATCTCATATTGCCTACGAGCTGTCGTAGTATCTCACAGCAGTATCGAATAATGAAAAGAAGGAAAGCTCTATTGAATAAGCCAAGGATAGAGAGAGTCCCCTTAAAGAACTATTTGAGAAAAGGAATATATCTCCAGGTTATTCATTCAATCCTAATTTTCAATCTCGCGAATTCAATAAAAAGAACTCAAGGCTGTGACATCCACTTTAAGACTAGTTCCAAATAAAAGGTTCCACCCTTCTAGTTAGACAACCGATATGCGACATCATACTTAGTATGGGAGTTGCCGCTGATCTGCGACATCAATAGATAAGCATGGTATGCAAATATGTGTTGTTGATCTCTGCATCGCGATGCTACTTTCGTAGGGGAGAGCAGTCAGTCCCCACCAAGGTGGGTCTAAGGGCTTTTTTGGGGGGTAATTTCGCTTCGTTCATCTTCAAGTGCTGACAGTTTCTATTCCCGAGTGTGAAAAGCCAGTACTGGATAGACGGTTTAGATACGTCACTGAGTGCCCCATGGGTCATCTTGTTTCCTATTTATTGGAAGCTACATAAAGCATCCCTATATTAAGATGAAGTAAGAAAGCATCAGTCCTCTTTTTTTCTGTCTTCTATAAAAGAATGTAGCTCGCTCTTTCAACCCGGGGCCCCTCTGGGGAACTGTTTGAGTTTTAGCATTGATCCCATTTCCTTTTGATCGTATTACGCTTGACTCGCTGCAAAACATTTCACTTTCTACGCTCGCTCGTACGTGGTTTACACTCCTTGCCTTCCATCTGACTTTTCCATCGGGCAATTGTTTGTTTTCAACTAGATTGGATTCCGAACCAAGAAAGATAGGCAACTTTCACTTGAAAGAAAGGAGCTTCAGAACTATTGTATTCCACCGAATAAGAATAACAGCAAGAAGGGGCTATCTTTATGAAGGGACCGGCACCAGAAAGTAGATCATATGGCCTTTCTTTCGCCAAAAAAACTAAAGTAAAGCCCCGACCCAAGAAATGCAGCGAAGCAAGTCGTCTCTAGAGTATTGAATTCCCGGATGTACAGGCTTGATGAGTGCCTTACCTGAAATCGACAATCTAAAGTGGGTTCTTTAGCTTGCTCTGACAGAGGTCTCCTTCTCCCTTAGTAGCGAGACCAGTCCCTACCTCTTTTCAAGAAATCTTTCATAGATTGGAGGGGCATGCGTGCTTACAACCTGTACTCACATATAGATAGTGGGACATGCGTGCTTAGTTAGAGATAGTCGAAGGTGTAATCTTTCAAAAAGTAGTAAGTCAAAGAATCGCTACTTGCTCTAGATGGATATTTAGGTACCCTCGCCCTATTATTTATTTTTACTAGTGTATGGAAAGAGAATCGTGTGCCCCATACATAGGAAAGATAGAATCATCCTACTGCATTCCTTTTCCGGTCCTTTCATGGCCCATGCTGTTCAAAGGCTAATACAGAAATAGGATTACTTACGAGCTGGGATGGGAAGTCGAGTATAGCCTTGAGTTTCTTAGTAGGAATACAACCTTAATGGAATTCGGAATGGGACTTTAGCATTTCCCTCCAGCAGCACTTTGTTTGGGGATGGTTGATTGCTTTTTGATTCTCTAAAGACCATCACGCTTCTCTTTCTTATTCTTATTTATATAAATGTCACTTTACCGGGCCAGAAAAGTGACACTGTCACGTCTCAAGGTCGTATGCCTGGAAGGGTCGTCGTATAATTTCCATTTCGGCGATTACAAAAAAGGAGGAGAGCTCCCTATCCATCTTTGTCTTTCCACTTCCGGAACAAACACTTCGTAAAATTCTTTGGAGTCCCGGCCCGGTTTTTCCCCACTAACCAATTATGTTACGACCACTGAACAAACTTGGTTGATGAACATGGTTTATGCGCCGCTCATCTAGCGGCTTGTCGAGAATTTGACAAACTCACACCATCCATTTCAAATGGGATTTGTCCCGTGGACACACGAGCAATCCAACCCGTAGGGTTTCCTTTTCCTCTTCCCATTCGAACTTCTGCGGGTTTCCCCGTAATAGGAAGATATGCGAGAACTCTTACCCATATCTTACAATTTCTTCGGAATTGTCCGCTCATAGCACGATGGAAATGTCCGATTGTAGCCTGACGCGCTGCTTCAATGGCTCGATATGAAAGACGACCAGCTCTACTACTTTTGGTGCCATATCTTCCAAAACCAAGTTGTGTACCATCTGGTTCGCGACCCCTACTACATCTGCATTTACTATATTTACTATATTTCGTACGTTTCGGATATAGCACGTCCCTTCTTATTTTGACTATATGAGATCCGCACTTTGACACCTGAAATTCCGTTATGAGTAGATACTTCTGCAGGAGCATAATCGATTTTCTGGTTAAATACATTACAAGATGTTTTTCCATACTTTCCGCATTCAGTTCTAGCTATTTCCGCACCCCCTAATCGACCAGAACAACAAATACGTATCCCCTCCACCCCTTTTTGCATTATTAATGGAATATCCTTAACTATTTTACTAAAAATGGAACGAAATGAGATTGGATTGTTCCTCAGTTGAAAAGAGATGTCTTGAGCAATCAGAGAAGCACTTTGATAAACTGATTTGATCTTTACCGACTCAATTAAGGTATTAGTGTTTGTTCTATTAGAAAAAAAAGATCGCATTGTTTGCACTTCGTTCAAATAAGAGTTGTACCTGTACGGAATTATCCTCTTTCTCAGTATGATCTCTATCATCATCTATATTCCCTTTATCAATTTGCCTATCCTACCTAGGTCTATGAATTTCTCTATAAATTCCATTACCTTATCCTTACCATGAGGTTCCTACATTTGATCCTTAATTGACGTAGGAGTTGTTCCCGGGCATACTCCAAAAATGGGTTATTATACACCCCAACCCCATCCCTTGAAAAAAAGGTAGCACCGAAGAAAGGAAAGAGCGAGATGGTGGTTTTTGTTGTTCCCACGAAGCGAAGATCATTCGCTTGGCGAATGAAGTGGATCAACCTCTTTTTGGCTCGGGCCAAACACTTTTTCTCGCTGGTCGAGCTTTCTACAAAAAAAGCGATGCGAGAGCGTATTCTCTTATCTAAGCTTCCTCCCTTCGCTCCCCCCATCGTAGATGGTTCAGCCACACCCGGTGCCATGAAATGATTGAGAACTACGACGGGGTCGAAATGCATTTTGTTCTTTGTATTAAAAAAGTATTGCATGACCGAATAATTCAAGGAGGGGCGCACAGCGGGGAGGGTCCTTTTTAGTAGATGACTCGTCGGGCCGTCAGAGCGGGACTTCTTTGGTAAAAAAAAGAACTTGAATAACTTTGTTTTTATGAAGGAGTCGTCATTTTCTATCAGGAAGGCTATGTAATTTACAACCCCGACGTATTTCGGATGCCTGAAGGCCCCGCTCACCTGAAGTGATTTAGAAAAATTCTTCTTTCTCGATGGTGATCGGTCATGGTATCCATAACGTTGCATCTTTTTCGGCCAAATCCTAATTTCGTTTTGCTTCTTCCGGTCGATCGACTCGACTCTTTTCCCTGCCCCCCGGCCTCTCACTTCATTTCGTTCTTCCTCTGTACCCTCGCTTGAATGAAGACACCCGATCGGCCCGACTTTCCCAAATGCCCACCACCGGCCCTTATCCTTTCCGGGTCTTGATTTGTCGCGTCATTTTAGTCGTAGTGGTTGACGGGGAAGAAAGAAATGAATGAATGTCCTTTTGGGAAAATGTAGAATAATACACCTACCGAGACGAAAGCCAAAGGTGAGTCTCGTAGGTGGACATATCGAACTGAAATAAGATCTAAGATTGACATCTTGGTACAATGATTTACCATAATAATAAATAGAGTCAATGGTGACAGAGCCGTGGGAAAAGCCGCTTCTTTTTTGTGGCGGGGGCTTCCATTCACCAGCGCAGACTACATACACATGCTCTCTGAACCGTGCTAGATAGTCACCCATCACACGACTCTCAAACCCAACCTGTGGTGGATCCCGGGGGACAAAGCAAAGTAAAAGCGCTTGATCCTTTGCCCCATACTTTGAGATCTTCCTCCCCGCCGATCAAGCAGCAACACTTCTCGTGATAGGCTTAGCTTAAGCCGCTAACATTCGGTTCGGATAAGTAATAAAGTCCCTTCGGTCGGTTCGCTCAGGTGGTCTTCCCTTATTTTCCCTAAGGTTCAGAGTTGTTCTGGTTTGAGAAAGGAGCACCGCCAAGTCCACTAGGGGCGCCCTGAATGAATAAGAAATGGATAGCTGAGGTCAGACTTGCATGAAAAATAGAAGATAATAAGTTAGATGTCGATTACACACCTGAGGTTGGTAAGAACTGAGGGACAATGCCCCCCTCACAGGGCCCATCAGCGAAGCAACTGCTACTTAATCGGGCGGTTTGCTTTCGTGCAAGGCCCCCGCTGCTGGAACAGGCGGTTGTCATTTTCAAGTAAACGCCCCACCCCAGAAGGACGCCCTCGCTCTATTGGCAAAACGCTTCGAAAGAAGAATGTATCGCCAAGGCCCCGACCGGCCAGCCCGGCCCCTTTCTTTGCCCGCCAGCTGCCTAGCTCGTTATTCTTTGAGATCTGGATAGAGTCTCACTTCGGGGCGGGGGAAGCTATCGAATCCATGCTGCAAGCAGCAAGCGTAGGCTAAAAAGGCAATAGTCTAACGTTGGGGTAGGGTGCGCGAAAACAACCGGGGGCCCCAGAGGGGTCAGTACAAAAGTACTATATTCTTTCCACTTACTTTCATTGGCTAGCTGCCTTTTGTAGCGTGCGTACTCTGATCCTCTTCTACGAATCTACAACTCTCTTTACTGAGCGAGACTTCATCTATATCCCTAAAAGTGGATTTGGATTCCCATTTTTTCTTTGAATGACAGCTTCAACTAGGCTCCACCTTAGAGAGGGTTTTCGGTTTTTCTGAATCAAGATAGGGTCAGGGGCGCGTCGGAACGGTAGCTGCAAGGTCTCTCATCCGAGAGTCCAATCTCTTTGTACTGTGCTTTTATGTCTTTGAATCAAAAAGAAAGAAAGAAGGGGGTCGATTTAGGCTCCTTCCCTTCCACTACATAGCAGCGCTATCAGGTACTACAAGCCCTCTGCCCCACGCATCTAACCAGCTCGCGTGGTTCACCGGTTCCACCGAAAACTCTCATTTGTTGAAGCGGAGCATAGTGCGGCGCCGAGCGAAAAAGGTCTCTTTTTTCGGTTTATTCACTGATTTGAAATGAAACTTAGCACTTGTTTTTTTATTGATTCCTGGGGCTAGGCGTTCGCAGAATCAGTCTATCCGAACCGCAGACGCACCTTTCAGATAAGTGACGGCCTCTCCAGCAGAGCTGGGCGCCGGGGCCCTGGATGCGCTAGCGATCGGCACATTAGGGGAGTAGAGTACTTGCCCGGGTTTCTCAGCCTGGTATCCTTATTCTCGCGTTCATGATATCTACATTCAACTGTGCCCCGGAGACACGGTCGAAGCACGCCCGCCCCGTGTGCGTCTTTCACAACATGCTCTGGTCCCGGGTTTCTTCCTGTGGTCTTCTAGCATTAGAAGAAGTCGTGTCCATCCCGGACATTTGCAACGTCCTCTCACGCCTTTGGGGGGACAAACAAAGATCAGGAAAAGATGGACCGAACCCATTCGGTGACTTTCGCGGTCGCCCTCACTGAACCGACTTGGATCTGAACTACGATTCAGATCAAGTCTTACCGAAATTGGATTTCCTTTTCGTGCCATATGTCGCTTAGACTTTACTTTTGCCCCTTTTGGCCCTTTCCTCTATTTGTTCGATAGGGTCCTCGTTCTATTCTAATTCTAAACCCATTGTCGTCCATAGTTTCCTTGTCGACGCGAAGGGGCAAGCAGCCCCCAAACGAAGTCTGAGATCAGAACTCATACCGCGGTTGTGGCTTGAAGGCCGCATGCAAGTTCTTCAATATTTAGAGAGCATGTGTTAGTACGAGATCGCGCTATCAACTTATTGAATCTTTCTCGATGAAGCAAGAAAATGGATGCGCTAACGCGCAACGGCTTTCGCGCTAGTTGCTCAATCCGTTGCTTGTTTGGTTGATTAGGACAAAATTGTATCCCTTAGGAACCGTACATGCACCTTTGTTTGGATGCCGATTGAATATGGTTACAATACGAAATACTTGAAGGCCACACACAATTGACTCACCTACATTTTATGCTCCCACCTTTTTGTAGACTCACCTTTTGCCTCTGGGGAAGCACTCACATTATGATCGAATTACAATTTGCAGGTTTTGTGACCACCACTGATGCTTGCTGTGGGCTGGGCAAGTATGGAGGCCTATTCTATTCATGTGTGTTCTTCCACGGATGGCGTGCTGCGACGCATCGAGCCATGTCTGGTGGGATGAATTCCACCCGACAGATGCCGTGAACCGAATCCTGGCAGATAATGTGTGGTCCGGTGAGCACACCAAGATGCGCTATCCAGTGGACTTGCAGGAGATGGTAAAACTGAAGCAGTAGAGCCAACCTGAATCTCCATTGCAGTTACTTGGTAAACTTCTGTGTTTTTTTTTTGACAAAGAACCCATACGAGGCAGCACAGCGAAATGTATAGTGGAGAATTACAAAGTTCTCATACTGATAGACTTGTGGGATTTAGATAGGTCAGGTTACCAGCAAGTACGACATTGTCATGTTTGTTCATACGTAAATGCAACGCAAAGGATCTGTATGGCCAAAGTGGAACAGATGCATAGATACAGAGCATGTTAGGTGACAAAGGATTGTTGAATTGTGTACCCGACGTTCTTAAATAGATTCTGACAAAACTTTGTTCTGTTGTGGTTCCTGCTATTCTGACAAAATTGTGTTGGCAAAATCTGAAATGTTTTCCATGTTTCACAACTGGACTTCGGTGGCTACATGTTGTTATAAGCTGGTACCACCGATCATCCTTGTTGATGCAAACACTACTTTTACCATATCCTACAGCATTAGTTAATAATCAATCACTTTACATACCAGTTTACAGCCTCAATGACCAAAGGAAAAACAAAGTGAGGAAGGTTCTCCATCATTGTGTACAATCATCCTCTCAAGTGACCACCTGCTTACAACAACCTTATAGTTTGTTTAGATACCGATTTGAACACTGTCCTTCAATGCCGGGGCTCTTCGTTACCAAATACAATACACCTAAGTTCAACCCCAATCCCAGATCTGTATCTGCACCTTGAGGAGGTTGCTGCATGTCTGAGACTTGAGACCTCGGATACTTGTGCTGATGTCTAGCAACCTGAGCTAGCACTGTCCCGATAGTTTGGCCATGCCCATTTATGAGCAATATTAAGAAAGAGCATGGAGTGCATCCAAGGGTGCTACAAGGCTACAACTCTTCATTGCCAACACCAGAGTTCAAAACAATGCTGGGGAATGCCATGGTTATGTCCCTAAATAGGAAATTAATGTATGAGCACAACACATCACAGTGTGGGATAAACTATTGTGCAAGTAATTGGAATGTAACCCTTAAAGTATTCAGGCAAGCATGTTTATAAACTGCAAAATGTAAATATACTTACTTAAAGTATGGAAGAGTCATGTTCTTCAGCAAAGCTGGGTTTTTACTCGCGAACGCTTTCCATTCATCAGGATCAATCTTCTCGTCACCATTTAAGTCTGCTTGCTGGAATGTCTGTCAAAACTTAAGTTAGCATAAATCCATGTGTCGGCTACCTCATAGTGTGAACGCTTCTTGCGCCACAAGAAGACATGAAACCTGTGACAACTTTTTGTGAAGGAAATGAACTGAAAGCTGCTAGACACTTTTGGTGTCCCAGCCACAAGTTAGATGTGAAGGCATGTAAGTGCAAACAAATGTGGCATACATCGCACTACAGTCTAGGCATATGTGGACCAAATAAGCTGAAGGAAATAAACAGAAAGTAACATTTCATCTGGATGCGCAGTACCTGATCCACAATTTGTTCAACAACGTCATCAGAAAGAAACATATCTGATTCATTCAGAATAGCTGGTCGGATACTGGGATCTACTATTCAAAATCAAATTAGAGGCGAAAGAAAGTACAATCTGAATTACTTGATTATCTCTGTTTCCTCAGCTCTTCCCTACTCGGCTTCCTTGATTGTCTTTAGCTCAGACAGCAGACTCTTTCGCCTATAGCTGACGATTTAGGGGGAAGTTTGATAAGAAAGTTGTTCCGCGTACTATGAGTTTACTAGACTAGCTACTGTAAATTGCTATTCTAGCACATGTGCTTCTAATAACAGTCAATTAGAAAGCACTTTCTATAATGATAATTTGATATGAGAATATCATAGTAGCTCTAATAAGATCTTATCATGCTAGGGCTTCTGCTACTGGTTCAGATGCGGGAAGATATCTAGCGGGTACAGGTACTACAAGAAAAATGACTACCTACCGACCCCTCGACCTATTGAAGTAGCGCTCACTCGCAGCCCAACAGTTCCTTTGCTTACACCCTAATCTTAATAGCCCAGCCTCCAAGAGAAGAAATAGCACCAACCAGTAGCTAGAATCGATACAATGGTAGCTAGTTTCAGTTCAAGCTGCTTCGCACTACCGTTGCTAACGGATTCAAGTTGTCTGCAGTCGACACAAGCTTGCCCTGTTGCCGCAAATTAACTCAAGCTTCTACCCTATGAAACAAGTCAACTTGAGGTTGCCCATCACTACTTAATCCGCTACCTCAAATCAACTCCTGCTCCTCGTTCCATCATGAAAGAGTAAAGCCCCAAAATGGGTACACAGCTAAATATGAGAGCAAGCAGACTCTTATACGTGTAACTAAGCCTTAAAAATGGGGGTGTGCATGTAACATAGCCGTCATAGAGCGGGTTCGCTTGTAAATATGCCTAGACCAACTCTTGTAAACTGGAAGGTAGTATCAACCAATATCAAATTACTGGAGTTATATTTGAACAGGTTGATGAGATGAAATAATTCAAATGAAGAGATAAGCAGATGAGGAGATACGATGATTCAAAGGAGAAGTACATGATCAGCATGCAGGATGCAAACCAACCTGGGGCCTGAGCGAAAGGATCGCGTCTCTGCTGTTTTGTTACGAATAGATGTACAAGCAGTATGCAGCTTCTAATTCCCTGAGTCCAAGTAGCTTACGTTTCCATATCAGGACCCACACCTCATGGCAAGTTGATATGGTTTACGGCTGCCATCCTAAGCAAGGTAATTAACGGATTATGTTCCCTGCAAGCCAGGGAGATTCGACAGTTAGCATGGGGAGCTAGGTAAGGAGCAATCCACGTCAGGGTCTACATATAGCTAAGCCAAAAGACTTGTCAGGCGAGCGTACGGAAGAACAACAGAGAGAGCCTTTGGCAAACTCCTTGCAAATCCGTTTTTGCCGGGCACAATAGACATATCTGCTCAATCACAACATAAGGAACCCCCAATGTTCCTCAAAGCCTACCCGGCCTGACAGCTTTAGTTGAATGATCTGATTCCGAAGCTAGCTTTCTACTTAAATTGCTATGACTGGCCAACTAATGATCGGACTACCTATCTTGATGTTTTGAATCTGTATTCAGAGCTTTTTTCCAACTACCGGGACTACTAATTTCAAGTACAAAGCTCTCCTATGAATATGCTACTGCTCTTACTTTCTACCTGAATCCGAGCATTGAAGCAAGCTCTTTATCGCACCATAACCGAGTCTCTCCTTGCAGCTCTGATCAATCCACCCGGCAAATAACTGCTCCTTACTCTTTGATTGTATGTCCATTTTTGCTTGATGTCTGGCTCACCGGATCTGGTACATGAAAAAGCCATTCCTTTTCGCTTTCCTTCAACCACTCAGTATACTTTTTTACTGGAAGAGTCAAGCGAAAGCAATTAGTTTAGAAGGAAGAGGAAGACCTGGGGGGCTTCCGTCCTCATTTCTCTCTTCTTTCTTTTTATATGATTTATTATACGACTTTTTATCAAAACTCTATACTCGGGATATGTTCTCAAAGCCTTGGAGCACCGCGTAAATCCAATGGAAGCAATCTTTCCTTGTGATAAGTGATCAACTTAGGCTAGGCAAGGAAGCTCTCCTACACGAGAGTACTCGAAAAAGGAAATATACATACGCACTTTTCACTCACGCTTCTATTTGTAAATAGATAGGTAAATAAGCCAAATAATAGACTAGGGAATAGGCTAAAAGGACGGAACGTTGGCATATATAGGACCTATTTTTGGCTGGTCATAAGCAGGGTACGAGACTAGTTCATTGACTCAGCCCAGAAGGGAAAAAATGCTAATGAGGAAGGCGCCGTTAGAACGATGAAATAACCCTGCCTGGCCCACAGTCAGAGTCAAAAGGAAAGTATGAAGTGTAGGATGTCCGAATCCGCGAGTGATTGAACAAGCCTAGAAAAGAAAATGAAATATGTAATGAACTGAAAGCGCGAAGTATAATGGAAATGAAGGAAGGGTCGACTCACACTTGCGAGAAATGTCGCCACGGAGACGAGAGAAAAAAGCTTTGGGACGAACATTTCTAGGAAGATGATAACTTTCGTATACACCAAGTGAACCACCACCCCTATTTGTTTCATGTTACCGCGGAACACCACACCCCGCTTTTACGAGTGGCAACGTAGATCTTAAAGTAACACCTCAGGCACTCACTTTTTTCACATTTCCAGTTCTCCTCCTAAAGAGCACACCATAAAATAATGCAAGAAGACCTAGGAGTAAATAGTAGAGTGGGCCCCGTATTCTTCATGGGGAGAGTCCTAAGTAATCAACGCTTAGCAATAGGATCTTTCTTTGTTAGTGAGGTGTTCCCTTCCTCCCCAAGGGGAAAGTTTGTAGACCAGTCTTCGTACAAGGAGGAGAGGCTTTTTGCGGCTATTCTTGATCCGATCCAGGGCATCCAAGAGCATTAAAAGGCTCTTATTCCCTATGGATCTGCAAATCAAATCAAACTGTCGGTAACGATGAAGGCAGCACTCTCCACCATCCATACCCATCTTAGCAGGAGAGCAATTTTGTGGGTTTGTATGTCAAGTATGCCAGCGTCCCCAAATCTCCTAGGTAAACACACTTTGTCCCAACGTAGTAGGCAGTGTCGACCTGAGAAGGTGCCTTGTCCAGGCCAAAAGAAGATTCTTTTAGGCTCTCAATTTGTCGCTATGCCCCGTGGGATAATGGTAAGGCTTGCATGAAGTATAGAGGCAGTGCGTTGAGGACGGAGTTGACCAAGATAAATCTTCCAGCTAGTCATAGCAAAGGGCTTTCCTATATCCTTCAAGGCGCATTTGTACTGCGGTTATAAGTTGCAAGAATGAATCTTTGGCGGGTCTTTTTTTGTACAAGAGGGGGATGCCAAGTTAGGTTATTGGGAGCGTCAAAGGTTTGCACTGGCGCCTTTTAGTTATCCCTTACTTATGAATTGCATGCTTCATTCCATTCTGTAGTCAGTCAATGACGGTGAATAAACATAATGTGAGATAGCCATTTATTAATTGTCCAGGGAATCTTTTCAGTTAAGCTCAATGAAATGAGAATAGACTGAGGCTGAAAGGATAAGGGCACCCAGCAAACCTCTGTGTTGATTAGCTTATTTCAGACTCAAGCTGATAATTCATTTACAAAGAAAGGTGGTGGCCCATACGAGATTTCATAAGGCAAGCCCGGTAAAAGACAGCTACGGAAGAGATAGTGGAAGCATCTATTGAAAGTGATGCAGTCACATCAAGCAAAGGCAAAAGATAATATGTGCAGAGCTCAGCTAAGGAAAGGGCTATTGCATTTGAATGGACAAAACTCACATTAAAGTGAACCTAATTCTCAGTCACACCAATCCAAGCACCAAGAAATCACAGTAATTCCAAATTATAGGTTTGACATCGAATCTATGCCCTTAAGCCTGATAGGAAGCGAGAAAGGGAAACGTGATCTCTATTCTGAGAGTGAGTTCGGGTCTCTTTCCAAATGCCTGCTTAAAACAACAAGTACTAGTTGATTGAATTCCATGATATCTTTCAGTGAGTGATGCCCATTAAGGGCTGGATAGCGAGAAGATGGCCTTCTTTTGGCAGGTTCGATTCCTGCTTGCTAGAAATATCATAAAGAAAGAAAGAAGTCAAGTTGGACCAAAGAAAAGAGAGAAAGCGACCCGCTTCAGACATTTTTTTCTCCCGCCATCCATGTAATGTAGTTCAGCGCCTCTACCACATGCCTCTCCCCGAGCAACTTACTCTTATTCTTAACCGCATCTAATTTAATAAAAAGGTAATCCTGAGATAGCTCCAGTGTCAGTCCTTGGAATGAAATAACTCGACTGACTAACAAGGAGAGGAACGAAAAGTAGCTCTACTGTTAAGTGGAGGTTAGAAGTAGCTCGACTGAAAGGATAGGAATTCATTCTTTTCTGGCTTGAAGTTCCATAATATTTGCAGTTATAGAAAGAAGTTCTTCCATTATTTAGCAGTAACTAAGATCTCTCGCTGTAAATAGCTAAGGATCTCTAGTCTCTGCTAGGCACAGGGCGTACTAAAAAAGCTTTTTTATAATCAGGTTAGGCTTTATAAGTGGTTTTCTAGAGCGGATTAGGGCTCCTATTGTTGTTAGCAGGCCGAGAATGTAGAATGTGGTTCGTTCCTATTCAAAGTTTTTGAGGTATCAAGCGGTGCCTTTTAGTTTCTCGGCGTACTTAAAAAAACGGTTCTCCTATCCCTGGCCCTGGGGCATGCTAGAGAAAACATCCCCCATCCGGACTTTGATGGAAACAATGTAGTTATGAAGAGATCGAGTGTGGACTTTCGTCTTTATCAACCTGTGGCTAAGGAGAATCAAGCTCCATTTAGTGGTTTGTTCTTAGGCCGACTCAAGCGATTGAGAGTAAGAACAAGTCAATCCAACAAGGAGCTACGTACGGGGTGATCTATAAATAAAGAAAAAATAAGTCTTGGGAAGGAAATCTCAGGTTTGGCCATGGGTTTCTTTCACCCCAGCTAGGAATTCTGTGCTAAGCTAATTCTTTATTGAAGGTAATTCAGAGGCACATTCATTGTTCTCATTACATTAGGTGGCTTGCTAGTGCAATATAAATATAGAAGATTGCCTATGCGCCTGTGCGTGAGCTTGGTACCTTTTTATATTAATAACTATTTTCTGTAGCCACGACATAATTAGCGAATGCCTTTCACTTTGAGTCTCGTCTCAGAAGATCGGCCGATTGCTCTTATCCTTCCAAAGCAGAAGATGTCACATCACAGGTCAAAGATGAAAAGAAGGAGAAGAAAGAATGAGAAGAGAGGTGAAAATGCTCTTCTCAAATCATATCTCTCGGTTTCAGTCTGACCCGGACACTCGAATAGGAAAGTATTTCAATGAAAGCCGGTGTCCTTTCTACGGAGCCTAGCATTGGTAGTGGTACTTCCGCTAGATACGAGAAATCCTCTCTTCTATTACTTCACAAGTAGTGGATAGGTCCCGCCTTAGGCTGCCCCCTTTCTTTCGGGGAAGTACTTATTTACGTAGCCTTTCATGCCCATGCCATTGCTTTGCCTTCGCTTTTCTTCCTCTGGGCATCAAAGCAGGGCGTAGACCCGTTACTTCTTACTATGGTGGAGGGGATGCAATTATTCCAATGCGTATTGACTACGTCGTAAGAACAGCGATAGCGATTGCGTGGGAACACCTTTCGCTCGAGGAGAGGAATGCGGACAACCGGCAAATAGTTTTCAGATGAAGGTACAGATCCCCTCTTCTCCCAAAGCTTTGGATTCACGGATCAGAAAAGCAAGGAGCTCCTCATTAGAGGACAGACCCAACGCTCGAGGATACGAATTCGATTGACCCGTCTTCATTTGCTAGCGCTTGATACGAACCCTAGAGAATGTGCTATTCTATTCTTGTATCCAACATATCCATGTAGACAAGAACTCGAGTGGTATCATAATCATTGGTACTCTCGGAATGCACGCGAACTGAAACACTGCTCTTTGTAACTATGAGTGAATCTATTTTTACCAAAAAGGTATAAACAACGAAAATAAGAATTTTTTTTTGTTTTTTCGTTAGATGAGAACATGTAGCAGTAAACAAAAGGCAAGTGACGTGAGAACATGCAGCGGTCAACAAATCGCAAGGAATTGAACCAAAATGTTCTGACAGCTCACCTTAGTCTTGTCTGCTTAGAAGAGATGAGGACTGAGCAAACCTTATAGGGAATTCCTCAAGCAGCCGACGGGCGATGTAGGTAGCATCAGGTGGTACTGGTCACCTCCTTCCTCGTGCCCGGCCAGCATCAGCGACGTGCGCGGCCTGGCCGTGGAGGCCGCGTGCCCACATCCTTCCTCACCTCCGGCATGCATTTGATGGATTTGTGGCTTCCAGCTGCCTGTGCAATGCATTAATTAAAACTTGTTACCCACATAAGCATCAACGGCGAAGCAGGAGTGCCCATCCACCACCCCCACGTACCTGCTCAGCCGACGACGAGGCGGCGGCCGCCGCGCCAGAGATCCAAGTGGCAGCGAGCGTCATGGCGAACAAGGACCGCCCGCCCCGCTGCCATTTGTCAGGAGGATGGGAAGGCGGCACAAGAAGCTTGGGGGTTTGTGCTCTAGGCGCACCTCTCTCGCCGGTGTCCGGCAGGTGGGAAGGCATAGGGATGGCTGGAGGGGTGAATAGCCTAATTAAATTTTCTACGACAACACTAGTGAAGAGATTAGTATAACGAACGACATAAAGCAAGTTTGCACTATCACTACAAGGTTAGGCAAGCCATCTACCACAAAACTAGTTACTAGCAAGAATGAAACTATATCACACAAGAGCTAGCTAACTACATATACAAGACTAAGCTACCCAAGCTAAGCAAGATACTCTACTTCACAAGAAGACAAGAAATGTAATGCAAGAGCTAGAGTTAAGAGGGTTATACCGACGTGGAGAGTAGTGCCAAAAGATAACCAATCAATCAATAAGCACGAGATGAATCCTCGGTAAAGAGACAATAAATAGACAATAAATGACACAATGATTTTTTTACCGAGGTTCACTTGTTTGCCAACAAGCTACTCCTTGTTGTAGCAAATCACCCACTTGGAGGTTCACGCGCTAATTGACATCAAACGCCAAACCCGTCACCGGGTGCCGCAAAACCAACACAAGATGGAGTTTCACAAGCTACGAGCAATCCACTAGAGATGTCTTTCGCGAACTCCCGCGGAGAAGACTCAAGAACCCCTCACAATCCACCGATCGGAGCCGGAGACAATCACCTTCCTCCGCTCGCCGATCCTCGTCGCACCACGCCGTTCAGGAGTTGACAAACTCCAAAAATAACAAGAGCTCCCGCGATGACGACGATCACCAAGTGCCACTAAAATACAATCAAGAATAGCAATGCACTTAGTTCACTCAATCTCTCATTTCATGATCAATTCTATCAAGAGGTGAGTGAGTGGAAGCAATCTCAAGCAAGCACAAGTGTAGGAGTGAAGTGAGTGTGCAAGTGTTGCCCCCAACGCCGGCCAAAACACTTATATGGCCTCTCCCACGAAACTAGCCGTTTTGCCCCCAAAAGCAGCTTCCTGCGCGTACTCCGAAAGCACAACACACAGGGGGTCCGGACCATTGGCCATGCGTCCGGACCCTTCGCCACTGAGATTACTTCTCTGTTCTCATGTCCGGACACAGGCTCTGTACGCATTTTTCACACAGTCCGGACAAACGCGCACGCGTCCGGACCCTCTGCCATTTTGAATCGAGCTGTTGGCGTGCTCGCCACTCGCTGACACGTGTCTCCGGACGCGCGCAATAGTCCCACTCCAGAATATAGCACACAGCGTCCAGAACTTCTCTAGAAACCACCCGAGAGCGCTGAGACTCCGGACGCAGCGCCCGGAGCTCCACCTCTGGACCATCTCTCATTGTCCGGATCCAACGCAAAGAGCTCCAGAGAGCTCCTAGTGCTCCGAACAGCCTCCGGACCTTTAACTCCGGACACACCTTAGCGTCCGGACAACTGCTCACAGCACAATCATGCTAGGGTTTGCTTCTGGAGGCATATGCGTTGGTCCAGACCGAGCAAGACCCTAGCGTCTGGACCTCTGCTTCGTGTCCAAACGTCTTCAAACTTACTCCCAAGCTTCCAAGGGCTAACACCAAGTGGTTTCAACACTTGTGCACGTGTGTTAGGTTTTAGTTCACATTTACTTGGAATTAAGTTGGTTCTCTTCACTTAGATCATTTTTAGATATGTAATGCAATGACCTAGTGGCACATGATAACCGCAATCAAACACGAGTTCTCCCTCCTTGATAGTACGGCTATCTATCCTAAATGTGATCACCTTCTCTATAGTGTCTTGATCACCAAACAGAAAAAGGTTCCTATATCACCTTTGCCTTGAATCCATTTTCCATTCCATCCACCATGCTAGAGTTCTTGCAATCATCAACTTGATCCATCTAGCTCCATCACATGGCTTGTATCAACCTATCTCATATGTTCACTTAGAGAGCAATAGGTTAGTACTTAGGTAGGTTTCATCAATTACTCAAAACCAAACACATGGGGCTCTCAATCTCCCCCTTTTTGGTAATTGATGACAACCTTTCTTAAAGATATGAAATATAATCATTTTGAACTTGAGTTGCTTGTCCAAGCATGTTTTTCAAAGAAATAGATTTTGGACAAGTTACACAAATTCAGTTTGGTAGTTATTAGCTCCCCCTACATATGTGCTAGAGGAGTTTGGTTCAAATTTTGCACATATGCATGAAAACAAAAGTTGTGGGAGAGTAAATAGCTACCGAATGATGTTAAGGTTTAAGAGTATTCCTTTGGAGCGTGATGCCATCAAAGTGCGAAATTTTCAACCACCCTTAGAACCATGATAGATTAGATACCACTTGGATGTCACATCACTCAAAAAGAGCATTAGTCCAACATTTAAAAACAAGATATCTAACTATCACCTAAGCATGCTAGTTGATCAATCATCATTTAATTTGTATCACTAGCAATCATCACACAAACATGAATATTTTCAATTTTAAGTACTTATGCAACAATACATATGAGGGTGCATACATTCAAATGCAATAATAGTGTTCATGAGCTTGCTCCCCCTACTTGTATGTTCTTTCAAAATTGATTGTTCATTTTCTTTGTCAAATATATCTTTCAATTTCTCCCATATCCCCATATCTTTGCAATTTTCTCCTCCTTTGTCATCCAATTGACACAAAAAGGTAGGAACGATTATAGATATTCAAGTTTTCTCCCCCTTAGTGTGAGATAGGGTGAAAGATTGTTTTCAACTTTGGTTTGGTCTAGATTACTTGTCCAAGATATTTAACTCGGTTTAAACCATGGACAAGCTTTTTCACACATGCTAAGATGGTTATCTTGCCCATATTGAATTAAACACTTGAAGTTCATAGTCATAGATCAAACACTAGGATTGCAAGCTTATCAACATGTCATATGCTACCACTAGATCATATCAAGTCATAGAAGCAATAGTGTTACCATATAAGCATCAAATTCATTTGTTTTGTATGAATGAGCCTAGAAGCATGAGTGATGTCTATATGCTCTACACAAGTTCTAGCAAACTATGCATGAATGCTTTTCAATCAACTTGTACCTTGCTTTGTCAGAGTAGAGGCATGTCATATAAGAGGGGGTGCATCAACTCATGTTGGAGAAATCAAGTATGTTCAACTCATTCTTTAGCTTGCAAAACCTTTTCTCATCTAGTGTCTTGGTAGAGATATCGGCTAATTGATCTTCGATGTTGTTGACATATCTTAACGACATCACCAAGAACATAGTTCTTAGCAATGACGCCAAAAATGCATGGTACGTAATTAACTTGCCTTTGGCAACTAGCCACTTATCTTTTACCTTATATTCCTAAGCATGGAACTTGGTTGTCATCCCTAATTATAGAGCTAGGAATATTTTATGTTACTTATGAAATATTATATTTTATGTATGACTAGGCATAAATAAATAATGATAGATATGAAATTATAAAGAACTAATGATTCTGCAAGCGGACGGATTAAATATACTATTGTAGCATTTTACCTAGAGTATTACCAGGTTGTCATTTATATTCTACCACTGGGAAGGTCTAGCTAAAACTGATAATCTATAGTATTGATAACAAGCATATGAAATAAATGAAGGGATTTAACCATCAATGATCTCTACTCTTAAACAGGTGTAAGTCACATGATAAATATATATGATATAGGGTAAATAGATCAGTCATAATAATAATAATAATAATAATAATAATAATAATAAGGGTAAAGTTTCTAGAGTATTCTAGTCACTACACAAGCATCATCCAATACAAGTAATAAAGAAATAACTCCTAAGTATTCTAGGTACCGTCAAAGCTACGCTAGTTAGTGCAAGTACATCTAGTAATCATTGTTAAGTAATACTACCAATGTTCCCAACCACAATGGAGCCATGAACACGATGAGTTGAGTTTAGAAACCTCAGATATAACAAGATATCCTCAACCTAAAAATTCCTCCCTACCAAACCACTGCACGGGGGAAGGCCTACAAAGGACTCAATGGACCTGTCACATCCACGATCTACCTCACGACCCGGCACAGATGGGAGCATCCGCAGATAAGCAATGTATCTAAGCACCATGCTTATATACTTCCTACCACCCATCATATGATCAAATAGACGAGCGCTATACAAACATGTGCATGAACTCAATAGCAAACTAACTATACTAGATATATTAACGTAGACGATGAACAAAGTAAACAAGAACATACTAATGAAGAATAGTGTTGCCTATAAATATCATACAACTGCAAATAAATACTAAAAGAGAATAAGAGAATAAGAACTATACCAGACTCCAATCTCTTAACAACGTTGGGAGTTCAAGATCATATCTTGACTTCCTCTACTCTTGATCTAACTAAGCTATGCTATGAACTAGAAGAACTCTAGATGAACTAAGGTTTATGGCTCTAGATGACTAGATCTCCTATGACTTAAACTGAATGGATCTGAGATGATCTGGGATTGCCTCCAGGGGGATCTGCCCTCTTTATATAATCTAGTGGGATGCACGATATCCATTAGATCAAACCGACTTAGTGTAGGGCTTAGATTAATCTTCAAAGGCGGTGGAGGAAGCTTCCAAAAGATGGCGGCCAGTGGGCCCAGGGGGGTGCCTGCCGGCCCCAACCCATGTCGGTCGGCCCCACATGGTGGGGTCCGGGGCCCTGCTTCGCTCCGATGTCTGTGGGATCCTCCATGAGTTGATTAACAACTATATCTCCGCGGGATTTATTCGATATCTTCTCTGATTTGATTCCCTTTATTGCTCTTTTTTGGAATAGTCCCTAGAAAATAATGAAACACCAAAACTCATGGAAATTGTTAAATAAAACTCCATACTTCTCTATTTTATATATGATTGATCCAATTATCATGTTTATAATTGCTTACAAAGTTGACGCTAATGACCGTCAACAGGTGCCCACACTCTCTATTGAAATGTCCCCTTTCAATTGATGATCTCTAATGAAATGGTGGCAGACATCAATATGCTTTGTTCTTGAGTGTTGAACCGGATTGTTGGTTAGCTTGATTGCACTTTCATTGTCACATAGCAATGGCACCTTCTTGAATTTGACTCCAAAGTCATTCAAAGTAGTTCTCATCCAAAGTATTTGTGCACAACAACTATCCGCACTAATGTATTCGACTTCGGTGGTTGATAGTGCAACACTATTTTGCTTCTTTGATGACCATGAGACAAGTGATCTTCCAAGCAATTGACATGTGCCCGGTGTGCTCTTCCTTTCTATCTTGCAACCCGCATAGTCCGAGTCGGAGTATCCAATTAACTCAAAGTTTGGTCCTTTAGGATACCACAACCCAACATTTGGTGTATGCTTCAAATACCTCAATATCCTCTTTGTGGCTTTCAAATGACTCTCTCTAGGAGATTCTTGAAACCTTGCACACATGCATACACTAAACATGACATCCGGTCTTGATGCGATCACATAGAGTAAGCTACCAATCATTGATCTATATAGATTTTGATCTACCATGTTGCCACTAGCATCACCATCCAAATTTCCATTTGTTCCCATTGGTGTACTAATAGACTTTTCTTCATCTAGATTGAATTTCTTGAGCATGTCCTTGATGTACTTGTCTTGACTTACAAATGTCCCATTCTTCATTTGCTTGACTTGAAGACCAAGGAAGTAACTAAGCTCACCGAGCATAGACATCTCAAATTCATTTGCCATCATATTGACAAACTCGTCACAAAACTCTTGATTGGTTGATCCAAAGATAATGTCATCAACATATACTTGCAATACAAACAAGTCTTTGCCAATCTTTTTGGTGAATAGGGTGGTATCAACCTTGCCCATTGTGAATCCCTTAGAGAGGAGAAAGTCTCTCAATCTCTCATACCATGCTCTAGGTGCTTGCTTCAAACCATATAATGCCTTTCTTAGCTTGTACACATGGTTGAGTTTCTTATCATCTTCAAATCCGGGTGGTTGCTCGACATATACCAATTCATTGATATACCTATTGAGAAATACACTCTTCACATCCATTTGATATATCTTGATGTTGTGAGCACAAGCATAAGCCAATAGAATCCAAATTGCTTCTAGCCTTGTCACCGGTGCATATGTTTCTCCAAAGTCAAGACCCTCTACTTGAGTGTACCCTTGTGCAACTAGTCTTGCTTTGTTTCTCACCACTATTCCATCTTGATCTTGTTTGTTGCAAAAGACCCATCTAGTGCCAATAACATTGTGGTTCTTTGGTCTCTCAACTAGCTCCCAAACTTGATTTCTAGTGAAGTTGTTGAGCTCTTCATGCATAGCATTTACCTAATCAATATCTTGCAAAGCTTCTTCAATCTTAGTTGGCTTAATAGATGATACAAATGAGTAGTGTTCACAAAATGAAGCCAATCTTGATCTTGTTTGTACATCTCTTGTGATATCTCCAATAATATGATCCAATGGATGGTCCCTTCAATAGATGTAGGTTGGAGTGTTGGAAGTTGATTGCTTTCACTTGGTTGGTCATTAGATAGAGATGATGAACTAGCTTGTTGATCTTGAGTTGGAGAGGATGAACTAACTTGATTGTCATTGATTTGCTCATTGGATGGAGCATGTACTAGATAGTCATTATCTTGCTCATCATTCACTTCCCTCGGCCTAATGTCCCCAATGTCCATGTTCTTCATTGCATTGGCCAATGGTTCACCTCTCACATCATCATGATTGTCCCTTTCATCTTGAGATCCATTTGTTTCATCAAACTCAACATCATGTACTTCCTCAACTATGCCATGAGTAAGATTCCATACTCTATATGCTTTGCATGTAGTTGAGTAACCAAGTAGGAAGACTTCATCACATTTCTTCTAAAATTTGCTCAATCTTGCACCTTTCTTCAAGATATAGCATTTGCAACCAAACACTCTAAAGTATGCTATATTTGACTTTCTTCCATTCAATAGCTCATAAGGGGTCTTCTCAAGCATCTTGTGGCAATAGAGTCGGTTGCTATAGTAGCAAGCCGTGTTGATAGCTTCGGCCTAAAAAGAATCACTCACATTGTATTCACTAAGCATAGATCTTGCCATATGAATGAGTGTCCTATTCTTCCTCTCAACAAGCTCATTTGATTGACGTGTATACTTGGTCGAGAATTGATGTTTGATTCCATATTCATCACATAGCTCATCAACTCTTGTATTCTTGAACTCACTACCATTGTCACTTCTAACTTTCTTGATAGTTGTTTCAAATTCATTTTGGCATCTCTTGAAAAAAGTTTTGAATGTATCAAATGTATCACTCTTGTCACTAAGAAAGAATACCCATGTATATCTAGTGAAGTCATCAACTATCACAAATCCATATTTGTTTCCACCAATGCTAGTGTATGCGGTTGGTCCAAACAAGTCCATATGCAAGAGCTCAAAAGGTTTGCAAGTACTCACCATGATCTTACTAGGGTGAGTGCTTCCAACTTGTTTGCCGGCTTGACAAGAGCTACAAAGCATATCTCTCTCAAAGACCACATCTTTCAAGCCTCTAACTAGATCATGCTTGACAAGTCTATTCAATTGCTTCATTCCAACATGACCAAGTCTTCTATGTCATAACCAACCCATGCTAGATTTCGATAACAAGCAAATTGATAATTGAGTTTCTCTAGCATTGAAATCAACCAAGTATAGATTCTCATATCTAAAGCCTTTGAATATCAAGTTAGAGCCATCTACACTTATGATCTCTACATCATCAACTCCAAATATGTATTTGAAACCAAGATCACACAATTGAGCTATGGATAGCAAGTTGAAGTTCAAGCTCTCTACTAGCAACACATTGGATATGCTCATGTCATTGGATATTGCAATCTTACCAAGCCCTTTGACCTTGCCTTTGCTATTATCACCAAATGTGATAGAATCAACACAATTGTCACTTGATTTGATAGAGTTGAGCATTCTTGAATCCCCGGTCATATGTTGAGTGCACCCACTATCAAGCACCCAATGCCTCCCTCCAGCTTTATAATTGACCTACAAAACAATTCAATTCTTCTTAGGTACCCATACTTGTTTGGGTCCTCCAAAGTTAGTGACTAAGGACTTAGGTACCCAAATAGCTTTCTTCTTTGAGCTCTCATTGGGTGTATCCATGTACTTAGCTATCACACCTTTCTTGCCCTTGGTAAGCACATAACTATAATCACTGCATTTGTAAATTTTATCTTGCTTTGATTTAGTTTGCAATATTGCTCAACATGCCCTACTTACTTGCAACTTGAGCAAAACCGACCATTGCTCCTCACAAAGCGAGGCTTTGGAGTTACAAGGCCGCCTTGCCTTTCTTGGGGGTATAGCCCAATCCCTCTTTGCAAAGGGAGAATCTTTGGCTACCCAAACACTTAAGCAAGCGAGCGTCTCCACCATAGGCATTGCCTAAGGCTAGAGTGAGCTTACCAACCTCCTTCTTGAGGGTCTCATTCTCAACCATTAGTGAGGTATGACAAGTGAAATCATCACTAGTAGAAGAGGTAGGAGTAGAACTGCTACAAGAAGGGTTAGTTGGAGTGATGATAATTGTTGGGGATATTACCTTGGCATTTCCCCAGGGACCTATATGGGCCTACCAGGAGGTGGGCCGGCCCACAAGACGTAGACGTGCAACACACGACGTGCACCGCACGAATAGTACCATATCGATTACTTTACATGTAACTCTGTCCCTTTGGCATATATAAGGAGGAATAGGGGACCCCCCGAAAACACAATCTCATCACATCTTGTAATCTATCTCTCAGATCAATACAACCACTAGAACACAAGACGTAGGGTATTACAGCGATTTGTCGGCCTGAACCTGTCTAAATTGTCGTGTCTATGCTCTCTGTGTTACGCTTGACTGCCATCGCCACACCTCCGCCTACAATCTACTACCGTAGGGTACCCTCTAGGTAGACTGCGATGCATATTTCGTCGACAGTTGGCGCACCAGGAAGGGGGTGTATGCAACGACGTTATGGCTCATCAAGCGATCATCTTCCCGTCGACGGACCCTCGTCGACGGATCTTGTTGATAACCTTGTCGTCCCTCGCCGTCGACCCGTCGGCGGCCATCGTCGTCGTTCTTCACTGTCGATATCGTCGACGACCCTCGTCGCCCCTCACCGTCGATCCCGTCGGCGGTCCTTCGTCGCCCGTCACCGTCGACCACGTCGATAGCCCTCGTCATTCTTCGCCGTCGATTCCTTCGGCGGCCCACGTCGATCTTCGCCATTGATTCCGTAGGCGGCCCTTCATCGCCCGTCACCGTCGACCACGTTGACGACCCTCGTCGTTCATCGCCGTCGACCCCATCGGCGGCCCTCGTCCTTCTTTGTCACCGACCACGTCAGCGGCCCCTCGTCATTCATCGCCGCTGACCTCCTCCTCGCCCCTCGTCGCTCCTCGCAGTCGATCCCGTCGACAGCCCTCGTCATCACCTTTGTCAACGGTCTGTCGCCGCCGTCCTCGCCGTCCCCCATCATGACCACATTAGATCTATGATCTGGACTGGTGATGGCACCGTCCTTGCCTTAGATATCGTCATCATCTCGCCATGGCTCGCCTCGTCGCTAGCCTCAACGTCGACCACGCCGCCAACCCTCATCGTCCTTCGCCGACGATCCCGTCGGCGGCCCTCATCGTCCTTAGCTGCCGATCCCGTCAGCGGCCATCGTCGTTCTTCGCCATCGAGCACGTCGGCGGCCCTCGTTGCTCCTCGCCGTCGACCACGTCGGCGGCACCTCGTCGTTCTTCGCCGTCGACCACGTCGGCGGCCCTCGTCGTCCTTCGCCACCGATCACATTGGTGGCCATCGTTGTTCTTCCCCGTCGACCACGTCGGCGGCCCTCGTCGCTCCTCGCCGTCGACCACGTCGGCGGCCCCTCGTCGCTCGTCGCCACCGATCCCGTCGACGGCCCTCGTCGTCCTTCGTCGCCGACCTCGTCAACAACCCTCGTCGTCCCTCGCCGCCGATCCCCAACGACCTTCGTTATCCCTCGCCGTCAGCCTCGTCACCAACGCCATCAACCACTTTACCGACAAATTTGATCTCGGAATCACTCGGGGTCGTCTACGACTTAGCGTCCTTAGTGGAGTCAGTCCAAGATCGATTTGTTGAAGACAGCTTCACCACCTTCATCACCATCGACACGTACGAGCGGTACCGATCACTCGGGCCGCTCAGATCCAAATCTGACCACGGATCGCGACCACCTCCGTCCAGCATCTTCATTGAGAGGCATTGTCACCAAGGCGTCACATAGCCCATGCTCTTGTTGTGCGGCGATCTGACGACACGCAGGATCAACGCGGCGCCTACCATCGAGCAAGCAAACGTGCGGAAGTATGCATGCTTGTGTGCATACGGAGCACTTTCCAAAAAGAGCCGATCAGAGAAACATCTTGCCTGAAAAGCTAAGTCAACACGCCGTATTTATTTTCTAATCTAATATCATAGGATGTATGCCATATATTTGGGTATCTACATAAGTACATGATTGTTTTGCCCAGGAATCCATCTATGCTTCTCGACGTTTCACATCATTAGTGGCCCGCGTCTTGCCAGCAACCATCCATTCGTTGCTGCTTCTCCACGTCTTCATGACAAGATCAACCTCGTCCGACTAGATCGGGACGTCCAAGCTGTCATGCGAACCACGTCAGCGAGTCATCTGAGCCACATCGTCTGCTCGACCACGACAACAACAAAGCATCAAACAAGATCAGATCGGATTTATTTGGTGTCGATCACGCTCCGCCGCCGACTCTCGTCAGCAGCCATCATCATCGATCCTATTGTCGTCTCTCGTCGTCTCTCGTCAACAACATGCCTCGTCCTTTGTCGTGCCCCGTGTCGATGATTCGTCATGGCTCTTGCTGATCTTTATTATTGAGTTTCTCCGAAATCCATATGTACACCATGTACTACCCGTTCTATGTGTTTATGTTGCAGATACTCGATCGTCGTCAAGCCTATTATTGACGCTCGGAAGCTGGGTCGGATGATATCGTTCTGTTCGTCGTCGATCCCGTCGGCGGCCCTCGTTGCCATGGCTCGCCTCGTCGACGACCGTTGTCGTCGACTCGCCGCCGACCTCGTCATCCCTCATCAACGACACACCACGACCCTCGTCGACATCCCTCATCCCTCGTCACCAACCCATCATGATATTTGGCGAACCCTACAAAATGCTCACTACGTTCGACAACCTCTACAAAATGCTCATGACGTTCAACGACCTCTACAAAGCGCGTATGGTGTTCGATGACCTCTCCAAAACACTCCCATAGTGTTCGACGACCTCTCCAAAACGCATTACGACATTCTCTCCAAACAGACGGGCCATAACTAGAAAGCACCCGAAGCTGGCCTAGCAATGAACCATAGCGCATAGAAGTAGCTACCCTATACGCTATGACTACATCGACAGGCCTCCCAGTGGTATTTCCCCAGAAGCCGGGAGATATCACTCGGGTCGGGGGCCATGAGGTTATGTGCCCAGAATCTGTACACGACCATGGAACGGTCAACGACTCTACAAGCAGCATGACTTTTCGCTCAGCGTCTGCAGGAACGGTCTCCACAGGCCCTGGTCACGCCACCATCGAGCCTCTCGGAAAAGGGCCCTATCCCTGGCATCTCCCTAAGCGTGCATGAGCTGCTCGCCCTCTGCGCCGTGGGTTGTCAGCAGCGTGCCTGCTTGGGAGTCCCTATGGGTCCTACGCGTGCAGTGGCTCCCGACCCCCGATTAGGACCATAGGAGACCCAAGGCCGAACGATTCATCACTACGGCTCATGACTCAGCGGGCACGAGAGGACATACAAGTGAAATAAAAGCTCACCGCCCTGATAAACAAAAGCTTTGATACATTTCACTTACAGGTCCAACCAAATCTTGTATTCTATATACAAACAACGGCTACCCCATAGCAAAAAACTCCATATTAGACAGAAGATCTCCAGCAGCAGAGCCTGCATCCGCTTCCAAGCGACTCATATCCGCCTCAGAAGTACCAGCAGCATAACCACCTCGCACCCTCTGCATGTCAACTCATGGATAATGCGACCGAAGTATGGCAAGACCATGGGCAAGCAACTCATGTGCCGCCGATAACGAGAAAACTTTAAAACGATCCAAGAAGCCCTTCGCCCCTGATAGAACATCAGAGATCGCCGCCTCTAACGAAGGAACGGGACGAAGGTGACATTATCTACACAATCCATCATCGGGTCAACTTCTTGAACCAGGCTCCAGAAACGATCGCGCCCGGCAATGACCTCGGCATCCAGCTCTACAACAGGCAAGCAACTTAGCACCAAAACAAGCCAGGGCGACGGCGCAAGAGACCGGGAATATCATCAGAACCAACTCGTCATGGATTACGCCGACTTCGTCGCTCCTCGTCGTCAACTCATTGCGGGCTCATGTCTCACGATGACCTTATCACTCCTCGTCGCCAACTATAGACTCGGGGACTGGCCTCGTCGTCGACTCGTCATGGATTACGCCGACTTCGTCACTCCTCGCCATGACTCATGCTAACCTCGTCGTCAACTCATCACGGATTACGCTGACGTCATTGCTCCTCGTCATCAACTAGTCGCGTGCTCATGGCTCACGACGACCTCGTCGCACCTTGTCACCGACTACAGTCTCGGGGACTGCCCTCGTCGTCGACTCGTCATGGATTACGCCGACTTCGTCGCTCCTCACCACAGCTCATGCCGACCTCGGTGCTCCTCGTCGTCAACTCATCACGGATTACGCCGACTTCGTCGCTCCTCGTCGTCAACTCATCGCGGGCTCATGACGACCTCGTCGCTCCTCATCGCCGACTACAGTCTCGGGGACTGCCCTCGTCGTTGACTCGTCATGGATTACACCAACTTCGTCGCTCCTCGCCACGGCTCATGCCGATCTCGTCGCTCCTCGTCGTCAACTCGTCACGGATTACGCCAACTTCGTCGCTCCTCATCATCAACTCGTCACGGATTACGCCAACTTCGTCGCTCCTCATTGTCAACTCATCGCGGGCTCAGGGCTCATGATGACCTCGTCGCTCCTCGTCGCCGACTACAATCTCGGGGACTGCCCTCATCGTCGACTCATCATGGATTACGCCGCCTTCGTCGCTCATCGCCACGGTTCACGCCAACTTTGTCGCTCCTCGCTACGGCTCATGCTGACCTCGTCGCTCCTTGTCGCCGACTACAGTCTTGGGGATTAGCTTCATCATCGACTCGTCAAGGTTCACGCCAACTTCATCGCTCCTTGCCATGGCTCTCGCCGACTTCGTCGCTCCTTGCCAGGCCACCTCGACGGAGATCTTCGACAATGCTGATAAAGAAAGGCGACCAGGCCGCATCTCCTCGAAGGTTTTAGGACAGCTCGCCAGAAGAATATAACGTGCTCGGGGACTTGTTGGGGATATTACCTTGGCATATCCCCAGGGACCTATATGGGCCTACCGACCAGGAGGTAGGCCAGCCCACAAGACGTAGACATGCAGCACACGACGTGCACCACACGAATAGTACCATATTGATTACTTTACTTGTAACTCTGTCCCTTCAGCATATATAAGGAGGGACAGGGGACCCCCCGAAAACACAATCTCATCACATCTTGTAATCTATCTCTCAGATCAATACAGCCACCAGAACACAGGACGTAGGGTATTACAGCGATTTGCCGGCCTGATCTTGTCTAAATCGTCGTGTCTATGCTCTCTGTTTTACGCTTGACTGCCATCGCCACACCTCCGCCTACAATCTACTACCGTAGGGTACCCTCTAGGTAGACTGCGATGCATATTTCGTCGACAGTTGGCCCACCAGGAAGGGGGTGTATGCAACGACGTTATGGCTCATCAAGCGATCATCTTCCCCATCGACGGACCCTCGTCGACGGATCTTGTTGATAACCTTGTCGTCCCTCGCCGTCGACCCGTCGGCGGCCATCGTCGTCGTTCTTCACTGTCGATATCGTCGACGACCCTCGTCGCCCCTCACCGTCGATCCCGTCGGCGGTCCTTCGTCGACAATGATGGGTTCATAGAATGATTCATTAATTAAGTCACAAGTTGATCCCATGTCACATGTTGGAACATGTTCCTTCTCCTTTTCCTCAACAAGAGATGAGTGAGCCTTTTCAAGCTTAGAGTGAGATTTGCCAAGCTTCACATGGGCTACCTCTAGCCTCTCATGAGAGAGATTGAGCTCATCAAAGGATTGCTTGAGAGCTTGAAGCTCTTTCCACAATGCTTTGCACTCCTTTCTCTTGATGTCAAAGTGAGTATGAGCATCCTCCAACATGTCAATTAGTTCATCTTTAGTGGGTTCATCATCATCATCACTAGAATCACACTCATCATTAGATTGTACCTTAGTGGACTTAGCCATGAAGCATGCCGATGGAGCATCAAAGAGAGAGATCTTGTCCTTCATAGCAATGCTTGCAAGAGCTTTCTTCTTCCTTGATCTCTTCTCATCATCACTAGACTCATCATCACATGTGGAAGCATCACTATCCCAAGTGACCACATATGAGCCTCCCTTCTTCTTCTTCTTGAAGGTCATCTTGCTCTCTTTCTTTTCATTCTTATTGCTCTTCTTCTCATCTTCATTGTCACTATGATGAGGGCAATCCATAATGAGATGATCCTTGCTATTGCACTTGAAACATCTTCTATCATTGTCCTTGGTCTTGAAGGTGTTCTTCTTCCTTCTAGCTTTATAGACCTTCTTCTACATGAACTTGCCAAATCTCTTGACAAATAGAGCCATCTCTTCTTCATCTTCATCACTATTGCTTGAGCCATCATCATTACTTGATTCATCATTCTTTATCTTTGCTTTGCCCTTTGATGATGATGTGGCTTTAAATGCCACACTCCTCTTCTTTTCATCTTTCTTGTCATCTTTCCTTTTCCTGTTTTCTCTCATCTTATCCTTGTCATCTCTAAAGGTGTCATCGGTTATCACCTCATCAAGGACTTGGTTTGGTGTCATTGTATCAAATCCACTTCTCACCAATAGAGTAACCAACATCTCAAACCTTGAGGAAAGGTTCCTCAAAAATTTGAATGAGAAATCCTTGTCCTCCACCTTATCTCCAAGTGACTTGAGGTCATTGACAAGCACCTCAAGCCTATTGAACATTTCCGGCACATTTTCATCTTCCTTCATCTTGAAGCTTGCAAACTTCTCTTTTAGGATGTATGCCTTGGCCCCTTCATTGATTGAGTCCCCTCATATGATTCCTCTAGTTTCTTCCATGCTTCATGAGCACTCTCTAGATTCTTGATTTACTCAAAGACTTCTTTAGAGATTGCATCATGAATGGCACTCAATGCGATGTCATTGTTTTGGAGCTTCTCCTCTTCGGTCGCGGTGGGTGCCTCTTCATCTACCACCTCAAACTTCTTCTCAACCACTAACCATATCTTACGGTTGATTGATTTGATATGGGTGGTCATCAAAGATATCCAATAGCTATAATCGGTTCCATTGAACTTGGGTGGCCTCTTGGTGTGTTCATTTGAGCCATTTTAACACCGTGGGATGTTAAGCCTCAAATAGACGGTGTACTAGCTGCGATACCACTTGAAAGGTCTAGGAATGGCTAGAGGGGGGTGAATAGCCTAATTAAATTTTCTACAACAACACTAGGCAAGAGATAAGTATAACAAACGACGTAAAGCGAGTTTGCACTAGCACTACAAGGTTAGGCAAGCCACCTACCACAAAACTAGTTACTAGCAAGAATGAAACTAGATCACACAAGAGCTAGCTAACTACAGATACAAGACTAAGCTACCCAAGCTAAGCAAGATACTCTACTTCACAACAAGACAAGAAATGTAATGCAAGAGCTAGAGTTAAGAGGGTTATACCGACGTGGAGAGTAGTGCCAAAAGATAACCAATCAATCAATAAGCACGAGATGAATCCTCGGTAAAGAGACAATAAATAGACAATAAATGACACAATGATTTTTTTACCGAGGTTCACTTGTTTGCCAACAAGCTACTCCTTGTTGTAGCAAATCACCCACTTGGAGGTTCACGCGCTAATTGGCATCAAACGCCAAACCCGTCACCGGGTGCCGCAAAACCAACACAAGATGGAGTTTCACAAGCTACGAGCAATCCACTAGAGATGTCTTTCGCGAACTCCCGCGGGGAAGACTCAAGAACCCCTCACAATCCACCGATCGGAGCCGGAGACAATCACCTTCCTCCGCTCGACGATCCTCGTCGCACCACGCCATTCAGGAGTTGACAAACTCAAAAAATAACAAGAGCTCCCGCGATGACGACGATCACCAAGTGCCACTAGAATACAATCAAGAATAGCAATGCACTTAGTTCACTCAATCTCTCATTTCATGATCAATTCTATCAAGAGGTGAGTGGGTGGAAGCAATCTCAAGCAAGCACAAGTGTAGGAGTGAAGTGAGTGTGCAAGTGTTGCCCCCAACGCCGGCCAAAACACTTATATGGCCTCTCCCACGAAACTAGCCGTTTTGCCCACAAAAGCAGCTTCCTGCGTGTACTCCGAAAGCACAACACACAGGGGGTCCGGACCATTGGCCATGCGTCCGGACCCTTCGCCACTGAGATTAATTCTCTGTTCTCATGTCCGGACACAGGCTCTGGACGCATTTTTCACACAGTCCGGACAAACTTGCACGCGTCCGGACCCTCTGCCATTTTGAATCGAGCCGTTGGTGTGCTCGCCACTCGCTGAGACGTGTCTCCGGACAAGCGCAATAGTCCCACTCCGAATTATAGCACATAGCGTCCGGAACTTCTCCAGAAACCACCCGGGAGCGCTAAGACTTCGGACGCAGCGTCCGGAGCTCCACCTCTGGACCATGTCTCACTGTCCAGACCCAACACAGAGAGCTCCAAAGAGCTCCAAGTGCTCCGAACATCGTTCGAACCTTTAACTCTGGACACACCTTAGCATCCAGGCAACTGCTCACAGCATAATATGCTAGGGTTTGCTTTCGGACACATGTGTTTGTCCGGACCGAGCAAGACCCTAGCGTCTGGACCTCTGCTTCGTGTCCAAACGTCTTCAAACTTACTCCCAAGCTTCCAAGGGCTAACACCAAGTGGTTTCAACACTTGTGCACGTGTGTTAGGTTTTAGTTCACATTTACTTGGAATTAAGTTGGTTCTCTTCACTTAGATCATTTTTAGATATGTAATGCAATGACCTAGTGGCACATGATAACCGCAATCAAACACGAGTTCTCCCTCCTTGATAGTATGGCTATATATCCTAAATGTGATCACACTCTCTATAGTGTCTTGATCATCAAACGGAAAAAGGTTCCAATATCACCTTTGCCTTGAATCCATTTTCCATTCCATCCACCATGCTAGAGTTCTTGCAATCATCAACTTTATCCATCTAGCTCCATCACATGGCATGTACCAACCTATCGCATATTTTCACTTAGAGAGCAATAGGTTAGTACTTAGGTAGGTTTCATCAACTACTCAAAACCAAACACATGGGGCTCTCAGAGGTGGAGGCATGAAGCGTCCAAGCACAGAGTGGCGCGGATCTCGTCATGACGGAGGGCCATAGCGATGGCGGGGGTGAGCTGGTCCATTTGGTACCACTTCAACTTCAACCCTAGCTCCTGAAGCAGACCCCAACTGTGGCGGCGACCCCACTTATCGGACACGGCGGCGACCTCTACGTATCCCACGCAGCAGCATGAGGGCAGGGAGGGGGTGGAGGCGTGGGCGTGGGCGTGCGTGGAGATGGAGTAGAGACAAAGACACCTATTCGTGTTTGGTAACGGGCCAAGGGGTTGGCTCGCGCTCTCCAGCTGCAACCTACCATGTTTGATGCACCTGGCCTAGTGTCGGAGTTTGTGCTACACGAGATCCAAAGTAGCTTGGGCCAGGCTCTGAAGATATGATATGGGGGAGCGTTTTTTAGAGCCTGGCTCATCGGAGCACGACAGAGTGACCGGGCCCAGTGTTCAGTGTCACAAAATGTTTGTGTACAGATAAACCAAACACGTTCTCAACTTAGCTCATCTCTACTCGTACGTGCAACCAAACACTGTCACATGTACCATTCAGACCGGGCTATGGCCAGCAAGGCCCGCCGGATGCAGGGTACCAAGCACCGCCTATATCTCGCGCGAGGGGGAGGGGATTTTTCGAGCCGGGTCGACCACGCGCGGCCGGGGACGTGCGGAGCACCGGTTGTGCGGGCGGAAGAGACAGCAGGGCCCACATGTCGGCGCAAGGCTTCACACAGGCGGCGCCTTGTGATGCGAAAAAGTTCACCGCACGAAGGCGGAGTCTTCCTTTTGGTCTTTTTAGTTGTATATACTAGCATTATGCCCGTGCATTGCTACGGGATAACAAAACTTTAGTACTAAAAAATACATGGTTCACACAATAATATAATAACAATATTGTAAAATTACGTTCAAACATGAATTCTCAATATTAATGTATGGTGATTGTCCATGAGACGCAACACAAATTCTCCATGAGAGTAGACATCATTGATTCTAGTAAATGCAAAAGAGTTACATGACTATATTCTTGACATTAAAATCAAACATTGTTGACGGTCGTTAGCGTCAACTTTTTAAGCAATTATAAACATGATAATTGGATCAATCATATATAAAATCTAGAAATATAGGGATTTATCTAACAAATTCCATGAGTTTTGGTGTTTCATTATTTTCCAGGGACTATTCCAGAAAAGAGGATAAAGGAAAGCAAATCAGAGAAGATATCGAACAAATCCCACGGAGAAACACTTGCCAATTAACTCACGGAGGATCCCGCAGACACCGGAGTGAAGCGGAGCCCCGGACCCCACCATGTGGGGCCGGTTGGCATGGGGTGGGGCCGGGAGCACCTCACTGGGTCCACTAGCCGCCGTCTTTTGGAAGATTCCTCCACTGCCTTTGAAGATTAATCTGAACCCTACCTTAAGTCGGTTTGATCCAACGGCTGTCGTGCATCCCACCGGGCAATAAATAGAGCCCTATACCCCCCAGGAGGTACCATATCATATCAATTCAACTGATCCAGGTCAAGTCAGAGCAAGAATAGAATAGATCTAGGGTTTCCAGAGATTAGATTAGAACTCTAGCGCTTCAAGTTATTAGCTAGGTAGCTAGCAAGATTCAAGCAGAGTTGGGCGATACGCTCGAGATTCTAGATTCGTTTGTCTGGAGATCGGTAATTTATCTTATATCCCATCATGACTTTATACTTTATTATTATATTGCTATTTATTGAGTGCTTAGTTTATCCTATTTGCATATTAGATACAGATAAGATTGGTGATGATTATATTTATAAGATCGTAAAGCACCTAATTCAATTCTCGAGTGGGTTAGGTGGTATGTATTATGTAGGCGTGGTGCCTAGATATTATATGTACCTACGAATGTCTCCTGATGTGTTGTGTCGTGTGGTAGTTCGCATAGGTGACTCTTATAGCTGTGTTGATTTCTCTGTAGTCCACCCTTGACACATAGGCTTGGCAGAGCGCGGTCGCGATGGAGGTGACGGTTCCGTCTTAATAGCCTCCCTAGTTGATGCTCCTTATGATGTTTTCTGAGTCAATTATGCTATAGAGGATAGTATGTAGGTAGGGTGTGCTTAGTTCCTTTTTATTTGGTAATTACTTAGGATTCTTTTACTCTGACCGAAACTCGAGTTGCCTGACTATATTATTAATGAGTTTCTATTTGTATCTCTGGAATACCATTTATCTTATACCTTATTTATCTGGACATGACTTACCCCTGCTAAAGCATTAGAAAGGTTGGTCTAATCTTAGGTCTGCACATTTATAGTCTAAGTTATATGCATTTAGGTTTCCTTTTCTACCCTATTTAATTCCTATAATTAATTAAAAGTTTTCCTTTTGGCATAAAGAAATCAACGATACTCGGAGAATCTCACTGGGTGAAATGCTACAATAGAAGAATTATCTGTGCGCTTGCGGATATATTCTATAGAGTTATTTTATAAATTGTCAAGTGTAGATTAATTCAACATTTTCTGATATCATGCTAGGGATGACAACTTTGTGCTAAGTGATGTTAGAAAGTGACTCCTGCATTTCTGGTGCCTTGATAAGGATAGGGATTTATCTCTATTTTTAGTATGTTGCTAAGAAATGTCAACAAAATGTACACATGATTTTTCCGTAAATATGTAGTGTGTATACAACATTTCCGTGTAGAGTCCGAAAAACATTTAAAATACCTAGGACTGGTAACAAATATAACGTTATTGAAATAATATTTATACAACATAAATAGAATGAAAAATGCATTGTATCAGGAAAATATTCTATTACCTTGTCTATAGCGTTAGAACCTTCTTAAATAAAATATTCTTCGTGAAAGTTCCATACATCATTTGGATCTTCTTATCCCTTACTTTTTTGTTTGATTTATTTTACTTGGTATTCTTTTGAGTCTTTTTCTTTGCCATCTTTTTCGCCTCCTCCTCCACTGCATATGGTTTAGGCAAAAGATCCTTTCGTGGAGACGGCTTGCGTGCCATTTGTCGGTAAGTGCAAATTGTTTCATCAGGTTATGTTAAGTTTTGAACCACATTAATCCCCCTTATAGTTAACAGCTCAGAATCACAAAAAAAAAATAGATGTAGTTTTCCTCTTTAGGCTCTCTATGTTCTCAAGTCTCAACGATCTCATCGTAGGCACACAAAAAAATATTTTAAAGTACTATTTGATGAACGTATGCCTATGCAGATGCTGCATAATAATCAGGTCATGACAAATTGACTTGGAACAACAATGCAATGCATGGCAACAGCAAGTCATACCTGAATCGTGACGATCTTGTGCTTTTGTCGGATGAGTTGGGATGTTCACCTCAGGGTGGCGTGGACGACAAACTCGCGATCCTAGGTGGTGCGGTCTCACCAATGGAGATGTGCTAGGTATGGACGACCACTATGAAAAGAAGATACTACATTTCATTCAGACTACATGTATCTTTTTTCACCTGGATGATGTATGTCTGATTCTCACATTGTGTGGTTCGTCTAGAAAGCCTTGACGAGGATATGCGATGGCGGCAGACGACGCGTGGATGGACCGATGACGAGTGCGGCAAGGTGACAACCCGACGGCCGACGACGGCATGTGATGGCAGCAAGCGGCGCGCAAATGGACCGATGATGAGTGCAGCCAGGTCACGACCCGACGGGGGGCGGCGGCGTGCGATGACGGCAGGGGACCGACGGTAGACCGATGACGAGGCACAACCGACCCGATGGGCGGCAACGGCGATGGTGGCATGCGACGATGTGTGATGGTGTGACGGGAGCCGTGGATGATCGTGGGAGATGATTTATCCTGAGCAGGCATAGGTGGTCGTGGGAGATTTATTCTGAGTGCTGATTACGGAGGTCAGGTTGACACTGGTAGCCGGAGAAACCGCACGTGATTGCCGGGGGCACAAATTTTTTATCTCCTTTTTTTTCTGGCGATCGGAGTAACCGCACGGGGAAACGAGGGAATTAGACGGGGAACGCAACGCCTGCGGGTGAAGCGATAATAGCCAGGGGACGATTGTTGTCTGTATTTTTTAGTTGTTTTGATTTGATTTGATTGATTTTTTTTGACAAGGGATTTGATTGTTTGATTGATATCTTGTTCCATCAATACTCCCTGTTACGACGCAGGTACGCACACAGCCTGGCCGGAGATTTGTTGGATCACACGTCCATGATTGGTGATTGGGCGCCGGTGATTGGTGAAGGTGTTTATATACGTGAATAGTAGGAGACAACAATGGTAATGTGTTCCCTGGTAGCTCTATCTTTCCTTAGTTTCTTTTCTTTTCTTTTTGGACACAGGATTTGATTTGAACTTGCCATTACATGAACGTGCCTGTTATTGCTGGTGATTGGTGCGGTTGATTTCGATTTCGTGCAAAACCTGCATGTCGTGCCTGTTATTCCCAGTAAACATGCATGTCGTCCTAAAAATATGCATGAATTGGGTGATCCTTTGAATGTTTTCCTTCCTCATTTGTCACACGGGATGAGCTATTGTTTTCCTTCCTCATTTGTCGCACAGGATGAGTGAAGGTGACACCAAAAATTGTCGCACACTTTGTTCTTTTTAGTTGTGTGTATATATATATAACTACTATTAAGCTGTTAAATACTATTTAACACCCCACTGTAGTATTTTATTCTAGTGAGTCCAGCAATAATAATTTATTACTCATGTATGAATTTTTATTACTGTTAGCCTCACCAGAATAAAATACTGCAGTGTAGTGTTAATAAATTATTACTGTTAGGTTCATTGAGAATAAAATACTGCAGTAGAGTGCTAAATAATATTTAACAACCGGGTTGCTAAATAGTAAGGCTGGACGAAAAGCTCACAGGTCGGTAGCTCGCTCGACTCGGCTCGTTAGTGGCTCGGTTCGGCTCGGCTCGTTTATATTTTTCAACGAGCTGAGTTAACATTTTAGCTCGTTTAGTTAATGAGCCAGCTCGCGAGCCGGCTCGAGCTGACTCGTGAGCCTAATGAGCCAAAGTTATTGCTCCTAAACTTTATTAGTTTTATAAGACTTTATGTTTTACACTTTACAATTAGTTAATGATTGGACTTTAACTTTATAAATTTGAGTTTATATGAGTTTATTTTGTTTTTAAATGAATTATGGATATTCAATAATAAATTATGGATGCATTATATATAATATAAAGTATATATAATATATGTATAGTGTAGTACTATAATATATTAATACATATTATTTTTTGTTTGATTTAAGACTTATGAATCAACAACATTTATATTATTACTATTCTCAAAATTTCAATAAATACATATATTATAAGTTTTTTTTGTCTGACTCGCGAGCCTAACGAGTCAGCTCGAGCTCCATAACGAGCCGAGCCGAGCTGGCTCGTTATCTTAACGAGCCAAAACGAGCCGAGCCTAACGAGCCGAGCTGGCTCGTAAGTCCAGCCTGTCTAAATAGTGAGGTCATATATATATATATATATATATATATATATATATATATAGTAGGAGAGGTATAGATAGATAAGTTAAGTCGGGCAGGGGAAGACTCGACGATTCTTGCTGCCACCGCCGCCGCCCATCGTCCATCGCTGGTCCTATTTTCTTTTCCTCCGACGTCTTGTCGGGACTGAAGGGTTAATAAGTTTTTTTAATAGATCGAAACACTAGAGTTAGTGTTTTTTCATACCAAAATTTTGGTATTAAAGTTTTATCTCCTCCTTCTCTTTCTTCTCCCCCACAATGGTGAAGGGGAAAAATAGAATTGTTTTCTGCATAGCGGCTCCATTTAAGATGAGAGCGATAATTTCATGAGGACTTGGAGACTTTTATTTCTAGACGATGACATCAAGACAAAGATGGTGTCGCCGTCGTGCACTAATTTTGTCCGATCTCTTCTCTATTTTGTTGTAGTTTTGATATGATCACGATAAAAAAACTAGGGAGAATAATTTTTAGATCGATGTTCATCATTCTTTGGTGGCGGAAAGAAAAAGAAGAAAGACCCAGAAAAAAGAAGTTCCTTAATTTCACCTACATTAATATTGGCTATCATTTGTCGGGCATTTGTTCTTAAGTCATTTGTCGAGTGTTTGGTTGTACGGTCATCCACGTTAAAAAGCGTCTAACAGGTTAGGTTTTAAGTTATGTTGTCCGTACCATTGATATTATTTTTATAATCTAAAGTGCTTGTAACATGTATCATCTATTATATAATATAATGTTTTTTTAGAAAAAAAATACAATTAATTGAGAAAGATTGGTTATAAAATATATTTTTATTATAGAGGGTAGATTCATAATTGAGCTTTTGTCCATTCTTATACTAATCAACATGTTCGTATCGTGTTGGATTTTTTTTTCAAAAGAGCATACCCAGGAATTTGGTATAATCTACTTTGCTAAACTAAAAAACCTAAAAAGTTAACAGAAGAAACAACAACATTAAATTTTGCCATCCTCCAATAGTCTTTTCTAATAGTTTTTTAAACAATGTTGTATTGAACCATAAAATATTTATAACTAACAAAACCTCTTTTAATAGTTTATTTGTCTCTGACCGCTGTCGCATCTTGAATCCTTTATTTTCTTAATTTATTCATGCTTCTATATTACTCACTCCATCCCTAAATATTTGTGGTTTGGGCTTCCCAATAAATATTTTTGATTAAATATATATTACAAATATAAAAATTTATGATATAATTAATATCATTGAAAAAATATTTGAATTTAGTTTTTTTTATAAATTTATTTGGAGATATAATCTAGGAATCAAGTTAAACTTATGGTTCGGACACCAACAATAATAATTATTTAAGGACAGAGGGATTACTTTGATCGTTCAAGAAAAATGCCAGAGGGGAAGCAGATACGAAGTTCCTCTTGGCTACGAAAACTTACGAGTTGGAGAGGATACGTGGAATTTTTTTTATTTTTAAACCTTTTCTTTTACTAAACTATGGCAAGACTCTTTTTTCTTTTTTTTTTGCTAAAATACTAAAAAAAGGACTTATTTGATAAGAGTCTATTCGGCTAATGATTTTTTTAGCTGATAAGCCGATTAATACTGTTTTTGTTACTGACCGATGCTGTTTTTTTTTGTTTTGTTACGAGAAAAACACTCTATCATGATAGATAAGCTAAGTTAACAAGTTCGAGCGAACAAGGCTATACTTTTAGAGATGCACTTAACACAAATGTCTTTAGCTGGAGATGTACCATGACTGGTAAGATATATCCGTCGCCATTGTAGCCTTCTTTTCCGATATGTAGTAGCCGACGTCGGCACGTCTGCTAGGCCCTAAGTGTCGTCGTACCCACCACTTACTAGCACTTCTCCGTCGATCATGTGGACTAGCTGTTGAAGAGATTAGGCCTAGGGAGATCAGGCCTCCACTGCTACCGCTCAGGAGCTCGGACCGTCGGAGATCGAAGTGCCACCACCGTTGGCGCTACTAAAGATCTCATGCCTTTGGAGATCGGGGTACCTATCATAAAGCTACATCAAGGTCAAACTTTCCCCATCAGTGGCACAGGTTGGACGTTGGAAGAAGTAAAAAAATCAAGTTTTCTACCTTAGGAATTCCTAAACTAATGGCTCATCATTAAGGGTGATATATATATATATATATATTCGTTAACTAGCAATATGGTAGAAATTGATAGAGAGAATTAGTTGTGGGACATCTTGAAAAACGAAAATTGGCTGGTGCATACCTCCACTTTTGATATTTGTCATAAGACTGTTTTTGTGTAATTGACCCAATAAACACTGTGGCCCAGTTCAAGCCGTCATTACAAAATAGATATAGAATAATATAAGTGCCTAAAAATTATACTATAAAATCTTCTATGCTCTAGATGAGAACGATATATTAAAAATATTGTTTTGCACTAAAATGATCATTTTGTTCCTCTTCATAAATAACAAAATTAACCATAGTTAATTTGTTAATATATTTGTAGGACACTAAAAATCTAGAAAAAAAATCATAGAATACTTACATCACCTATGCTAAAAATATCAGATTGAAATAAAAAAAGTTTATAATGATATATTTAACATGATTGAGTTATTGATTTATCTCCTATTAAGCTTAATTGATATATTAAACTTTATTATTTCTGTTAATACCATATTTTGGCGCGGTCAGATACGTGGGCTCCCTGGTAAGCCTTCGGAAAAGATATTCAAGATGGGCCCGAAAGATCGACTAAGGAAATATAAGGTCACGTAAAGATCTTTCGGCCGACTGCAACAGAACGTGCGCGGCAATCTCGGCACTGGAATGAATTGAAGCCCAAGTCATATTTTGTTTCCTTATTATCAGGACTTGTGCGACGACCGGTTAGGGTACATGCTATAGTCTATAAATAGAGAGGCTTAGTGATTGAGAGGACATCCAATCAATCAAATACACAACTACCTAGTTTTCCGGCCTCCGGCCAACCCTAGGAGTAGGAGTAGAGTAGATTTCGATGAACCTTCGATGGACCGAGCTGCATCGACCAGATCGACCTCCTGTTTGCTTATAAGTCTAGCCTTGGTTCATGTCTCATTTATACGACTGTATTGTGTAACTCGTGTAAGCTCGGTATGAGCTAGTTATCGGTTTGAATCTATTGTTTATGGGGCTGCATTGCTTCAATCTCACATGAATAGTGGCTTCAAGCTAGTTATCGGCTCTATTAGATTAGCGATGACTTCAAGCTAGTTATCGGCTCTATTAGATTAGCGATCTAATAGATTCATTAAGTTATCAATATTGTTTGTTTTGCTTTATTTAATCTATTGCTACGATATCTTGCCCAATCTCGACTAATGGATTGGCCTGTGCTTTATTTTCCATCTAGATCTATTGTCTCCAATGTTTTTACTCTTATACCTACTGAGGCAGTAGATCTAAGGTCCTATCGGCTAATCATTTGGTTGCGGTTGTCACATGTTGCGGGTTCGAGACATACGTTCGGTCGTTAGATTGGTTTGAGTGTGGTTGGATCTAGTTCAACATACGTGGTATGACTGCATCTACCGGACCCCACTGCCATGTGTGTTGGGTTATGTCTGTCCAATCTTAGATCCGTCCGAGGCTAAGCGTATGGATCTTGTTCAAGCCTCATGGATCCCATATCGGCTAACGTAGCCGATCTGGTTGTGCTTCATTCATACGATGCATGTGCTTTACCGTCTTAATCTATTAGATCTGTTAAATGTACTGGACGTGGCTTGGCTCATTTACTTTTATGGCTGTATGGAAACACCCCAATGCTAGTAAATGGGTCAGGTTATCGGGTTAACTGTCATTATGGCTGCATGGGAACACATCTCTGTTGGTGGTTAATCTTCATCTGATATGCTTAATGGATTTGGTAGTTTGATGCCGATAATGTTACATGTGTCACATCTTTACTTTACCACTGTCATATGATCGGCTAATTGTACACCTTATGCATGATATCCTGTGATAGCCGTTTATACATTATCATTATGCTTTAAACTGTTCGGAGTTGACTCTTTAGTCAATATCCTTCATTCATCGGCTATACGAGAGCCGCACATTCATGGAATACGAAGGATAACCAACGATCAAAACGTTTGGTTCAAAATTATATTGCTTCATCCGATCCGGGCAAATTACCAAACATCTGACGGTTGACACGTTGCAATATAAAGGACTAGTAAAAAAAAATTCTAGATAGGAAGTGGGTCGGTCTCAAAATAAGTGAGTTATTAGTTGTAGAATATTATTCTCGCCAGACTTGAACTTAACGAAAAAAGGAAAGGTTCATAGGATTTTTTTCCCCTTCCCCTTTCCCCGAACTAAATCGACCTAAGGCTCTTTATTCGTATTTTCCCGCACATTCATAGAACTATCTGGTAACAACCGACAGGTTCCATAGTTTGGCGTTTCACTTCCTTGTCAATTGCAGGTCAAATTGACTAGCACGTCTGAGATCGATCCCCGAAGTGGCTTGAGCTGCTTTAGAGGTTTAGGAGATCAAGCTCTGCTACTGTACGGTTTCCGCAGGCCTTGCGCAGTGCTGATGCCAGAAGACCCCATTTTTAACGTCAACAATTTCAAACTGATATTTTTAGTATGATCATGATTTGGTGATGTGCGTATTAGTTCTAGTTGGAAATTACTTCGTTCTTCGATGTTTTCACAAAGCAGGTCCGATTCGTTCTTGTTTTTCTCATAAGTTCGCTGAACAGAAGGTCTAACTTACCAAGTAAAGATTTTTGGTATACCAAGTCTGAGTATTCTGTAATTTTTTTTCAGATTTTAGTGTCCTATAAATATATTAACAAATTAATTATGGTTAACTTTGTCTATTTATAAAGAGGAGCAAAATCATCATTTTAGTGGAAAATAATATTTTTACTATATAGTTCTCATCATGTAGAGCATAGAAAATTTCATAGTATAATTTTCAGGCACTTATATGATTTATATCTATTTTGTAACAGCTTGAACTGGGTCGTGATGTCCATTGGGCTAATTACACGAAACCTTAGTGTCTTATGTCAAATATTGAAAGTGAAGGTGCGCACCAGCCAATTTTCGCCTTTCAAGATAAGTTAGACTTTCTGTTCAGCGAATTCTCCTAAATTAGTATTGCATCCCCATATTTACAAACGAGCCTAATTTATCATACTTGGCCCTTGAGATTTATTGGAATTATTGCACACCGGCTTCGAGGGCTGGTGGGAACCTGAGATATTTATTATTTATTTTCGTAATTAAATAATTTCAGGATTAAAATAATTCTAGAAAAATCTAGAATTAATATTTAAGCCAAAACATATACTCTGAAGGCTAAAAAATTTACGAAAAATTCTCAGAGACAATTTAAAACATGATGAAGCCAAATAAAGTATTTGGAGCTCATGAAAAGATATTTTACAACATCTAAAAATTAGATTACGCTTACAAATCTGAAAAAAGCCAGAAAATTTCTCGGGAGATTTTAGAGACATGGTGATGAATGGTGAACTTAAGGGATGAGTTAGAGCAGAAGAAAAAGAATACTGGGAATGTCCAATTGAAAGGATTAAAATCATGAGAGCAGGAATTAAAAAAAACAAAAAAAAACAGAGAAGAGCCAGAGACCAATAAACGATTTACTAATCGCATTTTAAAAACTTTATGCACTCACATGCACCAAAACTCTTCATCTCTCGCATTCTTGTGCCTGGTTGAGTAAACCGTAACAGCTAAAAGGATATTAGTTCTAATCATTGATCTGAACACATAATTGTCCATACGAGGGGTTTAACGTAGGCAGGGAATGCCATTTTATCAAAGATTCTCCAAATTTCTTTGTAGTGGAATTGACATTCAATTTTGAGTAGCCATTCTTTCTGTAAATACGGTAACCATGTGTCACATGGTTCCTTTTTCAGTAGCAACTTACAAGCTGCCACATATCTGATCTCTTGATACCCACTTTGCCTGGAATCGCTACCCTCTTTCAGATGCTCCTTATCCATACAGAATGTCACCTCTATGGCCAATATTGAAATATTAATTAGAAATGCGACTTCGGAGCGCAGCATCGCATACCTGCTCCATGTCTGATGAGGTATATATCAGGGCTTTGCTTTGGTTGAGATTCTGGACATACAGGATAAGAACTAGTCATACAGGCCAGTGGTATGCTCTATGCTGTGCTGTTCATATATAGTGCCTTTATATAGACTCTTGTTTCCCCCTTGTTTGCTGACTTGGCTTGACTCTAAGAAGATTCTATATTTGACTTGACAACTGCTATAGTGGCGGCCACCATCAGTACAGTCTCCCTGAATTTATGACTACGTATATGATGATATTATCTGAACGTAAAGAAATGGATTTCCACTTCAACAATGATATCTGTGCACATGAAGTACTAAGAGCTGCAATGATCAATGATGTACCAGACTATAAACATCATAGCTACTTTCATTTCTGTTAATGAACTTCAGTTCATCACACACTTCACTGACATATAACAAAGACCCTAAGCATTTGTAATGAATGGTCAACCCACTGAATGCCAATTGTCAAATATAAAATATAAGATTGGTACTCCAACTCTCCAAGTGCTTATTATCCCTCCTCGACATCTCATTCTTTCTTTCTTTCTCTGTCTTCTGACTAGTCGAATCAGAATATAGGATAGGCTGAGAGTAAGATCCCCAAGCCTTATCAACATCCAAGGTCGACCCGTCTCAGTATCAGTATCAGGTCGCGCTATACACTACTGTTACCGTCCAAATATTCCGTACTAGTACATACTAAACCTTTCGGTGTGAGTCACAACCCAAGAAGCTTTATTTGGCAATTATCCAAACCCTTCCCTGTCGGTTCGCTGCAAAAGCTTCGCTCTCGTGCCATCACATTTATTTCCACGCCTATATAAACTAGCCTCCCTGGTCGTAAGTCGTAACAAGCAAGCATTCACAAATACTCAAAGCATCATACAAGAAGTAACTCGCACATCTTTTCTAGCTAGTGAGACTAGCTTGCATTAGTCACTCCGAAGCAACTCTGTTAAAGAGTTGTTGTTTGTTTCTCGCGAACGACGACAGGACCCTTAGTTTGATCCATGGACCAGGTGACTAGGCTGGCATCGCAGCGTGCAGTGGTGATCTTCAGCACGAGCTCCTGCTGCATGTGCCACACTGTGACGCAGCTCTTCCGCGAGCTCGGGGTGAACACGATGGTGGTGGAGCTGGACAAGGATCCGCGGGGAAAGGAGATGGAGAAGGGACTGGCGAGGCTACTGGGGCGCAGTGCCGGTGTACCAGCGGTCTTCATCGGCGGCAGGCTCGTAGGCTCCACAGACAAGGTCATGTCGCTCCACCTCAGCGGCAACCTCGTCCCTCTGCTGCGCAATGCCGGGGCACTCTGGGTGTAGCAGCTTGTGGCGCTACTGCGCTACTATGCTCTAAGCGACTCAGCTCTATTCGATCAACCGATCGACAATATATAAGTTATAGACTTATAGTTCTGTCAATAATAATATTTATGTCGCGGCAAGGGGCTTCAGTATTTTGTAAGCGTACCTGATAATGTGAGGAGAGTGTTTACCTGTTACCTCCCCGAAAAATGCACGGGCCATATTTTGTAAGAGCTTGTGATGTGACAAATGGAAGAGCTTTATTGCAATATTTTGTAAGAGTACCTGATAATGTGAGTGAGATTTTCTTTCCTCCCAGAAATGTACTGGCGAAGGACATACATGATACTACATGTTGGCGACAGAAACTACGGAAGAGCTTCATTCTATGCTGGTGTGACACACTAACTTAACTAATCAGGGTTGTTTAAAACCCACTTCATTCTGCATGAACAAGAGCATTTAGAGCATCGGTGGCTCATTCATGAGCTGACATGTGTCTGCTGCATGTTGCACAAAGAAGCCCTTCAACTTCTAGAAATTGACCCACCGTCCATCTGTTCCTTCTAAAGAGTAATCGTGTTGTGGTATTTTATGACTAGAACCCTCATATAATTTTTATTTGAACACCAAGAAGGAAGAAAAATTTGATAGTCCCTTGCATAACACACCCTGCTGGCAGTTTTGCAGAGAGCCGCTTGCAGCCCAACCCTAGCGCAACACGCTGGCAGTTTCTCTTCCCTCTCTTTCTACCTCTACCATCATACCACTGTGCTCACCCCGCGCGCCTTCCTGCTCGCCACCGACCCAACCATGTGACTCCTCTCGTCGGCATGAGCCCCAACTCGACCATGTCCATGACCTGGAGATGTGAGTTCCTACCTCTTTGGATGTGGTTGAGGGTTCTTTAGAACCCACTTCATTCTTCACGCACGAGAGCATTTGGAGCATCGGTGGCTCATTCATGAGCCAAAATGTGTCTTTTGCATGTTGTGCAAAGAAACCCTTCAACTTTTAGAAATCGACCCCTCGTCCACCCTGTCCCTTCTAAATAGTAATCACATTGTGATATTTTATGGCCAGAATTCTCTTGTAATTTTTATTTGAACACAAAGAAGGCAAAATTCGATAGTATCGCTATTTTGCATAACACACCCTGCTAGCAGTTTTACAGAGACCCGCCTGTAGCCCAATCCTAGGGCAACCTATAGGCAGTTTTTATTCTCTCTCTCTTCATCCCGCCGCCATCGCCACCGTACCACGGTGCTCGCCCCACTTGCCTTCCTACGTGCCGCCGGCTCGACCATGTGAACTCATCGCGTCAGCATGATGCCCAACTCGACCATGTGTGTGATATGGCGATGTGAGCTCCTACCTCTCCGGATCTGGTGCAGCTGCCTCAAATCCGGTCTCCTGGTCGATCCATGAAGGGAGACAGAGTGTGTAGTGCATCAGAACCCAAGCCCCTGATGGCTTGACCACGCCAATGGGCTTGGACACATGGTTTGGGAAAATGAGGACCAACAACCTCATCTCTTCGACCTGATCTGCACGTTGGCCGTCGTGTGGGAGCGTTCCTTATCAGGATTCACTAGATTTGGAAGGAGGGAAGTGAATCATGCTTCTACTGCACGCAGACGTCAGCTGACTCGTGAGTCATTCCCTTCGAAGAAGAAGAAGAAGAAGAAGAAGAACGCGACAATTGACCACCTACAATCTGGGAATGGGCATTGTGTCTGTTGTTGTCATCCGCAAACAAGCTGTTGTACAGCATCGTCCCATGGCTCACGCGCTGTCGCGTGCGTACACATGGAGCGTGGCGGGCGCATGGTCCGATATGCTTGTATGTACTTTTCCGTTCGGTTCCAATGCACCCAGTGGTGGATGTCTCAGTATGGCTAGGTAGGCCTCCGCCATACCTTGATATTTATACTTTATTTTGTCCCCTTTTATATCCTAGGTTTTCTAGTGTTTTTTCCTATGTTTTTACCATAAATTCAGTCATTGAGTTCTTAGCTTCATAGTGATGTGCTGATCATGAAAATGGAGTTGCTTATTCGTATCTCGTCTCGGTTTGGCCAGCACATGTCGCACAGATCTCCACCGTGCGCCATGGCCGCCGGCATCGTTGTTCTAGGCATTGTAGAGTCGGTTTGAAGTAATTAGTGAGCGCGCATCCTGATCGTGTTGAGTCACTGAGTAAGTCTAGGTGCTTGGTTGAATCGTTTATGGCTTGTAGTCGCCGGCGTAACCTCGGCTGAGCCATGGGCTCCGCCATCGCCACCGGTGAGCCCTCTGTGAAGGATAGGAATAGCTCTATCGTACCTCGTTCGATGTGGAATGAGGTGTAGAATGTGATGCGGGTGTTGGTTGAACGAGTTGCTCGTCGCCAGTGACACTGCGCCGTGTTTTGTGGTCGTCGGCGACGCTGGTGTAGGGTTAGAGAACGCTGACAGGTTGGCCCCGCTTGTCAAAGACTCAACTAAGTTAGGTTTTCTATTTTCTGAATATGAATAGTACTGTACTTTGTTATTTTTTTATCTATTTTTTGTGTATCCATAAATCATGAAATAAATTTTGTACACTCTCTGATATATGTAGTATTTAATAAAAATATAATATGTTATTATCTAGTACATTTTAATTCTGTAAAAATGTCTAGTTTAATTAGAAAAACCATTTTCAATGATTTTTCATGCTCAGTCTATAATTCCAAAAATCATGAAAATATTTATGCAACCTGTATGTAACTGTACCTTGCTATACAAAAAGTTTGAGATTCATTGGACAAACTTTTAAAACATGATTATTTAGTTAATTAGTAAATAATTAATAAATCAATTAGAAACCCTAATCATTATAGAAGTTGGGTGAATTTGGATTGCTTGTTGAACATGTGTCATCGTTCAGTGACAACCAAGATATGAATATGTCATTTGATGTGATGTTGAGTGCTCAGTTCTTTTGGACATAATTATTAAATTAATTAGTTAATTAAACATTAATTAGTTAATTACTTAATGAACTAAGTTTTGTTTATTACATGAAGGGAAGTTGTACTCAAGGTTCCTAACCTTGATTAGTCATCACTTATCCATGTGCTTTTATGTTTGTTAAAACATCATGTTTACATTTAAGCATCATCTAAGCATATCATTATCGTATAGATAATCCTATTGTTGGTGGAGAGGTCCATCACATAATTGGTTTGGATAATCAGCACTACGAGGTTGGATTTGATATCTATGGTACTGAACCAGAAACTATTTATCCTGCAAACCAAGGCAAGCTCCGGTGCATTTAAACTTTACCTTGTATTTAAAAGCTTTTGTTTAAATACACTTATGGTTAATTATTGCATGGTTACTATTCAAATAAATTCCTATTTGATGCATAGCCTTACCTTGAATTATTTAATTCCTGTACCTTGATACCTGTTTTAAATATGCAAGTTACTATTGCTGCTTAGTATGCTTAGAACAAAAATTAGTAGATGATTTTCGGTCATCTACACATAGCGTATTGCTGCGGCAAATGGTTAGGCACTTTTGAGAAAGGAATGATTGGTTGGAAGTAATAATCGGGACCGGGCGGACACGGTGTTTGGGAGGCACCAGTGGTGACTGGTGAGCGGGTTCTCTCCGCCTATGTCATTGTTGGCACAAATTACGGTATACTTTTTCATAATCAAAATGCTGCCATCAACCTCAGGATCAAGGATAAACAAACACATCATGAGCATATTTTATCAAATAACTAGTTCCACATGTCTATGAGTGTTTGAGTGCAGGAATGAAGAAATGGAGCAAAGGAGAGCCAGTGGGGCCCACATAGGGGGTTGGCCGACCATCCTATGGGCCCACCTGGCTCCCCTCTCGGCCATGATCCAAGAGAGGCACTCTAGAGTGAAATCCAACCATTGGATCACTCTGTGTTTCCTCTCAACGGCTCACAAGCATAGCACAAGGATTCATGGGCCCACACCAAGGAGATAAACGTGACAACCACCTCAGAACTGACAACCAACACCTATGACGAGTGGGACCAGCACCAGGGAGGAAGAGGTGGGCCAGTGACCCCTAGTGGGGGGTTGACCGACCATCCATAGGGCCCACCTGGCCCTCAAACAGTCCCTGACCAGTGGGACCACACCCTGGAGGTCAAGAGGTGGCCCACTGGCCATAGGGGGGGTCGGCCAACCACCCCCTTAGGTCGGTTGGCTCCCTCCAACCGCCATATCACTCCAGACATGTGCAAGATCACCACCATCCACCCTTGGTCGGTTCAAGGGTCGGTTGGATCCAAGGGTGGAGAATGGAAGGCCCTGGATCGCCGATGTAGCGCTGGAATAGCCCCTACTCCACCTCCCACTATAAATAGAGGGTCACACCCCCCTCTCTACACATGGTGAAGAAACCTACAAGCTCTATTCCTTAGAATTGTTCTAGTAGTTTAGTCTAGAGTGGGAGTTAGAGTTGAGTCGAGCTTGCTCGGGTTTTCCGGAGTTGTCTTCTAGAAAGTCTGGTATAGCTCTTGTATCTTTCCTTCTTTGTAAGACTTTATCTTATTCAATATATTATCTTTTCTCTTTACTTTACTTAGTATTTACTTTGAGCATTACTATACTAGATATAGTATTGTTATATGCTTTTGCTCTTTAATAGCCTTTACATTCATAGTCTGTGATCCTTGTGACCTTTCCTGTATGCGATCATTGCCTATAATAGGGTGCTTTGATTATAGATCGTAGTCAAAGTAGTAAGTTGTGTGTAACCGTGCTGCTTATAAATTATCTTACCCTTGGTTACCGCTTGTTGCATGGATTATTTGTGGTAGCTAGCAAGAGGTGACAACCTTGTCTAGTCGTTGTATTCCACCACGTGTTGTCTAGGCAAGTTCTTAAAAGGTAAGGCCCCCGTAAAACGAGGGCGCGGTCGTGTAGGAGTTTTGTCCTCCTACTGATCTATCCTCTCACCTAGCATACTTGTATTGAGGAGGCAAACTATAGTGTTTAGACTAGTTAATTAGCTAAGTATATTGAAGTAGAGTGAATTGCATAGGAGTCCCTTGTACTCTCTTGTTGTCCTCCCACCTAGCTATTCTATCTAGTCTGTTCTAAGTATCATTTACCTTGGCTTGTTCATTCATCAATCCCTTCCTATCACATTTATCGTTTACCCCCCTATACTAGTTGGTACTAAGTTGAGGTACTCTTTAGGATCTCTCTCTAATTATTATTTCTAGCTGAGCTTTCCCTTGGGATAATATAAATTACAATGCCTTGGAATACTCCTAGGTGAATGTTGACGTTAATTACCAGCTATTTTGTCACCATCAAAATACCGTCAACATCCTCATATTCAAAGGAAAACAAGAATAACATGAACATAATCTACCCAATAACTTGGTTCCACATGTATATGTCCTCTATTTGAATGTAGGCACAAAACGTAATAATTCAGAGCTCAACATGACATATTTCCAAGTATGGAAAATGTGCAAAATACATACACCATCATGATGGGCATTACCTCTAGAGGCTACCTGCAAAAGATGAGCTCATTTGGCCACAAAAATGGTTTGGCCGATCCAATACTATCTTGGAAAAATACCAAACCACTGCCAAGGTGCCAATGACATGGTGGCCATGCTCCACACAAAAGATGGAGGCCAAAGGCCACAACTCATGTTCGGCCGACCGTGGATATGGGCCAACAGGCCACCCACAGGCCTCCCTGACCTGTGGGGACAACTTCTAGAAGAAATGGGTAGGGCCCACCTATAGGGGGTGGTCGGCCAAACCTGGTAAGATGCCCAAAAGGTGCACCGACCTCCCCACCGACTCCCTGCATGCCTCCATGCATCCACTTGATCTCCCCTGTTGATCTAAGTCGGTTATAATGATGGTTTGATCCTACGGTGGCTGATGGAGGTGGCGCGGATCGCTGACGTGGCACCGGAGTAGCCCCTACTCCACCTCTAGCTATAAATAGACCCCTAGAGCTCCCTATTCATTTCATGCCTCATTGGAGAAACACTACTCCTTAGTCTCTTAGCGGAGCTCTCTAGTAGTGCTATGCTAGTGGGAGGAGAGTGAGGAAGGTCTTCTGGAGAAAGCCCCGGGCCTGTCGGGAATCTTCTTCGGAGTTGTTCCTCGGCGGATGCGAGTCTCTTGTAAGTTCAACTCTTGTAAGTGACTTCTTCCGAGTTCTTTATAGTATTTGATATTATAAGTCTGGGTTAGCTGTTATACATTTTTCCTGCTTGTTCATCGCTTTACTTCAAGTAGAGTGCTTTAGCCTTTAGCTGAGGTTAAAGTAGTAAGAATAGTGTAGACGTGGTGTCTAGACTAGATCTTACCTTTGTAAACCGCTTATCGCATGGATTGTTCGTGTATGCTAGTAGAAGGTGACAACTCTATCTAGTCTTTGTATTCCACCACGCGTGTTAGATAAGTTCTTAAAAGGTAGGGCCTCAATAAAACATGATGGCGCGGTCCGGTCGGAGTTATATCTCTTACTGATCTATCCCATCGCCTCCTGCAAGAGAAGGGCTGATAAAGCCAATATAACCAGCTATACCTTGTTAGATATCTCTGCTATATCGAACCTCTCAACCCAGTTATCATAGTCTCCCTTGATCCATCATAGGACATATCTATATTCCTAGTTAGATCACTATCGTTCCCTGAGGAAAATACGATACCTGGAATACTCCTGGTGAAGTGCTACATCGGTATAATCTGTGCGCTTGCGGATTTATCCAATAGTCATAAGAAATACCAACAAGCATTTCTAGCGCCGTTGCCATGGAATGGTAGCTTTTAACTAGTACCCTTTGGTCCTATTTTATCTTTTGTTTGATTTCATCTTTTCACTCCACATACACATATGGATCAAACCCCACTTTTCGAATATGGTGCTCCAACGGGCGCTAGCTTGGAGCCACCTAAATCATCTCAGGCCATTTTGGCTGTTCGTTATGAGCTTCGCCCGAGTCTCATAGCGATGGTTCAGGAAAAACCGTTTTCTGGGGACGAAGACGAAAATCCCTATACTCATATACTTTACTTTGAACAACTTTGTTCATGTGTCCATATCCAAGGGATGAGGCCAGGTACCCTTAAGTGGAAGCTATTTCCATTCTCCTTAATGGGAATAGCCAAACGATGGTACCTTCGCCACGTAGATGGTGTAAACGGAGAATGGGAAAAGTTACAATCCAAATTCTTCCTAGCTTTCTTCCCTATTCCTCGCGTTGTTCGTCTTCGAAAAGAGGTCATCAACTTCTCACAAAAGGAGAAAGAACCTCTTGGTGCGGCATGGGCCCGTCTTTTAGATCTATCCTCATCTGGCCCTGATCTTGCTATAACCGAGCTAACATTGTTACAACACTTTTATGGCGGTCTTAGTAGAGATTCCGCACAACTTCTTGATATGTCTTCCGGGGGAGCCTTCCTGTGTTTATCCGTTAGTGCAGGGAAGAGTCTTCTTACGCTATTGGGAAAGGCAAATCAATGGTTCTACACCCACAAAGAAGAGGCCACTACATGGGAGAGGTGTGCTAACGCATTCCTCAAGAAGTTCTTCCTGACGGGCAAAACAAATGCTCTTCATGGAAAGATCTCAAGCTTTCAACAACAATTGGATGAGACGGTTCCCGAAGCATGGGAGCGTCTCCAAGAGTACATTTGTGCCTGTCCTCATCATGGGATAGACGACTGGCTCCTGATCTAAGGATTCTACCACGGGCTGACTAGCATGGCTTGTAGTCACCTTGATGCTGCCGCTAGAGGGGCATTTCTCCAACACACAGTGAGAAATGCCAAGGACCTCATCAAAAAGATGGTGATCAACCAAGGATGGGGTAAGGAACGTCTCCAGCCAAAAAGGAGAGGTATGCACACCGTCAATGAGGTGGACATGCTCTCTGCCAAGATGGGCCTCCTGATGAAGAAAATAGAAGAAAGTTCCAAGAAGGAATGAGATGCCATCTACCCTGTCGCCGCCGCGCAAGCTATTGAAGCCGATCCATGGTGCGAGGTGTGCGGAGGAAATGATCACTCGGGCAACAATTGCCCCGAGACTCCGAAGGAGGACGTGAACTTCATCAACAACAACAACAACGGGTATCGACCCCAACAACAAGGAGGATGGAACTCGCGCCCCTTCTACCAAGGTAATGGAGGTAATAGCAATTACAATTCTTATAATAACTAGCCTTCATTGAAAGATCTTGTTCTTGGTCAATCTAAGATTAATGATGGCATAAATAAAAAGAAGATTGCCAATGATAAAGTTCTTGAAACTCTTGGTGAAAAGATGGATAGCTTTACAACTGCTATGAAAAATCAATTGAGTTTTAATAAAATGCTAGAAACCCAGTTAGCTCAATTAGCAGGAGCTATGCCATCCATAGAACAAGGTAAAGTTCCTGGGAACCAGAAGATTCAATTGAGCATGTTAACATGATAACAACAAAGTTTGGTAAGCCACCACTTCGCTCCAATTGGGGCTATCTTCTCGATCCTCCCTTCATCATGAAGAAGGAAGATCCAGGCCATCCGACGATCAAGTGCTCAATCGGACAACAGACCTTCCACATCGCCTTCTGCGACCTTGGATCGGGTGTCAACATCATGTCCAAGGTAACTTATGATAGCTTGTTAGGAGGACCTTTGGTCCCTACATGTGTTCAATTGCAGATGGCAGACCAAACAATCCGGTTTCCCGAGGGACTTGCAAGGGATATCTTGGTAAACATCCAAGATGAATACATCCCCACCGACTTCATCATCCTGGACATGGGAGCTAACGTGGAAGTTCCCGTCATCTTGGGAGGGCCCTTCCTCAACACCACCAACGCGGTCATCTACGTTGGATCGGGCTAGATCCACTTCCAGTTCCCGAGCCACAAGGTAAAATGTGCTTTCAATGGTTATAAACTTAACAAACAGGCTAAAGCACAACCACCAAGAAGAAGAGTTCGAGCTCTGCGCCAAAAGAAGCAGTACCCGGAGCCAAGATCAATGAACTCAAGGAGGACGAACCCGCCAATCCAAGGCAGGTTTGGAAAGCAAAGAAGGTGCACACATCATGGTCTCCGCCCCCGGAGCCATCAAATGCACCTGAGGAATGAATAAGAAGGAGAGTCCTACTCCGAGGACTTAAAATCAAGGAGCCTTCGCCGAAAGGTAAGTCAGTAGTTATCTTTTATTTTCCTTCTACATTTAGTTCAAATCTTTAATCTCTTTCATACTTAAAGTTTAGAAGAAAACTAAAGTTAGTTTAAATAAAACTTGAGAATTAGATTAGCAATAAAATTTGTCAAAAGGGAGGACCATAGAGTGGTCGGCCGACCACCCTATGCATCCTACCTTGGCTTGTTTAATTAAGGAACACATAATTTATCCTTATAAAAAAATGAAGACTAGGGTGGCACCCTAGGATCCCCTTGTTCATCCATCTTTCTTCCCCACCATCCTTTGTCCAAGCATCTCATGATTTAAGTAGTGAGACTTTCAAAAATCAGATTCTTGCTTTGGGAGACATCTCTTTTGTCTTGTCATGCTTTAAAGTACATCAATCACTTTTTGGTTAAAGCATGACACATCCTTGTCTCCCACTACTCCTTGTCCAAAGTGGGGAATCATGTTCCACTTTCACTTTGTCATGCTTTGAAAAAGAAAACACATCAATCACCATTGATCAAAGCATGACAACCTTTGTCCCCCACTACTCTTTGTTTAAAAAGGAGAATCTTGACCACTTTAACTCAACTTTTGATCACATCACATAGCATCTCTCACCTTTCACCAAGCACTAGGAAAAGCATGAGTGGAATCCCCACTTGAGGGGGTCGGCCGACCACCTTTGGTCACCTCCTCCTCTCCCTTTTGCATTGTGTAAGGCATCTCTCAAAACATGTGATCATGGCACCCAAGGGCATGCCCAAGGGTGGTCGGCCGACCACTCCATGGCACCCCCTTGGTGCCATTCCCTTCCTCTATAAAAGCCCATGCAAGGAGAGCTCAATCCCTCACACCTTAACCAGAATCCAGTTCTAGCTTAAGCCTCTCCTTGCCTTACTCTCTCATCTCTTCATTCAAGAGAAGTTCTTAGCTCTCAAGAGAAGTAGTGTTGCTCTCACTAGTCCACAAGAAGATCTCTTCTCTTGGCTCAAGCTTCTCCCCTCAAGGCAAACTAGGAAAACTTTCTCCACACACAACCTTGTCCTAGTTTTGCTTCTTCCTCTCTAAAGATGAAAAACCCGATAACATCCGCATTCAAGAAGATGAAGCAAGCTATGAGTGAGAGCTCATCCCAACGCTCCCACAAATCCGAGGACACTTCCCAAGGAAGAAGAAGGGGAGGTTCTACTCGATACACCTGGGAGAACGTCCAAACCGAAGAACACCCTCAGGAGGAAGAAGAAGTACCGGAGGAGGTACCTCATATCGGAGCATTCAGGGTGCCCCGAATGAGGACCTATGATCAACAGAGCGGTCTCTGGTTCGACCAACTAGAGTACCAAAGGTATCTTTCTCTTCGGGATCGATCTTTCGAGCACACAAGGATATTGGATCTGAGTCTTCTCTCCAACGCAGGTATGACCAACGAGTTTAACACTATCTTTTCCACTCTTGGTTGGTCTAGCTTTTGGCAAATAGAAGAATTTGGAATTGAGTTGCTCACCATAGAATTCTTATGCTCTCTCCAAGTCTCTAATGTTGGAATTTCCTTTCACATGTTTAATCAAAGTCATAGTCTAACTTGGAGTCATTTAAATGTTGCTCTTGGCTTTGAAGATTCATGCTTGATAGATCTAGACCTTGCCATGTGTAGGTTTAATAAGAGGAAGTTCTGGTTCTCTATCTCTGCTCTTAATGATTGCTCAACTCCTAAACCTGAGGAAATTCATAATCCAACCTTCGCTTCATACATCTTTGGATGAAAATGACTTTGTTTCCTGGAAGCAATGCTAGCTTGATAAGTGACATGGAATTGAAATTGCTTTATGCCATGGTAAACAAAATTCAAATCTCTCCTGTAAACTGTTTAGTGGAATTTTGGCAAAGTTCAATTGAGAGTAATGAATCTATTCAATTCACATCTTTAATTACTCGTCTTGCCGAATCAATGAACATGCTACATGGCACGCAACCCTTTGTTTACATCTCTGCTCCTATAGCTGTAATCTCAGAAGAATATCTTACATCTACTCAAATGCTAAAAAGAGATGCCAATGGTGAACTTAAAATGATTTACAGTGGCCATACAATTGAGGTGCCTCTTCCAAATAGGCAACTTCGATTGTATAGGACCCGTAAGCTAACCCTTGATTTAGATCAAGGCATTGGACAAAGAGGTTTTGCAGGATTAGACAGGAGAGCCCCGGAGGGGCTTTACTTTGTTCGTCTTGAGCAAGGTGGTCCTTCCCAAGGAGCTATTGGCGAGGAGGAAGAAGATGGATCTTCCAATCCCATGTACACTTCTAGTGGCATGCCTCCTCGACCATCACATCCGCAAAGAGCACGGGCATCCTTCTCGTCCACACAAGAAAGGGAGCATCGTGAATTACGACAACAATTTGATCATCTCACCAACACCTTTGGTGAGCTGCGTGTTGAGCATGATGAGACAGCACACATCGTCAAGCAAACTGCCGAAGATATCCAAGCAATGCAAGAAGAACAATATCGGCATTGGGACTTATGGCGGCAACAATATCCACATCCGCCGCACTATTGAGCAAAAGACAAGCTTGGGGGAGGTTCCCTCCCCCACTAAGGTAAGTTTTTAATTTCAACATTTATATTTATGCATTTCCTTGCTTATCTTTGCTTTGCATCTAAAAAGAAAAAAAAATCGGCATATGAAAATAAAATAAAAAGACTTTCTCTACTCCACTCTCACATGTTCCATGAAAATTTATCTCCTATGGAAATGATGAATAGTTGCTCTACTAAATGTTTCTCTAGTACTTAGTTTACAACTTGGTATTTCTCTAAGTATGAATTACTTGGCTTAAAAGAAACCATCATGAACCTGAAACTTTTGTGGGTTGCAAATGCTGTAACTAAGTCTAAGTTGTTGTGAGACATGATATGAGAAGATAAGAGCTGCTATAATATTGTTCTAAGCAAGAATGACTACCGGAGTTTTATTAAAATGATAAAAACACTTTGTTGTTCCTCAATGGTGAAAAATTCCTACCAAAGCCATACATGCCCTTTCATAATATAAGCTTTCTACATAAACTGCTTGCTTTGTGTTGAGTTTGGTCAAGTTTTGTGACCCTTGTTGAGAGATTTATCATGCTCCCAAGATCAAGGTCACGTACACGCCACATATACATGCTGCTTCTACACTGGAAGTATGCAGAAACATGCCTTACATTTCCACATAGTTCATACTCCATGCTCTAATAGAAAAGCTCTCTCTAGTTTGTTATTAGTTAATGAGACATAGACTATGCAAAATTATGAAAAATTCAGGGGCACTCTAGAGTCCCAAGTTTTATGAGCATTCCGAAACTCTTTGAAAAAAAAAGAAAAGATAGCTATGTCTCAAAATAATAAGTTAGGAAAGAGAGATCATCCAAATATAGGAGTATTGATCATCTACCATGTTTCCACACACTTGCACATCTTGATCTAAGAGTATGAAACTTCTCTCCTTGGATCCAGAATTTGACTTTACAATATATGCAAGGTAAGTTTGCTACATCTTTGACCCCTACCTATAGCTCCACATAAGCTTTAGAGATAGGATGAAAGAAGGCAAACTTTGATATATGCCTTGGTGAGGAATCATACACCTTATGAGCGACTCGAGAGTACCATTTGAGGAGCACTAAGTTTTCTTTTACAAAATCTTACAAAACCTCCGATATGAAACTTATGAAAGAATGAGAAAACTAGTGCTCAAGTCAAGTTGTTCTATCTCTCAACTTCTCAAGACAAAGGATAAAGCTATAAGCCCCATGAAGGACTAAGGTAATATGGGTGAGTCTTTATTGCTAATTTTTTCCATTCATAAGAGAACTATGATTGTTGTAGATTTAGTACTCTTGAAATATGAAGCATAGTAGCAACTCCTGATCCATCGAGCTAAGTTTGATTGTTTGCTCGGGACGAACAAAGGTTAAGCTTGGGGGATCTTGTTGGCACAAATTACGGTATACTTTTTCATAATCAAAATGCTGCCATCAACCTCAGGATCAAGGATAAACAAACACATCATGAGCAATTTTATCAAATAACTAGTTCCACATGTCCATGAGTGTTTGAGTGCAGGAATGAAGAAATGGAGCAAAGGAGAGCCAGTGGGGCCACATAGGGGGTCGGCCGACCATCCATGGGCCCACCTAGCTCCCGTCTCGGCCATGATCCAAGAGAGGCACTCTAGAGTGAAATCCAACCATTGGATTACTCTATGTTTCCTCTCAACGGCTCATAAGCATAGCACAAGGATTCATGGGCCCACACCAAGGAGATAAACGTGACAACCACCTCAGAACTGACAACCAAGACCTATGATGAGTTGGACTAGCACCAGGGAGGAAGAGGTGGGCCAGTGACCCCCAGTGAGGGGTTGACCGACCATGCATAGGGCCCACCTGGCCCTCAAACAGTCCCTGACCAATGGGACCACACCCTGGAGGTCAAGAGGTGGCTCACTGGCCATAGGGGGGGGGGTCGGCCAACCACCCCCCTAGGTCGGTTGGCTCCCTCCAACCGCCATATCACTCCACACATGTGCAAGATCACCACCCTCCACCCTTGGTCGGTTCAAGGGTCGGTTGGATCCAAGGGTGGAGAATGGAAGGCCCTGGATCGCTGGTGTGGCGCTGGAGTAGCCCCTACTCCACCTCCCACTATAAATAGAGGGTCACACCCCCCCTCTCTACACATGGTGAAGAAGCCTACAAGCTCTATTCCTTAGAATTGTTCTAGTAGTTTAGTCTAGAGTGGGAGTTAGAGTTGAGTTGAGTTTGCTCGGGATTTCTGGAGTTGTCTTCTGGAAAGTCTGGTATAGCTCTTGTATCTTTCCTTCTTTGTAAGACTTTATCTTATTCAATATATTATCTTTTCTCTTTACTTTACTTAGTATTTACTTTGAGCATTACTATACTAGATATAGTATTGTTATATGCTTTTGCTCTTTAATAGCCTTTACAATCTCAACAAGTTAGATAGCAATGAGGCAAAGCTCGACTTGCACTAGCCTACTAGGGGATGTGGAGCCTCCTAACAACAATTTATATCCTAATATAGCTCTAGGATCACTGACTGCCTACACAATTCTAGTAGCTCACAAGCACAACCTAATATACCAAAACAAGTATGAATAAGGTAATGCAAAGATGGGAGGAGTGATTATACCGCCGTGTCGAGGTAATGAGCCAATCAAGAGAACTCCAAGCAACTCAATCAATCACAATGATGAACAAGAGGTTGCCACTTGATTTTTCACACGAGGTTCACTAGTTTGCCAACTAGCTACGTCCTCGTCGTGTCGGCTCACTCACTTGGAGGTTCACATGCTAATTGGCATCACACGCCAAACCCGTCACCAGGTGCCGCACAACCAACACAAGATGAGGGAACTCAAAGCCACTAAGAAGAACTCACTTCATGCGCTGCACTTGATGCACTCAAATCTCTCAAATGGATGATCAATCAATGATGAGATGAGTGGGAGTGTGTGTCACAAGCTCACAAAGAGTATGCAATGTCCAAGTGTGCAAGAGGGCGAGCTTGGGTCGGCCAAACACCTTAAATAGCCCCCTCAAAGGAACTAGCCGTTATGCCTTTTCTTTAGCCTGAAAGGAGACCGTCGGACAACTCTGCGCACCCGTCGGAGCATAGCACTTGGTCTCGCCAATTTGAATTTTACCGTTGGCGCGCAGGAACACAACACCGTCGGACCACTTGCCATAGTCCGGAGGCCTGGTCCGACGCTTGGTCTGGAGTTTTTCCCTCAACTTTGACAAGTTACGTAGTATGCACCCTGGCTTCGGACTTCTGGTCCGGAGGTCACCACCGGACCATGCCTCCAGGTCCGGAGCCTCCTCAGAGCTTCGCCGATTTCACGCATGGAGCACCCTTGCTTCAGACCTGACCATCAAACCACACCACCGGACCATGCACTCTGGTCCGGAGGTCCCTCTGACTTCAGCTCTGCTGTGGACTGAGCCACCAGACCCTTGGCCGATGGTCTGGAGCACCACCGAACCACTAGTCCGGAGCTCCTTGGTGAACCAGCCAGTGCTAGGAGCAGCCGTCGGACCACCTCCTATGGTCTGGAGCTCTCATGCACAACAGGTCTAGAGCTTCATACTTGGTCAGAATTCTCTTCTCTTTTCTTCCCTTGATCTCATGTGCCACCACCAAGTGTTTCACTGTCTTGTGCTCGTGGGTTGGCATATTTTTATCAAGTTTTACAAGGGTAGTTCATTAGGTTTAGATGCAATGCAATCATGATAAACCTAATGGCACTCGATAGTTGTAACCACATACTATTTTCCCTTCTTAATAGTACGGTTATCTATCTTAAATGTGATCACACCCACTAGGTGTCTTGATCACTAAACCAAAAAGCCCTAGCTTATACCTTTGCCTTGTATAGCTCTTAGGGTCTCCTCCTCTTCTCTTCTTCTCCAAGTGTGAGCCTTTGATTTGCTTTCTCCTTAGCCTCCTCCTTGCTCCATCACTTGTCACCTTCACTTCTTATAGTGTACTTAACCTACTCACACTTAGAGCTAGGTTAGTACTTAGGTTCCATCAATTATCCAAAACACTTAGAGATCTTTCACCTTTCCTGTATGCGATCATTGCCTGTAATAGGATGCTTTGATTATAGATCGTAGTCAAAGTAGTAAGTTGTGTGTAAGCGTGGTGCTTATACATTATCTTACCCTTGGTTACCGCTTGCTGCACGGATTGTTTGTGGTAGCTAGCAAGAGGTGACAACCTTGTCTAGTCGTTGTATTCCACCATGTGTTGTCTAGGCAAGTTCTTAAAAGGTAAGGCCCCGTAAAACGAGGGTGCGGTCGGGTAGGAGTTTTGTCCTCCTACTGATCTATCCCCTCGCCTAGCATACTTGTATGGAGGAGGCAAACTATAGTGTTTAGACTAGTTAATTAGCTAAGTGTATTGAAGTAGAGTGAATTGCATAGGAGTCCCTTGTACTCTCTCATTGTCCTCCCACCTAGATATTCTATCTAGTCCATTCTAAGTATCATTTACCTTGGCTTGTTCATTCATCAACCCCTTCCTATCACATTTATCATTTACGCCCTATACTAGTTGGTACTAAGTTGAGGTACTCTTTAGGATCTCTCTCTAATTATTATTTCTAGCTCAGCTTTCCCTTGGGATAATATAAATTATGATACCTTGGAATACTCCTAGGTGAAGTGCTACAACGGTATAATCTGTGCGCTTGCGGATTTATCCAATAGTCATAAGAAATACCAACGAGCATTTCTGGCGCCGTTGTCGGGGATAGGGATTTATCTCTATTTTTGGGGTGACGCTAAGAAATGTCAACAGTCATTAGGGACCATCCATTGTGAACGTCTAGGGTTGTGACTTTGGAGTACTGATCACATACTTCTGGAAGCTGGACTCCGGCTATTCCAGTCTTAAGAACGGTTAATCCACACTAGGAATGGAGAGATGGTGAGAGTAGTGTGTACCCTCCTGACTTGAGGAGTAGGGTGGAGGTGTACTATGCTCTCGGGTGGCGGAACCCCAGTCTTGGCTGGAGGATCTTGGCAAAGGTAGTCATATGCGTGCTTTAGTGCTACATATAGCATGTGGTTGGGAAGCCCCAGCTAGGTTTAACTGGTTTGAATCATCGTGTTCCTCGGATATGGAAACATAACCCTGATCTCCACATCGTAGTTAATGAAACTTAAACTGGATACTTGATGTTTCCTTTCGTGGGTGGTTTGTTACCTCGTTATCGATCACAAATTTAGATCGGTACTTGAGTAACTGTTTATGCAAAACAAATGAATCTCAATTGTTTTACAAAATGCTCATTTATGCAAAATACTTGATTCTTGCAAAACCCCACCTTGAATCCTATGACTTGCATACCTTTTATATCCACCATAATTTATTTGTCCGGTAAGACTTGTTGAGTACTACCGTACTCAGGGTTTATTAACCCTTGTTGCAAATAATGTTGAACCATCGGTCTATGTAGCCCCGTGCTGCATGACCATTGTTAGTGTTGAGGATGATGAGGAATGATTGTAGTTGCTTGACTCTTGGGCAGAGTACTTCAGTTGGTTGAAATAAACTTTTTACCACTATCTTGATGTAATATATTCGTATGACACTTAAGTTATGTTTTCAAAACTTATGGTTTGTAATATGACTTATGAATTCTGCTGCTCTGATGTAAATCAAATTATTGTATTATTTCTACATGTCTGTAATGAGGCGATCTTGCTCGGAAAGGGGTGAATGAGTCGGTCTAATCTGATGACACTCAACGGATCTTGTAAGACTTGGATCATTTTTGGGATTAATGTTGGATGGACGATAATCCTGGCAAGTGGGCCCTGCTCTTAAGAGGTTCTATCACAGTAAAGTGGTTTAGGGGTTAGGGTTTAGGAAATTAGAGCAAAAGGGTTTAGGGTTTAGGCACTTAGAGTGTAACCAAAAGGGTAGACACTTAGTGTGTGTGTGTGTGTGTAATAATGGAAGGTAGACACTTAGGATATATATATATAGGGTTTAGACACTTAGGGTTTTAGGGTGTGTAAAAGGGTTTAGGGTTTAGGGTTTAGGGTAGACACTTAGTGTGTGTGTGTGTGTAATAAAACGGTTTAGTGTAGACACTTAGTGTAAACAAATATATATATATATATACATATATATATATATCAAATTATATATACATGTTTACTAGAAATAATGGAAGGTATATATTTCTCTAACAAATCCATATATAATTGAAGGTCTATATTTCTCTAACAAAAAATCCATATATCTAACAAATATTTTCTCTAGCAATAATGGTTTAGGGTAGACAATTAGTGTAATAATGGAATGTATATATATAATACTAGCAATAATGGAAGGTCTATATTTTGTAATTTTGTTTACGCAAAATCTATATTTCTAAAACTAAAATCTATTTCTATTTTATTACACACAATACACCTTCTTCTTCTTCTTCGCCTAGAAAAACATGTATAAACTGTTAGTTTGTGAAAACAAGCAACTAATAACATATACTGAATTTGTATTATCAATTTCTATTTTTTTATTAAATCTATCTCAAATTTTTCCTTTTCCTTTTTCTTTTTCCATTTCCTTTTTAAAGAAAGCAAATTAAATCTATTTCTAATTTTTTACCCTACATCTCTTTCTTCTTCTTCTTCTTCTTCTTCTTCTTCTTCTTCTTCTTTTCCTTCTTCCTTTTTCCCTTTTCCTTCTTCCTCTTCTTCTTCCTCTTCTTCTTTTTTTCTTCTTCTCCTTCCTCTCCTTTCGGCCTGCTTCTTTTCTTCTTCTTTTGGCCGGTGTTGGTATTTCTTATGACTATTGGATAAATCCACAAGCACACAGATTATACCGTTGTAGCATTTCACCTAGGAGTATCCCAAGGTATCATAATTTATGTTTTCCCAAGGGAAAGCTGAGTTAGAAATGATAATTAGAGGTAGGTCCTTGAGAGCACCTCAACTTAGTACCAACTAGTATAGAGGGGTAAACAATAAATGTGATAGGAAGGGTTGATGAATGAACAATCCAAGGTAAATGATAGCTTAGGATAACTAGTAAGTATAGCTAGGTGGGAGGACAACGAGAGAGATAAGGACTCCTATGTAATTCACTTCTACTTTAGTGTACTTAGCCAATTAATTAGTCTAAACACAATAGTATGCCTCCTCAATACAAGTATGCTAGGCGAGAGGATAGATCAGTAGGAGGGCAAAACTCCTACTGGACCGCGCTCTCTTTTTATGGGGGCCTTACCTTTTAAGAACTTTCTTAAGAACACGTGGTGGAATAAAAAGACTAGACAAGGTTGTCACTCTCTTGCTAGCTACCACAAACAATCCGTGCAACAAGCGGTAACCAAGGGTAAGATGATATATAAGCACCACTCTTACACACAACTCACTACTTTAATTATGATCTATAACCAAAGCACCCTATGACATGCAATGATCGCATACGGAAAAGGCCACAAGGATCACAAACTATTAATGTAAAGGCTAGGAACAAGCAAAAGCACACAACAATACTATAACTTTTTTTCGCGAACAACAATACTATAACTAGTATCATAATGCTCAAAGTAAATACTAAGTAAAGTAAAGGAAAACTAATATATTGAATAAAGTAAAGTCTTAAAGAAGGAAAGATACAAGCGCTATACTATACTTCCCAGAAGACGACTCCGGAAATCCCGAGCACAGCTCGACTCAACTCTAACTCCCACACTAGACTAACTACTAAGAGAATTCTAAGTGATTGAGCTTGTAGGCTTGTCCACCATGAGTGAAGAGGGGGGAGTGAGCCTCTATTTATAGTGGGAGGTGGAGTAGAGGCTACTCCATCGCCACGTCATCGATCCAGGAGGCTTCAACTCTCCACCCTTGGATCCACCGCCTCTAAACCGCCTTAGGATGGATGGTCTTGATCTTCAACATGTGTTTAATGTGTAGGGAGTGACCAGGCGCAGCAGGGGGCATAGGGGGGTATCGGCCGACCCACTATGGCAGGTGGGGCCTGCCCCCCGGCTTCTAGAACATGCCCCACTGGTCAGGGACCAAGTGGGGGGGGGTACCCCCTGTAGGGTATCGGCCGACCCCCTGGTACGGTCTAGGGCCCACCTCGGTCTTCTAGATGGTGTCCCCACATGTCATGTGACTTGGTTGCTTCTTCTGAGATAAATATCACATTGATTTCCTTGATGTGGGCCCATGGATCCATGTGAGGTGAATTTGAGCTGTTGGGAGAAAGCACAAGTTGATCCAAGGGCTGAGGATCACTTGGGAGTGCTTCTCCTGGATCATGGCCAGAGTGGAGGGGCTTAGTGGGCCCATGGTGGATCGGTCGACCCACTATGTGGGTCCCACTGGCCCACTTTGCTCCATTTCTTCTAAATCTGCATCAAATACTTCATGGCCATGTGAAACTGGTTATTTTATAAAGTATGCTCATGATATGATTGTTTATCCTTGATCCTGAGGTTGTTGACAACATTTTGGTTATATAAAAGTGTGTCATTTTTGGTGTCAACAAGATCCCCCAAGCTTAACCTTTGCTTGTCCCGAGCAAATAATCAAACTTAGCCTCGGTGGATCAGGAGTTGCTACTATGCTTCATATTTCAAGAGTACTAAATCTACAACAATCATACTTCTTTTTTGAATGAAAAAATTAGCAAATAAAAAGTCACCCATATTACCTTAGTCCTTCATGGGGCTTATGGCTTTATCCTTTGTCTTGGGTGGTTGAGAGATAGAACAACTTGACTTGAACACTAGTTTTCTTATTCTTTCACAAGTTTCATATCGGAGGTTTTGTAAAGTTTTGAAAAAGAAAGACTTAGTGTTCCTCAAATGGTACTCTCGAGTCATTCATAAGGTGTATGATTCCTCCCCAAGGCACATATTTGAAGTTTGCCTTCTTTTCATCCTATCTCTAAAGACTTATGTGGAGCTATAGGGTAGGATAAAGAATGTAGCAAACTTACTTTGCATATGTTGTAAAGTCAAATTCCGGATCCAAGGAGAGAAATGTCATACTCTTAGATCAAGATGTACAAGTGTGTGAAAACATGGCAATTGATCAATACTCCTCTATTTGATATGATCTTTCTTCCTAACTTATTATTTTGGAGACATAGCTATCTTTCTTTTTTCTTTTTCTATGAGCTTTGATATGCTCATTATTTTTCTCTAAAACTTGGGACCTTCATGTGCCCCTATATATTTTTTTCTTTTTTTTTCATAATTTTGCATAGTCTATGTCTCATTTACTAGCAACATACTAGAGACGGATTATTTTAGAGCATGGAGTATGAACTTTGTGGAAAATAAAAGGCATGTTTTTGCGTATTTCCATTGTAGAAGCTGTCGACGAAATATGCATCGCAGCCTACCTATGGGGTACCCTACGGCGATCAAGCGTAACACAGAGAGCGTAGACACGACGATTTAGACAGGTTCGGGCCGGGAAATCACCGTGATACCCTACGTCATGTGTTCTGGTGGCTGGATTGATCTGAGTACTAGGTTACAAGATCCGTAGATGATCGGAGAGAGATTTTGGAGGGGGTCCCTGCTCGCCTTATATAGCCGGTGAGCAGGGTTACAATTTCCATATAGCCGGTGAGTAGGGTTACAATTTCCATATCCTTAAGGCAAGGGATCCGAGTCTATCTACTAGGATCTTCCTTGGCGAGCAAGACTTCTTCGGAGTCCTTGGCAAACACAACGGGCTGTTCGCGTGCCTCAAGCCCTCGCGGGCTGGGCCGTCTTCTGGTCGGTAGGCCCATAAGGTCCCTGGGGATATGCCGAGGTAATATCCCCAACAAGTCCCCGAACACGTTGTATTCTTCCGGTGAGCCCGCAGCATTGTCCTTGGAGGTGTTCAGCTGGTCGCCATCATGCGTCGTGGTCGTCGTGAAGCCCCGACCAAGCTCCCTGGTCGAGGTGCTGATCGGAGAAGCCTCTCGACCATGTTGGGCTGGTCGAGAGTATCATAGCGTGATGGGCGAACTAGTCGCCTCGTCGGGTGCTGTGGCTGCTTGTTGGGAGGATGTGACGTGCTGAAGAAGAAAAAACTTTTGAAAACTCCTTCCCTGGTGAAGTGTACCCACTTAGGATCTGCAATAACAACACAAAAAACAGCAGAGCTCTGTCGAGAGGAAAATCAGTACATTCACCGCGAAGTGAAGTGTACCCACTTAGTCCCCGAGCATGGTAGCAGGTGAAGTATGCACATGGTGCCATGCTTTTTAAAAAAGATGCATAAGGTATGTAAATTGAAGCGTGAGTTTGGTAAAACGACTGCGAATACCCGTAGTCCCCGAGCCTGATGTAAGAAACTAGAAGCTTCTTGTATCAGGATCATATATTTGAAAATTGAAATACTGAAATATGAGTTTAATGAGAAACGACTGCGAATACCCGTAGTCCCTGAGCCTGATGTAAGGAGCTTATTGCTTCGGGGTCATGTTGCTTGATTCGCAGTCCCTGGGCGACAGTCCCCGGGTGTTGTCCTTCAGTGCCGTGGCCGCAGTCCCTGAGACTTGCTTGGTATGACTTTGGACGAAGTCCCCGAGCCTGGTTGGGAATGCAACCAGGAAGCCGAGTCATGGTTGCTGTCGACAGAGTCCCCGAGTGTGGTTATATCGCAAGCTCTGTGGATCCTACCGACCATACCACTGTAGTCATGTTACTGTAGCTGCACAAAATAGATTATAACAAGATGATGCGTCCAGTCCCCGAGACTATAGCGTTGGTGACATTGCGGAAGTTATTAGTCATAAATTGAAAGATAACTTAGAGGTAAATATGTAGGGGAGAACAGAAAGGAAGTAAATGGGCCGAATTAACCGCGCAGTTGGCGGCCTGTATTTGAGGCGCAAGGAGTGGGCGGCATGGCGGTTCCGTTTTCGGTCATTGCGGTTTCCCAAAAACCCTGGAAGGCGAAGCGCCGCGCCGCTCGGTATAAAGGACAACTCCGACGGTTGGTGGAACGGGAAGGGTCACGTCTCCTTGTCTTACCAAGTGCGTGGGGGATACGAAGAGCCGGCGATTCTGTGCTATATATGCTAGTGATCCGAGAGGGTTTTCGTCCTCCTTGTTCAATAATCTCCACGCTTGCTGGCCGCGAAAAGTGATCAAAGAGTAGAGGGGATTAATTAGTACTAGGATTTCGTCGTTGCAGATGGAGGGTGGCGGTGCACGTCCTATGATGGGTGTCGCCACCCTGCTGGCTCTGCCGGAGGACCTGATATTTCAGATTCTTCTTCGCATGATCAATGATGGCGACAATGTTCGTGAGTATGTGAAGATTCGTCCGGTCTGTCGTCTCTTCCGCGACTTTTGCGACGACGCATCGATGATTCGGGTCTTGTCCCTTTGGTGTGTCCAAGATTATTGTCGGCCCTACTACCCTTTTCTGGAGACTGCCTTATAGCATCGTTTTCTTGCGGCCGATCACCCTGAGGCGTTGTTTTTCTGTGGTGTGGAGAGATTTATGTTATGGGGGAGAGATCCTGATGGGCAGTTGCTTATCAAGCGAGTGGTGGCTGCTGGAGATGAGGTCGCCATGTACTTCCATGCCATGATGCTATATTATGTGAATCCAATAGATATGGAGGTGATGGCTATCATCAAACGACTCAGCGGAGGTGCCCTTCCAAATGGTCGGTTTTGTGATCGAGCTTTGCATCGTCTTCGGAAGCGCTCTCGTGACGATCTTCATGTCATCTAGCGGCGACGGTGGATTCGTGCCCCGGAGCATGTGCCGGAGTTAGTCGTCGTCGTTGGTCCTCATCAGTGTATCTGGGACGAGTGCCGCCGTTTTGGTAACAATATGCCTGGGATCATCATGTATTATAACTTGCAATGTCAACTTCAACATGAGTTTGATCTCTAGACTAGGAACATTAGTGAAGTACTCGCTTATCGCATCAGTAGGATGAAATTGTAATCATCAGAGTGACTAGTCTTTAGGTGTGGTTCCTTCTGTTTGGGAGTCTCGGTTTTATTGTCATGCTCTATTTTGCTGCAGGATAGCGATAATTTGTATCTCGGATACAAGTGTTCGGACGTGTAAGTGAAAACTACAAAGCTGTAATATATTCGGGGTGGTGAGCTTTTGTTTCACTTGTATGTCCTATCGTGCCTGCTAAGTCGTAAGCCGTAGCGATGAATCGTTCGGCCTTGGGTCTCAAATGGTCCATATTGTAGGGCTAGCGCCACTTTACGCGTAGGATACATAAGGACTCCCAAGGAGGCACGCTGCTGGTAACCCGCGGCGCAGAGGGCGAACAGCTCATGCACGTTTAGGGAGATACCAGTGACAGGGCCTTTTCCGAGAGGCTCGATTGGGCATGACTAGGGCCTGTGGAGACCGTTTCTGCAGATGCTGAGCGAAAAGCCATGCTGCTTGTAGAGTCGTCGACCGTACCGTGGTTGCATACAGATTCTAGGCACATAACCTCACGGTTCCCGACCCAAGTGACATCGCCCGACTTCTGGAGAAATGCCATTTGGGAGGCCTGTCAATGAATTCATAGCACTTAGGTAGCTACTTCTATTTGCTATGGTTCTTTGGCGGGCCAGCTTCGGGTGCTTTCTGGTTATGGCCAGGCTGTTTGGAGAAACGCCCTATTGTGTTTTGCTGAGGTCGTCGAACACTGTGGGAGTGTTTTGGAGAGGTCGTCGATCGTTTAGTAGTTGTATTGCCGTGGTCGTCGTAAGCCGCGGTGGTTGTTGAAGTGGGCTTTGTGCGCTGTGAGCGTTTTGCAGGGGTCGTCGTACGCCATGAGCGTTTTGCAGAGGTCGTCGTACGCCGTGAGTGTTTTGCAGAGGTCGTCGTACGCCATGAGCGTTTTGCTTGCTCAACAGGTTCTGTTAGAAAAAACATATGCGAAACGAGAAGCCTTTATTCATTATTGGAAGAGTATACAGTACAAGCTTTTATTGGACTATGTTTATGCTATGGCATCGTCTCGCATCGCCCGGAGGGGACGGTCTTCTATGGTTGCTCGTAGAGGGGGTCGGCGGTGGTCACTGCTTGTTCTGCTTCCTTCCGCTTCTTTGCGGCGGGGTTATCGCTGGCTTCGGAATTGTACGTATCCTGGATACGGGGCCTCTCGATAGCGTTTATCGTCTGCTGCTCGCACTCGTAAGAAATCTTCAGGTTGGTACGAAGGGTGAGGGTGCCTTGTTGCATGGGGATTTTGAGTACCATGTATGTGTAGTGCGGGACTGCCATGAGTTTGGCGAGTGCTGGTCGACCAAGTATCGCGTGGTAGGCTGTCTAGAAGTCAGCTATGATGAAGTTAATGTTCTCCACCCTGAAGTGGTTTTGGTCGCCAAACTGCAAAGGCAGGGTGATCCGGCCTACCGGTGTTGATGCCTTATTGGGGATTTTCCCCAGAAGGAGAAATTTGCGGGCAGGAGGTCCTTCTTGGAGTAGTCGAGTCGGTGGAATGCATCTACGAATATTATATTGAGAGCACTGCCGCCGTCAACCAGCACCTTCCTAAAGCAGCACATGGCAATGGTGGGGTCAACAATTAGTGGGAAGCAGCTGGGATATCTATAATCCGTCCACTCGTCTTCTGCAGAGAAGCTGATTGGTTGTTCCGACCAGTCGAGGTAGCGAGCGCTGGTTGAGTCATCTCCTGTTGCTGAGATCGAGTAGACATCCTTGCGAACATGGTGACGTCTCCTCTCTCCTTCCACAACCACGCTGCCCCCGAAGATGGAGTACGTCATTGAAGCTGGTCGGAACTCCGGGGCTGGTGGTTCTTGGTCCTTGTCCTTGTCGGAGTCGTCTTTCTTTGCTCTCTTGTCACTTCTTGCCTTCACTACGGACTCAAGGAGCTTACAATTGCGCTTGGAGTGTTTGGAGTTTTTGTGTATAGGGCACGGGCCATCAAGGACCTTCTCGTAGCTAGCGTCGTAGTTCTTCTTTGGCCGGGCGTTCGTGTTGGCGACGTAGCCGTTGTCGGCCTATAATCATACCTCTGCGGGTAACGCTCGGAATTGTTCAATTGGTAGTCCCGGTGGTCGCCGGCCCTTCCTTCGCTACGGTAGTCTGGTCGGCGATCGTTATCCCTTGTACGTTCTAAAGACAGAGAGTAGCGCCGCCTGTTCTCCCTACTTTGGGTGGCGTCGTCTTGATTGGCGTAGGGATTCGCGATCGTCATGAGCTCTTCTATGGTTGTTATGCTTTTCCGCGCCAGCTTGTTTTGGAGGTCGTCCGTCCGCAGGCCATTGGAGAAGATGGCGATGGCCTCTGGGTCGGAGATCTCTGCGATGTTCAACCGCTTGTCGGAGAAACTCCTGATGTATTCCTAGAGGCTTTCGTTGCTCCTCTGGGGGACGCTCTCTAAGTCGTACCTCGTCCCGGGCTGAACACATGTGGCCTTGTATGTCTTGATGAAAATGTCCTTGAGTTGTTCCCAGGTGTCGATAGTGCCTTCCGGGATCTTCTGGAGCTAGCTGTTGGTGGAGGTCGACAACATCATCGGAAGGTAGTTAGCCATTACATCTTGATTTCCCCCGGCGGCGTAGACACCTATCTCGTAGGTGGACTCCCATTGCTCTGGACTTGCCTTGCCGTCATACTTTTCCATTGACATAACTCTAAAATTCGGGGGCCACTGGACGGTGCGGAGACGCGCGGAGAAGGGGCGCAGTCCCCTGATTGCTCTTTTGCGCTGGTGGCGGTGTCCGACCATGGCGGAGGTCGTCATTATTGTACCGTGGGGATCTGTGTCGACGTTCCCTCGGGGGGCTTCGGCGTGCCGGAGGTGGTGACCTGTCGCGCCGGGGTCTTTCACGCTCGCCATCGTTGTGAGGTGGTGATCCTCGCCTTTGCTCCCTCGAAGGGCTTTGGCGCGGCGGTGCAGGTGCTCGATCGCACCAGGACCCGTTGAGTTCTTCGTCGTTGCGGAGTGGGGATCCCGCCTGGGCTCCCTTGGCGGGCTTTGTGGGTGGTTCCTGCTGTGGGACTGGCTGGAGAATTCGGGCGGAGGAACCGCCTTGTTGACCTAGACCACCGCCTCCATGATGTGGGCTTCTATCTTTTCGATCTCGGGCATGGGCGGAGGAGCTTGGAGAGCTCGCAGGTGGCTACCACTAGATTGGCGCTGGGGTCAGTTACACCGGAATGTCACCCACCTTGTCGAAGTCCTGCTGGAGGTTGCGCCGTGGCGGGCGATCACGATTCCTCTGCTCCAGCTCATGTTGTTCTTGTGTGAGTCGCTCCTGCTCGCGGTGCTCCTCGTCGTGCTTCTCTTGCTCGCGGTGCTCCAATTCACGCCTCCATGCACGCTCGACGTTGTGTTGCTCTCTTGCGATGCGTTCGACGTCCGTCTCGTTGTCGGTGGCGACGCTGTCTACGGAGACATGAAAAACTAATCCTCCAAAGCCTGGAGGGAATTCCGGCAAACTGCCGGTCGACCCGGAGGAATCAGCGACCTCCGTCCCTGTGGCGTCAGTGGAATCCGAAGATATCGTGTCATCGAGGGAAACTGCCTGGTCGGAGTCACTGGGGATCATGGAGATGACGACGGTGTTCACGATCGGAGCTGCCGGGACCTGGTCGGAGATTGCTCGATGCATTTGGTGCTGGAAAACTTCCGCCTAGTTGCTAAGTCCATGAGGCATCATCGGAAGAGGCGCGAGTATCCCTGGTCGTCGCGGCCATCGTCTTCGGTGGGGACCGGTGGCGGCGTGGTCGGCGGCCGTGGTGGCCGGACAGTCAGCGTCGTGCCGCCTGCACGTGGTCGAGGCAATACATAATACCGCTGCTGGATCGATCGATGGCGTCGACCAGGTCGTCGATGTCGATCTTCTTTCGCGGGTGGTATATTGGCGCAGCAGAATGATGCACGGGCGGCGGCACGTCTGCGCCGCGTGGAGTACATCCGATAGTCCAGGACATAGATCCGATCTGGAGAACGGTGCCAGTCGCCGAGAGGACCATCGAGTCTGGGAAAGTAACCGCTTGATGAGCCATGAAGTCGATGCACACACCCCCTACCACTACCTGGAGCGCCAATTGTCGATGAAATATGTGTCGCAGTCTACCTAGGGGTAACCTAAGGTAGTAGATTGTAGGCGGAGGTGTGGCGACGACGATCAAGCGTAACACAGAGAGCATAGACACGGCGATTTAGACAGGTTCGGGCCGGCAAATCACCGTAATACCCTACGTCCTGTGTTCTGGTGGCTGGATTGATCTAAGTTCTTGGTTACAAGATCCGTAGATGATCTGGGAGAGAGATTTTGGAGGGGGTCCCTACTCGCCTTATATAGCCGGTGAGCAGGGTTACAATTTCCATATCCTAACAGATTACGATCGGTCCCTTAAGGCAAGGGATCCGAGTCTATCTACTAGGATCTTCCTTGGCGAGCAAGGCTTCTTCAGAGTCCTTGGCGAGCACAATGGGCTGGTCGCGTGCCTCAAGGCCTCGCGAGCTAGGCCGTCTTCTGGTCGGTAGGCCCATAAGGTCCCTGGGGATATGCCGAGGTAATATCCCCAACAGAAGCAACATGTATATGTGGTGTGTACGTGATCTTGATCTTGCGAGCATGATAAATCTCTCAACAAGGGTCACAAAACTTGACCAAACTCAACACAAAGCAAGCAGCTTATGTAGAAAGCTTATATCATGAAAGAGCATATATGGCTTTGGTAGGAATTTTCACCATGGAGGAACAAAACGTGTTTTTATCATTTTAAGAAATAAAAACTCCGGTAGTCATTCTTGTTTAGAACAATATTATAGCAGCTCTTGTCTTGTTATATCATGTCTCACAACAACTTAGACTTAGTTATAGCATTTACAACCCACAAAAGTTTTAGATTCATGATGGTTTCTTTTAAGCCAAGTAATCCATACTTAGAGAAATACCAAGTTGTAAACTAAGTACTAGAGAAACATTTAGCAGAGCAACTATTCATCATTTCCATAATGGATATTAGCATTCATGGATCATATGAGAATAGAAAGAAGTCTTTTTATTCTTTTTTTATCATATTCATATTTTTTTAAAATGCAAGCAAAGATAAGCAAGAAAATGCATGAATGTAAATGCTGAAAATAAACACTTACCTTAGTGGGGGAGGGAACCTCCCCCAAGCTTATCCTTTGCTCAATAGTGTGGTGGCTAATATGGATGTTGTTGCCACCACAATGTCCACTGCTGGATTTGTTTAGTAGTTTGCTAGACTATGCCTGTTGTCACACCATAGCATTGGTGAGGTAGTCCATTTGTTGCTGCCAGTCACGATGCTCCCTATCTCGTGAGGACGAGAAGGATGCTCATGGTCTTTGCGAACGTGGTGGTCGAGGAGGCATGCCACTGGAGGTGTCCATGGCATCGGAAGTTGCATCATATTCCTCCTCGCCAACAACTCCTCGGGAAGGACCACCTTGCTCAAATTGAACAAAGTATAGTCCCTCCTATGCTCTCCTATTTGAACCTGCAACACCTCTTTGCCCATTTCCTTGATCCAAATCAAGGGTTAGCTTACGGGTCCTATACAACTGACGTTGCCGATTTGGAAGAGGAACCTCAGTTGTGTGGCCATGATAGATCATTTTTAGTCCACCCCTGGGACCTCTTTTTAGCATTTGAGCAAGTGTAAGATATTCTTCCGAAATTACTACTCTAGGTGAAGAGATGTATTCAAAAGATAAGTTCCATCTAGTAAGTTCATGGATTCGGCAAGACGAGTGATTAAGGATGTGAATTATATGAGTTCATTACTTTCAACCGATCTTTGCCAAAATTCTACTAAACATTTCATAGGAGAGATTTGAATTTTATTGACCATGGCATATAGAAATTTTAGCTCTATGGTGCTTAGCATGTGTTGACGGTCCTTAAATACCAAATTCAATCATCAACTAAACAAGGAAAAGGATCTATATGAAACTAATAGCTAGAATTAGGGTTTATACTGACAGAATTCCACAAGTTTTGGTGAACATCTATTTCTGCAGGGGGTTATCAGAAAATATGGAGGAAAGATCCACATGTAAGGATTACATAGAGATAATTATCATCTGTAGGAAAAGAAACAGTCTAGAAGGGTCAAGAAGGAGTGGGAAGAAACGAGAGGGCCAACGGGCCCAGGGGCAGGGCGACCGCCCTAGGGCTAGAGCCAATCAGGCTCTGCCTCGCGGATCCCCCCTCCACTGCCTTTGAGGTTGCATCTAAACCCTCCATTAAGTTCGGTTTGATCCGATGGCCGACGTTCAATTGAGGAGGCTATATAAGTAAGGCCCCCCTGACCCTGAGGAGGAGGAAGAATTCATTATTCATTATTCATCTCAAGAGGAGAATCCCCTGATCAAGCCCTAGAGCCACCACATCAACTAGATCTCTAGTTTAGCATAGCTATATAGGATTAGAACTAGGAGTCAATCTTCGATTAGTTTCTGTATCTATCAAGAGGATTATTGGTAATTCTCTCTCTAGTTCTTCATTGTTCATGTTTGTTCTTCAATATTATGAATATGACTTTGCTCTACTTCATTATATTGATAATGACTTTACTCTATTCGATTATGTTCTCAATTATATTGTTCTTAGTTTATTATTATTATATGCTTGGCTTAGTTATTCTGAGTTATATCCATGTTTAGGATTGTATAGCGTTTATCCATCAGTACTATGGGTAAATGATACATATTGTGTAGGCGTGGTGCGTAGACCGTATTTATCTGCAATTGTACCCTATATTCTGGATCGTGAGGTAGATCGCTGGAGTGACAGTCCTGTTGAGTCCTTTATAGTCCTCCTCCCATTTATAGGACAGGTAGAGCGGAACCATTACCGGGAAATGATTGCTATGTTTCTCATCTTCCTTAGTAATCTCACTATGCATGATTATAATTTTATCTCACCATTATTGCCATGTATAATTGCACTAATCATAATATGTTAGACTATATAGTTAGAATAACTTAGGAAATATTCTTGTAGTTCATCCTAATTCCATGCTAATTAATGACTTGCTAGAGTATCGGTTCAGGTGCTTATCATTATTCTATGTGGCTATTTATGCTGATCAGTATATTTATCTTTTGTCACTATTCATTCATTATCTATATTTTATGTGACACTTACCCTATATTGAGAGAGATAGATGGAAACTCTCCATTCCACATGCAGTGATACTCATTAATCATTTATTCCTTAGCAATCCCTTCCTAGTGGTAAAAATATAAATAATGATACCTGGAATACTCCTGGTTAAAATGCTACTTCAGTATAATATGTGCGCTTGCAGATACACATTTATATTTATTAGATGAGTAATTGCATATTTCAATACCGCATCTCACTGCCATGCTGGGGATGACAACTTGGCTTAAGTGGCATGAGAGGTGGTTAACTATTTTTGGCGCTGTTATCAGGAATAGAAATTAATCTACTTTTGGTGGTGACGTTAAGAAATGTCAACAAACATTTTTGGTGCCGTTGCCGGGGACGGTTGATTAGCAATCAAAGAAATAAATGAGTTCTCACTTGCATCACTAATGAGATTGAGAAAAACATCAACTCTCTACTCATACAACCTTACCCTTGTTCTTTGCCTATTTTTTCTATCATTTTATGTAGGGTACTCTCCAGGATCGATCTTTCGAGCATACGAGGATATTGGATCCAAATCTTCTCTTCAACGCAGGTATGACCAACGAATTTAATACTATCTTTTCCATGATTGGTTGGTCTAGCTTTTGGCAAATAGAAGAGTTTGAAATTGAATTGCTCACCATAGAGTTTCTATGCTCTCTCCAAACCTCTAATGTTGGAATATCCTTTCACATGTTTAATCAAAGCTTTAGTTTAACTTGGAGTCATCTAAGTGCTGCTCTTGGTTTTGATGATTCATGCGTGATAGATGTAGACTTTGCCATGCGTAAGTTTAACAAGAGAAAGTTTTGGTTCTCTATCTCTGCTCTTAATAATTGTTCAAATCCTAAACCTGAGGTGGTTCATAATCCAACTCTTCGTTTCATGCATCTTTGGATGAAAATGACTTTGTTTCCTGGAAGTAATGCTAGCGTGATAAATGACATGTAATTAAAATTGCTATACGCCATGGTCAACAAAATTCAAATCTCTTATGTTAAATGCTTAGTGGAATTTTTGCAAAGTTCGCTTGAGAGTAATGAATCTATTCAATTCACATCTTTAATTACTCGTCTTGCTGAATCCATGAACTTGCTAAATGGCACATACCCCTTTGTTTACATCTCTGCTCCTTTAGCTATGATCTCAGAAGAATATCTTACAATTGCTGAAATGCTAAAAAGAGGTGTCAATGGTAATCTTAAAATGATCTACAATGACCATACAATTGAGGTGCCTCTTCCAAATAGGCAACTTCAATTGTATAGGACCCGTGAGCTAACCCTTGATCTAGATCAAGGCATTGGACAAAGAGGTTTTACAGGAGCAAATAGGAGAGCTCAGGAGGGGCTATACTTTGTTCATCTTGAGCAAGGTAATTCCTCCCGAGAAACTATGGACGAGGAGGAAGACAATACATCTTCCGATCCCATGCACACTTCAAGCGGCATGCCTCCTCGATCCTCACGTCCGCAAAGAACACGAGCATCCTTCTCATCCACACGAGAAAGGGAGCATCGTGAATTGCGGCAACAGTTCGATCATCTCACCAACACCTTTGGTGAGCTGCGTGTTGAGCACGATGAGACAACACGCGTCGTCCAGCAAACTGCTGAAGATATCCAAGCTATGCAAGCAGAACAGCATCGGCAGTGGGACATGTGGCGGCAATTCCATCCACAACCGCCGCACCACTGAGCAAAGAACAAGCTTGGGGGAGGTTCCCTCCCCCACTAAGGTAAGTTTTTAATTTCAGCATTTATATTTATGCATTTCTTGCTTATCTTTGCTTTGCATCTAAAAAAAATCTGCATATGATGAAAATAATAAAAAGACTTTCTCTACTCCACTCTCACATGCTTTATGAAAAATCTATATCTCCTATGGAAATGATGAATAGTTGCTCTAATAAACGTCTCTCTAGTACTTAGTTTACAACTTGATATTTCTCTAAGTATGAATTACTTGGCTTAAAAAGAATTCATCATGAACCTCAAACTTTTGTGGGTTGCAAATGCAGTAACTAAGTCTAAGTTGTTGTGAGACATGATATGACGAGATAAGAGCTGCTACGATATTGTTCTAAGCAAGAATGACTATCGGAGTTTTATTTCTTAAAATGACAAAACACTTTGTTGTTCCTCAATAGTGATAAGTCCTACCAAATCCATATATGATCTTTCATGATATAAGCTTTCTACATAAGCTGCTTACTTTGTGTTGAGTTTGGTCAAGTTTTGTGACCCTTGTTGAGAGACTTATCATTCTCCCAAGATCAAGATCACGTACACGCCACATATGCATGCTGCTTCTACACTGGAAGTACGCAAAAACATGCCTTACATTTCCACATAGTTCATACTCCATGCTATAGTAGAAAATCTCTCTCTAGTTTGTTGCTAGCAAATGAGACATAGACTATGCAAAATTATGAAAAAATCAAGGGCATTCTAAAGTCCCAAAATCTATGAGCATCCCAAAGCTCTTTTGAAATAATAATAATAATAATAAATATGAGCATCTTCAAAGCTCAGAAAAATAAATAAAGATAGCTATGTCTCAAAGTTTATAAGTTAGGAAAGAGAGATCTTATAGGAGTATTGATCTTTTGCCATGTTTCCACACACTTGCACATCTTGATCTAAGAGGATGACACTTCTCTCCTTGGATCCGGGATTTGACTTTACAATATATGCAAGGTAAGTTTGCTACATCTTTGATCCCTACCTACAGCCCCACATAATCTTTAGAAGTAGGAAGAAAGACCATAAGCAAACTTTGATATGTGCCTTGGTAAGGAATCATACACCATATGAGTGACTCGAGAATGCTATTTGAGGAACACCAAATTTCTCTTTTACAAAATCTTGAAAACCTCCAATATGAAACTTATGAAAAAATGAGAAAACTAGTGCTCCAATCAAGTTGTTCTATCTCTCAACCTCTCAAGACAAAGGATAAAGCTATAAGACCCATGACGGACTAAGGTAATATGGGTGAGTCTTTATTGCTAATTTTTCCATTCAAAAGAGAAGTATATTGTTGTAGATCTAGTACTCTTGAAATATGAAGCATAGTAGCAACTCCTGATCCATCGAGCTAGGTTTGACTGTTTGCTTGGGACGAGCAAAGGTTAATCTTGGGGGATCTTGTTGGCACAAGTTATGATTAACTTTTCTATACTTAAAATTGTGCCACCAACCTCTGGATCAGGGATAAAACAAATACATCATGAGCATAGTTTATCAAATAACTAGTTCCACATGTACATGAGTGTTTGAGTGCAGGGATGAAGAAATCAAACAAGTGAGAGCCAGTGGGACCCACATAGGGGTCGGCCGACCACCCTATGGGCCCACCTGGCTCTCCCCCTCGGCTATGATCCAAGAGAGGCACTCTAGAGTGAAATCCATCCATTGGATCACTCTGTGCTTTCTCTCAACGGCTCACAAGCAAAGCACAAGGATCCATGGACCCACACCAAGGGGAAACGTGACAACCACCTCAGAACCAGCAAATAACATCAATGACAGGTGGGACCAGCACCAGGGAGCAGGAGGTGGGCTACTGACCCCAGGGGGGGTCGGCCGACCATCCAAAGAGCCCACCTGGCCTTCAAGCAGTTCCTGACCAGTGGGGCCACACCCTGGAGGGTAGAGGGGTGCCCACTGGCCATAGGGGGGGTTGGCTGACCACCCCCCTAGGTCGGTTGGCTCCTCCCAACCGCCATACTCCTTCCCCACGTGTTGGATCACCACCATTCATCCAATGATGGTTGCAAAGGCGGTTTGATGGTTTGATCCAATGGTGGAGGATGGGAGGCCCTGGATCGCTGATGTGATGATGGAGTAGCCCCTACTTCACTCCTCTATTATAAATAGAGGGCCATACCCCCTCTCTACACATGGTAAAGAAGCCTACAAGCTCCATTCCTTAGAATTGTTCTAGTAGTTAGTCTAGAGTGGGAGTTAGAGTTGAGTCGAGCTTGCTCGAGATTTCCGGAGTTGTCTTCTAGGAAGTCTGGTATAGCTCTTGTATCTTTTCTTCTTTGTAAAACTTTATCTTTATCAATATATTAACCTTTCCCTTTACTTTACTTAGTATTTACTTTGAGCATTACTATACTAGATATAGTATTGTTATATGCTTTTGCTCTTTAATAGCCTTTACATTTATAGTCTGTGATCCTTGTGACCTTTCTTGTATGCGATCATTGCCTGTCATAGGGTGCTTTGATTATTGATCATAGTCAAAGTAATAACTTGTGGGTAAGCGTGGTGCTTATATATTGGCTTATCCTTGATTACCGCTTATTGCGTGGATTGTTCGTGGATGCTAGTAGAAGGTGACATCTCTATTCCACCATGCATGTCAGATAAGTTATTAAAAGGTAGGGCTTCAAGACAACAAGAGGGTGCGGTCCGATACGAGTATTGTCCTCCTACTGATCTATCCCCTCGCCTAGCATACTTGTATCGAGGAAGCAAACTATAGTGTTTAGTCTAGTTAATTAGCTAAGTATATTAAAGTAGAGTGAATTGCTTAGGAGTCCCTTGTACTCTCTCGTTGTCCTCCCACCTAGCTAATTTGTCTAGTACGTTCTAAGTATCATTTACCTAGGCTCTTTCATTCATCAATCCCCTTCCTATCACATTTATCATTTACCCCCCTATACTAGTCGATACTAAGTTGAGGTACTCTCTAGGATCTCTCTCTAATTATCATTTCTAGCTCAGCTTTCCCTTGGGATAAAATAAATTACGATACCTTGGAATACTCCTAGGTGAAGTGCTACAGCACTATAATCTGTACGCTTGCGGATTTATCCAATAGTCACAAGAAATACCCATAAGCATTTCTGGCGCCGTACCGGGGATAGGGATTTATCTCTATTTGTGGTGCGACGCTAAGAAGTGTCAACACACTCCACAATGATCAAGATCGCCAAATCAAGTCCCCTCATTTGATCAAGAAAGACGACCCAGGTGTCCCTACCATTAAATGCACAATTAACATATGCTCATTCCAGAAAGCAATCTGTGACACCGGATCGGGCGTCAACATTATAGCCAAGTTGGCCTACGAGTTTCTGTATGGCACAATGCCTCTACATCCAACATACACCCAACTCCAGATGGCAGATCAGACATGCCGCGTCATCGAAGGCATAGCAAAAGATGTCCCCGTCCAAATTGATGACCACTTCATCCCTACAGACTTCCTAGTCATTGATATGAGAGAAGATGATTATGATCCACCTATCATCCTTGGAAGACCGTTCCTCAGCACCACCAAAGCTATCATCTACATCGGGACAGGAGAAGTGCACCTACACTTCCCCTCCGAGAAGGTACATCGTTACTTTAATGCTAACTATATTATTGAAGAATCTAAGCAGAATAGAACGATAAGAAGACATCGCTACCGCAACCAGAAGAAGCAACACACCAAGGACGGATGGGCAGACTATGAAGGAGAAGTGTCAAGATATGAAGAGAGATACACTGAAGAAGAAGAGCCAATATACTCAACTCTACTCTCTAGGCCTAAGACACCACCAACACCAAGGTTAGGAAATGAAAGATCACTCTATGACTACCACAAGCACGAGAGCGTAGAATCATGGGAAGAAATAAAGGTACGTCCCATCAATTTTAATAAATATCCAGAAAAGAGGGCTTGTCCTAAAGAGACCACAACACCGACACAAGTGTGGAAAGAAAAAGAAATCATAGCAGAAGAAGAAGCACAACCGGAGGCACCAGCTACGCCGTTCGACGAGCCTCAGGACAACTAAGGACGTAAGGAGTCCTGTTCGGAGGACTTAAACCACCGAACGCCTTGCCAAGAGGTAAAACTTGGTAGTTATCCCTTTTGCCTCAATTATTTACTTCCCCTAAATAGTTACTCATGTCTACACTGTCTTAAAAAGAAAATAGAAATATTTAAAACTATTAAGCCCCATGTGAATAGACTCTTGGCATAAAACTCATAAGTATATTCACTGTGGTGGCATAAAAATAAAATAAATATGTTTTTGTCTTATAAAATAAAAATATAAAAATAGTGAGTTTATGACCTTGCTAAATAATAACATCCATTAGAGGAAGCTCGACATGATCCAGGCTAGAGATTTATGACTAACATTTAATCAGTTCCACAAGCTTTGTTGTCTATTTGAGCTTCACAGAATTCAAGGATCAAAGGAGAACAACAACCAGAGGACATCCTACCCGCTATTAGAGTGCTCTGACAAGACAAAGACACCTCTGCTACCTGCCAGTTACATCAGAAGAAATTACGTCAAAATCTAGCTTGTGAGAGAGCACTCCCATGTACTCAGCTAAGTATTTCTACCTATCAGTCTTTATATCTATACTTTGCTAAAAATAAAAAGATGCATAATCATAAAAACCCAATAAATATTTTCCCTCTTATATATGTTTTTGCTTAGTTTAAAAGTTTTCTAATAAATAATAGGAGATAATAAAATAGCTATGCTAAAATGAACCCCAATGATAAACTCTTAATATAGAAATGATGAATAGTTGCTCTGCCATAATTCCTTTCAAGTACCTAGTTTTCATATTTGATCTCTCTCTCAAGTTTAGACATAACTTTATGATTTGAAATTTGCTCTAAACCTGAACTTGTGGGAATGGTACTTGATCTAATGTCTAAGTCATTGATAGATATGATATGGAAAGGTTTGAGTTGCTATTTATCTGTTCCTAGAGATACTAGAACTCTGGAGAATTTTATCTTTTAAAAACTTTAAAATGCTGCATGATGAGTTCCTATATGATGAGAGTATCAATTCCTACCACAGCCATATATACATGCTTACTAGATTAAGGAACCACACATTTACATACTACTTATGAGCATTGAGTGTGGTCAAGCTGTGTAGACCCTCACGAACTAGTCATGTGGTCTGAATCAAGATTCACATACACTCCACTCATACACGCTGCTTCTATCCCAGAAGTACGCATCCACATACATCCACTCATTTCTATTTCCAGATCCACCCAAAAATATTCTGCTCCTAATCCGGGAGAGAATAGAAACAAATATAAATATTTTCCTATTCTTGTTTTTCCCTGTGAAATAAATACTCCAGTTACTTTTGCTTTATTGCTCAACAAGGATGAGTGCTCGAAAAAAGAGAGAGAGAGAGACAAGGAAATAAAAAGGGGAAAGTGCCCGCTAACCTCGGAAATAAAAAAAGTGCGAGAAGAGAGGTAAAAATGGACAAGTGTCCGACAATAGAATTAGGGGTACAAGATACCCATCTGAAAAAAATAATAAATAAAAATATAATTATCGAGCATCTCATTCCTTCAAAGGTTTCAAATACAAGAAAGGTATGTATTCCATCCAAAGGAGCAAAAGTAAAATTAGACTTTCACCTCTGTTATAATCATCACTACCACCATTATCATCATATACCATTCATTTGCCACACATGCACATCTTGATTTGACTTATTGCCTTTTTTCTCTGGATCCATAGTTTGATTATGCAATAAATGTCTTGTAAGTATGTATATACTATCCCCCACCTATAAGCTCCAGATATTAACAACATTATTAGAAGTAGGGTCAGAGGGAGAGAGATGTCACTATGCCACATCTTAAAAGGCATACACCATCAATGCCTTGGTGAGGATCTAGAAACACCACAAAAGAGAGACTTGAGAGAGTCATACAAGGAATCTCTGAGTTTTATTTGAAAATCTGCAAAAACTCTGGAGTTATAGTTGATCAAAGAGCAAGATACATGGCGCTTGACTTGTTCTATCTTTCAACTACTCAAGACACAGGTGACGGTTACAAGCCCCATGGTGGAAGGTAAAATGAGTAAGTTTTAAGTCTTAATAGTTGATCTAACCCAGACATGAGATCTTACTTGAAAGCATGTGTACCTTTAAGGCATGAAAGCATTGCAGCAACTCTTGATCCATCACTGAGTCTATCTTTGCTCAGGGACGAGCAAAAGGTAAGCTTGGGGGAGTTCTTGATGGTCCTTAAATACCAAATTCAACCGTCAACTAAACAAGGAAAATGATCTATATGAAACCAATAGCTAGAATTAGGGTTTATACTGACAGAATTCCATGAGTTTTGATGAACATCTAGTTCTGCAGGAGGTTATCAGGAAATATGGAGGAAAGCCCCACATGTAAGGATTACATAGAGATAATTATCATATGCAGGAAAAAGAACAGTCTAGAAGTGTGAAGAAGGAGCGGGAAGAAACGAGAGGGCCAACGGGCCTAGGGGCAGGGCGCCACCCTACCCCCTGGGGTGGCCGCCCTAGGGCAAGAGCCAATTAGGCTCTGCCACGCGGATCCCCCCTCCACCGCCTTTGAGGTTGCATCTAAACCCTCCATTAAGGTCGGTTTGATTCGACGGGTTCATTTGAGGAGGCTATATAAGGAAGACCCCCCGACCCTGAGGAGGAGGAAGAATCCATTATTCATTATTCATCTCAAGAGGAGAATCCCCTGATCAAGCCCTAAAGCCACCACATCAACTAGATCTCTTGTTTAGCATAGCTATATAGGATTAGAACTAGGAGGAGTCAATCTTCGATTGGTTTCCGGATCTGTCAAGAGGATTATTGGTAATTCTCTCTCTAGTTCTTCATTGTTCATCTTTGTTCTTCAATATTATGAATATGACTTTGCTCTACTTCATTATATTGATTATGACTTTACTCTATTCGATTATGTTCTCAATTATATTGTTCTTAGTTTATTATGATTATATGCTTGGCTTAGTTATATCTGAGTTATATTCATGTTTAGGATCATATAACATTTATCCATCAGTACTATGGGTCAATGATAGATATTGTGTAGGCGTGGTGCCTAGACCATATTTATCTGCGATTGTACCCTATATTCCGGATCGTGAGGTAGATCGCGAGAGTGACAGTCCTGTTGAGTCCTTTGTAGTCCTCCTCCCATTTATAGGGCAGGTAGAGTGGAACCATTACAGGAAAATGATTGCTATGTTTCTCATCTTCCTTAGTAATCTCACTATGCATGATTATAATTTTATCTCGCCATTATTGCCATGTATAATTGCACTAATCATAATATGTTAGACTATATAGTTAGAATAACTTAGGAAATATTCTTGTAGTTCATCCTAATTCCATGCTAATTAATGACTTGCTAGAGTATCGGTTCAGGTGCTTATCATTATTCTATGTGGCTATTTATGCTGATCAGTATATTTATCTTTTGTCACTATTCATTCATTATCTATATTTTATGTGACACTTACCCTGTATTGAGAGAGATAGATGGAAACTCTCCATTACACATGCAGTGATACTCATTACTCATTTATTCCTTAGCAGTCCCTTCCCGGTGGTAAAAATATAAATAACGATACCTAGAATACTCCTAGTTAAAATGCTACTTCGGTATAATCTGTGCGCTTGCAGATGCACATTTATATTTATTAGAGGACTAATTGCATATTTCAATACCGCATCTCTCTGCCATGTTGGGGATGACAACTTGGCTTAAGTGGCATGAGAGGTGGTTAACTATTTTTGGCGCTATTATCAGGAATAGAAATTAATCTACTTTGGGTAACAACGTTAAGAAATGTCAATAGCGTGCTAGCATCATTTCCAAGAAACAAAGTCATGCTCATCCAAAGATGAATGAAACGGAGGGTTGGATTATGAATTTCCTCAGGTTTGGGGTTTGAGCAGTCATGCAAGGTAGATATAGACAACCAAAATTCCCTTTTGTTAAATCTACTCATGGCAGGATCTAAGTCAAGCAAGCATATATCATCAAAACCAAGAGCAACATTTAGGTGACTCCATGTGAGATTAAAGTTTTGATCAAACATATGGAAAGATATTCCATCAAGAGAGACTTGTAGAGAATACAAGAACTCTATGGTGAGGAATTTAATTCCAAGTTCATCTACTTGCCAAAAGCTAGACCAACCAATGGTAGAGAAGATAGTATCGAATTTGGTGTTTATACCTGCGTTGGAGAGGAGGGTTGGATTCAAAATCCTTGTATGCTTGAAAGATAGATCCCGAATAGAGAGATACTTATGGTACTCTAGTTAGTCAAACCAGAGACCACTTTGTTGGTCGTATGATCTCATCGGGGGCACCATGAGTGCACCGAGATGAGGCACCTCCATCGGTGATTCTTCCTCCTCTTGAGGTTGTCCTTCGGTTGGGATGTTCTCCCAAGTGTATCGGGCAGAACCACCCCTTCTTCTTGCTTGGGAAGTATCTTTGGATTGGTGGGAGCGTCGAGATGAGCTCCCACTTAGAACTTGCTTCACTTTCTTCATTGCGAACCTCAAAGGGTTCTTCATTTTCTAGAAAGTGGGATAGACACAAGAGCAAGACTAGAACAAGGATTAGCGTTAGCGTGAGTGTTCTAGTTTGCCTTGCGGGGAGAGGCTTGATCTAAGATAATCTTGATGAAGACAAGGTATGTTTGTGGACTTGAGAGAGAGCACTACTTCTTCATAGAGCTAAGAACTTCACTTGAGGGGAGTGAGGAGAGAGCAAGGCAAGGGCAAGGAAGAAATGGTTTAAGCTTGAACTGAATTCTAGTTGGAGTGTGTGGTTTGAGCTCTCCTTGCATGGCCTTTTATAGGGGGAGAAGATGGCACTAAGGAGGCACCATGGGGGTATCGGCTGACCCCCTATGGGCATGCCCTTGGGTGTCATGAGCAAGAGCTTTATGGGATGCCTTACACAAAGCAAAAGGAGGAAAGGAGACGACATAAGGGTGTCGGCCGACCCCCTTATGCTAGCTCCAAAGTGGAGATTCCTCTCACACTTTTCCTAGTGTTTGGTGAAAGGTAAAGCATGCCATTTGATGTGATCAAAAGCTGAGCTAAAGTGTCAAGATTCCCCTCTTTAAGCAAAGAGTAGTGGGAGACAAAAGTGTGTCATGTTTTAACCAAAGGGTGATTGATGTGTTTTCTTTTTAAAGCATGACAAAGCTAAAGCAAAAGTGTTCATGATTCCCCACTTTGAACAAGGAGTAGTGGGAGATAAAAGTGTGTCATGCTTTAACCAAAAAGGTGATTGATGTGTTTTCTTTTAAAATCATGACAAAGCTAAAGAGATGTCTCCTTAAGCAAAATCTGAATTTTGAAATTCACACTACTCAAAATTCACACTACTCAAATCATGAGATTCTTAGACAAAAGAAGATGGGGATGAGAGAGAGGTGACCAAGGGACCCCTAGGGGTATCGGCCGATCCCCATAGGTCTCTTCTTCTTTTTCTTTTTCTTCCACTAAGGTCACAAGGTGTTCCCCATTTAATAAAGCGAGGTTAGGGTTCATAGGGGTGTCGGCCGACCCCCCTAAGGACCTAACCTTGGTCAAATTTTAGTGATAAACTAATCTCAAGATTTTATTCAATCTAAACTTTATTTTTCTAAATTTTTAAGCATGATGAAAATTAAATATTTGAAATAAATGTAAATGGAAATAAAAGATAACTACCAATTTACCTTTCGGTGAGGGCTCCCTGATTTTAAGTCCTTGGAGCAGGACTCCTCCGGCGTGTTCATTCTTCGGGTGCACTTGATGGCTTCGGAGATGGAGACCGAGGAGTGTACACCTCCTTCGCTTTTCAAACATGCCTTGGATTGGCAGGTTCATCCTCCTTGAGTTCATTGATCTTGGCCTCCGGGTATTGCTTCTTTTGGCGTGGGGCTCAAACTCTTCTTCTTGGTGGATGTGCTTTAACCTGTTTGTTAAGTTTGTAACCATTGAAAGCACATTTTACCTTGTGACTTGGGTATTGGAAGTGGATCTGGCCCGATCCCACGTAGATGACCACGTTGGTGGTGTTGAGGAAGGGCCTTCCCAGGATGACGGGAATGACCACATTGCCTCCCATGTCCAGGATGATGAAGTCGGTGGGGATGTATTCATCTTGGATATTCACCAAGATATCCCATGCAAGTTCCTTGGGAAACCGCATTGTTTGATCCGCCATATACAAATGAACACATGTTGGGAACAAGGGTCCCCCTAACAAGTTATCATACATTACCTTGGACATGATGTTGACACCCGATCCAAGGCGTTGTGGAAGGTTAGTTGTCCAATTGAGCACGTGATCATCAGATGGCCTAAATCTTCCTTCTTCATGATGAAGGGAGGATCGAGAAGGTAGCCCCAATTGGAGCGAAGAGGAGGCTTACTGAACCTCATTGTGACCATGTTAACATTTTCAATTGGATCCTCTAGTTTCCTAGGAATCTTACCTTGTTCTAGAGATCGCATAGCTGTAGCTAATTGAGCTAATTGTGTTCCTAACATTTTATTAAAACTCAATTGATTTTTCATGGCAGTGGCAAAGCTATCCATTTTCTCACCAAGATTTTCAAGAACTTTATCATTGGCAATCATTTTTCTATTTATACCATCATTGATTTTAGATCGGCTAAGAACAAGATCTTTCAATGAAGGTTGGTTATTATAAGAATTGTAATTGCTATTACCTCCATTACCTTGGTAGAAGGGGCGTGAATTCCAACCTCCTTGTTGTTGGGGTTGATACCCATTGTTGTTGTTGTTGTGGTTGTTGTTGATGAAGTTCACGTCCTCCTTCGATGTCTCAGGGTAGTTGTTGCTCGAGTGATCATTTCCCCCGCACACCTCGCACCATGGATCGGCTTCTATAGCTTGTGCGGCGGCGATGGGGTAGACGGCCTCTTGTTCCTTCTTGGAACCTTTTTCTATCTTCTTCATCAAGAGGTCCATCTTGGTAGAGAGCATGTCCACCTCACTGACGGTGTGCATACCTCTTCTCTTTGGCTAGAGACGTTCCTCACCCCATCCTTGGTTGATCACCATCTTCTCGATGAGGTCCTTGGCATTCCTCACAGTGTGTTGGAGGAATGCCCCTCTAGCGGTAGCATCAAGGTGACTACGGGCCATACTGGACAACCCGTGGTAGAATCCTTGAATCAAGTGCCAATCGACTATCCCATGATGAGGACAGGCACGAATGTACTCCTGGAGACGCTCCCATGCTTAAGGAATCATCTCGTCAGACTGTTGTTGCAAGCTCGAAATCTTTCCGCGAAGGGCATTGGTTTTGCCCGTCGGGAAGAACTTCTTGAGGAATGCGTTGGCACACCTCTCCCATATAGTGGCTTCTTCTTTGTGGGCGTAGAACCATTGCTTCACCTTTCCCAATAATGAGAATGGAAAAAGACGAAGGCAAATGGCATCAGACGCCACTCTCTTGATGGTAAAGGTGCCACACAACTCCATGAAGTGTTGGAGATGAGCGTTGGCATCCTCATGGGGCTTCCCGCAAAATGGGTTGGCCTGCACCATGTGGATCAAGGCGGGCTTCAGCTCGAAGGTGGCATCCCCAAAGTTGACTTCAGGGCCCTGAGCTACGTGGGTAGCGGACGGGGCTGAGAAGTAAGAGATCGCCTTCTGGGCCATGGCTTCCTTGAGTGGTGGTGCGCAACCTCCTTCCTTGAACGGATTCAGGGTCGAGATGAACCTCTGAGGGAGAACTTGACGATGTCTAGTCCTCCTCAACAATTGCTTAGGATCTTCTAGATAATTTCCCGGTAGTTGGAAACCGCTCATACACTGTCTGGCTTCACAACAAAGGAAGACACATACATGGGTAAGCCCTATGACTAATTGATAACTAAGTTAACGAGAATCTCTGGATTCAATCTAATTAAAATTTCTAGGCTATGCTCTCCCCGACAATGGTACCAGAAATGCTTGTTGGTATTTCTTATGACTATTGGATAATTTCGCAAGCCCACAGATTATACCGTTGTAGCACTTCACCTAGGAGTATTCCAATAACATAATTTATATTTTCCCAAGGGAAAGCTGAGCTAGAAATGATAATTAGAGAGAGGTCCTAGAGAACACCTCAACTTAGTACCAACTAGTATAGGGGGGTAAAATGATAAATGTGATAGGAAGGGTTGATGAATGAACAAGCCAAGGTAAATGATAGCTTAGGATAACTAGTAAGTATAGCTAGGTAGGAGGACAATGAGAGAGATAGGGACTCCTATGTAATTCACTTCAACTTTAGTGTACTTAGCTAATTAATTAGTCTAAACACAATAGTATGCCTCCTCAATACAAGTATGCTAGGCGAGAGGATAGATCAGTAGGAGGGAAAAACTCCTACTGGACCGCGCTCTCTTTTTATGGGGGCTTTACCTTTTAAGAACTTGCCTAAGAACATGTGGTGGAATACAAAGACTAGACAAGGTTGTCACTCTCTTGCTAGCTACCATAAACAATCTGTGCAACAAGCGGTAACCAAGGGTAAGATGATATATAAGCACCACGCTTACACACAACTCACAACTTTAATTATGATCTATAACCAAAGCACCCTATGGCAGGCAATGATCTCATACAGGAAAGGCCACAAGGATCACAGACTATTAATGTAAAGACTAGGAATAAGCAAAAAACACACAACAATACTATAACTAGTATAGTAATGCTCAAAGTAAATACTAAGTAAAGTAAAGGAAAACTAATATATTGAATATAGTAAAGTCTTAAAGAAGGAAAGATACAAGAGCTATACCAAACTTCCCAGAAGACGACTCTGGAAATCCCGAGCACAGCTCGACTCAACTTTAACTCCCACACTAGACTAACTACTAAGAGAATTCTAAGTGATGGATCTTGTAGGCTTGTGCACCATGAGTGAAGAGGGGGAGTGAGCCTCTATTTATAGTGGGACGTGGAGTAGGAGCTACTCCATCGCCACGTCATCGATCCAGGAGGCTTCAACTCTCCACCCTTGGATCCACTGCCTCTATACCGCCTTAAAATGGATGGTCTTGATCTTCAACATGTGTTTAATGTGTAGGGAGGCACCAGGCGCAGCAGGTTGCATAGGGGGTATCGACCGACCCCCCTATGGTAGGTGGGCCCTGCCCCCTAGCTTCTAGAACATGCCCCACTGGTCAGGGACCAAGTGGGGGTGGTACTGTTGATGGTATGAATGACATACTTTTACATACTCAAAATACCATAAACAACCTTGGATTCAAGAGTAGAATAACACTACAAGAACATATTTACCACTAATAAGGCTTTGTTTTGCAGGGAATAACATTTCAGGCCAATCAACAATGTTGGAAGCTCACTTTGTATATCTCCCGATATGTGATTGAAGCGAAACTCTAGATCGACTGCACCATTGGACTCCTGACACGTCCATGAGCTCCCACGAGAAAGCTTGAATCCAAAGGAGACAAAAGTGTATCGACCGATCATATCAAGAGGTCCAGGAGCCACCACTAAGTCCCTGACTAGTGGGGACACCTTCTAGAAGAAGGAGGAGGTCCAAAGCCCTCAAAAGGAGATCGGCCAATCCCACAAGTGGGCCAGAGGCCACCCACAGGCCCCTGACCAGTGGGGTCAGCTTCTAGAAGAAAGGGGAGGCCTGGCAGGTCGGCCTAGCTGGCCCATGTGACCAAAAGCCTGCCCGAGCTCTCCAACGCCTTCCTGCATGCCGCCATGCATCAACTTGATCTCCACCATGGATTTAAGGCGGTTACAATGACAATTTGATCCTATGGTGGCTGATAGAGGTGGCGTGGATCACTGACGTGGCACTGGAGTAGCCCCTACTCCACCTTTAGCTATAAATACCCCCCTAGGATTTTACTCTCCTTCATGCCTCATTGGAGAAACTACTTAGCTTAGCGTAGCTTAGCTGTAGTGTTGTGCTAGTTGGAAGAGAGTGAGGAGAGTCTGGAGGAGAGCTAGGCCTGTCTGGCGTCTTCTCCGAGCTATACCTTAGCGGATGCGATCCTCTTGTAAGTTCAGCACTTGTAAGTGATACATTCGAGTTCTTTATAGTATTTGATATTCTACTTCTGGCATAGCTGTTATACATCTTTTCGCTCTTGTTCATCGCTTTACTTTATGTAGAGTGCTTTAGCCTTTAGCTAGGATTAAAGTAGTAAGAATAGTGTAGACGTGAAGTCTAGACTAGATCTTGCCTTTATAAACCGCTTATGGCATGAATTGTTTGTGGTAGCTAGTAGGTGGCAACAGCCCTATCTAGTCTTTGTATTCCACCACGTGTGTAACATAAGTTCTTAAAAGGTAGGGCCTCAATACAACATGATGGCACGGTCCGGTTAGAGTTTTGTCCTCTTACTGATCTATCCCATCGCCTCCTGTAAGAGAAGGGCTGATAAAACCAGTATAACCAGCTTTGCCTAGTTAGATATCTTTGCTATAGTGAACCTCTCAACCCAACATCATAGTATTCCTTGTCTCATCATAGGACATAACCTTAATCACTAGTTAATTCACTTCTCGTTCCCTGTGGAAAATATGATACCTAGAATACCCCCGGTGAAAGCTACACTTGACAGCCGTACGCTTGCGGTCTTTTCCCGTTTGCCACTTCTGGTGTCAACAAGCTTTCTGCCGCCGTTGCCGGGGAACGGTAGCTGTTTTAACTAGATCCTTGTGGTCCTATTATCCTTGTTTTATCTTTCTTTTCATTTTATCCTTTTCACACCATGAACCAATCATCCATCTCTCATCTTGTTTCTCCAAAGGGCCATAGTTTGGAGCCACCACCATCATCATGACCCATCCTTTCACCTAGCTATGAGCTTCGCCCTAGCTTCATAGCCAAAGTTTGGGAACAATCTTTTTCTGGGGATGAAGATGAAAATCCTTACACTCACCTACATGACTTTGAACAATTGTGTTCCTGTGTCCACATCGAAGGGATGAGGTGAAGTACCCTTAAGTGGAAGCTATTTCCGTTTTCTTTAACGGGAATAGCCAAACGATGGTACTTTTGCAATGTAGATAGTGTAAATGGAGAATGAGAAAAGTTACAAACCAAATTCTGCCTAACTTTCTTCCCTATTTCTCGTGTGATTTCTCTTCGAAAAGAGGTCATCAACTTTTCACAAAAGGAAAAAGAACCTCTAGGTGTGGCATGGGCCCGTCTTTTAGATCTAGCATCATCTGGCCCTGATCTTGCTATAACCAAGCCAACTTTGTTACAACACTTTTATGGCGGTCTTAGCAAAGATTCCGCACAACTTCTTGATATAACTTTCGAGGGAGCCTTCCTGTGTCTACCTTTTAGTGCAGGGAAGAATCTTCTCACAAAGATTCTTGAAAACACTCCCTCTACTAGCTTTTATAATGAAGGATCCGAGGAAGAACAAAAACTAGCCCATAGAAAAGAAATTTCGGTAGTTGAATCGTCATCACTTCTATCCAAAGATTCTGCCATCGATCCTGAACCACAAATACCACAAATCTCAAAGGAATATGAAATCCAACACCTAAACTAGTCCTTCGAGTTCGAGGCCAACCTCTCATCTGATCTTGCTGGTTTTGGAAATGCCCAAAATTATCCGTTCCAAAAGAGACCTTCTAAAAAACATCTTTCTAGACCTCTCATGAAGGGACCTCTTCAAAAACCTCCCAAAGCAACATCATCTTGCGCCTCGACGTTCCACATGGCACATCAGGAAAAGCCTTGGATACCTCATAAAGGAATGTCAAGTGAGCTTGTAGAAGGAGAACTAAAGTGTTTAGAAGCAAAATCGATCCTTTCCTTCTCTATGCCCACATCTGACTTATCCTATGAACCCATTCCTATACCCACCCTTGATCCTGATGATCCCCCATGTGTTCCTTCATTCAAGTCTTATGATGACCCACTTAATGACTTTGGGAATTCATTAAGACACCTGAGGCATGGAAGCCATAAGGGTCATAAATCTGACCAAGAGGAACATAGTCAACGGTTAGAGCCTCTATCTACCGTTGTAAGCCAAGAATGGTTGGATGAGTCCGAATCTTCAAAGGAAGTTGCTAAAATGCCCACACATGTAAGGAGAATATATTGTCCAGTGTTGGGCATCGATGGCGAAATCTGCTACGATCCTAGCCTCGGGATCAACATCATTCCTCATTTCCATGTTCCAACATCATCAAAGGACCATCTGTCCCAATCACAAAAACACCTTAGACTCCCCAATGGTCAAATCCTTAATTATTTAGGAGTCCTCCATGATGTTATTGTGGTGGTTGATGATCTTAAGATCTTCCTAGACTTCCATATCTTTGACCTTCCTGGACAGTCCTTTCATCTCACCTTTATCAGAAAGCCAATCATGAGAATCTTGGAGAACACTTTAGGAAACGAGAAGATTGGTCATAGAATAGGTGAAGATTATCTACCCGTTTGGTGTTCCTGACTTCTCGTCAAAGGGTTAGAATCCAAACCAGTTCTTGATCCAAGGGGTGAGCTTATGTCAATCTTGCTAACAGCCATGACCCATTCAAGCCTTGAGGTGTCTTGAAAGGTCATGAGAATGAAAGTGCTAACCCATTCCTACAAACGGAAGATTCTACCAATGAGAATGGAAGTTATGCCCCGATCTTCCCATCAAATCCATGCTCAAGGGAGAAATCTCTCAAATCAATCCTTCCCTCGACCATGACTGCACACATGATCTACAACCTCTTCATGCCTCTTGTTTCTAAAATCTTTGCAAGATTAGTTGTAGATGTGTTTGTCTACCATAAATTTTGCAAATCTCGTAATGGTTTTGGTCTTGAGGATAGGTTCGAAAATGTTGGAGTTGAAGGGGAAACCGCTTCACCAACATGAGAGCAACTTGAAGGTTTCCCAAAGACAAGCTTGTGTCTTAAAAATAAGCACTTTCGGGAGATAACCCGAGCCTTCTTCTTTTCTATTAAAGTTTGCTTGTTAATATATATATATATATATATATATATAACAAAAATAAAAATATTTTTAGTTTCATAAAATTCTAAAATGAATAAAATGACTTTGTCAAATGAAATTAAGGGAATATTTGTGAAAGTGTTCCTTCGGGTATTTTTGTCACTAATCATTTCAGGTTTGAAGAAAAAGAATGATGGAACAAAACACAAGGTATGTCCAACCAAACATCCTTCAATAATGAAGCACATTCAAAAGAAAATTTTACATCCTAGACTTGGATTTTCTCATTATCAAATGTTGCAAAATCCAAGTGTGGGGGAGTGGATTTCTCTAAGAAATTCATTTCATGCTTCATTGTTTAATTCTGTTTGGTTGTCTCTACCTTCCTTTCTCTTTATACCTTGCTCATCTTGCTAAGTAATATAAATAAATAAAAATAAATAATTTTTTTTTGCTCATCTGGTTCACCATCTATGCACTTGTCTCTTTTTAATGAATCTCTTTATTCTTTAATGCTTCCTGATTCTGTTATGAGTATGCCTTGGTTTGGGAGTACTGATCATACTCCTATAAGCTCTTTAAATTAAGCATGGTGCTTAGGTTAAATGGCTTTCCTTAATCAAATTAGACATGGTGTCAAGTTTGACTAATGAACCTAAAGTGTACTTGTATGGAATTTGGTTGTACTTTTGTACTAACCCATGTAAGATGACTTCCAAATTTTGGTGGGTAAGTCATGAGATCATTAATAGAGACAAATCAAGGGTTGGGGTAATAATGAAATCATCTTGAACATCTTTGCCTCAACCTTGCTTAACTTTTAAAGAATCGGTGAACAATGAGGAAACATCCCTTTCTATGCTCAAATGCTAAAGCCAACTTTTCTATAGCATAGAAGATGCCCTCTATTTCTATGACAATAATGCCCTTGCTTCAAATTATTCGTGAATTCCTTTGGGTATATGTTGTCCACTAATCCTTCGCAGGAGAGAAGCAATGAATAGAGGAAAGGGTCTGAGTACAATGCGATGATTCACAGGAGAAAGACCATTCTTCATCATCAAGGTTGTGACACATGGAATCGTCACGCTTCAAGATTATGGCCACAACACCTTTTAAGGTAAATGGTCAATGTCTCAAAGATTTTCATGAACACGAATCACCTAAGCATGAAATTGACTTGATAGATTTTGTCCTTAATCCAACTTAGAACTAAAATCTACATGTTTTAATTTTTGTTCATTATTCATGTTTGACCCTAGAATTAGCATGTACTTAGCCTTGTCACCACCCACAAAACATCTTGGCCCATTTGGCCCCAAAAAGGCGTCGGCCGATCCCCTCTTAAGGCCTAATAGCCCGACGTTGCACGACCTACCTAACCTGACCCATGGGACCTTCAATCTAGGCTCGGTCGAGCCAAACCTTCCAAAAAGTGGTCGGCCGACCGTGGTTGTGACCCTTCAGCCATGCCCATTGCTCCTGAACATTGGACCAACTATTCTTTCTTGTTTCCGGCACGATCCAAGTGAAAATATAGGCGAAGGACGTTGGATTCTCTCTTCTTAATCTCTCCCTCTCCTTCTTCCTCCTCTTACCTTGTTCTTCTTCACCACCAGTAAAAATTCCATCTCCTCTTGGTTCCCTTCTCACCTTCCTTTACCTCACTATGGCTCCACCAAGAAGAAGATCAAAAGAGCGATATGGGAAAGCTCCTACGTGTTGTTGCTAAAGAGAGCATTACCAACTTAGAAGAAAGAGCTTCTAAGGAGAGAATTGCGCGTCTAGGTATTGAAGATAGCTTTAATGATCTTTGCATTATCACTAATGCAAAACTCAAGCGCTTATCCAAACCCATTGAGAGAGAGGATCTCCTTACCTCTCCCTCTCCTTAGTCATCCTCTAGAGCCATCAACACAACCTACATCATGGCTATGATAGAATAGAGCATGACAAGATGCTTATCACCCCTTATGCTAAGGCCATGTCAAAAATAAGACCTTCTCTCTCCATCTTCTACCTTGATATACATCAGCCCTTCATAGCAACAAGATACTTAGGCATGATAGTATATCATTCATGAATCAAAGAACATATGCCTAAGCTATCAATGACAAATGAAACTCTTGGTTCTGCTACTGTCTTACCCCAGCAGAACCCCTGCATTTGATCTCTCTCTGTTCTGTGTTATAGTATGCAATGAAACAAGTATGGGGGGGTATCGGTCGACACCCCAACATACCATTTTCACGAGATCAGCCACTGAATCATGGTATACACGGTCATGACACATCCTACGAAAAAATTGGACCTCAATGGCCACTTTTTAGCATCGGCCGATGCACCTTAGAGGCCAAATAGCAGAACTGACACAGTAGAAGAACTTTAGAAGGTAAGGGATCTATTTCAGAGACCGAAGTGGCCAAACAGCTTCGAACTGAGGTCGGTCAACCCCACTAAGAACCTCCAGGTCCACCAGCCAGTATCCACACAACATCCTCATCAACCCTGACTAGTTTGCCACGTCTCTTCCCTTTTTCTTTTATGCTTTTATTTACTTTATTCATTTTCCTTCTAAAAATAAAAATAAAATAAAATAAAATAAAATAAATTTTATTTCTTCATGAAATTAATTGCTTAGTTTATTTTCCCTTTTAATATTGAATAAAAACAAGAAGATCGCATTTGAAACTAAAATTTGAAAAATGACATGATCTATGGCGTTCTGAGGGTAAAAGCGCCATAAAGATGAATTCTTGCTTTTGCTTATGCTAGTGAGAAAATATCTTGATAGGAAACCATATTGACTAAGTTGTTGATCAATGAGATATAAGTTCTCGGCTCATGATTCATACCCTGCCTATTTAAAGTACTCGGAGATTAATTTTTGAAAACGTCATAAAACCATAATGTCACTACTCCTCTATAGTGAGAAAATTCCTACCAAAGCCATATATGTTTATACATGTTCAAAAACCTTCCTCATATGCTTCTTGTATTTACTTTGAGTTTGGTCAAACCTTGTTGACCCTTGTTGAGAATTTTGTCATAGTTCAAAGATCAAGATCACGTACACACCACATATAACGCTGCTTCTACACTAGAAGTACGCAAAACATGCCTTTCATTTACATGATCCATGTTCATCTAATAAATACTCTAGAAATATGTTATGATCTCTCTCAAAATTCTTCAAAAGAGATATGGCTATCATAAATTATGAAAAATAATGATGAGCAAAAGCTCAGCAAAAAGAAGATAGCCATATCTCAAATAGTCATATAGTTAGAGAGATCATACATAATTAAGGAGTACAATAAAGTCCACTACCATATTCCATACACATTCACATCTTGATCTAGGATTATGACATTTTCTCCTTGGATCCTTGTTTTGACTTTACAATATAAGTGATACAAGTAAGCTACATTGTTTATCCCTACCTAAGCTCCACATAAGCCATTTAGAAGTAGGAAGGTACAAAAGAAGGCAACCTCATGCTATGCCTTGGTAATGAATCATATACCTTTTGAGTGATCTAGAGTGCTATATGAGGAGTAAGTTGACTTATGTGCTTTCTTTTGAAAAACTTATCAAAAACTCCAAGTACTAAAATATGATTTTGGGGAGATGACTTTGCCTTGAGAACTATTCCATCTATCAACCTCTCAAGGATATATGCTAGACAATACCACATGTCCCACTTGTATAACAAAGTGTCTTGAGTAAATCTTTGTGCTTGCTTTATACTTTGAGAATAGCATAGTTATGTTTACTTTTATCCTTTACTCGAGGACGAGCAAAGTGGTAAGTATGGGGGGTCTTGTTGACGGTAAGAATGACATACTTTTACATACTCAAAATACCATCAACAGCCTTGGATTCAAGAGTAGAATAACACTACATGAACATATTTACTGTCACACCCAGTTTTAAGAACAAAACCAGATATACCCTATATGTGAGCCCAGGAAGTCAAATCTCACATATAGCCAGAGAACAAGGTAATATCAAAAGACAACACTTAAAAAATATAACATATAAGATCAAAGGATAACCTTAGCACAGCAAATAGCGGAAAGACGACTCTGAACTTCAGGTGAAGACTCCAACTCCACAGGGACCAACTGACTGGTTGATCACAAGCCTAACTGCTCGAGACTCTTGCAATCTGGTACCCATCCGGGATTTTTATCCAAATATTGAAAAGAATAAACAAGCGTAAGTACTTTCGTACTCAACAAATATACATGGGGTTCATGTGGCTCAAAAGGTATGACTCTGGTTAGACTGCATCAGCTTTTATGTTGTCACACTTTTAGCATTATAGTAGCATCAATGTTACCAATAGCCCAATAACCATATGATCAAGTGAACAGGATGTAATGCTTATATGAACGGTAACAATAATAAATCACAGATAACAACTGATGAGCCATGACATAAGTACATCACACAGTAAGGAGCCCAAGCCTCTCGTAACCGTGAGCACGACTATCATGATAGTTTTTAACTCTACGCAGAGGTGTACATCTTTACCCATAAGTCGTGAATTGCCCTTTCGCCCGAGGTAGCTAGTCTCTTAACCCACTTCCAAGGTAGGCCGGTAGGGTTCACTACGAGACCATTCACAGGTTCCACTAGTAGGTAACAACCCGCTACAAGTTCCCTTAACAAGATCGTAAGAAACTCCCCTCCCAGAAGCCACCGCAGCACAACTTCTAGCAGACCAAGCCCCCACTTTCTCAGAGCCCTTCTTGCGCCCTCTCAGGTAAGTTTCCACAAACTAGAAAAATCCTAATACTGAGTCAAGCCAGAGCCCATTAGCTTATGGTAGTACTGTTTTCTCGGGGTAATCTCTTACAGGAATATCCCTATGAGTGAGAACACAGGTGTGAGTTCCTGATGTTCCACCTATAGTCCACGTTGCTAAAAAGTCATCTTTTATTGTCATTTCATATATTATTAATCAAGTTTACATGATCATAGTTATTCTTAAAGAGCACTAGCTTGATCTACCCAAATGCATAAATTCCCAGGGTGACAAGGTATAAGGTACAATACTAGGATAACCTTATAGGGTAACAAGGAAACACATGCATATGATTAATTAGTGCTTATCATGAATAGGACAACAAGGATAATCCCATGTAATACTTGCCTTAAAAGCTTAGCTCCTTTGCTCAACAGATTCTCAACTTCAGACGACTTCTTCTTGATCACCAACGCAACACTCACCGATTGGACAATAATTAACAAATCACCACACAAGCATCTGATCATACAAAGCATACAAACATGGCTAAATTAGAACAATACACCAATCAATGAAAAGGATTTAAAAAGAAAACTACGCTTCTCTACGATCACATAGTCGCGAAGAACACACTAATCGGAGCTACGATTAGAAAGATACGACTAACGAAAGGTTTGCTTTTATAAAAGAGGACTATGAGATTAATTAGTTTTATCTATATAAAAGAGTGGATAAATTATTTCAAAGAAACACCTTGATTAGATTAGGTCAAAATTGTATTTGGATTTCGAAAACGAAAGAAGAAAGCATCGATATTTTATGTATAAAATACGTTGCATAGTTCTTAATCAAGTTAGGAGTTAACCATGAAATTACAGAGCTATTAACATGGTATTAAAGATCATTAATTAAAAGGTTACGCCATTACGAAGCCAACGCAACTTGAATGGATCGAAATGGATTTGAAACGGAGAAGATATGAAATTAACATGATTTTCTATACGAGATTAATTCATTAAAAAGGATTAATCTAAAATTTATTTTCAAATTACTTTAACATATATGAAAACTATACCATTAGATAGATCATTAAATTACGAAGCTAACGCAACTTGTTTGAGTCAAATCCGGTTTAAAACGAAGAAATTATAAGCATTTGAATTCGGATGGCAGTTCTGTAAATATAGATTTTCTATTTATTTCTGAAATAAAACGAAAACGAACGGAAATACGTGTTTCAGAAAAGAAAGCGTAAACGCGAGAATACGCCAAGGAGGCTGCGGTGCAGAGCCGGTAGGTGCCACGTGGCATGATGCGGTTGGCTTAGCCCACAGGAGGCGCGTGGACTGGGTGCGGGGCCTCGGTCCACTGGTCCACCGTGGACCGGGGGCGTACCCCTTCGCTGGGATCTAATCAAGACCATTGATCTCGCGACGGATGGCCCAGAATAGAAGGGAGAGAGGTGGACGCCAGAACAGAGAGAGGACGCGGTGGCGCCATGTTTGGCCGAGGCGGAAGCTCGCCGGAGAACGTGGAACCGGGGCTAGGGTGCTCCATCCGGCTTGGGAAAGGCACATGGAGGGAGAGGAAACGGTTGCGAGTTCAGGGGTGACGACGGGGAGGACTACGACGACGCCGAGGCACCGGCGTGCTTGATCCTGCGGCTCGGTTCGACGGCGTAAGGGCGGCGAGCGCACGCGGAGGGACAGAGAGCGAGAGAGGAGCAAACGGGCACCGTGAGCCCTTCCTTACCACCACGCGAAGCTCGGCAGTGACTCGGGGACGGCGAGGATGCACGGCCGCGACGGAGCAGAGAGGGCGGGCGGCGCTAGGTTGCGGATGGTGGCGGCGGTGCTCTGGGGTGCGAGAGCCAAGGTTCTAGGGCTAGGTGGGGGCGGCGGGGGCATGCGATGCCGGCTTATATAGCCAAGGGTGGTCTCCAGAGAAGGAAGGGAGGGATTTGGGGCGCGGATTCGGCGGGAGGAAAGGGGAAGGCAGCGGCGCTGTTTCCATCCAGAGGAAGAAGAAGGCGGCGTGGCTGACGTGTGTGGTCGGCTCGTCAGCGAGCAGGGAGGCGGAGACGGGCTGTCAGAGCGGGTGGGGGAAAACGGGCCGGCCTGCTGGGCCTGTGGCCGGCTTGGGCCTGTGGAAGAAAAGAGAAAGGCCGAGGGAGAGAGGAGATGGGGCCGAGCTGTGCCAAAACGCAGAGAGGAGGAGTTGGGCCTCTCGGGCCAGAAACAGAGAGAGGGGAGGGTTTTGTTTTATTCTTTTCTTTTTCTTTTCCTTTACTTCAAAGTCAATTTGGAAAACACATTTTGAAATTTTGAAACTGAGTCACTCAACAAAAACCCAAAATGCATGGCATGAATGCTCAAACATGTTGCTAATTAAAGGGAAATTTTTAATTTAAAGAAACCTTTTTATTTTCCTAAATTCCCATGAACACAAAAATCATAATTAAATCAATTTAATCCTATTTTCAAGAAATGAAATTTTAGGGTGTTACATTTACCACTAATAAGTTCCACATGTACTTGGAAGGCTTTGTTTTGTAGGGAATAACATTTCAGGCCAATCGACAATGCTAGAAGCTCACTTTGCATATCTCTCGATATGTGATTGAAGCCAAACACCAGATCGACTACACCATTGGACTCCTGACACGTCCAGGAGCTCCCACGAGAAAGCTTGACTCCAAAGGAGACAAAAGTGTATCGGCCGATCATGTCAAGAGGTCTAGGAGCCACCACTAAGTCCCCTAACTAGTGGGGACACCTTCTAGAAGAAGGAGGAGGCCCAAAGCCCTCAAAAGGAGATCGGCTGATCCCACAAGTGGGCCCCGAGGCCACTCACAGGCCCCCTGACCAGTGGGGTCAGCTTCTGAAAGAAAGTGGAGGCCCCCACCTGCCATAGGCAGGTCGGCCGACCTGGCCCATGTGCCCAAAAGCCTTCCCGAGCTCTCCACCGCCTTCCTGCATGCCGCCATGCATCAACTTGCTCTCCACCATTGATTTAAGGCAATTACAATGATGGTTTGATCCTACGGTGGCTGATGGAGGTGGCGCGGATTGCTGACGTGGCACCAGAGTAGCCCTACTCCACCTCTAGCTATAAATACCTCCTAGGCCTTCACTCTCATTCATGCCTTATTGGAGAAACTACTTAGCTTAGCGTAGCTCTGCTCTAGTGATATGCTAGTTGGAAGAGAGTGAGGAGAGTCTGTAGGAGAGCCGGGCCTGTCTGGCATCTTCTCCGAGCCGTACCTCAGTGGATGCGATCCTCTTGTAAGTTCAGCACTTGTAAGTGATACATTCGAGTTCTTTATAGTATTTGATATTCTACTTCTGGCATAGTTGTTATACATCTTTTCGCGCTTGTTCATTGCTTTACTTTAAGTAGAGTGCTTTAGCCTTTAGCTAGGGTTAAAGTAGTAAGAATAGTGTAGACATAGTGTCTACACTAGATCTTGCCTTTGTAAACCGCTTATGGCATGGATTGTTTGTGGTAGCTAGTAGGTGGTGATAGCCCTATCTAGTCTTTGTATTCCACCACATGTGTAACATAAGTTCTTAAAAGGTAGGGCCTCAATACAACATGATGGCGCGGTCCGTTTAGAGTTTTGTCCTCTTACAGATCTATCCCATCGCCTCCTGCAAGAGAAGGGCTGATAAAGCCAGTATAACCAGCTTTCCCTAGTTAGATATCTTTGCTATAGTGAACCTTGCAACCCAATATTGGTATTTCTTATGACTATTGGATAAATCTGCAAGCGCACAAATTATACCATTATAGCACTTCACCTAGGAATATTCCAAGGTATCATAATTTATATTTTCCCAAGGGAAAGCTGGGCTAGAAATGATAATTAGAGAGAGATCCTAGAGAGCACCTCAACTTAGTACCAACTAGTATAGGGGGGTAAATGATATATGTGATAGGAAGGGTTGATGAATGAATAAGCCAAGGTAAATGATACTTAGAACGGACTAGATAGTATAGCTAGGTGGGAGGACAACGAGAGAGTAAAGGGACTCCTATGTAATTCACTCTACTTCAATATACTTAGCCAATTAACTAGTATAAACACTATAGTTTGTCTTCTTAATACAAGTATGCTAGGTGAGGGGATAGATGAGTAGGAGGACAAAACTCCTACCAGACCACGCCCTCTTCTTACGGGGGCCTTACCTTTTAAGAACTTTCCTAAGAACACGTGGTGGAATACAAAGACTAGACAAGACTGTCACTCTCTTGCTAGCTACCAAAACTATCCGTGCAACAAGCAGTAACCAAGGATAAGGTGATGTATAAGCACCACGCTTACACACAACTTATTACTTTGACTACGATCTATAACCAAAGCACCCTATGACAGGCAATGATCGCATACGGGAAAGGCCACAAGGATCACAGACTATCGATGTAAAGGCTATTAAAGAGCAAAAGCATATAACAAGACTATATCTAGTATAGAAATGCTCAAAGTAAATACTAAGTAAACTAGAGGAAAATTAATATATTGCTAAAGATAAAGTCTTACAAAGAAGGAAAGGTACAAGAGCTATACTAGACTTTCCAGAAGACGACTCTGGAAATCCTGAGCGCAGCTCGACTCAACTCTATCTCCCACTCTAGACTAAACTACTAGAACAATTTAAGGAATAGAGCTTGTAGGCTTCTTCACCATGTGTAGAGAGGGGGGGTATGAGCCTCTATTTATAGTGGGAGGTGGAGTAGGGGCTACTCCATCGCCACGTTAGCGATCTAGGAGGCTTCAAATCTCCACCCTTGGATCCAACCGCCTTGGAACCGACTTGGGATGGATGGTGTTGATTTCCAACATGTGTTAGTGAGTATGGCGGTTGGCAGGTGCTGAACCGACCTAGGGGTGGTCGGCCGACCCCCCCCTATGGCCTGTAGGCCATCCTCTGGTCTTCTGGATGCAGCCCCACTGGTCGGGGACCAAGTGGGGGGCTGGTGGGCCCAGGTGGAGGTCGGTCGACCCCCCTTGGGGTCTCTGGCCATCCTCAGCCATCCAGGTGCTGGTCCCACTTGTCATTGGTGTTGGATGTTGGTCCTGAGGTAGTTGTCACGTTTATCTCCTTGGTGTGGGCCCATGGATCCATGTGCTTTGCATGTGAGCCGTTGGGAGAAAGAACAGAGTGATCCAAGGGTTGGAATTCACTCTAAGGTGCTTCTCCTGGATCATGGCCGAGGGGGGAGAGCTGGTGGGCCCATAGGGTGGTCATTCGACCCCCTATGTGGGTCCCACTGGCTCTCCTTTGCTCCATTTCTTCCATCCTGCAATCACATACTTCATGGATATATGGAACTAGTTATTTGATAAAGTATGCTCATGATGTGACTATTTATCCTTGATCCTGAGGTTGTTAGCTGCATTTTGGTTATGTAAAAGTATATCATTCTTGATGCCAACACCCAACATCATAGTCTCCCTTGTCTCATCATATGACATAACCTTAATCACTAGTTAATTCACTTCTCGTTCCCTGTGGAAAATACGATATCTGGAATACTCCTGGTGAAAGCTACACTTGATAGCCATACGCTTGCGGTCTTTTCCTATTTGCCACTTCTGGTGTCAACAGGTACCCCCTATAGGGTATCGACCGGCCCCCTAGTAGGGTTTGGGGCCCACCTCAGTGTTCTAGATGGTGTCTACACATGTCATGTGACTTGGTTGCTTCTTCTGAGATAATTGTCACGTTGATTTCCTTGATGTAGGCCCATGGATCCATGTGAGGTGAATTTGAGCCGTTGGGAGAAAGCACAAGTTGATCCAAGGGTTGAGGATCACTTGGGAGTGCTTCTCTTGGATCATGGCCAAAGTGGAGGGGCTTAGTGGGCCCATGGGGGATCGGCCGACCCACTATGTGGGTCCCACTGGCCCACTTTGCTCCATTTCTTCTAAATCTGCATCAAATACTTCATGGACATGTGGAACTGGTTATTTTATAAAGTATGCTCATGATATGATTGTTTATCCTTAATCCTGAGGTTGTTGACAACATTTTGGTTATATAAAAGTGTGTCATTCTTGGTGTCCATAGCCAGGCAAACAAAGATCGAGACGAGAGAGAGGCTAGGTCTGTGAGCGGGCCTGGCGGCGTGGCGGGCGTAGCGTCTCGGGCAGCGCGGCCGGCGAGCGGGCAAGCGGGCTGGGCGGAACGGGCGGCGCGGCGGCGGGCCGAGAGCAAGGCGAGAGGAGGGTGTGCCGAGGCGAGCAGGGGCCGACACGTGCCGTGCGGGGGCGGAGGCAAAGGAGGACGAGTCGGCGGCGCAGGTGGGGACTGGCGATGGCGCAGGGAACGGCAATGGCCGGCGGTGACCATTGCATTTCCTTTTGCTTTATTATACACTAGAAAAAATTATAACAGATAATCTTTTACCTTTTTATAGTATCAAATATAAATGTAACTAACCATTAGTATTTTGTTAATGTAAAAGTATATTGTTGAATTAAAAAAACTAAAATGCTTGGTTACCAACAGGAAATTTGGTTTTGCATTATTTTAACGTTAATCTTTTCGTTTTTCATCATTCATTGTCTAATTGTACGACAAATAACTTTACCCTTAAGTAGGAAATTATTAATGAGACACTAAATGACCCCATATGAAAAACTTTTGAATACGAAGGTTTTATAACTCATCAAGATCTATCTTTTTTATCTAATTCATATTTCTAGTTGAGGAAGTGTTAGTAAACATTAGTCATAAAATCATAAATCTAACATAGAGTTTATGAATTTGAATGAGAGACTTGTCATTTTACAACTAAACTTTTCTAACACTTTCTCAAATGGAAAAATGACCAATATATTAAATATAGATCTTGATTATTTGACCAAACTTGGTATTCATGACTTCTATAGTTGAGACCATCTAGGGTTTCGAAAACTGGCTTGAAGCTGTGAAAATTTAGAAATTCAAATTTTAACTTGGTTGAACTTTGTCAAATGAGACACTAAATGATCTCATATGAAAAACTTTTGAAAACAAAGGTTTTATAACTCATTAAGATCTATCTTTTTTATGTAGTTCATATTTCTATTTGAGGAAGTGTTAGTAAACATTAGTCACAAAATCATGAATCTCACAGAGTTTATGAAACTTTATGAGAGACTTTATGAAAAATCATTAAGATACAAAGGAAGTGTTAGTAAACATTAGTCACTAAATGCAAAATTGACCAAATACAAATGTAGATCTCCATTATTTGACCAAACTTAGCAAAAATGACTAATACACATGTCACTTGACATCACTACTAGCTACATTAAGCGGGCACAGTAGTGAACTTCTTGACATATGTCCCTTGGTTATGATCATGTCATAACCATGGAGTGTCCTCGGCATTTAGAAGTATGCTTGAGTCTTTGGTCACACGGAATGGCGCAATTTGGTCATCCCTTTCATAATCTTCTGACATGTTTGACTTGTCCTTAATTCACAAAATGTTTCTTTTCCCTGAAAGAACTATGTGACGCTTGGACTCATGGATGATTGATTTGTCATCATTTTCCCTTTATTTGGTATTGTATACATGTCTTTTATATAGAACACCTGATTCACATCACAGCAAGGACGAATGGTTCGTCTTTATACCCAATATTGTTGAGGTCCACTGTTGTCATCCCATAATCCTTGTCAATTGTTACCCCGGCTTCGGTCATCTTCACCCATTGGCATCGAAACAAAGGGACATTAAAATTAGGTGCAAAGTCTAGTTTCCAAATCTCCTCTATGCGGCCATAATATGTTTGCCTATTCCCATTTGGTTAATGACATCTATGCAGACACCACTATTTTGGTTGATGCTCCTTTTATCTTAGGCTACGGTGTAAAATGTATTTCCATTTATCTCGTACCCTTTGTATGTGAGGATGTGCCACAATGGTTGTCTAGCCAACAAATACAGTTGCTCATCAATATTGTTATCACCCTGACATTCTTTTCGCAACCAGCCGCTGAAAGTTTTCATGTGTTCACGCATAATCCAAGCTTCATTCTTCCCTAAAAACTGGGATCGTAGGAACTCCTTGTGTACCTCGACATACGGCTCCACCACGGAGGAGTTTTGAAGAACTGTGTAGTGTGCTTTGTTGAAATAATCATCCCCCATACCGATATATATTTTCTTCCCTAGTGTTCCTTTCCCACTAAGTCTCCCCTCGTGTCTTGATTCAGGAACACCAATCGGGTCAAGGTTGGGAATGTAGTCAACACAGAACTCAATGACCTCTTCTGTCTCATAGCCCTTGGCGATATGTCCTTCTGGGCGAGCATGCTGGTGAACATATTTCTTCAGGACTCCCATGAACCTTTCAAAGGGGAACATGTTGTGCAGGAACACAGGACCGAGAATACTAATCTCCTTGACCACATGAACTAGGAAGTGTTCTATGATATTAAAGAAGAATGGAGGGAAAACCAACTCAAAGCTAATAAGGCAATGAACCACATCATTCCGTAGATTAGCTAGTTTTATTGGATCAATTGCCTTCTAAGAAATTGCATTGAGGAATGCACATAGCTTCACAGTGGCTAGAGGTATATGTGGAGGTAGAATTTCTCTTAATGCAACTAGAAGCAATTGTGTCATAAGCACATGGCAGTCATGAGACTTTAAGTTTAGGAATATATTCTTTGACACATTTATTATACTCTTTATATTGGAGGAAAATCCAAATGGGACCTTGATGTTGTTTAGACATTCAAACATGCTTTCCTTCTCTTCTTTGCTAACAGTGTAGCTAGTAGGCTTTAAATAATGGCGTCCATCTTCTGTCTTCTCTGGATGTAGGTTGTCTTTTCTTTCATGTCTTGCAAGTCATGTCATGCTTTAAGTGTATCCTTGGCTTTTCCATACACACCCATGAATCCTAGCAGGTTCACAAAAGATTCTTTGTCAAGTGCATCACGTCGATCGCGTGGCGGACCTCTAGGACATGCCAATACGGTAGCTCCCAAAATATGGACTTCTTCTTCCACATGGGTGCGTGTCCATCAGCATCTTTTGGAACAGGTTTGCTACCTTGTCCATTTCCAAAGACTACTTGCACATCCTTGACCATATCAAGTACATCCTCTCCAGTTCGGTTGCGATGCTTGGTTCGTTTCTCTGCGTTTCCTTTACAATGCTTGCCTTTCTTTCTTACTTGATGATTCATAGGAAGAAAATGACGATGGCCAAGGTACACGACCTTTCGACATTTTTGTAGATATACATAGTCAAGGTCATCAAAATAGTGTGTGCATGCATTATATCCCTTGTTTGTATGTCCTAAAAGATTACTTAGAGCAGGCCAATCATTGATTGTTTATGAACAACAATGCTCGTAGGTCGAAGTGTTCTTGTTTGTACTCATCCCACACATGTACACCTGGTTTGCTCCATAAAAGTAGGAGTTCATCAACTAAGGGCCTCAGAAAGACATCGATGTCATTGCCAGGTTGCCTCGGGCCTTGCATGAGCACCGACATCATAATGAACTTCCGCTTCATGCATAACCATGGAGGAAGGTTGTAGATACATAGAGTAATAGGCCAAGTGCTATGACTACTGCTCTGCTCCCCAAAAGTGTTTATACCATCCGTGCTCAAACCGAACCTTAAGTTTCTTGCGTCTTCTGCAAACTCCGGGAATTCTCTGTCAATTGCTCTCCACTGGGATCCATCAGTAGGGTGTCTCAACATGTTGCCTGCCTTACGGTCTTCTTTGTGCCACTGCAACAACTTTGCAGGGTCCTTGTTTCTGAACAGACGTTTCAAGCGTGGTATTATAGGAGCATACCACATAACTTTGGTAGGGATTTTCTTCCTAGGATGCTTTTCGCCCTCAACATCGCTAGAGTCATTTCGCCTGATCTTATACTGCGACGCGTTACATACGGGGCATTCATCCAAATTCTCGTAGTCCTTACCACGATATAGGATGCAGTCATTAGGACATGCATGTATCTTCAGGATTTCTAATCCCAAGGGAAGACGACCTATTTTGCTCCGTACGTAGTGGCAGACAATTCGTTAGGCTTCGGAAGTATCTTTTTGGATCTTGAGTAATTGCCCAAATGTCTTGTCGGATATATCATTTTTATCTTCCATTGTAGCAACTACAGTGTTGTACCCAACTTATTATGCCCATCTTCGGCGTTCGGGTATAGTAGTTTCATGTGATCCTCTAGCATGAGGTCAAACTTAGTCTTCTCCTTTTCACTTTCATAATCTCTTTGTGCATCACGAATGACATCACCAAGAGCATCATCTTCAGAGAGTGTGTCCTCTACCCCTGCCTCTTCTTCTGTTTTCCCCATTGCAGTATCATTGAAGTCACCATATTGAGCAATAATGTCATCAGGGTCCAATTGCTCTTCTTCGTCTTCTTCCATCATAATTCCAGTTTCTCCATGCTTGGTCCAACAAATATAGTTTGGTATAAAACCAGACTTCAAGAAGTGTGAGTGAAGACTCCTTGAGCTAGAATATTCCTTCAAATCTTGCACAAGGCGCATGGACAACACATGAAATTACCATCCCATTTGTTTGCCTCAGTCACTCTTAAGAAATAATGCACGCCATCAATGAACTCTTTGGAGCGGCGATCTACATTATACATCCAATGGCGTGTCATCGTCTGCATTATATGACATAAAACATAATTTAAATTTCTCATATTGGTAAAAACCCCAAGGTCGGCATTAAAATAACATGAGATGGAACACCATCATATATCATTTTCGAGTCACACAAAGACTAATGTATGCTCTATGAGAGCCTCGACATAACGTATGGAATGATCACTAGCACTATACACAGAAAACCTAAAATGCACTTCAATAGCATAATGATCTCCCGACCAATCCCAACTAAAGAAGACGGATCATTCGTCTGTTCAACATCGACGTGCTTCTTGAGCTGGCTCACTACCTCATCAGCCTTCGTAGCCGTCGCGACATGTTTAACATACTCTTACTCCCAGTACCAACCGCGACATCCAGTGCTATCCCACTGAAAATAGAATTAAAAAAATAAGCACTTTAATCAAAATCATCATGTAAAATAGGTACAAATTAACCATAATCATCAAATGTGACAAAATATGTAACTCACATTGCGATCTGGACATTTATAGAAGATCCGACCATAGTTGGGATCCGCCTTCCTCACTTGGTACTCTATCACAGTCTTTTGCATACACTCGCCACAGGCAATGAGAGGTAGGTCTGGCCTTAGTCGCTTTGGAACCCGATCAGAGGACGAGTACCCCGAAGCAGTTGTCATCTACTCTCTATACTCATTTTTCAAACTAGAAATTATAAATTTCTCATATTCTAAACAAAGAAAATAAAACAACTAAAATTTACATTTATCTAAAATCATCAAATGTGCCATGTATACAACTTAAGTATCTAGGTAGCTACCTTTTTCATCTAAATATGTAAAGTTATCAAGATATTTTGAGCTCAAGTGGCATATAAATCAAGAACAATCCACCATAAATCCTCATATTTTAAACAAATAAAATTAAACAACTAAAATTTTATATTTCGCTAAGTTCATCAAATGTGCATGCATATAAATTAAAGTATTATATTCCTCTAATTAACCACAAAATATTTCTCTATTTTTTACACAAATTTAATTAAATAATACACTAAAATCTCTATTTCTATAACTAATTAACCATGAAATTTGGTAAACATAATAGCAATGAAAGGTGTATACTTTGGATACTCAAATGATTGTAGCAATGAAAACTATATATATCAAGTGATTGAAGATGTAAAATAAAAAAAGAGAGACATCATAAAAAAAAATCACATATATAATATATACACACAAACCAAGAAATAACATATATGATGAATGCTAAAACATGAGAGGATGAATATAGTAACCTTTCAACAAATATATGGCGGTGTAGAAGTGCTCAAATGAATCAATGGCTTGAAGTGAGAAGAAGAACAGCAAGAACACACTGAAGAATAGAGAGGTGGAAGAGAAGAAATGAGCTCGGGCTCGGGCTGGGGGAGGAGGGAGAGTTCAAATAGGGGGGACTATTAATCCCGGTTCTTGTTATAAACCGAGACTGAAGGACTACCTTTAGTCTCGGTTTGTGCCAAAAACTGGGACTCAACCTTTAGTCCCTATTCGTAACACCAACCGACCTTTAGTCCTGGTTGGTAACTGTCTGACACCCATAGTCGTTGGGAGGGGACTATTAGTTCCGGTTGGTGTTACCAACCGGGACTAAAGACTTTAGTCCCGGACGCAATTTTCGCTGGGACTAAAGCTCATTTGCGCAATCGTCGAAAGGTCTGTTCTGTAGCAGTGACTGTATGTAATTTCAGTTTTTTATTTCAGATGTTTGCTGTGATGTTCAGGTTGTAGGTTCAGGTTTAGTGTTTTTATTTTCAGTTTTCTTTCAGTCTCAGTTTTGTTTCAGTCTTAGTTCAGTTCATTTTTTGTTCAATTTTAGTATCATTAGTAGCTATTTTAGTTCCTCACCGTTCAGTTTCAGCTTAGTTTCCTTTCCGGTGCTGTTTCAGTTTTAGAATTTTTAAACCTTGGTTCCTTCAAAGTAGGGAATGACTCTCAAATAAGATTTTAGAAAGATACATGGGTGAGCAACCAGTCACTAAAATTTAAATATCCTTCTTTATTGATCATAGTCCATAGGAAGCGTGACACTGTAGCTAATATTTTAAAAACAACACCTCACAATATCTTGTTTAGAAGAGTTTGGTCGGGCAAAACTTGAGGGTTTGAAACAAAATTGTGTCTTCTTTAACGATCTTGAATCTTTAGGATAATCCACATATTTTTAGTTGGTCTCTCTATTCAACACATATGCTACTCTAATTAATAATGGTGTGAGACTTTCACAATAAATATAGCATGAAAAGATGCTAAATAAGATTTTTATGTGGTATTTGAAAATAGATGTACTGTTAACTAAAGATAATTTGATTAGATAAAACTGGAATGGGAAAAAATTGTTCATTGTGTCACACTCTTGAATCTATTCAACACTTTTTTCGATTGTGCATATGCTAATTTTTTGTAAAGAGTTATTTGTTTATTATTTGGCATTTCAAGACCAATTAACATATATAGTTTATTTAATCATTAGTGTAAATCGGGGGGAACAAACATAATCTACTTATATTAACTGCAGCAGAAGCTTTGTGCTGGATCATTTGGCTTGCCAGAAATGAAGTGGTGTTTGACATATGTAGAACAAAAATTTTCTTGTAGCTACTATTTAGGAGAACACATTGGTTTCGGCAATGGGCACAGTTATAGCGCCATAAGGTCGATCGAGAGGTGCTCTTATAGGCATGCCATCTACTAAAGGAGGCTGCATTGCATTTCTTTGCGTCATTTGGATGGTTTTCTACTTGTCGGATTGGTTTTCATTAGTTAATCTTTGATGACCTTTTATGTTCATCCTGGACGTGTTTAAGCTTAGACCTTGTGTTCGAGTATCTTATAATAAGTGGTCTAATTCTTCCTTATGTTGATGAGGCCGGATGTTTATCCATTATCTAAAAAAAGATATATTACCACTTGCTCACAATATAACTTGCTTCAATTTAGTTCTTTAAGTAATATCAATGTTCTTTGTAGATGTCAACTTCAAGGGTGAAATGGAATGCTGCATGCAATTCGGATCATTACAAGTTTATGGTTGTTAATTTTGAGTGTTGTTTTTTCGATTTCTTTTTCACATTTTCAGTTGTTTTTTCTCAGTTTATCAGTTTTAGTTTTCAGTCTTGTTCTTTTATTGTTTTTTTAGTTTTAGATTTTCATTCCCCTTTCCTAAATCCTGTATATTAGTTGTGCCTCACCTACAATGTATAAGTTGTCATAAAAGGGTAATCATTGCATACATAAGTTGCCAAAAAAGAATTTGCCCCCCAGTTTGTGCAACAGCTTCTATTTTTAGGTTATCCCCCTTCAAGTTGTACAGTATTACATTCCTTTTGATATATTTTGCCCCTCTCCCCATTTTTTGCATACTATGTAATAACTTTAGTATATTTTTGGAGTAGTAACTTTAGTTTTACATGGCAGTAAGTTCTTTTGATTTTTTGCCCCCCGTGCTTTGTACCACCATGTAAAAGCTTTAGTTTATTTTTAAGTAGCAAGTTTAGTATTACATGTTAGAAATTCATTTCATAAATCTCCTAGCATATTTTTCCACATAAGTTGTCACCGAAATAAAAATTTTCAAAACATAGCCATGTGGGGTCTAGTTTTGTTCATCTCATCACATAGAACACATTGATGCAAACGAAATTAAAAACGGATACACAAAGAGTTATAACAATTTAAATAAAAATGTTTTCTTTTTTCGGTTTGTGTTCTTGACAAGAAAAAGGCATTCACATGTTTACATATGTTTAGGGATGGTCAAAATTGGTCCCGAGAGGCAGCTAGAAAATCATATCTAGTCATATTTCTACAGAGGCGGGCCAATTTTGGATCACATCTAGAAATTATTTCTAGAAAATACAAAACAACCATAAAAGGAGTGAAAACTATCCTGAGAGAATTGAAGCTCACCAGGAAACCCACATGTCGCAAGTATAGGTCATGTCAGACTCAAGACCTGCCTCACACACATGGCTGCCTTAGCACCATACAACACAGAAAGTTGTGACTGAATATAAGATGTTATCATGCAGTATTAACATTCACGAATCTCATACGACCTATTTTAACCTGTAAATGTAAATACTGTCAATTGAAAAAAAATAAACTACAAACATATACATTTTGTCCAGAATTACAGCTTAGTTTAGGGTGTCTCTCCATCCGTGGTCATTTTTAAAAAAAATGAATTTCAAACTCTAATAACTTTACTCAACCTGGTGACACATTAAGTGATTTAAAAAAGAATATGTTTCAATTGTAAAATTTTATATCCAATTGAGGACTACAAGTAGTGTCTTTCCATATCTGAGATCATTTTGAGAACTTAAATCAAACTTTTGAGACCCAAAAATTATTGAAATGGAAATGTCTTCAACTACAAAGTTGTAAATATTTTTAAGCTCTACATCTTCTATGTAAAAGTTTGTATTTATCAGACTTGATTTGAAAAGATTATGATTTTTTTATGCTGTTTGTTTTTCAATTACATTGCCGGTTCGTATAACGAGTTGAAAGTGATCATTGTTTTAAACGCCGGTTTGAATCTGACATTGATGAGGCTTGTTATGACCACTCACATTCATTGCCAAAGGCCAAAGTCGACGATGAAACTTGTTTTATACCCGTGCTGATGAAAATTCTAGAGTTGTGTAGTTTGTTAATTTCTTATGTGTACATTTAGTTCCAGACAACATTGTCATTTATGAACTTTCTTGGTCACATGCCTCCTATTTGATTGACTCTATTCGTTTTTGAAAAAAAGATGGCAATCATTTTGTTGGCAAAAGTTTTTTTTTTCACAAAAGTTGGCAAAAGTTAAGGCGCCAAGACAACCAAACATGCCATATATATGTCAGTGAAACATGAAACGAACTGAAGTTCTGTGGAAAAACCACTCTTAATTTTTGTAGATAATGTAGATAATAGATAGAAAAATCTGGCCTTATCCTCTAGGGAGAGGCATCAGACACCATATTGAAAAAACCACATGAGAATGACACAAACGATTTTGCTTAACAAATCTGACTCATAGCTCAATTTGTGAAATAAAAGGTCATCTAAAGGACGACGCATAGCCGTATTCTCCAACTTGCGGCATGTCTCTAAAACTAACTTCTCCTTCGCCTCACACGGTTCCAACTAGGCCTAAAACCGAAGCTAATGTCTTCCCATGAATAAGACTTGCAAAAGAGTTTTTTTATCGGCATTTGTCAAAAACAAATTTCATTCTTCTTTATCCCAATAGACCAACATATGACTATTGCACCCATCAATAAAAAGACCTAAAAGTTTTATCCCTGCTAAGATACCAATTATTAAATAAATAAATAAAAGATATTTAGGGGTGGAAAAGCTCTCTTAATGAAACAAGTGCAAAACACCCTCTTTAAAAAAAGGTTGAACTATTGACGTTTAACAACCTGGTGCTTCATGCAGGATAGAGAATAGTGGTTACTACACCTGATGTATTTGCTAACCTTAAGTTTTTCACATTCAGAGATAAGATCACCGTACATATGGATTCATAACATCAGCTAGATTGATGACAGCCGCCAATTATACAAGAGAGTCCACAGTTGCCAATCTAGTAGTCACCTTGGAAAGAATCATGTCGGCGTCAAAACCAAGTCAGCATGGAGTCTGATGGATTACATTGCATATAGGCGCATATATAGCATAGTTGTGGCCTCCAGGACTAGTTCTTATCCTGTGTCTCCAGCATCTAGTATTACCAAAGCATGCACCCATACCTCATCAGATATGGAGAGGTATGGGATGCCGCGCTCCGAAGTCGCCTTTTCTAATTTAATGTTTAGCTACCTGGTCATGAAAGGTGATATTTTGTAGGGATAAGGAGCATCTGAGGGAGGGTAGGGATCCCAGGCAAAGTAGGTATCAAGAGATCTCATATGTGGCAGCTTGTAAGTTGCTACTGAAAAGGAAGGAACCATGTAACACATGGGTGTTGACAATTACAGGTAGAAGTGGAGAAATTTCAAGAATCAATAACGGAAAGACATTGCCTGCTTGCCGCTTTGGTCAAATCACTTGAGTATGCATCAAGTAGGTGTCAAGATCATCGATTAGAAAAAAGACAATTCTGTCAACTGGTTACGTACGGTTGTAATCAAAAAGAGATTTAAGTAGGTCAAACTGCAGGTAGAACAGTTAGATTTGATTTAATTTCCAGAAGAGCTGGAGATTTTTACTTCACATCGAATAAATAATTATGTAAAACAACTGCTGCTAAGCTACAAATGAATAAACATGTGCAATGTTCAAATAATAAGGAAGGAATGGAAGCAACATATATAAATAAAACAATGGCCAAAAAAGAAAGTTTACACTGTTGCAGCAAAGGCAACACCCTATCACAATAGCAGTTAAACATATGGCATGAACCACTACTACATAAATGTTTTTCAGAGACAGCTCTTTTTTCTATAGACGACTCCATCAAGAACAGTTTCTCAAATAGTTTCAAAGACGCCAGCCTCTAGCTGCCCCTAAAGAACCATCAGCCAGTTGGCAACACCGGCAGCCTCTAGAATATGCTCATATGTCCTCTACAAATCAATTTTTACAGACAGTTGAAAATATGACCTATGTCCGCTCCACTGTAGGGTTTAAACCAACATTGCTATCTTCTCGCTCCTCAATCCTCATCACGCGACCACCCACCACCACTGCCACCAAATATGACAGAGAGATTGAGGAGATTGAGAGACACGGAGAGGACGAGGCAGAGAGCACGAGGAGCTCACCTCCATGCATCTGGTGGGGGCAGTGCGCTAGGGCCCTTCATTAGGCAGCTGCGCACTGCCGCACTAGGGCCATCGCGAACCGAGAGAGTCGTGTGCCGAGGTGCTGCCACACCGTACACTAATTAGAAAAGAGAGAGGGGAGGGAGAGAGAGCCCGGGAGGAGCAGAGAGGGAGGATAATGGGGACTGGGACCGTCGATCCGTACCCTCTTGCAACATCCGGTCCTACGACGCTACCCAGGCACAAGGTCTCCATCTGTTGGTCAGTGCCAGTCCTAAGATTTCGAGGGCCCTCTGACGAACTCTGTCACGACGGTCCATCTAAATCATATATAAAATGTTATAATATTTCAATAGTAATCTGGAGTCATAATAAACTTATGAATAACACTTTGTTATGATTGGATAAATTGATCTTTTTTTTTTCATTTTCTTTTTTTAGCCCTGACATATGTTTTTAAATAACATTTTAAAATTTTAACACCTAAATTAAAAAAAATGACTATATGAGTATAAATTACAACTACTAGAAGTCTAGAATACTATATAAATAATTAATTTAGACTAACTATTGAACAAGGAAAAATAAGCAAGCCTAAATGGCCCTTTGTAGAATTTTTAGTACGTAGGACACTGTTCACTTGTCTAATCCTATCATGTAGTCATATTCTCGGTCCAGTAAGCAACAGTACAACCGCACAGGATACTAGGACCGTAGTGCCCATAATTTTTTCATCTTCGCTCTTCCCTAGCCAAAGACGTGCGGTGGCCGGACTCGTCTCTGAGCAAAGAAACAGGTTGACGATTTCTAGCCTCATAAGACTGACAGTTATTTGATATCTACTATATGTGTTTTATACCTGGGTTTGGACCCCTACCTTGCTTAGGCCCTCGGCCGTCGTACACTCCGCCCCTCCCCTAGGGCCGGCCCTGCTGTTGGTCACTCCATGAAAGCAAAACACAGATAATTAGTGGGCAGGTAGCTCAAGCAAGAGACTGAGATGGGAACGAAAATGATTATTTCCCATTTTCGGAAATAGTTTTCTAGGTTTTTATAATTTTCAGGCAGCCTAAACGGAAACGGTAGTGGTAATCGAAAAAGCAAAAATGATAGCGACAAAAATAATAGAAAACAAAAAACAAAATCAGTTTTGCCCTATTCAGATCGATTTTGAAGGTTGTCATATTTAACCGGTAATTTACCGTCGGTGATTACTAATTCAAAGGTCTTGAAATATAATGTACTTACAGACTATATAGTTCATACTTTAGGTTCAGCTGACTCATATCTTTAGAAAGCCTACAACCTCCACCTGAGAAGAGACTCTAATATATATTTCATCTGTTTTATCACTATGCTTTGTCAAGTCAACATAGAACTTGATCGTTTATTTATGTCACTATAAAGAAGAACAGTCGTGCTCTTGTGTGGTTCATCACCGTTTAAGACTAAAAAATTAGTGTAAACTATATGGTTTAACTTGTGTTCTTATCAATTGTGACTTAATTTATTATTGTCACGTGAGATATAGCTATTCTTGGGTGTTTTCGTGTGTTTATCGTTTTTTTATACTGTAATCGATTTCGACTATTATCGTAGTTTTTTTTAATTGACTGCATTGTTTTCGATATTACCAGAATGTTGGTGCCATATTTGTTTCTAACAATATCATATCAAATATCATATCGATTTCGTTTTAAAAAATATGAATGAAAATAATTTGGCCTCCTATAGATCGTTTCGGTCGTTTTCATCCCTAGTAGAGACAGGCTGCCTGTTTTCATCATCGGGTATTATGCCGGACCTGTTTGATAGAAAAGCTAGCGCTCAAAATCAGAAAGATTAATTTCACTGCCGGTTTGTCTCACGAAGCTGTCACGGTCACGAAAATTTTGCATTTACTTTTCACTCCAAAAAGGAGTCTGACATTACATATGACAGGTTATTCAGTCCTTGTTTTCTACTCCTCGAGTAAGGCCATTATCGATCTCTTCAAGAGAGGTGTTGATTCCTTTTGGGATCTCTTATGTAAAAAAAATTGATTCTTGCTACAATATATAACTTTTAAAAATTTTGGTGTTAAAAAAAGGGAGGCTAACAGTGCAATATTATATTGTGCATCTGTGAATTGTGGTGATTAATTTTAGCGTCAGTTACGTCTTGTTCTTATTCAACCTTCTTGAATCTTCAGCTCACTCAGCTCTTATATGTAAGAAAGACTGCATGATCACAATGATCTCACCGGCTGGCACCTCTCTTCTTTATCCATATCTCCCATTCTCTCTCTTCTGACTTGTCGAATGTGGGAATCAGAGCATTTCAAAAAGCAAGAGTCCCAAACCTTATCAACATGCATCGGCGACCATTTCGGTATCCTGCTGCAGCCGTCCATATATTCCATATTCTACACTAAACCGATCTGTGGTGTCGCAAGAAAGAGGCTTGGCCATTATCCAATTCCAGGCACTCCGGTATCACTCACCTTTCGCCAGTCATCAGATCCTCTCCATTGCTGGCAGTTGGCAATGCACATTTCCATGCCTATATAAACCAGCCTCCTCCCCTCACCAATTCTAAGCAAGTAAGTAAGCACAGCAGCAAGTACTCAAAGCATACTTACAAGTGGCTCTTCTAGCTCACTCGCCAACAATTTTCTGTTCCATAAGTCTTATTTCAAGTTCCTTTTCACGAAGCCGGTCGCGAAGATCATCTAGCAATGGACCGGGTGACAAAGCTGGCTTCTCAGCGTGCGGTGGTCATCTTCAGCATGAGCTCCTGCTGCATGTGCCACACGGTGACGCGCCTGTTACGCGAGCTCGGGGTGAACCCGACGGTGGTGGAGCTAGACCAGGACCCAAGGGGGAAGGAGATGGACAAAGCACTGGCGAGGCTGCTGGGTCGCAACCCCGCGTGCCGGCGGTGTTCATCGGTGGCAGGCTTGTCGGCTCCACCGACAAGGTGATGTCGCTTCACCTCGGCGGCAACCTCGTCCCGCTTCTGCGCAATGCCGGCGCGCTCTGGGTGTAGCCGTGTAGCATACGTAGCTCCGGCGCCTGCGTATGATATCCTGGAGAATGATATGTTTGGTTGCTCGTCCATGCATGCTTTCTATCAGGAGACACATGGAGGAAAGTAGTAATAATTAATTAAGCAGGCCTTTTTTCTGCACCGTAATACTCTCTCCGTTCAAAAATAATAGTCATATTAGACTAAAGAAAAAGTTATATTTTAGATTTTGATCATTAATTTCTCTTATGATATAAAGTTAGTGAGAAAAACATCCTTATCATCTTAGAGGTATTTTTAATATAAATATATTGGTGTAAGTTGTATGCTCTAAAGATTCATACAATTTGACTTATTGTTGGTCAAAATTTATAAAGTTTAACTTTTCTCCTAGTATAATACGATTATCACTTATGAATAGAGGGAGTATATAACTAGCAAATATGCCCGTGCATTACACCAGAGAAAAACAAAAATCTTAATAAAAACGTAATAAAAGATTATTTCAATTTAATTCATTGTCTTTTCTATACTGCATGGAACAAAATAAAAGGCATATTATGCCTTTTGTGACAGTCCTCATATCCTTTATTTCTATCTCGATGAATCTTAATCCCTAGAACGAACGAAGCTTCACCAAGATCTTGCATATCAAATTTTGAGGACAAAAACTTCTTTGTTTGCAGTAGTAGACTGACATCATTGCTAGCAAGTAGGATATCATCTACATATAGGATAAGAAAGATATACTTTATATTCTTAAACTTCGCGTAAACACAATTGTCCTCTATATTCTCTTTAAACCTAAAATTCCTTATTGTTCTATCAAACTTCAAATACCATTGTCTTGAAGCTTGCCTTAATCCATAAATGTATCTCTTCAGGTGGCATCCCAAGCTTTCTTTTCTATCCACGACAAAACCTTCCGGTTGTGCCATGTAGTAATTTTCCTCCAAATCCTCGTTAAGGAATGTTATCTTCACATCCATTTGATATAATTATAAGTCATAATGTGCCACTAATGCCATTATGATTCTAAAGGAATCCTTACATGAGACTAGATAAAAGGTCTCATTGTAATTAATACCTTCTCTTTGCGTAAAGCATTTTGTCACATGTTGCGCTTTATATCTTTCTATATTCCCTTAGGAGTCAAGTTTTGTTTTGTATACCCATTTATAGTCTACTTTTTTTTTTCTCCTTTAGGAATTATTTTCATGTCCCAAACTTTATTGGCATTCATTGATTTTATTTCATCTTCCATGGCCTCAAGCCACTTTAATGAATGATCGCTTCTCATGGCTTCTTCATATGAGGTGGGATCATCCTTCATTTCAAAGTCCTTAGTATAATATACATCATAATCATTAGGGATAGCTAATTTTCTGACTTTTTTAGATCTTCTAGGGGCCTACATTTGGCATATGTTCTGATTGAGGTTTGCTCCCCTTCATCTATGGCAATAGCTTCTATAGGATCCTAAAGGATATGTTCCTCATCGTCATTCATTTGTTGCCGCATGAGAAATAACAACAGGTGCTCGCACCACAATTTCATGAATTGTAGGTGTAGCCACAACATGTAGTGAAAAAATTGGTCCTGAATCATCGGAGTGGGCACACACACCCGCTTCTCCTCAAGATCAATTTCTTGACTTACCATGACGCCCTCATCATTTGATCCTTTAAGAAGATAGCATGTCTCATTTCTACAAACTTTGTATGTCTATCATGAGAGTAGAAACAAAAACCTTTTAACTTTTCAAGGTAGCCAATGAAATGGTAACTTACTGTTTTGGATCTAGCTTCCCAATGTTCGAATTAAATACTTTAGCCTCAATGAGGCTTCCCCAGACACATAGGTGGTTTAGTGAGGGTACTCTTCCTATCCACAACTCAGACGATGTTTTGAGCACCAATTTACTTGGTACTCTATTAAGGATGTTAATAGCGGTTTTTAAAGCCTTCATTCACAGACCCAATGGTAAGGTGGAGTAACTTATCATGCTTCAAACCATATCCATCAGGGTATGGTTACGTCTTTTAGCTACTCCATTCTGTTGAGATTCGCCTACTGTGGAATATTGGGGTACTATGCCACGTTCCTGTAAGAACCTTGCAAAAAGTTCACAAACTTGGCCATGTGGGGTATGCCGACCGAAGTACTCCCTATTGACGGTCGTTAACGTCAACATTTAATATAATTATAAACATGAAAAATGGATCAACCATATGGAAAATAGAGAAGTATAGGGCTTTATCTGACAATTTCCACGAGTTTTGGTATTCTATTATTTTCCAGGGACTATTCCAGAAAAGAGTAATAAAGGGAATCAAATTAGAATAAATATCAAAATAAATCCACGGAGATATATTTACCACTTAACTCAAGAAGGATCTAGAAGACATCGGAGAGAAGCGAGGCCCGAGCCACCGCCAGGTGGGGCCGGCCGGCCCCACCCCTGGCCAATCGTCCAACCCCCGTGGCCGCCTTCTACGCTCTTCTGGAATTTTCCTCCACCGCCTTTGAGGAGTCATATCGGTCATACATTAAGTCAGTTTGATCCAATGGACGTCATGCACCCCACCGGGCTATAAATAGAGGGTAGATCCCACCCCCCAGGGCACTAAAGATCCATTCAGTCTAAGTCATTTGAGATCTAGTTATCCAGAGCCACAAACCCTAGTTCATCTAGAGCCTCTCTAGTTCATAGCATAGCTTAGTTAGATCGAGAGTAGAGGAAGTCAAGATACGTCAATCGGTCTTGGACTCCCAATGTTGTCAAGAGATTAAAGTCTGGTACAGTTCTTATTTCTTCTCTCTTATAGTGATTATCTATAGTTGCACGATATTTACAGGAAACACTATTCTTCATTATTATGTTCTTGTTTACGTTGTCATTGTCTACTTCAATATATCTAGTATAGTTAGTTTGTCCATTGAGTCCTTTGTAGGCCTCCCCCGTGCAGTGGTTTGGTAGGGAGGGATTGTCAGGTTGAGGATATCTTTGTATATCTAAGGTTTAAACAAAAATTTTCAATCTTTTCTTATATATTATGACTGATTATCTTAATAGATATATACTGTCAGTTTTTAGGATATAAAATAATTCTATAATGCTATCATTGTTATAATCTATCCGTCTTCAGTGTATAAATTAAATTGTTCATTCCTATAATACTCTAAGTAAATGCTACATGGTTTATTAAATCTATCCGCTTGCAGAATCATTGTTCTTCATAATTTATATCATCATTATTTATTTCTGCCTAGTCACACATAAAATACAATATTTCATAATGTTGATTTCTTGATGCACATGAGTAAGTTAATTATCCGCAAGCGTATAGATAAACACCGAGGTAGCACTTCATCGAGATAACCCAGTTTTAAATACCGAACCCAAAGGAACGGTGTTGTGAGGAAGACTAAGTTAACCCGTTTCACAACCAAGTATAGATAACTATCGATAGGAGGAGAAAGAACCAAGGACTATCTAGTTCTGGTCACTGGGTAAGCTTTATCTTTTATGATCTTTAAGGGTGGTGATGTAACTAGGAGCAGAAAATAGAGTTCTCTCGTACCAAGCATCTTTATGCCTGCCAAACCTATTATGGGAAACGGACTACAGATGAATCAACGTAGCTATAAAAGTCACCTACGCGAGCTATCGTTGTCCAAAAAATCAGGGGACATTCACAAGTAAACCTAGCCTAGGCACCACACCTACACTATGAATTACTACTTCAACCAAGAGGCCATCAAGATCAAAGCACTCAAGAAGAGTTGCAAACATAAAGAACAATAAGGATAATATTGCTTACTTGAACCAGAAGTCGACTACCAAGGTATCTCAGAATGCAAATCCTGGGCGAGAGGATCTGATCCTGAAGAATATAGCGATGAAGAAGCACCGACAGGCCGAAACTCCTCCAGAATACCACTGTCCAACACTATATCTCTAATCTCTAATAGAGCTAGAAGTACATAAAACTAATCTCTCTTGATTGTTGGCCTAGATCAACTAGATATGAGTTACGACTTCATGCTCTTGAGCTTCAGATCTGGCTTGGCTCCAGGGGACTACATGCCTCTATTTATAGCCTGGTGGGATGCACGAGAGTCGTAGGATCAAACCGACTTAACGTAGGGCCAAGATGACTCCTCAAAGGCGGTGGAGGAAGCTTCCAGAAGGCAGCAGCTAGTGGGCCCAGGGCCATGCCGGTCGGCCTGGGGTGGGGCTGACCGACCCACATGGTGGCGGCTCGGGCCCCGCCTCTCTCTGGTGTCTTCTGGATCCTTCTTGATTTAAATGGCAACTATATCTCTGCGGGATTTCTTCTATATTTATTTTGATTTGATTCTCTTTATATGCTTTTTTGGAACAGTCCCTGGAAAATAATAGAATACCAAAACTTGTGGAAATTGTTAGATAACCCCCTATATTTCTGTTATTTTCATATGGTTGATCCATTTGTCATGTTTATAATTGTATAAAAAGTTGACACTAACGACCGTCAACAAGCTCCTAGAAGCTTACCCTTTGCAAGTCCCTAAGCAAAGTCTATCTAATAAACTTGGATGAGGAGTTGCTACAATGCTTTCACACCTCAAAAGTTCACATGTTTTCAAACAAAAATTCTTCTATGAATTAGCAAAAATTGTTCTAACTTTCATACTTACCCTTGTTACCTTTAACCCTGGGGCTTCTAAACTATCACTTGAGTTTTGAGCAATCGAAAGATAGAACAATCAAATCATGCACTATGTCTCAAACTCTTCACTCTACCAAAATTTTGGGTTTTGCAATGTTTTCAAAATAAAACTCAGAGCTTAATTGTATGACACCCTCAAGTCTCTTATGCACGTAGTATTTGTGGATCTCACTAAGGCATTAATAATGTCATGCCCTCCTATACTAGTAAATATAGTGGAGTTCACAGGAATGGCTTAACAAGGTTAGCATACTTACTTTGTATATATTGTAAAGTCAAACAATAGATCCACAGAGAGTCAAGTCATACAATCAAGTCAAGATGTGCATGTGTATGGATATGATGGATTTATGGTGGTAATGATGAAAACCTAATTCTAGTTTGCTCCTTGGAATGAATCTCTCTTCTGGAATTTCGATTATTTGAACAACATGGGCAAAGAGTATGAGCTATCTTATTCTTTATTTATTTTTCTGAGAGGTGCGGCGGACACTTGTCCATTTTTAATTCGTCTCTTTCTTTTTCTTCTTTTTTTTCTTTTTTTCGAATAGCTTTTGTATAGCTCATACCCCTATCACGAAAAAATGCTGAGAGATTATAACAAGAACTTTGGAGCATTTATTGAATGGAAGATGGAATGAATATTTTTGGTGGTGGTTACTCTCAGTGTAAGAGTAAGACCTTTTTTCTGGTGGATGAAATGACATGTTGTTGCGCCTACTCTAGTGTAGAGTAGTGCATATTTGAGTGGTGTGTACGTGATCTTGATTTAAAAGTATGATGAGACTCTTCATAGGGTCTAAAGGTTGACATCACTCAAACAAAAGACAAGTAGCATGAATGAGTCTTCCTAATCTAGATGTATGTAAATGTATGGATTTATTAGGAATTTAAACTATGTCATACAAGAGCTCATCATGTAAGGTTTTAAATTTTCAAAAGATAAATCACCAGAACTTAGTATTGCTAGGAGTAAGATAAATAGTATCTCCCAACTACTTAGACTTAGTTTAAGTATATGTCTCCACAAGTTTCAGGTTCAGAGTAAATTCTTATATCCAAGTAGTTCTAACCAAAAGTCATGAGAATTTAAGTTTGAAAACTAGGTACTTGTAAGGGATTATGGCAGAGCAACTATTCATCATCTCCAAGACAAAATTATTGTTCAAGGATTTTATTGACTCTAGACAAATTAAACACACAACCTAATTAAGACATACCTTTATTTGGTTTCACAATCGTGGACCTTCATGTGCCCACATATTTTTGGCAGTTTTAAGTTTTCTTATGATACTATGGTGAACCTTCATGTGCTCACATATTTTTGATATTTTTATGATCATAAGATAGACTCGATAATCGCATAGATATACTTACCTGATAACTGGGGGATGCTCTCCCCCAAGCTGGATGTTTGTTATGGTTGCTTTGAATGATCCTTGGGGTCAGCTTCTCAGTAGTAGCCTCCTAATTGGACTCACTCCTTTATGGTGCTTTTAATCCTGCATGGTTATACTCCGACAAGAACAAACAAAACTTGAGGCTCCATTATGATAAGAGGTTAGCGGTCAGCCAAAAGAGTAACTTAATATTCTTATGAGCTAATCTAAACTTTAATAGATTCTAGAAGGGAATTAAATATCTGATCTCTTTTTAGAATTTTCTATTTTACAATGCAAGAGAAATAAAATTATTTTTATGCCACCACAATAAATTCCCTTATGGTGTTACCATAAGTTCTCTCACATGGGGCTTTATATATTTTTTTCATGATGCAATGCAAAAATGTAGATATGCTATGATTAGGATTCTTATGCAATGGAGGATATGAGGAATGAGAACAATACTAGGAATACCTATAAGTGATATGCTGGAATGCAACTAATGCAATGCAGAAGTAAATATGTAGATAACTTACCGAGTTTACCTTTCGGCTAAGGTTCGGAGATTTAGGTCCGTCGAAACGAACATCTATTCTGGTTCAAATATCTTTAGGAGCGTTGTCCAATCCTGATGAGGACTTGGATGTTTGCTCACCTTGTGTTGATGTTTTGATGAAGTCTCTCTCTTCTTCCACCCTTTCTTAGTATGAGGTTTCTCTTCCTATGATTCACTTCTTTGTGGTTCTTCTTCTTCTTTGCTCTCTGTAGCAAGTGATACATCCTCTGTTGGTGGTACAACTTTCTTCCTTAGGAGATCTTTTATATTCATTATTGGATTGGTCTTCATATCTTGACCGTCTCCTAGATAGTTTGCCCCTCCATCCTTGGTGGCTAGTTGAGAGCGATGCTTATTGAAGTAACATTATGTCTTCTCTTCAGGAAATTGGAAGTGATCCTCTCTTGATTTCATGTAGATGATTGCGCTAGTGGTGTTGAGGAAAGGTCTTCCTTGAATGAGGTGGACTCCATCTTCATCTCGCATATCTAGAACCATAAAGTTGCCGAGAATATAGGATCTCTGATCATGGAGTTATTCCCTCCAAAAATCAGAATGATTGGTCTGCTAGCTGAAGCTACTCATATGTTTGATACAAAGGTCTATTGTCGTTTAAATGTTGATAGGCTAACTCAGACATTATGTTGCCACTTGATCCAATATTGCAGAGTATCTTGTAGAATGCACTTTCCTTGATCTTGCAATCAATGGTAGGTACTCTTGGATCACACAGCTTAGCAAGGTATTGTGATAGAAGGAGTTGGCCACCCCTGAATCAATAGTGCTGATCATCTGGGTATTCTTTTGGTTGTTGATCTTTACTCTTCCTCCTTCTATTGTTGATGTTCTTCTTTCTTGTAGCAACAGTTGTATCCTCGTAGATGTACTACCTTTAAGGATGAGTAAGAGCCTTGAGTGTATGCTTCATAAAAGTGAACCTCTCCTTCTCATCCTTGATTGTGAAACAGATCTTGACGCTAACCGTGTAGATGATGGCATTAGCTGTTCTTAAGAATGGGCGTCCCAAGATAGTGAGTGATTTCTCATCTCTGCCTATTTCTCCAATCACAAGGTTTACTGGTACGAACGAGTGTCCAACTCGTATGCTGATATATTAAGGAATTCCTTGGGGTAGCATAGTGTCTGATCTGCAAGCTTGGCATGATGTTGACACTTAATCCAAGGTCACAGATAGGTTCTTCAAAAGTATAAGCTCCAATGGAGATTGAGAAGATTGATCTATTGAATCTCCTATCTTCATCGGTAGGGTGTCATCCACCCATGCTTTTGATGGCATGGTGAATAAGTGTCCTGCTCAAATAAACAAGGTAGAGATCAAGTGCATGGGCTCTGTTGGTGGGAAAACACCAATAGAACCAAAATTTTATTCATTCTTCTCTAGCCTAAACATATTGAGCAAAATTGAGTATTTTGTTTAACCATAACATGGGTGAAAAATTCCAAAGATAAGTATGAATGTAGCACTTCAACAACACTTAGCAAATTAATTTGCTGAAGCACATGGAAGGATTTGTCTATGAATAATGTAAAAAATTTATATGATTGAGATTATCATCTTCCAAAGTTGGATGTGCAACATTTCAGCCCATCTGGTTAAATTTGTGAGGACAAGAAGGTGGCACTAGGGACAAGCTTAAAAGAACTAACATGTTGAGTTTGTGAGGTTGGATCAAATAAAGTTATAGCTCAAACATGTTTAGATCTTTATAAATGTAAATACCAGAATCAAAGGAATGCTTTTAGAGTGGTGATTACTTACCTTTAATTTGTTGAAGAATGATGGTGCGATAACACCTCATGGAAGTTTCCCTTGATCGAATGGTTGTGCCTTAATAGCTTGTCTCCTTTGTTCCACTCCATTCTCATCCCTGTTCTTCTAATCTTGTTGGTCTTGTCTTGAAATTATGTTCACCCTCTTCGATGAACTGATTAGTTTGATTGTTCTTTGTCATCTCCTAGCTCCATGGAATTCATCTAGCATGATGAATCAGCTGCGTCTTCCTTATGAAAGTTGTTGAAGTTCATGTGTCTCTCTTCGTCTCCATATGAGTTCATCTCTGGACTTTCCCAATTTGATTTGAAAGTTTTCCTGCAGGGGTTAGTCCAACAAAATATCTGATAAGCTTTCTACTACAAACCTGGAAAGGTTAGTGATAGGAATACCCAAAGGAATATAATATATCTTTATGTTCATTTCACAAGGCAACGAAAAGGTGAATAATTATGTTAGGATCTAAGTAGTTATTAAGTTGTCTTAGGGAAACCTTTTAAGACACAACGAGATCTGCAATATTTATGATAAACATATTCATCGACATCTACCCTTTTGAAGTTTTTATAAACAGAAAGGTTGAGGGTGTTGAAGATGTCATATATGGTAATGATAGAGAGACCAAATGGTATAGAATGGGTCTCATCCAGAGCCTCCTCTATAAAAGAATAAGTCATGTTTTTTGACAAAAAGGGTTGTTTCCGGATCATATCTATCAAATATGGACGTAGCTCATAGTCATTAAAAAGGATAGGCTTAGCTGATTGTGCTAGACTAGAGTTTTCATCCATGTGGTAATGGTAAGAATAGGGTAGGTTGGAATCTGTGCGCTCCATAAACAAAACTGCAGAATCCATAAGGTAATAAAGACAGATAAAAGTATAAAAATAAGGTATATTGGAATATGTGTGCTCGATAAACGAAACTACAGAATCCACAAGGTAACAAAGAAAGATAAAAGTATAATACTAGATTAAGCTAAACTTAAAGTCAATCTCAAAGAAGAAACAACCATTCCCCGGCAACGGCGCCAGAAATGCTTATTGGTATTTCTTAGATGCACATGAGTAAGTTAATTATCCGCAAGCGTATAGATAAACACCGAGGTAGCACTTCATCGAGATAACCCAGTTTTAAATACCGAACCCAAAGGAACGGTGTTGTGAGGAAGACTAAGTTAACCCGTTTCACAACCAAGTATAGATAACTATCGATAGGAGGAGAAAGAACCAAGGACTGTCTAGTTCTGGCCACTGGGTAAGCTTTATCTTTTATGATCTTTAAGGGTGATGACTAAAATAGGAGCAGAAAATAGAGTTCTCTCGTACCAAGCAACTTTGTGCCTGCCAAACCTATTATAGGAAACGGACTATAGATGAATCAACGTAGCTATAAAAGTCACCTACGTGAGCTACCGTTGTCCAAAAAATCAGGGGACATTCACAAGTAAACCTAGCCTAGGCACCACACCTGCACTATGAATTACTACTTCAATCAAGAGGCCATCAAGATCAAAGCACTCAAGAAGAGTTGCAAACATAAAGAACAATAAGGATAATATTGCTTACTTGAACCAGAAGTTGACTACCAAGGTATCTCAGAATGCAAATTCTGGGTGAGAGGATCGGATCCCGAAGAATACAGCGATGAAGAAGCACCGACAGGCAGGAACTCCTCCAAAACTATACTCTCCAACTCTATATCTCTAATATCTAAATAGAGCTAGATCTACATAGAACTAATCTCTCTTGATTGCTGGCCTAGATCTACTAGATAGGAGTTATGGCTTCAGGCTCTTGAGCTTCAGATCTGGCTTGGCTCTAGGGGGGTATAGGCCTCTATTATAGCTCGGTGGGATGCACGAGAGCCGTAGGATCAAACGGACTTAACGTAGGGCTGAGATGACTCCTCAAAGGCGGTGGAGGAAGCTTCCAGAAGGCCACGGCTAGTGGGCCCAGGGCCATGCCGGCCAGCCTAGGGTGGGGCCGACTGACCCCACCTAGCGGCGGCTCGGGCCCCGCCTCTCTCTAGTGTCTTCTGGATCCTTCTAGATTTAAATGGCAACTATATCTCCGCGGGATTTCTTCTATATTTATTCTGATTTGATTTTGTTTATATGCTTTTCTAGAATAGTCCCTGGAAAATAATAGAATATCAAAACTCATGGAAATTGTTAGATAACCCCCTATATTTCTATTATTTTAATATGGTTGATCCATTTGTCATGTTTATAATTGTATAAAAAGATGACGCTAACGACTGTCAACAATAAGTACCATTAATTATTCCTAGCTCTATAATTGGGGATGACAACCTAGTTCCATGCTTAGGATTATAAGGTAAAAGATAGTGGCTAGTTGCTAAAGACAAGTTAATTACATACCATACATTTTTGGCGCCATTGCTTGGAACCGATGTTCTTGGTGATGACATTAGAAATGTCAACAAGCATTTTTGGCACCGTTGCCGAGGAAGGTATCTAAACTTAGGAAGTATTGATAACCATATGCAAATGAATAAAGATCGATTAACCAATTAACTTCTTACTCAAATATGTTTACCCTATCTATCTGTGTATCTTATGCAGGGTGAATGAATGCACAGTTTTTCTCTTCCAGATAATTTCACTTCAAATCTAGAGAAACTCCTTCGAAGAAAGCCGAAATTTGCACAAGTGGGGGATACTATTGAATCACAATCCAAAACACCCTCATCTGAAGCTCACTCTTCGAGAGAGGAAGCGCAAACATCTGAAGAAGAACAACTAGGTTCCTATTTAGCAATTGCTTTTGAAGCTATGGCCGAGAAGACACTGCAAGGGTTCTCTGCCCCAACTACTACCAACATCCGCACTGGACCTGCAGTTAATGTTGGATATAATGGATTCAAGCTCAAGCCTGCTCTCATCACCATGGTTCAAGAAAATCAATTTTGGGAAAGGCTCATGAAGATGCAAGTACACACTTACAACACTTTCTAGAAATCTACAACACCTTCACGATCAAAGGAGTATCGAGAGACGCTACTCTACTCCGCCTTTTTCCATTTTCACTTTTGGAGAAAGAAAAATAGTGGTTCTACATGAACAAAGATATCAATACTACATGGGATAAATTTTCCACTACTTTCCTGGCCAAGTTCTTTCCTACAGGCAAGACCAATGCTTTGCGTGGGAAAATTTCAAGCTTTCAGCAACAACATGATGAATTGTTGGCCAAAGCATGAGAATGTTTTCAAGATTATATCGCGAGTTGTCCTCATCATGGCATAGAGGATTGGCTATTGATGCAGGCTCTCTATCACAGACTACTTATTAGTACCCATGAATCTATGGATGCCACAGCTGGAGGAGCTTTCCTGTCACTTAAGCTCTCGGATGCAACATCACTTTGTGAGAAGATAGCCTCTAATCAGAGCTGGAACGAAGAATGTAATCAACCTCACAAGAGAAGAGGAGGTATACATCAACTCAAGGAAGCTGACATGGTCACCGCCAAGCTAGACCTTATAATGAAGAAACTTGAAAGTCAACATGTCAAGAAGAGAGATGTCATGGATATCAATGACTCTCGCTTGACTTGTGAAGAATGTGGAGATATTGGACATTCAGGAAATAATTGTCCTGAATTGCAAGAGGATGTGAACTTCATCAATAACAACAACAACTATCGTCCTCAACAAGGCCAAGGATGGAACCAACCAAACCAAGGATGGAATCAGCAACCTCGACAAGGTAATTACTGTTGATGGCTCTTAACACCTAAATATAGCCATCAACTATTGCATGAAATGATAAGAAAAAAATTATAAAGCATATTTGTAGGGTTTAATTCTAACGAGTTCCACGAGTTGTGGTGTTCTCACTTGTTTTACAGGATATCCAAGTTTCACGATATAAAAGTACCTCAAACAAGGAATTAAAGTACGTCATTGCGAAGAGCTCATCAAGCCGATCGAAACAGACCTAGCACTTGCTATATTTGGATCCACGATGAGAAAGCTATCAACACCGCAATGGAATTCAATTTGGGAACAATCTACAACATATCAGAACCATCACCCACTATATATTTGAGGGGCTAAAATGCCAGAATCCCATAGCTTTGGTAAATCTATATTTTCCAGGGACTATTCCAGAGAATCATAGAAGATCTAATTATCAGAATAATTATGGGAAGGATCTCAGGGTGGGATATTTTCCTTTGTACTCAGGAAGGGTCCAGAAGGCAATCGAAGAAAGCAGGGCCTGAGAGGTGGAGATAGGGTGTCAGCCAGCCCCACCCCGTGCCGGGCAACCCTCTACTATAGCGGATCCCGACCCGCTTCTGGAAGCTTCCTCCACCGCCTCCTAGGATTCATCTCAGCCCTAAGTGAAGTCGGTTTGATCCTACGATCGATGTTGATCCCACCGGGCTATAAATAGAGGGGTAGACCCCCCTCTCTAGGCACCATTATCTACCTATAGAGCAAAAGCTAGGGTTTCAATTCTCCACCTAAGTAGAGTAGAGGTCCCTCTAGTTGTCTAGATCTAGTCCTTCTAGTTCTAGTTCATCTAGTTGTAATTACAGGTGAGAGAGGAGGAGAGAGCTAGGAGGAGCCGAATCTGTCGGATCTTCCTCAACATTGTACCTTTGCAACATCTGGTTCATCTCGAGCAATCTCGAGGTTCTTCATTTATTAATTCTATGTATCTTATTTTAGTTCTTACTTTATTCTATGTACGGGATCTCTGCTTGTATTGAGTGATGTAGTTTTGATAACAGACTAGAGTAGTAGGCGATAGTGTAGACATGGTGTCTAGACTAGAGTTTACCTGAGTTTACGCCCAATCCCATGGATAGTTGTGGTAGCCCCAGAGGTGACAGCTTTGTAAGGCCTTTGTAGTCCACCACGTTCGGGTTGGTGTTGCATAGAGCTTTTGGCAACCTCTCCCGACTACCTTTTTCCCAGTCCTATTCGAGAGTCGAGAAGGTACTGTTGCTCCAAAGTAAGTAGAGTATCATGACCCTTTGATTAGATAGAACCCCTTAGAAAACTCTAAAATCTCTCTCTACCTAGTTATCATTCTATCATTGGATGTTCTTAATATATCTTACCCACTAAAAAATAATATATCTTATCCACTGATATATCTTATCTATCCATAGATGATCTTCGTTCTTTACAAGTTCACTTCGCATTCCCCGTTGATGTCGCTAAAAACACATCCTAAAATGTTTTCCAAGGACAAGCTTAGTGTCCTAAAACAAGCACTTCTCAGATCTTAACAAAGTTTTCACCTTTTTGTTGCATACCCTTGTGAAACGAGCATAGAAATATATGATTATATTCCTTCAGGTATTTTTGTCACTAACCTTTCCAGGTAAAGAGCAGAAAGAATGAAGGAATGACAAGCATAAGGTATGTCCGACAATCATTAGGCAACATTGAATTTTATTCATCCAATCTTGATTTTTGCAAAATTCAAGCTTGGGTGATAAACCGACATAAAAACATCTTTTGCCATGTTGCTACATTATCTTAGTTGTCCCTACCTTTAAGGCATGCTCAAATTACTAAATAAAAATCATGCCCCCCTCATCCTCACTTAAGTAAATCTCCATAGTACTTTCATGTTACCTTTTTCTGATATAGTATATGTTTAGGTTTAGAAGTATTTTCATCTCCCTTCTTAATTATGCATGGTTCTTAGTTTAAAGGTCTTTGGATATTACTTCTAAAGGCTTTTTAATTTAAGTGTAGTGCTTATGTTAAAATGTCTTCCTAAATCAAATTAGACATGGTGTCTAGGTTGATTCTTTAACTGATAGTATGCTGTAGTATATATTGGATATTTTGTTGGACTAACCCCTGTAGGAAAACTTTTAATATCAAATTGGGAAATCCTGAGAAAAACTCATACTAGAGATGAAGAGAGATACATAAACTTCAACAACCTTCACAAGAGAAACACAACTAATTCATCAAGGATAGATTAATTCCATGGAGAAAGGCGAAGACAAATGAAAAAATCTACATCCGCTCAATCCATGGAAGAGGGTGAACAAAACTTCAAGGCAAGACCAACAGAAATGTCAAGATCAGAAGAACAAGTATGTGAAAGAAGTGGAACAGAGGAGGCAAGTTATTAATGCACAACCAGTTGATGAAGGGAAGCTTCCATGACAGTTATGACACCATCATTCTTCAATCACAAAGGACACTTCTTCAACGCATCATCAATAGCATCGGTGGATGACACCCTACCAATGAAGAAAGGAGATTCAGGGAGACCTGTCAACCAATCTCCATTGGAACTTACACTTTTGAAAAAGTTGTCTGTGACCTTGGGAAACAGACGTCGTACATCTACGAGGATACAATTACAAGGTAAGCAAACATCCAAGGCCTCATTAGGATTGGACAACACTCCTAAAAGACATCTGAACTAGAAAAGAGGTCCGGTTCGACGGACCTAAATATCCGAACCTTAACCGGAAGGTAAACTCGGTAAGTTATCTACATATTTATTTTCCTCTGCATTGCAATTGTTTCACTCTAGCATATTTACTTTCCATAAGTATATCTAGTATTTTTTATATATAATTCTTAGTATAATCCATTGCATAATCATCTTAATCATAGCATATCTATATTATTGCACTGCATTGCAATATAAAATGAAAAAAAACCTTTAAGCCCCATGTGAATAAGTCTTCCAACTATTTACTGTGGAGGCATAAAAAATGTTGCATTAGTCATTTACATATAAAATTAAAAATCTAAAAATATATTGAATAGAAGAATTATGCAAGGCTCTAGGCAATCAAGGCATAAATGGTTTACCGCTAACGCTTAATTTGTTCCACAAGCTTTGTTGTCTATTTGAGTTTAGCAGGATTTAGAAAGACTAGACAGGATTAGATATCTTCAACCACTTTGAGAAGTACCATAACATCAACTATCAATCTTTGAAGTCTTAGAGAAGTGAAGTATGTCTACACTGTCAAAGTAAACGATTAAGTCAACATCCAGCTTGGGAAAGAGCAACCTATGTATCCAGGTAAGTATCCTTATCCTTTTAGGTTCACTTTTATTTAAATATTGGTTGCATAAATTAATTCAAATGAAAAAAATGTGAGCACATGAAGGTTCACAATTAAATAATTATGAATCATAAAAGTTACAATTTAGATACTTTCTATATCTATGGATTTGTCATTGTCTACTTTATCCTTAAGAGAGTTTTCTATTTAGTAATAATAGATGTGTTTAGTTTCTTTGTTTTTAGAAGTTGCTAATAATGAAAGGAAGAACTCTAAAGATAGCTCTATATATGGAAATGATGAATAGTTGCTCTACTGTAATTCCTTTCAAGTACCTAGTTCTGAGTTTTAGATATAATTGTTTTAACATGAAAATTTGCTCTGAACCTTAAACTTGTGGGTTGCGAATGCTTGAGCTAAGTCTAGGTAGTTGATAGAAATGATATGAGAAAGTTGAGCTATTGTTTATCTTGTTCCTAGCAATACTAGAGTTCTGGAGAATTTATCTTTTGAAAATCGAAAATATTACATGATGAGTTTCTGTATGACGAGAGCTTGAATTCCTACCACAGCCATATATACATGCCTAGTAGATTAGGAAAACATTCACTATCATATTTACTGCTTGTTTTTGCATTGAGTTTTGTCAAGCTTTGTTGACCCTTAGAGACTTGTCATGCTTTTAAAATTAAGATCACGTACACTCCACTCATATATGCTACTTCTATCCTGGAAGTACGCATCCACATATATGCCATTCAGATCCACCAGAAAAATGCTCTACTCCTACCTTGGGAGTAAGCAACCAAAAAAATCCCAGTTTTCAACCTATCCATATATTTCATTACCGCAGTTATAACTGCTCCAAAGATTTCCTTGTTATCATCTCTAAGAAGCTTTATTATAGAAAGAGACTTGGGGTTGTGAAAAAAAGAGACAGAGATAAAGAGAGTAAAACATGGATAAGTGTCCTACTAAAAAAATGGGTACTTAGATGCCGCCTCTCTGAAAAAAGAGAGATAAAAAAAGAAGTAAAGAAAGCAAGCCCAAGTTCTCTCAAAAAAATTCCAAGTTCCAAAACATATATATATATATATATATTCAAGGAGCAGAGTAGAATTAGGTTTCTACCATACACCATTATATATCCACCACATATCCACCTTCATACATCCACCATATATCCCATACACATGCACATCTTGATTTGATTGTATTCCCTGTTTCTTTAGATCCATTGTTTGCCTTTACAATATATGCTTTGCAAGTATGTATGCACTGTTTCTCCCCACCTATGAACTCCATATATTGTCTATTAGTTATAGGGTGAGAGAGAGAAGGCACATTATTAATTTGCCTGATCCAAAATTAATATATATTATGAGAGAAGGCATAACACCATTATTGCCTTGGTGAGGATCCACAAATACCACATATAGAGAGACTTGAGAGGGTCATACAAAAGGGACTTTGAGTTTTATTTCGAAAACTTTGCAAAACTCCAGGATGAAGGTAAAGTGAAGAGCTTGAAACATAGTGCTTGATTTGATCATTCTATTTTCGATTGCTCAAGACCCAAGTGATGGTTATAAGCCTGATGGTTAAAGGTAATATGGGTAAGTTTGAAAGTTAGAATAGTTTACTCTAATCAAGAGGAGAATTTTTGTTTGGAAGCATGTGTACTTTTGAGGCGTGAAAGCATTGTAGCAACTCCTGATCCATTGTTAGGTTTAGCTTTACTTAGGGACTAGCAAAGGTTAAGCTTGGGGAACTTGTTGACGGTTCTTAACACCTAAATATAGCCATCAACTATTGCATGAAATGATAAGAAATAAATTATAAACATAGTTGTAGGGTTTAATTCTAACGAGTTCCACGAGTTGTGGTGTTATCACTTGTTTTGCAGGATATCCAAGTTTGATGATATAAAAGTACCTCAAACAATGAATTAGAGTACATCATTGCGAAGAGCTCATCGAGCCGATCGAAACGGACCTAGCACTTGCTATATTTGGAACCCCGATGAGAAATATATCAACACCGCAATGGAATTCAACTTGGGAACAATCTAGAACATACCGGAACCATCACCCACGATATATTTGAGGGGCTAAAATGCCAGAATCCCATAGCTTTGGTAAATCTATATTTTCTAGGGACAATTCTAGAGAATCATAGAAGATCTAATTATCCAAATAATTATGTGAAGAATCTCACGATGGGATATTTTCCTTTGTACTCATGAAGGGTCCAGAAGGCAACCAAAGAAAGCAGGGTCCGAGAGTTGGAGATAGGGTGCCGGCCGGCCCCACCCCGTGCTAGGCAGCCCTCTACTGTAGCGGATCCCGACCCGCTTCTGGAAGCTTCCTCCACCGCCTCCTAGGATTTATCTCGGCCCTAAGTGAAGTCGGTTTGATCCTACGGTCGATGTTGATCCCACCTGTCTATAAATAGAGGGGTAGACCCCCTCACCAGGCACCATTATCTACCTACAGAGCAAAAGCTAGGGTTTCAATTCTCCATGTAAGTAGAGTAGAGGTCCCTCTAGTTGTCTAGATCTAGTTCTTCTAGTTCTTGTTCATCTAGTTGTAATTAGAGGTGAGAGAGGAGGAGAGAGCTAGGAGGAGCCGGATCAGTCGGATCTTCCTCAACATTGTACCTTTGCAGCATCTAGTTCATCTCGAGCAATCTCTAGGTTCTTCATTTATTAATTCTAAGTATCTTATTTTAGTTCTTACTTTATTCTATTTACGGGATCTCTACTCATATTGAGTGCTCTAGTTTTGATATCGGACTAGAATAGTTGGCGATAGTGTAGACGTGGTGTCTAGACTAGAGTTTACTTGAGTTTGCGCCCAATCCCACGGATAATTGTGGTAGCCCCAGAGGTGATAGCTCTGTAAGGCCTTTGTAGTGCACCACGTTCGGGTTGGTGTTTCGTAGAGCTTTTGGCAGCCTCTCCCAACTACCTTTTTCCCAGTCTTATTCGAGAGTCGGGAAGGTACTATAGCTCCAAAGTAAGTAGAGTATTGTGGGCCTTTGATTAGATAGAACCCCTTAGAAAACTCTAAAATCTCTCTCTACCTAGTTATCATTCTTTCATTGGATGTTCGTAGTATATCTTACCCACTAAAAAATAATATATCTTATCCACTAATATATCTTATCTATCCTTGGATGATCTTCGTTCTTTACAAGTTCACTTCATATTCCCCGTGGAAATAGATACCCTTGGAGTACTCACAGGTGAAAGCTACAACGGTATCCATGCGCTTGCGGATTTATCTGTGTGCGTTAATTTATACCAACAATTACCAAGGTAAAAATAATAGAAATTACAATTTTCCACCTTTAAGAGATATAGTTACTGGTCAGTCCAACCTACTCGATCAAATGTTTAAAAAGGTAGCATCCAATGATAAAGCTTTAGAAAATATAAATACTAGGATGAAAACCTTTGCTTTTGCTATTAAAAATCAAAAAAGATTCAACAAAATGCTAGAAATTCAATTAGCTTAGCTGGCAGCTGCTGTTCCTCTAATGAAAGAAGGTAAGATTCCAAACCAACCGGAAGATCTAGAAACTGCAAATCTTGTCAACATTTTCAATGCAGCCCACTACTACACTCAGCCCGGTGATGTGAAGTGGATTGACTATTCACTTCCTGAGAAGAAAGGTGATCCAGGAAGGCCGGTCATTCCTACCTCCATAGGATGTCAAATCTTCCTAGAAGCTATCTGCAATTTTGGCGCAAGTGTCAACATCATGCCTAAGGTAATATATGAAAAGATTTTGGGAGATCCTCTATTGTACACAAACATGCGTTTGTAGCTTGCAGATCAGTCCATCTATTACCCCGAGGGAGTTCTAGAAGAAGTTGTCATTCGAGTGGGACAATCATATGTTCCCATTGACTTTGTGGTCATGGAGACAGGAGGAGGTGAAAAAGCGCCCATCATAGTAGGCCGACCATTCTTATGCACCACCAAAGCCATCATCTATGCGGAGCATGCCAAGATTGTCTTTTCCATAAAAGAGAAGAAAGAAAAGTTCTCATTCAAGAATCGCATGCTCAACACTCCTGTACTTCCATGAGGGCAATATGAACAAGATCAACCAGCAGCATTCTGGATCCAACACTCTGCATAGCTGGAAGACGTCAATTCCCACAACAAAATGGCTTCCCTGGATTTCATCCCTAAGGTAAAATTTCGTTAAACCCTTTTACTATCCCCCTTTCTTGATATCTTTATCCTTGTTTCCTGAAAATTGGATCCAGGAACTCAAGAACAATGTGCTGATTCCATTAGCCGACCAACCAAATTGTTACTTTCCCGGCCCCATGGGTAATCTTGACCCAACCGCTATCATTGTGGTTGAGACCAATAGAATACCTTTCAAGCAATCATCTATGAAGTTTAGTCAATAGGACAAAAAAACCTCATTCAGGAACTGGCCATCTGCCATCCCAGGCTAGAGAAACTAGTTCGTGAAACTCTCCAACCACAGAAATACTTACTAGGGCAACATTGAGCAGTGCCTATCACTTTCTTTGCCGAATATGAAGAAGAATGAGCCCATTCTCTAGGCAGCATGTTACTTCTGGTCCAATACTTATAATGTTTGCATCTTCGGTCATGGACCAATGACTGCTACGCTTGCTGATATTCACATGTTGACCGGGCTTAATATCACGAGAGATGTCCATCCTCATCGCCTGGCTACCAATTCCTCAATTTCTGCAAAGAACTTCAAAAGTGGAGGTTGGGGCCAGTATATCAAGAATAGTGAATCTGCCTCCAAATCCATTACTAATGCCTCCAAATCCATTACTGATAGTGAGCGTCTACTCTTCTTGAACATGTGGCTAGACAGATTTCTCTTTTGTGGACAATCATGCACACCAACTAGTTATTACATATCTTTAGCTGAACACGTTAACTCTTAGAATGAGATTCCTTTGGGCAAATATTTGTTAGGTGCTCTTTATCATCTCTTGAATTAAGTGTATCGGCACCTGGTGAAGAATGAAATTGTTCCTACCATCACAGGACCATGGTGGCTTCTCCAGTTCTGGCTCAACTTGCAGATGCATAGAATCGTTGTCTCAGACCTGGCATCTCTATCCTTCCCTTCATAAACCTTTCTAGAGGAAGACGAGGAAGATTTAAAAGAGAAGGAAAAATCTGGCCAATGTATATTCTTTGGCGAAGCATCATCGGCCGTTATCATTACCAAAACGATCGAGGATTTCTTCAAATTGTTCTACAAGGGCTTCCCTGCAGATATCCTGAAATGGTTTGCTTACTCGGATATCTCGGCATTTGAACTCCCCTTCACCTTTGGATTCCATGCACGATATACAGATCAACACTCCATGCTGGTTTTTAATGACTTGGTCAAGCCCTGCCTGCTACCAACAGAGGTTCAATATGATAGAGAAAAGCCTCCAATCTCATATGAATTCTATAATCCCTCTGTCGCAACAAGGCAAATAGGATTTGGACAGTTGCCCCGAGCCTTTTCTTCACTGACAACAGGAAGCAGTGCACTCAGGGTCAGAATTCAACCGAATCATACAAGTTGAAAGATCCCTTCCCCTGTTCTCATTACAGACCATATCTACCAAGCCTTCACTTCCTCTCTATTCGTTACCTGGTGGCATGACTAGAGTCAGGACCTCTTTAGTGGGGCGATAGCCACTTACTGCTTATTGTTGGACCTTGACTTCTATCCTACCCCCGAGGTACCACTCATTACTACTAACATTTCAGCCACATCCGAGTTGTTCTCTTAGTTCTTCTTTTGCAAGATCTAGAAGGACTCAGTCCTCCTCAAATGTCCTATGACTAGTGGTGCCCTAATCCTAGGCTCAATTGGGAGGCACCATCATTAAAGGTGTTAACGAAGAGGAAAGTCGAAGAACTGTCCTACCATCAGACTCTGAGTTCTTTTATGAGAAATACCGGTTCCTTCAGCTCCAAGAAATCCATGAGTGCCAAAACCAAGGTTAAAATGATGGCTGAGCCAGACGATAGTCGGCTGAACATACTGACTGATGCTGTCGCCGCAGAGGTATGTCGTTCACATCTCTTCGAGTTTTCCCAACTTGAGACCATGGCTAACGTTCTTTAATTTCTCAGGAAGAAGAAAGGACAACCCGTATTTAGGCTGAGCTCAGCGTGGATATAGGGACGCTGCCCTCCTCGAATGATACAACATCAGACGCCCACCAAGGTACCTTCTTAGAGCTTTATTTATTCAGCCGATGATTCCCTGATTGTAAGTGGAATTGTTTTACCAATCAACACTATTCCCAGGATGCTCCCTCGAGAATTCGTCGATTGTTCCTGCTCCAGAGGCTACTCCGAGAAACCAGGTACGATGCAAGTCCGCTACTCCATCATATAGCTCATGACTAACGGCTTTTCATTGTCTTGCAGGAGCAGACTTCCCACCTCTTGGTTCCTTTTGCTCTAGAAGACTATGTCATCAGAACCAATGCAAAACAGTCGGCAAATGCCACCCCATTTCTTGAGGACGTAGAAATGCAAGATTAAGAAGGTATAAGATAACTATCAAGTAACCTATTGGCAAGGGTACGTAATTTAAAGTCTACCGACAAGACTAGATTGGGGAAGATACTTACTAGTTTGATTCGTCGTCCGAGGTAACCTCTGACGACTCGTCTTCTTTTTGTGGTTCTTCCTTATTCTCCTCCAACCATTTCTGAACTCTTGCCCATGTTTCTTTGGCTTCTTGCTTGGCAACGAGCTCCATCCGTTAAACTTCTTTTTCCCACTCTCTTCAATGGGGCTCCCTCTTCTTGAATGCTTTAGGAGGCTGATTCCACCGGTATGTGTAGCGAGGTGTTCTCTTGGGCTGGGGTGTTGTTAACATTTCTTAATGTTGCACTAAAAATAGATATAAATCTCCATCCTTAGCAACAGTGCCAGAAATGCTGGAGACACCTCCTAACATCACTATACACTAAGTTGTCATCCCTAGCATGATATCAGAAAATGTTGAAATAATCTACAGTTGATAGTTTATAAAATAATTCTATAGAATGTATCTACAAGCGCATAAGTAATTCTCCTATTGTAGCATTTCATCCAGTGAGATTCTCTGAGTATCGTTGATTTGTTTATGCCAAAAGGAAAACTTTCAATTAATTGCAGGAATTAAACAGTGATAGAAAAGGAAACCTAAATGCATATGGCTGTGACTATAAATGTGCAAACCTACGATAGACCAACCTTTCTAATGCTTTAGCAGGGGTAAGTCATGTCAAGATAAATAAATAAATATGATGATAAAAGTCTAAGATAAATGGTATTCTAGAGATAAAAAATAGAGACTCACTAATAATATAGTCAGACAACTCGAGATTCGGCTAGAGTAAAAGAATCCTAAGTAATCACTAAATAAAAAGGAACTAAGAACACCCTAACTACATACTCTCATCTATAGCATAACTGACTCAGAAAAACATCATAAGCAACATCAACTAGGGAGGCTATTAAGACGGAACCGTAACCTACGTCACGTTCGTGCTCTGCTAGGCCTATGTGCCAAGGGTGGACTATAGAGGAATCAACGCAGCTATAAGAGTCACCTACGCAAACTACCACACGACACGGCACATCAGGAGACATCCGTAGGTACATATAATATCTAGGCACCATGCCTACATAATATATACCACCTAACCCACTAGAGAATTGAATTAGGCGCTTTACGATCATATAAAGACAATCATCACCAATCATAACTATATTGAGTATGCAACCAGAATAATCTAAGCACTCAATAAGTAGCAATATAATAAAATAAAACAAAGTCATAATGAGATACAAGATAAATTACCAATCTCGAGACAAACAGATCTGGAATCCCGAGCGTATCGCCCAACTCCACTTGAACCTTGCTAGCTACCTAGGCTATTGACTTGAACCACTAGAGTTCTAATCTAATCTTTGTAAATATTAGATCTATTCTAATCTTAAACTTAATCTGACTTGACCTAGATCAGTTATTGACCTCCCTCCTAGGGGGTACAGGGCTCTATTAATAGCCCGGTGGGATGCGCGACAGTTGTTGGATCAAGCCGAATTAAGGTAGGGCTCAGATTAATCATCGAATGCTGTGGAGGAACACTCTAGAAGGCCGTAGAAGGTGGTCCCAAGGGCAGGCTAGCTGGCCAGGGGTGGGGCCGGCCGGCCCCACCTATCGGTGGCTCGGGCCCCGCCTTCTCAGGTGTCTTCTGGATCCTTCTTAATTTAAATGGTAAATATATCTCCATGGGATTTTTCCAATATTTATTCTGATTTGATTCCCTTTATTACTCTTTTCTGGAATAGTCCCTGGAAAATAGTTGAATACCAAAACTCGTGAGTTTGTTAGATAAAGCTCTATACTTCTATAATTTCCATGTGATTGATCCAATTATCATGTTTATAATTATATTAAATATTTACGTTAATGACCATCAACAAGCTCCCCAAGCTTACCCTTTGCTAGTCCGTTAGCAAAGCCCAAGTGGAATTATTATTATTATTATCCTGAAATGTCCTTCTGCAAAACAATGTCTCTTATGGAACTTATTACTTTACTCTAGTCATGAATAGCTGCAAAACAGATAGGTTTTATTAGAACTTCTTTTCTCTTATTCCTTGAGCAATTTCCTTTCTAGAGTTTTTATAATTTTTAAAAAATAAAGCCCTACAAAAAGATTTAAGAGAATATTCTGCCATGCCCCTTAGATCAGAATGATTTATTTGTAGAACACTCTTTCTGCATTTTTTCTATGTCCTTCTTTCTCTCCTTCTGAGAAGTATGGGCTTCTCTTTTTTTAGAGGTACGTCAGACACTTGCCCTTTTTTTATTCCTCCTGAGGGTGCGTCAGACTTTTGTCCCTTTTTAATTCCCTCTATTTTCTTCCATGCATCTTTTGGCATGTATTATTTTCTCATACTTTTTCATAACTCATACAACTCTTTTAAAGAGAAAGATTAGAACATATGAAGCAAATTTATTTTTTTATTATTTAGATTGATTCTGATCATAGGCGCATAACAAAAATACTCATCTTTAATCTCTCAGAGGTTTTGAAATTTTAAGCACAGAAAATAAATTCTCCAAAATTTAAATCTCTCTTAGAACAAGATCATAGCAAATTCTTTTTATTCCCTGTTGACACCAGAAGTGGAAAATGGGTAAAAGACCGCAAGCGTACGGTTGTCAAGTGTAGCTTTCACCGGGAGTATTCCAGGTATTGTATTTTCCACAGGGAACGAGAAGTGAATTAACTAGTGATCAAGGTTATGTCCTATGATGAGACAAAGGAGACTATGATATTTGGGTAGAGAGGTTCACTATAGCAAAGATATCTAACTAGGTGTTGGCGCCAAGAATGATACACTTTTATATAACCAAAATGCTGCTAACAACCTTAGGATCAAGGATAAACAATCATATCATGAGCATACTTTATTAAATAACAAGTTCCACATGTTCATAAAGTATGTGATTGCAGGAATGAAGAAATGGAGCAAAGGAGAGCTAGTGGGACCCACATAGGGGGTCGACCGACCTCCTATAGGGTCCACCAGCTCTCCCCTCGGGCCATGATCCAGGAGAAGCACTCCTGAGTGGATCTCAACCCTCATATCACACTGTGCTTCCTCCCAACGACTCTCAGGCAACTCACATGGATCCATGGGCGCACATCAAGGAGATTAATGTGACAAAACAACTTAGAAGAACCAACCCAGCGAGATGACAAGTGGGACCAGTGTCTAGAAGGCTGAGGTGGGCCAGAGACCCCAAGGGGGGGTCGGCCGACCTCCCAAAGGGCCCACCAACCCCTCACTTGGTCCCTGACCAGTGGGGCTGCTTCTAGAAGACCAAGGCATGGCCCACAGGCCATAGGGGGGGTCGACTGACCTCCCCCAAGGTTGGTGCAGGTCCTGGTAACCACCATACCTGTTTAGCACATGTTGAAGATCACAACCATCCACTCTAAGATGGTTTAGAGGCGGTGGATCCAAGGGTGGAGATTTGAAGCCTCCTAGATTGATGATGTGGCAATGGAGTAGCCCCTACTCCACCTCCCACAATAAATAGAGGCTCATACCCCCCTCTTCATACATGGTGAAGAAGCCTACAAACTCTATTCCTTAGATTGTTCTAGTAGTTAGTCTAAAGTGGGAGTTAGAGTTGAGTCGAGCTGCGCTCAGGATTTCGGGAGTCGTCTTCTAGAAAGTCTGGTATAGCTCTTGGATCTTTGCTTCTTTGTAAGACTTTATCTTATTCAATATATTACTTTTCCTCTACTTTACTTAGTAATACTTCGAGCATTACTATACTAGTTATAGTCTTGTTATATGCTTTTGCTTATTACTAGCCTTTACATCAATAGTCTGTGATCCTTGTGGCCTTTCCCGTATGCAATCATTGCCTGTTATAGAGTGCTTTGGTTATAGATCATAGTCAAAGTAGTAAGTTGTGTGTAAGCGTGGTGCTTATACATCATCTTACCCTTGGTTACCGCTTGTTGCACGGATTGTTTGTGGTAGCTAGCAAGAGAGTGACAGCCTTGTCTAGTCTTTGTATTCCACCACGTGTTCTTAGGCAAGTTCTTAAAAGGTAAGGCCTCCGTAAAAGGAGGGCGCGGTCCGGTAGGAGTTTTGTCCTCCTACTGATCTATCCCCTCGCCTAGCATACTTGTATTGAGGCAAACTATAGTGTTTAGACTAATTAATTGGTTAAGTATATTGAAGTAGAGTGAATTACATAGGAGTCCCTTTACTCTCTCGTTGTCCTCCCACCTATCTATACTATCTAGTCATCTCTAAGTTATCATTTACCTTGGCTTATTCATTCATCAACCCTTCCTATCACATATATCGTTTACCCCCTATACTAGTTGGTACTAAGTTGAGGTGCTCTCTAGGATCTCTCTTTAATTATCATTTCTAGCTCAACTTTCCCTTGGGAAAATATAAATTACGATACCTTGGAATACTCCTGGGTGAAGTGCTACAGCGGTATAATCTGTGCACTTGCGGATTTATTCAATAGTCATAAGAAATACCAACAAGCATTTCTGGCACCGTTGCCGGGGAAAGCATAGCCTAGAAATTTTAATTAGATTGAATCCAGAGATTCTCGTTAACTTAGTTATCAATTAGTCATAGAGGCTTACCCCTGTCTGTGTCTTCGTTCCTTGTGAAGCCAGACAGTGTATGAGCAGTTTCCAACTAGAAGATCCCGAGCATTTGTTAAGGAGTACTAGACGTCGTCAAGTTCCCCCTCAGAGGTTCATCTCGACCCTGAACCCGTTCAAAGAAGGAGGCTCTACACCACCACTCAAGGAAGCTATGGCCCAGAAGGCGATCTCTGACATCTCGGCTCCGTCTGCTACCCACATGGCTCAGGGTCCTGAGGTTAACTTCGGGGATGCCACCTTCGAGCTGAAGCCCGCCTTGATCCACATGGTGCAAGCCAACCCATTTTGTGGGAAGCCCCATGAGGATGTCAATGCTCACCTCTAGCACTTCATGGAGTTGTTGTAACACCCGGGTGTTTAAGAGCTTAATTAAAAACTAGATCATGCCATCATATGCACTAAGCATCATTCACTTGACTGAGAACCTTGTTATGCATTGAACTAAAAAGAGTTTACTTGTTTGTGTTTATCTCAATTGTGTGAATGCTTGTCATGATTTCAAATTCAAAATTTCAAATTCCTTTCCAAACCCTAATTTCCAGAGGGGGTAGATCAAACCCTAAACATGATTTTAAAAATCTAAAAAGATTTTGCATATGGTTGTTAAATCAAAGTTATAGAGCTCTGTTCCAATTGCAAAAGTTGTGTTTGGAGTATTTCAAGTGTTATTCAAAATTCTTGAGTAATTGAAAAGGGGGTAATTCTTTTAAAAGAGGTTTCAAATTTCAAAAATGCATTTTTCATTCTAGGACGAATTTGAAAAAGTGCATATTGACAAAGTTGTAGATCATGAAATTTTGAGCAACATTGGTATTCAAAGTTTTTCATGAAAACCCATTGAAGCTTGAGCATTTTGCAAAACAATCCTAGGGGCAGTTCAGGCATTTCATCGAGCACCTGCATGTCAAGCTGGTTCATGGCACCGACACATGGCCGGCCACCTGCCAAGCTCACCGCATGCCTCCTAGCGTCGACGAGCGTCGCATCATGTGCGTGGCAACACCACGGCTCCGTTGCCGTCTTCAAAACGGGACGCCGTGCACCCCTGCCCTCTCTTTCCCATGCCGCGCGCAGCTCTGCTCTGCTCCGCCGAGCACTCCATCGATTACGACGAGCTCGCACGCAGCAACCAGTCACTGCCAAGTCCCCAATCCACTTCCTTTGCCTTCGCCTTGACCTCGCGCACCTCCTGCGCGAGTTGGTTGAAGCCACCGAGCCCCCGTTTGTCTAGCGCAGCCTCATCTTCCTCGGCTCCGGCGAGAGCGTCGCCGCTCTGGTCCGCTATCGCCCGGGCTACACAGGAGCAACATTGTTCTTTCATCTCTTGATTTTTACTCCTTGTTAATCGCTGATTCTGTTGCTCTCCTCCGTTTTGCATATGGTGGACCGTAGCTCCGGGAACATCGACGTTGCCGCTCGGCTCACCGCTTCTGCCGGCACGGTCTTCATCGCCAGCACTCTCTGCTTCATCTCTAGTCAAGTTAGCGTGAGCTTCGTAACCGGGGTGAGCTCCTCAAACTCTCCGAACGCTTGGTTGTCCTTGAATCGAGCCGTCGTGCTCTGTCCACAATGCTTCGTCGTGGTTCATGGCTGTTGCGGCGGTGCGCTCGTCGGTAGGTCATTGTAGTTGCTCTTTTTCTCGTCTGAGTCTTGCGCTAGCTTCACCTAGCCGTCGTGACTCTTGTTTAGGTGTTGGTTGTTCGAGCGCGTGCATGTTTTGGCCGGCGCACGTCGTGCGGATCTTGGTCGTCCGCCATGGTCGGCGATGAGCTCGTTGCAATAGGTTTTTGCTTTGTTTTTCTTGCGCTTCGCGTTGCTGGTGTGTCGCTGAGTCCTCTAGCGTGCTTGGTTGAGCCGAGTATGGCTTGTACTGTCCGGTGCATGAGCGACCGAGCTCGAGCCGCCGCGGATGTCGCTGGCGAGGGTGTTGTGGGGGATAGAAACGGTCGTGCCGTACCTCGTTGGGTTCGGGGTGAGGTGTAGAGGCCAGCGCGAGAGTCGGTTGAGTGTTTGGTTCACCGACGGTGACGCGCCGCCGTGTTCTTTGGTCGCCGGCGCCACTGCTCTGGCCCTGGCTCACTGACGTGCGGGTCCCATGCGTCAGTGAGAGAAACGAAGGGTTTTCCTATTTTCTTGTTTTGCATAGTAATGCTTTTTGTTATTTTTGTATGTTTATTTCCATGCATGCTTACATTCTGGAAAACATTGTGTATGCTCTCTGTGATGTGTAGTGTTTAAGAAAAATATAACATGTGTATGTTCAGTATAGTTTTAATCCTCTAAAAATGCTCAAAGTAATTGAAAAATGACTTTTCCATGATTTTTCATGCTCTGTATGTTGCTCCAAAAATTATGAAATTTGTTGTGTAACCTTTATACACCTAAACCTTGTTGTACAAAAAGTTTGGGAATTTTTGGATGAACTTTTATACATGGATATTTAGTTAATTAGGTTTTAATTAAATAGAAACCCTAATCCCTTTAGGTTTTGTGTGATTTTAAGTTGTTTGATGCAAATGGTCATTTATCCAGTGACAACCACAGTATGGACATGCATGATGTAGTGTTGGTTGCTTACTTCTATTGGATATAATTATTAACCTAGATAATCAAGTTAAATAGGGTTAATTAAATTGCTTTATGCTCTAGTTTAACTTTCTTTCATGAAGGTAAGTTGTACTCAAGGTTAATAATCTGTTTTTGTCATTCTCTTAAGTACATGCTTGAATGTGTTAAGCATCATGTCTGTTATTTCCAGCATCATCTGAGCATATCATTAACGTGTAGATATCTTGTTGGTCGGGTTGGATCATCCCTCTAGTGAAGGGACTTTCTCTCTTGTTGAATCTGAGCCCGAGTTTGTGTATCCCTCCAACGAAGGCAAGCCCTGGTGCATTTAACCCTTCCTTGTATTTTTTTTTAAATACACTTATGGTTATTATATTGCATTGTCTTACTTTATCAAATTCCTACTTGATGCATCGCCTTATCCTTGTATTATTGTACCTTTACCTTGACACTTGTTTAAAGATGCAAACTTTCGCCAAAATGCTTAGTATGCTTAGAACTTTTATAGTAGGTGATTACTAGTCACTTACACATAGCGTATTGCTTCGACAAATGGTTATGAGCTTTTGAGAAAGGGATGTTGTTGGAAGCCACCGTGGTGATTGGTGAGCGGGTTCTTTCCGCCTGTGTCATTAGGAACCGTCCGTTGATCTTGGCATTGAGCGAGATTTTGGAGTACCGATTACATACTTTTGGAAGCCGGACTCTGGCTAATCCAGTCTTCAGGACGGTTAACCCGCACTAGGAGTGGAGAGATGGCGAGAGTAGTGTGTACCCTCCAAGTTCGAGGAACTGGATGGAGGCGTACTATGCTCTCGGGTGGCGGGACCCCGTTCTTGGATGGAGGATCCAGGGAAAGGTAGTCATATGCGTGCTTTAGTGCTGTATATGTCGTGTAATTGGGAATCCCCAGCTAGGTTTAATCGATTCGAATCGTCGTGCTCCTCGGATATGGAGACTTGACTCATTCTTTTTCAACGTAGTTAATGAAACTTAAATTGGATACTTGATGGTTTCCTTTCATGGATGGCTTATTACCTTGTTATCGATCATAAATCTAGATCGATACTTGAGTAATCTTATGAATGAATTAAATGGATTTCAATTCTTTTATAAATGCTCATTTATGCAAAATACTTGATTCTTGCCAACCACACATTGAATCCTATGACTTGCATACCTTTTGTCCACCAAATATTTTCTTTTGCCGGATAAGTCTTGTTGAGTACTCCTGTACTCAGGGTTTGTTAACCTCTGTTGCAGACGAGGCTCATAACCCGGTCTACTGTGGATGAAGATGAAGAATGAACTTTCTTTGCTTGACTCTTGGGCAAGAGTACCTCGGTTGCTTTGTTTAAACTCTATCACAACTTGATGTAATAATATCGTATGACACTATGTTATGTTTCAAAACCTATGGTTTGTAATATGACTTCAAATTCCCACTACTTTGATGTAACTTAAATTATTGTATTACTTATGCAATGTTTGTGATGAGGATGATCCTGTTCGGAAAGAGGTGGATGACCCGCTGCAAAGTGGCGACACCTAACGGATTTATTAAGACTTGGATCATTTGTCTTGGATTAAGTCGGATGGACTATTAATCCTGGCAAGTGGGCCCTGTCTTAAGAGGTTCTGTCACAGTTGTGTGGCACCTTTACCATTAAGGGAGTAGCGTCTGACGCCATTCGCCTTCGCCTTTTCCCTTTCTCATTACTGGGGAAGGTGAAGCAATGGTTCTATGCCCACAAAGAAGAAGCCACTACATGGGAGAGGTGTGCCAACGCATTCCTCAAGAAGTCTTCCCGACGGGCAAAACCAATGCCCTTCATGGAAAGATTTCAAGCTTCCAACAATAGTCTGACGAGACGATTCCCGAAGCATGGGAGCGTCTCCAAGAGTACATTCATGCCTGTCCTCAGCATGGGATAGACGATTGGCTCTTGATCCAAGGATTCTACTACGGGCTATCTAGCATGGCCCGTAGTTACCTTGATGCTGCCGCTGGAGGGGCATTCCTCCAACAGACAGTGAGGAATGCCAAGGACCTCATCAAGAAGATGGTAAGCAACCAAGGATGGGGAGAGGAACGTTCCCGGTCGAAGAGGAGAGGTATGCACACCGTCAATGAGGTGGACATGCTCTCTACCAAGATGGACCTCTTAATGAAGAAGATAGAAGAAGGTTCCAAGAAGGAACAAGAGGCCATCTACCCCACTGCTACCGCACGGGCTATTGAAGCTGATCCATGGTGCGAGGTGTGCAGGGGAAATGATCACATGGGCAACAATTGCCCCGAGACAACGAAGGAGGACGTGAACTTCATCATCATCATCATCAACAACAACAACAACGGGTATCGAACCGAACAACAAGGAAATTGGAATTCACGCCCCTTCTACCAAGGTAATGGAGGTAATAGCAATTACAATAATTACAATTCTTACAATAATCATCCTTCATTGAAAGATCTTGTTCTTGGTCAATCTAAAATTAATGATGGTATTAACAAAAAGATGATTGCCACTGATAAAGTTCTTGAAACTCTTGGTGAAAAAATGAATAGCTTTGCCACTGCCATGAAAAATCAATTGAGTTTTAATAAAATGTTAGAAACCCAATTAGCTCAATTAGCAGCAGCTATGCCATCTTTAGAACAAGGTAAGATTCCTGGGAAATCAGAGGATCCAATTGAGCATCTTAATATGGTAACAATGAGGTTCAATAAGCATCCGCTTCGCTCCTACTGGGGCTATCTTCTCGATCCTACCTTCATCATGAAGAAGGAAGATCTAGGCCACCGGACGATTAAGTGCTCAATCGGACAACAAACTTTCCGCAACGCCTTCTACGACCTTGGATCAGGTGTTAACATCATGTCCAAGGTAACTTATGAGAATCTATTAGGGGGACCCCTGCTCCCTACATGTGTTCGTTTGCAGATGGCAGATCAAACGATGTGGTTTCCTGAGGGACTTGTAGGGGACATCTTGGTGAACATCCAAGATGAGTACATCCCCACCGACTTCATCATCCTGGACATGGGAGCTAATGTAGATGTTCCCGTCATCCTGGGAAGGCCATTCCTCAACACCACCAACGCGGTCATCTACGTAAGATCGGGCCAGATCCACTTCCAGTTCCCATGTCACAAGGTAAAATGTTCTTTCAATGGTTATAAACTTAACAAACAGGTTAAAGCACACCCACCAAGAAGAAGAGTTCGAGCTCCACGCCAAAAGAAGCAGTACCAAGAGGCCAAGATCAATGAACTCAAGGAGGATGAACCAGCCAATCCAAGGCAGGTTTGGAAAGCGAAAGAGGTGTAGACACCACGGTCTCTATCTCCGGAGCCATCAAGTGCACCTGAAGAATGAACAAGAAGAAGAGTCCTACTTCGAGGACTTAAAACCAGGGAGCCTTCGCCGAAGGGTAAGTTGGTAGTTATTTTTTATTTCCCTTCTACATTTATTTCATTTCTTGAATTTTCATCATGACTTAAAATTTAGAAAAATAAAGTTTAGATTAAAATAAAACTTGATATTAGTTTAGCATTAAAATTTGACAAAGGGTAGGTCCTTAGGGGTGTCGGCCAACACCCCTATGCATCATATCCTTGCTTTCTTAAGTGGGGAACATAATGTGACCTTGTAAAAGAAAAAGAAAAAAAATAGAGACCTTGGTCACCTCTCTTTCTTCCCCATCATCCTTTATCTTAGAATCTCATGATTTGAGTAGTGTGAAGTTCAAAATTCAGATTTTGCTTTAGGAGACATCCCTTTATCTTTGTCATGCTTTAAAAAGGAAAGTACATCAATCACTTCTTGGTTAAAGCATGACACATCCTTGTCTCCCACTACTCCTTGTTCAAAGTGGGGAATCATGAACACTTTCACTTTTGCTTTGTCATGCTTTGAAAAAGAAAACACATCAATCACCTTTGATCAAAGCATGACATACCTTTGTCCCCCACTACTCCTTGTTTAAAGAGGAGAATCTTGAGCACTTTAGCTCAGCTTTTGATCACATCACATAGCATGCCTTACCTTTCACCAAGCACTAGAAAAAGTGTGAGTGGAATCTCCACTTTAGGGGGTCGGCCGACCACATGTTGGAACCTCCTCCCTTCCTTTTTCTTTGTGTAAGGCATCTCTTAAAGGTAGTGCTCATGGCACCCAAGGGCATTCCCATAGGGGGGGTCGGCCCACCACCCCTTGGTGCCCCTTGGTGCCATCTTCTCCCCCTATAAAAGGCCATGCAAGGGGAGCTCAAGTCCTCACTCCAACCAGAATCCAGTTCTAGCTCAACCACTTCTTCCTTGCCTTTGCCTTGCTCTCTCTCTCAAGTCCACAAGAAGATATCTTAGTCTTCATCAAGCTTCTCTTAGCTCAAGCCTCTCCCCTCAAGGCAAACTAGGAAACTCTCTACACAAACCTTGTCCTAGTCTTGTCATTGTGTCTCTCGTACACTCTAGAAGATGAAGAACCCTTTGAGATCCGCATTCAAGAAAGCAAAGCAAAATCTTGAGTGGGAGCTCATCTCGACGCTCCCATCAATCCAAGGATACTTCCCAATGAAGAAGAAGGGGAGGTTCTGCCCGATATACTTGGCAGAACATGCAAACCGAAGAACAACCTCAGGAGGAAGAATCGCCGATGGAGGTACCTCATATTGGGGCATTCATGGTGCCCCCGATGAGGACCTATGATCAACAAAGTGGTCTCTGGTTTGATCAACTAGAGTACCAGAAATATCTCTCTGTTCGGGATTGATCTTTCGAGCATACAAGGATATTGAATCCAACTCTTCTCTCCAACGCAGGTATGAACACCGAATTCGATACTATCTTTTCTACCATTGGTTGGTCTAGCTTTTGGCATGTAGATGAACTTGGAATTGAGTTGCTCACAATAGAGTTCTTGTGCTCTTTACAAGTCTCTAATGATGAAATATCTTTCCACATGTTTAATCAAAGCTTTAGTCTCACATGGAGTCATCTAAATGTTGCTCTTGGTTTTGATGATTCATGCTTGCTTGACTTAGATCATGCCATGCATAGATTCAATAAAAGAAAATTTTGGTTGTCTATCTCTTCTTTGAATGATTGCTCAAATTCCAAACCTAAGGAAATTCATAATCCAACCCTTCGTTTTATGCATCTTTGGATGAACATGACTTCGTTCCCTGGAAATAATGCTAGCATGTTGAGTACCACGGAATTAAAATTGCTTCTATGCCATGGTTAACAAGATCCAAGTTTCTCCTGTAAAATGCTTAATAGAATTTTGGCAAAGATCGATTGAGAGTAATGAACCCATACAATTCACATCCTTAATCACTCGTCTTGCCGAATCCATGAACTTGCTAGATGGAACTTACCCTTTTGAATATCTCTCTTCACCTAGAGCAGTAATTTTAGAAGAATATCTTACATATGCCAAAATGCTAAAAAGAGGTCCCAGGGGTGGACTTAAAATGATTTATAGTGGCCATACAACTGAAGTTCCTATTCCCAATAGGCAACGTCAGTTGTATAGGATCCGTAAGCTAACCCTTGAGTTGGATCAACGAAATGGGTAAAGAGGTTTTGCAGTTTCAGACAGGAGAACTCAGGAAGGGTTATACTTTGTTCATCTTGAGCAAGGTGGTCCTTCGCATGGAGTTGTTGGCGAGGAGGATGATGGTGAAACTTCCATGGATACTTCCAGTGGCATGCCTCCTCGGCCACCACGTTCGCAAGGACCACGAGCATCCTTCTCGTCCACACGAGATAGGGAGCATCGTGAACGGCAACAACAAATGGATCATCTCACTGATGCTTTCGGCGAGCTACGCGTTGAGGATGGTGAGACAACACGCATTGTCCAGCAAACCGCTGAACAAATCCAAGCACTACAAGAAGAACAAAACCAGCAGTGGACACTATGGTGGCAACAACATCCATATCCGCCACCACCATATTGAGCAAAGGATAAGTTTGGGGGAGGTTCCCTCTCCCACTAAGGTAAGTTTTTAATTCTAGCATTTACCTTCATGCATTTTCGTGCTTATCTTTGCTTGCATATAAAAAAATGATGAATACGATAAAAAGAACAAAAAGACTTATCTCTACTCTCACATGTTCCATGAATTTTTAATCTCCCATGTGGAAATGATGAATAGTTGCTCTGCTAAATATTTCTCTAGTACTTAGTTTACAACTTGATATTTCTCTAAGTATGGATTACTTGGCTTAAAAGAAATCATCATGAACCTCAAACTTTTGTGGGTTGCAAATGCTTAACTAAGTCTAAGTTGTTGTGAGACATGATATAACAAGACAAGAGCTGCTATAATATTGTTCTAAACAAGAATGACTATCGGAGTTTTATTTATTAAATAATAAAACACTTTTTGTTCCACAATGGTGAAAATTCCTACCAAAGCCATATTTGCTCATTCATGATATAAGCTTTCTACATAAGCTGCTTGCTTTGTGTTGAGTTTGGTCAAGTTTTGTGACCCTTGTTGAGAGATTTATCATACTCCCAAGATCAAGATCATGTACATGTCACATATATATGCTGCTTCTACACTGGAAGTACGCAGAAACATGCCTTACATTTTCCACATAGTTCATGCTCCATGTTCCAATAGAAATTCTCTCTCTAGTATGTTGCTAGTAAATGAGACATAGACTGTGCAAAATTATGAATCTAAAAAAAAGGGGGCACATGAAGGTCCCAAGTCTTAGAAAAAAATGATGATCAATTCAAAGCTCATAGAAAAATAAAGATCGCTATGTCTCAAATTTATAAGTTAGAAAAAGAGATCATATCAAATAGAGGAGTATTGATCATTTGCCATGTTCCACACACTTGCACATCTTGATCTAAGAGTATGACACTTCTCTCCTTGGATCTGGAATTTGACTTTACAATATATGCAAGGTAAGTTTGCTACATCTTTTGTCCCTACCTATAGCTCCTCATAAGCCTTTAGAGATAGGATGAAAAGAAGGCAAACTTTGATATGTGCCTTGGTGAGGAATCATACACCATATGAGCGACTCAAGAGTACCATTTGAGGAACACTAAGTCTTTCTTTTAACTACTTTACAAAAACCTCTGATATGAAACTTGTGAAAGAATGAGAAAAATAGTGCTCAAGTCAAGTTGTTCTATCTCTCAACCGCCCAAGACAAAGGATAAAGCCATGAGCCCCATGGAGGACTAAGGTAATATGGATGAGTCTTTATTGCTAATTTTTTCATTCAAAAGAGAAGTATGATTGTTTTAGATCTAGTACTCTTGAAATATGAAGCATAGTGGCAACTCCTGATCCACCGAGACTAAGTTTGATTGTTTGCTTAGGACGAGCAAAGGTTAATCTTGGGGGATCTTGTTGGCACCAAGAATGATACACTTTTATATAACCAAAATGCTGCCAACAACCTCAGGATCAAGGATAAACAATCATATCATGAGCATACTTTATTAAATAACAAGTTCCACATGTCCCTGAAGTATGTGATTGCAGGAATGAAGAAATGGAGCAAAGGAGAGCTAGTGGGACCCACATAGAGTGTCAGCCGACCTCCTATAGGGCCCATCAGCTCTCCCCTCTAGCCATGATCTAGGAGAAGCACTCCTGAGTGGATCTCAACCCTCAGATCACACTGTGCTTCCTCCCAATGGCTCTCATGCAACTCACATGGATCCATGGGCCCACATCAAGGAGATTAACGTGACAAAACAACTCAGAACAACCAACCTAGCTAGGTGACAAGTGGGACCAGCGTCTAGAAGGCCGAGGTGGGCTAGAGAACCCAAGGGGGGGTCAGTCGACCTCCCAAAGGGCCCACCAGCCCCTCACTTGGTCCCTGACCAGTGGGGCTACTTCTAGAAGACCAAGGCATGGCCCACAGGACAAATAGAGGCTCATACCCCCCCTCTTCATAAATGGTGAAGAAGCCTACAAGCTATATTCCTTAGATTGCTCTAGTAGTTAGTCTAGAGTGGGAGTTAGAGTTGAGTCGAGGTGCGCTCGGGATTTCCGGAGTCATCTTCTGGAAAGTCTGGTATAGCTCTTGTATCTTTCCTTCTTTGTAAGACTTTATCTTATTCAATATCTTACTTTTCCTCTACTTTACTTAGTATTTACTTCGAGCACTACTATACTAGTTATAGTCTTGTTATATGCTTTTGCTTATTACTAGCCTTTACATCAATAGTTTGTGATCCTTGTGGCCTTTCCCGTATGCGATCATTGCCTGTTATAGGGTGCTTTGGTTATAGATCATAGTCAAAGTAGTAAGTTATGTGTAAGCGTGGTGCTTATACATCATCTTACCCTTCGTTACCGCTTGTTGCATGGATTGTTTGTGGTAGCTAGCGAGAGAGTGACAGCCTTGTCTAGTCTTTGTATTCCACCACATGTTCGTAGGCAAGTTCTTAAAGGGTAAGGCCCCCGTAAAAAGAGGGCGCGGTCCGGTAGGAGTTTGGTCTTCCTAGTGATCTATCCCCTCGCCTAGCATACTTGTATTGAGGAGACAAACTATAGTGTTTAGACTAATTAATTAGCTAAGTATATTGAAGTAGAGTGAATTACATAGGAGTCCCTTTACTCTCTTGTTGTCCTCCCACCTAGCATCTAGTCATCTCTAAGTTATCATTTACCTTGGCTTATTCATTCATCAAACCTTCCTATCACATATATCGTTTACCCCCTATACTAGTTAGTACTAAGTTGAGGTGTTCTCTAGGATCTCTCTCTAATTATCATTTCTAGCTCAGCTTTCCCTTGGAAAAAATAAATTACGATACCTTGGAATACTCCTGGATGAAGTGCTACAGCGGTACAATCTGTGCGCTTGCGGATTTATCCATTAGTCATAAGAAATACCAACACTAGGCTAAGCTGGTTGTTGGTATTTCATATGACTATTGGATAAATCCGTAAGCGCATAGATTATACCATTGTAGCACTTCACCGGGAGTATTCCAGGTATCGTATTTTCCACAGGGAACGAGAAGTGAGTTAACTAGGAATATGGATATGTCCTATGATGGATCAAGGGAGACTATGATAATTGGTTTGAGAGGTTCGATGTAGCAAAGATATCTAACAAGGTATAACTGGTTATACTAGGTTTATCATCCCTTCTCTTGTAGGAGGCGATGAGATAGATCAGAAAGAGGACAAAACTCTAACCGGACCGCGCCATCAAGTTGTATTGAGGCCCTACCTTTTAAGAACTTATCTGACACGTATGGTGGAATACGAAGACTAGATAGAGCTGTGACCTTCTACTAGCATCCACAAACAATCCACGCGATAAGCGGTTTACAAAGGCAAGATCTAGTCTAGACACCATGTCTACACTATTCTTACTACTTTAACCCAAGCTTTTAAGGTTAAAGCACTCTACTTAAAGTAAAGCGATGAACAAGCGCAAAAAGATGTATAACAGCTATGCCAGAAGTAGAATATCAAATACTATAAAGAACTTGGATGTATCACTTACAAGTGCTGAACTTACAAGAGACTCGCATTCGCCAAGGAAGAACTCCGAAGAAGACGCCAAACAGGCTGCCCAGGTAGGGTTGGCCGAGGCCCGATAAATTGAGGTTGCCCGGACCCCAACAGTTCTTAGGCACACCCACTCAGAGAAAGGCCCAATCTCCCTAAAAGACTAGTCTGATAGGGGAAGGGTGGCTCTCCCTTTTTAAGGTGCTTCCTCCTCCCTAGCTAAGCAAGGTGGGATTATTCAGAGGCTCACACGTTCGCCGCCCGACTACAACTGGGCCACTTGGCCCATTATTTGTTGCGTCTTTGCCAACGGGTAATAATGGAGGATGTCCTCATCATTCCCACCCCCTTAAACAAGGGCCCAGCTCTGATACCAAATGATGCATCCGGCCCAGGTAGGGTTGGCCGAGGCCCGATAAATTGAGGTTGCCCGGACCCCAACAGTTCTTAGGCACACCCACTCGGAGAAAGGCCCAATTTCCCTAAAAGACTAGTCTGATAGGGGAAGGGTGGCTCTCCCTTTTTAAGGTGCTTCCTCCTCCCTAGCTAAGCAAGGTGGGATTATTCAGAGGCTCACACGTTCGCCGCCCGACTACAACTGGGCCACTTGGCCCATTATTTGTTGCGTCTTTGCCAACGGGTAATAATGGAGGATGTCCTCATCAGGCTCTCCTCCAGACTCTCCTCACTCTCCTCCAACTAGCATAGCACTACTGAAGAGCTCCGCTAAGAGACTAAGGAGAAGTGTTTCTCTAATGAGGCATGAGTGAGAGTGAGGGCCTAGGGGGGTATTTATAGCTAGAGGTGGAGTAGGGGCTATTCCAGTGCCATGTCAGCGATCCACGCCACCTCCATCAGCCACCGTTGGATCCAACCGACCTCAGCACCGTCCATGTGGGGAGTGAGTGAGGCGGTTGAGGGGGTGGAACCACCATATGGGTGGTTGACCGACCACCCATGCTGGCCTGTGGGCCCCTCTGCTCCTTCTGGATGATGGCCCACTGGTCATGGACCAAGTGAGGTCTGGTGGGTCCCACCTATAGGTCGGCCGACCACTCATAGTGGTCTGTGGGCCCCCTCTGCTCCTCCTAGTTGATGTCCCACTAGTCAGGGACCAAATGGGGTCCTGTGGGGACCACCTATAGGTCAGCCGATCCCCCTATGGGATCTTTGGCCCAACTTTGTCTCTTGGCTACTAGTCCCACCTGTCATATGTGTTGAATAATTGTTCTGAGTTGATTTGTCATGCTTATCTCTTTGATGTGGGCCCATGGATCCTCGTGATGTGAATCTGAACCGTTGGGAGAAAACACACTTGGATCCAAGGGGTAGAGAGTGCTCTAGAGGGTGGTTCTTGGATCATGGGGCCTTGGGAGGTCTAGTGGCCCCATAGGGTGGTCGTCCGACCCCCTAAGTGGGCCCACTAGCTCCCAAAAGTCCCCATTTGTCATTACCTGCATCAAATAGTCAAGGGACATGTGGAACTAGTTATTTGGCACAATATGTTCAAGTTATGTTTGTTTTCCCTTAAATATAAGGATGTTGATGGTATTTTGATGGTGACAAAATAGCTCATAATTACCGTCAACAAGATCCCCCATACTTACCTCTTTGCTCATCCTCGAGTAAAGGATAAAAGATAACAAGACTATGTTATTCAAAGTATAAAGCAAACATAAAGATTCACTCAAGACATTTCTTCATACCAATGGGATATGTGGTATTGGCTAACATATATCCTTAAGAAGTTGAGAAATGGAACAGCTCTCAAGGCAAAGTCATCTTTCCCAAATCATATTTTAGTACTTGGAGTTTTTGATAAATTTTCCAAAAGAAATCTCATAAGTCAACCTACTCCTGTTATAGTACTCTAAGTCACTCAAGGTGTATGATTCCTTACTAAGGCATAAAGAGGTTGCCTTCTTTGTATCTCCCTATTTCTAAATGGCTTATGTGGAGCTTAGGTAGGGATAGATAATGTAGCAAACTTGCATCACTTATATTGTAAAGCCAAAACAAGAATCCAAGGAGAAGAATGTCATAATCCTAGATCAAGATGTGCATGTGTGTGGACAATGGTATATGACTAACTTGTACTCCTTAACCATGTATATGATCTCTCTAACTTTAGAATTGCTTGAGACATGGCTATCATCATTTTTTTTGTGAGCTTTGCTCATCATCATTTTTTCATTTATGATAGCCATATCTCTTTTTGAAGAATTTAGAGAGAGATCATAACATTTATTTCAAGAGTATTTATTGGACGAACATGGATCATGTAAATGAAAGGCATGTTTTTGCATACTTCCAGTGTAGAAGCAGCGAAAAGTATGTGGCGTGTACGTGATCTTGATCTTTGAACTATGACATAACTCTCAACAAGGGTCACAAGGTTTGACCAAACTCAAAGTGATTACAAGAAGCATATGAGGAAGGTTTTGAACATGCATAAGCATATATGGCTTTGGTAGGAATTTCTCACTATAGAGGAGTAGTGACATTATGGTTTTATGACATTTTTTCAAAAGTTAATCTCCAAGCACTTTAAATAGACAGGGTATGAATCATGAGCCAAGAACTTATATCACATTAATCAACACCTTAGTCAATATGGTTTCCTATCAAGATATTTTCCCACTAGCATAAACAAAAGCAAGAATTCATCTTTATGATGCTTTTACCCTTAGAACGTCATAGATCATGTCACTTTTCAAGTTTTAGTTTCAAATGCGATCTTCTTGTTTTTATTCAATATTAAAAGGGAAATAAACTAAGCAATTAATTTCATGAAAAAATTATTTTTATTTCATTTTTATTAAAAGAGAAAATGAGTAAACAAATAAATAAAAAAGCATAAAGGAAAAGGGGAGAGACGTGGCAAACCAGACACAATGGATGTTGAAGTCGAGTGGACGCTGGCTGGTGGGCCCGGGCCTTCTAGGTGCGATCGGCCGACCGCCCTTCGGGGCCATTTGGCTACTTCGGTCTCTGCATTAGACTCCCTTACCTGTGAACATTGATCTGCTCTGTCCGTTCTGTGATTTGGCCCCGAACATGCATCGGCCGATGCACAAAAGTGGCCGATGAGGTCCAATTTTTTCGTGGGACATGTCATGACCATGTACATCATGATTCCATGGTCGATCTGGTGAAATGGTATGTTGGGGTGTCAACCAATACCCCCCATACTTGTTTCACTGTATACTGCAACACATGACAAAGAGAGATCAAATGTAGGGGTTCTGTTGGGGTAAGATACCAGCAGAACCAAGAGTTTCGTTTATCATTGATAGCTTAGGCATATGTTCTTTGATTCATGAGTGATAGACTATCAAGCCTAAGTATCTTGTTGCTATGAAGGGCTAAGGTATGTCAAGGTAGAAGAAGGAGAGAGAAGGTTCTATGGCCTTAACATAAGGGATGACAAGCATCTTGTCATGCTCTCTTCTATCAGAGCCATGAGGTAGGTTCGATGGCTCTAGGGGATGACTAAGGAGAAGGAGAGGCAAGGAGATCCTCTCTCTCAAAGGTTTGGATAGGAGCTTGAGCTTTGCATTAGCGAAGATCATTAAATCTATCTTCAAGACCAAGACGCTCCATTCTCTCCTCAGAAACCCTTTCTTCTAAGTGGTAGTGCTTTCCTTGGCAACAACACGTAGAAACTTTTCCATTTCACTCTTCTTCTTGGTGGAACCATGGTGAGGTCAAGGAAGGTGATAAGGGAAGCAAGAGGAGATGGAATTTCTACTGGTGGTGAAGAAGAACAAGGTAAGATGAGGAAGGAGAGGGAGAGGTTAAGAGAGAATCCAACGTCCTTTGCCTCTATTTTAACTTGGATCATGTCGGAAACAGGAGAGGAACATTGGTCCAACGTTCAGGAGCAACGAGCATGGCTAAAGGGCCAAATCCACGGTCGGTCGACCGCTTGTTGACACAAAATGTAACGCACTATGCCTAACACACAGCAAGCCGGAAAGCGTAGCTTCAATTGGGTGCCCGGGTGTTTCGAGATCCGAAAATGTGCCAGTCAGTTTGACCTGAAACTAACAAGGGATGAAATCATTAGATACAAAACTGGAACATGCCAGGTGAGACCAGACAGTTCCATATATACGGCCCTGAAGCCACTTACGACGACATACAGCTATAGAAGCTGTCTGCCAACAAGTTTTATAGGTCAGTCGGCTAAAGCAAATATGGAGTACGTAAAACATTGATTGCCGAATGTGTGTGCATGGGAAAAGTACATATGAACGAATCATAATTAGCTATGAATTAAAGCATAACCAAGCTCGGCAATTCAACCGAGTTGGGATCCATGATGAAGGAACAAGTAAGCTAACACGATCAAACTAATCTAAAGCTTGTATCTGCCGCACGATACCTAGCCTTATCAAAGCTTAAGCGTAATTAACATGCATGAACCCGCAACACGTAGCAATCTAGGTTAAACTAATTCGGCTATAATAAACGTAAGATCTATTTGTAAAGATAACATGAATAACTATTAGAGCATAAATAGATCTATGACAAAGAATAAAGCCGAACTGTATCAATCTACATTGGGCAAAAAGAGTGTTACAAATATATAAAATATCTAAAACATGCAACACATGATAACTTAATGAATCTACTAAATCTTGCCAAATCTAATAGAGTCGATAACTATCTTGCTTTTGCTCAGCATATCGAGCAAACACCTGCCGCATGGTATCTACTCGTAAACGAAACATAAGCGAAGACTTCTTGATTGTCAAGCAAGGATCCACCGCATGATCATTGAAAACAAACAAGACTACTTGCATCAACATCTAAATCCACCGCATGATACTAGACATGATAACATGGTTGTCGGGACTTACGGAGGTCGATGGATCGATGATTCCTCTCGAAGAACTCGACGACACGACAAAGGAATCGAAGTTGGCACGGGGCCGGTTGTATTGAATTGGTTGTGAACAGTTTTACAATGGCCAAGGGTTTATATTTATACCCTAGTCATGACATGAGTCCTAAAAGGACACGACTACAAAACATTAAAGGAAAACACGACATATTTAACCCTAGTTTTTCCTTCGGATTCTTTATTGCCCTAATTGTTACGATCTTCGTTTCCCGATCGGCTCTTTGCCTGCTGTTTTTGTCGCTTTTTCAACGAAAACCACCCTTCCTCAGAATAGCCGACCGCATGATCATTTGCCGAATCTTTGGAGATTAACCAACCGCGCAAACACTTGCCGAATCTTTGGAAACCAGCCGTCCACACGAACATTTGCCGAATGCTCCGAACGCTCGTCTCTGCAAATTCACTGTGCACTGGCCCACCTATCATCTTGCTGAGCGTGTCAAAATCCAGTGTTAACACATGCCCCCTCAATTTTGGGATAAAAGTCATTTTATTCTGAAATTGTCACAAGCTTCCCCTTTTCTTCTAGGTCAACACTGTTCAACACCACAGTCGCCGCTCAGAAAATTCGAGCCCCAACACACCCTTGAATCTACTTCAACCTTTCAATGGTGACTCAAGATGAAATTCCAGAGGTAAATTTCATTCACCTTCAAGTATTCGACAATTCTTGATTGATTTCCCTGTTTCTTTCCCGATTAGAACATAGCCGATTGCCTTTAGTCTTCCCGATCAGAGGCATAGCCTATTGTCCCTGTCTTGCCGACTCAAAGAAATAGTCGAGCAACGCTTGACTTACCCAAGCCTGGCCCAGTCCAGCAACGGCCCATCTGAGAGGGATAAACCCTAGCTCGTCGTTTGGCATTCTCATCCCACTACTCCGAGATACACGCCACTACCTTCTATTATAAATAAACCCTTCCTTCTCGGCTTCTATCCAGTCAAGCATTCTCATCCCCGCATTCGTACTCTCTTTGCTCAAGCTAATCCAGAGGGAAACCCTAACCCCTACAGTAGCAATGGCCGGAGGTGATAACCGTGGCAAGCGTCCCGCCGAGGGAGAAGCTGAAGGAAGCAGAGCATGGCGTAATCGGCAGCGCGGGTGAGAGTTGACTTCTTGGCCCCTTGCAGTTCTGCTTCTTGTTCATCTTTCTAGCTTTGATTTCTTCTCTCATTCATCAGGATAAGGGTCATCTCCACCAGCCAGAGCATCCCCTTCAGAGCATCCCCTTCCCTTCGGCGATGGCAGCTCAACCAGTGACTCCATCATCCGGTACCTCCAGGTCCTCAGGCTCCTACCACTCCAATCCTTGGCATTTGGACTCGGGTGCCATGGACGTCGCCTACACCCACGCGGAGGCGGTCACCTTCAAAGGCGAAAGGGACGAGGCCTGAGGAGGGCTGGAGAAGACTTCCAAACAATACGGCATCGACCAACTCGAGTGGGAGAACCAGCGGAAGCAGTTCTGCGATGCCATCACCGGTTGGTAAAAATAAACCCATTCTATTTCTCCCTTCTCTGATTCATTTGTTCACCCGATTGGTGTTCTTCTATTCAGTGCTCTTTGCAGAGGTTGAGCGCCTGAAGATTGCGACGAACAAGATTGTCGATAAGGTGAACGCCTAAGGAGAAACCGTCGAGGCACGCCTTGATGATGCGAACGGTCATATAGATCAGGCCGTCATACAAGGAGTACACCATGGCGTAGCTCTGGGGCTGGCGGCCATGTCTACCCAGCGGCGTGAAGACCTCTCCTTCATGCCAGTTGGTTTCCTTGGCGGCGTGCCCCTAGAAGATGTCGAAGACATTGATGATCTTCTGGAGATCTATGAGGACCATGCAACCGTCCTTGCTCAAGCTACAGATGCCTAGTCTGTCCTCAACAAGCTGTTTGATGAGTAGTTTGTATCTAGGGATCCTCTGTAAAAATTACTTATCCTGTGAAATACCACCTGTAATTTGAAGAACCCTTTCTGAATTGCATGACTTGTCTTTAGTCAATTGTGTTTATATTTTTTGCTCTAAAGGCGACACATACCGCGTCGGCTATTCTCCAAGCTCTTGGAGTATTTTTTCGACTAAAGGTGATGCTTCTACATTGGCTATCTTGCGCATAAAACTCCTTAAGTTTTGTTTATACACCAACCTCAACACTGGGATGAAATTTCTTAAGAAATCTTCCATTAATAGCTCTAGTGAACTCCTCTCCCTGTAGAGTTTTTAAGATATACGCATTGCCAGGTGCACACCTCACTATCCGAAAAGGTCCTTCCCAGTTTGGAGACCATTTGCCGAATGCTTTGTATTTTGTCCCAATCAGCAGTATAGTTTTCCAAACTAAATCTCCTTCTGCGAATTGCTTCTCTTTGACCTTTTTGTTGTAATATCTGGCAACACGTAATTTGTTTTTCTCAATATTTTCCAACACTTTCAGACGAACTAAATGCAAATCCTCTAACTCATCCATCATTAGATCCTTATAATCTTGTTTCCTCAAATCATTTTGCAAGGTCACTCGCCTCGAATCTGACTGTAATTCCCACGGTAATACAGCATGATGCCCATAAACCAACTCGTAGGGAGATGCTTGCGTAGACCCATGAGAAGCCATTCGGTAAGCCCACAAAGCTTCATTAAGAACTGAATGCCACTTATTCGGCTTCTCATCAATCTTCTTCTGAATAATTTTGATCATGATCTTATTTGATGCTTCGGCTTGACCATTAGCCTATGCATAATAAGGAGAAGAATTGTATAACTTGATCCTCATTTCTTCAGCAAAATCACAAAATTCAAACGAAGTAAACTGAGTTCACTGATCTGTCGTTATAGTCTGAGGAAACCCGAATCTGTGAATTATATGCTCCTTAACAAAATTGACCATGTTTTCTGATGTAACCTTCTTCAAAGGAATAGCTTCAACCCACTTTGTAAAATAATCTGTGGCTAACAGCACAAACTTATGTCCTTTGCTAGAAGGAGGATGAATTTGACCAATCAAATCTATTCCCCATCCTCTAAACGGCCAAGGCTTGATAATTGGGTTCATAGCTGATGCTGGAGCCCTTTGAATATTACCAAATCTTTGACAATCCTGACACCCTTTGTAATATTCAAAACAATCTTCAAGCATGGTTGGCCAAAAATAACCAGTTCTCCTAATTATCCACTTCATCCGGTAAGCCGACTGATGTGCACCACACACTCCTTCATGTACTTCATACATCAACTTTCTGGCCTCTTCTTGACTCAAACATTTGAGGAGTACCCCATCTATGGATTTGTAGTACAACTGGTCATCAAGGAGTACAAACTTGAGAGCTTTATATCTGAGCTTTCGGGAAACCTTTTGTGATGGATTTTTTAAGTAATCGACAACCTCGTTTCTCCAGTCCTTAGCTACCCGATTCTCTTCCAAGGCATGAATCTCTTGGCCCTCTCGGCATCCCGAAGCAATTTGAGCCAATTTATTTGCCTCTTCATTATGCCCCCTAGGGATATGATGCAAGGTTGCTACCTGGAAATTCTTCAAAAGCTCTCGGCATTCTTCATAATATTCCCTTAATACATCATTCTTGCACTCATATTGGCCGATCAGTTGGTTAATTACCAACTCCGAATCCCTGAAGATCTCAACAGCAACGGTCTTTATTTCAACAAGAAGCCGAAGTCCTCTAAGTAGTGCTTCATACTCTGCTTGATTGTTAGTAACACGAAATTCAATAGGGACAGCATACTTAAAAATCACTCCTCATGGAGAAATCAAGAGAATACCAGCACCACCACCTTTGCTACAAGATGAACCATCAAAAAACAAAGTCCAAGGTGCAATATCTATCATGCTAGCAGAAGGATCACGGTGTTGGGTAACAAAATCGGCAATAATTTGACCCTTTACTGCTTTTGCCGATTCGTACTTTAACTCAAATTCCGATAAAGCCAAAATCCACTTGCCAATCCTTCCATTTAAAATTGACATTAATAGCATATGTTTTATTACATCAAACTCAGAAACTACCACACATTTGGCATTCAACAAGTAGTGCCAAAATTTGGTACATGAGTAATACACGCACATGCAAAGTTTCTCCATAGCCGAATACCTTGTCTCTGGATCTAGCAGCTTTCGGCTAAGATAAGCTATCACTCTTTCTTTTCCCTTGAACTCTTGCATGAGGGCCGATCCTATTGTCAGGTTATCGGCCGCCACGTACAACTTAAAAGGCTTATCAAGCTGTGGAGGTACCAACACAGGTGGCGCCTTCATGTACTCTTTGATCTCATCAAAAGCTTTCTATTGTATGTCACCCCATACAAACTCTTGATCCTTTTTAAGCTTCAACAGTGGAGAGAAAGGCAAAACTTTTTCTGATAAATTAGATATGAATCTCCTTAAAAAAATAATCTTACCAAGCAATGACTGCAACTCTGTGAGATTAGTTGGAGGCACAACCTTGTCTATTGCTTCCATGCTTTTCTTACCGACTTCGATCCCTCCTTTATAGAATAGAAATCCTAAAAGCTCACCAGCCGAGACCCCAAAGGCACACTTGTTCGGGTTCATCTTCAAACCATGCTTCCTAGTGCACTCCAAAGTCTTCTTTAAATCGGCTAAGTGTTCACCGTGATTTCTAGACTTAACCACCACGTCATCAATATAGATCTCCACGATTTTGCCGATCAACTCGTGAAAAATATAGTTTATGGCTCTCTGATAAGTTGCACCAGCATTCTTTAAACCAAAAGTCATGATGACCCACTCAAATAATCCAATATGACCAGGGCATCTGAAAAGCTTTTTTTGAAATATCCTCTATTGCCATAAAGATTTGGTTATAGCCAGCATTACCATCCATAAAGCTGATGATTTCATAACCAGCCGCTGCATCGACAAGCAAATTGGCAACCGACATTGGATAACCATCCATTTGAGTGGCTTTATTGAGATCTCCAAAGTCAATGCAGACCCTCATCTTTCCATTCTTCTTGTACACTGGAACTATGCTCGAAATCCACTCTGCATACCTGCATGGCCGAATGAAATTTGCCTCTAACAATCTTTCAACTTATTTTTTCATATCGGCCAGTACCTCCTCTTTGAAAATCTTCCGAGGAGGTTGTTTGTAAGGACGATACCCGGGCTTAATCGGCAATCAATGCTCAACAATAGAACGATCCAGTCCAGGCATCTCTGTGTAATCACAAGCAAAATAATCCTTGAATTCTTTTAGAAGATCTATCAACTTTAATCTATACTCTGGGTTTAAATTTGCACTGATATACATCGGCGTTGGCTTGACATCATCACCAACATTTATTTCTTCTAGCTTATCGGCCGACATAAAGCCACGTCCCAACTTTCCTTTATTGCCATCGATCGGGTTCCCCATTAAAAATTGCTCTGAGAGCCGACTGCTTGGATCGGCCGTTGGTCCTTGTTGGAGACATTCATAGGACCTCCCCCCCCAGATTTTTCCAGAGAAACAATCAAAGACATCATATTCTCAGTAGGCAGGCTCTGCGGCAGCAACACTTACCGAATCATCAGCATGAACAATTTCAACACCATCCCCAATCCACTGAATGAGAACCTGATGCATGGTTGAAGGTATGCAGCAATTAGCATGAATTCAATCTCTTCCCAAGAGCAGACTATATGCCCCCTTGCCATCAATGACAAAGAAGATAGTGATCAAAGTCTTTGATCCAATCATCAACTCAACATGTACAACTCCCCGGGTATCAGAAGGATTGCTAGCAAAGTCCCCAAGTACCAAGTCGGTTTTCAACAATTCCTCATTAGTCATTCCAAGCTTCCTAAAGGTAGTATAAGGCATAATATTGATGGCAGCCCCTCCATCAACAAGCATCTTGGTCAGACGCTTGCCATTGATATATCCCTTCACATAAAGCGCCTTCAAATGTCGATGCTTAGCCGGTTTATTGAAGATTTCCTGCTGAGTCAGGATAAGTTGGGTCATTAGGTCCTGACACTCGCTTTCATCGAAATCTGAGTATACTTCCTCTTGGATGTTTTGGCCTTTGGGAGCTACGGATTCTGATGGAATAAAGAAAGCCATGCATGCATCAGCCGAATGGTCATACTTGTCGGGTTTTCTCTTAGGACGCCACATCTGTTTCTTTTCGGCAACTGTCTATGCCAGCTCCCTGTTCCTCAAGCGTTGCACTCTCCTTTTCTGGCTCTTCCTCAGCCCTGGTGGGCACCATTGTCCATTCTGCCACACATATTCATGGTGTTCTTCTTCTTCAACACCTTGTTCATAATGGACCCACTCTTGATCGGCAAATCTCTTGCTTTGCCGATCTTCAGAGCTGCCTATTTTTAAACGCCGATCATCCTCAGGAAACTGTGCTCCAAGTCTTTCATGGACTAGACGGTGGTTGACCCGAGACTGCCTGTACCCTGAATATTGATCACTGCATTCGGGGCAATTGTTCTTAGCAGTCAACTTCAGGCCTTCATTCCAGCAATGCTTGAAAAACGGGCATCCCCAATGAGACTGCTCTTGCTCTCTCACGTACTCTTGTTCTCTCCGGCACATCTCTTCCTCGTACCTTTGATGTTCCTCTATTAACTCCTATTCTTTGTAATACCTCTGCCTCTGATACTGCTCTCGCTCCCGTCGCCATTTGTTTAATAGAATTCGTGTTGCAACCCTGGGTTTGGAAGCTTCCCCTCTCTCGGTTCAGCTATTCTGGAACTGAGCCCGTTGCCGAAACTCCTCATTTGTAATCTGCCAATTAGGGTCAACAGCACCAGCTTTTCTTGCTCTGTCTGAGGTCAACACCTTCATCTTGCCCTTGTCTTTGGGGTCTTCTATGGCAACCATGTTCATAGAGAAAGACACCGTGTTCTGTGCAAAAGGATTAGCATTAATTTTCATCTTACCATCAAATTTCAATTGTCCTTCCTGAATGGTCTTCTGGATTCGCACTCTGAACACTCGGCAATCATTGATGGAATGAGAATTAGTATTGTGGTAGCCGCAAAATTTCTTGTCTTTTACCCCTTCAGGGCGCAGCATGGGGTGCCCTTCCAGCAATTTGATGTGTCCCTCCTTTAACAACAACTCAAACAACTTGTCTGACTTAGAGACATCAAAGTCATAAGTACCCTTCTACTGCCTCAACCATCGTTGACTAACCTGAGTCGGCTCTTTTGCCCAGACCAACTCGGTTGCGGCTATTTCATCTTCGTCGTCATACTCTGCAACTTCTTCCAGGAAACTTTGATACATCTCATTGGCGACATCACCTTTCTGGAATCGGTTATCTCTCCTGAACCCTTGAGCTTTATTATTCATCATTGCTAACCGCTGCGACAACTGACCAAGGTTATCAAAGTCCATGCCGAACAGCTTCTCCCTGACATTCGGCTGCATACCTGCTATCGCCATCCCTGGTAATTGATCATCTGGAAGATTCAGGGGGTAGCAGGGGTTTTTGGTCTCTCTGAACCTGCGTAGGTACTCTTGTGGTGTTTCATTAGCCCTCTGCCTCAAGCTCATAAGATCAACTAGCTTCTTCTCATTAGTACCCATAAAGAAATACGCATGGAACCTTTGCTCTAATTCTGCCCATGTACCAATAGAATTTGCCGGCAGAGATGTGAACCACGTGAAAGCTGGCCCTGTCAGAGACAATGGAAAATACCGAATCCTCCAAGCTTCATCGGCAGACGCCTCTCCAAGCTGCATGAAATATCAGCTGATGTGCTCTATGGTGCTAGTATCATCCTGACCAGAAAACTTTGTCAGATCTGTGGGAGCCTTCACCTTCGGAGGAAGTGCCACTCAGTTATACCACTCTGGATAAGGGGACTTGTACGCATAGGACTGGTTCTTTGGCTTTAAGCCAAACTGATTCTGCATCATGTCTGCCATCCTGTTCATGATAACATCAATATTTGAATTTAGAGCTCCATGTGCTTGCCCCTCAAAACGCAACCCTGTTGAGTTTTTATACCCTGGATTCGTGAGAGCATCGATGGCACCGTAATCAGCAAACTCTTGATATCCATCTCCATACATATTTTTTTGCAATCTGTTTGCTGCTGGAGACACCCTGAAAGCCGATTGTGGAATGTTTCCCAACGTGCCGAACGTGAGTTGTCCATATGTCATGGGCGGTTGTTGTTTCTGGTGAGGAGCCATCCCACCTTGGTCCATGTCAGGTGCTCCGCTACTCTCAGCAACTTTCTCCTGGTGCTTAGGCACATGGAACAATGTTGGTCCTTGCATTGGACTAGAAAACTCTTCAAAGTACTTATCAGCAGACGGACCGAAAGTATTGACCATAATCGCACGAAAGATATTCAGGAAAGTCGTATGATGATTTCTCATCGTCTCACTCATGGCCTTGTAAACCATTTCAGTCAGCTTCCGAGCATCTTCCTCTTCGGTGTAATCCGTTTGATGTGGGAGGAGGGTTCTGGGAAGCGACTGCTTCTGAAAAACCTTGTTGCTTTTGTTCTTTGAAAAGGATAACAGGCACTTCTGTTGAAACTCATCACACGCTTGCTGAACCATGTTCCTCAGGTCTTTTGGCAACTCATCCATAGTCACGTCCAGAACCTGGCCATTGTCGATTTTGACCATCTTGAAATGTGGAGTCCCACCGGGTGTGCCAAAAGGTGTGTTGACACAAAATGTAACGCACTATGCCTAACACACAGAAAGCTAGAAAGCGTAGCTTCAATCGGGTGCCCGGGTGTTTTGAGATCTGGAAACGTGCCAGTCAGTTTGACCTGAAACTAACAAGGGATGAAATCATTAGATACAAAACTGGAACATGTCGAGTGAGACCAGATAGTTCCATATATACGGCCCTGAAGCCACTTACGACGACATACAGCTAAGAAGTTGTCTGCCAACAAGTTTTATAGGTCAGTCGGCTAAAGCAAATATGGAGTACGTAAAACATTGATTGCCGAATGTGTGTGCATGGGAAAAGTACGTATGAACGAATCATAATTAGCTATGAATTAAAGCATAACCAAGCTCGGGAATTCAACCGAGTTGGGATCCATGATGAAGGAACAAGTAATCTAACACGATCAAACTAATCTAAAGCTTGTATCTACCGCACGATACCTAGCCTTATCAAAGCTTAATCGTAATTAACATGCATGAACCCGCAACACGTAGCAATCTAGGTTAAACTAATTTGGCTATTATAAACGTAAGATCTATTTGTAGAGATAACATGAATAACTATTACAGCATAAATAGATCTATGACAAAGAATAAAGCCAAACCGTATCAATCTAGATTGGGCAGAAAGAGTGTTACAAATATATAAAATATCTAAAACATACAACACGTGATAACTTAATGAATCTACTAGATCTTGCCAAATCTAATAGAGCCAATAACTATCTTGCTTTTTCTAAGCATATCGAGCAAACGCCTGCTGCACGGTATCTACTCGTAAACGAAATATAAGCGAAGACTTCTTGATTGTCAAGCAAGGATTCGCCGCACGATCATTGAAAACAAGCAAGACTACTTGCATCATCATCTAAATCCACCACATGATACTAGACATGATAACAAGGTTGTCGGGACATACGGAGGTCAACGGATCGATGATTCCTCTCGAAGAACTCAACGACACGACAAAGGACTCGAAGTTGGCATGGGGCCGGTTGTATTGAATTGGTTGTGAACAGTTTTACAATGGCCAAGGGTTTATATTTATACCCTGGTCATGACATGAGTCCTAAAAGGACACGACTACAAAACATTAAAGGAAAACATGACATATTTAACCCTACTTTTTCCTTCGGAGTCTTTATTGCCCTAATTGTTACAATCTTCGTTGCCCGATCGACTCTTTGCTTGCCGTTTTTGTCGCTTTTTCAACGGAAAACCACCCTTCCTCAGAATAGCTGACCGCATGATCATTTGCCGAATCTTTGGAGATTAACCGACCGCGCAAACACTTGCTGAATCTTTGGAAACCAGCCGTCCGCATGAACGTTTGTCGAATGCTCCGAACGCTCGTCTCTGCAAATTCACTGTGCACTGGCCCACCTGTCATCTTCCTGAGCGTGTCAAAATCTAGTGTTAACACCGCTTTTAGAGAGGTTTGGCTCGACCGAGCCTGGATTGGAGGTTCCACAGGTCAGGTTAGGCAGGTCGTGCAATGCCGGGCTAAGAAGCCTCAACATGCGGTCGGCCGACTGCCTTTCGGGGCCAAATGGGCCAAGATTTTGTGTGGGAGGTGATAAGGCTAGGTACATGCTAATTCTAGGGTCAAACACGAAAAATGAATAAAAATTAAAACATGTAGATTTTAGTTCTAAATTGGATTAAGGACAAAATCTACCATGTCAATTTCATGCTCAGGTGATTCATGTTCATGAAAACTTTTAAGACACTGACCATTTACCTTGAAAGGTGTTGCAGTCCTAATCTCGAAGCGTGACGATTCCTTGTGTCACGATATTGATGATGATGAATGGTCTTTCTTCTGTGAATCATTGCATTGTACTCAGACCCTTTTTCTCCATTCATTGCTTCTCTCCTACGAAGGATTAGTGAACAACACATACCCAAAGGGATTCATGAATAATTTGAAGCAAGGGTATTGTTGTCATGGAAATAGAGCACATCTTTTATGATATAGAAAAATTGGCTTTAGCATTTTAGCGCATCACAAGATGTTCCCTCATTGTTCACCAAGCAAGGTTAAGGCAAAGATGTGTAAGATTATTTCAATAACACCTCAAACCTTGATTTGTCTCTATGAACGATCTCATGACTTAGCCACCAAAATTTGGAAGTTATCTTATATGGGTTAGTCCAAAAGTTCAACCAAATTCCATACAAGTTTACTTTTGGTTCATTAACCAAACTTGACACCATGTCTAATTTGATTAAGGAAGGCTATTTAACCTAAGCACCATGCTTAATTTAAAAAGCTTATAGGAGTATATACACTACTCCCAAACCAAAGCATACTCAAAACAGAACAAGGAAGCATTAAGGCATAAAGAGATTCATTTAAGAAGAGACAAGATCATGGATGGTGAACCAGATGGGCATTTGCATTTTTTTATTTTTTTAATACTATTTCTATGACTTAGCAAGATTAGCAAGGTATAAAGAGAAAGAAAGGTAGAGACAACCAAACAAAATTAAGAATGAAGCATGATATAAATTTCTTAGAGAAATCCACTCCCCCACACTTGGATTTTGCAACATTTGACAATGAGCAATTCGAAGTCTAGGATGTGGAATTTTCTTTTGAATGTGCTTCATTATTAAAAGATGTATGGTTGGACATACCTTGTGTTTTGCTCGATCATTGTTTTTGTTCAAACCTGAAATGGTTAGTGACAAAAAATACCCAAAGGAACACTTTCACAAATATTCCCTTAATCTCATTTTACAAAATCATGTTATTTATTTTAGAATTTTGGGAAACTAATTTTAATTTTTTTATTTAATTTTAATTAATTAATTAAATTTGTTTTTAAGCAAACTTTAATGGAAAAGAAGAAGGCTCGGGTTATCTCCCGAAAGTGCTTAATTTTAAGACACAAGCTTGTCTTTGGGAAACCTTCAAGTTGCAACTCATGTTGGTGAAGTGGTTTCCCTTTCAACTCCAACATTTTCAAACCTATCCTCAAGACGAAAACCACTACGAGATTTGCAAAATTTATGATAGACAAACACATCTACAACCAACCTTGCGAAGATTTTAGAAACAAGAGGCATGAAGGGGTTGTAGATCAAGTGTGTAGTGAGGGTAGAGGGAAGGATTGATTTGGGAGATTTCTCATTTGAGCATGGATTTGATGGGAAGATCGAGGAATAGTTTTCATGCTCATTGATATCGTTCTCCCTTTCAATGAGTGGGTGAGCACTTTCTTTCTCATGACATTTCAAGTCATCCTCAAAACTTGAGTTGGTCATGGCTGTTGGCGAGATGGACCTAAGCTCACCCCTTGGATCAAGAATAAGTTTGGATTCTATCCCTTTGATGAGAGGTCGGGAAGACCATACAGGTAGATAATCTTCACCTATTCTATGACCAAGCTTCTCATTTCCTATTGTGTTCTCCAAGATTCTCATGATTGGCCTTCCGATAAAGGTGAGATGAAAGGAAAGTCCAGGAAGGTCAAAGATATGGAAATCTAGGAAGATCTTGAGATCATCAACCACCACAAGAACATCATGAAGGACTCCTAAACAATCAAGGACTTGACTATTTGGGAGTCTAAGGTGTTTTTGTTATTGGGATATATGATCCTTTGATGATGTTGGAACATGGAAATGAGGAAGGATGTTGATCCCGAGGCTAGGATTGTAGCAAATTTCACCATTAATGTCCAACACTTGACAGGATATTCTCCTCACATCTGTGGGCATTTTACTGACTTCCTTTGAGGATTTGGCTTCATCCAACCATTCTTGACTTACAATGGTAGATAGATGTTCTAACCGTTGTCTTTGCTCCTCTTGGTCAGATTTATGGCCTTCATGGCTTCCATGCCTCGGGTGTCTTAATGAATTCCCAAAGTCAATAAGTGGGTCATCATAAGACTTGAATGAAGGAACACATGGAGGATCATCAGGATCAAGGATGGGTTCGTAAGATAAGTCAAATGTGGGCATAGAGAAGGAGAGGATAGATTTGGCTTCTAAACACTTTAGTTCTTCTTCTATAGGCTCACTCGACATTTCTTCATCAAATATCCCAAGCTTTTCCTGATGTGCCATGTGAGACGTCGAGGCACAAGATGATGTTGATTTGGGAGGCTTTTGAAGAGATCCCTTCATGAGATGTCTAGAAAGATGTTTCTTAGAAGGTCTCTTTTGGATATGATAATTTTGGGCATTCCCAAAATCAGCAAGATCAGATGAAAGGTTGGCCTCAAACTCGAAGGAATGGCTTAGATGTTGAATTTCTTTTTCCTTCGAGATTTGTGGTATTTGTGGTTCATAATTGATGACAGAATCTTTGGATAAGAGTGGTGGTGATTCGGCTATCGAGGATTCTTTTCTAGGGACTGGTTTTTCTCCTTCTATGGGTCCTTCATTATAAACGTTAGTGTAGGGGGTGTTTTCAAGAATCTTCATGAGAAGACACTTCCCTTCACTAACGGGTAAACACAGGAAGGCTCCCCTAGAAGTCATGTCAAGAAGTTGTGCAGAATCTTTGCTAAGACCGCCATAAAAGTGTTGTAACAATGTTGGCTCGGTTATAGCAAGATCAGGGCCAGAAGATACTAGATCTAAAAGACAGGCCCATGCCACACCTAGAGGTTCTTTCTCCTTTTGTGAGAAGTTGATGACCTCTATTCGAAGACGAACAACACGAGAGATAGGGAAGAAAGCTAGGCAGAATTTGGATTGTAACTTCTCTCATTCTCCTTTTGCACTATCTACGTGGCGAAGGTGCCATCGTTTGGCTATTCCCATCAAAGAAAACAGAAATAGCTTCCACTTAAGGGTACCTTGCCTCATCCCATGGATGTGGACACATGAACACAATTGTTCAAAGTCACGTAGATGAGTGTAGGGATTTTCGTCTTCGTCCCCATGAAAAGGTTTGTTCTGAACCATTGCTATGAGACTTGGGCGAAGCTCATAAGGAATGGCCAATACGGCCTGAGATGAACTATGTGGCTCCAACCTAGTGCCCGTTGGAGCACCATACTCAAAGAGAGGTGTTTGATCCATAGGTGTAAATGTGGAAGGAAAGGTTTAAATCAAACAAGGATAACAGGACCAAAGGGTTCTAGTTAAAATAGCTACCGTTCCTTGGCAACGGTGCCAGAAATGCTTGTTGGTATTTCTTATGACTATTGGACAAATCCGCAATGCACAGATTATACCGTTGTAGCACTTCACCGGGAGTATTACAGGTATCGTATTTTCCACAGGGAACGAGAAGTGAGTTAACTAGGAATATGGATATGTCCTATGATGGATCAAGGGAGACTAATAATTGGGTTGAGAGGTTCGATGTAGCAAAGATATCTAACAAGGTATAGCTGGTTATACTGGCTTTATCAGCCCTTCTCTTGCAAGAGGCGATGGGATAGATCAGAAAGAGGACAAAACTCTAACCGGATCGTGCCATCAAGTTGTATTGAGGCCCTACCTTTTAAGAACTTATCTGACACGCGTGGTGGAATACGAAGACTAGATAGAGTTGTCACCTTCTACAAGCATCCACAAACAATCCACGCGATAAGCGGTTTACAAAGGCAAGATCTAGTCTAGACACCACGTCTACACTATTCTTACTACTTTAACCCAAGCTTTTAAGGTTAAAGCAGTCTACTTAAAGTAAAGCGATGAACAAGCACAAAAATATGTATAACAGCTATGCTAGAAGTAGAATATCAAATACTATAAAGAACTTGGATGTATCACTTACAAGTGCTGAACTTACAAGAGACTCGCATTCGCCAAGTAAGAACTCCGAAGAAGACGCTAGACAGGCCCGGCTCTCCTCCAGACTCTCCTCACTCTCCTCCAACTAGCATAGCACTACTGAAGAGGTCCGCTAAGAGACTAAGAAGTAGTGTTTCTCCAATGAGGCATGAGTGAGAGTGAGGGCCTAGGGGGGTATTTATAGCTAGAGGTGGAGTAGGGGCTATTCCAGTGCCACATCAGCGATCCGCGTCACCTTCATCAGCCACTATTGGATCCAACCGACCACAGCACCGTCCTTGAGTGTGTGGTGTAGATTTCAGGAATGTGGGGAGTGAGTGAGGCAGTTGAGGGGTGGCACCGCCATATGGGTGGTCGGTCGACCACCCATGCTGGCCTATGGGCCCCTCTGCTCCTTCTAGATGACGGCCCACTGGTCAGGGACCAAGTGAGGTCTTGTGGGTCCCACCTATAGGTCGGCCAACCACTCATAGTGGTCTGTGGGCCCCCTCTGCTCCTCTTGGTTGATGTCCCACTACTCAGGGACCAAATGGGGTCCTGTGGGGACCACCTATAGGTCGGTCGATCCCCCTATGGGGTCTTTGGCCCACCTTTGTCTCTTGGCTGCTGGTCCCACCTGTCATCTGTGTTGGATAATTGTTCTGAGTTGATTTGTCACGCTTATCTCTTTGATGTGGGCCCATGGATCCTCGTGATGTGAATCTAAACCGTAGGGAGAAAACACACTTGGATCCAAGGAGTAGAGAGTGCTCTAGAGGGTGGTTCTTGGATCATGGGGGCTTGGGACGTCTAGTGGCCCCACAGGGTGGTCGGCCGACCCCCTAAGTGGGCCCACTAGCTCTGAAAAGTCCCCATTTGTCATTACCTGCATCAAATAGTCAAGGGACATGTAGAACTAGTTATTTGGCACAATATGTTCAAGTTATGTTTGTTTTCCCTTGAATATAAGGATGTTGACGGTATTTTGATGGTGACAAAATAGCTCATAATTACCGTCAACACTGGTTATACTAGCTTTATCAACCCTTCTCTTGCAGGAAGCAATGGGATAGATCAGTAGGAGATAAAACTCCTATCGGACCGCGCCATCATGTTGTATTGAGGCCCTACCTTTTAAGAACTTATGTTACACACATGGTGGAAAACAAAGACAAGATAGGGCTGTCACCACCTACTAGCTACCACAAACAATCCGTCCCTTAAGAGGTTTACAAAGGCAAGATCTAGTCTAGACACCACGTCTACACTATTCTTACTACTTTAACCCAACGTTAAGGCTAAAGCACTCTACTTAAAGTAAAGCGATGAACAAGCGCGAAAAGATGTATAACAGCTAAACCATATTTAGAATATCAAATGCTATAAAGAACTTGGATGTATCACTTACAAGTGCTGAACTTATAAGAGAATCACATCCGCTGAGGCGTAGCTACGGAGAAGATTCCCAATAGATCCGGGGCTTTCTCTAGAAGACTTCCCTCACTCTCTTCCAACTATCATAGCACTATAGCAGAGCTTTGCTAAGATACTAAGGAGTAGTTTTCCTCCAATGAGTCATGAGTGAGAGGGGAGCTGTTTGGGGTATTTATAGCAGAGGTGGAGTAGGGGCTACTCCGATGCCACGTCAGCGATCCGCATCATCTTCATCCTGCTCCGTAGGATCAAACCGACCTTTCGACTGCCTTAGATCAATGGAAGAGATGAAGTTGATGCATGGAGGAATGCAGGAAGGCGGTGGGAGCCTCAGGGATGCTCAGGAGCACCTACGGGGGATCGACCGATCTCCCCCTGACAGGTGGGACCTCCTCCTTCTTCTAGAAGGTGTCCCCACTGGTCAAGGACCTAGTGGGAGGTGGTAGCCCAATTTTTGGTATTGACCGATACCCTTTTGGCTCCTTTCAAGTCAGGCTTTCTCATGGGAGCTCCTGGACGTGTCAAAAGTCCAATGGTGCAAATGATCTGGAGTTTGGCTTCAATCACAGATCGGGAGATATGCAAAACGAGCTTCCAGCATTGTTGATTGGCCTGAAATGATATTCCCTACAAAACAAAGCCTTCCAAGTACATGTGGAACTTATTAGTGGTAAATATGTTCATGTAGTGTTATTCTACTCTTGAATCCAAGGTTGTTGACGGTATTTTGAGTATGTAAAAGTATCTCATTCTTACCGTCAACAAGATCCCCCATACATACTTTTCTGCTCGTCCTCGACTAAAGGATAAAAGTAAACATAACTATGCTATTCTCAAAGTATAAAGAAACCATAAAGATTTACTCAAGACACTTTGTTATACAAGTGGGATATGTGGTATTGTCTAGCATATATCCTTGAGAGGTTGATAAATGGAATAGTTCTCAAGGCAAAGTCATCTCCTCAAAATCATATTTTAGTACTTGGAGTTTTTGATAAGTTTTTCAAAAGAAAGCACATAAGTCAACTTACTCCTCTTATAGTACTCTAGATCACTCACAATGTATATGATTCCTTACCAAGGCATAGCATGAGATTGCCTTCTTTTGTATCTCCATACTTCTAAATGGCTTATGTGGAGCTTAGGTAGGGATGAACAATGTAGCATACTTGCATTACTTATATTGTAAAGTCAAAACAAGGATCCAAGGAGAAAAATGTCATAATCCTAGATCAAGATGTGCATGTGTATGGAATATGATAGTGGACTTTATTGTACTCCTTAACCATGTATGATCTCTCTAACTTTATGATTATTTGAGACATGGCTATCTCTTTTTTTCTGAGCTTCACTTGCTCATCATTTTTTTCTTCATGAGCTTTTTGATTGCTCATCTTTTTTTTTGAATAGCCATATCTCTTTTGCAGAATTTTGAGAGAGATCATAACATATTTCTAGAGTATTTATTGGGTGAAAATGGAAGATGTAAATGAAAGGCATGTTTTGGGTACTTCCGGTCTAGAAGCAGCATATATATGTGGTGTGTGTGATCTTGATCTTTGAACTATGACAAAATTCTCAACAATGGTCAACAAGGTTTGACCAAACTCAAAGCAAATACAAGAAGCATATGAGGAAGGTTTTTTATCATGTATAAACATATATGGCTTTGGTAGGAATTTCTCACTATAGAGGAGTAGTGACATTATGATTTTATGACATTTTCAAAAATTAATCTCCAAGTACTTTAAATAGACAGGGTATGAATCATGAGCCAAGAACTTATATCTCATTGATCAACAACTTAGTCAATATGATTCCATATCAAGATATTTCCTACTAGTATAAACAAAAGCAAGAATTCATCTTTATGACGCTTTTACCCTTAGAACGCCATAGATCATGTCACTTTTCAAATTTTAGTTACAAATGCGATCTTCTTGTTTTTATTTAATATTAAAAGGGAAATAAACTAAGAAATTAATTTCATGAAGAAATAATATTGTTTTTTATTTATTTTTATTTATGGACATGGCAAACCAGTCAGGGTTGATGAGGATGTTGTGTGGATGCTGGCTGGTGGGCCTAGAGGTCCTTGGTGGTGTCGACCGACATCACTTCGGAGGCTTTTGGCCACTTCGGTCCCTAAAATAGATCCCTTACATTCTGAATGTTTCTCTGCTCTGTTAGTTCTGTTTATTGGCTTCTAAAGTGTATCATCCGATACTGAAATGTGGTCGTTGGTGCCCAAATTTTTCGTGGAATGTGCCATGTCCATGTACATCATGATGCAGTGGTCATTCTTGTCAAATGGCCCGTTGGGATGTCGACCGAATGCAGAGGTTCTGCTAGTGGCAACACACCAGCAGAACAAAGAGTTTGATTTGTCATTGATAGCTTAGGCACATGTTCATTGATTCATGGGTGATAGACTACAAGCCTAAGTGTCTTGTTTCTATGAAGGGCTAAGGTGTGTCAAGGGAGAAAATCGAGAGAGAAGGTCCTAAGGCCTTAGCGTAAGGGATGACAAGCATCTTGTCATGCTCTCTTCTACCAGAGCCACGATGTAGGTTGTGTTGATGGCTCTAGAGGATGACTAAGGAGAAAGAGAGGTGAAGAAAAGAGAGTCCAACGTTCTTCGCCTCTGTTTTCACTTGGATCGTGCCGGAAACAGGAGAGGAACATTGGTTCAATGTTCAGGAGCAACGGGCATGGCTGGAGGGCCAAAACCATGATCGGCCGATCTCTTTTTGGAAGGTTTGGCTTGACCGAGCCTGGATTGAAGGTCCCATGGGTCAGGTTATACAGGCCGCGTAGCGCCAGGCCCTGAAGCTTCTTAAGGCGATCGACCGATACCCTTTTAGGGCCAAATGGGCCCAAATTTTGGGTGGTAGGAGTTAAGACTAAGTACATGCTAATTCTAGGATCAAACACGAAAAAGGAACAAAAAACTTAAAACATGTAGATTTTAGTTCTAAGTTGGGTTAAGAACAAAGTCTATCATGTCAATTTCATGCTCAGGTGATTCATGTTCATGAAAAACTTTGATTCATGTTGCAGCCGTTATCTTGAAGCATGACCATTCCATGTGTCAGAACATTGATGATGAATAATGGTCTTTCTCTAGTGAATCATCGCATTGTACTAAGACCCTTTCCTCCATTCATTGCTTCTCTCCTGCGAAGGATTAGTGGACAATACATACCCGAAGGAATTCACGAATAATTTGAAGCAAGGGCATTATTGCCATAGAAATAGAGGACATCTTCTATGCTATAGAAAAGTTGGCTTTAGCATTTTAGCATAGAAAGGGATGTTCCCTCATTGTTCACCGATTAAAAATCACGCAAGGTTAAGGCAAAGATGTGTAAGATTATCTCAATGCTACCTCAAACCTTGATTTGTCTCTTATGAATGATCTCATGACTTACCCACCAAAATTTGGAAGTTATCCCTCATGGGTTAGTCTAAGAGTACAACCAAATTCCATACAAGCATACTTTTGGTTCAATAATCAAACTTGACACCATGTCTAATTTGATTAAGGGAGGCTATTTAACCTAAGCACCATGCTTAATTTAAAGAGCCTATGGGAATATGAATTCAAAAATATCCCAAACCAAAGCATACTTATAACAGAGCAAGGAAGCATGAAGGTATAAAAGGATTCATTTAAAAAGAGACAAGAGCATGGATGGTGAACCAGATGAGCATTTGTATTTTATTTATTTATTTATGTGACTTATCAAGATGAGCAAGGTATAAAGAGAAAGCAAGGTAGAGACAACCAAACAGAATTAAACAATGAAGCATGAAGTGAATTTCTTAGAGAAATCCACTCCCCCACACTTGGATTTTACAACATTTGATAATGAGCAAATCCAAGTCTAGGATGTGGAATTTTTTTTTTGAATGAGCTTCATTATTGAAAGATGTTTGGTTGGACATACCTTATGTTTTGCTCGATCATTCTTTTTGTTCAAACCTGAAATGGTTAGTGACAAAAATACCCAAAGGAACAATTTCACAAATATTCCTTTAATCTCATTTTGCAAAGTCATTTTATTCATTTTAGAATGTTGGGAAACACAAAATATTTTTATTTTGTTTTATATATTTTTTATTTTTTTATTAATTTTAATTAATAATTTTTTATAAATTTTTTATTATTATTATTATTCTTTTTTAATAAGCAAACTTTAATAGAAAATAAAAAGGCTCAGTTTATCTCCCGAAAGTGCTTAATTTTAAGACACAAGCTTGTCTTTGGGAAATCTTCAAGTGTATCTCATGTTGGTGAAGCGGTTTCCCCTTCAACTCCAACATTTTCGAACCTATCCTCAAGACCAAAACCACTATGAGATTTGCAAAATTTATGATAGACAAACACATCTACAACCAACCTTGCAAAGATTTTAGAAATAAGAAGCATGAAGGGGTTGTAGATCATGTGTGTAGTGATGGTAGAGGGAAGGATTCAATTGGGAGATTTCTCATGTGAGCATGGAATTGAGGAGAAGATGAAGTAATAACTTCCATTCTCATTGATATCATTCTCCCTTTCAAGGAGTGGGTGAGCACTTTCTTTCTCATGACATTTCAAGTCATCCTCAAGGCTTGAATGGGTCATGGCTATTGGCGAGATTGACATAAGCTCACCCATTGGATCAAGAACAGGTTTGGATTCTAATCCTTTGATGAGAGGTCGGGAAGACCAAACAGGTAGATAATCTTTAGTTATTCTATGACCAAGCTTCTCATTTCCTAAAGTGTTCTCCAAGATTCTCATGATTGGCCTTCCGATAAAGGTGAGATGAAAGGAAAGTCCAGGAAGGTCAAAGATATGGAAATATAGGAAGATCTTGAGATCATCAACAACTAGAAGAACATCATGGAGGACTCCTAAACAATCAAGGATTTGACGATTAGGGAATCTAAGGTGCTTTTGTGATTGGGACAGATGATTCTTTGATGATGTTGGAACATGGAAATGAGGAATGATATTGATCTCGAGGCTAGGATCATAGCAAATTTCGCCATCAATGCCCAACACTTGATAGGATATTCTCCTTACATGTGTCAGCATTTTAGCAACATCTTTTGAAGATTCGGCCTCATCCAACCATTCTTGCCTTGCAACGGTAGATAGAGGCCCTAACCGTTGATTATGCTCCTCTCGGTCAGATTTATGGCCCTCATGGCTTCCATACCTTGGGTGTCTTATTGAATTCCCAGAGTCATTAAGTGGGTCATCATGAGACTTGAATGAAGGAACACATGGGGATCATCAGGATCAAGGATGGGTTCATAAGATAAGTCAGATGTGGGCATAGAGAAGAAGAGGATAGATTTGGCCTCTAAACACTTTAGTTCTCCTTCTATAACCTCTCTCGACATTCCTTTATCATGTATCCCAGACTTTTCCTGATGTGCCATGTGGGAAGTCAAGGCACAGGATGATGTTGCTTTGGGCGGTTTTGGATGAGATCTCTTCTTGAGAGGTTTAGAAAGGTGTTTCTTACAAGGTCTCTTTTGGATAGGATAATTGGGCATTCCCAAAATCAGCAAGATCGTATGAGAGGTTGGCCTCGAACTCGAAGGAATGGTTTAGGTCTTGAATTTCTTCTTCGTTCGAGATTTGTGGTATTTGTTGTTCGGGATCGATGGTAGAATCTTTGAAGGGAGTGGTGGTGATTCGGCTATCGAGATTTCTTTTTTAGGGACTGGTCTTTCTCCTTGTATGGGTCTTTCATTATAAACGTTAGTGTAGGGGGTGTTTTCAAAAATCTTCATGAGAAGACTCTTCCCTTCACTAACGGGTAAACACAGGAAGGCTCCCCTAGAAGTCATGTCAAGAAGTTGTGCGGAATTTTTGCTAAGACCGCCATAAAAGTGTTGTAACAGTGTTGGCTCGGTTATAGCAAGATGATGCTAGATCTAAAAGACGGGCCCATGACGCACCTAGAGATTCCTTTTCCTTTTGTTTAAAGGATATGACCTCTATTCGAAGACGAACAACACGAGAGATAGGGAAGAAAGCTAGGCAAAATTTGGATTGTAACTTCTCCCATTCTCCTTTTGCACTATCTATGTGGCAAAGGTGCCATCGTTTGGCTATTCCCGTCAAAGAAAACAGAAATAGCTTCCACTTAAGGGTACCTTGCCTCATCCCATGAATGTGGACACATGAACAAAATTGTTCAAAGTCACGTAGGTGAGTATGGATTTTCATCTTCGTTCCCAGAAAAAGGTTTTTCCTGAACCATCGCTATGAGACTTGGGCAAAGCTCATAACGAACGGCCAATACAGCCTGAGCTGATTTCGGTGGCTCCAAGCTAGTGCCCATTGGAGCACCATATTCAAAGAGAGGTGTTTGATCCATATGTGTATGAAAAAGAAAGAATTAAATCAAACAAGGATAAATAGGACCACTAGGTTCTAGTTAAAATAGCTACCGTTCCCTAGCAACGGTGCCAGAAGGCTTGTTGACACCAGAAGTGGAAATGGGTAAAAGACCGCAAGCGTACGGTTGTCAAGTGTAGCTTTCATCGGGAGTATTCCAGGTATCGTATTTTTCACAGAGAACGAGAAGTGAATTAACTAGTGATCAAGGTTATGTCCTATGACGAGACAAAGGAGACTATGATATTTGGGTAGAGAGGTTCACTATAGCAAAGATATCTAACTAGGCAAAATTGGTTGTACTGGCTTTATCAGCCCTGCTCTTGCAGGAGGCGATGGGATAGATCAGTAGGAGATAAAACTCCTACCAGACCGCGCCATCATGTTGTATTGAGGCCCTACCTTTTAACAACTTATGTTACACACATGGTGGAATACAAAGACTAGATAGGGCTATCACCACCTACTAGCTACCACAAACAATCCATGCCATAAGCGGTTTACAAAGGCAAGATCTAGTCTAGACACCACGTCTACACTATTCTTACTACTTTAACCCAACGTTAAGGCTAAAGCACTCTACTTAAAGTAAAGCGATGAACAAGTGCAAAAAGATGTATAACAGCTAAACCAGATTTAGAATATCAAATGCTATAAAGAACTCGGATGTATCACTTACAAGAGGATCACATTCGCTAAGGCGCAGCTTCAGAGAAGATTCCCGACAGATCCGGAGCTCTCTTCTAACTATCATAGCACTACAGCAGAGCTTTGCTAAGCTACTAAGGAGTAGTTTTCCTCCAATGAGTCATGAGTGAGAGGGGAGCTCTAGGGTGTATTTATAGCAGAGGTGGAGTAGGGGCTACTCCGGTGTGACACCCTATGTCAAGCTTTGCATTAGGATCATCATTAGCCAGTAAGCATAAGCATTGCATTGCATTCATGTTTGCTTATGCTATCATTTTATGTGTGTGTTTATTTATATCTTTGAAACTAGAATTGAATAAGTGTTTTATTCTCTAAATCTTGATCAACATGTTTAGCTAAGTTTTCTATGCATAGAATAAAGAGTAGATTGCTTCTCTTGCTAATCACCTTGCCTAATTAAGCTTAGTTTAAATTTCAAGAATAAAAGTAATTATTTTCTTAAAATGACCTAATTAGTTTTAATCTAGAACCCTATAAAATAATGGTTTTCAGAATTTATGACCTACATGAAAAATGTAGAGAATAATATTCTGAACAACTTTGGTTTAAGTGTCAAAACATAGTTTGGAGTTTTTGAAACTGTTTTGAAGCAAATTCAGTTTGAATCAATCAAAGGAAATTGGAAAAAGAAAAGCAGAGCTGGAATGGGCCGCGTCCTCGCTTTTGGCCCACTCGGCCTCGCCCGCGGCCCGCTCGCGCTCGCACCCGCGCCCCGCATGCGCAGCACACGTGCCCGCACACACGCACACGCAGCGCACGCCCGCGCGCGCTCACCCGACCGCGGCTGCGCCGTACGCCGGTGTTTCTGCCGCATGGCGGCCGATGCCCGCCGGCCTGGGACGAACACGCCACGCCACGCTGCGCCACTCGCTCTGGTGCCCCGCGCCGCACCCTGCGGCACTGCGCAGACGTCGCTGCGCCCTGCGGCTCAGTGCCATAGACCGCTCTGCCCCGCCGTCGAGCCGTGCAGTCGCATCGTCTTTACGCGCCGCAGTTCCTTTCACCGACCAGTGCCTCGCCTCGTCTTGGTCGCGTCTGAGCACAAAGCCGCGCTAACGGCGCTAACTGCACCGCACGCAGCCGCGCTGCCGCCGAGCCGTCGTGTCGTTGTTACGCCGCCGCAGTGCTGCGTCCGATCAGCCGCTCGTCCCGTCTTGCTCGCGATCGAGTGCCGCATCCACCATAACGGCGCTAGGACCAAGTAGCGCCCTGCCCCGCGCGCACGCAGACACGCCAGGCTGCTGCCACCCGCCGCACCGTCGCGTCCTGGCCCCCACCGGCCACGCCAGTCGGCCATGACCGCGCAGAAGGGAGCGTCTACACCCCCTCGACCTCCCACACCCGCAAACGCGCGCGCTCACACTCTACCTCACTCGCTCTGTCTCTGCTCTCGCTGCGCCGAGCACCGGGAGCACCGCAGCGCCCCCTTTTCAAAACCGCCTCCACCCGAGCATCTCTGCTCGATCCATCTCGCCCACCAGTTCACCTTCGCCTCGCACACGCGCTGCTCGCCTCTGTTTAGCCAGTCGAGCTCCACCGTTGTTGTATCGCCGATGGCGTTCCTCGGCTCGGAGGCGCCACCGCAACGACCAAACCGCGTTCGTCTCCCTCCCGACCACCTCCGTCGCCTCCATCTCCTTGGAAGCACTAGCAAGGGTAGTCAAGGTGAGAACACCAACCCCCATATCCTAGCTCACCCTCAGTCACCGCACCTCCGTTGGCCGTGCTCCATTGCCGCCGCCGCGGAGCTCGCATGTGGCCAGACTTCCTCAGAGCCTCACCGGTTCAACCAACCCCCACGCTGCACTCACCACACCACCGTAGTGCTCACGCGCACGCTCGCTGGGCAACGCACCGCTGGTAATCACCTCACCGCATCACACTGTCGGCTCGCTATAGGGCCGTGCTGGCTCTACCAACCCCACCAGTAGATGCGCGACGTTACCACGAGTCCAGCGCATCCACCCTCACCGCCGACGAGCTCACCGCCGGCGAGAAAACGCCGGTCAGCGCCGTCCCCTGCTCACTGCTGACCGACAGGTGGACCCTGTGTTGACCGCGGGCCCCGCCTGTCAGCCGCTCAACTCACTCTCGCGCGCACTGGGCCGAGCCCAACACAGTTCATCGTGGGCCGATTCCAGAAATGCCTTTCCTTTTATTCATTTTTAGTAAATGTGTTAATGCTTGTTTATTTTATATCTAGAGTTTGGTAAATCCAAAAATGATGAATTAAATTGTGTTAGACTCTATAAATGATGATCTTTCTGTTAAAAATATAAAAGTAATTTTTGGAGAATGTCTTCAGTACTAATGTTTAAATAATCCTTTTCTGCATTTATTAAAGTTAAATCTGTTCCTGCATGAAATGATCAAATAAAAATGTGATGTTTTTATGCTAGCTTTGTAATCCTGTGTAGAAGCTAGGAAAAATATGAGTTGTCATATTGTTGTGTAAGTTTTAATGGTTATCTATTAAAATATGTTTCTGCTGTTTTCTTAGATTAATTCCTATGATAAATCTGTGCATGTATAAATCTTGAACCTTTTTGTGTAGCCTTTGTGTACCATTATCTGTCTAGGAAAAATTTAATATGTGATATGTTGTATGGCAGGAAAGATACTTGTAGTTCAAGTGTCCTTTTCTAGGGTTTTCTTTGGAAAATCGTATAGAATATAATATGTTTTTGTTGATCATGTATTTTTCTTGATAAATATGTTTCTAAGTAAAGAACCTGTTAAAAAAAATATAGCATGTTTCACCCTGTTAGCCGGTAGGTCTAGTTCATAGTGCTTTTTCCGCATTTAAATTCATCTTTTTGTATCTGCTAGCTGGTAGTTTTGCTGTGGGTGATTTTTATGCAGTAGTATCCTTTAAGCATGCTCTGTACCCTGTAATTTTTGTAGGCTTTTATGAATAGTTTATAATAGGCTTGTTGTGTAAAGTGGCCATTAGGGTAATTAATTGGTTAAATGCTTAAGGCCACTTTTAGTGTTTTAATTCTTGCTCAAGCATCATCCCTGCACCATCAAGTTTACTTATATGCATTTCAAACATTTAGGATCAGTGGTGGAGCTTCAGGTGCCACCTCAAGAAGCAGAAGTCCAGGAGGTGCAGGAGCTGAACGAGGAGTTCCCAGAGCCAGAACCTAACTTGCCCGAGTGCCCTGACCACCAGCCCTCCACCTTCACTCAAGGCAAGCCCCGGAGCATCTTTAAGCCTCCCCGTTTTTACAATTAATTTACTTGAGTATTTTATACTGTGATGCATTAGGTGATAGGAGTTGATTGAATCCTAATTGTTGCATTACCTTCCTTGATTATTGTTTTACCTACCTTGTTAACCTGTTAAATAAAAGTAAAAGCAACCTCTTAGCCTACTTAGAATAAATGGTTACATTTATACTTATGTTCGTATTATCCCATGGGGATAGTACCAATCACGGTTGGCTATATTTGCTATCGTGGAAAGAGCCAATGGTAGTAATGAAATGCGGTCAACTGGAAGGCAAGGGCACCAAGTGGTTTATACTAGGGGGCAGTCCGTCCGTTGGATCGTATAGGTTTGTATACGATGGTGGGCCTCTTACATCTTTGAATGCGCCCTTTCACATTGGGGCCGTTGCGAGTATCGACCCCAAAGCCGAGTAAACACTGTCCGGGCCGACTCTCAGCCTACTGTGCGGAACCTCTAGTTTGGAGATACGACCTGCCCCGTGGTGGACTACTCTGAGATCACGGCGGTACTACCTGGACTTTGTTGAGCGGTAACCCAATGCATGAACCCGACAGGGGAAGTGTGGGTGTGTGTTAAATGTAATCTTGCTAGCTGGTTGTATATCGATTCGAGTCGCCGCCTCCCACCGGATAGCTGGGGATTATGCTGAGCTTCACCATGGTACAACTCCATGTGACATCGTAATGGTTCTACTAAAATATTGATGAAGGAATTGGATATATATTATTATATTGATTGCCTAGATCAAGTGTGTGCTCTAGTTCAGGTGCGAAACTTAGAGATAATTAATAGGATGGAAAATGGCTGCTCTCTAATCTTTTAGTTTCTTATTGTTCGCATTTCCGCAAAAAAAAAGTTTATCCAGATCCACTTAAATAGTCATGCATATCCTTGGAGTCTTTATTTTCAGTTAGACGGGTAAGTCTAGCTGAGTACATTCCCGTACTCAGGGTTTATCCCGTTTGTTGCAGATGCCCAAGTATACTTTAGCTATTGTAAGCACTGTCTCTATCCTGTCGAAGGAGAAGAGGAGTAGGCTTTGGGCAAGTCTTCTACGAGCTCATCTTTTGCTGTTGTTGAACATGATCTCGTTGGCACCCTATCTTTTAATAGTATTCGTGTGGAGTAAGACTTTAGGATCGAGTTTCAAAACAAGGTTTTATTTAGCCACGTGTGTTGTGGCGTAAGTACTACTTCTATTTGGGACAAAGTGTTGTAATAACTTTATTTCGTACTCCAAGTACTTTTGTTTAATTCATTGGCTCGTTTGAATGTGCATACCTGAGTTTGCGCGATCTGGATTGGATATACGATTGTTAGAAATCCTTCGAGATTTTCGGACTACCGGGATTATATGGGCTCAAGTGTTTTAAGTGGCAGTTAAATCGGCTACTTTGGTGCTTGATCTCTTATAATTTGGACGGTTCTGCCACAGTTGGTATCAAAGCCCGAGTTCAGGTATCCTCATTCGTTTGAACAACTTTTCAATAAAACAGGTATTTCAAAACTATTTTAAAAACTAAGTTTGAAAACTTAGGGTGTCAGAGTCTAGTCTTTAGCCCTATACTAGGAATCAGGTGGCTTAGGATTACTAACTGGGTTTAGGGTTTTGTTCAAGTTGGATCTTTAAAAGGTGCCGGGCTATTATTCTTTGGAAGAATGATACAAGTTTTGAAATAATGCATTGAAAAATATTTGTGAGATGTGAGAGTAGACCTTCCAACCGTTGGTCTAGGGAAGTGATATGGTTAGTTAAGCATATGCGAGCTTTTACGCAAACATATCTGAGAAGTATGAAATGCTCGGTGGGTTTTCCGAGCTTGGTGCATAAGGTTTTGGTATCTAACTGATATGTACTTAGTGCGTATCAGGAAGTGCCCAGTGATTTTTCTGCATTGGGTTTTGTTCTTTTGGGCTGAAATGAATCTTCTGCAAGTACACTAACAACGCATCCGTGTAGAACGAATAACTGCGTAAAGAGAGATCGCCTTGCCACCGACTAGAACGTTAGGACTTGCGAGTCATTCTAGTTGAGTGAGAACGTATTTACGATCATGCATCATGTTTATATTCTTGTACCATGTCTCATACCTCCCCTTAAATTGTAATTGAACCCTTTTGATAAAAATGATCAACTTAATATCTGTCTCACGAAAGTTCGAAACCCCATTTTCTACAGATGCCTTGCACCCGTTTGACCGCCAGGAAGGCAACCGGAGGAGCAGGAGTTCCTCGCTACCCGTTGGCCAGGAAGATGACCAAAGGAAAGTTCTTGACGTACTTCGGGCTACCGACTATCCTTTGGAGGGTTTTGCATGCCATTGGGTATCCTGAGGGCAGGGAGCCCAAGTACTCTGGCAGAAGTAGTAGTATGGTCAGGATTCTCTAGTCCATGTTCAGGTCAAGGTGAAAGCTTTGGAAGGAAGGCCAGACTGATCAGGCTAGACCATCATCACCAAGGGAGCTTGTGCTAAGGATGGTGCCAACAGGGCAGCATACCTGGTGCTAAAGGAGATCATCGCTCGCTTTCCCGCGGACCTTGCAGCAGCTTGGCCTGGAGTGTTTCCCCGTGGACAGGCTTTTCCTATGGATTGGACATAGGCTGAGGGGACAACACTAGCAGGAGATGAGGAGGAGCTTTTCTTCTGCGAGACTCCAGCCATGGGTGCCACTGGAGCTTTGCTTGGCACTTGTGAGAGTCTGGAGCGCAGTCTTGCAGATGTGGCAGAAATCCACAACGCCACTCTTGAGAGCAAGCGTCAGTTGCAGCAGGAGTTTGAGACAGCCGTCGCAAATCTTCAGGCAGAGTTAGCTCAGATGACTCTGGAGCACGACCAGGCCCAGGCTAGGGGGTACAGGGCTCTATTTATAGCCCGGTGGGATGCGTGATAGCCATTGTATCAAACCGACTTAAGGTAGGGCTCAGATTATTAATTGAAGGCGATGGAGGAACACTCCAAAAGGCCATAGAAGGTGGGCCTAGGGGTAGGCCGGCCGGCCCCACATGTCGGTGGCTCGGCCCCCGCCTCTCTCTGGTGTCTTATGGATCCTTCTTGACTTAAATGGTAAATATATCTCCGTGGGATTTTTCTGATATTTATTCTGATTTGATTCCCTTTATTACTCTTTTTCTGGAATAGTCCCTAGAAAATAGTAGAATACCAAAACTCATGGAATTTGTTAGATGCCCCTATACTTCTATAATTTCCATGTGATTGATCCATTTATCATGTTTATAATTATATTAAATGTTGACATTAACGACCGTCAACGGGTCTCTTCACCTGCATGTTAGTTTTATAACCATTGAATAGACACCTTACCTTCCAACCAGGGAATTTGAAGTGGATTTGGCCGAACCCCACGTAGATGACCGCATTCGTGGTGTAGAGGAACGACCTTCCTAAGATGATAGGAACATATTGTTTGGTCCCCATGTCCAAGATGATGAAGTCAGTGGGGACGTCATCGTTCTTAACTCTCACTAAGATGTCCTTTGCATGTCCCTTGGGATGTCGGTATGATCGGTCTGCCATCTACAAACGAACATTTGCAGGGAACAAAGGACCCCCTAGTAGGTTATCATACGTTACCTTGGACATGATGTTCATGCCTGATCCAAGGTTAGAAAAGGCGTTGTAGAACATCTAATGTCCGATTGAGCACTCGATTGTTGGTTGGCCTGGATCTCTTCTTGATGACGAACAAGGAATCAAGGAGATAGACCCAATTAGATCTCAATGGAGGCTTACCAAACCTCGTGTTGACCAAGTTAACAGTTTCAATCGGATCCTTTGGTTTCCCAGAGATCTTACCTTGTTCATATGATGGAATAGAGATGCTGCTAATTGAGCTAACTATGTTTCTAACATCTTGTTAAGACTCAATTGATTTTTTATTGTAGAATTAAAACTATCCATCTTCTCATTTATGTTTTCAAGAATCTTGTCATTAGGCATCATCTTTTTATTTATGCTATCATTGATTATAGCTTGGCCTAGCACAAGATCTCTTAAAGAAGGTTAGTTATTGTAACTATTATTGAAATTGTTACTATAACCAATATTACCTTGTTTACCTTAATATAAGGGGCATGAATTCCATCCTCCTTGCTGCTGGGATCTATACCATTGATGTTGTTAATGATGAAGTTCACGTCCTCTTTCATTTTGAGACAATTGTTGTCTGAATGATCATCTCCTCCACATAGTTCGCACCATGGGTTGGCTTCATTAGCCGTGCGGTGGCTTGTGGTTGGATGGCCTCCCGTTCCTTGGTGGAACTATCTTCTATCTTCTTCATTAGGAGGCCCATCTTGGCAGAGAGCATGTCCACCTCATTGATGGTGTGCATACCTCTTCTCTTGGGCTAGAGGCGTTCCTCATTCTATCCTTGGTTTCTATCCATTTTCTCAACGAGGACTTTGGCATCTCTCACATTGAGTTGAAAGAATGCCCCTCTGGTCGTAGCATCAAGGTGGGCCATGCTGGTCAGGCCATGGTAGAAACCTTGGATAAGGATCCATTCTTGTATCCCATTATGAGGACAAGCATGAATGTACTCCTATAGACGTTCTCATGCTTCGGGAATCGTCTCATCCGCCTGTTGATGGAAGCTTGATATCTTCCCCCGAAGAGCATTGGTTTTGCCCATCAGTAAGAACTTCTTGAGGAAAGCATTGGCGCACCTCTCCCAAGTGGTAAAGTCATCCTTCATGGTGTAGAACCATTGTTTTTCCTTTCCCAACAATGAGAAGGGGAAAAGGCAAAGGCGAATGGTGTCAGACGTCACCCCCTTAATGGTGAAGGTACCACACACCTCCATGAACTGTTGGAGATGGGCATTGGCATCCTCATGAGGCTTCCCACAGCGAGTTGGCTTCTTGTTGGTATTTCTTAACGCAAATAGATAAATCCGCAAGCGCACGGATACCGATGTAGCTTTCACCCGTGAGTATTCCAAGGGTATCGATTTCCATGGGGAATGTGAAGTGAACTAGAAAAGAACTAAGAGCATCCAAGGATAGATAAGATAACTAGGTAGATAGATTTTAGAGTTTTCTAAGGGGGAATCTAATCAAAGGCCCACTATACTCTACTTACTTTGGAGCAACAGTACCTTCCCGACTCTCGACAAAGACTGGGAAAAAGGTAGTCGGGAGAGGCTGCCAAAAGCTCTACAAAAACACCAACCTGAACGTGGTGGACTACAAAGGCCTTACAGGGCTGTCACCCCTGGGGCTACCACAACTATCCGTAGGATTGGGCGCAAACTCAGGTAATTGTAAGACTAGGCACCACGCCTAACCTATTAATTACTACTCTAGCTCCGCGAAGACTAGAGCACTCAATACGAGCGAAGATCCCATAAATAGAATAAAGTAAGAACTGAAATAAGATACTCAGAAATAATAAATGAAGAACCTGGAGATTGCTCCGAACCAGATGCTACAAAGGTACAATGTTGAGGAAGATCCGACAGATCTGGCTTCTCCTAGCTCTCTCCTCCTCTCTCTCACCTCTAATTACAACTAGATGAACTAGAACTAGAAGAACTAGATCTAGACAACTAGAGGGACCTCTCTCCTTCTCTACATCTAAGTGAAACCCTAGCTTTTGCTCTGGAGAAGAATAATGAGATGAGATGATCCTCAGGGGGGTCAGGGGCCTTCTTTATATAGCCTCCTCAAATGAACGTGGACCGTCGGATCAAACCGACCTTAAGCGAGTGGTTTAGATTCATCCTCAAAGGTGGTGGAGCGCGATCCGCAAGATTGACCCTGATTGGCCACAACAGCAGGGCGGGCGCCCTGGGTGTGGGCCCAATTGGCTTCCGGCTTGGTCCAGTTCCTTCTAGAGCCTTCCTGAGTATAGAAAATTGTACGGTTGATAATTATCTCTATATAAACATGACATGTGGGCCTTTCCTTGGTATTTCCTGATAACCCCTACAGAAACAGACATTCACCAAAACTCGTGGAATTCTATTAGTATAAACCCTAATTCTAGCTAGTGGTTTCATTTAGATCCTTTTCCTTGTTTAGTTGACGGTTAAAATTGGTACTTAAGGACCGTCAACAACTCCCCCAAGCTTACCTTTTGCTCGTCCCTGAGCAAAGATGAACTCCATGATGGATCAGGAGTTGCTACAATGCTTTCACACCTTAAAGGTACACATGCGTTCAAACAAGAATTCTCCTCTGGATTAGAGTAAACTATTCTGACTTTCAAACTTACCCATATTACCTTTTACCATGGGGCTTATAGCCATCACTTGGGTCTTGAGTAATTGAAAAGTAGAATGATCAGGCCAAGCACTATGTCTCAAGCTCTTCACTTTACCTTCATCCTAGAGTTTTGCAAAGTTTTCAAAATAAAACTCAAAGTCTCTTTTGTATGACCCTGTCAAGTCTCTCTATATGTGATATTTTTTTATCCTCACCAAGGCAACAATGGTGTTATGCCTTTTCTCAGAATATTTTTTGGAACAGGCAAAGTAACAATGTGCCTTCTCTCTCTCACCCTATAACTAATAGGCAATATATGAAGTTCATAGGTGGGGGAGAAACAACACATACATACTTGCAAAGCATATATTGTAAAGTCAAACAATGGATCCAGAGGAACAAGGCATACAATCAAATCAAGATGTGGATGTGTATAGAATATATGGTGGATGTATGAAGCTGGATATGTGGTGGATAATGGTGTATGGTGGATATATGAGGGTGTATGGTGGAAACCTAATTCTACTCTGCTCCTTAAATATATATATATACATACCTCTCTTTTGGAACTTGGAACATTTGAGAGAACTTGGGCTTGCTCTTTAATTTTTATTTTTTTTAGAGAGGCGGGTATCTAAGTACCTATTGTTTTGATAGGACACTTGTCCATGTTTTACTCTCTTTATTATTTTTTTATATTTTTTTTGACAAGCCCCCAAGTCTCTTTCTATAATAAAGCTTTTGAGAGGTGATGACAAGGAAATCTTTGGAGCAGTTACATATGTGGTAATGAATATATGGATAGGTGGAGAACTAGGATATTTTTGGTTACTTACTCCTAGGGTAGGAGTAGTGCATTTTCTGGTGGATCTGAATGGCATATATGTGGATGCGTACTTCCAGGATAGAAGTAGCATATATGAGTGGAGTGTACGTGATCTTGATTTTAAAAGCATGACAAGTCTCTAAGGGTCAACAAAGATTGACAAAACTCAATGCAAATACAAGCAGTAAATATGATAGTGAATGTTTTCCTAGCCTACCAGGCATGTATATATGGTTGTGGTAGGAATTCAAGCTCTCGTCATACAGAGACTCATCGTGTAATATTTTTAATTTTCAAAAGATAAATTCTCCAGAACTTTAGTATTGCTAGGAACAAGATAAATAGTAGCTCAACTTTCTCATATCATACCTATCAACTACCTAGACTTAGCTCAAGCATTCGCAACCCATAAGTTTCAGGTTCAGAGCAAATCTTCATGTCAAAATAGTTATGTCTAAAAACTCAAGAGAATTCAAGGTTGAAAACTAGGTACTTGAAAAGAATTACGGTAGAGCAACTATTCATCATTTCCATAGCGTTATCTTCAGAATTCTTCATTTTACTATTAACAACTTCTAAACACACTTACTATTATTACTAAATAGAAAACTCTATTAAGGATAAAGTAGACAATGAAAAGTATCTAAGTTGTAACTCTAGTGATTTATAATTATTTAAGTGTGAACCTTCACGTGCTCACGTTTTTTTATTTGAATTAATCTAAGTAATATAAAAGTAAACCTAAGTGGGTAAGGATACTTACTTGGATACATGGGGGTGCTCTCCCCCAAGCTCGATGTTGACATAGTCATTCGTTTAGACAGTGTAGACTTACTTCACTTCTTTGAGACTTCAAAGATGATAATTCATGTAGTTTTACTTCTCAAAGTAGACGAAGTTATCTAATCCTGTCTAGTCTTTCCAAATCCTGCTAAACTCAAATAGACAACAAAACTTGTGGAACAGATTAAGTGTTAGCGGTAAACCATTTATTCCCTTATTGTCTAGAGCCTTGCAGAATTCTTCTATTCAATATATTTTTAGATTTTCAATTTTATATGCAAATGACTAATGCAATAATTTTTTATGCATCCACAATAAATAGTTAGAAGACTTATTCACATGGGGCTTAAAGGTTTTTTTTTCTTTTTCTGATGCAATGCAGTGCAATAATATAGATATGCTATGATTAAGATGATTATGCAATGGATTATACTAAGGATTATATAGTACTACAAATATTTATGGAAAGTAATTATGCTAGAGTGCAACTAATGCAATGCAGAGAAATAAATATGCAGATATCTTACTGAGTTTACCTTCCAGCTAAGGTTCGAAGATTTAGGTTCGTTGAACTAGACCTCTCTTCTGGTTCAAATGTCTTAAGGGGCATTGTCCACTCCTGATGCATTCTTGGATGTTTGCTCTTCTTGTGTTGGTGTTTCCGATGAAGTCTCTTTCCTCTTCCACACTTTCTCAGTCTGAGGTTCTGCTTCTTCTTTCCTCTGTAGCAGGTGATACATCCTCTATTGGTGGTAAGACTTCTTTCTCAGGAGAACTCTTATCTTTATTATTGAATTGATCTTCATATCTTGTTAATTCTCCCAGATAGTCTGTCCATCCATCCTTGGTGGCTTGTTTCTTCTATTCGGGAAATTGGAAATGGATCTCTCATGATTTCATGGAGATGATTGCACTAGTGGTGTTGAGGATAGATCTTCCTCGAATGAGGTGGACTTCATCTTCATCTCCCATATCTTGAACCATGAAGTCGGTGGGAACATAGTGATCTCTGATCATGATGTCTTTCATTATTCCTTCCAGAAATCAGAATGATTGGTCTGCTAGCTGTAGCTGCACATATGTCTCGTACGGTGGGTCTACTGCCATATAAATGTTAGTAGGCCACCTTAGACACTATGTTACTGCTTGATCCAATATTGTAGAATATCTTGTAGAATGTACTTTCCTTGATATTGCAATCAATGGTAGGTACTCCTGTATCTCCCAGTTTAGCTAGGTATTGTGATAGAAGGAGTTGATCATACCCTAGATCAATAGTGCTAATTATCTAGGTCTTCTCTTGGTTGTTGAGCTTTACTCTTTCTCCTTCTATTGTTGATGTTCTTCTTTCTTGTAGCAACAGTTGTATCCTCGTAGATGTATGGCCTCTTAGGATGAGTAAGAGCCTTGAGTGTATGCTTCATGAAAGTAAATCTCTCCTTCTCATCCTTGATAGTGAAATAGATCTTGGCGCTATCCGTGTAGATGATGGCATTATATGTTCTTATGAATGAGCGTCCCAAGATAATGAGTGCTTACGCATCTCCGCTTGTTTCTTCAATCATAAGGTTTTACCAGTACGAACGAGTGTCCAACTCGTATGCTGACATATTAAGGAATTCCTTGGGGTAGCATAGTGTCTGATTTGCAAGCTTCGCATGATGTTGACACTTGCTCCAAGGTTACAGACAGCTTCTTCAAGAACTCCTTTGGGATAGCATAGTGTCTGATCTGCAAGTTGGCATGATGTTGACACTTGCTCCAAGGTCACAGACCACTTCTTCAAAAGTGTAAGCTCCAATGGAGATTGGAATGACAGGTCTCCCTGGATCTCCTTTCTTCATTGGTAGAATGTCATCCACCCATGCTCTAGACGGCATAGTGAAGAAGTGTCCTGCTCATAGAAACAAGGCAGAGATCAAGTGCATGGGCTCTGTTGGTGGAAAAACACCAACAGAACCAAAATTTTATTCATTCATCTCTAACCTAAATATATTTGAGCAAGATTGAGTTGTATTTTATTTAGCCATGACATGAGTGATCAGTCTCGAGGATGAGCATGAATGTAGCATTTCATAAACACACATGGCATATTAGATTGAACACATGGAAAGATTATCTAATTTATTTTTACATCATTGAGATTATCATCTTCCAAGGTTGGATGTGCAACATTTTAGATGGTTAAGACTGTGAGATTAAGAAGTGGTACTAGGATCAAGCTTTAAAGAACTAACATGTTGAGATAATCAGGTTGGATCAAGTAAAGTTGTAGCTCAAACATGTTTAGATCTTTATTTATGTAAATACCAGAATCAAAGAAAGGCTTTTAGAGTGATGCTTACTTACCTTTACCATTGTCATTGGAGAATGATGGCATTGTACCTTCATGGAAGCTTCCCTTGATCAACTGGTTGTGCATTAATGACTTGTCTTCTTATTCCACTCTTCTCTCATCCTTGTTCTTGTTATCTTGACATCTTTGTTGGTCCTCTCTTGAAATTTTGTTCACCCTCTTCCATGGATTGAGTGGCTTGATTGTAGATTTTGTTCTTTGTCATTTGTCTTCTTCTTTGCTCCATGGAATTCATCATGATGAATTAGCTATATCTCTCTTGTGAAGGTTGTTGAAGTTCATGCGTCTTTCTTCATCTTTAGTGTGAGTTCATCTCAGGACTTTCCAATTTGATATTGAAAGTTTCCCTGCAGGGGTTAGTTCAACAAAATATCCAATATCTACTCTAGTATAATATCGGTTCAAAAATCAACCTAGACACCACATCTAATTTGATTTAGAAAGACATTTTAACCTAACCAAGCTTAGATTAAAAAGCCTTTAGAATTAATATCCAAATACCTTTGATTTAAACTAAGCACCATGCATAATTTAAAAGATATATGAAAATTCTTCAAAACCTAAACATACACTATAGCAGACAAAGGTAGCATGAAAGTATTATGGAGATTTACTCAAGTGAGGATGAAAAAAAGTATGATGATGATTTTTTTAAGTAGTTGAGCATGCTTTAAAGGTAAGTGCAACTAAGATGATGTAGCAACATGGCAAAAGATGTTTTATGGTGGGTTATCCCCAAGTTTGAATTTTGCAAAAATCAAGATTGGATGAATGAAATTCAATGTTGCAAGATGATTGTTGGACATACCTTATGCTTGACATTCCTTCATTCTTTCTTCTCTATACCTGGAAAGGTTAGTGACAAAAAATACCCGAAGGAATATAATCATATAATCTATGCTCACTTTACATGGGTAAGCAAAAAAAGGTGAACACTTATGTTAGGACTTAGCACAACGAGATCTGCAATATTTATGATGAACATATGCATTGACAACCACCCTTTTAAAGTATTTGTAAACAGAAAGTGTGAGGATGTTGAAGATGTCATGTATGGTAATAAAAGAGAGACCAATGGGTTCGGGAGATGTCTCATATGAGCATGGGTTTAAAGAGATAGTTATGGAATAGATTCCATGCTCATTGATATCATCTTCCTCCCCAATCTCTATGGTTGATTCTTCATGTAAGTTCAAAATTCCACTTGGATTGGCAACTCTCAAATTGGTCTGGTTTGGGGCCTCCTCTATACTTGGATAATTCATATTTTCAAATGAAGTTAAAACTAAACCAAGATTAGAGAAAGATTGCTCCCAAACCATGACTATACAAGCAGGGCGAAGCTCATAGCCATTTATAAGAATGAGGGGTGAAGAAGGTAGAGTCTCCAACAACTCTCCCTTTGGAGTAGAGTATTTATAGTTTTGGTAAGATGAATATGGTAAGGTGAGAAAGATGGTAAAAAGAAAAAAAGAAAAAAGTAGATGGATGACCTCGGTTCGAAACTAGAACAGCTACCGTTCCCGGGCAACGGCGCCAGGGAGCTTGTTGGTATTTCTTAACGCAAACAGATAAATCTGCAAGCGCATGGATACCGCTGTAGCTTTCACCCGTGAGTATTCCAAGGGTATCGATTTCCACGGGGAACGTGAAGTGAACTAGAAAAGAATTAAGAGCATCCAAGGATAGATAAGATAACTGGGTAGAGAGATTTTAGAGTTTTCTAAGGGGGGTATCTAATCAAAGGCCCACTATACTCTACTTACTTTGGAGCAACAGTACCTTCCCGACTCTCGACAAATACTGGGAAAAAGGTAGTCGGGAGTGGCTGCCAAAAGCTCTACGAAAACACCAACCCGAACGTGGGTGGACTACAAAGGCCTTACAGAGCTGTCACCCTGGGGCTACCACAACTATTCGTAGGATTGGGCGCAAACTCAGGTAATTGCAAGACTAGGCACCACGCCTAACCTATTAATTACTACTCTAGCTCCGCGAACACTAGAGCACTCAATACGAGCGAAGATCCCGTAAATAGAATAAAGTAAGAACTGAAATAAGATACTCGGAAATAATAAATGAAGAACCTGGAGATTGCTCCGAGCCAGATGCTACAAAGGTACAATGTTGAGGAAGATCTGACAGATCCGGCTCCTCCTAGTTCTCTCCTCTCTCTCACCTCTAATTGCAACTAGATGAACTAGAACTAGAAGAACTAGATCTAGACAACTAGAGGGACCTCTCCCCTTTTCTCTACATCTAATTGAAACCCTAGCTTTTGCTCTGGAGAACAATAATGAGATGAGATGATCCTCAAGGGGGGTCAGGGGCCTTCCTTATATAGCCTCCTCAAATGAACGTGGACCATCGGATCAAACCGACCTTAAGCGAGTGGTTTAGATTCATCCTTAAAGGTGGTGGAGCGTGATCCGCGAGATTGACCCTGATTGGCCACAACAGCAGGGCGGGCGCCCCAAACCCTAGGGCGGGCGCCCTGGGTGTGGGCCCAATTGGCTTCCGGCTTGGTCTAGTTTCTTCTAGAGCCTTCCTGAGTATAGAAAATTGTACGGTTGATAATTATCTCTATGTAAACATGACATGTGGGCCTTTCCTTGGTATTTCCTAATAACCTCCTGCAGAAACAGACATTCACCAAAACTCGTGGAATTCTATTTGTATAAACCCTAATTCTAGCTAGTGGTTTCATTTAGATCCTTTCCCTTGTTTAGTTGACGGTTAAAATTAGTACTTAAGGACCCTCAACACTTGCACCATGCTGATGAGTGCAGGCTTGAGCTTGAATGTGGCATCCCCCAAGTTCACTTGAGGTCCAGTGGCCACGTTGGCAGTAGACAGAGCCTAAAACTCAGAAATTGTCTTGTTGGCCATGGCTTCTTTGAATGGTGGTGTTGAGCCTCCTTCCTTGAATGGGTCTGAATCCGAGATGAACCTTTGAGGAGGAACTAGATGATGTCTAGATCTCTTCAACAATTGCTCAGGATCTTCAATGTAATTACTCAGCAATTGGAAACCGCTCATACACTGTCTTGCTTCACAATAGAGGAAACAACGATAGGGGTAAGCCCCTACACTAATTAATAACTAATTTTATGGTAACTTCCGGATTCAACTTTATTAAAAATTCCTAGGCTAATGCTTTCCCCGGTAACGGTGCTAGAAATGCTTGTTGGTATTTCTAAATGTCTATTGGATAATTAGAATATACCACTGTAGCACTTCACTTGGGAGTATTCCAAGGTATCGTAATTTATATTTAGCCCAAGGGAACGCGGTAGCTAGGAATGTTTAACAGTGAAGAGAACTTTATAGTTACCCGAACTTAGCTATCAACTAGTGATAGGGAGTTAACGATATATATATATATAGGAAGGTGATGAAGAATAGATCAAGCAAAGATAAATAAAAGATAAGTAGTAAGTATAGTGAGGTGGGAGGACAACGAGTGGGTATAGAACTCCTAAGATCCAGACTTTACTCCTATGACTTAACTTATACACAAAGATGATATACTATAGATTGCATCCACACATCCTAGGATTGCTAGGCAATAGACAAACAATAGGAGACAAAACCCTATCTGAAGTGGCCACTATTTTAAGGGGGCCTTACCTTTTAAGAACATACCTACAACACATGGCAGGGATCAAAGGCATAGACAGGGCTATCACTTCCTGCTAGCATCCGCTCGAACCGTGCAACACGTAGTAACCAAAGGCAAGCTAGTTATTGATGCCAAAAAAGGGTCTTGACGTCAGCACAGCGCAATGCCCTACATAGACCGTGTGGAAGCAGGGTCCTGATCTCCTGAACCTCTAATTGGCATGGCCACTTGTAACGCCCCAGAGTCCAAACGGCTCAGATCCACTCTGCACGCTGAGCGAACCACACCCACCACCATCCCACTTAAGCTTTCGTCCTCGCTTCGATTAAAAGGATTAACCCGGAGATGGTGGAATGGACTCTAGAAGCCTTATATGTTGGTCTATCCCACCTTAAACAAGCAAGGTGGGACTAAACCCTCCACAATATCTCATTAACACACATGGGCCACTTCGGGCCAAACGGGCCGGATGTGACATACACCCCTCCTCAAAGAACTCGACGTCCTCGTCGAGCCCAACATACCCGCAACGGGCAAACGATGACCAGGAACGTTCCCTCTTAGCACACGCAACCGTGCGCCCAGTGCCGGCACATGTGTCATGCCGTGCGCCCCGCAGAGCCTACACGCGCAATGAACCTACCATGTCCGCACACCTGGCCCGCACGCGCCCGCTGCCGCGAAGGTCGGCTCTGATACCATTTGTAACGCCCCAGAGTCCAAACGGCTCAGATCCACTCTGCACGCTGAGCGAACCACACCCACCACCATCCCACTTAAGCTTCCGTCCTCGCTTCGCTTAAAAGGATTAACCCGAAGATGGTGGGATGGACTCTAGAAGCCTTATATGATGGTCTATCCCACCTTAAACAAGCAAGGTGGGACTAAACCCTCCACAATATCTCATTAACACACATGGGTCACTACGGGCCAAACGGGCCGGATGTGACACCACTTTGGTTGATTCGATCTCAAGGCATGCTAGTCAATTTGACTTACAATTGACAAGGAGACAAACTATAAAATTATAGAACCTGTCAGTTTTTGCCAGATAGTTTCATGAATATGTGGCTCTTAGATAGCCGATGGTCAAAGGAAATTGACTCTAGAGAGTCAACTCCTAGCAGTGTAAAGCTCAATGATAAGATGCGAACAACTTTCATGATATGCGATTAACAAAGCATGCAGTTAGCCGATCTCATCAGTGTATGTAGTAAAGATGCAATACATGCAACATTTACTGACCCAAACTACTAGATCTACTTAATATATCAGATAAAGATTAACCATCAATAGAGGTGTGTTCCCATGCAACCATGATGATAATTAACCCAATAACTTAGCTTACTTACTAGCATTGGGGTGTTTCCATGCATCCATAAAAGTAAACAAGCTAAGCCACGTCCAATACACTTAATAAATCTTAGAATATTGAAACGGCAAAAGCACACTTGTATCGTATGAAGAAAGCGCAACCAGATTGACTATTCAGTCAATATGGGGTCCATGAAGCGTAACAAGATCCACCTTGTCACGGAACCTCCCAACTAATACAAGATCAATCATGAATGTCCTCGTCTAACACATTGACATGCACATACTCTCACTTATACCAGTTTGGTAGTCCGCCGAGTATCCGGAACGACCTTGGTAAATGAACAACCCAACCAAGATCGCTTGATTAAGTAAACATCAATCACTTAAATAGAGTTTTGTAGTGGAAATAATATTACAAATAAGTTCCCAAATAATAATACAAGTCTGAGTTCAAAACTATTTAATGAAAAACATAGCTTTGAAATGATTACAGTAACATAAGTTGAAATATATTGCTAGCTTAAGTGAATCCTCCAACAACAGCATATAGATAAGACTAACTACAGAATCACCGAGGTCACCGGTGGTTCATCACTCCTTCAGCAGGATGAAGCCCTTCACCTGCAACAGGGTGGGATGAACCCCGAGTACTCGAACGTACTCAGCTAGACTTACCCGACAAGAGAGAGATAAAAGACTCCCAAGGATATGCAAGGCTCATATGGTGGAGTTGACAGGATAGCATAAGTTTTGTGAAAAGAGCATTACTACATTGAGTCCTAACTTTCAAAGTTTTAATTAATATTTTAGCATGAAGACTAGTGAAGCTTACTAAATCTAGATTTGCGCCTGATCTAGAGCAATCACTTAATTAAAGCATCATAATAGTAATCATATTGTTGACATCTCTTAACGTAGTTACCAAAAATAGATTAATTTCTATTCCTGATAATGATGCCAAAAATAGTTAACCAGCTCTCATGCCACTAAAGCCAAGTTGTCATCCCCAGCATGGCAGAGAGATGTTGTATTGAAATATGCATTTGCTCTTCTAATAAATATATAAATGTGTTTCTGTAAGCGCACAAATTATACCGATGTAGCATTTTAACCAGGAGTATTCCAGGTAACGTTATTTATATTTTTACCACTGGGAAGGGATGCTAAGGAATAAATGAGGAATGAGTATCACTACATGTGTAATGGAGAGTTTTCATCTATCTCTCTCAATACAGGATAAATGTCACATAAGATATAGATATTGAATGAATAGTGACAAAAGATAAATACTGATCAGCATATATAACCACATAAGATAATGATAAGAACCTTAATAGATACTCTAGCAAGTCCTTAGCATGGAATTAGAACGAACTACAAGAATATTTCCTAAGTCATTCTTAACTATACAGTCTAGCATATTATGACTAGTGCAATTATACATGGCAATCATGGCGAGATAAGATTATAATCATGCATAGTGAGATTACTAAGGAAGATGAGAAACATAGCAATCATTTCCCCATAATGGTTCCACTCTGCCTACCCAATAAACAGGAGGAGGACTACAAAGGACTCAACAGGACTATCACTCCCGCGATCTACCTCACGATCCGGAATGTAGGGTACAATCGCAGATAAATACGGTCTAGGCACCACGCCTACACAATATCTATCATTTACCCATAGTACTGATGGATAAACACTATAAAATCCTAAACATGAATATAGTTCAGATCGAACTACGCCAAGCATATAATCATAATAAACTAAGAACAATATAATTGAGAGCATAATCGAATAGAGTAAAGTCATAATAAATATAATGAAGTAGGGCATAGTCATGTTCATAATACTGAAGAACAAATGATGAACAATGATGAACTAGAGAGAGAATTACCAAGAATCCTCTTGACAGATCCGGAAACCAATCGAAGATTGACTCATTCTAGTTCTAATCCTATGTAGATATGCTAAACTAGAGATCTAGTTGATGTGGTGGCTCTAGGGCTTGATCAGGGACTTCTCCTCTTGAGATGGATATTGAATGATGAAATTAGGTCTTCTCCTCAAGGTCAGGGGGGCTTCCTTATATAGCCTCCTCAAATGAACGTCGGCTGTCGGATCAAACTGACCTTAATGGAGGGTTTAGATGCAACCTCAAAGGCGGTGGAGGGAGGGTCCACGAGGCAGGCTATGATTGGGCCTTGACCTAGGGCGGCCGCCCCAGGGGGTAGGGCAGGCGCCCTGCCCCTGGGCTCGCTAGCCCTCTCGTTTCTTCCCACGCCTTCTTGACCCTTCTAGAGTATTCTTTTTCCTGCGGATGATAATTATCTCTATGTAATCCTTACATGTGGGCCTTTCCTCCGTATTTCCTAATATCCCCCTGCAGAAATAGACATTCACCATAACTCGTGGAATTATGTTAGTGTAAACCCTATTTCTAGTTATTGGTTTTATACTTTTCTTTATTTAGTTGACGGTTGAATTTGGTATTTAAGGACCGTCAACACATATCCAGTTTGGCATGTAAACCATATAACCATGTTTTTGGTTACTTGTTAGGGTTCAAGTTTCTACAGTGGGAGGAAGATCTTCCAAGTTTCTCAATGACGGAGAGAGACCACAATTCGAATCGAATTCCTATCCAGAAAGAGGTTTATTCCTCAATCACACCCAAGCCTCCCCCATTGGGGTGACTGTTGACGGTCGTTAGCGTCAACTTTTTATACAATTATAAACACGATAAAGGGATCAATCACATATAAAACAATAGAAATATAGGGGGGTATCTAACAAATTCCATGAGTTTTGGTGTTCTATTATTTTCCCGGTACTATTTTAGAAAAAAGCATATAAAGGAAAGCAAATCAGGATAAATATCGAAATAAATCTGCGGGGAGATAGTTTCCATCGGACTCAGGAAGGGCCCAGAAGGCACCCAAAGGAAGTGGGGCCCGAGAGGCCGTCCACGAGTTGGAGAGTGTAGTTCTGGAGGAGTTCCTGCCTGTCGGTGCTTCTTTATTGCTATATTCTTTGGGATCAGATCCTCTTGCCTAGGGTTTGTATTTTGAGATACCCTGGTAGTTGACTTCTAGTTCAAGTAAGCAATATTATCCTTATCATTCTTTATGTTTGCAACTCTTCTTGAGTGCTTTGATCTTGATGTCCTCTTGATTAAAGTAGTAATTCATAGTGTAGGCGTGGTGCCTAGGCTAGGTTTACTTGTGAATGCCCCTGATTTTCTAGATAATGGTAGGTCGCATAGGTGACTCTTATAGCTACCTTGATTCCTTTGTAGTCCGTTTCCCGTAATAGGTTTGGCAGGCATATAGGTGCTTGGTAGGAGAGAACTCTATTTTTGGCTCTTATTTAAGTCATCGCCCTTAAAGATCATAAAAGATAATGCTTACCCAGTGATCAGAACTAAAAAGTCCTTGGTTCTTTCTCCTCTTATCAATAGTTATCTATACTTGTTTGTGAAAATGGTTAAGTTAATATAGACCTAGTCTTCCTCATAACACTGTTCCTTTGGGGTTGATATTTAAAACTAGGTTATCTCGGCGAAGTGCTACATCATTTTTTATCTGTGCGCTTACGGATAATTAATTTACTCGTTTTCTCTAAGAAATATTAACAAGCATTTCTGGCACCATTACCGGGGAATGGTTGTTTCTTCTTTGAGATTGATTTTAAGTTTAGCTTAATCATGTATTATACTTTTATCTTTCTTTTTACTTTTCTGTATTACCTTATGGATTCTTAGTTTCGTTTATCGAGCACATAGATTCCAATCTACCCAATCTTTAACATTACCACATGGATGAAAACTCTAGTCTAATAGAATCAACTAAGCCTATCCTTTTTTATGACTATGAGCTACATCCCTATTTGATAGATATGATCCGGAAACAATCCTTTTTTGCCAAAAAACTAGACCTATCCTTTTATAGAGGAGGCTCCGAACGAGACCCATTCTATACCTTTTGGTCTATTTATCATTACCATATATGACATCTTCAACACCCTCACACTTTTTGTTTATAAAAACTTCAAAATGGTAGTTGTCTATGCATGTGTTTATAATAAATAATGCAGATCTCGTTGTGTTAAAACTTGAGATAGGTGATGGAGGGGAAACCACTTCACCAAATCATATCTTAAAAGGTTTCCCAAGGACAACTTAATGTCCTAAAACCATCACCATTTAGATCCTAACATAAATATTCACCTTTTCGTTGCCTTATGAAATGAGTATAAAGATATATTATATTCCTTTGGGTATTCTTGTCACTAACCTTTCCAGGTTTGGAGCAGAAAGAATGAAGGAACAACGAGCATAAGGTATGTCCAACTAATTATCATGCAACATTTAATTATATTCATCCAATCTTGATTTTTCCAAAATTCAAGCTTGGGGGATAAACCACCATAAAAATACCTTTTGCCATGCTGCTACATTATCTAGGTTTTTTGTACTTTTAAAGGCATGCTCAAATTGCTAAATTTTTAATCATGCTCTTTCATTCTCACTTGAGTAAATCTCTATAATACTTTCATGCTACCTTTGTTTGCTATAGTGTATGTTTAGGTTTTGAAGAATTTTCTTATATCTTTTAAATTATGCATGGTGCTTAGTTTAAATCAAAGGTATTTGGATATTACTTCTAAAGGCTTTTTTAATCTAAGCTTGGTTAGGTTAAAATGTCTTCCTAAATCAAATTAGACGTGGTGTCTAGGTTTATTTTTAAACTGATAATATGCTATAGTAGATATTGGATATTTTGTTGGACTAACCCCTGCAGGAAAACTTTCAAATCAAATTGGGAAAATCTAGAGATGAACTCATACGAAGACGAAGAGAGACACATGAACTTCAACAACCTTCACAAGAGAGACATAGCTAATTCATCAAGATAGATGAATTTCATGGAGCGAGGAGAAGACAAGGATAACCTTAGACCACTCAATCCATGGAAGAGAGGGTGAACAAACTTTAAGACAAGACCTACAAAAATATCAAGATCAGAGGAACAAAGGAGACAAACCATTAAGGCACAACCAGTTGATCAAAGGAAGCTTCCATGATGTGTTACATCACCATCATTCTTCAATAAGGTAAAGGTAAGTAATCATCACTCTAAAAGCATTCCTTTGATTCTGGTATTTATATTTACAAAAGATCTAAACATGTTTGAGCTACAACTTTATTTGATCCAACCTCATTAACTCAACATGTTAAAGTTCTTTAAAGCTTGTTCCTAGTACCACCTTCTTGTCCTCACAAATTTAACCATATGGGCTAAAATGTTACACATCCAACCTTGGAAGATGATGATCTCAAATTTATACATTATTCATAATCCTTCCATGTGCTTAAGCAATCGATTTTGCTAAGTGTTGTTAAAATGCTACTTACCTTTTGAACTCATCACCCATGTTATGGTTAAACAAACTTTGCTCAATATGTTTAGGCTAGAGAAGAATGAATAAAGTTTTGGTTATGTTGGTGTTTTCCCACCAACAGAGCCCATGCACTTGATCTCTGCCTTGTTTATATGAGCATGACACTTCTTCACATTGCCATCAAGAGTATGGGTGGATGACACCCTACCAATGAAGATAGGAGATTCAAGAGACTTATCGTCCCAATCTCCATTGAAGCTTACACTCTTGAAGAAGGTGTCTGTGACCTTGGAGCAAGTATCAACATCATGTCAAGCCTGTAGATCAGACACTACGCTATCCCAAGGCAATCCCTTAATATATCAGCATACGAGTTGGACACTCGTTCGTACCGGTAAACCTTGTGATTGGAGAAACAGGCGAAGATGAGAGATCACTCATTATCTTGGGACACCCAATCTTAAGAACAGCTAATGCCATCATCTACACGGATAGCATCAAGATCTGTTTCATGATCAAGGATGAGAAGGAGAGATTCACTTTCACGAAGCATACACTCAAGGCTCTCACTCATCCTTAGAGGTCATACATCTACAAGGATACAACTGTTGCTACAAGAAAGAAGAACATCAACAATAGAGGGAGGAAGAGTAAAGCTCAAGAACCAAGAGAAGACCCAGATGATTCGATTGATTCAGGGTATGGCCAACTCTTTCTATCACAATACCTTGCTAAGCTGGTGATCAAAGAGTACCTACCATTGATTACAAGATCAAGGAAAGTACATTCTATAAGATATTCTGCAATATTGGATCAAGCGGTAACATAGTAGCCTATCAACATTTATATGGCAGTAGGCCACTGTACCAGACAGAGGTACAGCTCTAGCTAGCGGATCAATCATTTTGATTTCTGGAGGGAATAACAAAAGACATCATGATTAGAGATCACTATATTCCTGCCAACTTCATGGTTCTGTATATGAGAGAGGAAGATGGAGTCTACCTCATTGAAGGAAGACCTTTCCTCAACACCACTAGCACTATCATCTTCATATCAAGAGAGGACCACTTCCAATTTCTTAAAGAGAAGACAGATTGCTACTTCAATAAGCATCGCTCTCAATGCCAAATGAAACAAGTCACCAAGGATGGATGGGCAGACTATCCAGGAGAAAGTCAAGATATGAAGACCAATCCCATAATGAAGATAAAAGATCTCCTAAGGAAGAAAGTTGTACCACCAACAGAGGATATATCACTTGCTATAGAAAGCAAAGAAGAAGCAGAACCTCAAAACAGTGAATCATAGGAAGTGAAACCTCAAACTAAGAAAGGGTGGAAGAAGAAACAGACTTCATCAGAACATCAACACAAGGTGAGCAAACATCCAAGTCCCCATCAGGATTGGACAATGTTCCTAAAGATATTTGAACCAGAAGAGATGTCCGGTTCGACGGACCTAAATCTTCGAACCTTGACTGAAAGGTAAACCTTGTAAGTTATCTACATATTTATTTCTCCATTAGATTAGTTGTATTCTAGCATATCACTTATAGGTATTCCTAGCATTATTCTCATTCCTCATATCCTCCAGTGCATAAGAATCTTAATAATAGCATATCTACATTTCTCCATTGCTTTGTAAAAAGAAAAGTCTTTAAGCCCCATGTGAATAAGTTTTCCAACTGTTTACTGTGGAGGCATAAAAATATTGCTCATGATGTGATTGTTTTATCCTTGATCCTGATGATGTTGGCAGCATTTTGGTTATGTAAAAGTGTATCATTGTTGGTGCCAACACCCACGTAGTATTCTTCTCCTTGGTTTCATAGAACCACTGCTTCGCTCTTCCCAAGAGCGAGAATGGGAAAAGGCAAAGTAGTATGGCGTCTTTGGGGGTATCCTTGATAGTGAATGTGTTGCAAATCTCTAGGAACTATTGGAGATGAGCACTAGCGTCTTCATGTGCTTCACCATAGAACTGGCTTGCTTGCACCATGTTGATGAGCGCAGGCTTGAGCTCAAATGACCGATCAATGTTCGTAGTAGGTCCAGTGCGGATGTTATCCGTAGTAGGGGTTGAGAACTCATGGATTGACTTGTTTGCCATGGCTTCAAACTCTGATGTCAAGTCTCGAGCGATGTTTTGATGATCTTCTTGATTGGACGAAGTTTCAAGTTGAAATGTTGATGATGATGATGTTGTTACTTTCTTGAGCTTGGCTTTTGTCCTTCTGATTAATGCTTCGGGATTTTCAACAAAATTGTCTGGAAGATCAAACCTATTCATACATTACCCTGCATAAAATGATAGGAAAAATAGGCGTAGATCAAGGGTAAGGCTGTACGGGTAGAGAATTGATGTTTTCTCGATCCATTAGTGATGCAAGTTATAACTCATTTATTCCTTTTAATAGATAATCAACCTTCCCCGGCAACGGCGCCAAAAATGCTTGTTGATGCTTCTTAACATCATTACCAAAAGTAGAATAATTTCTATTTCTGATAACAGCGCCAAAAAGGGTTAACCACCTCTCATGCCACTTAAGTCAAGTTGTCATCCCCAGCATGGCAGAGAGATGCGGTATTGAAATATGCAATTGCTCTAAGTGAATATGAATAGAAATGTATTTCTGCAAGCGCACAGATAATACCGAAGTAGCATTTTAACCAGGAGTATTCCAGGTATCGTTATTTATATTTTTACCACTGGGAAGGGATACTAAGGAATAAATGAGGAACGAGTATTAATGATCAATGAGTATCACTGCATGTGTAATGGAGAGTTTTCATCTATCTCACTCAGTACAAGATAAGTGTCACATAAGATATAGATAATGAATGAATAGTGACAAAAGATAAATACTGATCAGCATAAATGTAGTCACATAAGATAATGATAAGCACCTCAACAGATATTCTAGCAACTCATTAGCATAGAATTAGGATGAATTACAAAGATATTTCCTAAGTCATTCTTAACTATACAGTCTAGTATACTATGATTAGTGCAATTACACTTGGCAATCATGGCGAGAAAAGAGATATTCATGTATAGTGAGTATTACTAAGGAAGTGAAGAACATAGCAATCATTTCCCCGTAATAGAACTGCTCTGTCTGCCCTACAAACGGGAGGAGGACTACAAAGGACTCAACAGGACTGTCACTCCCGCGAACTACCTCACGATCCGGAATGTAGGGTACAATCGCAGATAAATACGGTCTAGGCACCACACCTACACAATATCTATCATTTACCCATAGTACTGGTGGATAAACGCTATACAATCCTAAACATGCATATGATTCGGATCTAACTATGCCAAGTATATAATCATAACAAACTAAGAACAATATAACTAAGAACATAAACGAATAGAGTAAAGTCATATTCATATTATTGAACAACAAATGAAGAATAATGAAGAACTAGATAGAGAATTACCAATAATCCTCCTGATAGATCCGGAAACCAATCGAAGATTGACTCCTTCTAGTTCTAATCCTATATAGCTATGCTAAACTAGAGATCTAGTTGATGTGGTGGCTCTAGGGCTTGATCAGGGACTTCTACTCTTGAGATGGATGATGAATAATGAATTAGGTCAGAGAGGCTCTCTTCCTCAGGGTCAGGGGGCCTTCCTTATATAGCCTCCTCAAATGAATGTCGGTCGTTGGATCAAACCGACCTTGATGGAGGGCTTAGATGCAACCTCAATGGCGGTGGAGAGGTGGTCCCAAAGGGCAGAGCCTGTTGGGCTCAACCCTAGGGCAGCCGCCCCAAGGGGTAGGGCGGGCACCCTACCCCTGGGCCCGCTCGGCCTCTCGCTTCTTCCCGCACCTTCTTGACCCTTCTAGATTATTCTTTTTCGTTCGAATGATAGTTATCTCTATGTAAACATGACATGTGGGTCTTTCCTCCATATTTCCTGATATCCCCCTGTAGAATTCTTTTTCGTTCGAATGATAGTTATCTCTATGTAAACATGACATGTGGGTCTTTCCTCCATATTTCCTGATATCCCCCTGTAGAAATAGACATTCACCAAAACTCGTGGATTCTATTAGTTTAAACCTTATTTCTAGTTGTTGGTTTCATTTAGATCCTTATCCTTGTTTAGTTGACGGTTAATTTTGGTACTTAAGGACCGTCAACAATGCCTGAACCAGCTCTGATACCAACTGTGGCAGAACTGTCAAAATTATAAGAGATCAAGTACTAAAGTCGCCGATTTAACTGTCACTTAAAGCACTTGAGCCCATATAATCCCGGTAGTCTGGAAATCTCGAAGGATTTCTAACAATCGTATATCCAACCCAGATCGCGCAAACTCAGGTATCCACATTCGAACGAACCAACATTTAAACGAAAATACTTGAAGTACGAAATAAAGTTATTACAACATTTTATTCCAATTAAATGTAGTACTTACGCCACAACACACGTGGCCAAATAAAACATTGTTTTGAAACTTGAACTCAAAGTCTTACTGCACACTAATACCATTAATAGATAGGGGTGCCAACGAGATCATGTCCGACAACCGCAAAAGGTGAGCTCGTAGAAGACCTTGCCCAAAGCCTACTCCTCTTCTCCTTCGATAGGATAGAGACAATGCTTACAATAGCCAAAGTATACTTGGCCATCTGCAACAAACGGGATAAACCCTGAGTACGGGAATGTACTCAGCTAGACTTACCCGTCTAACTGAAAATAAAGACTCCAAGGATATGCATGGCTATTTATGTGGATCTGGAAAAACTTTGCTTTTGCAGAAACGCGAACAACATGAAATTTAAAGATTAGAGAGCAGCCATTTTAAATCCTATTATTTACCTCTAGGTTTTGTACCTGTACTAGAGCACTCACTTGATCTAATCAAACAATATAATAAAACCATATCCAATTCCTTCATCAATATTTTAGTAGAACCATTACGATGTCACATGGAGTTGTATAGTGGTGAAGCTCAGCATAATCACCCACTATCCGGTGGGAGGCGGCGACTCGAATCGATATACATCCAGCTGGAAAGATTACCTTTAACACACGCCCATACTTCCCCCGTCGGGTCCATGCATTGGGTTACCGCTCAACAAAGTCCAGGTAGTACCGCCGCGATCTCAGTGTAATCCACCCAATTGGAGAAATCAGTTGGCCACCACGGGGCAGGTCGTATCTCCAAACTAGATGGTGCCAAAAGTAGACTGAGAGTCGACCCGGATAGTGTTTACTCGGCTTCGGGGTCGATACTCGCAACAACCCCTATGTGAAAGGGCGCATTCAAAGATGTAAGAGGGCCACCATCGTATACAAACCTATACGATCCAACAGACGGACTGCCCACAAGTCTAAACCACTTGGTTCCCTTTCCTTCCAGTTGACCGCATTTTATTACTACCATTGGTTCTTTCCACGATAGCAAGGTATAGCCAACCGTGATTGGTATTACCCCCATGGGATAATACTATAAAAAGATAAATATAACCATTTATTCTAAGCAGGCTAAGCGGTTGCTTTTACTTTTATTAATAGGGTAACAAGGTAGGTAATTTCAATATCAAGGAAGGTAATGCATCAACTGGAATTCAATCAACTCCTGTCACCTAATGCATCACAGTATAAAATACTCAAGTAGATTAATTGTAAATACTGGGAGGCTTAAAGATGCTCCGGGGCTTGCCTTGAGTGAAGGTGGAGGGCTGGTGATCAGGGCACTCGGGGAGGTTAAGTTCTGGCTCTGGGAACTCCTCGTTCAGCTCCTGCACCTCCTGGACTTCTGCTTCGGGAAGTGGCACCTGAAGTTCCTCCACTGATCCTAAATGGTTGCAATGCATATAAGTAAACTTGATGATGCAGGGATGATGCTTGAACAAGAATTAAACACTCAAATATTTCTTTTAGGATTTAACCTAATATTCATTCTAGTTCCACTTTACACAAACTACACAAAAAGTTTCATGATTTATACATGCACAAATTTACCACATGAATTAATCTAAGAAAACAGCAGAAACACATTTTAATAGATACCCATTAAAACTTACACGGGAATATGGCATGTTATATTTTTCCTAGCTTCTACATAGGATAACAGAGCTAGCATAAAAACCTCACATTTTTATCTGATCATTTCATGCAGGAGCACAATTAACTTTGATAAATGCATAAAAGGATTATTTAAACATTAGTACTGAAGACATTCTCCAAAAATTACTTTTATATTTTTAACAGAAATATAATCATTTATAGAGTCTAGCACAATTTAATTCATCATTTTAGGATTTACAAAACTCTAGGTATAAAATAAACAAACATTAAAGCATTTACTGAAAATAGGAAATAGGAAAAACATTTCAGAATTCGGCCATAGCGAATAGTGTTGGGCTCGGCCTAGTGCACGCAGGTGCGCATGGGGCGACTGACAGGCGGGGCCCGCGGTCAACTCTGGCTCACTGGCAGCGAGCCAGGGCAGAGCACCGACGCTGACCGGTGATTTCTCGCCGACGACGAGCTCGCCAGCAGTGAGGCTAGGCTTGGCGTGCTCGGGGTGACAACGCGCATTGACTGGGGGTGTTGGTTGAACCAGCGCGACCGTGGAAGTGGCTAGCGACGTGCGGTGGCGGAGCAGCGCGGCGGCGTAACATGGTCAAGCTATTACCGGCGGCGTGCTGCCCGATGAGCGTGCGCGTGAGCACCGCGATGGTGTAGTGAGTGTAGAGCAAGTGCTGGTTGAACCGGAATAGCTCCGAGGAGGTCTGGCCACGTGTGAGCTCCGCGGCGGCGGCAATGGCGCACAACCAATGGAGGTGCCGATGACTGAGGGTGAGCTAGGGCTAGCGGAAAGGTGTTCTCACCTCTACTACCCTCGGTGAAGCTTCCACGGAGATGGAGGCGACAGAGGCGGGCCGGAGAGGGGTGAACGTAGATTGGTCGTTGTCGTGGCAACTCCGAGCCGAGGAACGGCGACGGCGGTCCGGCAATGGTGGAGCTCGGCTGGCTAACCCAAGGCAAGTGTGCGAGGCGAAGGTGAGGTGGTGTGAGAGATGGATCTAGCAGAGACGCTCGGGTGGTGGCGGATTTGAAATGGCGGTGTTGCAGTGCTCGGTGCGCTCGGTGTGGCGAGAGCAGAGGCAGCGCGAGCGAGAGAGCGAGTGCGAATGAGTGCTGGCGAGCGTGAGAAGGGCAGGAGGTCTAGGCGCATCCCTGGTCACGTTCATAGCCGACCGCCGTGGCCGGTGGGGGCCTAGCCGCGATGGTGCGGCGGGTGACAGTGGCATGGCGTGTCCGCGCGCGCGTGGGAGCAGAGGCGGTAGCGCATGGGACGGAGACGAAACTTGATCCCAGCGCCGTTAGGGCTGATCCGCGCTCGATTGCGAGTGAGACGGGGCGAGCAGCTGGTCGGACGCAGCACTACGGCGGCGTAACGACGACGCGATGACTCGGCGGTAGAGCGGCAGCGGCGGCGCGCGTCTGCGGTGTGCGAAGCAGGGGCAGCAGCGGCCGCGCGCGGTGCAGGCTCGGTTCTAGCGCCGTTAGCGTGGATTCGCATTTAATGGAGAGCGGGACGGGGCGTGGCTCGGTCGGCGCTGTCGGTGCAGCGGCGACGTGATTACACGGCGCGGCGTAGTGCTCTGCGTGGATAGCAGTGGCGGGCGACAGGGCGCAACGATGTTGGCGCAGTGCCGCAGGGTGCGGCGCGGGACGCGAGAGCGAGTGGCGCGGCGTGGCGTGTTCGACGCAGGCCGACAGGAATCGGCGGCCATGCGGCAGGCGACGCCGGCATACGGCGCGGGCGCGGTCGGGTGAGCGCGAGGGCAAGAGCGGCGCGCGGGTGCGAGCTGGGCCGCGGCAAGGCCGAGTGGGCCGAAAGCGAGGACGCGGCCCATTCAGCTCTGTTTTTCCTTTTTCCATTTTATTTTATTTTATTCAACTGAATTTGCTTCAAAACAGTTTTGAAAACTCCAAACTAAGATTTGAAACTTAAACCAAAGTTGTTCAGAATAATATGCTCTACATTTTTCATGTAGGTCATATTTTCTGAAAACCATTATTTTACACGGTTCTAGATTAAACTAATTAAGCCATTTTAAGAAAAGAAATACTTTTATTCTTAACAATTAAACTAAGCTTAATTATGTAGGGTAATTAATCATGAAAACAAACCATACTTTACTCTAAGCATAGCAAACTTAGCTAAACATGTTAATCAAGAATTAGAGCACAAACACCTATTCATTTCTAGTTTCCAAAAACATTATAAACACACACATGAAATGATAACATATGGAAACATGAATGCAATGAAATGCTTATGCTTAGTGGCTAATGATGATCCTAATTCAAAGCTTGACACAGGGTGTCACAGCACTGCTGCTTTGGCGGAATGGTGCCTAACGGGAGCTCATCGTGGACTAAGACTAAGGCCTTGGAATCTGGATCTGCTTGCGGGAGCTGGTCGAGGTTGGATCCGTAGGGGACCATACTCCTATCGGCTATGCTGTTGCTGGCCATGTGAGCAAGGAGATCTAGCAAGCTTCTAAGCAAGAGCTAAGGGAATGATTGAATGATGATGATGGTTGACATCAGGGGTTCTTTATATAGGGGTGGAAAAAGCCTCTAGAAGCATCTACGGAGCAAAACTCGTGGGAAAATGGTTGGATAAGTGATCTGCAAGGTTTATCGGATAAGGGGAACTAGATGGTTCGTGTGAGCAAAAGGCGTCGGTGAGAGGTGACAGGGGTGGGGCGACCGCCCTATACCCTAGGGCGCCCACCCTAGCTATGTGGGTTCTATCGGGCCTCTTCTACGCACTTGTTTCTAGAAGGTTCTATGCACCGAAAAACATATGTGTCACGGAACCACCCAACATATAAGAGCACTAGTGTAATGATCATCATTTCTGACAACACTGTCACACTAGAGCCCATATAAGCCCAGTAGTCCTTGAAATCTCGAAGGATCCCAAACCACAATCAAGTAACAACCCGAGATCAAACACTAGATTCAGTAACCGCACATCCACAATGATAAGTTCGAAATGAAATAATTTTACAACAGAGTTTAAAACAGAGTTATTACAACACTAAGTTCAAATCAATGTAGCGGAAGTTTAGGTCTCACAAAACCCCTTGCAAACTGTTTAACACAAATAGAGTGCCGAGCTTAGTACAGTCCCATCAAAAGCAACAAGGAGAGACATCAGAATTCACCATTGCCCATGGCCTTCACTCTTTATTACATGCAGGGTAGAGGCACGCCTGGCAATAGTCAGAATACACCATACCATCTGCAACAAGGGTAAAGAAACCCTGAGTACTCAATTGTACTCAGCTAGACTTACCTGACAGAGAGATAGATACATAACCATAGACACTTCAAGGATTATGCATGGCTTTATCAAGTGGATCTCATGGGATAGCAGACTTTTGCATAAAAGAGCATCCTAATTACTCATGTATTCTCATCATTAGAAAACAACATTTGGCAGCAGATTAAGTAACATTAATAGGATCTCATTAGCACCTGTACTAGAGCAATTACTGAGTTATCAAACAATAATAACCATATTGTGCTTGGCATCAAAACCATATAACCATCTTTTGGTTACTTATTAGAGTTCAGGTTTCTACAGTAGGAGGAAGATCTTTCAAGTTTCTCACTGACGGGGAGAGACCGCGATTCGAATCGAATTCCTATCCAGCTAGAGGTTTGTTGACACAAAAAGCGTCAGGATCTGCGAACACCTCGGGCTGATACCCAAAATTTGATATCTGGAGGCGTGTCAGTCGATTTGACCAGTTAATCGACAAGGACGATAACTAGAACAAGATTCAATCAAGACAACGGCGATGCGCCCGGATGTCAAGATTGGAGCTTGATCAGGATAACTAGAGCAGAGCTGAACGAGACAACAACAACGATGCGCCCAGATGTCAAAGCTCAGAGATACTCCCACACGGAACTTACAAGGGTTTGACGGAGATCAAGGTGATGCAGCCCGTCGAAGCTTGAAGAACTTGTTGATAAGCTATAACTAATGCAATAAAGGGTAAATTGCGATAAAAGTAGAATAAGAGTAAATTGATTTGTTTGATATTGGATTGATCTATATACACGCAGCCCTTGGGCACATATTTATACTCCCGCATGGAGAGTTGTACAAAGACATGACTTGTATCTTTCCTAAACCAAACTCCTAACTTTAAGGAAACTGACTCACGCAGGAGTCGGATCTAAAATATTATTTTCCTAAACAAACACACCTATTTTAAAGGAAAATAAATGACTCATGCAAGAATCGGACTAAAACTGCTATAATAATACTGGTATAAAATCACCAGTTTCCTTATATCTCTCCCTCGATGAAAACTTTCCATCAGCGGATCCCTTCAATCCGCGGCTTTCTTCTTCGGCCACCGGTAATCCTCTGCTGACATCAAACGCTAAGTCACCCTGTGCTTATCGGCATCTCATGCCCATCGGTATCGGTAATACTTCTCGATCAACAACCTTGTACTAGTAACTTGTCTTCACCAATCTCTACCAGCAATCGGCATCAGCAACTTTGCAATCGCCCTCTGGTGAGCTATTCAACTCCTATCGGCAACATTTGAGGCTTCTGGCTTCCATCGGCAGCACACTTAGTCTTCCCGCAGCATACTCCCATCGGCAGTACTGACTCATGATTTCCCGATGCCGATGGACAACGGCTGCTGATCAACACGTCTTAGCTCATTTGACATGTGCCGAAAAACGGTGTCAACACATGCCCCCCAGTTTCGGAGTGTATAATACTTTACGCGCTGAAATTCTCTCTACTGTAGCCGTTATCTTCGAGATAACTGCACAACTTCCTTGATCCCCACGCGCGGAACCGCAATTTATTAATAAAATCCCTCGATTATAGCACAAACAGTTGCAAATCTCTTTGATTATCGCGCACATCCACCGCAGGCCTCTCCACATTCCTATATAGTGTGAACCGAAATCCCAAAATACCCCTGAGTAAGCTTGTAAAAGTTACCAGGATCCATTTTGCCTTTTTACCCTAGGCCCACTTTCACTCTCCTTCTGCCTTCGTCTTCAACCTCCGGCGGTGCCTCCGAAGAACACGAGCTCAAGCAATAGTGCTTTCTCCAATCCAAGGACGAACCGCAAGAACTCTTTCTGCTCCAATGGCGATCCAAGTTGACATCCCCAAGGTAAGATCTACTTTCCTCCTCATCCAACCTCCTGCTAGTTCCTTTCTCGCATGAATCCAGAATCTCAACTTTTCCTTTTCTGATTCTTTCTTTTCTTTTCTTTTTAAACCCTAGGAACTGTACAACAAGGTCTTAATCCCTCTCGATCAGTCCAGTTTCACCTGCTTAGGCCCCATGGGGAACCCTGATCCTATCTATATGATCAACGCAGAAGCCAATCGTATCCCATTTAGATCTAAATGTTTCGGTTTAGGACTATGGAAGGATGCTTTCTGGTCATGGCCCAAGCCTACCAAGGGGTGGAAGAACTGGTACCTTAGGGTCGCTAGAACACAGCAAGTGTATTGGTCAGAGCGCAACTTGGATCAGTGTATCAGGCTCTCCATTGCCGATATGGAGAAGAACGAGAACATGCTGATAGCAGCTTCATATTTCTGGTCTGACACTATGAACGCCTTCCTATTCCGACATGGACCAGCCACCCCCACCCTTGTCGATGTTCACATGTTGACTGGCCTGGACGTCTCCTCTGCCGATACCTTCACTCTGTTCAACAAGAAAGCCGAGTACAAAGTGAACACTCGGAACATCGGCGGCTAGACAGGCTATATCCAGGAGTACCAGAAGACAGGATCGGTAAACCAGAGGGAGCATGCCACCTTCCTGAATATGTGGCTAGAAAAATTCATCTTCTGCGGCAAGGCAGTCGAACCCACCACCATGCATCTTCCGGCAGCTGAACTCCTTGCCGATGGAACAAGACTTCCCCTAGGCAGATACCTTCTTAGATCGGTATACCGCCTTCTACACCAAGTAGCCAAGAAGTTACTGCTAGGCGAGTCCATCGGCAACCTCGGGGGCCCTTGGTGGTTTGTCAACATGTGGCTAAATGCACAGATGTACAAAGCCCTTCAGTTTGACTTGTTCGCTCAACAATTCTCAAGAGACATGAATCGGCAACTCGCCCTCCACTCAACTTCGGAGAGGCCATCATAGTGTTGCCAGGGACCGATGCCGATGCAGAACAGTTCGGCTTATTGTTTCAAAAAATTTACAACGGAATCCCTGCCTCAGAACGCCTCTGGTGGCCATACGTTGATGAGAACAATCAATTTCCGCTGTTGTTCAATCTTACCGATGAAATGTGCCTCAAAATCAAGTAATCATGAAGGCCAGTATTGTTCCTCGTGCTATCCCAGTCAATATCTTCGGAACTGGGAAGAATACCCCTCCATCCTGCGAGTTCTAATACCCATCGGCAGCGGCAAGACAACTGGCATTTGGCCAACTGCCGATCAAACTCTGCTATTCCAAGGTGGTGAAACCAAGGCAGACCATCTCCAGCGCCATAGATTGGAACAAAATTGTCAATCTTCCTCCCAATGCCGATGTGTCAGACATCGATCTGCCTTCCTGGTCACCAACCTCCTTCATCACGAATGAGTATAAGTTCTGGTGGCCAGAATGGAGGTATCAATTGTTTGCCAAGTCATCGCACTACTATCGGAATATAATTGACGTCAATCACGTCATTCCCGACGATGCGGTAAGTTTTTCATTCTGATGCATTCCTCGTTACTTTATTCTTATCATCAGCATCTGATCCCTTTATACTCAATAGGTTGACGATCCGATTCCCAAGATGAGCAGGAGTGGCAAGCCCTTTAATCTCCGGATGATGAACCCCATCTCACTCATCGGCAATAAGGCCCCCACGCTAGTTGCCTTCACCCCTCAGCAGGTACCCAAACCGACACCTGCAAAAACCAAGGCTACATCGGCCGCTGCTGCTACCCTGACGCGGGTTTTTGCAGTAAACTCATCTTCACTCATACCGATTACATACTGTTTCATCGGCAACGAGTTACTTTGTATAACTTATACTAATATTTTCAGGCAATGAGGTCATCGGCAGCTGCTTCAAACACTCAAGCATCTCCAAGTCCTGCTGCCGATGCCCCCCAGTCTTCATCGAAACGGGCTAGATCTCCTGCCGCCACGCCAAGGAAGAAAAGACGCTTAAGATTGGCCACCCCTTCTTCGCCATCGGCTCCAGTTGCATCACCGACTGCCGATGCGCCAACAGCAGAACCATCCTCAGCTCCTACTCCTAATCACCCATTAGACGACATCCCTGATCAGGAGGTAACACCACCCGCTGCAACAGCGGAGGCGACATCGGCATCGGCACCACCAGCCGAAATCCCCGATGAAGGAACGGTGTCGCCACCGCAGGAGCCGGCCACCATAGCGGAAGCAACACCAGCGACAGCGTCACCAGCACCTACGGCATCACTTACCCCTCCAATAGAAGCCTGCTCATCGGCAACTGTTGCCGATCTCCAGGGTGAGGCTGGACCATCCAGCATGCCAAGCCCTAGGCAAGAAATTCGCTTCAAAATGGTAAGTTGGTCACCAAAAATTTCATAATATAACCTTATGATCGTTGCATTCTAACTTTTTCTTTTTCAGGCCCAAGACTCCCCAGACAGCCTGTTCTCCTTCGGACTCAACCTCCAGGATGAGGATGAACACCAAGACGGCCCTGCTCAAGCAGACAGCTTATTCTCCTTCGCTATCGACATTCCCGATGAGGATGAGGACGAAGAAAGCTCTGCTCCAGCTCTATCGATAGAGGTTAAATCCAAGCTTGAAGCGCTGCTTTCCTTGCTGCAACATGATACATCCCAGCTCATCTAGGACTCAACCGCAGCAAGGATAGCTTTCAAGGATATCCAAGGACACCTCCCTGCCGATACGGAAGAAACTCTTTTCCAGGCAACTTTCCTTGATAGCAAGTAGATCCAATACCAGAGGCTCTCCCGTCGCATAGCTGATAGGGTCACCCAATCTCAGGCTGAGGAAGAGAAGCTCAAATTCAAAAGCATTGCCGATGAAAAGCACAAGAGCATCGGCCAAGCAGAAGTCTCTAGCGCCAACTTTGAGCAAGAAATTACTCAGCTGTCGGCAAGGAAAGAAGAGCTACTGGCTGAGTTGAAAAAGGTCGAGGAAGCTCTAAACACAGCCAATCAGCAGAAAGCCCAACTGTCTGACACCATCAGGGTCCTGCGGCAAGAAAGAGACCAAAATGCCCGACAAGCCATTCTACTGAAGAAGAAGACGAAGCCAGTCGAGGGCTCTGCCGATGCCGATGCCGATGCCAAGGAGATGGATGAGATAGAGCAAATTCGCCTGCGTGCGATATCAGCCATTCAATCCTTGCTGTAATTTATTCATTATGTCGGCAACTGTAACATTGATACTTGATTTTGCTCTGTAATATAATGTCAATACGCTTTTACCGATGTATTATAACTTTTTCTTTCATCGGCATTCAAACGAGCACGCTATGCGTCCACCCAAATACTAGGGTAATATTTCTTCAAGTAGTTACCGTTGATTGCCCTAGAAAATGCAACTCCTTCGAGGGTTTCTAGTATATAAGCATTGCCAGGAGCAGATTGTTTTATCCGATAAGGACCCTCCCAATTAGGAGACCATTTTCCAAACTTAGAACTCTTAGTACCAATCGGTAAAATCAATTTCCAAACCAAATCACCATCGGCAAATTCCTTTACCTTCACTTTCTTGTCATACCATCTGGCAACTCTCTTCTTATTCTCCTCAATGCTAATCAGTGCCCTTAACCGATGACCTGCTAAGTCCTCTAACTCGTCTTTCATTAGAGTAGTATAATCATCGGTCGTCAATTGATCTTGAAAAGCCAATCGCCTAGAGCCAGTTTTAATCTCCCAGGGAAGGACAACATCGTGTCCATAGACCAACTGATACGGCGAGACTTTGGTTGCACCATGACAAGCCATCCTATATGACCACAAGGCTTCGTTTAACACCACATGCCACCTTCTAGGGGTTTTTTCAATCTTGCGTTTTATAAGCTTGATAACTCCCTTATTAGTCGCTTCAGTTTGACCATTAGCTTGGGTATAATGAGAAGAATTCAACACCTTGAACCCCATACTAGCAGCAAATTCGTCAAACTCTCCCGATGTAAACATGGTTCCTTGATCGGTAGTAATAGTTTGAGGAATACCGAATCGGTAAACAATGTATTCTTTAACAAAATCCACCATGTTTGCCGATGTCACCTTCTTCAAAGGAATCGCCTCAACCCATTTAGTGAAGTAATCGGTAGCAACAAGTATAAACTTATGCCCCTTACTCGATGGCAGATAAATTTGGCCGATGAGATCAATAGCCCATCCTCTAAATGGCCAAGGCTTGATTATAGGATTCATTGCCGATGTAGGTGCCCTCTGGACATTACATAAATTTCTGACAATCTTGGCACCCTTTGAAATAGTTGAAGCAGTCTTCAAGGATTGTCGGCCAATAATATCCATTCCGCCTAATCATCCACTTCATTTTAAATGCCGATTGATGTGCTCCACGCACACCCTCATGGATTTCGCCCATCAACTCTTTTGATTCCTCTTTACCAAGGCATCTGAGCAAAACTCCATCAATCGTCCGATAATATAATTCATCGTCAAGGAGCACATACTTAGTAGCTTGGAACCTTAAACGCCTTTCAACTTTCTTGGATGGGTCCCTTAAGTAATCGGCAATCTCTTTTTTCCAATCATCGGCAACTGTTACCGATGTCATGACTTCTTGAATCGGCTGATATCCCGAAGCATTCTGCGCTAACCGATTTGCCTCTTCATTATGCAACCTAGAAATATGCTCAAGGCGGTACTCTTTGAATTCTTTTAATAATTGCAAACACCTCTCATGGGTAGCAATTAAAGCTTCACTTCGGCATTCATACGTCCCAATCAATTGGTTAATCACCAACATGGAATCACCAAAGATTTCAACAGCATCGGCACGTACTTCCCTGAGTAGTTCCAATCCCTTTAGTAAAGCCTGGTACTTAGCCTGTTTGTTTGTCGAAGTAGCAACAATTGGCAACGAGATCTCATACTTTCGTCCTTGGGGTGAAATCAAGAGAATACCGATGCCTACTCCATCTTTATACGTAGATCCATCAAAGAACAAAGTCCAAGGAGCAATTTCCACAGAGTTTACTACATTACAATGTTGAGTAACAAAATTGGCCATCACTTGACCTTTAACTGCCTTAGCCGATTCATACCTTAGGTCAAACTCTGAAAGTGCCAAAATCCATTTACCGATTCGTCCACTCAATATCGGCATCGACAACATGTACTTAACCACATCATCTTTGCAGATAACAGTGCATTCAACCGACAATAAATAATGCCTCAATTTAATGCAAGAGGAATATAAACACAAGCATAATCTCTCTATGGCCGAATACCTGGTTTCAACATCCACCAACCTTCTGCTCAGATAATATATCACACGTTCCTTCCCTTTAAATTCCTAAATTAAGGCTGACCCGATAACACCGTCATCGGCAGACAAATATAACTTGAAAGGCTTCCCATGCTGAGGTGGAACCAAGACTGGAGGATTTACCAGATACTTTGTAATTTCCTCCAAGGCTGACTGCTGTTCTTCTTCCCATGTAAACTCCTGATCGACTTTCAGCTTTAACAATGGACTAAAAGATTTAATCTTACCAGACAAGTTGGATATAAATCTTCTAATGAAATTAATCCTCTTTGATGCACCATAAAGCCCAGAAAATGTCCTGTCGATACACCAAATGCACACTTATTAGGATTTATCTTTAGCCCATGCTCCCTTGTGCACTCCAATATTTTTCGCAAATCGGCAAGATGCTTCCCGAAATCTCCAGACTTAACCACCACATCATCAATGTAGATTTCAACTATCGTGCCGATGTACTTATGAAAGATGAAATTCATTGCTCTCTGATAAGTAGCACCGGCATTCTTTAAGCCAAAAGTCATGACAACCCACTCAAATAAACCGACGTGACCTGGACATCTGAAAGCAGTCTTGGATATGTCTTCTTCAGCCATGAATATTTGATTATACCCAGCATTACCATCCATGAAGCTAATAATTTGATGTCCAGCAGCAGCATCGATCAGTAAATCGGCAACGGGCATCGGGTAGCCATCCATCGGCGTAGCCTTGTTGAGATTCCTGAAATCAATACAAACACGAATTTTTCCATTCTTTTTATACACAGGAACCACATTAGAAATCCATTCGGCATATCGGCATTGCCGAATAAATCCAGCTCCGACTAAATTTGTAATCTCAGCGTTGATGTCGGGTAAAATAGTAGGATTGCATCGGCGCGCAGGTTGCCGATGTGGTTGGAAACCAGACTTGATGGGTAACCGATGTTCAACTATCGATCGGTCTAAACCAGGCATCTCTGTATAATCCCAAGAAAAACAATCTTTATATTCTTTTAATAAATCAGTTAACTGTTGTTTACATTGAGAGTCTAACTTAGCACTAATAAAAGTAGGCCTAGGTTTACTACCATCGCCGATGTCGATCTCGAGTAAATCATCGGCAGATGTGAAGCCCTGCCCCAGTTTTCCATCGTCAGCGAACCAATCCATTAAAACTCTTCTTCAGGACTGACTGCTTGGATCGGTTTAATGCGGTAATCGGCAACTTTGAGGAACTCTTTGTCCCAAGCTTCACCGGATATGCACCTGGTCTGCTCATAAGTTTCCGATTCTGCCGAAGCGACAGTAGATGGGGCTTCACTTCGGATGACTTCAATTTTGTCCCCGATCCACTGTACAAGGCTTTGATGCATGGTGGAAGGAACACAGCAATTAGCGTGGATCCACTCCCTTCCTAGGAGTAAGTTATAGGTGCCTTTGCCACTGATCACAAAAAATGTTGTCGGCAAAGTTTTGCTGCCGATGGTCAATTCAACACATACGGCTCCCATGGCTGTCGACACGTTGCCTTCGAAATCCTTGAGCTTCATATCGGTCTTGACTAAGTCTTGGTCGCCTTTCCCAAGGTTTCTGAATATGATGTACGGCATTATGTTTATTGATGCCCCACCATCCACTAGCATCTTTGTCATAGGCTGCCCATCCACCCTGCCTTTGACGAACAAAGCCCTTAGGTGCTGCCTTTCATCATCGGCAGGCTTCTCAAAGATGGCTGCCATCGGATCCAGCACCAACTGCGCCATCTCAGCAGTCTCTTCATCATCGCTGACAGGTGCCATGAACTCCATCGGCAACATGACGACCATATTGATCTCTGCCGATCGATCCCTGTCCTTGCGCTTTGGCCTCCACTGCTTTTCCCTTGAGGGTTCTTCAATGTCACACAAGTCATTGCGGCGTTCGCGCTGAATCCTCCTCTTCTGAGTCTTGGTTAGACCCTTAGGGCACCACTGAGGAAGCTTAGTTTTCCAGACGGGCTGGTGCTGCTATCCGCTTGCATCGGTACTCCTTCCGATGTTGGGATCTCTGGAGAATATTACTTCGTCAGGCACTCTTGCATTGGCCATCTCCTCCAGCTCTTCTTGATCGACACATCTGCCAAGCCTATTATGGGCACTAAGCTTGCCCCCCAGTCGGTCACGTACTGACTTCTTCTCTCCGAGCGGCTCGGCGTACCTGGGCATCCGACCATCAAAACAAGGTTTCTTACCTGACCGATCGGCAGTGTAGTAACCATTGCATTCAGGACAATTATCGGTAGTGGGCAGCTTGATGCCTTCTTCCCAACAGTGAACGAAGAAGGGACACCTCCAGTGATCCTTATGTCGAAGCCATTCTTGGTGCTCCTCTTCTTCTTGCCGATATCGCTCTTCACGTGATTGCCGATAGTCTCGCCTTGGCTGCTTATGCGTGATTATAACACCAGGAGCCCTGTTGGCACCGCTACCTTCATCGACAACCTTCTTGCCCTTTCTGTCATCGGCAAATTTCCTTTCATCACGCTCAGTTACTTGATGGTTAGGATCTACCGATGCCCTCTTCCTGGCAGCTTCCGATGTCAACACTTTGGTTTTCCCACTGGTTTCCACCATATTGTTCGGAAACGGGTGCCGGTCAATCTTCATCGGTTTCTGGACTTTGGAATTTTCGAATTTGATCCATCCAGATTCAATCTCTGACTGCAAATGCTGCCTAAACACCTTGCAGTCATTGGTACTGTGGGAAGTTGCATTGTGCCACTTGCAGTACCTAATTTTCTTGAGCTCTTCGGCCGATGGAATTACTTGGTTGGGCGCCAACTTGATTCGCCCTTCTTGAAGTAATAAGTCAAACATCCTGTCGGCCTTGGTGATGTCAAAGGTGAACCTTTCGGTCTCTTTCTGTCCAAACGGACAAGACACAGGCTTCTTATCCTTCACCCATTCGGCCGCATCGATGCTCAGCTCTTCATCCGATCCAGTGTTCGGAAACGGGTGCTGGTCAATCTTCATCGGTTTCTGGACTTTGGAATTTTCGAATTTGATCCGTCCAGATTCAATCTCTGACTGCAACTGCTGCCTGAACACCTTGCAGTCATTGGTACTGTGGGAAGTTGCATTGTGCCACTTGCAGTACCTGATTTTCTTGAACTCTTCGGCCGATGGAATTACTTGGTTGGGCGCCAACTTGATTCGCCCTTCTTGAAGTAATAAGTCAAACATCCTGTCGGCCTTGGTGATGTCAAAGGTGAACCTTTCGGTCTCTTTCTGGCCGAACGGACAAGACACATGCTTCTTATCCTTCACCCATTCATCCGCATCGATGCTCAGCTCTTCATCCGATCCAGAATCTTCTTCCTGCCCGATGAAGGTCACCTTCTTGTTCCAAGTCTTCCTAGGTTCAAAGGTTTTGATATCTTGATCGGCAATCCTCTGCACCAGATGACTTAGGCTTTCAAATTTTTGGGACGCGTACTTGTCCTTGATATGCGGCAGTAATCCTTGGAAGGTCAAATCTACCAGTTGTCGATCGTCAAGTACTAGGCTGTAACACTTGTTCTTCACGTCCCGCAGCCTTTGAACAAAGCTTTCTACCGATTCATCATTGCGTTGCCTCATCTTGACCAAATCGGTAAGCTTCTTCTCATGTATGCCAGCGAAGAAATATTTATGAAATTGCCTCTCTAGATCGGCCCATGTGATTACAGAATTTGTAGGCAGCGATATGAACCATGTGAATGCCGATCCAGACAATGATGAAGAGAACAATCTCACCCTCAATTCCTCCTTGCTGGTAGCTTCTCCGCACTAGATAATGAAGCGATTAATATGTTCCATCGTTGATGTGTCATCTTGGCCGGAGAACTTAGTAAAATCAGGCACTTTGTACCGATTTGGGAGAGGAATCAAGTCATATGTTGAAGGATACGGAGTCCGATAAGAATATGTATTGACCTTGGGTTTAATGCCGAATTGTTCTTTCATAATTTCGGCGATCTTATCGGTCCAATATGCATCCTGCTCTTGCCGACTCATTGGCTGGTTGTTAAATGGTGGAGCCGGCTGATGCGCCTCCTGAAGATGATGCGGAGTAGTCACGGGCGCAGCACCAGTCATCTGAACACTATGCATCGGTTGATTTATCGATGGATAGTTTTGAATACTTAGCAGATTAGGTGGAGTCATCATATTCATCGGTTGCTGTACCGATGGTCCGCTTTGAGTGTTCGCTGGGCCTCCATAATGATACATTGACACGCCAGGCTGTTGAGCTGGCAGCTAGTTGGCCCATCCAGGAATGTAAATCATCGGCATATGACTTACCGATGGCTGATAGTTAACTGGAGCGTGTGGCTCTCGTATCCTGGAGCAATCAATCATCAGATTACTTTGATGCGCTAGTACTCCGGCTTGAGGATTTGCCACCAGAGGTTGGCTGCCAGCTGTTATAATGTGTTGCATCGCCATAGGGCTTGCCGATGGTGGCATCAGAGGTATCTTAGGAATTACTTGAAGATCTTCTGATGGCACTTGCACAGTTGGAGAAGGCGCAGAGTAATGCATCATAGGGACCACCGGCTGTGATTGCGCCGCCGATGCCATAGAGCCCTTCCAAGCTGAGCTATCTCCCTACACCAGATTAGAACCAGCAGATAGATTTGGAGGCATACCGTATCTCCACCAGTTAGTGGGAGCTGATTGATTCTGGGCAGCAGGCCCTGAAATTGCCGACGCCACTGGATCTGTATAGAGCCTGGTGACGCTGTCAGAGCTCGGCCTTGGTAGTGTAGCCACATCGGCAGACGGTTCTACCAAAGTAGAAGACGCCATTGGGGCTGCCGATGGGCTTGTAGATGCCGATCCAGGTTGATGATAAGCTAGACCAACATATTGCGGTGCACGTCCTTCTTTGAATGATTGCATGATAGCATTGTAGACAGTATTGGACAGCACGCTGGAGTGGCTAATTAATGCTTGACTTAGAGCATAATTAACCATCTCTTGTAACTTACCAGGATTGGCGTCATACGTGACCTGCCACGGTAACGGCGGATCTTGCTTCTGGATTGCTTCGCCGCTCCTGCTTAGGCTGAAGGATTTGAGATATAACTGCTTGTACTCCTCCATAGCCCGCTCCATGGCCAGCTTCTGATCATCTTTCAGATTGGCCTCGGAGACTTCAATGACGTTCCTCTGGTTAACGTCGGCGTTATCACCCATGATAGATGTATAATTTATATAATCGTGTCCCACCGAGCGTGCCAAAAGAGGTGTTGACACAAAAAGCGTCAGGATCTGCGAACACCTCGGGATGATACCTGAAATTCGATATCCAGAGGCGTGCCAGTCGATTTGACCAGTTAATCGACAAGGACGATAACTAGAACAAGATTCAATCAAGACAACGGCGATGCGCCCGGATGTCGAGATTGGAGCTTGATCAGGATAACTAGAGCAGAGCTGAACGAGATAACAGCGATGCGCCCGGATGTCAAAGCTCAGAGATACTCCCACACGAAACTTACAAGGGTTTGACGGAGATCAAGGTGATGCAGCCCGTCGAAGCTTGAAGAACTCGTTGATAAGCTATAACTAATGCAATAAAGGGTAAATTGCGATAAAAGTAGAATAAGAGTAAATTGTTTTGTTTGATATTGGATTGATCTATATACACGCAGCCCTTGGGCACATATTTATACTCCCGCATGGAGAGTTGTACAAAGACACGACTCGTATCTTTCCTAAAGCAAACTCCTAACTTTAAGGAAACTGACTCACGCAGGAGTCGGATCCAAAATATTATTTTCCTAAACAAACACACCTATTTTAAAGGAAAATAAATGACTCATGCAAGAATCGGACTAAAACTGCTATAATAATACTGGTATGAAATCACCAGTTTCCTTATATCTCTCCCTCGATGAAAACTTTCCATCAGCGGATCCCTTCAATCCGCGGCTTTCTTCTTCGGCCACCGGTAATCCTCTGCTGACATCAAACGCTAAGTCACCCTGTCCTTATCGGCATCTCATGCCCATCGGTATCCGTAATACTTCCCGATCAACAACCTTATACTGGTAACTTGTCTTCACTAATCTCTACCAGCAATCGGCATCGGCATCAGCAACATCTCTTCATCGGTAATCGGCATCAGCAACTTTGCAATCGCCCTCTGGTGACCTATTCAACTCCTATCGGCAACATCTGAGGCTTCTGGCTTCCATCGGCAGCACACTTAGTCTTCCTGCAGCATACTCCCATCGACAGTACTGACTCATGATTTCCCGATGCCGATGGACAACGGCTGCTGATCAACATGTCTTAGCTCATTTGACACGTGCCGAAAAACGGTGTCAACAAGGTTTATTCTTCAATCACACCCAAGTATGCCTGCTTGCACACTTATGCGGGTCACATTCATTGTCGCTCGGGTAGCCCGCGGATCTCCATGTACAGGCATGAGTAGCGACTCACGGATAGCCAGGTAGCTCAAGTAGATCCTGCCCACGGTCCCGACCAGGTAGCTCAGGTCATACTTGCCCACGGTCTAGTATGCCTCTCGCGGTCTTCATGACCCAAGTAGGGGGAGATACCGGCCCGAACCCACATAGTTAGGCGTCGTGATCGAAACGAGTTATTCGACCAGCTATGAAGGAGGCATGCGTTCAATCTTGGTAGATGTCCAACCACGATCCAGTGCCTAGCAACACAGGTGGAGAGAACCCACTCATAAGACCTCCAAGCCAAGTGGCTCACAACACCTTGTTCGCCCGGTCTCGATTTATTACTTCCACATGGTTATTTTCCACGATAGCACACTATAGCAAACAGTGACCATCAACCTATCTTTGTGGGGGATGATAGACCACCCACGCTACCGGTCTAAGCATAGCTAAGCAGAGGTTTCAATCCTGGGTTTACAAGGTTCCTTTGAGTGGACAAGGAGATATAATGCAGCAAAGGGTTTCATCTCACTCCTATGACTTAATGCACAAACAAGTGGTTGTATAGTAAGTAAAATACTTTAAATAGAATTGAGAAGGGTATAAATGCTCTGGGGCTTGCCTTTCATGAAGGTGGAAGGAAGGTGGTTAGGGCACTCAGGAAGGTCAGAGTCCTATTCTCCTTCTCCTGGAGCTTCTGGAGCTTGCAACTCTGGTGGGACTCCTCCTTCTATCTCCCCAAACTCCAGCAATGTCACTCCCTCCGGTGATCCTGGATGCATGTATACATGTATGATGATCCAACATATATGACAAATCATATACTAGAAATGAGACATGCCTAATGCATATGAATGAATGCCCATGATGAATGTTTCATGCAACATTTTATTTCATTGACCAAAAATGTGCAAATCTCTTCGGTTGTAGAGAGATTAACACTTACCCTTCTTTTGCAACATGTAATAGAGCTTCTCCTTTGAGGTAATCTATCTTACACCTGCATTAAACAAGTTTCATGGCTTAAGACACTTGCTTAACTTACACAAAGAAAACACATCACTTGTAACACACACAACATGGCATACAAACACTTAAAACAACAGCTGGAAGAAAACTGTGTAGCTGGAGCTACACACAACCAAAAATTACAAACTAAGACATTATGGAAAGCTCATGAAATTATCTACAAAACATTCCATAAACTCCCCAGCTAAATCTAAAATTAAAAAGGTCTAACAGACACACTAAGCAAAGCTGTTTAGAAGAAAACAGGAAAATACAGATTTGAAGTTAAACTTGTAAAATATACCCAGGTTAAAATAAACAGGTTATGGCTGTGAAAATTTAACACCAGATAGATGAACAAGTTTGTCTACAACAAAGACTATTATAGCTACTGCTGAAACTAAACATAAATAGCTCAAACAAATCTAACAAGAAAACATGCCCAAGCTGTTTTAACAGATTTCAGATAGCACTTAAAACAAATATAAAGCTTTTAACCAGCATTCCAAAAATTATGATAAATTTAGAAAAGCTAGTTTACATAATGAACTACCACTTTGGTATACACCACCTCAACATAAAACACATATTAAATAGGGTTAAAATTAGTTTTTTGCTGGTGATGAGAAAACAAGCATACTTTAAGCATTAAATACTTAAACCATTTGAAAAGTGTGCAACAACAGATTTTATATTTTTCTTAGCTTATACTAAGCAAGTAACACATGTAAAAAAATTAACAAGCACAGCAAACACAATTAACTTAGTTTAGCAATTTAAACAAGGTTGTATTCAAATAAACACGCATTTAACCAAAAGAACTATAACATGCAAATAAATTACATGTTACTAGTACTTTAACATTTTTCATGGGAATTTCATGCTGAGACAAGCTCAACACACAAGAACCACATTTTTATCACATGCCAAAATCTAGTTATAAATTAAACAAGGTAAAATAAGCATATAAAGCTTGTTGTTCATTTTATTGAAAACAACACAGAAGAATAGTAACAACAAGTTACTTAACATTTTTCATGCATAGAGAAAAACATAACAAAGCTAACAGAACTAGTTTCACATGTTTAGCATTTTTCTGGAATTAGTTATGAATTTCCAAAATTAGCAAACAGAACTGAAAAAGACAAAACACAGAAACACTTTAGAGCCTATGACACACGGGACCCACTGGTCAGCTCCTTCACGCACAGAGCCGATGCACCAAAGTGTTTGACCGTCGGTTCCTTGCCGGCAGTGAGGTCTCTAGCCAAACCAAACCCACGGTCATGTTCTCCTTTGCAACCCGCATCGATCCATGTAACTGGTTGTACCCCATTCGCACCGGAGCATGCTCGACAGCGTTCATGGCGGCACGGCGGCGCTGAGGTTCTTGGGCTGGCCGGCGCAAGGCTCTACTGACCAAACTGGCGGTGGCTACACCTACATGGAACCCTAGCGGTTTGATCTAGCCCGGATTGAGGCCGTGCGAACCCTCCGATGAGCTCGGCCACATGCACAGCGGCACGGTGGCGAGTTCACGGCGGCGCGGTGCTGCTATTCCGGCAGTGGCGATGCACGGATGCTTCAACCAATTCCGCCTATCTAACCACTGGCTAACCAGCTAACCCTAACTTGACTGAGACGGATGCAAGCAACACAGAAAAGCCCAGCGCAAACCTCACCGGCGTTGCGGGTGCCGTGCACATGCACTCGGCGGAGTTCCCGTTCCAGCGAACCCTAACCCTAATCTCTTCAACCGACTCCTCGGCGAGCATCTACAACCTCTAGGATACCATGTACGAAAGCTAGAAGGAAGGGAGAGGCGCTGGATTGGGCTGGCCACAGCGGCGCAAAGCTCGGCGGAGCTTAGGTCGTCAATGGCGCCCGCGGTGTGCTCGGTCTGGCTCACCTGTGCGGTTAGTGCGGCAACTGAGCGGTGCAAAAGATGGAGCGGAGCAAGGCGAAGCTATGGCTGTGTTTTGGTGGCTAATGCGGCGGTGTGCTTCGCTGGCGAGCTCGGCAACGGTGGTGCTGCGGCAGTGGCGCGGTGCTTTGCTTTTGCGCAAGGCAGAGAGGAGAGGGAGAGAGTGAGGGCGCGAGCGTGAGTGCGGTCGCGAGGTGGAGTGTTCGGCTCTCCAAGGACACGGACGGCGCGGGCGTTCCACCGACGTACGGCTGCCACACGGCGTGAGATGCCCGACACTGTCGGCCACCGACCGACGGCGCGCTCTGCTCTACATTTGAAACCAGCAATAGGCCGACTGACGGCCGATTTTGCAACGCGATTAACTCTCTAACCTCTGTGTCTTAGCTTCAACCAATTGCACACTTTTGTAGAGCTATAGTTGAACTCCAACTTTGGTGTACTTGGTTTGAACTGAAACGGCTTAGATTTCAAACTACAAGCATTCAAACAGGGTAACATTCAAACTGAAACACGTTTATGACTTAGGAAAAATTTAGAAGCTAAAACAACCCCCAAATCAGCCTTAATTGACCAATTAGGGTATTTTAGGATCCAAATCACCTCAAGGTAGTTAAACAAAGTTTGTGTAGAATTAAAAACTCTACAACTTTGCTTAAATCAACTTTTTCATACAAGGTCATTTACAAGGTCAATTTGTTAGATCAAACAAAAGGGTTCCTAGGGTCAAACATTAGAGCTTAAACCCTAGAAGCTTATTTGGACTTGATCGTGAACATAAACATGGTTCCATTTTCATCCCTAAGCATTTCTAGATGGTCATTAGTGATCAAACCATCAAGCACTTGGTTATACAGGCATAACTTATACAAAGCTAGGTGTAGGTTAACACATCCACATATGCAAACAAAGGGATCACTTAGGGTTATCATTTCATGTGATCATGGAAATGCATGAATGCAATGATGCTTGTGCTCATGCTCATGAAATGATATGCAAATGCAAGCTTAACACCTAGGGTGTTATAATATGCATGGCCCAAGATGCAAATTAAAGTGATTAGGCTTTAAAATTCACTTAAAAGATAGAAATTAATTACGTCTATTTCTTCTAATTCTTCATTAGGTTCTAAAAATATTTTGATACGTTGACCATTTACCTTGAATAACATACCTTCATTATTTTGAAGTGTGATTGCTCTGTGGGATGATGAATTGATTACCTTATATGGTCCTTCCCATTTGCTTTGTAGCTTTCCGTGTCCGAAGAGCTTTACCCTAGAATTAAAAAGTAATACCTTATCTCCGGGTGTGAACTCTTTCTTCTTGATCTTCTTGTTGTGCCATTGTTTAACTCTTTCTTTGTAGATCTTTGAATTGTGATATGCTTTTTCTCTCCACTCCTCTAACTCTGATAATTGCATTTGTCGTTTTTCTCCAGCGGCATCAAAATCCATATTCCATCTTTTTATAGCCCAGTGTGCTTTGAACTCTAGTTCAATAGGTAGGTGACAAGTCTTCCCATATACAAGTTGATATGGAGACATTCCAATTGGAGTTTTGTATGCAGTTCGGTATGTCCAGAGTGCATCGGGTAACTTGTCCTTCTATGTTGTTCCCTTCTCATTTACTGTTTTCTGAAGAATATTCTTGATTTGTTTGTTTGAGGTCACTGCTTGGCCACTTGTCTAAGGATGATAAGGTGTAGCGACGTTGTGGCGGATCTCATGCCTTGCTAGATACTTTTCAAAACGTTTGTCGATGAAATGTGATCCTCCATCACTTATCACTATTCTGGGGACTCCAAATCTTGGAAAGATGGTCTCTTCAAACATCCTCTTTGAATTTACATTGTCGGCATGTTTGCAAGGTAGTGCTTCCACCCACTTGGAGACGTAATTAACTGCCACCAAGATATACTCACAATTCTTTGATGGGGGGAATGGTCCCATATAGTCGATTCCTCAAACATCGAAGAGCTCTATCTGCAAATTGCTGGTAAGTGGCATGGCATCCCTTGAGTTTATGTTGCCGTGTCTTTGACATGGCTCGCATCTTCTGATAAATTCTCTGGTGTCTTTATACATTGTTGGCCAATAGAATCCATATTGCCAAATTTTTGCATGTGTGTGGAATGCCCCATAATGACCTCCTTATGGTGATGAGTGGCATCTTTCAATGATCTTCATTCCTTCTTCAATAGTCACACATCTCCTGAGTAAGCCATCAAAGCATACTCGGAAGAGGTATGGCTCATCACATATGTGTGAACGACTTTCTTGAATAAGCTTTCTTTTATTTACTCCTGGTGGTACATATCCTGAAATCATAAAATTAACAATATCTGCATACCAGGGGTCGGATCTGTTGATCCCGTAGAGCATGTCGTCCCGGAGTGAATCATCAATGGGTACTTCCTGCGGATTCTTAAAATACATTCTAGACCAGTGATCTACAACAAGGTTGTCTACTCCTTTTTATCTTTTATTTCTAAGTCAAACTCTTGGAGCAGCAGGATCCATCTTATTAAACGAGGTTTAGCATCTTTTTTAGTAAGCAGATATTTTAAAGTAGCATGATCAAAATAAACAATTACTTTTGCTCCTACTAAATAAGATCTAAATTTGTCTATAGCGAAAACAACAGCCAGGAGCTCTTTTTCAGTGGCTGCATAATTAAGTTGAGGTCCTGTCAAAGTTTTACTGGCATAAGCTATTGCATGATGCTTCTTATCCTTAGTTTGTCCCAAAACTACCCCCACAGCATAATCACTAGCATCACACATAATTTCAAAAGGTAAAGACCAATCAGGGGGTTGAATGATTGGTGCAGAGATGACTGTTGATTTTAACAATTCAAAAGGTTTTAAACAAGCATCATCAAATATGAAAGGAGCATCATTGTCTAGCAAAAGAATTAGTGCTCTAGCAATAAATGAAAAATCTTTTATATATCTTCGATAAAAACCATCATGACCAAGAAAGCTTCTTATTCCTTTCACATTTATAGGCGGAGATAACTGTTCAATTACTTCAATTTTAGCTTTGTCTACCTCAATGCCTCTTTCGGATATTAGGTGTCCTAGCACTATTCCTTCTTTGACCATAAAATGACATTTTCCCCAATTAAGGACTAAGTGTTTTTCTTCACATCTTTGCAAAACCCTGTCTAAATTTTTGAGACAACTATCAAAAGTTTTTCCATAAATAGAGAAATCATCCATGAAAACTTCCATAATATCTTCAATCATGTCAGAAAATATAGACATCATGCATCTCTGAAAAGAGGCTGGAGTATTACATAGCCCTAAAGACATTCTACGATAAGCATATGTTCCATAGGGGCATGTAAAGGTGGTTTTGCTTTGGTCATCTGGATGGATCGGGATTTGGTGATACCCTGAATATCCATCTAAGAAACAAAATAACGAGTGGTTGGCTAACCGCTCTAACATCTCATCTATAAAAGGTAAAGGAAAATGATCCTTTTTTGTTGTTTTGTTCAACTTTCTATAATCTATACACATCCGCCATCCTGTGACGGTGCGTTGCGGAATCAACTCATTCTTTTCATCGGTGACAACAGTCAGGCCTCCCTTCTTAGGCACAACTTGCACTGGACTTACCCACTCACTATGCGGCACAGGATATATGATCCCTGCATGCAGCAATTTTATAACTTCCTTTTTAACTACCTCTCTCATCGCGTTATTGAGTCTTCGTTGGGGCTCTCGAGAAAGTGAAACAGAAGGATCTGTAGGAATGCGATGAGTGCATATTATAGGACTGATTCCAGTGAGATCTTGGAGTGAGTAACCAAAGGCTGAATGATGTTTTTCTAGAACAGCCATCAAGCGCAGAGTTTGCTCCTGAGTGAGTTTATCACTTATGATTATAGGAGACTCTGGATCATTATCGAGGAAAGCATATGTAAGACCGGGTGGTAGAGGTTTAAGCTCTATAGGAGGTCTAGGTGTTTCTGCAAACTCATCTAAGGGTTCAGGTTCAAAAGGATCAGCTTCCTCTTCTATGAAGAAAGGAGCAACTTCTTCCAAATCTGGTTCATTAAAAAGCTCTAGAGAAGCAGTTTTTACTTCCTCCATAGGATTAGACAAAAGATAAGATTCAGTTTTGTTGTTCAAAGAACGAGAGATTGTCATTGGGATTTGAAAACTCTTTCCAAAGGAAATGTTTAATTTCCCATTTTGACCTTCATAAATAAGTCTTCTGAAAGGTTGTCCTATCAGTAGGTTATGGTCCCATGTATCAAAGATATAAAAGTTCAAACGAACCATGACACCTTCTACCATAATGGGTAAGACATATAAAATTCCAAGACTGGGGACTATATGTCTGTCAAGATTCTTCATGAACTTTGTTGTTGGGGTTAAAGTCACTTTGCCCAATAATTCATGTGCAAGTGATTTAGACATGATATTGACCCCCATAACAGGATTATAGAGAGCATCAAATTGATCTGAATTGAAAGCATAGCGTATTGGAATAGAAGGTGAATCCAAACGGATCACTTCAGAGGAAAGCTCTGATTCTTCTAACCATTCGCTACTTATGATTGATACAAGCTCTCTTAAAATGCTTCTGTCTGGCAGTTGGTATAAATTGTTGCTAAGGTGATGATTTCAGGGTTTTGAAAGAGAAACATAGTTTGAAATGTTTCCGAAATCAGTGAAAAGATCAGGATCTATATCTAGCATGAAATCAGGTGGTGGAATATCTTCCTTTTTAGGTTCAGAACTTGGGATAGCTAAAGCAGAAGTTGGATCTGGCAAGGTATTGTCTTCAGCTTTGTGAGTTTCTTCATGGAGGGTATTATCCAACTCAGCATCTAGGATTCTATCTAAAGTTAATTTTGCTTCTATGGATGGCACATGAAAGAAAGAACCTCCAGATGTGGTGTTTAGCAACTCTCTATCCTTTCTATGAAAACCTTTATAGAAATGTTGAAGAAGAATAGGGCCTTTGATGCTAAGGTGTGGTCCAGATTCTAAAAGCTCAAGAAAACATTTCCAGGAATAAGCCAAAGATTCGTTCTCTTCTTGTTTGAAGGTTAGAACCTTGACTCTAAGGTCGACGATTTGGGTGATGGGATAAAAATCTAAACAGAAGTTGGAGTGCAAAACTCCCAAATCTCCTTGTTGTTGGCTTACCTTCTGATTATACCATTGTTTAGCTCTTCCTTTTAAAGAAAAAGGAAAAAGCTTCCAACGTAAAGTTTTATCGGATATGCCTTCTATGCGAAGACAATCACATGTTTGCTCAAAATCTCGAATATGAAGGTAAGGGTTTTCGTCTTCCTTTCCTGAAAAGGATTGGCTTTGAATCACTCAACCTAAACTGAGGAGTTTGGATAGGTTGTGATGACTTCCATGGTAATAGGTCGGTCTCTGTGGGTGCAGAAAATTGATAGATAGATGTGGAATTTAGATTTTCCATAAGGATAGAAAAGATAAGAAATGAAGAAACTGAAAAAGATAAGAAAAGATAAAAGTATAAGTACAAGAAAATAGCAAGATTCAAGGTTATCTCAGCAAACCGTCTTTCTCCCCGGCAACGGCGCCAGAAATGCTTGTTGATATTTGTTAACGCACACAGAGAAACCACTTGGAAGTAATCTGCAAGCGCATGGATACCGGTGATCACTTCACCCGGGAGATTATCCAGAGTATCGTAATTTATTTTTCCATAGGGAGAAAGGGTGCATCTGACTAACCAAATCTATGCTATTAAACTTTAGGCTACAAACAAGGTGATCTTGATATGAGCGATTAGAGAAGATTGCAACTGTAGTCTCATTCTAGTCTAAGCAAGATATGAGCTATTATTCTATTGGGGAGAACCGTCGAGATAAGAAACACCTCAGAGGATGCTTAGCACACGGCCTATAAACCCTACCAGTCCTTCTAATGGGATTGTGGGTTCCAAAGGTATCTACGGAATTGTCACTTTCTGAGCAACTACCACAGATCTGGCTAGACAGGGGATATCTATGAGGATCCTCGCCCGAGCACCACGTTTATGCTAGAGATGATTACCCTACTCTCTACGCGAAGATAATAAAGTAAACTCACATACCAAAGAATAATAAAACAGAGAACTTACTAGAATTAGAAGTCGAAATACCGAAGAAATCCTAGGAGCAAGCCTCGGGTTAGGAGTCTTGATCCCGAAGATACAAACTGGAGACGAGACACCGACAGGCCGGGCTTCCTCCAATCCACACCTCCACTCTAACTCTCTCAATCTAGAAGAGTAAACTCTAATCTCACATAGAAACTAAGGATAGTTTCTCTTGTACGCTAAGCCCTAGAGAATAGATCTGTGAGGGATCCTCTCTGGCGAATCCTCTCTGGAAAATATGTAAATGAATAATGGATTGCCTTTAGCCAGGGGTAGGGGTCCTCCTTATATAGCCCCTTCAAATGATCGTCAGCCGTCGGATCAAACCGACCTTAATGGAGGGTTTAGATTAAACCTCAAAGGCGGTGGAACCCTAATCCATGAGGCAGAGCCTCATTGGCTCTAGGCCTTGGGCGGCCGCCCTAGGGGGAGGGCGCCCGCCCTACTCTGCTGACAGGTGGGCCCCTCCTTCCTCGTGGGTGGTTTTGGAGTCTTCTATATTAGTCTTTTTCGTACAGAGGCGTTATGTGTCTATGTAATCCTTACTTGTGGGCCTCTTTTGCTCTTTTGCAGTTGTCTCCCTGCAGAAACAGATAAAACACCAAAACTTGTGGAATTCTGTTAGTTAAAACCCTATGTCTAGGTGGTGTGTTGCAAATATATCCTTTCTTCTGCTTAGTTGACACTTAGAATTGATACGTAAGAGGTGTCAATAATCACCTTCTTTCGCCATACACGTTTGGGTTTTGCCCGAGGTTGTTGCTTCACTTTTCTCAAGTAAGTATAATTAACGTAAGGGTCGATTTCAAATACCTTGACTATGGAGCATTGCTCGATTTTTTACTTGAAGTGGAATATCTCCTGGGTTCCATTGATGTTGAATTTAATTTCTCCAGCTCCTACATCCATATGTGCATTGGCGGTGCTGAGAAACGGTCTTCCTAAGATGAGTGGAGTCTTCTTGTCTACCTCCATATCCAACACCACAAAATCCACAGGGATGAAAAATTCTCGTATTTTGACGGGAATATTTTCAGCAATCCCCGCGGGGTAGCGAATTGATTGATCTGCTAGCTACAAAGACATTGGTGTAGGGGACAAAGTAGTATGGGTTAGTTTATCGAATACTACCTTTGGCATGACGCTGACGCTTGCTCCCAAATCGCAGAGGGAGTGCTCGAATTGTTGAGTCCTGATGGAGCAATCAATGGTAGGACACCCTGGGGCCTTTTTCTTCAATAGCACCTGGTTGAGTATAGCTGCACTACACTCCTCCATCAACTTGATGACTTCGGTGGTGGGTAACGGCCTCTTGTTGTTGAGAATGTCCCCAGATACTTGGCATATGTCGGGACCTGCATTGCATCAAGTAGGGGAATATGGACATATAATTGACGGATTACCTCAACAAATTTCCCGAAGTGATCATCTGAAGATTGTCTTCTTGGCTTGCGTGGGAATGGTAGTAGTATGTTTGTGTCATAGTACTCATGTGGGGCCGTTCTCCCATGGAACCTGACGGAGTCTTGGAGGGGTGCATGTTCTTCTTCTTCTTCATGTTGTTCTTCTGCCTCAACTTCTTTCTCATTTCTTGTTGATTTTCCTAAAGTGTTAGGATATGGTGGATCGCGAGTGGTCTTACCCCCTCTCATGGTCATCGCATTTATACTCAAGACTCTTTCAGAATTACCAAGATATGGAGCAGAAGATATCAATTGAGATAATTTTCTTTCTATCATGTTATTGAAATTCAATTGATTCTTTACAACAGAAGCAAAGTCATTCATTTTAATGTTTAAGGTTTCAAGGGTCTTATTATTGGTGGTTAGTTTATTGTTTAAGCTTTCATTAATCCTAGCTTGGCATAAGACAAGATCTTTAAATGAAGGCTGATTAAAATTATTAAAGCTTTTACCTTCATTACCTTGATGGAAGTGTCGTGGCTTTGATCCAGATTGTTGAGGTTGATTTCTATTGTTGCTGATGAAGCTCACGCCTTCATTTGTCTCAGGGAAATTGTTTCCCGAATGATTTCCACCACATACCTCACACCATTGTTTTGCCTTGTTAGCCCGTGTGGAGGCATAGTGTTGGATGGCTTCTCTATCCTTCTTGAAGTTTGCTCATTCTTCGAGTTTCTTCATCAATACATCCATACTTGTGGAGAGTGCACTTACTTCGTGAATAGTTTCTGCACTCTTTTTCTTGACTGGGAGCCTTTCATCTTTCCACCCTTGATTCGTCACTATCTTCTCAATGAGATCTTTTGCTTGTGTGACGTTGAGTGAAGTGAATGCCCCTCTTGCGGCTGCATCAAGGTGACTACGGGTTATTGGTGTTAACCCATAGTAGAAGCCTTGAATCAGGAGCCAATCTTAGATTCCATGATGAGGGCATTCCCGAATGTACTCCTGGAGACGTTCCCATGCTTCGGGAATGGTCTCATCCGCTTGTTGTTCGAAGCTTGAAATTCTTCCACGAAGGGCGGTGGTTTTGCCCATTGGGAAGAACTTCTTGAGGAAAGTGTTGGCACAATTCTCCCAAGTGGCAACTTCCTCAGAATGAGCATAGAACCATTGCTTTGCCTTCCCGAGCAATGAGAATGGGAAGAGGCAGAGACGAATGACATATGATGTGACATTCTTAATGGAAATGGTGTCACTCACCTCCAAGAAGTGTTGGAGATGTGCAGTAACATCCTCATGGGACTTCTCGCAAAAAGGGTTGGCTTGCACTAGGTTGATCAAAGCTGGCTGCAGCTCAAGGGTAGCACCCCCTGTATTAATGTCTGGTCCTTGGGCCACGTGAGCGACTGAAGGAGCCGAGAAGTCGGAAATAGCCTCTTGAGCCATAGCTTGCTTGATAAACGGAGTGTAGCCTCCTTCCTTGAGTGGATCCGAGTTTGAGGTGAGCTTTCGAGGAGACACTAGACGATGTTTAGAGTTTCTTCAGAAACTCTTAGGATTTTCAAACGTGGTTGCTCAAAACTGGAACTCACTCATACAATGCCTTGCTTCACAATTAAGAAAGACAAAGGCAAGGAGTAAGCCCCTACAACTATTTGATAACTAATTTGATAGTAAACTCAGGATTCAATTCTATTAAAATTTCTAGGCTATGCTTTCCCCGGCAACGGCGCCAGAAATGCTTGTTGGTATTTCATATGACTATTGGATAAATCCGCAAGCACACAGATTATACCGTTGTAGAAATTCACCCAGGAGTATTCTAGAGTATCATAATTTATATTCTCCCAAGGGAAAGCGAAGCTAGAAATAATAATAAAAGAGAGATCCTAGAGATCACCTCAATTTAGTATCAACTAGTGTAAGGGGGTAATCGATATAATGATAGGAAGGTGATGATGTAACAAACTGGTAAAGATAAGTAAGAGATGACTAGTGAGTATAACTATGTGGGAGGACAATGAGAGAGTAAAAGGACTCCTGAGATTCCAAGTCTACCTTTGTGGATTTAACTATGGCACTCAGATGAGACAAACATCGATTGATTCCTCAATACAAGTATGCTAGGCGAGGGGATAGATTAGTAGGAGGACAAAACTCCTACCGGACCGCGCCCTCTTCTTACGGGGCCTTATCTTTTAAGAACTTGCCTAAGAACACGTGGTGGAATACAACGACTAGACAAGGTTGTCACCTCTTGCTGGCTACCACAAACAATCCGTGCAACAAGCGATAACAAAAGGCAAGATTAAGTATAAGCACCACGCTTACACCTATTCTCACTACTCTAATCGTGTATACAACAACTAGAATACCCTATGATAGGCAATGATCGCATACAGGAAATGCCACAAGGATCTCAATCTAGTTTATAACAACTAATTGACAAGATAAACCACAACAATACCATAACAGGTATAATATTGCACAAAGTAAAGACTAAGTAAAGTAAAGAAGGAATATTGCATTAAATAAGTAAAGTCTTACAAAAGGGAAAAGATACAAGAGCTTATACCAGATCCTCCGGGAAGACAACTCCGGAAAGCCCAAGCAAAGCTCAACTCAACTCTAACTCCCACACTAGAGAACACCGCTAGACTAATCTCCACTTGAGAACAACAGTGGTTTGTATGGATTACATCATGATTAGAGAGGGAGGTCTTGGCCTCTATTTATAGTGGAGGGTGGAGTAGGGGCTACTCCAACGCCACGTCACCAATCTAGGGGGCTTCAATCATCCTCCCTTGGATCAAACCGTCATAGAACAGCCTTGGATGAATGGCTTGGATTTCCAGCATGTGCTTGATAGTATGGCAGTTGAAAGGGGTCCAACCGACCTAGGGGGGTGGTCGGCCAACCCCCCTATGGCCAGTGGGCCAACCCTTGGCCTTGTGGGTGTAACCCCACTGGTCAGGGACTGAGTGCGGGCCAGGTGGGCCCAAGGGGCGGTTGGCTGACCCCCCTTTGGGGTCTCTGGCCCACCTCTTGCTCCCTGATGCTGGTCCCACTTGTCATAGATGTTGGGTGGTTGTTCTAAGGTAGTTGTCGTGTTGATCTCTTTGGTGTGGGCCCATGAATCCATGTACTTTGCATGTGAGCCGTTTCGAGAAAGCACAGAGTGATCCAAGGGTTGGAAATCACTCTGGGATGCTTCTTCTGGATCATGGCCGAGGGGGGAGACCTAGTGGGCCCACATGGTGGTCGGTCGACCCCCTATGTGGGTCCCACTGGGTCTCTTTTGTTCCATTTCTTCAATACTGCAGCAAAATACTTATGGACATGTGGAACATGTTATTTTATAAAGTAAGCTCATGCAATGATTGTTTTATCATTGATCCTGAAGTTATTGGCAGCATTTTAGTTATATAAAAGTGCATCATATTTTGTGCCAACAGATGGGGAGGTAGGTTGTACATGGTGAGTATGACGGGCCAGGTGCTATGCGACCTGCTAAGCTCGCCGAAAGGGTTCATCCCGTCAGTACTGAGCGCGAACCAAATGTTCCTTGACTCGTTGCCGAATTCCGGATATGCCTTGTCAAAATGTTTCCACTGTTGGCCATCAGATGGGTGCAGCAGCATGCCATCATCCTTCTTGCGGTCATCTGATGCATGCCAGGACATATGCTTGGCATCCTCTGGGTTCCCGAATAGTGCACGCAGGTGGTCGATCATAGGCAGATACCACACCGAAATTGTTGGGCTTCTCCTTTGCGTGTAGCCCTCTTCCTCCTCGTCCTGCTGAGCCGAGATGCGATTATTTGCAGCAATGCTCTTCTTTCCCCCCTTCTTCTTCTTCAAACCACCTCGCAATGACTCGTAGCCGTCTGCATCCACACGACAGCTAGCATTCTTCTTGTAACGACTCGCGCCACAGTAGGGACAGCTCATCATCTTCTCATACTTAGTGCCCGACCAATACATGATGCAGTGGTTAGGGTAGGAATCAAACTTTCAAACTTTTATCGACACTGGACGAATCAACTTCTTTGCCCGATAAGTATTCATGGGAAACTTGTTACCCTTTGGATATGTGGTAGCAAGGTAACTTAACAGCTCATTGACGTTGTTGTCAGACCAACCATGTTGGGACTTCATCATCAACATGTGGAGGATAAAACAGAGCACGGTGCACTCTTTCGGACATTCGCTACCATCCTGATACAGAGGATCAAGTGACGCCTGCTTCATCTCTCTGAAATTTTCCAACCACTTCGGGGAACCATACACAACATCTTCCTCATCAATGTGCTTCACTAAATCATCAAAAAGTTGCACATCCTTAGGTTCCTGCACGGTGGCCACCTGACCACCATCATCATCTTCTATGTCCTCGAGTGGATCCTCCACCGTGATGTAATCACAATCATTATTGTCGTTGCAGGCTGGCTCTGTTGTGGCTGAACATGAGACGTTTAGCGCACATGGCTCTTGGTTTGCCGTCATCGATGCCGAGCTAAGCCTAGATGCACCACCACCACTGGGGTCGACACTTTCGCCGTGCTAAGTCCAGACTGTGTAATTCTCTACGAAACCAAACTGAATCAAATGAGATTGCACCTTGCCATCGTCGGTGATGGCTGTCAGATTCTTGCAATGAGAACACGGACACACGATTGCCATCCGCTTCGATCTATCACGGTGAGTTCTCGCAGCGGCAATAAACTTTCTCACTTTGCTAAGATATCACGGATCAAGTACTCTACTAATCTTGTACATCCATTCTGACCTATGCATATTGCCTGCAAATCGTACACATCAACAACAAAAGCTTTTAGGCATATAATATTATGACACTAGATAAAAAAGACACAAGCTTTCTCTTTCCTCCATTAATCTAGATCTAGATCTAGATGCATGTATAGCTAGAGAGCTCAAAAAGCAAGGAAAAGAGAGAGAAAAGAGCATGGGAACCTTCTAAAAGCTTTTAGGCATCTAATATTATGATTCTAGATAAAAAAACATAAGCTTTCTCTCCTTCCTCCATGAAACTAGATCTAGATCTAGAGAGGTCAAAAGGCAAGGAAAAGAGAGAAAGGAGACCATGGGAACCTTTTAAATACCTCTTATGATGTCCTCCTCCAAAACAACACTCAAAACCTCAATCTAATGGTTTGGTCAAAAATTTGGGCAAAGCCTCTCCCCCCACAAGTCTTCGAAGAGAGAAGCCGTGAAGAAGAAGAAGGTCGTACCGTAGCTATTTATAAAATACATAACCGCTGCGGACCTTATAACATGCCCCGCTGCGGTTAATTCATATTAACCACAGCAGATGCCCTAAGGAGACCGCTGCGGTAAATGTATTAACCGCAACGGGCACCTTAGGTCGACTGCTGGAGTTAATAGGCATTAACCGCAACGGTCAAGTTATGTCGCCTGCTGCGGTAAATCCTTAACCGCATCGGGCGCTTTAGCGGCCGAGCACGCAGAGCTGTTGCACAGACTTACCATGACGGGCAGGAATGGTGTCCACCACGGAGGCCTTTTTTACAACGTTGCGCAAAATTATTTTTGACGTAGTGAAACCCTCACTGCTCAGGGAAGGCAGCAATGCTGCACTCTAGCACGGAAGTGCTGGGGGTGTGCGGCAGTGCTGCAACTTGACTGCACTAGACAGTCAGGTTGCAGGCCTGGATCTCATGGCATCTCTTTTATTCCTGCCCAAGCTCGAGAGAACTTCTATTCTGCATCTCTCTCCTGTTGACATCTCTTTCTCCCTCTCCTCTCTTCCTCACGACCGACCAAGGGGACCCCAGTGGTTCTCCTCTTCTCGGAGGTGCCACGCTCCGATGGTGCTGCCCTTGTGGAGAAGGTCTGGAGGATCACTCTCCCATCATCAAGCTCCATTCATAGCCGGCCCTCTAGATCCTCTTCCCTCTCACTCAAAGGTAAAAACATGAAACCCTAACTTGGATCGATCTATGCAATGAATGGATTTTGAGATGGGATTTAGGTTGCTAGTGGTTGCATTGTGTATGGTGATGTATCTCTAGTAGTTAGATTGGATCAAAACCAAGATTCAATGGTGCATTGGTTGAGCATGGCTTGGTGCTGTCTGCACCCATGCGGTAGTGCCGAGCCCTAGGTTGTAGCACTGCTGCACTTGCTCATCCAATCAACTATTGACTCTTGTTTTGGTCGAATCTGGTAACTACAGATCCTTGTCACTATTCTTATGCATCAACTAAACCTCTATTCTCCTTTATGCATAGATGGATGTTGGTGGATCTTGAGGTGTTGGAGCACGTGAGCCAAGGACAAAGGCCCGTGCTAGCACAGGAGGACGTGGTGGTGTTGGTGATGGCCTCAGTCCTAGGCAGAGGATAAGGCAAGAAAGTGATTTGCATATGGCTGGGAGAACCAACATGGAAGGTTCCTGCCCTGAGACACCTCCAAAGCTTGGACTCTTTGATAGGTCTTATCTTATTCCTCATGATGAGGAGGTGATTGTCAGGAAGCCACAGGATACTGTTGACATCGTTTTTCGGCACGTGTCAAATGAGCTAAGACTGGTATTGATCGGCAGTCGTTTTCCATCGGCATAGGGAACTCATAGGTCAGTATTACCGATGGAAGTAAAAGTTGTGACAAGGACAAGTGTGTTGCCGATGGAAGCTGGATGTTTCGGATGTTGCCGATAGGAGTTGGGTAGCTCTTGCCGATAAGAATTAATTAGTGAAGTTAAGTCACCAGAACAGCAAGGTTGCCGATGCCGATTGCCGATGAGGAGATAATGCCGATGGGCATGGAGTGCCGATGGGCACAGGGTGACTTGGTGGTTGACGTCAGCGAGGGATTACTGATGGCGAAAAAGGGAAGTCGCGGATTGAAGGAGTCTGCTGATGGAAAGTTTTCATCAAAGCAAAGACATAAGAAAACTGGTGATTTTATACCAGTATTGTTATAGTAGTTTGAGTCCAACTCTTGCACGAGTCGTTTGTTTTCCTTTAAAATAGGGGTGTTTGTTTAGGAAGATAATATTGTTATTTGGATCCGACTCTTGCGCGAGTCAGTTATTTCCTTAAAATTAGGAGTTTTGTTTAGGGAAGGTACGAGTCTTGTTTTTGTGCAACTCTCCATGCGGGAGTATAAATATGTGCCCAAGGGCTGCGTGTAAACATGATATCCAATCAAAATCAAATCAATTTTACTCTTATTCTACTTTTACCGCAATTTATCCTTTTTGCATTAGTCTTAGTTTATCTATGAGTTCTTCAAGCTTCGACGGGCTGCATCATCTTGATCTCCGTCAAACCCTTGTAAGTTCCGCGTGGGAGTACCTCTGAGCTTTGACATCCGGGCGCATCGTTGTTGTCTCGTTCAGCTCTGCTCTAGTTATCCTGATCAAGTCTGAAATCTTCGCATCCCGGCGTATCGCCGTTGTCTTGTTCAGATCTTGTTCTAGTTATCGTCCTTGTCGATTAACTGGTCAAATCGACTGGCACACCTTGGATATCGAATTTCGAGTATAAGCCCGAGGTGTTCGCAGATCCTAACGCTTTTTGTATCAACACCTCTTTTGGCACACCCGGTGGGACCAATTTTACATCTATCATGGGTGATAACTCCGACGTTAACCAGAGGAACGTCATCGAAGTCTCTGAGGCCGATCTGAAGGATGATCAGATGTTGGCCATGGAACGGGCTATGGAGGAGTACAAGCAATTGTATCTAAAATCCTTCAGCCTAAGCAGGAGCGGCGAAGCAATCCAGAAGCAAGATCCGTCGTTGCCACGGCAGGTCACGTATGATGCCAATCCTGGTAAGTTACAAGAGATGGTTAATTCTGCTTTAAGTCAAGCATTAATTAGCCACTCCAGCGTGCTGTCCAATACCGTCTACAATGTTGTCATGCAATCGTTCAAAGAAGGACATGCACCGCAATATGTTGGTCCAGCGTATCATCAACCTGGATCGGCATCTATAAACCCATCGGCAGCCCCAATGGTGTCGTCCACTTCTGTGGATCCATCTGCCGATGTGGCTACACCGCCAAGGCCGAGTCTTGAAAGCACCACGAAGCTTAATACAGATCCAGTGGCGTCGGCAATGTCGGGATCTGCTTTCTAGAGTCATCCAGCGCCTGCCAACTGGTGGGGTTATGGTATGCCTTCAAATCCATCTGTTGGTTCTAATCTGGTGCAGGGGGATAACTCAGCTTGGAAGGGCTCTGCGGCATCGGCAATGCAAGCACAGCCGGTGATCCCTACGATGCATTACTCTACGCCCTCTCCAACTATACAAGTGTCGTCAGAAGATTTCCAAGTAATTCCTAAGATACCTCTGATGCCACCATCAGCAAGCTCTATGCCGATGCAACACAACATAGCAACTGGAAGTCAGCCTGTGGTTGCAAATCCTCAAGCCAGAGTACTAGCACATCAAGGTAACCAATTTGTTGATTACTCTAAGGTGCAGGAATAACAGGTACCAATTAACTATCAGCCATCGGTAAGTCACATGCCGATGATTTATAATCATGGATGGACCAATCAGCCGCCAGCTCAGCAGCCTGGCATACTAATGTATCAGTATGGAGGTCCAGCAAACGCTAGTGGACTATCGGTACAGCAACCGATGAATATGATGATTCAACCTAATCCACTAAGTGTGCAGAGTTATCCATCGGTGAGTTAGCCGATGCATAACGTCCAGATGACCGGTGCAGCACCCGTGAGAACTACTCCACATCTTTTACCAAGACCTGAAGAGGCACGTTAGCTGACTCCACCAGTCAACAACCAGCCAATGAGTCGGCAAGAGCAGGATGCATATTGGACCGATAAGATCGCCAAAGTGATGAAAGAACAATTCGGCATTAAACCCAAGGTCAATACATATTCTTACGGACACCGTATCCTCCAGCTTATGATTTGATTCCTCTCCCAAATTGGTACAAAGTGCCTGATTTTACCAAATTCTCCGGCCAAGACGACACTTCAACGATGGAGCACATTAACCGCTTCATTATCCAGTGCGGAGAAGCTACCAGCAGAGAGGAATTGAGGGTGAGATTGTTCTCTTCATCGTTTTCTAGATCGGCATTTACATGGTTTATATCATTGCCTCCAAACTCTGTGATTACATGGGCCGATCTAGAGAGGCAATTTCATAAGTACTTCTTCGCTGGCATACATGAAAAGAAGCTTACCGATTTGGTCAAATTGAGGCAACGCAATGACGAATCGGTAGAAAACTTTGTTCAGAGGCTGCGTGACGTGAAGAACAAGTGCTACAGCCTAACTCTTGATGATCGGCAACTGGCGGATTTGGCTTTCCAAGGACTACTGCCTCACATCAAAGATAAATATGCGTCCCAAGAATTTGAAAGCCTAAGTCATCTGGTGCAAAGGATTGCCGATCAAGATATCAAAACCTTTGAACCCCGGAAGACTTGGAATAAGAAGGTGACTTTCATCGGGCAAGAGGAAGATTCTGAGTCAGATGAAGAGTTGAGCATCAGTGCGACCGAATGGGTGAAGGATAAGAAGTTTGTGTCTTGTCCGTTCGGCCAGAAAGAAGCTGAAAGGTTCACCTTTGACATTACCAAGGCTGATAGGATGTTTGACTTATTACTTCAAGAAGGGCGAATCAAGTTGGCGTCCAACCAAGTAATTCCATCGGCCGAGGAGCTCAGGAAGATTAGGTACTACAAGTGGCATAATGCGACTTCGCATAGTATCAATGACTGCAAAGTATTCAGGCAGCAGTTGCAGTCAGAGATTGAATCTGGACGAATAAAATTTGAAAATTCTAAAGTCCAGAAACCAATAAAGATTGATCATCACCCATTTCCAAACAATATGGTGGAAACTAGTGGAAAAACTAAAGTGCTGACATCGGAAACTGCTAGGAAGAATGCATCGGTAGATCCCAACCACCAAGTAGCTGAGCACGACGCAAGAAGGTTTACCGATGATAGGAAAGGTAAGAAAGTTGCCGATGAAGGTAGCAGTGCCAACAGGGCTCCTGGTGTTATAATTACGCATAAGCAGCCAAGGCGAGACTATCGGCAATCGCGTGAAGAGCGATATCGGCGAGAAGAAGAGGAATACCAAGAGTGGCTTCGACATAAGGACCACTGGAAGTGCCCCTTCTTCGTTCACTGTTGGAAGAAGGCATCAAGCTACCCACTGCCGATAATTGTCCCGAGTGTAATGGATACTACACTGCCGATCGGTCAGGTAAGAAACCTTGTTTTGATGATCGAGCATCCAGGTATGCCAAGCCGCTCAGGGAGAAGAAGTCAGCACATGACCGACTGGGGGGGCAAGCTCAGCGCGCATAACAGGCTCGGTAGGCGTATTGATCAAGAGGAGCTTGAGGATATGGCCAATGCAAGAGTGCCTGACGAAGAAGTGTTCTCCAAGGATCCAAACGTCAGGAGTGGTGCCGATGCAAGCAGTGAAAGGCAGCACCAGCCTGTTTGGAAAACCAAGCTTCCTCAGTGGTGCCCTAAGGGTCTGACAAAGACTCAGAAGAGGAGGATTCAGCACGAGCGCCGCAATGACTTGTATGACGATGAAGAACCTTCAAGGGAGAAGCAGTGGAGGCCAAAGCGCGAGGATCGGGGTCCATCGGCAGAAATCAATATGGTTGTCATATTGCCGATGGAGTTCATGGTGCAGTTGGTCTTGGATCCGATGGCAGCCATCTTTGAGAAGTCTGCCGATGATGAGAGGCAGCACCTGAGGGCTCTGTTCGTTAAAGGCAAAGTAGATGGACAGCCTGTAACAAAGATGCTGGTAGACGGCGGGGCATCTATAAACATAATGTCGTATGTCATATTCAGAAAGCTTGGGAAAGGCGACCAAGACTTGGTCAAGACGGACATGAAGCTCAAGGATTTTGAAGGCAACATGTCGCTAGCTAAGGGAGCCATATGTGTTGAGTTAACCATCGGCAGTAAAACTTTGCCAACAACATTTTTTGTAATCAGTGGCAAAGGCACCTACAACTTGCTCCTAGGAAGGGATTGGATCCACGCCAATTGTTGTGTTCCTTCCACCATGCATCAAAGCCTTGTGCAGTGGGTCGGAGACAAGATTGAAGTCGTCCGGAGTGAAACTCCGTCGACCATTGTGTCAGCAGAATAGGAGACTTACGAGCAGACCAGGTGCATATCAGGTGAAGCTTGGGACACGAAGTTCCTCAAAGTCGCCGATTACAGTATCACACCGATCCAAGCAGTCGGTCCTGAAGAAGAGTTTTAATGGATCGGTTCGCTGATGATGGAAAGCTGGGACAGGGTTTCACATCCGCCGATGATTTACTCGAGATAGACATCGGCGATGGTAGTAAACATAGGCCTACTTTTATTAGTGCTAAGTTAGATTCCCAATGTAAGCAACAGTTAACCGATTTATTAAAGGAATACAAAGATTGTTTTGCTTGGGATTATACAGAGATGCCTGGTTTAGACCGATCGATAGTCGAACATTGGTTGCCCATTAAGTCTGGATTCCAACCACATCGGCAACCTGCGCGCCGATGAAATCCTATGGTGTTGCCCGATATTAATGCTGAAATTACTAAGTTAATTGAAGTTGGGTTTATTCGGCAGTGTCGATATGCCGAATGGATTTCAAATGTGGTTCCTGTTTATAAGAAAAATGGAAAACTTCGTGTTTGTATTGATTTCAGGAATCTTAACAAGGCCATGCCGATGGATAGCTACCCGATGCCCGTTGCCGATCTGCTGATTGACGCTGCTGCTGGACATCAAATTATTAGCTTCATGGATGGTAATGCTAGATATAATCAGATATTCATGGCTGAAGAAGATATATCCAAGACTGCTTTCAGATGTCCAGGTCATGTCGGTTTGTTTGAATGGGTTGTCATGACTTTTGGCTTGAAGAATGCCAGTGCTACTTATCAGAGAGCAATGAATTTCATCTTTCATAAGTATATCGGCACAATATTCGAAATCTATATTGATGATGTAGTGGTTAAGTCCAAAGATTTCGAAAAGCATCTTGCCAATTTGCGGAAAATCCTAGAATGCACAAGAGAACATGGGCTGAAGATGAATCCTAACAAGTGTGCATTTGGTGTATCGGTAGGTCAATTCCTGGGTTTTATGGTGCATCAGAGGGGCATCGAGATCGGCAGGAAATCCATCGATGCAATTAACAAAGTGGTTGCTCCTACCAACAAGACTGAGCTGCAATCTTTGATCGGCAAGATTAACTTCATCAGAAGATTTATATCCAACTTATCTGGTAAGATTAAATCTTTTAGTCCATTGTTAAAGTTGAAAGCCGATCAAGATTTTACATGGAGAGAGGAACAGCAGTTAGCCTTGGAGGAGATCAAGAAATATTTGGTAAACCCTCCAGTCTTGGTTCCACCTCAACACGGGAAACCTTTCAAGTTATATTTGTCTGCCGATGATGGTGTTATCGGATCAGCCTTGATTCAAGAGTTTGAAGGGAAAGAACGTGTAATATATTATTTGAGCAAAAGGTTAGTGTATGCTGACACCAGGTATTCGGCCATAGAAAGATTATGCTTATGTTTATATTTCTCTTGCATAAAATTGAGGCATTATTTATTGTTGGCTGAATGCAATGTTATCTGCAAAAATGATGTGGTAAAGTATATGTTGTCAATGCCGATATTAAGTGGAAGAATCGTTAAATGGATTTTGGCACTTTCAGAGTTTGACCTGAGGTATGAATCGACTAAGGCTGTTAAGGGTCAGGTAATGGCCGATTTTGTTACTCAGCATTGCAATATGGTAAGCTCTGTAGAGATTGCTCCTTGGACTTTGTTCTTTGATGGATCTACGTGCAAGGACGGAGCAGGCATCGGTATTCTCTTAATTTCACCCCAAGGACGGAAGTATGAGATTTCGTTGCCGATTGTTGCTACTTCAACGAACAATCAGGCTGAGTACCAGGCTCTACTAAAGGGGTTGGAATTACTTAGGGAGATACGTGCCGATGCTGTTGAAGTCTTCGGTGATTCTATGTTGGTAATTAACCAGTTGATTGGAACATATGAATGCCGAAGTGAAGCTTTAATTGCAACCCATGAAAAGTGTTTGCAGTTATTAAAAGAATTCAAGGAGTACCGCCTTGAGCATATTCCTAGGTTGCATAATGAAGAGGTCAATCGGTTAGCACAAAATACTTCAGGATATCAGCCGATTCAAGAAGTCATGACATCGGTAATAATTGCCGATGACTGGAGAAAAGAAATTGCCGATTACTTGAGGGATCCGTCTAAGAAGGTTGAAAGACGTCTAAGGTTCCAGGCTACCAAGTACGTGCTCCTTGACGATGAATTGTATTATCGAACGATTGATGGAGTTTTGCTTAGATGCCTTGGTAAAGAGGAGTCAAAAGAGTTGATGGGCGAAATCCATGAAGGCGTGTGTGGGGCACATCAATCGGCTTTCAAGATGAAGTGGATGATTAGGCGGAATGGATATTATTGGCTGACAATTCTTGAAGATTGCTTCAACTATTTTAAAGGATGCCAGGACTGTCAAAAGTTTGGCAATGTACAGAGGGCTCCTGCATCGGCAATGAATCCTATAATCAAGCCTTGGTCGTTTAGAGGATGGGCTATTGATCTCATCGGTTAGATTTATCCACCATCGAGCAAAGGGCATAAGTTTATACTCGTTGCTACTGATTACTTCACAAAATGGGTGGAGGCGATTCCTTTGAAGAAGGTGACATCGGCAAACATGGTGGATTTCGTAAAAGAACACATCGTTTACCGATTCGGTATTCCTCAGACTATTACTACCGATCAAGAAACTATGTTCACATCGGGAGAGTTTGATGAATTTTCTGCTAGTATGGGGTTCAAGGTATTAAACTCTTCTCCTTATTATGCTCAAGCTAACGGTCAGGCTGAAGCCACTAATAAAGGAGTTATCAAGCTTATCAAACGCAAGATTGAAGAGAACCCTAGAAGGTGGCATGTGGTCTTAAATGAAGCCCTATGGTCGTATCGGATGGCTTGTCATGGGGCAACTAAAGTTTCGCCATATCAGTTAGTCTATGGACACGATGTTGTCCTGCCTTGGGAAGTTAAAACTGGTTCTAGACGATTATCTTTTCAAGATCAATTGACGACCGATGATTATGCTACTCTTATGAAAGATGAGTTAGAGGATTTAGCAGGTCATCGGTTGAGGGCTTTGATCAGCATTGAGGAGAACAAGAGAAGGGTTGCCAGATGGTATGACAAGAAGGTAAAGGTAAAGCAATTTGTCGATGGCGATTTGGTATGGAAATTGATTTTACCGGTTAGGACTAAGAGTTCTAAGTTTGGAAAATGGTCTCCTAATTGGGAAGGTCCTTATCGGATAAAACAGTCTGCTCCTGGCAATGCCTATATTTTAGAAACTCTCAAAGGAGTTGCGTTCTCCAGAGCAATCAACGGTAAATACTTGAAAAAATATTACCCTAGTATTTGGGTGGATGCATAGAGTGCTCGTCTGAAGGCCAATGGAAAGAAAGTTGTATAAGCATCGGTAAAAGTTGTACTAACATTACAATACAGAACAAAATCAAGTATCAATGTTACATTTGCCGATACAATGAATTGTAATAAATTACAACAAGGATTGGATGGTTGATATCGCACACAGGCGAATTTGCTCTATTTCTTCCATCTCCTTGGCATTGGCATCGGCAGACCCTTCGACTACCTTGATTTTCTTCTTCAACAAGATGGCTTGTCGGGCATTTGCGTCCCTTTCTTGTCGAAGAACTTTGACGATATCGGGCAACTGAGCTTTCTTCTGGTTGGCTGTGTTTAAAGCTTCTTCAACCCTTCTCAGTTCGGCTTGTAGCTCTTCCTTTCTTGCCGATAGCTGAATGATCTCTTGCTCAAGATCGGCACCAGAAGCTTCTGCCTGGCCGATGTCTTTGTGTTTCTCATCGGCAGCTTGTTTAAACTTAAACATCTCTTCTTCAAGCTTCGATTGGGCAGTCCTATCGGCTATGCGGCGAGAGAGTCTTTGGTATTGGAATTGCTTGCTCTCGAGAAAAGCTGCCTAGAGAAGGATCTCTTCTGTATCGACAGATAAATGACCTTGGATGCCCTTGAAAGCTGTCCTTGCTGAAGTTGAATCTTGGACGAGCTGGGATGTGTCTTGTTGCAGCAAGGTGAGCAGCGCTTCGAGCTTGAGTTTAATATCTGCCGATAGGGTTGGAGCGGAGCTTTCTTCGTCTTCGTCTTCGTCGGGAAGGTTGACGGCGAAGGAAAACAAGTTGTTTGCCGCAGTAGACCCTTCTTGGTTTTCGCCTTCGTCGGGGAGGTTGGTGCCGAAGGAAAACAAGCTATCGGGAGAGTCTTGGGCCTGAAAAGAAAAAAGTTAGAGTTTGCCGATCATAAATTTATACTGCAAATTTTTAGGTAACAGACTTACCATCTTGAAGCGAATTTCTTGCCTGGGACTTGGCATGTCGGCCGGTACAGCCTCATCCTAGAGATCGGTAGCAGTTGCCGATGAGCGAGCTTCTGTTGGAGAAGCAGTTGACGCCATTGGTGCTGGTGGCGCTGTTGCTGGTGTTGCTTCCGCCGTGGTGGCTGGCTCCTGTGGTGGCGACACCGTTCTCTCATCGGGGATTTCGCCTCCGCTGTTGCAGCAGATGGTGTTATCTCCTGATCCGGAATGTCGTCCAGTGGATGATCAGGGATAGGAGCTGATGATGGCTCTGCTATTGATGCGTCGGTAGCTGGAGTGGATCGCCTCAGGCGTTTCTTCCTTGGTGCAGCAGTAGGAGAACCAGCCCGTTTTGATGAAGCCTAGGGGGTATCCGCAGCAGGACTTGGAGAAGTTTGAACGTTTCGAGTAGCTGTCGATGACCTCATTGCCTAAAAATGTTTAGTGCGAGTTATATAAAGTAAATGTTGCCGATGAGCAGTATGTGATCGGTATAAGTAAAGATGAGATTTACTGCAAAAACCCGTGTCAAGGCAGCCGATGTAGCCATGGTTTTTGCAGGCGTCGACTTGGGCTTGAGAGTAACCTTAGGTACCTTCTGAGGAGTGAAGGCAGCCAATGTGGGGGCATTATTGCCGATGAGTGATATAGGGCTCATCACTCGGAGATTGAAAGGTTTGCCACTTCTGCTCATTTTAGGAATTGGATCGTCAACCTGTTAAGCATAAGGTCAGTTGCCAATGATGGGAATAAAGTAATAAGGAATGCATCGGAATTAAAAACTTACTGCATCATCGGGAATGACGTGATTGGCGTCAATCATATGCCAATAGTACTGTGATGACTTGGCCAATAGTTGATATCTCCATTCTTGGCACCAGAATTTATATTCATTTGTGATGAAGGATGTTGGTGCCCAAGAAGATAAATCAATATCTGAAGTATCGGCATTTGGGGGGAGGTTGACGACCTTGTTCCAGTCTACGGCGCTGGAGATGATTTGCCTTGGTTTTATCACTTTGGCATAACAGAGCTTGATCGGCAGTTGCCCGAATGCTAGTTGCCTTGCCACTGTCGCTGGGTAGTAAAACTTGAAGGATGGAGCAGCATTCTTCCCAGTTCCGAAAATGTTAACTGGAATAGCTCGGGGAACAATGCTGGCCTTCATAATCACCTCATTCTGAGGCACGTTCCAATCAGTGAGGTTGAATAGCAGGGGGAATTGGTTGTCCTCATCAATATATGGCCACCAAAGTCGTTCTGAAGCAGGGATTCCATTGTAAAACTTCTAGAAAAACATGCCAAATTGATCTACATCGGCATCGGTTCCTGGCAGCACTATGATGGCCTCGCCAAAATTTAGTGGGGACGAGTTGCCGATTCATCATCCCTATATTTGTAATCTTCCGATATGTCCCTTGGGAATTGTTGGTTGAATAGGTCAAACTGAAGAATCTTGTACATGTGTGCATTTAACCACATGTTTATGAACCACCAAGGACCCCCGAGGTTGCCGATAGACTCGCCTAACAACAATTTCTTGGACACTTGGTGTAAGAGGCGGTATACTGATCCAAGAAGATATCGGCCAAGAGGGAGTCTTGTTCCATCGGCTAGAAGTTCTGCTACAGGGAGGTACATTGTAGTCGGTCCGACTATTTTGCCACAAAAGATAAACTTTTCCAGCCACATGTTCAGAAAAATGGCATGCTCTCTTTGTCCTACCGATCCAGTCTTTTGGTATTCCTGGATGTAACCGGTCCAGCCACCGATATTCCGAGTGTTCACTTTATACTCGGCTTTCCTATTGAATAGAGTGAAGATATCGGCAGAGGAGACATCAAGACCGGTCAACATATGCACATCGGCAAGGGTAGGAGTGGCTGGTCCATGTCTGAATAGGAAGGAATTCATGGTGTCAGACCAGAAGTAGGAGGCCTCTATTAGCATGTTCTCGTTTTTCTCCATATCAGCAATGGAGAGCCTGATGCACTGATCCAGACTGCACTCTAACTAGTAAACTTGTTGTGTTCTAATGACCCTAAGGTACCAGTTCTTCCATCCTTTGGTATATTTAGGCCATGAACGGAAAGCATCCTTCCATAAACCTATGCTGAAACATTCGGATCTGAAGGGAATATGATTGGTTTCCGCGTTGATCATATAACTAGGGTCGGGATTTCCCATTGGGCCTAGGCAGTTGAAATTGGACCGCTCAAGGGGAATTACTACTTTGTTGTACAATTCCTAGGTTTCGAAAAGGAAAAGAAGGATCAAAGAAAGAAAAGGGAAAAATTACGGAATTCATATGGACAAGGAACTTGCAGAGAGAGTAAGGAAGAAATAGATTTATCTTGGGGATGTCGACGTGGATCGCCATTGGAGCTTGGGGAGTTCTTGCGGTTCGTACTTGGCTTGGAGAGAGTACTGTTACTTGAGCTTGAGAGGATGTTCATCGGAGAAGACGCTGAGGTTGAAGACGGAGGCAGGTGAAAAGTGAAAGAAAGGCCCAGGGTAAAAAGTAAGTTGGATTGTGGTAACTTTTATAGACCTAGGTCAGGGGTGTTTTGGAATTTTTGCTTGTACTGTACAGGAATGTGGGGAGGCCTGCGGCGGATGTGCGCGATAATCAAGGAGATATGATCAGATTTGCAACTGTTTGCGCTATGATCGAGGGATTTTATTAATAAATTGCGGTTTTGCGCGCGGGGATCAAGGAAGCTGTGTAGTTATCTCAGAAGAAACGGCTACAGTAGAGAAAATTTCGGCGCGTAAAATATTATACACTCCGAAATTTGGGGGCATGTGTTGACATCATTTTTCGGCACGTGTCAAATGAGCTAAAACTGGTATTGATCGGCAGCCGTTTTCCATCGGCATCGGGAACTCATAGGTCAGTATTACCGATGGAAGTAAAAGCTGTGACAAGGACAAGTGTGTTGCCGATGGAAGCTGGATGTTTCGGATGTTGCCAATAGGAGTTGGGTAGCTCTTGCCGATAAGAATTAATTGGTGAAGTTATGTCACCAGAACTGCAAGGTTGCCGATGCCGATTGCCGATGAGGAGATAATGTCGATGGGCATGGAGTGCCGATGGGCACAGGGTGACTTGGTGGTTGACGTCAGCGAGGGATTACTGATGGCGAAAAAGGGAAGTCGCGGATTGAAGGAGTCTGCCGATGGAAAGTTTTCATCGAAGCAAAGACATAAGGATACTGGTGATTTTATACCAGTATTGTTATAGTAGTTTGAGTCCGACTCTTGCACGAGTCATTTGTTTTCCTTTAAAATAGGGGGTGTTTGTTTAGGAAGATAATATTGTTATTTGGATCCGACTCCTGCGCGAGTCAGTTATTTCCGTAAAATTAGGAGTTTTGTTTAGGGAAGGTACGAGTCGTGTTTTTGTGCAACTCTCCATGCGGGAGTATAAATATGTGCCCAAGGGCTGCGTGTAAACATGATATCCAATCAAAATCAAATCAATTTTACTCTTATTCTACTTTTACCGTAATTTATCCTTTTTACATTAGTCTTAGTTTATCTACGAGTTCTTCAAGCTTCGACGGGCTGCATCATCTTGATCTCCGTCAAACCCTTGTAAGTTCCGCGTGGGAGTACCTCTGAGCTTTGACATCCGGGCGCATCGCTGTTGTCTCGTTCAGCTCCGCTCTAGTTATCCTAATCAAGTCTGAAATCTTGGCATCCGGGCGTATCGCCGTTGTCTTGTTCAGATCTTGTTCTAGTTATCGTCCTTGTCGATTAACTGGTCAAATTGACTGGCACACCTTGGATATCGAATTTCGGGTATAAGCCCGAGGTGTTCGCAGATCCTAACGCTTTTTGTGTCAACAGATACAACTCAAAGAGGTAGAGTGATCTATTAGAACCAATACAGATCTGTCCAAGAGTAGAGGGCAGTGTTTCCTTATGGAGTGCCCAAGGACATGGGTGTGGATTACATGTTCTGGAATGTATTTCACTCAGATTTTGTGTATCTCTCTGTGCTTGTTGAAGCAAATAAGCCCAAGATTATTCAAATGAAGTACATTGATTGGGAGCATCTAGAGAACAAGAGGGACATATATTTTGACAGAGTCATTGATTTGTGCAAGTAGCTCAACATGTATGACTTGATGGGATTTTGGTATGATTGGAATACCGAAATATTTTATCAGTTCTTTGCTACCTACTATCTTGACAAAGAAGCTGATGTGATCCATTGAATGACAGAGGGTCACCACTATAGGGTGGACTATGTCACTTTTGCTCGTCTTCCTGGCTTTGGACAGCAGGACAGGAGCTACTTAGACTTGCATGATGAGAGGTGTTTGGCCAACTCTGACATTGCTTCTTTGTACATGAAGCCTGAAGAGGTAGATGGTCTTGTGAAGGGGTTAAGGAGCAACTATTATATTTTGAACAACCTCTTCAGGACCACCATCTACCCCAAGGTGGGGGCTGCCTCTAACCTTTATGGTTCTGCAAGAACTGTGTTCGTAAGGATGAGGACTTGTGAGCCAGTCTTTTCAGTATCTCGCTATCTTTGGAATGAGCTATTTGTTGCAGCTGATGATGCTAGGAAGGGTATTCCTTATGCACCTTACGTCATGTTTATCATTGAGAGAGTGACTGGACATGTCTTCAACAAAGATGGCATACATGAGCCTTATAGAGGCGAGAAGGCACAGCACTCAACAGCTCAGGAGACTACTTCTAGGCATAGGGCAGCAGCTACTCACCTAACTGAGTCTTCTAGTGCAGCAGCCCGCAGAGGCAAGAAGAAAGGCAAGTTTGGCAAGCTGCTCAAGAAGATATTCATTAGTATCTGCTATGCCACTACCACTGCCTATGAGTCAAGGTTTGAGATTAGAGAGCTTAGAGAGCAGCAGGGCCTTCGACAACTTTCTCCTCCCCTCCCTCCACCAGAGCTTAGTGAGGAGTCCAGCTTTAGTGATGATGATGGGGATGATGAAGATGATGATGATATTGAGGAGGAGGAGCCTTACAGACCTCGTACCCATGCTTCAGCTCTAGGAGTTCACTTCACTAGCTCTACTAGACGTGGTGGATGGCAAGTTATTTCTTGTACCTCCGATGACACCGACCGTATGGATGAGGATAGCGACTAGTTTGTTCTTCTTCTCTTGTTCGTGGCTTGTTGCTAAAGGGGGAGAATTACGAAGTGAAGGGGGTACAACATCTTCGACCATTGCGTCATGGAGCAGCAGCAGCAGCTGGGCCCTCTATCTATCTTTATCTAGTTTTTAGTTTGTGAGATGAGAGTACAACAAAACACTATTTTTATTGTAATATTGCCACTTGTGTACTTGATTTATGTTGGTTGTGGACATTTACTCTCTTATTTATGATATGATTGTCTTAGTATGCCATTAGTTCACTTTCGTATTGTGATGTGTGGTCGTGCTCTTGCTTCCGCAGCCTTGCTGCTAATAGCAGGCGCAGCAGTGCCGCGCCCTGGAGCATCAGTGTCACTCTGCTGGCTAACAACAAGCTCTTTGATTGCTTAAACATGTTCTTGTGCATCACATATATATTTTTACACATTGTTTAAGCACCCCACAACAGCCTTGGATGTAGGGGGAGCCCTATTTCACTCTAGTATGTGAATTTTGGCTTTTTATGCCAAATTGGAAATTCAAATTCCTATTCACACACTCAGGGGGAGCTCCTACACCCATGACTTTTTTGTCTCAAATTATCACTTCACTTTTGTAAGATCTAAGTGTGTTGTCATGAATCACCAAAAAGGAGGAGATTGAAAGTGCAATCAAGCCCTAAGTGGGTTTTGGTATTATGACAACATAATTAGAGAACTAATGAGACTCTTCGAATGGACAAGCAGGTTAAAAGTTAAGGAGGTTGATGAACCCCTCCAATTACAAAAGTGTATGGCAACAAGCTAAAAAGACTTTATTTCATTTCTATTTATGCAATTGAGTTAGGTATGCCATACTATTAAGAGGGATTCAACACGCATGCCAACAAGTGAACCAAATGCTATATCTTGTAAACATACACCTCCACATATATCTTTCTCTGAACAGCTAGCTATTTTTGTTTACTTCCTTATTGTTTCAGATAGGCCGGCAGTGCCGCGCCTCAGGCCGGTAGTGCCACGTAGCCCGGTAGTGCCGCGCCGCAGGGCGGCACTGCCACGACTTGAGTTCTGCCCGTTGGCAGAGAAGGGGTATTTCTTATCCCCTTCTTTTCCCCAATGGTCATCTCTGCCATTCCACTTTTTCTCACTTGTAGAAACATATCAGAGAAGCTCTCCTTGCTCCCCTCTCTCTCTTGGAAGCTCCCCTACTCTCCTCCATTGATTTCCACTCAAATCTTTGAGAGTTTTAGCCTCTAAGCTTCAGCGAAAGCTTCTCCCTTGGATCTACTACTTCTACAAGCATTTGGTTCGCGTCGTGGTCGGCGGTTTGAGTTTGTTACTCTTGGAGCTTGCTCCTAGCCGGCAAGGTGTCGCCCTAGAGCTTGCCCTCTCTTTGTGGCAACCTATGGAGGTTTGTAATACCACCATTGAGCTAATACATTACCCCACATCTCAAGAGTTAGCTCTCTTGATTTGAGACCGAGGAAAAGGCAACCCTTGGTGGCGAGCCAGAGCCTTGTGTGGCGCACCTCAACAACGTGTACGTAGGCAAGCATTAGTGGCGAGCTGAACCATAGGATAAATCCCTGTGTCAACTTGTGTTTGTTCATTTACTTTGATATATTTTGCTCTCAAGTTTTTTCTAGGGTTTGGTTCCGATCTACGTGTTGGGAGTGTTCCTACCACATCCAAGTGGTACTACAGCTTCACAACACTCCTAGGAAGGTTTCTATTCAAGTAGATTTTGCATTTGCATCTTAGTTTTTGAATTCCACTCAGTTCTGTTTGACTGGCCAGCACTGCTGCTCTAGGGAGCTGAAGTGTTGGGCAGTGGGCAGTGTCAGGGTTGAGAGTGGCAGTGCCACTCTTGTGGACTGATAGTTTATGCAAGTGAATTTTAAACAGACCTATTCACCCCCTCTAAGCTTAGCAGGTCCTTATAGGCAGTCGCGTCGCGCCCACGCACGTTGCCTTGCCACCCAAGACCCCCACCAGCAGCCGCGCACCCCCCGTGCCCGTGCATGGCCGCTGACGACGCCCCCCACCGTACCCCGTAGGCTACAGTAGATGCGCTGCCGACAGCTCCGCGTGCACCCCCGCCACCAGACCATCGCACCCCACCCGCGTGGCCCCCGCCGCCCGACCACCGCACCCCTCCCGCGCGCCGCCACCGTAGCTGTTGTAGCGCTTACATTAGGAGCCATAGGCGACGATGATGGCGATGGAAAATTTGAGCAGCCTGCCGGCGTATTAAGCGTGTGCCTCTAGACTTAGAATTTTTTAGGGTGCTCGATTTGAATTTATATAGGGTACCATTTGTACAGGTGGTTCGCATTAAAAACCGCATGTACAATTGGTTTTTATAGGTGGTTCTCCTAGGCGGTTGTTTAAGGGAACCGCCTGTACAAACCATTTGTACAAGCGATTTTTAAAACGAACCGCCTATAAAAATTATTTACAATTTATATAAGCTTATGGTTTAGGCTTTAGGTTTTGGTGTTTAGGGCTTAGGACTTAGGGTGCTTAGTGTTTAGGGCTTAGTGTTTAGTGTTTAGTGTTTAGGTTTTAGTGTTTAGGGTTTAGGTTTAGTGTTCAGTGTTTAGGGCTTACTGTTTAGTGTTTAGTGTTTAATGTTTAGTGTTTAGTGTTTAGTCCTTAGTGTTTAGGGTTTAGGGTTTAGAGTTTAGTGTTTAGTGTTAAGGTTTTAGTGGTTAGGGTTTAGGGTTTAGTTTTTAGGGCTTAGGACTTAGGGTGCTTAGTGATTAGGGTTTAGTGTTTAGTGTTTAGTGTTTAGGGTTTAGGGCTTAGTCTTTAAGGTTTACGGTTTAGGGCTTAGGTCTTAGTGTCTATGATTTAGGATGTAGTGTTTAGGATGTAGGGTTTAGGTTTTAGGTTTAGGGTTTAGGTTTAGTGTTTAGTGTTTAAGGCTTAGTGTTTAGTGTTTAGTGTTTAGTGCTTAGTGTTTAGTGTTTAGTGTTTAGTGTTTAGTGTTTAGTGTTTAGGGTTTAGGGTTTAGTGCTTAGGTTTTAGTGCTTTGGGTTTAGGGTTTAGTATTTAGGGCTTAGGACCGAGGGTGCTTAGTGATTAGGGCTTAGGGTATACTATTTAGTGTTTAGGGTTTAGGGTTTAGTGTTTAGGGTTTAGGGCTTAGGGCTTAGTGTTTAGAGTTTAGGGTGTAGTGTTTAGGGTGTAGGGTTTACGGTTTAGGTTTAGTGTTTAGTGTTTAAGGCGTAGTGTTTAGTGTTTAGTGTTTAGTGTTTAGGGCTTAGTGTTTAGGGTTTAGGGTTTAGTGTTTAGGTTTTAATGCAGAGTTTAGGGTTTAGTGTTTAGGGCTTTGGACTTAGGGTTCTTAGTGATTAGGGTTTAGGGTTTAAGCTTTAGTGTTTAGGGTTTAGGGCTTAGTGTTTAGGGTTTAGGGTTTAGTGTTTAGGGCTTAGGGCCTAGGGTTTATGGTTTAGAGTGTAGTGTTAAGGGTGTAGGGTGTAGGGTTTAGTGTTTAGTGTTTAGTGTTTAGTGTTTAGGGTTTATTGTTTAGGTTTTATTGATTAGGTTGTAGGTTTTATTGTTTATGGTTCATTTGTACATAAAATAGCATTTCCTAAGCTTGAAAAATATAAAAATTAGGGTTCACACACAAATTTGAATACACGGCAAATGACAAAAATGTAATTTACATGGCAAATGACAAATACAATCTAGCTACCTACTATTCTTGTTACATCATGGCGCACCCATGGCAAATGACAAATAAAATCTAGCTAGCTACTATTCTTCCTGTTACATCATGGTGCACCCATGGCAAGGAATTTTGTGGGATGCTTCGCTCAACATTCCTTATCTTCACTGAATGGTCTATACAGAGAGAGATATCGCTGAACTGATTAAAATCCTCTAGATCAGATACACCATCAACTCCTATTGCTTGTTGCTTTCCAGGGATAACTACATGCTTTGGTTTATCGAAACTTTTCTTCTCATTCTTAGAAAGGTTTTGTTCAGCATAGATGACCTGTGCAGCACAGTTAGCTAGGATCCACAGATCATCTTTGTAACCTACCTTACTTAGATCAAGAACTCTGACCCCATAATTGTCCATTGTGACATGTTGATCTTCAACCCATTGACATCGAAACACGGGGATAACAAATGCCCCATAGTCTAGTTCCCATATTCCTCAATGAAGCCAAAGTATGTAGTAATCCCACTAGTAGATAGTAGTTCATCGCTATTATCAAAGTACTTAACCATCATTCATAGGCGGTACCTATGACCTTTCAGTAAGAAGTGTCTGTGCCTCATGTACACTACCTTCTTAGATGAATCTAAAGAAATGTGAGCAGTTTCATCTATGCATACCACACAACCAACCTTTCCCTTGAACTGCCCAGATAATGTGAAGAGAGCAGGGTAATCATTGATCGTAATAATTGCTCTCAGTGTGAATGAATCTTTCATGTACTCATTCGCCATTTGAACACCTATTTCCCATAGTAGTTTTGTTTCCTCCATTAAGGGTTCAAGGAATACATCCATATCAACTCCAGGTTGTGTAGGTCCAGAAATAAGAATGGTTAGCAAAAGATACTTTTGCTTCTGCATCAACCATGGATGAAGGTTGTAGATGGTGAGGATCACCAGCCATGTGTTGTGTTTGCTGCTAGCTCCTCTTAGCAAATGGATTCATTCCGTCAGTACTTAGTATGAACCAAACATTTCTTGATTCCTTAGCAAAGTCGGGGTGGTTGTCATTGAAATCTTACCACTGTTTGCCATCGGCTGGATGTCGAAGCTTTCTATCATTTTTGTGTTTATCAGAAGCGTGCCAACTCATAAGTTTGGTATCCTCAGGGTTTGTGAATAAACACCTCAATCGATCAACCACGGGAAGGTACTGTTGACGGTCCTTAGCGTCAACTTTTTTAAGAAATTATAAATAGAATAAATGGATCAATCAAATATAATATCTAGAAATATAGGGCTTTAATTAACAATTTTCATGAGTTTTGGTGTTTCATTATTTCCCAGGGACTATTCTAGAAAAGAGAATAAAGGAAAGCAAATCAGAGAAGATATCGAATAAATCCTGCGGAGAAACACCTACCATTCTACTCAAGGAGGATCCCACAGACACCAGAGCGAAGCGGGGCCCCAGAGCCAGCCAGGTGAGGCCGGCCGGCATGGGGTGGGGCCGGGCGGCACCCCCAGGGCCCACAGGCCACCGTCTTCTGGAAGCTTCCTCCACCGCCTATGAGAAGTCATCTCAACCCTACATGAAATCGGTTTGATCCAATGGCTGTCGTCCATCCCACCCGACTATAAATAGGAGGGCATACCCCCCCCTGGAGCATCCCATCTGAAGCTCAGATCATTTGGAGATCCATTCCGTTTAAGTCATAGGAGATCTAGTCATCCAGAGTCATAAACCCTAGTTCATCAGAGCACTTTCTAGCGAGTTCATAGCATAGCCTAGTTAGATTCGAGAGTAGAGGAAGTCAAGATTCGATCTTGGACTCCCAACATTGTCAAGAGATTGGAGTCTGGTATAGTTCTTATTCTCTTTCAGTATTTATCTACAGTTGTATGATATTTATAGGCAACATTATTCTTCATTATTATGTTCTTGTTTACTTTGTTCATTGTCTATGTTAATATATCTTGTATACTTAGTTTGCTATTGAGTTCATGCATATGTTCGTATAGCGCTCGTCTATTCGATCGTATGGCGAGTGGTAGGCAGTATGTAGGCATGTTTCTTAGATACTTTGCTTATCTTTGGATACCCTAGTTGTGTCGGGTCGTGAGGTAGATCATGGACGTGACAGATCCATTGAGTCCTTTATAGGCCTCCCCCCTACAATGGTTTGGTAGAGAGGAATTGTCAGGTTGAGGATATCTTGTTATATCTAAGGTTTCTGAACTCAACTCATCCTGTTCATGGCCCCATTATGTTTGGAAATATTGGTAGTACTACTTAACAATGATTACTAGATGTACTTGCACTAACTGGCATAGCTTTGACGGTAGCTAGAATGCTTAGGAGTTATTCCTTTATTACTTGTATTAGAAGATGCATGTGTAGTGACTAGAATAATGCTCTAGATAACTTTATTCTTATTATTATTATGATGGTGACTGATCAATTTACCCTTATCATTTATATATATTTATCATGTAACTTACCCATGTTTAAGAGTAGAGATCATTGATAGTTAAATCACTTCATTCATTTCATATGCTTGTTATCAATACTATAGATTATCAGTTTTAACTAGACCTTCCTAGTGGTAGAATATAAATGACAACCTGGTAATACTCTAGGTAAAATGCTACAATGGTATATTCAATCTGTCCACTTGCAGAATCATTATTCCTTGACATTTCATATCTATTATTATTTATTTCTGCCTAGTCATATATAAAATATAGAATAACTCATAAGTACCATAAAATATTCCTAGCTCTATAATTAGGGATGACAACCTAGTTCCATGCTTAGGAGTATAAGGTAAAAGATAAGTGGCTAGTTGCTAAAGACAAGTTAATTACATACCATGCATTTTTAGCACCATTACTAAGAATGTTCTTAGTAATGTCGTTAAGAAATGTCAACAGGTACCACATAACCAAAGCTAAAATCTTTCTTTGCTCGTAATAGTCTACTTCTTTTTCTTTGCTTGTAGGTTTTGAACTTTGCTGGGTCTTCTTTTGCTTCTTCCCTTTAGGCACGGAGGTAGCACATTGTTCCTCTCAATAGTCTTTATTCGTCTTCTATCTACTCATAGAACAATTTGGACATCTCTCCAAATTTTTATAATCATCACCTCGATATAGGATACAATGATTTCTGCACGCATAGATCTTCTCGACACCTATAGTAAGCGGACTGATTATCTTCTTTGCATAGTATGTGTTAGCAGGAACTTTGTTCTCCTTTGGAAGCATTTCTGCAAGAATACTCAAGAACGCATCGAAGGTAGTATCAGATAGACCATATCTTGCTTTTACCATCAACAACTTTAGTACAGACTGCAAGATCGTGAACTCTTTAGTACAACCCTTAGACTCATCGTATAAAGGCTCTTTTGCTGCCTTCATCATGTCCTCCATACCTCTCATTAAGAACAATGATGGATCTATATGATGACGTAATATTGCCTCTAATAATTCTGCATCTTCCTCATCATTCACAGTTGGCAGAACATAACCAGTTCTGACACCTTCATTTCCTCCAACAAAACCATCATCAGTAACATTTGTCACATGTTCATTATGGGTACAATCAGTCTCGTGTACTAACTGGCATCCATTGGTGTCGAAGTTAGCATGGTTTGCAGGTATATAAGGCGCAGAGCTTCCCTCTCCATGCTTTGTCCAAATCAAGTAATCCTTCATAAATCCTCGACAGACTAGATGAGAAATGATAGGTTGTGCGTCATCAAAGACAACAACATTCTTGCAATCTATGCACAGGCAATATATGTGCTTCTTCTTGATCTCAAAGCATGACTCTTAGTGGCATCAATAAACCTATGGACCTCGGTTATGTATGATGGATCTACTCTTGGTAAGTTATACATCTATAATGACCTCTACATTATTTTAATTTCCTGTAGAAAGTATACTGAATTTATTGTAAACATATCGGCAAAAAATATGATTCATATGAGATATTTGTTAATAACTAACTTTTTGATCAACAACGTCCTCAAAAGAAATGAAGATGGAAACCTCGCACTTGTGTAGTTTCCAATTTGTAGACCTACTATCATAGAGAGAATTTAAACACATTAGCTAGAAATAATTTTGTTTTAGGTTGATTTGGTTATGGAGTGGATTTAAACCCATTAGTAGGGTGAAACACACCATTCATGAAACATAAATACATACTTCCTCTATTTTTTAAGAATACACAAAAAACACTATATTTTCTCTCTCTACATATATAAATATACACAATAGCTATAGTATATATATATATATATATTCATGCACATGAAAACAAATATATCTTGGAGAAACTAAATTGAGAAGAAGCACCAAAAGGCAGAGGAGAAAATAATATCTATCCATCTTAATTAAGTCACCTCATTTATAGAAATAAATACAAAAATCTAGCTATTCTTCTCTCTAGCTAACTCATGAAACCCTAGATCCAAAAAATGACTCAAATTGAGTAAGAGAGGTTAAAATAGGCAAAAAGAGGCACCAAATGACCTTCCTTAGTAACATCCTTCCAAAAAAAATGAAAATCAAAACATCTCCCTTGTATTTTGTGAAATTTGGACCTTCAAAATCGCCTCCAATGAAAAGATGCTACGCTGAACAGGGAAGGGTCAGGGAGGAAGAAGGGGTATTTATAGCAGACCTAGCACTGGCGGTTTCTTAAGAAACCCGCCAATGTAAATAGATTCACACTGGCAGTTTCATAAGAAAACCGCCAGTGTAATATCTATCCATTGGCGGTTTTTGAGCTCGGCTTTGTGCAGTCGTCCATTAATTAAAACCGCTAGTGAAATTGAAAGGCTGGCGTCAACAGAAACCATCTTTGTACTAGTGACTGTAACATCACATTGTCAAATAATGGACTAATTAGACTTAATTCATCTCGTAAATTAGACTCAAACTGTGTAATAGGTTTTATAATTTGTCTATATTTAATACTCCAAATTGATGTTGAAATATACGATGTGACACCCTGAGAAACAAACACCCCTAGTACGAAATAAACTTATATAACTTTAATCTTAGACCCCGTTTGGATCCCTGGAATTGAATTCATTTTAATAATAATAATTTAGAGATATATTAATTAAGCTAATATGCATGATTGTATATGGATTATAATTGCATATTATTGTTCACTATGTGAGAGACATACTTATTTGTTATATTTCTATTGTAGAAGAGCGAGATTGAACAATATCTAATAAGTTGCAAATAGAAATATAGAATGATGATTTATAGAATCAATTTTCATCTCTCATCCTATGAATTTAAAATAGGTTTAAATATGAATTTTGAAAAGTTATATAACGTTAAATTTCGAACCAAATAGCTTAATTTATTAAAGTAATTCCAATTCCTCTAAACAAAGGATCCAAATAGCCCTTAAATGTTTAGGTCAATATTCCATAGCAACGCACAGCATAGACGACATGTTCATTTATTCAACGGATACAAATGTTGTGGACTCCACACGGCGATCAGCAAGAAGATAAACGAAAAACGCAACTACATAACGTAGACTCTCTGCACACACACACGCTGTTCCATGCGGTCAGGGGGTCAGGCTGATGGCCGCTTCATAAGCTCCACGACCTTCTTCACGCTGGGCATGTCCATTACCTCGGCGAGCCAGGCCTTGACATGCGGATATGCATCAAGCACTGACGCATGGGACCCACCAAGCAGGTAGTAAGCCGCCGGGAAATGGCTGATATCCGCCAGGCTGACAAAGCCTCCGGCTAAGTACTTGGACCTGGACAGACGTGCCTCGTAAACATGTAGTGCCGGCTTGAGCTTCTCCAGATTCTCCTGGACGATTTTGGTGTCGGTTTGGCCACCAAGGAAGGGGACGACAAAGCACTGGAAGATGATGGGCGACATGGTGCTGGTGAAGTGCCCCGACTCGACTTCCAGCCAAACGTCCACCATTGCTGACTCGGCGAGGTTGCTTTCTCGAAGCAGATCCGACCCGCCTTTGCGAAGGATGTACTTTGAAATTGCACGGGACTCTGTTAAGATATACAGTACAGTACTAATAGATTGTCATAATACGTGTACAATTCTTATACATATATACGTAAAGGAAGGTATGCGACGAACTTGTTTAACCACAGCAGGCTTTGTTCATTTCCTCACCACATCGTTCTTACCTTGCTCCATATATAACTTACGTTATGCAGAGAAAACAAAATGGTTGTCGTAGTTTTCCTTTTTTTTAAAAAAAAATCATACGATAATGCAAATCAATGGCTGGTAGAAGAAATATATCTATCGGTTTTGTCACACCCAGTTTTAAGGGCAAAACGGGATGCAATAATCTTATGTGTGTCCAGAGATCAGTCACACACATAAGCCGATAAATTATCAAAATTATACCATCACAAGTTTTATTACATAACGAACAAGTATTTAAATAATGTCTATTACATAGCAGCGGAAATATAAGGTAACTCTCACGAAGCTCCATAGCACAGGGAGGTCAACTGGTTGACCCCAAACCTAGTAATCCTCGGGATACTCCTCATAACTCTGGTAAACTGGTACCCATCCGGGATTTTTATCCAAAGATTGAAAAGAAAAGAACAAGCGTAAGTACTTTCGTACTCAACAAATATTCATGGGGTTCATGAGGCTCAAGAAGGTATGACACTGGTTAAACTACATCAGCTTTTATGTTGTCACAATTTTAGCATTATAGTAGCATCAATGTTACCAATGGCCCAATAACCATATGATCGAGTAAACATGAATAATGAATAGCAAACTAGTAAATGATAGATTAAACTCATTCTGTTCCATAAGAATTACAGGTCGCTCGTATCCGTGAGCACGGCTAATATATCAGTTTTTAACACTCTGCAGAGGTGGTACACTTTACCCATGAGTCGTGTTACCCATATGCCCGGGTTTATAACTCCCAAAATACTTCCGAGGTGAGCGGGCAGGGTACACTATGAAGTCTTTCAAAGGGGCTCGCTGACATAGCACAGACAGTACGGATCCACGGGCAAGGGGTATACGGGAGCCCCAGGATGGTACACACACGCAGCGGTCCCCACTCCAGCCACAACCCGCAACCGCTCGGCAATGGCAACTTTCGTAAACTATCGCATGCGAGAAAGTAACCCTATTACTGAACTAAAGCCAGAGCCATATAGCCCTCATGGTTGTACTGTAAATCCCGGGTGATCGCTTACGGAGGTTCTAGAGCATCTCAAAAACTGTGCTCTAGATCACCCTAATCCATGTAGCTAAAAAGCAGATTTTACCATTGTTGCATAAGTCATTAGTTAGGTTTACATGATCATAGTTACTTCTCAAGAGCACTAGCTTGATCTACCCAAATGCATAAATTCCCAAGGTAGTAAGGTATAAGGTACAAAGCTATGGTGAAACTAAATAGGATATCAAGGAAACACATGCAATCATGAATTAATGATTTAAGTGATTAGGACAACAAGGATGATCCCATGAATACTTGCCTTGCTCAAAGGGTTCCTACTGTTTCTCCTGCTCAAAGCAAAACTCCTGGTCACCCACGTACTGCTCACCGTCTATACTCGATCACCACATCACATGCAATCATACAGAGGCATAACATGCAAGCAAACAAAGGCTATAGATTAGAACAGTACACCAATTACAATAAAACAAATTTAAAGGTTTATAAAACTGATCTACGTCAAACTACGATCACAAAGACATTTGAATCACGAAAAACGGAGCTATAACGAAGAAGATATGAATTAAACGGGATTTTGAAAAGGGCAAGATTAAAGCATTACTAAATTAATTTTCTTTGATTTTCAAAAGTACTTAAGATATATGAAATCTATACTACTGGATAGAGCATAAAATTACGGATCTAACGCAACTTGAACGGGTCGATTTGGATTTAAAACGAGCAATTCAGGGACATTTGAAAAAGAGTGGCAAAAATGTAAATAGAATTTTCCTTTTTATTTTTGAATTAAAACGGAACCGAGAAGAATTACGTTTTCCAGAACAGAAAGCGTAATAAAGGAATACGCCTTAGGACCGCGGGTTCAGTCTTTAAAAAGGGCGGGGTACTCGGCTCTGTGGACCGTCCGATTTGAAACGGGCGGCCGAGATTAGATCACAGAGAGAGAGGGGTGGTGCGCGGCGGCCGGAGATGAGCAGGCGGTGGCGCAGGGCAATCCGGGGATTCAGTGCACCATTCTCTGCGCGAAAAGCACGGGGAGAGAGGGAGACACGGCGAGGACACTAGGGCACTCGGTTGAGTCGATTAAGCGCGGAGGCGAGGTGACCACGCGGCGCGGCGGCTCTGCAACGACGGCGATCGCGGACAGGGCCCAATCGGACGAGACAGGGAGGGAAGAGGGGTTTAGCAGGTTCGGGGAACTGGGTTTACCACGGTGCGAGGCTCGGAAGGGAAACGGGCGGAGCAGAGAAGCGTGCTCACGGCGGAACGACGGCGGCGGCGCTGGGTGCTTCTGTGTGGCTCCGAGGGGTCAATGTGGGGCGGAAGGATGCGGGGCTGAGCTTTTATAGCTCGAAGGGCGCCGCAGGGAAGGAAAGGGGGGGATTCGCCGCGGACTCGTACTCGGCCTCGGGGGAAAGGCGGCGGCCGAAGAAAGGAAGGAAGAGGGGGGAGAAAGAAGGAAAGGTCGGTGGCGGCGCTTGGCTTGCACATCACGGTTTTGTGTCGGTCAAGGGGAGGGAGATCTCCTACTCCGATTTGAGCTCGGCAGAGGGATTCCACCGGCGTACAGAAAAGGGAAGGGAGGAAAGGAGAAGAAGGAAAGGGGGAAGAAGGAAAAGGGGAAGAAGGAGCTGACTGGTGGGGTCCTCATGTCAGCACCGGGAGAGAGAGGTGCAGAGCGGGCTCGTCCACGCGTGAGAGGGAGGTGGGCCGGCCTGGAGTGGGCCGAGGCGCGGGGGGGGGGGGAGAAAAGGAAAGGCCTTGGGCCAAATAGGAAATAGAGAAGAGAGAGAAAGAGAGAATGTTTCTTTTTTTATTTTTCTGAATTTCCAAATCCAAGTTCAGAAGCACTTTTGAAAACAAATTGAAATTTTCAAACTCCAGCATTACAAAAATACTATGCATCAACATGAATGCAACAATCATGTTTCTAGTTGTGATAATTTTATTTTAAGAAATCCTTAATTACTTTTTCTATGTTGCAATGCCCACACAAAAAATGCATTAAAACATTTTTAGTCTATTTGAAAAATGCACAAATTTAGGGTGTTACAGGTTTTCCTTTTGCAAATTAAAGGAAGAGAATCTATTTCAATAATATTGGATCAAAGCAAGGATTGTTGCAATCTCGTGTACCGTAAAGAATCAGATCGCCATCCTGGAAAGCTGGGACCTGACCGAAGGGCTGCAAAATCAAGTAAAGAAAAGAATAACAATATATGAGAAACGGCCACCAGATATCATATTAATCGGGAGGATAATTAATGGAGAAGAGTTGGGCTGGGTACGTTGCGGGCAACATGCGCCGGGCTCTTGTGCTCGCCGGAGGCATGTCAACGGGGACTACCTCGTACTCTGCGGTGACCTCCTCGAGTCTAGGCAGACCAGAACGCGTGCCACGTTCGTCGACATTGCTGGCCCATACACCTTCATTGCTATTTTTTCCAGGTAGTGTGAGATGAATGTAGGAGAGGCTGCTGTGGATCGATGGCACACCGTACCTCTCACTGGAGACGAAGACTTGCTTTATAGAGATTTGAGCTACGTATGGGTCAACTCGTTGGGGTTTGCGTTAACTAGAAGAAACTCTTGTGGACACTATCTTTAGATTATCATCTGGAAAACTTCGGACAACGTACCTACTCTCATTGAAGTTGAAGTCAACGTTAACATACTAGTAAATTACTACTAATAGAGAGAAAAAAGAGAGAGATTTTTTCAGCATTATGTGTCACTGGAACCTGGTCATACTCTCCATCACCATGAGGTCATACTCAAACCTTATACTGCCGTTTTCCTTTAGGAAAATAAATTCAGAATACATTAGAAAATACGTTTGTACCGTTCATCTCTCGAACCTGGTCAAGATTAAAAGATCTCATACACTTGTACCAGCAATAAACTTTAGCCCGGCATTTTAGACCTATGGATATTTTAGACTTTTTCCACACCTTAGTTTAACACACTTTGAGATAAAAATAGACGGAGTAGCCCGAAGGGTAAAAAAATTTTGAATCAATGGCATCTATGTCTGCTCAACTTTTTAGTTTGCACATATGTTTTTCTCGAATATTTTGTATGATCGAGAAATAACAAAAATTACCAAGACGTGTCATGGGCATGCCACACTAGATGGGATAGTGTTATACAATCTGTTTTGTCCTCCCTAGTAAAAGACCATGTGCTATTACTCACTAATCATGCTACCAAGCCAAGGGTCAAAAATTTTTGAATCAATGGCATCTATTTCTGCTCAACTTTTTAGTTTGCACATATGTTTTTCTCGAATATTTTGTATGATCGAGAAATAACAAATATTACCAAGACGTGTCATGGGCATGCCACACTAAATGGGATAGTGTTATACAATCTGTTTTGTCCTCCCTAATAAAAGACCATGTGCTATTATTCACTAATTAATCATGCTACCAAGCCAACATCGGCGGTCAGACGCGCGCTTGCTCATGCAGCACCTCACTTACCTGCTCTCCTTGCGCAGGTCAGGGAAGAGTTTTACATCAGCATGTGAGTTGAGCAGATGGACGAATATACTATCATAGAAGTTCTTGGTTGTCGTGGTCGTTTGTCCGTCGAGCATTCCCATCCGGTTCATCACCAGCACTTTTCTCTGCTTAGAAGTCTGGACACGTGAAAGTACCTAGACGACGATCCTCCTGCTCCGGATCGGCAAGGTTGATTGCACGCAAAGAAAAGACTTATTTTCGTGGCTGGGACGGGTGACAGGAAAAGGATAGGGTAAGCCATGATAAAATCTACGCAGGACCAACGGAAAAGGCCTTAATCGGTTGGAAAGATTGTTATTGTATCCAGACTGGCATGATCAATGTTGTTTTTTATTTACAAAATTGGAATACTATAAAAACGTTTTAGAAAAAAAAAACTTTACTCCAGAGGTAAGTTGTGCACACAAACATCCGTTATTAAGAAACACAAACTAAAAACAGCTTGCTCTCAAAGAGCGACAAAAAAAAATAGTACAAAAGGTTATTTTGCACAACATTTAAAAACCATAAATATAATCATATAAGATAGATGTTACGATCATGATTTACCGTTAAAGGATACGTTTATAATTTAATTCTTTATAGTGAAACCAAAGCATGTCATATTATAAACAGTAATTTTAGATGACAGCGTGTTTTTTTTCATGAAGTGTGTCCTAGGCTAGAGAGGAAGATCAATTTTGGTGGCGGGCTGGTGCCAAGAGTCTAGCGCACCTGGACTTGTCTGGAAATGGAATAGAGGTTGTATATATGTTTAGTGGCGGTTACTTCTAAACTTCCTGGTGGATCACCATCGAAGTGTTAGAAAATGATTATAAATGAACAAGTAATTGAAATAATTATCTATGTTTTATTAATTTTTTACATATATACATATGAAGAGGTGTCACGAAGTGACACAACTTTTCTCAAAGGACATGTCCTTTAGAACTAAACTAATTGTCTAATCCTATCCACTGATCCTGTACTAGATTTATGAGATCACTTCGTGAATGAATAGACGTCTATTCATGAAGACGTGCTTGTTCGTAAAGAGGTGTCGTTTCAGAACACTCTTCTTGATAAAATCTTTCTTGAGATCAAAATAGCTATAAGCTAAAATTCCTTGAAAAACCCTATGAGAAAAATTTGAGGAACATGTATGTATTGATATGCCATAAAAACTCCTTTAAACCTTATTTAGAAAAAAAGAAGTTAAAATAGCATATATGTGTGATTTAATAAATCACTATGTCATTGTATCCCATTAATAACCCCAGTGTGGAAAAAATTGGAGATACGACATAAAGATCACTCCCCCAAAACCTTTTAGGAAAAATATGAGGAGTAATATAAGATAATATATCGCTAAAACTCCTATAAAAACCCAGTGGAAAAATTAGGAGAAAATATAATGGCATATTATTGGTATTGCATTTTGGATAACTCATATGAAAAACCTTTATCAAGAGAAAACCATAAATGAGTTGCAATGAAAATATTCGTATTTGATATTTTTAACAAAAACCTCAATGGGGAAAATAGAAAATATGACGCATTCTTGTATTGATATTACCTCATTAAAAATCTTTTATGAGAAACCTTTATGAGGAAAGCTCATAGAGGGAAAAGAGTACAACATGATGTTTGAACAGGTTACAATTCAGGAGAAAACTCTCCCTGAACCTTGAAACTCTCGAAGTCACTAAATACCAATTCCATGAAATGTGGATGTAGGTATGGACTTAGTAAGTCAACCTACAAAATTATTGCAAACCTACTTTTGCAAGATGTTTATTTCTTAATATTTTGTAATTTATGGGGATAAAACATTTTGGACAATATTTAATAATATTTCTATTATATGACTTGAAACTCTCAAAGTCACTAAATACCATTTCCATGAAATGTGGATGTAGGTATGGACTTAGTGAGTGAGTCTGCAAAATTATCGCAAAACTACTTTTGCAAGATGTTTATTTCTCAATATGTTGTAGTTTATGGGGATAAAATATTTTGGACAATATTCAATCATATTACTCTTATAAGACATGTTTACATCTCGACAATACAAGTAACCTTATCTGTATACATAATGGTTGGTAATTATATGTAATCATATTTGATCACTCTACAAAGCCATGCATATAGGATGCTTCAGAATGATAGTGAAAGTAACCATAGGAGTCAAATTTGATGACTCAGGTGAGGAGACTTCACCATAATAAAATTAGTATGATTTAGCACAAGGGATTAAATAGCCAGGATATTGATATCCCACTTAGGTCTTGTTGTAATTTGTTTGATAATAAATTAAAGCCCTTTACTACCGTACGAATATATGTAGATATCATTTTTGACTCCCAACTTTAAGTGTTGTAGAAGTTGTAATATTTTGTGCAAGCAAGGTATCTGCAAATGCAATTTTAGGCCTGATGCTATTTGCAAGATACATGAGCACTTTATGGCACTAAGGTTGTCATCCCAAGGTATAAATAGATAGAGGTCCATAATTAGGGATTGAATGACCGCAAGAGGTAATGGATATGTTGTCCAATATTATTTGGATATTGATAGACAATATGAATTGAATATTGGTATACTGATATATGTACTTAAGTTAAGACTTAAGTATAATTTGGTTTTTACCCAAATATCTCATCTCAAATCTATTTTAGTGGCCAACTTCACATAATGTAAATTGTACCTAAAATGATTGTTTGATTATTTATATATCTTGATATACTAAAATAATCAATATGTGTTGAGCTAGTCAGAGAATCCAATTTTGGGATTTCTTTACTAACACATATACACAAGCATGATTACAGTAACCCTTCTATGGAAGGAACTCAATCAATAAGTTGTACCATAATGAACTTAATTGTCTCAAGTTATGTTGTGACCTGAATTGTGCACAATGTATATTGCAATTTGTATTTGGATTCAGAATGTCAAGTACACTGGGACTTATACATCCAAATCTATCAAATTCATTTGATTTGCCAATGAATGAATTTGGAAACTTAATTTTCACACATATCATGGGATATGTTATGCTAGGTCTCTGCGTGAAACCATATGCTATAAGCTCTCATTGTTCACCACCTTACTTCTAAAAAGAAACTATGTCAGAGAAGACATTACTGTGGTAATACTTCTAATCATTGAACAAGAGCAACCTCCTTAATTGTCACCTTTTTGTTTGAGTATGATGACACTCTGCCTAGGACTTTTGGTCTAGATCCAGTAAGGTGAAGAACAATCTTTGAGGATTATATGTCGTGACAAATTTGTAGTCTTGAAAGGATTGATTCATTTCTTTGAATCAACATATTATGTGAAAATATTAACCCTTTTGGGCTCCTTGTTATTTTCCAAATGGAGTCAGGGGGTTTTGATGTCCCATGATCAAAATTTTGGTGCACCATAGATCTAGGTAGATTTTGATCCGGGTTTTGGATGCCCATCCATGTTGGTGTCTATCAACTTAAGGTTGACTTGGATTTACTAATTTGGAGAATCTAGTCCTCGGTGTCCTCAGAAGCTTACTTGGAGCATTATCCTTAGAAGTGGTCGTACTTCTCCCCCTCTTCTTTGGAAGTGGGAGTTAAATGGTTTCAATTGGTGTAACACCCTAAATCTCTGAATCTTAATCTTGCTTAGGTTTTCAGAGGTGTCTTGGTTAGAAGCATTTAAAACTCTGTTAATTAATCTAAACTAATCATAGCGTATTAACCATGGTTGTTGCATTCATGTTGCCGCATTAAGTTTCTTCTTTGTCTGGTGTGGTGTTTGATCTCCTTCTCTAACCATAGCAACTAACCCCAACCTCTAACTCCATCCTATCTAACCCTAGCTCGTTGTAACTTGTCTATACCACGACCTAGACTAACATAACTAGCTCCAGAGGGCCCTATCTTACCCTAGGCCTGCTTAGCTAGCTCTGGCCTGCCCCTAGCCGGCCACAGCCAGCCTCAGCCGGCCATAGACCATCCCAACCGGCCATGCGCCTTCCCAGTTGGCCAAAGCCTGCGAGCCAGCCAGCAGCTTGCGGCCTAGCCTAGCGCCCGTCCGCTAGCACACACAGCTCAGCTCGGCCTACTCCGCATTGCGCGCGCATGCACCACCCGGCCCAACTAGTGGCCCAACCCCATGCGCAAGCCACTTCTACGCCTAGCCTCGCATCGCAGTCTCTAATAGGAAGGGCCCGCATGTCAGCTAGCTCTGCTCCTCTTCCTCAATGGATTCCACATGGAATCCATGCGCTGAGTTGCCCTACTCCGATCCACGTGCTACGCGTGGCCCGAGGATCACCGTGCTATAAAGGGGAGAGCTCAAAGCCCGAACCACCTTCTGAACCCTAGCCCTAGCACCGCTCCACTCGGATCTTGCAAAGGAGCAAAGCTTCGCTGACGCCATTTACGCCGCTGCAAGCTTCTCCACCGTTCGATAGCCCCCCTTCTTATTTGGAACAAGGTTTTGCACCCCATGAACTTTCTCCTTCGCTCAAAATCGCTCCACCTTGCCCTCACCATCTTGATGTCGTTTGTAGTGGGCGACGATCCGCCCAGTGGTGGCACCGATCACCTCCGTCGCTCCACTAGCCTCCTAGAACCCCCTTGGTGAGTATGCGTTCCTCCCCTCCATCTCCTGAGCTTACCAATTTTCCTTTTGGTGGCCCCTAGGCTCCTACCCAGGACCGCCGGCGAGCTCCTCATCGCTGGCCATGGAGGCCACCGCGCTGGCCCTCTATTCTCTAGCTGGCCCATCCCCCCTCTCTCTCTTCTTTCAATCGCAACCGCCTGATCTGAAATCTGAGGCCCAGATTAGAAGATACTCCTTCTGGGTCACTTTTGCTAAAGAGACCCTGACTTTTCATCTAATCAACCTATTGTCCCGATCTGATCTGATAAATCCAATTTCCTAATTTATTTTAATTCAAAATAAATGAATCTATGTTGAAGGTAAGAATGACCCTTTTTGTCACCATCAAAATACAGTCAACACCCTCAGCATAGAAGAAAGGCAAGCATATCATAAGCATATTTTATCAAATAACTGGTTCCACATGTCCCTTGAATATTTGTGTGCATGTAACAACAAATAGGGACACTTGGGAGCCTATGGGCCCACTTAGGGGGTCGGCCGACCTCCCTATGGGAACACCAAGGCCTCCCATGTGTCCATGATCCAAGTACACCATCTAGAGTGAAGATCCACCCTTGGATCCATTTTGTGCTATCTCTCAACGGTTCTAAATCAAAGCACGAGGATCCATGGGCCCACAAGTATTTTAGAAAAATACCAAACTCTACCAAGATGCCCATGACATGTGGGCCATGCTCCACATGAAAGGAGGAGACCCAAGGTCTCATCTCTAGGTCGGCCGACCTGGGGTATGGGCCCAGAGGCCACCTACAGACCCCCTGAGTGGTGGGTCAGCTTCTAGAAGGAAGAGACAGGTCCCACCTACCATAGGCAGGTCGGCCGACCTCCCCCTAGTGACCAAATTCTCCCCCGAGCTCTCCACCGCCTTCCTGCATGCCGCCATGCATCAACTTGATCTCTACCCTTGATTAAAGACGGTTACAATGACAGTTTGATCCTATGGTAGCTGATGAAGGTGCCGTGGATCGCTAACATGGCATCGGAGTAGCCCCTACTCCACCTCTAGCTATAAATACCCCCCTAGGCCTTCACTCTTATACATGCCTCATTGGAGAAACTACTTAGCTTAGCGTAGCTCTGCTGTAGTGCTATGCTAGTTGGAAGAGAGTGAGGAGAGCCTGGAGGAGAGCCGGGCCTGTCCGGCGTCTTCTCCGAGTTGTACCTCAGCGAATACGATTCTCTTTTAAGTTCAGCACTTGTAAGTGATTCTTCCGAGTTCTTTATAGCATTTAATACTCTACTTCTAGCATAGCTGTTATATATCTTTTCACGCTTGTTCATCGCTTTACTTTAAGTATAGTGCTTTAACCTTAAAGCTTGGGTTAAAGTAGTAAGAATAGTATAGACGTGGTGTCTAGACTAGATCTTGCATTTGTAAACCGCTTATGGCACAGATTGTTTGTGGTAGTTAGTAGGTGGTGACAGCCCTATCTAGTCTTTGTATTCCACCACATGTGTAACATAAGTTCTTAAAAGGTAGGGCCTCAATACAACATGATGGCGCGGTCCGGTTAGAGTTTTGTCCTTTTACTGATCTATCCTACCACCTCCTACAAGAGAAGGGCTGATAAAATCAATATAACCAGCTTTACCTAGTTAGATATCTTTTCTATAGTGAACCTTTCAACACAAATACCATAGTCTTCCTTGATTCATCATAGGACATATCCATAATCCTAGTTAACTCACTTCTCATTCCCTGTGAAAAATACGATACCTGGAATACTCCCGGTGAGAGCTACACTTGACAACCATACGTTTGCGGTCTTTTCCCGTTTGCCACTTCTGGTGTCAACAAGCTTTCTGACGCCGTTGCCGGGGAACGATAACTATTTTAACTAGAACCCTTTGGTCCTATTATCCTTGTTTGATTTAAACCTTTCTTTCTACATATACACCTATGGATTAAACACCTCTCTTTGAGTATGGTGCTCCAACGGGTGCTAGGTTGGAGCCACCACTACTAGATTCCGACCCTTTTGCCAAACTTTAGAATACACATGTGTTAAAACTCATCAAGATCTACATTTTTTTATAGATCATTTTTTCATTTTCGATCAAACTTTTTTAACAAGCAATAGCCTACATATATGTTGTTGTTTATGAGTTAAAAATTTTTTGGAACACGATCGATATGTGTTGTCTCTCCCACCCAGACCGCAACCTGACAGGTGGGACCTATTTGTAAGGTTTTTTTTAATTATTTTTTCTCTTCTCCTTATCTCTTTATATCCCTAACCCACGCATCGCTAGTTTAAAAAAAAAAGAGAAAGAAACCCACGCATCGCTTCCTACCCGCGGCGGGGGCGGATCTTGCCCGCGTGGGGGCGGGGGTGGCGGCTCGCGCGGGGACGGGGCAGAGCTGCGCAGAAATGCCTTCACACGAGGGGCTCCTAAATTTATATTAAAAATTTCAAATTAAAAATAATTGTTTTTAGTTTTTCAAATAATAAAAAGCCTCTGTAGGGGCGGCTTATAACTGGAACCGCGCCTACAGATGTGTGCTCAGTGTATATGGGGCGTGGACGTTTTATGCTCGGTGTATATGGGCGCTCCTCTTCTTCCCCTCCGCCGCCAGGCTGCCGAAATCGGCTCGCGCTCGCCTCCGCCGCCGCCTCCCTCCCCCTCGCTGAGCCCTCCGCCGTTGCCTCCCCACCCTCCCGGATCCCTCCGCCGCCTCCTTCCCTTCCCTCACCCATCCGCCTCCCCGCCGCCTACCCTAGCGCTGCCGCCGCGGTGACCTAGGGCCGCCGCGCCTCGGGTGCCCCTGCCTCCGCCTTGGTCCCTGCACCTAGGCGATTCCCGCGAGGGGCCAGACCTTGCGGGCGGAGCCGCCGCCCCGCGCGCCGTTCGCGTCCACCCCGCGCGCCGTTCGCGTCCAAGCGCTGCGGCGAGGTAGCCGCGAAAGCTGCGGACGGTAGACAGCTCGAGATCCGGTGGCTGCTCTCTTTGTTCCTTGGTGAGTAAACGCTGGTTGTTCTACATTGTACGAGTTCGTTCGTTCGTTTCGTGCAGCAAGATCTCTTATTTCTCTACTGCGGCTGCGGGTTTCGATTTGCGTCAGTCCAGTTAGTTTCACAACCACTGATGTCACCCCGTAGGACTTGGTAATCCCGGCTGACGGCCTTATTCATATATAGGTTAAAAAATAAAATGAAATTATAAAATCAAATAATGCCTCTGCTAAGTTCTTTGGGAGTTATAGCTAGAGATATTACAGCTAAGTTACACCTCTGCTAAAATCAAATTACGCCTCTGCTAAGTTCTTTGGGAATTTAGTTGCATGTGCATTTTCATTTATATCCCAAAAAGAGATATTACAGCTGATGGTGATGCTGTAATATGGTTTTCATTGATTTGAATTCATAATGATGCTGTTTGCCTGTGCAGGTTCCATTTTGGAGCTGAGCTTATCAAATCTGCAGACGGTACGGGTTGTGAAGCATTGCTAAAAACCATTTGGCATCCCAGTGCTATACTCTGCAGCTCTTTGAAGGTTTGCTCTATTGCATCTGAAAATTGCTTTGATATTGCAAGTTGAGACACCATCTGGGATACTCTGTCCCATCTGCTGATCTGCAGACAGCATGGGGATTTGAGAACATACCTTGAAACTATTTCACAGAAACTAGTCTCTGAATTTCTGATATAACATTCTAAAATGTTGTTTGTGGAGTGAAACTTTCACCAATCTGGGATACAATGTGAGGGCACGGTGACAGCTCAAACATTTCCATGCATGCTTATTGTTTGAAGTTAAATTTTCATTTCACATGGAAAGTTCAGTTCATGTCCGTATAATCTATTTTCAGTTTTACTAGTCCGTATAATCTATTTTCAGTTTTACTTTAAGTTTTGTTCGCAAAAAAAAAAGTTTTACTTTAAGTTCAGTTAAATTTCAGGTTAAGTTTTGTAGAACCTATTTTTAGTTCACTTCAAGTCCAGTAGAATTTATTTCCAGGATATGTATCCATCGACTTGAGCTTGCTTCTGCTAGCATTTATTTTAGTTCACTTGTAGTAATTCGGACATTCTGAGTTTTAAACATCTCCATGTTTTTTAGAGCTAGTGCCATGTTATATGTTTTTATCTCAGAGATGCAGATAATGCATGGTCGCAGTGGACAGTTCAGTTCAAGTCCAAAAAGTCCAGGTTCAGTTCAGTGTAGCCTTTTCTGTCCAGCAAGTATCAGTTTGTGATTCTTTACTCTAATGTTTATTGTCCAGCAAGTATCAATTTGTGATTCTTTTCTGTCCAACAATGCATGGACGCAGTGGCCAGTTTATTGTTTGAAGTAACTTATATAGTGAGTAATAACTACCAGCAAAAATTAACTTATATATGAGAAAACCAAACGGCCGGCTACCTGCTCATCAACTTGGCATCCTGATAAGTGATAACTACCAGCAGAAATTAAAATGCATCCATGCATCAGCCTCTGCTCATCGGCTGCTCAACTGAAAGAGTAGCCTCTGTCCCATCACATATGTTAGGCACTTAGCTGTTTGTACCATCACAGAGAATTTTAAACAAGGGTGCTTTGTTTAGCAGTACAGCAGCATTATATCAGCGGTGTCCTCTGTCCCATGCTAATAAATTATGGTGTACTGACATGCTCTTACCAAAACAGTGACCATAGGAATGCACTGCCAGTTCCTACTTGATAGCTGTTGCATGTTCCACTACCCTCTACTCTATGAGAATACCTGAATGCTCTGAATTTCCTTCTAGTAGAGTTATCTGATACAAAATTTCAGAGTGAAAGCACATGCACTTTGGCTCACTTAAATTATGAACCTCTTTTACAGTAAATAACAGTAGGGGCGGCTGGAAACATCAGCCTCCCATAGAGAAGTCACTGTAGGGGCGGTTTAAAACACCAGCCGCCCCTACAGAAGTCACTACAGGGGCGGCCGAGAAACCGCCCCTACAGCGGGTGCTACTGTAGAAACACCCTGGGAAAGGCGGCTGGCGCAGCCGCCCCTACAGTGGGCGTTTGCAGTAGTGAATTAAGATAATTATCATCTGTTGATTATGGTTCTTCTGAACACAAAGATGTAAAATTGTCTCACATCAATTAGTGGCAGGCTTCTTTCCTTAGCTAATGCTTTCACAACAATAAATCAATCCTGTAAGCCCTCATTTCAGTCATCATGGTGGGAACTATTTCCCTTGTCACAACTGTTAATTCAGATTTAACAGATACTGCTATCTTTGCATATGCTTTGGGATTTGTAATAACCTTGTTGCTAACCTGAAAATGCAGAGCTTCATCTCAAATGTAGCAGTCATATCTCAATTCCGTGTGAACTGTGATTCAATTAAAATCCATGCATTATCTTATGCTATATTTACTTTTCTCTACAGGCCCCATGATAAAATTTTTGACGTCACGACTAATGAAAAACTTCATAAGGTATTGCATACGTTGTTAAAACCTGATGATATATTGCATATTTGTACCAGCTACATATTTGTACCAAATATTTCTACCAGCTAATTTGTAGGAAAATGGATATTTAACCAGATTATTAAAAATTTCTATATTACAGTATGATTTTTTGTTCATTCACATAGTAATGGTATTGTTTACCCTAATCGAATAAGTACATTTTTGGTTCTCAGGGTTGGGTGGAGAGCTTGATCTGACAACAACAGCCAAGATGGTACTTCATGACTGTCAAAGGGGTAAATTTTCTTTTTTTATACCCCCTCAGCGGCTATTTAGTAAGTTCTTCGATATAATGTACACAGTAGCCTGAAATTTGGATACCAAAATGTCTTACAGCTGGACTTATCTTCAGTGGCCTGCATACATCTATAACGCAAGTCTTAGATTTTCTTAACTGAAATATTTTTAATCAAAGACCTTACTATCTCAAAAAAAATTATTTGTGCATTATTTACCAATTATATGTAGTAAATTTCTCACAATTTAGAGTTGCTTTTCAGGTTGTATTTTTTATTAGTGACAACATCTTGTGCATGTATACCACTATTGATTTTGGCAAGGAATGATCCTAGGTAAGCCACCCATTCTCTAATAAGGGAAATTCAGTGTCGTGATTTTTCAGTGACATGATTAGAGAATGCTGAAAGGGGACGAAGTATTTCCTTTATAAAAATGTATAAAAAATCGTGCAATTTTGCTTATTCAAGTTGTACGTCGAGTTTTCTATGTGAATGCATGTACATACCTTTTCGATTGGATGCAAAATTGTTTTGTTATATCTAAAACTTGCTAGTAAGATATTTATTGTGCTTGTGTTGATGGTTGGTCACGTGGATACATCCTTAAACTGTTTGGTTTGAAATAGCAGATTTTCCCCTGTACTAAAATATCATGCTGAATTGCTGATAGTATAGCATGTGCCTGAACTTTCCAGGTTATGTGCCACTAATGCTTGTGTTTCTGCTTTGTTTAATTAAGGGCCAATTTGAGTTAGCTTCTTCGGAAGACTGAAGAACCATTTGTCCATCATGTGGAGTTCAGATAGAGCCACACCTTAGCTTCATTAGGCTTTTTGTTGAATTGGAAAACGAGGTGAGCATTTAATAAGTTTATAATTAGTTCAAATGATAGATTATTATGATATATATTTGGTTGTATATGTGTATGGTATTTAAGTTAGCTACTGTTTGTTCAGATTTAGTCAATACCTGTTAATTGTTTGATTTGGGTTGTATCTCAAGTTTGTAAAAAAATTCGATTGCTAAATGGTTTTAACATTTATCCAAATTTCTTTATATTATGTGCATGAATCACTAAATCTAGTTTACTAATATCTCATTCTTATTCTTTTGGTGAATAGGTGGATAAATTTGTGTGGAGGCTCAAAATATAGTAAGGACACGATTGAGATCAAGATCAGTTGCGCTGCTAGGAATTTCTTGAGTGTTGCATAGATGTTAGAAAGTCTTGTATTGTTGCAAGTTTGAAGTTTTAAAAGTTGTGAAATAAAGGATCATTTTCTGAAGGAGGCTTGTACTATCTCTGAGTGATCTGTACACTCATTTCATGATTTTAGCTACTATTTCAATGGTTTTTGTAATGGTTTATTGTGTATTGGTGTCACGGTATGAGTACCGTGGCAATAACATATAATATCTCGCAATGAATAAAATTACATAGCAAATGATACTATTGTCACCGACACAATGATCATGGAAATAATGTATGATCTCTTGCAACGATTAAAATTGTGTGGCAAATGTTAATATTGCTATGACACTATGATTGTGACAATAGTGTATGATTCTTGCAACCAACACAAGCTCGTGGTAAAAGGTATTATTGTCACGTCATAGCAGTCGTGGCAATATCATATAACTCTAGCAACGAACAAAAGCTTGTGGCAAATGGTATTATAGTCACACAATGATAGTCGTGGTAATAACATATGACTCTTGCAACAAATGAAATTGCGTGGCAAATGATACTCTTGCAACATCATAACGTTCGTGGCAATATCACTTGATGCAACAAAATTTTGGCGTGGCAAAATTTCTTTAATGCCACGCTATCCATCGTTGCATGTATCATCTCTTGCTACGCATGTGGGCGTGGCAAGAGCTTATATTGCCACGACAATAAAAGTTGCAAACAATGTCTATTGCCACCCTTGGCAATGAATGACTATGGTTGTAAAAAACCTTAACAGGTGCAACGTGAATATAACATCGGTTGCAATATCTTTTTGCAACGTAAGTTTTTGCAACGACTGGCAACGCACGCAATTCGATTGCAACATGTAGCTTTTGCAACCAAATTAGACCTATTGCAACGTTTTCTTGTCGTTGCGTAAGGATTAGAATTTAGTAGTGCACCTAGTTCATCTCAGGCCGTATTGGCCGTTCCTTATGAGCTTCGCCCAAGTCTCATAGCGATGGTTCAGAACAAACCTTTTTCTAGGGACAAAGACGAAAATCCCTACACTCATCTACGTGACTATGAATAATTGTGTTCATGTGTCCACATCCATGGGATGAGGCGAGGTACCCTTAAGTGGAAGTTATTTCTGTTTTCTTTGATGAGAATAGCCAAACAATGGTACATGCGCCATATAGATGATACAAACGGAGAATGGGAAAAGTTACAATCCAAATTCTGTCTAGCTTTCTTCCCCACTGTAGCACCCGGTTTTTCCAAAGAATACCGAATGCTATGTATATGTGTGTCCAGGATGTCCACACATCACATATATACAAATATAGAGATTATCAAAGACAATGCTTTATTATATATCGAAACAAAGTTACAAAAAGGACTTACATCTATAACAAAGCATCGTGGAAGCTACTCTATATCTCCTATCTTCGGGTCTCCATACTCCACAGGGACAGTTGACTGAGGGTACACTCGCCTAGTACTCCTTTGGTAACACATCACTTGCACCACCATCTGGTATCCATCCTGGATTTTTATATAAAGATGATGACAACAAGCGTCAGCTCACCATGCTCAGCAAATATAACATGGGGTTCATGAGGCTCAAAAAGGATAGATACGAGTTTAACTGCAGTAGCTTTTAGTATGTCATAGTTTTAGCATTTGAGTAGCATCAAGATCTTCATAAGCCCAATAACCACATGATCAAATGAACAAGATATAATGCTTATATGAACAATAACAATAACTCATGATTAACAACAGCTGATGAACTATGACATAAGAACATCACATAGTAATGAGCCCAAGCCACTCATAACCGTGAGCACGGCTATCATGATAGTTTTACACTCTGCAGAGGTCGTACATCTTTACCCACAAGTCGTGAATTGTCCTTTTTGCCCGAGGTCATGAGTCTCTTAACCCACTTCCAAGGTACACTCTGCAGAGGTCGTACATCTTTACCCACAAGTCGTGAATTGTCCTTTTTGCCCGAGGTCATGAGTCTCTTAACCCACTTCCAAGGTAGGTCGGTAGGGTTCACTACGAGACCTTTCATAGGTTCCACCAATAAGTAGCAACCCGCTACAAGTTTCCTCATTGTGATATAGCTATTAACATGATATTAGAGGGCCCTAAACTGTAGATCATGATTTTACAAAACTAACGCAATTTGAACGAGTGAATTTGATTTAAAACAAAAGAGATATGATTTAAACAAGATTTGAAGATTAAACATGCATTTTAAAGCCATTAAACAAATAAATATTTTTCAAAGCTACAAAACAGAAATTATCATGATTTCATCATGTAGATTATAACTTTATGAACCTAATGCAATCTGTTTGAATCAAAACGGAGTTAAAATGCATATTTTATAAGGGTTTGAAAACTGATGACAATTATGTAAATAAAGAAACTCATTTTCAGATTTTAAATAAATAAAACTGAAAAAGAAAAGGCTCTGGAGTGCGGGTTCCATTATTCAAAAGTGCAGGGGCTGTATTGAAAGAAGAACATGACTCAGAGAAAGGAGGGTGGATGGCGGGTTAATTTCTGGAAATTGCAGGGGCTTATTTACAAAAGCAGCAGGGGCTGTCGGTGCTGCTGGCCTGGTGCTGACGTCGTGCTGGCGTCGTGCCATGTGGCGACTCGTGGTTGGCGCGGTCCACAGCGGGGTGTGGACGCGGTGCGTGGACGCGATGGACTCGGTCCATGGCCCCATCACTTCGGTCCATACCGGTTCGGTGTGAGGGATCTAATCCCGACCGTTGGTCGAGGATCGGATGGCCAGGCGGGGATTTGGGGGAGGTAGGGTCGTCGGGGCAGCGCTGGGCACGTCGGCACCATGGCCGCCGCGGTGGTTCCTCGCCGGCGTGGATTTGGGGGCCAAACTAGAGGGCCGCGAGGGTCCATGAGAAGGTGTAGGAGGGAGCGGAGCTCACCGCGGGCTCGGTGAAGGCAACCGCATCGCCGATGACGGCACAGAGGACTGGGGTACCGAGGTGAGGCGGTGGTAGCTCCGGCGTGGTCGGGGAAGATCTGCTGCGGGCGTGAATTGGCGTCCCGGAGTGGTGCCAAAGAATCACCACGCCACCGCTAAGTCGACGGAGGAGGAGTTGGGACCAGAGGCAGTCGGAGCATGTGGAGCCGTGAGCTCAAGTCGAGCTCGGCCATGGCGGAGACGGTGGCGGGACTGGGCGCTGTGGGGGAGTAGGAGGTGCTAGGAGGGGTGGAGGAGAATCAGCGCGCGAATGCGACGCCGGAGGGCTCCTTTTATAGGGCCGAGGATGGAGTGAGGGACTGGGGAAGGTGGAGCTCGGGGCGGTGTGATGGAGGGCCGACGGTTAAGGCCATTAGGGCCTTCAAACCAGCAATTGAAGGGGGGCGAGTGAAGAGGGTTGATTAAGTAGTGTAGTTATGGATTCAGTTAAATGGGGGAGTGATGGAGGGGGCTCGAGATGGAGCTCGGGTGCTCCATTAATGGAGAACAGAGGGAGGGAGAGGTGATGGTGAGAGGTAGGGGACGACCTGAGGGGCGGGCCCCGCGTGGCAGTGGGTGAGAGAGAGGGTGTGGGAGCTGGGATCGGCGCCGACAACCCGGTCCCATGGGACAGTGAGAGAGAGAGGGAGGCGCGAAGGGGGAGTGCCCGCGTGGGCCTCGGGGTATTGGGCCGAGATACAGGGCCGAGGGGGCGAGGTTGTGTGCGGGACGGAGGGGGATTTGAGCTGGGCTGGTTCTGAGCTGGGCCTGAAAGGGAGAGAGGAAGGGAGAGAGTGGATTTTCCTTTTCTCTTTTCTTTTCTTTTTATTTTGTTTTGCAAATTCTTTGAAAACCAAATTTGAAACCTTTTTGAAATCAAATGAACTTTGAAATACTTTGTAAATCATTTTCTGAGTTTTGAAAATGGAACTTTGAACTTGTTTTTAAGAAAAGATTTTAAAACTCAATTTATTTTATAAATAGATCAAAATCGATTGGGACCTAATTCGAGTTTTCATAAATTGTTTTTCACCCAATAAAAAGAAATGTAAAGGCATGAATGCAACACCCCTTTCAAATTCTATTGAAAATAATTTTGAAAATCACATTTGCACATCTTTATTTACTAAAAGCCTAATTAAATCTTATCATTTTTAAGAAAATCATAAATCTTTTTATTTTATGTAGTGTTTTCTATTCACAACCCAAAATAGAAATTTTGGGGTGTGACACCACCTCTCGTGTTGTTCGTCTTCGAATAGAGGTCTTATCCTTTAAACAAAAGGTAATGGAATCTCTAGGTGCGGCATGGGCCCGTCCTTTAGATCTAGCATCATCTGGCCTTGATCTTGCTATAACCGATCCAACATTGTTACATCACTTTTATGACGGTCTTAGCAAAGATTCTGCACAACTTCTAGGGGAACCTTCCTGGGTTTACCCGTTAGTGAAAGGAAGAGTCTTCTCACGAAGATTCTTGAAAACACCCCCTACATACGTTTATAATGAAGGACCCATAGAAGGAGAAAAACTAGCCCCTAGAAAAGAAATCTCGATAGCCGAATCATCACCACTCCTATCCAGAGATTCTGCCATTGATCCTGAATCACAAATACCATAAATCTTGAAGGAAGAAGAAATCCAACACCTAAATCATTCCTTCGAGTTCGAGGCCAACCTCCAATCCGATCTTGCTAGTTTTGGGAATGCTCAAAATTATCCTTTCCAAAAGAGACTTTACCTTTCTAGACCTCTCATGAAGGGATCTCTTCAAAAGCCTCCCAAAGCAACATCATCTTGTGCCTCGACTTCCCACATGGCACATCAGGAAAAGCCTGGGATATCTATTGAAGAAATGTCGACTGAGCTTATAGAAGGAGAATTCAAGTGTTTAGAAGCCAAATCTATCCTCTCCGTCTCTATGCCCACATTTGTCTTATCTGACAAACCCATCTCTAAACCCATCCTTGATCATGATGATCCCCTATGTGTTCCTTCATTCAAGTCTTATGATGACCAACTTAATAACTCTGGGAAATCATTAAGACACCCGAGGCATGGAAGCCATGAGGGCCATTAATCTGACCAAGAGGAGCAAAGACAATGGTTAGAACATCTATATACCATTGTAAGTCAAGAATGGCTAGTGAGGCCGAATCCTCAAAGGAAGTCGCTAAAATACCCACACATGTGAGGAGACTATCCTGTCAAGTGTTGGGCATTGATGGTGAAATTTGCTACGATCCTAGCATCGGGATCAACATCATTCCTCATTTCCATGTTCCATCATCATCAAAGGATCATCTATCCCAATCACAAAAGCACCTTAGACTCCCCAATGGTCAAATCCTTGATTGTTTAGGAGTCGTCCATGATGTTCTTGTGGTCATTGATGATCTCAAGATCTTCCTAGATTTCCATATCTTTGACCTTCCTGGACTTTCCTTTCATCTCACCTTTATCAGAAGGCCAATCATGAGAATCTCGGAGAACACTTTAGGAAATGAGAAGCTTGGTTATAGAATAAGTGAAGATTATCTACCCATTCGGTCTTCCCGACCTCTCATCAAAGGGTTAGAATCCAAACCTGTTCCTGATCCATGAGGTGAGTTTATGTCCATTTCGCTAACAACCATGACCCATTAAAGCCTTGAGGATGACTTGAAATGTCATGAGAAAGAAGGTTCTCACCCATTCCTACAATTGGAAGATTTGACAAATGAGCATGGAAGTTATTCCCCGATCTTCCCAGCAAATCCAGTCTCAAGTGAGAAATCTCCCAAATCAATCCTTCCCTTGACCATGACTACACACTTGATCTACAACCTCTTCATGCCTCTTGTTTCTAAAATCTTTGCAAGGTTGTTTGTAGATGTGTTTGTCTATCATAAATTTTGCAAATCTCGTAGTGGTTTTGGTCTTGAGGATAGGTTCGAAAATGTTGGAGTTGAAGGGGAAACCGCTTCACAAACATAAGTTGCAACTTGAAGGTTTCCCAAAGACAAGCTTGTGTCTTAAAATTATGCACTTTCGGGAGATAACCCAAGTCTTTTTCTTTTCTATTAAAGTTTGCCTATTTAAAAAAATTAATAAATAAATTAATTAAAATTAATCAAAAATAAAATAAAATAAAAAAGATAAAAAAATAACAAAAATATTTTTAGTTTCCTAAAATTCTAAAATAAATAAAATGACTTTGTCAAATGAAATTAAGGGAATATTTGTGAAATTGTTCCTTCGGGTATTTTTGTCACTAACCATTTCAAGTTTGAACAAAAAGAATGATGGAGCAAAACACCAGGTATGTCTAACCAAACATCTTTCAATAATGAAGCACATTCAAAAGGAAATTCCACATCCTCAACTTGGATTTGCTCGTTATCAAATGTTGCAAAATCCAAGTGTGGGGGGATTGGATTTCTCTAATAAATTCATTTCACGCTTCATTGTTTAATTTTGTTTGGTTGTCTCTACCTTGCTTTCTCTTTATACCTTGATCATTTTGCTAAGTCACAAAAAATATATAAAAAATGCTCATCTAGTTCACCTCACCATCCATGCTCTTGTCTCTTCTTAAAATGACTCTCTTTGTTCTTTAATGCTTCCTTGTTCTGTTATAAGTATGCTTTGGTTTGGAGTACTTCTCGAGTGTATTTCCAAAGGCTTTTTGAATTAAGCATGGTGCTTAGGTTAAATAGCCTTCCTTAATCAAATTAGACATGGTGTCAAGTCTGATTAATGAACTTAAAGTATACTTGTATAGAATTTGGTTGAATTTTTGGACTAACCCATGTAAGATAACTTCCAAATTTTGGTGGGCAAGTCATGAGATCATTCATAAGAGGCAAATCAAGGTTTGAGGTAGTGTTGAAATAATCTTAAGCATTTTTGCCTCAACCTTGCTTAATCTTTAAAGAATTGGTGAACAATGATGGAACATCTCTTTCTGTGCTAAAATACTAAAACCAACTTTCCTATAACATAGAAGATGTCCTCTATTTCTATGACAATAATGCCCTTGCTTCAAATTATTCATGAATTCCCTCGGATATGTGTTGTCCACTAATCCTTCGTAGGAGAGAAGTAATGAAAGGAGGAAAGGGTCTGAGTACAATGCGATGATTCAAAGAAGGAAGACTAGTCTACATCATCAATGTTGTGACACAAGGACTCGTCACGCTTCAAGATTATGACTGCAACACCTTTAAAGGTAAATGATCAATGTCTCAAAGTTTTTCATGAACATGAATCACCTGAGCATGAAATTGACTTGATAGATTTTGTCCTTAATCCAACTAAGAACTAAAATCTATATGTTTTAATTTTTGTTCATTTTTCGTGTTTGACCCTAGAATTGGCATGTGCTTAGCCTTGTAACCTCCCACGAAAAATCCTGGCCCATTTGGCCCCAAAATGGGATCGGCCGATTCCTTCTTAAGGCCTAACAGCCCGACGTTGGACGGCCTGCCTAACCTGACCCGTGGGACCTTCAATCCCGGCTCGATCGAGCCAAACCTTCTGAAAAGAGGTCGGCCGACCGTGGTTGTGACCCTTCAGCCATGCCCGTTCCTCATGAACATTGGACCAACGGTTCTCTCCTGTTTCCGGCACGATCCAAGTGAAAATAGAGGCGAAGGACGTTGGATTCCCTCTTCTTAACCTCTCCCTCTCCTTCTTCCTCCTCTTACCTTGTTCTGCTTCACCACCAGTAGAAATTCCATCTCCTCTTGCTTCCCTTCTCACCTTCCTTGACCTCACCATGGCTCCACCAAGAAGAAGATCAAAAGAGCGATATGGAAAAGCTCCTACATGTTGTTGCTAAAGCGAGCATTACCAACTTAGAAGAAAGGGGTTCTGAGGAGAGAATGACACATCTAGGTCTTGAAAATAGCTTTAATGATCTTCGTATTATCACTAATGCAAAGCTTAAGCGCTTATCCAAAGCTATTGAGAGAGAGGATCTCCTTACCTCTCCCTCTCCTTAGTCATCCTCTAGAGCCATTAACACAACCTACATCATGGCTCTGATATAAGAGAGCATGACAAGACGCTTGTCATCCCTTATGCTAAGGCCATGTAAAAAATAGAACCTTCTCTCTCCATATTCTCCTTGACACACCTTAGCCCTTCATAGCAACAAGATACTTAGGCTTGATAGTCTATCACTCATGAATCAATGAACATATGCCTTAGCTATCAATGACAAATGAAACTCTTGGTTCTGCTAGTATCTTACCCCAACAGAACCCCTGCATTTGATGTCTCTCTGTCCTATGTTCCAGTGTGCTCTAAAACAAGTATGGGGGGTATCGGTCGACACCCCAACACACCCTTTCACGAGATTGGTCACTGAACCATGTTGTACATGGTCATGTCACGTCCCATGAGAAAATTTGACCTCAATGGCCACTTTTGTGCATCAGCTGATGCAACTTAGAGGCCAAATCGCAGAACTGACAGAGCAAAACAACATTCAGAGGTAAGGGATTTCAATTCAGAGACCAAAGTGGCCAAACGGCCCCGAAGTGAGGTCGACCGACCTCACCTTGAGCCCTCGGGTCCACCAGCCAACATCTACTCAGCCTCAACATACACCCTGACCGGTTTGCCACATTTCTCCCCTTTTCCTTTATGTTTTTATTTGTTTTACTCATTCCCCTTTTAAATAAAAATAAAATAAAAATATTTCCTTCATGAAATTAATCACCTAGTTTATTTCCTTTTTAAATATTAAATAAAACAAGAATATCGCATCTGAATTTAAAATTTTGAAAAGTGACATGATCTATGACGTTTATAGGGCAAAAGCGTCATAAAGAGAAATTCTTGCTTTTTGCTTATGCTAGTGGGAAAATACTTTGATAGCAAGATCATATTGACTAAGTTGTTGATTAATGTGATATAGTTCTTGCTTTATGATTCATACCCTATCTATTTAGGGTTCTTGGAGATTAATTTTTGAAAATGTCATAAAACCAAAATGTCACTACTGCTCTATAGTGAGAAAATTCCTGCCAAAGCCATAAATATTTATACATGTCCAAAACCTTCCTCATATGCTTCTTGTAATTGCTTTGAGTTTAGTCTAACCTTGTGACCCTTGTTGATAATTTTGTCATAGTTCAAAGATCAAGATCATGTACACGCCACATATTTTCGCTGCTTCTACACTGGAAGTACGCAAAAACATGCCTTTCCATTTACATGTTCCAAGTTCATCCAATAAATACTCTAGAAATAAATGTTATGATATCCCTCAAAATTCTTCAAAAGAGATATGGCTATCATAAATAGTGATGAGCAAAAGCTCTAAAAAAGAGAGATAGCCATGTCTCAAGTTATCCTAAGGTTAGAGAGATCATATACGTAGTTAAGGAGTACTTTCAAGTCAACTATCATTTTCCACACACATGCACATCTTGATCTAGGATTATGACATTCTTCTCCTTGGATCTTTGTTTTAACTTTACAATACACAAGTAATGCAAGTATGGTACATTGTTTATCCCTACCTTAGCTCCACATAAGCCTTTTAGAAGTAGGAAGATACAAAGAAGGTAACCTCATGTTATGCCTTGGTAAGGATTCATACACAATGAGCGATCTAGAGTGCTATATGAGGAGTAAGTTGACTTATGAGCTTTTCTTTTGAAAAATTTATCAAAAAACTCAAAGTACTAAAATATGATGTGGGAAGATGACTTTGCCTTGAGAGTTGTTCCATTTCTCAACCTCTCAGGGATATATGTTAGCCAATACCACATATCCCACTTGTATGACAAAATGTCTTGAGTGAATCTTTTTGCTTGCTTTATACTTTGAATATCATAGTTATGTTTACTTTTATCCTTTACTCGAGGACGAGCAAAGAGGTAAGTATGGGGAATCTTGTTGACGGTAAGAATGACCCTTTTTGTCACCATCAAAATATCATCAACACCCTCAGAATAGAAGAAAGGCAAGCATATCATAAGCATATTTTATCAAATAACTGGTTCCACATGTCCCTTGAATATTTGTGTGCAGGTAACAACAAATGGGGACACTTGGGAGCCTGTGGGCCCACTTAGGGGGTCGGCCGACCTCCCTATGGGAACACCAAGGCCTCCCATGTGTCCATGATCCAAGTACACCATCTAGAGTGAAGATCCACCCTTGGATCCATTTTGTGCTATCTCTCAACGGTTCTAGATCAAAGCACGAGGATCCATGGGCCCACAAGTATTTTAGAAAAATACCAAACTCTACCAAGATGCCCATGACATGTGGGCCATGCTCCACATGAAAGGAGGAGACCCAAGGTCTCATCTCTAGGTCGGCCGACCTGGGGTATGGGCCCAGAGGCCACCTACAGACCCCCTGAGTGGTGGGTCAGCTTCTAGAAGGAAGAGACAGGTCCCACCTACCATAGGCAGGTCGGCCGACCTCCCCCTAGTGACCAAATTCTCCCCCGAGCTCTCCACCGCCTTCCTGCATGCCGCCATGCATCAACTTGATCTCTACCCTTGATTAAAGACGGTTACAATGACAGTTTGATCCTATGGTAGCTGATGAAGGTGCCGTGGATCGCTAACATGGCATCGGAGTAGCCCCTACTCCACCTCTAGCTATAAATACCCCCTAGGCCTTCACTCTTATACATGCCTCATTGGAGAAACTACTTAGCTTAGCGTAGCTCTGCTGTAGTGCTATGCTAGTTGGAAGAGAGTGAGGAGAGCCTAGAGGAGAGTCGGGCCTGTCTAGTGTCTTCTACGAGTTGTACCTCAGCAGATGCGATTCTCTTGTAAGTTCAACACTTGTAAGTGATTCTTCTGAGTTCTTTATAACATTTAATTCTCTACTTCTAGCATAGCTGTTATACATCTTTTCATGCTTGTTCATCGCTTTACTTTAAGTAGAGTGCATTAACCTTAAAGCTTGGGTTAAAGTAATAAGAATAGTGTAGACGTGGTGTCTAGACTAGATCTTGCCTGTGTAAACCGCTTATGGTATTGATTGTTTGTGGTATCTAGTAGGTGGTGACAGCCTTATCTAGTCTTTGTATTCCACCATGTGTGTAACATAAGTTCTTAAAAGGTAGGGCCTCAATACAGCACGATGGCGCGGTCCGGTTAGAGTTTTGTCCTCTTACTGATCTATCCCATCGCCTCCTGCAAAAGAAGGGCTGATAAAGCCAGTATAACCACCTTTGCCTAGTTAGATATCTTTGCTATAGTGAACCTCTCAACCCAAATACCATAGTCTCCCTTGATTCATCATAGGACATATCCATAATCCTAGTTAACTCACTTCTCGTTCCCTGTGGAAAATACGATACCTGGAATACTCCTGGTGAGAGCTACACTTAACAACCGTACGCTTGCGGTCTTTTCCCGTTTGCCACTTCTGGTGTGAACAATCTAATTACAGAATTACCACTGTTTTTTCAAAAAGCTCATAACTTGCTCGTTTTAACTCTGTTTTAGGTGGTTCAATCCTCCATAGTTTTGTCTTATCGCATAGAACAATTTTATAATGTTGTTTAGTTCTATTTCTTGTTGTGATGTACTGTTTCTAATTAAATCTTGTTTGCTTGCATGTTTTGGCTCCTGTTTGTGATGTTTGGTGCGTATAGAGCGCGATCCTTTGGTTAAGGAAGAGGAGCAAGATCCTGAGGACTTTGAGCAGCCTGAGTTTGATCAAGGCAAGTGCAGACTCCCTTTGATCATATTGTACCTACTCACTTTAATTCACTCTACTTTTCATGCATGTCTCTAATCTTGTGAGACCCTAGGACATGACTAGTCTTGTTATATTAACCTTGCTCACCTGGGGTTCTGCATGTCAAGGCTAGTGTAGTTATGCTTACTTGCTTTACCCATCTTAGCTCATGATTATATTACTGAACATGATAACTATTGCTTCTAAAAGTGACTTAATGATTAATGTAACATGGTTGTGAGATCTCTCAACAACTTGACTTGGTTGGTTCAAAGGGGGATTGAGTGCTGGTGTGGGCCCAATTTTTCGGGTACTCGTATCTTCTCTCCCTGAGAATTGGTTCGTGGAGCGGCTGTTGACACCAGAAGTGGCAAACGGGAAAAGACCGCAAGCGTATGGCTGTCAACTGTAGCTTTCACCGGTAGTATTCCAAGTATCGTATTTTCCAAAGGGAATGAGAAGTGAGTTAACTAGGATTATGGATATGTCCTATGATGGATAAAGGGAGACAATGATAACTGGGTTGAGAGGTTTTATATAGCAAAGATATCTAACAAGGCAAAGCTGGTTATACTGGCTTTATCAGCCCTTTTCTTGCAGGAGGCGATGTGATAGATTAGAAAGAGGACAAAACTCTAACCGGACTGCGCCATCAAGTTATATTGAGGCCCTACCTTTTAAGAAGTTATCTGACACACGTGGTGGAATACGAAGACTAGATAGAGCTGTCACCTTCTACTAGCATCCACAAACAATCCATGCGATAAGCGATTTACAAAGGCAAGATCTAGTCTAGACACCACGTCTACACTATTCTTACTACTTTAACCCCAGCTAAGGACTAAAGCACTCTACTTAAAGTAAAGCGATGAACAAGCATGAAAAGGTTTATAACAGCTATGCCAGAAGTAGAATATCAAATACTATAAAGAACTCGGATGTATCACTTACAAGTGCTGAACTTACAAGAGAATCGCATCCGCTGAGGTACAGCTCGGAGAAGACGCTAGACAGGCCCGGCTCTCCTCCAGGCACTCCTCACTCTCCTCCAACTAGCATAGCACTACTATAGAGCTCCGCTAAGATACTAAGGAGTAGTTTCTCCAATGAGCCATGAGTGAGAGTGAAGGCCTAGGGGGTATTTATAGCTAGACGTGGAGTAGGGGCTACTCCGATGCCATGTCAGTGATCCGCGCCACCTCCATCAGCCACCATAGGATGAAACCGTCATTGTAACCGTCTTAAATCAACGGTGGAGATCAAGTGGATGCATGGAGGCATGCAGGAAGGAGGTGGATAGCTTAGGGCATCTTCTGGGCACCTGGGCATGGTCGGCCGACCACCCCCTGATAGGTGGGCCCTACCCCTTTCTTCTAGAAGCTAACCCCACTGGTCAGGGGGTCTGTGGGTGGTCTCTGGGCCCACCTAGGAGGTCAGTTGTTGATGGTGCTTAAGTACCAATTTTAACTATCAACTGAACAAGGAAAAGGATCTAAATAAAACCACTAGCAAGAATTAGGGTTTATATTGATAGAATTCCACGAGTTTTGGTGAATGTCTGTTTCTGTTGGGGGTTATCAGGAAATACCAAGGAAAAGGCCCACATGTCATGTTTACATAGAGATAATTATCAATCGCACAATTTTCTGTACTCTAGAAGGTTCCAAGAGACACCAGAATGAATGGGAGGCGAAACGGGCCCGGAGCCAGGGCACCCGCCCTAGCCCCTAGGGCGCCCGCCCTACCCCCGTAGCCAATCAAGCTCTGCTTCGCGGATCGTGCTCCACCACCTTTGAGGATGAATCTAAACCCTTCATATAGGTTGGTTTGATCCAACGGCCCACGTTCATTTGAGGAGGCTATATAAGCAAGGCCCCTGACCCCCTAAGGATCATCTCATCTCATTATTCTTCTCCAGAGCAAAAGCTAGGGTTTCAATTAAAAGAAAATCCAAGTCTAGGATGTGAAATTTTCTTTTAAATGTGCTTCATTATTGAAGGATGTTTGGTTGGACATACCTTATGTTTTGCTCCATCGTTCTTTTTGCTCAAACCTGAAATGGTTAGTGACAAAAATACCCGAAGGAATACTTTGACAAATATTCTCTTAATCTCATTTTACAAAGTCATTTTATTTATTTTAGAATTTTGGGAAACAAAAAAGATTTCTATTTTTGTTTTATGTTTTTTAAGCAAGATTTAATAGAAAAGAAAAAGAATCGGGTTATCTCCCGAAAGTGCTTAATTTTAAGACACAAGCTTGTCTTTGGGAAACCTTCAAGTTGTAATTCATGTTGGTGAAGCGGTTTCTCCTTCAACTCCAACATTTGCGGTCCTATCCTCAAGACCAGAACTACTACGAGATTTGCAAAATTTATGGTGGACAAACACATCCACAACCAATCTTGCAAAGATTTTAGAAACAAGAAGGATGAAGGGGTTGTAGATCATGTGTGTAGTGATGGTTATTGGTATTTCTTAACGCACACAGATAAATCAGCAAGAACGGATACCGCTGTAGCTTTCACCTGTGAGTATTCCAAGGGTGTCGATTTCCACGGGGAACGTGTAGTGTACTAGATAGCAACTAAGAGCGTCCAAGGATAGATAAGATAACTAGGTAGAGAGATTTTAGAGTTTTCTAAGGGAGATATCTAATCAAAGGTCCACGATACTCTACTTACTTTGGAGCAACAGTACCTTCCCGACTCTCGACAAAGACTTGGAAAAAGGTAGTCGAGAGAGGCTGCCAAAAGCTCTACGAAAACACCAACCCGAACGTGGTGGACTACAAAGGCCTTACAGAGCTATCACCCCTGGGGGTACCACAACTATCCGTAGGATTGGGCGCAAACTCAGGTAATTGCAAGACTAGGCACCACGCCTAACCTATTAATTACTACTCTAGCTCTGCAAAGACTAGAGCACTCGATACGAGCGGAGATCCCGTAAATAGAATAAAGCAAGAACTGAAATAAGATACTTAGAAATAATAAATGAAGAACCTGGAGATTGCTCCTAACCAGATGATGCAAAGGTACAATGTTGAGGAAGATCCGACAGATCCGGCTCCTCCTAGCTCTCTCCTCCTCTCTCTCACCTCTAATTACAACTAGATGAACTAGAACTAGAAGAACTAGATCTAGACAACTAGAGGGACCTCTCTCCTTCTCTACATCTAACTGAAACCCTAGCTTTTGCTCTGAGAAGAATAATGAGATGAGATGATCCTCAGGGGGGTCAGGGGCCTTCCTTATATAGCCTCCTCAAATGAACGTCGGCCGTCGGATCAAACCGACCTTAAGCGAAGGGTTTAGATTGATCCTCAAAGGCGGTGGAGCACGATCCGCGAAGTGGAAGCTGATTGGCTTCAGGGGTAGGGCGGGCGCCCTAGACCCTAGGGTGGGTACCCTGGGCTTGGCCCCACTCATCCTCCGACTCGTTCTGGTGTCTCCTAGAACCTTCTAGAGTATAGAAAATTGTTCAGTTGATAATTATCTCTATGTAAACATGGCATGTGGGCCTTTCCTTGGTATTTCCTGATAACCCCTTGCAGAAACATACATTCACCAAAACTCGTGGAATTCTGTCAATATAAACCCTAATTCTAGCTATGGGTTTCATTTAGATCCTTTTCCTTGTTTAGTTGATGGTTAAAATTGGTACTTAAGGACCATCAACAACTCCCCCAAGCTTACCTTTTGCTCGTCCCTGAGCAAAGATGAACTCAAAGATGGATCAGGAGTTGCTACAATGCTTTCACGCCTTAAAGGTACACATGCGTTCAAACAAGAATTCTCCTCTGGATTAGAGCAAACTATTCTGACTCTCAAACTTACCCATATTACCTTCAACCATGGGGCTTATAGCCATCACTTGGATCTTGAGTAATTGAAAAGTAGAATGATCAAGCCAAGTACTATGTCTCAAGCTCTTCACTTTACCTTTATCCTGGAGTTTTGCAAAGTTTTCAAAATAAAACTCAAAGTCTCTTTTGTATGACCCTCTCAAGTCTCTCCATATGTGGTATTTGTGGATCCTCACCAAGGCAACAATGGTGTTATGCCTTCTCTCAGAATATGTATTATTTTTGGAACAGGCAAAGTAACAATGTGCCTTCTCTCTCTCACCCTATAACTAGTAGGCAATATATGGAGTTCATAGGTGGGGAGAAACAACGCATACATACTTGCAAAGCATATATTGTAAAGTCAAACAATGGATCCAGAGAAACAGGTCATACAATGAAATCAAGATGTGCATGTGTATGGGATATATGGTGGATGTATGAGGGTGGATATGTGGTGGATAATGGTGTATGGTGGATTTATGAGGGTGTATGGTGGAAATCTAATTCTACTTTGCTCCATAACTATATATATACATATCTCTTTTGGAACTTGGAATTTTTGAGAGAACTTGGGTTTGCTTCCTTTTTTTAGAGAGGCGGGCATCTAAGTACCCATTATTTTGATAGGACACTTGTCCATGTTTTACTCTCTTTATTTTTTTTATTTTTTTTATTATTTTTTACTCTCAAAGGCGTTGGAGGAGAGTGAAGGAAGTCTTCTGGAGAAAGCCCCGGGCCTGTCGGGAATCTTCTCCGGAGTTTTTTCCTCATTGGATGCGAGTCTCTTGTAAGTTTAGCACTTGTAAGGGACTACTTCTGATTTCTTTATAGTATTCAGTATTCTAAATCTGGTTTAGTTGTTATACAACTTTTCACGCTTGTTCATCGCTTTGCTCTGAGTAAAGTGCTTTAATCTTAGGCCATGGTTAAAGTAGTAAGATAAGTGTAGACGTGGTGTCTAGGCTAGATCTTACCTTTGTAAACCGCTTATCGTGTGGATTGTTTGTGGATGCTAGTAGAAGGTGACAACTCTATCTAGTCTCTGTATTCCACCATGCGTGTCAGATAAGTTCTTAAAAGGTAGGGCTTCAATACAACTTGATGGCGCGGTCCGGTTATAGTTTTGTCATCTTTCTGATCTATCCCGTCGCCTCCTGCAAGAGAAGGGCCGATAAGGCCAGTATAAACAGCTATCCCTTGTTAGATATCTTTGCTATATCGAACCTCTCAACTCAGTTATCATAGTCTCCCTTGATCTATCATAGGACATATCCACATTCCTAGTTAACTCACTTCTTGTTCCCCGAGGAAAATACGATACCTGGAATACTCCCAGTGAAGTGCTACAACGGTATAATCTATGCGCTTGCGGATTTATCCAATAGTCATAAGAAATACCAACAAGCATTTCTGGCGCCGTTGCCAGGGAACGGTAGCTGTTTTAACTAGTACCCTTTGGTCCTATTTTATCTTTGTTTGAATTAATCCTTCCACTCCACATACACATATGGATCAAACCCCACTTATCGAATATGGTGCTCCAACGGGCACTATCTTGGAGCCACCTAAATCATCTCAGGCTGTTTTGGCCGTTCGTTATGAGCTTCGCCCAAGTCTCATAGCGATGGTTTAGGAAAAACCGTTTTTTGGGGACGAAGACGAGAATCCCTATACTCATATACGTGACTTTGAACAACTTTGTTCATGTGTCAACATCCAAGGGATGAGGCCAGGTACCCTTAAGTGGAAGCTATTTCTGTTTTCTTTAACGGGAATAGCCAAATGATGGTACACTCGCCACGTAGATGACGCGAAAGGAGACTGGGAAAAATTAATGCCTAAATTCTGTTTGGCATTCTTCCCTATCCCCTGCGTCATTCGTCTTCGAAAATAGATCATCAATTTCTCGCAAAGAGGGAAAGAGTCTCTAGGTGATGCATGGGCCCGTCTTTTAGATCTAGTATCTTCAGACCCTGATCTCGCTATAACCGAGCCTACAATGTTACAACATTTTTATGGTGGTCTTAGCAGAGATTCCGCGCAACTCCTTGACATATCTTCCGGGGGAGCCTTCCTATGTTTACCCGTTAGTGCAGGGAAGAGTCTTCTCACGAAGATTCTTGATAACACCCCCTATACTAACGTATATTATGAAGGACCCGTGGAAGAACAAAAACCAGCCCCCAGAATAGAAACAACATCGATAGCCGAAACTCTTCCTTCTACATCCCAAGATCCTGCTATCGAACCTGAACCATCAAAGGAAGAAGAAATTCATCCCTTGGAATTTCCCCTTGATATCGAGGCTGATTTATTTTCTAATTTTGGAAATACCTTGAATTAATCTGTGCAAAAGAAGTCTACTGCTCGAAAAGCTCCGAACCGCCACATCCAAGAGACGGTTCAAGACCTAGCCTCTATCTTGAGCAATGAGTGGTTAGAAGAGGCCGAATCTTCATTCGAGCCAATTCGAATTCTTTCTTCCTCTACAACCATTCCTTGTCAAATCAATAGAGCAAAGTTAGACTCTCTCTACGATCCTGCCGTAGGAGTTAGCATTATGTCTAAGTCATTAGCTAATGCTCTCCTAGGCAAGGTAAATCTAACTCTAACCAATAAATTCTTGAAGCTTCCTTTAGGACAATTGATTGAGAGTTGTGGTATTGCACAGACCATTCCCACGCTAATTAACAAAGTCAATATCCTCCTGAATTTCTTCATTTTTGATATAGAGGAATTTGACTTGTTAATTGGACGTCCACTCATGAGATTCCTTGATGGATCTCTTGATGGAAGTCTTAAGGGTCATCTTGGGAGCAGCATCAAACTCTCGATTCCACTCACCAATTCCATGAACACCATGACAGAATCACTCCCAGAATCTGACCCATAGAGGAAGTGATGGTTGCATCTCTTCTAGAATCATCTCATCCTGATCTAGAAGAAGAGGCCAAAGATTTCATCCAGGAAGAAGACGATCTAGAAGAACCCATAGAACTAGAGAAATCCGAGCCCCTATCTACGCCCTGTATAGAACTTAAACCCCTTCCAGCTAGTTTAAAGTATGCATTTCTAAATGACGATCGTGAGGCCCTATGATCATCAGTGACAAACTCTCTCCTGAAGAGTCTTTTAAGCTCCTCAACGTCTTAGAAAAGCATTAGTAAGTATTAGGCTATTCTCTTCAAGATCTTAAGGGCATTAGTCCCGCTCTTTGCACACATCGCATCCCCATAGAACCTGAGGCCCTTCCATCTAGAGAGCCCCAACGTAGATTGAATAATGCGATGAGAGAAGTAGTTAAGAAGGAAGTATTGAAACTCTTGCACACGGGGATCATCTACCCTATTCCTCATAGTGAATGGGTTAGCCCTGTGCAAGTTGTGCCTAAGAAGGGAGGTATGACGGTCGATTGAAATGACAAGAACGAGTTGATTCCTCAACAAACCGTCACAGGTTGGAGAATGTGTATAGATTATCGAAAACTTAATAAGGTCACAAAGAAAGATCACTTCCCGCTACCCTTCATCGATGAGATGTTGGAGCGACTTGCAAAACATTCTTTCTTTTGTTTCCTTGATGGTTATTTGGGATATCATCAAATACCAATCCACCCCGATGATCAAAGTAAGACCACTTTCACATGCCCTTGTGGAACATATGCATACAGGCGAATGTCTTTCGGCCTATGCAATGCTCCTGCTTCTTTTCAGAGGTGCATGATGTCCATTTTCTCCGATATGATCAAAGAAATCATGGAAGTTATCATGGACGATTTCTCGGTCTATGGAAAAACTTTCGATGATTTCCTTGAGAATCTGGATAGAGTCTTACAGAGATGTGAAGAAAAGCACTTAGTCCTGAACTGGGAGAAATGCCACTTCATGGTTCGAGAAGGCATAGTGCTAGGACATAGAGTGTCCGAACGTGGGATAGCAGTGGATAGAGCTAAGATAGAAGTTATAGAACAACTTCCACCTCCCACAATTGTCAAAGGGATTCGTAGCTTCCTTGGGCACGTAGGCTTCTATAGGCGGTTTATCAAAGATTTCTCTCAAATTGCCCACCCTTTAACAAACCTGCTAACCAAGGATGCTCCCTTTGACTTCAATGATGAGTGCTTAGACTCTTTCTACATCCTTAAGAAAGCACTCATCTCAGCTCCAATCATTCAACCCCCTGATTGGAAGCTTCCCTTTGAAATAATGTGTGATGCTAGTGATTATGCTGTCGGTGCGGTATTAGGCCAAACCAAAGATAAGAAGCATCATGCTATTTTGTATGCTAGCAAAACCTTGACAGGGCCACAACTAAACTATGCAACAACAGAAAAAGAGTTGTTGGCCGTGGTATTAGCTATAGACAAGTTTAGATCTTACTTAGTAGGAGCAAAAGTTATTGTGTATACAGATCATGTTGCTCTTAAGTACTTGCTCACTAAGAAAGATGCTAAACCACGCCTAATAAGATGGATCTTGCTACTCCAAGAATTTGATCTTGAAATAAAAGATAAAAAGGGAGTAGAAAATTTTGTTGCCGATCATTTGTCTAGAATGCAATTCAAAGATACACAGAATTTGCCCATCGACGATTTCCTCAGAGAAGACACACTCCTCAAGGTGACAGACTCCAACCCATGGTATGCAAATATAGTCAACTTTATGGTTGCAGGCCATGTAGCACCAGGGGCAGACATGAAGAAATTAGTTCAGGATAGTCGAATACATCTCTGGGATGAGCATTACCTCTATAGAGTATGCAATGATGGATTATTAAGAAGATGCGTACCTATGGAGGAGGCAATCAAGATCATGGAAAGATGCCATGGAGCAGAATACGGAGGCCACTATGGAGCATTCAGAACTCATGCTAAGATTTGGCAGAGTGGGTTTTTCTGGCCAACCATGTACAAGGATACCCATGACTATGTCAAAAGATGTACAAGGTGCCAGAAGCACGGGAACATCAATACCCGAGACGCCATGCCACTCACCAACAACCTACAAGTCGAGCTCTTTGATGTATGGGGTATCGACTACATGGGGCCCTTTCCCCCATCGAAATGGTATGAGTATATCTTAGTGGTGGTGGACTATGTGTCCAAGTGGGTAGAAGCATTACCCTGCCGCAAAGCTGATGCAGCCAATTCAAAGAGAATGTTCCATGAAGTGATATTCCCCAGATTTGGAACCCCAAAGTTAGTCATAAGTGATGGGGATCTCACTTCATTGACAAAGGCTTCCGCTAGTTCCTCACTAATCAAGGAATCCGGCACAATATTGCAACTCCATACCATCCTCAAACAAGTGGTCAAGTAGAAACATCCAACAAACAAATCAAGAACATTATGCAGAAGACTAAGGAGAGAACCAAGAAATGGCATGACAAGACAATCAAGGTCAAGGAATTCAAGCCAGGGGACAAGGTCCTGCTATTCAACTCAAGATTCAAGCTCTTCAGTCATGGGAAGCTGAAAAGCAAATGGGAAGGGCCATACCTTGTCGTCAACGCCGTGACTCACGGAGCAATCACACTCCAAGACGACGACGGCAAAATCTTTAAGGTAAATGGCCAACGTCTTAAAGTTTTTCCTGAGCATGAAATTCCTGAGTGAGAAATTGATATGCTAGATTTTGTTCTTAATCCAAATTAGAACTTAAATCTAGATGTTTTAACTTTTTTGTTCAAATTTCGAAAATAACCTTAGAAATGACCTAGACTTAGCCCTGACTTCCCCCTCGTGAAAGATCGGCCCATTTGGCCTCTAAAGGCGGTCGACCGATCTTCTTTTTGGGCCAAACAGCCCAAAGCTTCACGCCTTGACTCACCTGACCCGAACAAGTTCAGAACCTAGCTTAGTCGGTCAATAGCTTTCAAAAAGCGATCGGTCGATCGTGGTTCGAACTCGTTCAAACGTCCCGTTGCACAGGAACGTTGGGCCAACATTCCCCTTCGATTTCATCGCGATCCGAGCGAGAATGAAGGCCTTGCATGTTGGGTTTCTCCTTCTTAACCCCCTCTTCTTCTTCTTCCTCCTTCCACCTTGCTTTTCTTCACAACCAGCAGCACCAGTACCACTCTTTGCACTCTTTCACACCACCTTGATCACCTCCATGGCTCCAACAAGAAACAATGGCAAGGCACCACTCATTCCAAGGCCCAAGACCCCATGGCCATCGAGGTCCTCGATGTCGTTCCCCTGGCCAAGGCACCGCCACCGGCACAGCTGAACTCCCCTAGGGGTCAGCCGACCAGGTAGTGGAGCTTGGAGCGGATGCGGAGCATCGCCCGATCGATGTCTCCCTGCCACAACCTCAACAAACCAGCGGTGCGACCAGTGATGCCCAAAAGGCCGACGACCAGCCAGTTGGGGGTGAAGAAGACACCCGTCTCCTGCACCGACGACGACATGAGCATAGGCTACACCCACTCCTACTCGCCATTGACACCGCCATGGACGCGCCTCCAGAAGTCTCATGGTGGACCAGGAAGAGGGAAGGTGCTCATCCCTCCTCTCACCTCCGAGGAGTGGAGGGAGGGGGTGCGTAGATCACTTGAGACGGAGGAGTCTCGCAAGTCCGTCCGGCGGACTAGCAACCCGCCGTCGATCTCCGGCCCTCTAGGCCAGTTCGAGGATCATGAAGAAAGTTACATGGAGAAGATGCTTCGCATAGTCACCAAACTTAGGGAAAGCAACACTAAGCTGGCAGAGTGGGCAGTAGAGGAAAGAATGGCCCGCCTGGATCTAGAGGATAGCTTTAACGATCTTCGCATTAGCACTAATGCGAAGATCAAGCGTCTAGCCCAAGCAATCAAGAGAGATGATCTCTTTGCCCCTCCATCTCCATAGATCACTAGTCCACAAATAAGATAGGCACTTGGGTTTATTTTCCAATTATTTTGTTCATTTACCTTTCATCAATGTAATTTGTGCCTACCAAAAGTTTGAATTAAATAAAAAGTTTGGTTCTGCTGGTATTTTGCCTAGCAGAACCCATGCACTTGACTTGTTTCTGTCACTGAATTCAGCATGCCCCGAAACAAGTATGGGGGAGGTCGGTCGACACTCCAACAGGTCAAAACACCAGAACGATCACTGAATCATGTTGTACACATCCATGACACGTTCCACAAAAAAGATGGACTGAAACGACCACTTTTGTGCATCAGCCGATGCACTTTGGAGGCCAAAATTTATAAAGATCAGAGTACATCAACATTCAGAGGTAAGGAATCCAAATGCAGAGTTTGAAGTGGTCAAACGGATCCAAGAAGCGGTCGGCCGACCGCACTTATAGGGCCTGGACCCACCAGCCAGCATCCTCTCAACTTCAAACGACTAATTGACTGGTTTGCCACGTCTCTCCCCTTTTCCTCTATGTTTTCATTTATTTACTCACTCTCCCTTTCAAATAGAATAAAAATAAATTCTTTGTGAAATTCATCATTTAGTTTAAATTCCTTTTAATATTGAATAAAACAAGAGATCACATCCAAATTTAAAATTTTGAGAAAAGTGACATGATCTATGACGTTTAAAGGGCAAAAGCGTCATAAGACAAATTCTTGCTTTTTGCTTATGCTAGTGGGAAAATATTTTGATAGGAAGATCATATGGACTAAGTTGTTGATTGATGTGATATAGTCTCAGCTCATGATTCATACCCTTTCTATTTAAAGTTCTTGGAGATTTGTTTTTGAAAATGTCATAAAACCATAATGTCACTACTCCTCTATAGTGAGAAAAATCCTACCACAACCATAAATACTTATGCATGTTCAAAACTTTCCTCAAATGCTTCTTGTATTTTCTTTGAGTTTGGTCAAACCTTGTGACCCTTGTTGAGAATTATGTCATAGTTCAAAGATCAAGATCATGTGCACGCCACATACTTTTCGCTGCTTTTACACTGGAAGTACGCAAAACATGCCTTTCATTCACATGATCCATGTTCATCCAATAAATACTCTAGAAATAAATGTTATGATCTCTCTCTAAATTCTTCCAAAAAGAGATATGGCTATCATAAATGAAAAAAATGATGATGAGCAAAGCTCTTCAATCTAAAAAAAACTTATCATGATAGCCATGTCTCAAGCAATCCTAAAGTTAGAGAGATCATATACATAGTTAAGGAGTACATGTTAGTCATATACCATTGTCCACACACATGCACATCTTGATCTAGGATTATGACATTCTTTCCCTTGGATCCTTGTTTTGGCTTTACAATATAAGTGATGCAAGTCTGCTACATTGTCTATCCCTACCTAAGCTCCAGATAAAGCCATTTAGAAATAAGAAGATGAAAAGAAGGCAATCTCTTTATTCCTTGGTAAGGAATCATACACCTTGAGTGACTTAGAGTGCTATAAGAGGAGTAAGTTGACTTATGAAATTTCTTTTGAAAAATTTATCAAAAACTCCAAGTACTAAAATATGATTTGGGAAGATGACTTTGCCTTGAGAACTGTTCCATTTCTCAACCTCTCAAGAATATATGTTAGCCACTACCACATATCCCATTAGTATGACAAAATGTCTTGAGTGAATCTTTATGCTTGCTTTATACATTGAATAGCATAGTCTTGTTATCTTTTAACCTTTACTCGAGGACGAGCAAAGAGGTAAGTATGGAGGATCTTGTTGATGGTAATTACAAGCTATTTTATTACCATCAAAATACCGTCAATATCCTCATAATCGAAGGAAATCAAGCATAACCCGAACATATTGTACCAAATAACTAGTTCCACATGTCCCTTGACTATTTGATGCAGGTAATGACAAATGGGGACTTTTAGGAGCCAGTGGATCCACTTTGGTGGTCGGCCGACCACCCTGTGGGGCCACTAGACCTCCCAAACTCCTATGATCTAAGATCTACCCTCTAGAACACTCTCTACCCCTTGGATCCAAGTGTGCCTCTTACCAACGGTCCAGATTCACATCACAAGGATCCATGGGCCCACATCAATGAGATCAGCATGACAAATCAACCCAGAACCGACATCCAACACATATGACAGGTGGGACCAGTAGCCAGAGAACAGAGGTGGACCACAGACCACTACATGTGGTCGGCCGACCTCAAGGTGGGCCCCATAAGCCCTCACTTGGTCCCTGACCAGTGGGCCACCATCTAGAATGTCAAGGAGGGCCCACATGGCAGCATAGGCGGTCGGTCGATCGTCCATATGACGGTTTCACCGCCCTCAACCACCTTACTCACTCCCCACATGATGGAAATCAACACCCTTGATCCTTAGGCGGTTCTGAAGTCGGTTGGATCCAATGGTGGTTGATGAAGGTGACGCGGATAGCTGATGTGGCACCGGAGTAGCCCCTACTCCACCTCTAGCTATAAATAGACCCCTAGAGCTTCCTTCTCATTCATGCCTCTTTGGAGAAACACTAATCCTTAGTCTCTTAGCGAAGCTCTCTAGTAGTGCTATGCTGGTTGGAGGAGAGTGAAGGAAGTCTTCTGGAGAAAGCCCCGGGCCTGACGGGAATCTTCTCTAGAGTTCTTCCTCATCGGATGTGAGTCTCTTGTAAGTTTAGCACTTGTAAGTGACTACTTCTGATTTCTTTATAGTATTCAGTATTCTAAATCTGGTTTAGCTGTTATACAACTTTTCACGCTTGTTCATCGCTTTGCTCTGAGTAAAGTGCTTTAATCTTAGGCCAAGGTTAAAGTAGTAAGATAAGTGTAGACATGGTGTCTAGGCTAGATCTTTCCTTTGTAAACCGCTTATCGCACGGATTGTTTGTGGATGCTAGTAGAAGGTGACAGCTCTATCTAGTCTCTGTATTCCACCACCCGTGTCAGATAAGTTCTTAAAAGTTAGGGCTTCAATACAACTTGACGGCGTGGTCCGGTTAGAGTTTTGTCCGCTTTCTGATCTATCCCATCGCCTCCTGCAAGAGAAGGGCCAATAAGGCCAGTATAACAAGCTATCCCTTGTTAGATATCTTTGCTATATTGAACCTCTCAACCCAGTTATCATAGTCTCCCTCGATCCATCATAGGACATATCCACATTCCTAGTTAACTCACTTCTTGTTCCCCGAGGAAAATACAATACCTGGAATACTCCCGGTGAAGTGCTACAACGGTATAATTTGTGCGCTTGCGGATTTATCCAATAGTCATAAGAAATACCAACAATGAGGAAGGATGTTGATCCTGAGGCTAGGATCATAGCAAATTTCACCATCAATGCCCAACACTTGACAGGATATTCTCCTTACATGGCCTCATCCTACCATTCTTGGCTTACAACGGTAGATAGAGGCTCTAACCGTTGACTATGTTCCTCTTGGTCAGATTTATGGCCCTCATGGCTTCCATACCTCGGGTGTCTTAATGAATTCCCAGAGTCATTAAGTGGGTCATCATAAGACTTGAATGAAGGAACACATGGGGGATCATCAGGATCAAGGATGGGTTTAGAAATGAGTTCATAGGATAAGTCAGATGTGGGCATGGAGAAGGAGAGGATAGATTTGGCTTCTAAGCATCTTGGTTTTTCTTCTATAGGCTCACTTGACGTTTCTTTATCAAGAATCCCAAGCTTTCCCTGATGTGCCATGTGCGAAGTCGAGGCAAAATATGATGTTGATTTGGGAGGTTTTTGAAGAGATCCCTTCAGGAGAGGTCTAGAAAGATGTTTCTTAGAAGGTCTCTTTAGGAAAGGATCATTTTGGGCATTCCCAAAACCAGCAAGATCATATGAAAGGTTAGCCTCGAACTTGAAGGAATGTTTTAGATGTTAAATTTCTTCTTCCTTCGAGATTTGTGGTATTTGTGGTTCAGGATCAATGGCAAAATCTTTGGATAGGAGTGGTGGTGATTTGGCTATCGAGATTTCTTTTCTAGGGACTGGTTTTTCTTCTTCTATGGGTCCTTCATCATAAATGTTAGTGTAGGGGGTGTTTCCAAGAATCTTCATAAGAAGACTCTTCCCTTCACTAACGGGTAAACACAAGAAGGCTCCCCTAGAGGTCATGTCAAGAATTTGTGCAGAATCTTTGCTAAGACCACCATAAAAGTGTTGTAACAATGTTGGCTCGGTTATAGCAAGATCAGGGCCAGATGATGTTAGATCTAAGAGACGGGCCCATGCCACACCAAGAGGTTCTTTCTCCTTTTGTGAGAAGTTGATGACCTCTTTTTGAAGACGAACAACTCGAGAAGTGGGGAAGAAAGCTAGGCAGAATTTGGACTGTAACTTTTCCCATTCTCCGTTTGCGTCATCTACGTGGCAAAGGTACCATTGTTTGGCTATTCATATCAAAGAAAATGGAAATAGCTTCCACTTAAGGGTACCTCGCCTCATCCCATGGATGTGGACACATGAACACAATTGTTCAAAGTCTCGTAGATGAGTGTAGGGATTTTCGTCTTCGTCCCAGAAAAAGGTTTGTTCTGAACCATCGCTATGAGACTTGGGCGAAGCTCATAAGGAACGACCAATACGGCCTGAGATGAACTAGGTGGCTCCAACCTAGCGCCCGTTGGAGCACCATACTCAAAGAGAGGTGTTTGATGCATATGTGTATATGCGGAAGGAAAGGTTTAAATCAAACAAGGATAATAGGACCAAAGGGTTCTAGTTAAAATAGCTACCATTCCCCGACAACAGCGCCAGAAAGCTTGTTGACACCAGAAGTGGCAAACGGGAAAAACCGCAAGCGTACGACTGTCAAGTGTAGCTTTCACCGGGAGTATTTGCGAACACATGGTGGATAAGTACCCATGATGTTCAGTTTTGTGATGAGTGATTGCCCAACACTTGAGCGTTTCAGTTTGAGTGGCTTACTACTAATCTTTGCGAAAGCAAATGTGTGCCTGTCTGTCGGCTTGTGGTGTGCAGGTGCTATGCCTAGTGACAGTGGTCAATGGCGTGGAGAAGGTCGAGTAGAGGCTTGCCGTGCCGATGGACTGAGAGCGGTGAAGGGCGGAAGTGGGGCTCGGACTGAGGGACCATGGGCGCCGGCGGACTAGCTGTGGTGGCTAGTACTTGGCACCGGCGAGTGCGAGAAGACATGGAGGTAGACCGAGTCGACCAAGTCAAGACGGTGGACGCGCGAGTCGAGCGGAGGCTCAGGGGACTCGGAGTCTGACCGGGCGAAGACAAGGTGGCTCACGTCGAGTGGTTTGATGGTTTGGGCCTCAAAACCATCCGCGTCGGTTTTCGAGTTTGGGCCGCAAAACTCGGGGTTCGGTAGTTGAGCCGAAAGCTACCGGTGGCGGGTTTCGCGGGTTTGGGCCTCAAAACCCAGGCGGAGCTTCCGAGGAAGCGGGGATGGCACGTGGCGGAATCCTGGAGGTTGCGTCGAGGCGACGGCAACTCCTGGCAGGAAGCGGGGCCGTCCATTCAAATCGAGGGAGATATTTACCGGAGCTTGGACTGCAATGCTTAGGCTAGGTAGTTCACTCATTGTATCTAAGGGGGTCTTTGGGAAATAGCCAAAGCCTCTAATAAATAGAGGATGAAGGGGTATCCTCGTCCTATCTCTTGAACCCTAATCATTTGCCCCAATTCTCTCTCTCTCTAACCTCTCTCTAGTTCATGAGATCCCTAGGTTGATCCCACCAACCTTTGTAAGAACTCAAGTTTGTTGCAAGGAATCGGAGGTCGTAACCTCCGTAAGCCATGGCGGCTTCGATTTCTTGATCGTGTCCCCGTTTTGCTTGTGTTCTTCGCGTTTTGCTTTTGCTCTCTCTTTTTCCCGAGATGATTTCTCTTTGTTGGGAGTAGCTCTTGCAAATCCGTTTGAATCAAGTTGTTCGTATTCGAGAGGAGCATCTTTGCACTGAAGGATCCATCCTCAAACCTCTCGAGTACGCAGATCGGGCGACTTCTTTGCGACGTTCTTCGTTTTCCCTTTTCTTCCCAAAATCCGAGTGTTCCCGCTCATCCGACCCAAATTGAGCGATGATTTCTTCGGGATAGCTCCCCAACTGCACTAGGATCATGCCTACAAAGTTTGGTTGCAATTGGTGATCATTTGGTCGAGATTTGGGAAGATTTGGCGGAGGAAAATCGCTTTTCGGGGTTTCTGCGCGATTATCGGGGGCGTCGGACGCTCTGAGGGTTTTGCGTCGGACGCTGGTGCGTGCTGACGTCAGCGTCCGTCGCTCGGTGTGTCTGAGCTTTTGGTTTGGCGCCGGACGCTCCTCAGCGTCCGTCGCCGACCGTCCGTCGCCTCTGCTGTTTCCGAGTTTCTGTCTGGGTCTCTGGAAGGCCGACGGACGCTCGCCTAAGCGTCCGTCGCGCAGCGTCCGACGCCAACGGACGCTCACCCAAGCGTCCGTCGCCCAGCGTCCGACGCCCTGCCATCTGCTTCTCTTCTGCAGTGCTCTCTGGAAGGTCGACGGACGATCTCTCTGCGTCTGTCGCCAGCGTCCGTCGCCCTGTCCCGGAGCGTCCGTCGCCCTGTCCTGCAGCGTCCGTCGCCTGTTTTTTAGGCTGTTTTGCTTAGGGTTTTTGCCTCTTTCTCATAGGGGTTGAGAACTCTATCTTGGGGGTTTCCGGTGAGTTTTCCTCCACTGCCGGTGAGCTCTCATTGAGCACCCAGCAATTGGGTTTGATTTTTGGGAAGAGTGGCCCGAATATTTCAGAGAGAAATTTGAGGCTCCCATTCACCCCCCCTCTGGTCGCCGTTCTCGGTCCTTCAGTATTCCATGTATCGTACTTTTCACAGGGAACGAGAAGTGAGTTAACTAGGATTATGGATATGTCCTATGATGGACCAAAGGAGACTATGATAACTAGCTTGAGAGGTTTTATATAGCAAAGATATCTAACAAGGCAAAGCTGGTTATACTGGCTTCATCAGCCCTTCTCTTGCAGGAGGCGAGGGATAGATCAGAAAGAGGATAAAACTCTAACCGGACCGTGCCATCAAGTTGTATTGAGGCCCTACCTTTTAAGAAGGTATCTGACACATGTGGTGGAATACGAAGACTAGATAGAGTTGTCACCTTCTACTAGCATCCACAAACAATCCATGTGATAAGCGGTTTACAAAGGCAAGATCTAGTCTAGACACCCCGTCTACACTATTCTTACTACTTTAACCCCAGCTAAGGACTAAAGCACTCTAATTAAAGTAAAGCGATGAACAAGCATGAAAAGATGTACAACAGCTATGCCAGAAGTAGAATATCAAATACTATAAAGAACTCGGATGTATCACTTACAAGTGCTGAACTTATAAGAGAATCGCATCCACTGAGGTACAACTCGGAGAAGACGCCAGATAGGCCCGGCTCTCCTCCAGGCACTCCTCGCTCTCCTCCAACTAGCATAGCACTACTATAGAGCTCTGCTAAGATACTAAGGAGTAGTTTCTCCAATGAGGCATGAGTGAGAGTGAAGGCCTAGGGGGTATTTATAGCTAGACATGGAGTAGGGGCTACTCCGATGCCACGTCAGTGATCCGCGCCACCTCCATCAGCCACCATAGGATGAAACCGTCATTGTAACCGTCTTAAATCAACAATGGAGATCAAGTGGATGCATGGAGGCATGCAGGAAGGCGGTGGAGGGCTCGGGGCATCTTCTGGGCACCTGGGCATGGTCGGCCTACCACCCCCTGATAGGTGGGCCCTACCCCTTTCTTCTAGAAGCTGACCCCACTGGTCAGGGGGGTCTGTGGGTGGTCTCTAGGCCCACATAGGAGGTCGTCCGACCACCTTTAGAGAGCCCTGGGCCTCCCCTTCAGCGTGGGACCATCTTGATAGGTGTGGATTCTGCTGTCCAAAATTGGGCCCAAAGTGCGGTCGACCGATCATCTTTTGTGGCCAAATAAGCTCATCTTTTGTAGGTAGCTTCTATATGTAATGTCCATCATGATGGTGTATTGGATTTGCACATTTGCCATACTTGGAAATATGTCATGTTGGGCCCATGGATCCTCGTGCTTTTATTCAGAACCGTTGAGAGGTAGCACACTTGGATCCAAGGGGTAGAAAGTGCTTTGGAGAGTGTTACTTGGATCATGGGGGCTCGGGAGGCCTAGTGGCCGCACAGGGTGGTCGGCCGACCCCCTAAGTGGGCCCACTAGCTCCCAAAAGTCCCCATTTGTTGTTATCTGCACTCAAATAGTCAAGGGACATGTGGAACTAGTTATTGGGTAAAATATGTTCATGTTATGCTTGTTTTCCTTCGAATATGAGGATTTTGATGGTATTTTGATGGTGACAAAATGACTCGTATTTGCCATCAACAGCGGTCACCTAGGACATCCGTGCAGCTTCAAGCCAAATGGCTATGGCTTGACTATTTAACAGGATGGCCACTAGTAGGGTGTGGCTTACCGGGTAGGCCTAGGGGAGTCACCCATGTAATGAATATAAAGTTGCGGTTGAGCGGGTTCCATGGCAATCAGGACGGCTTCCGACGCGTGGGCAAAACACTACGGGTTGCATCCTATTAGTTGGACCCTGCGAAAGGTCTCGTAGTGAAACCCTGCCTGTGAACCTTGGTAGTGTCTAGGGGAGTCGCGTCCCCGGGAATATGGGAATCACGTCTTGAAGTGAAAGTGCACACCTCTATAGAGTGTAAACTTGATATATCAGCGGTGCTCATGGTCATGAGCGGCCTAGATCCTCACATGAATAGAGTCTTACTCAACTTGGTTCTTGTTGGAGTGAGATTGAGGTTGCTACCTCGAGTGTTGGGATCGCTATCCCTGTTGATGATGAGATGCAGGGTTGCTACCCCGTGGTGAAGTCGAGGTTGCTACTTTCGGCATGGTATAATAAAATATTGATTCTGATCCTTTTAATCATAATGGGTTGGGTTCCTATACTCACTTTTAGTAAATAGTATGTACTAATAAAAGATCAACTAAAATGTTATACGCAGTCAACCATGTCAGCTTTACCTTGCAAAAGCCATGCCTATCATTTACTTTTCGTCTGTACTTGCTGAGTTCAACATGAACTCACCCTTGCTGTAATCACATAAAGGCTACTCAGAAGAACAATATTGGGACGAGGATTTCCCCAAAGACATCGATGAGTGTTAGGCTCGTGTGTCGTTGTTGTCGACCTACCTGTGGCATGTTGGTTCTAGCTTTGCATCGTTTTAGCTCGTCGTTTTTTAGTTTTTGCTAGACTTTGATTTAAAGGATTTTAATAAAGTTACTCTTGTACTCGTTTACGCTTTTGTTTCAAACACTATGAAATGTACCATTAATGACGTCGATGCATGTGTGTAATTCTTGATCCTAGCACACATGTGTTATGCATTCGGTCTCTTTTCTGAACCGAGTGTGACAGAAATGGTATCAGAGCCATGTTGACCATAGGACACGTAGCCTAGTTAGAAATGGTCATCTTAGTTGTCTCTAATCAGTTCATGACCTCTTTATCTTATAATATTTTATTATACAACTTTACAAATCACTATATCTTTATCTATGCCCTTTTATATCATTGATGCATTTATTATTTATCTTCTACATCCATGGTTATATGTGTGCATTGTTATATCATTTTCCTCACACAGATACCACATATTGACATATTACTCATTGACTCCTTATTTCAATCACTCAATTTTATTTACTTAGTATATGCATGTCTCTAATTTATCATCCACCAAGATCGTTAATTTATATCTTCTGCATACCTTTAGATGATCCAACAGAAGTTGACTTGCCGCAAGAACTCTGTGACATATCGTCCCTAGCGTGTAGTGGAGTTTCCTTGGATAGGAAATGTGGACTGCTATCTCTTTGCCCGCAGCCAGCGCCTGGACGATGGCTCCAACCATAAGCATGGAGCACACTCGGACGATCAGGAGGATTGCCAGGACCTGGTAGCCTAGTAGCAGGTTGAGAACCAGGACCAGTAGGTGCCCAACCCGGATGCAGGAGGAGGAGACCCAGGGAACAATAGCGATGAAGGCTCCAACGAGGGACCTAGAGGACCTACCGCAGGAGGCAACTAGTATCAGGCCCGGGATGGGTGGACTGTGACCCTCTGTACACATGACGGAGGAGGGTGCTTCTTCCACCAGCAGCTTCAGGACCTTCTTCACCAGCAGTACGGCATAGGGATGTATGTCGTGAAGTACAGCAGTGAGCACTGGAGCCACCTGGTTTACCCGACCTTGTTGAGAGTCTGTGCACACGTGGGCAAGCCGAACCCCCTTCTTCATGCTCTAAGGGTAGTGACTGTTCATGAGGCCCCTACAACACGATCTACTCAGATGGTGGGTATCAATGACACTACTCGTTAAGACTTCTACACCGACCAAGAGCATTACTTCCCGCTCATCAACCAGGATGAGTTTCGCTACTACCCTCGTCATCGTCGGGGTGAGCTAGCCGCTAAGATCGCTTCCACTGCAGGAGAACAGAGTAACCGGATGATCCCTTGTTGGTATTTCTTATGACTATTGGATAAATCCGCAAATGCACAAATTATGTCGTTGTAGCACTTCACCTAGGAGTATTCCAAGGTATCATAATTTATATTTTCCCAAGGGAAAGCGGTAGCTAGAAATGATAATTAGAGAGAGATACTAGAGAGCACCTCAACTTAGTACCAACTAGTATAGGGGGGTAATCGAATAATGTGATAGGAAGGGTGATGAATGAACAAGCCAAGGTAAATGATAATTTCGAATAACTAGTAAGTATAGGTAGGTGGGAGGACAACGAGAAAGACAAGGACTCCTATCTAATTCAATCTACTTCAATGTACTTAGCAAATTAATTAGTCTAAACACAACAGTTTTCCTCCTCAATACAAGTATGCTAGGCGAGAGGATAGATCAGTAGGAGGAAAAAAAAACTCCTACCAGACCGTGCTCTGTTTTTATGGGGGCCTTACCTTTGAAGAACTTGCCTAAGAACATGTGGTGGGATATAAAGACTAGACAAGGCTGTCACTCTCTTGCGAGCTACCACAAACAATCCGTACAACAAGTGGTAACCAAGGGTAAGATGATGTACAAGCACCACGCTTACACACAACTCACTACTTTAATTGTGATCCACAACCAAAGCCCCTATGACAGGCAATGACTGCATATGGGAAAGGCCCACAGACTATTGAATGTAAAGGCTAGTAATAAGCAAAAGCACATAACAATACTATAACAAGTATAGTAATGCTCAAAGTAAATACTAAGTAAAGTAGAGGAAAAGTAATATATTGAATAAAGTAAAGTCTTAGAGGAAAGGAAAGATACAAGAGCTATACCAGACTCTCCAGGAGACAATTCCGAAAATCCCAAGCACAGCTCAACTGTACTCTAACTCCCACTCTAGACTACACTACTAAGACAATTCTAAGTGCTTGAGCTTGTAGGCTTGTCCACCATGTGTGAAGAGAGGGTGTGAGCCTCTATTTATAGTGGGAGGTGGAGTAGGGGCTACTCCACCGCCACATCATCGATCCAGGAGGCTTCAATCTTAAGCAATTGGATCCACCGCCTCCAAACTGCCTCGGAATGGAGGGTTCTAATCTTTAGTATGTGTTAATTGTGAAGGGGCGTCACCAGTAGCTTTGGGCGTTCTAGGGGGTATCGGCCGACCCCCCTATGACAGGTGGGCCCTGCCCAAGGCTTCCAGAAGGGTACCCCATAGCTCAAGGAAGAGTTGGGGAGCTATGGGCCCCTTAGGGGTATCGGCCGACCCCCCTAGGGGTGTTGGACCCACCACCACCTTCTAGAAGGTGGCCCCACCAATCATAGAGCTTGGTTTCCTCATCTGGGGTGTTTGTCACACTAGTTCTCTTGATGTAGGCACATGGATCCATGTGCATTTGATCTGGAGCGTTGAATGAAAGCACAAGTTGTATCCAAGGGTTGGAATAGCTTTGTCATGGATCATGCTGGCTTGGCTGGCCAGAAGGGTCCAAACCACAATCGATCGACCGTTAGTTTGGCTACTTTGGAGCCAGGATTTCTTTTGGGAGCTCCTGGACATGCTAGAAGTCTCATGGTACAGAGGTTCTAGAGTTTGGCTCCAATCACACATCGGTAGATGTGCAAAAGGAGCTTCCAGCATCCCTGATTGTCCTTAAATGTCATTCCCTGCAAACAAAGGCTATCCAAGTACATGTGGAACTTATTAGTGGTAAACATGTTCATGAGGTGTTATTCTACCCTTGAAACCGAGGTTGTTGATGGTATTTTGAGTATGTAAAAGTATGTCATTCTTAGCGTCAACAAGATCCCCCAAGCTTAACCTTTGCTCGTCCCGAGCAAACAATCAAACTTAGCCTCGGTGGATGAGGAGTTGCTAATATGCTTCATATTTCAAGGGTACTAAATATACAACAAACATACTTCTCTTTTGAATGGAAAAATTAGCAATGAAAACTCACCCATATTGCCTTAGTCCTCCATGGGGCTTATGGCTTTATCCTTTGTCTTGGGTGGTTGAGAGATAGAACAACTTGACTTGAGCACTAGTTTTCTCATTCTTCACAAGTTTCATATCGGAGATTTTGTAGTATTTTGAATACAAAAATTAGGGTTCCTCAAATGGTACTCTCGAATCGCTCATATGGTGTATGATTCTCACCAAGGCACATATTTAAGTTTGCCTTCTTTTCATCCTACTCTAAAGGCTTATGTGGAGCTATAGGTAAGGATAAAGAATGTAGCAAACTTACCTTGCATATATTGTAAAGTCAAATTTTGGATCCAAGGAGAGAAGTGTCATACTGTTAGATTAAGATGTACAAGTGTGTGAAACATGGCAAATGATCAATACTCCTCTATTTGATATGATCTCTCTTTCTAATTTATTATTTTGAGACATAGATATCTTTATTTTTCTTTTTCTATGAGCTTTCATATGCTCATCATTTTTTTATTTTATTTTTTCTAAGACTTGGGACCTTCATGTGCCCCTATTTTTTTCTTTTTCATAATTTTGCATAGTATATGTCTCACTTACTAGCAACATACTATAGATATATTATTCTTTTAGAACATGGAGCATGAACTTTGTGGAAAATGTAAGGCATGTTTTTGCGTACTTCTAGTGTAGAAGCAACATATATATGTGGTGTGTATGTGATCTTGATCTTGGGAGCATGATAAGTCTCTGTACAAGGGTCACGAAACTTGACCAAACTCAACACAAAGCAAGTAGCTTAAGTAGAGCATATATGGCTTTGGTAGGAATTTTCACCATTGAGGAACAAAAAGTGTTTTTGTTATTTTAAGAAACAAATCTCCGATAGTGATTCTTGTTTGGAACAATATTATAGCAGCTCTTGTCTTGTTATATCATGTCTCACAGCAACTTAGACTTAGTTATAGCATTTGCAACCCACAAAGTTTTAGGTTCATGATGGTTTCAATTAAGCCAAGTAATCCATATTTGGCGAAATACAAAGTTGTAAACTAAGTACTAGAGAAACATTTAGCAGAGCAACTATTCATCATTTCCATAAGGGAGATAAACATTCATAAATCATATGAATAGAGAGAAATCTTTTTGTTCTTTTTATCATATTCAGATTTTTTTTAGATTCAAGCAAAGATAAGCAAGGAAATGCATGAATGTAATTGCTAGAATTAAACACTTGCTTTAGTGGGGGAGGGAACCTCCCCCAAGCTTATCTTTTTCTCAATAGTGTGGTGGCTGATATGGATGTTGTTGCCACAACATTCTCCATTGCTGGATTTCTTCTTCTTGAAATGCTTGGAGTTGTTCGGTGGTTTGTTGAACTATACCTGCTGTCACACCATACTCAACGCGAAGCTCGCCTATGGCATTGGTGAGATTGTCCATTTGTTGCCACTGGTCATGATGCTCCCTTTCTTGTGAGGACGAGAAGGATGCTCGTGGTCTTTGAGGACATGGTGGTAGAGGAGGCATGCCACTAGAAGTGTGCATAGCATCGAAAGTTGCATCGTCTTCCTCCTCACCAGTAACTCCTCGGGAAGGACCACCTTGCTCAAAGTGAGCAAGTTGTGGCCCCTCACGTGCTCTCTTCCTGGAACCTGCAACACCTCTTTGCCTACTTCCTTGATCTAAATCAAGGGTTAGTTGGCGGGTCCTATACAACTGACGTTTCTCATTTGGAAGAGGAACCTCGATTGTATGGCCACGATAAATCATTTTAAGGCCACCTCTTGGACCTCTTTTGAGCATTTGAGCATGTATAAGATATTCTTCAGAAATTACTGCTCTAGGTGCATTAATGTATTCAAAAGGGTAGGTTCCATCTAGCAAGTTCATTGATTCGGCAAGACGAGTGATTAAGGATGTGAACTGAATAGGTCCATTTCTTTCAACCGATATTTGCCAAAAAACCACTAAGCATTTTATAGGAGAGACATGAATTTTATGAACCATGGCATATAGTAATTTTAACTCTATAGCTCTTAGCATGGTAACATCATTTCCAAGGAACATAGTCAAGCTCATCCAAAGGTGAATAAAGTGAAGGGTTGGATTATGAATTTCCTCAGGTTTGGGGTTTGAGCAATCATGCAAAGTAGATATAGACATCCAAAATTCCTTTTTTGTTAAATCTACTTATGGCAGAGTCTAAGTCTAGCAAGCATGTATCATCAAAACCAAAAGCATCATTAAGTTGGTTCCATGTGATATTAAAGACTTGATTGAACATGTGAAAGGATATCTCATCATGAGAAACTTGTAAGGAGCACAAGAACTCTACGGTGAGCAATTTAATTCCTAGTTCATCGGACACTTGCCAGAAACTAGCCCAACCAATGGTAGAGAAGATGACATTAAATTCGATGTCCATACCTGCGTTGGCGAGGAGAGTAGGATCCAAAATCCTAGTATGCTCGAAGGAGCGTTCCCGGAGAGAGAGGTATTTATGGTACTCTAGTTGGTTAAACAAGAGACCACTTTGTTGATCGTACGATCTCATCAGGGGCACCATGAGTGCACCAAGATGAGGTACCTCCGTCGGTATTTCTTGCTCTTCTTGAGGTTGTTCTTCGCTTGGGTGGTTCTCCCAAGTGTATCGGGCAGAGCCACCCCTTCTCCTTCCTTGAGAAGTGTCATCGGATTGGTGGGAGCGTCGATATGAACTCCCGCTTAGAGCTCACTTAACCTTCTTGATTGTGGAGCTAAAGGGATTCTTCATTTCCTAGAAGGCAAGAGAGACACAAGAACAAGACCAGGACAAGGATTGGCGTTAGTGTTAGTCTTCCTAGTTGGCCTTGGGATGGATTCTTGAGCTAAGAGAAGCTTGATGAAGATATTTTTGGATTTTTGTTTTTGTGGACTTAGAGAGAGAGTAGCACTACTTCTTGGAGGGCTACGAACTTCTCTTAAGAGAGATGGAGAGAAGGCAAGGCAAAGGCAAGAAAGAAGCGATTTGAGCTCGAAATAAATTCTGGTTGGCGTGTGTGGTTTTGAGCTCTCCTTGCATGGCCTTTTATAGAGGAAGAATATGGCAGCCAGGAGGCTCTATGGGGGTACCGACCGACCCCCATGTGCCCCTCCCTGGGTACCAAAAGCATGAGACATCTAGTGGTGCTTTGGGCAAAGCAAAGGTGGAGCTGGAGGTGACCAAAGGTGGTCGGCCGACCAGCCTTTGTGTCCCCCAACAAAGTTTGAAAGATGGGAGAGACACTAGAGGTGAATGGCAGACAAGGGCATGGTGTTTGGCACTTTTCCATGTCGGCCGATCACCCTAGGTTGGCTCCCAAGTGGTAACTCCACTCACAAACTTTCCTAGTGCTTGATGAAAGGCAAAGCATGCCACTTGATGTGAATTAAAGCTGAGCTAAAGTGTTCATGCTTCCCCACTTTGAACAAAGAGTAGTGGGAGACAAAAGTGTGTCATGCTTTAGTCAAAAGATGATTGATATGTTTTCTTTTTTAAACCATGACAAAGCCAGAGTGTTGTCTCCTAAAGTAAATTCTGAATTTTGAAATTCACACTATTCAAATCATGAGATTCTTAGACAAAAGAAGATGGGGGTGAAAGAGATGTGACCAAGGTTCCTAAGGGTGTCGGCCGACCCCCCCCTAGGCCTCTTTTTCTTTTCTTTTTCTTCCACTAAAGTCACTCCATGTCCCCCATTAAAGAAAACAGGCTTAGGGTGCTTAGGAGTGTCGGCCGACCCCTCATAGGGCCTAAACCTAGTCAAGTTTTAGCGTTAATCTACTCTCAAGGTTTTATTCAATATAAACTTTATTTTGCTAAGTTTTAAGCAAGTTGAAAATTAAAGAAATGAAATAAATGTAAAAGGAAATAAAAGATAACTACCGATTTACCTTTCGGCGAGGGCTCCTTGATTTTAAGTCCTTGGAGCAGGACTTCTCCTTCTAATTCATTCTTCGGGTGCACTTGCTGGTCCTGGAGATGGAGACCGAGGGGTGTGCACCTCTTTAGCTTTCCAAACCTACCTTGGCTTGGCGGGTTCGTCCTTCTTGAGTTCATTGATCTTGGCCTCCAGGTGTTGCTTCTTTTGGCGTGGAGCTTGAACTCTTCTTCTTGGTTGATGTGCTTTAACCTGTTTGTTAATTTTATAACCATTGAAAGCACACTTTACCTTGTGACTTGATAATTGGAAATGGATTTGGCCCTATCCCACGTAGATGACCGCGTTGGTGGTGTTGAGGAATGGCCTTCCCAAGATGATGGGAACATCCACATTGGCTCCCATGTATAGGATGATGAAGTCGGTGGGGATGTACTCATCTTGGATGTTCACCAAGATGTCCATAGCAAGTCCTTCGAGAAACTGCAGGGTTTGATCCGCCATATGGAAGTGAACACATGTAGAGAACAAAGGTCCCCCTAGCAAGTTATCATAAGTTACCTTGGACATGATGTTGACGCCCGGTCCAAGGTCGCACAGGGCGTTCTGGAAAGTCTGTTGTCCAATTGAGCATTTGATTGTCGGATGGCCTGGATCTTCCTTCTTCATGATGAAGGGATGATTAAGAAGATAGCCCCAATTGGAGCATAGGGGAGGCTTACCGAACCTCGTTGTGACCATGTTAACATTTTCAATTGGATCCTCTGGTTTCCAAGGAATCTTACCTTATTCTATAGATGGAATAGCTACAGCTAATTGAGCTAATTGTGTTTCTAACATTTTATTAAAGCTCAAGTGATTATTCATGGTAGAGGCAAAGTTATCCATTTTTGCACTAAGGTTTTCAAGAATTTTATCATTGGTTATCATATTTTTGTTTATACCATCATTAATTTTAGATTGGCCAAGAACAAGATCTTTCAATGAAGACTGATTATTGTAAGAATTGTAATTATTGTAATTATCACCTCCATTACCTTGGTAGAAGGGGCGTGAATTCCAACTTCCTTATTGTTGGGGTCGATACCCATTGTTTTTGTTGTTGATGATGAAGTTCACATCCTCCTTCATCGTCCCGGGGCAGTTGTTGCCCGAGTGATCATTTCCTCCGCACAGCTCGCACCATGGATCGGCTTCGATAGCTCGTGCGGTGGTGATGGGGTAGATGGCCTCTTGTTCCTTTTTGGAACCTTCTTCTATCTTCATCAAGAGGTCTATCTTGGCAAAGAGTATGTCCATCTCATTGACGGTGTGCATACCTCTCTTCTTCAGCTGGAGACGTTCCTCACCCCATCCTTGGTTGATCACCATCTTTTTGATGAGGTCCTTAGCATTCCTCACTGTGTGTTGGAGGAATGCTCCTCCAGCGGCAGCATCAAGGTGACTACAGGCCATATTGGATAGCCCATGCTAGAAACCTTGACTCAGGAGCCAATCTTCTATCCCATGATGAGGACAGGCACGAATGTACTCCTGGAGACGCTCCTAGGCTTCGGGAATCGTCTCGTCAGACTGTTGTTGGAAGCTCGAGATCTTTCCATGAAGGGCATTAGTTTTGCCCATTGGGAAGAACTTCTTGAAGAATGCAATGGCACACCTCTCCCAGGTGGTGGCTTCTTCTTTGTGGCCGTAGATCCATTGCTTCACCTTCCCCAACAATGAGAATGGGAAAAGGCGAAGGCGAATGGCGTCAGGCGTCACTCCTTTGATGGTAAATGTGCACACACCTCCATGAAGTGCTGGAGATGAGCATTGGCATCCTCATGGGGCTTCCCACAAAATGGGTTGGCCTGCACCATGTGGATCAAGGCGGGCTTCAGCTCGAAGGTGGCATCCTCGATGTTGACTTCAGGGCCCTGAGCTACATGGGTAGCAGACGGAGCCAAGAAGTCAGAGATCGCCTTCTGGGCCATAACTTCCTTGAGTGGTGGTGCGGAGCCACCTTCCTGGAACGGATTCAGGATCAAGATGATCCTCTGAGGGGGAACTTGATGACGTCTAGTTCTCCTCAACATCTGCTCGGGATCTTCTAGATAATTTCCCGGCAGTTGGAAACCGCTCATACACTATTTGGCTTCACAACAAAGGAATACATAGACAGGAGTAAACCTCTATAGCTAATTGATAACTAAGTTAATGAGAATCTCAGGTTTCAATCTAATTAAAATTTCTAGGCTATGCTTTCCCCGGCAATGGCGCCAGAAATGCTTGTTGGTATTTCTTAAGACTATTGGATAAATCCGCAAGCGCACAAATTATACCGTTCTAGCACTTCACCTAGGAGTATTCCAAGGTATCGTAATTTATATTTTCCCAAGGGAAAGCGGCAGCTAGAAATGATAATTAGAGAGAGATTCTAGAGAGCACCTCAACTTAGTACCAACTAGTATAGGGGGTAATCGAATAATGTGATAAGAAGGGTAATGAATGAACAAGCCAAGGTAAATGATAACTTAGAATAACTAGTAAGTATAGCTAGGTGGGAGGACAATAAGAAAGACAAGGACTCCTATGTAATTCACTCTACAACCAAAGCACCCTATGACATGCAATAATCACATACGGGAAAGACCCACAGACTATTGAATGTAAAGTCTAGTAATAGGCAAAACCATATAACAATACTATAACAAGAATAGTAATGCTCAAAGTAAATACTAAGTAAAGTAGAGGAAAAGTAATATATTGAATAAAGTAAAGTCTTACAGGAAAAGAAAGATACAAGAGCTATACCAGACTCTCCAGGAGACAATTCCGAAAATCGTGAGCACAACTCAACTCTACTCTAACTCTCACTCTACACTACACTACTAAGATAAATCTAAGTGCTTGAGCTTGTAGGATTGTCCACCATGTGTGAAGAGGGGGGGTGAGCCTCTATTTATAGTGGGAGGTGGAGTAGGGGCTACTCCACCGCCACATCATTGATCCAGGAGGCTTCAATCTTGAGCAATTGGATCCACCGCCTCCAAACTGCCTCAGAATGGAGGGTTCTGATCTTCATCATGTGTTAAATGCGAGGGGGAGTCACCAGCAGCTTTGGGGGTCCTAGGGGGCACTGGCCAACCCCCTATGATAGGTGGGCCCTGCCCAAGGATTCTAGAAGGGTACCCCACAGCTCAGGCAAGAGTTGGGGGCCTATGGGACCCTTAGGGGTATCGGCCGACCCCCTAGGGGTGTTGGACCCACCACCACCTTCCAGAAGGTGGCCCACCAGTCATAGAGCTTGGTTGCTGTTGGGGATATTACCTCGGCATATCCCTAGGGACCTTATGGGTTTGTCGACCGGAAGACGGCCCAGGTCACGAGGCCCTGCGGCACGCGACCATCCCATCGTGCTCGCCAGGGACTCCGAAGAAGTCTTGCTCGCCAAGGAATATCCTAGTAGATAGACTCGGATCCCTTTCCTTGAGGGACCGATCGTAATGTGTTAGGATATGGAAACTGTAACCCTGCTCCCCGGCTATATAAGGCGAGCAGGGACCCCCTCCAAAACTCTCTCTCGACATCTCTTAGACCTCATCTACACCTCGTGTAACCTACTACTCATATCAATCCAGCCACCAAAACATAGGACGTAGGGTATTACGGCGATTTGCCGGCCCGAACCTGTATAAATCTCCGTGTCTACGCTCTCTGTGTTACGCTTGATCATCGTCGCCACAACTTCGCCTACAATCTACTACCGTAGGGTACCCCCTAGGTAGACTGCGACGCTAATTTCATCAACAGTTGGCGCACCAAGTAGGGGGTGTGTGCATCGACATCATGTCTTGTCAAGCGGTCACCTTCCCGGATTCGATGGTCCTCCCGGTGCCAAGCACCGTGCTCCAGATCGAATCTATGTCTTGGACCGTCGGATCTGCACCATGCGGGGCGGATGTACCATCACCTCCATGTCGCCTCGCCACACCACACCACTTGTGGAAGAACATTAGCATTGATGATCTGGTTGACGCCATCGATCGCTCCAATGCCGATATCATGGACTGCATCGACCTCGTGCAGATGGTGCGACGCCAACTCTCCGGTCACCATGACCGCCGACCGCGGCGCCACCAAACCCCAGTAAAGACAACGGCTACGATGACCAGGGGCATCCACCCTCCTCTGATGTTGCCTCACGGACTCATAAATCAAGCGGCAACCTTCCAACGCTAGGCGCTTCGATCCACCTCCGACCAGATCCCTGCGGCTCCCATCGTGAGCACCGTCATCATCTCCGCAATCCCTAGCGACTCCGAGCAGGCGGTATCCCTCGATGGCACTATCTCATCGGGCTCGGCCGCCACTTTGGGGTTTGAAGCTGCCGACTCGTCAGGATCGACCAGTGACCTCCCAGAGTTTCCCTAGGCTTCGGAGGGGTGATTTTTCAAGTCTCCACCGACAGCGCCCCCCGCAACAACGAAACAGACGCCGAGTGTGTCGCTAGAGAATAGCACAATGCCAAATGTGCGCAGAGGCGCGATCTGGAACGCCGCGATCAGGAGAGTCCCAACGAAGAGCGTCGCGAGCAGGAACACATTGCACAGGAGTAGCGCGAGTAGGAGGAGAGGAATCGTGATCACCTACCACGACGCAACCTCCAGCACGAGTTCGACCAGATGGGTGACTTTCCAGTGTTTTCGAACCCCAGTGCCAATCTGGCAGTAGCCGCCTGCGAGCTGTCCAAGCTCCCCGGCACTCCCGTGATCGAGAAGATAGAGGCCCACATCATGGCGGCTGCATTCCAGGTCAACAAGGCGGTTCCCCCCCTGAATTCTTCGGTCAATCCTACAGTAGGAACCATCCTCGAAGCCCTCCGAAAGAGCACCGACGAAGATCCCCTCGACGCGACAACAAAGAACCCAACGGGGCCCGGTGTGATCGGACGCCGGCACCAACGCGGCGAAGCCCTCCGAGGGAGCATCGACGACGGTCCCCGCGGTACGACGACGATGAGCATGATAATCCCCAACGCGATCCAACACCGGCATCGGCTCCACCAGCCACAGGGGGGCTCCGCCCCTTCTCCGCTCGTCTGCGTGCCATCAGGTGGCCCCAGAATTTTAGAGTAACGTCGGTGGAGAAATACGACAGCAAGTGTTGACATTTCTTAGCGTCGCACCAAAAATAGAGATAAATCCCTATCCCTAGCAACGGTGCCAGAAATGCTTGTTGGTATTTCTTATGACTATTGGATAAATCCGCAAGCGCACAGATTATACCGTTGTAGCACTTCACCTAGGAGTATTCTAAGGTATCGTAACTTATATTTTCCCAAGGGAAAGATGGGCTAGAAATGATAATTATAGAGAGATCCTAAAGAGTACCTCAACTTAGTACCAACTAGTATAGGGGGGTAAACGATATATGTGGTAGGAAGGGGTTGAGGAATGAAGAAGCTACGGTAAAAGATACTTAGAACGGACTAGGTAGAACAGCTAGGTGGGAGGACAACGAGAGAGTACAAGGGACTCCTATGCAATTCTGACAAGACCCGATATGGATCGGTAAGGATTGGCCCGATCTTCACGATAGTAGGTCACGAATCAAGAGATAACTTGCTGCGAACAGCGGGGGATAGCTAGCTTTATACCTGTCCAAGGTTGGATGCGACCAAGCGACGGGGAGAGAGGCACCGAAACCACAAAGACTTCGACTCGATCTCCGAACGACCGTAGAACCACAATCCAGAACTAATCTACACAATACAGCGCAGCCGAACGGAAGCCGTAGAGCACGAAGTAGGGGATTCCAGAGGAATCACTTCACAAGTCTAGGAAGAACAAAGGTTGAGTATGGCACTTGGCAGCTCGGCTGCAATATGGTCTTGTTTATCCAATTATCAAAAGCTGCATTTGTTTGGGAGTACAAGGATATTTATACTAGGAACAAACCTCCTAGATAGGTGTGAAAATAGAAAGGAGTTTATGAAAATGAGCTATGTGAAAGGTCACCACGAGATAGCTTCCCGAAGTGGTCTCGCGTGACTGTTGGCCTCCAGAGCAGTTTCCACTAAACTGATCATAACTCCTTGGGAAGTCCAATTGATGAACCGTTTATTGGGTGTGAAATTAGACTTAATAAGATTTCCATCCATCTATACCATGCATCACGAAACATTGTAGAATGGTATAGTTTCACAGGAGAAGTTGAACCAACATTCTGTCCTGTGAAACTGTTGGCCTTCTGAGCAATCTTGACTAAATCGTGTATATCTCAAGATTGACTCGTCCAAAAGGGGTGTGGTTTGTTGCATTGGAAAATAGATTTGAAGAGATTTCCAAAATATCCCCATGGACCTCAAAAGCTACTCTAAGCTGAGAGATACGAGCATTTCTTGAACTGGTCCGTTTTGGACTCAACTGGTCCATTTTGGACTGCACTGGTCCGATTCATCCTGAGAGATAAGAGCGTCCTCCACTGGTCCATTAAGCACTGGTCCGATTCTTCCTCCCCTTTAAGCCTAAGCATAATCAAGGTAGAACACTTAGGTAGTATAACATTTTCATGTATATTAAAGTTAATTTCATCTAGGAGTGAGTTCACCTCTTTTTGGAGTAGCTTTGCACGGTTTCGTGTAATTGGACCTTGATTTGTATCCTTTGGTCTTGACCTAGCGTGCATGGTTGGGATGTCCTCATCATCTCCCCCCTCTTGAAAAGGAGTCATCCTCGACTCATCCAATCCAAAGAATGGAGATAGATCGGCAACATTGAAACTTGTACTCACACCATAAGTACTTGGAAGATCAATTTCATATGCGTTGTCATTGATCTTGCGAAGCACTTTGAAAGGACCATCAACTCGGGGTTGCAACTTGCTCTTGCATTGTTCAGGAAAGCGATCCTTACGCAAATGCACCCAAACCAAGTCTCCAGGTTCAAATAACATCTTCTTGCGACCATTGTTGGCGTGCTTCTCATACATCTTGGTCATCTTTTCAATGTTTGCTCTGTCTTGAACATGAAGCTTCTTGACAAATTCAGCTTGTTTACTTGCATCAAAGTTCTTACGTTCCTGCATAGGTAAAGGCAAAAGATCGATGGGAGCAGCAGGGTTGAAACCATATACAATTTCAAATGGACAAAATTTTGTGGTTGAGTGTACCGCCCTGTTGTATGCAAACTCCACGTGTGGCAAGCATTCTTCCCATAGCTTCAGGTTCTTCTTTAGGACAGCCCGCAACAATGTCGACAATGTACGGTTCACAACTTCGGTTTGCCCATCGGTTTGAGGATGACACGTTGTGGAAAATAGCAGCCTTGTTCCAAGTTTTCGCCACAAGGTCTTCCAAAAATAACTCAAAAACTTGGTGTCATGATCAGACACAATGGTACGTGGCACTCCATGTAGACGCACAATTTCCCTGAAAAACAATTCAGCAATGTGTGAAGCATCATCGCTCTTATGACAAGGAATAAAGTGTGCCGTTTTGCTAAATCGATCAACCACAACAAAGATTGAATCCCTCCCCCTCTTGGTTCGTGGTAAACCAAGAACAAAGTCCATAGAAATATCCTCCCAAGGTACACTAGGAATAGGTAGAGGAGTATATAAACCATGAGGGTTCAAACGGGACTTCGCTTTGTGACAGGTTTCACAGCGAAGAACATGTCTCTCCACATCTCTTCGTAACTTAGGCCAAAAGAAGTTATCAACAAGTACTTGTTTTGTTTTCTTTGTATCAAAATGGCCCATAAGTCCACCTGCATGAGCTTCCTGTACAAGCAAAATGCGAATAGAACAATCTAGAATACATAGTTTATTAGCCCGAAACAAAAACCCATCATGCAAATGGAATTTTTCCCATCCCTTGCCACCACAACACTTGGAATATGGCTCAGCAAAATATGAATCAGTGGAATATAAATCTTTTATGCTTTCCAAACCAAGAATTTTATCATCAAGTTGGGAAAGTAAAATATAACGACGGGACAAAGCATCAACTACAACATTATCTTACCCTTTCTTGTACTTAACAATGTATGGAAAAGACTCAAGGAATTCACTCCATTTTGCATGCCTTCGGTTCAGTTTTAGTTGTCCTTTAAGATATTTCAAAGATTCATGGTCTGAATGTATCACAAATTCTTTAGGTAGAAGGTAATGTTGCCAAGTTTCTAAACTTCGAACAAGAGCATATAATTCTTTATCATAAACTGAGTAATTCAGAATTGGACCACTTAGCTTTTCACGGAAGTATGCAATTGGCCTCTTTTCTTGCATGAGCACGCCTCCAATCCCTACACCACTTGCATCACATTCAATTTTAAATGTCTTACCGAAATCTGGAAGTGCAAGGAGTGGGGCTGTTGTTAACTTCATTTTTAGCTCTTCAAACGCCTTCTCTTGTGCTTCACCCCATTTAAAAGGCACTTCTTTCTTTGTCAACTCATTGGTTGGAGCAGCTATGGTACTGAAGTCTTTCACAAATCGCCGGTAGAAACCAGCAAGTCCGAGGAAGCTCCGAACTTGAATCACATTTTGTGGAGGCACCCACTCAAGAACAGCTTTGATCTCTTCCTCGTCCACCTCTACACCTTGTCCTGAAACAACAAAACCAAGAAACACTACCTTGTCGGTGCAAAAGGTGCACTTGGCAAGGTTAGCATACAAGCATTCCTTCCTCAAAACAGCAAGCACAACTTTTATATGTTCAACATTTTCACCAAGAGACTTGCTGTAAATTAAGATATCATCAAAATAAACCACAACAAATTTGCCAATGAAAGATCTAAGCACATGATTCATTAATCTCATGAAGGTACTAGGTGTGTTAGTCAATCCAAATGGCATTACCAACCATTCATACAACCCAAATTTAGTTTTAAAGGCTGTTTTCCACTCATCTCCTTCTCGCATTCTTATTTGGTGATAGCCACTTCTCAATTCAATTTTTGTGAAAATGGTAGCACCACTAAGTTCATCAAGCATGTCATCAAGTCTAGGAATGGGATGTCTATATCTTATGGTGATGTTATTAATAGCTCAACAATCAACACACATTCTCTATGAGCCATCTTTCTTAGGAACTAAAAGAATAGGAAGAACACAAGGTGAAAGACTTTCCTGCACATACCCTTTTCTCATTAATTCTTCCACTTGTTGCTGAATTTCTTTTGTTTCCTCCGGGTTGGTGCGGTATGCAGCTCGGTTTGGAAGTGAAGCACTAGGAACAAGGTCAATTTGATGCTCGATCCCTCTCTTAGGTGGCAGCCCTAGTGGCACTTCATCCAAAAATACATCCTCATATTCCTGTAACACATTAAAAACAACACTTGGCAAAGTAGGGGATAAGTCATTAGTGGAAAGAAAATTTTCCTTGCACATGAGTACAAAGAACATGGCTTTGGGTTCACTCAATTCTTTTAAATCCCCCTTCCTAGCCATCATAACAAATCCCTCTTTTCCCATTGTCTTGGTTCTTTGTAGCTGTGGGGTTTTATTTGGCTTTGGATCCACTCCCTCACTATTTTTGTGGGTCACTCACAATTGATTCTCTCTCTCTCTCGCTGTTTCCTTTTTTGGTCATCCTTCAAAATCTCCTCTGGTGTCAAAGGAAGCAAAGAAATTCGCTCTCCTTTGTACATGAAAGATAGCTTGTTGGTTCTACCAAAAATCTGAACATCACGATCATATAACCAAGGTCTTCCTAGCAGCAGTTGGCATGCTTGCATAGGCACCACATCACACTCCACATGATCATTGTATCTCCCAATAGAGAAAGGAACCGTCACAACATGATTTACACGCAGCGCACCACAATCATTAAGCCATTGCATCTTGTACGGATTAGGATGGCGCTGCTGTTTTAGCCCCAATTTATCAACCAATTCTTGACTTGCAATATTGTTGCTGCTGCCATTGTCAACAATAAACCTACACAACTTGTCCTTAATCATGCCTCGAGTATGAAAAAGGTTGTGTCGCTGCCCATTCTCTTTTTTCACAGCAGTAACACTAAGTACTCGAAGAGAAATAAAGCAATTATTATCACCTTCATCGGGTTGGATCTCATTCTCATCATTTTCAGGTTCTTCATCATACTTTGGAACATCTTCCTCATGGTCACTTTTAGATTCCCATTCACCTTGCTCATTCACAATCATAGTCCTCCTACTTGGACATTGTGAAGCAATATGTCCACGACCATGGCACTTGTGGCACTCAATTTCTCTGCTACGAGTAGAGGATGCAGCGGCTGATGCAACACTTGGGGCTGCTGCACTTGCAGTAGATCGCTGCTGATTTGCAGGAGATGATGCAGTAGAAACCGTCATTTTTGATGGAGCAATAGATGAAGAGGGCCTAGATGCAGCACCTTGAGATTGACTCCCACCAAAAGAAGTACCAGACTGCTGCCTGCGCCATGGGGCTGCAATGGAATGGTTTGCATAAGATTTCCCACGTGCCTCTTGCTGGATTTTTCTCTCAGTGCGCATTGCTTGATCAACAAGGTCTTGCAAAGTATGATATGGAAACATCTCAACAAAACCAGAAATCTCATCACTGAGACCACTCAAAAATCTTGCCATTTTTGACTCCGGATCTTCTCTAATTCCAGCCCGCACTAACAACAACTCCATCTCCTTATAATACTCATCAACCGATCTCTTTCCTTGCTTCAACATTTGCAATCTATTGTGAAGGTCACGCTGATAGCTTGAGGGTACAAATCGCCTCCTCATCTCTCTTCATATCATCCCAAGTATTGATATAATCACGTCCCAACTCAACTTGATTCTCTTGTACTTGATTCCACCAAGTGAGAGCATAACCAGAGAACTCAACTGAAGCAAGATTGACACGCCTTTGATCAGAAAGATTATGCACTCTAAAAATTTGATCACACTGCTCAGCCCATTCAAGATATGCATCTGCATCTTCCTTTCCAGTAAATTTAGGAACACTTAACTTGACACGAGCAATACTGTCCGGGTCATCCCTATTATGACGACCATGGCCATGATGATGTTCCCTCTCTTCATGATCAGCACGCCGGTGATGACCTCGGCGTCGCTCAAACAACCCACCATTTGCAAAAGGATTTTTATTATCATCAAATCCCTCTCCAAGATCACTGCCATCAATTTATTGGAATCACATGACAAGACCTGATATGGATCGGTAAGGATTGGCCCGATCTTCACGACAGTAGGTCACGAATCAAGTGATAACTTTCTACGAACAACGGGGGATAACTAGCTTTATACCTGTCCAAGGTTGGATGCGACCAAGTGACGGGGAGAGAGGCACCAAAACCGCAAAGACTTTGACTCGATCTCCGAACGACCGCAGAACCACAATCTGAAACTAATCCACACAATATGGCATAGCCGAACAGAAGCCATAGAGCATGAAGTAGGGGATTCCAAAGGAATCACTTCACAAGTCCAAGAAGAACAAGGAAGAACAAAGGTTGAGTAAGGCACTCGGCAACTCGGCTGCAATATGGTCTTGTTTATCAAATTATCAAAAGCTGCGTTTGCTTGGGAGTACAAGGATATATATACTAGGAACAACCCTCCTAGATAGGTGTGAAAATGGAAAGGAGTTTCTGAAAATGAGCTATGTGGAAGGTCACCACGAGATAGCATCCCGAAGTGGTCTCACGCGACTGTTGGCCTCCAGAGCAGTTTCCACTAAACTGATCATAACTCCTTGGGAAGTCCAATTGACGAACCGTTTGTTGGGTGTGAAAGTAGACTTAATAATATTTCCCTCCATCTATACCATGCATCACGAAACATTGTAGAATGGTACAGTTTCACAGGAGAAGTTGAAGCAACATTCGGTCTTGTGAAACTATTGGCCTTCTGAGCAGTCTTGACTAAATCATGTATATCTCAAGATTGACTCGTCCAAAAGGGGTATGGTTTGTTGAATTGGAAAGTAGACTTAAAGTTCTTTCCAAAATGTCCCCATGGACCTCAAAAGCTTCTCGGAGCTGAGAGATACGAGCATTTTCTTGAACTGGTCCGTTTTGGACTACACTGGTCCGATTCATCCTGAGAAATAAGAGCGTCCTCCACTGGTCCATTCTGCACTGGTCTGATTCTTCCTCCCCTTTAAACCTAAGCATAATCAAGGTAGAACACTTAGGTAGTATAACATTTTCATGTATATTAAAGTTAATTTCAGCTAGGAGTGAGTTCACCTCTTTTTGGAGTAGCTTTGCACGGTTTCGTGTAATTGGACCTTGATTTGTATCCTTTGGTCTTGACCTAGCGTGCATGGTTGGGATGTCCTATGCAATTTACTCTACTTCAATATACTTAGCCAATTAACTAGTATAAACACTATAGTTTGCCTCCTCAATACAAGTATGCTAGGCGAGGGGATAGATCAGTAGTAGGAAAAAACTCCTACCCGACCGCGCCCTCATTTTACGGGGGCCTTACCATTTAAGAACTTGCTTAGACAACACGTGGTGGAATACAACGACTAGACAAGGCTGTCACCTCTTGCTAGCTACCACAAACAATCCGTGCGGCAAGCGGTAACCAAGGGTAAGATAATGTATAAGCACCACGCTTACACACAACTTACTATTTTGACTACGATCTATAATCAAATCACCCTATGACAGGAAATGATCGCAAACAAGAAAGGTCACAAGGATCACAGACTATGAATGTAAAGGCTATTAAAGAGCAAAATCATATAACAATACTATATCTAGTATAGTAATGCTCAAAGTAAATACTAAGTAAAGTAAAGAGAAAGGATAATATATTGAATAATATAAAGTCTTACAAAGAAGGAAAGATACAAGAGCTATACCAGACTTCCCAGAAGACAAGTCTGGAAATCCCGAGCAAGCTCGACTCAACTCTAACTCCAACTCTAGACTAAACTACTAGAACAATCTAAGGAATAGAGCTTGTAGGCTTCTTCACCATGTGTAGAGAAGGGGGTGTGACCATGTATTTATAGTAGGGTGTGGAGTAGGGGCTACTCCATCGCCACGTCAGCGATCCAGGGCCTTTCATTCTCCACCCTTGGATCTAACCGACCCTTGAACCGACTAATGGTGGATGGTGTGGATTTCCACCATGTGTAGAGTGGTATGGTGGTTGGAGGGAGCCGACCGACCTAAGGGGGTGGTCAGCCGACCCCCCTATGGCCAGTGGGCCCTCCTCTGGCCTCTGGGAGTGGTCCCACTGGTCAGGGGACCAGGTAGGAGCCAGGTGGGCCCAGGGGGTGGTCGGCCAACCCGCCTTGGGGTGTCCTAGCCCACTTCTTCCTCCCTGGTGTTGGTCCCACTTGTCATTGAGGTTGGATATTGATTCTGAGGTGGTTGTCACGTTTATCTCCTTGGTGTGGGACCATGGATCCATGTGCTACTCTTGTGAGCCATTGAGAGGAAACACAGAGTGATCCAATGGTTGGATTTCACTCTAGAGTGCCTCTCTTGGATCATGGCCGAGACGGGAGCCAGGTGGGCCCATAGGGTGGTCGGCCGACCCCCTATGTGGGTCCCACTGGCTCTCCTTTGCTCCATTTACTTATTCCTGCATTCAAACACTCATGGACATGTGGAACTAGTTATTTGATAAAATATGCTCATGATGTGTTTGTTTATCCTTGATCCTGAGGTTGATGGCAGCATTTTGGTTATGAAAAAGTTGATCATAATTTGTGCCAACAGCAAGGCAAACCCGGAACAATGGGCGTCCACGTACGAGATCGCCGTATACGCCGTCGGAGGGAATCAAGACGTGATGGCCAATTATCTGCCTGTGATGCTATCGACCACCACCAACAGCTGGCTCCAAAAGATCCCAGAAGGCACCATAGACACCTTGGAGCATCTCAAGGAAATCTTCATCAAGACGTACAAGGCTACGTGTGTCCAGCCAGGGATGCACTATGACCTAGAGAACATCTGCTAGAGGAGCAATGAAAGCCTCCGGGAGTACATCAGACAATTCTCTGACAAGGGACTGAGCATCACAGAAATCTCCGATCCGGAGGCCATAGCCATCTTCTCCAACAGCCTACAGACGGATGAGCTCTGAAACAAGTTGGCGCGAAAGAGCATAACGACCATAGAAGAGCTCATGACGATCGCGAATCCTTACGCCAACCAAGACGACGCCACCCGCAGCAGGGAGAACAGGCGGTGCCACTCTCGTTCCCCGGAACGCGCAAGAGATGGCGACCGCCGACCAGATTACCGCAGCGAAGGAAGGACCGGCGACCACCAGGACTACCGATCGGGCAACTCCGAGCGCTATCCACAGAGGTACGACTATAGGAGAGACAACCACTACGTCGCCAACATGAACGCCTGCCCAAGGAGGAATTACGACTCCGGCTATGAGAAGATCCTCGATGGCCCATGCCCCATACACAAAAACTCCAAGCACTCCATGCGCGAGTGCGATCTCCTTGAGTCAGCAATACGGGGAAGAGCTGACCAGAGACCGAAGAAGGATGACGTCGACAAAGGCAAAGACCAAGAACCACCAGCGCTAGAATTCCGACCAACTTCAACGACATACTCCATCTTCCGGGGCAGCGTGGTTATTGAATGAGAAAGGCGACGCCGCCAAGTTCGCAAAGATATATACTCAGTCACAGCAACAGGAGATGATTCGGCCAATGCTCACTACCTCGATTGGACGGAACAACCTATCAGCTTCTCTGGAGAAGATGAGTGGACGGACTATAGATACCCCGGCCGCTTCCCACTCATCGTTGATCCAACCATCGGTACGTGCCGCTTCAGGAAGGTGCTGGTCGATGGCGGTAGCGCCCTCAATATTATCTTCGCCGACGCATTCCGCCAATTTGACTACTCGAAGAAGGATCTCCTCCCGGCGAACTTTCCCTTCTGGGGGATCATCCCAGATAAGGCATCCACACTGGTAGGACAAATCACTCTCCACGTACAGTTTGGCGACCATAACCACTTTAGGATTGAGAACATCAACTTCATCATCGCCGACTTCCAAACAGCTTACCACGCGATCCTCGCCCGCCCGGCGCTCGCCAAGCTAATGGCAATCCCACACTACACGTACATGGTATTGAATATCCCAACGCCACAAGGCGTCCTCAGCGTCTGCACCAACCTGAAGATCGCGTATGAGTACGAGCAGCAGACAATCAACACCGTCGAGAAGACCCATGTCCAGGATACCTACAACTTCAACCCCAGCGACAATCCTCCCGCAAAGAAGCCAAAGGAAGCAGAACCAGCAACGACCAGCGCCGACCCTCTCCTCAACTACACATAGAGACCCTTGGCCCCTAGTGGCGTGAAAAGTTTAACAGTTTCAAGTGCTCCAATAAAGTTTGTACTATGTACCTCTAATTAAATAAATAAATAAAGGGCTACGTTTTTTCATACTTCATATACACGATTCAACTTCCACAAAACGCTCACGGCGTCCGGCGGCTTCTACAAAACGCTTACGGCGTTCGACGACCACTACAAAAGGCTCACGGCGTCCGGCGACCTCTCCAAAACACTCTCATAGTGTTCGACGACCTCTCTAAAACGCATTACGGCATTCTCTCCTAATAGCCTGGCCATAATCGGAAGCCTTCGAATCTGGCCTACCGATTTTCATAGCGCATAGAAGTAGCTACCCTATACGCTATGATCACATCGTTAGATCTCTCAAATGGCACCTCTCCATCAACCGGGAGATGTCATTTATGTCGAAGGTCATGAGGTTATGTGCCCAGAATTTGTACACGACCACGGTACGGTCGATGACTCTACAAGCAGCTTGGCTTTTCGCCCAGCGTCTGTAGGAATAGTCTCCACAGGCCCTAGTCACGCCACGATCTAGGCTCTCGGAAAAAGGTCCTGTCCCTGGCATCTCCCTAAGTGTGCATGTGTTGCTCACCCTCTGTGCCGCGGGTTGCTAGCAGCGTACCTCCTTGGTAATCCCTATGGCACCTACGCGTGCAGAGGCTCCGCGCCCTACGATCCGAGCCATAGGGAACCCAAGGCCGAACGATTCATCGCTACGGCTCACGACTTAGCAGTCATGACAGGACATACAAGTGAAACAAAAGCTCACCGCCCAGATATTACAAAGCTTTGTAGTTTTCACTTACAAGTCCGAATTCCTGTATCCGGGATACAAACTACTACTTTCCAGCAGCAAACAAATCGACATCCTTAACCACTACCTCCGCTCGCGCTTAGCACCAACCTCCAGACGGTCCGCCTCCTCGTCCGACGTCCCTGATGCAAATTCTGATGATACCCGACCAAGGTCAAGCATTTGGTAGTGTGACTGCAACATAGCTAGACCATGAGCAGCCACACTTTGTGTTGCCGCACTCATAAAAGATCGGAAACTGACCCATAGACCGCGGGCCTTTGATAGCACACCCTCCATGGTCGCTTCTTCAGCACGGTCTGGGATGAATGCCTGGCCATCAACACACTCCACCACAGGGGCTACCTCCCGGGCCAGCGACCAAAAGCTGGCATAATACGCGTCCACCTTTGCCTGCAAGTCTGCAAATTGAAGTTGAACGTGCCCTCGGTAAGCTATGAAAATAGCAAACACCGCACAAGGCAGTCGTGGAAATAAGGCGACAGGTCAGAAGGCACTACCTTCGTGTATCGCCAGCATCTTGTAAACCTCCTGTCTGGCAGCGGCAGCTTTATCCTCCACAAGGCGTTTCACTTCTTTAGCGCCAAATAGACCTTAACAGAGAAGAACAAGCCATTTCATGGCCAAAGCAACAAGTTATCAAACAAGCAGATGGCAAAAACTTACGGGTAGAAAGCTCAACAACTTTCTCAACATGCGACTGAAGCTCCGTGTTTTCACGTTCTCGCTCTCAGACTGCGGCTTCTAATACTTGCACACGCCGGTGCACCGCCTCTAAGCTATCCTCCAGCCCTGCAAATTGGCCTTCTACACGAGCGACGTCACCACGTAGACGCTCATTCTCAGTAGCTAGCTTTGCAAGCTGGTCGGCCATTGCCCTGCGTTCCCTTCCGGCCTTAAAAAGCCCCTACGACCAAACCACGATAGTTCAACAAAGGAGACAAAGGAAGAAATACCAAATCCAAAGAAGCGCTACAATCACCTTGACCCGCCCAATCAGATTACTTGCATCATTAAGGAAGAGCACCGCCTCCTCCTCGGCCTCATCATCCTCGACGACGAAGAAGTCCTCGCCGTCTCGGCAAAAGGTTCAAACCGGGTGTCGGCTTCGGTTCATCTCCTATGCGCGGAATCTCATCCAATGACTCTGGCTCCTCCAATAACATCGCCATCCTTTTCCTCTTTAATAGCCTCGAGGTCGCCAACGGGATCGGCACATCATCGCGCATCGGGTCGGCAGCAGCACCCTCCGTTTCTAACCCAGAAGAAATATCAACAAAAGATTCAACCACTGAGGCTTCAGCCGAAAGACTCTCCACGAACATTGACCCGCGACCCACAGGATCACCAACTGGAACATCTATAAGAACGGGATTACCCCAATGGCTTGAAGAATCCGCAGGCATCGGGGTGCCAGGTCCTTTTAAGTCAGACTCACAACGCGCATCCCCAGTGACGCCCGACACATTGCCATGAGGCATAGGCGGATCCTCAGCATTCGGTGTTCTACCAAAAAACCAAACCATAAGCAAGCAGACAAACCCAACCAAGATTCAAGTGAAACAAGGATAGAATGCTTACAAGTGTGACTTCCGGTGCACCTTCACGAATCTCCGGGCCGGAAAATTCCCCGTGAGATTTGACGGCACATCCATAGGTGGACGCTCTGACGTCGCGGCGGCATCCTCCCCCACAGCAGTCCCTCCGGCAGCCACCGACACAGGTGGTGGAACGGACGACACCTTGGGCAGGGGCACCTTGGCGCTTGCACCAAAACATCCTTCCCCATCCAGGTTCTCCGCCGGTATGTAACCCTCCCCGTCTGATCCGTCGTCGATCGAATCAGATGTCGAGGACGGAGGTTGAGTTGCGCCTTCGTTAATAACAAACTTGCCACTGGTGCCAATAGACGGCTTCACTTTCTTCCGGGGTGGGTCGGCCGGGCGCTTCCCGAACCGGTCGTCACGCGTCCGATGACCCCCAATAAGAGGCTCAGGAACTCCTCGCCCGTGAGAAGACCTGCGACCATCTTCACCCAATACGGCTTCCTCACTTCTCGCCCGATCGACGCCAGGGGGCCACAATGCTGAAGGAACTTGGGAGACGAAGACGACGCGGTCCTGACCATGAGATTAGGTCACTTATATGAATAAGACAATCAGAATGCAGGAGAAAGAAGGTAGCAAAAAAAAGCAAGGCAAACATGCACCGGGGGGGGATGCCAGCATGGAACGAATCACACGGAGTCTCCATATATGGGATGCTAAGATCAAAGATCACAGAGAGGCGGTCAAACCCCTCTTCCGGTTCCAATCCTTCTGGTGTCTCCCGGGTCAGGTCGCGACGACCAGTATAACGAAAGGCAGGGTGAACCCTGTCCTTGCAAGGTTGACAGCGCCTCATAATGAAATTCCAACCAACTGAAACACCATCAAGTGACAACCAGTCCACTAACGCGAGAAGTTCCTTCACCTGCTCCATCGCCTCCAATGAAGGGGTCGCCGACCAGCTAGGCTGCGACACAGGAACCTCCGTCGGGTCACCACGTGTGTACGGCTTCTCTTGCAGAATATAGAACCAACGGGATTTGTACTCCGACACCTTGGAAGGCAGAGGAGTGGAGAGATACACATCCGCCATGCCCTCCCGGAGCCAACGACCCGGGATGCGGCGGTCCTATTTGGCTTGAGGCGGAAGAAGTACGGTTCAATCCCCAAATACGCTTCACAGAAATGTACAAAAATTGCGATGTGCAGCACAGAGTTGGGGTGGAGGTTGCACATTGCAATCTTGTAAAAATCCAAGAGACCGCGCAAAAAGGGGTGGACAGGAATCCCGAAGCCACGCCAGAAGAAAGGTTCAAAGACGACAAGCTCACCAGTGTTGGGAGTTGGGAACTCCTCTCCAGTCGCCGTCCTCCATTCGACAAGGGCCTTGTCCTGAAGAATGCCAACGGTAACAAGGAGATAGATGTCCTCCTCCTTCAGAGTGCACTTGGCCCAATCCTTGGTCTAGTCTGGAAGCACATCCTCCATCGCCCCCGAGGACTTGCCCGCCTTCTTTGCCGACGAACAAGTACTCGGTCTTCTCCTGGGCGCCATTAACAGAGGAGGTAGAGAAGGGCTAGGGTTTGCACTGGAGCATAGGGGCGAGAAGAAAACAGGTGCAAGAGGATTGAAGAATACAAAGCGCTCTAACGCGAAGCAAGATGAGAAAAACACCGCCACCGCTAACTCCGACCTTTATACCAAGCGGCACAGCGCCTTGCCTCCAAGGGTTTTTGGGAAACCGCAACGCCCGAATACGGAGCCGCCATGACGTCCGCTTTATGCGCCACTACTTGGGCCGCTAACCGCGTGGTTGAATCGGCCCACTTACTTCCTTTCCATTCATTTCGTATTTACTTCCAATTAATTTCCCCAAATTATGGTTAATGATTTCCAAAATACCACTAACACTACAGTCCTGGGGACTGGATGCGCAACCTTTTTATGATCTCTTTCCTGCAGCTACAGTAACATGGCTACAATAGTCTAGTCGGCAAGCCCCACAAAACTTGCGATACAGCGATGCTCGGGGTCTTCATCGACAGCAACAACGATTTACCTGCCTGGTCGCATACCCGACCTGTATCGGGGACTTCGTCCAAATTGCACCAGGCAAGGCTCAAGGACTATGGCCGTGGCTCAGAAAGGCGACGAGAAGCAACACAACACCCGGGGACTGAAACTCGAGGACTATGAACAAGACAATATGATCCTGATACAAGAAGCTTCTAGTTTCTTACATCAGGCTCAGGGACTATGGGTAGTCGCAGTCGTTTCTTACTAAACTTATGTTTAAGTCTTGACTATTTGATCCTGATGCAAGAACCTCCTAGCTTCTTACATCAGGCTCGGGGACTACGGGTATTCGCAGTCGTTTCTTACCAAACTTATGCTTCAGTCTTTAGTTACATACCTTATACATCTTTTTATAAAGCGTGGCACCATGTGCATACTTCACCTGCTACCACGCTCGGGGACTAAGTGGGTACACTTCACCTAGCGGTGAATGTACTAATTTTCTTCTCGACAAAGCTCTGCTGTTGTTTCGTTGTTTTTGTAGAGCCTAAGTGGGTACACTTTACCAGGGAAGGACTTTTCAAAAGTTTTCTCTTCTTCAACATGTCACATCCTTCTGACAAGCACCTGCAGCATCCGACTAGGCGACCTGCTCGCACATCAAGCTACAACGTTCCCGACCAGCCTGACCTGGTCGGGAGGCCTCTCCAAGCAGCGCCTTGACCAACCCACCTGGTCGGAGCTCTGCAACGATGACTTCGCATGATGGCGACCAGATGAATGCCTCCAAGCACAGCGCTGCGGGCTCGCCAGAAAGAATATAACGTGCTCGGGGACTTGTTGGGGATATTACCTCGGCATAACCCCAGAGACCTTATGGGCCTGCCGACCGAAAGACGGCCCAGCTCACGAGGCCCTGCGGCACGCGACCAGCCCGTCGTGCTCGCCAGGGACTCCGAAGAAGTCTTGCTCACCAAGGAAGATCCTAGTAGATATACTCAGATCCCTTTCCTTGAGGGACCGATCGTAATCTGTTAGGATATGGAAACTGTAACACTGCTCCCCGGCTATATAAGGCGAGCAGGGACCCCCTCCAAAACTCTCTCTCGACATCTCTTAGACCTCATCTACACCTCGTGTAACCTAATACTCATATCAATCCAGCCACCAAAACATAGGACGTAGGGTATTACAGTGATTTGTCGGCCTGAACCTGTATAAATCGCCGTGTCTACGCTCTCTATGTTACGCTTGATCGTGGTCGCCACACCTCCGCCTACAATCTACTACCGTAGGGTACCCCCTAGGTAGACTGCGACGCATATTTCGTCAATAGTTGCCTCATCTGGGGTGTTTGTCATACTGGTTCTCTTGATGTGGGCCCATGGATCCATGTGCACGTGATCTGGAGCGTTGAATGAAAGCACAAGTTGCATCCAAGGGTTGGAATAGCTTTGTCATGGATCATGCTGGCTTGGCTGGACAGAAGGATCGGAACCACGATCGGTTGACTGTAGTTATGCTCCTTTGGAGCCAGGCTTTCTTGTGGGAGCTCCTCGACATGCCAGGAGTCTCATGGTGCAGAGGTTCTGGAGTTTTGCTCCAATCACACATTGGTAGATGTGCAAAAGGAGCTTCGAGCATCCCTGATTGTCCTGAAATGTCATTCCCTGCAAACAAAGGCTATCCAAGTACATATGGAACTTATTAGTGGTAAACATGTTCATGAAATGTTATTCTACCCTTAAAACCGAGGCTGTTGGTGGTATTTTGAGTATGTAAAAGTATGTCATTCTTAGCGTCAACACTCCCATAGTGAGGTTGTTGGTGATCACCAACACAGAGCTCGATGCTGCTTTGGTGGAGATCAAGCAGCTGCGTCAGAGACAAGAGGAGGACAGGAGGTTGTACGCACAGCTGTTAGCCCAAGTCTCAGGCCAGGTGCCCCATCTCCACAGTGTCCTGCTCTCTTTCTGGCTCGCGATGACCCACGCTATGGTTCTGCCAATGGTCGTACTACGATTAGTTAGGAGTCCAGTCCTTGAATAATAAGTCATTACCATGTTTAGCACGTCAGCTCTTTGTTTAGTTTACGTGTCTGTGGTGGGTCTAGTGTTAGATTTGGTTTGCTTGAGTTGAGTGAGAGGTTGAACTATTATTATGGTCTTGTGTGATTTACTTCTTCGTAATGATTGCAGTGATGACTGTGGGGTGATGTCCACAGCTTCGTTTGAACAAGTTAAAATTTGGTTAATGAATAGCTAGTTTGAGGTTTATGATCTCCCTTAGTATGCTTTATCATATCTCATATATGTTATCTCATCAGTTATCCTTTATCGTATCATACCCACTTTATCCATTTATGAATAAGAGATTGGCACGGCTGTTCTTTATATCACATTGTTTATCAGTAAGAATTCTTTTCGTCACTATATCACACTATGATGAGGCTGATATGTAAAGTTGCTATATTTCTTTCACTAAGCAGCTTTTATACTATGATATATATATGTATTTATGCTATGATGTTTTATTCACCAGATGTCGACAACCAGAAGTGGTGCTAGGGATAACCCCCATCTTGACAGCAATGATAGGAACACCAACGACACCAATGACAACAACACCAATGTATCTCCACCCCACCCCCACCCCTGATGATAGTACGACAGCTCCTGACTATGTAGACACAGCTGATGCAGGGCATGGCTCACATCATGGATAACATGCATCACAACCAAAATGGAGGTGGAAGCCATGGAAACACCCCACCAAGAGACAAACGAGTGGAGTTCATGAAGGGATGTCCCCCTATCTTCTCTAGTAGCACAGACCCACTACAGGCCAATGATTGGCTGAAGGCTATGGAGAAGTAGCTCCTCATCGCCTAGTGCAACGACAGGGAGAACTTCCTGTACGAATCTGGGCAAGTGCAGGGATTGTTGATGGCTCTTAACACCTAAATATAGCCATCAACTATTGCCTGAAATGATGAGAAATAAATTATAAAGCATAGTTGTAGGGTTTAATTCTAACGAGTTCCACGAGTTGTGGTGTTCTCACTTGTTTTGCAGGATATCCAAGTTTCACTATATAAAAGTACCTCAAACAAGGAATTAGAGTACATCATTGTGAAGAGCTCGTCGAGCCAATCGAAACAGACCTAGCACTTGGTATATTCGGACTCCCGATGAGAAAGATATCAACACTGCAATGGAATTCAACTTGGGAACAATCCAGAACATACCGGAACCATCACCCACTATATATTTGAGGGATTGAATTGCTAGAATCCCATAGCTTTGGTAAATCTATTTTTTCCAGGGACTATTCTAGAGAATCATAGAAGATCTAATTATGAGAATAATTATGGGAAGAATCTCGCGGTGGGATATTTTCCTTTGTACTTAGGAAGGGTCTAGAAGGCAACCGAAGGAAGCAAAGCCCGAGAGGGCAAAATGGGGTGCCGGCCGGCCCAAGGCCATGTCGGGCAGCCCACTATAGTAACGGGTCCAATCCCGCTTCTGGAAGCTTCCTCCACCACCTCCTAGGACTCATCTCGGCCCTACGTGAAGTCGGTTTGATCCTACGATCGACATTGATCCCTGTTGGGGATATTACCTCGGCATATCCCTAGGGACCTTATGGGCCTACCGACCAGAAGACAGCCCAGCCCGCGAGGCCTTGCGGCACGTGACCAGCCCGTCGTGCTCGCCAAGGACTCCGAAGAAGTCTTTCTTTCCAAGGAAGATCCTAGTAGATGGACTCGGATCCCTTGCCTTAAGGGACTGATCGTAATCTGTTAGGATATGGAAATTGTAACCCTGCTCCCCGGCTATATAAGGCGAGCAGGGACCCCCCCAAATCTCTCTCTTAGATCATCTATAGATCTTGTAACCTAATACTCAGATCAATCTAGCCACCAGAACACAGGACGTAGGGTATTATGGTTATTTGCCGGCCCGAACCTGTCTAAATCACCGTGCCTACGCTCTCCGTGTTACGCTTAATCGTCATCGCCACACCTTCGCCTACAATCTACTACTGTAGGGTACCCCCTAGGTAGACTGCGACGCATATTTCGTCGACAGTTGGCGCGCCAGGTAGGGGGTGTGTGCATCGACTTCATGGCTCATCAAGCGGTTACTTTTCCAGATTCGATGGTCCTCCCGGCGACCGGCACCGTGCTCCAAATCGCATCTATGTCCTGGACCGTTGGATCTACTCCACGCGGCGCAGACGCGCCGCCGCCCGTGCGTCGCTCCGCTGCGCTGATATACCACCCGCGAAAGAAGATCGACATCGACGACCTGGTCGACACCATCGATCACTCCAGCAGCGGTATTATGGATTGCCTCGGCCTCGTGCAGGTGGCACGACGCCGAATCTCTGGCCACCACGGCCGCCGACAACGCCGCCACCGGTCCCCGCCGAAGACGATGGCCACGACGACCAGGGACACTCCCCCTCATCCAGCAATGCCTTATGGGCTTAGTAATCAGGCCGCAGCTTTCCAGCACCAAATGTACCGATCGATCTCCGACCAGATCTCGACAGCCCCCATCGTAAACACCGTCGTCATCTCCGCGATCCCCAGTGACTCCGACCAGGCAGTGTCCCTCGATGGCACGATCTCATCGGGTTCAGCCACTGCCGCAGGGACAGAGATTGCCGATTCCTCCGGATCGACCAGCAGTTTGCCGGATTTCCCTCCGGGCTTCGGAGGGTTAATTTTTCAAGTCTCTGCAGACAGCATCGCCCCCGACAACGAGACAGACGCCGACCAGATCGCAAGAGAACAACACGATGTCGAGCGCGCCCGGAGGCGCGAAGAGGAGCGCCGTGAGCTGGAGCAGAGGAACGACTCGCATGAGAACAACATGAGATGGAGCAGAGGAATCGTGATCGCCCGCCATGGCGCAACCTCTAGCAGGACTTCGACAAGGTGGGTGACGTTCTGGTTTACCCGACCCCCAGCGCCAATCTAGCGGTAGCCGCCTGCGAGCTCTCCAAGCTCCCCCCCACGCCCGAGATTGAAAAGATAGAAGCCCACATCATGGCGGCGGTGGTCCAGGTCAACAAGGCGGGTCCTGCGCCGGAATTTTCGGGCCAACCCCACAGCAGGAACCACCCATGAAGCCCGCCAAGGGAGCCCAGGCGGGGATCCCCACCCCACGACGACAAAGAACTCGACGGGCCCCGGCGCGATCGAGCACCTGCACCGCCGCGCCAAAGCCCTCCGAGGGAGCAAAGGCGAGGATCATCACCTCACAACGGCGGCGAGCGTGAAAGACCCCGGCGTGATAGGTCACCACCTCCAGCGCGCCAAAGCCCCCCGAGGGAACGTCGAATCAGATCCCCACAGTACAATGATGACAACCTCCGCCGTGGTCGGACACCGCCACCAGCGCTAAGAGCAATCGGGGGACTACGCCCCTTCTCCGCACGCCTCTACACCGTCCAGTGCCCCCCGAACTTCAGAGTTACGTCGATGGAAAAGTATGACAGCAAGGCAAATCCAGAGCTATGGGCGTCTACCTACGAGATAGTTGTCTACGCCGCCGGAAGAAATTAAGACGTAATGGCTAACTACCTCTGAGTGATGTTTTCAACCTCCACCAATAGCTGGCTCCAAAAGATCCCATAAGGCACCATCGACACCTGGGAACAACTCAAGGAAATCTTCGTCAAGACGTACAAGGCCACATGTGTCCAGCCTGGGATGAGGTACGACATGTAGAGCGTCCGCCAGAGGAGCAACGAGAGCCTCCGGAGTACATCAGGTGTTTCTCCGACAAGTGGATGAACATCGCAGAGATCTCTGACCCAGAGGCCATTGCCATCTTCTCAAATGGCTTGCTGGCGGACGACCTCCAAAACAAGCTGATGCGGAAAAGCATAACAACCATAGAAGAGCTCATGACGATCGTGAATCCCTACGCCAATCAAGATGACGCCACCCACAACAAGGAGAACAGGCGGCCCTACTCTCGATCTCCGGAACGTACAAGGGATAACGATCGCTGACCAGGCTACCGCAGCGAGGGGAGGGCTGGCGACCACCGGGACTACCAATCGGGTAACTCCGAGCGCTACCCGCTGAGGTACGACTACAGGCGTGACAACCGCTACGTCACCAACACGAACACCCGACCAAAGAAGAACTACGAAGCCAGCTACGAGAAGATCCTCGATGGCTCATGCCCTATACACAAAAACTCCAAACACTCCATGCACAATTGTGATCTCCTTGAGTCCATGGTAAAGGCAAGAAGCGACAAGAGAGCGAAGAGAGATGACTCCGACAAGGGCAAAGACCAAGAGCCACCGCCTCTGGAGTTTCGACCAGCTTCAATGACGTACTATTCGGGGGCAGCGTGGTCGTGGAAGGAGAGAGGCGACGCCGCCAAGTTCGCAAGGATGTCTACTCGGTCTTAGCAACAGGAGATGATTCATCCAATGCTCGCTACCTCGACTGGTCGAAACAACCAATTAGCTTCTCCGGAGAAGATGAGTGGACGGATTATAGATACCCCGGCCGTTTCCCACTCATCATTGATCCAACCATCGCCACATGTCGCTTCAGGAAGGTGCTGGTCGACGGTGGCAGTGCCCTCAATATCATATTCGCCGATGCATTCCGCCAACTCGACTACTCCAAGAAGGACCTCCTGCCCGCCAATTTCTCCTTCTGGGGGATCATCCCCAATAAGGCGTCAACACAGGTAGGCCGGATCACCCTACCTGAGCAGTTTGGCGACCAAAACTACTTTAGAGTGGAGAACATTAACTTCATCATTGCCGAGTTCCAGATAGCCTACCACGCGATACTTGGTCGACCAGCACTCGCCAAACTCATGGCAGTCCCGCACTACACATACATGGTACTCAAGATCCCGACGCAACAAGGCATCCTCACCCTTCGCACCAACCTGAAGATTGCATACGAGTGCGAGCAGCAGACGATAAACGCCGTCGAGAGGCCCCGTATCCAGGACATGTACAATTCCGAAGCCAGCGACAACCCCGCCGCAAAGAAGCAGAAGGAAGCAGAACAAGCTGCGACTACCGCCGACCCCCTCTGCGAGCAACCATAGAAGACCGTCCCCTCCGGGCGATGCGAAACGATGCCCTCGCATAAACATATTACAATAAAAGATTGTACCGTATACTCTTCCAATAATGAATAAAGGCTCCTCGCTTCGCATATATTTTTTCTAACAGAACCTGTTGAGCAAGCAAAACGCTCACGGCGTACGACGACCTCTGCAAAACGCTCACGGCATACGATGACCCCTGCAAAACGCTCATAGCGCTCAAAGGTCACTTCAACAACCACCATAGCGTACGGCGACCATGGAAATACAGCTACTAAACGATCGATGACCCCTCCAAAACACTCCCACAGTGTTCGAAGACCTCTCCAAAACGCAACAGGGCGTTTCTCCAAATAGCCTGGCCATAACCAAAAAGCACCCGAAGCTGGCCTGCCAAAGAACCATAGCGAATAGAAGTAGCTACCCTAAGCGCTATGAATTCATTGATAGGCCTCCCAAGTGGCATTTCCCCAGAAGTCGGGCGATGTCACTTGGGTCGGGAGCCGTGAGGTTGTGTGCCCAGAATCTATAAACGACCACGGTACGGTCGACGACTCTACAAGCAGCATGGCTTTTCGCCCAGCGTCTGCAGGAACGGTCTCCACATGCCCTAGTCACGCCACGATCGAGCCTCTCGGAAAAAGGCCCTATCACTGGCATCTCCCTAAGCGTGCATGAGTTGTTCGCCCTCTGCGCCGCGGGTTGCCAGCAGCATGCCTCCTTGAGAGTCCTTATGTATCCTACGCGTGAAGTGGCGCTAGCCCTACGATCTGGACCATTTGAGACCCAAGGCCGAATGATTCATCGCTATGGCTCACGACTTAGTAGGCATGATAGGACATACAAGTAAAACAAAAGCTCACCGCCCCGGATATATTACAACTTTGTAGTTTTCACTTACACGTCCGAACACTTGTATCCGAGATAAAAATTATCGCTGTCCCGCAGTCAAATAGAGCATAACAAGAAAGTCGAGACACCCAAACAGAAGGGACCACACCTAAAGATTAGACACTCCGATGATTACAATTTCATCCTACCGATGCGATAAGCGACTACTTCACTAATGTTCCGAGTCCAGAGATCAAACTCATGCTGAAGCTGACATTGCAGGCTACAATACATAATGATCCCAGGAATATTGGTACCAAAGCGGCGGCACTCGTCCCAGATGCACTGATGGGGACCGACGACGACGACCAACTCCGGCACATCCTCTGGAGCACGAATCCACCGCCGCCACTAGATGACATGAAGATCGTCACGAGAGCACTACCGAAGATGACGCAAAGCTCGATCACAAAACCGACCATCTGGAAGGGCACCTCCGTTGAGTCAACCGATGATAGCTATTACCTCCGTATCTGTCGGATTCGCATAATATAGCATCATGGCCCGTAAGTACATGGCGACCTCGTCTCCAGCAGCCACTGCTCGCTTGATAAGCAACTGCCCATCAGGGTCTCTCCCCCACAACATCAATCTCTCCGCACCACAAAAAAACAACGCCTCGGGGTGACCGGCCGCAAGAAAACACTGCTCGAAGGCAGTTTCCAGGAAAGGTTAGTAGGGTCAACAATAATCTTGAACACGCCGAAGGGACAAGAGCCGAACCATCGACGCATCATCACAAAAGTCACGGAAGAGACGACAGATCGGACGAATCTTCACATACTCATGCACATTGTCGCCATCGTTGATCACGTGAAGAAGAATCTGGAATATCCGATCTTCTGGCAGAGCCAGCAGGGCGGCGAAACCAGGCGCAGGATGCGCACCACCACCTTCCATCCCCATCGACGAAATCCTAGCACTGATGAATCCCCTCTACTATCTGATCACCTTTTGCGGCTAGCAAGCGTGGAGAATATTGAACAATGAGGACAGAAACCCTCTCAGATAACTAGCATATATAGAACCGCCGCCTCTTCATATCCTCGACGCATTTGGTAAGACAAGGAGACGCGACCCTTCCCGTTCCGCCAACCGCCGGAGTTGTCCTTTATACCGGGCGGCGCGGCGCTTCGCCTTCCAGGGTTTTTGGGAAACCGCAACGATCAAATACGGAACCGCCACGCCACCCACTCCTTGCGCCTCAAATATGGGCCGCCAATTGCGCGGTCCATTTGGCCCATTTACTTCCTTCCTGTTCTCACATACATATTTACCTCTAAGTTATCTTTCAATTTGCGACTAATAACTTTTGCAGTGTCACCAACGCTATAGTCTCGGGGACTGGACGCGTAATCTTGTTACAATCTATTTTGTGCAGTTACAATAACATGGCTACAGTAGTATGGTGGGTAGGATCCACAGAGATTGCGGTTTAACCACACTCGGGGACTCCGTCGACAGCAACCATGATTTGGCTGCCTGGTTGCACCCCCGATGAGGCTCGGGGACTTCGTCTAAAGTCATACCAAGCAAGGCTCGAGGACTGCGGCCACGACACTAAAGAATAACACCCGGGGACTGACACGCGGGGACTGCGAATCAAGCAACATGACCCCGATGCAAGAACCTCCTAAGCTCCTTACAACAGGCTCAGGGACTATGGGTATTCGCAGTCGTTTCTCATTAAACTCGTATTTCAGTATTTCAATTTTCAGATATATGATCCTGATACAAGAAGATTTTAGTTTCTTACATTAGGCTCGGGGACTACGGGTATTCGTAGTTGTTTTACTAAACTCATGCTTCAATTTACATACCTTATGCACTTTCTTATAAAGCATGGCACCACGTGCATACTTCACCTGCTACCATGCTCGGGGACTAAGGGGGTACACTTCACCTCGCGGTGAATGTACTGATTTTCTTCTCGATGGAGATCTGCCATTTTTGGTGTTGTTTTTGCAGAGCCTAAGTAGGTACACTTCACCAGGGAAGGACTTTTTAAAAGTTTTTTCTTCTTTAGCACGTCACATCCTCCCGAGAAGCAGCCGCAGCACCCGACGAGGCGACCAATTCGTCCATCACGCAATGATATTCTCGACCAGCCTGACCTGGTCTAGAGGCTTCTCCGATCAGCACCCTGACCAGGCAGCCTGGTTGGAGCTTCTCGACAACCATGACGCATGATGGCGACCAGATAAACACCTCCAAGAATGATGCTGCGGGCTCGCCTGAAGAATATAACGTGCTTGGGGACTTGTTGAGGATATTACCTCGGCATATCCCCAGGGACCTTATGGGCCTACCGACCAGAAGACGGCCCAGCCCGCGAGGCCTTGCGTCACGCGACCAGCCCGTCGTGCTCGCCAAGGACTCCAAGAAGTCTTGCTCGCCAAGGAAGATCCTAGTAGATAGACTCGGATCCCTTGCCTTAAGGGACCGATCCTAATATGTTAGGATATGGAAATTGTAACCCTGCTCCCCGGCTATATAAGGCGAGCAAGGACCCCCTCCAAATCTCTCTCTCAGATCATCTATAGATCTTGTAACCTAGTACTCAGATCAATCCAGCCACCAGAACACAGGACGTACAGTATTACGGTGATTTGTCGGCCCAAACATGTCTAAATCGTCGTGTCTACGCTCTCTGTGTTACGCTTGATCGTCGTCGCCACACCTCCGCCTACAATCTACTACCGTAGGGTACCCCCTAGGTAGACTGCGACGCATATTTCGTCGACAATCCCACCGGGCTATAAATAGAGGGGCAGACACCCCCTCTCCAGGCACCATTATAAGTAGAGTAGAGGTCCCTCTAGTTGTCTAGATCTAGTTCTTCTAGTTCTAGTTCATCTAGTTGTAATTAGAGGTGAGAGAGGAGGAGAGAGCTAGGAGGAGCCGGATCTATCGGATTTTCCTCAACATTGTACTTTTGCAGCATCTGGTTCGGAGCAACCTTCAGGTTCTTCATTTATTATTTCTAAGTTTCTTCTTTCAGTTCTTACTTTATTCTATTTATGGGATCTCCGCTCGTATTGAGTGCTCTAGTTTATACGTAGAACTAGAGTAGTAAGCGATAGTGTAGACGTGGTGTCTAGACTAGAGTTTACCTGCGTTTGCACCCAATCCACGGATAGTTGTGGTAGCCCCAAAGGTGACAGCTCTATAAGGCCTTTGTAGTCCACCACGTTTGGGTTGGTATTTCGTAGAGCTTTTGGTAGCCTCCCCCCGACTACCTTTTTCCCAGTCTTATTCGAGAGTCGGGAAGGTATTGTTGCTCCAAAGTAGGTAGAGTGTCGTGGGCCTTTGATTAGATAGAACTCCTTAGAAAACTCTAAAATCTCTCTTTACCTAGTTATCATTCTTTACCTAGTTATCATTCTTTATCTAGTTATCATTCTTTCATTGGATGTTCTTAGTTTCTCTAGTACACTTCACGTTCCCCGTGGAAATCGATACCCTTGGAATACTCACGGGTGAAAGCTACAGTGGTATCCGTGCGCTTGCGGATTTATCTGTGTGCGTTAATTTATACCAACAGGGATCCGCTCAGGATTGGTGGGATACCTACCGTCTCGCCCAAGCTGACCCTGATGCTACCACTTGGGAGCAGTTCAAGGAGGCCTTCTAGGCGCACCAAGTGCCTGTTGGTCTCGTTCTTCTGGATAGGAAGGAATTCTTATCCTTCAAACAAGGCTCCATGACCGTTGGTGAGTATCGTGACAAGTTCACACATCTATCATGCTATGCGCTCAAGGATGTGGAACACGACTTCGACAAGCAGGTGCTCTTCCTAGAAGGACTCAACGACGGTCTGCAGTATATGTTGACCAACACCAAGTATGACAGCTTTCAGAAGTTGGTAGACATGGCACTTGCTTTGGAGAGTAGACGCCATAAGATGGAGGAAAAGAAGCGGAAGACCAACTTCTCCCAACAGCAGTCCAGCAGCCGCCCCCGCTTCAACAACGAGTAGGGTCCCCTATTCCGCCCTCCGTACCAGTCTAGAGCTCAAAATCAGGGACAGTGTTTCAACAACCAGGTGTAGCGCTCTAGCTATCATAACCCCCGCTCTCAGGCTCCAAACAACGCTCAAATGAAAGGAAATGTTCCCAATGCCACTGCCAGCAATGCTTATTTCAAGTTTGGAGTTGTGGGACACTATGCCAACGCTTGCCCCAAGAAGCAAGTGTTGAATGGTCCACAACCTCAGGGACGCAACGCCAACCAGGGACCTGCTCAGAGGCCTTAGAATGTCAGAGTGAACCACGTCATGGTGGAAGCTTCAGAGGTAGATGTTGACACCAGAAGTGGCAAACGGGTAAAACACCGCAAGCGTACAGTTGTCAAGTGTAGCTTTCACCGGGAGTATTCTAGGTATCGTATTTTCCACAGGGAACGAGAAGTGGATTAACTAGCTATCAAGATTATCCTATGATAAGACAAGGGAGTCTATGGTCTTTGGGTAGAGAGGTTCATTATAGAAAAGATATCTAACTAGGCAAAGCTGGTTATACTGTCTTTATCAGCCCTTCTCTTGTAGGAGGCGATGGGATAGATGAGTAAGAGATAAAACTCTGACCAGACCGTGCCATCATGTTGTATTGAGGCCCTACCTTTTAAGAACTTATGTTACACACATGGTGGAATACAAATACTAGATAGGGCTATCACCACCTGCTAGCTACCACAAACAATCCGTGTCATAAGCGGTTTACAAAGACAAGATATAGTCTAGACACCACATCTACACTATTCTTACTACTTTAACCCAAGCTTTAAGGTTAAAGCACTCTACTTCAAGTAAAGCGATGAACAAGCGCAAAAAGATGTATAACAGCTATACCAGATTTAGAATATCAAAGGCTATAAAGAACTCAGATGTATTACTCACAAGTTTATAACTTACAAGAAGACTGCATTTGCTGAGGTACAGCATGGAGAAGACGCCAGACATGCCCAGCTCTCCTCCAAACTCTCCTCACTCTCTTCCAACTAGCATAGCACTATAGCAAAGCTTCGCTAAAATTACTAGAGAGTGGATTCCTCCAATGTGTCATGAATATGAAGGGAACTCTAGGGGGTATTTATAGCCCAAGGTGGAGTAGGGGCTACTCTACTGCCACGTCAGCAATCCGTGTGATGTTGCTTGGGATCCCTTGGATCATAACCGCCATCAAACCACCTCAGAATGGATGGCTTTGATTTCCATCATGTGGGAAATGTGAGGGGGAGGCACCTAGGCCTCCGGAGCACTCATACCTAGGTCGGCCGATCCCTCAAATGGGCTTGGGCCCACCTCTGCCTTCTAGAAGATGTGCCACTGGTCAGGGAGCATGTAGGAAAGTTGTAGCCCCCATAGGGGGGTCGGTCGACCCCCTATGGCACCTTTGAGCTACCTTGGCCTTCTAGAAGACTGGCACATGTGTCATAGAGCTTGGTGGTTACATCTATGATGTTTATCCGTTGGTGTGGTCCATGGATCCATGTGCTAAGCTTCTGGAGCATTAATCTTGATCCCCACTTGATCCAAGGGTTGGAAATGTCTTGGATTACTCTCACTCAGATTGTGGTGACTGGGCAGGCCAAGAAGCCTCCAAACCTAGGTCGGCCGACCTATGTTTAGGGCCTTTGGAGCCAGGCTTCTGTGTGGGACCTCCTGGACATGTTACGAGTCTAATGGTGCAGAGGGGCTGGTGATTGGGATCATTCATAGGTCAGCCGACCTGCGTATGGAGCCAAATTGGATCATCTTCTGCAGGTAGACTCTAGAGCATGTTGGATGACTATGCATCTGTGAGGTGGGCCATGTAGGGGTCGGCCGACCCCTACATGGAGGCTCCAACTCTCCATTTCTCCTATTTTGAGTACCTACAAGCAAATAATGATATGTACATGTGGAGCCATGTTATTTTCACAAAAGTTACTCTACATTTGCTTATTAGCTCTAGGATAGATGTTTTGTTGACGGTTTCGATGGTGTAAAAACATGGCAAAATTAGCGTCAATAGTAGCTGCGGATGTGGTGTATGGTATGTTCCTCATCAACTCCTAGCCCGCTATGGTTTTATTCGATACTCATACATTCATTAGTAAGCAAGTTGTAGAAAGGCACCACATAAATACTAGTACTATGGATAACTACCGCATAGTCAAGTCACCTGGGGGAAGGATGAATACAAATATCTTGTGTCCTAGTCTAACCATTAAAATAAGAGGGGTAGATTTTCTAGTCAATCCTATTGTCATTCATTCTAAGGGGTTGGGCATGATTTTGCGAATGAGGTAGTTAGCAAAATTTGAAGGAGTGATACAGTGTGTAACCAAGACTATGTTCCTTACTACACCCAACGGGAATAGACTGGAAGTAGTAGTGGCTATCACTCCAGATGGTCAGGGATCAGTGAACCATCTTAGTCTGGGATCAATTGAAGACATCAGAGTTGTGAATGAGTTCTCGGATGTTTTCCCCGATGAGTTGCTAGGTATGCCACCTCAACGTGACATAGAGTTTATTATTGATTTATTACCTGGTACTGCACCTCTTTCGAAAAGACCTTATAGAATGGTTGTGAATGAACTAGATGAACTAAAGAAACAACTTTTAGAGAATTACAATCCAAAGGGTATAATCTTCCTAGTTCATCGCCTTGGGGAACCCTAGTGATCTTTGTAGAAAAGAGAGATGGTACACAGAGAATGTGTGTGGATTATAGGTCACTCAATGAGGTCACCATTAAAAACAAATACCCACTACCTAGAATTGATGACCTTTTTGACCAACTGAAAGGGGCTTGTGTGTTTTCTATTCTAAGATAGATCTGAGATCAGGTTATCATTCGTTGAGGATCAGACCTAGTGATATCCCAAAGACTGCTTTTACAACTAGATATGGACTATATGAGTACATAGTTATGTCTTTTGGGTTGACCAATGCACCAGCTTACTTTATGTACTTGATGAATAAAGTATTCATGGATTATTTGGATAAATTTGTTGTGGTTTTCATTGATGATATTCTGATTTACTCAAAGAATGATGAGGAACATCTGAGATTAGTACTACAGAAGCTGAGGGAACATCAACTCTATGCTAAATTGAGTAAGTGTGAATTCTGGTTGAGGGAAGTGTCTTTCCTTGGGTATGTTATCTCTAATGGTGGAGTATCTATCAGTTAGAAGATTGTGTCGGATGTACTTAAATGGATGCCACCTCAGACAGTTAGCGAGATTAGAAGTTTCTTGGGTATGGCAGGATACTATAGAAGGTTCATTGAAGGTTTCTCTACTATTGCCAAGCCTATGATAGTTTTGTTGGAGAAGGGAAGAGCATTCAAGTGGTCTGAATAATGTCAAGCTAGTTTTGAGGAATTGAAAATGAGGTTGACTACAGCACCCGTCCTAACCCTACCTGATGTGTCCAAGAGTTTCTCCATCTATTGTGATGCTTCTCAACAAGGTCTGGGTTGTGTGTTAATGCAGGAAGGGAAAGTCATAGCTTATGCTTCATAGCAGTTGAAGAAGCATGAAGTCCACTATCCCACTCATGACTTGGAACTAGCAGCAGTAGTACACTCTTTGAAGATCTAGAGGCATTATATTTTGGGTCACAAGTGTGATATTTATACTGATCATAAGAGCCTCAAATACATTTTCACACAAAATAATTTGAATTTGAGACAGAGGAGATGGCTTGAGTTGATTAAACATTATGAGTTGGAAATTCATTATCATCCCGGCAAAGTGAATGTAGTAGCTGATGCGCTTAGTAGGAAGTGTCAGGTAAACATGTTAGAGGTAAGGGAGTTTCCGCAAGAACTAGTGGCAGAATTGGCTTACCTCAATATGAGCTTTGTTGCAAACTCACAAGGTGTTGTCGTAAGTGTGGTGCCCACACTAAGCAAAGAAATTAGGGATGGTCAAAAAGAGGATGAGAGAATCCAAGAAATAGTTGAACTTATTAAAAAGGATAAGGCTCCCGGTTTTAGGATAGATGAGGAAGGGATTGTTTGGTTTAAGCAACGGTTGTGTGTGCCTGATATTCAAAAAATCAAAGATACTATACTGAAGGAATTTCATGAGTCATCGTATTCCATTCATCCTGGAGGTACCAAAATGTATCAACATTTGAAAGAATCCTATGTGTGGTATGGTATGAAGAGGGACATTGGTGACTATGTAGCTTTGTGTGACACCAATCAACAAGTTAAGGCAAAACATCATAGACCAGACGGATTACTCCAGTTATGACTCGATTTGGGTAATAGTGGATCGGTTAACCAAGGTTGCTCATTTTCTACCAGTCAAGACCATGGATAATGGAGCTCGACTAGCCAAGCTATACATGGCAAAAATAGTATGTGCACATGGAGTACCAAAGAGGATTGTATCTAACAGAGGGACACAATTCACTTCTCGTTTTTGGGAAAAGTTGCATGATGCACTTGGAACTCAGCTTAGATTTAGCACAGCCTACCATCCTCAAACAGATGGACAGACAGAGAGGACTAATCAGATACTAGAAGATATGTTGAGATCGTGTGCTCTATAGAATAGTAACAGTTGGGATAGCAGTTTGCCTTATGTAGAGTTCTCTTATAACAATAGTTACCAGGCTAGTCTTCAAATGTCACCTTTTGAGGCCTTATATGGGAGGAAATGTAGAACACCCTTGTTTTGGGGTCAGACCGGTGAAAGACAAGTCTTTGGGCCTGATGCTTTGAGAGTAGCTGATGAATAAGTGCAAATGATCTGAAGAAATCTGAAAGTAGCTCAGTCCAGACAAAAGAGTTATGCTAATGTACGTTGTAGGGAGTTAATGTTTGAGGTAGGTGATCATGTGTACCTCAAGGTGTCACCTGTTCGTGGACTCAAGAGGTTTAGAATTAAAGGGAAATTAGCACCTAGGTATATTGGTCCTTTTAGGATTCTAGCAAAGAAAGGTGAGGTGGCTTATCAGCTAGAACTACCTGAGCAATTGTCAGGTATCCACGATGTGTTTCATGTTTCCCAATTTAAGAAATGTTTACGTGTACCTCAAGAACAGTTACCTTTAGAAGTTTTGAATGTGAAAGATAATCTAACTTATGATGAAGGTCCAGCAAAAATCTTGGAAGTGGCAGAGAGAGTCACTAGGAATAAAACTATCAAGATGTGTAAAGTGTAGTGGAAGCACCATTCCGAAGAGGAAGCCACATGGGAAAGAGAGGAGGATCTGAAAGAAGCTTATCCAGAATGGAATCTAGAATTTTCTTAATCTTGAGGTTGAGATTCTCTTAAGGGGGGTAGGTTTGTAACACCCTAAATCTCTGAATCTTAATCATGCTTAGGTTTTCAAAGGTGTCTTGGTTAGAAGCATTTAAAACTCTGTTAAATAACCTAAAACTAATCGTACCGTATTAACCATGGTGGTTGCATTCGTGCTGCTGCATTGAGTTTCTTCTTTGTCTGTTGTGGTGTATGATCTCCTTATCTAACCCTATCCGCTAACCCTAACCTCTAGCTCCATCATATCTAACCCTAGCTCGTTGTAACTTGTCTATACCATGACCTAGACTAACCTAACCAGCTCCAGAGGGTCCTAGCTTACCCTAGGCCTGCATGGCTAGCTCTGGCCTGTTCCTAGCCGGCCATAGCCAGCCACAGCCGGCCATAGCCCGCCCCAACCGGTCGTGCCCCCTTCCTAGCCGGCCAAAGCCAGCGAGCCGGCCAGCTGCTTGTGGCTCAGCCTTGCGCCAGCCCGCTAGCGCGCGCAACTCAGCTCGGCCTGCTCCGCATTGCGCGCGCACGCACCACCCGGCCCAGCTGGTGGCCCAACCCCACGCGCAAGCTGCTTCCACGCCTGGCCTCACGTCGCGACTGTTAATAGGCAGGGCCCGCATGTCAGCCAGCTCTGCTCCTCTTCCTCTACGGATTCCACGCGGAATTCGTGCGTCGACCGGCCCCGCTTCGATCCACGTGCTGTGTGTGGCCCAAGGATCACTGTGCTATAAAGGGGAGTGCCAGGAGCCTACGCTGACTTCGAACCCTAGTCGCCTTGCTCCTATGCCTAGCGCCGCTCCGCTTGGATCCCGCTAAGGAGCAGAACTTCGCCGATGCCATTGACGCTGTTGCAAGCTTCTCTGTCGTCCGATAGCCATCCTTCTTCTCTAGAACAAGGTTTGGCACCCCGTGAACCTTCTTCATCGCTCAAAATCACTCCACCTTGCCCTCACCTCTTGACATCGTTTTCAGTGGGTGACAATCCGCCCAGTGGTGCCGCCGACCACCTCTGTCGCTCCACTGGCCTCCCAGAACCCCTCGGTGAGTCCGTGTTCCTCCCCTCTATCTCCCAGACTTAGCAGTTTTCCTTTTGGTGGCCCCTAGGCCCTACCTAGGACCGCCAGCGAGCTCCTCATTGTCAGCCATGGAGGCCACCGCACCAGCCCTCTGTTCTCCGACCGGTCCATCCCTTCTCTCTCTCTTCTTTTCGATTGCAACCGTCCGATCTGAAATCTGAGGCCCAGATTAGAAGATACCCCTTCAGGGTCACTTTTGCTAAAGAGACCCTGAGTTTTCATCAAATCAACCCGTCATCCCAATCCGATCTGATAAAATCCAATTTACTGATTTATTTTAATTCAAAATAGATCCATCTAATTACAGAATTGCCATAGTTTTTTTCAAAAAGCTCATAACTTGCTCGTTTTAACTCTGTTTTAGGTGGTTCAAGTCTCCATAGTTTCATCTTATTGCATAGATCAGTTTTATTATGTTGTTTACTTATGTTTCTTGTTGTGATGTACTGTTTCTAATTAAAATCTTGTTTTCTTAAATGTTTTGGTTCCTGTTTGTGATGTTTGGTGCATATAGAGTGTGATCCTTCGATTAAGGAAGAGGAGCAAGATCCCGAGGACTTTGAGTAGCCGAGTTTGATCAAGGCAAGTGTAGACTCCCTTTGATTATATTGTACCTACTCACTTCAATTCAATCTACTTTTCATGCATGTGTCTAATCTTGTGAGACCCTAGGACATGACTAGTCTTGTTATATTAACCTTGCTCACCTAGGTTCTGCATGTCAAGGGTAGTGTAGCTATGCTTAGTTGCTTTACCCGCCTTAGCTCATGATTATATTACTGAACATGATAACTACTACTTCTAAAAGTGACTTAATGATTAATGTAACCTGGTTACGAGATCTCTCAACAACTTGACTTGGTTGGTTCAAAGGGGGAACAAGTGCTGGTGTGGGCCTATTAGTTGGACCTTGTGAAAGGTCTCGTAGTGAAACCCTACCTATTCACATTGGTAGTGTCTAGGGGATTCGCGTCCCCGGGCATATGGGAATCACGTCTTGAAGTGAAAGTGCACACCTCTGTAGAGTGTAAACCTGATATATCAGCCATGCTCACGGTCACGAGCGGCCCGGATCCTCACATGAATAGAGTCTTAATCAACTTGGTTCTTGTTGGAGAGAGATTGAGGTTCCTACCTCGAGTGTTGGGATCGCTATCCCTGTTGATGATGAGATGCGGGGTGGCTACCCCATGGTGAAGCCGAGGTTGCTACTTTCGGTATGGTATACTAAAATAATGATTCTTATCCTTTTATTCATAATGGGTTGGGTTCCTATACTCACTTTTAGTAAATAGTATGTACTAATAAAAGATATCAACTAAAATGCTATACGCAGTCAACCATGTCAGCTTTACCTTGCAAAAGCCATGCATATCATTTACTTTTCGTCTATAATTGTTGAGTTCAACATGAACTCACCCTTGCTATAATCACATAAAGGCCGCTCAGAAGAACAAGACTAGGACGAGGAGTTCCCCGAAGACATCAATGGGTGTTAGGCTCGTGTGTCGCTACCATCGACCTTCCTGTGGCGTGTTGGTTCCAGCTTCGCATCGTTTTAGCTCGTCGTTTTTCAGTTTCTGCTAGACTTTGATTTAAAGGCTTGTAATAAAGTTACTCTTGTACTTGTTTACACTTTTGTTTCAAACACTGTGCAATGTACCATTAATGACGTTGATGCATGTGTGTAATTCTCGATCCTAGCACACATGTGTTATGCATTCAGTCTCTTTGCTGAACCGGGTGTGATAGAAATGGTATCTCTATTGTTTCAGGCGCATTATGGGCAAGATAAGAGGATTTTGTGACACCCTTATTATCTATAAATGCTTGTGGAAGATGTTTTGCAATATGATACAAATATAAGATGTTCTAAACGATTAGGTTTAGATTCTTTGGTATGTGGATAAGAGGATCAAATATCAATATGTGATACTCTTTTGATTCATGGCATTCTATGTGTGGTATAAATCTACCCATAATGCCTCAAATTGTCCTCAAACTCTGTTCAACATATGGGCAATATATAAATCCTCTATAGAGATCCGAAGCATTCAATGAATGACGGATAATAATACCTCATTGGGAGCCCTAATGCCCATTGGTATGCTATGGTGGTGATATCGGTATGTGAAAACATACTCGATGCGCATATAAAAAAATTTTGGTTGTGGTCAAAGTTCCACGTATGTACTGCAATGGAGGGAGTTGTATAAGTGCAGAATGATGAACTCGAAATAACGATGCGGTGTGTAAGGCCGCATGAAACCAACTTATTGCTAGCAAATGACAATTCCATTTAATAAGTCATTCAATTAGTTTGATTCTCAATAAGAGATCCAATCTAACCATTATTGGCATGGACAGAAGGTACTCAATATATAGTTCCCAAAAAACAAACAATTTCATGTAAAATGAATTTTATCCCGCGTCCAAGATAATTTTCTCCAAATTGAAGATTTCGAACATAGAGTTCACATGGGACTATATTTTGGATGCATCAAAATGAGTACTGGTGGCTGGTCCAAAAAAATGGTTAAATGAGGTCACTAGTGTGTGCTTGAAATTCTTCAAGAAGTTGAGTGGCTTAGGTATTTGAATTTTAAGGTAAAAGTGCCTTAAAATTAAATTCCCATGTAGCAACTATGATGTGCAAAAAAATCTATGGGCTATGGCAATTTTTTTTGTATGACCAATAGAACTGACAATAATTCTCACGTTATCCCTATGGTTGAATACTTGAGGCAAATATGGTTGTCAAGTCTTGTTAATATTAAGAGGGAGAATTATTTTTTTCACAACATGTAATATAGGATTGATGTATGTATAATACCTCCTAGATGATATGGAAGGACTGCGCACAATTATTTAGTATTCATATATGTTGCACTAAGTTGTGTGAAGATTTTCATCATCGCTCCTTAGTATTGGGTTTGGTTATGGAAACCATGCAACTAGATAATATGAAAACAACTTGTGATACTTATAGAATCAAGATACATTGATGCATCCAAATTAATTGAATACCCATAGGGAGCACAATCTCTTGTAATTGTGTTAGCATGACAACGGTCCACTAAACAAGATTCCTTTCCATCTAGTTGAATCCCAAATTATTCTATATAGAGCAAGACAATATTCAAGTATGAATTTGCACTCATATAGAATACATATACCATGTATATGTAGTCTAATCCAATTGAGGGTGTTTTGTTTTGCCATATATGTGTTTAAGAGGAAATGCCCCTCTTGGTTATCATCTTGGGGTTTTTATTATGGAAACCACAATGTCCAGATATCTCTATAATTGGTGGGTATATTATGAAATTAGAATGCAATAGTGGATTCATGATTATTATTTATGTACCTGTAGGGAGTATGATAGTGGTATGACCAAAAACCAACTATCATGATATCGCATCTAGCGATTGTCAAAATATTTACTTATCTTTATGTAAGAATTTAGATATATTTTGTTTCCCTATGTATAGAGTTTGTAGTGCAACCGTCCACTAGGCAAAATTCCTATTTGGATTGACTCTCATATAAATATATATATAGCATGAAAAATTTAATGAAATTCTTTGCAGATATACAAATTATATACAATTTAATAGAATATCAAATATGAAGGCACTCATTGTGATATTCAATAGAAATTGATAACAACTTTTCATATTACAACACTAAAATGGGACGTACATACTAGGTATCTTTGTGAATGGGAGACAAATTTTGGTCCCCAAAATGGATCAAGCGAAGTAAATTCAATGATCGTCTTATCCATGCTCATAAGGCCCACTTATTAATTAAGTGTTTGGTTACTACTTGGTTCTTTATGAAACTTATTATGAACAACAAGCCTTCCTGGTGGTATCAGGTTGAATATTGAAGCATACTTCATATCTTTATTGTTGAGCCGGATGTTTATGTTCAATAAATTTCGAATACTGGTCAACTAAATGTCTCAAGCCATGTTATTTCCAAGTTGTGTGGCTGTAACATCCACAATTCGGACGAGTATGACTTTGTGATGTTTGGAAATACTTTGACCTTGAGAAATCCATGGGCTATTTCTTATTATTGTGTTGAATCTTACCATTAAAGTTCTTTGGATGGCATATTATATGGCATCAAACTTGTCATGATTCTAAAAATTTAATGTACTACAGATGATAGAGCATCACTACAATGCTAATGATGATTCCTCAATAAGAGTTTATCATACACTTAGACCTGAAGTAATGTAGGAATTAATATAGAATACATATGGTAAGCTACGAGAATCACAAGAACACAGTATGGAGGATATTTGGGGAACAACATAATTCTATTCTCAAATGGACATAATTGGGAAAAATTATTGCCATATGTTCATATCATTCTTAGAGAGCTAGCCATATTGTGCATCAATTTATATCCATTGAGATACACATAGTGTTATTTGGATTTGTAGGAGATGTTCTCTTATGTGGAGCATCAAGTATTGATAGAGTCCACAAAACATCAAATTCAACATTACGTTAGTTAACCATGTTGGATAATGGTAACCATCAAGAGCGAGAGATCAAACTCTTTCGGGGTTAGTATTCCAACTAGGTGTAAACCATAGGTTTTCTGAATTTATGCTAAGGATAAATTAAAATTATTATGATAGTGTTGTATTAATTAATGCAAAATAAATTTAGAAATAAGATGATTCTTGTATGGCCAATGGTGTGAACCTCATATTTATGCTAACACTTTGGAGGTAATCATCATAATGATGTAGAACTCTAATAATATGGACATCAATTATATGTATAGTAGATGCCAAGAGGTGTATGCAAATTGTACAAACGCATTTTAAGGTAGTCATCAAAGATGTAGACCTTAGTTAATCCAAAACCAAATTGAGTATGCACGTTGAGGATAGTCTCTAAGGTATGAACTTAAAGATCCCGTAGTAGTAACTACCTTGTGTATGGCCAATAGGAATCCAAAATAGTGGTAGTCATCTTGTGAAAAGATGTAGACCGTATCTTCCAATTTGTGATGCTGGGTACGCATGTTGAGGATAGTAATTGTTTACTTAGTGTAGATCCCACAGTAGCAACTATGGTGTTACCTTGTGTATGGCCAACATATAACGTGAAACATTTGTGTTATAAAAATATTAAGGCAATACACTTTATCAATTTTGCATTAAAAATGTAAAGCACTGTGAACTTTGAATAAGCAGAAATGGGCTTAACATAAAATGAAAACTGCCAATATTGCAGTATAAAAGGTCTTGATAATAATATTACTTGTTTATTGTGTTTATCCATTTAGACAAACACTTTGAACAATGTAATAATAACACATATTTATTGGGTTTGTCAATTTGAACAAACACCTTGAACATATAACACTAATATTACATGTTTATTAGGTTTGCCATTTTGAACAAAAACTTTGAACAATCTAATAATAGTAGTATATTGAGTTTGCCCATTTGGATAAACTCTTTGAACACTATAAAAATTTTCAGTAAATATAGGATAAAAATATATGAATTTACTGTGGCAAACTCATCTGTAGCAATACATATTATAATATAATTTCTGATGACCTATAGTCTCAAAAATATTTATTTACATGAGGTAAATATTATACTCCCTCCATTCCAAATTATAAGACATTCCAAGAATTTTGGAGAATCAAAGCATTTCAAGTTTGACCAATAATTATACAGAAAACTATAAGGATTCATGACATCAAGTAGGCATACTATGGAAATATAATTGATAATGAATTAAATGATACTTAGTTGACATCATAAATGTTATTATATTATCATATAAGTTTGGTTAAATTTAAGATACTTTGACTTTTCAAAATTCTTAAAATATCTTATAATTTAGGATGAATGAAAGTATATCATAATTTATTTTACACATTATTATAAAATGAGTATTAACATGAGCTAAATATCGTACACTACAATTTTGTTAATTCTGGAAGACTTATCCATTCATGTTTCCCATGAACGGTTGCCTCGCTTGGACACGCTGGCGGCGTTGTCGCCACGTGGTCATCATCATAAGACCGGCACGCGTGCACCACCATTAGAGAGTTATCCGCCGCCAGGCATGAGGATGAGGACGCGTGAGGGCCTTCTGCAGTGAGCTCCTGCCCGAGGCAGCGAGGCTGCCAGCCGCGGGCCACTGCGGGAGTAGCTGGCCGTCGCATGTGCGGGGCCGAGCGCAAGCCCGTATCCATCAGGCACAGATGCCGCACACGTGTCCTAGTCGGAGGTTCTCAGATTTCTCTCCCTATTGACGCGAGGTCGTGGGTACGGGGCCACCGCTGCTGCGGGAGCAACCGGTTGCCATAGGCGCAGAACCGTGAGGGGTGGAGGCGACGTAGGCTGCCTACAAGGGAGAATTTCTGGCCATGAGTGCCTAAAGCTAGACTAACGGGCTCGGCTCGTTCTGGCTCGTTAAGAGAACGAGGCAGCTCGGCTCGGCTCGTTATATTAACGAGCCACGAAGTCGGCTTGGCTCGTTAGGCTCGCGAGCCAGACAAAATAAATATAATATATATATTTATTTAAAATTTGAGAATAATAATAATATAGAATTTGTTTATTTATAACTCTTAAATCAAACAAAAAAATATATCACATTTTACCTCTAAGGAGGTAATATCTCAAATCAATCTGAACCATTGATTTATTTGGATTTTATGAATTAGTTAAATTAATAAGTAATAAGTAATTTAGGAAAAGAAGGAAACATTCCTCCTGTAGAAATGGAAGCAATTCTCCTTCGTCCTTTAATTTGTTCGCACATCAGGAGGCAGGGCCTGATTCTATTTTTGTTTCATCGTTTTCCTATTTTCTTTATTATCCTACCATTGAAGAATTTTTATCCATCTAAAAAATATTTAGTTTATTTGCGGTGCCTCAAAAATACTTACGTTCACGTTCACCTACATTCGTACATACACATGTATGTTATTTGCCTGTCAACATCATATTATGGATTTAAGTGTGCATATACATGTACAAGTACGTCCATCGTCCATCAATATATTATCATGAGTTCATGTATACATATGCGTTCATGAGATTTGGATTTAAAAAAATTAAACAAAGTTGTATAAGGTGCCAAAGCTATATATAAGTGCATATATGTTAACATCACATATGCATATGTCACGGTTAATCACATCACAATATATGAATACATGTTGGAAGCAAACCTGAAATATGTCATGTCTAAATTACGATTTCTAAATAAAAAGATTTGCCATACCTAACAAATCTTGTATGTATCAATTAGATGTAAAGAAAGATTATGTAATCTAAAAGTTTTCATATTTAGTCTTTCTAATAAAATAAATAAATATTTTTTACATATTACCTTCTAAGAGGTAACATGTAACCGCAATCATTCGATCTTATTAAATAAATGGCTCACAGTTATTTAGATGTACCATAGCAAAGCCCGTATTAATATATTATAGTACTACTATACATATATTATCTATACTTTATATCATATATAATACATCCGTAATCTATTATTGATTATCCATACATCCATTTAAAAACAAAATAAATTCATATAATCTTAAATTTATAAAGTCAAAATTTAATAATTAACTAATTACAAAGTGGAAAATATAAAATCTCATAAAACTAATAAAGTTTAAGGTCAGTAACTTTAGCTCATTAGACTCACGAGCCAGCTCAAAACAGCTGACTCATTAACTAAACGAGGTAAAGTGTTAGCTTATAACTTGTTAAAAAATATAACGAGCCGACCTGAGGCGAGGCACTACCTTATGAGTACCGCACGGGGGCTGGCCATGGGGTCACGGGCTCACGGCACGGAGCCCTCCTGGCCTTGGGGCCGGGTGCCTCCGACGACGAGGCGCGAGGCATAGGAGCCAGCCACCGCCGCTGCTTCGGACCGACACAGGTGTGCAACCGCCACAGCAGGCTAAGCCCGGGTGCCCGGTCACAACGTCCATTGTAATAGAGGTAAGAGTACCTCGACAGAAACCATCAATTTTCTTCTTTTGGGTTCTGTTGGTCGATGAAGTCACAGGAATAAGCAAATCAAGATAATCCGTGAGTGCTATTGTCAAGCGTCTCATCGTTGTACTTTGCCCTTCCATTCTCTTGAAGACGATTCGGCCATGGAGGACAAAACAAAGTCATCACGGCAAGGCAGAAGCCATGTTTTTCATGGTCTTCCTCTTCTGCGCCAACAAGAGCATGCGGTGATGGTTGCGTCAGCCGTTATTCTTCAGAGCAAAATGCTGATAACATGTTAGAGAATAAATGTAAATGAACAAGTGATTGGAACAAATGTTTGTGTTTCATTGATATCTTAGATATACTATATACATACGAAGACGTGTCATGAAGATACACAACTGTTCATAAAAGACATATCATTTTGGACTAAATTAATTGTCTAATCCTATCCACTGATTTTATACTAAATTAAGTGTCTAATCCTATCCACTGATTTTGTACTAAATGGATGAGATCACTTTACAGAAAGGTGTCTGTTCATAAAGGGGTGTCATTTCACAACACGAAGTAACCTCCATCTTATTGTCGAGGTGGTCAGAAGATGGACAAGGTGGCAAAGACAGACAGAACGTTGTGGGTTTAGGGCACGAACAGCACCTGCGGGACTTTGACAGATGGTGGATTGACACGAGCAAACAGTTCAATCAAATCTAATGGACATAAAAATTGTATGTGGGAATGGGTGGGTTTCACCCAGGTACAATATAGCAAGAGTCAGTTCGCTTAAGTTATCAATCATGATATAATATTTTTTAAAAACAAGACAGAAAGAATAGCCAAAGTGCGCTTATCTACCTAGAAACCATCACTCGAAGACAGAAAGAATAGCCAAAGTGCGCTTATCTACATAGAAACCATCACCTGAAGAGGGCTCCAAATCCAAAAAGAAACTCATCTTTTAATATCATGCCCCTACTTGTGCCCAATTCGCCCACTAGGAAACTGAAATCAAAACTCCAGAAAAATGCAACAGTACAAACTCATTTGATGAGACCACAAGAGAAAGATAGAGCCACGAAACATTCTTTTTTGCAGTTTCGGACTCAAGTCCATTCGGACCCTGTCATGCAACTCACTGGAGTAAGGACCGAAATAAGTTGTCTTTGTCATACATCAATTTGATAAGTACAACAGTAAACAAGTCAAAATGCTAACAGCAATATCATATTTAACAGAGGATTCAAGGGCCAAATAAATCAAAACCTCCACTGGTTGGTCCTCGGTGTATTATTTTGAGCACCACCCTGAATATTCCAGATGGTGGAAATCAGCAACTCAGATCAGAAGTAATTGCTTGTGTAGAATTTCTTCAGGAAGTCGGAGTTCCCTTGATCCTTTGACCCCAGCTCATGCACCAGGCCCTCTTGGCCAATCACATATTGCCCAATCACATGATGGCGCTGCTTTGCATGTTCAACTATGTTGTTCAGCTCCTCCATCCCATTAAACAGAAGCATATCAATAACCTGTAAACAAACAAAATTAGTTAAATAAGGAGTCCTAGAGTGCCATCCTATTTAAAAATTGAAGCCACGCAGACGATTATCTTTGAAAAGACACATTAAAATCAGTGAACAATGACGTGTGTGATACATTTGACACCAAAAGGTGTTGGTTTATGATAATCACAATATAATACAAGAACCCTATACTGTAACAATCTAGCACAAGCAAAACAGACAAAAAAAATATTATAGGTAGTGAATTCTACTTGGCTTTTGGTTGAAAGAATCAGCATCGATCCGAATATTAAGTGATGGAAGGCTATAAAGGGCAAGGAACCACTCAACTATATAGATCCAAGGGTAAGGCATTGACTGTGACATGGTAAATAATAATACAAAAAGGTTGCTCAAATCGGTGTTGGATTCAGATTGCAGCTCACAAAGTAGATGCACTTCAGGGTAGCACTGTGACCATTGGTTGCCCCGCTGGGATTGTCCAAAGGCCCATCCAGTATCGTGTCGTGCACTTCTGTCTTGTCTGGTTGCGTGTCTCGCACCGTTTGGCTGCTTTCTTCCATTCCGTTTGCCCCCTCCATCCCGCACGGCTTTGTCTTCTTGATTTCTCTTTCACTCGCGATGCAGGACGGCACAATGTAGGCATGGGGCAAAGGCCCATGTGTCAGACGCCCAGAACTCTCATTCATGCATGCAACCAAACACGACCCTGTCTAATATTGGACCAACAACAAAGACAACCAAACACCCTCCTCTTATACTAGACCAACAACAAAGACAACTAAACACAGATGGGTGCACGGTTCCAGCCTGGCTCCAACGAGCCTGGACCGGCCCTCCATCCTGGCTCCCTATCCCTGGAGCAACCAGTCCTCACTGAATGACAACACTATAAGTTGTCCAGAGAATACTAGGATCTTGCTTTCCGTAATCTTGAGATGGTAATGGACCTAAATCTAAATGATTTTCAAGTGTTCATCAAGTTGAACTTTTCATCAAGCACTGGGAGCTTCTAAGCTGGCCCTATCTTTCTTAGACCTGACTCCATACACTGAGAACCCACATCCATACATAGAACCAGGTCAATTGGATTAAAAAACAATTTTCCTCTCTCACAACTCTCTTCTCTCCTTTATACATAGATCCAGCTGTTTTTTTATTCTCAAGGATCTCATTGGGTCAGTCCTATACATTATGGCCATTTTAACAAGCAACATCAAATCATTGTATAGAGGTGGGGTAGATCTATACATTGCAGATGCCCCTGTTTGGATCCTTGAAATTGAATTCATTTTAATAATTATAATTTAGGCACAAATTACTCAAGCTAATATGGTTATATATGGAATATATTTGTATATTATTGTTAGCTATACAAGGAAGATACTTATGTGTTGCATTTCTACTACAGAGAAGTGAGTTGAAGAACGTGTTATAAGTTGGAGAATAGAAACATAGCATGGTGATCTGAATCAATTTCCATCTCCCACGCTATGAATCTGATATAAGCTTATATGTGAACTTGGGAAAGTTGTGAAATGTCAAATTCTAAACCAAATAGCCTAATCTGTTAAGTAGATTCAAATTCCTCCAAAATGAAAGGATAGAAACGGCCCCTAAGAGTTTTTGTATAAAAGTAGTACTGACACAATTAGAAATAAAACATAGAATAACTAAATGTATATGGCAGATGAAAAGGATTCTATATGTAACTAGTATAAATTCAAACAGGTATCATGAGTATTTTTTGCCTCAAGATGAACGAAACCAAAGCACCCCTACATTTCAGCTACATAAAGGAAACTACTAGTGGAAACATATCACAAAAACCGAGAAAATTTCAAGCATTGTACATAGCCCTGCATAAATTTATAGAGATTTTAGCCTGAGCTAAAATCACTAGTGTACCATATTGCCATTTTTCAAGATGTCTTGCAGTAAATTCAGTAATACACTCCACTTAAAGCACATAGTATCTGACTCAATCAAATACATGTAGTTGTCATGTAAGTGTTTAGTTTTTGAAAGTATGCAGTTGTCATGGAAGTGTTTGATTTTGAAAGTCTACCCTGGAATAAATAAAGTATGTGTGTTTCATGAGTGAAATGCACAGTTGGCCCTTCAACTGTGCAAGGGTGTCACCTAGGTCTATCAACTTCGAAAGAGCATTTCTAAGCCCAAAAAGTTTTTACGTTGCTCATCATAGGTCCATAAAGTTCCATGTGTGCACTTACTGCTGACATGGCATGCTGACTATATGTCTTCCATCCCACCTCTCTTCTCTACAGTGTCAGACACGGCATTTCATCGAGTATGTAATGGGCAAGGTCGAGAGCTCTCAGACACACCTTGCTTGTCGTCCCTGTGGCAACAGGTGCATACAGTCATGCTGTGAGACTTAATATCCACAGCTGCAGACTGGGTTAGCCTCTGTCGTAGCATTGCTTCACCTCTTTCTCCTGCATGTCAGTTGGCACAGTATCATCATCACGCTACGAAGCCACTGTGCCATGGCCACCACAAGCACTGAACCTGACGTGCAGCCAAGTGACGTTGGCAGACTCACGGTTGCTCTGCACTCTCGAATGACACCACAAGCCACACCCGCTGCTGTGCATTGGCAGGTGCGCCGCCACGCATCCCCACACCGTTTTTCGGCACGTGTCAAATGAGCTAAGACTTGTATTGATCGGCAGCCGTTTTCCATCGGCATCGGGAAGTCATGGGTCAGTATAACCGGTGAAGGTAAAAGCTGTGAAAAGGATAAGTGTGTTGCCGATGGAAGCTAGACGTTTCGGATGTTGCCGATGAGAGTTGGGTGGCTCTTGCCGATAAGAATTAATTGGTGAAGTCAAGTCACCAGAGCTGCAAAGTTGCCGATGCCGATTGCTGATGAGAAGATGTTGCCGATGCCGATTGCCGATGAGATGTTGCTGATGCCGATTGATGGGCACAGGGTAACATGGCGGTTGACGTCAAGGGATTGCCAGTGGCGAAAGAAGGAAGTCGCGGATTGAAGGAGTTTACCGATGGAAAGTTTTTATCGAAGCAAAGACATAAGGAAACTGGTGATTTTATACCAGTATTGTTATAGTAATTTGAGTCCGACTCTTGCACGAGTCATTTGTTTTCCTTTAAAATAGGGGTGTTTGTTTAGGAAAATAATATTGTTATTTGAATCCGACTCCTGCGCGACTCTGTTATTTCCTTAAAGTTAGGAGTTTTGTTTAGGGAAGGTACGAGTCGTGTTTTTATACAACTCTCCATGCGGGAGTATAAATATGTGCCCAAGGGCTGCGTGTAAAATAATCAATCCTATCAAAATCAAATCAATTTACTCTTATTCTACTTTTACTGCAATTTATCCTTTTTGCATTAGTCTTAGTTTATCTACGAGTTCTTCAAGCTTCGACGGGCTGCATCACCTTGATCTCCGTCAAATCCTTGTAAGTTTCGCGTGGGAGTACCTCTGAGCTTTGACATCCGGGCGCATCGCTGTTGTCTCGTTCAGCTCTGCTCTAGTTATCCTGAATCAAGTCTGAGTCTTGACATCCGGACGTATCGCCGTTGTCCTGTTCAGATCTTGTTCTAGTTATCGTCCTTGTCGATTAACTGGTCAAATCAACTGGCACACCCTCGGATGTCGAATTTCGGGTAATAGCCCGAGGCGTTCGCAGATCCTAACGCTTTTTGTGTCAACACCTCTTTTGGCACGCCCAGTGGGACTCGATTATACATAATTTTACATCTATCATGGGTGATAATTTTACATCTATCTTTTAGCACGTCATCGAAGTCTCCGAGACCGATTTAAAAGATGATCAGAGGCTGGCTATGGAGCGGGCTATGGAGGAATACAAGCAATTGTATCTGAAGTCCTTCAGCCTAAGCAGGAGCGGCAAAGCCATCCAGAAGCAAGATCCGCCGTTGCCACGGCAGGTCACATATGATGCCAATCCGGGTAAGTTAATTCTGCTTTAAGTCAAGCATTAATTAGCCACTCCAGCGTGCTGTCCAATACTGTGTACAATGTTGTCATGCAACCATTCAAAGAAGGACATGCACCTCAATATGTTGGTCGAGCGTATCATCAACCTAGATCGACATCTATAAACCCATCGGCAGCCCCAATAGCGTCTTCCACTCCTGTGGATCCGTCTACCGATGTGGCTACACCGCCAAGACCGAGTCCTGAAAGCGTCACCAAGCTCAATGCAGATCCAGTGGCGTCGGCAATGTCGGGACCTGCCATCCAGAGTCATCCAGCACCTGCCAACTGGTGGGGTTACGGTATGTCTTCAAATCCATCTGCTGGTTCTGATCTGGTGCAGGGAGATAGTTCAGCTTGGAAGGACTCTGTGGCATCGGCAATACAATCACAGCCGGTGATCCCTATGGTACATTACTCTACGTCCTCTCCAACTGTACAAGTGTCATCAAAAGATCTCCAAGTGATTCCTAAAGTACCTTTGATGCCACCATCGGCGAGTTCTCTGCCGATGCAACATACTGTAGCAACTGGAAGCCAACCCATGCTGGTGAATTCTCAGACCGGGGCAATAGCACATCAAGGTAATCAATTTGTTGATTACTCTAAGGTGCAGGAACAGCAGGTGCCAGTTGGCTATCAGCCATTGGCAAGTCATATGCCGATGATCTACAACCCTGGATGGACTAATCAACCGCCAGTTCATCAACCTGGCGTACTAATGTATCAATATGGAAGTCTAGCAAACACTAGTGGACCATCGGTACATCAACCGATGAATATAATGACTCAACCTAATCTACTAAGTGTGCAGAATTATCCATCGGTAAGTCAGCCGATGCATAATGTCCAGATGACTGGTGCCGCGCCCGTGACAACTACTCCGCATCATCTTCTACCAAGACCTGAAGAGGCGCGTCAGCCGACTCCACCAGTCAACAACCAGCTAATGAGTCGGCAAAAGCAGGATGCATATTGGACCGATAAGATCGCTGAAGTGATGAAAGAACAATTCGGCATTAAACCCAAGGTTAACACATATTCTTATCGGACACCGTATCCTCTCGCATATGATTTAATTTCTCTCCCAAATCGGTACAAAGTGTCTGATTTTACCAAATTCTCCGGCCAAGATGACGCGTCAACGATAGAGCACATTAACTGCTTCATTATCCAGTGTGGAGAAGCTGTCAGCAGAGAGGAATTGAGAGTGAGATTGTTCTCTTTATTATTGTCTGGATCGGCATTCACATGGTTTATATCATTGTCTCCAAACTCTGTAATTACATGGGCCGATCTAGAGAGGCAGTTTCACAAATACTTCTTCGCTGGCATACATGATAAGAAGATTACCGATTTGGTCAAACTGAGACAACACAATGACGAATCGGTAGAAAACTTTGTTCAGAGGCTGCGAGACGTAAAGAACAAGTGCTACAGCCTAACTCTTGATGATCGGCAACTGGCAGATTTGGCTTTTCAAGAACTACTGCCGCATATCAAAGATAAGTATGCGTCTCAAGAGTTTGAAAGCTTAAGTCATCTGGTGCAAAGAATTGCCGATCAGAATGTTAAAACCTTTGAACCCCGGAAGACTTGGAACAAGAAGGTGACCTTCATTGAGCAAGAAGAAGATTCTGGGTCAGATGAAGAGCTAAGCATCGGGGCGGCCGAATAGGTGAAGGATAAGAAGTCTGTGTCTTGTCCATTTGGCCAGAAAGAAGCTGAGAGGTTCACCTTTGACATCACCAAGGCCGATAGGATGTTTGACTTATTGCTTCAGGAAGGACGAATCAAGTTAGCGCCTAACAAGTAATTCCATCGGCCGAAGAGTTCAAAAAGATCAGGTACTGCAAATGACACAATGCAACTTCACACAGTACCAATGACTGCAAGGTATTTAGGCAGCAGTTGCAGTGAGAGATTGAATCTGGACGAATCAAATTTGAAAATTTCAAAGTCCAGAAACCGATGAAGATTGATCAGCACTTGTTTGTAAATAACATGGTGGAAACTAGTGGAAAGAGTAAAGTGCGGACATCGGAAGCTGCCAGGAGGAATGCATTGGTAAACCCTAACCATCAAGTAGCTGAGCGCGACGAAAGGAGGTTTGCCGATGATAGAAAAGGCAAGAGAGTTACCGATGAAGGTGGCAGTGCCAAGAGGGCTCCTGGTCTTATAATCACACATAAGCAGCCAAGGCAAGAGTATCGGCAATCGCAGAGGGAGCGATATCGGCAGGAAGAAGAAGAGCATCAAGAGTGGCTTCGGCATAAGGACCACTGGAAGTGTCCTTTCTTCGTTCACTGTTGGGAAGAAGGCATCAAGCTACCTACTACCGATAATTGTCATGAATGCAACCCGATCGGTCAGGTAAAAAACCTTGTTTTGATGATCGAGCATCTAAATATGTCAAGCCGCTCAGAGAGAAGAAATCAGCACATGACCGACTGGGGGGGAAGCTCAGCGCACATGACAGGCTTAGCAGGCGTATTGATCAAGAGGAGCTTGAGGAGATGGCCAATGCAAGAGTGCCCGATGAAGAAGTGCTCTCCAGAGATCCAAACATCGGGAGAAGAGCCGATGCAAACAATGAAAGACAGCACCAGCCCGTTTGGAAAACCAAGTTCCCTCAATGATGCCCTAAGGGTCTAACAAAGACTCAGAAAAGGAGAATCCAGCGCGAATGCCGGAATGACTTGTATGACAATGAAGATTCTTCAAGAGAAAAGCAGTGGAGGCCAAAACGCAAGGACAGGGATCCATCGGCAGAAATTAATATGGTTGTCATATTGCCGATGGAATTCATGGCGTCTGTCAGTGACGATGAAGAAACTGCGGAAATGGCACAGTTGATCTTGGATCTGATGGCGGCTGTCTTTGAGAAGTCTACCGATGATGAGAGGCAGCATTTGAGGGCTCTGTTCGTTAAAGGCAAGGTAGATGGACAGCTTGTAACGAAAATGTTAGTGGATGGTGGCGCGTCAATAAACATAATGTCATATGTCATGTTCAGGAAGCTTGAAAAAGGCGACCAAGACTTAGTCAAAACGGACATAAAGCTCAAAGACTTTAAAGGTAATGTGTCGCCAGCTAAGAGAGCCGTATGTGTTGAGTTAACCATCGGCAGTAAAACTTTGTCATCAACATTTTTTTTAATCAGTGGCAAAGGTACCTACAACTTGCTCCTAGAAAGGGATTGGATCCACGCCAATTGCTGTATTCCTTCCACCATGCATCAAAGCCTTGTGCAGTGGGTTGGAGACAAGATTGAAGTCGTCCGAAGTGAGACCCCATCGATCGTTGCGTCGGTAGAATCGGAAAGTTGTGAGTAAACCAGGTGCATATTAGGTGAAGCTTGGGACACGGAGTTCCTCAGAGTTGCCGATTACCGCATTACACCGATCCAAACAGTCGGTCCTGAAGAAAAGTTTTAATGGATCGGTTCGCTGATGATGGAAAACTGGGACAGAGCTTCACATCCGCCGATGATTTACTCGAGATAGACATCGGCGATGGTAGTAAACATAAGCCTACTTTTATTAGTGTCAAGTTAGATTCCCAATGTAAACAGCAGTTAACCGATTTATTAAAGGAATATATAAATTGTTTTGCTTGGGATTATACAGAAATGTCTGGTTTAGACCGATCGATAGTCGAACATCGGTTACCTATTAAGTCTGATTTCCAACCACATCGGCAACCTGCGCGCCGCTGCAATCCTACCATTCTACCTGACATTAAGGCTGAGATTACAAAGTTAATTGAAACTGGATTTATTCGGCAATGTCGATATGCCGATTGGATTTCTAATGTGGTTCCTGTGTATAAGAAAAATGGAAAACTTCGTGTTTGTATTGATTTCAGGAATCTCAACAAGGCTACGCCGATGGATGGCTATCCGATGCCCGTTGCCGACCTGCTGATTGATGCTGCTGCTGGACATCAAATCATTAGCTTCATAAATGGTAATGCTGGATATAATCAGATATTTACGGCCGAAGAAGATGTATCCAAGACTGCATTCAGAGGTCCAGGTCACGTCGACTTATTTGAGTGGGTTGTCATGACTTTTGGCTTGAAAAATACCGGTGCTACTTATCAAAGAGCGATGAATTTTATCTTTCATAAATACATCGGCACGATAGTCGAAATCTATATTGATGATGTGGTGGTTAAGTCTAGAAATTTTAAGAAGCATCTTACCGATTTGCGAAAAATCCTAGAATACACAAGGGAGCATGGGTTGAAGATGAATCCTAACAAGTGTGCATTTGATGTATCGGCAGGTCAATTTCTGGGTTTTATAGTGCATCAGAAAGACATCGAGATCGGCAGGAAATACATTGATGCAATTAACAAAGTGGTTGCTCCTACAAAAAAGACCGAGCTGCAATCCTTGATCGGCAAAATTAACTTCATCAGAAGATTTATATCCAACTTATCTGGTAAGATTAAATCTTTTAGTCCATTGCTGAAGCGGAGAGCCCATCAAGAGTTTACATGGAAAGAAGAACCGCAGCTAGCCTTGGAGAAGATTAAAAAATATTTGATAAACCCTCCAGTCTTGGTTCCACCTCAATATGGGAAGTCTTTCAGGTTGTATTTGTCTGCCGATAACGGTGTTATCGGATCAGCATTAATTCAAGAATTTGAAGGGAAAGAACGTGTAATATATTATTTGAGCAGAAGGTTAGTGGATACTGAAACCAAGTATTCGATCATAGAGAGATTGTGCTTATATTCATATTTCTCTTGCATCAAATTGAGGCATTATTTATTGTTGGCTGAATGCACTATTATCTGTAAGGATGATGTGGTCAAGTATATGCTGTCAATGCCGATATTAAGTGGAAGAATCGAGAAATGGATTTTAGCGCTTTCAGAGTTTGATCTGAAGTATGAATCGGCTAATGCAGTTAAGGGCCAGGTAATGGCTGATTTTGTCACTCAGCATTGCAATATGGTAAGCTCTATGGAGATTGCTCTCTGGACTTTGTTCTTTGATGGATCTACGTGCAAAGAAGGAGCAGGTATCAGTGTTCTCTTAATTTCACCCCGAGGTCGGAAGTATGAGATTTCATTGCCGATTGTTGCTACATCAACAAACAATCAGGCTGAGTATCAGGCTTTAATAAAAGGGTTGGAGTTACTCAGAGAAGTGTGTGCCAATGCTGTTGAAATCTTTGACGATTCTATGTTGGTGATCAATCAATTGACTGGGGTATATGAATGCCGAAGTGAAGTATTGATTGTACACCATGAAAGATGTCTGCAATTATTGAAAGAATTCAAATAGTATCGCCTTGAGCATATTTCTAGATTGCATAATGAAGAAGTCAATCGGTTAGCACAGAATGCTTCAGGATATCAGCCGATTCAAGAAGTCATGACATCGATAATGATTACCGATGACTGGAGAAAGGAAATCGCCGATTACTTAAAAGATCCATCTAAGAGGGTTGAAAGGCGTCTAAGGTTTCAAGCTACCAAGTATGTGCTCCTTGACGACGAACTGTATTATCGGACAATTGATGGAGTCTTGCTCAGATACCTTGGTAAAGAGGAGTCAAAAGAGTTGATGAACGAAATCCATAAAGGTGTGTGTGGAGCACATTAATCAGGCGGAATGGATATTATTGGCCGACAATTCTTGAAGATTGCTTCAACTATTTTAAAGGGTGCCAGGATTGTCAGAAGTTTGGTAACGTGTAGAGGGCGCCTGCATCGGCAATGAATCCTATAATCAAGCCTTGGCCGTTTAGAGGATGGGCTATTGATCTCATCGGCCAGATTTATCCGTCGTCAAGCAAAGGGCATAAGTTCATACTTGTTGCTACCGATTACTTCACGAAGTGGGTGGAGGCGATTCCTTTGTAGAAGATAACATCGACAAACATGGTAGATTTTGTAAAAGAACATATTGTTTACCGATTCAGTATTCCTCAAACAATTACTAACGATCAAGGGACTATGTTCACATCGAGAGAGTTTGATGAATTTGCTGCCAGTATGGGGTTCAAGGTATTGAATTCTTCTCCGTATTATACCCGAGCTAACGGTCCGGCTGAAGCAACTAATAAAGGAGTTATCAAACTTATCAAACGCAAGATTGAAGAGAACCCTAGAAGGTGGCATATAGTGTTAAGTGAGGCCCTATGGCCCTATGGTCATATCGGATGGCTTGTCATGGTGCAACCAAAGTTTCGCCGTATCAGTTAGTCTATGGACACGATGTTGTCCTGCCTTAAGAAATTAAAACTGGTTCTAGACTGTTTTCTCAAGATCAATTGACAGCCGATGAGTATGATACTCTTATGAAGGTTGAGTTGAAAGATTTAGCAGGTCATCGGTTGAGGGCTCTGATCAGCATTGAAGAAAATAAGAAAAGGGTTGCTAGGTGGTATGACAAGAAAGTAAAGGTAAAGGAATTTGCCGATGGTGATCTGGTGTGAAAGTTGATTTTACCGATTATGACTAAGTTCTAAGTTTGGAAAATGGTCTCCTAATTGGGAAGGTCCTTATCGGATAAAGCAGTCCGCTCCTAGTAATGCTTATATTTTAGAAACTCTCGAAGGAGTTGTGTTTTCCAGAGCGATCAACGGTAAACACTTGAAGAAATATTACCCTAGTATTTGGGTAGACGCATAGAGTGCTCGTTTGGATGTCGATGAAAGAAAAGGTTACAAAACATCGGTAAAGCGTACTAACATTTTATTACAGAGCAAAATCAAGTATCAATGTTACATTTGCCGATACGATGAATTGTAATAAATTACAACAAGGATTGGATGGCTGACATCGCACGCAGGCGAATTTGTTCTATTTCCTCCATCTCCTTGGCATCGGCGTCGGCAGACCCTTCGACTGGCTTGATCTTCTTCTTCAACAAGATGGCTTGTCGGGCGTTTGTGTCTCTTTCTTGTCAAAGAGCTTTGACGGTATCGGGCAGCTAAGCTTTCTTCTGGTTAGTTGTGTTTAAAGCTTCTTCAACCTTTCTTAGTTCGGCTTGCAACTCTTCCTTTCTTGCCGACAGCTGAATGATCTGCTGCTCAAGGTCGGCGCCAGAAGTTTCTACCTGGCCAATGTCTTTGTGCTTATCATCGACAACTTGTTTAAACTTAAGCATCTCTTCTTCAAGCTTCGATCGGGCAGTCCTATCGGCTATGCGACGAGAGAGCCTTTGATATTGGAATTGCTTGCTCTCGAGAAAAGCTGCCTGGAAAAGGATTTCTTCTGTATCGGTAGATAAATGACATTGGATGTCTTTGAAAGCTGTCTTTGCTGCCGATGAATCTTGAACGAGCTGGGATGTATCTTGTTGCAGCAAAGTGAGCAGTGCTTCGAGCTTGAATTTGACTTCTGCCAATAAAGTTGGAGCAGAACTTTCTTCGCCCTCGTCTTCATCGGGAAAGTTGACGGCGAAGGAGAATAGGTTGTTGGCTGCATTAGAACCTTCTTGGTCTTCGCCTTCGTCGGGGAGGTTGATGCCGAAGGAGAACAAGCTGTCGGGAGAGTCTTTGGCCTGAAAAGGAGAAAGTTAGAGTTTGCCGATCATAAGTTTATATTGCAAGTCTTTAGATAATCGGCTTACCATCTTGAAGCGGATTTCTTGCCTGCGACTTGGAATGTCGGATGGCACGGCTTCATCCTGGATATCGGCAGCGGTTGCCGATGAACAAGCTTCTGTTGGGGAGCGGTTGGTGCTGTTGTTGGCGCTGTCTCTTCTGCGGTGGTGTGGTCGGATCCTGTGGCGGTGATGTTATCCTCTGGCCAGGATTTTCGTCCAGTGTAGGCGCTGGTGCCGATGTTGATGTTGCTACAGTTGGTTCCTGCAGTGGTGGCATTGCTTCCTGGATCGGGGTTTCTTCCACTGGTTGTTCAGGAGCAGATGTCGATGGTTGTTCGACTATTGGCACATCGGCAGCAGTTGGTGATGCAGCTGGAGTAGCTCGCCTCAGGCGTTTCTTCTTCGGAGCCGCAGTGGGTGAACCAGCCCGTTTTGGTGAAGCCTAGGGGGCATCGGCAGCGGGAGTCGGGGAAGCTTGTACGTTTGGAACAGCTGCCGATGGCCTCGCTACCTGAAATGTTTGGTGCAAGTTATATGAAGTAAATATTGCCGATGAATAGTTTATGATCGATAAAAGTAAAAGTAAAACTTACTGCGAAAGCTCGCGCCAAGATGGTGGCAGCGGCCGATGGAGTAGCAGTGGTCGTTGCAGGTGTCGACTTTGGCTTCAGAGTGACCCTGGGTATTCTCTGAGAAGTGAAGGCAGCCAATGTCAGAGCATTGTTGCCGATAACCGACACAGGACTCATCACTCGGACACGGAAGGGTTTGCCACTCCTGCTTATTTTGGGGATTGGGTCATCGACCTGTTAAGCGAAAGAAGGTCAAATACCGATGATAGAAGTAAATAATGAGAAATGCATTAGAATAACTTACCGCGTCATCGGGAATGGTGTAGTCGGCGTCAATCAAATGCCGATAATGGTGTGATGACTTGGCTAACAGTTGATGTCTTCATTCTTGCCACCAAAATTTGTACTCTTTTGTGATGAAAGATGTTGGTGCCCAGGAGGATAGATCAATGTCTGACGTATCGGCATCGGGAGGTAGATTGACAACCTTGTTCCAGTCCATGACACTGGAGATGACTTGTCTTGGTTTTACAACTTTGGCATAGCAGAGCTTGATCGGTAGTTGACCAAATGTCAGTTGTCTTGCTGCTACCTATGGGTAATAGAATTCAAAGAATGGAGGAGCATTCTTTCCAGTTCCAAAAATGTTAACTGGAATGGCTCGGGGAACAATGCTGGTCTTCATGATCACTTCATTCTGATGCACGTTCCCATCGGTGAGGTTGAATAGCAAGGGGAATCGATTGTCCTCGTCGATATAAGGTCACCAAAGCCGTTCTGCAGCAGGGATACCGTTGTAGAATTTTTGGAAGAATCTAACGAACTGGTCTGCATCTGCATCGGTCCCTAGCAGCACTATGATAGCTTCTTCGAAATTGAGTGGGGGACGAGTTGCCGATTCATCGTCACCAAATACATAGTTTTTCGATATATCTCTCGGAAATTGCTGACTGAATAGGTCAAATTGGAAGACCTTGTACATGTGTGCATTCAACCACATGTTTACGAACCACCAAGGACCCCCGAGATTGCCGATGGGCTCGCCCAGTAACAGCTTCTTCGACACCTGGTGCAAGAGGTGGTATACCGATCCAAGGAGATATCGGCCGAGAGGAAGTCTTGTTCCATCGGCAAGAAGTTCTGCTGCTGAGAGATGCATGGTGGTAGGTCCAACTGCTCTGCCACAGAAAATGAATTTTTCTAGCCACATATTCAGAAAGATGACATGCTCCCTCTGACCTACCGATCCAGTCTTTTGGTACTCTTGAATATAACCGGTCCAGCCACCGATGTTCCGTATGTTCACTTTGTACTCAGCTTTCCGATGGAACAAGGCTGGGACATCGGCAAAAGAGACATCAAGGCCGGTCAGCATATGCACATCGGCAAGGGTAGGGGTGGTTGGTCCATGTCTGAATAAAAAGACGTTCATTGTGTCGGACCAGAAGTAGGAGGCTGCTATCATCATATTCTCATTCTTCTTCATATCGGCAATGGAGAGTCTGATGCATTGGTTCAAATTGCGCTCTACCCAATAAACCTGCTGTGTTCTAATTACCCTAAGGTATCAGTTCTTCCACCCCTTGGTTGGTTTGGGCCATGAACGGAAGGCATCCTTCCATAACCATAAGTTGAAGCAATTTAAAGGGGATGCGGTTGACTTCTGCATTGATCAGATTGATGGGATCTGGGTTTCCCATTGGGCCTAAACAGTTGAAATTGGATTACTCGATAGGGATTACTACTCTGTTGTACAATTCCTAGGTTTTGAAAATAAAAAGAGGATTAAAGAAAGAAGGGGAAAAAGGGATTACAAAATTCATACGGAAAAGGAACTTGCAGAGGACAGAGTGGGGAAGAAATGAATTTACTTTGGGGATGTCGACGTGGATCGCCATTGGAGATGGAGGAGTTCTTGCGGATCGTACTCGGCTTGAAGGAGGTGCTGTTGCTTGAGCTCGCGGAGCTGTTCTCTTTGGCCTTGGTATGGATCATGTGGATGAGATGTCAGCCAGTCCAACCAGCCTGGGCATGGATCAGGACTTGTCATCTGTATCTGAGACACAGGACAGGTTATTGAAGCAATTGGCATGGGACAAGAAGCACTTTGATTATGAAATGTGAAACTCTATTGCTGAGATTGTCCTGGAAGATGTTATTGTCAGTTCCCTTCTCGGTGTTGATTCATGTATGCAGGTCAGTGATCAAGTTTGCATATCTGAGTTATTCATCGATTCTCATCTGATGGAGCTGAAGTACAAAAAAAACATACATACATTCCTTTAAGCCAATGGGATCCTGGAATTTGGCGCAAAGGTACTACAGCCCATGAGAGATATAGAATGCTTCAGAGACAATGGGATCCAGGTATCCTTAGATGGCTGAGGATTCTTTTTGAGTTGCAGTCATGGAATGGACAGGATCTGAATGAACAAGGCAAGGTTCCTGTAAGTGACATTTTTTATGTATTGGTTGCTGGTCAGGAGTTGAATTTTGGCAATGTGACCTTGGTCATTTATGAAGGATGGCAAGGAGCAATAGGTCTGCAGGTTATTTTTGCAGAATTACAACCTTGGTACCACAGTGTTTTTATCTCCACAAAAGTAGGAACAATATGCTATATATTTCTGATGTGTTACAGTCATGGAGAATGAATGGTTTTAATCCAGTAAGCTGTAGCTCAACAGGCAACCTATACTTATTGCTACTAACTTGCATTTCTATTATAAAGCTTCCAAGTCTGTATCTTTGACTGATACTTATCAGATGTTTAAGAACACATGCATGTATTGGAGAGTGGGAACCTGGTATACTGGTATTTGGAAAGATGCTTGCTGGCTAAATGAAGAAATTCTTCCTGAGATCACACATGCCAATGTGTCCACACTTGCTAGTGAGAAAACAGATAACATGCTTTTCGAAGTTGGTTATTTTCGTCCAAGAGGGAGTGAGCAGCTTGATCTTTGCATGATAACCTTGATACAGTCAGATCTCAGTCTGGTAGAATTTTATGAATCAAACTATTGGTGCCCTGCTAATACAAGATTGATACAGTTGTATCTTGGTCCAGCTTGTCAAATGGTGGTGGCAGGAAAATTTCAGTCCGTGGAACTCTAATTCAAACCAGCATCATTCTGAGAATGTCACATTCGACTATAAATGTATTCAACCCTGGAGATGGCATGCAGCAACACTTCAAAAACAAATCTGGCTTTGGTCTCATTGCTCGAGTCTAAGAGAAACAAAGGATTTCAAGATATACTAGAGCAAGCTGGAGGACAAATGCTCCTATATCAATTTGTTGGTGCAAAAAGTGAGGTGGTCACAATTCAAGCTATCTGCACATCCTACAAAAGCGTCAGCTTGAGGGCAAGCTGAATCTTCAGGGGGGGGGTAATGTCTGCCTTGGGATCATACTGACAGGTGGGCCAGTCTATCACGTACATTCCTTTGTATTAGAATGCCATGTGGGGCCAACCTTTGGGAAAGAGAAGATCTACAAAAGGGATCGGGCAGTAGAGGAGAAGGGAGAATAAATTATTATTCAGAAAAGATTACTCGGGTAAGGAGCCAGTGCTCCTCCTTGTATCTGAGATCTTCTGTAATCCTCTGTTCCTACTCACGTCGCCGGATTGATCTCACCGGCGGCCACAGGTTGTTACATAGCGGTACAGCGAACTGTAATAGGGTTTGGTTGGTGTTTATTTTGGTGGGTTTCGATAAGGTTGCATTTTATTGATATACAAATTAGATTAATATGCTTTTGTCATCCGTAGCAACAAACAGGCACCGGCTAGTGAAACACTTGAATTTTGACAAGGTGGAAGGTAATTGCATCTCCAATGGTCTGAATTATGCACGAGATCAATCTTAGTATACTATTCCAAAAAGGCAAAAAACAGCAGACTCCAACTCTAAGCACCTCTAGATGGACAACATGGCACTTGGTGGGACACAGTAAACTAGCTAAGCGAAGATAAACAGATCGAGTTATACAATATTAAATATCATTAGAAGATGCAAATAATGTCTTACCATCTTTTTTTAGGAATAAGTACTTCATAAAATATCTCCTGTGTTTCTAAGGCAGTAATGACCGCCCAAAGTATCAAATTCATGGTTCCTTTAGCAGGACTCAATGTTGATAGACATCTTCGAAGTTTACTATGGTCGACAGTGACACAATGCTAAGAAATCAAACATTTATCTCCATAGCGCACTTAGACAGCATTATAATATTGGGTACCATCCTAGCAGGTTACATTACTGTAACTGTCTTCGGATGAAATACCGCAAGTAAGTTCACACGCAATCAAGAACGATTACAATCTCCCATTAACCGAACATATGCTGGATTCCACTGCCCCTCTGATCGGGCAGCGACCAGATCCGAGAAGCAACGAAAGTAAAGGTTTCGCCTCGGACCTAGGGATCGAATCCAGAGGAGGCGCGAGAAAGAGAAAGCGATGGGAGGGGAACCTTGGGGTTGGTGACGTTCTGGTTCTTGCGGATCTGCTTAGCGATGGTGGAGCGGAGCTGCGAGGGCGTGACGACGTCGTCGAGGTTGTAGATCTCCATGATGGTGGGGATGGAGCGGCATGCCTGCTTGAAGAAATCGAAGACGCGGTGCCGCGCCTCCTCCAGCGAGGCCGAGTTCGGAGGCACCTTCACCGCTCGCATGGTGAACGCCATCGCTTCGAATCCCCGGCCGCGCCGCCTCACGTCGCCGGTGGGTATTCCGCTGGTCTAGCTAGACTTCTGGTGGTCTTGCCGGGAAGGGGAGGCCGGCAGGGGATGGACTGTGCGAGGAATGGCTCGTAGTTGGGCCGGAAAGAGGGGAAGCAATTTAGCCAGGCCTGGGCCCAATCACGGTTATTAAAAACCACTGCCGTGAGAAATCGAGGCATTGGTGGCTCATCCGTAGGCGACACGCGCTACTATACATTTTACAAAAACACCCTTCAAGTTTTTGGAAATAAACCCGCAGTCCAGTCTATCGTCCGCAAACAGTGCGAACGTCAGAATATTTTTCATAAAAACCCTGTATGTAAATTTTATTTTAACAACAAGAAGAGAAAATTCGAGAATTGTCTCATTTTTTACATAACCCCTTAGACATTTTGCAGAGAGCCCCACACTCCACCCAAACGGCCAAACCCTAATCCCCTCAATCCTCTTCCTTCTCACACACGCCGTCGCGGCCCGCCGCCTGCACACGCATCTGGCTTGCCGTCGTGCTCCTCCCCCTCCTCCATAGACCACGGGGCACAACTCGACTGGACAGTGCGGCTCTGGCGAACGCAGCCCTCGCTGACAGGCTCCGGCGACCCTCAATCCTCTCACTTCTCACACATGTCGTCGCGGCCCGTGAGCGTGTAGCCTCGCCGGCTAGGGAGCGCAACGCCAGTGCTCAGCTTTGCGGGGAGCGCGGCGGTAAGGCAGGTCTCCTCTTGTCTTCTTCTTCCCAATCTTGGCCTCATCTCCCATCCGCTGCTCTCTCTCCATCCTATCTCATTTACCCCTTTCTCTGTTTGTACCCCATCGCTTATGCCCTCCAATCGGAGGGTTCCCGCTCCCGACGCTTATGCGGGGAACGCCTCCGGACGCTAGCTGCCTAGCTCCCCGTCGTTCGTCCCTCTCCTGCACCCTACCTCCTTGTTATTCCTCTCTCTCTCTCTCTCTCTCCTTTCTTTGTCCTATCAGATCTGAGTTCGAGCAAACACTGGAGGTGACGCGAGCTTGAGCGGGTCAGGATCTCAGCGGGCGGCGAGATCCCAGCAGGTTGGCGGCCCCACCCCGACACCTGCCCTCCCCTCAACCCATCAAGGGGAACGGGATCCCCACCATCATCAGCCTTCCTCACCATGAAATCTAATGGAGATTCCACCAGTACACAAGGATCCAACTGTATTTTGAAGATTCAGCGTTGACTGTTGTCGCTAGTGAGATTATATCTCTCTCCTATCTTATTGCCATAGTTCGTTCTGATTTGGGTGGTATAGTTCGTTCTGATTTGTGTGGTTTATCCATAATGATTTGAAACTGATGTCATCGTATTATCAGACATACAAAATAGGTGTCCCTATGAATTGCGAAGAAGCTGAAATTTCAAGTTTTTGACCATGGAGCTCACCATCAAGCAGGTCCATGGCTCCCCTTACATTAGAGTTGTAAGTGAACATTAGAGCTGTTTGTTGTTTACAAAGGGGTATTGCATGTTAACTGTTACGGTTTGGAACCCATCTGATCTGAGTTTTTTTCTCTTTTCTTGTGTGTGTTCCTTTTAGGGAAACCGTTCAGAGGCGAAGCTGAAGCAGAGCAAGCGTGAGACGCTGCCATGGGCAGTTTGTGTCCAAGGGGCAAGATCTAATCTCATGCTTGATCTGTGCGATATAATAATCTTAATCTGTTTTTGTGATTTTGGGGATTCCAGGTTTTCGATTGGCAATCTGGTAGCTGGATCTCGGTGAGATGAGAGAGCAGAGTTGCTGATCCAGTGAGTCTTGATTATAGATTTATTAAAGCTCATGTTCAGTCTTCAGTTTCTGCATATGCGAGTTATTGGATCCTGACTAGCTCAACAGGTGTGCAGGCTCCTCATGGTGTAGTTGTGTTCAAGGATGGCAGGAGTTGGATACCTATAGGCTGTAGCTCTTTTATTTTGTCTTCTAAAATAACATGATTTGTTTTTTTTTCTTTTCAATCTGCCATGATGAGTAAATAGCTCTATGGTGCTTGCTTGTGGTAACTGATATCTCCACGAAGTATCATGGACCTAGCAAACCCATGGAAGCATACTGAATAAAATCCATGTTCTGACTTCACATGACTGAAATTGGTCCTCACTGTATTATTATTAGCTAAGCTTCTTCAGTAGTGCATATTCCCAATGGGGAGACTTTAGAAACTGTATTAGAGTAGTTGAAAACAGACATAGTCCAATCTACATGAAAGTAAACATGATATCTTAACAGTTTTTCATCTTATGTTTATGTTTTCAGTATCAGTATCAGTTTGTCATCTTAAAAAAACATTTTGGCTCACATCAATTGTATATATGACTCTTGTTTATCATGTTAGCTTTTCTAATTTTAACCATCGGTTACAAAACGTTTTGAGTCAGTTTGTTTGTTTGTTTTGCCTTGTAGGGTGGCTTGTGGCGTTAAAGGGTAAATTATCACAGGTAGGTATGTGAAACTTACATTGGGGGAGAATGGACCTGAACATTTTTGGGAGGTATGTATCTATTTTTTTTATAAAAATGACATCTTAAATCTTGGACATCCCAATGAAGCGCTGCTATGAAATAAAGTAATTATTTAATTTGAAGACACTGATTTGGTTATGAGCTTACTTTGTTTAGGATAACACAGGTCGTGGTGGCTACAATACAAAGTGAGCAATTAGCTGTGCTGATGGTGATAATGGCACGATGGAACATTCTGAAATATTGATTATTGATACACTATATCTTTCATTGTTTTTTTTCTCTTTTACTGTTCTCCTACATTGGCTGGAATTGCCCGGTCATAGATATCTTTGTAGCAGCAATGGAGGAATGTATATAATTCTTATGGTTTCTGTAGTGCTTCATTGGCCTTATTAGATCTCCCTAATTCATGTTTTTATTTGCTTATATGTAGTCAGCTTAAGGGATTTGATGACCGATGATGGCCATGCATAGGTGGCTACAGGGACACTAGAGGAGATGTTTTGCAAGCAATGTCTCGGTGGTGATAAATATACGAAGGAACCGTTCTAGAAGATTGTGGCTTTTCGCACATGGATATTTTTCACTGAATTGATTTCTTCTTTCCCACCTTTAATGCCTTTTGATCCTTAAATAGGCTTTGGATGGCATGGTATGTCAGAACCTGCTTTTGCTTTTTAGTTTTGTTGTATGAAACGTGAATGTAAGGTTTAGAAATTTAGAATTTCAGGATGATATGTTGAAAGGCTCAGCTGTAGTCACTCTAAACAAGAAGTTTGAAGCTTATTCTAAAATACTATGATAATTTTCTGTTATTTGCACATATAACTAAGTGAGTTACTTTGTCTCGTAGATCTCATTGTGTTAAATCTTGAGATAGGTAATAGTAGAGAAACCATGTCGCTAAAAACACATCTTAAAAGGTTTTCCAAGGACAAGTTTAGTGTCCTAAAACAAGCACCTCTGAGATCCTAGCATAAGTGTTCACCTTTTTGTTGCCTACCCTTGTGAAGCAATCATAGAAATATATGATTATATTCCTTCAGGTATTTTTGTCACTAACCTTTCCAGGTATAGAGCAGAAAGAATGAAGGAATGACAAGCATACCAACAATCATCATATAACATTGAATTTTATTCATCCAATCTTGATTTTTACAAAATTCAAGCTTGGGGGATAACCCACCATAAAACATCTTTTGCCATGTTGCTACACCATCTTAGTTGTACCTACCTTTAAGGCATGCTCAACTATTAAAAAAATCATCATACTCTTTCATCTTCACTTGAGTAAATCTCCATAGTACTGTCATGCTACCTTTTTTCTGCTATAGTGTATGTTTAGGTTGAGAAGTATTTTCATCTCCCTTTTTAAATATGCATGGTGCTTAGTTTAAAGGTATTTGGATATTACTTCTAGAGGCTTTTTAATTTAAGTGTAGTGCTTAAGTTAAAATGTCTTCCTAAATCAAATTAGACGTGGTGTCTAGGTTGATTTTTGTGAACTGATAGTATGTTATAGTTGATATTGGATATTTTGTTGGACTAACCCCTGCAGGAAAACTTTCAATATCAAAAAGGGAAGTCCTGAGATGAACTCATACTATAGATGAAGAGATCTACATGAACTTCAATAGGTTTCACAAGGAAAATGCAGCTAATTCATAAAGGATAGATAAATTCCATGGAGCAAGAAGAAGACATGTGACAAAGAACAAAATCTATCAAGCCACTCAATCCATGGAAGAGGGTGAACAAAAATTCAAGAAAACCATCAGAGATGTCAAGATCAGAAGAACAAGGATGAGAGAAGAGTGAAACAAAGGAGACAAGCCGTTAATGCACAATTAGACAATGAAGGGAAGCTTCCATGAGGGATAAAATGCCATCATTCTTCAATGACAAAGGTAAAGGAAAGTAATCACCACTCTAGAAGTTTTTCTTTGATTTTGGTATTCACATAAATAAAGATCTAAACATGTTTGAGCTGCAACTTTACATGATCCAAACTGATTAACTCAACATGTTAGTTCTTTAAAGATTGATCCTAGTATCACTTCTTAATATCATAGCATTAACCATATGGGCTAAAATGTTGTGCATCCAACTTTGGGAAGATGATAAGCTTAATTTATACATATTTATAGACAATCTTTCCATGTGTTAAAGCAATCTAATATGCAAAGTGTTTATGAAATGCTACATTCATGCTCATCCTCTGGACTGATCACTCATGTCATGGCTAAATAAAATACAACTCAATCTTGCTCAAATATATTTATGTTAGAGATGAATGAATAAACTTTTGGTTCTGTTGGTGTTTTTCCACCAGCAGATCTCATGCACTTGATCTCTGCCTTGTTTCTATGAGCGGGACACTTCTTAACCATGCCATCAATGTAACACCCCAGGTGTTTGCCACGGACTAAATAGTGACTGAGCCCGAAACTCTTGGATCAAGTGATCAGTAGAGGCTATAGTTCATAAATTGGAAAGTGATGATAAGGTGTTCATTCCATATGCCTTACTTCTATTTCCATCTATATGAACCATTGGATAAGTTTCGCAAAGTTTGGAATCAAAAGGTCACATGGAACGGCGATTCATATAATTACCGGGATTACTTTATGAAGTGAAAATAATTATATGAATTCAACCAAGCTGCACGACCTTGCTCAAAAAACTCCCGTTGAACTCTACAACAAAAGTCGTGAAAGGTTCATGTTGTCCGGAAACAAAGAAAATGCCCGGAAAATATTGGAAACCCCAGTCCGAGCTTAACCGACGATGTTTTTGACCGTCATTGACCAACATTGTGGAGATCTCGCATGGCGACGCACCATCAACAAAAGTTGTAGATCGGAGCGAGACGAACAAACTACGTTCAATCGTCGAGATCCGAATCAGAGCTGAAAATAGTGAAACAAGGACCCGAAGATCATTCGGAGACCAGGAAAATCTAGTTCTTGGTTTGCGGGAAGTTTTCGTCGGAAACTCTTGTCTCTAAAATCGTTTGGATTTTGAAGTTGGTCTTAAAAGCAAAGTTGCTATATTCGTCGAGATCTTCGCAACGGTACAATCAGATTTGCGAAATGACTTACGGTTTAAAAAGTGCAAAATTTCGACGTCGTTCGCAATGTCGTAATTCTGGGATGCGTGGTGGAGCCAAGAAATAAAAGGACAGCAGCCTTGCCTCCTCTCCTCTCCTCATGTCTCCCTCCCCTCCTCTTTGTCTACTGAACAGCAGCTGTTGCTGTTGCTCTTCTCTTCCTCCTTCTTCCTCCTCAAGCTCCCTCTCCCCATGGCTGCTAGAGAGTCGAGCTCCTTTCTCCTCCTTCCTGGCCGAGCTAGGGCTCCTACCACTGCTGCCGTCGCCCCTCTGCTGCTGCTGCCCACCCTAGACGAGCAGAGCACCGGCGCCCCTACAGCAGGCATGTCGTTGCCTGCTCCTGCAAGGCCGAGCAGGCCCTGCCCAGCTCGCCCAGCAGCTACTGGCCGGTGCTGCCGCAGGCCTGCTGCTGCCCAGCGACCCTCCCGGCTGGCTCCTCCTCCTTGCTGCGTGGTGCAGCAAGGCCAGTACAACTCCGGCGACCTCCAGCACTCCTCCCTGCAGCCATGACGACCAGCACCCCCTCTCCCTGCCCTCCATGGAAGCCACACACAAGAACATGACCTCTCCTATCCCTTTCCTCGTTTTCAGTTTTTTTTCAGTTCGTATTAAATCAAAGAAAAATCGCATTATAGTGTGGTATGACTTTTTGGAATCATTGTGAAGTTATCTATGCAGTAGATCTATTGGATGATATGCCTTGTGTTGATTTGATTGCTGTAAAAATTGAATATGCAGTTAGGGTTAGAAGTGTGATTTGGGTGATTTGTACATTTGTCGCCAATGAGAAGTGCTCCAAAAATTGTGAAAATATTATGGTGTATTTCTATTGCTATGAAAAGCCTTTGGTTAAAATTTCATGACTAGATGTTGGACGGTTTGTGAGTTATGAAAATAATAAAGGTCATATTTGCTATTTTGGACTGCATGCATGAACTCTGAAGATTAATATTCTTCGTGAATAGAATTTTGTTTTCTGTGTGTATGGTGAATACCAAAGTTGTACATTATGATATGGTAAAACTTGTGTTAAAATTTCATGGGCATATCTCTAGTAGTTTGAGAGATATGTATTTATCAAGTTGATGGTTGAAAACTGTTATTTTCTAGACATATCTGAATGTTTGTGTTGTTTGACCAAGTTAAACTTGGAATCATGTCTTGAGAATGTTGGAACATTTATAGTAGATTTCATAAGCTTTCTAGATTGTCCAATTTTATATTTTTATGAGCTCTAGATCTCAAGTTATGGCTGTTTCAACAAGAGTGTCTGAATCTGTCCCCTTTTTGGACAGAGATGCATTGTTTGCTTATTTCGAGTTTGTTAAGTGTTGAATCATCTTTACATGATTATAAGAAACTTGTAGAGAACTTAATTACCTTTCCAAAGAGTTAAGAACCATATCTGTTGGATAAGTAGAACTTTATTTATGCTTCTTTGAACTTCAGTTCAGTTGTATGTCTTTATTTTGTTAATGCTATGTGGATTGGTTTTGTAGTGTTGCTTGAGCAAGGATTTTCATGAGGTGAATGTGGTTTTCTGTAGTCACAATGAATAACAAGTTTAGCATAATGTTCTAAGCTTTCTAAAAAGTGTAGAACCATCCTTATATGATATTTAGAACTTGAGTTGTTGATAAAGGATGTTGTATGTCCACATCTATCCATGTCCGGACAACGATGCTTTCTTATGCTTGTTTAACCTTGTTAAGTATAGAATCATATTGTGATGGTAATAAGCATGTTTTATATAATTTACTAAGTTTTCTATAGAGTTAAGATTCATGCGTTTTGGATGTTTGTAACTCAAGTTGTGCATGTTTGAATGTAATGTTACTACTCGGTCCTAGTTGGAGCAGGTCTGAAACATTGGCACGTTTGCCTTATTTAACCCTTGAATTATCTTTTGGTGATAACAGAAATGTTGTAGATAATTTAATTATCTTTCCAGAAAGCCTAAATTCACCTCTATTGGATGCATATATCTTTAGTTATGTAACATATGTGCTGCTGTCCAGATTTTGCTTTGCATGTTAAATTCATTACTCTAATCTATGCTTGTTCAATTGAACTTTCTTGTTAGTTTTTGAGTGATGAAAGCTTGCAATGTCTTAGTTGAGTTGGTAAGCATGTCACTCCTAATATGTGTGTTATGCTTCTATGCTATGCTAGAGTAATAATAAATGGAACAAATCGATCATATGCTTATCAAATGCTTGCAATAGCTTGATTAAGTCAGTTAATATGTTATACTTGATATGATTGCTAGCAACCTATGATAGGCATGTGTGGTATCCTTTGTAATTGAATCCGTGAGCTTGTGTAGGTTAGCTTAATAAATTGCTTGCTATCTTTGATGCTAGACTTGAGTGATAGTAGTTCTTAAATTGCTCTCTAAGTGCTTATATACGTCTTGTGTTGCTTCATCGCATTCATACATGTGCATCTTACATCCCATTTAGGTACGCTAGGTACACTATGTGAAGATGTGGTGGTCGGAGCCAAATCCGAAGATGGTGCTTGGTGGAGCAAACCTAAAGATGGTGTTGGTGGAATCCAAAAGACGGAACAACCAAGAGTACTAGCGTGGATCTGAAAAGCTCGCCAAACGAGTGTCATCTAACCATCGCTGACTTTGTGTTGGTTCCCAAGACAAGTCCCGGAGCATTACAAGCCTCATCTCTCTCTTTTTAAAGTATTCACTTTCAATTCACAATATTTCTTGTGCATTAAGTTATAGGAGTTGAATGAAACCCTTGATGCATTATCTTTCTTGTCCAACTAAAATGAACCTTGTAGGCCCAGGATCGAAACAAATGCTTAGCCATGCTTAGACCGGTAGAAGTCAGTTGATTCCTGTCACCTACGAGATATAGGATGATACTGGTCACGGTTGACTATATTTTCTATCGTGGAAAATAACCATGTGGAAGTAATAAATCAAGACCGGGCAGACAAGGTGTATGTGAGCCACTTGACTTGTATGTCTTGTGAGCGGGTTCTCTCCGCCTGTGTCGTTAGGCACTGGATCATGGTTGGACATCTGCCGAGATTGAACGCATGCCTCCTTCATAGCTGGCCGAATAACTCGTTTCGACCGCGAAGCCTAACTCTGTACGTTCAGGCCGAAATCTCCTCCTAGTTGGGTCATGGAGGACCGGGACGGATGACTAGACCATGGGCAAGTATCCTTATCGTCCTGGCCTGGTACCAAGGGCAGGCACTGCTTGATCGACCTGGCTACCGTGAATCGCTATTCATGCTTGTAATTGGGGGCCCGCGGCTACTCGAGCTATATTGAAGGTGACCCGCAAAAGTCAACCCGACGGGGAAGGCTTGGGTGTGATTGAGGATAAACCTCCAGCTAGATAGGAATTTGATTCGAATCGCGGTCTCTCCCCATCAGTAAGAAACTTGAAAGATCTTCCTCCCACTGTAGAAACTTGAACCCTAATAAGTAACCAAAAGATGGTTATATGGTTTACATGTCAAACTGGATATGGTTACTATTGTGATGCTTTAATTAAGTGATTGCTCTAGATTAGATGCAAATCTAGACTTGGTAAGCTTCACTAATCTTGATGCTAAAATATTAATTAAAATATTGAAATATAGGACTCAAGGTAGTAATGCTCTTTTCGCAAAATTTATGCTATCCTGTCAACTCCACTATATGAGCCTTGCATATCCTTGGGAGTCTTTTATTTTCTCTCCTGTCAGGTAAGTCTAACTGAGTACATTTGAGTACTCAGGGTTTATCCTACCCTGTTGCAGGTGAAGGGCTTCGTCCTGCTCAAGGAGTGGTTAACCACTGGTGGGCTCGGTGATTCTATAGTTACTTCTTATCTATGTGTTGTTGTTGGAGGATGTCACTTTAAGCTAGCAATGTATTTCAACTTATGTTACTATAATCATTTCAAAGCTATATTGTTTCATTAAAGAGTTTTGAACTTAGACTTATATTATTATTTCTAAGCTTATTTGTAATATTATTTCCGCTGCAAAAGTCTGTGTAAATGATTGGTGTTTACTTAATCAAGCGGTCTCGGTTGGGTTGTTCATTTACCGGGGTCCTTCGGGATACTCGACGGACTACCGAACTGGTATAAGTGACAGTATGTGCGTGTCAACGTGTTAAACGGGGACAGTCATGCTTGATCTTGTATTAGTTGGGCGGTTCCATGACAGCTGGTATTAGAGCAAGATTAAGTATAATACTGTCATTTACATGGCTTTTAAAACAAAGTTTTGTTTGCAAAATGCTATTTTGGACTAAAACTTTAGCTATAAGCAAATTTGTCAAAACGTATTTGCAAAACTATGCTAGCGACAACCTACAGTTACGCCCAACTTAGGATCATCAGGTGGATTATTTAAGTACTAACTTGGGGGATTGCATCATATTTCTATTTTCACTTGTCCATACAGGTTGGAATTGTATGGGTGCCATTCACTTGAATAGTAATGTATGGATCAATACCTCTACGCCCGGGCCAAGGTGTGTATACAGGATCGCACTATGCTACCCTATGGTCAAATGGTCGAGATAGCCTTCATATATGAATTAGCCATATATGTCGATAGAATTATTTTCTGCAACGTCGCACCTACGCTAAGGTAAGGTGAGTTGTGAGAGTATGACCGGACAACCGTCGGTCTAGGCAGTGAATATTTAATGTGTCGAACTGTTGCATACTTACATGTATGTTAACAGCAAGATACCCATGTGTGGGAGTAATACTTTTGGAAAGGGTGCATATACTGCTTACGTGTATACGGGGTGTACACCTAAGTGAGTATTAGATTTAAATTTTAGCAATGCATTATATTTATACTGTTGGGATGGGCTGAAATGAAATCTTCTGCAGGTACACTAACTACGAATACGTATGAACTAGTTAATGCTAGCTATATATTGAGAGTGCGTGGTATGCCACCACCATAGAACGTGATTGTAGCCTGAGGTTGACAATCTTGTGAGGATGAATAGAACGAGCATGCATCATAATGATTGTTGCATCATGTATGGTTGTGCTTCTCTCATCCTTGCTTCTAATGATAAGTAATCTGTGATCACGATGTTGTGCTAGTTTTCTTGTTAAGAAACTAGAGAAGGGTGCCTTCATCCTTGTTGTTCAGATAGCCTTGCTAGAATGTGCTATGTGATGTTACCTTGCTAATGTGAAGAAATGGTTTTAGATCTGTAAATACTAAACATGAGGTAGAGACATCCAAATTTAGTGAAACTAATTTGGTTAGTTGTGTCGTACAACACTTTACCTAAAGCAGCTATAAAACTTGTTGTTGAATATTGTGTTGTATGTTGCATGATTTGCTCTACGTTAGAGTGCTTTTTTGAGTAAGATAGTAAAAGCTTGCTGTGTAAAAATGTTTTGCATACAATGTCTTTTATCCTTGCTAGGTGCTCTCTAACTTTGAAATTTATGAACTTGAAGTTAACATGCTCAATGATACATGGTTTAGTTTTTGGTTAAGCTTTGCCATACCATGCACTATCCAATACTAATTAAACCTGCTATGTAAGTGTCTCGCTAGGCAGTTGTGATTTAACCTGTGACATCATTTAGTCTCATGTAAGAATTAATAAATAAATATGAGAACTATGTGTATCACGTAGGTATAAAATAAATTTCCATAGCTTACTAATAACATGCTTGCTAAGGTTTAGTAGATTGGTACACATGTTTAAAATCATGAGCTTTTATAGTGAAATTTAATTGCATGATTTACCGGCTATACTCATCTAGAAGTTTAGTGTGCGCTATAAAGAGTAGTTATCACTTTTATCTTGTTAAATGAGCAATTTGATAAGTACATGTCAACTAGTGTAAGGCTGCTCAATAAACCTTCTAGCATGTTTAGGATGTATCTTACTATCATCATTTAAGTAGAAGTGCATGTTTCTATTTAAATGTATTTCATCCATCCTTTTCGTGTTATCAATGTAGTGGCTGCACTAAGCTTGTCATGTTCATACATTTTCCTGATGTTATCGCCTGTAAATGTAAACCTACTGTTATGTTGTGCATGACTAAAAACAAGTTTGCTATATCTAAGTTAAAACTTGTTCCCTCTATTAGTGAAGAGATAGGCATGTAATTGGTAAAAGAAATTAAGTGTTAGAGCATAGAACCTCTTACCACCTTGTTTTGCATGTTTATTATTGACATGTTGGTATAGCTGAATGTTTGTTATGTATGAAGTTTTGGTGCTTAGTAACCATGCTTAAGCTAGTGTGGGTGAATTTCTCAATGCTTGCTTGTACTCATGACGTATGTGTGTGGTTGTTTTGTTACCTAGTTGGTACCATAGCTATCACCTCACGTGTCCTCGGTGAGCATTTGAGTGACGAATAGCTTTCTCTGGATCCACTACTACAGAAAATCTTTTGCATGGCACTTGGGAAATCTTAACCGTGGCGATTAAACCTACAAACCGCCACGGTTAATGAGAGGATTAACCGAAACGGTTATTTTTTATTAACCAAGGCGGTTATAGTCAACCGCCTCGCAAAATCAATTTTCGGAGGCGGACATTTTAAAGGGACCGCCTCGGTTAATAGAGGCCGAGCCCAAAAGCCACCGAAAAGCCCACTCGGCCCGATATATTCCTCCTAGTACATATACAGAATTTTAGGGTTCACTCTCCCTCGCCTCCTTCTCCCTCCAGCCGCCCCTCTCCTTTTCCCCCCTCTCTCTCGCGACCCTCCCCCACCCGACCTGACGGTGCTGCTTCTCCTACCCGGGAGCCAGCCCTCTCCCACCTGACGGCGGACCCTCCCGTCCCCCATAGGCGAACCCTTCCCCTCCCCCACCGGCAGTGCCCCTCCCTCTCTACCGTCGGTGCCCCTCCCTCTCTACCGTCGGCGCCCCTCCACCTGCCCTCTCCCTCTACCGTCGTGGCCATGGCTACCTCCGAGGCCATGGCGGCGCGAGGCAGGGGCGGCGCGTGACCGCGCGGCCCGCGCGAGGCCAGGGCGGCGTTGTTGGCACAAATTATGATCAACTTTTCTATACTAAAATGATGCCACCAACCTCAGGATCAGGGATAAACAAATACATCATGAGCATAATTTATCAAATAACTAGTTTCTCATGTCCATGAGTGTTTAAGTGCAGGGATGAAGAAATGAAGCAAGTGAGAGCCAGTGGGACCTACATAGGGGGTCGGCCGACCACCCTATGGGCCCACTTGGCTCCCCTCTCGGTCATGATCCAAGAGAAGCATCCTAGAGTGATTTCCAACCCTTGGATCACTCTGTGCTTTCTCTCAACGGCTCACAAGCAAAGCACATGGATCCATGGGCCCACACCAAGGAGATAAACGTGACAACCACCTCAGAACCAGCAATTAATATCAATGACAAGTGGGGCCAACATCAGGATAGCAGAGGTCGGCCGATCCACACCTATGCCCACCAGGACCCACTCAGTCCCTAACCAGTGGGACTTCATCCAAGGAGGCAAGAGAGGGCCCACTGGCCATAGGGGGGATCGGCCGATCCACCCCTAGGTCGGTTGGCTCCCCCAACCGCCATACTCCTCCCCCACGTGTTGGATCACCACCATCCATGCCTTGGTTGGTTTCTAAGTTGGTTGGATCCAACGGTGGAGGATGGAAGGCCCTGGATCGCTGACGTGGCGCTGGAGTAGCCCCTACTCCACCCCCCACTATAAATAGAGGGCCATACCTCCCTCTCTAGACATGGTGAAGAAGCCTACAAGCTCCATTCCTTAGAATTGTTCTAGTAGTTAGTCTAGAGTGGGAGTTAGAGTTGAGTCGAGCTTGCTCGGGATTCCGGAGTTGTCTTCTGGGAAGTCTGGTATAACTCTTGTATCTTTCCTTCTTTGTAAGACTTTATCTTTATTAATATATTATCCTTTCCCTTTACTTTACTTAGTATTTACTTTGAGCATTACTATACTAGATATAGTATTGTTATATGCTTTTGCTCTTTAATAGCCTTTACATTTATAGTCTGTGATCCTTGTGACCTTTCGTATATGCGATCATTGCCTGTCATAGGGTGCTTTGATTAGTGATCGTAGTCAAAGTATTAAGTTGTGTGTAAGCGTGGTGCTTATACATTAACTTATCCTTGGTTATCGCTTGCTGCACGGATTGTTTGTGGTAGCTAGCAAGAGGTGACAGCCTTGTCTAGTCGTTGTATTCCACCACGTGTTTATAGGCAAGTTCTTAAAAGGTAAGGCCCCCATAAGAAGAGGGCGCGGTCGAGTAGGAGTTTTGTCCTCCTAGTGATCTATCCCCTCGCCTAGCATACTTGTATTGAGGAGGCAAACTATAGTGTTTAGGACTAGTTAATTAGCTAAGTATATTAAAGTAGAGTGAATTGCTTAGGAGTCCCTTGTACTCTCTCGTTGTCCTCCCACCTAGCTAATCTGTCTAGTCCGTTCTAAGTATCATTTACCTAGGCTCTTTCATTCATCAACCCCTTCCTATCACATTTATCATTTACCCCCCTATACTAGTTGGTACTCAGTTAAGGTACTTTCTAGGATCTCTCTCTAATTATCATTTCTAGCTCAGCTTTCCCTTGGGATAAAATAAATTACGATACCTTGGAATACTCCTAGGTGAAGTGCTGCAGCGGTATAATCTGTGCGCTTACGGATTTATCCAATAGTCATAAGAAATACTCATAAGCATTTCTGGCGCCGTTGCCGGGGATAAGGATTTATCTCTATTTTTGGTACGACGCTAAGAAGTGTCAACAAGCATTTCTGGTGTCGTTGCTGGGGAAAGCATAGCCTAGAAATTTTAATTAGATTGAATCCGGAAATTATTGTTAACCTAGTTATCAATTAGTCATAGGGGCTTACCCCTATCTATGTCTTCCTTTATTATGGAGCCAGACAGTTTATGAGCGGTTTCCAACTGTCGGGAAACTACCTAGAGGATCCTGAGCAGCTGTTGAGGAGGTCTAGACATTGTCAAGTCCCACCTCAGAGGTTCATTTCGAACCTGAATCCGTTCAAGGAAGGAGGCTCTACACCACCACTCAAGGAAGCTATGGCCCAGAAGGCGATCTCTGATTTCTCGGCTCCGTCAGCTACCCACGTAGCTCAGGGCCCCGAGGTCAACTTCGGGGATGCCACCTTCGAGCTGAAGCCCGCCTTGATCCACATGGTGCAGGCCAACCCATTCTGCGGAAAACCCCATGAGGATGCCAATGCTCATCTCCAGCACTTCATGGAGTTATGTGGCACATTCACTATCAAGGGAGTGGCATCTGACGCCATTCTTCTTCGCCTTTTCCCATTCTCGCTATTTGGGAAGGCAAAACAATGGTTCTACGCCCACAAAAAAGAGGCCACTACATGGGAGAGGTGTGCTAACGCATTCCTCCAGAAGTTCTTCCCGACGGGCAAAACCAATGACCTTCGTGGAAAGATTTCGAGCTTCCAACAGCAATCTGACGAGACGATTCCCGAAGCATAGGAGCATCTCCAGGAGTATATTCGAGCCTGTCCTCATCATGGGATAGACGACTGGTTCCTGATTCAAGGGTTGTACCACGGCTGACCAACATGGCCCGTAGTCACCTTGATGCTGCCGTTGGAGGGGCATTTCTCCAACACACGGTGAGAAGTGCCAAGGACCTCATCGAGAAGATGGTAACCAACCAAGGTTGGGGTGAGGAACGTTTCCAACCAAAGAAAAGAGGTATGCACACCGTCAGTGAGGTGGACATGCTCTCTACCAAGATGGACCTCTTAATGAAGAAGATAGATGAGAGTTCCAAGAAGGAACGAGAGGCCATCTACTCCGTCGCCGCTGCACAAGCTATTGAAGCTAATCCATGGTGTGAGGTGTGTGGAGGAAATGATCACTCGGGTAAGAATTGCCCCGAGACACCGAAAGAGGACGTGAACTTCATCAGCAATAACAACACAACAATGGGTATCGACCCAACAACAAGGAAGCTGTAATTCGCGCCCCTTCTACCAAGGTAATGGAGGTAATAGTAATTACAATAATTACAATTCTTACAATAACCAGCCTTCATTAAAAGATCTTGTTCTTGGGAAATCTAAGATTAATGATGGTATAAATAAGAAAATGATTGCCACTCATAAAGTTCTTGAAACTCTTGGTGAGAAAATGGATAGCTTCACAACTGCTATGAAGAATCAATTGAGCTTTAATAAAATGTTAGAAACCCAATTAGCTCAGCTAGCAGCAGCTATGCCATCTTTAGAACAGGGTAAGATCCCTGGGAAACCAGAGGACTCTATTGAGCATGTTAACTTGGTTACAACAAAGTTCGGTAAGCCTCCACTTCGCTACAATTGGGGTTATCATCTCGATCCTCCCTTCATCATGAAGAAGGAAGATGCAGGCCACCCGACGATCAAGTGCTCAATCGGACAACAGACATTCCACACCGCCTTTGTGATCTCGGATCGGGCGTCAACATCATGGCAAAGGTAACATATGACAATCTCTTAGGAGGACCTTTGGTCCCCACATGTGTTCGCCTGCAGATGGCCGACCAGACCATACGGTTTCCTGAGGGACTCGCGAGAGATATCTTGGTAAACATCCAAGACGAGTACATCCCCACTGACTTCATCATCCTCGACATGGGAGCTAATGTGGAGGTCCCCATCATCTTGGGATGGCCCTTCCTCAACACCACCAACGCGGTCATTTACATTGGATCAGGCCAGATCCACTTCCAGTTCCCAAGCCATAAGGTAAAATGTGCTTTCAATGGTTATAAACTTAACAAACAGGTTAAAGCATAACCACCAAGAAGAAAAGTTTGAGCCACGCGCCCATAGAAGCAATACCCAGAGGCCAAGATCAACGAATTCGAGGAGGATGGACCTGCCAATCCAAGGCAGGTGTGGAAAGAAAGAGAGGTGCACATCCCGTGGTCTCCGGAGCCATCAGGTGCACCCGAAGAATAAACCAGCAGGAGAGTCCTACTCCGAGGACTTAAAATCAAGGAGCCTTCGCTGAAAGATAAATCAGTAGTTATCTTTTATTTTCCTTCTTTCATTTAGTTAAAACCTTTACTTTCATACTTAAAAATTAGAAATAACAAAGTTAGTTTAAATAAAATTTGAGAATTAGATTAGCATTAAAATTTTACAAAAGGTAGGGACAATAGGGTGGTCGGCCGACCACCCTATATACCCCATCTTGGCTTACTTGATTAAGGAGCATGTAGAAACCTTTATAAAAGAAAAAGAAAAAAATGGAGCACTAGGGTGGTCGGCCGACCGCCCTATGATCCACTTGATCATCCCTCTTTATCCCCTACCATCCTTTGTCCAAAAATCTCATGATATGAGTAGTGTTTCTTTCAAAAATCAGATTTATCCTTAGGAGACATCTCTTTTGCTTTGTCATGCTTTACATCAATCACTTTTGGTTAAAGCATGTCACATTCTTGTCTCCCACTACTCCTAGTCTAAAGTGGGGAATCACGACACCTTCCACTTTGTCATGCTTTGCAAAAGAAAACACATCAATCACCTTTGAGCAAAGCATGACATACCTTTGTTCCCCACTACTCTTTGTTTAAAGAGGAGAATCTTGACCACTTTAACTCAGCCTTTGATCACATCACATAGCATCTTTCACCTTTCACCAAGCACTAGAAAAATCATGAGGGGATTCCCCACCATGGGATGGTCGGCCGACCACCCTATGGTCACCTCCTCCCTCTCTTTTGTTTTGTGAAGGGCAGCCACTAGGGCTTGTGATCATGGCACCCAAGGGGCATGCCCATGGGTGGTCGGCCGACCACCCCATGGCACCCCGTTGGTGCCATCTCCTCTCCCCTATAAAACCCCATGCAAGGAGAGCTCATTCCCTCACACCTCAACCAGAATTCAATTCTATCTCAAGCCTCTCCTTGCCTTGCTCTCTCCCTTCAAGAGAAGTAGTGATACTCTCCCTAGTCTTGCCCTTGTGTTCTTCTTCCTCTCCAAAGATGAAGAACCCATTGACATCCACATTCAAGAAGATGAAGCAAGCCATAGGTGGGAGCTCGTCTCGTCGCTCCCACCCATCCGAGGATAGCCCTCATGGAAGAAGAAGGGGAGGTTCTGCCCGATACACTTGGGAGGGCCTCCAAACCGAAGAACACCCTCGGCAAGAAGAGGTGCCGACAGAGGTACCCCATATCGGGACATTCATGGTGCCCTGATGAGGACCTATGATCAGCAATGCGGTCTCGAGTTCAATCAACTAGAGTACCAAAGGTATCTCTCTCTCCGGGATCGATCTTTTGAGCACACATGGATATTGGATCCAAGTCTTCTCTCCAACGCAGGTATGACCATCGAGTTTAATACTATCTTTTCAGCTCTTGGTTGGTTTGGCTTTTGGCAAGTAGATGAACTAGGAGTTGAGTTGCTCTCTTTATAATTCTTATGCTCTCTCCAAGTTTCTAATGTTGGAATTACCTTTCACATGTTTAATCAAAATCAAAGTTTAACTTGGGGTCAGCTAAGTGTTGCTCTTGGTTTTGAAAATTCATGCTTGATAGATTTAAACCTTGCCATGCGTAAGTTCAACAAGAGAAAATTTTGGTCCTCTATCTCTGCTCTTAATGATTGCTTGAATCCTAAGCCTGAGGAAATTCACAATCCAACCCTTCGCTTTATGCATCTTTGGATGAAATTAACTTTGTTTCTTGGAAGTGATGCTAGCTTCATAAGTGACATGGAATTAAAATTGCTCTATGCCATGGTTAACAAAATACACATCTCTCCTATGATATACTTAGTGGAATTTTGGCAAAGTTCAATTGAGAGTAATGGATCTATTCAATTCACATCTTTAATTACTCGTCTTGCAGAATCTATGGGTTTGTTAAATGGCAATTACCCCTTTGCATACATCTCTTCAACTAGAGCAATAATTTCGGAAGAGTATCTTACAATTGCTCAAATGCTAAAAAGAGATGCCAATGGTAATCTTAAAATGATTTACAGTGGCCATACAATTGAGGTGCCTGTTCCGAGTAGGCAACTTCAATTGACCCTTGATCTAGATCAAGGCATTGGACAAAGAGGTTTGTAGGTGCGGACAGGAGAGCTCAAGAGGGGCTATACTTTGTTCATCTTGAGCAAGGTGGTTCCTCTCGAGAAACTATGACAAGGAGGAAGATGATGCATCTTCTGATCCCATGTACACCTCGAGTGGCATGCCTCCTCGATCCGCACGTCCACAACGAGCTCGAGCATCCTTCTCGTCCACACGAGAAAGGGAGCATCGTGGACTACGGCAAGAATTCGATCACCTCACCAACACCTTAGGTGAGCTGCGTGTTGAACACGATGAGACGACACACATCGTCCAGCAAACTGCCGAAGATATCCAAGCTATGCAAGCAGAACAACATCGACACTGGGACATGTGGCGGCAATTCCATCCACAGCCGCCGCACCACTAAGCAAAGAACAAGCTTGGGGGAGGTTCCCTCCTCCACTAAGGTAAGTTTTTAGTTTCAACATTTATATTTATGTACTACTTTGCTTATCTTTGCTTTGCATCTAAAAAATCTGCATATGATAAAAATAATAAAAAGACTTTTTCTCTACTCCATTCTCAAAATGCTTTATGAAAAATCTATATCTCCTATGGAAATGATGAATAGTTGTTCTGCTAAATGTCTCTCTAGTACTAGTTTACAACTTGATATTTCTCTAAGTATGGATTACTTGGCTTAAAAGAATTCATCATGAACCTGAAACTTTTGTGGGTTGCAAATGTTGTAACTAAGTCTAAGTTGTTGTGAGACATGATATGACAAGATAAGAGCTGCTATAATTTTTTTCTAAGCAAGAATGATTATCAGAGTTTTATTTATTAAAATGATAAAAACACTTTTTGTTCCTCAATGGTGAAAATTTCCTACCAAAGCCATACATGATCTTTCATGATATAAGCTTTCTACATAAGCTACATGCTTTGTGTTGAGTTTGGTCAAGTTTTGTGACCCTTGTTGAGAGATTTATCATGCTCCCAAGATCAAGATCATGTACACGCCACATATACTTGCTGCTTCTACACTGGAAGTAGGCAAAAACATGCCTTACATTTCCACATAGTTCATACTCCATGCTATAGTAGAAAACCTCTCTCTAGTTGTTACTAGCATATGAGACATAGACTATGCAAAATTATGATATTTGTTGAGCACATCAAAGCTCATGATTTTTTTTTGAAAAATGAAATGATGAGCATCTTCAAAAGCTCACAGAAAAATAAATAAAGATAGCTATGTCTCAAATTCATAAGATAGGAAAGAGAGATCATTTAAAGGAGTATTGATCATTTGTCATGTTTCGACTCACTTGCACATCTTGATCTAAGAGTATGACACTTCTCTCCTTGGATCTAGAATTTGACTTTACAATATATGCAAGGTAAGTTTGCTACATCTTTGATCCCTACCTATAGCTCCACATAAGCTTTAGAGATAGGATGGAAGAAGGCAAAACTTTGATATGTGTCTTGGTAAGGAATCATACACCTTATGAGCGATTCGAGAGTACCATTCGAGGAACACTAAGTTTTCTTTTTACAAAACCTTACAAAACCTCCGATATGAAACTTGTGAAAGAATGAGAAAACTAGTGCTCAAGTCAAGTTATTCTATCTCTCAACCTCTCAAGACAAGGGATAAAGCTATAAGCCCCATGAAGGACTAAGGTAATATGGGTGAGTCTTATTTGCTATTTTTTCCATTCAAAAGAGAAGTATATTGTTGTAACCTTAGTACTCTTGAAACATAAAGCATAGTAGCAACTTCTGATCCATCGAGCTAAGTTTGATTGTTTGCTCGGGACGAGCAAAGGTTAAGCTTGGGGGATCTTGTTGGCACAAATTATGATCAACTTTTCTATACCTAAAATGATGCCACCAACCTCAGGATCAGGGATAAACAAACACATCATGAGCATAGTTTATCAAATAACTAGTTCCACATGTCCATGAGTGTTTAAGTGCAGGGATGAAGAAATGAAGCAAGTGAGAGCTAGTGGGACCCACATAGGGGGTTGGCCGACCACCCTATGGGCCCACTTGGCTCCCCTCTCGGTCATGATCCAAGAGAAGCATCCCAGAGTGATTTCCAACCCTTGGATCACTCTGTGCTTTCTATCAACGGCTCACAAGTAAAGAACATGGATCCATGGGCCCACACCAAGGAGATAAACATGACAACCACCTCAGAACCAGCAATTAATATCAATGACAAGTAGGACTAGCACCTGAAAGGTTGAGGTGGGCCAGAGCCCCCAAGGGGGGGGGTCGGCCGACCATCATCTGGGCCCACCAGGCCCCCACTTGGTCCCTGACCAGTAGGGCTGCATCTAGAAGACTAGATGGTGGCCCATAGGCCATAGGGGGGTCGACCGACCACCCTCTAGGTCGGTTCACCTTCTGCCAACCGCCATACCCACTCACACATGTTGGAAATCAACACCATCCATCCAAAGGCGGTTCAAGGTCGGTTTGATCCAAGGGTGGAGGATTGAAGCCCCCTGGATCGCTGACATGGCGATGGAGTAGCCCCTACTCCACCTCCAACTATAAATAGAGGCTCATACCCCCCCCTCTCTACACATGGTGAAGAAGCCTACAAGCTCTATTCCTTAGATTGTTCTAGTAGTTTAGTCTAGTGTGGGAGTTAGAGCTGAGTCGAGCTGCGCTCGGGATTTCCGGAGTCGTCTTCTGGAAAGTCTGGTATAGCTCTTGTATCTTTCGTTGTAAGACTTTATCTTATTCAATATATTACTTTTCTCTCAACTTTATTTAGTATTGTTATATACTTTTGCTCTTTAATAGCCTTTACATCAATTGTCTGTGATCCTTGTGGCCTTTCCCATATGCGATCATTGTCTATCATAGGGTGCTTTGATTATAGATCGTAGTCAAAGTAATAAGTTGTGTGTAAGCGTGGTGCTTATACATCACCTTATCCTTGGTTACCGCTTTTTCACGGAAAGTTGTGGTAGCTAGCAAGAGAGTGACAACCTTGTCTAGTCTTTGTATTTCACCACGTGTTTTTAGGCAAGTTCTTAAAGGGTAAGGCCCCCATAAGAAGAGGGCACGGTCCAGTAGGAGTTTTGTCCTCCTACTGATCTATCCCCTTGCCTAGCATACTTGTATTGAGGAGGCAAACTATAGTGTTTAGGCTAGTTAATTGGCTAAGTATATTGAAGTAGAGTGAATTACACAGGAGTCCCTTTACTCTCTTGTTGTCCTCCCAGCTAGCTATACTATCTGGTCCGTTCTAAGTATCATTTACCTTGGCTTATTCATTCATCAACCCTTCCTATCACATATATCGTTTACCCCCCTATACTAGTTGGTACTAAGTTGAGGTGCTCTCTAAGATCTCTCTCTAATTATAATTTCTAGCGTAGTCATTTAGAGCAATCATTTAGAGCAGAGATAGACATCCAAAATTTTCTTTTGTTAAACCTACGCATGGCAAGGTCTAAATCAAGCAAGCATGAATCATCAAAGCCAAGAGCAACATTTAGATGACTCCAAGTTAAACTAAAGCCTTGATTAAACATGTGAAAAGATATTCCGTCATTAGAGCTTTGTAGAAAGCACAAGAAATCTATGGCGAGCAACTCAATTCCATGTTCATCTACTTGCCAAAAGCTAGACCAACCAATGGTAGAAAAGATAGTGTTGAATTCGGTGGTCATACCTACGTTGGAGAGAAGAACAGATTCAATATCCTTGTGTGCTTGAAAGATCGATCTCGAAGAGAGAGATATCTTTGGTACTCTAGTTGGTCAAACCAGAGTCCACTTTGTTGATCATAGGTCCTCATTGGGGGCACCATGAATGCCCCGATATGAGGTACCTCCCCTCCTCCTAAGGGTGTTTTTCGGTTTGGACGTTCTCCCAAGTGTATCGAGCAGAACCTCCCCTTCTTCTTCCTTGGGAAGTATCCTCAGATTGGTGGGAGCGTCAAGGTGAGCTCCCACTCAGGATTTGCTTTGCTTTCTTGAATGCGGATCTCAGCGGGTTCTTCATCTTCTAGAGAGGAAGAGGGACACAAGGACGAGACTAGGACAAGGTTGTGTGTAGAGTGGGTTTCCTAGTTTGCCTTGTGGGGATAGGCTTGAGCTAAGAGAAGCTTGATGAAGACAAGATATCTTCTTGTAGAGTAGCACTACTTCTCTTAAGAGCTAATAATTTCACTAGAGAGAAGAGAGCAAGGCAAGGAATGGTTTGAGCTCGAACTGGATTCTGGTTGGGGTGTGAGGAATTGAGCTCTTCTTTCCTGGGCTTTTATAGAGGGAGGAGATGGCACCAAGGGGGCACCATGGGGTGGTCGGCTGACCCCCCTTGGGCATGCCCTTGGGTGCCATGATCACTATCTTTAGGAGATGCCTTACACAAAGCAAAAGGAAAAGGAGGAGGTGACCAAAGGTGGTCGGCCGACCCCCTAAAGTGGGGATTCCACTCACACTTTTTCTAGTGCTTGGTGAGAGGTGAAGCATAATTTGTGATGTGATCAAAAGCTGAGCTAAAGTGCTCAAGATTCCCCTCTTTAAACAAAGAGTTGTGGGGGACAAAGGCATGTCATGCTTTGATCAAAGGTGATTGATGTGTTTTATTTTTCAAAGCATGACAAAGTGAAAGTGAAAGGTGTCATGATTCCCCACTTTGAACAAGGAGTAGTGGGAGACAAGGATGTGTCATGCTTTAACAAAAAGTGATTGATGTACTTTCTTAAAGCATGACAAAGATAAAGAGATGTCTCCTAAAGCAAAATATGAATTTTGAAAGCCTCACTACTCAAATCATGAGATGCTTGGACAAAGGGGGATGGGGAAAGAGAGAGAGATGACCATGGGGCATCTAGGGTGGTCGCCCGACCCCCTAAGCCTCCATTTTTTTCTTTTTCTTTTATAAAGGTCAAAAAGCATTCCCTGATTAAATAAGCCAAGGTAGGGTGCATAGGGGTGGTCGGCCGACCCCCCTATGGACCTACCTTTTGTCAATTTTTAGTGCTAAACTAATGTCAAGTTTTATTTAATCTGAAACTTTATTTTTCTAAATTTTGAGCATGATAAAAATTTAAGAATTTAACTAATTGCAAGAAGGGAAATAAAAGATAACTACCGACTTACCATTCGGCGAAGGCTCCCTAGTTTTAAGTCCTCAGAGTAGGACTCTCCTTCTGGTTCATTCTTCGGGTACACTTGATGGCTCCGGAGACGGAGACAGTGGAGTGTGCACCTCCTTTGCTTTCCAAGCCTGCCTTGGATTGGCAGGTTCATCCTCCTTGAGTTCATTGATCTTGGCCTCCGGGTACTGCTTCTTTTGGCATGGAGCTCGAGCTCTTCTTTTTGGTGGATGTGCTTTAACCTATTTGTTAAGTTTATAACCATTGAAAGCACATTTTACCTTGTGACTCGGGAACTGGAAGTGGATTTGGTCCGATCCCACGTAGATGACCGCATTGGTGGTGTTGAGGAAGAGCCTTCCCAAGATGACGGGGACTTCCACGTTGGCTCCCATGTCCAGGATGATAAAGTCGGTGGGTATGTACTCATCTTGGATGTTCACCAAGATATCCCTCGTGAGTCCCTCTGGAAACCTCATCGTTTGATCCGCCATCTGCAAACGAACACATGTAGGGAGCAAAGGTCCCCCTAATAGATTATCATATGTTACCTTGGACATAATGTTGACGCCCGATCCAAGGTCGCAGAAGGCGTTGTGGAATGTCTGCTGTCCGATTGAGCATTCCTTCTTCATGATGAAGGGAGGATTAAGAAAATATCCCCAATAGGAGCGAAGTGGAGGCTTACCGAACTTTGTTGTAACCATGTTAACATGCTCAATTGAATCTTCTGGTTTCCCAGGAATTTTACCCTATTCTAGAGATGGCATAACTGCTGCTAACTAAGCTAATTGTGTTTCTAGCATTTTATTAAAACTCAATTGATTTTTCATAGCAGTTGCAAAGCTATCCATTTTTTCACCAAGAGTTTCAAGAACTTTATCAGTGGCAATCATCTTTTTATTTATACCATTATTGATTTTAGATTGACCAAGAACAAGATTTTTCAATGAAGGCTGGTTATTGTAAGAATCGTAATTCTTGTAATTGCTATTACCTCCATTACCTTGGTAGAAGGGGCGCGAGTTCCATCCTCGTTGTTGGGGTCGATACCCGTTGTTGTTGTTGTGGTTGTTGATGAAGTTCACGTCCTCCTTTGATGTCTCGGGGCAATTATTGTCCGAGTGATCATTTCCTCCACACACCTCGCACCATGGATCAGCTTCAATAGCTTGTGCGGCGGCGATGGGGTAGATGGCCTCTCATTCCTTCTTGGAACCTTCTTCTATCTTCTTCATCAGGAGGTCCATCTTGGCAGAGAGCATGTCCACCTCATTGATGGTGTGCATACCTCTCCTCTTGGGCTGGAGATGTTCCTCACCCCATCCTTGGTTGATCACCATCTTTTCGATGAGGCCCTTGGCATTCCTCACTGTGTGTTGGAGGAACACCCCTCCAGCGGAAGCAACAAGGTGACTATGGGTCATGCTAGACAACCCATGGTAGAATCCTTGGACTAAGAGCCAATCGTCTATCCCATGATGAGGACAGGCAAGAATGTACTCCTAAGAGTTGAGTATATTGGCTCTTCTTCTTCAGTGTATCTCTCTTCATATCTTGACACTTCTCCTTCATAGTCTGCCCATCCATCCTTGGTGTTTTGCTTCTTTTGGTTGCGGTAGCGACGTCTTCTTCTCGTTCTATTCTACTTAGATTCTTCAATAATATAGTTAGCATTAAAGTAATGACGTACCTTCTTAGAGGGGAAGTGTAGGTGCACTTCTCCTGTCCCGATGTAGATGATAGCTTTGGTGGTGCTGAGGAACGGTCTTCCAAGGATGATAGGTGGATCATAATCATCTTCTCTCATATCAATGACTAGGAAGTCTGTAGGGATGGGGACATCTTTTGCTATGCCTTCGACGACGCGGCATGTCTGATCTGCCATCTGGAGTTGGGTATATGTTGGATGTAGAGGCATTGTGCCATACAGAAACTCGTAGGTCAACTTGGCTATAATGTTGACGCCCAATCCGGTGTCACAGATTGCTTTCTGGAATGAGCATCTGTTAATTGTGCATTCAATGGTAGGGACACCTGGGTTGTCTTTCTTGATCAAATGAGGGGACTTGATTTGGTGATCTTGATCATTGTGGAGTGTGTTGACACTTCTTAGCGTCGCACCACAAATAGAGATAAATCCTTATCCCCGGTACGGCGCCAGAAATGCTTATGGGTATTTCTTATGACTATTGGATAAATCCGCAAGCGTACATGAAGCGTACACGACTTCAGGAATCGTCTCGTCAGACTATTGTTGGAAGCTTGAGATCTTTCCATGAAGGGCATTGGTTTTGCCCGTCGGGAAGAACTTCTTGAGGAATACATTAGCACACCTCTCCCATGTAGTGGCTTCTTCTTTGTGGGCGTAGAACCATTGCTTCGCCTTACCCAATAACGAGAATGGGAAAAGACGAAGGCGAATGGCGTCAGACGCCACTCCCTTGATAGTAATGGTGCCACATAACTCCATGAAGTGTTGGAGATGAGCATTGGCATCCTCATGTGGCTTCCCACAAAATGGATTGGCTTGAACCATGTGGATCAAGGTGGGCTTCAGCTCGAAGGTGGCATCCCCGAAGTTGACCTTGGGACCCTGAGCTACGTGGGTAGCGGACGTAGCCGAGAATTCAGAGATCACCTTCTGGGAGATAGCTTCCTTGAGTGGTGGTGTAGAGCCTCCTTCCTTGAACGAATTCAGGGTTGAGATGAACATCTGAGGGGGAACTTGACGACGTCTAGTCCTCCTCAACAGCTGCTCGGGATCTTCTAGGTAGTTTCCCGGCAGTTGGAAACCGCTCATACACTGTCTGGCTTCACAAGAAAGGAAGACACAGACAGGGGTAAGCCCCTATGACTAATTGATAACTAAGCTTTCCCCAGCAACGGCGCCACAAATGCTTGTTGGTATTTATTATGACTATTGGATAAATCTGCAAGCGCACAGATTATACCGTTGTAGCACTTCACCTAGAAGTATTCCATGGTATCGTAATTTATATTTTCCCAAGGGAAAGCTGGGCTACAAATGATAATTAGATAGAGATCCTAGAGAGCACCTCAACTTAGTACCAACTAGTATAGGGGGGTAAACGATATATGTGATAGGAAGGGTTGATAAATGAATAAGCCAAGGTAAATCAAACTTAGAACGGACCAGATAGTATAGCTAGCTGGGAGGACAACGAGAGAGTAAAGGGACACCTGTGTAATTCACTCTACTTCAATATACTTAGCCAATTAACTAGCCTAAACACTATAGTTTGCCTCCTCAATACAAGTATGCTAGGCGAGGGGATAGATCAGTAGGAGGACAAAACTCCTACCGAACAGCGCCCTCTTCTTATGGGGGCCTTACCTTTTAAGAACTTGCCTAAAAACACATGGTGGAATACAAAGACTAGACAAGGCTGTCACTCTCTTGCTAGCTACCACAACTAAGCGGTAACCAAGGATAAGGTGATGTATAAGCACCACGCTTACACGCAACTCATTACTTTGACTACGATCTGTAATCAAAGCACCCTATGACATACAATGATCGCATATGGGAAAGGCCACAAGGATCACAGACTATTGATGTAAAGGCTATTAAAGAGCAAAAGTATATAACAATACTATATCTAGTATAGTAATGCTCAAAGTAAATACTAAATAAATTTGAGAGAAAAGTAATATATTGAATAAGATACAAGAGCTATACCAGACTTTCCAGAATATGACTTCGAAAATCCCGAGCGCAGCTCGACTCAACTCTAACTCCCACACTAGACTAAACTAATAGAACAATCTAAGGAATAGAGCTTGTAGGATTCTTCACCATGTGTAGAGAGGGGGGTATGAGCCTCTATTTATAGTGGGTGGTGGAGTAGGGGCTACTCCATCGCCATGTTAGGGGGCTTCAATCCTCCACCCTTGGATCCAACCGACCTTGAACTGCCTTTGGATGGATGGTGTTGATTTCCAACATGTGTGAGTGGGTATGGCGGTTGGCAGAAGGTGAACCGACCTAGGGGGTGGTCGGCCGACCCCCCTATGGCCTGTGGGCCACCCTGTGGTCTTCTAGATGTAGTCCCACTGGTCAGGGACCAAGTGGGGGCCTGGTGGGCCCAGGTGATGGTCGGTCGACCCCCCCTTGGGGGCTCTGGCCCACCTCAGCTTTCCAGGTGCTGGTCCCACTTGTCATTGGTGTTGGATGTTGGTCCTGAGGTGGTTGTCACGTTTATCTCCTTAGTGTGGGCCCATGGATCCATGTGCATTGCTTGTGAGCCGTTGAGAGAAAGCAAAGAGTGATCCAAGGGTTGGAATTCACTCTAAGGTGCTTCTCCTGGATCATGGCCAAGAGGGGAGAGCTGGTGGGCCCATAGGGTGGTTGGCTATTGACGGTCCTTAAGTACCAATTTTAACCGTTAACTAAACAAGGAAAAGGATCTAAATGAAACCCATAGCTAGAATTAGGCTTTATACTAACAGAATTCCACGAGTTTTGGTGAATGTATGTTTCTATAGGGGGTTATTAGAAAATACCAAGGAAAGGCCCACATATCATGTTTACATAGAGATATTTATCAACCGCACAATTTTCTATACTCTAGAAGGTTCTAGGAGACACCAGAACGAACGGGAGCTGAGTCGGGCCCGAGACCAGGGCGCCCGCCCTACCCCCGGAGCCAATCAGGCTCTACTTCGCGGATCGTGCTCCACCGCCTTTGAGGATGAATTTAAACCCTCCATATAGGTCGGTTTGATCCAATGGCCCACGTTCATTTGAGGAGGCTATATAAGGAAGGCCCCTGACCCCCCTGAGGATGATCTCATCTCATCTCATTATTCTTCTCTAGAGCAAAAGCTAGGGTTTCAATTAGAGATAGAAGGAGAGAGGTACCTCTAGTTGTCTAGATCTAGTTCTTCTAGTTCTAGTTCATCTAGATGTAATTAGAGTTGAGAGAGAGGAGGAGAGAGCTAGGAGGAGTCGGATCTGTCGGATCTTCCTCAACATTGTACTTGTGCAACATCTGGTTCGGAGCGATCTCCAGGTTCTTCATTTATTATTTCTAAGTATCTTATTTCAGTTCTTACTTTATACTATTTACGGGATCTCCTCTCGTATTGAGTGCTCTAGTTTTAACGTTGAATTAGAGTAGTAAGCGATAGTGTAGACGTGGTGTCTAGACTAGAGTTTACCTGAGTTTGCGCCCAATCCTATGGACAGTTGTGGTAGCCCCAGGGGTGACAGCTCTGTAAGGCCTTTGTAGTCCACCACGTTCGGGTTGGTGTTTTCGTAGAGCTTTTGGCAGCCTCTCCCGACTACCTCTTTCCTAGTCTTTGTCGAGAGTCGGGAAGGTACTGTTGCTCCGAAGTAAGTGGAGTATAGTGGACCATTGATTAGATAACTCCCTTAGAAAACTCTAAAATCTCTCTATCCAGTTATCTTATCTATCATTGGATGCTCTTAGTTCTTATCTAGTACACTTCACGTTCCCCGTGGAAATCGATACCCTTGAAATACTCATGGGTGAAAGCTACAGCGGTATTCGTGCGCTTGCAGATTTATCTGTGTGCGTTAAGAAATACCAACATTGGCCGACCCCCTATGTGGGTCCCGCTGGCTCTCCTTTGCTCCATTTCTTCATTCCTGCAATCAAACACTCCATGGATATGTGGAACTTGTTATTTGATAAAGTATGCTCATGATGTGATTGTTTATCCTTGATCCTGAGGTTGTTGGCAACATTTTGGTTATGTAAAAGTATATCATTCTTGATGCCAACAGTACGCTAGGTACACTACGTGGAGATTTGGTGGTTGGAGCCAAACCCGAAGATGGTGCTTGGTGGAGCAAACCTAAAGATGGTGTTGGTGGATGAATCCTAAAGATGGAACTACCAAGAGTACAAGCGTGGATCTGAAAAGCTCGCCAAACGAGTGTCATCTAACCATCGCTGATTTTGTGTCGGTTCCCAAGGCAAGCCCCGGAGCATTACAAGCCTCCTCTCTCTCTTTTTAATGTATTCACTTTCAATTCACGATATTGCTTGTGCATTAAGTTATAGGAGTTGAATGAAACCCTTGATGCATTATCTTCCTTGTCCAACTAAAATGAACCTTGTAGACCCAGGATCGAAACAAATGCTTAGCCATGCTTAGACCGGTAGAAGTTAGGTGATTCCTGTCACCTATGAGATATGATGATACTGGTCACGGTTGGCTATATTTGCTATCGTGGGAAATAACCATGTGGAAGTAATAAATCGAGACCGGGCGGACAAGGTGTATGTGAGCCACTTGACTTGTAGGTATTGTGAGCGGGTTCTCTCCGCCTATGTCGTTAGGCACTAGATCATGGTTGGACATCTGCCGAGATTGAACGCATGCCTCCTTCATAGCTGGCCGAATAACTCGTTTCGATCGTGAACCGTAACTCTGTATGTTCAGGTCGGAATCCCCTCCTAGTTGGGTCATGGAGGACCGGGAGCGGATGACTAGACCATGGGCAAGTATCCTTATCGTCTTGGCCTGGTACCAAGGGCAGGCACTGCTTGATCGACCTGGCTACCGTGAATCGCTATTCATGCCTGTAATTGGGGGCCCACGGCTACCCGAGCTATATTGAAGGTGACCCACAAAAGTCAACCTGATGGGGAAGGCTTGGGTGTGATTGAGGAATAAACCTCCAGCTGGATACGAATTCGATTCGAATCACGGTCTCTCCTCGTTAGTGAGAAACTTGAAAGATCTTCCTCCCACTGTAGAAACTTGAACCCTAATAAGTAACCAAAAGATGGTTGTATGGTTTACATGCCAAATTGGATATGGTTACTATTGTGATGCTTTAATTAAGTGATTGCTCTAGATTAGGTGCAAATCTAGACTTGGTAAGCTTCACTAATCTTGATGCTAAAATATTGATTAAAATATTGAAAGATAGGACTCAAGGTAGTAATGCTCTTTTTGCAAAATTTATGCTATCCTGTCAACTCCACTATATGAGCCTTGCATATCCTTGGGAGTCTTTTATTTTCTCTCCTGTCGGGTAAGTCTAGCTGAGTACATTCGAGTACTCAAGGTTTATCCCACCCTGTTGCAGGTGAAGGGCTTCGTCCTGCTGAAGGAGCGGTTAACCACCGGTGGGCTCGGTGATTTTATAGTTACTTCTTATCTATGTGCTGTTGTTGGAGGATGTCACTTTAAGTTAGCAATGTATTTCAACTTATGTTACTATAATCATTTCAGAGCTATGTTGTTTCATTAAATAGTTTTGAACTCAGACTTGTATTATTATTTCTCAGCTTATTTGTAATATTATTTCCGCTGCAAAACTCTTTGTAAATGATTGGTGTTTACTTAATCAAGAGGTCCCGGTTGGGTTGTTCATTTACCGGGGTCCTTCGGGATACTCGGCAGACTACCGAACTGGTATAAGTGATAGTATGTGCATGTCAACGTGTTAAACGGGGATAGTCATGCTTGATCTTGTATTAGTTGGGCGGTTCCATGACAATCAAGAGCATAGGTGGATGACATCCTACCAATGAAGAAAGGAGATCTAGGGAGACCTATCATTCCAATCTCCATTGGAGCTTACACTTTTGAAGAAGTGGTCTGTGACCTTGGAGCAAGTGTCAACATCATGCCAACATGCAGATCAGACATTATGCTATCCCAAGGGAGTTCTTGAAGATAGTTTCATAGGAGTTGGACCTCGTTTGTATCGACAGACTTTGAGGTTGAAGAAACAGGTGGAGTGCCAAGATATGTTTCACAATCAAGGATGGGAGGGAGAAGTTCACTCCCGAAAAGCCTACACTCAAGGTTCCTACTCATCCTCAGACGTCGTACACCTACGAGGATACAACTGCAGCTACAAGGAAGGATAACATCAACAATAGGAGGAAGAATAAATCTCAACAACCAAGAGAAGCCTCCATGTGGATGGTCAACACTGTCGATTTAGGGTTTGATCACCTCCTTATATCACCCCACTGAGCTAGATGATCCAGGAGTACCTACCATTGATTGCAAGATCGAGGAAAGTACATTCTACAAGATATTCTGCGATATTGGATCAAGCATCAACATAATGTCTAAGGTAACATATCAACATTTATATGGAAATAGACCCCTGTACCAGACATATGTGTAGTTTCAGCTGGCGGACCAATCATTCCGATTTCTAGAGGGAATAGCAAAGGATGTCATGGTCAACATGATAGATCACTATGTTCTCACCGACTTCATGGTTCAAGATATGGGAGATGAAGATGAAGACCACCTCATACGAGGAAGATCTTTCCTCAACACCACTAGTGCAATCATCTCCATGAAATCATCCACTTCCAATTTCCTGAAGAGAAGAAACAAGCCACCAAGGATGGATGGACATACTATCTAGGAGAATTAATAATATATGAAGATCAATTCAATAATAAAGATAAGAGTTCTCATAAAAAAGAAGTTGTACCACCAATAGAGGATGTATCATCACCTGCTACAGAGGAAAGAAGAAGCAGAACCTCAGAATGAGGAAGTGTGGAAGAGGAAAGAGACTTCATCAAAAACACCAACACAAGAAGAGCAAACATCCAAGTATTCATTAGGAGTGGACCATGCTCCTTAAGACATTTGAACCAGAAGAGAGGTCCGGTTCAACGAACCTAAATCTTTGAACCTTAGCCGGAAGGTAAACTCGGTAAGTTATCTGTATATTTATTTCTCTGCATTGCATTAGTTGCACTCAAGCATATTTACTTTCCATAAGTATTTATGGCATTATTTATATATCATCCTTAGTAAAATCCATTGCATAATCATCTTAATCATAGCGTATCTATATTTTTGCATTGCATTTAACAAGAAAAACCTTTAAGCCCCATAAGTCATCCAACTATTTACTGTGGAGACATAAATATAAATATATATATATATATATATATATATTGCATTAGTCATTTGCATATAAAATTGAAAATCTAAAAACATTTGAATATTCGAATTCTGTAAGACTCTAGGTAATCAAGGCATAAATGGTTTACCGCTAACGCTTAATCTATTCCACGAGCTTTGTTGTTCATTTGAGTTTAGCAGGATTTGGAAAGACTAGACAGGATTAGATAACTTCATCTACTTTGAGAAGTACAACTACATCAACTCATCTTTGAAGTCTCAGAGAAGTGAAGTAAGTCTACACTGTCTAAATAAATGACTATGTCAACATCCAGCTTGGGGGAGAGCACCCCCATGTATCCAGGTAAGTATCCTTATCCTCTTAGGTTTACTTTTATTTAGATATTAATTACATAGATTAATTCAAAATAAAAAAATGTGAGCACATGAAGGTTCACACTTAAATAATTATGAATCATAAAAGTTACAACTTAGACACTCACTATATCTATGGAATTTTCATTGTCTACTTTATCCTTTATAGAGTTTCCTATTTAGTAATAATAATAGGTGTGTTTAGTTTATTTGATTTTAGAAGTTGCTAATAATAAAATGAAGAACTTTGAAGACAATTCTATATATGGAAATGATGAATAGTTGCTCTGCCGTAATTCCTTTGAAGTACCTAGTTTTCAGCCTTGAATTCTCCCGAGTTTTAGATATAACTGTTTTGTTATGAAGATTTGCTCTGAACCAAAAACTTGTGGGTTGCGAATGCTTGAGCTAAGTCTAGGTAGTTGATAGGTATGATATGAAAAAGTCTAAGCTACTATTTATCTTGTTCCTAGCAATACTAGAGTTCTGGAGATTTTATCTTTTGAAAATTGAAAATATTACATGATGAGTTTTTGTATGATGAGAGCTTGAATTCCTACCACAACCATATATACATGCCTAGTAGATTAGGAAAACATTCACTATCATATTTACTACTTGTATTTGCATTGAGTTTTGTCAAGCTTTGCTGACCCTTAGAGACTTGTCATGCTTTTAAAATCAAGATCACGTACATTCCACTCATATATGCTACTTCTTTCCTGGAAGTACGCATCCACATATATGCCATTCAGATCCACCAGAAAAATGCTCTACTCCTACCTTGGGAATAAGCAACCAAAAATATCCTAGTTCTCACCCTATCCATATATTTCATTACCATAGATGTAACTACTCCAAAGATTTCCTTGTTATCATCTCTCAAAAGTTTTATTATAGAAAGAGACTTGGGGTTGTAAAAAAAGAGAAAAAATAAAGAGAGTAAAATATGGACAAGTGTCCTATAAAAACAATGGGTACTTAGATGCCCGCCTCTCTGAAAAAAAGAAAAAAAGAAAGAAAAAAAGAAAAGTGAAGAGAAAAAGAAAGCAAGCCCAAGTTCTCTCAAAAGTTCCAAGTTCCAAAAGAGACATGTATATATTCAAGGAGCTGAGTAGAATTAGGTTTCAACCATACACCCTCATATATCCACCATTATATATCCACCACATATTCACCCTCATACATCCACCATATATCCCATACACATGCACATCTTGATTTGATTGCATGCCCTATTTCTCTAGATCCAATATTTGACTTTACAATATATGCTTTGCAAGTATGTATGTGTTGTTTCTCCCCACCTATGAGCTCCATATATTGCCTATTAGTTATAGGGTGATAGAGAAAAGGCATAACACCATTATTGCCTTGGCAAGGATCCACAAATACCACATATAGAGAGACTTGAGAGGGTCATACAAAAGAGACTTTGAGTTTTTTAAAACTTTGCAAAAACTCTAGGATGAAGGTAAAGTGAAGAGCTTGAGACATAGTGCTAGGCTTGATCATTCTACTTTTCAATTACTCAAGACCCAAGTGATGACTATAAGCCCCATGATTAAAGGTAATATGGTTAAGTTTGAAAGTCAGAATAGTTTACTCTAATCCAGAGGAGAATTCTTGTTTGAACGCATGTGTACCTTTAAGGCGTGAAAGCATTGTAGCAACTCTTGATCCATCATTGAGTTCATCTTTGCTCAGGGACGAGCAAAAGGTAAGCAACTTGTGGGAGTTGTTGATGGTCCTTAGGTACCAATTTTAACCGTCAACTAAACATGAAAAAGGATCGATATGCAATTCACATCTAGATATAGGGGGGTTTACTAATAGAATTCCACAAGTTTTGGTGAATGTCAGTTTCTACAGGGGGTTATCAGGGAATACCAAGGAAAGGGCCACATGTCATGTTTACATAGAGATAATTATCAACCGCACAATTTTCTGTACTCTAGAAGATTCCAAAAGACACAAGAACGAACGAGAGGTGGATCGGGCCCGAAGCCAGGGCGCCCGCCCTATGCCTGCAGCCAATAAGGCTCTACCTCCACCGCCTTTGAGGATGAATCTAAACCCTTTATACAGGTTGGTTTGATCCAATGACCCATGTTCATTTGAGGAGGCTATATAAGCAAGGCCCCTGACCCCCTGAGGGACATCTCATCTCATTATTCTTCTCTAGAGCAAAAGCTAGGGTTTCAATTATAAGTAGAGAAGGAGAGAGGTCCCTCTAGTTGTCTAGATCTAGTTCTTCTAGTTCTAGTTCATCTAGTTGTAATTAGAGGTGAGAGAGAGAGGAGGAGAAAGCTAGGAGGAGTCGGATCTGTTGGATCTTCCTCAACATTGTACCTTTGCAACATCTTGTTCTGAGCAATCTCTAGGTTCTTCATTTATTATTTCTAAGTATGTTATTTAAGTTCTTACTTTATTCTATTTACGGGATCTTCGCTCGTATTGAGTGCTCTAGTTTACAATTGGAATTAGAGTAGTAAGCGATAGTGTAGACGTGGTGTCTAGACTAGCGTTTACCTGAGTTTGCGCCCAATCCTATGGATAGTTGTGGTAGCCCTAGAGGTGACAGCTCTGTAAGGCCTTTGTAGTCCACCATGTTCGGGTTGGTGTTTTCGTAGAGCTTTTGGAAGCCTCTCCCGACTACCTTTTTCCCAGTCTTATTTGAGAGTCAGGAAGGTACTGTTGCTCCAAAGTAGGTAGAATATCGTGGGCCTTTGATTAGATAAACCCCTTAGAAAACTCTAAAATCTCTCTAACCATTCTTAGTTCTTCTCTAGTACACTTCGCATTCCCCATGGAAATCGATACCCTTGGAATACTCACGGGTGAAAGCTACAGCAGTATCCGTGTGCTTGCGAATTTATCTGTGTGCGTTAAGAAGTACCAAAAATGCAATGCATGATTTGATTCACCTAATGGCACTTGACAATTGCAACCACAAACCATATTCCCCTCCTAATAGTATGGTTGCTTATCCTAAATGTGATCACACCCACTAGGTGTCTTGATCACTAAAATAGAAAAGCCCTAGCTTATACCTTTGCCTTGTATAGCTTTAGGATCTCTCCCTTGTCACCTTTATCCAAGTATGAGCTTTGGCTTGATCATCCTTGATCTTGTGCCTCTTCTCCTAGCTACCTTGCTTACTCCATCACTTGATCATCATCCATATGTGTACTAAACCTACTCATCCACTTAGAGCTAGGTTAGTACTTTAGGTTTCATTAATTACCAAAACAGTAGAGATCTCTCATAGTCCTCCCATCCATCCTTCAACGACTAGGTTGCTTGACGGCGGGTGTGGCGTTTCCTCAGTTGCGTCGTTTCTTGGGCTGCACATGATTAGTATTATTGAATATACATCATACCTTTCCAATGGGGAAGTTGAAGTGGATTTGTCAAGATCCGATGAAGATGATGTCTCTGGTAGTGTCGAGGAATGGTCTTCCCAGAATAATAGTCATGTCATCTTCATCCTCTGACATTATGTTGACATTATGAATTAGCTGCGCCTTGCTTGTGAAAGTTATTGGGGATGATGTGTCTCTCTTTATCTTTAGTATGAGTTCATCTCAGAACTTTCCCAATTTGATATTGAAAGTTTTCTTGTAGGGGTTAGTCCAACAAAATATCTAATATATACTATAGCATACTATCGGTTCAAAAATCAACCTAGACACCACGTCTAATTTGAATTAGGAAGACATTTTAACCTAAGAACCACGCTTAATTTAAAAGCCTTTAGAAGTAAAATCATAATACCTATGATTTAAACTAAGCACCATGCATAATTTGAAAGGTGTATGAAAATACTTCAAAACCTAAACATCCACTATAGAAAATAAGGGTAGCATGACGGTACTATGAAGATTCACCCAAGTGAAGATGAAAGAGCATGATTTTATGTAGTAGTTTGAGCATGCCTTAAAGGTAGGGACAACCAAGATAATGTAGCAACATGACAAAAGATGTTTTTATGGTGGTTTTCCCCCAAGCTTGAATTTTGTAAAAATCAAGATTGGATGAATATAATTCAATGTTGCATATAGTTGGACATACCTTTTGCTTGTCGTTCCTTGATTCTTTATGCTCCAAACCTAGAAAGGTTAGTGACAAGAATACCCGAAGGAATATAATCATATATCTTTATGCTCGTTTTCACAAGGGCACCACAATAAAAAGGTAAAAACTTATGCTAGGATCTTGAGAGGTGTTTGTTTTAGGACACTAAGCTTGTCCTTGGGAAACCTTTTAAGATATGATTTAGTGAAGTGGTTTCCCCTCTATCACCTACCTCAAGATTCAGCAACGAGATCGGCAATATTTATTATAAACATATGCATCGACAACCACCCTTTTGAAGTTTTCATAAATTGAAAGCGTGAGGGTGTTGAAGATGTTATATGTGGTAATGTTAGAGAGACCAATTGGTAGGGGAGATGTCTCATATGAGCATGGATTTGAAGAGATGGTTATGGAGTAGATTCCATGTTCATTGATATCATCTTCCTCTCCAATCTCTATGGTGGAGTCATTATGGATGTTCAAAGTTCCAATTGGATTGGTGACTCTCGAATTGTCCTTGTCTGGGGACTCTTCTATATTTGGATAAGTGATGTTTTCGAAGGGAGTTGAAATTAATCCAAGGTCGGATTCTTTTAAGGCTTCTTCCTTATCCATCCATTCTATGCATTCCAGCCACTGTTGTAGCATCTCCTGGTCGTCCTTGGAGTCTTCATGACTAAAGTCAAGGATGCGTTGGAGATCTGGGCTGTCTTTGAACATGAAAGGGAAAAAAGGAGTTTTCGTATGGCTTATCTCTCCTTCTATGGCATCACTTGGCATGCCATCGTCTAATTCTTCCCAGGGGGAATAAGGACTTTTTTAAGAGAACCCTTCTTGCAAAGATTTGAATTATATTCACTTGAAGTTCTCCTATGAAACTTGAAGTCTAAACCATTAGTATTAGAAAGATTAGGGTTTTCCAAAGGTGGAATTTCTTCTTCCTTGGAGGATTTTGAGCTATTGATGGTTTAGGATTGATAGTTAAATCTTGGGATTGGAGTGGTTGCGATTTAGCTATCAAAACATCCTGTCTAGAAATTAATTCCTTCTTTTTCTCAGGGATTGGATTTTGATTGCTAGGACAAGGGGTATTTCCACTTATTATGTCAAGCTTACGCCTTGCCTCACTAGCAGACAAAGAAAAGAAAACTCCTCCAGAGGCTATATCAAGGGATTTCCTCCACTTCTTACTAAGTCCCATATAAAAATGTTGAAGAAGTAAGGGGTTTAGAATACCAAGATCTAGGCCAGTGAGGGTAAGGTCAATGAAACAATCCCATATGTCGGTACAAGTACCTTGCACAAGACGTTTCAGCTTCCAATGTAGATCACGAGAGTAATATGCAGGAACAAAACAACGTCGCATTTCCCTCTTCATGTCTTCCCAAGTTATATGAACATGCCCAACTCTCTGATATTTAGTACGGACCTGATTCCACCAAGTTATGGCATAGCCTTTGAACTTAATGGCTGCAAGCTTTGCCTTCTTTTCAGGAGGGTATTCATACAAATTAAATATTTGCTCCACTTTGGTTTCCCATTCAAAATAAGCATCAACATTCTCCTTACCGCTGAATGGAGGAATAGACACTTTAACCTTGCTCAAACCATCATCATTGTGGCATCGTGCATGATGATGCTGATGGTGATCACCATAACAACCATAGGCTCCAAAATGGCCAAAGTTGTCATCACCATGATCATCATATGCACCACGGCGACCATAAGGATTACCTCCATGATCAGCACTATAATTTGAATGCATTTCAGCATCAAAATCAGTAGGATCAATAGGAACACGTCATGCATGACCAAAACCAGCAGCAAATCCTCGACCATGGCCATCACCACGGCCACCACCACGGCCACCAGCACCGCCACCTCCATGGTGATCATCATCATCATCATCAGAAGGTGGAGGTTTGTCACGTTGTTAATGAATGGATTGCTGAAGTTGTTGCATTCCTTGCATCAATTGACGCATTTGTTCACGCATCTCCTGAATCTCTTGAGCAGAAACAGTATGTGAAGAAGAGTCGTCATTACCTGCCATGTAGTAACAAGGAGACAAAAATAATAGGACAATGAATATGTGGAATCACTCCCTCAGCACTTACAAAACAAGTTCTTTCTCTCCCTGAAAAGAGCAAGAACCTTGGCTGCAATCTAGAGCAGAAGAGTGATTGTAACAACGACGACGGTGCAATAACTCACGGTGCTTTTAAGTGGAGCTTGGTGGGGTAATATGTAAGTGGAATGCACTGAAATGTAGTGATGCAAGACCGAATAATAATCCAAAAATACAAGTCTAAGTTGTTGAATATAAAGGAAAAGATGGAGCAAGAAAGGAACAAGATGTAGGAAGTGGATAGATGAACACCAATTTCACCAACCGAAACTTGTTGCTGCCCAAACCCCTTTTGGTGTGCTGAACACAATTCTCTTTTTTTCCTTTTTTTTTCTTTTTTAACAAGAACTCGTTGTTTTCAGTCCTTCTTTTGACCCATATACATCTTTTCTCTTAACCTTTGTGATAAACGCAGCACAACTATCAACTAAAGGGGCATGTAAGGATCAACTAAGATGGATGGCGCAGCACAGAAACAAGAAACTCGGTTGGGGAATATGTGTTGGGTAGAAAACAAGGGTGGGATGGGAGGGTATTTTTTTGTTTATATATATGCAGCAAGCAATGACGATCAGATAAAAGGTAGGATGGGTGGGTATATGCAGCAAACGATGTTATGATTAGAACAATGATAACAACAAGAACGATGTGGAAAAGAAAATTCAGCAACTAGACAAATCTTAAAGGATTAAAACTCGATAAAGCAAACTACAAAATCAGTAACACATATGAATTTGGGCTGTAGGTTTTCTTTTTGGCAATCAGTGGATAGTAGGTATTGAAACTCTATCCTACCAAAAACAAGAACAATCCTACTAAGGAAACGGAGGCTTTGGTACGAGATGATATGCACACGCCTATGCAGTGCGTGTAGCAAGTTGTGTGGCCCGATCTTCTCGTAGGATTCGCGAACTTGATAACTTGTCGCTGCGTGACCTGGTGAAGAGGCAATCCACCACGAGGCTGACCACATGACGAACAACTATTGACACTATTTTTTAGTACGTGTCAATATGAACCGAACGCGCTAATTGGCAAAGAGATGGTCACTGTTTCTTATCGGCATCAAGATATTACCGCTTAAGATTACCGATGGAAACAAAGGGGGTTGTCGATGGTGAGTCTGAGTGAAGAAACAACAAGGAAAAAGCAAGATTACTTGCCGATAGGAGGATGTTGCCGATGAAGAAAAAGGGTGTTGCCGATAGGAAAGTATTGCCGATGGATGCAGGATTACGTGGCTGACGTCAGCAGAAAACTGCCGATGACAATAGAAGAGGGTTGCAGATTGAAAGAAGTCTGCCAATGGAAAGTTTCATCAAAAGGGAAACGGATGTGGAAACGGGTGATGTTATACCAGTATTATTATAGTTTGAGTCCGACTCTTGCACGAATCATTTATTTCCTTAAAAATAGGAGTTTTTTTGTTTAGAAAGGTATGAGTCGTGTCTGTTTACAACTCCTCTTACCAGAGTATAAATATGTACCTAGGGGTGGTGTAAAAAAGGATAGACAATCAATCAAACAAGTCTATTATTTTCATCTACTTTTCTAGCAAACCTACTTTTATTGCATTAGTTCTAGTTTGTCCATGAGTTCTTGCGAAATTTCGACGGGCTGCATACAAGATCTCCGTCAACTTTGCAAGTTCCGCATTTTGAGCAAATCAGAGCCTTGACGTCCGGGCGCATCGCCGTCATCTCGTTCAACTTTGTTCTAGTCATCGTCCTTGTCGATTAACTAGTCAAATCGACTGGCACACCTCGGATATCGAATTTGGGTATAAGCCCGACGTGTTCGCAGGCTTGACTGTTTTTTGTCTCAACATGTCTTTTGGCACGCTCGGTGGGACAAATAATACATCTTTTGGCCATGGTTTAACCCATTACAAACTTATGGACAATTTTGAGGTAAATCCGAGCAACGTCATTGAAGTCTCCGAAGTAGATCTGAAAGATGATCAAAAGCAGGCTATGGAGGAGTACAAGCAGTTGTATCTGAAGTCCTTCAGCCTAAACAGGGGCGGCGAAGCTATCCAGAAGCAAGATCCACTGTTGCCATGGCAAGTTACTTTCGACGCCAATCCTGGTAAATTACAAGAGATGGTCAATTATGCATTGAATCATGCATTAATTAGCCACTCTAATGTGCTGCCCAACACTATATACAATGTTGTTATGCAATCTTTCAAAGAAGGACAAGCACCCCAGTATGTTGGTCTAGCGTATCATCAACCTGGGTCGACATCTGCTACGAATCCATCGGTGGCTCCAATGGCAGCTTCCCAACCTGTGGATTCCACTGCCGATGAGGTTACGCCGCCAAGATCGAGCCCTGTAAGCGTCACTCAATTGAACACAGATCTGGCGGCATCGGCAATGTCAGGACCTGCAATAAAGAGTCAGCCAGCTCTCGCAAACTAGTGGGGATACGGTATGCCTCCAAGTCCATCTGCTGACTCTATACTGGTCTAGGATAACAATGCAGCATAGAAGGGCCCCATGGCATCGGCAATGCCAGCACAACCGATGATCCCGATGATGCATTATGCTACGTCCTCTCCAAATGTGCAGTTGCCGTCAGGAGATCTTCAAATGGCGATACCCAAAGTGCCTTATGCGCAACCATCGGCAAGTTCTTTGCCGATGCAACAAGACACGACAACTGCAAGTCAGCCTATGGTAGTGAAAAATCCTCAAGCTGGAGTACCAGCACACCAAGGTGGCCAATTTGTTGATTACTCCAAAGTACAGGAGCGACAGGCGCCGGTTAGCTATCAGCTATCGGCAAATTACATGCCGATGACTTGTAATCCTGGATGGACTGGTCAAGCACCGATTCAACAACAGATGGTACAACCTGGGTGTCGGTACTTGGAGAATGTTTAGAATGGGGCATCGGCGCATCGACCGATGAATATAATGCCACAATACATCCCAATGGGCGTTCAAGGTCATCCATCAGAAAATCAGCCGATGTTTAATATTCAGCGAGCTGGTACTGCGCCTGCGCCAAACGTTCCGGCTTATTTGCCACAAAGATATGAGGAGGTGTATCAACCAGCTCAGCCAATCAACATCCAGCCAATGCATCGGCAAGATCAGGATGCATACTGGACTGATAAAATTGCCGAAGTGATGAAAGAACAATTCGTCATCAAGCCTAAGGTTAATACATACTCTTATCGGACACCATACCCGTCGGCATATGATTTGATTCCTCTCCCAAATCGGTACAAGGTGCTGGATTTCACAAAGTTTTCTGGTCAAGATAACACGTCAACAATGGAGCACATCAACCGCTTCATTATCCAATGTGGAGAAGTAGCCGGCAGAGATGAACTAAGGGTAAGATTGTTCTCGTCATCATTATCTGGATCGGCATTTACATGGTTCATTTCACTGTCTCCAAATTCTGTGATTACTTGGGCCGATCTAGAGAAGCAGTTTCACAAGTACTTCACTGGCGTACATGAGAAGAAGATTACCGATTTGGTCAAATTGAGGCAGCGTAATGATGAATCAGTAGAAAGCTTCGTTCAGAGGCTACAAGACGTAAATAACAAGTGCTACAGCTTGGTGCTTGATGATCGGCAATTGGTAGACTTGGCCTTCCAGGGATTGCTGCCATACATCAAGGACAAATATGCATCTCAAGAATTTGAAAGTCTGAGCCATCTCGTGCAGAGAATTACCGATCAAGATATTAAAGCTTTCGAACCTAGAAAAACTTGGAATAAAAAGGTATCCATCATTGGGCAAGAAGAAGACGCCGAATCAGATGAGGAGCTAAGTATCGGTGCTGCTGAATGGATAAAGAACAAGAAGTCGGTGTCTTGTCTGTTTGGCCAGAAAGAAGCTGAAAAATTCACCTTTGATGTTACCAAGGCCGATAGGATATTTGATCTGTTGCTTCAAGAAGGGTAGATTAAGCTCTCGCCTAATCAAGTGATTCCATCGGCCGAAGAACTTAAAAGGATCAGGTATTGCAAGTGGCATGATGCAACTTCGCACAATACCAATGATTGCAGAGTCTTTAGGCAGCAGCTGCAGTCAGAAATTGAGTCTGGGCGATTTAAGATTGAAAATTCTAAAGCCCAGAAGCCGATGAAGATCGACCAACACCCGTTTCCAAATAACATGGTGGAAACTAGTGGAAAGATTAAAGTGCTAACGTCAGAAGCTGCCAAGAAAAGTGCATCGGTGGATCCTGAGCATCAGATAGCTGCGCATGATGTGAAAGGGAAGGGGTTTTCCAATGATAGAAAGGGCAAGAGAATTACCGATGTGAGCAGTAGCGCCAGGAGGCCTCATAAGCATGCACCGTATGGCGTCGTAATCACGCACAGGCGGCCAAGACAAGAATATCGGCGATTGCAAGAGGAGCAATATCAGCAGCAGGAGGAGGAAAGGCACCAAGAGTAGTATCAGCACAAAGATCATTGGAGGTTCCCTTTCTTTGTTCATTGCTGGGAAGAAGACACCAAATTACCCACTGCCGATAATTGCCCCGAATGCAATGGGTACTATCCTGCCGATCGGTCAGAAAAGAAGCCCTGTTTTGACGATCGAGCATCAAGCTACGTTAGGCCGATTAGAGAAAAGAGATCAGTACATGATCGGCTGGGGGGCAAGCTCAGCGTACATGACAGGCTTGGCAAGCATGGTCGTCAAGAAGAGCTTGAAGAAATGGCTAATGCAAGAGTGCCCAATGAAGAGATATTCTCTAGGGATCCGAACGTAAGGAGTGGTGCAGACACAAGCGGTGAAAAACAGTACCAGCCTGTTTGGAAGACTAAGCTTCCTCAATGGTGCCCTAAGGGTCTGACAAAGACTCAGAAAAGGAGGATTCAACATGAACGTCAAGGAGATATGTATCACAGTGAAAATCCTTCAAGGGAAAAATCTCTAGTTAGGCAGTGGAGGCCAAAACGCAAGGATGGAAGTCCATCGGCAGAGGTCAATATGGATTTCACATTGCCGATGGAATTCATGGCGTCTGTCGATGCTGAGGAAGAAGGGCAGTTAGTGTTGGACCCGATGCCAGCTACCTTTGAAAAGCCTACCGATGATGAGTGGCAGCATTTAAGGGCCTTGTTTGTCAAAGGGAAAGTTGATGGGAAGCCATTATCAAAGATGCTGGTAGATGGTGGAGCGGCAGTCAATATAACGTCGTACGTCATGTTCAGGAAGCTTAGGAAAGGTGACCAGGACTTAGCCAAGATAGACATGATGCTTAAAGATTTTTAAGGCAATGTGTCACCAGCTAAGGGAGCAGTATGCGTTGAGTTAACCATCGGTAGTAAAACTTTGCCGATGACATTTTTTGTGATCAATGGAAAAGGTGCTTACAACTTTCTTTTGGGAAGGGATTGGATCCATGCTAATTGTTGTATCCCTTCCACAATGCACCAAAGCCTCGTGCAATGGATTGGGGACAAAATTGAAGTTATCCAGAGTGAAACCTCGTCAATCGTTGCATCGGTAGAGTCAGAAACTTATGAGCAGACCAAGTGCATATAAGGCAAAGCTTGGGATACTGAGTTCCTCAAGGTTGCCAATTACCGAATTTTACCGATCCAAGCAGTCGGTTCTAAAGAAGAATTTTAATAGATTAGTTCGCCGATGACGGAAAACTTGGGCAGGGGTTCACATCGGCAGAATATTTACTAGAGATATATATCGGCGATGGTAGTAGGCATAGACCAACCTTTATTAGTGCTAAGTTAGATTCCCAATGTAAACAAAAATTGAATGATTTATTGAGAGAATATAAAGATTGTTTTGCTTGAGATTATACAGAGATGCCTGGTTTAGACCGATCAATAGTTGAACATCGGTTACCTATTAAATCTGGTTTCCAGCCACATCGGCAGCCAGCGCGCCGATGCAATCCTCTTGTATTGCCTGACATTAAAGCTGAAATTACAAAATTATTTGAAGCTGGATTTATTCGGCAATGTCGGTATGCCGAATGGATTTCTAATGTGGTTCCTGTGTACAAGAAAAATGGAAAACTTCATGTTTGTATTGATTTCAGGAATCTCAATAAGGCTACACCGATGGATGGTTACCCGATGCCCGTTGCCGATCTACTAATTGATGCTGCTGCTGGGCATCAAATCATTAGTTTTATGGATGGTAATGCTCGATATAATCAAATATTCATGGCTGAAGAAGACATATCCAAGACTGTTTTTAGATGTCCAGGTCATATCGGTTTATTTGAGTGGGTCGTGATGACTTTTGGTTTAAAGAACGTCGGTGCTACTTATCAGAGAGCAATGAATTTCATTTTTCATAAGCACATCGGAACGATAGTTGAAATCTATATTGATGATGTGGTGGTCAAATCCAGAAATTTTGAGAAGCCTCTTGCCGATTTGCGGAACATTCTAGACTGCACAAGGGAACATGGATTGAAGATGAATCCTAATAAGTGTGCGTTTGGTATATTGGCAGGTCAATTCCTAGATTTTATGGTGCATCAAAGAGGTATCGAGATCGGCAGAAAATCTATTGATATAATTAATAAGGTGGTTGCTCCCACAAACAAGACTGAGTTACAGTCCTTGATCGACAAGATTAATTTTATTAGAAGGTTTATATCTAATTTGTCTGGGAAGATTAAGTCTTTTAGCCCGTTGTTAAAGCTGAAGGCCGGTCAAGAATTTGCATGGAAGGAAGAACAACAATTAACCTTAGAAGAAATTAAAAAATATTTAGTAAATCCTTCAGTCTTGGTTCCGCCTCAACACGGGAAGCCTTTCAGGTTGTATTTCTCTGCCGATGACAGCGTTATTGGGTCGGCCTTAATCCAAGAATTTGAAGGGAAGGAACGCATAATTTATTATTTGAGTAGAAGGTTGGTGAATGCTGAAACCAGATATTCGGCCGTCGAGAAATTATGTGTATGTCTGTACTTCTCTTGTAGTAAATTGAGGCATTATTTGTTATCGGCTGAGTGTACTGTCATATGCAAAGATGATGTGGTTAAGTACATGCTGTCGATGTCGATATTGAGTGGAAGAATCGGCAAATGGATTTTAGCGCTGTTAGAGTTTGATTTGAGGTATGAATCGGCTAAGGCGGTTAAGGGCCAAGTGATGGCTGACTTTGTTATGCAGCATTGTGGTACCGTGAGTTTCGTAGAGATTGCTCCTTGGACTTTGTTTTTTGATGGATCCACGTGTAAGGAAGGAGCAGGTATCAGTATTGTCTTAATTTCACCCCGAGGACATAAGTATGAAGTCTCATTGCCGATTGTTGCTACTTCAACAAAAAATCAGGCTGAATACTAGGCTTTGCTAAAAGGATTGGAATTACTCAGGGAGGTGCGTGCCGATGCCGTTGAAATCTTTGGCGACTCTATGTTAGTGATCAATCAATTGATTGGGATATATGAATGCCGAAGTGAAATTTTAATTGCACACCATGAAAAGTATTTGCAGTTATTAAAAGAATTTAAAGAATACCACCTTGAGCATGTTCCCAGATTGCATAATGAAGAGGCTAATCGGTTGGCACAGTACGCTTCAGGGAATCAGCCGATTCAAGAAATTATGACATTGGTACTGATTGCTGATGATTGGAGGAAAGAGATTGCCGATTACTTAAGGGATCCATCTAGAAAGGTTGAAAGGCGTCTAAGGTTTTTAGGCTACCAAGTATGTACTCCTTGATGATGAATTATATTATCGGACGATTGATGGAGTTTTGCTCAAATGCCTTAGTAAAGAAGAATCGAAAGCATTGATGGGTGAAATTCATGAGGGAGTATGTGGGGCGCATCAATCGGTGTTTAAAATGAAATGGATGATTAGACGGAATGGGTATTAGTGGCCGACAATTCTTGAGGATTGTTTTCGATACTTCAAAGGGTGTCAAGATTGTCAGAGGTTTGGTAATGTTCAGAGAGCACCTGCATCGGCAATAAATCCTATAATCAAGCCTTGACCTTTTAGAGGATGGGCTATCGATCTCATCGGCCAAATTTATCCACCGTCGAGCAAAGGGCACAAATTTATACTTGTTGCCACTGATTATTTCACGAAGTGGGTTGAAGCCATTCCTTTGAAGAAGGTGACTTCGGCAAACATGATAGATTTTGTAAAGGAGCATATTGTTTACCGATTTGGTATTCCTCAAACTATTACAACTGATCAAGGGACCATGTTCACATCGGGGGAGTTTGATGAATTTGCTATCGGTATGGGATTTAAGGTTTTAGACTCTTCTCCTTATTATGCTCAGGCTAATGGTCAAGCCGAAGCAACTAATAAAGGGGTTATTAAGCTCATCAAGCGCAAGATTGAAGAAAACCCTAGAAGGTGGCATGTAGTGTTGAATGAAGTTTTATGGTCATATCAGATGGCATGTCATGGTGCAACTAAAATTTTGTCGTACCAATTGGTTTATGGGCATGATGCTGTCCTACCTTGGGAGTTGAAAACTGGTTCTAGACGATTGTTTTCCCAGGACCGATTAACAGCCGATGAATATGATATTCTTATGAAGGATGAATTAGAAGATCTAGCAAGCCATCGGCTGAGGGCTTTAATCAGCATCGAAGAGAACAAGAAAAGGGTTGCCAGGTGGTATGACAAGAAAGTGAAAGCGAAAGAATTTGCCGATGGTGATCTGGTGTGGAAACTGATTTTACTGATTGGGACTAAGAGTTCAAAGTTTGGGAAATGGTCTCCTAATTGGGAGGGTCCTTTTTGGATAAATCGGTCTGTTCCTGGTAATGCTTATATTTTGAAAACCCTTGAAGGGGTTGCGTTTTCCAGAGCGATCAATGGTAAATATTTAAAGAAATATTATCCTAGTATCTGGACGGATGCGTAAAGTAATACGAGTATAAGTGCCGATGACGGGATTATCATACAAAGCGTCGATAGAAAAAGCATTAACATTATGATACAGACGAGATAGTCATCAAGTTTGAAGTTGACGATACAACAAATTACAGAAGGGATGAATGGATGAAATCGCACACAAGCGAATTTGGTTCGCTTCCTCTATCTCTCTAATGTCGTCATCGGCAGTGCCCTCAATTGGTTTGATTTTTCTTTTCAGCAGAAGGGCGTGGCGAGTGTCAGCATCGCTTTCTTGTTGTAAAGTTTTAGCAACATCGGGAAGTTGAGCCTTCTTTTGGTGGGCTGCATCTAAAGCTTCGTTGACTTTCCCTAGCTCCGCTAGCAATTCTTCCTTTTTTGCCGATAGATGGGTGATTTCCTCTTCAAGCTCAACACTGGAGGCTTCCAGGCGACCGATGCCCTTGTGCTTCTCTTCAGTAGTTTGCTTGAATTTGAGCATTTCTTCTTCAAGCTTCGGTTGGGCAGTTCTATCGGCAATGCGGCGTGAGACCTTTTGATATTGAAGTTGTCGGCTCTCAAGGAACGCCGCTTGGAAGAGCGTTTCTTCGATATCGGCAGGCAGTTGGCCTTGAATCTCCTTGAAAACTATCCTTACTGCGTTAGAATCTTGGACTAGTTGGGATGTGCTTTGCTGCAGTAAGGATAGCAGTGCTTCAAGTTTGGATTTCAATTCTGCCGATATGACGTCTGATGGTGGGGCAGAACTTTCTTCTTCTTCATCCTCGTCTGGTATGTTGATGGCGAAGGAAAATAAGATGTTAGGAGAATCTTGGGCTTGAAAAGAGAAGAATTAGAGTTTGTCAATTGAAAATTTGTGTTTTGCGAATTTATGACAGACAGTCGATTTACCTGCTTTAGAAGAGTCTCTCGCCTCGGACTTGGTAGAACAGCTGGCACAACGGTGTCTTGAGAATCGACAATGATTGCCGATGAACTTGCCTCGGTGGCTGGAATGGTTAGTGCCGGTGCTGATGCCGATGCCGGTGGCGGTTCTGTTATTATAGCCGATTCTTGCGGCACCGACACTGTCCCTTGGGAGGAGGCTTCAGTTGGTGTTTGATCAGGGATAGATGTCGATGCTGGCTCTTCTGGTAGGGCATCGGTAGGGGATTGAGGAGATGCTGTTGATGACGCGACTAGGGTTGATGGCCTTAGGCATTTTGGTTGAGGAGCGGTGCTTGATGCACCTTGGCGTTTGGACTTTTGCACTCGGGGGGCATCGGCAGGCTGAGTCAGAGGAGCTTGGGTACTTGGAGCAACTGCCGATGAACTTGTCTGCTACAAAAGAAAAAAACGTTTGGTTTGAGTTGAGAATTAAGTAAGAGTTGCCAATGGAAGTTTTATAATCGGCATAAATAAAGTGGAGGTTTGTTACCGTGAAAGCTTGCGCCAGAACGGCGGCAGCGGCCGATGGAGTAACAATAGCCCTAGCTAGTGTTGACTTGGACTTGATGGTGACCTTGGGGACTGCCTTTCGATGCGTGAGGGAGGCCAACGAAGGAGCCCTGCTGCCGATTACTGATGTAGGATTAATCGGATGCAAGTTGAAGGCTTTGCCACTTCTGCTCTTTTTTGGAATCAAGTCATAAACCTGTTGACAAAAAATCAGTTGCCGATACATTTGAAAAGAAATGACAAAAATAAAATCGAAAACAACTTACCGCGTCATCGGGGACGATATGATCGGCATCAATCAAGTGCCGATAATAGTGTGACGATGCAGCAAATAGTTGATCTTTCCATTCTTGCGACCAGAACTTGTATGATTCGGTGATGAAGGATACTGGCGCCCAAGTGGATAGGTCAATCTTGGTTGTGTCAGCATGAGGAGGGAGATTGACAACCTTGTCCCAGTCCATGACGCTGGTGATGACTTCTCTTGGTTTCACCACATCGGCATAGCTGAGATTGATTGGCAATTGACCAAATGCTAACTGTCTTGCCGCTGCCGATGGGTAGTAAAATTCATAAGTGACATGAGTATTCTTCCCAATCCCGAAGATGTTGACTGGGATGGCCTGGGTAGTGAGAATAGCCCTCATAGTTCCTTCATCCTTCTCTGTGTCTTCATCGGCAAGGTTGAAGGAGAGTGGGAATCGGTTGTCCTCGTCAATGTTGGGCCACCAAGCCCATTCTACAACAGAAACTCCACAATAAAACCTCTTGAAAAATCTGCCGAATTGATCCTCGTTGGCGTTAGTTCCCGGAAGCACTATTATGGCTTCCCCGAAGTTGAGTGGGGAGCGGGCTGCCAACTCACCATCGGCACACACATGATCCTTAGCCAAGTCTCTTGGAAATTGCTGGCGGAACAGGTCAAGTTGAAGGCACTTGTGCATATGGGCGTTTAGCCACATATTGATGAACCACCAGGGGCCTCCAAGGTTGCCGATGGGCTTGCCTAGCAGTAACTTTTCCGACACCTGGTGCAGGAGGTGATAGACTGAGCTGAGGAGGTATCGGCCAAGGGGAAGTCTTGCTCCATTGGCCAAGAGCTCTGCTGTAGGGAGATACATGTTGGTAGGCCCAATTGTCTTGCCACAGAATTTAAACTTCTCCAACCACATGTTCAGGAAAGTGGCATGCTCCCTCTGGCTTACTGATCCGGTCTTATGATATTCTTGAACATATCAAGTCCAACCGCCGATGTTGCGGGTGATTACCCGATGTTCGGGTTTTCTGTTGAAGAGGGTGGCATCATCGGCAGAGGAGATGTCAAGACCAGTAAGCATATGCACATCAGCAAGTGTAGGGGTGGCTGGTCCGTGTCTGAATAGAAAAGTGTTCATTGTGTCGGACCAGAAGTAAGAGGCAACAATCATCATGTTCTCATTCTTGGCCATATCAGCAAGGGACAATCTAATACACTGGTCTAAATTGTGTTCTACCCAGTAGACTTGTTGTGACCTGGCCATCCTAAGATACCAATTTTTCCACCCTTTGGTGCGTTTGGGCCAAGAACGGAAGATATCTGTCCATAACCCTAGGTCAAAATGTGCAGCTCTGAAAGGGACTCGATTGACTTCTGCATTGATGATTTCAGTTGGATCAGTGTTCCCCATTGGACCCAAACAGCAAAGATTTGGTTGATCGATAGGAATTACTATTCTATTGCGCATCTCCTAGATTCAGAAAGCAAAGAGGAAAAGGGAAAGGAGATCACGGAATGGTACAAAAGGAAAAACTACAGGGGATGAAACAAGAAGGGGAGAAATTGATCACGGGAACGTTGAAGCTGATCGCCATCGAGTCGAGAGAGTTCTTGCAAGTTGCGCCTTGCTGATGGAAGAAGAAGCCGCCAATGGAGTGTCGCCGGAGTGTTCTTCGGGAGCACCAGTGAAATGGGGGAATGGTGATATGAACTCGGGGTAGAAAAGAATGATCGAGCAGCGGTCCTTATAAACCTGAAGCGTCAAGGGCGTTTTCGAGTTTTCCTTTTTGACTGAGCAGAGATATGGAAGGATGTGGTGTACGCGGCGATCGAGGGATTCTAACTGTTGGCACTACAATTGCGGGATATATTGGTAACTTGCAATGGTTGTGCGCAGTAATCAAGGTGATGGCACAAGCATCTTAAAGGAAAAGATTACAGTAGAGAAAATTTCGGCGCATAAGATCTTTTATACTCCGAAATTGGGGGGCATGTGTTGACACCATTTTTTGGTACGTGTCAATATGAACCGAACGCGCTGATTGGCAAAGAGATGGTCACTGTTTCTTATCGGCATCAAGATATTACCGGTTAAGATTACCGATGGAAACAAAGGGGGTTGTCGATGGTGAGTCTGAGTGAAGAAATAACAAGGAAAAAGCAAGATTACTTGCCGATAGGAGGATGTTGCCGATGAAGAAAAAGGGTGTTGCCGATAGGAAAGTATTGCCGATAGATGCAGGATGACATGGCTGACGTCAGCAGAAAACTGTCGATGACAATAGAAGAGGGTTGCAGATTGGAAGAAGTCTGCCGATGGAAAGTTTCATTGTAAGGGAAACGGATGTGGAAACTGGTGATGTTATACCAGTATTATTATAGTTTGAGTCTGACTCTTGCACGAGTCATTTATTTCCTTAAAAATAGGAGTTTTTTGTTTAGAAAGGTATGAGTCGTGTCTATTTACAACTCCTCTTGCCGGAGTATAAATATGTACCTAGGGGTGGTGTAAAAAAGGATACACAATTAATCAAACAAGTCTATTATTTTCATCTACTTTTCCAGCAAACCTACTTTTATTGCATTGGTTCTAGTTTGTCCACGAGTTCTTGCGAAATTTCGACGGGCTGCATCTACAAGATCTCCGTCAGCTTTGCAAGTTCCGCGTTTTGAGCAAATCAGAGCCTTGACGTCCGGGCGCATTGTCGTCGTCTCGTTCAACTTTGTTCTAGTCATCGTCCTTGTCGATTAACTGGTCAAATCGACTGGCACACCTCGGATATCGAATTTGGGTATAAGCCCGACGTGTTCGCAGCCTTGATGGTTTTTTGTGTCAACAACAACCGAGACAATCACCCTTCCACGTACCGACGAACAACCCATGCAATCACGCCATATAGACGTGAATGCACAAACTGGGTGAACCGCAGTTCGGCGTTCTACAACTCCCTCAGGAATCGAAAGAACAAGTGTTGTAAGCCTCTCAAGACTCACGCATAAACAAAACTCCACGAGTTTGCGTATTCTGAATTCAGTAAATCAAGATACGTGCCCTTTCATTGTATAGTACAAGATATATATAGAGATAGGGGCGTTCAACTTTGAGTAAATGGCAGCATGCGCATGCACTAGTGAATTTCATGGCTGGTTCGCGTGTCATTTCAGTTTCTGATAGAAATTACTAAAATGAGCATAACTCTTTATTGCAAAGTTAATGAGCCATTTGATGGGCTAGAAAGTAGACTTGATGATGCTTCCATCCACTTATTGAACGTCGTCTAACTCCTTGTATTCTGGCCGCGGTGATGCTTGGAAATTGTACCATGTGTCAGTCATCTAGCTCCTGGTTGCATTTCCATGCAAAAGTGATGAACCACCATTTTATCCATGCACACCATAGGCTTCTTGGTTGAAATGTCCAGAGGCTTGAATCCATCTTCATCCCATGCTGGTTCATATACTCCATCATTCCTAAAGACATTGAAACAAGTACTCAAAAGCATAGATTCATTCAATGTAATCTGGTTATTAAGCATAAGGTTAGCGTTCACCTGAGAATGAATTTCCTTCTCCAATTGTTTAGCTCTACTCCTTGTAATTGGACCAGCTATATCAAGTGTAGTTTCATTTGAAGATGAGTTAATGCTAGAAATATCCTTATTAGGTCGCTGATCGGGTGGGGTCACCATGTCAGTGGCCCATTTCTATGCTGTTTTTTTTAATTTCCTTTATGTAATAGTACCTAAACTTGCTAATTTTGCTATAATTTTTGTATAGCTCCAAGGAGGGGTCGCTGACAGGGTGGGGTCACCATGTCAGTGGCCCATTTCTATGCTATTTTTAATTTCCTTTATGTAATAGTACCTAAACTTGCTAATTTTGCTATAATTTTTGTAAATCTCCAAAAGTTCTGAAAGTATGCTCTCTGTTGTATGAAGAAAAATAAAAAAATATAATATATCTAGTTTCGGTAATTTTTAATTGTTGTAAAAATGTCTCAATTAATTAATAAATGTGTTTTCCATGATTTTTAATGAATTAAATAATGCTCCAAAAATCAAGAAATTAATTTTGCAACCTTTTTATATCATGTAGATTCTATATTAAAAGTTTGAGATCAATTGGAACAAGTTTAATTTTGAGATATTAATTAAATTAATAAATAATTGTTTAATAATTAGAAAACCCTAATTACCTAGGTTTGAGTGACTTTTGGCGTTGTTTGCTAATGAAAGTCATTAACCTTGATGACTTTGACTTGTTTGATGCAATCAAAACTTAATCGTGCTCAATGCTTTTGGATATTAATGTGATTTGTTTAAATAAAATAAATCCTAATCTTGCTTAGAGAGCTAATGAGCAAATTTTCCATGAAGGAAAGTTGTACTAAAGGTTCAACTAAACTTTGTTATACCCTAATCATCATGTCAACTTGTCATACCATGCTTGTAAAGCATCATATCTATTACTTGAGCATCATACTGAGCATGTCATTAATCTGTGTCGATAACGACTCCGCCAATGAGGTCCCGCAGGTGATTGATTTGGATATCTCTGGTTCTGATCCCGAGATGGTTTTTCCAATTAATCAAGGCAAGCCTCGATTCATTTAAACCCCCTTCATTGTATTTTTAAAAGTTTTATGAAAATGTAATTATGGTTAAGTAATACATAGTTACTTTTTAGTAAATACCTACTTGATGCATAGCTTACCTTGCTAATCTATTCCTATACCTTGTTACCTTTTTTAAACTACGAATGTTACTCTATGCTACTTAGCAATGCTTAGAATGATACAAGTGAGGTGATTTCTTGTCATCTATGAGATTAGTTGATGAATTTTTGAAATGTTTAATGATGGAAGTAATAACTTGAGACCAGGCGGACATGGTGTTTGGGAGCCATCAGATGAGTCTAGTGATCGGGTTCTTTCCACCTATGTCGATCAAGAACCATCCGTTGTGGATGTCGAAGAGTTGTGACTTTAGAGTACTATTCACATACTTCGGAAAGCTGGACTCCGGCTATTCCATGCTGAGAACGGTTAACCCGCATTGGGAGTGGAGAGATGGCGAGAGTAGTGTGTACCCTCCTAGCTTGTAGGGCAGGGTGGAGGTGTACTATGCTCTCGGGTGGTGGACCCCCAGTCTTGGCTGGAGGATCCAGAGAAAGGTTAATCAATTCGAATTTAGTGCTACATATGTCGTGTGATAAGGAAGCCCCAACTAAGATTAATCGATTCGAATTGTCGTATTCCTCAGATATGGAAACGTGGCTCTAACTACCTAAGCGTAGTTAATGAAACTTAAACTGGATACTTGATGACCTTATTGGACCCAGTTGTTACCACATTATCGATCAGAACTACGATCGATACTTGAGTAACTTTTTAAGAGAAATGAATCAACTTTATTTGTTTTCCTTGAAAATGCTCATTTATGCAAAAAAAAACTTTGATGTTGGAAATACCATACCTTGATACCCTATATCCTACATACCTTTTTATCACCACTTGTTAATAAGTGGTTAAGACTTGTTGAGTACCCTTGTACTCAGGGTTTGTTAACCCTTGTTGCAGATGCCAAAGGACAGGAACCCGTTTCTACAGCTTCGTGTTGTATGATCGTAGTGACTGTCGAAGAAGATGAATGAATTTTGGTTGTGTGACCCTCAGGCAGGGTGTTTACTTTGTGTGTATGAAAGACTACCACTAAAGTTGGAGATGCAATAACAATTCTTAAGTATTTCCAAACTTATGGTCTCTAATATTAGTTTGGTATGACTTACGCTGCTTTTTACTCTGAATGTAAAATATTTATTGTAATACTTCTGCAATGTCTATAATGAGATCTTGCTCGAAGGACGGTGGATGACTCGGGTGGATCCGATGACACTGAACAAACTTCTTAAGAGCCTGGATCACTTGTGTTGCGATCAGTTGTGTGCTATACAATGGTCATCGCAAGTGGGCCCTGTTTCTTAGAAGGTTTGTCACACTTAACTTGATCTGGGTAATTAGAGCATGGGCCGCTAGAGGCCAGATCTGATGTTACCTAGTGGCTAGCTAGCGCGACTGGGAAAGCTAGTGCCAGCAAGGTGCTATTGCCACCCCCCACCATAGATGGCACAGACAATATAAGGGGCTAGGACAAAGAAAATACACATGCAACAAAAATCAATGAGAGGAGGAAACAACATGATTTAGAATATGGAAAGTTAGTTGGAGAAAAATTTTAGCTACTTCTTATTTGTAACTCTGTTTGTGCTCGTGCCACTGACGACAATGCAACAAATTTTGTCTTCAGTTGCAAAGTATGTGCATGTTTGCTAGTGTCCTAAAAAATCATCCTCTTTTAACGTATTGAGAAATACCAATCGCAATAATATGCCTCCATAATGTGACGATATTTACATGAAAACACTAAACCAACATCTAAATTTTCCATCAACACAATTATAATATAATGTAAAGTAACTGATGAGGACATCAGACATATGGATACACATACTAAAGTTTTTAAAAAGCGGAGCCTGTTCTTATGCTTGCATAATGATATTAGTAAGAATTTATTGCTACCTAATGCCAGTACTTTTAATGTGTTTAGGAATCAATTGGAGAATTGTATGAACTGTGGAGAGACATTCGGTTCATTGATAACCCGACATTGCTTCATTGAAAAGACCATAACTCATTCGGTTCCTGGAAGTAAAGCATGTTTAATAATGTTTCAAATGGATCTACTCCTACATTAATTTCACATTAGCATGTTTTTGTCGGGTACTATGATGTCGTCATGGTCTCTTGTTTTTGACCTTTATGACCCTAGCCTAAGTTAGGTCACACCCTAATCATGTTGACAACATCGCAAATATGCCCTTGGATGTCCTCTCCCTTAGTCACCTACTTAGGAGGCTAGCAAGGGCGCCGTCCAAGTCCAGTTGAAGGTCCAATCCATATTAAGTTTGAGTGCATCCCGGACATAGGACTTATAATAAAATAGACGTCTAGGACATAGACAAATGTTGTTTTTCATGATCCACCAAAGGATCAAATATAATTTCATAAGATAACCATCAACTCTAATCCAACATCAAAATTCATCGGAGTTGATCCAAAATATGTTATGTGCCGCACCAACATCTTTTGGTCTATTTAGGCCTTGTAACATGTCTGGACTCCTTAGGGACATCAACGTAGGTCATTAGATGTGGGTTTTGTTTAGATGAATCTATATTTGAGCAGTCATCATCATCAATTTGTGAAACCTCACATTCTAGATCTTAATCATATATCTAGAACTATCACACTTTACTTGAGCTTGTTTTATCTTCTTCTTTTTTGTGTTCTTCGGTTAGCAGCAGGTTGTAACACAATTAATTACCAAAGATGATGTGGTGCAAAGGTTGCAAGGTTTAGTTTTTTATAATCTAAAACCCAGATTGGTATGTCACCCTTTGCCCAAATCAATATAGTTATCTTCACCTAAGGGAAGATCGGGAACTCCATTCCCATCTCCAAGTCTTTGTACTGTGCACCATATGTTTCCATGCTAATGTGTTCAATACTAGCACATCATTCATATGGCAGAGAAAAATTTAGTATATTTCCAACTAGACATTATAGGAGCTAGCTAGATCAGCAGAGCACCATATGATTTGGCATTGGCGATGGTGGCTAGTGGATCATCTGATGATATATGCAAGCTATCAAGAACTTCTAGTGGCTAGCAGCCCATTCACATCAACCGAGATATGATTAATGGACCCTCCTGCAAATACCTAACAACGTAGCTATTGGGAGGGGTCTTGTTGATGCCAAAAATGGGGGCTTCTAGCGTCAGCACTGCGTAGGGCCTGCGGAGACCGTGCAGCAGTAGAGCTTGATCTCCTAAACCCCTTAAGCGGCTTAAGCCACTTCGATGATCGATTCCAGGCGTGCCAGTCAATTTGACCTGTAATTGAGAAGGGGATGAAACATCAAATTATGGAACCTGCCGGTTGTTTGCCAGACAATTCCATGAGTGTGCGGCTCTCATATAACCGATGAATGTAGGAGATTGACTAGAGAGTCAACTCCGGATAGTGTAAAACATGATGATGGTATACAAACGGCTGTCGCAGGATATTGAACGTAAAGCATACTATTAGCCGATCATATGATGATAACAATGAAAAGATGCAGTGCATGTAACACTATCATCACCAAACCATTAGAACTGCTAAATATATCAGATAAAAGATTAACCATCAACAGAGGTGTGTTCCCATGCAGCCATGATGATAATTAACCTGATAACCCGATCGGTTTACTAGCATTGGGGTGTTTCCATGCAGCCATAAAAGTAAACAAGTCGAATCATGTCCAGTACATTTAATAGATCCAATTGATTGAGATAACAACGTACATGCATCGTATGATTGAAGCATAACCAGATCAGCTTTACTAGCCGATATGGGATCCATGAAGCTTGAACAAGATCCATGTATTCGACACTAGACGGATCTAAGCCTGAACAGACATAACTCAACACATATGACATTGGGGTTCGTAAGATGCAGCCTTACCACATATGTTGAGCCAGATCCAACCACACTCAAATCAATCTAGTGACCGAATACATGTCTCGAACCCACAACACGTAACAACCACAACTAATGGATTAGCCGATATGATCTTAGATCTATCGCCATCGGGATACACCAGCGCCGCCTCCAACCACTCTCCGAGCTTCGCGTGGTGGTAAGAGAGCCCCCAGGAGCTCGCTGACCCTCTCTTTTCCCTCTATTGCGGCCGCGTGGCTCTGCTCCACGTCCTCCAGCATCACAGTGCCGCCCCTCCGCGCGGACGCCTCGCCCTCGCGCGCAATCGGAAAAACCGACCCCGCCATCGTCTTCACCGTTCCTTCTAAGATCTCCCGGTCCAATCCGCGTCGCGAATCGTGCACCGCAGTGGTGGATTGAACAGCGCCGCCGCACTCCGGCCATGACGCCGCCGCGTTCCTTTTCTGCTCCGGCCAGAAGCGCCGCCCTCTGCCCTCCGATCTAATCTCGAGCGTCCGTTCCCAATCGGACGAGCCATAGCCGCTGATACCTCTTCGACTCGGCATATTTGCAAAAGAAACCCTTCTGTTTTTAAAGTGTGAACCCACAGTCCTATAGCGTATTTCCGTTCTACGCTTTCGGCTTTGGAAAATGTATTTTCCTTTCGGATTTGTTTTATTTCGAAAATAAATAGAAAACCCTAATTACAGAATTGCCACTCATTTTCATATGCTTATTAAATGTTCATTTTAACTCCTCTTTCACCCATTCAAATTGCGTTAGATTCATATCGACGTAATCTACGTGTTAGTTAGTTCATAGTTCATGTTAGAAAGCTTTTAAAAATAGTTAATTACTTAATCTCTTTTAATCTCTAGTTTAAATTATAGAACTTGATTAGGTCATATCTTCTTTGTTATAGCCCCATTTTTCGTGATTCAAACGTCAATGTGACCATAGTGAGATGTAGATTAGTTTTATAAACTTTTAGTCTTGTTTTATTATGGTTGGTGTACTGTTCTAATCTATAGTCCCTGTTTGTTTGCATGTCATGTCTCGGTATGAATGTATGTTGATGTGGTGATCGAGTAGAGACGGTGAGCAGTACATGGGTGACCAGGAGGTTTTCTTTGAGAAGGAGCAGCAGGAACCTTTTGAGCAAGGCAAGTATTATATGGGATCTTCCTTGATGTCCTATTCATGATGTTTTTAAATCAAATCATATGCATGTGTCTAATCTTGTTACCATACGGCTTACCTAGATTTGTTACCTCGAACCTTGGAATCCTATGGGTTATCTTTGCATCTGGGTAGTTAATGCTAGCGCTCCATTAAATAAGCATGATCCTTCATCTTGACTAATGACTATATGAAATGATAAAGTAAAACTTGACTTTTTAGCAACATGGATTTAGGATCCTATCTGTCAGCAAAAGCTGGGACATACAGTACAACCATGAGAGCTACATGGCTCTGGCTTTAGTTCAGTATTAGGGTCACTCTCTCGCATGCGGCAGTTCACGAAAGTTGCCATTGCCGAGCGGTTGCGGGGTACGGCCGGAGTGGCTACCGCTGCGCGTGTGTACCATCGAGGGGTCCCCGTACACCCCTTGCCCGTGGATCCGTATTGTCTGTGGTGGTGTCAGCGAGCCCCTCTGAAAGACTTCATAGTGTACCCTGCCCGCTCACCTCGGCAGTGTTTTGGGAGTTATAAACCCGGGCATATGGGTAACACGACTCATGGGTAAAGTGTACAACCTCTGCAGAGTGTTAAAAACTGATATATCAGCCGTGCTCACGGACACGAGCGGCCCGGAAAACTCACAGAAACTTTGTTTACTTGTTTATTATCTTTATGAATCACTTTATCTTGGTATTATGTTATTTGTTCATATGATCATGCAGTTTAATTTGGGGGCTTAAGCATAACCTTTGACTCACCACTTGTAAAGTTTTGTTATAAACTAAAAATGCTTACCGCAGTAAACCATGTCATACCTTTTGAGCCTCATGAACCCCATACATACTTGTTGAGTACTAGAAGTACTTATGCTTGTTTATTCGTTTCTATTTGGATAGAAATCCCGCATGGGTACCAGATTATCAGAGTTATGAGGAGTATCCTGAGGATTACTAGGTTTGGAGTCAACCAGTTGACGTTCCTGTGATATGGAGCTTTGCGAGAGTTATCTTTTATTTCCGATGTTATGTAATAGACTTTAATTAAATATTTATTCGCTATGTAATAAACACCTGTAATGGTACATTTTTGATAATTTGTCGGCTTATGTGTGTGACTGATCTCGGGGCACACATAAGGTTTATGCATCCCGTTTTGCCTTTAAAACTGGGTGTGACAGTTTTCCACCTTTGAGAGAGTTAGTAGCTAATCAAGGAAAGTTAATGGATAACATGTCTAAGAAAATAGCATCTAATGATAAAATACTAGAAACTATAAATAATAGAATAGATAATTTTTCTATTGTCATCAAGAACCAAATTAGCTTTAATAAAATGATTGAATCTCAGCTAACCCAAATAGTTGCTGCTATTCCTACCACTAACCCCGGTATTCCATCACAACCGGAAGGATTAGAATCTGCAAATCTTGTAGACATATTTGATGCAGGTACTTATTGGAACAACCCCACAGAAGAATGGTGTAACGATTCTATGCCAACCAAGAAAGGAGATCCTGGATGACCCGTCATCCCAATCTCCATTGGCGTCACAGACTTTCCTGAAGCACTTTGCGACTTTGGCGCAAACGTCAACATCATGCCTAGAGTAATCTATGAGAAATTCTTCAATTATCCTTTATCAGATACAACGCTATGTTTGCAGCTTGCAGATCGGACACTGTGCTACCCAAGAGGAATACTAAAATATATCCATGTCCGGATTGGTACCTCATACATCCCTACAGACTTCATGGTGATAGAGACCGGTGTTGATGAGAGGCCACCCATCATCCTAGGGAGGTCACTCTTGAACACTGCTGGAGCTGTCATCTACACTAGCACTGCCAAGATCGGTTTCTTCATCAAAGGGAAGAAGGAGACATTTACCTTCAAGAACAAAACCCTACAATCTCCTAAACAACCCCAACATGAGCCAAGGAAGAGGACCAATAGGAGGAACAAGCAGAACAAGCAGAACAAGAATAAGAAGCAAGTACGAATAGAATCAGCGAAGATGGTCACTGCACTCCACAATGATCAAGATCACCGAATCAAGTCCCCTCATTTGATCAAGAAAAACGACCCAAGTGTCCCAACTATTGAATGCACAATCAACAGATGCTCCTTCTAGAAAACAATCTATGACACCGGATCGAGCGTCAACATTATGGCCAAGTTGACCTATGAGTTTCTGTACAGCACAATGCCTCTACATCCAACATACACCCAACTCCAGATGGTAGATCAGACATGTCGCGTCGTTGAAGGCATAGCAAAAGATGTCCCCATCCAAATTGATGACAACTTCATCCCTACAGACTTCCTAGTCATTGATATGGGAGAAGATGATTATGATCCACCTATCATCCTTGGAAGACCATTCCTAAGCACCACCAAAGCTATCATCTACATTGGGATAGGAGAAGTGCACCTACACTTCCCCTCTGAGAAGGTACGTCGTTACTTTAATGCTAACTACATTTTTGAAGAATCTAAGTAGAATAGAACGAGAAGACATCGCTACCGCAACCAGAAGAAGCAAAACACCAAGGTTGGATGGGCAGACTACGAAGGAGAAGTGTCAAGATATGAAGAAAGATACCCTGAAGAAGAGTCAATATACGCAACTACACTCTCGAGGCCGAACACACCACCAACTTCAAGTTTAGGAAATGAAAGATCAGTTTATGACTACCACAGGCACGAGAGCGGAGAATCATGGGAAGAAATAAAGGTACGTCCCTTCAATTTTAATAAGTATCCAAAAAAGAGAGCTTGTCCTAGGGAGGCCACCACACCAACACGAGTGTGGAGAGAAAAAGAAATATATCACAAGAAGAAGTACAGCCGGAGGCACCAGCTACGCCGTCCGATGAGCCCCAGGACAACTAAGGACGTGAGGAGTCTTGTTCGGAGGACTTAAACCACCAAATGCCGTACCAAGAGGTAACACTTGGTAGTTATCTCTTTTCCCTCAATTATTTACTTTGCCTAAATAGTTAATCATGTTTACACTATCTTAAAAAGAAAATAAAAATGTTTTAAACTGTTAAGCCCCATGTGAATAGACTCGTGGCATAAAACCCATAAGTATATTCGCTGTGGTGGCATAAAATGAATAAATATGTTTTTGTCTTATAAAATAAAAACATAAAAGTAGTGAGTTTATGATCCTGCTAAATAATAACATCCATTAGAGGAAGCTTGACATGATCAAGGCTAGAGATTTATTACTAACACTTAATCAGTTCCACAAGCTTTGTTGTCTATTTGAGCTTCACAGAATTCAAGGATCAAAGAAGAATAGCAACCAGAGGACATCCTACCCACTGTCAGAATGCTCTGACAAGACAAGAATACCTATGCTACCTGCAAACTACATCAGAAGAAATTACGTCAAAATATAGCTTGGGGGAGAGCACCCCCACATTCCAGTTACATCAGAATAAATTATGTCAAAATCCGGCTTGGGGGAGAGCACCCCCATACTCAGCTAAGTATTTCTACCTATTAGTTTTTATATCTATACCTTGCTAAAAAAAGATGCATAATCTTAAAACCCAATAAATATTTCCCCGCATATATATGTTTTTGCTTAGTTCAGAAGTTTGCTAATAAATAATAGGAGAATAAAATAAAATAGCTATGCTAAAATGAACCCCAATAATAAAGTCTTAACATGGAGATGATGAATAGTTGCTCTACCATAATTCCTTTCAAGTACCTAGTTTTCAAATTTGAACTCTCTCACAAGTTTAGTCACAACTATTATGATTTGAAATTTGCTCTAAACCTGAACTTGTGGGAAGAGTACCTGATCTAAAGTCTAAGTCGTTGATGGATATGATATGGAAAGGTTTGAGTTGCTATTTATCTGTTCCTAGAGTTACTAGAATTATGGAGAATTTTATCTTTTGAAAACCTTTAAAAATGCTGCATGATGAGTTCCTGTATGACGAGAGTTTAAATTCCTACCACAGCCATATATACATGCTTACTAGATTAGGAAACCACATATTTACATACTGCTTATGAGAATTGAGTGTGGTCAAGGTGTGTAGACCCTCAGGAACTAGTCATGCGGTCTGAAACAAGATTCACGTACACTCCACCCATACACGCTGCTTCTATCCTAGAAGTATGCATTCACATACATCCATTCATTTCCATCTCCAGATCCACCAAAAATATTTTACTCCTAATCCAAGAGAGAATAGAAACAAATATATATTCTCCTACTCCTGTTTTTCCCTATGAAATAAATGCTCTAGTCAGCTTTTGCTTTATAGCTCTACAAGGATGAGTGCTCATTAAAAAGAGAGAGATGAGGAAATAAAAAGGGGAAGTGCCCGCCAACCTCAGAAAATAGAAAGTGAGAAAGAGAGGTAAAAATGGATAAGTGTCCGACAGTAGAATTAGGGGTACAAGATACCCACCTGAAAAAAAATTATCGAGCATCTCATTCCCTTCGAAAGGTTTCACATACGAGAAAGGTATATATTCCATCAAAAGGGAGCAAAAGTAGAATTAGGCTTTCACCTCTATTATCATCATCACTACCACCATCAGCATCATACACCATTCATTCGCCACACATGCACATGTTGATTTGACTTATTGACTTGTTCCTTTGGATCCACGGTTTGACTATGCAACATATGTCTTGTAAGTATGTATTCGCTATCTCCCACCTATAAGCTCTAGATATTATAAGCCTTATCAGAAGTAGGATGAGAGAGAAGGCAATGCCACAATACCACAAATACCAGATATCTAAGAGAAGGGCATACACCATCAATGCCATGGTAAGGATCCAGAAATACCACAAAGGAGAGATTTGAGAGTCATACAAGGAATCTTTGAGTTTTATTTTGAAAATCTATAAAACTCCGGAGTTATAGTTGATCAAAGAGCAACATACATGGCGCTTGACTTGACTGTTCTATATTTCAACTACCCAAGACACATGTGACGGTTACAAGCCCCATGGTGGAAGATAAAATGAGTAAGTTATAAGTCTTAATAGTTGATCTAACCCGGAGACGAGATCTTATTTGAAAGCATGTGTACCTGTAAGGCGTGAAAGCATTGCAGCAGCTCCTGATCCATCACTGAGTCTATCTTTGCTCAGGGACTAGCTAAAGGTAAGCTTGGGGGAGTTGTTGATGGTCCTTAAATACCAAATCCAACCATCAACTAAACAAGGATAAGGATCTAAATGAAACTAATAGCTAGAAATAGGGTTTATACTAATATAATTCCACGAGTTTTGTCGAATGTCTGTTTCTGCAGGGGGATATCAGGAAATATGGAGGATAGGACCACATGTAAGCATTACATAGAGATAATTATCATCCGCATGAAAAAGAATACTCTAGAAGGGTCAAGAAGGCGCGGGAAGAAACGAGAGGGCCAGCGGGCCCAGGGGTAGGGCGCTCACCCTACCCCCTGGGGCGGCCGCCCTAGGTCAGAGTCCAATGAGGCTCTGCCTTGTGGACAACCTCTCCACCGCCTTTGAGGTTGCATCTAAGCCCTCCATTAAGGTCGGTTTGATCCGACGGCCGACGTTCATTTGAGGACGCTATATAAGGAAGGCCCCCTGACCATGAGGAGAAGAGAACCCCAGACCTAATTTCATTATTCAAGATCCATCTCAAGAGGAGAGATCCCTGATCAAGCCCTAGAGCCACCACATCAACTAGATCTCTAGTTTAGCATAGCTACATAGGATTAGAACTAGGAGGAGTCAATCTTCGATTGGTTTCCGGATCTGTCAAGAGGATTCTTGGTAATTCTCTCTCTAGTTCTTCATTTGTTTATCATTTGTTCTTCAATACTATGAATATGACTTTGCACTACTTCATTATATTGATTATGACTTTACTCTATTCGATTATGTTCTCAATTATATTGTTCTTAGTCTATTATGATTATATGCTTGGTTTAGTTAGATCTGATCTATATTCATGTTTAGGATCGTATAGCGTTTATCCATCAGTACTATGGGTAAATGATAAGTATTGTGTAGGCGTGGTGCCTAGACTGTATTTATCTGCGATTGTACCCTATATTCCGGATCGTGAGGTAGATCGCGGGAGTGACAGTCCTGTTGAGTCCTTTGTAGTCCTCCTCCCATTTATAGGGCAGGCAGAGCGGAACTATTACGGGGAATTGATTGCTATGTTTCTCATCTTCATTAGTAATACTCACTACACATGAATATCTCTTATCTCGCCATGATTGTCAAGTATAATTGCACTAATTATAATATGCTAGACTGTATAGTTAAGAATGACTTAGGAAATATCTTTGTAGTTCATCCTAATTCCATGCTAATGACTTGCTAGAATATCTGTTGAGGTGCTTATCATTATCTTATGTCGCTAATATATGCTGATCAGTATTTATCTTTTGTCACTATTCATTCATTACCTATATCTTATGTGACATTTATCTTGTATTGAGAGAGATAGATGAAAACTCTCCATTACACATGCAGTGATACTCATTACTCATTTATTCCTTAGTATCCCTTCTCAGTGGTAAAAATATAAATAACGATACCTGGAATGCTCCTGGTTAAAATGCTACTTCGGTATGATCTGTGTGCTTGCAGAAACACATTTATATTTATTAGAATAGAAAATGAATATTTCAATACCGCATCTCTCTGTCATGCTGGGGATGACAACCTGGCTTAAGTGGCATGAAAATTGGATAACCATTTTCGGCGCTGTTATAAAAAATAGAAATCTTTCTACTTTTGGTAATGACGTTAAGAGATATCAACAATGTCTTCCTCGTTTCCTAACCTTTGCTATTTATAGACAACATAGCATAACCCTAGCGCAAAGCCGGCCGCTGGCCGAAATAAGGAAACCCGGATGCCTTGGGCCTCAATCATCGGTGTAGCCCACCGAACGTATCTCAACAGCCGATACACGTCATCTCCTCCGAGTCGGTTTCCTTAACCAGCCTCCCGGGTCCACCTATGTGCAGCACATTTTCCCATCCTTGACCCTTACTCGTATCTATCTGATCGCACCAAAATACGATGTTAACACATGCCCCTCAGTTTTGGGATGAAATTTATTCCATTCCTAAAACTGCAAGCACCCTCTTCCTTTTAGTCGATCAGCCAAGCTTAGATATTCACCAAATTGCCATTCGTCCTCCCCGCTCGGCTTTCAACCCTAACCTCTCCCTCAACTTCAGCGCCGCCACAGATCTGAACCTGCTCCGCCGTTAGATTACCATAGCAAGATGGCTTCACTGGATATCATCCTTGAGGTATGACTCTTACTGTACTTTACTGCCACTCTCTTTACTTGATATCCTTGCTCTTCTTCTTGAATTGGATCATGAACTCAGGAATCACGTGCTAATTCCGCTAGCCGACCAACCCAACTGTTACTTTCTCGGGCCTATGGGTAATCCAGATCCAACCCCCGTCATCGTGGCTGAAACAAATAGAATGCCTTGCAAGAAGTCATCCATGGAGCCGGGCCAATGGGATAAGAAAACTTCATTCAGGAATTGGCCTTCTACTATTCCAGGCTAGAGAAATTGGTTTGTAAAGCTTTCCAACCATAGAAATACCTACTGGGGTAACAAGAACAGTGTCTGTCTCTTTCTCTATCCAACATGAAGAAGAATGAACCTTTGCTTCAAGCAGTCTGCTATTTCTGGTCCAACACTTATAATGCCTTCACCTTTGGTCATGGACCAATGACCCTACTCTGGTCGACGTTCATATGCTAACCGGCCTCAATATCACTGGAGATGTACACCCTCATCGCTTAGCCACCAAATCTTCAATCTCGGCGAAGCATTTCAAGACTGGAGGCTGGGGTCAATACATTAAGAATAGTGGATCCACTCCAATTACTGACAATGAGCGCATACTCTTCTTGAATATGTGGCTATACAAATTCCTCTTCTGTGGTCAATCGTGCACCCCCACCAGCAATTACCTGTCTCTGGCCAAACATGTTAATTCTCAGAGCGATATTCCTCTGAGCAAGTATCTGCTCAGAGCCCTCTATCATCTCTTGAACCAAGTATATCAGCACTTGGTGAAAAATGAAACTATCCCAACCATTACAGGGTCGTGGTGGTTCCACCAGCTTTGGCTCAATTTGCAAATGCACAGAATGGTTGCTCCAACCATTACGGGGCCAGAATGGTTGCTCAATTTGCAATTACGAAGACCTTCTTGGAATAAGAAGAAGATTTATCAGAGAAAGACAAATCTAGCCGATGTGTATCGTTTGGCGAGACAACATCGGCCGTTGTTATTATCAGGACTGCTGGGGAATTCTTCAGGTTATTCTACAGAGGATTCTCTGCAGAGATCTTGGAATGGTTTGTTTATTTGGACGCCTCAGCATTTGAACTCCCTTTCACATTCAGATTCCATGAGCGTCATGCGGACCAACATTATATGCTGGTCTTTAATGATCTAGTTAATCCTTGCCTGTTGCCCACGGAAGTTCGACATGGTAGAGAAAAACCTCCCATCTTGTATGAGTTTTACAATCCCTCTGTTGCAGCAAGGCAGATGGGACTCGTTCAGCTGCCCTCGAGCATCTTATTTGCGGATAAACTCCGCCCAAGAGAGCCTATGCTTTCAGGACTGGAATTCAACTGGATTATTCAGCTCGAAAGGTCTCTTCCCCCCATCCTTATCAGAGATCATATCTGCCAATCCTTCACCTCTTCCCTGTTCATCACTTGGTGGCGCGAATGGAGTCAGCATCTCTTCAGCGAGGCCGTGGCCATTTATTGCTCACTGTTGGATCCAGAGTTCTATCCCATCCCCGAGGTACCACACATTATCCTGCAGTGTTTCGACCATTTCCACATCATCTTCTCAAACTTTATCCCATAGGATCTTGAAAGGCTTAGTCCTCCTCCGATGGCTTATGATCAATGGTGCCCCAACCCCAGACTTGGATGTGGAGCACCATCCCTGAAGGTGCTGATGAAGAGGAAGGTATATGAACTATCCGATCACGAACCTCTGAGCTCCTTTGTGAAGGATGCTGGCCCCCGGGACTCCGCAAGGACCAAGAAGCCTAGAACTACCAAAACCAAGTCCAGGGTGGTGACAGAGCCAATCGACGGTCGTTTAGGCATACATACCAATGCTGTCGTTGCAGAGGTACACCGTCTTTTGGTCATCCCTCTTGTTGAAACCATGTCTAATGTTTTTCTAATCCTGCAGGACGACGAAAGAACCAACTGTCTCCAGGCCGAACTCGGCGTAGATATGGGAACGAAATCCCCATCAAATGACACAACATCGGGTATCGGCCAAGGTAACCCACATTTTCGCCGACAACCCTTTAATAGGATTACTTTACCGATCTGCATAATCTTTAGGATACTTCCATGAAGACTCATTTGTTGTGCCTCCCTTGAAGGCCGCTTTATCTGATTAGGTATGACACATAGTCCACTAGCTCGCTGCACAGTTCATCGATAATGATCCTTGTGCCGCTATTGGGACCATCCAGTCATTCTTCAACCCATTTTCCTTTGGAGGACTACATACTCCCCGAAGAAGTTGATACTCCATAGTCGGCGCATACTGTTCTGCTCCCTGATAACGTGAAGACCCAACTCAGGTCATCGATCCCTCTTTTGTCAGTTAATACTTCATCCTTAATATGTGACGCAGAGGGAGTTCGGGAAATCTTTCACTCGATTGAGGACGCCCTGCCAACTGATTTGAGGGATGCGTTGACCGCCGTTTCTTACATAAAGCAGTGCAAAACGGCCTTCCTCCGAGCTCAATCCAGGCTCGCGAACTGTGAGATTTAAGCCGGTATGCCTGACAAAGAATGGCGCTGTCTTTCTGACATGCTAGAGAAGAATATGATAGACCAACTGAGGACTCTCCCCGATGACATCAACCACACCCTAGCGGTCCTGAGGACCCAACGGGAGCAGCTCTTGTCCATATTCAAAGCTGTCGACGACACCATCGCCCAGGAGGAAGATAAACTGGCTAGGATTCCTGCTGACCTACACAATCATCAACAGAAGATGACGCTCCTTTCTTCGAGACTCCAATCCATCTGCTCCAAGCAGCGTCCGGTACCAGGTACCAAGAAGATGACTGTCGGATACTGCCCGAAGTGGACGAATTCCTCCTAGACTCCCTAGAGGCTGTTAAATTGGCCTTAAGTATGTAATCCCATCTTGTGATACTGCACCTTGTGACTGTAATGATCTTGAATGATCACTGGTTTTCCCGTGACCTTTTATTTGCAGATTACGTCACCCGTCCAAACAGCCGACCACATCGCTCGGTTGTCTGTACATGAATCTTGTCGGCCGCTTTGGCCGATTCGTGCTGTGGTGGATTTTACTCCAATCCATCGAACTGTCGCTTGCGCACCTGGTGCCTTCAAATAGCGACTGGGTCTTCCAAGGTGACAGCCAGCGTGTTTCACGCTTTATCTTCATTGCTCCGCCGAACTTCCCCCTTGCTTACAGTAGTACTTCAATTCACAGTCAACTTCAGGCATCATCCGTCATTTCATTTTGCTGACAGTGTTTCTCAACCGTCGTGGTGCCGACTCCCAATCGTGAGGCCCCCTTTGTCGGCAGCTGATGATGGTCCGACAGGTGTTTTCCAAGACAAACGTCCTTTTTCTCAGCGGAGTGCTGGGAATGTGCTCGCCTAGGGGAACTGACGGCAACGAAGGCTTCCCCTCACCACTAGGACGCTCTCGGGTCCCTTCTAGTCAAAGCCAGTGGTATGCTTGCTGACATCCAAACTAAATGATTAGTCGATTAGAAATCTCCTATTCGTTTTGGCTACTTCATCTGCTACTCTGTAACCTCTTCTTCCGCTGCTCGGACTTTCCTTATGTGACAGAGCTGGCGTCCGCCATTACCGCAGTGGCAGACTTCCTTCACGCTTGGGGGTCGGTGCTGGAGGAGCGCTTGGGCGATATGTCAAAGCGTATCCAGGGACTGGTCTTCCTTTCCTGGCCCCCTGGATGAACGAGGAGGTAGTTATTGAGGTAGCGCTTACAGACGAGCCGTCGACTCACCTCCATCCATAGTAGGACGTGATCCGTTTGCAGACAGACCTGGTCCTGAACCCATTAGCCGACAGTGAAACATGCCATCTTCTTTCACATTATTCGACCGTCTCTAGTATATGCAAGCCTCTGGTGTTACGCACACATATGTCCCTTTTTATTATTTTTGCTCTAAAGGCGATGTGTGTCACATCGGCTATCGCCAACTGCGTGTTGGCTTTTTTTCTACTAGAGACGATGAGTACTACATCGGCTATCTACTGCCATGCTCGTGGTGATGCTAGTCTTCGTCCCCCGAGCCGATCACCCGGATGACGCCTGATCGGCTTCTAGTCAAGACTGGATAGCCAAAGCTCCGAGCCAAGTACTCCCCGCGGTCTCTGGATCTCCCGACCTTTAGGACTCGGCTTTGGGCGTTATTGTGCGCCGGCCTTGGCTTGCCATCGTTTAGCTTGTCGGCAACGCAAGTCTTCTGCCCAGCTTGCCTCCGTTGTCGCTTATCGCTTTGCTTCGTCCAAGCCGACTGCTCGAGTCAGCTATTGACATATAATGTCAAGAGTGGTAAGGTCTTCTTGCAATCTCCTGCCCGAAAAGCAGTTAAAAGTGTAGTATTCCAAAACCCAATGAGCGGGGTCAACGGTTGCTATGGAAATTGAATCATCAGCCAGAACGACCTCTAGTTCATTGTTGTCCAGCCATTGTACTGCAATCTGATGCATCGTAGACAAGATGCAATAGTTGGCATGAATCCAGTCCTGGCCTAGGAGTAGATTGTATGAACTATCCCCGTCAATGATGAAGAAAGTTGTCAATAGAATCTTGCTGCCAATGGTCAACTCCACCTGCAGACCCCCTTGGCTTCAGACTTCCTCCCCCCAAAGTCGCCAAGCGATAGATCTGTGTTGAGGAGCTTCTTAGATTCCAGTCCCAGTTTCGGGATGATGTGGGCTGACATCAGGTTGATCGAGGCACCGCCATCAATTAGTATTCTCCCAACGAATCTCTCGTTGACGTATCCTTGGATGTATAGTGCCTTCAGGTGCCTATCCTTGGTGGGCTTGCCGAAGACCGTCTGGAATTCACACATGAGCATACCGGCCTGTCCTCCAAACTCCGACTCGTCAAAGTCAGAGTAGACTTCGGTGTCTACTAGTGTTCTGAACTCCACAGGCTGGAAGAAGCTATCGACATGACCCGCCGCATCGCCTCGCCGCTTGTTAGCTCTCTGGTGTCGGGGCCTCCTTTTTTGGGTCTTGGTCGGCCTTCTAGGATCTTGGGATGTTTGGTGTTCGTCGGGCTGGCCTGGCCGATACTGAGCACGGTCTATACTGACAACTTCAGTGCTGGGCCAACCACGAACACCATCTTTGACGACACGTTGATTCCCCTCTTTATATCCCACTTATCCCTGAGTGAATTAGCCGTCAGCTTGGAGCTTTCTGTATTCTCTGAACTGTTCATTGCACCCAGGACAATTATCCCTGGTAGGCAACTCCAGATCTTTGTCGAGGCATTATGCGAAGAATGAGCAATTTTCATGCATGTCGATTGGCTCCACAACTCTGGAATACTCCGCTAGCGGTTTCTTCTCTTTGTCTTCTTCGCTCTGAGGCCTCCATCTTGCCTGGGCAGTAGGCAAATAGTCAGAGCCAGGTGGATCGACTATCCCGTTCAAGATGAGCCAGACCCTTTGTCTCTCCATCCTTCGCATGATCTCTTCAAACTCTTCCTCGGTCACCAGGGAGTCCGGACCAAGGGTCTTCAACCCCTCATCTTTGGTCGTGTATGAAACTTCAGCTTTGCCTTTGTTCATGTTTGACAATTGTGGTCCCACCGAGCGTGCCAAAATGTGTTGACGCCAAAAATGGGGGCTTTTGGCGTCAGCACTGCGTAGGGCCTACGGAGACCGTGCGGCAGCAGATCTTGATCTCCTAAACCCCTTAAGCGGCTTAAGCCACTTCGATGATCGATTCCAGGCGTGCCAGTTAATTTGACCTGTAATTGACAAGGAGATGAAATGTAAAATTATGGAACCTGTTGGTGGTTTGCCAGACAGTTCCATGAGTGTGCGGCTCTCATATAGCCGATGGAAGTAGGAGATTGACTAGAGAGTCGACTCCGGATGGTGTAAAACATGATGATGGTATACAAACGGCCGTCGCAGGATATTGAACGTAAAGCATACTATTAGCCGATCATATGATGATAACAATGAAAAGATGCGATGCATGTAACACTATCATCACCAAACCATCAGAACTGCTAAATATATCAGATAAAAGATTAACCATCAACAAAGGTATGTTCCCATGCAGCCATGATGATAATTAGCCCGATAACCCGACCAGTTTACTAGCATTGGGGTGTTTCCATGCAGCCATAAAAGTAAACAAGTCGAATCATGTCCAGTACATTTAATAGATCCAATTGATTGAGATAACAACGTACATGCATCGTATGATTGAAGCATAACCAGATCAGCTTTACTAGCCGATATGGGATCCATGAAGCTTGAACAAGATCCATGTATTCGACACTAGACGGATCTAAGCCTGAACAGACATAACTCAACACATATGACATTGGGGTTCGTAAGATGCAGCCTTACCGCATATGTTGAGCCAGATCCAACCACACTCAAATCAATCTAGTGACCGAATACATGTCTCGAACCCACAACACGTAACAACCACAACTAATGGATTAGCCGATATGATCTTAGATCTATCGCCTCTCTAAGTATCACAATAGATGCATCGGAGGCAATAGATCTAGATTGAAAGTAAGGCGCAGGCCGATCCATTAGATGAGATTGGGCAAGATATTGTGACAATGAATTGAACAAATTATAATAGACAATATCGATAACTTAATGAATCTATTAGATCGCCAATCTAATAGAGACGATAACTAGCGTGAAGCCACGATTCATGTGAGATTGAAGCAATGCAGCCCCATGAACAATAGATTCAAACCGATAACTAGCTCATACCGAGCTTGCACGAGTTACACAATACAGCCGTACAAACGAGACATGAACCAAGGCTAAACTTACAAGCAAACTGGAGGTCGATCTAGTTGATGCAGCCCAATCCGTCGAAGGTTCCGCGAAATATACTCTACTCCTACTCCTAGGGGTGGCCGAAGGCCAGAAACTAAGGACTAAGTTGTGTATTTGATTGATTGGATGTCTTCATCGTTTCCTAACCTTTGCTATTTATAGACTACATAGCATAACCCTAGCGTAAAGCCGGCCGCTGGCCGAAATAAGGAAACCCGGATGCCTTGGGCCTCCATCATCAATGTAGCCCACTGAACGTATCTCAACAGCCGATATGCGTCATCTCCTCCGAGTCGGTTTCCTTAACTAGCCTCCCAGGTCCACCTGCGTGAACACATTTTCCCGTCCTTGACCCTTACTCGTATCTATCAGATCACACCAAAATACGATATTAATAGGTCTTTTAGTCCGGGTTGGTGTTACCAACCTGGACTAAAGAATTTTTTGGTCCTAGTCGTAATTTTTGCGGAGACTATTGCTTATTTGGCAGATCGACGAAAGGTCTGTTCTATAGTATAGGCTATTCTTCCATGCTAGTATTGTCATCCAAGCCAAGAAGTGAGATTTGAGTGTTATCCTCGAGTGGTACTGGTGTTCTTGCTTGGATCCAATAGCTAGCGGATGATAGCAGAATCAAGTCTTAGTAGCTCTTATTAATTCTCCAACATGGCCTAGGAAATTGTGGCAACAATCCGATACTATTTGCCTATTTGTGACTAAAGGTGGCAACGGGGCGGGTCTAGACCCGAAACCCGCGGGTTTTGGACCCGATGGGGGCGGGGGTGGGTTCAGTTTCTCCCCCGCGGGTCTCGGGTTCGGGGCCCCGAATCGGGGCGGGTTTGGGGGCGGGTCTAGACTTTACCCCGCGGGTGCCCGTGGGGACTCAAAACTGTTTCATCAAATGCTTAAACAGGCCACCAACCCATACTATCTTGGCACAACCCAATTACAACCCTAAATATATAAGCAAGTCACCACACCATCCACACAACACATGGCCTGTTTGGTTCGCGTAGCAGCAGAGCCTGGCTCGTATGTGAGAGCCTGGCTCACATGAGATAGGCTGAGGGCATGCGACCTTGCCGTATTTGGTTGACTGTATCGACTTAACTTGGCTGAGAAGAGATGATGTTTGGTTATTTGTACGAAGACATGTTACATGAAATAAAAAATATTACAAATTTATAATTATGATTTTTATTTTATGCAAATACACTCCTAAAATACTTAGTTTATCTAACTATGTCTTAAACACATTTAAAACATATTAATATCACTTAATATTTACTAATTATACATTAATAATGTCATTAGATGAGAAAGCGACGCATCCCGCGAGCCAGACCCGACAGGAACAACCGATTTGCTCGTTCCTGCGGAGCCTGGCCGGGAGGTGCCTCTTGCATGCGTGCAGCCTGGCTCAAGCCAGTGAGCAGGCAACCAAATAGCGGAGCCCTGGCCAGATGCAGGCAACACCAAACAGGCCGATAGCCGCCGCCGGGCACCTTGCGTCCTTGCGCGTGCAGGTGTAAATGCCGTCACCCGATGCCGCACGGGAGTACAGGATAGGCCAGCACCTCCGCTCAGCGCGGCTGCCTGCTGCTACGCTGCCGCACAGGCGAATGAAATGTTGCGGAGGCGCCGCACAGGTGCAGCACGCTGCCTGCTGCATTTGTCGATGTCCTCGCATGTTCTAGCACTATTTTAATCTATTTGTTCATCTCCTTGCATGTCTCTGCTAAAATTTGCTGGTGCTTTGGCTTTTATTTGAGAGCGCTACTAGTTGGCTGTAACTCTTCTTCTTTTATTTAGTAGCAAATCTAATATCAAGCAACCAATTTTGTTCACTCATATTTGAGACTTGAGAAGCACCCTCGGGTTTCGGGTCTCGTCGGGTTCGGGGGTGGGTGCAGATTTTCCCCTGAAATGGGGTTCGGGCCGGGTCAGGTTTTTCTGTCCACTTGTACAGAACAAGCTTTTAACCCCGGTTCGTAAGGGCCTTTAGCCCCGGTTTCTGAACCGGGACTAAGGATTCGGGACTAAATGTCTCACCTTTAGCCCCGGTTCACTTTAGCCCCGGTTGGTAATACCAACCGGGATTAAAGGGTGCGCCAGGTGGCGTAGGCGGGCCGCCAACCGGGACTAAAGGTCCATTTTTTCCTAGTTTTGGTATTTCTTATTTTGGTTTTCCAATTAGATTAGGTATTCAAATAAGTCCCGGTTGGTATTACCAATCGGGGCTAAAGGTCCATTTTTTTCCTGATTTTGGTATTTCTTATTTTGGTTTTCCAATTAGATTAGATATTCAAATGTGTGTATTCTTCGCTTCTAATACATGTATTCGCTACTAATACATATATTCACGCAATTATAAATTAGTTTCAAGCATTAAACACAAATAAACTATAAAACTCTATATATAAATATATTATGGAGCTATATATACATAAGTATAATATATATATGCACATAAAATTTACATCATTATCCATTGTTACTTGACTTAAGACACAACCGCTCTCGCCACTTAAATATCATGTAGATGTTCGTCTTGATTTGGCTTGAGTGGTTCGGCTGGGTCGTAATAGTACTCGCCTTTAGGGTTGACCACTTTTTTCAAGAAAAAATCCAGCAATTGTCTCTTGAATTCCTTTGAGGCGGACTTCTTGCAACACTTGTTGCTGCAACCATTGTGTCTTCAATTTGAATTATAAAGAAACAAGTGTTAATATACATAAGATTTAGTTAATAGTAAGAAATAAATAAAATGGATGTATTATATATACATATCACATACTTGTAGTGTCTGATTAATAGTTCTTCTTGCATACACCATGAGGAACTCCCAAATGTAATATCCACACAGATTGTTGCCTTGTGGCTGCCTTAGAATCCACTGTAAGATATGAAAAGATTATTATCGTCATCATACGCATATGTTAAAGCATGATAAGGTAACAGATTCTGAGAGCTAGTAGAACTTACATTTAGCAAACGAGGACCCTTTAGTGCCACTTCCCGTTCCGGACGGTGTTTCGGGACGAACCAAGCCCAAACCCTGCTCAATAATTGGATCATTAGTTAATTAACTCTTGCAGTGTAGTTAAAGAGTAGGAATCCATATTTAAAGATCAAAGTTACCCCTTGATAATGTCTATCATATCTTGGTAATCTCCCAGTGGTTTTCTCAATGAGTCAAAGATTATCAATTGACTTCTTCTCATATCGAAGACTATGAGTATCCAGTGAAAACTGCATTTGTTTATAGAGTCAACATATATATCTTTATGCTGAATTGAGTAATAAGTAAGAAAATTATGCAAACGATAACAATACTCACCCAAAGTTGTATGGGAAGAGTATATATTCTCTAGTCTTTTGGTTGATCAAGAACCTCCGAAAATTCCTCTCCGTTTGAGGTATCCATTGATCGCGGGGAGTGTTTGGATCCGAGAATATGATTGATGGATCAATGAAACCAATATTCGTGTCTCCATTACGTTTGAGCAATAACATCAAGAATCTGTATATATATGTTTGAGGATAGTTAGTTACTATACATATACATATGCTATAGTCCGATTACTAAAGGAAATGATCACTTACAGACAGTAGCAGCTCATCAGAGATTTGTCTAGAGCGTCCATATGTCATAGTTGGTGGGGCTCACTATACGGAACAAATATAAGGTCATCGCCCCGGAAGTAATGTTCTTGTCTAATTCTGACGCAAATGCAGTCGTCATCTGGGTTTTTGGTGCATGCCTCCATGTACCACGAGTTTAACCTACGCATTTGTGTACAAAGTTCCCTGAGGGCCCATGAGTTGTACAGACTTCTGCCACGTACATAAGTTCTCTTCCACTCATCGACTACAGTGGCATTTGCGATAAGTGCATTTCCTAGAAATTGAGTTGCGGTTAGACCAGCTCTTGACAAGAATACTTCCATACCATCATAAATGACCCTGGGGCCACTATAGTCTTCTAGCACGCTCATGTTTGAACCATATTGATTCCCAACAACTAGCGGGGGCACTAATTGATTCGATTGTTCCCCAAGTTGTGGGACACCCTTCCCTGCTCTTCTCTCTTTATTCTTCTTCTCGTCAATTGCCTTTTTGAGAGTGCGGTCATAGTCCGATAGAGGAGAACTCTTCTGAGCATCACGTAGCTTTCTCTTATGAGCATCCACCGCTTGCCTTAGAGCTGATTGATGTAAGAAGAACGGTTGTTTAGCTTCTTTCCTTGCTTTACGGTCGTCTTCTATTTTCTTGAAATGTGCGTCCACTAAGGCCTTTACTGAAGCGTCTATTTCTTCTTCAGTCTTCTCATATGAAAGTTTCTGAGGAATCTTAACTTTCCTTGTAGCTTGCCTCTTTGCTTTTGGTTGGGCGACCGACACCTTTGCTTTTGTGGCGGTCCTCTTCTTTGGCGATGGGGCCGGTGTTGGCGTTGGAGACCATCGTGGAGGCGATGGGGCCAGTTTCAGCGTTGGAGAACGTCGTGGAGGCGATGGGCTGGTTTCGGAGATGGCTACCGCCTTGGAGGTTCTGGGGACGAAGCCGTGTCGTGCATTTCACCATCATCATCCCTCACAACACTATAACCAGCAAGTGATGAATGGTGACTTAGGTCTCTGGGTGAGGTCCTGCAGTGAAAACAACGAGTGTGAATAAAGTATCACTATTTAAGCCGGCCAATACAAAGTTAGTGAAAAAGAGCTAGGTATATATGATTCACTTTCATTCGCACCTAGGATGACGAGGAGGAGGAGGCGACGGTATAATAGGAGGTCATGCCCCAGGAATAATGATATAGCGCTTGCGCCAACAAATAAATGTCTTCTCCGCTTGTCCTAAAGTCGTCTCCCCATCACCTTCTTCAATGTCAAGCTTAACATCGCGATGACCTTTTTGAACTCTATGAACCGAGACGCTGTTAACACTGGATTTTGGTACGCCTAGGAAGATGACAGGTGGGCCAGTGCGTAGTAAATTTGCAGAGATAAGTGTTCGGAGCGTTCGTCAAGTAATCATGTGGTCGGCTAATTCGGCAAGTGTCCATGCAATCGGCTGATTTCCAAGGGTTCGACAAATGATCATGCGGTCGGCTATTCTGAGGAAGGGCGGTTTTCCGTTGAAGAAGCGACAAAAGCGGCAAGCAAAAACCGATCGGACAATGAAGATCGCGATGATTAAAGCAATGAAGACTCCAAAGGAAACTAAAGTTAAAGATGTCATGTTTTCCTTTGATATTTTTATAGTTGTGTCCTTTTAGGACTCATGTCATGACCAGGGTATAAATATCAACCCTTGGCCACTGTAAAAACTGTTCACAACCAATTCAATACAACCGGCCCCGTGCCAACTTCGAGTCCTTTGTCGTGTCGTCGAGTTCTTCGAGAGGAGCCATCGATCCGTCGACCTCCGTAAGTCCCGACAACCTTGTTATCATGGCTAGTATCATGCGGTAGATTTAGATGTTGATGCAAGTAGTCTTGTTTGTTTTCAATGATCGTGCGGCGGATCCTTGCTTGACAAGCAAGAAGTCTTTGCTTATGTTTCGTTTATGAGTAGATACCGTGCGGCAGGCATTTGCTCAATATGCTTAGCAAAAGCAAGATAGTTATCGGCTCTATTAGATTTGACAAGATCTAGTAGATTCACTAAGTTATCACGTGTTGCGTGTTTTTAGATATTTTATACATTTGTAACAATCTTTTTGCCCAATCTAGATTGATACGGTTCGGCTTTATTCTTTATCATAGATCTATTTATGCTCTAATAGTTATTCATGTTATCTCTACAAATAGATCTTACGTTTATAATAGCCGAATTAGTTTAACCGAGATTGCTACATGTTGCGGGTTCATGCATGTTAATTACGCTTTAGCTTTGATAAGGTTAGGTATCGTGCGGCAGATACAAGCTTTAGATTAGTTTGATCGTGTTAGCTTACCTGTTCCTTCATCATGGACCCCAACTCCGTTGGATTGCCGAGTTTGGTTATGCTTTAACTCATAGTTAATTATGATTCGTTCACGCGTACTTTTCTCATGCATGCATGTTCAGCTATTAATGCTTTACGTACTTTATGTTTGTTTTAGTCGAATGATCTATAAGACTTGTTGGCAGACAGCTTCTATAGCTGTATGTCATCATAAGTGGCTTCAGGGCCATATATATGGAACTGTCTGGTCTCACTCAGCATGTTCCAGTTTTGTATCTAATGATTTTATCCCTTGTTAGTTTCAGGTCAAACTGACTGGCACGTCTCCGGATTTCAAAACACCCGGGCACCCGATTGAAGCTACGCTTTCCGGCTTGCTGTGTGTTAGGCACAGTGCGCCACATTTTGTGTCAATAGATGCGAGCATATCCAGCTGGTATTTTTGAACCATGGTATATTGGTGTCTTCGTAGGGTCGATAGGAGATACAACACCGGTAGCCACCACGATTGTGGTAGCCCCTCTAGAATGTGCAGCTAACATGGTGTATTCGGTTCTGTGATGTCATCCACAGAGAAGCGTAGCTTTGCGTCATCACCAGGTTGAGGCACTTCCGTGGAAGCACAACTGCTTTTCAACTAAGCTGATGGGCTGATGTTGACTTCCGGTACTGATCCAGTACTTTGCATTCACCTCATTGCTAACTCCACTTGCCTTTTGATTTCCTCGCTTATTCTTGCTTCAAGTTTCTCTTCTCGCTCTTTTGCTTGAATAGCTGTTTCGCGTGCTTCACTAAGCATTTGCAACATGCTAAGTTTCATAGCTTCCTCCTCTTTCTTCTTTCTCTGGCGGCTTCTATATGTATCTTTATCTTGAGGGAAGGCATGCTTCCACGGCACCGCGCCATGACCTCTCGTTCGCCCACCGTGTTCCGCAGTCCCCAGGGCATATGTCAGCTCATCCTTATCTCTATCTGGTGACCATACTCCTTGTTCCCTCAAAGATTGAGCGTAAACCAGTTTCCTTGCTGCTTCTGTGAGTCCTTCAGTATACGTTAATCTCCCGGTCTGAGGGTCAAGGCCTCCCCCGTGACCAAAAAACCACCACTTATCGTGCTCATTCCAGTTACTTGATTCTGGTTGGATTCCCCTAGCTTGAAGGTCCTCTTCTAATTTTTCCCACTTAGGAATGGCAGTCATGTAGCCACCAGATCCCATGTGATGATGGTATTGCTTTTCTCGGGCATTCTGTTGGTTTTGTTGTGCTCGTGCTGTGCCCTCTTCAGATGTCTTGAAAGCTACAAAGTCATCCCAAAACGGTCTCAACTTGACGTAGGCCTTATTGTTGAAATCTGGAGTAAGGTTCTTCTTGATAAAATCAGTGTGCAATTTCTTCTTCTAGGTCTGGAATTGTGTTGCCATCTTTCATAGCCTAGTCCCTAACTCTCCCCTTCAAAGCTTAATCTTCTGTATCGAGTGAGAAATGTTGAAGAACATCTTGCCAAATTAGTTCCTTGTCATGATCAGAGACAAAACTAATTTTAGGATGTCCTTTCCTTTGCCGCCATTCACGAGCACTGATCGGAAGCCTATCCCTTACAAGGTAACCACAGTGGTTGGCAAAAGGATGTGCATGTGGTCCAAGTACTTTCCATGTTTCCTCATCGAATTTCGAGATGATGTACCGACCCTCCAATGGCTTCTTCGGGCCTCGTACATTTTTACTCTTCCCCGTAGTTTTCGTTGATGCAGACGACTATGTATGTAGACACACAAAACTTAGTGTAATTATTTTGATTTTCATGTATACACAAGAGATTGTAGACATATATATACCTCGGCAACATTGTCTTGCGCGATATTTTCTTGCTCAACATCTTGCGTAAAGTACTGACTTCTGTCATCTACTTGATTGGTGTCGTCGTCTACTTGATTAGTGCCATCTACTACTTGATCAGTGCCATCATTGATCATTGAAAACAAGAAAGCCTCCATGTTGTCATTCGGGTCGTCCATTTCTACAACTATATATAGTAAAAGGGTTTAGACACTTAGTGTGTGTAATAAAAGGGAAGACACTTAGGATGTATATATATAGGGTTTAGACACTTATGGGTTTAGGGTAGACACTTATGTGTGTGTAATAAGGGTTTAGGGTTTATGGTAGACAATTAGTGTGTGTGTGTGTGCAATAGGGTAGACACTTAGGGTGTGTGTAAACCCTAAACAAGTGTCTAACACTTAGGGTAGACACGCATATATATCAAATCGACACTTAGAGTTATTTTACTAGTGGTAGGCACTAAAATATATATTACTAACATAAACCATTTCCTAACTCAATTTCCTAAAAACATGTATACCATTTATGCAACTAAAATATATTAACATATATAAATCAATTTGCTAAGACTAAAATATATAACTAAATCTAAATCCATTTCCTAAATCAATTTGCTATAAAATCTATTTCTATTTTATTACACACAGTTCACCTTCTTCTTCTTCTTCACCTTCTCCTTCTTCTTCTTCTTCTTCTTCCTTCTTCTCCTCGATCGATCTCCTCTCCGCCTAGAAAAACATGTATAAAATGTTAGTGTGTGAAAACAAGCAACTAATAACATATAGTATTATCGAATTTCCTTTTTCATTTTCTAACAAATATTTTCAGAAATTTCATTTTCCATTTTCCATTTAGAAATCCATTATTAAACTAAACAAGCAACTAATATCCTTTTCCTTTTTATTTTTCCTTTTTCTTTTTCTAACAAATATCCATTTACAAATTACTCAAAATTCAATTACTAAACCCTAAACCTTTTTCATTTTTCCTTTTTCTTTTTTCCTCTCCTTCCTTCTAGATCTTTCCTCTTCCTCCTTCTCCTCTCCTCTCCTTCTTCTCCTCTCCTTTTATTTTCTTCCTTTTCTTCTCTCTCTTCTCTTGATCTCTCTCTCCGGTGGATGTGCTGACCGGCCCCGGCCGGCCTAGCTCTCTCGGACGGCACGCAGGCCCGCGAGGTGGAGGCGCGGCGGCGGCGGAGAATGTAGACGGCGGCGGTTGCGACGAGGAGGACGGCGTGGCGGCGGCGCTCGGGCGAGTGGTGGCAGCGCTCGGGCAAGTGGCGGACAGGGTCGGGTGGGGCTAGCATGCGCGGGTGTGCGGGGGCGTTGGCGCGCTGGCGAGTCGCGGGCTCCTCCGATGGCGACGGTGACGACCGCGTGGTGGCGGTGCGTCGAGGAAGAAGGCTGCGAGATCGATGAAGACAGATGTGACGGGAGGAGGAAGACAAGAGATCGGCCACGGCTTATATAGGAAGGAACACTTTAGCCGCGGTTGGTATTACCAACCGGGGCTAAAGGGCCTTTAGCCGCGGTTGGTAATACCAACCGGGGCTAAAGGTCTGACCTTTAGCTCAAGTTGGTATTACCAACCGCGGCTAAAGGTCCTTTAGCCCCGGTTGGTAATATTAACCGTGGCTAAAGGGTTCCTTAGGCACCAAACGAAATTTTGGAGGGTTGTTGTATATGTTTTGGTATTTCATATAGTTTAATATATGTATAAATTGCTCTAGCTCTTGTTAATTGCATAATAAATTAAATACATTGCACAAATTTTTAAAAAAATAACCATTGCATTTCCTTTTGATTTATTATACACTATAAAAATGTATAACATAATCTTTTACCTTTATAATAATATCAAATATAAATGTAACTAACCATTAGTATTTGGTTAATGCAAAAGTACATTGTTGAATTAAAAAACTGAAATGTTTGGTTACCAACAGGAAATTAGTTTATGCATTATTTTAACATTAATTTTTTTGTTTTTCACCATTAATTGTCCAATTATGCGATAAATAAGTTTACCATTAAATAGGAAATTATTAATGAGACATTAAATGACCTCATATGAAAAACTTTTGAATACAAAGGTTTTAGAACTCATCAATATCTATCTTTTTTAGTAGTTCATATTTCTATTTGAGGAAGTGTTTGTAAACATTAGTCACAAAATCTTGAAGATTCAAAAGAAGTATTAGTAAACATTAGTCACTAAATGCAAAATTGACCAAATACAAATGTAGATCTTTATTTATTTGACCAAAATGACTAATACACATGTCACTTGATCGACATCACTGCTAAGCTAGCTACATCAAGCGGGCACAGTAGTGATCTTCTTCTTGACATATGTCCCTTGGTCATGATCATGTTGTAACCATGGAGTGTCCTCGGCATTTAGAAGGATGCTTGGGTCTTTGGTCACACTGAATGGCGCAATTCGGTCATCTCTTTCGTAAAGTTCTGACATGTCTGAGTTGTCCTCAATTCCCAAAATGTTTCTTTTCCCTGAAAGAACTATGTGACGCTTGGGCTCATTGATGCTTGATTTCTCATCGTTTTTTCCTTTCTTTGGTTGTGTAGACATGTCTTTTACATAGAACACCTGATTCACATCAGTAGCCAGGACGAATGGTTCGTCTTTGTACCCAATAGTGACGAGGTCCACTGTTGTCATCCCATAATCCTTGTCAATTGTTACCCCGGCTCCGGTCATCTTCACCCATTGGCACTTAAACAAAGGGACTTTAAAATTAGATGCAAAGTATAGTTCCCAAATCTCAACTATGCGGCCATAATATGTTTGCCTATTTCCATTTGGGTCAATGGCATCTATGCGGACACCACTATTTTGGTTGGTGCTCCTTTTATCTTGGTCTACCGTGTAAAATGTATTTCCATTTATCTCGTAGGCTTTGTACGTGAGGATGTGCCACGATGGTTGTCTAGCCAACAAATATAGTTGGTCATCAATACTGTCATCACCAACACATTTTTTTCACAACCAATCGCCGAAAGTTTTCACGTGTTCACGCATAATCCAAGCTTCATTCTTCCCTGAAAACTGGGATCGTAGGAACTTCTTGTGTACCTCGACATACGGCTCCACCACGGAGGAGTTTTGAAGAACTGTGTAGTGTGCTTTGTTGAAATAATCATCCCCCATACCGATATATGCTTTCTTCCCTAGTGTTCCTTTCCCACTAAGTCTCCCCTCATGTCTTGATTCAAGAACACCAATCGGGTCAAGGTCGGGAATATAGTCAACATAGAACTCAATGACCTCCTCTTTCTCGTAGCCCTTGGCGATGCTTCCTTCTGGGTGAGCACGTTGGTGAACATATTTTTTCAGGACTCCCATGAACCTTTCAAAGGGGAACATGTTGTGTAGGAATACAGGACCGAGAATACTAATCTCCTTGACCAGGTGAACTAGGAGGTGTTCCATGATATTAAAGAAGGATGGAGGGAAAACCAACTCAAAGCTGACAAGGCACTGAACCACATCATTCTGTAGAGCAGCTAGTTCCATTGGATCGATTGCCTTCTGAGAAATTGCATTGAGGAATGCACATAGCTTCACAGTGGCTAGACGTAAATGTGAAGGTAGAATTCCTCTTAACACAACCGGAAGCAGTTGCGTCATAAGCACGTGGCAGTCATGAGACTTTAAGTTTAGGAATTTCTTCTCTGACACATTTATTATATTCTTTATATTAGAGGAAAATCTAGATGGGACCTTGATGCTGCTTAGACATTCAAACATGCTTTCCTTCTCTTCTTTGCTAAAAGTGTAGCTAGCAGGCTTTAAATAATGGCGTCCATCTTTTGTCTTCTCTGGATACAGGTTGTCTCATTCTTTCATGTCTTGCAAGTCCTGTCGTGCTTCAAGTGTATCTTTGGATTTTCCATACACACCCATGAATCCTAGCAGGTTCACACAAACATTCTTTGTCAAGTGCATCACATCGATCGCGTGGCGGGCCTCTAGGACATGCCAATAGGGTAGCTCCCAAAATATGGACTTCTTCTTCCACATGGGTGCGCGTCCATCAACATCTTTTGGAACTGGTACGGCCCCTTCTCCCTTTCCAAAGACTACTTGCACAGCCTTGACCATATCATGTACATCCTCTCCAGTTTGGTTGTGAGGCTTGGTTCGTTTCACTTCTTCTTTACAATGCTTGCCTTTCTTTCTGGCTTGGTGATTCTTAGGAAAAAAATGACGATGGCCAAGGTACATGACCTTTCGACATATTTTTAGATATACACAGTCAAGGTCATCAAAACGGTGTGTGCATGCATTATATCCCTTGTTTGTTTGTCCTGAAAGATTACTTAGGGCAGGTCAATCATTGATTGTTACGTACAGCAATGCTCGCAAGTCGAAGTGTTCCTTTTTGTACTCGTCCCACACATGTACATCTGGTTTGCTCCATAAAAGCAGGAGTTCCTCAACTAAGGGCCTCAGGAAGACATCGATGTCGTTGCCAGGTTGCTTCGGGCCTTGGATCAGCACCGACATCATAATGAACTTCCGCTTCATGCATAACCATGGAGGAAGGTTGTAGATACATAGAGTAACAGGCCAAGTGCTATGACTACCGCTCTGCTCCCCAAAAGGATTCATACCATCCATGCTCAAACCGAACCTTAAGTTTCTTCCGTCTTCTGCAAACTCCGGGAATTTTCTGTCAATTGCTCTCCACTGGGACCCATCAGTAGGGTGTCTCAACATGTTGTCTGCCTTACGGTATTCTTTGTGCCATCGCAACAACTTTGCATGGTCCTTGTTTCTGATCAGACGTTTCAGGCGTGGTATTATAGGAGCATACCACATAACTTTGGCAGGGATTTTCTTCCTAGGACGCTTTTCGCCCTCAAAATCACCAGGGTCATCTCGTCTAATCTTATACCGTGACGCTTTACATACGAGGCCTTCATCCAAATTCTCGTAGTCCTTGCCATGGTACAGGATGCACTCATTAGGACATGCATGTATCTTCAGGATTTCTAATCCCAGAGAGCACACGAACTGTTTTGCTTCGTACGTAGTGACAGACAATTCGTTAGGCTTCGGAAGCATCTTTTTTTGGATCTTGAGTAATTTCCCAAATGCCTTGTCGGATATGTCATTTTTTGCCTTCCATTGTAGCAACTCTAGTGTTGTGCCCAACTTATTTTGCCAATCTTCGGCGCTCGGGTATAGTAGTTTCTTGTGATCCTCTAGCATGCGGTCAAACTTAGCTTTCTCTTTTTCACTTTCACAATCTCTTTGTGCATCACGAATGACTTCACCAAGACCATCATCTTCAGAGAGTGTGTCCTCTGCCCTGCCTCTTCTTCTGCTTCCACCATTGCAGTATCATTGAAGTCACCATATTGAGCAATAATGTCGTCAGGGTCCAATTGCTCTTCTTCGTCTTCTTCCATCATAATTCTGGTTTCTCCATGATTGGTCCAACAAATATAGTTCGACATGAAACCCGACTTCAACAAGTGTGAGTGAAGAGTCCTTGAGCTAGAATATTCCTTCAAATTTTTGCACAAGGTGCATGGACAACACATGAAATTACCATCCCGCTTGTTTGCCTCAGCCTTTTTTAAGAAATCATGCACGCCATCAATGAACTCTTTGGAGCGACGATCTACATTGTACATCCAATCGCGTGTCATCATCTGCATTATATGACCCAAAACATAATTAAATTTCTCATTTTGGTCAAAAAATGAAATTATAAAAATACCGAAAGGTCTGCATTAAAAATAATATGAGATGGAACACCATCATGTGTCATTTCCGAGTCACACAAAGACTAATGTATGCTCTATAAAAGCCTCAACATAACGTATGCTGCTAAGACCGCTAGCACTATACACAGAAAACCTAAAATGCACTTTAGTAGCATAATGATCTCCCGACCAATCCCAACTAAAGCAGACAGATCATTATTCGTCTGTTCGACATCGACGAGCTCCTTGAGCTGGCTCGCTGCCTCATCAGCCTTCGTAGCCTTCGCCACATGTTTAACATAATCTTCCTCCCAGTACCAGCCGCGGCATCCAGTGCCATCCCACTGAAAATAGAAATAAAAAATCAACATTTTAATAAAAATCATCAGGAAATATAGGTACAAATTAACCATAACCATCAAATGAGACAAAATATATAACTCACATTGCGATCTGGACACTTATAGAAGATCCGACAGTTGTTGGGACCCGCCTTCCCCACTCGGTACTCTTTCACAGTTTTTTTCATACACTTGCCACAAGTAATGACAGGGAAGTCTGGCCTTAGTCGCTTTGGAACCCCATCAGAGGCCGAGTACCCCGAAGCAGTTGTCATCTACTCTCTATACTACTTTTTCAAACTAGATATTATAAATTCCTCATATTCTAAACAAAGAAAATAAAACAACTAAAATTTACATTTCTCTAAAATCATCAAATGTGCCATGTATACAACTAAAGTATTCTAGGTAGCTAACTTCTTCATCTAAATATATAATTATTTTGAGCTCAAGTGACATATATATAAATCAAGAACAATCCACCATAAATTCATCATTTAATAATATCCTAAAAATCTATATTTCTCAAACTAAGCTAAACTAATCTTGAATGTATGTTGATCTCAAGTGGTATATAAATCAAGAACAATCCACCATACATTCCTCATATAATCCACAAATTAAATAAATTAATAATATCCTAAAAATCTATAATTCTCTAACTAAGCTAAATAATTCACTAAAATCTCTATTTTCAACTAATTAAACAATAAAATATGGTAGACATAGTACAAATGAAAGGTGTATACTTAGAATACTAGTTTTAGTTGCATTTTTCAAAATATTCAAACAATGTCAAGTGAATAGAGCTTAAAATGGCAAAGAGATAAAATCATAAAGAAAAATCACACATAGATCAAGAAACAACATATTTGCCGCTAAAACATGAGAGGTTGAAGATAGTAACCTTTGAACGAGTCGATGGAGGCGTAGAAGTGATCAAATGAAGCAATGACCAGAGAGGAGATGAAGAACACACCAAGAACAAGAAAAAACAAAGAGGAAGAAATGAGCTCTCGGGCTCGGGCAGGGGAGAAAGAGAGTTCAAATAGGGGGGGACCTTTAGTCCCGGTCCATAGAACCAACCGTGACTAACGGACCAGAAATAGCATTGGTTTGTGCCTTAAACCGGGGCTAAAGGTTTAACCCCGGTTGATAACACCAACCGGGACTAAAAGTCCCCCTTGACAATGTCTGACAACTGAGCCGTTAGGAGGGGACTTTTAGTCCTTTAGCCCCGGGCGTAATTTCCACCGGGGCTAAAGCCGATTTTGGAAATCAGCCAAATGTGTGTTCTATAGTAGTGGTCGGGTTTCGGGGGCGGGTCCGCGGATGCTCCACCCGCCCCGAACCCAACCTGTTGCCATCTTTATTTGTGACTGCTCCACAAACTCTACTCCATAAACTCCACTATGGAGCAGCTCCATAAAAACATTAAGTTTGTGGAGTCCCTCCTTATAGGTGCTCTCACAACTCTACACTTTTTTCTCAAACTGCATGCGTGGAGCTGAAATTGTTTGGCTAAAAAATCCGGAGCGGAGCTGAAAACGTAGAGCAGAGCGGTCCCAAATACCCCTATATATATGTGAAAAATCCAGTTGGTCGTTGTAGTTGGCAATATTTTTTTGAAACTATTTGGAGTACGAAAAATTTCATAATAATTTATCTAAATTTGGTATTTCATTTTAGAATTTCTAATATATTGGTATCTTGAGCAAAATTTGTCGTAATTAAATCTCTCTATGGCACCCAAATTACACAAACCACATGTCGGGCTCAGCTATCATCACCTCTCTCCCCCCTGCCAGCCATGGGCCCAACGTATTGGTGCCCTATGTTATCTCGTATGTGCAATCGACATGCAACATAAGTGGATTGTTGCTTAGAGTTGATGTACATTTTCAAAGTTGGGGACTCAGATAACACCGCGCCCACGTTCAAACACCGATGGTGCAGTTTGCTCCAACAAATTAAATTTTGCTGGCCTCGGGCACACCGCTTCGATACAATATTTTTACCTGTAGACAGCTGTATTCCAATAGCCTCCAGTTTTTTTAATGATCCACGCACAATAATTCATGGAATCGACCTGTAGCTTGTTCGTTTGACAGGATCATGCACTGTTCCGATAGGATTATTCACTGCTGGCTGATTTCTTATGAGAGCAAAACACTGTTTTGGCTGGATTTAAGCCGGCTGAAAAGTCAAGCGAACAGGCTGCTGATAGCCGAAGAAGTCCGCCCCGTTGACTTGGGCACCACTCTCTTCACATGTGAGAGCCACTAGAGGACGCTTTCGATCGCTTTCAGAGTTTCAGTTCAGTTCGTGAATATAGCCTCCACCAGTCCTTCACCCTCACCAGGCATAGCAGTAGCAGAGCACTCTATGCACCTTGTGTCCTTTCCTCTCCGCGCTGTCAGGGGCCAAAAACGACCTGCGCCAAGCTGAGCAAGCAGATATGGCGCCGGTGAAGGTGTTCGGGACGGCGGACTTCGTGAACGCAGCGAGGGTTATGGCTTGCCTCGAGGAAGTTGGCGTGGAGTATGAGGTCGTTGAGGTCAACTACACGGCCATGGAGCACAAGGGGCCCCAACACCTCACAAGAAACGTACGTAACTGAACTCTGGCCTGGGCCATCGCTTAATTAGATCACTACATCGATCTGTTTATTACTCTCTCTTCATTCATACATCCATACAAGTAAATGATGTTCTGGTACATGCTGCCTGCAGCCGTTCGGCCAGATCCCAGCGTTTCAGGATGGGGACATGATGCTCTTTGGTATGCTCATAGTCAAATTGGATTCATCACTACCTTATACTGCCACAGGAACGCTAGATTAACTGCGCGCTTTGTTTTCTTTTATTGGTCACACATGTAAACATCCAATCAGCATGCATATATGCTTACATATCTTTGAATGATTTTCAGAGTCCCGAGCAATCGCAAAGTACGTGCTCCGGAAATACTCTAAGTCAGCTCATATCGACCTGCTTCGAGAAGGCAACCTGGAGGAAGCCGCGATGGTGGACGTATGGACGGAGGTTGAGGCGCACGCATATTTGCCGGCAATCGCGCCGATCTTTTAGGGCTCATTTGGATACAGGATTAAAAGGCACATGGGTTTGCTCCCCCAAAGCGATTCCTCTCCTCTGAACATGCCACTCTTTTCCACAGGGCAACAGAATTTCCCTCGGAGAGAAATTCCCGGGGTACTATTTGGCAAACACAGGTATATAAATCCCGGTCAACCAAAAAACTTTCAAAAAACTCAGAAAAAAATAAGGATTAAGAAAATGCAATTGTCATATTGAAAAATCAATAACACGAATAATTTGTCGACAGCACAATAATCACACTTTGGATAGAAAAGGTGAATTAGTTGATACTAATTCAAAACACAAACTCATCTCATAAGTAACCAAACAGATGAACATTGATCTAAAAAGAACAGTTGCATAAGCTTTCAGACTATGGAAGTAAAGACAACCATGTAGCTACATCCACTTCAAGCAAGAAACAAACATAAAAGCGGCATCATGGAAATATGATCTCTTAGCACATTTGATGATGGTACTTCATCTTGATGTTGTAAGGTCTCTTTTGCACCCTCAAACCTGCATCAACCACCAAGAACTACGTTCAGCTCAACTAAGTAACTGTAGCTACAACTCACATAACATTTCTTTAAGAAAAGTGGTCACATAATACAGAAACATGAACACAATACTAATTTGTAATCTCCCTAGTATTTTGGTTTCACAGATTTATTATGTGTATAAAAAATATTTCTTCTACAGGATATGTCCTGCTACCTGAACAGAGCATGTTCCCACATGATGCACTGATGTCATTGTTCTAGTAAAGACTATCTAAACAAATTGTTTCATCTACACACACAAAAAAAGAGTCTAGAGCAATAGCTCAGCTCACTTCGCATCACATGTAGCAGCTATACACTAGGCCACGTTCGGTTCCGGAGTATAAAATCTAGTATAAAATTTGAATTTATTATGTGTATGAAAAAGCTAGGTTTGCTTAGTGATACTTTCTGCATAGTTTGAATACTGTCAATACAGTTCTAAGGCCAAAAATAAATTACTCCAATAAACTCAGAGATGACGTTAACATTTGTGAACAATCATCATACAACATACAACATGCATTGATACAAAAACAAGCTGAAATATTGGCCTATTTATGTATTTATAATTTTAAAAAAATTAATCTAGCTCATATAACTAGCTACAATCTACAACACAAACTGAAGTGCAGGGGTCAAGTTAGACTCCAACTACAACAAGAAATAACTAAACTAGATCTTATTCAGAAAACTAAATTAGAGAAGACTACAAATCTACAATATAGAGTAATTTGCAATATAGAGTACTAGATCACGAGTAGAAGCACTAATTTGTAAGCATGGGTGAACTAATAACAGAGGCATGTCCACAACTCCACATAATTAATTTTTTTTTGCAGGAATCAACAAAAAAAGAAATCAGCAAACAGAAATCAATGACCAAGCCATTTAATTTGAATGGGGCAAATAGATCAGCAACTCACAAGCAAAAACATTGAGTACAACGATTGTAACTTTACCTTGGATAGTGTCAGCAGCGCACAACCCTTCAACTGTTGTTTCAATTTGAATGGAAATGAGGGAGATGCAGAGCAGCTGCACTCAAACCTGCATTAAAAAACTTACGTCATCAAACAATTAATCTGTTTGAGGAGCAGTTACTATCTGCCTGTACTTCTAAATAAATATCCATTTTTTGCCCTTACTATACCGATAAAGTTATAAAATAGATACATACATGCATCATCTAAAAAAGAAAAAAAACAAGAACGCATCATGCTGGAGCCCAGCTAACCAACATAAATCCTTAAATTTTGTTTCACACATAAATCCTTGAACAATCAACATATGTGGAGCCTAGCTGTTCCATTAATCATAAGGGGTCCTTGAATTTTGTTTGTTCATTCAGTAGTACCCTGCTGAAACTAGAATGATAATGAGCCGGACTCTCCCTTCTTATAGGCATTATACTTTTATTGCTAGATAGAAGACCTTTCAATCAAGTCTTAGACAGTCTTGGCCATTTAATTTTTGTACAGCTGGACCGCTGGAGTACCATACTGTATGTTGGAAACTAGCTAAAGTAGTAGGAGTATTTTAGTTTGCAGTGGGCTTGACTCTGTTAGGGGATCCTTGATTGAAAGGATGGCTGCAACCATGCCAAAGGGATTGATTGTTCATCAGCCTGATGCTGCTGCCGGCGGCCTGCCTCTGTCTGCCATCTTAGTGAGATGGCGTACAGGATGGTCTCAGCTGTGTAAACGTCTCTGCTGAATGAGCATCACGCTGCTGGCCATGATGGTTACCCCTTGATGGGATTCAACATCATCATAATAAAAACCATCTTTGGTTTGCACGTACTATACGCCATGGGGATTGTGAAATCATTGAGGTCGGTTGGACTATCTGTTAGTTGCAGCACCTGGTGGTGAAATCATTCAAGCAAGGAGAACGTGGTGGCAGGAGAGGAGAATGGGGGATTTAATATGAAGGAGAGCTTGCAGAGCACATAAGGGCACTCATCGTCACAAGAAATAAACATCCTAAGAGCCAAGTCTTGTATCGATATAGCACTAAAATATGTAGATGCTGACAGAGATAGAAGACCTTCTGTACTGAAACTCTGAAACACATTACAAAAGAGTTATTGGTGCTCTAAAAAATAGGAGTTTTGTAAACGGAGTAGTCGGTAAATAATATAAACAAGAGACTTTCAAATAATGAGTCAAATCAAACTAGATGAATTCAGAGACGTGCTCGTGAACGCAAAGCATAAGGCATTAAATTGGTTGTTGGGCTCAAGATGATATCCTAGCCCGTTTCATCCCAGAAAGTACATAATCAACTTGCAGAACAATTGATGCCAGCAGTGTTGAATGAGGACCAGTTACACTTACATCATGTAACCAGCAATATTTTGAAAGATAGATACCCAAGAAACTAAATCTTGAAATCGAAATTAACTTTCTCAACTAATACTCAGCCTTGGATGAAAATACAATGCCAAGTCTGAATCAAAATCTGAAGCTTACTTCTGCATAAACATATTAATAGTAGCACACTTTTCTAATCATGATTTTGAGGACAACATGCAAGTTAAAAATAGACGAGAAGTCATATGTGCAAATCCTAAGAGCATCTATGTCAATCTATTCAAACACACACACATATATGGCACCAGCTATGGCAAGAACCACCACACAATTGATGAACACCTAGCAAATCTAACAAGAAAATAGAACAGGGGAGGAGAAAGTGTCCAACCTGTGGCTAGGAGATGGCGCACGGGGTGGCGGCCTGGGGATGTAGAAGGTGCACGAGGCGGCCCGACGCAGGTGACAGCTCGTGCCTTGGCGATGTAGGAATAGCGACGAGCGGCGTTCAAACCCTAGCCCCTATGGCGGGGCTCTGCAAGGACGACGGATTAGAAATCTGGAGATGTAGGGATGGAAGATGGGAGTCACACAAGTAGGAGAAAGGGTGGAACTCGAACCCTAGCCGCCACGGCTTACCTTTGCGAGGCGAGACAGGGAGCAGACGTCGCCGCCGCCGCCGCGAGAGAGACACGAAGGGAAAGAGAAACACGAGGTCGCAAAGCGTTGTTTCTGTCCCCCGTGGATCGATGGGTAAGGGCCGAAAAGGCACGCGTCTTTTTCATCCTCCGTCGTATCCAAACAGGCACCAGGGATGGAACGGGTAGCAGCGCCACGGGTCTCTCGCCGCCCGCGAATCGGGCCGGGATCCCCGCGGGGATGCCCCTATCCAAAGGAGCCCTTATGAGTGCGTCGTGTACCCCGCGGAGCATGGCACCCCGCCCAACCAGAAGGTGGTGGAGGAGAGCCTGGAGAAGCTTAAGAAGGTGCTCGACGTCTATGAGGCGCACCTGTCCAAGAGCAAACATTTGTATCTCGCCGGAGATTTCTTCAGCCTCGCCGATCTCAACCACGTCCCATACACCTTCCATGTCATGAGGACACCGCACGCGTCGCTCTTCGACTCGTACCCTCACGTGAAGGCGTGGTGGGAGAGAGTTATGGCGCGGCCGTCGCTGAAGAAGCTGAGCCCCGCTATGGAGTTTTAGCTGGATTATACACCTCTGAAGGATCGGAATTGTACGAAGACATGATAATATATAAATCCAAAGTGTCGCTTTCTCGAAAAGTAATATTGTACGCCCGTGCTTATTTCCCTTCCTCACATTCCAGTAGATAAGATTTCTACATCCAAGCAATGGTGCTTAGGAAGCATACGCTACAGTGTAGAATGTTCTACCTTTTCAAAAGGTGTTTCGAACTCAGGTGCCGACAAGCACGGTGGTGGAGGGATAGGCTGCGCTGTCTCTAAAAAGAAGAGGCAAGGAGAGAGGAAGAAAATATTTACGACACTTACAACGGCTGTCCTTTCTCGTCTACACGCAGGTAATTTTGCGAAAAAATATACTCTGTTTAGCTTGGAGACGAAATCTCGGTCGCCTCGTGAGACGACGCTGAAGGCCCGTGGCCCGAGGCCCAATCGACAGGGAGAGACACGTTGTATGCCCGTGTCTTCTCGAGTCGACGTCGTGCTCCGATCTCGCGTGGGTGCCCTCGTGGATTGTGGTTTGCACTGCACGGGATGGTGCTCCGCTCCATGCCGACGACGGTGCTCCTTGCCGCATCGAGCAAAGCGCCGCTACGCTCATTGCTAGCGGCTGTGCTATGATGAATGGCAAGGCCGAAAGACCCATTCGTCGTGGAAGCTGCTCGACAGCTGCAGACATCGGACGCAGATGCAGACGCCCTTCGGAACCTACTGCTGCATGCTGCCCTGCCATTTGGGTCCGACGAGATGTTGAAGAACAGGATGTCGTCGCCAGCCATCCTCCGCCTTGGACCTTGTAGCATGGTATCCTTAGCTTGGTCAACTAGGTGTTGATGTGATAGGTTGCTTTCATGATTTGCCTCTCACACTTTGAGCTTCTTGTTCATGTTGCTAGGTTGCTACGACGTGTAGTTTAGGTGTTTGTTAAAATGTCCATTCAAGCTTCTAAAATACCTGCTGATTTTTTAAGTGAAGAATACATCTAAAATACAATTTATGATATATGATGAAATCAACCAAACTTTTTTTTATTAATTTCTCAGTTCTCACCACAGATTTATTCAACAAATAGTTAATCATATGACAGTCTTTTTGCAAGTTCAGGCTATATGATTCGAAAGCTGAAACTGATAGATGGAGATAAGTTGAATAGGATCGTCCAAACTTTTTTTTCCAATTGTGCTAGATACTTTCGAGTTGGACATAATTCTATCAAATAGTGTTATGTATGATAACTCAGTGGTTAGGGTGCGAGGAACAAGGGCTAGGGTGAGGGTATGTTGATGGTATTTTGAGATAACTAGGTCTTATGCTTCGCCTAGAGCTTGAGAGATTGAGGGAGACTAGAATTGTTTCTTCATTATTCCTTGTTTAAGATTGAAAGGATACATTCCATATATATATATATAGGGAGGACTCGACTCGACTTGACTTGACCTACAAGTAAACCTAGCTTCTAGACTCTTCCTAAACCTAAACGCTACAGTACTCGCGGTACTGTTCATGTTGGGCCCATTTGGCGTGACTTGGGTCCGACAACTGCGCATCGCCGTGCCACATGACAAATAGCAACACAATAGTATATAAAATTGTATTCTTAATTGATATCTTGGTTATATGCAAAGTATTAAATAGCTTGGAGACTATCTTTTGTCTCTAGGTTGTGTGATTTGTCTTTTTATCTGTCTGTAGGTCTAATTCAAGACTCTTAGAGACCACTCCTTGTTTTTTTTGCAGTTCAAGATAGTATATTAGTTTATTTTATTATCCACTATTTTTTTAAAAAACCTTTACGTGACATTTTCAAACTAGGCTCTAAGACGATTGGGTTGGTTGCCCACCTCGGTTAATCGTGGCAAGCCGGCTGGTCCCGCAACCACCTCGGATAATAATTAACCCCTAAACCCTAAACCCTAAAACACATTTGTTAATGCCTATTAATCGAGAAGATTGCCCTAAGCCACGGTTAATAGGTTCAAAGAAACCACCTTGGTTAATTGGCATTAACTGAATCGTTTAGTACAATGCAATTATCTTGGTTAATTTGTGATTAACCGAGTTGGTTGCATTAAAGTGTCCCTCGATTAAGCCTGGAATAAATTAAGTACTAAATTTTAAAATTTTCAAATATATTTGGATGGAGAAATGATCAAAATAAAAGTTGTAGATCTCGAAAAGTTAATAATTTTTGTAGTTGACTACTTTTTCCATTTTAATTCATTAAGTCTAAAACACTAATTTCAAATTTGGTTTAGCATAATACAAAGAGAAAATATACATAGTTAACTTAAGTGATAATGGGGTCAAGTGGTAGAGGGGCTTATGTGCGAAGTGCGATGGTGTAGTCCGGGCTTAGAACCAGTGCACTATGCGATTTTTTTAAAATGCACAAAAAATAGGTGTGGCTAACCGGTGGGGGCTCCAAGAATTAAAAAAGTACTATTTTTCTATCTGAATTTTGGAAAATGATTAACTAAGGAGATCGTCTTAGGATACTTATTAACCCAGACGGTTTCCTTATGTGACCTGTCTCGATTAATCTATTAACAGAGATATAACCTTGACCTTTCGACGGAGGCAAATGCCTTTGCTCACCTCGGTTGATTAAAAACGTTGGCTTCAGTTAAGTTTTCTAAATGATCAAGATGTCCTTCATCCATTTAGACATGTTAAGAAAACTATAACAAATATAGTAATGCTCAAAGTAATTACTCCCAAAATCTCGAGCATAGCTCAACTCTACTATAACTCCCACACTAGACTACACTACTAAGATAATCCAAGTAATTGAGCTTGTAGGCTTGTCCACCATGTGTGAAGTATGTGCCTCTATTTATAGTGGAAGACGTCATCAATCCAGGAGAGCTCTATCATGGTCGGTTGGAACTACCGCCTCCAAACCGCCTCAGAATGGAGGGCTCTGATCTCCATCATGTGGGAAATGTGATGGGGATTCACCTATGCCTTTGGAGCCCCCCTTACCCAGGTCGGCCAACCCCCCTAGGGGTCCTGGGCCCACCTCCATCTTCTAGAAGCTGTCCCCATGTGTCATGGAGTTTGGTTGAGTCTTCTGAAGTTTTTGTCACAACATCGGTTCTCTTGTTGTGGGCCCATGGATCCTTGTGCACTTGTTCTGGAGCGTTGAATGGAAACACAAGTTGCATCCAAGGGTTGTAATCATCTTGGGGTGGATCGTGCTGACTTGGTAGGCCAGAAGCCTCCAAACCTAGGTCGGTCGACCTGTGTTTGGGGTCTTTGGAACCAGGCTTCTGCGTGGGACCTCCTGGACAGGTCATGAGTCTAATGGTGTAGAGGGACTGGATGTTGGGCCCAATCACAGGTCGGCTGACCTATAAAAGGAGCCTCCAACACCCTTGTTTCTCCTATAATATCATCTCCTGCAGAAATATGCTTTCCAAGTACATGTGGAACTAATTATTGATAAATATGTTCATGAAGTGTTATTCTTCGTTTGAAATCGAGGTTGTTGACGGTATTTTGAGTGTGTAAAAGTATCACATTTTTACCGTCAACAAGATCCCCTAAGCTTGACCTTTGTGTTGACACAAAAAACGTTAGGATCTGCGAACACCTCGGGCTATTACCCGAATTCGATATCCAAAGGTGTGCCAGCTGATTTGACCAGTTAATCAACAAGGACGATAACTAGAACAAGATTTGAACAAGACAACGACGATACGCCCAGATGTCAAGACTCAGACTTGATCAGGATAATTAGAGCAGAGCTGAACGAGACAACAACGATGCGCTCGGATGTCAAAGCTCAGATTACTCCCACGCGGAACTTACAAGGATTTGACGGAGATCAAGGTGATGCAGCCCGTCGAAGCTTGAAGAACTCGTAAGTAGACTAAGACTAATGCTATAAAAAGGTAAATTACAGTAAAGGTAAATACGAGTAATTGATTTTGTTTGATGTATTGATTCATATTTTTACGCAGCCCTTGAGCACATATTTATACTCCCGCATGGAGAGTTGTACATAGACACGACTCGTACCTTTCCTAAACAAAAACTCCTAACTTTAAGGAAATAATTGACTCACGCAGGAGTCGGACCCAAATAACAAAAATTATTTTCCTAAACAGACATCTCTATTTTCAAGGAAACAAACGACTCGTGCAAGAGTCAGACTCAAACTACTATAACAATACTAGTATAAAATCACCAGTTTCCTTATGTCTTTTCTTCGATGAAAACTTTCCATCGGCAGATTCCTTCAATCCGCGACTTCCTTCTTTCGCCACCGGCAATCTTCTACTAACGTCAACCGCCACATCACCCTGTGCCCATCGGCACTCCATGCCCATCGGCATCGGCAATACTTCCCGATTGGCAACCTTGTACTTATGATAACTTGTCTTCACCAATTAATTCTTATCGGCAAGAGTCATTCAACTCCCATCGGCAACATCCTCACTAGCATATCGGCAAGAAACGTCCAGCTTCCATCGGTAACAAACTTGATCTTTTCGCAGCATCTACCTTTATCGGTAACATTGACTGATGACCTCCCGATGCCGATGAAAAACAGCTATCGATCAATACAAGTCTTAGCTCATTTGATACATGCCAAAAATGGTGTCAACACATGCCCCCAATTTCGGAGTGTATAATATTTTACGCACCGAAATTTTTCTACTGTAACCTTTCCCTCCAAGATACCTGTACGACCTCCTTGGTTTCCGCGCGTAAAAATCGCAATTTATTAACAAAATTCCGCGATTGCAGCATGAACAGTTATAAGTCCAATCATATCTCCTCGATTGCTGCACATACCTATTGCATAGCCTTCCACATTCCTGCTCAGTGCGAAGAAAATTCAAAATACCCCTCACCAGGCTTATAAAAATTACCATCATCCAATCTGTTCTTTACCCTGAGCCTACTTTTACTTTCACCTGCCCTCGTCTTCAACCTCGGCGGCGACTCCAACGGCGACCCCAAAGAACAGTCCTGTGAACTCAAGCGGCGGCATCCTCTTCCAGCGGAACTCGAACAGCACCAATGGCGATCCACTTCGACGTCCCCAAGGTAAATCTGTTTCCTTCTCACTTCACCTTCTGCAAGTTCCTTTTCCGTATCAATGTTATAATCCTCTTTTCCCCTTTCTTTCTTTGATTTTTTCCGAAACCTAGGAACTGTACAACAAAGTAGTAATCTCAATCGAGCAATCCAATTTCAACTGCCTAGGTCCAATGGGCAATCCTGACCCCATCAATCTGATTAAAGCGGAGACCAACCGCATCCCTTTCAAATCCGAGTGCTTTAGCCTAGGGTTATGGAAAGATGCCCTCCGTTCATGGCCTAGACCCACCAAGGGATGGAAGAACTGGTACCTCAGAGTAATCCGAACACAACAAGTTTATTGGTCAGAGCGCAACCTGGACCAGTGCATTAGGCTCTCCATTGCCGATATGGAGAAGAACGAGAACATGATGATGGTGGCCTCTTACTTCTGGTCCGATGCCATGAACTCCTTTTTATTTACACATGGACCTGCCACCCCTACCCTTGCCGATGTGCATATGCTTACCGGCCTAGATGTCTCCTCTGCCGATACTCCTGCCCTATTCAATAGGAAGGCTGAGTATAAGGTGAACACACGCAATATCGGCGGCTGGACTGGTTACATCTAGGAATACCAGAAGACTGGGTCGGTAGGTCAGAGGGAACACGCCACCTTTTTGAACATGTGGCTAGAAAAGTTTATCTTTTGTGGCAAAACTGTCGGACCTACAACAATGTACCCCCAGCAGCAGAACTCCTAGCCGATGGAACAAGACTCCCTCTCGGCCGATACCTTCTTGGATAGGTATACCGTCTCCTACACCAAGTGTCCAAGAAGCTATTGTTGGGCGAGTCCATCAGCAACCTCGGAGGTCCTTGGTGGTTTGTGAATATGTGGTTGAACGCACACATGTACAAGGTCCTTCAATTTGATCTGTTCAATCAACAATTTCCAAGGAACATATCGGAAGATTATGTATTTGAAGAGGATGAATCGGCAACGCGCCCCCACTCAATTTCGGGGAGGCCATCATAGTGCTGCCAGGAACCGATGCAAATGTAGACCAGTTCGGCAAATTCTTCCAAAAGCTTTATAACGGAATCCCTGCCTCAGAACGGCTTTGGTGGCCTTACATTGACGAAGATAACCGATTCCCTTTGCTGTTCAACCTCACCGATGGGAACGTGCCTCAAAATGAAGTTATCATGAAGGCCAGCATCATTCCCCAAGCTATTCCAGTTAACATTTTTAGAACCGGGAAGAATGCTCCCCCATCCTTTGAGTTTTATTATCCATCGGCAGCAGCAAGACAACTGGCATTCGGCCAATTACCGATCAAGCTCTGCTACGCCAAGGTGATAAAACTAAGACAAATTATCTCCAGTGCCATGGACTGGAACAAGGTGGTCAACCTCCCTCCTCATGCCGATACATCAGATATTGACCTATCTTCCTGGGCACCAACTTCTTTCATCATGGAGGAATACAAATTTTGGTGGCAAGAATGGAGAAATCAACTGTTCGCCAAGTCATCATACTACTATCGGCATTTGATTGGCGTTGATTCCGTCATTCCCGATGATGCAGTAAGTTTTTATTCCAATGCATTTCTTATTACTTACCTCTATCATCGGTATCTGACCTTCTTTTGCCTAACAGGTTGATGATCCAATCCCCAAAATAAGCAGAAGTGGCAAACCTTTCCGTCTTCGAGTGATGAGCTCGGTGTCAATTATCGGCAACAATGCTCCTACATTGGCTGCCTTCATTCCTCAAAGGACACCTAAAGTCACGCTGAAACCAAGCTCGATGCCTGCAACGACCAGTGCCACTCCATCGGCAGCTGCTCCAGCAGATAGCTTATTCTCCTTCGCCGTCAACCTTCCCGATGAAGACGAAGACGAAGAAAGCTCTGCTCCAGCTTTATCGGCAGATGTCAAATTCAAGCTTGAAACACTGCTCTCTTTGCTGCAACAAGACACATTTCTTCTCGTCCAAGATTCAACTGCAGCAAAGACAGCTTTCAAGGACATCCAAGGTCATTTATCTGCCGATATAGAAGAAATACTCTTCCAGACGGCTTTTCTCGAGAGCAAGCAACTCCAATATCAAAGACTCTCTCGTCGCATAGCCGACAGGACTGCCCGATCGAAGCTCGAAGAAGAGATGCTTAAATTCAAACAAGTTGCCGATGAGAAGAACAAAGACATCGGCCATGTAGAAGCTTCTGGCGCTGATCTTGAGCAAGAGATCGTTCAGCTATCGGCAAGGAAGGAAGAGTTGCTGACTAAACTGAAAAGGGTTGACGAAGCCCTGACTATAGCCAGCCAAAAGAAAGCTCAACTGCCCAATACCATCAAGGCTTTGCGACAAGAAAGAGACGCGAACGCTCGACAAACTATCGTGCTGAAGAAGAAGATCAAGCCGATCGAAGGGTCTGCCGATATGATGCCAAGGAGATGAAAGAAATAGAGCAAATTCGCCTGCGTGCGATATCAACCATCCAATCCTTGTTGTAATTTTCTACAATTCATCATATCGGCAAATGTAATAGTAACACTTGATTTTGCTCTGTAATATAATGTCAGTACAGTTTTTCCGATGTTTTATAACTTTTTCTTTCATCGGCATTCAAACGAGTACCCTATGCGTCTACCCAAATACTAGGGTAATATTTCTTCAAGTATTTACCATTGATTGCTCTGGAGAATGCAACTCCTTCGAGAGTTTCTAAAATATAAGCATTGCCAGGAGCAGACTGTTTTATCCGATAAGGACCTTCCCAATTAGGAGACCATTTTACAAACTTAAAACTCTTAGTCCCAATCGGTAAAATTAATTTCCATACCAGATCACCATCGGCAAATTGCTTCACCTTCACCTTCTTATCATACCATCTGGCAACCCTTTTCTTATTTTCTTCAATGCTGATCAGAGCCCTCAATCGATGACTTGCTAAATATTCTAACTCATCCTTCATAAGAGTAACATAATCATCGGTCGTCAATTGATCTTGAAAAGATAATCGCCTGGAACCAGTTTTAATTTCCCAAGGCAGGACAGAATCGTGACCATAGACTAACTGATACGGCGAAACTTTGGTTGCACCATGACACGCCACCCGATACGACCATAGGGCTTCATTCAGCACCACATGCCACCTTCTAGGGTTCTCTTCAATCTTGCGTTTGATAAGCTTAATAACTTCTTTATTAGTCGCTTCAGCCTGACCGTTAGCTTGGGCATAATAAGCAGAAGAATTCAACACCTTGAACCCCATAGTAGCAGCAAATTCATCAAACTCTCCCGATGTGAACATGGTCCCTTGATCGGTAGTAATAGTTTGAGGAATACCGAATCGGTAAACAATGTGTTCTTTTACAAAATCCACCATGTTTGCCGATGTTACTTTCTTCAAAGGAATCGCCTCAACCCATTTCGTGAAGTAATCGGTAGCAACAAGTATGAACTTATACCCTTTGCTTGACGGCGGATAAATCTAGCCGATGAGATCAATAGCCCATCCTCTGAACGACCAAGGCTTGATTATAGGATTCATTGCCGATGCAGGTGCCCTCTGGACATTACCAAACTTCTGACAATCTTGGCACCCTTTAAAATAGTTGAAGCAATCTTCAAGAATTGTCGGCCAATAATATCCATTCCGCCTGATCATCCACTTCATCTTGAATGCCGATTGATGTGCTCCACACACACCTTCATGGATTTCGCCCATCAATTCTTTTGATTCTTCTCTACTAAGGTATCTGAGCAAAACTCCATCAATTGTCCGATAATACAACTCATTGTCAAAGAGCACATACTTGGTGGCTTGGAACCTTAGACGCCTTTCAACCTTCTTAGATGGATCTCTTAAGTAATCGACAATTTCCTTTTTCCAGTCATCGGCAACCATTATCAATGTCATGACTTCTTGAATCGGCTGATATCGTGAAGCATTCTGTGCTAACCGATTGGCTTCTTCATTATGCAACCTAGGAATATGCTCAAGGCGATACTCTTTGAATTCTTTCAATAATCGTAAACACTTCTCATGGTGTGCAATCAACACTTCACTTCGGCATTCATATACCCCAGTCAATTGATTGATCACCAACATAGAATCACCAAATATTTCAACAACATCGGCACACACTTCTCTGAGTAATTCCAACCCTTTTATTAAAGCTTGATATTCAGCCTGATTGTTTGTTGATGTAGCAACAATCAGCAACGAAATCTCATACTTCCGTCCTCGGGGCGAAATTAAGAGAACACCGATGCCTGCTCCTCCTTTGCACGTAGACCCATCAAAGAACAAAGTCCAAGGAGCAATCTCTACAGAGCTTACCATATTACAATGTTGAGTAACAAAATTGGCCATCACCTGACCCTTAACTGCCTTAGCCGATTCATACTTCAGATCAAACTCTGAAAGTGCCAAAATCCATTTGCCGATTCTTCCACTTAATATCGGCACTGACAGCATGTACTTAACCACATCATCTTTGCAGATAACAGTTCATTCAGCCGACAATAAATAATGCCTCAATTTCATGCAAGATAAATATAAACATAAGCATAATCTTTCTATGGCGGAATACCTGGTTTCAGCATCTACCAGTCTTCTGGTCAAATAATATATCACACGTTCTTTCCCTTCAAATTCTTGAATTATGGCTGATCCGATAACACCATCATCGGCGGACAAATACAAACTGAAAGGCTTCCCGTGTTGAGGTGGAACCAAGACTGGAGGGTTTACCAAATATTTCTTGATCTCCTCCAAGGCTAACTGTTGTTCTTCTTTCCATGTAATCTCTTGATCGACCCTCAGCTTCAACAATGGACTAAAAGATTTAATCTTACCAGATAAGTTGGATATAAATCTTCTAATGAAATTAATCTTGTCGATCAAGGATTGCAGCTCAATCTTGTTTGTTGGAGCAACCACCTTATTAATTGCATCAATAGATTTCCCACCGATGTCGATGCCTCTCTGATGCACCATAAAACATAGAAATTGGCCTGCCGATACACCAAACGCACATTTGTTAAAATTCATCTTCAACCCATGTTCCCTTGTGCATTCCAGGATTTTTCGCAAATCGGCAAGATGCTTTTCAAAATTTCCGGATTTAACCACCACATCATCAATATAGATTTCGACTATCGTGCCGATGTACTTATGAAAGATAAAATTCATCGCTCTTTGATAAGTAGCACCGGCATTCTTCAAGCCAAAAGTCATGACAACCCACTCAAATAAACTGACATGACCTGGACATCTGAAGGCAGTTTTGGATATGTCTTCTTCAACCATGAATATCTGATTATATCCAGCATTACCATCCATGAAGCTAATAATTTGATGTCCAGCAGCAGCATCAATCAGCAGATCAGCAATGGCCATCGGATAACCGTCCGTCGGCGTGGCCTTATTGAGATTCCTGAAATCAATACAAACACGAAGTTTTCCATTTTTCTTATACACAGGAACCACATTAGAAATCCATTCGGCATATCGGCATTGCCGAATAAATCTAGCTTCGATTAACTTCGTAATCTCAGCCTTAATGTCAGGTAGAATGGTAGGATTGCATCGGCGCGCAGGTTGCCAATGTGGTTGGAAACCAGACTTAATAGGTAACCGATGTTCGACTATCGATCGGTCTAAACCAGGCATCTCTGTATAATCCCAAGCAAAACAATCTTTGTATTCCTTTAATAAATCGGTTAACTGTTGTTTACATTGGGAATCTAACTTAGCACTAATAAAAGTAGGCTTGGACTTATTGTCATCGCCGATATCTACTTCTAATAAATCATCAGCCGATGTGAAACCCTGTCCCAGTTTTCCATCATCGGCGAATCGATCCATTAAAACTCTTCTTCAGGACCGACTACATGGATCGGTGTAATGCGGTAATCGGCAACTTTGAGGAACTCAGTGTCCCAAGCTTCACCTGATATGCACCTGGTTTGCTTGTAAGTTTCCGATTCTGCTGATGGAACGGTTGACGGAGTTTCACTCCGGACGACTTCAATCTTGTCTCCGACCCACTGCACGAGGCTTTGATGCATGGTGGAAGGAATACAACAATTGGCATGGATCCAATCCCTTCCTAGGAGCAAGTTGTAGGTGCCTTTGCCACTGATTACAAAAAATGTCGTTGGCAAAGTTTTGCTGCCGATGGTTAACTCAACACATATGGCTCCCATGGCTGGTGACACATTGCCTTCGAAGTCTTTGAGCTTCATGTCTGTTTTGACTAAGTCTTGGTCACCTTTTCCAAGCTTCCTGAACATGACGCATGGCATTATGTTGATTGACGCCCCACCATCCACCAACATCTTTGTCACAGGCTGTCCATCCACTTTACCTTTAACGAACAGAGCCCTTAGGTGCTGCCTTTCATCATCAGCAGGCTTCTCAAAGACAACAGCCATAGGATCCAACACCAACTGTGCCATTTCAGCAGCTTCTTCGTCATCGCTGACCGGTGCCATGAACTCCATCGGCAATATGACGACCATATTGATTTCTGCCGATGGATGCCTATCCTTGCGTTTTGGCCTCCACTGCTTTTCCCTTGAAGGATCCTCATTGTCATACAAGTCATTTCGGCGCTCGCGCTGAATTCTCCTTTTCTGAGTTTTCGTTAGACCCTTAGGGCACCATTGCGGAAGCTTGGTTTTCCAAACGGGCTGACGCTGCCTTTCATAGTTTGCATCGAGACCTCGCCCGATGTTCGGATCTCTGGAGAATATTTCTTCATCGGGCACTCTCGCATTGGCCCTCTCCTCAAGCTCCCCTTGATCAACACGCCTGCCAAGCCTGTTATGCGCGCTGAGCTTGCCCCCCAGTCGGTCATGTGCCGATTTCTTTTCTCTGAGTGGCCTGGCATACCTGGATGCTCGATCGTCAAAACAAGGCTTCTTTTCTGAACGATCGGCAGTGTAATATCCATTGCATTCAGGACAATTATCGGCAGTAGGTAGCTTGATGCCTTCTTCCCAACAGTGAACGAAGAAGGGACACTTCCAGTGGTCCTTATGCCGAAGCCATTCTCGGTGTTCGTCTTCTTCCTGCCGATAGCGCTCCTCTCGTGATTGCCGATAATCTCGCCTTGGCTGCTTATGCGTGATTACAATACCAGAAGCCCTGTTGGCATTGCTACCTTCATCGGCAACTTTCTTGCCTTTTCTGTCATCGGCAAACCTCCTCTCGTCGCGCTCAGCTACTTGATGGTTAGGATCTACCGATGCATTCTTTCTGGCAGCTTCCGATGTCAGCACTTTACTTTTTTCACTAGTTTCCACCATATTGTTTGGAAACGGGTGCTGATCAATCTTCATCGGTTTCTGGACTTTAGAATTTTTAAATTTGATTCATCCAGATTCAATCTCTGACTGCAACTGCTGCCTGAATACTTTGTAGTCATTGGTACTGTGAGAAGTCGCATTGTGCCACTTGCAGTACCTGATCTTCTTGAGCTCTTCGGCCGATGGAATTACTTGGTTAGGCGCCAACTTGATCCGCCCTTCTTGAAGTAATAAGTCAAACATCCTATCGGCCTTGGTAATATCAAAGGTGAATCTCTCAGCTTCCTTCTGGCCAAATGGACAAGACACAGAATTCTTATCCTTCACCCATTCAGCAGCACTGATGCCTAGCTCCTCATCGGAATCCTCTTCTTGCTCGATGAAGGTCACCTTCTTATTCCAAGTCTTCTTCGGCTCAAAAGTCCCGACGTCTTGATCGGCAATTCTCTGCACAAGGTGGCTTAGACTTTCAAACTCTTGAGACGCATACTTATCTTTGATATGCGGCAGTAATCCTTGGAAAGCCAAATCTGCCAGTTGCCGATCATCAAGCACCAAGCTATAGCACTTGTTCTTCGTGTCTCGCAGCCTCTGGACAAAACTTTTCACCGATTCGTCGTTATGCTGCTTCAACTTGACCAAATCGGTAAGCTTCTTTTCATGTACGCCCGCGAAGAAATACTTGTGAAATTGTTTTTCTAGATCGGCCCAAGTAATCACAAAGTTCGGAGGTAATGATATAAACCATGTGAATGCCGATCCAGACAATGATGATGAGAACAATCTCCCCCTCAGTTCCTCTCTGCTGGCAGCTTCTCCACACTGGATAATGAAGCGATTGATATGCTCCATCGTTGACGTGTCATCTTGGCCAGAGAACTTGGTAAAATCTGGCACCTTGTACCGATTTGGGAGAGGAATCAAATCATATGCTGGAGGATACGAGGTCTGATAAGAATATGTATTGACCTTGGGTTTAATGCCGAATTGTTCCTTCATTACTTCGGCGATCTTATCGGTCCAATATGCATCCTGCTCTTGCCGACTCATTGGCTGGTTGTTGACTGGTGGAGCCGGCTGATGCGCCCCTTCAGGTCTTGGTAGAAGATGGTTCAGAGTAATGGGCGCAGCACCAGTCACCTGGCTGTTATGCATCGACTGACTTGCTGATGGGCAATTTTGCACATTCACTGGATTATACTAAGGCATTGTATTCATCGGTTGTTGTACCGATGCCCCACTCTGAATGTTTACTGGACCTCCATACTGATACACTGGTACGCCAGGCTCTTGAACCGGTGGTTGGTTAGTCCATCCAGGATTATAAATCATCGGCATGTGACTTACCGATGGCTGATAGCTCACTGGAACCTGCTGCTCCTGCACCTTAGAGTAATCAAGAAATTGGTTACCTTGATACGCTAGTATTCCGGCTTGAGGATTTGCAACCATAGGTTGACTTCCAGTTGCTATACTGTGTTGCATTGGCACAGAGTTTGCCGATGGTGGCATCAGAGGTATTTTAGGAATCACTTGAAAATCTTCTAATGACACTTGTATAGTTGGATAAGACGTAGAATAATGCATCATAGGGATCACCGGCTGTGATTGCATTGCCGATGCCATGGAGCCCTTCCAGGTTGAACTATCTCCCTGCACCAGATTAGAACTAGCAGATGGATTTGAAGGCATACTGTAACCCCACCAGTTGGCAGGAGCTAGATGACTCTAGATAACAGGCCCTGACATTGTCGACGCCACTGGATCTGCACTAAGCTTGGTAACGCTTTCAGGACTTAGCCTTGGCGGTGTAGCCACATCGGCAGACGGATCCACAGGAGTGGAAGACGCCATTGGGGCTGCCGATGGGTTTATAGATGCCAATCCAGGTTGATGATACGCTGGACCAACATATTGAGGTGCATGCACTTCTTTGAATGATTGCATAACAGCATTGTACACGGTATTGGACAGCATACTGGAGTGGCTAATTAATGCTTGATTTAAAGCAGAATTAACCATCTCTTGTAACTTACCAGGATTGGCATCATACGTGACCTGCCGCGGCAACGACGGGTCTTGCTTCTGGATGGCTTCGCCGCTCCTGCTTAGGCTGAAGGATTTCAGATACAACTGCTTGTACTCCTCCATAGCCCGCTCCATAGCCAGCCTCTGATCATCTTTTAGATCGGCCTCAGAGACTTTGATGACGTTCCTCTGGTTAACGTCAGAGTTATCACCCATGATAGATGTATAATTGGTCCCACTGGGCGTGCCAAAAGAGGTGTTGACACAAAAAGCGTTAGGATCTGCGAACACCTCAGGCTATTACCCGAATTTGATATCCAAAGGTGTGCCAATTGATTTGACCAGTTAATCAACAAGGACGATAACTAGAACAAGATTTGAACAAGACAACGGCGATACGCCCATATGTCAAGACTCGGACTTGATCAGGATAACTAGAGCAGAGCTGAACGAGACAACATCGATGCGCCCGGATGTCAAAGTTCAGATTACTCCCACGCGGAACTTACAATGATTTGACGGAGATCAAGGTGATGCAGCCCGTCGAAGCTTGAAGAACTCGTAAATAGACTAAGACTAATGCAATAAAAAGGTAAATTGCAGTAAAGGTAAATAAGAGTAATTGATTTTGTTTGATGTATTGATTCATATTTTTACGTAGCCCTTGGGCACATATTTATACTCCCGCATGGAGAGTTGTACAGAGACACGACTCGTACCTTTCCTAAACAAAAACTCCTAACTTTAAGGAAATAATTGACTCACGCAGGAGTCGGACCCAAATAACAAAAATTATTTTCCTAAACAGACATCTCTATTTTCAAGGAAACAAACGACTCATGCAAGAGTCAGACTCAAACAACTATAACAATATTGGTATAAAATCACCAGTTTCCTTATTTCTTTTCTTCGATGAAAACTTTCCATCGACAGATTCCTTCAATCCGCGACTTCCTTCTTTCGCCACCGGCAATCTTCTGCTGACGTCAACCGCCACATCACCCTGTGCCCATCGGCACTCCATGCCCATCGGCATCGGCAATACTTCCCGATTGGCAACCTTGTACTTCTGATAACTTGTCTTCACCAATTAATTCTTATCGGCAAGAGTCATTCAACTCCCATTGGCAACATCCTCACTGGCATATCGGCAAGAAACGTCCAGCTTCCATCGGTAACAAACTTGATCTTTTTGCAACATCTACCTTCATCGGTAACATTGACTGATGACCTCCCGATGCCGATGAAAAACGGCTATCGATCAATACAAGTCTTAGCTCATTTGACACATGCCGAAAAACGGTGCCAACACTTTGCTTGTCCCGGGCAAACAATCAAACTTAGCCTCGATGGATCAGGAGTTGCTACTATGCTTCATATTTCAAGAGTACTAAATCTACAACAATCATAGTTCTCTTTCGAATGGAAAAATTAGCAATGATGAAAACTCACCCATATTACCTTAGTCCTCCATGGGCCTTATGGCCTTATCCTTTGTCTTGGGTGGTTGAGAGATAGAACGACTTAACTTGAGCACTATTTTACTTATTCGTCACAAGTTTCATATCGAGGGTTTTCTAATGTTTTGTAAAAGAAAACTTAGTGTTCCTCAAATGGTACTCTTAAGTTGCTCATGTGGTGTATGATTCCTCACTAAGACATGTATTTAAAGTTGCCTTCCTTTCATTCTTCCTCTAGAGGCTTATGTGGAGCTATAGGTAAAGATAAAGAATGTAGCAAACTTACCTTGCATATATTGTAAAGTCAAATCTCGGATCCAAGGAGACAAGTGTCATACTCTTAGATCAAGATGTGAAAGTGTGTGGAACATGGTAAATAATGAATACTCATTCATTTGATATGATCTCTCTCTCTCTCTAACTTATTATTTTGAGACACAACTATCTTTATATATATATATATATATATATATATATATATATATATTCTATGAGCTTTCATGTGCTCATCATTTTTTTTCTTTTCTAAAACTTGGAACCTTCATGTGTCCCTTTCCTTTTTCTTTCTTTTTCATAATTTTGTATAGTCTATGTCTCATTTACTAGCAACATATTAGATAGATTATTCTTTTAGAAATATGAAAGGCATGTTTGTGTGTCCTTCTAGTATACAAGCAGCATATATATGTGGTGTATAAGTGATCTTGATCTTGGGAGCATGATATGTCTCTCAACAAGGGTCACAAACTTGACCAAACTCAACACAAAGCAAGCAGCTTATGTAGAAAGCTTAGATCATGAAAGATCATATATAGCTTTGGTAGGTATTCTCACTATTGAAAGATCATGAAAGAGCTCTTGTCTTGTTATATCACGTCTCACAACTACTTAGACTTAGTTACAACATTGGCAACCCACAAAAGTTTCATCTTCATGATGGTTTCATTTAAGCTAAGTAGTCCATACTTAGAGAAATATCAAGTTGGAAACTAAGTATCAAAGAAATATTTAGCAGAGCAACTATTCATCATTTCCATAAGGGAGTTAAACATTCATAAAGCATATATAAGCAAAGGGAAATATTTTTTGTTTCTTTTATCATATTCAGATTTTTTTCAATGCAAGCAAAGACAAACAATGAAATGCATAAATGTAAGTGCTGAAATTAAATACTTACCTTAGTGGGGAGGGAACCTCCCCCAAGCTTATCTTTTGCTCAATAATTTGGTGGCTGATATGGATGTTCTTGCCACCACATTCTCCATCGCTGGTTCTCTTCTTCTTGAAATGCTTGGAGTTGTTCGGTGGTTTGTTGGACTATACCTGATGTCACACATTGCTCAATACGAAGCTCACCTATGGCATTGGTTAGATTGTCAATTTGTTGCCACCGGCTGCGATGCTCCCTATCTCGTGAGGACAAGAAGGATGCTATTGGTCCTTGAGGACGTGGTGGTCGAGAAGGCATGCCACTTGAAGTGTCCCTGGCATTTGAAGTTGCATCAGCTTCCTCCTCTCCAACAACTCTTCGGGAAGTACCACCTTGCTCAAAGTGGGCAAACTATGGTCCTTCACGTGCTCTCCTGTTTGAACCTGCAAGACCTATTTGCCTACCTCCTTGGTCCAAATCAAAGGTTAGTTGGCGGGTCCTATACAATTGACGTTTCTCATTTGGGAGAGGAACCTTAGTTGTATGGCCATGATAAATCATTTTGAGTCCATCTCTAGGACCTCTTTTTCGCATGTGAGCATGAGAAAGATATTCTTCGGAAATTATCGCTCTAGGTGCAGAAATGTATTCAAAAGGATGGGTTACATTTAGCAAGTTCATAGTTTTAGCAAGACGTGTAATTAAAGATGTGAATTGGATAGGTCCATTTCTTTCAATTGATCTTTGACAAAATCCAATTAAGAATTTAATAGGAGAGACATGAAGTTTATGAACCATGGCATAAAGCAGTTTTAACTCTATAGCTCTTAGCATATTAACATCATTACCAGGAAACATTGTCAGACATATCCATTGGTGAATAAAACGAAGAGTTGGATTGTGAATTTCCTTAGGTTTTGGGTTGGAACAATCATGTAGGGTGGATATAGATGCCCAAAATTCATTTTTGTTGAATCTACTAGGCAGAGTCTAGATCTAGCAAGCATGTGTCGTCAAAACCAAGAGCAACATTTAGTTGGTTCCATATGTAGGACTAAAGCCTTGGTTGAATATGTGAAAGGATATCTCATCATGAGAAACTTGTAAAGAGCACAAGAACTCTATGGTGAGCAATTTAATTCCTAGTTCATCGAATACTTGCCAAAAAACTAGACCAACCAATGGTAGAAAAGATAGTATTGAAATTTGTGTCCATACCTGTGTTGTGGAGGAGAATCGGATCCAAAATCCTAGTATGCTTGAAGGAGCGTTCCTCAAGCGAGAGATATTTCTGGTACTCTATTTGTTTAAACCAAAGACCACTTTCTAGATCATACGATCTTATCAGGGGCACCATGAGTGCACGAAGATGAGGCACCTCCATTGGCATATTGAGGTTGTTTTTCGCTTGGTGGATTCTCCCAAGTGTATCGGGCAGAACCTCTTCCTCTGCTTCCTTGAGAAGTATCATCAGATTGGTGGGAGCATTGAGATGAACTCCCACTTAGAGCTTGCTTCACCTTCTTGAATGTGGACCTAAAAGGGTTCTTTATTTCCTGAAAAACAAGAGAGAAACAAGAACAAGACTAGGACAAGGATTAGCATTAACGTTAGTTGCCCCTAGGTGGCCTTGCGGGTCGATACTTGAGCTAAGAGAGAAGCTTGATGAAGATAAAATATTTTTGGGTTTTTGGTTTTGTGGACTTGAGAGAGAGCAGCACTACTTCTAAAGAGCTAGGAACTTTACTTGAGAGAAGTGGAGAAAGAGCAAGGGAAGAGCAAGGAAGAAATGTTTTGAGCTCGAATGAATTCTGGTTGGAGTGTGTGGATTTGGGTTCTCCTTGCATGGGTTTTTATAGGGAGAGAAGGTGGCATCCATGAGGCTCCATGGTGGGTCAGTTGACCCCCCCATGTGCCCCTCTTGGGGTGCCATGAGCATGAAACATCATGGGATTCCTTACACAAAGCAAAGGTGGAGTTGGAGGTGACCAAAGGTGGTCGGCCGATCAGCTCCTATACCCTCCATCGAAGTTTGAATGGTGGAGGTAGCACTAAGGAAGGAGTAGAGGTGAGTGGCAAACATGGACTTGATATATGACACTAAGCCCGGTCGGTCGATCCCAATTGGGTGTCTTCCAAGTGAAGACTCCACTCATATTCTCTCCTTGTGATTGGCGAAAGGTAAAACATGCCATGTGATGTGAAGTAGAGCTAGTGCTAGGGTGCTCATGGTTTCATACTTTGAACAAAGAGTAGTGGGAGACAAGAGTATGACATGTTTAGTCAAAATATTCTTGACAAGCTTTTGCTTTAAAGGATGACACTACCAAAGTGATGTCTCCTAAAGCAATTTCAGAAATTTGAATTCCACCTACTCAAATCATGAGATTCTTAGACAAAAGAAGATGGGATGAAAGAGGATGTGACCAAAGGCTCATAGGGTGGTCAGCCGACCTACCCTAGGCCTCCTTTTCTTTCATTTTTACTCCACTAGGGTCACATCATGCTCCCCATTAATGAAAAGTGGTTTAGGGGTCTTACGGGGTCGGCCAACCCCACCTAGGGCCTAAACCTAGTCAGGTTTTCATGATGATCTGCTCTCAAGATTTTATTAAGTCTAAACTTTATTTTTCTAAGTTTTAAGCATGATGAGAATTAAAGAAATGAATGGAATTGCAAAAATAAATAAAAATTGATTAAAGAATGCAAAAAGATAACTACCGACTAACCTTTCGGTGAGGGCTCCTTGATTTTAAGTTCTTGGAGCAGGACTTCTCCTTCTTCTTCATTCTTTAGATGCACTTGCGGGTCCCGGAGATGGAGACCGACGTGTGTGCACCTTCTTCTCTTGCCAAACTTGCCTTGGCTTGGTGGGTTCATCCTTCTTGAGTTGACTTATCTTGAACTCCGGGTATTGCTTCTTTTGGTGTGGAGCCCGAACTCTTCTCCTTGGTTTATACACTTTCACTTGTTTGTTAACTTTATAACCATTGAAAGCACATTTTACCTTATGGCTTGGGAATTGCAATGGATTTGGCCCGATCCCATGTAGATGACCGCATTGGTGGTGTTGAGGAATGACCTTCCCAAGATGATGGGAACATCCACATCGGCTCCAATGTCCAAGATAATGAAGTCGGTAGGGACATATTCATCTTAGATGTTTACCAAGATGTCCCTAGCAAGTCCTTCAGAAAACCATATGGTTTGATCCGCCATCTACAAACGAACACATGTAGGGAACAAGGGTCCCCCCAGCAGATTATCATAAGTTACCTTGGACATGATATTGAACCCGATCCAAGATCACAGAAGGCGTTGTGGAAGATTTGTTGTCCAATCAAGCACTTGATCATTGGATGGCCTGGATCTTCTTTCTTAGTGATGAAGGGTGGATCAAGAAGACAACCCCAATTGGAGCAAAGTGGAGGCTTACCTAACCTCGTTGTGACCGAATTAACACTTTCAATTGGTTCCTCAGGTTTCCCAGGGATCTTACCTTGTTCTATGGATGGCATAGCTGCAGCTAACTGAGCTAATTGTGTTTCTAAGATTTTGTTAAAGCTCATTTGATTTTTCATAGCAGAGGCAAAGCTATCCATTTTCTCACTAAGGCTTTCAAGAACTTTATCATTAGCCATCATATTTTTATTTATACCATCATTAATCTTAGATTGGTCAAGAATAAGATCTTTCAATGAAGGCTGATTATTATAAGAATTCAAATTATTATTATAACTATTACCTCCATTACCTTGGTAGAAGGGGCGTGAATTACAACATCCTTGTTGCTGAGATCAATACCCATTGTTGTTGTTGATGATGAAGTTCACGTCCTCCTTCGTCGTCTCGGGACAATTGTTGCCCAAATGATCATTTCCCCGCACACCTCTCACCATGGATCGACTTCGATAGCTCATGCGGTGGCAATGGGGTGGATTGCGTCTGGTTCCTTCTTGGAACCTTCTTCTATCCTCTTCATCAAGAGGTCCATCTTGGTAGAGAGCATGTCCACCTCATTGATGGTGTGCATACCTCTCTTCTTCAGCTAGAGATGTTCCTCAGCCCATCCTTAGTTGATCACCACCTTTTCGATGAGGTCCTTGGCATCTCTCACTGTGTGTTGAAGGAATGCCCCTCCAGCAGCAGCATCAAGGTGACTACGGGCCATATTGGACAGCCCATGGTAGAAACCTTGAATTAGGAGCCAATCCTCTATCCCATGATGAGGATAGGCACGAATGTACTCTTGGACACGTTCCCATGCTTCAGGAATCGTCTCATCAAATTGTTGTTGGAAGCTCAAAATTTTCCCGCGAAGAGCATTAGTTTTGCCCGTCAGGAAGAATTTCTTGAGGAATGCTTAGCACACCTCTCCAGGTGGTGGCTTCTTCTTTGTGCCACTACTTCGCCTTCCCCAACAACGAGAATGGGAAAAGGCAAAGTCGAATGGTGTTAGGTGCCACTCCTTTGATTGTGAACGTGCCACACACCTCCATGAAGTGTTGGAGATGGGCGTTGGCATCCTCATGGGGCATTCCTCAAAATAGAGGCTTGCACCATGTGGATCAAGGCTGGCTTCAGCTCAAAGGTGGCATCACCTATATTAACATTAGGGCCCTGAGCTACGTGAGTAGCGGACGGGGCCGAGAAGTCAGAAATCGCCTTTTGGGCCATAACTTCCTTGAACGATGGTGCGGAGCCTCCTTCCTGTAACAGATTCATGCTCGAGATGATCCTCTGAGGAGAAACTCGATGACGTATAGTTCTCCTCAATAGCTGCTCGAAATCTTCTACAAAATTTCCCAGCAGTTGAAAACCATTCATACACTATCTTGCTTCACAATAAAGGAAGACACAGACAGGGACGAGATCCTATGACTAATTGATAACTAAGCTGACGAGAATCCCTAGATTCAATCTAATTAAAATTTCTATGCTATGCTTTCCCCAACAACGGCGCTACAAATGCTAGTTGTTATTTCTTATGACTATTGGATAAATCCACAAGTGCACATATTATACCGTTGTAGCACTTCACCCAGGAGTATTCTGGGGTATCGTAATTTATCTTTTCCCAAGGGAAAGCAGTAGCTAGAAAAGATAATTAGAGAGATCCTAGAGAGCACCTCAACTTAGTACCAACTAGTATAGGGGGTAACGTATAATATGATAGGAAGGTGATGGATGAACAAGCCAAGGTAAAAGATAACTAAGGATAACTAGTAAGGATAGCTGGGTAGGAGGACAACAAGAGAGACAAGGACTCATATGATCTTTACTCTACTTCAATGTACTTAGCAAATTAATTAGTCTAAACACAAAAGATTGCCTCCTCAAAACAAGTATGTTAGGTGATAGAATAGATCATTAGGAGATGAAACTCCTACCAGACCGTGCTATCTTTTTATGGAGGCCTTACCTTTTAAGAACTTGCCTAAGAACACATGGTGGAATACAAAGACTAGACAAGGATGTCACTCTCTTGCTAACTACCACAAACAATCTGTGTGACAACGGTAACCAAGGGCAAGATAATCTATAAGCACCATGCTTACACGGAACTCACTACTTTAATTGTGATCTACAACCAAAGCACCCTATGACAGGCAATGATCGCATACAAGAATGGCCACTAAGGATCACAATCTCTTGGTATAAAGGCTATAAATAATCAACAACACATAACAATACTATAACAAATATAGTAATGTTCAAAGTAATTAATGAGTAAGGTAGAGGAAAAGTAATATATTGAATAAAGTAAAAGTCTTACAAAAAAAGAAAGGTACAAGAGCTATACCAGACTCTCCAGGTGACAATTCCAGAAATCCCGAGCACAGCTCAACTCTACTCTAACTCCCACACTAGACTACACTACTAAGATAACCTAAGTAATTGAGCTTTTAGGCTTGTCCACCATGTGTGAAGAGGGGTGTATGAGCCTCTATTTATAGTAGGAGGTGGAGTAGAGGCTACTCCACTACCACGTCATCAATCCAGGAGAGCTCTATCATTGTCTATTGGATCCACTGCCTCCAAACCGCCTCAGAATGGTGGACTCTGATCTCCATCATGTGGGAAATGTGATGGAAAGTCACATGGGCATTCGGAGCCCCCTTACCTAGGTCATCTGACCCCCTAGGGGTCCTGGGCCCACCTCCAACTTCTAGAAGCTGTCCTCATGTGTCATGGAGCTTGGTTGAGTCTTCTGAGGCTTTTGTCATGTCGGTTCTCTTGTTGTGGGCACATGGATCCTTGTGCACTTATTCTGGAGTGTTGAATGGAAACACAAGTTTCATCCAAGGGTTGTAGTCATCTTGGGGTGGATCGTGCTGACTTGGTAGGCCAGAAGCCTCCGAACCTAGGTCGGCTGGCCTGTGTTTTGGTTTCTTTGGAACCAGGCTTCTGTGTGGGATCTTCTGGATAGGTCAGGAGTCTAATGGTGTAGAGGGGCTGGCTATTGGGCCCAATCATAGGTCGGCCGATCTGCAAAAGGAGCCTTAAGCACCCCTGTTTCTCGTAGAATATCATCTCCTACATAAATATGCTTTCCAAGTACATGTGGAACTAATTATTGATAAATATGTTTATCAAGTGTTATTCTTCCTTGAAACAGAGGTTGTTGACGGTATTTTGAGTATGTAAAAGTATGACATTTTTGCCGTCAACATCTGCGCAAGGACCGAGTGCTCTCTACGGGCTGATTTTTTGCCACTCCGGCTCGATGAATCACCCACAACCAATCACAACTTGTGGAGAAGAGCCACCAACAATCTCCTGGGGGTCACCTTCCTCCAATCGCCACCGAACCGTCTAGGTGATGTTGATTGCCAGGAGTAACAAGTTTCGAACTCTCACTTGACTCACTCAAGTGTAACACCCCAGGTGTTATCCTAAGATAAATAGTGGTTAAGCTCAGATGAATTAAGTCAAGTTTTGATCAGAGGCTTTAATTAAAAACTTTTTGGAAAAAGGGATGATGTAGGTGCTTTTCATGATTCTTTACATCCTTCTATGTCTATCTTGATCACCGGAGAAGTTTTGTGAAGTTTGAGATTTAAGGGTTTCATGGAACAATAAGTTTCATTCGTTATATAAAATCTTTAATCAATGGATGGATGCATATGGGTTCAACTAAACCCTACAATGATGCTCAAACAACTCTATTTCATCTCGGAAACAAAAGTCAGGAAAGATTCATGTTGATATAGTGTCAAGAAAATACTTAAGTCGGATCAAAATTCTAATTAAGAAATTCTCGGTGGATTTCTGTGGTCATGTTGAAAATTTAAATTCTGAACAAGATATGATATTGACCCTTTTAGCAAAGTTGAAGATCATAATATTTTGAGGAGACTTTATGTTTAGACCAAGCCCTGATTCAATCTCTAAGGGTCTAAAAAATTTGCATCAAGTTCAATTATTGAATTGGATTTTCAGATTTAAATGCCAATCTTTGGGAGTTAATAGTTCTCAATCCATTGGGAGTTTGACAGAAGTGGTTAAATGAAAGTTGTTCTTTTCAAATTGCTCTACAACATGATGCAATCGGTTTATCAAATTGATTTACGGTATAAGATTTGGAAGCAATTAAAGTCAGTTGTATTCTTGTAAATATTTCTAAAATTTTGAGCATTTTCGTAGGGGCAGAAGAGCCATGGACACCTGGACTCTACGTGTCTTCTCTTCCTTTCCCGTCGCCCCTCTGCTCGACGCGTGCTCGTGCGGTGTCACCGGCAGGGGGCAGAGACCGGCTTCCATCTTTCTGTCCTTCTCTCTTGCTCTCTCCCTCTATCATTCTCTCATTCTCTCCCTCTCCCTGTTATCGCTCTCTCCGACGCCGGCCCTCTGCCGCTCGCCTAGATCCCCCATCGCCTCTCCTCTGTGTTGCTGCTGCAATGGCCAGCTCTTCCTTCCTCCCTGCTGATTGATACTACTCCCTCCCTCCTTCTTGGTTTCTTTCACTAATCAATCATAAGAACCACGCTCTAATCCATGATTCCCATGAAAATCTTTCGGTAAAATTGAAAAGAAAGGGTAAGGATTGGTAAGAGAAACTATTTATGGGTTTTTTATGCAAATGTGTCATGACTCATAGATTTGCAAATATGGGCTTGGTTAATTTCTTGCTAATATATGATTCCTGATGCAAAAGAAAAATCCCATAATTAGTTTGTTTTTATTTTGCTGATCTTTGAAAATTCGTGGTAATTCATAGAAAAATCGTATTAATGTGATTTTCGATTTTTTGGAATCCTCATGAAGTCCTCTATGCAGTAGATCTATAATTTGTCATTGTTTACTTCATTAAGTTTGCTGTAAAAATCATTTTGTGTAAGTAGATCATTTCTGTTAAGATGTATTTGTCTTTTTCATAGCCTCTGTTGTGTTGCTCAAATAATTATGAAAAATTTATGAGACCATGATTGATGTTGGATAAAAATTTATGAGACAATGATTGATGCTGGATAAAAAATTCATGATTTTAGGATTGATGGTTGTAGAGTTATAAAAATAAGAAAGTGATTGTGTCTCTGTTTGAGACCGCTGCTATGATGTTTGTTGAGGAATTTATTTCATGATCAAGATGATGTTTTTTGTGGCTGAGTTGAATACCAAAGTGGTAGCTAATCTTATGGTACAACCACTGTTAAAATTACATGGTCATAGATTTTATATTTTTAGGAGTTATGAATTTTATAAGTTGTGTTGTGAATCTGTTAAGTTTTCTGGACAGAGCTAAAAGAATGAGTTGGTTGATCTAGTTAAACATAGATTCATGCTTTGACGATATTAGAAGAGTTGTAGTGTTTTTTATAAGCTTTCCAAAAAGTTAAGATTCATATTTTTATGTGGTGTAGATCTCAGGTTATGGCTGTTCAAAATTAAGTATAAAAATCTGCTACTTTGTTTGAGTTGCTCACAATAGAACTTATGCCTATTTCATAGAGGTTTCTATACTTGCTTAAATGGCATGAAATTTGTATAGTAGAGTAGTGAAAGCATATGTAATCTAGTGTAATTTTGGTAGAATATATTGTGCATGTTTAATATGTTTTCTTAATTACACCTAGTTAAGAAAATGTATCCAAAGAATTTATTTAGTAATGGACACTATGTTTTCTATTGTTCATTAGTCATGTGTGATATGTTGGTAAAGTTGGTCTTGTCCAATTATGTGTTTGCACCATAAGTTAATTTTATTTATTGCATCTTTTAGTTCTGGACAGTTTTGGGGGCAATGTAAATTACCCCATGTTAATGATATTTTATGAGAATCTTGTATATACCAAAGTTGTAGATAACTCATATAACTAGTTGTTGTTAAAATTTGGTGGAATTTGGCCAAGTAAATTATGATTTATGCATGTTTTAAGTTGGAGATCAGAGATGGCTACTCTCTATTTTTCTAGAACAGGTTCTTTAACTTTGTAATTTCGACTTATTTAACTTGAGAATCATGCTGAGATGTTATTAGATAAAATGTAGATAATTTCATAAACTTTCCAGAATGTCTTCTTGCAAGTCATTTGGATTTATAATATCTAGTTATGATAAAAACAAGTGCATGCTAGCTGCTGTCCAAAAACTACATACATATGTTAATTATTTAACTCTATCTTTGTTGTTTAATTTAATGATTACCTCTTGGTTAATGAATACTTGACAAGTCTTTACCTAAGTTCAATTGTGTGTCATGCTTTAGGTTCTTATTTTATCCAAATACTATGCTTGGTAAGGTTAGTTATGGATGGCCATGCTTTGTATAATCTTGTGATGCCTTGAGTGTTATAATCTGTCTTTGCTTGACTAAACTCATTAGTTAATCTTGATTGCTCTATACTTGACATATTTTGAATTAAATCTTCTGGGGAGTCATGTTTGAAGTACTTAGAATGTTGTTGGTATTTCTTAACGTACACAGATAAATCCGAAGTGCATGGATACCGGTGTAGCTTTCACCCATGAGTATTCCAAGGGTATCGATTTCCACGGGGAACGTGAAGTGTACTAGATAAGAACTAAGAGCATCCAAGGATAGATAAGATAACTGGGTAGAGAGATTTTAGAGTTTTCTAAGAGGTTTATCTAATTAAAGGTCCATGATACTCTACTTACTTTGGAGCAACAGTACCTTCCCGACTCTCAAAAAAGACTGGGAAAAAGGTAGTCGGGAGAGGCTACCAAAAGCTCTACGAAAACACCAACCCGAACGTGGTAGACTACAAAGGCCTTACAGAGCTGTCACCCCTGGGGCTGCCACAACTATCCGTAGGATTAGGCGCAAACTCAGGTAAACTCTAGTCTAGACACCACGTCTACACTATCGCTTACTACTCTAATCCCATATGATAACTAGAGCACTCAATACGAGCGGAGATCCCGTAAATAGAATAAAGTAAGAACTAAAATAAGATACATAGAAATAATAAATGAAGAACCTGAAGATTGTGTAGAACTAGATGCTACAAAGGTACAATGTTGAGGAAGATCCGACAGATCCAGCTCCTTCTAGCTCTCTCCTCCTCTCTCTCACCTCTAATTACAACTAGATGAACTAGAACTAGAAGAACTAGATCTAGACAACTAGAGGGACCTCTCTCCTTCTCTACCTCTAATTGAAACCCTAGCTTTTTCTCTGGAGAAGAATAATGAGATGAGATGATCCTCAGGGGGGGTCAAGGGCCTTGCTTATATAGCCTCCTCAAATGAACGTGGGCCGTTGGATCAAACCAACCTATATGAAGGGTTTAGATTCATCCTCAAAGGCGGTGGAGCACGATCTGCGCAGTAGAGCCTGATTGGCTGCAGAGGTAGGGCGGGCGCCCTAGGGGCTAGGGCAGGCGCCCTGGCTCCGGGCCCGTTTCGCCTCCTGTTCGTTCTGGTGTCTCCTAGGACCTTCTAGAGTACAGAAAATTGTGCAGTTGATAAATATCTCTATGTAAACATGACATGTGGGCCTTTCCTTGGTATTTCCTGATAACCCCCTGCAGAAACAGACATTCACCAAAACTTATGGAATTCTGTTAGTATAAACCCTAATTCTAGCTATTGGTTTCATTTAGATCCTTTTCCTTGTTTAGTTGACGGTAAAAATTGGTACTTAAGGACCGTCAACAACTCCTCCAAGCTTACCTTTTGCTCGTCCCTGAGCAAAGATGAACTCAATGATGGATCAGGAGTTGCTACAATACTTTCACGCCTTAAAGGTACACATGCGTTCAAACAAGAATTCTCCTCTAGATTAGAGTAAACTATTCTGACTTTCAAACTTACACATATTATCTTTAACCTTGGGGCTTATAGGCATCACTTGGGTCTTGAGTAATTGAAAAGTACAATGACCAAGCCAAGTACTATGTCTTAAACTCTTCACTTTACCTTCATCCTGGAGTTTTGCAAAGTTTCTTTTAAAATAAAAATCAAAGTCTCTTTTGTATGACCCTCTCAAGTCTCTCTATATGTGGTATTTGTGGATCCTCACCAAGGCAACAATGGTGTTATGCCTTCTCTCAGAATATTATTTGGAACAGGCAAAGTAATAATGTGTCTTCTCTCTCTCACCCTATAACTCATAGGCAATATATGGAGTTCATAGGTGGGGAGAAACAACACATACATACTTGCAAAGCATATATTGTAAAGTCAAACAGTGGATCCAGAGAAACAGGGCATACAATCAAATCAAGATGTGCATGTGTATGGGATATATGGTGGATGTATGAGGGTGGATATGTGGTGGATAATGGTGTATGGTGGATATATGAGGGTGTATGGTGGAAACCTAATTCTACTCTGCTCCTTAAATCTATATATATATACATACATCTTTCTTTTGGAACTTGGAAGTTTTTAGAGAACTTGGGATTGCTTGCTTTTTTTAGAGAGGCAGGCATCTAAGTACCCATTGTTTTGATAGGACACTTGTCCATGTTTTACTCTCTTTATTTATTTATTATTATTATTATTATTATTATTATTATTATTATTATTATTTCACAACCCAAGTCTCTTTCTATAATAAAGCTTTTGAGAGATGATGATAAGGAAATCTTTGGAGCAGTTACATATGTGGTAATGGAATATATGGATAGGTGGAGAACTGAAATACTTTTGGTTACTTACTCCCAAGGTAGGAGTAGAGCATTTTTCTGGTGGATCTGAATGGCATATATGTGGATGCGTACTTCTAGGATAGAAGTAGTATAAATGAGTGGAGTGTACGTGATCTTGATTTTAAAAGCATGACAAGTCTTTAAGGGTCAACAAAGCTTGACAAAACTCAATGCAAATACAAGCAGTAAAAATGAGAGCGAATGTTTTCCTAATCTACCACGCATGTATATATGGCTGTGGTAGGAATTTAAGCTCTCGTCATACAGAGACTCATCATGTAATAATTTTAATTTTCAAAAGATAAATTCTCGAGAACTCTAGTATTGCTAGGAATAAGATAAATAGTAGCTCAGACTTTTTCATATCATACCTATCAACTACCTAGACTTAGCTCAAGCATTCGCAACCCACAAGTTTTAGGTTTAGAGAAAATCTTCATGTCAAAACAGTTATATCTAAAACTCAAGAGAATTCAAGGCTGCAAACTAGGTACTTGAAAGGAATTACGATAGAGCAACTTTTAATCATTTCCATAGAGTTATCTTCAGAGTTCTTCATTTTATTATTAGCAACTTCTAAACACACATATTATTATTACTAAATGGAAAACTCTATTAAGGATAAAGTAGATAAAAAGTTCCATAGATATAGTGAGCGTCTAAGTTGTAACTTTTATAATTATTTAAGTGTGAACCTTCATGTTCTCATATTTTTTTATTTGAATTAATCTATGTAATATAATAGTAAACCTAAGAGGGTAAGGATACTTACCTGGATACATGGGGGTGCTCTCCCCCAAGCTGGATGTTGACATAGTCATTCATTTAGATAGTGTAGACTTGCTTCACTTCTCTGAGACTTCAAAGATGATAGTTGATGTAGTGGTACTTCTCAAAGTAGTTGAAGATATCTAATCTGGTCTAGTCTTTCCAAATCCTGCTAAACTCAAATAGACAACAAAGCTCATGGAACAGATTAAGCGTTAGCGGTAGACCATTTATGCCTTGATTACCTAGAGCTTTGCAGAATTCAAATATTCAAATATATTTTTTTTAGATTTTCAATTTTATATACAAAAGACTAATGCAATATTTTTTTCATGCCTCCATAGTAAATAGTTGGAAGACTTATTCACATGGGGCTTAAAGGTTTTTCTGTTTATGATGCAATGTAGTGCAATAATATAGATATGTTATGATTAAGATGATTATGCAATGGATTATACTAAGAATGATATATATAAATATAACTAAAAATATTTATGGAAAGTAAATATGCTAGAGTGCAACTAATGCAATGCAGAGGAAAATAAATTTGCGGATAACTTACCGAGTTTACCTTTCACCTAAGGTTCGGAGATTTAGCTCCGTCGAACCGGACCTCTCTTCTGGTTCAAATGTCTTAAGGAGCGTGGTCCACTCCTGATGAATTCTTGGATGTTTGCTCTTCTTATATTGGTGTTTCCGATGAAGTCTCTTTCCTCTTCCACACTTACTCAGTCTAAGGTTCTGCTTCTTCTTTCCTCTGTAGGTGATACATCCTCTGTTGGTGGTACGATTTCTTTCTCTGGAGAACTCTTATCTTTATTATTAAATTGATCTCTTAATTCTCCCAGATAGTCTGCCCATCCATCCTTGGTGGCTTGTTTCTTCTCTTCAGGAAATTGGAAGTGGATGATTTCATGGATATGATTGCACTAGTGGTGTTGAGGAAAGATCTTCCTCGAATGAGTGGACTTCATCTTCATCTCCCATATATTGAACTATGAAGTCCGTGGGAACATAGTGATCTCTGATCATGATGTCTTTTGTTATTCCTTCTAGAAATCAGAATGATTGGTCTGCTAGCTGTAGCTGCACATATGTCTGGTACAGTGGTCTCCTGTCATATAAATGTTGGTAGGCCACCTTAGACACTATGTCACTGCTTGATCCAATATTGCAGAATATCTTATAGAATGTACTTTCCTTGATCTTGCAATCAATGGTAGGTACTCCTGGATCTCCCAGCTTAGCGAGGTATTATGATAGAAGGAGTTGATCATACTCTGGATCAATAGTGCTAATTATCTGGGTCTTCTCTTGGTTGTTGACACTACTACAAAATAAGGATATTGTAACACTTTTATGTAACATGTTTATCGATGTGTTCCAGTGAAATTTCATAGTAACATAAAATATGTGTTACAAATTTTAGTTGTAACACAAAACACTTTTTTTTTATAAAAATGTGTTACCAACAACAATTATAGTAACACAAAATTAATGTTACAAGAAAAATGTTACAAAAGTGTACTATGTTGTAACAGATAAATGGAACATGTAAAGTTATGTTACAAATATATGCCCTATAGTAACACATAATAATATTATAATTCATGTGTTACAGAAAAAAATATACATCTGGACCTTCTTCGCACCTAAGTCTTGTTAAGGCTGTTAGCACTACTAGAAAAATAATTTGACGAGCCAATCTCAAATAGTATTATAAGTTCTCATATTATAAATTTGGAATTTAAAATTATCAAATAATCTTATATATTGACATGGTCTATGCAGTTTATAATTCTCAGCGCGGTCTACAACTTTGTAGTTATTTTTTTTATTTTAAGTCATTTGGAGTCTGAAATATGTATTCTAAGTTTATAAAATTTAAAATTCATATTTAATATCAAAATTATAGTAGCTGATCTGAGCTACATGTTCGTTCGTTGTCGATAAGTTTTTTATTTGAAGTTGTTTAGGGTCTCAAATATTTATTTTATAATCACTTTTCTATATTCAAATTTTTAAAAAAATTTAAACTATCTCAGATGGAGAAATATTCTATACCAAAGTTATAGTTCTTGACAAGATTAAAACTTTATAGTTAAAAGTTTTTTCATTTGAGTTCATTTAGTAGCCAAAATATTCAACATAAGATTAGAACACACTAATATAAAAATATATAACGTAATAAATAGTCATATATTATTGTGTGGTCTAATGGTAGAGAGTCTTAGTGTTATATGTGAGGTTGTGAGATCAAATCTTAGTTTAAGTATTTTTTTTGTTTTTTGGGTTTTTTCGTAACATAATGTAAAGTGTTACTATATATAATAAAGTGTTACAACAAAAAAATATTGTAACACTAGATAAATGATCTTGTAGATAAGTAAATATGTTACAATAAACTAATCTATAGTAACATAGGCAATTGCAACACAAATAAAAATATGTTACAAACAGAGCTAGTAACACTTTTTTGAATCTATAGTAACATAAATTGGTGTTACTATATCCTTGCATTGTAGTAGTGTGAGCTTTACTCTTTCTCCTTCTATTGTTGATGTTCTTCTTTCTTGTAGCAATAGTTGTATCCTCGTAGATGTATGGCCTCTTAGGATGAGTAAGAGCCTTGAGTGTATGCTTCATGAAAGTGAATCTCTCCTTTTCATCCTTGATAGTGAAACAGTTCTTGGCGCTATCCGTATAGATGATGGCATTATTTGTTCTTACGAATGAGCATCCCAAGATAATGAGTGCTTACGCATCTCCGCTTGTTTCTTCAATCACAAGGTTTTACCCGTACAAACGAGTGTCCAACTCGTATGCTGACATATTAAGGAATTCCTTGGGATAGCATAGTGTCTGATCTGCAACCTTCGCATGATGTTGACACTTGCTCCAAGGTTACAGACGGCTTCTTCAAGAACTCCCTTGGGATAGCATAGTGTCTGATCTGCAAGTTGGCATGATGTTGACACTTGCTCTAAGGTCACAAACCACTTCTTCAAAAGTGTAAGCTCCAATGGAGATTGGAATGACAGGTCTCCCTAGATCTCCTTTCTTCATTGGTAGGGTATCATCCACCCATGCTCTTGATGTTATTGTGACCACCCATGCTCTTGATGGCATGGTGAAGAAGTGTCCTGCTCATAGAAACAAGGCAGAGATCAAGTGCATGGGCTCTACTGGTGGAAAAACACCAACAAAACCAAAAGTTTATTCATTCATCTCTAACCTAAATATATTTGAGCAAGAATTTGCATTGATGTTCTTATGTTTTATTCAACCATGACATGTGTGATAAGATCAGAAGATGAGTATGAATGTAGTATTCCAAAAAACACTTAGTAAATCAGACTACTATAACACATGGAAAGATTGTTATGGATAATGCATTTTTATATGATTGAGATTATCATCTTCCAAGGTTGGATGTGCAGCATTCTAGCTCATATGGTTAATACTATGAGATCAAGAAGTGGTACTAGGATCAAAATTTAAAGAACAAACATGTTGACTTTATCAGGTTGGATCATATAAGGTTGCAGCTCAAACATGTTTATATCTTTATGTGAATACCAGAATCAAAGAAAAGTTCTTAGAGTGATGCTTACTTACCTTTACCTTTGTCATTGGATAATGATGGCATCATACCTTCATGGAAGCTTCCCTTGATCAACTGGTTGTGCATTAACGACTTGTCTTCTTATTCCACTCCTCTCTCATCCTTGTTCTATTGATCTTGAAATTTTTGTTGCTCTTGTCTTGAAGTTTGTTTACCCTCTTCCATGGATTGAGTGGCTTGATTATAGATGTCTTCTTCTTGCTCCATGGAATTCATCATGATCAATTAGCTACCTCTCTCTTCTGAAGGTTGTTGAAGTTCATGTGTCTCTCTTCATCTTCAGTGTGAGTTCATCTCAAGACTTCCCAATTTGATATTGAAAGTTTTCCTGCAGGGGTTAGTCTAACAAAATATCCAATATCTACTCTAGTATACTATCGGTTCAAAAATCAACCAAAACACCACGTCTAATTTGATTTAGGAGGACATTTTAACCTAAGCACTACACTTAAATTAAAAAGCCTTTAGAGGTAATATCCAAATACCTTTTAACTAAGCACCATGCATAATTTAAAAGGTGTATGAATATACTTCAAAACCTAAACATATAGTAAAGCAGACAAAGGTAGCATGAAAGTATTATAGAGATTTACTCAAGTGACGATAAAAGAGTATGATGATTTTTTTAGTAGTTGAACATGCCCTAAAGGTAAGTACAAATAAGATGATGTAGCAACATGGCAAAAGATGTTTTTACGATGGGTTATCCCCTAAGCTTGAATTTTGCAAAAAATCGAGATTGGATGAATGAAATTCAATGTTGCATAATAATTGATTGGACATACCTTATGCTTTTTATTCCTTCATTCTTTCTGCTCTATACATGGAAAGGTTAGTGACAAAAATACCCGAAAGAATATAATCATATATTTCTATGCTCTCTTTACAAGGGTAGGCAACAAAAAGGTGAACACTTATGTTAGGATCTATGATATGCTTGTTTTAGGACACTAAGTCTTATCCTAGGGAAACCTTTTAAGATGTGTTTTTAGCTACATGGTTTCCCTACTATTACCTATCTCAAGATTTACACAACGAGATCTACAAAATTTATGACAAACATATGCATCAACAACCACCCTTTTCAAGTATTTGTAAACTGAAAGCATGAGGGTGTTCCAGATGTCATTTGTGGTAATGATAGAGAGACCAATGGGTATGGGAGATGTCTCATATGAGCATGGGTTTAAAGAGATAGTTATGGAATAGATTCCATGCTCATTGATATCATCTTCCTCTCCAATCTCTATGGTTGATTTTTCATGTAAGTTCAAAATTCCACTTGGATTGGTAACTCTCAAATTGGTCTTGTTTGGGGCCTCCTCTATGCTTGGATGATTCAAATTTTCAAATGGAGTTAAAACTAAACCAAGGCTAGAGAAGGATTGCTCCCAAATCATGGCTATACAAGCAGGGCGAAGCTTATAGCCATTTGTAAGAATAGGGGGTGAAGATGGTGGAGTCTCCAACAAGTCGCCCTTTGGGGTAGAGTATTTTTGAATGTGGTAAGGTGAATATGGTAAGGTGAGAAAGATGGTAAAAAGGAAAAATGAAAAAGGTAAATGGATGACCTTAGTTCGAAACTAGCACAGCTACCGTTCCCTGGCAACGGCGCCAGAAAGCTTGTTGGTATTTCTTAACGCACACAGATAAATCTGCAAGCTCACGAATACTGGTATGACTTTCACCCGTGAGTATTTCAAGGGTATCGATTTCCATGGGGAACGTGACATGTACTAGATAAGAACTAAGAGCATCCAAGGATAGATAAGATAACTGGGTAGAGAGATTTTAGAGTTTTCTAAGAGGTTTATCTAATCAAAGGTCCACGATACTCTATTTACTTTGGAGCAACAATACCTTCCCGACTCTCGAGACTGGGAAAAAGGTAGTCGGGAGAGGCTGCAAAAGCTCTACGAAAACACCAACCCCTGGTGCTACCACAACTATTCGTAGGATTCGGTGCAAACTCAGGTAAACTCTAGTCTAGACACCACGTCTATGCTATCGCTTACTACTCTAATCCCATATGAAAACTAGAGCACTCAATACGAGCGGAGATCCCATAAATAGAATAAAGTAAGAACTAAAATAAGATACATAGAAATAATAAATGAAGAACCTGGAGATTGCTCAGAACCAGATGCTGCAAAGGTACAATGTTGAGGAAGATCCGACAGATCCGGCTCCTCCTAGCTCTCTCCTCCTCTCTCTCACCTCTAATTACAACTAGATGAACTAGAACTACGAGAACTAGATCTAGACAACTAGAGGGACCTCTCTCCTTCTTTGCATCTAATTGAAACCGTAGCTTTTGCTCTGGAGAAGAATAATGAGATGAGATGATCCTCAGGGGGGTCAGGGGCCTTGCTTATATAGCCTCCTCAAATGAACGTGGGTCGTTGGATCAAACCAACCTATATGAAGGGTTTAGATTCATCCTCAAAGGCGGTGGAGCATGATCTGCGAAGTAGAGCCTGATTGGCTGTAGGGGCAGGGCAGGCGCCCTGGCTCCGGGCCCGTTTCGCCTCCTGTTCGTTCTGGTGTCTCCTGGGACCTTCTAGAGTACAGAAAATTGTGCGGTTGATAAATATCTCTATGTAAACATGACATGTGGGCCTTTCCTTGGTATTTCCTGATAACCCCTTGCAGAAACAGACATTCACCAAAACTTATGGAATTCTGTTAGTATAAACCCTAATTCTAGCTATTGGTTTCATTTAGATCCTTTTATTTGTTTAGTTGACGGTTAAAATTGGTACTTAAGGACCGTGAACACATGTCCAACCATTATGCTTAAATGATATTACTTAATTAACTAAAAGTGTCTATGTCTTGTATGATCTCTTGTTTACTTGAATGTTTGTTTGTGATGCATCTTTGTGTTATCGTTTCCTTGTATTTATACATTTGCATCTTTGCATCTCATTAAGGAATGATAGATTCGTATGTGATGAGTAATACCAAACCCGAAGACGGTGATTGGTGGATCTAATCAAAGATGTTTTGGTGAATGAATCCAGAAGATGGATAATCTCGGAATTCTTTTATCAATCATGTCATCTAACAAGCACTACTAGTGTTCTTACCTAGGCAAGCCCCAGTGCATTTAACCCCTCCTTGTATTTAAAAGCTTTTATTTAAATACACTTATGGTTAATTATTGCATAGTTACTATTCAAATAAATTCCTACTTGATGCATAGCTTATCCTTGAAATATTTATTCCTGTACCTTGATATCATTTTAAAATACGAATGATACTATATGCTGCTTAGCAATGCTTAGACCGATAGAGTCAGGTGATTTCCTATCATATGCGAGAATAGGTGCTAACATGATTGCTTCGGCAATGTTTCTATTTTTTGAGAAGAATAGCGGATTGCTGCGGCAAATGACTATGTCTTAAAAAGGAAATGATGGATGATGGAAGTAATAATCGGGACCGGGCGGACATGGAGTTTGGGAGCCACTAGATGTGGATATCTGGTGAGCGGATTCTCTCTGCCTGTGTCATTAGGAATTGTCTATTGTAACAAGTCCAAGGGTTGTGACTTTGGAGTACTTATCACATAATTCGGGAAGCTGGACACTGGCTATTCTAGGCTGAGAACGGTTAATCCGCACTGGGAGTCGAGAGATGGCGAGAGTAGTGTGTACCCTCCTGGCTCGTGGAGTTGGATGGAGGTGTACTGTTCTCTCGGGTGGCGGAACCCCGGTCTTGGATGGAGGATTTGGAGAAAGGTAGTCATATGTGTGCTTTAGTGGTGTATATGGCGTGTGATTGGGAAGCCCCAGCTGGGTTTAACCGGTTCGAATCGTCGTATTCCTCGGATATGGAAACATAACCCTGTATTTTACATCATAGTTAATGAAACTTAAACTGGATACTTGATGTTTCCTTTCATAGATGGTTTGTTACCTCGTTATCGATCATAAATTTAGATCGCTACTTGAGTAACTATTTATACGAAATAAATGAATCTCAATTGTTTTACAAAATGCTCATTTATGCAAAACACTTGATTCTTGTAAAACCCCACTGTCGATGGATATCCTATAGGGTACCCATAGACCGGCTTACCGGAGGCTTGGGCCTCCTTCACTTGGCCCACGAAGGAAGACGAACATGTGAAACCGGATTCTACTCGATAACAACGACAAGACCGAAGCATAGCTTAGGACTCTGAGTTTGTAACCGAGTAGGATTAGAAGCAACCCTTGGCCAAATCCTAGACTATAAAGGGTTGGCGAGGGTATCACCCAAAAAACACATGAACATACGACGCAACAACCGATACGTAGAACGATATGCAATACCTTGTACTTCAAGATCAGAGCAATAAACAAATGAACCAACTGGATGTAGGGCTATTACTCGACTGTGTAGAGGGCCTGAACTAGTATAAACCGTGCATCCCTACGTGTCCAACAACCAAGGTTTCACTATTCACCGAGGCACGAACAACTATATCGGGTAACCCCGTGGCAGGCTATCGGTGGTAAAACATCGACAGCTGGCGCGCCAGGTAGGGGCTTTCGATGAATTCTTTCTCGAAAGCTTGGTTGACCACAACCTCAAGAAGATGAAATCGACGAAATCAACGTTTTTCTTTGGATCATGGATATGCGAGATCAGTGACGATGGAAAGCTTCTGCGAACACATGGTTGATATGTGCCCATGTTTGTTCAGCTTTGATGATGAGTGATTGTTCAACATGTGAGTATTTCAGTTTGAGTGGTTTATTCTAACCCTTGCGAAAGCATGTGTGCTCCGACAGGTTTTGATTGGCCTATTGAGTTCTTGTGTGTTTTAATTGGTATCTCGGAGAGTTTCTTGCCGTAAGACGTTTGGTTTCTTTGCCTTGTAGTGGTGTTGAGCCCGTTTCTGCCTCTTCTTGAGGGCTAGCTGTGTTTTGCTTGGTTGCGTCGAGCCATTGCACATGTCTTTGGGTACCAAGTTTTGGATGAGATTTGCTTCTCTCAAGTGACCCCGTTTTGGCTTTCTTAGCTTTTGGTCATTTGGAGAGCTTTACCTTGTGACTCAAATCTGAAATACACTTGTGTTGACAATGCACTCATCAAGGGGGAGATTGTGAACACATGGTTGATATGTGCCCATGTTTGTTCATCTTTGATGATGAGTGATTGTTCAACATGTGAGTATTTCAGTTTGAGTGGTTTATTCTAACCCTTGCGAAAGCATGTGTGTGCCTATTTATCGGCTTGTGGTGTGAAGGTGCTAAGCCCAGAGACAGTAGTCAATGGCGTGGTGAAGGTCGAGTAGAGGCTTGTCGTGCCAATGGACTGAGAGCGGTGAAGGGCGGAAGGGGGGCTTGGACCAATGGACCAGGGGCGTCGGCAGACTAGCTGTGGTGGCTAGTACTTGGCACCGGTGAGCACGAGAAGACATGGAGGTAGACCGTGTTGACCAAGTCAAGACGGTCGGTGAGCGAGTCAAGCAGGAGGCTCAGGGGACTCGGAGCCGCAGCCAGGCGAGGACGAGGTGGCACATGTCGAGCGGTTTGATGGTTTGGGCCTCAAAACCATCGGAGGACGGTTTCCGAGTTTGGGCCTCAAAACTTGGGGTTCGGTAGTTGAGCCCAAAGCTACCGGTGGCGGGTTTCGCGGGTTTGGGCCTCAAAACCCGGGCGGAGCTTCCGAGGAAATGGGGGTGGCACGGGGCGGAATCCTGGAGGTTGCGTCGAGGCGACGACAAGTCTAGACAGGAAGCGGGGCCGTCCATTCAAATCGAGGAAGATATTTTTCGGAGCTTGGACTGTAGTGCTTAGGTTAGGTAGTTCACTCATGTATCTAGGAGGGTCTTTGGGAAATAGCCAAAGCCCATTAAATAGGGGATGAAGGGGTATCCCTTATCCCATCTCTTGCATTCCTTCTTCCACCTCCCACCTCCTAGGTCTTCCCCAACCTCTAGGTGTTCTTGCTTGAGGTCCATGGAGTCTCCCATGTAAACTGAGATTTTGTCCAGGAAAGGATGCCGTAACCTCCTTGTCTCCTTCAGGAGTCAGTTGCGAAACCGCTTGTGTTTGCTCATATCTACCTCAGAAACCTCCCCCAAAGTTTGGATTCAATCGGAGTTGAAATGAGCAAGTTCCGGCGTTTTTTGGGTTTCCCGTGCTGATTTCGGGGGCATCGGACGCTGCCGATGGACGCTGAAATTCATTTGTCGGACGTTGCTTTTTGCCTAGCCAAACGTCCGTCGCCTGGGGCTGTTTTGGGCTGATTTTTTGGGGCATCGGACACTGCAACGGATGCTGTGACGGACCGTCCGTCGCCCCCCAACGGACCGTCCATCGCCCAGCGTTCGTCGCCCTTCCAGCAGGGTTTTTAGGATTTTTCTCGCTCACTGTTTTGGTCGTATCTCCCTAGTCCGGACTCCAAATTGAGTTCTGTTTGTTGCGTTGGTTTCGTAATCACGCAAGGAACTTGATGAAGCACTTTTGAGACCAGTTCTCGTAAGTATTTTTGGGTGAGCTCTCTTCTCTTCTCCATAGGGTTTGAGAGTCTCACTATCGGTGTCTCGGTTTGAGTTTTTGGTTTCCGGAAGATCCGCTGTACCTCTTGGTCATCACCAAAGGTATCTACCCTCTCTAGGGTGGTGATCTTGCTGGTGGAGTAAGCTTACTTGCTGGGGTTGTTTTTGGGAAGAGTGGCCCGAATATTTCCGAGTGAAATTTGAGGCTCCCATTCACCCCCCCTCTAGTCGCCGTTCTCGGTCCTTCAATTTGTATCAAAGCCGGTTAAGGATCATTCCACCTTACACGGTTCGTGATCCGCGAAGGCGACATGAAGCAAGGTGTTGGCAAACCACCTTTTTTTGATGGAACGAACTTCCTACTGGAAGGTGCGCATGTCCGCCTATCTACAAGGAGTTGATGCGAATATTTGGGAGATTTGTGAGAATGAGGGCTATCGTGTTCTTGTTGCTCGTGTTTCCCAACTCGAGGTCACGTAACATGCTTCAAACAACAAGGCCCGTAGTATCCTCTTCTCGAGTTTGTGTCTTACTGAGTTTGAGCGAGTCTCGAACCTCACTACGGTGCGAGAGATCTGGCAAACACTTGTGAGATATCATGAGGGCATTCCTCAGATCAAGTCCAGACTCTTCAACACATACCGTAGGGAGTACGAGAACTTCGTACAGTTGGCCGGTGAATCTGTTGATAGGATGTTGACTCGCTTCCAATCTATCGTCAACAAGATGCGTGCCAATCGGGCCAACTTGCCCTATACGATCATGAGATGGCTATCAAGCTTTTGCATGCTCTTGATCAGAGGGTGTGGGAGATGAAGGTGGCTGCCATTCAGGAGTCACCGGGCTATGATGCCCTTACCGTGGATGAGCTATTCAGCAAGCTCAAGTCCTCAGAGATTGACCACCAAACCCGGGCCAAGCTTGAGAACTCGTTGAACCCATCCATGGCGTTGGATTCCGGCCCCGGCGGTGTGTCTTCTTCCTCTAACCCTTCACAACCTTTGTTCGTTCTTTCGTCTTTGATCTCTGTGACAGAGGAACAAGTGGAGGCTCTTCGAGATGATGAGCTGGCTTTGGTCATCATTAGGTTCTCACAGTTTCACAACAACCACTTGAACCGGCGACGTGGTGGCTCGGCCAAGGGGTGCTATCGCTGTGGTGATGAGGATCACTTCATCGCAAACTGCCTCAAGAAAGTTGCGAGGGACTTCACCAAGCGCATGGATAAGCGCGAGCACCGCTTCAAGGACAAGCACAAGGCCAAGGACAACCACAATCAGAGATCTTCGAAGAAGGTGATTGACAAGGTGAAGGCTAAGCACCGAGCCTTCCTCGCCACCCTCAGCGACATCGAGTGCTCTACCGATGGAGGCTCTTCTTCGAGTGACAATGATGAGTCAAAGGGAAAAGTTGAGGACAAGCTCAATGGCCTCTACTTCTATGCCGACGCCAAGCACGGTGGCTTCTGTCTGCACCATGGCGATTGGAGCTGGTGAGGTCGGAAAACCCAAGGATGACTCCGATGCCGACTCTGACACACCCAAGGTATCACCTACCATCGAGTCTCTCTCTTCCAAGCTTGAGTCCTTGAACGTTACCTTCTTGAGTTAGGATACTGTGCTCAAGCATGCGATTAGAGAGAGGAATGAGTTCAAGGCTAAGTATCTAAAAATACTAGATGAGCTCGAGTTTGCTAAGGCGTCAGTGGTGGTTACCAGGGAGGTAGAGTGTGATACTTGCGCCATCCACATGTCCGATCTTGTCACTCTCCAGGACAAGTATGGAACTCTACTTGAGGAGGTCACCGAGCTGAAGGCTAGGCCTAGCTTACTTGGTGCGTGCAAGTCTTGTGAAGGCTTGCGTTCTGAGCTGGCACAGAAGGAGAGTATGATTGTTGTGCTAGAGAAGGTCAGCTCATATAGCACTAGAGATTCGGATCGTTTTGAGGCTTTGGAGCTTGAGATCACGATGTGCAGGCATGACAAGGCGCGTACCGAGGAGGATAACACGCACCTCTGATCTGTCTTAGCTTGGGTGTCTGGCTGGAAACACGGGAGTAGGCTGACAACACGGGAGTAGGCTTTGCTACAGGTGGGAAGGTTGATAGCATGTTTAGCAAGATTGGTGAGTGTAGTGGGCTGAGTGAGAGTGAGAAACCCACCACAATTCCCAAGTTCACCAAGTTCACCCCACCTAAGCCTATCGATCCCTCTGAGTTACCTGTGAGAGATGGTGTGTTTGAAGAGCCACCCAAAACCACTCCACAGAAGCATGTGTGGATTCCCAAACTGAACCACCTTCGGAACCCACTTGACACCTTGCCCGACATCTCTAGTGATCTCCTTCCTATGAAAGTGAGAGCCACCCATCCCAACAAGAAAGTGCCTACCAAGAGTGCGGTGAGGTACCACTATGAGTATTGTGAGCGGGATGGGCACTTGGCTAAGTTTTGCTATAGGAGGAAGAGAGATGATCGGAGGCAGGTTGAGTTGAACAACCGGGACATGTACCACCCACCGGTTGGGGTGCGTGAACCAGAAGTGTGGAGGCACACTACTAGGCCTAGAGGTGCAATGCCTCAAGGTGCTAGGCCTCAGGAGGCGAGACCACACGGTTGTCGTGCCGGCGGGGTACCGGTCGTGACCCATACGACTACGGGCCTCGTGGTGGTGGCTTTACTCCCCACACCTTTAGCGGACCACCTTTTTCCTATGGTGGTGATCGATATCCACCTATGGAAAGGGAGATGTTTGGTATGCCTCCTAACCCTTTCTTTGGGCAAATGGGTCAACACTGCTATCCTTCACAATTTACTAACCCTAGTGTTGCTTCATTTGCTCACCATATGTCTTTTTATTGATGTAGGAAGGAGGACTGGAGGAGACATGGCTTGTGGATTCCGGATGTTCACGCCATATGACCGGAAGTGTCAAGTGGTTCTCCAGCCTCGATCCCGTGCGCCACACTGAGTATATCACTTTTGGGGATAAGAGTAAAGGTAAGGTTGTGTCCCGAGGGTCAATCCGTGTCAATTCGTCTTTTGTCCTCAAGGATGTTGCTTTGGTTGCGAATTTGCATTTCAACCTTCTCTCGGTTTCGCAACTCCTTGAAGACGGTTTTGAAGTGAATTTCAATGTTGGCTTTCTCGGATTCTTGACTCTGAGGGTGATCTTGTTTGCTGGATTTTACCCTTCGGGAAGGTTTTTTGTGCGGATTTTTCTATGTCTTTCGGACCCTCTCGTTGTCTTCTTGCCAGTTCTTCTTTTGATCTTTGGAAGTAGCATAGGAGACTGGGACATCTAAGCTTCGACTTTCTTGCAAGGCTTAGCTCGATGGACCTTATCCAAGGATTGCCAAAGCTCAAGTTCGAGAAGGACTTGGTTTGCCATACTTGCAGGCATGGCAAGATGGTTGCCGCTTCCCATCCTCCGGTGACTAAGATTATGACCAAACAACCAGGCGAGCTCTTACACATGGACATAGATGGTCTAGCTCGGGTTAGGTCGGAAGGAGGGAAGTGGTATGTGGTTGTAGTCGTTGATGACTACTCGAGATACTCTTGGGTGTTCTTTTTGGAGAGTAAGGATGAGGCTTTTTCGCATGTTCGAGATCTGATTTTGAGGTTGCAAAATGAGCTACCCATGCAAGCCATGAGAGCGATACGCAGTGACAATGGCACCGAATTTAAGAATGCTCAATTTGCATCTCTTTGCTCTTCTTTGGGTCTCGACCACTAGTTTTCCTCTCCTTACACTCTGCATTAGAATGACGTTGTTGAGCGCAAGAATCGGACCCTTGTTGAGATGGCTAGGACAATGCTCGATGAGCATAGGACTCCTAGGAGGTACTGGGCCGAAGCGATAAATTATGCTTGCTATGTTTCCAATTGCATTTTTCTCCAAGCTTTCAAGAAGAAGACTTCTTAGCAGATGCAATTTGGGAGACCACCCAAGGTAAGTCACCTATGGGTGTTTGGGTGCAAGTGTTTCATCCTCAAGAAGGGAGGTAAGTTGGACAAGTTTGAGTCTCGGTCTTCTGACAGTATCTTTCTTGGTTATTCTACTCACTCTCGTGCTTATCATGCTCTTAACCTTGAGACTAACCGAGTGATGAAGACTTGTGAGATTACTTTCAATGAGACTATGCCTTGTATTTCCACTACTTTTGACATTGCAGGTGATGATGAGGTGAACACTAGCATCTTTGTGGAGGAGGAGCAGGATGACGCCGATTGGGGTGATCTCGAGCCGACTCCACCGGCTACCCCCGTCGACCCTGCGACATCTACTTCGGCTCATGGCCCCGACCTGTCTACTTCCTCTACATGGGGGCTGTTCGAGCGGTTTCCTCAGTCGGTGCCCGTTGCACCTGAGGGAGCACCAGCTGCTGTTGAGGGGGAGGCTACTTCTTCCAAGCAAGCTCCCCGCCACATCCAGAAGCAGCACCCACCGGAGAACATCATCGGCGACATCGACCGTCGAGTCACACGGTCTAGGTCCTATCTCTCTCTCACTTTGCTCATTCGGCTTTTGTCGCTTCTTTTGAGCCCTGAGATGTTGGCATGCATTGATGGATCCGGATTGGGTCAATGCCATGCATGAGGAACTTGAAAACTTTGAGCGAAACTGCATTTGGGTCTTATTGTCACCACCACTAAGTTGCCACCCTATAGGTACCAAGTGGGTTTTCAAAAACAAACAAAGTGAGGATGGGGTGGTAGTGCGTAACAAGGCTAGGTTGGTAGCGCAAGGATTTTGTCAAAAGGAGTGAATAGATTATGAGGAAACCTTTGCTCCTATAGCTCGTTTAGAAGCAATTAGAATCCTTCTAGCTTTTGCGACTTCTAAGGGTTTTAAACTTTTTCAAATGGATGTTAAAAGTGCTTTCTTAAATAGCTACATAGAGGAAGAAGTGTATGTTAGACAACCTCCCGGTTTCGAAAATCCCAAGTTTCCAAACCATGTTTTTAAACTTCACAAAGCTTTGTATGGTTTGAAACAAGCCCCTAGAGCATGGTATGATAGGTTGAAAACGTTTTTGCTTGCTAAGGGTTTTAAAATGGGATCGGTAGATAAGACGCAATTTCTCCTCAAGCAAGGCAAAGACACTCTCCTAGTGTTGGCACAAAATATGATGCACTTTTTTAAACCAAAACGATGCCACCAAACTCATGATCAAGGATAAACAAACACATCATGAGCATATTTTATCAAATAACTAGTTCCACATGTCCATGAGTGTTTGAATGCAGGAATGAGTAAATGGAGCAAAGGAGAGCCAGTGGGACCCACATAGGGGTCGGCCGACCACCCTATGGGCCCACTAGCTCTCCCCTCTTGGCCATGATCCAAGAGAAGCACTCCAGAGTGATTTCCAACCCTTGGATCACTTTGTGCTTTCTCTCAATGACTCACAAGCATAGCACAAGGATCCATGGGCCCACACCAAGGAGATAAACATGACAACCACCTCAGAACCAAGAACCAACCTCAAGGACAAGTGGGACCAACACCTGGGAGGATGAAGTGGGCCAGGGACCCAAGGGGGGTCGGCCGACCACCCCCTGGGACCACCTGGTTCCCACCTGGTCCCTTGACCAGTGGGGCCACTTCTAGGAGGTCAGAGGAGGGCCCACTGACCATAGGGGGGTCGGCCGACCGCGCCCCTAGGTTGGTTTGGCTCCTCCAACCGCCATACCACTCATCACATGGTGGAAATCACTACCATCCACCCTTGGTCAGTTCAAGGGTCGGTTGGATCCAAGGGTGTTGGATGGAAGGCCCTGGATCACTGACGTGGCGATGGAGTAGCCCCTACTCCACCTCTCACTATAAATAGAGGGTCACACCCCTCTCTCTACACATGGTGAAGAAGCCTACAAGCTCTATTCCTTAGAATTGTTCTAGTAGTTAGTCTAGAGTGGGAGTTAGAGTTGAGTCGAGCTGCGCTCGGGGTTTCTAGAGTTGTCTTCTGGGAAGTCTGGTATAGCTCTTGTATCTTTCCTTCTTTGTAAGACTTTATCTTATTCAATATATATATTTCTCTCTACTTTACTTAGTATTTACTTTGAGCATTACTATACTAGATATAGTATTGTTATATGCTTTTGCTCTTTAATAGCCTTTACATCAATAGCATGTGATCCTTGTGACCTTTCCTGTATGCGATCATTGCCTGTCATAGGGTGCATTGATTATAGATCGTAGTCAAAGTAATAAGTTGTGTGTAAGCGTGGTGCTTATACATCATCTTATCCTTGGTTACCGCTTGCTGCACGGATTGTTTGTGGTAGCTAGCAAGAGGTGACAACCTTGTCTAGTCGTTGTATTCCACCACGTGTTGTCTAGGCAAGTTCTTAAAAGGTCGGGCCCCCGTAAAACAAGGGCCCGGTCCGGTAGGAGTTTTGTCCTCCTACTGATCTATCTCCTCGCCTAGCATACTTGTATTGAGGAGGCAAACTATAGTGTTTAGACTAGTTAATTGGCTAAGTATATTGAAGTAGAGTGAATTACACAGGAGTCCCTTTTTACTCTCTCGTTGTCCTCCCACCTAGCTAGTCTATCTAGTCCGTTCTAAGTATCATTTACCTTGGCTTATTCATTCATCAACCCTTCCTATCATATATATCGTTTACCCCTTATACTAGTTGGTACTAAGTTGAGGTGCTCTCTAGGATCTCTCTCTAATTATCATTTCTTGCCTAGCTTTCCCTTGGGAAAATATAAATTACGATACCTTTGAATACTCCTAGGTGAAGTGCTACAACGGTATAATCTGTGCGCTTGCGGATTTATCCAATAGTCATAAGAAATACCAACAAGCATTTCTGGCACTGTTGTCGGGGAAAGCTTAGCCTAGAAATTTTAATTAGATTGAATCCAGAGATTCTTGTTAACTTAGCTATCAATTAGTCATAGGGGTTGTTGACACAAAAAGCGTCAGATCTGTGAACACCTCGGGCTATTACCCAAAGCTCGATGTTGAGGGCGTGCCAGTCGATTTGACCAATCAATCGACAAGGATGATAACTAGAACAAACTGAACGAGACGATAGCATGTGCCCGAACATCAAGGCTCAGATTGATCAAGGATAACTAGAGCAGAGCTGAACGAGGCAAACAGCGATACGCCCGGATTGCCAAAGCCCAGAGGTACTCCCACGTGGAACTAGCAAGGATTTGACGGAGATCAGGGTGATGCAGCCCGTCGAAAGCTTGAAGAACTCGTTGAAAACTATAACTAATGCGTAAAAGGGTAAATTGCGATAAAAGTAAGATAAAAGTAGAATTGGTTTGTTTTGAATTGGATTGATTTATTCCATAGCCCTCGGGCACATATTTATACTCCTGCATGGAGAGTTGTACAAAGACACGACACATATCCTTCCTAAAACAAACTCCTATTTTAAAGGAAACTAACTCACGCAAGAGCCGAATAACAATATTTATTCCCTAAACAAACACACCTATTGTAAAGGAAATAAATAAACGACTCATGCAAGAGCCGGACTCAAACTACCATAATAATAATACTGGTAAAACACCAGTTTCCTTACACTTATCCTCGATGGAAGCTTTCCATCGGCAAATCCCTTTAATCCGCGCCTTCCTTCTTTTGACCACCGGTAACCTCCTGCTGCCACCAAGCGCTAAGTTACGCCCATCGGCATCGGCGATACTTTCCCGATCGGCAATCGGCAACTTTTCCGATTAGCGACCTTGTGTTGGTAACTGTCTTCACCAATCATCCTCTATCGGCAATCGGCAACCACCCCTCATCGACAACAACAACTCATCGGCAATCGGCAAGGACCTTTCATCGGCAAATAGCAACTTCATAACTTAAGCTCTTCACCAATTAACCTTCATCGGCAAGAACCATCCAGTTTCCACTGGCAGCACACTTGGCCTTCCTGTGACACTCCCATCGGCAATACTGGCTCATACTTTACGGATGCCGATGGTAAATGGCTACATATCTAGGAGTACATTCGTGCCTGTCCTCATCATGGGATAGACGACTGGCTCCTGATTCAAGGATTTTACCACGGGCTCTCCAGTATAGCCTGTAGTCACCTTGATGCTGCCGCTGGAGGGGCATTTCTCCAACACACAGTGAGGAATGCCAAGGACCTCATCGAGAAGATGGTAATCAACCAAGGATGGGGTGGGGAACATCTCCAGACAAAGAGGAGAGATATGCACACCGTTAATGAGGTGGACATGCTCTCTGCCAAGATGGACCTCCTAATGAAGAAGATAGAAGAAAGTTCCAAGAAGGAACGAAAGGCCATCTACCCTGTCACCGCCACACAAGCTATTGAAGCCGATCCATGGTGCGAGGTGTGCGGAGGAAATGATCACTCGGGCAACAATTGCCCTAAGACTTCGAAGGAGGATGTGAACTTCATCAGCAACAACAACAACAATAGGTATCGACCCCAACAACAAGGAGGATGGAACTCGCGCCCCTTCTACCAAGGTAATGGAGGTAATAGCAATTTCAATAATTATAATTCTTACAATAATCAACCTTCATTGAAAGATCTTGTTTTTGGTCAATCTAAGATTAATGATGGTATTAATAAAAAGATGATTCCCACTGATAAAGTTCTTGAAACTCTTGGTGAAAAGATGGATAATTTTGCAACTGCCATGAAAAATCAATTGTGTTTTAATAAAATGCTAGAAACCCAATTAGCTCAATTAGCAGCAGCTATGCCATCCATAGAACAGGGTAAAATTCCTGGGAAACCAGAAGATTCAATTGAGCATGTTAACATGGTAACAACAAAGTTCGGTAAGCCTCCACTTCGCTCCAATTGGGGATATCTTCTCGATAGTCCCTTCATCATGAAGAAGGAAGATCTAGACCATCTGACGATCAAGTGCTCAATCGGACAACAAACATTCCACACCGCCTTCTGCGACCTTAGATCAGGCGTCAACATCATGTCTAAGGTAACTATGATAACTTGTTAGGAGGACCTTTGGTCCCTACCTGTGTTCGCTTGCAGATGGCAGATCAAACAATACGGTTTCCCGTGGGACTCGCAAGGGATATCTTGGTGAACATCCAAGATGAATACATCCCCACCGACTTCATCATCCTGGACATGGAAGCTAACCTGGAAGTCCCCGTCATCTTAGGAAGGCCCTTCCTCATCACCACCAACGCGGTCATCTACGTTGGATCGGGCCAGATCCACTTCCAGTTCCTGAGCCACAAGGTAAAATGTGCTTTCAATGGTTATAAACTTAACAAACAGGCTAAAGCACAACCACTAAGAAGAAGAGTTCGAGCTCCGCGCCAAAAGAAGCAATACCCGGAGGCCAAGATCAATGAACTCAAGGAGGACGAACCAGGCAGGTTTGGAAAGCAAAGGAGGTGCACACACCAAGGTCTCCATCTCCGGAGCCATCAAGTGCACCCAAGAAATTAACAAGAAGGAGAGTCCTACTCCACGGACTTAAAATCAAGGAGCCTTCGCCAAAAGGTAAGTTGGTAGTTATCCTTTATTTCCCTTCTTACATTTAGTTCAATTCCTTAATTTTCATCATGCTTAAAATTCAGAAAACTAAAGTTAGATTAAATAAAACTTGAGAATTATTTTAGTATTAAAATTGACAAAAGGTAGGGCCATGGAGTGGTCGGCCGACCACCCTATGCATCCTACCTTGGCTTATTAAATCACAATATGCTTTTTGATCTTTATAAAATAAAAAGAAAAAAAATGGAGGACTAGGGGGGGTCGGCCGACCACCCTAGGTACTCCATGTTCATCCCTCTTTCTTCCCCATCATCCTTTGTCCAAAAGTCTCATGATTTGAGTAGTGAGACTTTCAAAAATCAGATTTATCTTTAGGGGACATCTCTTTTGTCTTGTCATGCTTTAAAGTACATCAATCACTTTTGGTTAAAGCATGACACATCCTTGTCTCCCACTATTCCTTGTCCAAAGTGGGGAATCATGACCCCTATCACTTTCACTTTGTCATGCTTTGAAAAAGAAAACACATCAATCACCTTTGATCAAAGCATGACATACCTTTGTCCCCCACTACTCTTTGTTTGAAGAGGAGAATCTTGAGCACTTTAGCTCAGCTTTTGATCACATCACATAGCATATTTCACCTTTCACCAAGCACTAGACAAAGCATAAGTGGAATCCCCACTTTAGGGGGTCGGCCGACCACCATATGGTCACCTCCTCTCTCTCTCTTTTGCTTTGTGTAAGGCATCTACTAAAGATAGTGATCATGGCACCCAAGGGCATGCCCAAGGGGTGGTCGGCCGACCACCCCATGGTGCCCCCCTTGATGCCATTCCTTTCCCCTATAAAACCCCATGCAAGGAGAGCTCAATCCTTCACACCTCAACCAGAATCTAGTTCTAGCTCAAGCCTTTCCTTGCCTTGCTCTCTCCTCTCTTCATTCAAGAGAAGTTCTTAGCTCTCACTAGTCTACAAGAAGATCTCTTCATCAAGCTTCCCTTAGCTCAAGCTTCTCCCCGTAAAGCAAACTAGGAAACTCTCTCCACATACAATTGTGTCCTAGTCTTGCCTCTTCCTCTCTAAAAGACGAAGAACCCATTCACATCCGCATTCAAGAAAATGAAGCAAGCTATAGGTGGGAGCTCATCTCATCGCTCCCACCCATCCTAGGATAGTTCCCAAGGAAGAAGAAGGGGAGGTTTTACCCGATACACTTGGGAGAACCTCCAAACCGAAGAACACCCTCAGGAGGAAGAAGTGCTGACGGAGGTACCTCATATCGGGGCATTCATGGTGCCCCCGATGAGGACCTATGACCAACAAGGTGGTCTCTGGTTCGACCAACTAGAGTACCAAAGATATCTCTCTCTTTGGGATTGATCTTTCGAGCACACACGGATATTGGATCCGAGTCTTCTCTCCAACGCAGGTATGACCACCGAATTCGACTCTATCTTTTCCGCTATTGGTTGGTCTGGCTTTTGGCAAGTAGAAGATCTTGGAATTTAGTTACTCACCATAGAATTCTTATGCTCTCTCCAAGTCTCTAATTTTGGAATTTCCTTTCACATGTTTAATCAAAGCCATAGTTTAACTTGGAGTCATCTAAATGCTGCTCTTGGCTTTGAAAATTCATGCTTGCTAGATTTACACCCTGCCATGGATAGATTTAACAAGAGGAAGTTTTGGTTCTCTATCTCTGCTCTAAAAGATTGCTCAAATCCTAAACCTGAGGAAATTCATAATCCAACCCTTTGCTTCATACATCTTTGGATAAATATGACTTTGTTTCCTGGAAGTAATGCTAGCTTGATAAGTGACATGGAATTAAATTTGCTTTATGCCATGGTAAACAAAATTCAAATTTCTCATGTAAAATGCTTAGTGGAATTTTAGCAAAGTTCAATTGAGAGTAATGAATCTATTCAATTCACATCTTTAATTACTCGTCTTACCGAATCCATGAACCTGCTAAATGGCATGCAACCCTTTGTTTACATCTCTGCTCCTATAGTTGTAATCTCAGAAGAATATCTTACATCTGCTCAAATGTTAAAAAGAGATGCCAATGGTGATCTTAAAATGATCTATAGTGGCCATACAATTGAGGTGTCTCTTCCAAATAGGCAACTTCAGTTGTATAGGACCCGTAAGCTGACCCTTGATTTAGATCAAGGAATTGGACAAAGAGGTTTTGCAGGTTCAGATAGGAGAGCTCAGGAGGGGCTATACTTTGTTCATCTTGAGCAAGGTGGTCCTTCCCGAGGAGCTTTTGGCGAGGAGGAAGACGATGCATCTTCCGATCCCATGCACACTTCAAGTGTCATGCCTCCTCGACCATCACGTCCGCAAAGAGCACGAGCATCCTTCTCGTCCACACGAGAAAGGGAGCATCGTGAATTGCGGAACAATTTGATCATCTCACCAATACCTTTCGTGAGCTGCGTGTTGAGCACAGTGAGACAACACGCATCGTCCAGCAAACTGCCGAAGACATCCAAGCAATGCAAGATGAAAAATATCGGCAGTGGGACTTATGGCGGCAACTACATCCACATCCACCGCATTATTAAGCAAAGGACAAGATTGAGGGAGGTCCCCTCCCACACTAAGGTAAGTTTTTAATTCCAGCATTTATATTTATGCACTTCCTTGCTTATCCTTCATTTGCATCTAAAAAATTCTGCATATGATAAAAATAAAAAGACTTTTTCTATTCCACTATCACATATCCCATGAAAATTTATCTCCTATGGAAATAATGAATAGTTGCTCTGCTAAATGTTTCTCTAGTACTTAGTTTATAACTTGGTATTTCTCTAAGTATGGATTACTTGGCTTAAAAGAAATCATCATGAACCTGAAACTTTTATGGGTTGCAAATGCTGTAACTAAATCTAAGTTGTTGTGAGACATGATATGACAAGACAAGAGCTGCTATAATATTGTTCTAAGCAAGAATGACTATCAGAGTTTTATTTATTAAAATGATAAAAACACTTTTTGTTCCTCAATGGTGAAAATTCCTACCCAAGCCATACATGCTCTTTCATGATATAAGCTTTCTACATAAGCTGCTTGCTTTGTGTTGAGTTTGGTCAAGTTTTGTGACCCTTGTTGAGAGATTTATCATGCTCCCAAGATCAAGATCACGTACACACCACATATACATGTTGCTTCTACACTAGAAGTACGCAGAAACATGCCTTACATTTCCACATAACTCATACTCCATACTCTAATAGAAAAATCTTTCTCTAGTATGTTGCTAGTAAATGAGACATAGACTATGCAAAATTATGAAAAATTCAGGGGCACTCTAAAGTTCCAAAGTTTATGAGCACTCCAAAGCTCTCTCTTGAAAAAAAAAGATAGCTATGTCTCAAAATAATAAGTTAGGAAAGAGAGATCATACAAATATAGGAGTATTGATCATTTGCCATGTTTCCACACACTTGCACATCTTGATCTAAGAGTATGACACTTCTCTCCTTGGATCCGGAATTTGACTTTACAATATATGCAAGGTATGTTTGCTACATCTTTGATCCCTCCCTATAGCTCCACATAAGCTTTAGAGATAGGATGAAAGAAGGCAAACTTTGATATATGCCTTGGTGAGGAATCATACACCTTATGAGAGACTCGAGAGTACCATTTGAGGAACACTAAGTTTTCTTTTACAAAATCTTGCAAAACCTCCGATATGAAACTTGTGAAAGAATGAGAAAACTAGTGCTCAAGTCAAGTTGTTCTATCTCTCAACCTCTCAAGACAAAGGATAAAGCTATAAGCCCCATGAAGGACTAAGGTAATATGGGTGAGTCTCTATTGATATTTTTTCCATTCAAAAGAGAACTATGATTGTTGTAGATTTAGTACTCTTGAAATATAAAGCATAGTAGCAACTCTTGATCCATCGAGCTAAGTTTGATTTTTTGCTCGGGACGAGCAAAGGTTAAGCTTGGGGGACCTTGTTGGCACAAAATATGATGCACTTTTTTATAACCAAAATGATGCCACCAACCTTAGGATCAAGGATAAACAAACACATCATGAGCATATTTTATCAAATAACTAGTTCCACATGTCCATGAGTGTTTGAATGCAGGAATGAGTAAATGGAGCAAAGGAGAGCCAGTGGGACCCACATAGGGGGTTGGCCGACCACCCTATGGGCCCACTAGCTCTTCCCTCTTGGCCATGATCCAAGAGAAGCACTCCAGAGTGATTTCCAACCCTTGGATCACTCTGTGCTTTCTCTCAACGGCTCACAAGCATAGCACAAGGATCCATGGGCCCACACCAAGGAGATAAATGTGACAACCACCTCAGAACCAAGAACCAACCTCAATGATACGGCCGAAGCGGGCTAGGAGATAAATGGAACCAACACCTGGGAGGACGAAGTGGGCTAGGGACCCCAAGGGGGTACGACCGACCACCCCCTGGGCCCACCTGGTTCCCACCTGGTCCCCTGACCATTGGGGCCACTTCCAGGAGGCCAAAGGAGGGCCCACTGACCATAGGGGGGTCGGCCGACCGCCCCCTAGGTCGGTTTGGCTCCTCCAACCACCATACCACTCAACACATGGTGGAAATCACCACCATCCACCCTTGGTCGGTTCAAGGGTCGGTTGGATCCAAGGGTGGAGGATGGAAGACCCTGGATCACTGATGTGGCGATGGAGTAGCCCCTACTCCACCTCCCACTATAAATAGAGGGTCACACCCCCCCTCTCTACACATGGTGAAGAAGCCTACAAGTTCTAGTCCTTAGAATTGTTCTAGTAGTTAGTCTAGAGTGGGAGTTAGAGTTGAGTCGAGCTGTGCTCGGGATTTCCGGAGTTGTCTTCTGGGAAGTATGGTATAGATCTTGTATCTTTCCTTCTTTGTAAGACTATCTTATTCAATATATATCTTTCTCTCTACTTTACTTAGTATTTACTTTGAGCATTACTATACTAGATATAGTATTGTTATATGCTTTTTCTCTTTAATAGCCTTTACATCAATAGTCTGTGATCCTTGTGACCTTTCCTGTATGCGATCATTGCCTGTCATAGGGTGCTTTGATTATAGATCGTAGTGTCATAGGGTGCTTTGATTATAGATCGTAGTCAAAGTAATAAGTTGTGTGTAAGTGTGGTTCTTAAATCATCTTATCCTTGGTTACCGCTTGTTGCACGGATTGTTTGTGGTAGCTAGCAAGAGGTGACAACCTTGTCTAGTCGTTGTATTCCACCACGTGTTGTCTAGGCAGGTTCTTAAAAGGTAAGGCCCCTGTAAAATGAGGGCGCGGTCCGGTAGGAGTTTTGTCCTCCTACTGATCTATCCCCTCGCCTAGCATACTTGTATTGAGGAGGCAAACTATAGTGTTTAGACTAGTTAATTGGCTAAGTATATTGAAGTAGAGTTAATTACACAGGAGTCCCTTTACTCTCTCGTTGTCCTCCCACCTAGCTAGTCTATCTAGTCTGTTCTAAGTATCATTTACCTTGGCTTATTCATTCATCAACCCTTCCTATCATATATATCCTTCCCCCCTTATACTAGTTGGTACTAAGTTGAGGTGCTCTCTAGGATCTCTCTCTAATTATCATTTCTAGCCCAGCTTTCCCTTGGGAAAATATAAATTACGATACCTTGAAATACTCCTAGGTGAAGTGCTACAATGGTATAATCTGTGCGCTTGCGGATTTATCCAATAGTCATAAGAAATACCAACACTAGTCCAGATTTACGTGGATTATATCATCTTTGGTGGTTCTTCTCATTCTCTTGTTGCCAAGTTTGCAGATCTTATGAGCAGGGAATTTGAGATGAGCATGATGGGAGAGCTGACTTTCTTTCTCGGGTTGCAAATCAAGCAAACCTGGGAAGGGACGTTTGTGCACCAAGGCAAGTACACGAAGGACATTCTAAAGAAGTTTGACATGGGTGAGGCAAAGCCTCTTTCGACGCCCATGTCGACTACGACTGCCTTGGATGCGGACAAGGAAGGAGATGTGGTGGATCAGATGGAGTACCGAAGCATGATCGGGTCGCTCTTGTACTTGACAGCGACCCGGCCAGACATTCAGTTCGTCGTCTGCTTGTGTGCGTGCTTTCAGGCGTCACCGCGCACTTCGCACAAGCAGGCGGTGAAAACACATCATGAGGTACTTGCGCTTCACTCCCAAATTTGGTCTTTGGTTTTCCGCCTCCTCCTCTCTTGTGCTTTCCGGTTATTCTGATGCCGATTTTGCCGGTTGTCGTCTTGATCGGAAGTCCACTTCTAGAACTTGCCAATTTCTCGGGTCTTCTCTTGTGTCTTGGTCTTCTCATAAATAGTCTAGCGTGGCTCAGTCGACCTGTGAAGCTGAATATGTTGCCACCGCTAGCTATTGTTCTCCGTTGCTTTGGATGATTGCGACTTTGAAAGATTTTGGTCTTGAGCTTACTAAAGTGCCTCTGCTTTGCGATAGCACGAGTGCGATTAGTGTGGCCAAAAATCCCATGCTTCATTCTAAGACCAAGCACATTGACGTTCGGTTTCATTTTCTGAGAGATCACTACGAGAAGGGTGACATTGACCTCTATCATGTCGATACCGAAACCAGCTTGCGGACATTCTCACAAAACCCTTGGATCAAGCTGCGTTTTCTCGCCTTCGGGGCAAGTTGGGTGTGCGCTTCCCTTTTTAGTTGATGGAAGCCTTTTGTATCATAGTTTTTATTTTGTTTTTTATTTGACCTTTCTCTCTGTTTCTTAGTATTTAGTTGGTGTCAGTTTGCATTTTGCATCTCATTTGCATTTGTGACATAGTCCATGTTGAGCTTTATACCTATAGCCGATATAATGAAACTATGCTCTATTTGAGGTGTTTTATGTGTCTATGGTGTTGCTTAACTTAGACTCTCTTTGATCTCTTGATATGCAATAGAGCTAAGTTAGAAAAGCTTTAAAACTGAATTTAATTTCCTATGTCACCTCTGAAATGACACTAGCATATGTAGGCTTTTGAGGATCCCTTTTAGCTGTCTTGTATATAGCTTGTAACTATGGCTCTTCGTTGTTTCATTCACTTCCATTGAGCACCATGTTTAAACTTGATCTAAAATGAAGTAGCTCTCTGAATAGTGAATTGAAAAGATCGAGTTGGGTTCACATTTGTGAGCACTTCACCGTTTGTTCAAGACTGCTTCCCATATGGCTTGAACTTGAGCGGTGTCGTGTATGACCGAAACCGGTGTGTCAAGATCTTTGGCTTCGCCTGGTTGATAAGTGGCATACTTTGCTTACAACCACTCGCATACACTTGTATTGTGCCTGAAACTAAATTTTGCTGCAAAACTTTGAAAAATGAAATTTTGAATCAGTTTGGGTCATTGGCTTGTTGTATGAACTTTGCTAGGGATAGTTCTACTCGCTATACATGAGATAGTTTTTGAGGTTGATCTTATCTTGTATGCCATGTTTAGTTGTCTTTCGGTGATGATATCCATTATCTGCTCACACATGTAAACTTCTCTAAACTAGCCTCTGGAGTGATCTTTAGCTCAACTAGAGTCTTTGTTGGGCACTTAGAGCTTTTCCTATTCTCACAGGATCACATCACTTAGAGCATCCTTTCATTGTCTTAGCTCTATGTATGAATCTTTTGCGCTCATTTTGCATTTCATGGTTTTTGTGGCTGAAATCTTGAGTTTTGGGCTTTGATGAGCTACATGTGTCAACAAGGGGGGGAGCTGTGCATTTCATCCAAGGGGGAGAAAGCATTTCATTCACACCTTCATTGGTTAAGGGGGAGATAAATGTGGTCAAGGGGGAGAAAATTTTCATTTTGTGAAAATCTTGCATTTTTTGGCTCTTTTCATCCTTCTTGGTATCGTGTGAGTGTGCTTTTGCCCAGGGGGAGCTTTGCTAGATGTGTTGAGCCTTTTCCTCTTTTAGAGGGTCTAGCAGCTTGTTTTGTTGGCTCCGACAGGTTTTGATTGGCCTCTTGAGTTCTTGTGTGTTTTAATTGGTATCTCGGAGAGTTTCTTGCCGTAAGACGTTTGGTTTCTTTGGCTTGCTAGTGGTGTTGAGCCCGTTTCTGCCTCTTCTTGAGGGCTAGCTATGTTTTGCTTGGTTGCGTCGAGCCGTTGCCCATGTCTTGGGGAACCAAGTTTTGGATGATATTTGCTTCTCTCAAGTGACCCCGTTTTGACTTTCTTAGCTTTTGGTCATTTGGAGAGCTTTACCTTGTAACTCAAATCTGAAATACACTTGTGTTGACAATGCACTCATCAAGGGGGAGATTACGAACACATGGTTGATATGTGCCCATGTTTGTTCAACTTTGATGATGAGTGATTGTTCAACATGTGAGTATTTCAGTTTGAGTGGTTTATTCTAACCCTTGCGAAAGCATGTGTGTGCCTATTTATCGGCTTGTGGTGTGAAGGTGCTAAGCCTAGAGACAGTGGTCAATGGCGTGTTGAAGGTCGAGTAGAGGCTTGTCGTGCCGTTGGACTGAGAGCGGTGAAGGGCGGAAGCGGGGATTGGAACAATGGACCAGGGGTGTCGGCGGACTAGCTGTGGTGGCTAGTACTTGGCACCGGTGAGCGCGAGAAGACATGGAGGTAGACCGTGTTGACCAAGTCAAGACGGTTGGTGAGCGAGTCAAGCAGGAGGCTCAGGGGACTTGGAGCCGGAGCCAGGCGAGGACGAGGTGGCACGTGTCGAGCGGTTTGATGGTTTGGGCCTCAAAACCATCGGAGGACGGTTTCCGAGTTTGGGCCTCAAAACTCGGGGTTCGGTAGTTGAGCCCAAAGCTACCGGTGGCAGGTTTCGCGGGTTTGGGCCTCAAAACCCGGGCGGAGCTTCCGTGGAAATGGGGTCGGCACGGGGCGAAATCCTGGAGATTGCGTCGAGGCGACGACAAGTCTAGACAGGAAGCGGGGCCGTCCATTCAAATCTAGGAAGATATTTTTCGGAGCTTGGACTGCAGTGCTTAGGTTAGGTAGTTCACTCATGTATCTAGGAGGGTCTTTGGGAAATAGCCAAAGCCCATTAAGTAGGGGATGAAGGGGTATCCCTTATCCCATCTCTTGCATTCCTTCTTCCACCTCCCACCTCCTAGGTCTTCCCCCACCTCTAGGTGTTCTTGCTTGAGATCCATGGAGTCTCCCATCTAAACTGAGATTTTGTCCAGGAAAGGAGGCCGTAACCTCCTTGTCTCCTTCGAGAGTGAGTTACGAAACCGCTTGTGTTTGCGTTCTTCGTTTTGGCGCTTTTGCTCTTTGATTCCCGTCGCTCGATCTCCCTCCTCGCTGCGTGTTTTGGATTTCCATTTGAAGTTAAAGTTGCTGCTACCCCTTGTGATCAAATCCCCCGAAGGAATCGGGCTAGGATGGGGTGAGCAAAGAGATCGATCCGTTTGCGTTTTGGCTTGTTCTCCACTCGGTTTTATTCGTTCTTCTTTGATTCACAAACTTGTGAGGGAAGGATGGACTAGATCCTCCAAGAGTAGAGTCATATCTACCTCAGAAATCTCCCCACAAAGTTTCAATTCAATCAGAGTTGAAACGAGTAAGTTCCAGCGTTTTTCGGCTTTCCTGTGCTGATTTCTGGGGCATCGGACGCTGCCGACGGACGCTGAAATTCACCCATCGGACGCTGCTTTTCGCCTAGCCAAACATCCGTCGCCTGGGGCTGTTTTGGGCTGATTTTTTGGGGCGTTGGACGCTGCGATGGACCGTCCGTCGCCCCCCAACGGACCGTCCATCGCCCAGCGTCCGTCGCCCTTCCAGCAGGGTTTTCAGGATTTTTCTCGCTCACTGTTTTGGCCGTATCTCCCTCGTCCGGACTCCGAATTTAGTTCTGTTTGTTGCATTGGTTTCGTAATCACGCAGGGAACTTGATGAAACACTTTTGTGACCAGTTCTTGTAAGTATTTTTGGGTGAGATCTTTTCTCTTCTCCATAGGGTCTGAGAGCCTCACTATCGGTGTCTCGGTTTGAGTTTTTGGTTTCCGGAAGATCCGCTATACCTCTTGGTCATCACCAAAGGTATCCACCCTCTCTTGGGTCGAGATCTTGCTGGTGGAGTAAGCTTGCTTGCTGGGGTTGTTTTTGGGAAGAGTGGCCTGAATATTTCCGAGTGAAATTTGAGGCTCCCATTCACCCACCCCCCTCTGGTTGCCATTCTCGATCCTTCAGCTTCGAAGCCGACTCCGAGAAGGAGTCAACAAAAAGACTAAACAAGATCTTTAAGAACTGAACCAAAAGACCAAAAATCTCACAATTTCAAAATTGACCAGGACAACAGAAGAAGATGGATACGAAACTGACTAGAGAAGGAAATGCCACCACATACCAATTCCAAATCGAAGACGGAAAGACTAAACACAACCCGAGTCAAAGTATGCAACCGAACCTCAATCAGAAACAGAAACAACTCGGAAACAGTCAAGTACTCGGTTCTGTACGGACTACACAACTCCGCATATACGCACGGAAGATTTCTTCGGAAGATGATGTCAAGGAGCGTAACTCTGAAAGGCGCTCAACAAGGGATGATAATGTTAACAACTCCAGAGGGATGCATCATATATTGGCCAAACCACTCTCCGAAAACGCAAACCCAAGATGAAGAACTACCGTTCCAAGTAGGAAAAGAACTCAGAACTTATCAAGAACTATCATGCAAGCTAAGAAAGAAAAACCAGCGAGCAAAAAGAACTCGGAGAGCGCACTATATACATGGCGGAGCTAGAACCCTACATAGAACCGCCACAAATACCTGACTTGAAATCATCAGATGAATTAGAAGGAGATATCTCAGACGATGAGGAGGGCGATGACAATGAAACCAACGACCACAAAGCTGCGAGGCTAAAGAAGAACAAAGCCAGGGTAGGAAGAAGAAATCGGGCCGTCAAGAGAAAGCAAATCTGGAACAAATACAAAGCAGAATTGAAATAATACAACAGGAAGAAGGCGAAAAGAGAATCCATGAAAATACAAAGAGAGAAAGAATTGAAGAACTGACAAAAGAGCTAAATACCCTCACTAAAGAAGAAAGAATCACAGATGAGCAGAATAAAGAAGACGGAGACCCCAATAAACAACCCAATGATGATACACCCCAAGAACAACAAGGGGAACAACAAGATGAACAAGCCTCAAGAAGTCAATATTCCACAGATTGGGAAAAACAGAGGTACCACAACCATCAGAAAGGCACGAATGACATCTCGGATTCGTAAAGCAAAATGGCCCAGACTGGGACCAACGCTACCCAGAAGAGTACGGAGAATCCGAATACAGGTGGAACAGGGATTATTACAGAAGAGATTGGTCACCCGACTTCAACCAAACGGAACAATACAATAGATTCCCATGTTTTGCAGGTAGACTGCAGACGCTGAAATTACCGCACAAATTCAAACCAGCAAATCACTCCAAGTATAATGGCAAAGTGGAACCTAGACAATGGATAAGAGTCTATTCTCAATCCATTGAACTCGTGGGAGGAGACAACGACATTAAATCCCTATACTTTCCGATGGCACTTGAAGTCATGCCTCTGCAATGGTTTGACAAACTGAGGCCACGATCAATCAAATATTGGGAAGATTTGCAAGAAGCTTTCTGCAACAACTTTGCAGGGATAATAACACATCCCATGAAGACGGCAGAATTAAAAAACATAAAACAGAGAAAAGGAGAGACCTTAAGAGAATATTATCAAAGGTTCGGAGAACTCAGAGCTCAGATACACGATATCACTGACAGAGAAGTAATAGAGACATTCACTGACATAATTCTAGCAAATTGGCAATTCAAGGATTACTTCAATGAAAATCCAAGATCCAATGAAGATTTCAAAAGAGCTATCGAGAAAATGATATCGTCAGAAGAAAGAACTCGGCACAGAATCACCCGGGATTTTCACGAAAATAGAAGACCAGATTTTAGACCACAAGACAAAAGACCAAAACAAGACAACATGGTAGCAGCAACAGACAACAAAAGAAGATACAACGACAATGACAAAGGAGGATACAACAACAATTATAACAACAACCGGGACACAAACCGGAATAATAGATACTCGAACAACAACTATCCGGGAAACAACTACGCAAGAAAGCCAGCTGAGAGGATAGAAAACCTACCCTGACATATACATCCTTATGCAGGACACAAGCTAGTCGAATGCGACATCTTTCAACGAAGATTCACAAAGAAGGAAGAGATGCGAGCAAACAACTCGGAACAAAGAACAGATGAACCCGGAAAGGATACAAAGAAGGCAGAAGGAAATTATCAAGAACCCCAACGACAAATAGCCGTAATCTTTTCTGGACCATCATATACAAGAAGTAAAAGACAAGAAAAGTTAGCCCATAGAACCATCATGACAGCTGAGCCAGCTACCCCAAGATATTTAGATTGATTAGAATACCCAATTCAGTTCACAAGAGAAGACCAATGGACAAGCACAGCAAATGCTGGCTACTATCCCCTAGTAATGGGACCAACAATAGCAAAAGTGGTAGTATCCAAAGTGCTCATTGATGGAGGAGCAGGACTAAACATAATCTTCGCAGACACCCTGAGGAAAATGAATTTAGACTATGAAGGCATGATCACACGAACGAGTATTCCCTTCTATGGGATAGTACCCGGAAGAGCTTCTATACCATTGGGACAAATAACCTTACCAGTCACCTTTGGACACCTGACAAATATCGAACAGAGTTCATTAAATTCGAAGTAGCCGACTTCGAATCATGCTACCATGCAATCCTTGGAAGATCAACACTCACAAGATATATGGAAGTACCCCACTATCCATACATATTGCTCAAGATGCCGACAACAAAAGGAGTCCTATCACTAAATGGAGATCTAAAGAAGGCTTATGACTGTGATGTGCAAGCCGTACAAATATCAGAAAAGCTATAAGACTACAAAGAAAAAGAAGACATTGCGAAGAAGGTCGAGGAAATAAATCCGAATGAAATCAAAATACCAGCAAAGAAGCCAAACAACTTTACACCTCCAAAAGAAGCCACCACAAAGACAATTGACTTATTGACCGGAGATGCAGAAAACACGACAATAATCAGCGCAAATCTAGACCCCAAATAGGAACTCGCACTCACCAACTTTCTAAGGGATAACAAAGACATATTTGCATGGAAACCTGCAGACATGCTAGGACTCCCAAAGGAGTTGACTGAGCACAAAATTGACACAAACAAAGGATCAAGACCAGTAAAACAGAAGCTACGCAAATTTGCTCTAGACAGGAAAGCAGCAATCAAAAAGGAAATCACAAAGCTATTGGTAGCAGGATTCATCAGAGAAATAATCAACCCGGACTGGTTAGCCAACCCAGTCTTAGTGGAGAAAAAGAATTCAAAAGAATGACGTATGTGTGTTGACTACACGGATTTTAACAAACACTGCTCAAAAGACCCATATGGGCCACCAAGGATTGACCAAGTCATAGACTCAACAGCTAGATCGTCATTACTATCTTTCCTTGACTGCTACTCAGGGTACCATCAAATATCACTAAGAGAAGAGGATCAAAGTAAAACATCTTTTATAACACCCTTCGGAGCATACTACTACAAGTCAATGCCGTTTGTACTAAAGAACGCAGGAGCAACATATCAAAGAGCAATACAAACCTGCCTTCGAGATCAAATCGGAAGAAACGCTGAAGCCTACATTGATGATGTGGTAATCAAAACAAAGGAACCCAAATCACTATTGGAAGACCTAGAAGAAACCTTCAAAAATCTAAAAGCATGGAAGTGGAAACTCAACCCTACAAAATGTGTTTTTGGCATACCATCCGGACAACTACTCGGTTTTTAGTCAGCAACAGAGGAATCGAAGCAAGCACAAAGTAAGTCAAAGAAATTATGGATATGAAGCCACCAAAAAAGATCAAGGACATACAAAAAACTGACACGATGTATGGCAGCTCTTAACAGATTCATATCAAAATTGAGAGAAAAAGGACTACCCTTCTTCAAACTCCTAAAAAAAGAAAGAGAACTTCGAATGGACAGAAGAGGCGAATCAAGCTTCCATCAAGTTAAAAGAATATTTATCATCATCTCCAGTAATGACCCTGCCAAGAAACAAGGAAGACATGATGCTATATATTACTGCAACAAAGAACGTAGTAAGTACAGTAGTCATAGTGGAAAGAGAAGAACCCAGACATACCTACAAGATACAAAGAACAGTATATTACATCAATGAAGTACTCACGGAATCAAAAGTCAGATACCCACACGTACAAAAACTACTCTACGCAGTACTCATATTATCAAGAAAGTTAAGGCATTATTTCCATGAGCACAAAGTAACAGTCTTGACCAACTTTCCGTTACAAGACATACTTAGAAACAAGGATACCACAGGCCGAATATCAAAATGGGCAGTATAGGTCGGAGCTTTAAACCTGGACTTCAAGCCAAGAACGGCAATCAAGTCACAGATATTACCCGACTTCATCGCAGAATAGACAAAAATCACACAAAAAGAACCTGAACCAATACGAGACCATTGGAACATGTACTTTGATGGTTCTTTAAAGCTTGGAGGGGCAGGAGCAGGTGTGCTACTAATCTCTCTAGAAGGAAGCCAATTAAAGTACGTATTGCAAATATTATGGCAAGCAACAAACAATGAAGCATAATACGAAGCACTCATACATGGATTAAAAATAGCAACTACTCTAGGAATAAAAAGAGTACTCGCCTACGGAGATTCAACAGTAGTAATCAACCAAGTAAACAAAGGATGGGATTGCACAAAGAACACCATGGACGCATACTGTGCAGAAATAAGAAAGCTCGAGAAGAACTTTGAAGGATTAGAAATCCATCATGTTTCAAGAGACTCAAATGTGGCAGCAGATATCCTATCAAAATTTGGATCAGACAGAGCAAAAGTACCACCTGGAATATTTGTAGAAGAACTCACAAAACCATCAATCCAAGAAATCAGCAAACAAAAAAAAGACTCAATGGACATAGACAGGACAGAAGAACCCGACACTTCAATGCAAGTCTTCAACATAGAAGGTGATTGGAGACAAGTATACATCGGTTATAAAAGCAAAAGCAAACTACCCGGGGACAAAGCAGAAGCAACAAGAGTTATAAGAAAAAGCAAAACTTATGTACTCTTAAAGGACAAATTATACAAAAGGGCAGCATCCTCGGGAGTACTACTCAAATGTGTATCAACACAAGAAGGAAAGGAAATATTAGAAGAAATCCACTCAAGATGCTGCAGAAATCAAGCGACATCTAGAACATTAATCGGTAAAGCATTCAGAAGCGGATTTTACTGGCCAACAGCACTCAAAGATGTTGAACAATTAGTCAAGACATGCAAAAGCTGCCAAATGTTTGCAAGACAGTCACATGTCCCAGCACATATCTAATCTGCATACCACCAGTCTGGTCCTTCTCATGCTAGGGGCTAGATCAAGTCGGACCTCTCAAAAAGTCAAAAGGAGGATTAGAATATATATTTGTGGTAGTGGATAAGTTCACCAAATGGATCGAACACAAACCTTTAGTAAAATATAGCATAGAAAAGGCAACAGAATTCATACAAGACATCATGCATAGATTTGGGATGCCAAACAAAATAATCGCAGACTTAGGGTCTCCGTTTATAGCAAAGGAATTCCTGTATTGGGTAAGAGATTGTGGGATAGAGATAGACTATGCATCAGTAGCTCACCCCCAAGCAAATGGACAAGTCGAAAGAGCCAATGGGCTATTATTACAAGGCCTAAAACCAAGACTATATGAAGACCTAAAAGACTATGGAGAAAAATGGATAGAAGAATTACCAAAAGTAGTATGGGGCTTAAGAACCCAAATCAGCAGAGCAATAGGATACTCACCGTTTTTTCTGGTATACGGATCAGAAGCCGTATTATCTGTTGACTTAATATGGCAACCACCAAGAATAGAACAATACGACGAGGGAGAAGCAGAAGAAACAAGGCGGCTAGACATTGACACAATTGAGGAGATAAGAGACAACTCGGTAATACAAAATGCAAGATACCTACAAAACCTATGAAGACATTACGATAGGAAATATGCATCCAAGAACACCAAAATCAGGAGACTTGGTATTACGACTAATCCAAAAGAAAGAAGGAAGACACAAACTACTCAGCCCATGGGAGGGCCCTTACATCATCAAGACAACAATACAACCCGGAACATACGAGCTAATGACAGAAGACGGAATACAATTAAGCAACACTTGGCATATCAGCCAACTCAAGAAATTCTACAACCGAAGACACAACAAACAAGATAAAAGACTTCAAGAACAAACGGTCTACAAGTCAATTGCTTCATGAAGCAACATGACGAACTAACCGACTGTTTTGCACCATGAGCGGCACAATCTAGTTCATATCTACAAGTCAACCGTTTCGTGAGACGGCATGACAAGCTGACAGCTTTGCACCATGAGCAGCACTGTCTGGCATTCTAAGTCAATTGCTTCACGAAGCAACATGAAGAACTAACCGACTGCTTTGCACCATGAGCGGCACAGTCTGGTTCATATCTACAAGTCAACCGTTTCGTGAGATGGTATGACAAGCCAACAGCTTTGCACCATGAGCGGCACTGTCTGGCATTTCAATTCAATTGCTTCTTGAAGCAATATGACGAACTAACCGACTGCTTTGCACCATGAGCGGCACAATCTAGTTCATATATCTACAAGTCAACCGTTTCGTAAGACAGCATGACAAGCCGACAGCTTTGCACCATGAGCGGCACTGTCTGGCTCTACAAGTCAATTTCTTCGTGAAGCAACAAGACAAACTAACCGACTGCTTTGCACCATGAGCGGCACAGTCTGGTTCATATCTTCAAATCAACCATTTTTGCAACATGGCATGACAAACAATAGACTACTCGGCACAATGAGAAGCTCAATCTACCTCGATGATGTCAAAATCAACCACTATATAAAGTGGCATGACACATATAGTTGATTGCTTGAAGAGCAGCACAACTCGGCGCAAGACGGAATACAATTAAGCAACACTTGGCATATCAGCCAACTCAAGAAATTCTACAACCGAAGACACAAACAAGATAAAAGACTTCAAGAACAAACGGTCTACAAGTCAATTGCTTCGTGAAGCAACATGACGAACTAACCGACTACTTTGCCATGAGCGGCACAATCTGGTTCATATCTACAAGTCAACCGTTTCGTGAGATGGCATGACAAGCCGACAGCTTTGCACCATGAGCAGCACTGTCTGACATTCTAAGTCAATTGCTTTGCGAAGCAACATGAAGAACTAACCGACTGCTTTGCACCATGAGCGGCACAGTCTGGTTCATATCTACAAGTCAACCGTTTCGTGAGATGGCATGACAAGCCGACAGCTTTGCACCATGAGCGGCACTATCTGGCATTTCAAGTCAATTGCTTCTTGAAGCAACATGATGAACTAACCGACTGCTTTGCACCATGAGCGGCACAATCTGGTTCATATATCTACAAGTCAACCGTTTCATAAGACAGCATGACAAGCTGGCAGCTTTGCACCATGAGCGGCACTGTCTGGCACTACAAGTCAATTTCTTCGTGAAGCAACAAGACGAACTAACCGACTGCTTTGCACCATGAGCGGCACAGTCTGGATCATATCTTCAAATCAACCATTTTTGCAACATGGCATGACAAACAATAGACTACTCAGCACAATGAGAAGCTCAATCTACCTCGATGATGTCAAAATCAACCACTATATAAAGTGGCATGACACATATAGTTGATTGCTTGAAGAGCAGCACAACTCGGCGCAAAGCCGAATACTCCAACATCATAAAGTGACCACTCGACAAATAACAAGTCAACAATACTACCCCAAAACAACTCGGAGGTTACTATGTAGAAGACAAACAAAGCCTAATTCAGGGGCATAAAGATACAAAGCATTATATGAGCTAGAATATCTACTTTAGCATAGCCAACACGACTCGAAGGTCGATAAAGCTACTCAGAAATTATTCCACAAAAGCCATATGAAGCATGAGAACTACAAAGCCCAATACAGAGGCACAATACTCCAAATATCATATAAATCAGAAGAACTCGACACGGCTTACAACACTCAGAAAGCAAAAATCTTCATTGGATTGACAAACAAACTACATGGCATCTGCATACAAGACAAATACATATCTCAAAGTCAAGTAATCACAACACTAGAAAGAAGCTCGACGATATATTAACAAAAGACCATCCAGAGTATATATTACAACACCCATTGAAGGACATATAAATGTTTTTTTTCTGTCAAGGGGATGGCGGAAGCACTCTCATCTGACCAAATATTTCATTCCAAAGACCCTCAACCTCGGGCTTTGATTGCTCCCACTTAGTCAAGAGCTCGGCATCCATCGGATCTTCAAGAATTCGGTCAAGAGAGACCTCAGGAGCAATTGCACGGGCAAAAGAAACAACATTGCTAATACAGTGTTTAAACCCACTCTCTACAAATTCACGTAATCGAAGAGGCAATACAGGAACTAAGCCCGCCAGGCCATCACTGTTATCCCCTCACGACACACAGCAGCGATAATCGGCTTCACAACAGCAAACAAAGACTTGAATTTACTATGAACTTCCAAAAGCTGAGCTTGTAAAGCCTGCTCTGACTTCAATGACTGAAAAAGACAAAGAACTTAGAAGACTAAGAATGAAAACAACAAGAAAGCCAAAAGACAACAATAGTCACTAAACTTATAGTTTCAGCTTTCTTCTCTGAAGATTCAAGACGAAGAGACAAGTCTTTCTTCTCTTCGCCCCAAGTCATCAAAGCACAATCAGCATCTACAAATTGGATAAAAAATCAAACAGGAATGACAGGAGGAGTACTATAGAAACAAGGGAAAGTACAGAAAGAGCTACCAGCCAATTTCGCCTTCAAATCAACAAGGGCTACAGAAAAAGAGGCCTCAGCAGCTTCCCAAAGACCCTTTTCTTGCTGCAAGGCGGCGCGAGCCTGAGATAACTCGAGCTTAACCTTATCAAGGTCAGTTCAAAGAAAGACAGTCGACTGATCCTCTAAAGAAGAAGAGGTGGCAACCAAGCTCTGATGAAACTCCTACAAAAAGATCAAGATTTAAAAATAGAACACGGACAACAAAGACAAGAAGAAGAGAAGCAAAGAATTTTACCTTCAATTCACCTCCAAAAGAAGTGGACAATTTCTCCCAAGAAGAAACAAGATTTTGAATCCGCTCAATTCGGTTAAGTTGAGCTTCATCACATGGTCCTTGAAGTAGCGAAGGTTCAACCGGAGAAGAAGTCAGAGCTTTACCTGAGACATTCAATTCAGGAATCTCAAGAAGGTGCGCACCAGCAGGAGGGGAGGCACTATTCAACTCGGAGGTAGCAGCAACGTCTTCACGAATAGAAAATCCTACAAGACAGGAAAAATGAGAAGAAAATAAAAAGACAAAAGTCAACAAGGCAAAAGAACCCTACCACCATGAGACGAAGCAGGAGCATCAGAAGAAGGCCTAAGAAAAGTGAGAACAAGGATGTTAGGCAAGGACAACTAAGATCCGAACATTACGCAGAAAATCTGACTCACTTGACTGATTTGCTAAAAGAAGGAGCAACTTGAGCAAACGAAAGCTTGGGAATATCAAAAGAAAAGTCATCATCAAGCAATGCGGAAGAAGAGATCGGAATAGCCAAAGAAATTGGGGCAGCATCACCAGAGTACTGACCAACATATGACCTACGACTGAGACAACTCTACAATAAGGAAAAATTCCAGAAAGAAATTACAAAGACATCGAGAAAAGAACTCATAGAGGATGAATAAGAGAAGGATCATCGTCAGAATACTCCTCATCCAGAGGGATGGACTGGCCACCTGATAAAAACAAATACAAGAGTAAAGAACAATAGTAAACAAAACAACTCGGCTGAAAACAAAAATGCTCACCTACAATAATGTTACCTATGGGAGTGCGCGACCGAGAAGTACAACGACGAGTAGCAGGAGCAAGCGGAGGAGGTTGAGCAGAAGACTCAAGCTTCCTCTTCCTAGAAAATAATATAAGCTAAGCAATCCGGGGATCAGGAGTATATGGTACATACCCATCTGTATTACAAAATCCAGGGATTAACCTAGAAGAAGAATTCGAAGCTACGGTAACTTCAGCAGCAGCTTCAGCAGGAGCAAAGGCAATGGGACCAAAAGGCAAGTCAAGCCTAAAAGAGTGACCATAATCCTAAAACCCAAAGCAATTTATCAGTAAAGAAAACCCCGGAAAAAAGAAATCGGAACGAACTAGAAATCACTAACCTAAGGAGGAGGATGATCAGCGTCATATTCTGAAATCTGGGGAGGAATGGTAGATACACCACTAAAAACCCTCCCCAAACGAGCAAATATATCATCATCAGACAACTCGGAATCAGGAATAATCCGAGAAGGGTCAGAAGAACCAATGTATTCAAAGCCAAGATGATCCCTCTGCATGAGAGGTTGAACCCGGCGACGATAGAAACTGACAACCAGCCCATTACCGGTCAACCCGGATTGTTTCAAGAAACTTATCCGAGTCAGCAAAGGCCTGATAGCCAAGGATTTAGAAGAAGATAGAACATCATTCCAACAAGGAAGAAGGGTCGGTTTGGCAGCAAGATCAGAAGTAAAATAAGTGTCAGGCTTCGAGATATAGAACCACTTGTCCGCCCAATCCTTAATAGAGTCATAAAGGGTGAACGAAAAGTAACTATTCTTCACCCTCTGACGACATTAGAGAGCACAACAACCAAAAGAACGGGTGGGAGTTTTTTCGTGGAATCGGAGGCAAAAAAATTCCGGAGAAGGAGAAGATAAGGAGGGATGCCAATTAATGCCTCGCACAAATGAGCAAACGAAGCAAGAAAAAGAACCCCATTAGGAGATAGATGATGAAGCTGGATACCATAGAAACGAAGGAATTCCATCAAGAAGTTAGGAGGGAAGCAAAGTCCAGCACGAACAAAAGAAACGAAGAGCATAGTCTGATCAAGGGAAGGGCTCGGGATTACATGCTCATCAGGAAGCGAGTATTCAGAAAAAATCCGAGCCTGAAGCAGACCATGGGCAACTAGCAGATCTAAATCCGCCTCCTGAGTCGTAGGTTTGGGAGACCGCTTCATCTGACGAGACATCTCAATGTATTCAGGATTGTCAATTGAATCTAAAACAGTGTCTTCGTCAAAAAACTCAACCATTCTCTTGTTCTTCACCATCCGATGTGGATCAAAGACAAACAAAGTAGTGACGGCGGCTAGGGTTTGCAAGCAAAGCAAAGAGTTTTTTCCGCAAGATAAAGAAGAAAGGAAAAGAGGAAGACAGATTTATAAGGGGTAAAAGGCCGCAAGTTTTTTACTACAATGGAAAGAAAATACAACGGTTACAAAAGGCCACCAGGAATTACGGAACGGGCGCCAAGGTAAAGCAATCAGTCCGAGTACATCCTTCATAAAGTACACAAACAGCTCGTGGAATAAAGAACTCAGACATTACAATCAAGACAAACAAAAGCATAAAGAACTCGGGAGAATGAGACAACAGTTGATGGATCACCCATTTTTGATACAAAGTTTGATTACAATAGGAATACGAAGTTACAATTAGTCACTACATGAAAGGAACTAGCACAAGTCAATAGCAAGGAACCCTATCGAATTCGAGGTTAAAACCATGAGAACCAAGATCCAATATTGGCAAATAGAGCCAAATAAATCAGATGTGCTTGACGCCCAATGAAGCAATACACACCCTGCTCGCCAAAGGTAGTAGAAGCAGAACCCGGAAGCCATTCAAGATTGACAGTTCCGCCAGGTCCTCGAGAAAAGAAGCAGATCAGCATCAGCACGTACCAAAATGACATAGCACAGGACTGAATAAGGAACGCTTCTTCAACCAAGACCGCGAGATCAGCCAGAAGCATGCAAGTAGGACCCTGGAAGATGAGGCAGAACTACATGCGACAGCCTCATCACAAGACCTACACCATTTGCCTCTAAGCCGCCCACAGCTCGATACTACCTTGAAACTAGTCTACTACTAGTTTCTATCACAAGACCTACACCATTCACCAGATTACAACCCAAGACAAGGAGGAAGAAGCCCAGGGGCTCGTCAAGCTCGCCAACTACAATATCCATGATACAACAAGTTCAAGAACAAGGACCATTACAAGGGAACGTAGAAAATATGTGACAAAGGAACCATACTACAACTATTTATAGAAGAATAATGGGCGCACATGCACCAAGTCCATGAAGAAAGGATGATAGTAGTAATAGCACATAAAGGAGGCAGTAAAGACAAAAGATTCTACAAGGACTGCATTAATGAGATACAAACGACTACAATAAAGACAGTACATCAGGGTACTATACAGAATATCCAGAAGAATATTCCAAGGACAATCATACAACTAGCGACACTCGACAAACAACCCTGCAGCATAAAAGGAATGCTGAAAACAACTCGGCCAATGATCTTACAGATACAACAACCAAGAGCTACAAATACAAGACCGATATAAGCCTCATCTACAACAAAAGACCACAAGTAACAAAATATAAAGGCTCGAGCCAAGGCTACACCAGGTCTACCACCAAAGAAGACCCAACACTTGGACAAAAACCTTACAAGATAAAGCAACCCAGAACCTCCGCACAGCGTGAAGAAGTGCTGGATATAAGGTAGTAAACCACTCCCAGCAAATGAGATTGGACAACTCCAACTCTAGCCTTTCAAGCAAGAGTGTGGTGCAAGCATAAACGGCCAAGCAAATGGAGCGTACAACTTCAACTAACTCAGGAGCGGCAACAGTGACAAACCGGAGTTCAGTAAACAAATAAAGAAGGCATGGAAACCTGGTCTCAAGACTTCTTCTACCTACTATACCAAACTTCCCAGGAAAAACTCACCGGGGAGTTAGTCTACCTCTAACTCCTTTCACAAGAATTCTTCTACCCACTCAATTACCAGAAGACAAATAAAAGCCCGAGGGCTGCTTAGTTTCACTTAGCAGCATGACCATCGAAAAGGAAGGATATAACTCTCAAGCTCAACTACCAGTGCAAGCACCACGGAATATATGTCAAGGAAGGACCACCAAGAGCCAAAAGTCACAAGAAAGGGAAACAAGCAAAGGACAAAAATTGACCAAAGAAAATAGTAAAAGCAAGATTCTGCACATCCGTGAAAACACAGTACCCACCTATGAGCAAAAGCAGACAGGAACAAAGTATTTCAGACCCTTCCACCGAGCTCTTTTTGCTAAAAAGAACTCGGAGAAGGCTCGGGGGCTAGAAATACCTACCCCATAAAACTTTTTCTCAGATCCTTCGAATACTTGTGCCAAGTTACCAGAGGCTCGGGGCTACACTTAATAAGTGCACCTTTTGTCCAAAAACAAAAGGTGCAGGAAGACCATAAGACGAAGACACAGAAGATCATCCCATGGTTTTGCTTCAAAAAGAACTCGGCTTACTTTCAAAACAACCCAACATTTTGAAGAAAAATCATGAGATGCTCGGGGGCTTGTCGATGGGATATCCTATAGGGTACCCATAGACCGGCTTACCGAAGCCTTGAGCCTCCTTCACTTGGCCCACGAAGGAAGTCGAACATGCGAAACCGGATTCTACTCGGTAACGACGACAAGACCGAAGCATAGCTTAGGACTCTGAGTTTGTAACCGAGTAGGATTAGAAGCAACCCTCGGCCAGATCCTAGACTATAAAGGGTTGGCGAGGGTATCACCCAAAAAACACCTGAACATATGACACAACACCCGATACGTAGAGCGATACGCAATACCTTGTACTTCAAGATCAAAGCAATAAACAAACGACCCAACTGGACGTAGGGCTATTACTCGACTGTGTCGAGGGCCTGAACTAGTATGAACCATGCGTCCCTATGTGTCCAACCACCAAGGTTTCATTATTCGCCGAGGCACGAACAACTGTCTCGGGTAACCCCGTGGCAGGCTATCGGTGGTAAAACATCGACACCCACCTTGACACCTATGACTTGCATATCTTTTGTCCACCAAACATTTTATTTGTCGGATAAGTCTTGTTGAGTACTCCCGCACTCAGGGTTTGTTAACCCTTGTTGCAGATGATGTTCCTAGAGCGGTGGGTACAACTTCGTGTTGTATGACCGCAGTTGTTGTCCTTGAAGATCAGTCCTGGTATAACTCTTGGGCAGAGTACCTGATTTGATTGTCTTATAATCTATACCACTTGGCTTGATGTAGTAATGACACTTATGTTATATTTCTATACTTATGTTTTGTAATATGACTATGTATAACTTCCGCTACTTTGATGTAAATCAAATTATTGTATTACTTCTGCAATGATTATAATGAGGATCCTACTCGGAAAGGGGTGGATGACTCGGTTGAACCCGATGACAGCCGACGAATCTTTTAAGACTTGTATCATTTGTACGTGATTAAAGTTGGATGGATGATAATCCTTGCAAGTGGTCCCTGTTCTTAAGAGGTTCTATCACATCAAGCCTCATGAGATGAATGGATGCACACTTGAATTCTTTGATTCACTAGTGAGGGCTAAACTTGGATGAATTCTCAAATCTCTCTCACTCGGGCTATTTCTCTCTCTCCCAACCTCTCAAGGTGTTTCTTAGCTAACCAAATGAGCAAAGGCAAGTGGGAAGAGGAAGCCATGGGCTACTTATAGCCTCCTTAGAAAGCTAGCTCGAGGGCAGCATACCTGTGCAAATTAAGTTGGCAACGGACGCACCAATGCCCTACCTAGCAGTTAGTTCTTGTTCAAATAGAAAGGGCATCGGACGCACCGACACCTCAAACTCTGTGCTCTCGGGTCTTCTCTTTTTATCTCTGTAAAATCAACAGACGCACCCTAGCGTCCGTCGCCGTGCCATCAGACGCATCCGTCGGCTCGAGACGCTCTCTGGAACCTCTCTGCAAAAGCATCGGACGTTTCCAACTGACGCACTTGCCTTTCGGCCTCAGCATCCGTCGCATGCGTCCGCTCAATACTCAGCACAGCAGAGGGCATCAGATGCACCGATGCCTTCACTGAGGTGCGTCCGACGCCAAACCCTAGGCACCAGACAGCAACAGACGCGTCCGATGCCCACGGTACCAGAGTTTGTCGCCTCCAAAACACCTCTCTCAACTCCAAAACACTAAGGCATGAATATGAAAGTTGTTCTAGGCTATCTTAGGGACAACTAGGGCTCACTTAGGGCTATGTATGTCAAGTGTGCATCACACCTATACCATGAAGCTCTCCTAAGTCAAGCCACACATTCTAACCCCTCTTGATATACGGTCAAAGGTAAAATAAAGCTCTATCAATACTAAGTGCCCTTCATCTCCTTGTGGCACTTAGACCTATCCATTTTAGGGTCTTTATCTCCAACCTTTGAAACCCGAAACGATATCCATCTTGAGGGCATTAGAACTCTGGTAGTTGCCCATTCACACTTGTCACTATGGCCTAACATTCTAAATGCCTCTACAAAACACACGTTAGCCATAACAACATCGTATTATTGTTAATCACCGAAAGCATGGGGCCTAGAGGCTTTCAACATTTCATGAGACAGTGACGTTTTTACTGTCTATAAATAAAAGGGACTATCTACTAAAATTTTGTTTTGCACTTGTGTCAGTGGTAACGTCTCGCTACGACTGACTATGTAAATAAAAGGGACTATCTACTAAAATTATTTTTTTTGCAGTTGTCAAGTGTAATGTCTTGCTACCACTCAAAGAGGAAAGTATAACACCACTAGGTCCTTGAATATTCACTCACGCGGGGAGTCGAACCCAGCAACTAAGTTTACTATTGAGGCTTTTGTAATGACTAGACTAAGCCTTTGAAGGTGCAGTTGCAAAAGCATTTATCTATGATATATGTAAGGATTAAGTTCACTTTTAAACCCTCAACTATTGGGTTGGTCTAATTTTAACCCTCAACTATAAAACCGTTTAGTACCAGTACCCCAAATATCAAAACTGTTTACTTTTAGCACCTAGGCACGGGCGAGGCTATTTTTGACTGACATTGAGCGGTTTTGACCGCGCCACGCTGGTGTTGACCGCCACGTAGGACATTGGCCTATATCTTAGCGACAAGAGGAGCCCGTGCGTCATCCACTCATCCCCTCCCTCTCCATCCCCTTGGCAGCGCTCCCTTTGCACTCCCGTGTGAAGTTCATGTTGGACGGCGGCAAGCTCGAGCCGCCGTCCGCGAGCAGCGTCGACGGTCGGCGCAGACAGCGGCGCACCACCAATGGTGGTCAAGGCCGCCGCCGCCAAATCCGTGGGGCCTCTGCAGCCACCTCAGCGCGTACTGTAGCCGTTGTTGCGCCACCGCTGCTCCCTTCGTTGCGATAGTAGCAGCAACCTCCACATGCCGCCGCCATCAACCAGCACTTACCGTCACCGCCGCCTCTACAGCTGTAGCAGCAGATGCATCTCCCGTACCAGCCTAGCGTCGTCGACGCGACTCCGCTGGTCCCTTCCCAAGGTCAGCTGCTAGCATACCCGCCGCCACCTCGTGGCAACGGCGAGGACCCCTCCGCAGCGTTCCTGGCCCACCTTCGCCGCTGTCGTACCATCCTCACCACACCGGCTTCCCTGGTGTACAGCAGCAGGTGGGCTACCCGCCTCGCTCCGGCGACATCCCGTTGTTCCTCGCCGGACAGAAGCAGCAGCAGCAACATCCTCGCACTTCTCGCAGGAGAGGAAAGGAAATGAGTCGGTGACATGTGGGCCCACATGTCCTTGAGATATAGGCCAACGTCCTACGTGGTGCTCAACACCAGCGTGGCGCGGTCAAAATCGCTCAAAGTCAATCAAAACAGTCTTGCCCCTGCCCAGGTGCTAAAAGTAAACAGTTTTGACATTTCGGGTGCCGATACTAGACGGTTTTGTAGTTGAGGGTTGAAATTAGACGAGCACAATAGTTGAGGGGTTAAAAGTGGACTTAATCCTATATAAAGTACAGACATCATCGTAACTAATAAATCAATAATATTACTCGATTATCCGGCAGTGATAGTTGCCGTTAAATAATGTGGTAGGGAAGAAAATAAAAGAAAAAATATAATTCTGGTTCTATATATATGTAATAATTACTGGCCTTTCATTTTGTTCATTTTAGGGAGACCGAATTGATAGCTGTTGCAGCTGTTATGGCTGGCCTTTCAGTACTCGGATTCTCTAAGCATTAACCTCTGACATTTTCTGTTTTCAGCTACAGGAGTCCGCGGCTCTCTGGTTTCATGATCTAAATTCTCAACTCCTTTTTTTAAAAATTTTTGGCAGTGTTCTCCATACTGGGGTTGCGGTTTCTTGTCTCCCTGGAAGTAGTTACAGCATGGTGCATACCATTGACTCCATTTCAGATAAGGAATTGCACTTGAGCGCGCGCGTGTGGACTGCAAATTAATATCTGGTAGCCAGGTGGCCACAAAATTAAAAATTATTTAAAGGGTCGATGAGCTGAACGGCCATCTCTACGGACCACATGCCGATCATTGACAGTCCAATCGATCACACCACCACGTACCAGGCACAGCAGAGCATTCACTCCACCATAGAAAAATTGGCCAAACAACGGTGCGGGGCAAATAAACAATTGGCCACACTAGCTCGCGGGCAAATAAATAATTGGTAAAACTCGCTCGCTTTGTGTTGCATATCCTTGACCACCACAACCACAACGACACCACCACGAACCAGGCATAGCAGAGCGTTGACCCCACCTAGCTTAGATCGCTGCCACACGGGCGAAAGCTGAGCTGAGCAAGCAAAGATGGCGCCGGTGAAGGTGTTCGGATCGGCGGTATTCGCCAACGCGGCGAGGGTTATGGCATGCCTGGAGGAAGTTGGCGTCGAGTATAAGATCGTTGAGGTCGACTACACGGCCAAGGAGCACAAGGGGCCCCAACACCTCTCCAAAAACGTAAGTAATACAGCGCCTCTTGTCAAGATTTCGTCTTCATTATTCGTCGATGTTTCTTTGACTACTCGCTACAGTGGAATCTGATGTTACTGTACATGCTGATGTTTATTACCTGTAAGCAGCCGTTCGGCCAAATCCCAGCGTTCCAGGATGGGGACACGGTGCTCTTCGGTATGCTCGCAGTCCAGTTCGATTCATCACTACGTTTCTGCCACAGAAACGCTAGCTTGGTTATTAACTCTTTGAACAATTTCCAGAGTCCCGAGCAATTGCAAAGTACGTGCTCCGCAAATACTCCAAGGCGGCCGACGTCGACCTGCTGCGAGAAGGCAGCCTGGAGGAAGCCGCCATGGTGGACATGTGGACAGAGGTTGAGGCACACACCTACTTACCTGCCATCGAGACCATCTTCTACGAATGTATCGTGTATCCTGTCAGGCTCGGCATCCCGCCCAACCAGAAGGTGGTGGAGGAGAGCCTGGAGAAGCTCAAGAAGGTGCTTGACGTCTACGAGGCGCACCTATCAAGGAGCAAGTATCTCTATCTCGCCGGGAACTTCTTCAGCTTCGCGGACCTCAACCACTTCCCGTTCACGTTCCACGTCATGACGACGCCACATGCATCGCTCTTCGACTCATACCCTCATGTTAAGGCGTGGTGGAGAGAGTAATGGCACGGCCGTCGGTGAAGAAGATCAGCTCCGATATGGTGATCCGAGCCTGATGGCACAAAAAGGGATGTATGACATCCCATTTTATGTCACTAAAAGTAAGGATTCTAATTATTTTCAGGTTTGCTTGATGAATGAGGTGGGTTTTCTATATGCATGCGCTTGGTTCGATCCAATAAACTCAGATGTAACAGGATTGCATGGCTTGATTTGCGAGTTATGTGCATGTCTATTTGATTTGCTAATGTAGTCTTGGCGTCTATAGATATCTTTTATTAAAAATTATTTTCTTCCTTTAAAATTATAAGTCATTCTAACTGTCACTGGTACAGACCACGCTTTTAACCCCGGTTTGTAAGGGCCTTTAGCCCCGGTTTCTGAACCGGGACTAAGGATTCGGGACTAAATATCCCACCTTTAGTCCCGGTTCAGAGAACCGAGGCTAAAGCCTGACCTTTAGCCCCGGTTGGTAATACCAACCGGGACTAAAGGGTGGGCCAGGTGGCGCAGGCGGGCCACGCGGGGCAGCACCCTTTAGTCCCGGGGCTAAAGATCTATTTTTTTCCTAGTTTTGGTATTTTTTAATTTGGTTTTCAATTAGATTAGGTATTCAAATGTGTGTATTCTTCGCTTCTAATACATGTATTCGCTGCTAATACATATATTCACGCACTTATAAATTAGTTTCAAGCATTAAACACAAATAAACTATGAAACTCTATATATAAATATATTATGGAGCTATATATACATAAGTATAATATATATATATATATATGCACATAAAATTTACATCATTATCCATTGTTACTTGACTTAAGACACAACCGCTCTCGCCACTTAAATCTCATACAAATGTTCGTTTTGATTTGGCTTGAGTGGTTCGGTCGGGTCGTAATAGTAATCGCCTTTAGGGTTGACCACTTTATCAAGAAGAAATCCAGCAATTGTCTCTTGAATTCCTTTGAGGCGGACTTCTTGCAACACTTGTTGCTACAACCATTGCGTCTTCAATTTGCATTATAAAGAAACAAGTGTTAATATACATAAGATTTAGTTAATAGCAACAACTAAATAAAATGAATGTATTATATATACATATCACATACTTGTAGTGTCTGATTAATAGTTCTTCTTGCATACACCGTGAGGAACTCGCAAACGTAGTATTCACACTGATTGTTACCTGGTGGCTGCCTTAGAACCCACTGTAAGATATGAAACGATTACTATCGTCATCATACGCATATGTTAAAGCATGATAAGGTAACAGATATCCACACAGGTAGAACTTACTTTTAGCAGACGAGGACCCTTTGGTGCCACTTCCAGTTCCGAACGGTGTTTTGAGACGAACCAAGCCCAAACCCTGCTCAATAATTGGATCATTAGTTAATTAACTCTTGCAGTGTAGTTAAAGAGCAGGAATCCATATTTAAAGATCAAAGTTACCCCTTGATAATCTCTATCATATCATGGCAATCTCCCAGTGGTTTTCTCAATGAGTCAAAGATTATCAATTGACTTCTTCTTATATCGAAGACTATGAGTATCCAGTGAAAACTGCATTTGTTTATAGAGTCAACATATATACCTTTATGCTGAATTGAGTAATAAGTAAAATAAATTGTGCAAACGATAATAGCACTCACCCAAAGTTGTATGGGAATAGTATATATTCTCTGGTCTTTTGGTTGACCAAGAACCTCCGAAAATTCCTCTCCGTTTGAGGTATCCATTGATCGCGGGGAGTGTTTGGATCCGAGAATATGATTGATGGATCAATGAAACCAATATCCGTGTCTCCGTTACGTTTGAGCAATAACATCAAGAATCTGCATATATATGTTTCAGGATAGTTAGTTACTATACATATACATATGCTATAGTCCGATTACTAAAGGAAATGATCACTTACAGACAGTAGCAGCTCATCAGAGATTTATCTAGAGCGTCCATATGGCATAATTGGTGGAGCTCACTAAACGGAACAAATATAAGGTCATCGCCCTGGAAGTAATGTTCTTGTCTAATTCTGACGCAAATGCAGTCGTCATCTGGGTTTTTGGTACATGCCTCCATGTACCACGAGTTTAACTTGCGCATTTGCGTACCAAGTTCCCTGAGGGCCCATGGGTTGTATAGACTTCTGCCACGTACATAAGTTCTCTTCCACTTCTGACAAGAACTCTTCCATACCATCATAATTGACCCTGGGGTCACTGTACTCTTCTAGCACGCTCATGTTTGAACCATATTGATTCCCAACAACTAGCGGGGGCATTGATTGATTCGATTGTTCCCCGAGCTGTGGGACACCCTTCCCTGCTCTTCTCTCTTTATTCTTCTTCTCATCAATTGCCTTTTTGAGAGTGCGGTCATAGTCCGATAGTGGAGAACTCTTCTGAGCATCACGTAGCTTTCTCTTCTTTTCTTCCACCGCTTGCCTTAGAGTTGATTGATGTAAGAAGAACGACTGTTTAGCTTGTTTCCTTGCTTTACGGTCGTCTTCTATTTTCTTGAAATGTGCGTCCACTGAGGCCTTTACTGAAGCGTCTATTTCTTCTTCAGTCTTCTCATACGAAAGTTTCTGAGGAATCTTAACTTTCCTTGTAGCTTGCCTCATTTCTTTTGGTTGGGCGGCCAACACCTTTGCTTTTGTGGCGGTCCTCTTCTTTGGCGATGGGGCCGGTGTTGGTGTTGGAGACCGTCGTGGAGGCGATGGGGCCGGTTTCGGAGATGGAGACCGCCTTGGAGGTTCTGGGGATGAAGCCGTGTCGTGCATTTCACCATCATCATCCCTCGCAACACTATGACCAGCAGGTGATGAATGGTGACTTAGGTCTCTGGGTGAGGTCCAGCAGTAAAAACAACGAGTGTGAATAAAGTATCGGTATTTAAGCCAATACAAAGTTAGTGAAAAAGAGATAGGGATGATTCACTTTCATTTTCACCTAGGATGAGGAGGAGGCGGCGATGGTACAATAGGAGGTGACGCCCCAGGAATAATGATATAGCGCTTGCGCCAACAAATAAATGTCTTCTCCGCTTGTCCTAAAGTCGTCTCCCCATCACCTCCTTCAATGTCAAGCTTAACATCGCGATGACCTTTTTGAACTCTATCCACCGAGACGCGAGCATATCCAGCTGGTATTTTTGACCCATGGCATATTGGTGTTTTCGTAGGGTCGCTAAGAGATACAACACCGGTAGCCACCATGATTGTGGTAGCCCCCTCTGGAATGTGCAGCTCACATGGTGTATTCGGTTCTGTGATGTCATCCACGGGAAGCGTAGCTTTGCGTCATCACCAGGTTGAGGCACTTTCGTGGAAGCACAACTGCTTTTCAACTGAGCTAATGGTCTGATGTTGACTACCGGTACTGATCCAGTACTTTGCATTCGGCTCATTGCTAACTCCACTTGCCTTTTGATTTCCTCGCTCATTCTCGCTTCAAGTTTCTCTTCTCGTTCTTTTGCTTGAATAGCTGCTTTGCATGCTTCACTAAGCATTTGCGACATGCTAAGTTTCATAGCTTTCTCCTCTTTATTCTTTCTCTGGCGGCTTCTATATGTATCTTTGTCTTGAGGGAAGGCATGCTTCCACGGCACCACACCATGAACTCTCGTTCGCCCACCGTGTTCCACAGTCCCCAGGGCAAATGTCAGCTCATCCCTATCTATATCTGGTGACCATACTCCTTGTTCCCTCAAAGATTGAGCGTAAACCAGTTTCCGTGCTGCTTCTGTGAGTCCTTCGGTATACGCTAATTTCCCGGTCTGAGGGTCAAGGCCTCCCCCGTGACCAAAAAATCACCACTTACCGCGCTCAGACCAGTTACCTGATTCTGGTTGGATTCCCCTAGCTTCAAGGTCCTCTTCTGCTTTTTTCCACTTAGGAATGGCAGTAATGTAGCCACCTGATCCCAAGTGATGGTGGTATTTCTTTTCTTGGGCATTCTATTGGTTCTGTATCGCTCGTGCTGCGCCCTCTTCAGATGTCTTGTAAGCTACAAAGTCATCCCAAAACGGTCTCAACTTAACGTAGGCCTTATTGTTGAAATCTGGAGTTAGGTTCTTCTTGATAAATTCATTGTGCAATTTCTTCTTCCAGGCCTGGAATTGTGTTGCCATCTTCTTCATAGCACAGTCCCTAACTCTCCCCTTCAAAGCTTCATCTTTTGTATCGAGCAAGAAATGTTGAAGGACTTCTTGCCAAATTAGTTCCTTGTCACGATCAGAGACAAAGCTAATTTCAGGTTGTCATGTCCTTTGCCGTCATTCACGAGCACTGATCGAAAGCCTATCCCTTACAAGGTAACCATAGTGGCTGGAAAATTTATGTGCATTTGGTCCAAGTACTGCCCCTGTTTCCTCATCGAATTCTGTGATAATGTACCAACCCTCCAATGGCTTCTTCGAGCCTTGTACATTTTTACTCTTCCCTGTAGTTGTCGTTGATGCAGACGGCTATGTATGTAGACACACAAAACTTAGTGTAATTATTTTTACACAAGAGATTGTAGACATATATATACCTCATCAAAATTGTCTTGCACGATATTTTCTTGCTCAACATCTTGCGCAAAGTACTGACTTTCGTCATCTAATTGATTGGTGTCGTCGTCTACTTGATTGGTGCCATCTACTACTTGATCAGTGCCATCGTTGATCATTGAAAACAAGAAAGCCTCCATGTCATTCAGGTCATCCATTTCTACAACTATATATAGTGTAAAAGGGTTTAGACACACTTAGTGTGTGTGTGTACACCGTAAACAAGCTAAGTGTGTAAGACTTAGAGTAACCAAAAGGGTTTAGGGTAGACACTTAGAGTTAGGCACTTAGTCTTTGTGAGACTAATAAAAGGGTTTAGGGTAGACACTTTGGGGTTTAGGCACACTTGGGGTAGACACTTAGTCTTTGTGTGACTAATAAAAGGGTTTAGGGTAGACACTTAGGGGTTTAGGCACACTTGGGGTAGACACTTAGTCTTTGTGTGACTAATAAAAGGGTTTAGGGTAGACACTTAGAGTTAGGCACACTTGGGGTAGACACTTAGTCTTTGTGTGACTAACCAAAGGGTTTAGGCTTTAGGGTAGGCACTTCAAGTTAGCCACTTAGGATATATATTTCTCTAACAAATGAAAGATCTATACAATTAACTACAAATAATGAAAGGTATCTATTTCTCTAACAAATGAAAGCTTAGGAGTTTAGGGTAGACACTCAGTGTGTGTGTAAACCCTAAACAAGTGTCTAGCACTTAGGGTAGACGCATATATATCAAATCGGCACTTAGAGTTATTTTACTAGTAATATATATAATGAAAGGTATCTATTTCTATAACAAATAAGAGGACTCTATACATATTTTATTAGCAATATAATCAAGATACATATATATATCAAATTATATATAGCAATAATGGAAGGTCTATATTTCTTTACGTGCTAAAATCTATTTCTAAAACTAAAATCTATTTCTATTTTATTACATACAATTCACCTTCTTCTTCTTTCTTTCTTCGATCTTCTTCTTCTTCTCGATCTCCTCTTCACCTAGAAAAACATACATAAAATGTTAGTGTGTGAAAACAAGAAATTCATAACATACAGTATTATCAATTTTCCTATTTTTTTCTAACAAATCCATTTACAAATTTATAAAATCATTTAGTAATTTTTTTCCTTTTTTCCTTTCTTTCTTCTTCTCCCTAGCTACCTTCTTCCTTCTCTCCTCTTCTCTTTCTTTCCTCTTCTTCCTTGTAATTTTTTCTTTCTTTTTCCTTTAATTTCTTTCTTCTTTCTTCTTTTTCTCCTTCAAAACCGGCGGTCGGCTCGGTCGGGCGCAGTGCTGGCCGGGCTCGGGCGCGACGGCGGTCGGGAATGGCGCGCGGGCGCGACGGGAGGCCGACGGCGGCGCCGGTGGCGCCGACCCGATGATCGAGGTTTGGCGGCGGCCGGCTGTGCAGGGAGAGGCCGATGGCGGCGTGGCGTGCGCGCAGAGGAAGGAGAGAAGCGCGGCTGTGCAGAGGAGGACGACGGCGGCGCGGCATGCAGAGGAGGAACGACGGCGGCACGGCGGGCAGAGGAGGCGGCGCGATGATAGCGGCGGCGGCGTCCACAACTTAGTACTCCGCGAGATCGAGATTGAAGACGACGGAGGAAGGAGAGATCGGCCGCGGCTTTTATAGGAACCACCTTTTTAGCCGCGGTTGGTTTTACCAACCGCGGCTAAAGGTCCTTTAGCCCCGGTTGGTAATGTCAACCGCGGCTAAAGTGTGTTTAGGCGCGAAACGAAATTTTCAGTGGGATCTTGTATATGTTTTGGTATTGTATATAGTTTAATATATCTATAAATTGTTATAGTTCTTGTTAATTGCATAATAAATTAAATACATGCCACAAAAAGTTTTAAAAATAATAATTACATTTCCTTTTTCTTTATTATATACTAGAAAAATGTATAACATAAAATCTTTTACCTTTTTTATAATATCAAATATAAATGTATCTGACCATTAGAATTTGGTTAATGCAAAAGTATATTGTTCAATTAAAAAAAATAAAATGCTTAGTTACTAATAGGAAATTAGTTTATGCATTATTTTAACGTTAAACTTTTTGTGTTTCACCATTCATTGTCCAATTATGCGACAAATAAGTTTACCCTTAAATAGAAAATTATTAATGAGCCACTAAATGACCCTATATGAAAAACTTTTGAATACAAAGGTTTTATAACTCATCAAGATCATTCATTTTAGAACTAAACTTTTTCACTGACAAATGTAGATCTTCATTAGTCACTAAATGACTACAAAAGAAGTATTAGTAAACATTAATTAGTCACTAAATGCAAAATTGACCAAATACAAATGTAGATCTTTATTTATTTGACCAAAATGACCAACACACATGTCACTTGATCGACATCACTGCTAAGCTAGCTACATCAAGCAAGCACAGTAGTGATCTTCTTCTTGACATATGTCCCTTGGTCATGATCATGCTGAAACCATGGAGTGTCCTCGGCATTTAGAAGGATGCTTGGGTCTTTGGTCACACTGAATGGCGCAATTCGGTCATCCCTTTCGTAAAGTTCTGACATGTCTGAGTTGTTCTCAATTCCCACAATGTTTCTTTTCCCTGAAAGAACTATGTGACGCTTGGGCTCTTTGATGCTAGATTTGTCATCGTTTTTTTCCTTTCTTTGGTTTTGTACACATGTATTTTACATAGAACACCTGATTCACATCAGCAGCCAGGACGAATGGTTCGTCTTTGTACCCAATAGTGTCAAGGTCCACTGTTGTCATCCCATAATCCTTGTCAATTGTTACCCCGGGTCCGGTCATCTTCACCCATTGGCACTTAAACAAAGGGACTTTAAAATTAGATGCATAGTATAGTTCCCAAATCTCAACTATGCGGCCATAATATGTTTGCCTATTTCCATTTGGGTCAATGGCATCTATGCGGACACCACTATTTTGGTTGGTGCTCCTTTTATCTTGGTCTACCGTGTAAAATGTATTTCCATTTATCTCGTAGGCTTTGTACGTGAGGATGTGCCATGATGGTTGTCTAGCCAACAAATACAATTGGTCATCAATACTGTCATCACCAACACATTTTTTCGCAACCAATCGCCAAAAGTTTTCATGTGTTCACGCATAATCCAAGCTTCATTCTTCCCTGAAAACTGGGATCGTAGGAACTTCTTGTGTACCTTGACATACGGCTCCACCACGGAGGAGTTTTGAAGAACTGTGTAGTGTGCTTTGTTGAAATAATCATCCCCCATACCGATATATGTTTTCTTCCCTAGTGTTCCTTTCCCACTAAGTCTCCCCTCGTGTCTTGATTCAGGAACACCAATTGGGTCAAGGTCGGGAATATAGTCAACACAGAACTCAATAACCTCCTCTGTCCCGTAGCCCTTGGCGATGCTTCCTTCTGGGAGAGCACGTTGGTGAACATATTTTTTCAGGACTCCCATGAACCTTTCAAAGGGGAACATGTTGTGTAGGAACACAGGACCGAGAATTCTAATCTCCTTGACCAGGTGAACTAGGAGGTGTTCCATGATATTAAAGAAGGATGGAGGGAAAACCAACTCAAAGCTGACAAGGCACTGGACCACATCATTCTGTAGAGCAGCTAGTTCCATTGGATCGATTGCCTTCTGAGAAATTGCATTGAGGAATGCACATAGCTTCATAGTGGCTAGACGTAAATGTGGAGGTAGAATTCATCTTAACACAACCAAAAGCAATTGCGTCATAAGAACGTGGTAGTCATGAGACTTTAAGTTTAGGAATTTCTTCTCTGACACATTTATTATATTCTTTATATTGGAGGAAAATCCAGATGGGACCTTGATGCTGCTTAGACATTGAAACATGCTCTCCTTCTCTTCTTTGCTAAGAGTGTAGCTAGCAGGCTTTAAATAATGGCGTCCATCTTCTGTCTTCTCTGGATGCAGGTTGTCTCGTTCTTTCATGTCTTGCAAGTCCTATCGTGCTTCAAGTGTATCTTTGGGTTTTCCATACACACCCATGAATCCTAGCAGGTTCACACAAACATTCTTTGTCAAGTGCATCACGTCGATTGCGTGGCGGACCTCTAGGACATGCCAATAGGGTAGCTCCTAAAATATGGACTTTTTCTTCCACATGGGTGCGCGTCCATTAGCATCTTTTGGAACTGGTACGGCCCCTTCTCCCTTTCCAAAGACTACTTGCACAGCCTTGACCATATCAAGTACATCCTCTCCAGTTTGGTTGTGAGGCTTGGTTCGTTTCACTTCTTCTTTACAATGCTTGCCTTTCTTTCTGGCTTGGTGATTCTTAAGAAGAAAATGATGATGGCCAAGGTACATGACCTTTCGACATTTTTTTAGATATACATAGTCAAAGTCATAAAAATAGTGTGTGCATTCATTATATCCCTTGTTTGTCTGTCCTGAAAGATTACTTAGGGCCAGCCAATCATTGATTGTTACGTACAACAATGCTCGCAGGTCGAAGTGTTCCTGTTTGTACTCATCCCACACATGTACACCTGGTTTGCTCCATAAATGCAGGAGTTCCTAAACTAAGGGCCTCAGGAAGACATCGATGTCGTTGCCAGGTTGCTTCGGGCCTTGGATCAGCACCGGCATCATAATAAACTTCCACTTCATGCATAACCATGGAGGAAGGTTGTAGATATATAGAGTAACAAGCCAAGTGCTATGACTACTACTCTGCTCCCCAAAAGGATTCATACCATCCGTGCTCAAACCGAACCTTAAGTTTCTTCCGTCTTCTGCAAACTCCGGGAATTTTCTGTCAATTGCTCTCCACTGGGACCCATCAGTAGGGTGTCTCAACATGTTGTCTGCCTTACGGTATTCTTTGTGCCATCGCAACAACTTTGCATGGTCCTTGTTTCTGATCAGACGTTTCAGGCGTGGTATTATAGGAGCATACCACATAACTTTGGCAGGGATTTTCTTCCTAGGACGCTTTTCGCCCTCAAAATCACCAGGGTCATCTCGTCTAATCTTATACCGTGACGCTTTACATACGGGCCTTCATCCAAATTCTCGTAGTCCTTGCCATGGTACAGGATGCACTCATTAGGACATGCATGTATCTTCAGGATTTCTAATCCCAGAGAGCACACGAACTGTTTTGCTTCGTACGTAGTGGCAGACAATTCGTTAGGCTTCGGAAGCATCTTTTTTTGGATCTTGAGTAATTTCCCAAATGCCTTGTCGGATATGTCATTTTTTGCCTTCCATTGTAGCAACTCTAGTGTTGTGCCCAACTTATTTTGCCAATCTTCGGCGCTCGGGTATAGTAGTTTCTTGTGATCCTCTAGCATGCGGTCAAACTTAGCTTTCTCTTTTTCACTTTCACAATCTCTTTGTGCATCATGAATGACTTCACCAAGACCACTCTTCAGAGAGTGTGTCCTCTGCCCCTGCCTCTTCATCTGCTTCTACCATTGCAGTATCATTGAAGTCACTATATTGAGCAATAATGTCGTCAGGGTCCAATTGCTCTTCTTCGTCTTCTTCCATCATAATTCCGGTTTCTCCATGCTTGGTCCAACAAATATAGTTCGACATGAAACTCGACTTCAACAAGTGTGAGTGAAGAGTCCTCAAGCTGGAATATTCCTTCAAATTTTTGCACAAGGTGCATGGACAACACATGAAATTACCATCCCGCTTATTTGCCTCAGCCGTTCTTAAGAAATCATGCACGCCATCAATGAACTCTTTGGAGCGGCGATCTACATTGTACATCCAATCGTGTGTCATCGTCTGCATTATATGACCCAAAATATAATTAAATTTCTCATTTTGGTCAAAAAATGAAATTATAAAAATACCAAAAGGTCTGTATTAAAAATAACATAAGATGAAACACCATCATGTGTCATTTCTGAGTCACACAAAGACTAATGTATGCTCTATGAAAGCCTCGACATAACGTATGCTGCTAAGACCACTAGCACTATACACAGAAAACCTAAAATGCACTTCAGTAGCATAATGATCTCCCGACCAATCTCAACTAAAGCAGACAGATCATTATTCGTCTTTTCCACATCGACGAGCTCCTTGAGCTGGCTTGCTGCCTCATCAACCTCCGTAGCCTTCGCCACATGTTTAACATAATCTTCCTCCTAGTACCAGCCGTGGCATCTAGTGCCATCCCACTGAAAATAGAAATAAAAAATCAACATTTTAATCAAAATCATCAAGAAATATAGGTACAAATTAACCATAACCATCAAATGAGACAAAATATATAACTCACATTGCGATCTAGACACTTATAGAAGATCCGACAGTTGTTGAGACCCGCCTTCCCCACTCGATACTATTTCACAGTCTTTTGCATACACTTGCCACAGGTAATGAGAGGGAGGTCTAGCCTTAGTCACTTTGGAACCCGATCAGAGGCCGAGTACGCCGAAGCAGTTGTCATCTACTCTCTGTACTAATTTTTCAAACTAGATATTATAAATTCCTCATATTCTAAACAAAGAAAATAAAACAACTAAAATTTACATTTCTCTAAAATCATCAAATGTGCCATGTATACAACTAAAGTATTCTAGGTAGCTAACTTCTTCATCTAAATATATAATTATTTTGAGCTCAAGTGGCATATATATAAATCAAGAACAATCCACCATAAATTCATCATTTAATAATATCCTAAAAATCTTTATTTCTCAAATAAACTAAACTAATATTGAATGTATGTTGAGCTCAAGTGGCATATAAATCAAGAACAATCCACCATACATTCCTCATATAATCCAAAAATTAAATAAATTAATAATATCCTAAAATCTATAATTCTCTAACTAAGCTAAATAATTCTCTAAAATCTCTATTTTCAACTAATTAAACCATAAAATATGGTAGACATTATACAAATGAAAGGTGTATACTTAGAATACTAGTTTTAGTTGTATTTTTCAAAATATTCAAACAATGTCAAGTGAATGAAGCTTAAAATGACAAATAGATAAAATCATAAAGAAAAATCACACATAGACCAAGAAACAACATACGTTGCTGCTAAAACATGAGAGGTTGAAGATAGTAACCTTTCAACGAGTCGATGGAGATGTAGAAGTGATCAAATTAAGCAATGACCGAAGAGGAGATGAAGAACACACCAAGAACAAACAAAAACAGAGAGGAAGAAATGAGCTCTCGGGCTTGGGCAGGGGAGAAACAGAGTTCAAATAGGGAGGGACCTTTAGTCCTGGTCCATAGAACCAACCGTGACTAAAGGATCAGAAATAACCTCGGTTTGTGCCTTAAACCGAGGCTAAAGGTGGACCTTTAGCTCCGGTTGGTAACACCAACCGGGACTAAAAGTCCCCCCTGACAATGTCTGACAACTGAGCCGTTGGAAGGGGACTTTTAGTCCCGGTTGGTGTTACCAACTGGGGCTAAAGGTATCTTTAGCCCCGGACGCAATTTCCACCGGGGCTAAAGACGATTTTGGAAATCAGTCAAATGTGTGTTCTGTAATAGTGTGTCATATAAGAGCCAAACCATCTCAAATTTGCATATCAAATTTATATAATAAAATAATACTTCATTTCAAATTATAAGACTATAATACGTTTTGGGTTTTCTATATATAGAGATTTTACTATGCATTTAAATATACAATACATCTAGATACATAGGAAAAATAATCTATTAGAGAAATCAAAACATTTTATAATTTGGAACGAAAAGATAACATTTGTGTTATTGACGGAGTCAAATGTAGACTCATCCTAAGTCTCGAGTAACCTATAATGGGTATACCTAAATTTTTTTTTGATAACTTGGTATACCCAAATTAAAAAACGGGTGACACCAACGCTTAGAGGTTATAACCATTGGTACACTCGTGTGCACCCTTACGATGAAGTCAGGCGTACCTATAGTTAGGGATGTAATTGGACTAACCCATGAACCCACATGCAGGTTTAATTTTTGTGGGTTCAACGATAACCCAGAAAATTAAGCCTATATATGGGCTCGTGGGCTACCGCTTTGCATCCCTACCTATAGTCACTTATGCAAGGCTTGAGGGATTCCTGCCGACAATATAAAGCTCGGCACGCGCAAAGATTCTACAATATCTCATTGATCAATGGCACGAGGTGATTGTTGACATTAGATAGCGTCGCACCAAAAATAGAGATTACTCCCTATTCTCAGAACGGCATCATAAATGCATGTTATGAAATTAACTTGTCTTCAGCAACTAGCCACTATCTTTTACCTTATAATCCTAAACATGGAACTAGGTTGTCATCCCCAATTATAGAGCTAGAAATAATTAATGGTACTCGTGAAGTATTGTATTATTTTATGCAGCTAGGTAGAATTTAAAAACAATTAATATGAATTTATAAAGAACAAATGATTCTCCAAGCGGACATATTAATACATCATTGTAGCATTTTACCTAAAGTATTACCGGATAGTCAATTTTTTTATACCACTAGGAAGGTCTAGTTAAACTGATAATCTATAGTATTGATAACATTTATATGTAATGAATTAAGTGATTAACCAACGTCATATAGTATACTCATAACACGGGTAAGTCACATGATAAATATATATATATATACTCCCTCTGTACTGGTAAAGAAGGTCGTTCTGGAAAATCTATGTTAGTTGGCAAAGCATGTCATTCTAGGAATCGGGACGCTCATACCCCTATCGCTTTTATTCTCGCCCAGATCGCATGCGCATGCAACCGCTCGGTTCCCACGCCGCCCGCTCGCATGCAGCCTCGGCTCCCGCAAAATCGTGTCAAAACAAAAAAAATAACGCGAACCGTGCCTGCAAAGGCCAACTTCACAAACCTGACCAGTCTAGCTATGAATTATTCACATCAAAAAGACACTCATGAACGTATTTAATAGGGGTAGACAAGGAAAACTCTACCCAAATTAATTACTTCTTGGTTTGCTAAATGTTATCTTAAGTGACCTTTTTTACCAATATGGAGGGAGCATATGATCGGGATTGATCAGTCATGATAAAGATAATGATAAAGTTCTTAGAGCTCTCTACTCACTACACAAGCATAGTCCAATATAAGTAATAACGAAATAACTACTAAGTATTCTAGCTACTTTCAAAGCTACATCATGTAGTGCATGTACATCTAGCAATCATTGTTAAGTATAGACGAGCGCTATACAAACATGTGCAGGAAATCAATAGCAAACTAACTATACTAGACATATTCAAGTAGACAATAACAATGTAAATAAAAACATAATAATAAAGAATAATGTTGCCCGTAAATATCGTACAAATGCAGATATTACAATAAGAGAGAAGACAATAAGACATGTACCTGTTGACGTCAGAAATGGGTTTCGACGTCAACACCGTGCAAGGCATGCGGAGACCGTGCAGCAGCAGGGTCTTGATCTCCTAAACCTCTTAAATGATGAGGCCACTTAGGTTGATTGATCTTATAGGCATGCCAGTTAATTTGATCTACAATTGACAAGGAGTTAAAACTGTCAAATTATAGAACCTGCCGGTTGTTAACGGATAGTTTCATGAATGTGCGGCTCTCAGATAGCCGATTGGTCAAAAGAAATTGATTAGAGAGTGAGCTTCTAATAGTGTAAAGCATGATAACAAGGTATAAAAGGCTATTCATGGTATATCATCAATAAAGCATATAATCAGTCGATTACATTGATGTATAAAGTAAGGGTACGATACATGCAACATTTAGTGACCCAAACTATTAAATCTACTAGCATATCAGATAAAGATTAACCGTCAACAAAGGTGTGTTCCCATGCAGCCATGATGACAATTAACCCGATTACTTAGCTTACTCACTAGCATTGGGGTGTTTCCATGCAACCATAAAAGTAAACAAGCTAAACCACATCCAGTACATTTAATAGATCTAATCATGTGGAGACAGTAAAAGCATATGTATTGTATGAATAAAGAGAAACCAGATCGGCTATTTTAGCCGTATGGGGTCCATGAGGCGTGAACAAGATCCATACGCCCAATCACAAACGGATCTAAGATTAGGAAGACGTAACCCAACGCACTTGGCTGTGGGGTCCGGTAGATGTTGACATTTCTTAGCGACATACTAAAAATAGAGATAAATTCCTATCCTTAGCAAGGCACCAGAAATGTAGGAGTCACCTTCTAACATCAGTTAGCGCTAAGTTGTCATCCCTAGCAAGATATCAGAAAATGTTGAAATAATTTACACTTGACAATTTATAAAATAACTCTAGAATATATCCGCAAGCGCACAGATAATTCTCCTATTGTAGCATTTCACCCAGTGAGATTCCCCGAGTATCGTTTATTTGTTTATGACAAAAGGAAAACTTTTAAATAATTGCAGAAATTAAATAGGGATAGAAAAGGGAACCTAAATGTATATAGTTTAGACTATAAATGTGTACACCTAAGATTCACTACAAAAAATATTGTCTTTTATGACAAAACTCCTCATGACGAGCTCCAATTTCATCATATAATATATATCATAATGTGAAGCAAATATTTGTTTCGTCACAAATTGAGGAGAGCCATATTTTTTTATGACGACTTCCTAGATTTGTCACGGAAGGAATTTTCGTCAGAAATTGTGTGGCGCCGGAGATGTTTGCTAGTTTCTTTTTGTGACGCTTGAGCCTATCTTTTTATGACTATTTAGCATTGTCACGTTTAAGTACTTGAATAATTAACATGGACCCTTGCTCATGTCTACTAGGCGTAGAGATGGGCCTCAAAACGAAGAGGGGGCATGGGTAGAGGAGTCAGACCGGGCCTAAAAGAGTAAGGTTGAGTGACATTTTTTTCTTTTTCCATTTTTTCATTTTAATTTATAAATCCATTTTTTTCAAATGTGATGATATTTCATTAATTGATCATAAGAAAACCTAAAAAACTGTATTAAAAATGTGTGCACATATATATGAATCGAACATGGCCTCATGGAATGAAATTGAGCATGCAAGCACTAGCGTGCTCTTATTTTATTTTATTTATCAAAAAGAAAGAAAATAAAAAAATAAATGTGGCCATATATAGGGATCAAACTTGCCACCTGCATCAACAACATTGGAAGCGGGCAAACAACCAAACTAAGCAAGTTTTCTATTTAAACAAAGTCACAATTAGATTGGACAAACCGTAATTTAATTTAAAAGCCAATTCAAATCTAGTCATATTTCACATATAAATATTTATTGTATATTTAAGCAAATTAAATATTAACTTTGCCAAAAGAAAGGACATCCGAACACCTACTCGAACTACATGATGTGAGTTTAACATAAGTAAATTATAATTTATAGAAACACATCGATGATAGAAATTAACCATATTAGTATATTTTTATATATAAAACACCATACAAAACCTTTGTTGCTTTTAGTTATGAAAATTTAGAAACATGTGATATGGTAAACATTGACACTGACATCTAGCTCGCGTCAACATGATCCTAGCGCATGAAGAACAAACTAAATCAGAGTTAAAATGGAGAAACTGTGGAGATTAAAAGATACAGTGGCAAACTTGTAATTATTGTCATCTTCTTCCGCTCCCCATCACGTTTCTTCATGTGCAGACCGTGGCCATGGAAAACTGCTCATCTTCTACCTCATGCGGTAGGGAGGAGCCTCGACTGGGGATTGGCCTGCGGGGGGTGCACGATGCTGCTGAGCGCACAGATCATGCATGGTCTCGCTGGGATGGGCCAAGCGATAGGCTGCTACAGCTCCACTCGAAGGAGATGCACGCGTGGCGAAGTGCCCCGAGCGCCCATGCCACACAGGAAGGAGCCACGCGAGCACTGGGAGGTGGAGTGGGCCGCGGGCCTGATGTCCAAGCGAGCAGGCGAGTTGGTTCTGCTGGGTTAACGGGAGATTACAGAGAACAAGGCCGACCATGGTGCTGATCATCGGAAAAAGAGAAACGAGAGTTAGGAAATAATCAAAGGCTCGTGGATTAGCAAATGGAAGGACGTGACGGTGGATAGATGTCGACGAAATATACATCGCAGTCTACCTAGGGGTATCCTACGGTAGTAGATTGTAGGCGGAGGTGTGGCGACGGCGATCAAGAGTAACACAGAGAGCGTAGACACAGCGATTTATACAGGTTCAGGCTGGCAAATCACCGTAATACCCTACGTCCTCTGTTTAGGTGGCTAGATTGATGTGAGTATTAGGTTACACGAGGTGTAGATGAGATCTGAGAGAGAGTTTTGGAGGGGTCCCTACTCTCCTTATATAGCCGGGGAGCAGGGTTACAGTTTCCATATCCTAACAGATTATGATCGGTCCCTTAAGGCAAGGGATCCGAGTCTATCTACTAGGATCTTCGTTGGCGAGCAAGACTTCTTCGGAGTCCTTGGCGAGCACGACGGGCTAGTCACGTGCCGCAAGGCCTCGTGAGCTGGGCCGTCTTCTGGTCGGTAGGCCCATAAGGTCCCTGGGGATATGCCGAGGTAATATCCCTAACAAGTCCCCGAGCACGTTGTATTCTTCTGTTGAGCTCGCAGTGTCATCCTTGGAGGTGTCCAGCTGGTCGCCATCATGCGAAGTGGTCATCGTGGAGTCCCGACTAGGCTACCTGGTCGAGGCGCTGCTCGGAGAAGCCTCCCGACCTGAAGGATTACGAGGTTGCTACGCTAGCCGGAAAACAAAACTTTTCGACCTCATAAAACAGGATCTACTGCTAGTTATAAGTTACGGGATTACCACTAGACGCACAGGTGCAGCGGAAGACGACTTGATGTAGTCGTGCGCGTCGCAGCAGGCAGTGCAGTTGCGTGGTCGTCCGTCTCAACGTCCCCTTCATGCGGTTCGTCCTTGTGCTCCAGATGCAGCACCTCCGAGGAATCCCACACGTAGAGGGAGGAAGCGTTGCGCCTCCGGACTGCTAGGTCTGCGAGGAGCAAAAGGCACGAGCGTGGGGAGGCGACGGCGGCTGCCAAAAGGCGTGAATCAATCTCGCCCCGCGCCCACCCCTTGCTTATATAGGCGTCCTGATGAGCTCCCACGTTGGAGGCCCATTAGTAACCCTAAACCTAGTCTAATTCGGGTCCAACCCAAATTAGGCCTCCAGCCCTTTAAGCGTGCGACCCTATGGGCTCACGCATACATAGACATGGCCCAAGTACTCTTACTCGACCAATAGTTGATAGCGGCCTCTAGCAAGGCGTGTCAACTCCTATGCATACGCTATGATCATATCAGACGAAGCACTATGACTATGTACAAGTTATTCCCTTTGCCACTCGATATATGGTTCAACTCGTGGGTTAACACTTAACCCAAGCACAGCCATGCATTTGTTGATCCAATCACATGAGTGATCTAGTGATATCTCTCTCACGAAGAGAGGAGCAAATTCCATCTTGATTGTCTATGTCTCATAGCATGTTTCCCGACCACCTAATGACCACCTTTATAACTACCCAATAACGGAGTAGCGTTTGATAGTCCCTAAGTAGATCGTTTCACATCTTGAGTACATACCACAATCTCAGGTCTAAGGATATAACGTACATGACATGAATAGAGACTTTCTTTTGTTGGGTCAGTCCAGCCTACATGTCTCACATGTGCCCACATTATTAGTTTGACATCTCCATGTCTATGACTTGTGAAACATAGCCATCAACTAATACATGTGCTGGTCTAATATTCAAGTGTGCTCTTACAAGAATGCCGACTAGGGACAACTTTTAGAATAACCATTCAAGTAATTGAGTTCCACAAACAATTCACATAATCATCAATCAATACTATTTGTCTATAATGGATATTCAAAGAACACTTTATTAATCATGGATACAATCGGAATATAATCATCTACATGATTAGCTCTAGGGCATATTCCTAACAGTCTCCCACTTGCACTAGAGTTAATCTCTTAGATGTCTAATCCCCATAGACCTCAAGTGTGCCTCATGCTTAGCCTGTGGAAGAGCCTTTGTCAAAGGATCTGCAACATTCAAATCCGTATGTATCTTGCACATTTTGATCTCATCTCGACCGACGAACTCTCGAATGAGATGAAACTTCCGCAGTACATATTTGTACTTTTGGTGATTCCTTGGCTCCTTAGCCTGCGCTATCGCCCCATTGTTGTCACAATGTATATTCAATGGGCCGGACGCATTTGGAAACACACCAAGCTCAATGAGGAACCTCCTCATCCAAACACCTTCCTTTGCAGCGGCAGAAGCTGCAATGTACTCGGCTTCTGTTGTAGAATCAGTCACTGTCTCCTGCTTGGAACTTTTCCAACTTACAGCACCACCATTTATTGTGAACACAAAACCTGATTGAGACTGTGACTCATCTATGTCAGTTTGGAAGCTAGCATCGGTGTAACCATTTCAACGAGCTCCTCATTACCTCCAAAGATTAGGAACACATCTTTAGTCCTTCTCAAGTACTTAAGAATGTTTTTAACAAGCGTCCAGTGACTCTCACTTGGATTGGCTTGGTACCTGCTCGCAAACCTTAGAGCATATGAGACATCTGGGCGAGTACATATCATGGTGTACATGATGGAACCAACTGCCGAAGCGTATGGAACCTTACTCATTCGTTTCCGCTCATCAGCTGTCGAAGGACACTGCTTCTCGCCGAAACGTATACCATGTGACATAGGCAAGAACCCTTTCTTGGATTGTTCCATGTTGAACCGTTTCAACACCTTGTCAATGTATGTCTCTTGACTTAATCCTATAAGCCTCTTTGATCTATCTCTATAGATTTTGATGCCCAAAATGTATGTTGCTTCTCCTAAATCCTTCATAGAAAAACTATTATTCAGTGAAGTCTTTACAGATTGCAACATAGGAATGTCATTCCCAATCAATAGTATGTCATCCACATACAAGATTAGAAATACAACAGCGCTCCCACTTTCCTTCTTGTAAACACAAGGTTCTTCTTCATTTTGACGAAAGCCAAACCCTTTGATCACTTCATTAAAATGAATGTTCCAACTTCGAGATGCTTGCTTCAACCCATAAATGGATTTCTGTAGCTTGCATATTTTTCTAGCATTATTAGGATCAACAAAACCTTCTGGCTGTATCATATACACGTCCTCCTCCAAATTTCCATTTAGAAAGGCTGTTTTAAGCATCGCTACCGGCGAGAATGTCTCGTCGTAGTCAACTCCTTGAACTTGCTGAAAACCCTTTGCAACAAGTCGAGCTTTATAGACGTGAACGTTTCCATCCATATCCTTTTTCTTTTTATAGACCCATTTGCACTCAATAGGTTTAACCCCATCAGGCGGGTCAACCAAGTTCCAAACTTGATTGTCTCCCATGGAATCTATCTCGGATCTCATGGCACTTTGCCATTTCTCGGAATCTGAGTCCATCATTGCTTCCGTGTATGTTGCAGGTTCGTCATCGTCTAACAATAACACTTCCCCATGTGCCTCACGGATTCTTGCTGACCTTCGTGGTTGTGGTGGTGTTTCTCTTGCCACAGGTATCTCAACTTGTTCTGCTACATTAGCATCACTCGTAGAGTTATCTCCTATTGGCTCATCTTGAACTTCTTCAAGATACACCTTTTCTACACTCTTCTCTTTGTTGAGAAACTCTTTCTCTAAGAAAACACCATTCCGAGCAACAAACACTTTGCCCTCTGATCGGTTGTAGAAGTAATACCCTAAAGTGTCCTTTGGATATCCCACGAAAAAACATTTGTCCGACTTGGGTGTAAGTTTATCTGACATAAGTCGTTTGACATAAACTTCACAACCCCAAATCTTTAGAAAAGACAAACTGTGACTCTTACCAGTCCATATCTCATATGGTGTCTTGACTACAGACTTAGACGGTACCCTATTCAATGTGAAAGCGGTTGTTTCTAAAGCGTATCCCCAAAATGAGAGTGGTAGGTCTGACTGGCTCATCATAGACCGAACCATGTCCAACAAAGTCCGATTACGTCACTCGGACACGCCGTTTCTCTGAGGCGTTCCAGGTGGCGTAAGCTGTGGAACAATTCCGCAACTCTTTAGATGATTGCTAAACTCATGGCTCAAATATTCGCCTCCTCAATCAGATCGCAAGGCTTTAATTTTCTTGCCACGTTGATTCTCTACTTCATTCTGAAATTCTTTGAACTTTTCAAATGTTTTAGACTTATGCTTCATTAGGTAGACATATCCATATCTACTAAAGTCATCAGTAAAAGTTATGAAGTATTGAAATCCACCTCTAGCTGTCGTGCTCATTGGTCCACATACATCAGTATGTACGAGTTCCAACAAGTCAGATGCCCTCTTAGGAAATCCTTTGAATGGCGCCTTGGTCATCTTGCCTAGTAGGCAAGCCTCACATGTCTCGTATGATTCAAAATCAAACGAAGCTAGAAGACCATCATCATGGAGCCTCTTCATGCGATTCTCACTTATATGACCCAAACGACAATGCCACACATATGTAGAACTTAACTCATTAAGCCGAGGCCTTTTAGCATTAACATTACAGATAGGTGTATCATCAAGATTTAAAATAAACAATCCATTCACAATGGATGCAAAAACCACAAACATGTCATTCTTTGAGATCACACAACCATTGTCTTTACTCGCGAATGAATAACCATCCTTCATCAAACATGAAGGTGACACAATGTTTCGACTTAACCTAGGAACAAAATAACAATTATTCAACTCCATGATAAATCCTGACGGGAGGTGAAGTTGTATCGTCCCTACGTTCAATGCAGCAACTCTTGCATTATTGCCCACGCGGAAATCAACTTCGCCTTTCTCATGCTTCTACTTCTTACCATTCCCTGCATCGCATTGCAAATATGAGCAACCGATCCGGTATCAAATACCCAAGAGTTAATGTAAGAATCAGCGAGAAAAATGTCTGTAACATAAACGACAAGTGTACAAGCAGCGGGAGTACCTTTACTACCGCCATCCTTCTTTAAGGACTCCAAGTACAGCTTGCAGTTCCTCTTCCAGTGACCTTTCCCCTTACAATGAAAGCATATTGCTTCAGCAGCTGGTCCATTATCCTTAGGTGCAAGAGGAGGGTTTGGCTTAGAGATCTCATCTTTAGCCTTCGCCTTCTTCTTCCACCTAGCCCTCCTTTTAAAGTTAGGCTTGTTTTGGACCGCCATCACATGGCTACTGCCTGCTGCCTTCTTGATATCAGCTTCTGCTGTTTTAAGCATGCCACACAATTCATTCAAGCCCTTCTCCGCCCCATGCATATGGTAGTTCGAGATGAAGTTTCCATAACTGGGCGGAAGAGACGCAAGAATGAAATCAGTTGCCAACTCTTGGCCAATTGCGAAGCCTAGCTTCTCCAACCTCTGAGTGTAACCAACCATCTTGATTACATGTGGACCTACAGGTGCGCCCTCATCCAGCTTGGTTTCTGCAAGCGCCTTAGAGACATTGAACCTTTCAGTCCGCGCTTGAGTTTGGAACATATCTTCAAGCGCCACGATCATATCGTTCGCTGAATGATTGTTGTCGAACTGCATCTGTAGATCAGGTTCCATACAAGCAAGCATGAGGCAACCCACTTCAAGATCAGCATCACATGCTTTCTTGTAAGCGGTTTTCTCTGCAGCAGGCGCATTATCATCAGGTTCATTTGGTAATGGGGTGTCTAGAATATCTTCCTTTTTCTCAGCCCTGAGAACAATTCTCAGGTTGCGGATCCAATCCGCATAATTTGTTCCATTCAACTTATCTTTCTCAAGAATTGATCGCAAAGTAAATGGTTGATTACTGGGAGCCATCTACAATAAAAGTAATGCAAAATACTAAGACAATGTATCCATGAAGGAGTAAATTATATCAAAATAAAACATACTCCCACTAAAATCAATATCCCTCAATTGATACTTAGTGATTCAAGACCCACAACTAATAAGTCAACTAGTGAGCTTTAGCATCACCGCTAGAAGACATGGTAGATCGATAAGCAACACTTTGCTAATCATATCACATATGACTCTTGTTGTTGGGCAGCATCTCTATGCTACGCTCAACCTCCCCATGCTTCAAGGTCCCTAACCGTTAGGATAACCTTGTTCAAGTAACCAAACCTTCTGCTTGTAAGTGTCCGACACGAACCTATCTAGTCAAGGAAAATCAGTGGCACCCTAATTTCATAGACCCACCACCAATCGTACAAGACACGTGACAGTGCAAGGTTTGGGGAAGCATTCAACTTAAACATTGCTGAGGGATCATTCTACTTTACTATCATATTCATGTAGACAAAACATAATAGCGAACAACAAAAGTAGAACAAAATGAGAATCACATTCACACATAGTGACTTGGTATGGCCCTTTAAATAATGGTGATCTCCATCTCCATCATCTTGCCCATCATGGTGATCTTCATCTCTATGATCCACGTGTGACATCTCTCTTGTGATAAGTCCTCCAAGAACTATCTTACCGCAAGCTATACTAATTACATAGTCGCAAGATCACAAGATGGCACGCAGGCCAATACATCAAAAGACAACACATATGGCTCCAGCCGTGTTGCTTACATGTCACGCAGGGCATGAAAATTACATACAATCACATAGGCCATACCAACCACATCAACTCCTGCAAAAACAAGTTAGGCGTAGAACAATTCTAGGCGCTATAGCAGATAGCAACGGCGATCCCGCTGACCACATCAACGCCCCCGCGGGTTTCAGGGCAGCGCCCTGAACACCAAGCGGGATTACATAGATCGCATCTATGGAATCACTATGAAAATCTCATCAGACTGATCTCATCAGCTAAAATTGACTGGGATTACATAGATCGGATCTACTCCCGACGCGCATCACATGCGCCCAGCTTATGACCTAGGTTTCAATTCGATCAATCTAATTGATCTCCAACTCGCCCTGACTGGATTTACTTGTATTTGTTAACTCGGATGGCGGAATTCCGACCGGTACGAGTAGGTTGATGCAATACCATCGCAACAAGACATGAACCAAAGTCTGAGATTCATCATAAAATCCGCATACCACCATATGCTAAGATCTGAACCTATAACGAGGCCGTAACGGCTCTGATACCACTGAAGGATTACGAGGCTGCTACGCTAGTCGGAAAACAAAACTTTTCGACCTCATAAAACAGGATCTACTGCTAGTTATAGGTTACGGGATTATCACTAGACGCGCAGGTGCAGCGGAAGACGACTTGATGTAGTCGTGCGCGTCGCAGCAGGCAGTGCAGTTGCGTGGTCGTCCGTCTCAACGTCCCCTTCGCGCGGTTCGTCCTTGTGCTCCAGATGCAGCACCTCCGAGGAATCCCACACGTACAGGGAGGAAGCGTTGCGCCTCCGGACTGCTAGGTCCGCGAGGAGCAAAAGGCGCGAGCGTGGGGAGGCGACGACGGCTGCCAAAAGGCGTGAATCAATCTCGCCCCGCGCCCACCCCTTGCTTATATAGGCGTCCTGACGAGCTCCCACGTTGGAGGCCCATTAGTAACCCTAAACCTAGTCTAATTCGGGTCCAACCCGAATTAGGCTTCCAGCCCTTTAAGCGTGCGACCCTATGGGCTCACGCATACATAGACATGGCCCAAGTACTCTTACTCGACCAATAGTTGATAGCGGCCTCTAGCAAGGCGTGTCAACTCCTATGCATACGCTATGATCATATCAGACGAAGCACTATGACTATGTACAAGTTATTCCCTTTGCCACTCGATATATGGTTCAACTCGTGGGTTAACACTTAACCCAAGCACAGCCATGCATTTGTTGATCCAATCACATGAGTGATCTAGTGATATCTCTCTCACGAAGAGAGGGGCAAATTCCATCTTGATTGTCTATGTCTCATAGCATGTTTCCCGACCACCCAATGACCACCCTTATAACTACCCAATAACGGAGTAGCGTTTGATAGTCCCTAAGTAGATCGTTTCACATCTTGAGTACATACCACAATCTCAGGTCTAAGGACATAACGTACATGACATGAATAGAGACTTTCTTTTGTTGGGTCAGTCCAGCCTACATGTCTCACATGTGCCCACATTATTAGTTTGACATCTCCATGTCTATGATTTGTGAAACATAGCCATCAACTAATACATGTGCTGGTCTAATATTCAAGTGTGCTCTTACAAGAATGCCGACTAGGGACAACTTTTAGAATAACCATTCAAGTAATTGAGTTCCACAAACAATTCACATAATCGTCAATCAATACTATTTGTCTATAATGGATATTCAAAGAACACTTTATTAATCATGGATACAATCGGAATATAATCATCTACATGATTAGCTCTAGGGCATATTCCTAACACGACCAGGTCGGGCTGGATGAGAGCGTCGTAGCTTGATGTGCGAGTAGGTCACCTCGTCGAATGCTGCGGCAGCTCGTTCGAAAGGTGTGACGTACTGAAGAAGAAAAACTTTTAAAAAGTCCTTCCCTGTCGAAGTGTAAACACTTAGGCTCTACAAAAACAACATAAAAACAGCAGAGCTTTGTCGAGAAGAAAATCCGTACATTCACCGCTAGGTGAAGTGTACACACTTAGTCCCCGAGCATGGTAGCAGGTGAAGTATGCACGTGGTGCCATGCTTTATAGAAAGATGCATAAGGTATGTAACTAAATATTGAAGCATGAGTTTTGCAAAAAACGACTATGAATACCCGCAGTCCCCGAGCCTGATGTAAGAAACTATGAGGTTCTTGTATCAGGATTATAAATTAAAGACTGAAACATAATATTTGTAAAAAACGACTGCGAATACCCGCAGTCCCCGAGCACGATGCGAGAAGCCGCAAGGTTCTTGCGTCGGGGTCATATTTCTTTGTTCGGAGTCCCCAGGTTTCAGTCCCCGAGTATCGTATTGCTCCATGCTGCCGCTCCTTGTGTCGTGGCAGCAGTCCCCGCCCCTTCCTCGGTGTAGTCTTTGACGAAGTCCCCAAGCCTGGTCAGGTTTGCGATCAGGCGGCTGAGCCGTGGCTGCGGTCGACAAAGTCCCCGAGTACGTCCGTATCAGGGGTCTCGCAGGACTTGCCGACTGGTCTACTGTAGCTATGTTATTGTAGCTACAGAAAAGAGATCGAACAAGACTGTACGTCTAGTCCCCGGGACTACGGTGTTATTGGTGTTTACTAAAAATCGAGAAAAGTATCTGGAAGTAAATACAAAGTAAGGAAAAAGGGAGTAAGTGCGCCGAATTAACCGCACGGTTAGCGGCCCAAGTTACAGCGCGGAAGTGTGGGTTGTCGTGGCGGTTCCGTATTCGGCCGTTGCGGTTCCCCAAAAACCCTAGAAGGTGAAGCACCACGCCGCTTGGTATAAGAGGCAGATTTAGCAGCAGGACGGGATAGGTCGTGCCTTTATCTCTTCCGGAGCACATGTAGGATACGAAGAGTTGAGTCTTTACTGCTTTTGGTGTTCAATATATGGAATACGAGGGGGCGGATATTTTGCTATATAATCGGGTGGGAATCAGGGTGAGTTCCAACCATCTCGTTTGATTTCCTTCATGCTGTTTGGTCGAAAGGGAGTAGGCAAGTTGCAAGAGGGTTTTGCTTTGCCGAGATTGATGGATGCTGACGGCGCGTGCCATGCGATGGGTTTCGCCGCCTTGCTGGTTCTGCCGAAGGAATTGCTCTTCCGGATCCTTCTTCGTGTTATTGATGACGGCGACAATGTATGCGAGTATGTGAAGGCTCGCCAGGTCTGTCGTGTCTTCCGGGAGGTTTTGTGATGATGCTTCGATGATTCGGCTCTTGTCTCTTCGGTGGATTCAGGACTACTGTCGACCCTACTTCTTTTTGCTGGAGACTGCCTTTGAGCAACGCTTCCTCGACGCCAATCACCGAGAAGAATTGTTCTTTCGTGGTGTGGAGAGGTTGATGCTGTAGGGGCGGGATTCTGTTGGGTAGGCGCACATTGGTAGGGCGGTAACGGCTGGAGATGACGTCGCGATGTATTTCAAGGCTATGATGCTTTATTATGCTGATCCGACGAACTTGGAGGCGCTTGCTATCATCGATCGATTCAGCGGAGGTGCCCTTCCAGATGGTCGATTTGGCAACCAAGGCTTGCGTCATCTTTGGGAGCGCTCTCGTGATGATCTTCACGTCATATGGCAGCGATAGTGGATTCGTGCCCTGGAATATGTGCCGGATCTAGTCATAGGTACTTCTGTGTGTACCTGGGAGGAGTGTCGTCGTTTTGGTCCACCGGGTAATAATATGCCTAGGATCATTATGTACTCTAGCCGGCAATGCCGAATTCGACATGAATTCAAGCTCTGGACTAGGAACATTAGTGAGGTGGTCGCTTATTGCATCAGTAGGATGAAGTTGTAGTTGTTGAAGGCTTTATCCGAAGCGTTGTCCTTTCTCTTTTGATGTTCCAAGATGTTTGTCGTGATCTATTTTGCTGCGAGACATCGGTGGTTTGTATCCTGGATACAAGTTGTGCGGATGTGTAAGTGAAAACTACAAAGCTGTTATGTATTCGGGCGGTGAGCTTTTGTTTCACTTGTATGTCCTGTCGTGCCTGCTAAGTCGTGAGCTGTAGCAATGAAACGTTCTGCCTTGGGTCTCAAATGGTCCATATCGTAGGGCTAGCGCCACTGCACACGTAGGATACATAAGGACTCCCAAGGAGATACGCTGCTGACAACCCACGGCGTAGAGGGCGAATAGCTCATGCACGCTTAGGGAGATGCCGGGGACATGGCCTTTTTCCGAGAGGCTTGATCGTGGCGTGACTAGGGTCTATGGAGACCGTTCCTGCAGGCGCTAGGCAAAAAGCCATGCTGCTTGTAGAGTCGTCGACCATACTGTGGTCGTATACAGATTCTGAGCACGCAAACTCATGGCTCCCGACCAGAGTGGTATCGCCTGGCTTCTGGGGAAATACCGCTTGGGAGGCCTATTGATGTAATCATAGCGTTTAGGGTAGCTACTTCTATTCGCTATGGTTTATCGGTAGGCCAGCTTTGGGTGCTTTCTGGTTATGGCCAGACTATTTGGAGAAATGCCCTATCGCATTTTGGAGAGGTCGTCGAACACTGTGGGAGTGTTTTGGAGAGGTCGTCGAACGTTGTTGGCCGCGTTGTGGTGGTCGCCGTAAGCCGTGGGTGTTTTCTCAGTAGTCATCGTACGCCGTGAGCGTTTGTGCAGTAGTTGTCGTACGCCGTTGGCGTTTGTGCAGTAGTTATTTGAGTTACATGGGACGTGGGGTGAACGAAGCACCTTTATTTATCGATGGGGTGATACAAAGTACAATCTCTTATTGAAATATGTTTACACTTGAGAATCTTCACACGCCGCCGAGGGCCGGCGGTCTCTATGTCTTCTCGTTGGCGAGGTCGGCGATGGCCATTGTTGGCTCTGCTTCTTTCTGTTTTTTGGCGGTGGGCGTGTCATTGGTTCTAGAGGTATACATGTCCTGGGCGCGGGGTTTCTTGACGGTGTTGATTGTCTGCTGCTCGCACTCGTATGCTATCTTTAGGTTGGTCCGGAAGCTAAGGATGCCTTGTGGCGTCGGGATCTTCAACACCATGTACGTGTAGTGCGAGACTGCCATTAGCTTGGCGAGTGACGATCGACCAAGTATCGCATGGTAGGCGGTCTCAAAATCGGCGATGATAAAATTGATATTCTTGATCCTGAAGTGGTTCTTGTCGCCGAACTGCACAGGGAGGGTCATCTGGCTTATTGGGGTTGACGCCTTATCTGGGATGATTCCCCAAAAGGAGAAATTCACTGGGAGGAGGTCTTTCTTCGAGTATTTGAGCTGGCGGAATGCGTCGGCGAAGATTATATTGAGGGCACTGCCACCGTCGACCAGTACCTTCCTGAAACGGCATGTGGCGATGGTGGGGTCGATGATGAGTGGGAAATGACCTAGATATATGTACTCCGTACATTCATCTTCCCCGGAGAAACTGATGGGTTGTTCTGACGAGTCGAGGTAACGATCGTTGGGCGTATCGTCCCCTGCAGCGGCGACTGAGTATACGTCCTTGCGGACTTGGCGGCATCGTCTCTCCCCTTCAATGATCGCGCTACCTCTGAAGATGGAGTAAGTTGTTGAGGCTACTCGGAACTCTGGCTCTAGTGGTTCTTGATCCTTGCCTTTGTCAGCGTCGTCTTTCTTTTGCCTTTTGTCTCTTCTTTCTCGCATGGTTGTCTCAAGGAGATCGCACTCTCGCATGGAGTGCTAGGCGCTCTTGTGTATGGGACACAGGCCGTCGAGAATCTTCTCGTAGCTGTCGTAGTAATTCTTCTTTGGGCGGGCGTTCATGCTGGCGACATAGCGGTTGTCTCGCCTGTACTCGTACCTCTGCGAATAGCGCTCGGAGTTGTCAGACTGGTAATCTCGGTGGTCGCTGGGCCCTCTTTCGCTGCGGTGGTCTGGTCGGCGGTCGCTATCCCTTGCACGCTCTAGGGAACAAGAATGGTGCCGCCTATACTCTCTGCTGCGGGTGGCATCATCTTGGTTGGCGTAATGATTCGCGATCGTCATCGACTCTTCTATGGTTGTTATGATTTTCCGGGCCAACTTGTTTCGGAGTTATTCCGCCCGTAGACCATTGGAGAAGATGGCGATGGCTTCTGGGTCGGAGATCTCTGTTATGCTCAGCCGCTTGTCGGAGAAACGTCTGATGTACTCTTGGAGACTTTCATTGCTCCTTTGGTGGACGCTTTCTAGGTCGTAACGGGTCCCTGGCTGGACACATGTAGCCTTGTACGTCTTGATGAAGATTTCCTTCAGGTCTTCCCAACTGTCAATGGTGCCTTCTGGGATCTTCTGGAGCCAGTTGTTGGGGGAGGTCGACAACATTACTGGCAAGTAATTGGCCATCACGTCTTGGTCTCCTCCGGTGGCGTACACCGTGATTTCGTACGTGGACGCCCATTGCTCTGGGTTTGCTTTACCGTTGTATTTCTCCACCGACGTTACCCTAAAATTCTGGGGCCACCGGATGGCGCACAGACGGGCTGAAAAAGGGCGTAGTCCCCCCATAGCTTGGGGTGCCGGTGCTGGTACTCGATTGCATGTGGGATTGTCATGCTCATCATCGTCATACCGTGGGGATCTTCGTCGATGTTGTCTCAGAGGGCTCCAGCGTGCCAGTGCCGGTGTTCGATCACGGTGGACCCTGTCGTGCTCCTGGTCGTTGTGCCGGGGGGACCTCTGTAGGTGCTCCTTCGGAGGGCTCTGACGCACCAGTTCCGGTGTTCGACCATGTCGGACCCTGTCGTGCTCTCCGTCGTCGCGTCGCAGGGACCTTCGCTGGTGCTCCCTTGAGGGGCTTAGGGGGTGGTTCCTGCTGTGGGAGTGACCAGAGGACTCGAGTGGGTGACCCTTTCTATTTACCTGGACTGCGGCTACCATGATGTGAGCCTCTATCTTCTCGATCACGGGCGTGCCGTGGAGCTTGGACAGCTCGCAGGCAGTTACCGCCATGTTGGCGCTGGGGGTTGAGTATACTGGGACGTCACCTATCAGGTCAAACTCGTGCTGGAGGTTGCATCGTGGAGGGTGATCGCGATTCCTCCGCTCCTGCTCGCGTTGTTCCCGTGTGACGCGTTCCTGCTCGCGATGCTCCTGGTCACCCTTCTCCCTGTCGCGACGTTCGAGGTCGCACCTCTGTGCACGTTCGGCGTTGTGTTGTTCTCTTGCGACGCGTTCGGCATCTGTCTCGTTGTCAGGAGCGACGCTGTTAGCGGAGACTTAAAAAATTATTCCTCCGAAGCCTGGAGGGAACTACGGGAAGTTGCTGGTCGATCCGGAGGAGTCGGCGATTTTGGTCCTCGCGCTGGTGGCCAAATCCAAAGAGATAGTACCATCGAGGGATACTGCCTGCTCGGAGTCACTTGGGATTGCAGAGATGATTACGGTGTTTACGGCGGGGGCTACCGGGATCTGGTCGAAGACCGATCGGGGCATCCGGCGCTGGAAAACTGCCGCCTGATTGCTGAGTCCATGAGGCATCATCGGAGAAGGGTGGGTGCCCCTGGTCGTCACTGTCGTCGTCTTCGTCGGTGTTTGATGACGGCGTGGTCAGCGGTCGTGATGGCTGGGAAGTCGGTGTCGCGCCGTCTGAATGAGGTAGATGCACTCGATGATGCCAGCATTGGAGCGGTCGATGGTGTCGACTGGATCGTCGATGCCAATCTTCTTTCGCGGGTGGTACGTTGGCGTGGCGGGACGACATGCGATAGATCCGACGGTCCAGGACATGGATCCGATCTGGAGCACGGTGCCGGCCGTCGGGAGGACCATCGAATCCGGGAACGTAACCGCTTGACGAGCCATGAAGTCGATACACACACCCCCTACCTTGCGCGCCAACTATCGATAAAATATGCGTCGCAGTCTACCTAGGGGGTACCCTACGATAGTAGATTGTAGGCGGAGGTGTGGCGACGGCGATCAAGCGTAACAAAGAGAGCGTAGACACAACGATTTATACAGGTTCAGGCCGGCAAATCGTCGTAATACCCTACGTCCTGTGTTCTGGTGGCTAGATTTATACAGGTGTAGATGAGATCTGAGAGAGAGTTTTGGAGGGGGTCCCTGCTCGCCTTATATAGCCGGGGAGTAGGGTTACAGTTTACATATCCTAACAGATTACGATTGGTCCCTTAAGGCAAGGGATCCGAGTCTATCGATTAGGATCTTCCTTGGCGAGCACGACGGGCTGGTCACGTGCCGCAAGGCCTCGTGAGCTGGGTTGTCTTCTGGTCTGTAGGCCCATAAGGTCCCTGAGGATATGCTGAGGTAATATCCCCAATAATAGACGACACGATGAATCTAGGTGTGGTGACGGTTTCTGCAATGGATGCCGGAACAGGTCGGAAAACGTCGCCGAAGGTTTGATGGAAGTTCGTCGGAAACCTACAGGAAGAACAAGAATGTTTTGTCTTTTAATCTCTGATTAAAACTTGTAACTAGTCTTTCTCTCACATACTAACTCCAAATGTATTGAGTTTTTCCCTAAATTTTTATAAAATCATGATCTATCACGTAAATTGTGTTGATTTTGGTCATTTGTTCATATGAAAATTTTTGGACAATTCAAATGTTAAATTTGAAAAAATGACAATTTGAAACCATATTTTGAAACCCGAAATGATGTCAGTTGAAAAAGTCATGAATATAAAGGATGTATAACTCATAAAGATCTATAAATTTTGATTTGGTCATTTGTTCATCTAACAAAGTTATAATAATGTTGTTCACAAATTTGACACACCTCTTGCATAGTTTCATGAGCTATAGAAGAGATGTGTAAAATTTCTGAACAATGTTACTACCACTTTGTCCGGATGATTAAATGACTAAAATAATGTTTGTAGATCTTGATGAGATATATATTCTTGTTGTTGATGACTTTTTGATTTGAAATCACGTAGTACCCCAAAATTCTGTTTAGAAATCTAATATTTTGAAATTTGAAATTTGAACTCTCTAAACAAAGTCATATGGAAAAATGACAAATACAAAATGAGTTGTACAATTTTGTAGTTGACATTTTTTTCATTTGAAGTCATTTAGTACCCGAAAAGTCTATTTAGAAAATTTATTTGATGCGAAAAATCATTTCTGCCCATGTCAGTTGTGCGACTAACTTATTTGATGTGAGAGCAATTTCGAACTTTTACTACCCGAGTGCATCAAATCTCTGTGGGGCCCAAATGGTTTTGCCAAAATACCGCCGCTCTCTCTCCCCACGCCCAAATTTCCCCCATGCCGACCCACAGATCCAGCGCGACATCGTCTGCCCAGCCGCCGCCGGCATGTCCCCTGCACGACGAAATAGCCCTTTCGTGCTCTGCCTCCCTTGCCCCCATCCACAGTCTGCTCCACTCTGGCCTCCGTACTGTCTCGAGTTGCCGCTGGCCGACCTTGCCCACACATGGCCGAGCACCGACGGCACCTGAAGCAGCAAGGGGTGCCTAGATTTTCTTCGGCCCCTTCACCGACAACGAGCACCACCAGGTACACCCTCCTTCCCTGCCTGTTGTTGTGTGATACCGTGCAACCAAATCAACTATTTGTGTTCGGATCTGGACTAATTATAGGTGTATATGCAAGCATTAGAGCTACGAACTTTGATTGCGTTCAAAAGGTGACTCTGGGCTCCTCCGAATCCCTAGTTCTGCGGCCCTCTACACGGTTTTACTGGTTCATCTACCTTATGCCTGAATGTTGAACTATATATCTCTTTTACTAATTCCATTTATCGTGTGAGTGTTGCACTATACCACAGATATCTCCTAGAGTTACATAGCAGCCAAGAAAATAGTTACATGATGCTTCCTTCAGGTGACAGATGAGCTTGAACAATTATCTAGAATGTGAATGTGTACTGTAGGGTGCACTTTTCTTGATGTTCTAGTAATCTATCTTAGTCACATATCTATCTTAGTAATCCAACTTTGTTGTGAATCTATGTTTTACTAGTACATCTACCTTATGCCTGAATGAGATTCATTTATCGTGTGAGTGCTGCACTATAGCACATATATCTCCTAGAGTTATTTGTCCAGATCTTTAGTATCCAAATTTAGTTTTAAAATGATACTGAATGTTCTTATGTATTTGGTAGGTTTCTGAGGACCTACTGCTCAAATTGTTTGTCCAACCAGGTGTTGTTGGTAAGAGGATTGCAAGAGAAGGGATTTTTGTCTTCCTCATATTATATGTGTAGGAGGGGGGGTTCCTTTTACTGATTGTAGGCTTTGTAAAATGCCTAGGCGATAGAAATGTCGATATTGAGTCATGAAAACATTACAAATATGGTGGGATACTATAAGGAGGCTGATCCACTTTTTGAATGCTAGTCTTTCAGTATCATCCTAATGGGACATTCTATTAGCATGTGCCTTGCTAAATGAAGAACAATGATTTTTTTACGATGTGCCTGAGTGAGCTATAATCTATTTATGGTGACTGTTGACGGTAAGAATGACATACTTTTACATACTCAAAATACCGTCAACAGTCTCAGTTTCAAAGGTAGAATAACGCTACATAGACATGTTTGCCACTAATAAATTCCACATGTACTTGGAAGACTTTGTATTGCAGGAAATAACATTTCAGACCAATCAGCATCACTGGATGCTCTTTTTACACATCTCCTGATGTGTGATTTGAGTCAAACTCCAGAATGCAGATACCATGAGACTCCTGACATGTCCAGGAGTTACCACAAGAAATCCTGGCTCCAAAGGAGTCAAAACATGATCGACCGACACTCATTTGGACCCTTTTGGTTAGCCAAGCCAGCATGATCAATGTCAAAGCCATTCCAGCCCTTGGATACAACCTGTGCTGTCATTCAACGCACAAGATCAAGTGCACAAGGATCCATGGGCCCACATGAAGAGAACCAGCATGACAAAGACTTCAGGAAGTCCAACCAAGCTCCATGACAAGTGGAACCACCTTCTAGAAGAAGGTGGTAGGCCTGATAACCCTAGGGGGGTCAGCCGACACCCTATAGGGGGCTGCCCCCCACTAGGTCCCTGACTAGTGGGGACAACCTCTGGAAGCCCTGGGCAGAGCCCACATGTCATAGGGAGGGTCGGCCAACACCTAGACCCCCTTGAAGGACCGAGAACGGTGACCAGAGTGGTGGTGAATGGAAGCCTCAAATTTCTCTCGGAAATATTTGGGTCACTCTTCCCAAAAACAACCCCAGCAAGCAAGCTTACTCAAACAGCACAATCACGACCCTAGAGAGGGTGGATACCTTTGGTGAAGACCAAGAGGTACATCAGATCTTTCGGAAACCAAATGCTCACACCAAGACACCGATAGCGAGACTCTCAACCCTAGAGAGAAGAGAAGAGAGCTCACCCAAAATTACTTATGAGAACTGACCTCAAAAGTGCTTCATCAAGTTCTCTGCGTGATTATGAAACCAATGCAACAAACGGAACTTAATTCGGAGTCCAAACGAGGGAGATACGACCAAAACAGTGGGCGACAGACGCTGTTCGAGAAGGGCGAAGGATGCTCCGACGGGCGATGGACGCTCCGAAGGCAGAGTCCAATGCCAGCGCCCGTCGCACCAAGAAATGGCCTGAAAGCAGCCCCGGTGACGGACGCTGGGCTAGGGATAAGGCAGCATCGGATGGGTAGAACTCAACGTCCGTCGGCAGCGTCCAACGCCCCCAAAAACAGCGCAGATCACACGAAAAATGCCGGAACTTGTTCGTTTCAACTCCAATTGAATCCGAACTTTGTGGGGAGGTTTTTGAGGTAGATGTGACTCTACTCTTGGTGGATCTAGTCCATCCTTCCCTCACAAGTCCATGAATCAAAGATGATTGAACAAAACGGAGTGGAGAACAAGCCAAAACACAAACGGATCGATCTCTTCGCTAACCCCATCCTAGCCCGATTCCTTCGGTGGATTTGAACACAAGGGGTAGCAGCACCTTTCACTTCAAATGGAATTCCAAAACACGCAGCAAGGAGGGAGATCAAATAATGGTAATCAAAGAATGAAAGAGCCAAAACAAAGAACGCAAGCACAAGCGGTTTCGAAATTGAATCCCGGAGGAGACAAGGAGGTTACGGCCTCCTTTCCTTACCAAAATCTCAGTTTGATATGGGAGACACCATGGATCTCAAGCAAGAAGTCTAGAGGTAGGGAAAGACCTAGGAGGTGGGAGGTGGAAGAAGAAATGTGCAAGAGATAGGATGAGGATACCCCTTCATCCCCTACTTAACGGCGCTTTGGACATATCCCAAATCACCCCCTAGATACATGACCGAATTACCTAGTCTTGAGACATTGTAATCCAAGTCGGAGATATTTCCACCGCATCAGGATTTGGACGGCCCCGCTTCCTACCTGGACTTGCCGTCGTCCCGACACAACCTCTAGGATTCCGCCACGTGCCATCCCCGCTTCCTCGGAAGCTCCGCCTGGGTTTTGAGGCCCAAACTCGGAAACTAACCACCGATGGTTTTGAGGCCCAAGCCACCAAACCGCTTGACTCGAGCCACCTCGTCCTCATCCGGTCGGACTTCGAGTCCCATGAGCCTCCTGCTCGACCCGCTCGTCCGTCGTCTTGACTTGGTCAACTCGGTCTTCCTCTGTGTCTTCTCGCGCTCTCCGGTGCCAAGTACTAGCCACCACAGCTAGTCCGCTGGCGCCCCTGGTCTGTCGGTCCGAGCCCCGCTTCCGCCCTTCACTGCTCTCAGTCCATCGGCACGGTAAGCCTCTACTCGACCTTCACCACGTCATTGACCACTATCTCTGGGCCTAGCACCTGCACACCACAAGTCGATAGCCACAGGAACACATTTTCTTTCGCAAGGGTTAGTGTAAACCGCTCAAACTGAAACACTCAAGTGTTGGGCAATCACTCATCACAAAACTAAATATCATGGGTACATATTGACCATGTGTTCACAATCTCCCCTTGATGAGTTTATTGTCAACACAAGTGAATTTCAGATTTGAGTCAACATGGTAAAGCTCTCCAACTGACCAAAAGCTAAGAAAGCCAAGAACGGGGTCAATTGAGAGAAGCAAAACACATCCAAAACTTGGTTCCCAAAGACATGGACAACGGCTCGATGCAACCAAGCAAAACAAAGCTAGCCCTCAAGAAGAGGCAGAAAATGGGCTAAACACCGCTAGCAAGCCAAAGATACCAATCAAGCGCTCTCAAAGCTCAAAATGTCAATCGAAACCTGTCGGAGTCAACAAGACAAGCTAGACCCTCCAGAAGAGGCAAAGACTCAACACATCTAGCAAACGCTCCCCCTGGCAAATGCACACTTAAGATACCAAGAAGGGTGAAAAGAGCAAAAAATGCAAGATTTTCACAAATGCACATTTTCTCCCCCTCAAAGGTAGATGACAGAAAATAGAGTGAAATGCATCTTTCTCCCCCTTGTTGACACATGTAGCTCATCAAAGCTCAAAACGCAAGTTTCGGCCACAAATGCCAAACGAGTGCAAAAAGCTTCATACATAGAGCTAAGACAATGAAGGGATGCTCTAAGTGATGTGATCCTGTGAGAATAACCTAATGCTCAATTTACTCAACAAAGGCTTAGGTTGAGCTAAAGATCACTCTAGAAGCTAGTTCAGAGAAGATTACATGTGTGAGCATAGAAAGGATATTACCACCGAAAAAACAACTAAGCATGGCATAAGAGGTAAGATCAACCTTAAGACTATCTCATGTATAGCAAGTAAACTATCCCAAACAAAGATCATACATCATACCATGACCCAAACCGAATCAAAGATTTTCATTTTTCAGAGTTATGCAGCAAAAATCTATTTTAGGCATAATATATGTGTATACGAGTGGTTGTAAGCAAAGTGATGCCACTTAGCAACCGGGCAAAGCCAAAGGGCTTAAAGCACCGGTTTCGGTCATACACGAAATTGCTCAAGTTCAACCCAATGTGCAATGGGAAGCCGTCTTGATACAATGAAGTGCTCACATATGCAAACCCAACTCGATCTTGTCAATTCACTATTCATAGAGCTACTTTATTTTAGATCAAGATTAAACATGGTGCTCAATGGAAGTGAATAATTCATTGAATAGCCATATTTACAAGCTATATACAAAATAGACAAAAGTGATCTCCAAAGAGCCTACACATGCTAGTGTCATTTCAGAGGTGACATAAGAATGAAAATCAGTTTCAAAGCTTTTCTAGCTTAGCTCTATTGTATATCAAGAGATCAAAGAGAGTCTAAGTTAAGCAACAACATAGACACATAAAGCACCTCAAATAGAGCATAGTTTCATTATATCGGCTATAGATATGAAGCTCAAAAAGAACTATGTCACAAATGCAATGAGATGCAAAATGTAATGAGAAGAAGCTAAGAAACAAAAGAAAAGGCAAAAATAAAAACCAAAGAAGAAAAATATGGTACACAAGCTTTCCTCGTCTAAAAAGGAAAGTACACACCTAATTCCCCTCTCATGCGGGAAAACGCAGCTTGATCCAACAGTTTTCTGAGAATGTCTGCAAGCTGGTTATGGGTGTCGACATGCCGGAGGTCAATGTCGCCCTTCTCGTAGTGGTCTCTCAAGAAGTGAAAACGAACATCGATGTGCTTGGTCTTAGAGTGAAGCACGAGATTTTTGGCTACGCTGATGGCACTCGTGCTATCACAAAGCAGAGGCACACGGGTAAGCACTAAGCCAAAATCCTTCAAAGTTGCAATCATCCAAAGCAACTGAGAACAACAGCTAGCGGCAGCCACAAACTCAGCCTCCATGGTAGACTGAGCAACGCTAGACTGTTTACAAGAAGATCAAGACACGAGAGAAGACCCAAGAAACTGGCAAGTCCTAGAAGTAGACTTCCGATCAAGACGACAACCGGCAATATCGGCATCAGAATAGCCGCAAAGCACAAGAGAGGAGGAGGCTAAAAACCACAATCTAAATTCAGGGGGTAAAGTGCAAGTACCTCATGATGCGTTTCACTGTGTGCTTGTGTGAAGTGCGCGACGACGCCTGAAAGCACGCACAGAAGCAGACGGCAAACTGGATGTCCGGTCGTGTCCCCGTCAAGTAGAAAAGCGACCCGATCATTCTTCGGTACTCCGTCTGATCAACTGGCTCTCCATCCTCGTCCGCATCCAAGGCATTCGTAGTCGACATGGACGTCGAAAGAGGCTTCGCCTCATCCATGTCAAACTTCCTCAGAATATCCTTCGTGTACTTGCCTTGGTGCACAAATGTCCCTTCCCGGGTTTGCTTGATTTGCAACCCGAGAAAGAAAATCAACTCACCCATCATGCTCATCTCAAATTCCCTGCTCATAAGATCTGCAAACTTGGCAACAAGAGCATCAGAAGAACCTCCAAAGATGATATCATCCATGTATATTTGGACTAGGAGAGTGTCTTTGCCTTGCTTGAGGAGGAAAAGCGTCTTATCTAACGATCCCATTTTGAAGCCCTTAGCTAGCAAGAAGGTTCACAATCTATCATACCATGCTTTAGGGGCTTGTTTCAAACCGTACAAAGCTTTATGGAGTTTAAAAACATGGTTTGGAAAATTGGGATTTTGGAAACCAGGAGGTTGTCTAACATACACTTCCTCCTCTATGTACCCGTTTAAGAAAGCACTCTTAACGTCCATTTGAAAAAGTTTGAACCCCTTGGAAGCGGCAAAGGCTAAAAGGATTCTAATGGCTTCTAAACGGGCAATCCTACCACCCCGTCCTCACTTTGTTTGTTTTTGAAAACCACTTGGTTCCTATGGGATGGCAACTTGGTGGTGGTGGCACTAAGACCAAAACACGGTTTTGCTCAAAGTTTTCCAACTCCTCATGCATGACATTAACCCAATCCAGATCCATCAAGGCGTGTCCAACATTTAGAGGCTCAAAAGAAGCGACAAAAGTCGAATGAGCAAAGTGAGAGATAGGACATGGACCACGTGACTCGGTGGTCAATGTCACCGATGATGTTCTTCGGTGGGTGTTGCTGCTGGATGTAGCTGGGAGCTTGCTTGGAAGAAGTAGCCTCCCCCTCGACAGCAGCTGGAGCTCCCTAAGGTGCAATGGGCACGGACTAAGGAAGCTGCTCGAACGGCCCCCAAGTCAAAGAGGTAGAGGGGTCGGGGCCGCGAGCCGAAGTGGACGTCGTAGGGTCGACGGGGGCAGCCAGTGGAGTCAGCTCGGGATCACCACAATCGGCATCGTCCTGCTCCTCCTCCACAAAGATGCTAGTGTTCACCTCATCATCACCTGCAGGCTCAAAAGCAGCCGAAACACAGGGCATAGTCTCATCGAAAGTCACCTCACACGTCTCCATCACTCGGTTAGTCTCAAGGTTAACTACACAATAAGCATGAGAATGTAATGCATAACCAAGAAATATACTGTTTGAAGACCGTGACTCAAACTTGTCCAACTTACCCTTCTTGAGGATGAAACACTTGCACCCAAACACCCTTAGGTGACTTACCTTGGGTGGTCTCCCAAATCGCAACTCATAAGAAGTCTTTTTCTTGAAAGCTCAGAGAAAAATGCGATTGGAACATAGCAAGCAGAATTTATCGCTTCAGCCCAATACCTCCTAGGAGTCCTATGCTCATCGAGCATCATCCTAGCCATCTCAACAAGGGTCCAATTTTTGCGCTCAACAATGCCATTTTGCTGAGGAGTGTAAGGAGAGGAAAATTGGTTATCCAAACCCAAAGAAGAGCAAAGAGATGCAAATTGAGCATTCTTGAATTTTGTGCCATTGTCACTGTGAATAGCTCTCATGGCATGCTTAGGTAGCTCATTTTGCAATCTCAAAATCAGATCACGCACATGCATAAAATCCTCATTCTTACTCTCCAAAAAGAACACCCAAGAATATCTCGAGTAGTCATCAACGACTACAACCACATACCACTTCCCTCCCTCCGACCTAACCCGAGCTGGACCAACTGTGTCCATGTCTAAGAGCTCGCCGGGTTATTTGGTCCTAATCTCTGTCACCGGAGGATGGGAAGTGGCAACCATCTTGCCATGCCTGCAAGGATGACAAACCAAGTCCTTCTCGAACTTTAGCTTTGGCAAACCTTGGATAAGGTCCATCGAGCTAAGCCTTGCAAGCAAGTCGAAGCTTAGATGTCAAAGTCTCCTATGCCACTTCCAAAGATCAGAAGAAGAACCAGCAAGAAGACAACGAGAAGGTCCGAAAGAGATAGAAAAATCCGCACGAAAGACCTTCCCAAAAGGCACGATCTAGCAAACAAGATCACCCCGAGAGTCAAGAATCTAAGAAAAGCCAACTTTGAAATTCACTTCAAAACCGTCATCAAGGAGTTGCGAAACTGACAGAAGGTTAAAATGCAAATTCGCAACCAAAGCAACATCCTTGAGAACAAAAGATGAATTGACACGGATTGACCCTCGGGACACTACCTTACCTCTACTCTTGTCCCTGAATGTGATGTACTTGGTGTGGCACATGGGGTCGAGGCTAGAGAACCACTTGGCACTTCCTGCCATATGGCGTGAACATCTGGAATCCACAAGCCAAGTCTCCTCTAGTCCTCCTTCCTACATCAATAAAAAGACATAAGGTGAGCAAACGAAGCAACACTAGGGTTAGTAAACTGTGAAGGATACCAATGTTGGTTCATTTGCCCAAAAAAGGTTAGGAGGCATACGAAACATCTCCCTTCCCATAGTGGGGTAACGATCACCACCATATGAAAAAGGTGGTCCGCTAAAAGTGTGGGGAGTGAAGCCAACGCCACGAGGCCCGTAGTCGTATGGGTCATGACTAGTACCCCACCGGGCACGACCACCGCATGGTCTCAGCTCCTGAGGCCTAGCACCTTGAGGCATTGTACCTCTAGGACTAGTAGTGCGCCTCTGAACTTCTGGTTCACGCACCCCAACTGGTGGGTGGTACATGTCCCATTTGTTCATCTCAACCTATCACCGCTCATCTCTCTTTCTTCTATAGCAAAACTCAGCCAAGTGCCCATCCCGCTCACAATACTCACAGTGGTACCTCACGGCTCTCTTGGGAGGCACTCTCTTGTTGGGTTGGGTGACTTTTGCTTGCTTAGGAAGCGGATCACTAGAGATGTCGGGCAAGGTGTAAAGTAGGTTCCGAAGGTGGTTCGGTTTGGGAATCCATACTTGCTTCCGTGGAGTGGTCTTGGGTGGCTCCTCAAACACACCATCTCTCACAGGTAGCTCGTAGGGGTCAGTAGGCTTTGGTGGAGTGAACTTGGTAAACTTGGGAGTTGTGGTGGGTTTTTCACTCTCGCTCAAACCACTACACCCAACGATCTTACCAAACACGCTATCGTCCTTCCCACTTATAGCAAAGCCTACTCCCGTGTTGCTAGCATGCTTGAACTGACTGTACAACATCCCAGTTGCGGCTCTCTACCAGACACCCAAGCTAAGACGGACCGGAGGTGTGTGTTATCTTCATCGATACGCACCTTGTCATGCCTGCACATTGAGATCTCAAGCTCCAAAGCCTCAATGCAATCCGACTCTCAGGTGCTATCTGAGCTAGCCTTCTCTAGCACAGCTATCCTAGCATCCTTCTGTGCCAGCTCAGACCGCAAGCCTATGCAAGACTTGCACGCACCAAGTAAGCTAGGCCTAGCCTTCAGCTCACTATGCTCCTCAAGTAGAGTGCTATACTTGTCCTGGAGAGTGACAAGGTTAGACATGTGGATGGCGCAAGCATCACACTCTACCTCGTTGGTAACCACCACCAATGCCTTAGCAAACTCGAGCTCATCTAGCGTTTTCAGATACTTAGCCTTGAACTTGTTTCTCTCCCTAATCGCATGCTTGAGAACAACATCCTGACTCATGAAAGTAGCGTTCAAGGACTCAAGCTCAGAGGAGAGAGACTTGATGGTTTGTGATACCTCGGGTGTGCCAGAGTCGGCGTCGGAGTCGTCCTTGTGCTTGCCGATCTCACCAGCTCCAATCGCCATGGTGCAGAATCCACCGTGCTTGGCGTCGGTGTAGAAGCAGAGGCCATTGAGCTTGTCCTCAACCTTTCCCTTTGACTCATCATCGTCGCTCGTAGACAAGCCTTCGTTGGTGGATCACTCGATGTCGCTGAGGGAGGCGATGAAAGATCGGTGCATGGCCTTCACCTTGTCAATCACCTTCTTTGAGGACCTCTGGTTGTGGCCTCCCTTGGCCTTGTGCTTGTCCTTGAAGCAGTGCTTGCGCTTGTCCTTGCGCTTGGTGAAGTCGCCTGTAGCTTTCTTGGGGCAGTTTGCGATGAAGTGGTCCTCATCACCGCAACGGTAGCACCCCTTGGCCGCGCCACCACGTTGCTAGTTCAAGCGGTTGTTCTGAAACCGCGAGAACCTAGTGATGACCAAGGCCAGCTCGTCATCTCCAAGAGCCTCCACTTGTTTCTCTATCATAGAAACCAAAGAAGACAAAGAGAACAAAGCTTGTGAAGGGTTAGAGGAAGAAGAGGACACACCGCCGAGGCCAGAAACCAACGACATAGATGGGTTCGACGGGTTTTCAAGCTTGGCCCAGGTTTGGTGGTCAATCTCCGAGGACTTGAGCTTGCTGAATAGCTCGTCCATGGTCCAAGCATCATAGCCCAGTGACTCCTGAATGGCAGCCACCTTCATCTCCCACACCCTCCGATCAAGAGCATGCAAAAGCTTGATAGCCATCTCATGATCGTCATAGGGAAACTTGACCCGATTGGCACGTATCTTGTTGATGATAGATTGGAAGTGAGTGAACATCCCGTCAACAGATTCGCCGGCCAACTGTACGAAGTTCTCGTACTCCCTACGGTATGTGTCGAAGAGTCTGGACTTGATCCGAGGATTGCCCTCATGATATCGCACAAGTCTTTGCCAGATCTATCACGCCGTAGTGAGGTTCGAGACTTGCTCAAACTCAGGAAGAGACAAACTCGAGAAGAGAATGCTACGTGCCCTATTGTTTGTGTTGTGTTGAGTGATTTGGAGTTGGTCAACACGAGCCACAAGAACATGATAGCCCTCATTCTCACAAATCTCTCAAATGTTCGAATCAACTCCTTATAGATAGGTGGACATGCACACCTTCCAGTAAGAGAAGTTCATTCCATTGAAAAACGGAGGTTTGCCAACACCACGCTCCATATCTCCTTTGTGGGTCACAGACCAATTAAGGTGGAGTGATCCTTAACCGGCTCTGATACCAATTGAAGGACCGAGAACGACGACCAAAGGGGGGGGGGTGAATGACAGCCTCAAATTTCTCTCGGAAATATTTGGGCCACTCTTCCCAAAACAACCCCAGCAAGCAAGCTTACTCACACAGCACAATCATGACCCTAGATATGGTGGATACCTTTGGTGAAGACCAAGAGGTACAGCGGATCTTCCAGAAACCAAATGCTCTCACCGAGACACCGATAGTGAGACTCTCAACCCTAGAGAGAAGAGAAGAGAGCTCACCAAAAAATACTTATGAGAACTGGTCTCAAAAGTGCTTCGTCAAGTTTCCTGTGTGATTACGAAAGCAACACAACAAACGGAACTCAATTCGGAGTCCGGATGAGGGAGATACGGCCAAAACCATGGGCGATGGACGCTGTCCGAGAAGGGCGACGGGCGCTTCGACGGGTGACGGATGCTCCGAAGGCAGAGTCCGACGCCAGCGTCCATCACACCAAAAAACAGCCCTAGCGACGGACGCTCGGCTAGGGATAAGGCAGCGTCCGATGGGTAGAACTCAGCATCCGTCGGCAGCGTCCGACACCCCCGAAAACAGCGAGGATCGCACGAAAAATGCCGGAACTTGTTCGTTGCAAGTCCGATTGAATCCAAACTTTGTGGGGAGGATTTTGAGGTAGATGTGACTCTACTCTTGGAGGATCTAGTCCATCCTTCCCTCAGAAGTCCGTGAATCAATGATGAACAAACAAAACAGAGTGGAGAACAAGCCAAAACACAAACGGATCGTTCTCTTCGCTCACCCCATCCTATCCCGATTCCTTCGGTGGTTTTAAACACAAGGGGTATAAGAACCTTTCACTTCAAACGGACTTCCAAAACATGCAGCAAGGAGGGAGATCAAATAACAGGAATCAAAGAACAAAAGAGCCAGAACGAAGAACGCAAGCACAAGCGGTGTCAAAATTGAATCCCGGAGGAGACAAGGAGGTTACGGCCTCCTTTCCTTACCAAAATCTCAGTTTGACATGGGAGACTCCATGGATCTCAATCAAGAAGTCTAGAGGTAGTGGAAGACCTAGGAGGTGGGAGGTGGTAGAAGAAATATGGAAGAGATAGGATGAGGATACCCCTTCATCCCCTACTTAACGAGGCTTTGGACATTTCCCAAATCGCCCCTAGATACATGACCGAATTACCTAGTCCTGAGACACTATAATCCAAGTCGGAGATATTTCCACCGCATCTGGATTTGGATGGCCCCGCTTCCTGCCTGGACATGCCATCATCTCAATGCAACCTCTAGGATTCCGCCACCTGCCATCCCTGCTTCCTCGGAAGCTCCGCTCGGGTTTTGAGGCCCAAACCCGCGAAACCCGCCACCGGTAGCTTTGGGCTCAACTACCTGTTGACATTTGTTTACATTTCTTAGCGCCGCACCAAAACTAGAGATAAACCCCTATCCCCGGCAATGACGCCAGAAATGCTCGTTGGTATTTCTTATGACTATTGGATAAATCCGCAAGCGCACAGATTATACCGTTGTAGCACTTCACCTAGGAGTATTCCAAGGTATCGTAATTTATATTTTCCCAAGGGAAAGTTGAGCGTGAAATGATAATTAGAGAGAGATCCTAAAGAGTATCTCAACTTAGTACCAACTAGTATAGAGGGGTAAACGATAAATGTGATAGGAAGGGGTTGATGAATGAAGAAGCTACGGTAAAAGATACTTAGAATGGACTAGATAGAATAGCTAGGTGAGAGGACAACGAGAGAGTACAAGGGACTCCTATGCAATTCACTCTACTTCAATATACTTAGCTAATTAACTAGTCTAAACACTATAGTTTGCCTCCTCAATACAAGTATGCTAGGCGAGGGGATAGATCAGTAGGAGGACAAAACTCCTACCTGACCGGGCCCTCGTTTTACGGGGGCCTTACCTTTTAAGAACTTGCCTAGACAACATGTGGTGGAACACAACGACTAGACAAGGCTGTCACCTCTTGCTAGCTACCACAAACAATCCATGCAGCAAGCAGTAACCAAGGGTAAGATAATGTATAAGCACCACGCTTACACACAACTTACTACTTTCAGTACGATCTATAATCAAAGCACCCTATGACAGGCAATGATCGCATACAGGAAAGGTCACAAGGATCACAAACTATGAATGTAAAGACTATTAAAGAGCAAAAGCATATAACAATGCTATATCTAGTATAGTAATGCTCCAAGTAAATACTAAGTAAAGTAGAGAGAAAAGATAATATATTGAATAAGATAAAGTCTTACAAAGAAGGAAAGATACAAGAGCTATACCAGACTTCCCAGAAGGCAACTCCGAAAATCTCGAGCAAGCTTGACTCAACTCTAACTCCCACTCTAGACTAAACTACTAGAACAATCCAAGGAATAGAGCTTGTAGGCTTCTTCACCATGTGTAGAGAGGGGGGTGTGACCCTCTATTTATAGTGGGAGGTGGAGTAGGGGCTACTCCATCGCCACGTCAGCGATCCAGGGCCTTCCATTTTCAACCCTTGGATCCAACCGACCCTTGAACCTTCCAAGGGATGGATGGTGGTGATTTCCACATGTGCCAAGGGGTATGGTGGTTGGAGGGAGCTAACCGACCTAGGGAGGCGGTCGGCCGACCCCCCCTATGGCTAGTGGGCCCTCCTCTGGCCTCTGGGAGTGGTCCCACGGGCCAGGGGACTAGGTGGGAGCTAGGTGGGCCTAGGGGGTGGTCGGCCGACCCCCCCTTGGGGTGCCCTGGCCCACTTCTTCCTCCCTGGTGTTGGTCCCACTTGTCATTGAGGTTGGATGTTGGTTCTGAGGTGGTTGTCACGTTTATCTCCTTGGTATGGGCCCATGGATCCATGTGCTACTCTTGTGAGCCGTTGAGAGAAAGCACAGAGTGATCCAAGGGTTGGAAATCACTCTGGGATGGTTCTCTTAGATCATGGCCGAGAGGGGAGCCAGGTGGGCCCATAGGGTGGTCGGCCGACCCCCTATGTGGGTCCCACTGGCTCTCCTTTGCTCCATTTACTCATTCCTACATTCAAACACTCATGGACATGTGGAACTAGTTATTTGATAAAATATGCTCATGATGTGTTTGTTTATCTTTGATCCTAAAGTTGGTGGCAACATTTTAGCTAATTAAAAGTTGATCATAATTTGTGCCAACACTACTGAACCCCGAGTTTTGAGGCCCAAACTCGTAAACCGTCCACCGATGGTTTTGAGGCCCGAACAACCAAACCGCTCAACTCGAGCCACCTCGTCCTCGCTCGGTCAGACTCCGAGTCCCATGAGCCTCCTGCTTGACCCGCTCGTCTACCGTCTTGACTTGGTCAACTTGGTCTACCTCCGTGTCTTCTCGCGCTCGCCGGTGCCAAGTACTAGCCACCATAGCTAGTCTGTCGGTGCCCCTATTCCGTCGGTCCGAGCCCCGCTTCCGCCCTTCACCGCTCTCAGTCCATCGGCACGACAAGCCTCTACTCGACCTTCACCATGCCAATGACCACTGTCTCTGGGCCTAGCACCTGCACACCACAAGCCTATAGACAGGCACACATTTGCTTTCACAAGGGTTAGTGTAAACTACTCAAACGGAAACACTCAAGTGATGGGCAATCACTCATCACAAAACTAAACATCCTGGGTACATATCGACCATGTGTTCGCACCCCTGAAGCACTTGGTCACTCCCCCTCGCATTTAACACATGATCGAAATCAAGTCCATCCATTCTGAGGCAGTTCTAAGGCGGTTTGATCCAAAGGCTCAAGATTGAAGCTCCCTGGATCGCTGATGTGGGACTGGAGTAGCCCCTACTCCACCTCTACCTATAAATACCCCCTAGGCCTTCACTCTCATTCATGACACATTGGAGGAAACCACTCTCTAGTATCTTTAGCTAAGCTCTGCATTAGTCCTATGCTAGTTGGAAGAGAGTGAGGAAAGTATCACGCTGGAGGAAACCACTCTCTAGTATCACGCACACACCATATATAAACGCTGCTTCTACACTAGAAGTACGCAAAACATGCCTTTCATTTACTTGTTCTATTTTCATCCAATAAATAGTCTAGAAAAATGTTATGATATTAAAAAGAGATATGGCTATCATGGATGATGAAAAAATGATGAGCAAGTGAAGCTCATTCTAAAAAAAGAAAAAAGAAAAAAAGAAGAGATAGCCATGTCTCAATAATCATTAAGTTAGAGAGATCATACATGGTTAAGGAGTACAATAAAGTCCATCATCATATTCCATACACATGCACATCTTGATCTAGGATTATGATAGTTTTCTCTTTGGATCATTGTTTTGACTTTACAAAATAAGTAATGCAAGTAGGCTACATTGTTTATCCCTACCTAAGCTCCACATAAGCCATTTAGAAGTAGAAAGATACAAAAGAAGAAAACCTCATGTTATGCCTTGGTGAGGAATCACTTTGTGATTGATTTAGAGTACTATATGAGGAGTATGTTGACTTATGTTATTTCTTTTGAAAAACTTATCAAAAACTCCAAGTACTCAAATATGATTTGGGAAGATGACTTTGCTTTGAGAACTATTCCATTTCTCAACCTCCCAAGGATATATGTTTGACAATACCACATATCCCACTTATATGACAAATGTCTTGAATAAATCTTTATTCTTGCTTTATACTTTGAATAGCATAGTTATGTTTACTTTTATCCTTTACTCAAGGATGAGCAAAGATGTAAGTATGGGGGGGTCTTGTTGACGGTAAGAATGACATACATTTACATACTCAAAATACCGTCAATAGTCTCGGTTTCAAAGGTAGAATAATGCTACATAGACATATTTTCCACTAATAAGTTCCACATGTACTTGGAAGGATTTATTTTGCAGGAAATAACATTTCAGGCCAATCAGCATCACTGGAAGCTCTTTTTACACATCTCCTGATGTGTGTGTTGACATTTCTTAACACCACTTTGAATACTGGGTTGTCATCCCCAGCATGGCGCTAGAAATGAGCGGTGGTATTTATGAATGTAAAAGGCTCTCTAGAAAATATATTTATTCTATCAGCAAGCGCACAGATAAAATACCAATTGTAGCACTTCACTAGGAAGTATTTTCCAGGTATCGTTTATTTATAATTTTGCTAAAGGAAAAGCAAAACATTGGTGGCATGAACAAACAAGGGTTTAGACTAAAGATGGACTTGCAGAGCATGATTACTTATGAGAAACTCAATCACATAGTCACTTGCTTCGGCACGGGGTAAGCCATAAATAATAATAAAGATATTGAAGTGTAAGCTCAAAGATAAATAACACAGAGATTAGAGATAGACTACTCCATACAAATGTAAGGTGATGTCGGACTAGTAAGAGAATAACTTCTAAATAGGTTCTAATCTATTAAGTCATAATCTACTCTAGCACATATACAATCATATATAGCATAAAGGACTCTTCATCTATGTATAAGGAACATCGCTAAAGAAAGCCAGGACATAGCAAGACTTACTCCGCAATACCAATTCTGCCTATCCTACCAATGGGGGGTGGACTATATAAGAATCAATGGAACTGTTACTTCCATGAACTACTACGCGACCCAGCCAATAGGATACATTTGCAGGTAAATAGCATCTAAGCACCACGCTCACATGTGATCTACCACTTAACTCCCCTAGGGTGAAAGCTAAGCGCTTTGCAAACTCATACATAAACTCATTATCAATCATAACTATATCAAGTATAGAACTAGAACAAACTAAGAACATAATAAATAGAAACATAATGATATTAAGAATAAATTCGTAGAGAAGATACAAGATAATACCAATCTTTATGACGATGATCCGAAATCCAGAGCACGATGCTCTACTTCTCTAGATCTATCTAATCAATCCTATAGAACTTGAAGGAATTGAGAGTAGCTATTCTAATTCTCTGGTGGAGAGAGGGATATGAAACCCTAGATTTGATGGCTTCCTCTAATTATGATTTCTCCTCCTCCTCAGGGGTGGCAGGGCCTTCCTTATATAGCCCCATCAAATGAACGTGGACCGTCGGATCAAACCGACCTTGATCGAGTGGTTTAGATTCATCCTCAAAGGCGGTTAGGCATGATCCGCGAAGTTGGTTGTGATTGGCCACCAGGGTAGGATGGGCGCCCCAAACCATAGGGCGGGCGCCCTGGGCTTGGGCCCACTCGGCCTCTGGTTTGGTCCAGTCTCTTCTAGAGTCTTCCTGAGTATTCCTTTCTTGAGCGGAGGTCCTTTCTCTCTATGTAAACATGATATGTGGACCTTCTTTGGTTCTTTTCCTGATAACTCCCTGTAAAAACATAAACTCACCAAAAACTTGTGGAAATCTGTCAGTTGGACCCCCTAAGTCTATGTTGGTGATTCAATTAAGTCCTCTTTAGTTCTTGTTGACATATAGAATTTGATACTTAACGACCATCAACAAGCTCCCCCAAGCTTACCCTTTGCTCGTCCCTGAGCAAACAGCTAACTCAGATGGATTAGAAGTTTCTTCACCATTTACTTTATAACAAGCACACATGCATTCAAAATAAAATTCTCCTTCAGATTAGAGTGACTTACCATGGGGCTTAGTGCCTACACTTGAGTCTTGAGTAATTGAAAGATAGAATAATCAAGTCAAGCACTATGTCTCATGCTCTATACTTCAGCTCTTTTCTGGAGTTTTCATAAATTTTCAAATAAAACTTAGAGTTCCTTAGTATGACTCTCTCAAGTCTCTCATATGTGGTATTTCTGGATCCTTACAAAGGCATTGATGGTGTATGCCCTTCTCTCAGATATGTGGTATTTGTGGTATAAGGCATTGTGGTATTGCCTTCTCTCACCCTACTTCTAATATGTTGTGGTATCTATAGCTCATAGGTGGGAAATAGAAAATACATACTTACAAGACATATGTTGCATAGTCAAACAGTGGATCCAAAGGAACAGGTCAATAAGTCAAAATCAAGATGTGCAAGTGTGGCGAATGAATGGTGTATGTTGATGATGGTGGTAGTGATAATGATAACAAAGGTGAAAGTCTAATTCTACTTTTGCTCCTTTTGATGGAATATGTACCTTTCTCTTATTTGAAACCTTTTTGGAGGGAATGAGATGCTCGATAAATATATATATATATATATATATATATATATTGGTGGGTATCTTGTACCCCTAATTCTACTGTTCGACACTTGTCCATTTTTACCTCTCTTTCTTACTTTTTATTTTTCTGAGGTTGGCGGGCACTTGCCCCTTTTTATTTCCTCGTCTCTCTTTTTTTTCAATAGCACTCATCCTTGTAGAGCTAGAACAAACGTTTACTGGAGCATTTATTTCATTGGGAAGAACAGGGATAGGTGGATATTTATTTGTTTCTATTCTCTCCCGGATTAGGAGCAGAATATTTTTGGTGGACCTGGAGATGGAAGTGAGTGGATATATGTGGATGCATACTTCTAGGATAGAAGCAGCGTGTTTGGATGGAGTGTACGTGAATCTTGATTCAGACCGCATGACTAGTTCCCGAGGGTCACACAGCTTGACCACACTCAATGCTTATAAGCAGTATTTAAATATGTGGTTTTCTAATCTAGTAAGCATGTATATATGGCTGTGGTAGGAATTTAAACTCTCGTCATACACGAACTCATCATGTGGTATTTTAAAGTTTTCAAAATAAATCTCCAGAATTTAGTGTTGTAAGAACAAGATAAACAGTAGCTCGGACTTTCATATTATATCAACCAATTACCTAGCCAGGACATAGCAAGACTTACTCCGCAATACCAATTCTGCTTGTCCTATCAACGGGGGGTGGACTATATAAGAATCAATGGAACTGTCACTTCCACGAACTACCACGCGACCCGGCCAATAGGATACATTTGCAGGTAAATAGCATCTAAGCACCACGCTCACATGTGATCTACCACTTAACTCCCCTAGGGTGAAAGCTAAGCGCTTTGCAAACTCATACATAAACTCATTATCAATCATAACTATATCAAGTATAGAACTAGAATAAACTAAGAACATAATAAATAGAAACATAATGATATTAAGAATAAATTCGTAGAAAAGATACAAGATAATACCAATCTTTATGACGATGATCCGAAATCCAGAGCACGATGCTCTACTTCTCTAGATCTATCTAATCAATCCTATAGAACTTGAAGGAATTGGGAGTAGCTATTCTAATTCTCTGGTGGAGAGAGGGATATGAAACCCTAGATTTGATGGCTTCCTCTAATAATGATTTCTCCTCCTCCTCAGGGCTGACAGGGCCTTTATTATATAGCCCCCTCAAATGAACATGGACCGTCGAATCAAACCGACCTTGATCGAGTGGTTTAGATTTATCCTCAAAGGAGGTTAGGCACGATCCGCGAAGTTGGCTGTGATTGGCCACCAGGGTAGGGCGGGCGTGCTCGGCCTGGGCCCACTCGGTCTCTGGTTTGGTCTAGTCTGTTCTAGAGTCTTCCTAAGTATTTCTTTCTTGAGCGGAGGTCCTTTCTCTCTATGTAAACATGACATGTGGACCTTGTTTGGTTCTTTTCCTGATAACTCCCTGTAAAAACATAAAGTCACCAAAACTTGTGGAAATCTGTTCGTTGGACCCCCTAAGTCTATGGTGGTAATTCAATTAAGTCCTTTTTAGTTCTTGTTGACATATAGAATTTGATACTTAACGACTGTCAACAGTGTGATTTGAGCCAAATTCCAGAATGCACATACCATGAGACTCCTGACATGTCCAGGAGTTCCCACAAGAAATCCTGGCTCTAAAGGAGTCAAAACATGATTGGCCGACACTCATTTGGACCCTTCTGGATAGCCAAACTAGCATGATCCATGTCAAAGCCATTCCAGCCCTTGGATACAACCTGTGCTGTCACTCAACGCACCAGATCAAGTGCACAAGGATCCATGGGCCCACATGAAGAGAACCAGTGTGACAAACACTTCACGAAGCCCAACCAAGCTCCATGACAAGTAGGACCACCTTCTAAAAGAAGGTGGTGGGCCTGATACCCCTAGGGGGGTTGGCCGACACCCTATAGGGGGCTACCACCCCCCCCACTAGGTCCCTGACTAGTGGGGACAGCCTCTGGAAGCCCTAGGCAGGGCCCACATGTCATAGGGGGGTCGGCCAACACCCCTTAGACCTCCTGAAGCAACTGGTCACTCCCCCTTGCATTTAACACATGATGGAAACCATGTCCATCCATTCTGAGGCGGTTCTGAGGTGGTTTGATCCAAAGGCTCAAGATTGAAGCTCCCTTGATAGCTAACGTGACACTAGAGTAGCCCTACTCCACCTCTACCTATAAATATCCCCCTAGGCATTCACTCTCATTCATGACACATTGGAGGAAACCACTCTCTAGTAGCTTTAGCGAAGCTCTGCAGTAGTGTTGTGCTAGTTGGAAGAGAGTAAGGAGAGTCTAGAGGAGAGCCAGGCATGTCTGGCATCTTCTCTGAGTTGTACCTCAGCGGATGCGATTATCTTGTAAGTTATACACTTGTAAGTGATACATCTGAGTTCTTTATAGTATTTGATATTCTAATTCTGGCATAGCTGATATACATCTTTTTGCGCTTGTTCATTGCTTTACTTTAAGTAGAGTGTTTAAGCCTTAACGTAGGGTTAAAGTAAGAATAGTGTAGACGTGGTGTCTAGACTAGATCTTGCCTTTGTAAACCGCTTATGGCATAGATTGTTTGTGGTAGCTAGCAGGTGGTGACAGCCCTGTCTGGTCTTTGTATTCCACCACGTGTGTAACATAAGCTCTTAAAAGGTAGGGCCTCAATAGAACATGATGGCGCAGTCCAGTAGGTGTTTCATCTCCTACTGATCTATCCCATCGCCTCCTACAATAGAAGGGATGATAAAGCTAGTATAACCAGCTTTGCCTAGTTAGATATCTTTGCTACATAGAGCCTCTCAACCCAATTATCATAGTCTCCCTTGTCTCATCATAGGACATAACCTTGATCACTAGTTAATTCACTTCTCATTCCCTGTGGAAAATACGATACCTGGAATACTCTCGGTGAAAGCTACACTTCACAGCCGTATGCCTGAGGTCTTTACCCATTTGCCACTTCTAGTGTCAACAGTGACCATCTAAAACTGATCAACATCAGTAGTAGGTGTGGTTTAGGCCAAGTTGTTATTCTTGAACTGTCCAGGTTGCATTGATGCATGTTTCTGTATTGGTTTCCTTGAACTGTCAGTAATTAGTTGACTATGCCAGTGATTTCATTTGTTGTTGGCATAACAAAATCTAGAGGTAAATACTTGTATGATCTGTAGTCCATACATACTTTGGCATCTTCTGGTTGCATGTACCAAAAATAATTCTCATGTTTGTCCAGCCCTCTCTTTACCTTCATTGGTACAGTGATAATTCATTTTTCTTACAGGATGCAGAGGCCTAAGTACAACAACATGGATCCAGATCCTGTTGAAATATTTGGGGAATGTATGAATAGACGACAAAATGGTCGTACTCCTCTTGCAAATGAGATATATGTAGGTTACATAATTATTGCATGCATGTACAGTACTCAAGTACAAGCCTAGTTAAACACTGTTGTATGACCATGTTATTAATTCAATTCATTCTATGTAGGAACATATCATTGCAGAGAAGGAAAGAGAACCATAAGAAGGAGTATCACAAAAGTCTCCCTCCAGGATTGTTGCTGACAGTCTCAGCCAGATCAGCCGTTCATCGACCTTCCTTCCAAACATTGGTGTCCCTACAGGGTCAAAGACTGCCCGGTCCACGACAGCTGCAGAAGCACACATGCAAAGCTTAGTTTGAGGCAACACTCCAAGCTGAAAGAGAGGGAGCTTCTAGGAACCAGGCAGAGTTGCAAGCACAGCTTGAAGCTCAGCAGGCCACACTTCAAGCAAACCAAGCAACACTTGAAGAAAACAAAAATTTTCTACGCCAAACCTATGAAGAAGTGAAGGGGATGCATACCAAGTTTGAAGAGAATAATGCACTACTGTGAGCTGTGATGAAACTTTAGAAAGATTGAGGTCTGAATGCACTCTATGTTCATAATGCTTATGCCTTAGCTTTTGCTACCGCTTGCTAGAACACCAAAATTTCTCTGTTGGAACTTTGTGCACTGTGTTTGTTAAAACTATGTGGTATGTTTGAACCTGTGTGGTGGTGGAACAGTTTGAACCTGATACTTTGTGTGATGTTTGAACTTACCAGCACTATGTTATCCACTGGAATGTATGTGATGTCTATGATGGCTTGGCCGAATGAGAATGTTGTGGATGATGGTTTCTGATATATATATATATATATATGTTTGTATATGCTATGAGGACAGATCTGAGATCTGTACAACGATCGTCGTTAAATGGAAAGAAAGTTTGTGATGGTGTACAATCGTCTCAAACGACCATACAAAGCAAGACACTACATAAAGCATATATGATGCTACAGGGCGTCACAATAAGTTACCTAATCAGGCTCCCAACAACCAATTTGTGACAGCTCATATATTAAGTGACGCGTTGACCAACTAATATGTGACAACCCTAACCATCATTAAATGAAATAATATATGACAAACAAATTCAACCGTCACCAAAAACATTCGCATTTTTTGACAGTTTTGTATACTATCGTCATGAGGTACATTATGTGACGATCGTTATATGACGACCGATGTGACGGGTCATTTTCATCACAAGAATCTTTTTCTGACAAATGTTGTACTTTACACGACAGTTTTTGTGTGTCATACAAGCCTAGAGTTCTTGTAGTGATTAGACCAACCGTTCTAATGCTTTAGCAGGGGTAAGTCATGTCAAGATAAATAAATATGATAATAAAGGTATAAGATAAATGGTATTCCAGAGATAGAAATAGAGACTCACTAATAATATAGTCAGGCAACTCGAGATTCAGTTAGAGTAAAAGAATCCTAAGTAATTACCAAATAAAAAGGAACTAAGCACACCCTACCTACATACTATCATTTATAGAATAACTGACTCAAAACACATCATAAGGAGCATGAACTAGGGAGGCTATTAAGACGGAACCATCTCCTCCGTCGCGACCGCGCTCTGCCAGGCCTTTGTGCCAAGGGTGGACTACAGAGGAATCAACGCAGCTATAAGAGTCAGCTACGCAAACTACTACACGACATGGTACATCAGGAGACATCCGTAAGTACATATAATATCTAGGCACCATGGTTACATTATACATACCACCTAACCCACTCGAGAATTGGATTAGACGCTTTACGATCTTATAAAGATAATCATCACCAATCTTAACTATATCTAATATGCAAATAGAATAAACTAAGCACTCAATAAGTAGCAATATAATAATGAAGTATACAGTTATAATGAGATACAAGATAAATTACTGATCTCCAGACAAACGAATCTGGAATCCGAGCGTATCGCCCAACTCCACTTGAATCTTGCTAGCTACCTAGCTAATAACTTGAAGCACTAGAGTTCTAATCTAATCTCTAGAAACCCTAGATCTATTCTAATTCTTGAACTGGCTCTGACTTGACTTGGATCAGTTGAATAATAATCCTCTCGGGGGGTACAGGGCTCTATTTATAGCCCGGTGGGATGCACGATAGCCGTTGGATCAAACAGACTTAAGGTAGGGCTCAGATTAATCTTCAAAGGTGGTGGAGGAATCTTCCAGAAGACAGCGGCTAGTGGGCCCAGAGGGGTGCCGCCAAGCCCCACCTCATGCTGGTCGGCCCCACCTAATGGGGTCTGGGGCCCCGCTTCGCTCTGGTGTCTGCGGGATCCTCTGTGAGTAATATAGCATGTGTATCTCTGCGGGATTTGTTCGATATCTTCTCTGATTTGCTTCCCTTTATCCTCTTTTCTGGAATAGCCCTAGAAAATACTGAAACACCAAAACTCGTGGAATTTGTTAGATAAAGTCCTATAGTTCTAGATTTTATATATGATTGATCCAATTATCATGTTTATAATTGCTTAAAAATTTGACGCTAACGACCATCGACAAGGTCCCCCAAGCTTACCCTTTGCTAGTCCCTAACCAAAGCCCAAGTGGAATTATTTATTTTATTCATGTAACAGAAGTGTCTTAACGAAAAACACTGTCTCTTATGGAACTTATTACTTTATTCTAGTCATGAGTAACTACAAACTAGACAAGTTTTATTAGAACTGCTTTTCTCTTATTCCTTGATCAATTTCATTTCTGGAGTTTTTGACATCTTTGAAAAAATAAAGTCCTACAAAAAGAATTAAAGAGAATACTCGGTTATTCCCCTTAGATCAGAATGATTAATTTGTAAAATATTCTTTTTTGTATTTTCTGGCTTTTCTATGTCCTTCTTCTCTCCTTCTGAGAAGTATGGGCTCTCTCTTTTTGTTTTTTTTAGAGGTACGTCGGACTTTTATCCCTTTTTAATTCCTCTTGTGGGTGCATCAGACTTTTGTCCCTATTTAATTTCCTCTATTTCTCCCATGCATATTTTGGCATGGATTATTTTCTCATACTTTTTCATAGCCCATACAACTCTTTTAAAGAGAAAGATTAGAACATATGAAGCAAAATTATTTTTCTTATTTATTTAGATTAATTCTGATCATAGGTACATAACAAAATACTCAACTTTAATCTCTCAGAGGTTTTAGAATTTTTGAGCATTTAAATTCTCCAGAAATTAAATTTCTATGAGAATAAGATCATAGCAAATTCTTTTTATTCCCTATCTTATTTAACAGTAACTTAGACAGGAACAAAGCTTTTATCCCACTAGATTCAGGTTTCATAATAAGGTGGTAAATTAAATTTATGGGAATAACTAAATTGCGGACTATATATACATATGCGAGAAGCACATATATATACATAGTTATTTATTCATTATTCTAGATACTATAAATTTATTTCTTTTTTATTTTTCTTATTTTTATTTTCTTTTCTTAAATAGAAATAATAGCAAACTTAACTAAAAAGTGAATTAAATGCGGAAATATAAATATGATAGTATACTTACCTTGCAGGGGCTCTGCCCCAAGCTGTCTGATGACGTGGTCTATAGCTCTGGTGGTGGCGGTGGGTAGCTGAAACCCAAACTGCGGATCAAGTACCGTAGGTCCTGATGTTCTTCATATTGTTGTTCCTGCATCTCTTGGAGACGATCATTTATCTGATGTTGAGTCTCCATACTATGGTCCAAAGTGGACTGAAATTTGTCCTGCTCCATGTTTGCAAGACGATGGCTAAAATCATTAGTGAAAATACTGGGATTACCATCACCTGGCTGTGGAGGCTCTATGTGCTGCTCTGGTGGAGGATAGTAGTCATCTGCTGGAAGCTGATGGTATGGGTACAACCCTCTAGTACTAAAGTCCGTATGGGTCCGGGTAGAGAAAGACATGCGTCCTCTCTGTAATCCTGTTGAGGTAATTGGATCCTGCGAATAGTTAGTAAAATTTTTCTATTCCCAGCTATCCCATCCGGTTGATGTTCCCTGATAAGTATACTGCTCCTCCATCCTGAGTTATGGTCCCATAGTTGTGTGGACTGGTATGATGGACCTGCCTGATCAAAACCAATGTGGTGAGTAAAAGCTGGTCCGGCTGGTGTAGCATCTGCCCCTTCATAGTATCTTCTCTATGATCTGGTGAGGCATGCTAAAGTGCTTCTCCCGACTGTAGGTTCACTTTTTTGCATATCAAAAACAAAACTCTCTACTGCGTAGAGACCAAGTGCTCTGTCTAGTAGTGCATATTCATTTGTGTAATTCTTATAAATCATGATTATTTTATTATTCTTTCTCTTTACCAAATGAGCACGGAAAAAGAAATCATATCCAATTATTCTTCTAGCGGTAGGAATATAAATAAGAGATGCATTTCCTAATAAATTTAGATTTGCGGCTAAGCGTGTAATCCAAGAAGTAATTGATATGCCACATTTCTTCATTGAAGGAATAAGTACCCAATATTGTAACATTAATTTGATAGGGGATACTTTCCTCGTTTTAATCATGGCATAGAGTAACTTCATTTCTTCAATTCTTATAGTGCCCAATTCTTCTTTAGGAAATAAAGTAACAGCTATCCATTTATGCAAACAGCGTAAGGCTGGATGGTGGATTTTCTCAGTGGATGGTTTGTGACATGTTTTTAATCCAAATATACTTTCCCAAACATGTGTTCTATCAAAATCATTTAAAACCTCATCTATGTCACATGAGCAACCACTAGCAAAGGCTAGCATAACACTAAGATTTTCCCATGAGAGGGTGTGCGATTTATAAAAAACATTCTAAAACTAACCTCATGATCACTGATCTCTAAGGTGCATAAAAATTCTACGGTGAGTAGTTTCCTACCTTCCTCAGTTAAGTTGCATTCATTTTCCCAACCAACATTTCTAAATACGAGCTGGAATTCAGAATCCATACCTATCTCGAGAACTAGTGTATCATCGAAGGTTGGGGTATATGTGAATTCTTTGTCCTTGATGGCATCGAGAATGTCTTTTTCCCTTTCTGACTGTAACTTAAGATGAGTATCTCTAGTTAGCACATACCTCTCTTGCTCACCATGGTGAGAAGAGGATGAAGTTCTCATGGGTGATGGAGTATCTATGTCCATCTCAGAGTTGGCTCTTGATGGCGCTCTTGATGAAGTTTGGCTCCGAGTGGTGCGGAAGGAGAGAGCCCTTCCAACACTCTTTGTGGCATTTATTACTTTATTGCTCATCTTTCCTGTAACAATAATCAAGAACAAGGAAAACTAGTGGAGAGATTAGAAGGGGTTAGAGGTTGCTTCACCGAGGGAACCTTGAGCTTAACCCAAAATCTCTCTCACACTTGATTTTTCTTCATTAATTGAAGGATTTTGTGGTGTCATGTCTTCTAGAGTGAAGAACAGAAGGAAGCTTTGTTCTTCTTGAATTAGTGAAGTGAGTGAGAGAAAGGAGAGGGAGAGAGGTGCTTATGGGGTGCCGGCCGGCATGGTGTGGGGCTGGCCGGACCCACCTCGTGGCCTCCTGGCTCCTCTTGCTGGTGTCGACATGAGCATGGGAGTGATTAGAATAATGCATCTAGATGCTCCTTTCTGGTGGTAGGTATGAATGAGTGAGTAGAAAATGTGGAAGGTAGTGCATGGTGGTATGTGTGAGGTGATGTGTGGGTCCCACATGTCTCTCATATTTATACGGTATAAAAGTACAAGGATGAAAACTAAATTACTTTTATGAATCTATGAAAAATGACAATTCTAATGACATTCTCTTTTTAATTTTTTGAAACTTCAGTAAAAATGACTTACTATGAATATTAATTACTAAAACTAAAACTCTACCATGCAATAAATATTTTTATTTTGTTTTAATAATGCAATGCTTATAATGTTTGAAAAGTAGTGCAAAATTAAATTACCTGATTACTTACCGAGTTACCTCCCAGTGAGGGTTCGGGGTTTTAAGTCCACCGACCAGACTTTTCTAAATAGATTATTCTTCAAGCTTTATCTCCTGAGTTGGAGATTATGACCTTGATTCTTGCTTCTCATGACACTCCAAATTCTGACATTGCTCTGGTCTTGGCTTGAATGCGAATAGTACTTCTTCTCCGTTGATGATGAATTTGATTTCTCCGGCCCCGATTTAATGTGTGCATTTGTAGTATTGAGGAACGGTCTCCCGAGGATGAGTGGTGTCCTCATTTCTTCCTGCATGTAAACTACTACAAATTCTACAGGAATGAAAAAGTTTTGAATTTTTACTGGGATATTCTCTGCAATCCCTACGGGGTAGCGAACCGATTGGTTGGCTAGTTGCAGACACATTGACATGGGTGTGAGTAAGAGAAATTCAGCTTGTCGAAGACCTTCTTGGGAATAACGCTGACGCTTGCTCCAAGATCACATAAAGCATTCTCAAATCTCTGATTTCCGATTGAGCAATCAATAGTGGGGCACCCTGGATCCTTCTTCTTGATAGGAGAAGAATTTATAATTGCCACACTACACTCCTTGTTAACTTGCTGACTTCAATAGAAGGTAGTGGTATTTTGTTGTTGAGGATGTCCCTGATATACTTCGCGTATGTAGGTACCTGCATGGCATCTAGCAACGGAATGTTGACATATAACTTCTGAATTACCTATACAAACTTATCAAATTGTTCATCTTCTTTAGCCTTCTTATTCCTGCGTGGGAATGGTAGGACAACGGTGTCATGGTAATCTTGGCGTAATTCTCTTGGTAAATCTTATAGTAGAACTTCTTCTTCTGGTTTGTCCACTTCTCTTTCTACCTATACTAACTGTGGTGGTCTACGTACTCCTTCTGGATAAGGTGGATCATGAGTAGAAGCTTGTTTTTAATAATTTCATTAACTTTAGTTTGTTCCAATATTAATGCTCTCAAGGGTCGAAGTCTTTGATTAGAGGAATTACCTTGGTACTTACCTTGACTGGTAGACTGAGGTTATCCTTGCTTTTGTAGAGTTGATTTGATGATGGTTGTGACACCCTGTGTCAAGCTTGCATTAGGATCACCATTAGCCACTAAGCATAAGCATCTCCTTGCATTCATGTTTATATATGGCATCATTTCATGTGTATGGTTTTATCTTTTGGAATTAGAATTTAATAGGAGTTTCATGCCCTAGCCTTAGTTATCTTGTGTAGAGAGGTTTGTTATATCTAGAGTTAAGTAATAAGCTTTTTCTTGATCACCTTCTTAATCTAGTAAGCTTTCTTTAAACATGCAAAAGTTAAAGTAATTCTTTTCCCTTAAACATGGTTTAATTTGATTTAAACTACAACCTTTTAAAATAAGAGTTTTCAGAAAATTTCACCTGCATGAATAATGTAGAGAATAATATTTTGAACAACTTTGGTTTAAGTTTCAAATTCTAGTTTTGAGTTTTTAAAACTGTTTGAATCAAATTCAGTTTGAAACAAATAAAATAAAATAGAAAAGGGAAGGAAACCTGAAATGGGCCGAGGGCAACCCATTCGGCCCGCTCGCCCTTCCACCAGCCCGCGCGCACGCACGCGCACGTGCACCTCACGCGCGCTCCGCGGCCAGCGCCGCGCCCGACCACGGCCGCGCCGTACGCCGGCATCGCTGTCGTGTGGCTGGCGATTCTTGCCCACAAGCGCCGAAAGCCGTCGCGCTCCACTCGCCTTGCGTCGTGCCCTGCCACACTACGCTAACCTCGTTGCTCGTCACTCACCGCCTCTGCCCGCGCAGAGAGCGGCGCCGCGTCGTGCCATCACCTCGCCGTCGCATCGCCGCAGCGACCAGCAGCCTTGACCGGTCACGCTCGCACTCGAATGTGTATCCGCGCTAACGGCGCCAGGACCAAGAACGCTGAATGCAATCACGTTCACTGGCTCACCGCGCGCCGCAACCTGCTCTGCCCCGCTGCACACGCTGCCACCCTACCTCGCCGTCGCTTCGCGACCCCACCGGCCGCGCCAATCGGCCACGACCATGCCAGAGGGAGCGCCTACACCCCCTCTGCCCCTCGCACTCGCAGCCACCAACGCTCATTCACTCACCCGTTCTGCTTTGCTCTCGCCACGACGAGCCGAACACCGAGAGCGCATCATCACCCCCTTCGCCATTCCACCACCACTCAAGCTTCTCTGCTCAATCCACCGAGCACCGAGCTTCACCGACACACCACACACACGGTGCTCGCCCTAACTCCACTGGTTGAGCCTCGACCTCGCCGGAGTGCACGCGCTGCCAATCGGAGCACCGGCATCACCCGCAGAGCTCGAACGCGTTCGCGCTACTCCACGCTACCACCGACCGCTCCATCTCGCCGATAGCACCACCGTAACCAAGCAAGGTGAGGACACCACGCTGCTTACCCTAGCTCGCCTTAGATCACCCACAACCATGCGCCGTGCGCCATTGCCGCCGTCGCGGAGCTCGCACGTGGCCGGACCTCCTCGGAGCTCCTCCGGTCCAACCAACCCTTGCGCTATACTCACCACATCACCGTGGCGCTCACGCACCCGCTCGCCGAGTAGAACACCGCCGGTAACGGTCCCGCCGCGTCACACCGCCGCGCAGCGCCGCCACCGCATGTCGCCGGTCACCTACACGGCCGCACTGGCTCAACCAACTCCACTAGTCGCTTCGCGTCATCACCCCGAGCACGCCTAGCATCGCACCGCCGCCGATGAGCTCACCGCCAGCGAGAACGCGTCGGTGCGCGTTGCTCTGCTCTCTGCTCGCTGGCAAGTGGACCCGGGTTGACCGCTGGGCCCCTCCTGTCAGCCGCTCGCACACACTGGGTCGAGCCCACGCACTATGCACCTTGGGCCCAATCGAGAAATGCATTCCTTTTTCCTATTATCAGTAAATATATTTATGATTGTTGATTTTATATCTGGAGTTTGGTAGATCCATAAATGGTGAAATAAAATTTGTTAGTCTCTATAAATGAATATCTTTCTACTAAAAATATAAAAGTAATTTTTGGAGAATGTCTTCAGTACTAATGTTTAAATAGTTCTTTTCCTCATTTATTAAGGATAAATGTTTTCCTGTATGAAATGATCAAATAAAAATATGAACTGCCATGTTTCTATGTAAAATTTGTTTATTATCTATTAAAATGTGTTTCTGTTGCTTTGTTAGAATAATTCCTGTGGTAAATCTATCCTTAGATAAATCATTAAACTTTTTGTATAGTCTTTGTATGCCTTGATCTACCTAGGAAAAATATAATATGTGGTATGTTGTATGCAGAAATGATACTTGTAGTTCAAGTGTCCTTTTCTAGAGTTTTCTTTGGAAAATCATATAGAAAATAATATGGTTGTGTTGATCATGGAACTTTTTTGATACATATGATTTTAAGTAAAGAACATGTTCAAAATAAGATATAGCATGTTTCACCCTGTTGGGCAGTAGGCCTAGTTTAAAGTGCTTTTCCTGCATTGAAATTCATCTTTTTGTATCTGCTGTATGGTAGCCTTGCTATGGGTGAATTTTCTGCAGTAGTATCCTTTAAGCTTGCTCTGTCCTCTATAATTTTTGTAGAATTTTCTGAGTAATCTATAGTAGGCTTGCTGTGTAAAATGGAGACTAGAGTGAATAGTTAAGTTAATTCTAAGAGTAACTCTTGAATGTTAATTCTTGTTCAAGCACCATCCCTACATCCATGGGTTACTTATATGCATTGCAAACATTCAGGAGCAGTAGAGGAACCCCAGGTGCCACTTCCAGAGGAAGGAGTCCAGGAGGTGCAGGAGCTGAACGAGGAGCACCACGAGCTCGACACTAACCTTCCTGAGTGTCCTGACCACCAGCCCTCTACCTTCACTCAAGGAAAGCCCCGGAGCATCTTTGAGCCTCCCAGTATTTACAATTAATATACTTGAGTATTTTATGTTGTGATGATTAGGTGCTAGGAGTTGGATGAATCCCATTTCCTGCATTACCTTCCATGATATTTCGTTTACCTACCTTGTTAACCTGATAAATGAAAGTAAAATCAACTGCTTAGCATGCTTAGATCAAATGGTTACATTTATATTTATAGTATTATCCCATGGGGGTAATACCGATCACGGTTGGCTATATTTTGCTATCGTGGTAAAGAATCAATGGCAGTAATGAAATGTGATCAATTGGAAGGAAGAGGCACCAAGTGGTTTAGACTTGGGGGCAGTCCGTCCGTTGGATCGTATAGGTTTGTATACGATGGTGGCCCTCTTACATCTTTGAATGCGCCCTTTCACATAGGGGTCGTTGTGATCTTCAACCCCGAAGCCGAGTAAACATTGTCCGGGCCGACTCTCAGCCTACTTTTTGCACCCTCTAGTTTGGAGATACGACCTGCCCCGTGGTGGCCAACTGATTTCTCCAATTGGGTGGATTACACTGAGCTCGCGACGGTACCACCTGGACTTTGTTGAGCGGTAACCCAATGCATGGACCCGACGGGGAAAGTGTGGGCATGTGTTAAAGGTAATCTTGCCAGCTGGTTGTATATCGATTCGAGTCGCCGCCTCCCACCGGATAGTGGGGGATTATGCTGAGCTTCACCACGATACAACTCCATGTGACATCGATGATGGTTCTACTAAAATTTTGACAATGAACTGGATATGGTATTATCGTAATTTCTTGCTTAGATCAAGCGAGTGCTCTAGTACAGGTGCAAACTTAGAGATAAATAATAGGATGGAAAATGGCTGCTCTTTTATTTAAAGTTATTTCATCCTGTTAGCGCTTCCGCAAATGAAAAGTTAGCCAACTCCTTATATAGCATTGCATATCCTTGGAGTCTTTATTCTCAGTTAGACGGGTAAGTCTAGCTGAGTACATTCTCGTACTCAGGGTTTATCCCGTTTGTTGCAGATGGCCAGGTATACTTTGGCTATTGTAAGCTCTGCCTCTATCCTGTCGAAGGAGAAGAGGAGTAGGCCTTGGGCAAGGTCTTCTATGAACTCATCTTTTGCTGTTGTTGGATATGATCTCGTTGGCACCCCTATCTATTAATGGTACTCGTGTGGAGTAAAACTTTGGGTTCTAATTCAAAAATAATGTTTTATTTAGCCACGCGTGTGGTGGTGTAACTTACTACTTTTATTTGGAACCAAGTGTTGTAATAACTTTTATTTCGTACTTCAAGTACTTTCGTTTCAATTGGTTGTTCGTTCGAATGTGCATACCTGAGTTTGCGCGATCTTGGTCGGATATACGATTGTTAGAAATCCTTCGAGATTTTGCTCATGCGTGATCTTTTATTTAACCAAAACGAGTATTTCAAAACTATTTTCTAAACCAGGCTTGAAAAACATAGGGTGCTAGAGTCCAGTCCTTAGCCCTATACTAGGAAATCAGGTGGCTTAGGAATACTAACTTGGTTCGGGGTTTTGCTCATGCTGGATCTTTAAAAGGTGCCAGGGTATCATTCTTTGGAAGGATGATACAAGTTTCGAAAATTGCATTGAAAACAAATGGTGAGATGTGAGGGCATGACCTTCCAACCGTTGGTCTAGGGAAGTGGTATGGTTACTTAAGGATGTGCAAGCTTTACGCAAACATATCTGAGAAGTATGAAATGTTGGGTGGGTTTTCCGAGCTTGGTGCATAAGGTTTTGGTAACTAACTGATGTGTACTTAGTGCATGCCAGGAAGTGCCCGGTGAATTTTTCTACATTGGGTTTTGTTCTTTTTGGGCTGAAATGAATTTTCTGCAGGTACACTAACTACGTATCCACGTAGAACAAATAACTGCGTAATGAGAGATCGTCTTGCCACCGACTAGAACGTTAGGACTTGCGAGTCATCCTAGTGGAGTGAGAACATAATTAAGATCATGCATCATGTTTATATTATTGCACCATGTCATACCTCCCCTTAAATTGTAAGTTGTTCCTTTTTGATAAAATTCACCAACTTAATATCCGTCTCACGAGAGTTCGAACCCTCCTTTTCTACAGATGTCTCGCATCCGTCTGACCGCTAGGAAGGTAACCGGAGGAGCAGGAGTTCCTCGTTACCCGTTGGCCACAAAGATGACCAAGGGAAAGGTCTTGATGTACTTTGGGCTGCCGACTATCCTATGGCAGGTTTTGCACGCCATTGGGTATTCGGAGGGCGGGGAGCCCAAGTACTCTTGGCAGAAGCAATAGTATGGCCAAGATTCTCTGGTCAAGGTTCAGGTGAAGGTGCAAGCCTTGGAGGGGAGGCCAAACTGGTCTGGCTGGACGGTAATCACCAAGGGAGCCTCTGCTAAGGATGGTGCCAACAGGGCAGCCAACCTTGTGCTAAAGGATATCATCGCTTGCTTTCCCGGAGACCTTGTGACAGCTTGGCCAGGAGTTTTTCCTCGTGGGGCAGGCTTTTCCTGTGGATTGGACACAAGCTGAGGGGACAACACTAGCAGGAGACGAGGAGGAGTTGTTCTACTGCGAGACTCCAGGCATGAGTGCCACTGGAGCTTTGTTGGGCACTTGTGAGAGTTTGGAGCGTAGTCTCGAGGATGTGATCGAGATCCACGATGCCACTCTTGAGAGCAAGCGCCAGTTGCAGCAGGAGTTCGAGACAGCTATAGCACACCTTCAGGCAGAGTTGGCTCAGATGACTCTAGAGCGAGACCAGGCTCAGACCAGGGTCGAGGAGGAGATCGCTGCTCGCGTGGCCGGTGAGCAGATGCTCCTCGAGGCGACAAACGCTAGGAACGATGCTTGGACCTCCAAGATTGATCAACTCATCAAGATCTACATTAGTTGTCTTGGTCAACTTTTCAATTGACAAAGTTTGGATAATTTAAATTTCGAATTTTTAAATTTTGACACCTCCAAACCGGTTTTTTAAACCCTAGATGATCTCAAATAGAAAAGTTATGAATACCAAGTTTAATCAACTCATCAGGATCTACATTAGTTGTTTTGGTCAACTTTTCATTTGACAAAGTTTGGACGATTCAAATTTTGAATTTTTAAAATTTGACACCTCCAAACAAGTTTTTGAAACACTAGATGCTCTGAAATAGAAACGTTATGAATACCAAGTTTGATCAACTCATCAAGATCTACATTACTTGTGTTTGTCAAGCTTTCATTTGACAAAGTTTGGACAATTCAAATTTTAAATTTTTAAATTTTGACACCTCCAAACTAGTTTTTGAAACCCTACATGGTCTCAAGTAGAAAAGTTATGAATACCAAGTTTGATCAACTCATCACAATCTACATTAGTTGTTTTGGTCCACTTTTCATTTGATAAAGTTTGATTATTCAAATTTTAATTTTTTAAATGTTGACACCTCCAAACCAATTTTTGAAACAATAGATGGTCTGAAATAGAAAAGTTATGAATACCAGGTTTGATCAAATCATCAAGATCTACATTAGTTGTTTTGATCAACTTTTCATTTGACAAAGTTTGGATAATTCAAATTTTGAATTTTTAAATTTTGACACCTCCAAACCAGTTTTTGAAACCCTACATGGTATCAAATAGAAAAGTTATGAATACCAAGTTTGGTCAACTTATCAAGGTCTACATTTTTTATATTGATAATTTTTTTCATTTGACAAAGTGTTAGGAAAGTTTAGTTCTAAATTGATAAGTCTCTCATATAGTTTCATAAACTTAATATGAGATTCATGATTTTATGACTAATGTTTATAAACACTTTCTCAAATGGAAAAAAAGATCTATATAATAAATGTATATCTTGATGAGTGCTAACACTTTTGTATTCAAAAGTTTTTCGGATGAGGTCATTTAGTGTCTCATTTGACAAAGTTTGACCAAGTCAAATATTGGATTTTTTAAAAAATGACACCTTCAAATCATTTTTTGGAACCCTAGATGGTCTCAAATAGAAAAGTTTTGAATACCAAATTTGATCAACTCATCACAATCTACATTAGTTGTTTTAGTCAACTTTTCATTTGACAAAGTTTGGATGATTCAAATTTTGAATTTTTAAATTTTGACACCTCCAAACCAATTTTTGAAATACTAGATGGTCTGACATAGAAAAGTTATGAATACCAAGTTTGATCAACTCATCAAGATCTACATTATTTGTTTTGGTCAACTTTTCATTTGACAAAGTTTGGACAATTCAAATTTTGAATTTTTAAATTTTGACACCTCCAAACTAGTTTTTGAAACCCTAAATGGTCTATATAATAAATGTATATCTTGATGAGTACTAACACTTTTGTATTCAAAAGTTTTTCGGATGAGGTAATTTAGTGTCTCATTTGACAAAGTTTGACCAAGTCAAATATTGGATTTTAAAAAAAATGACACCTTCAAATCACTTTTTAGAACCCTAGATGGTCTCAAATAGAAAAGTTTTGAATACCAAATTTGATCAACTCATCACGATCTACATTATTTGTTTGGGTCAACTTTTCATTTGACAATGTTTGGATAATTCATATTTTGAATTTTTAAATTTTGACACCTCCAAACCAGTTTTTGAAACCCTAAATGGTCTCAAATAGAAAAGTTATGAATAGCAGTTTTGATCAACTTATCAAGGTCTACATTTGTTATATTGGTCATTTTTTCTTTGATAAAGTGTTAGAAAAGTTTAGTTCTAAATTAACAAGTCTCTCATATAGTTTCTTAAACTGTTTGTGAGATTCACGATCTTGTGACTAATTTTTATTAACTCTTTTTCAAATGTAAAAATGATCTGTATAAAAAATGTAGATCTTGATGAGTTCTAACACTTTTGCATTCAAATTTTTTTAATTTGAGATCATTTACTGTCTCCAAATCTTGTTAGTAGTAGTAGTTTATTTAAACTTAAAATTTAAAATAGTCAAACAAAGTTGTATGAAAATATGAATAAATGTATGGTAGTAAGACCAAAACAAAATGATAGATCTTGATTTCAGAAAAAATTAGGAAAAACCATCATCACATTTGGAGTTAGTATGAGAGAGAACGATTAGTTACAAATTTTCGCTACTCATTAAAAAAAGAAATCACGCTTGTTCATGAACAAGTGTGATTTCTTTTGTAATCTGTAACCAAAATTTGTAACTAGTCGTTCTCCCTCATACTAATTCTAAATATGATGATTTTTTTTTATAATTTTTTCTAAAATCAAGACCTATCTTTTAAATATGTTCATGTACAAATGTGACTAACTTTAAAAGAATATAAAATTTAAATTTCAAAAAATTGAAAGCTTTAAACTATTTTTGAAGCCCTAATTGGCTTTAAATAGAAAAGTTATGAATACTAATTTTGTTAATTTCATCAATATCTACATTTGTTATATCGGCTTACTGTCCATTTAATAAAGCTGGGTCAATTCAAATTTTAAATTTTTAAAAATGATAACATAAATTCAGTTTTTGAAATAATAAATGGTCTTAACGTGAAATGTCATGAATATCAAGTTTGTTAAACTCATCAAGATCTACATTAGTTGTTTTGGTCAACTTTTCATTTGACAAAGTTTGGACGATTCAAATTTTAAATTTTTAAAATTTGACACCTCCAAACCAGTTTTTGAAACAATAGATGGCCTCAATTAGAAAAGTTATGAATACCAAGTTTGATCAACTCATCAAGATCTACATTAGTTGTTTTGGTCAACTTTTCATTTGACAAAGTTTGCACAATTCAAATTTTGAATTTTTAAATTTTGACACCTCCAAACCAGTTTTTGAAACCCTACATGGTCTCAAATAGAAAAGTTATGAATACCAAGTTTGGTCAAATTATCAAGGTCTACATTTGTTACATTGGTCATTTTTTTATTTGACAAAGTGTTAGGAAAGTTTAGTTCTAAATTGATAAGTCTGATATAGTTTGAGAAACTTTATACGAGATTCATGATTTTGTGACTAATGTTTATAAACACTTTCTCAAATGGAAAAATGATCTATATAATAAATGTATATCTTCATGAGTGCTAAGACATTTGTATTCAAAAGTTTTTCAAATGAGGTCATTTAGTATCTCATTTGACAAAGTTTGACCAAGTCAAATATTAGATTTTTTTTAAAAATGACACCTTCAAACCACTTTTTGGAACCCTATATGGTCTCAAATAGAAAATTTTTGAATAGCAAGTTTGATCAACTCATCAAGATCTACATTAGTTGTTTTGGTCAACTTTTCATTTGACAAAATTTGGACAACTCAAATTTTGAATTTTTAAATTTTGACACCTCCAAACCAGTTTTTGAAACCCTAAATGGTCTCAAATAGAAAAGTTATGAATACCAAGTTTGATCAACTTATCAAGGTCTACATTTGTTATATTGATCATTTTTTTATTTGATAAAGTGTTAGAAAAGTTTAGTTCTAAATTGATAAGTCTCTCATATAGTTTCTTAAATTGTTTGTGAGATTCATGATCTTGTGACTAATGTTTATTAACACTTTCTCAAATGTAAAAATGATCTGTATAAAAAATGTAGATCTTGATGAGTTCTAACACTTTTGCATTCAAAATTTTTTAATCTGAGAACCTTTACTGTCTCCAAATCTTGTTAGTAGTAGTAGTTTATTTAAACTTAAAATTTAAAATCCTCAAAGAAAGTTGTTTGAAAATATGAATAAATGTATGGTAGCAAGACCAAAACAAAATGATAGATCTTGATTTTAGAAAAAATAGGAAAAAAACATCATCACATTTGGAGTTAGTATGAGGGAGAACGATTAGTTACAAATTTTCGCTACAGATTAAAAAAAGAAATCATGCTTGTTCATGCATGAACAAGTGTGATTTCTTCTTTAATGTGTAACCAAAATTTGTAACTAGTCGTTCTCCCTCATACTAATTCCAAATATGATGATTTTTTTAAATTTTTTTTTCTAAAATCAAGACCTATCTTTTAAATATGTTCATGTACAAATGTGACTAACTTTAAAAGAATATAAAATTTGAATTTCAAAAAATTGAAAGCTTCAAACTATTTTTGAAGCCCTAATTGGTTTCAAATAGAAAAGTTATGCATACCAATTTTGTTAATTTCATCAATATCTACATTTGTTATATTGGCTTACTGTCCATTTAATAAAGTTTGGTCAATTCAAATTTTAAATTTTTGAAAATGACAACGTAAATTTAATTTTTGAAATACCAAGTTTGTTAAACTCATCAAGATCTACATTAGTTGTTTTGGTCAACTTTTCTTTTGACAAAGTTTGGACAATTTAAATTTTTAATTTTAAAATTTTGACACCTCCAAACTAGTTTTTGAAACCCTAGATGGTCTTAAATAGAAAAGTTATGAGTACCAAGTTTGATCAACTCATCAAAATCTATATTAGTTGTTTTGGTTAACTTTTCATTTGACAAAGTTTGGACAATTCAAATTTTGAATTTTTAGATTTTGACAACTGCAAACTAGTTTTTGAAACCATAGATGGTCTCAAATAGAAAAGTTATGAATACCAAGTTTGGTCAACTCATCAAGGTCTACATTTGTTATATTGGTCATTTTTCAATTTGAGAAAGTGTTAGTAAAGTTTAGTTGTAAATTGACTAGTCTCACACACTTTATTTCGTGGCTCACATTTTGTGATTTTTGTAGTTTAAACATCTATATATATTTTTGTAAAATGTGCATGTTGCACACAAACTACATCAGCTTGGGCGGTGTTAGTGTGCTTAGATCTCATCTACGTGTATGTTAACAAAAAAATCCACTTCCATACACAAATATAGAAGTGACGTACTAGTAAGAGTTTGTTTTCTCCTCTACTAGATTGCAGGTTCGGTCTCAACTTACGTAGATAATTTGGTATTTTATTTGTTTTTAAAAAATCACGAATAAATTTGGGCGCGAATGAGTGAGGAGGGGAACGATTTTGCCGCCAGGTTATATGAAGTAATTAAACTCTAATAAAAAGATAAAGTTCTCTCCTCCTAACACGTCTAAACTTGTGTTCTACTGGTTAGCATAGCCGCTTCACAACTCTATGGTGTCGGGTTTGATTCCCAGGTACCTCAATTTTTTTAGCAAATTTGAGCTTTTTATGATGAAAATAAAAACTGGCAGGTGGGACCTCGACATTGGAACTACTGAGTTTTACATCTATGACGAAGTTTAGAGCATATGTGTGACGATTTTACGAATTTTCTAATTCGTCATGGATGAACAAGTGGGTCGACGGCCAAACCAATCATTTATGATGACATGCATAATTTAGTCATTGATGACCCTTGTTCCGTGACCAAAATTGAGATCGTCATCCCCAAAACATCATAGATGTAGGATATTCTTGTAGTGCAATCTTGACTTGTGCATGGCCAATTCTGATTTTCTGCCATCTTTTCCAATAAACTTCTAGCTCTTCCAGGGGTGAGTGACATAAATGTCCTTCAACAGTGGCATCTAGTTGTTCACGTGATTTTTTGAACTAATCCATGGTAGAATGTTTGCATGAGCAACCACTCTTCCATTCCATGATGTGGGCAATCTGAAATATATTCTTGAAAATGGTCCCAAGCTTCTCGAATAGGTTCACCTTTCTGCTGACGAAATTCTGAAATCTTTTCTCGTAAGGCATTGGTGTTACTTATGGGGAAAAACTTTTCTAGGAAAGCTCTTGAACATTCTTCCCATGTCTTGATCTGAACTTTACTCTGATAGAACCACTGCTTCGCTCTTCCCTCTAATGAGAAAGGAAACAAACGAAGTAGCACAACATCCTGAGATATGTTCTAGATGTTGATGGTGCTGCAAATCTCCAGGAAATTCTGAAGATGAACACTTGCATCTTCATCCTTCCTTCCTTTGAATGTGATAGCTTTCACCATGTTGATGAGGCTTGGCTTGAGTTCATAGTCTTAATCTTCAATGTTGAGCTCTGGTCAACGTGAATATTCTCAATGCTAGGTGCAGAGAATTCACGTAGGGTCTTCTCAGCCATGGCTTCTCCAACTGATGTTAAGCTTCTTCTTCCTTGGTTGTATCTGATTGATATGAATTGATGCTTCACAACCAAGCCTGATCTTACCCTATATAAAATGTAAACAAAGTCAAAACAAGGGTAAGCCTGCTAAAGCAAAAGGTTTTGGTCTATCTATAGGTATTTATGTCTAAGCCATATTTCTCTTTTCTTCTAAAATATATTTTATGAAAAACTTCCCTATTAAATTATATCCTGGAAAATTAAATTGATCATCGCTTCCCCGACAACAGTGCCAGAAATGCTTGTTGACATTTCTTAGCGACATACTAAAAATAGAGATAAACTCCTATCCTTAGCAAGGCAATAGAAATGCAGGAGTCACCTTGTAACATCACTTAGCACTAAGTTGTCATCCCTAGCATGATATTAGAAAATGTTGAAATAATCTACACTTGACAATTTATAAAATAACTCTATAGAATATATCCGCAACCACACAGATAATTCTCCTATTGTAGCATTTCACCCGGTGAGATTCTCCGAGTATTGTTGATTTATTTATGCCAAAAGGAAAACTTTTAATTAATTACAGGAATTAAATAGGGATAGAAAAGGAAACCTAAATGCATATAGTTTAGACTATAAATGTGCAGACCTAAGATTAGACCAACCTTTCTAATGCTTTAGCAGGGTAAGTCATGCCAAGATAAATATGATAATAAAGGTATAAGATAAATGATATTCTAGAGATAGAAATAGAGACTCACTAATAATATAGTCAGCCAACTTGAGATTTGGGTAGAGTAAAAGAATCCTAAGTAATTACCAAATAAAAAGGAACTAAGCACACCTTACCTAGATACTATCATTTATAGCATAACTGACTCAGAACACATCATAAGGAGCATCAACTAGGGAGGCTATTAAGACGGAACCGTCACCTCCGTCGCGACCATGCTCTGCCAGGCCTATGTGCCAAGGGTGGACTACAGAGGAATCAACGTAGCTATAAGAGTCACCTACGCGAACTACCACACGACACGGCATATTAGGAGACATCTGTAGGTACATATAATATCTAGGCATCACACCTACATAATACATACCACCTAACCCACTCAAGAATTGGATTAGGCGCTTTACGATCTTATAAAGATAATCATCACCAATCTTAACTATATCTAATATGCAAGTAGAATAAACTAAGAACTCAATAAGTAGCAATTGAATAATGAAGTATAAAGTCATAATGAGATACAAGATAAACTACCGATCTCCAGACAAACGAATCTGGAATCCGAGCGTATCGCCCAACTCCACTTGAATATTGCTAGCTACCTAGCTAATAACTTGAAGCACTAGAGTTCTAATCTAATCTCTAGAAACCCTAGATCTATTCTAATTCTTGAAATGGCTCTAACTTGACCTGGATCAGTTGAATAATAATCCTCTCGGGGGGTACAGGGCTCTATTTATAGCCTGGTAGGATGTGTGACAGCCGTTGGATTAAACTGACTTAAGGTAGGGCTCAAATTAATCATCAAAGGCGGTGGAGTAATCTTCTAGAAGACAACAGCTAGTGGGCCCAGGGTGGTGCCGCCCAGCCCCACCCCATGCTGGTCGGCCCCACCTAATGGGGTCTGGGGCCCCGATTCGCTCCGGTGTCTGCAGGATCCTCCGTGAGTAATTTGGCATATGTATCTCTGCGGGATTTGTTCGATATCTTCTCTAATTTTCTTCCCTTTATCCTCTTTCCTGGAATAGTCCATAGAAAATAATGAAACACCAAAACTTGTGGAATTTTTTAGATAAAACCCTATATTTCTAGATTTTATATATGATTAATCCAATTATCATGTTTATTATTGCTTAAAAAGTTGACGCTAACGACCATCAACAGTAGATGCAGTCGTACCAAGTATGTTAAGCCAAATCCATCTACTCTCAAACCAACCTTGTCACCGAACGTATGTTTTGAACACACAACATGTAACAATCACGATCAACAGATTAGTCGTAGAATCTTAGATCTATAGCTTTGATGTATGTATGAGTGAAAGCATGTAAAAGAATAGATATAGATGGAATTGAAGTACTGGCCAATCCATTGATTGAGATTGGGTAAGATACTGTTGCAATAAATAAGCAATGCATAACAAGCAATATCGATAACTTAACGAATATATTAGATTGCCAATCTAATAGAGTCGATAACTAGCTTGAAACAATGACTCATGTGAGATTGAAGCAATGCAGCCCCATGAACATAGATTCAAACCGATAACTAGCTCAGATCGAGCTTGCACGAGTTACACAATACAACCGAGAAATGAACCAAGACTAGACTTACAAGCGAACTGGAGGTCGATCTGGTCGATGCAGCCCTGTTCGTCGAAGGTTCACCAAAATCTACTCTACTCCTACTCCTAGGGTTTGGCCAGTGGCCGAAAGATTTTATGTTGATTGATTGGGTGTCCTTTACAACTCTCTAGACCTCACTATTTATAGACCATAGCGCTAACCCTAACCCAATACGATCGCTAATGAAAAATAAGGAAACAAAGATGACTTGGGCTTTAATCTTCCAATGAAGCCCGACGTGCGTATCTTATCGTAATCGACACACGATGCCTTTTCCACGTAATTCCTTTTGAGTCGGTTTACCTAAACTATCTTATGGGCCCACATGCACAATAATATCTACTCTATCATTGGGGCCCATCTACGCATTTGGTCATGCCAAAATATGGTGTTAACACATGCCCCTAGTTTTGGATAAAATTCATTTTATTCTCAAAATTGCAGGTGCATACGCCCTTTTTAGTCGATCCAGCCAAGCTCAAGTATTCACCAAATTGCCATTCGTTCCCCTTACACATGGCTTCCAACCCTAACATCTCGAGCAATTCCGATGCCGCCATTGACCTGGGTTCAACACATTGCATCATCCAATCGAGGGACTCCAATTCCTACAACAAGATGGCTTCACTAGATTTCATCCTTGAGGTACAATTCCTTTGACCCCTTTTACTATGCCTTTTCCTCGATATCTTCATCTCCGTTTCCAAAATCAGGATCGAGGAACTCAAGAGCAATGTGCTGATCCCATTGGTCAACCAGCCAAACTGTTTCTTTCTCGGTCCCATGGGTAATCCTAACCCAGCTATTGTCACCATGGCCAAAACCAACAGAATACCATTCAAGAAATCATCCATGAAATCAAGTCAATGGGACAAAAAGACTTCATTCAGGAACTGGCCATCCACCATCCCAGGCTGGAGGAATTGGTTCGTGAAACTCTCAAATCATAGAAATAGCTATTGGGGAAATTCCGGGCAATGCCTTTCCCTTTCTTTATCAAATATGAAGAAAAACGAACCCATACTCATGCAACTTGCTACTTTTGGTCCAATACTTATAATGCTTTCATCTATGGAACATGGACCAATGACCCCACTTTGTCTGATATCCACATGTTGACCGGCCTCAATATCACAGGAGATGTCCATCCTCACCGCCTGGCCACCAAGTCCTCAATTTCCGTAAAGAAATTCAAGACCAGGGGTTGGGGCCAGTATATAAAAAATAGTGAATCTACCTCCAAATCTATAGCGTATGTGTGCTCTTTTTGAACATGTGTCTAGACACATTCCTCTTCTATGGACAGTCATGCACACCAACTAGCAATTACCTATCTCTGGCCGAACACGTTAACTCCCAGAGTGACATTCCATTGGGCAAGTACTTGTTGGGTGCCCTTTATCATCTCCTGAATTAAGTGTATCAGCACCTGGTGAAGAATGAAACTGTCCCTACCATCACAGGGCCATGCTGGCTTCTCCAGCTCTGGCTAAACTTGTGGATGCATAGAATCGTCACCCCAGACCCGACATCCTTGTCCTTCCCCTCAAAACCTACCTGGAGGAAAATGAGGGAGATTTAACTCAAGAGGAAAAATCTAGCCGATGCATATATTTCAGCGAGGCAGCATCGACCGGTGTCATCAACAAGACGATAGGGAGTTTCTTCAAATTGTTCTACAAGGGTTTTCCCGCTGATTCCCTAAAGTGGTTTACTTACTCAGAAATTTAAGACTTTGAACTCCCCTTCACGTTCAGATTCCATGCGAGATACGTAGACCAACACTCTTTGTTGATTTTCAATGATCTAGTTAAACCCTATCTGTTGCCAACAGAGGTTCGGCATAGTAGAAAGAAGCCTCCAATCTCATATCAATTTTATAACCCTTCTGTCACAACAAGGAAAATAGGTCTCAGACAGTTGCCCCTAGGCCTCTTCTTTGCTGACAAACTCTGACCATGGGAAGCAGTGTACTCAGGGTCAGAATTCAACCAGATCGTACAAATTGAAAGATCCCTTCCCCTGTTCTTGTCAAAGATCATATTTGCCAGGCTTTCACCTCTTCTTTGTATACTGCTTGGTGGCAAGAATGGAACCAACATCTCTTTAACAAAGCGGTGGCTACTTACTATGCGTCGTTAGACCCTGACTTCTATCCTGCCCCCGAGGTAACGTTCCATCATCATCAATACTTCAGACACCCTCGAGTTGTTCTTTTAACTCTTCTTTCACAGGACCTCGAAGGATTCAGTCCCCCCTCAATAACTTATGACAAGTGGTGCTCCAACCCCAGGCTCAGTTGGGAAGCACCAACGTTGAAGGCGTTGATGAAAAGGAAGGCTGACAAACTATCTGACCATCAGACCTTGAGTTCCTTCATGCGAGGCACTGGTTCTTATGGCTCCAAAAAGTTCAAGAAGCCCAGGACTACCAAGACCATGGTCAAGACAATAGCCAAGCCAGATGATAGTCGGCTGAATATACTAACCGTCGCCACCACCGCCGCAGAGGTATATCCTCCACACCACTTTAGACTTTCTCTATTCAAGGTCATGGCTAACGCTGCTCAACCTTTTAGGAGGAAGAAAGGATAGCTTGTCTCTAGGCCAAGCTCAGTGTGGATATAGGAACACTGTCCTCTTCTAATGATACAACATCGGATGCTCACCAAGGTACCTCTTTGGAACTGCCTTATTTATTTTAGCCGATAACTCCCTGGTCAAAAGAGGAATCACTTTACCAATCAACATCATTCTCAGGACACTCCCCTGAGAATTCATCTGTTGTTCCTACCTTAGAGACTGCTTCGAGAAACCAGGTACGACATAGGATTTCCTGGCCCATCCCACAGCTTATGACTGATTGCACTTCCCACCTTGCAGGAGCAGACTTCTGAATGGTTATGAGGTTGCTACACTAGCCAGAAAACAAAAATTTTCTACCCCATAAACCAGGAACTAGTGCTAGTTATAGATCACGGGGTTACCACTAGACGCACAAGTGCAGCGGAAATGACTCGATGTAGTCGTACGCATCATGACAGTGTCTTGCAGTTGTGAGGTCGTCCGCCTCAACGTCCCCTTCGTGCGGTTCGTCCTTGTGCTCCAAATGTAGCACCTCCGAGGAATCCCACACGTGTAGGGAGGAAGCGTCACGCCTGCGGACTGCTAGGTCCGCGAGGAGTACTAGGCGTGAGCGTGGGGAGGGCAGCGGCGGCTGCCAAAAGGTGTAGATCAATCTCGCCCCATGCCCACCCCTTGCTTATATAGGCATCCTAACGAGTCCCACGTTGGAGGCCCATTAGTAACCCTAAACCTAGTCTAATTCAGGTCCAACCCGAATTAGGATTCCAACCCCTTAAGCATACGACCATATGGGCTCACGCGCACATAGACATGGCCCAAGTACTCTTACTCGATGAATAGTTGATAGCGGCCTCTTGCAAGGCATGTCAACTCCTATGCATATGCTACGATCATATCAGATGAACCACCACAATACCATATACTTATTATTCCTTTGCCTTACGATATTTGGTCCAACTTGTAGGTTAACACTTAACCCAAGCACGGCCATGCGTTTCATGGTCTAATCATTTGAGTGGTCTAGTGATATCTCTCTCATATGGAGAGTGGAAAATTTCATCTTGATTGACTATGTCTCATAGCATGTTTCCCGACAAGCCTGAAAGCTACCTCTATAACTACCCAGTCACGGAGTATCGTTTAGCAGTCCCTAAGTGGGTCATTTCACATCTTGAGAACATACGACAATCTCAGGTCTAAGGACATAACATACACGATGTGTATAGAGACAATCTCAGGTTGGGTCTGTCTAGCCCCATGTCATACATGTGCCCAACTAATAATGTGCTAATGTAATATTCATGTGCGTTCTTGTACGAACTCTGATCAGGGACAACTTTAGAATAACCATACAAGTAAAAGAGTTTCACAAACAATTCACATAATTTCTAATCAATACAAGTTGACTTTAATGGATATTCATTGTACTCATAACATGTCATGGATACAATGAAATACAATCATCTATACGATTACCTCTAGGGCATACTCCCAACAGTCTCTCACTTGCACTAGAGTTAATCTTGAAGATATCTAATACCCATAGCTCTCATGTACGCCTCATGCGTAGGCTGTGGAAGAGCCTTTGTCAAAGGATCTACAACATTCAAATCCGTATGTATCTTGCACATATTTTTCCAGCATTTTTAGGATCAACAAATCCTTCGGGCTATATCATATACACGCCCTCTTCCAAAATTCCATTTAGAAAGGCTGCTTTAACATCCATCTGCCAAATCTCATAATCAAAATAAGCAACAATTGCTAGAATGATCCGGATAGATTTAAGCATCGCTACTAGCGAGAATGTCTTGTCATAGTCAACTCCTTGAACTTGCCAAAAACCCTTTGCAGCAAGTCGAGCTTTATAGACGTGAACGTTTCCATCCATATCCTTTTTCTTTTTATAGATCCATTTGCACTCAATAGGTTTAACCCCATCAGGCGGGTCAACCAAGTTCCAAACTTGATTGCCTCCCATGGAATCTATCTCAGATCTCATGGCACTTTGCCATTTCTCGGAATCTGGGTCCATCATTGCTTTCGCATATGTCCCAGGTTCGTCATCGTCTAACAATAACACTTCCCCACATGCCTCACGGATTCTTGTTGATCTTCGTGGTTATGGTGGTGTTTCTCTTACAACAGATATCTCAACTTGTTCTGCTACATTATCATCATTCGTAGAGTTCTCCCCTATTGGCTCATCTTGAACTTCTTTAAGATACACCTTTTGTCCACTTTTCTCTTTATTAAGAAACTTTTTCTCTAAGAAAACACTGTTCCAAGCAAAAACACTTTGCCCTCTGATTGGTTGTAGAAGTAATACCCTAAAGTTTCCTTTGGATATCCCACAAAAAAGCATTTATCCGACTTGGGTGTTAGTTTATCTGACATAAACTTCACAACTCCAAATCTTTAGAAAAGACAAACTGGGACTCTTACCAGTCCATATCTCATATGGTGTCTTAACTACGGACTTAGACGGTACCCTATTCAATGTGAAAGCGGCTGTTTCTAGAGCATATCCCCAAAATGAGAGTGGTAGGTCTGACTGGCTCATCATAGACCGAACCATGTCCAACAATGTCCAATTACGTCGCTCGGACACACTGTTTCTCTGAGGCGTTCCAGGTGGCGTAAGCTGTGGAAAAATTTCGCAACTCTTTAGATGATTGCTAAACTCGTGGCTCAAATATTCCCCTCCACGATGAGATCGCAAGGCTTTAATTTTCTTACCATGTTAATTCTCTACTTTGTTATGAAATTCTTTGAACTTTTCAAATGTCTCATACTTATGTTTCATTAAGTAGACATATCCATATCTACTAAAATCATCAGTGAAGGTTATGAAGTATTGAAATCTGCCTCTAGCTGTCGTACTCATTGGTCCACATACATCAGTATGTACAAGTTCTAACAAGTTTGTCGCCCTCTCTGGAAAACCTGTGAAAGGCGACTTGGTCATCTTTCCCAACAAGCAAGCCTCACATGTCTCGTATGATTCAAAATCAAACGAAGTTAGAAGCCCATCAGCATGGAGCCTCTTCATACGATTCTCACTTGTATGACCTAAACGACAACGCCATATATAGGTAGGACTTAACTCATTAAGCTGAGGCCTTTTAGCATTAATATTACAGATAGGTGCATCATCATGATTTTAAATAAACAACCCATTCACAGTGGATGCAAAAGCCACAAACATGTCATTCTTTGAGATCACACAACCATTGTCTTTACTCGCAAATGAATAACCATCCTTCATCAGATATGAAGGTGAAGGTGACACAATGTTTCGACTTAAACTAGGAACAAAATAACAATTATTCAACTCCATGATAAATCCTGATGAGAGGTGAAGTTGCATCGTCCCAACATTCAGCGCAACAACTCTTGCATTATTGCCCACGCAGAAATCAACTTCTCCTCTTTTCACACTTCTACTTCTTATCATTCCCTGCATCGAATTGCAAATATGAGCAACCGATACGGTATCAAATACCCAAGAATTAATATAAGAATCAGCGAGAAAAATGTCTGTAATATAAACAACAAGTGTACAAGTAGTGGGAGTAGCTTTACTGCTGCCATCCTTCAAGGATTCCATGTACAACTTGTAGTTCCTTTTCCAGTGACCTACCCCCTTACAATGAAAGCATTTAGCTTCAGCAGCTGGTCTAGTGGCCTTGGGCGCAGGAGGAGGGTTTGGCTTAGAGATCTCATCTTTAGCCTTCACCTTCTTCTTCTTCTTCTTCTTCCAAGCCCTCTTTTTAAAGTTAGGCTTGTTTTGGACCGCCATCACATGGCTACTGCTAGCACCTTTCTTGATATCAGCTTCTGCTCTCTTAAGCATGCCGCACAATTCATTCAAGCACTTCTCCACCCCATGCATATGGTAGTTCGAAATGAAGTTCCCATAGCTAGGCAAAAGAGACGCAAGTATGAAATCAGTGGCCAACTCTGGGCTCATTGGGAAGCCTAGCTTCTCCAATCTCTGAGTGTGACCAACCATCTTAATCACATGTGGGCCAACTGTTGTGCCCTTTGCTAGCTTGGTTTCGACAAAAGCCTTGGAAACATTGAACCTTTCAGTCCTGGCTTGAGTCTGGAACATATCATTAAGCGTCACGATCATATCATATGTTGCATGATTATTGTCAAATTGCATCTGGAGATCTGGCTCCATGCAAGCGAGCATAAGGCAACCCACTTCAAGATCAGCATCACATGCTTTCTTGTAAGCGGGTTTCTCTGTAGCAGGTGCATTATTAGCAGGCTCATCTGGTAATGGGGTGTCTAGAACACCTTCCTTTTTCTCAGCCCTGAGAACAATTCTCAGGTTGCGGATCCAATCCGCATAGTTTGTTTCATTCAACTTATTTTTCTCAAGAATTGAACGCAAAGTAAATGGTTGATTACTAGGAGCCATCTACAATAAAAGTAATGCAAAATACTAAGACAATGTATCCAAAACAGAGTAAATCATATTAAATTTTTAATAGAATATACTCCCACTAAAAACAATATCCCTTAATTAAAACTTAGTGATTCAAGACCCACAACTAACAAGCCTACTAGTGAGCTTTAGAATCACCGCTAGGAGACATGGTAGATCGGTAAGCAACTCCTTGCTAATCATATCATATATGACTCTTGTTGTTGGGTGGCATCTCTATGTTTGTGTTACCAACAACTAATGCTCCATGGTCCCTAACCATTAGGATAACCTTGTTCAAGTAACCAAACCTTCCGAGTCAAGGAAAACCAGTGGCACCCTAATTTCATAGAACTACCAGCGATCGTACAAGACACATGATAGTGCAAGGTTTGGGGAAGAATTACAACTTAAACATTGTTGAGGGATCATTCTACTTCACTACCGCATATGTAGACAAAAACATTATCGCACGTGAAAGTAGAATATTGTAAGAACGATATTAACACAGATATGACTTGGTATAGCCCATTGTTCCTTTGGGGATCTCCATCTCCATCAATATGTTCATCATGGTGATCACCATCTCCATGATTCAAGTATGCCATCCTTCCGTGATTAGTCCACCAAGACTATCTATCAATACCGTAACATAGTGAAATAAAATTACAGTTGTAGGATCATCACAGATTGGCACGCAGGCCATTACATATGAATGGACAATATCTGTGGCTCCAGCCATATTTTCTTAATCATGACGTGCAAGCCATGAATTAATTACATACATGCATCACATACACATAAGGGCTATACCAATCATGAATACCTGCAAAACAGAGTTAACCGATTCCGACGGCTAATCTAAAAACGCCAAAAACTCAATTTTCTAGGCTGAATTTCGCAAATCTAAAATCGCCAAAACCGCCTTAGGCAATTATTAATGAATGCAAAATTTTCTAGCGCACGATTTTTTTTAAAGTTTGCGTCAATCCGAGGTCGTATGCAAAAGTTATGACCGTTTTAACCGAACAACACTTTTATTGCAAATTTCCCCTCCGACGGCGGATCCAATCCGCCGCCGCCGCATCGCATGCGCTTTGAACATGACCTAGGTTCGATTCGATCAATCTTATTGATCTCCAACTCACTGTAATTGGGTTTACATGTATCACTTAACTCGGATGGAGGAATTCCGACCGGTATGAGTAGAACGTTACAATACCAATGTTGCAAGATCACGAACCATGATCAGAGATTGATCAACAACCGTGCATATCTCCATATGCATATACCCAAATCTATAACGAGGCATTTAACGTCTTTGATACCATTGAAGGGTTATGAGGTTGCTACAATAGCCGGAAAACAAAAAATTTCTAGACCATAAACCAGGAACTAGTGCTAGTTATAGATCACAGGGTTACCACTAGACGCATAGGTGCAGCGGAAGCGACTCGATGTAGTCGTACGTGTCGTGGTAGTGTCGTGCAGTTACGAGGTCGTCCATCTCAACGTCCCCTTCGTGTGGTTCATCCTTGTGCTCCAGGTGCAGCACCTCCGAGGAATAATCCCACACGTGCAGGTAGGAAGTGTCACGCCTCCGGACTACTTGATCCACAGGAGTACTAGGCGCGAGCGTGGGGAGGGCAACGACGGCTGCCAAAAGGCGTAGATCAATCTCGCCCCGCGCCACCCCTTGCTTATATTGGCGTCCTAACGATCTCCCACGTTGGAGGCCCATTAGTAAACCTAAACCTAGTCTAATTTGGGTCCAACCCGAATTAGGCTTCCAGCCCCTTAAGCGTGCGACCTATGGGCTCACGCACACATAGACATGGCCCAAGTACTCTTACTCGACCAATAGTTGATAGCGGTCTCTAGCAAGGCACGTCAACTCCTATGCATACGCTACGATCATATCAGACGAACTACCACAATACCATATACTTGTTATTCCTTTGCCTTATGATATTTGGTCCAACTCATAGGTTAACACTTAACCCAAGATCGGCCATGCATTTCATGATCTAATCATTTGAGTGGTCCAGTGATATCTCTCTCATATGGAGAGTGGCAAATTCCATCTTGATTGTCTCATAGCATGTTTCCCGACAAGCCTGAAAGCTACCTTTATAACTACCCAGTCATGGAGTAGCGTTTGGTAGTCCCTAAGTAGGTCGTTTTACATCTTGAGTACATACGACAATCTCAGGTCTAAGGACAGAACGTACACGATGTGTATAGAGACCATTTCAGGTTGGGTCTGTCCATCCCCATGTCATCCATGTGCCCACATAATTAGTTTGACATCTCTGTCCATGACTTGTGAAACATAGTCATCAACTAATAATGTGCTAATCTAATATTCATGTGCATTCTTGCATGAACTCTGATCAGGGACAACTATAGAATAACCATACAAGTAAAGGAGTTTCACAAACAATTCACATAATTGCTAATCAATACAAGTTGTCTTTAATGGATATTCATTGAATTCATAACATGTCATGGATACAAGGAAATACAATCATCTCTATGATTACCTCTAGGGCATACTCCCAACTACTTCGCCCTAGAAGACTATGTTATCGGGATGGGAACCGACACACATCAGTCAGCAGATGTCGCTCCACTTCTCGAAGACGTAAGGACTCCGCTTGAGTTGTTAATTCCCTTTCTGTCATTGGATACTTCATCCTTGGTATATGATGCAGGAGAAGTCCAGAGAATCTTCTATTCAATCGAGGACACCCTGTCGTCAGAATTGAGAGACATGCTGATTGTTGTTGTTGTTGACATTTCTAACGTCATCACCAAGAACATAGGTTCCTAGAAATGGCGCCAAAAATGTATGGTATGTAATTAACATGTCTTTAGCAACTAGCCACCATCTTTTACCTTATACTCCTAAGCATGGAATAATTAATGGTACTTATGAAATATTCTATTTTATGTGTGACTAGGTAGAAATAAATAGTAATGGATATGAAATTATAAAGAACAATTTATTCTGCAAGCGGACATATTAATACACCATTGTAGCATTTTACCAAGAGTATTACCAGGTTGTCGATTTATATTTTTACCGCTAGGAAGGTCTAGTTAAACTGATAATCTATAGTATTGATAACATGCATATGAAATGAATAAAGGGATTAAACCAACCAAGAACTCTACTTGCCACAGGGATAAGTCACATGATAAATATATATATATGATAAGGGTAGTGATCAGTCATCATCATAATAAAGATAAAGTTCTTAGAGCACTCTAGTCACTAGACAAGCGTCGTCAAATACAAGTAATAAAGAAATAACTCCAAAGTATTCTATCTACCGTCAAAGCTACGTCATTTAGTGCAAGTATATCGAGCAATCATGATTAAGTAATACTACCAATGTTCCCAACCACAATGGGTCCATGAACAAGATGAGTTGAGTTCAGAAACCTCAGATATACAAAGATATCCTCAACCTGACAATCCCTCCCTACCAAACCACTACACGGGGGGAGGCCTACAAAGGACTCAATGAACCTGTCACATCTATGATCTACCCCACGACCTGACACAGATGGAGGCATCCGTAGATAAGCAATGTATCTAAGCACCACGCCTACATACTGCCTACCACCCGCCATATGATCAAATAGATGAGCGCTATACAAACATGTGCATGAACTCAATAGCAAACTAACTATATGAGATATATTGAAGTAGCCAATGAACAAAGTAAATAAGAACATAATAATGAAGAATAGTGTTTCCTATAAATATCATGCAACTGCAGATAATCACAATAAGAGAGAAGAAAATTAGAACTATACCAGACTCCAATCTCTTGACAACGTAGGGAGTCCAAGACCAATTGACTTATCTTCACTTCCTCTACTCTTGATCTAACTAAGCTATTCAATGAACTAGAGAGGCTCTAGATGAACTAGGGTTTTTGGCTCTGGATGACTAGATCTCAAATGACTTAGACTGAATGGATCTCCAGTGCCCTAGGGGGTGGGATCTACCCTCTATTTATAGCCCAGTGGGGTGCATGACGTCTGTTGGATCAAATTGACTTAATGTAGAGCCAAGATGACTCCTCAAAGGCGGTGCAGGAACATTCCAGAAGAGCGTAGAAGGCGGCCACGAGGGGTGGCCAGCCGGCCAGGGGTGGCGATGGCCGGCCCCACATGTCAGGGGCTCGGGCTCCACTTCTCTCCAATGTCTTCTGGATCCTTCTTGAGTTAAATGGTAAATACATCTCCGTGGATTTATTCGGATATTTATTCTTATTTGATTCCCTTTATTACTCTTTTTTGGAATAGTCCCTGGAAAATAATAGAATACCAAAACTCATGGAAATTGTTAGATAAAGCCCTATACTTCTATATTTTCCATATAATTGATCCATTTATCATGTTTATAATTATATTAAATGTTGACGTTAACGACCGTCAACAAGCTCCCCCAAGCTTTTACTCTTTGCTAGTCCCTAAGCAAAGCCTATCTAATAAACTTGGATCAGTAGTTGCTACAATGCTTTCACACCTCAAAAGTTTACATGGTTTCAAACAAAAATTCTTCTATGAATTAGAAAAAACTACTCTAACTTTTGAACTCACCTGTATTACCTTTAACCATGGGGCTTCTTAACTATCACTTGGGTCTTGAGCAATCAATAGACTAAGTAATCAAATTAGGCACTATGTCTCAAACTCTTCACTCTACCAAAATTCTGAGTTTTGTAAAGTTTTTGAAATAAAACTCAGAGCTTAATTGTATGACATCGACAATTCTCTTATGTATGTGGTATTTGTAGATCTCACTGAGGAATTAATAATGTCATGCCCTCCTATACTAGTAAATATAGTGGAGTTATAGAACTAGCTTAACAAGGTTAGCATACTTACTTTGTATATATTGTAAAATCAAACAATAGATCCACAGAGAGTCAAGCCATACAATCAAGTCAAGATGTGCATGTGTACGGATATGGTAGATATATGGTGGTGATGATGAAAAACCTAATTCTACTTTGCTCCTTGAAATGAATCTCTCTTTTGTAATTTTGTAATTTTGTAATTTTGAAATTTTGAACAACATGGCTAGAGAGTATGAGCTATCTTATTCTTTATTTTTCTGAGAGGTGCGTCGGACACTTGTCCTTTTTAATTCCTCTCTTTCTCTCTTTTTTTGAGTAGCTTTTGTATAGCTCATACCTCCATCACCAAGAAAAACTACTGAGAGAATACAACAAGAACTTTGGAGCATTTATGAATGAATGGAAATGGAATGAATATTTGTTATGGTAGTTACTCCTAGTGTAAGAGTAAGACCTTTTTCTGGTGGATGAATGGCATGTTGTTGCGCCTACTCTAGTGTAGAGTAGTGCATATATGGGTGGTGTGTACGTGATCTTGATTTAAAAGCATGACGAGAATCTTCATAGGGTCTAAAGGTTGATAACACTCAATACGAAGACAAGTAGCATGAATTAGTCTTCCAAATCTAAATGTATAAATGTATTGGACCGTTTGGGAGCGCTCCACGGAGCTGATTCTCAGGGAGAATCACTCCCTGGATGCCAAAAACATTTTCCAGGGATAACTGATTCTCTGCTGATTTTGTGAAGCGATTCTCTGAAATGAACTAAGAGACTGAGAGCTAAACAAAGTAGCTTCATCTGATTCTGTGAAGTGATTCTTCATGCTGATTTTAAGAGTTTAGGCTAAACAATCTAAGAGAATCATTTTCAGCCACAGAATCACTTCACCAGTGAATCAGGGAGCACAGCTCTACCAAAAAGGCCCTATGGCTTTGGTAGGAATTTAAACAATGTCATACAAGAGCTCATCATGTAACATTTTAAATTTTCAAAAGATAAATCTCCATAACTTAGTATTGCTAGGAGTAAGATAAATAGCAGCTAGATTCTCATGTCATATCTCCCAACCAACCTAGACTTAGTTTAAGTATATGCCTCCACAAGTTTTAGGCTCATAGTAAATTCTCAAATCAAAGCAGTTCTAACCAAAACTTAGGAGAATTTAAGGTTGAGAACTAGGTACTTAAAAGGGATTACGACAGAGCAACTATTCATCATCTCCACTAAAAAATTATTGTCCATAGCTTTTATTGACTCCAGACAAATTAAACACACACCTTAACTAAACATATATTTATTTAGGACTCTTACGACTCGACAGACATGGACCTTCATGTGCCCATATATTTTTGGCAATTTTAAGCTTTCTTATGATGCTATGGTGAACCTTCATGTGCTCACATATTTTTAGTACTTTATGACTATAAGATAGACTCAATAAATAGCATAGGTATACTTCCCCCAAGCTTGATTTTGCTATGGTTGAGTTGAATGATCTTTGGAGTCAGCTTCTCAGTAGTAGCCACTTGATTAGACTCACTCCTTCTTGGTGCTTTCAATCCTGCATGTTTATACTCCGACAAGAACAAACAAAACTCGAGACTCTAATATGATATGGGTTAGTGGTTAGCCGAAAGAGTAATTGAATATTCTCAAGCTAATTTAAACTTTAATAGATTCTAGCAGGAACTGAATATCTCATCTCTTTTTAGAATTATCTATTTTATAATGCAAGAGAAATAAAAATTATTTTTATGCCACCACAACAAATTCCCTTATGGTATTACCATAAGTTCCCTCACATGGGGCTTAGTATTTTTATGACACAATGGTATATAAATATTTCTTTTGTTTTTTTTAATATGCAAAAAGATAAAGGTGATAAAATTACTCATGATAACTAATTAGAAAACTACCATTTTGACCTTGAGGCAAAGGAGCGGGATTTATAGTCTACCGATAAGAATAGATAGGAGAGAGTACTTACTTGTCTGATTTGTTATCTGAGGTAGACTCAGACAATTCCTTGTTTTCTTGTGGTGCATCTTTGTTCTCCTCCCACCATTCTTGTACTCGTACTCGTGTTTCTTCTGCTTCTTTTATAATCTGATCCATCCTTTGAGCTTATTGTTCCCATTCGCTCTAGCGGGGTTCTTTTATTGCTTCTTGTTCCTTCTCATTGAATCGGTCTTGATACCTAGAAACTTCGCCAGGATAGTCCCCCCATCAATCCTTCAACGGTTGGGTTGCTTGACGGTGGGTATGGCATCTCCTTCTATTGCGTCGCTTCTTGGGTTGTATATGATTAGTATAACTATTGAATTTACAACATACCTTTCCAATGGGTAAGTTGAAGTGGATTTTTCCAGATTGGATGAAGATGAGGGCTCTGGTAGTGTTGGGGAATGGTCTCCCCAGGATGATAGTCATGTCATCTTCATCCTGCATGTCAAGAACTACAGAGACTGCAGGAATATAATAATCTTGAATCTTTACTGCCACATTCTTAACTATGCCCTCGGGAAATCTGAATGTCAGGTCCGCCATCTGCAACTGCATGTAGGTTTGGTATAATGGTATACCATCAAATAAATGATCATAAGTTACCTTTGACATTATGTTGACTCCAGATCCTGTGTCGCAGAAAGTCATAGGGAAGACTGTCTTTCTGATACTGCATTCAATGGTTGGAACTCCTGGGTCTCCCTTCTTGACTATATATGGCGAGGCTACCAAGTGGTCGTGCTCTGTATTGACTGGGTTGATCATCTAGACTGCTCCTCCTAAGATCTGGTTCTACTTGTTCTTCCTCCGTCTATTGTTCTTCTTCTTTTTGGGTACAGCTGGTTGATCTTATTCATATTGCCTTCGTGGAAGTGTAGGAGTGTTGAGCATGCGATTCTTGAATGATAACTTCTCTTTCTTGCCTTTTATGGAAAAGACAATCTTGGCGTGCTCTGCACAAATGATGGCTTTGGTTGTGCATAAGAATGGTCGGCCCAATATGATGGGTGCTCTTTCATCTCAACCTGTCTACATGACCACAAAGTCAATGGAAACATATGATTGTCCCACTCGAATGACGATTTCTTCTAGAACTCCATCAGGGTAATAGATGGACTAATCTGCAAGCTGCAAACATATGTTTGTGTACAACAAGGGATCTCCCAAAATCTTCATATATTATCTTAGGCATGATGTTGACACTAGCGCCGAAATCACAGATAGCTTCTGGGAAGGTGTGACATCCTATGGATATAGGAATGACAGGCCTTTCTGGATCACCTTTCTTCTCGGGAAGTGAATAGTCAATCCACTTTACATCAGCGGGCTGAGTGTAGTAGTTGGCTGCATTAAAAATGTCGATAAGATTTCCAATTTCTAGATCTTCCGGCTAGCCCGGAATCTTACCTTCTTTCATTGGAGGAACAGCAGCTGCCCGCTGAGCTAATTGAATTTCTAGCATTTTGTTGAAGTTGTTTTGATTATTGATAGCAGAACCAAAGGTATCCATCCTAGTAATTATATTTTCTAAAGCTTTATCATTGGATGCTACCTTTTTAAACATTTGATCAAGTAGTTTGGACTAACCAGCAACTAGATTTCTTAAAGGTGGAAAATTGTGATTGCTTTTATTGTTACCTTGGTAATTACCTTGTCGAGGTTGTTGATTCCATATTTGGTTTGGTTGGTTCCATCCTTGGCCTTGCTGAGGACAATAATTGTTATTGTTATTAATGAAGTTCACATCGTCTTGCAATTCAGGACAACTGTTTCCTGAATGTCAATATCTCCGCATTCTTCACAAGTCATGCGAGAATCATTGATGATGTATCTTTTCTTGATGTATTGGCTTTCAAGCTTCTTCATTATAAGATCTAGCTTGTCGGTGACCATGTCAGCTTCCTTGAGTTGATGTATACCTCCTCCTTTCTTGCGAGGTTGATTACGTTCTTCGTTCCAGCTCTAATTTGAGACCATCTTCTCACAATGTGGTGTTGCATCCGAGAGCTTAAATGACAGGAAAGCTCCTCCAGCTGCGACATCCATAGATTCACAGGTACGACTAGTCCATGATAGAAAGTCTGCATTAATAGCCAATCCTCCATGCCTTGATGAGGACAACTCGTGATATAATCTTAAAAACATTCCCATGCTTTGGTGAACGATTCATCATGTTGTTGTTGAAAACTTAAAATTTTCCCACGCAGAGCAATGGTCTTGCCTGTAGGAAAGAACTTGGACAGGAAAGTAGTGGTACACTTATCCCATGTAGTGTTGATATCTTTATTTGTGTAGAACCACTATTTTGCTTTCTCCAAAAGTGAAAATGGGAAAAGGTGGAGTAGAGTAGAGTCTCTCGATACTCCTTTGATCGTGAAGGTGCTGCGGATTTCTAGAAAGTGTTGTAAGTGTGAACTTGCATCTTCATGAGCCTTTCCATAGAATTGATCTGCTTGAACCATGCTATTGAGAGCAGGCTTGAGCTCAAATCCATTATCTTCAACATTAATTGCAGGTCCAGTACAGATATTTGCAGTAGTTGGGACAGAGAACTCTTGCGGTGGCTTCTCGGCCATACCTTAAACTGATTCAATAGTATCCCTCACTTGTGAAAACTTTGACTTTCTTCGAAGGAGTTTCTCTAGATTTGAAGTGAAATTATCTGGAAGAGAAAAATTGTGCATTCATTTACCCTTCATAAGATACACAGATAGATAGAAACAAGGGTAAACCTGTTTGACTAAGAGGTTAATTGGTTAATCAATCTTTATTCATTTGCATATGGTTATCAATAATTCCTAAGTTTAGATACCTTCCCCGACAACGGCGCTAAAAATGCTTGTTGACATTTCTAACGTCATCATCAAGAACATTGCTATGGTATGTAATTACCTTGTCTTTAGCAACTAGCCACTATCTTTTACCTTATACTGCTAAGCATGGAATAATTAATGGTACTTATAAAATATTCTATTTCATGTTTGACTAGGCAGAACAAATGATTCTGCAAGCGGACAGATTAATACACCATTGTAGCATTTTACCTAGAGTATTACCAGGTTGTCAATTTATATTTATACCACTGGAAAGGTCTAGTTAAACTGATAATCTATAGTATTGATAACACTTATATGCAATGAATCAATGGATTAACCAAAGGCATGTACTCTACACATAACAAGGGTAAATCACATGATAAAGATATATATGATAGGCATTGATCAGTCATGATAATGACAAAGTTCTTATAGCTCTCTAGTCACTACACAAGCGTTGTCCAATGCAAGTAATAAAGAAATAATAACTCCTAAGTATCTAGCTATTGTCAAAACTATGTCATTTAGTGCAAGTATATCTAGCAATCATCGTTAAGTAATACTACCAATGTTCCCAACCACAATGGGGCTATGAACAGGATGAGTTGAGTTCAGAAACCTTAGATATACAAATTATCCTCAACCTGACAATCCCTCCCTACCAAACCACTACACGAGGGGAGGCCTACGAAGGACTCAATGGACCCGTCACGTCCACGATCTACCTCACGACCCGACGCAAATAGGGGCATCCGTAGATAAGCAAAGCATCTAAGCACCATGCCTACATACTACCTACCACTCGCCATACGATCGAGTATATAAGCGCTATACGAACATGTGCATGAAATCAGTAGCAAACTAACTATACTAGACATATTGAAGTAGACAATAACAATGTAAACAAGAACATAATAATAAAGAATAGTGTTGTTCGTAAATATCATACAACTACAGATAATCACAATAAGAGAGAAGAGAATAAGAATTGTACCAGACTCCAATCTCTTGACAACGTTGGGAGTCCAAGATCGATTGATGTATCTTGACTTCCTCTACTCTTGATCTAACTAAGTTATGCTATGAACTAGAGAGGCTCTAGATGAACTAGGATTTATGGCTCTGGATGACTAGATCTCAAATGACTTAGACTCAACGGATCTCCAATACTTGGGGGTGGGATCTGCCCTCTATTTATAGCCCGGTGGGATGAACGCTAGTCATTGGATCAAACCGACTTAATATAGGGCCGAGATGACTCCTTAGAGGAGGTGGAGTAACACTTTAGAATGATGTAGAAGGCTAACATGGGAAGTGGCTGGCCAGCCAGATGTGGGGCTGACCGGTCCCACCTAGCGGTGCCTCGTGTCCTGCTTCGCTTCGGTGTCTTCTGGATCCTTCCTAAATTTTATGGAGAATATCTAGTCGTGGGATTTTTCCAATATTTATTCTGATTTGATTCCCTTATTGCGCTTTTCTAGAATACTCCCTGGAAAATAACAGAATACCAAAACTCGTAGAATTTGTCAGATAAAGCCCTATACTTCTATATTTTCCATGAGGTTGATCCATTTATCATGTTTATAATTATATTAAATGTTGACGTTATCCACCGTCAACAGCAACGATAAGAAAGACCTAATCTGTGATCTAGGTGGCCTGGAGGTCACCCAATCTTAAAGATAAGTCGACATGCTCAAATTCATATGAACTAATCTCTCAATTTTTTCTCATGATTTAAATGATTTCCATATCACTATTTTTACTTGCTAATTAGACTCAAAACATAGCAATCACTAGCCCAACATGTCACCTACATACCCCTACATAAACCCTGCACATGCATGGTAAACATCATCCATAATTCATAATCTTTATACCAACCTTTATTAATAATTTCATCTAAAAATAATTTATAACTTTTCCATATGAACTCGGATGAATACATACATTATGTATAAATTGTAGCTCTCCAAGTGACCTACATCTTTGTAGTTGAAAAGCTTTTTTATTTCAAACTATTTAGAGTCCCAAATTATTGTTTTATGTTCATGGTTTTAAAATTTAAAAATTCCAAAAAAAACCACAAATGTTGATGTCGTCTATATAGTTCCCAACACAATATAACTGTGTTGCTGAAAAGTTATTGAATTGAAATCCTTTCCATTCACAGATACATGTTATAAGTTCACTGATTTTGAAATTCAAAATTTAAAATCTTCTAACGACCTTAAATTCTTCTAACGACCTTGGATTTTCTAATAGTTTATACCAAACTTGTAGTGGCTGACCTAATCTATTTTTTTGTTGATAATTTTTTATATGAAGTTGTTTAATGTCTGAAATATTTATTTTAAACTCAAATATTTGGAGACTCATTTTTTAAAAAAATTTCAAACCATCTCGAATGTGGGCACAATTTTTTGGATTTTTGGGTTTTGTGGAAACATTACCGGAGGCATACACGTTAAAACATCCGCCTCTGATTTTCAAAAGGTGAGCATATTAAGGTGCTTGCTTTTCATTAAACCTATTTTAGAGACGGGTAGTCCCAGCATCTCTGTACGTAAATGATGATTAGCTGACGTTTGGTTAGAGGCTGATAGCATGTCTGACTGAAAAAAAAAACAATACCTATCTCTGAAAATATTAATGTACTAGTGGATGCATCAGCGACTTTGTAGGGTAGCTGATGGAGTGCATTCGGGTGAACCGATCTTTTCGGTTCGGATAATTCGGGTAATTCAAAATTTGGGTAATAAAAATTACTATTTGATATTAACTCCGAGAAAACACTATCTGTAATTTTGGGTACCCGATAATTCAAGTTTGAGTTTGGGTATTACCCGTTTTACCTGAATTTACAGAAATCGACAAAGTAGATAAAAATTTAGTAGCAATTTATACATAGGCCCTGTTTGGATCCTAGGGCTAGAGCTAGTTTGGGTTAGTTTACACCCAACTAGCCCAAAAGTATCCAAACATGAGAGCTATATTGGGCTAGTTGCAACTAGCCCACCCCAAAAAACTAGCTCCCCAAAGAGCTGATTATTTGGCTAGTTTGAGCTGGTTGTGGTGGAACGTGGGACTCACCTCATATACAACTACAAAAAATATTATAACTCACAAACCAAACATCCAAATAAAATTCTGATTACACCGTTGAATTCGTTACAATAAATACTTTAAAATAAGATCTCACATGGATATATTTAGATGATTTGTAAAAATAATTTATTATCAAACTATCCTAAACTAGCCTTGAATCCAAACACCTCCTTGGCTAGAGCTAGTTTGAGCTAGTTTACAAACTAACTCTAACCTCTAGTTCTAGCGGAGCTAGAGTGATCCAAACAGGGTCATAATTTCAGCACCAAATGTATAGAATTTCAACAATAATTTACATAGAATAATATATTATAGTCAATTGTTCAATAAGAGAGGATTATATTTTAATAAAGTAATAAGTTCAAGTGTTCAACTAACAATACATGATAAATATAAAGACACATACAAAACTTTAGGGAGTTCGGATAGTTTGGGTACTGGGAGATATTACCCGAATTACCCAAACTAATTTCGGGTAATCAAAATCACTATCCGAATTTAGATTGGATAACTCGGGTTCGGATAATTCGAGTTTGGGTAATGGGTATTGGGTATTTTGCCTAGGATAGAGCGCAGCAAAGGATTCATTATTGACTGAGAACTTTTTGTTTTGATAAAAAAATAATTATTTATCCTACTAATTCATCGTCCTTTTCATTACTAAATCCAACAAAAAATGAGAATTTTTTTTTGATGCAAACTGGCTGCACAGATGCAGCGTGCAGACCCGACGTATACGTAAGGCAAGTGTCCCAAAAATTCATCATGCGGCCAGCGAGGAACGGTCCACGCCGCTTCCTTCACCTGGAAGTCACAGTAGCTAGATTTACAGCAAAATAAAATTAATCCAACCTCATTCCAATGGCTACTGGGTCTATTTATAGGGAAGAGAGCACAACGCGGCATGAGAAACCCTAATCTGAGCATCTCTTTATGGACTCTAGTCAATACAAGGCTCTGGTTCAAGCTTTAGGTCTATGCATCCTTTTGCTTGCTGTGCACAGCTTCGGTAGTGTTATGGTTGGTAACGTGTACCAGCGACGCGGGAGGGAAAGTGGCTGAGCTGTTGCCGCATGGCTAGTTAGTTGGCGGGTTAGTTTGGTCGTGCACAATAATTAGAAGATTGCTTTATTAGGTCAGTATCAATGTGGGATTTGACCTCCCAGTTTCTAAGGCTGTGAAATTGAGTATGAAATGCCTCTCTATCACAGTGCAAATTTCATAGTTCAGTTTCACATGTCATTTTAGCAACTCATGGGTCCCACCTCCCCTCTCTCCTACCTTTCTTCCCCACCGCTTCCTTGCGACAGATAGGACTGTGTTCTTTCCTTCACTTCTTTCTCTTGGATGGATGAACGTTCTTGCAAATGATGAAGGCATGGACATGGTGCTCCCTTGCCATGGATGAACGACTGGCCACAGTGCCCGACGGAGGCAGCACACATGGGTTGGAGCGCTCGGCCGTGTGCAAGTGGCGGAGCGGATCTCACGCAAGGAGCAGCTCGCGGCAGCATAGCCCCGACGGAGAAGCTGGCGGAGGAGCTTGCGTCCGGCTTTGCCCTTGCGGCTTCCTGGTGTTGAAACAATCTCGTACACTCATTTAGCATCTTTCTGTAACTAGACAGTTACATTACTTGCACGTTTACGTTTCCTAAAGAATAGCTAGTTGCATGTTAGATGAACGGTGGAGAGGGCCAGAACCACGCTGCGTTCGTGGTGCGGCTACGAGTGGTCACCGCCATGCCGTAAGAAACACTCTCGCGCTCAAGGCGGGCACGTTGCAAAGTGAGGCGTGCATGGTGGGGGGATCGTCGGTCATGGACCGTGTAATCACCGTGAATAAATAGAAACAAAGAGACCGAGAAAAACTGCAACGTTTTGGCAGCGCCATTTCTTTCATGTTCAGTTACATCGCGAGAGCACCGGGGAGAAAGCGAGTGCAGGCGACGCCGTGCGCGAGCGCAATCACAGAGCGTTAAGAGATCGCCGTCGACGCAGCCATTCCGATAGCCGGCGCCTACAATTGGTATCAGAGCCAAGGGGACTTCGTCCGGCAAGGAGAGGAGGCACCGCGGTGGAGGACTCCAAATCCAGCTACACCCCAAGGAAGCCCGGCAACACCAGCAACTGAATTTGCAAGTCCACCAATAGGAGAAACAGTGGATTCAGATGGAGCTCCATTGAGATTTCGACCTCTGCAGAATATCTTTGACTCTACTGAAGAAATCCATGGGTTTGAGTACAGTGGGCTATGTTACCTAGCTGCTGAGGAACCAGGAAGTGTTGATGAGGCTTTGGGAGAACAGTGTTGGAGAGAGGCAATGCAAGCTGAAATGGAGTCTATTCAGTCAAACAAAACTTGGGAACTGTCCAACCTACCTGCTAGACATCGTGCTATTGGTTTGAAATGGGTCTTCAAGGTAAAGAAGGATCCAAATGGAAATGTGATCAAGCACAAAGCAAAGTTAGTGGCTAAGGGATATGCTCAGCGTGAGGGGTGGACTTTGAAGAAGTGTATGCCCCAGTTGCTAGAATTGAGACAGTCAGGTTGCTCATAGCATTGACAGCTAGAAGTGGTTGGAAGGTACATCACATGGATGTCAAATAGGCTTTCTTGAATGGAGACTTGTGTGAGGAGGTTTATGTTCACCAACCTCCTGGCTTTGTTGTAGAAAATGGAAGTGGCAAGGTACTCAAACTAAAGAAGGCTTTGTATGGGTTGCGTCAGGCACCTAGAGGTTGGAACACAAGGCTTGACAAGGAGCTGTTGAAACTTAGTTTTGTCAGAAACCCACTTGAGCATGCAGTGTATAGGCGTTCAGATAATAATGGAAGTTTTCTTGTGGTGGGTGTGTATGTGGATGACTTGATCATCACAGGGCCAAGTCAAAACAGTATTGATGTATTCAAGCAACAAATGATGAAAAGCTTCACTATGAGTGACCTTGGTCTACTTACATATTACTTGGGAATTCAAGTTGATCAAAAAGAGAGGGAAACAACCTTGTGTCAGAGTTCCTATGCTCAGAAGATTTTAGAGCAGGCTGGAATGAGTGGGTGCAATCCTTGCACTGTTCCAATGGAAAACAAACTGAAACTGAGCAAGGCAGATAAGTCCTCTCTGGTGGATGCAACAAAGTACATGAGTGTGATTGGGATTCTAAGGTATTTAGTGAATACAAGACCAGATTTAGCCTATTCTGTGGGGATAGTGAGCAGGTACATGGAAGAGCCAAGGGCAAGTCATTGGGCAACAGTCAAGTAGATACTTCGGTACATTGCTGGAACTCTGAATTTTGGGTGCAGATACATCAGATCAGGTATGTCTGAACCAAAGTTGCTCGGTTTCAGTGACAGTGACCTGGCTGGTGACATTGATGATAGGAAGAGTACCAGTGGCTCAGTGTTCTTTGTGGGGATGAATCTGGTGACTTGGGTGTCACAAAAACAAAGAGTGGTTGCTCTATCTTCTTGTGAGGCTGAGTATATTGCAAGTGCAAATGCAGCATGCCAAGGCATTTGGCTCAGTCGTCTATTGAGTGAACTGCTGGAATACAGGCTCCAAAGGTGAATCTCCTTGTTGATAATAAGTTTGCCATAGCCCTGAGTAAGAATCTTGTGCATCATGACCGGAGCAAGCACATAGACACAAAATATCACTTTGTGAGAGATTGTGTCGACCATGGGAGCATTGACATTGATCATGTGGGTACACAGAACCAGGTAGTAGATATCCTGACAAAAACACTTGGGAAGGTGAAGTTCATCGAGTTGAGGCAGCAGTTGGGTGTGATAGAAGTGCAGCGAGATTAGGGGGTGAAATGTTGAAACAATTTGGTACACTCATTTAGCATATTTCTGTTATTAGACAGTTGCATTACTTGCACGTTTACGTTTCCTAAAGAATAGCTAGTTGCATGTTAGATGAACGGTGGAGAGGGTCAGAACCACGCTGCGTTCGTGGTGCGGCTACGAGTGGTCACCGACATGCCGTAACAAACGCTCCCGCGCTCAAGGCGGGCACGTCGCAGAGTGAGGCGTGCATGGCGGGGGGATCGTCGGTCATGGACCGTGTAATCACCGTGAATAAATAGAAACAAAGAGACCGAGAAAACCTGCAACGTTTTGGCAGCGCCATTTCTTTCGTGTTCAGTTACATCGCGAGAGCACCGGGGAGAAAGCGAGTGCAGGCGACGCCGAGCGCGAGCACAATCACAGAGCGTTATGAGATCGCCGTCGGCGCAGCCATTCCGGCAGCCGGCGCCTACACCTGGCGCCCTCGCGGTCGGCGCCCTCGCAGCTTCCCCGTCGCCCTCGCGGCCTCCCTAGCGCCCTCGAGGCGAGCTTGTAGCCGGTGCTTGCGGCTTCCCCGACGCCCTCGCGGCCGGCGTCACCCTGACAGCGAGCTCGCAGCCGATGCTCGAGGCTTCCCCGGCGCCCTCGTGGCCGGCGTCGCCCTTGCGGCGAGCTCGTGACCGGCGCTCGCGGCTTCCCCGACGCGCACTCAGCGGATGAAACGGCGGAAGCCCCTCAACGCAAGTTTCACACGGTTTCACAGCCTTGGAAACGTCGCCCATTCGTTTCGTCGGGATGAAACGAATTCCTTCTCTCTCCTCCCAGTTTCATGCAAAGACTTTGTTTTTCTAATGTGTCACCTTATTTAATGCGCATGAAATGCCCATAAAACTTGCATTGAGGCTGGCCTTATTTCCTTAAGTTTAGCTACTCCCTAGGATCCCTAGGCTCTAACAGGTAGTGTCTGATAGTGGGGTTGGATCGGATCCATGTGAAAGAGGATGGTGAGCTCTTTCCAACGAGTGAAAAAACAGCTTCATTAGATCTCATATCAAGGAGTTATTGTATTTTTGACCGGAGTGCTTCATGTGTTGTGTTAACATGAGCTGAGCACCCCATTAATAATAATTCCTACTTGTTCGACTGCTTCATCTAAATCATAAGGTCTGAACATGAGCCAATGGGGTCTTAACTAACATCTTATTTGAGACAAGTTTTATGAACAACGAGGAATGATGACTTCACTTAATAATTAAGTTGTTGTGCTTGAGCTCTTGTCATCAGACTTTGTTGTGCAGTAGGTGTGTTTTTTTTTGTTTTGTCAAGGTAGGTGTGGTTGAATAATGGAAGAGAGATGTCCTCTCACGGGTTGTGATAGAGGTATAAATGATAACCTGAAATGTATGGAGTTTATAACCTTTTAAAATCATAGACGGGCTAGTTTTATCTATTACAATATTCAATTTTCTAGTCATGTTATGTCACTCGGTTAGATTTATGTATTAGGAATTTGAATTTCCTAATCATGTTACGTCACTGATGTGAGGTACACTACACTATGACGCATACTTTGGTATGTATATATACATACTTTTAAAACGTTACGTATGTTGACATACTTCAATGTTTTTTAAAACAACCGGTGGCCGAACTTCACGCAACCGATTCAAATAACCATTGGCCGAACTTCACGTATGTAGCCGATCCAAATATGATACATTCTTAACCGTGAATAAATGGGAGCCGGAGAGGGCCTTAGCGACCGTAGCTGACGCAACTTTCTATTTTTTATTTTTATTTATTTATTATTAATTTAATTTTATTTTTAAATTTTTTAAGTTTTAAGTTTTGATTTTTTTAGTTTTTATAACAAATATTTATTTATATATTTTCCTCTTTTCTTCTTATTTTTTTTGGTTTCTTTTATACATATCTTGGTCGTGTAGCATAGCGCGTGTTGTATAACAACTTTTAACAAGAAATTAGATGTAAGGGGATTTCTTGTTGCTAGCCACACTTTGTCACACTTCACTTTAGGCAAGTTCGATCAAGATGACAAGTGTTAAGTTAGTAACTAAGGCTAGGTATGATTCTTTTGGACTCCACATGTCATCGAATATAAAAGTGTGGCAAGATTCTCTTAGGCATAGCAAAGTGTGGCAACCAATTTGCTAGCCACACTTTACCACACTTGCCTAAGGTTAGTTGTGGCAATCTATAGCTACCAACCAAACATGTCGTAAGTCTCTTATATGTAATGAGTACGGTAGCTGACACGACTTTTCATTCAAATTTATTTTATTATTTTTAATTTTAAAATTTTACTTCTATTGTTTTCCATTGACATTATACCTAACATGTTTTTCCTTTATTTTTTTCTTTATTTCAAATTCATATTCTTTCAACAAGTATGTTTTTTTGTTTTACATGTATCGTGGATGTAAATCGTAACGCGTGTTCTATACCAATACCTTTTAACGAGAAATTAAATGTTAGTCTCTCACATAGACCCATACCGTAATGATCGAGTACCGTGTTCTATACCAATACCTTTTAATGAGAAATTAAATGTTAGTCTCTCACATACGTAGTTGATATGATTTTTTGTTCTATATTTATTTTATTATTTTTTAGTTTAACTTTTTCTTTTTTTTCATTGGTATTGTAGCTAACCTGCTTTTTCCTTTTTTCTTTACTTCCAAATTTATATCCTTTAAACGAGCAGTGAAACGCCGCTTTCAGGTAGTATACATTTTACTTCTATTTTATATCCATCTAGCATTGTTCCTAACGCTTTTTCTTAGAGTTTAAATTTTTCAAATTCTATTTTCCCCTTTTTACTCATTGTTTTTCTTTGCTTTTGTTTCCTACGTGCTACAAAGGCACTCAGCAGAGCGTCTGTACCGTGCTATCTTTTTCTCATTAATTTTTCCCTTTCTTTTTCTTTTCTACATATTATTGTCACACGCAGCGGAGCGCGTGTATTGGGCTAGTAATCATTAACGGACCGTGTTTTTGCCGCCTGATATACGTTGATCCGATATCCTGCTTGGCCCTTGCTTTTTCATTTCGCTAGTTCCGTCAGTGGGACATGAAACTTGCATTCAAACGCATTGAGGATGATCTCAAAATTTACCGTGGCCTCGTAACTGTGTTGTCGAATTTGTAACTATCTTCTTGTGTGAACAAACTAGCAAATCATAGAGAGAGAATAGCAGCTTTTGGAGCACGAAAAGCACGATCTCGTCAACTTGGCCAATACCCTCCACGGGATGTGGCCTGTGGGGCGGCCTGTCCGGCCCCGGTGCCACCATCGCTGGTGAGATCTTTGCTGCGGTGATTGCCTCCCCTACTTCTCTCTCTGATCCTAGTCTATGTAAGAGCACCATTCTATCTAGGTGAAACTATTTCTAAAACAATCATTTGATAGAAAACAGCTCACAAGTCCTTATGAACTATTGATGAACAACATCTTAATCAATGACCAATTCACATGATGTCGACAACCAATAAAACTAGCCAACTTGCTTTCCGCTGGTCAGTGGTGGGAGATAGACAAAGGGATGCAAAACAGAAATGAATATATGAATTATTCGACCCTAAAACTTCTAATATGAATATTCACATTTGCATATATGTATCTTATGTGAATACTAAATAAAAGTATCTGAATTTATTAAGTAGTATTTTTTTCTCTACGGGATTCTAGATCCCTATTTAATATAAATACAACCCATTTTAATTCGAATTCAGATAAGAATATGGTTATTTTCGAATACTATTACAAAACATATGTGTCATATTCGGATTTCTATCTGTATATATTTACTTAATTCAACTCAAAGGTCATATTGTTAAATTCTATATACATGAATAAACTATTACTACAAAGTTCATTGATAACCAAAGTGAAATAAAATTAAAGTAGACTTCCAATAATCTCCAATATCAAAGTGAAGTAAATACAATAAAAAATAGTATCAACAGATCTTTAACGATTAAATATGTCAATTAAAATCATAATTTATAAAATATTTTTCATTAAATTATGAATTATATAAAATACTTTACATTATTAGTAAATAAAACATGATATCCTGATTCGTTTCCATGCAAACCTGATTCGCTTTCACGCCTACTTAGTGTGGGATGGTTTCTAGTGACTTTGTGTCCCCTTGAAGATAATGTTTTGCTCACTTTCTATGTCAGCACATTGTTTTGCTGAAAAGATATAAATACATATAGAAACTATGATAGCTTTTTTGCACTGAGAGTGCTCTAATAATTTTATCTTTATTTCTCTACATTGATAACAAAGAATTGTAGGATCACTCTTATTAGAAATGTCAAATTTGATATTCATGAACTACTTGCAGCTACTCAGCAACGACTTCGTCAGCGGCAAGCTAATCAAAATACTGATAGATGCATGTTTTTATTTGTTTGAAGGAGGTGTATTTTGTATGTATTGTCGACACAATGCTAAAATAGCACAAAGAAACTACTCAATTAGTGATGCAGAATTAAAACACGTCACTAATTTAATATTAGTGACGCGGGTAAACAAAACAACAAGTTATCAGACCCTTCATAACTAAACACGTTACAGATACAAAGAACCATTAAGAGAGACTCGTTGGCACAAAACACATCACTCCTAAAACATGTTCATTGTGGCATTATAGTCTTGAACATAAATGACTGAGTTAATGTTGTGATGAATGCCATAATATGGATGCTAAATTACTCATAAATATTGTGTTTAATATAATACAAAATGTGTATGAATTATATTTATTTGTTTATCTATTTTTTTTTATAAGAGAACAATGTTCTAGCCTCCATCAAATTATCACATTTACCCATCACATGGTAAAATCAATATGTTTCTTCAAATAGTTGGTCGGTAAAAGTGGTGATGGAACACCGGTCGGTAAAACTCAACACATAAGGCTATGGGTGGAACAAAGATATCTGTCAGTACATAGTGATATATCTGTTATAAGACAGTGTTACAGTGAACTAACGATGAAAACGGTTTGACTTTGTTGGGAATCTAAAATGAAAGTCAAGCTGATGGCCTAGTTATTCATACAGTCGTTTGACTTTGTTGGGAATCTAAAATGAAAGTCAAGCTGACAGCCCAGTGACATTCATATAGTTATTCATCGGATGGTCATTGTTGTATCCAAAGTTTATGTCATGCTCAAGAAAAATCACAGACAACATGGATACATGTAACACCCGGAAATTTCAATTTTGAAAATAGATTGAAATTGAGTTGATTTTGAATTTTGTGCTCATAAAAATTTAGGAAAATAAAAACATTTTCATAAAATTAAAATTTGCCTTAGAGTTAGCAACATGTTGGTGCATTCATTCCTTTGCATTGAGTTTTATTGTATTGTTTGGTTTTGTTCAAATCTGAAAAAGGAATTTTAAAATGCTTTGAAAACAGTTTTGGAAAATAGTTTATTAAAAAGGAAAATGCAAAAAGGTTTTTAATAAAAAAGAAACCCTCCCCTCCTTTCTTTTTGGCATATTGGCCCAGCTCCTCCTTTCTTTTGGCCCGAAACCTCCCCCCCTTCGAGCTCCTTGCTTGGCCCATCCGGTCTCAAGGCCCAGCAGCCGCACCCCTCCCTCCTTGGCCCAGCGGCGTTCAAGCGGGAGCCTCCCTTCTCCTTCCTTCCTTGTGCGGCTGACTGCCCAGCCCCACGCGTTAGTGTCGTCCCTTCCCCTGCTCCTTTGCCGTGTTCGCGTCGGAGTCCAGAGGAATTCACAACCGAGCTTCTCAATCCCCGGGATTGCTTGCCTAAACGGTTCGGGCACCCTTATAAGCCGTGCGGCAACCCCTCTCGTCCCCGTTTTCCCCATCTGCAGCCGCTGCTCCATGCCCTAGCTCTCGCAGAAACGACTCGTGGAGAAGCAGAGCTCCTCCGTCGCCATTAGAGGTCTCCGGAGTCGCTCGGCCACGAGCTTGCTCTCCTCTGCTCTCTAGGCGAGTTACAGGGGCCCCGTAAACCCCTTCCACCGCTCAGTTTCGCTCCGGGTTGCTCTCACCGTCCCGTCATCGTTCGCAGGGAGCCGAACTTGCCTCTCCGCAATGTCCGCTGTCTTCGCCATCTTTCAGACCAAGCTATACCCCTAGGTGAGTTCACGCTTCACTCCTCCTCCTCCCGGACCACTCCGTTCTCCAAACGACAGACCGTAGGACCCGAACCGATTTCTCCACCGAGGGACAGAGCCCCACCGCCGCTGTCGCTCATGGTGAGCAGTCGTCATGCCTCTCCGGTCCTCCTAGTCGCCTCAGATGAGATCGGTTTCTTCCCCTCTACCGCCCGGTGCTCTCAGTTCGCAAAATGGTGGACCATGGGTCCCGGACCGATCACGCCGACGAGGTCCGTTGCCGGAATCCATGGAAGCCGCCGTGCCGGATTCTGTTCCCGGCCGGCCACCTTCTCTCTCCCTTCCCCTTCTAATCTCGGCCCTCCGTTTTGGATCCAAGGAACGAGAGGCACCGATACCCCTTCGACCCGGTCCTTTTGCAAAAGAGACCCTGGATATTTTCCTCTCTAAACCCGCCGTCCGAAGGCGCCCTCCATGAATGCGCTTTCACCACTGGAACGCGTGACCTCCGTCGGATTTGTTTTATTTCGAAAATAAATGAAAATCAATATTTACAGAATTGCCACTTGATTTCAAAACCCCATAACTCTCGTTTTAAATCCGATTCGACCCGTTCGAGTTGCGTTGGTTTCGTAACGTAATAATCTACATGATAGTAACAGTGTTAATCATGTTTTCTTCTTTCAAATAAAATGATAATTGATTAATCTATATTCAATGATTTTCCGATTAAAACCAATTAGGGTTTCCACCTCGGCTTTTCATAAAACAAAACATACTTAGTTTAATCTAGTTTTCTTAAATAAAATATAATGTGACTTAATTTAATTTGGGTATTTGTCTGAAATATCCTATCTATGCTTTTTATATAGTAAAATAAATAAAATCTAGCTTTCTTTTAAAAGCTAATCTTTCGGTAGTCGTTTCTTTTCCGTTATAGATCCGATTAGCGTGTTTCTTGCGTCTGTGTGATCGTAGCGAAGTGTACTTTTATTTTTAAATCCTTTTTCATTATTTGGTGTATTTTTCTTATTAGATGTGTATGTATGCTATGTATGTTTGATCAGGTGTTTGTGTGGTGATTGTGTTCTTGTCCAATCGGTGAGTGTTGCGTTGGTGATCATGAAGAAGAGGTGTTTCAGAAGACCGTTGAAGGTTTGGTCTTGAATAAGGATCTGAGATTAAGGCAAGTATAGCATGGGATCTTCCTTGTTGTCCTATTCACCTTAAATACTTAATTCATATGCATGTGTCTACCTTGTTACCCGTAAGGATTACCTAGATTTGATATCCTGTACCTTGTCACCTTTGAGGGTTTGCATATGGGTAGCTTATGCTAGTGCTCATAAATAATAACCATGATCTTGTAACTTGACTAATGATATATGCAATAACGATAAAAGATGACTTTTTAGCAACGTGGACTATAGGTGGAACATCAGGAACTCACACCTGTGTTCTCACTCATAGGGATATTTCTGTAAGTAGATTACCCCGAGAAAACAGTACTACCATAAGCTTGACTCAGTATTAGACTTTTGCTAGTTTGTGGCAACTTAGTCGAGAGGGCGCAAGAAGGGCTCTGAGAAAGTGGGGACATGGCCTGCCAGAAGGTGCACTGCGGTGACTTCTGGGAGGGGAGTTCTTACGATCTCGTTAAAGAAAACTTGTAGCGGGTTGTTACCTATTAGTGGAACCTGTGAACGGTCTCGTAGTGAACCCTGTCAGCCTACCTTGGAAGTGGGTTAAGAGGGTCGCGTCCTCGGGCAAAAGGGCAATTCATGACTTGTGGGTAAATATGTACACCTCTGCGCAGAGTTAAAAACTATTATAATAACTGTGCTCACGGTTAAGAGCGGCTTGGGCTCCTTACTGTGTGATGTCCTTATGTCATGGCTCATCAGTTTTTATTTGTTATTGATTATTGTGACTTTCATATAAGCATTATATCTTGTTCACTTGATCATGTGGTTATTTGGGCTTATGTTGAACTTGATGCTACTCAACTGCTAAAACTATGACTCACTTAAAAGCTGATGCAGTTAAACCCGTGTCTATCCTTTTTGAGCCTCATAAACCCCATGTTATCTTGTTGAGTACGACATGTACTTACGCTTGTTTTATTTTCAATACTTGGATAAAAATCCCGGATGGGTACCAGATTGCAAGAGTTGGAAAAGATAAGCTTGTGGTCAACCAGTCAGTTGGTCCCTGTGGAAGTGGAGTCTTCACCCAAAGATCGGAGTCATCTTTCCGCTGTTCGTCGTGTTGAGGTTATCCTTTGACCTTATATGTTATATATTTAAGTATTGTCTTTTGATATCACCTTAATTTGTAGCTATATGTGAGATTTGACTTTCTGGGCTCACATATGGTGTATATCTGGTTTTGTTCTTAAAACCGGGTGTGACAATACAGATGCTACCAAAGGACCACTAATTAGCGAACGTCACTAAATCCAAAAGCCGTGAGCAATTTGAAGACATGCAATACTTTCCTTTCTGTTTTTTATATCTTCCCCATTTAGGACCACACCAGTCCCCTCTCCCCTCCCACTCCGCTCCCCTCGACCCATGCACTGTAGTGAGAGAAAACCTATAAAAGCAAAACATTTATTCAAAATGCTATAACTTCTGAGTGATCTACCTATTTTTAATTTTGTTTACACTGATGTGTTCTATCGACGAGGCATATATTTCAAAGAAAATTTTCTATTAGCAAATTATGTATATTAACATACAACATATAACTTACAATATATAACTTATAACCTATAACTTACAACATATAACTTATGCGAAAACTTAGAAACACATCTATATATTTAAAAAGAGTTATTAAATAGAAAGGAAAGAATTCACTTATAATTTATTGCAAACACAAAAGTTATTAACACATAAAGGAATGGAATAACTTATAACTTGCAATAAAAACTTAGAAACATAAAATTTATGGAACACAGCTTAGGTACAAAAGTTATTTTATACAACTTGTGTACATAACTTATACCATACAACTTGTGTACATAAATTATCCAATACAAACTTGTGTACATAAGTTATATTCCCTCCGTCCCAAAATATCTGATGTGCTTTGGCTTCATGAAAAACAACTCTGCCAAAATATATATTTGAAACGTCGCAAAAAAAATATATATTTGAAACTATTAATATTTATGGTATATAATCAGTATTATTGGAAAAAAATTGAATCTAGTTTTTTTTAAATAATTTATTTAGAGATACAAATGTCACATATATTTTCGAGTCAAACTTTTGGCATAAACACCCAAAATAAAAGATATTATTGGACGGAGGGAGTATGTTATAAGTTAGTACACATAATTTATTGTACAAATTGAGTCAGACTTGTGGCACGAACACCCAAAATAATAGATATTACTAGACGAAAGGAGTATGTTATAAGTTATATGGTATAAGTTAATATACATAATTTGTTAATAGAAAAAAATCTTTAAAACATATGCAAGCAAGGTCTAGTTTTATTCGTATTGTCGCGTAGAACTTATCGGTGCATACGAAGTTAAAACTAAATTTTTTATTACAAAATTATTGTATTTTGAAATAAATATTTTTCTTTCTTTTAGAATGATGTTCGCAGCACGAGAAGGGAGCGAGGGAGAAAGGATGGAGGGCCGGTGTGCATACTCTGTTCAATCGTTCTCTCAATAGTAAATGGGTAAACGACCCCCGAAATGGATTTGTGGTTTAATTTCACGGCGGCATTCTTTGTTGACCGTTTGAACTGAGAGTGCTATATTCATCCACCCCAGCTGGTGCACGTACGGCTCTAAATTCTGATGGGAGAGGTGACACGTAGTTAAGTTATAGCCCTCAGACAACCAGGCTGCTGTCGTCTTCTAGTCTGAACGGAACCCACAGTAAGACAAGAACAACTCCGCCGCCTCTTTACGGCTTACGGCACGCAGCCTCTCTACAAATATGGGTGCAGCTAGCTGATTTCCAGCACACGCGGCTGGCAACAATACACCATCAGCATCTGTTTAGCCTGCCAGCTGTGGGCAACGAATCTCTCTTCGTCTTACAGGGATGGAGATGGAGTCGACTCCTCCTCTCCTGACACCGTACAACATGGGCGAGTTCGACCTGGCACACAGGTTAATTAGTTAATTATAAGTATTAAATATTAATTGTTATATAAATAAAGATGCTCTGCATGCATATATATATATATATATATATATATATATATATATATATATATAGTGTATGCATTCCTTGGATATCTATTTTGTGACGGAACGACGAAAGGCAAAGTGTCTGAGCCAGCCGCGTACGTACATGCATGATGCATCGCAGGGTTGTGCTGGCGCCGCTGACGAGGTGCCGGGCGTACGGGAACGTGCCGCAGCCGGAGCACATGACCCTCTACTACTGCCAGCGCGCGACGCCGGGCGGCCTCCTCATCGCCGAGGCCTGCGCCGTGTCGGAGAGCGCGCGCGGGGCGCAGGACGTTCCGGGGCTGTGGACCGACCAACAGGTGGAGGCCTGGAAGCCCATCGTCGACGCCGTTCACGCCAGGGGCGCCGTCTTCTTCGCCCAGCTGTGGCACGCCGGACGAGCCTCCGCCCCAGGTACGTGCTCCTCCCAGGATGCTGGCTTTGTGGTTGCTTTTCTGAATCTGAATAATCGGCTTCGTTGTATTTTCAACAGAATTACAACCAAATGGGCAGGCACCCATCTCAAGCACGGTCAAGCAAATCCCGCCGCAGGTGAACCATGCTGGTCTTGTCAACACCTTCGCGGTGCCTCGAAGACTTGAAACAGAGGAGATACCACACGTCGTCAACGACTTCCGGGTTGCCGCCAGAAACGCCATCAAAGCTGGTAAAAATAACCAAGCCACCGCGATGCTTCCGATAATCAAGATTCAGATCAGTAAACGCGATCAATAATATTAACTCACAACATACCTGCTACCGAATATGTCATTTTAGAATCAAGCCGCAGAATTCATCACTCCAATATCAGAGTTTAAATAATGCAGAAATCCTATTTTTGCGCGTTCAAGGATGTTAATGTCAATGAACATCTCTGGTTGTAGAGGCCCATAACCCTGATAACATTCAAGATCAAAGCTGGTAGATGCGATCGATTATTAACACACATCATCGTACCAACAATTGTCATTTTTACAGCCAGACATCTGAATTAATTGGAAAGATGGTTACTGACTACTTGAATGATGGGTGCATGACTCCATCTATCGGTGTTAGAGTGATGTGTGAGTAATTCCACCTAACAAAGTTAGAGTGATGGGCATATGATACCACGCCGTGCTGACCAGAGCTACGACCTTGTTTGGAACACTTGATTTTTTTTCTATTTTTATGTTTTCATATAAAAATGAACTGATTCTTATAAAATTTCTATCGTGTGTGGCACTACGCCTACCAGAGCTACAACCATGGATGCGTGTGGTTCCACCTAACAGAGCTAGCGATGTGTGCGGGTCATGTCACCTACAGGATTTAGTTGATGTGTTCGTGTCTATACCTATAGGTATTAGAGGTAGAGTGATAAGGGTGTAACTTTACCTGCTAGAGCTATAGTGATAGATGCGTGACTCAACATACAAGAACAAAGTGATGGGTCACAACCATAATCCTAGTGTAAGTCAGAGTAATCCCTTTCAATCTGCTCAACGATAGCTATAGAGTTGGGCCACGACGATAGCTAGAGAGATGGGGCCACAACTCTAACAAGACATAGACGTAGCTTAAAAATCTATAGCTTAATCTAATGTAGCAGTCTTCTGAGAGTAGTTTCATGGGCGCCAATGTCAGAAGTAATCTAAATTCTCCTCATTGATCATTAATCAGATCCTAGACATCCAGATATTTAAAAATGAGACGACCAGAGCTTCAACCTCGACATCTATCTATCGAGATATATGTGATCCACTAATGGTTATGTACTCTTACTGATCTAGATGCTCGAAAAGAATATTTCCTTTATCTAAAATAGGTATTCGACGGAATGACCATGCAACCCTCAATTATTGTCAGCAACCCATTCTTCAGTCATCAGTTAGCTAGCGTATGACTAGGTCCTTCAGTTGTAACTAGAACGGCTAGTGCTAACGCCCTGGTCCTCAGCTGATCCAAGCATCTAGGAGTTTGTTAGCTTTGCTTGGACAGCAGTGATCGGCACTCTGTATAAGTACCTGTACACTGCATACATGAATGAATTGAGTGTTTCATTCATTTACATGGTATCGGCCCAACCCCAGCTTCCGCATCTCCCACCCATGGCGAGTCCATCTGGATCCTCCTCCTCGGACACCAACCCCTTCGCTGATCCCGCTCCACCCTCTGCCTCCACTCTAGTGATGCTCAACATCCGCAGTCATGTCCCCGTCGTTCTCTCCTCCAACGAGGGAAATTTCCGGCAATGGCGCTCCTTCTTCGAGGTCACTGTCACGAAGTTTCGTCTCCTCGATCACATCGACGGCACGGTGGATGCCGCTGCCATGTTCAACGACCCCGAGTGGCTTCAGATCGATGCGTGCATCGTGTCCTGGCTTTACGCCACCATCTCCAAGGAGATTTGGAACGACGTCAACCGCCCCAACGCCACTGCTCACTCCACCTAGATCGCCATCACCGGCCAGTTCCTCGACAACAGTCTGCAACGAGCGGTGTACGCCCAGCAGGAGTTTCACAGCCTATTTCAGGGCAACATGGGCATCGCCGTGTACTGCTGCAAACTCAAGTGCCTCGCCGACACGCTCTACGACTGCGGCGCCGCCGTCTCCGATCCCGCCCTCGTCATCAACACCCTGCGTGGTCTGAACAACAAATTCAGCCAGGCAATTGCGGTTCTCTCCACCATGAATCCCCCACCCACCTTTCTCTACACCAAATCCTATCTTCTACGGGAAGAAAACCACATTCGGCACTCCCAGCAGATGGAGGTGCAGACGGCACTCCTCGCGGCGGCCACGACCACCACGACGTCGCAGCCCGTCGTTCCCCCGCCACCAGCACCCCAGGCGGCCAACACCGGCAACTCTGACCGTCGCAAGAAGCGCAAGGCTTCTGATGGCCGCAATCGGCAGAACAACTCCGGTGGCCAAGGCGCTCCAGCTGGTGGTCCATCGGCGCCTCCGGCCAGCGCTCCACCGCCGTCGCGGGTCTCTGCCCCCAATCCGTGGCACGACGTCGTCCAGGCTTGGCCCATGAACACTTGGCGGCCTAGCGTCCTCGGCTTCCGACCTGGTGTCAGCCCACCCCAGGCTCTTACGGCGTTCTCGGCACCCTCGCCTTCGCCTGACACCAACTCCGGCCAGCTGCCAGCCGGCCTCTACGCCGCCTTCAACAACATGGCCCTCAACACTCCGGGCGGCGGTAGCACAAATTGGTTCCTCGACACCGGCGCATATGGCTTCCCATCCTGGTACCCTCACCTCTCCTTCTCACCCCACTATTCATCGTCAAATTATTGTCGGCAATGGACAGTGCCTCCCAGCGATCTGCACCGGCACTGCTTCCATCCCCACTTCCTCTTCCCAATTACATCTTCGCAATGTTCTTATTGCTCCTCAACTTGTTAAGAACCTTATTTCTGTTCGTGCTCTAACCCGTGACAACTCTGCTTCGGTCGAATTTGATCCCTCTGGTTTTTCCATCAAGGATCTTCGCACCAAGACGGTTATGCTCCGATGTGATTCTTCGGGCGAACTCTACCCCCTTCGCCAATCTTCCACCACAACGACGCCATCTTCATCTGCACTCCTCGCATCCCACGACAGTTAGCTCTGGCATGCCCGACTCGGCCATCCAGGTCATGCCACACTTCAGCAGCTGTCCCGCTTCATTGGATTTTTCTATTCTAAGTCTAGTCGCCATACTTGTGATGCATCCCGTCGTGGCAAACATGTACGCCTACCCTTTAGCGAGTCCAATAACATTTCTTCATTTCCTTTTCAACTTCTGCACTATGATGTATGGACTTCACCAATAATGTGCAATTCCGGGTTCAAATATTACCTTGTCATTTTGGATGACTACTCTCACTATGTTTGGACTTTCCCCTTGCGCCACAAATCGGATGTCCTGCCTAACCTGATCTCGTTCCACGCATTTGTACGCACTCAGTTTCAGGCACCCATTATGTGTTTCCAAACCAACAATGGCACTGAGTTTACTAATTCGGCATCTTGGGCATTCTTTGCCACTCATGGCATTGCTCTTCACCTCACCTGTCCATACACATCCCAGCAGAATGGCCGGGCCGAACGTGTTCTCCGCACTCTCAACGATGGTGTTCACACACTATTGTTTCAAGCATCCATTCCATCCAGTTTCTGGCCGGATGCTCTTGCGGCGTCCACGTACCTGCTCAATCGCCGCCTGTGCCGTCCTCGTGGAAACCTGACTCCCTTCGACCTCCTCTTTGGCGCACCACCAGATTACAGTCATCTCCGCGTTTTTGGGTCCCTCGTTTTTGGGTCCCTCTGTTATGCCAATCTCGCTTCCACTGCACCCAACAAGCTCGCTCCACGTTCTGTGCGTTGTGTCTTCCTCGGTTATCCACTTGATCAAAAAGGCTACAAGTGCTATAATCTCGAGACCAAACGGGTCATCATCTCACGCCACGTCTACTTCGACGAGACCTGTTTTCCGTTTGCGCAGGTTGCCCACGAACCACAACCGATGAACCATCCTTGCTCATCATGCGAGCCAGACGAGGTCCTGCTTCCTTCCGGACCGCCTCGCCGTCGTGTGCCACCGACCACATCGACGCGTGCTGCACTGGCAGGCTCTGCACCGCCTGCAGTTGAAGGTCCCATGATGCCGTCGTCTACTGGTGCTCATCCGTCGACAGCGACGACATCGCCTCTCGCCGACCCGGTCACCACGTCGACTACATCTCCTCCCGCGACGCCCAGCTCTCCCACGACGTCGTCACCAGCCGTGCCGCCGCCGCGTCATCCGATGGTAACTCGTGCGTGGGATGGGATCCATCTGCCTAATCCCAAATACGTGCACGTCGCCACTACACCTAGACCATCAACGCCTCCAACATCCGTTCGTGCCGCCCTGCGCGACCCGGCATGGCTGGCCGCAATGCAAGATGAGTTCAACACGCTCAAGAACAATGGCACTTGGACACTTGTGCCTCGGCCTGAGCATGCCAATGTCATCACCGCCAAATGGATCTTCAAAAACAAACGACATCCTGATGGCAGCCTGGAACGCCGAAAGGCGCGGTGGGTCGTGCGCGGGTTCTCCCAACGTCCCGGCGTCGACTTCCACCAAACCTTTTCACCGGTGGTCAAACTGGCGACAATTCGGACTGTTCTTCACCTGGCAGCAGCAAGACGGTGGCCGGTTCACCAACTTGATGTCAAGAATGTGTTTCTCCACGGTGATCTCGCTGAACGCGTTTACTGCCATCAACCTGCCGGCTTCATTGACAAGAACTATCCCGATCACGTCTATCTGCTCGTCAAGTCTCTCTATGGACTTAAACAAGCGCCCCGAGCATGGTTACAGCGCCTTGGTCAGCATCTGCTCAACATGGGGTTCGTCTCATCCGGCTCTGATAGCTCCTTGTTCATCTACACACATGGGGTGCATGTGGCATATCTCCTGGTGTATGTTGACGATATCATTCTCACTGCATCGGCCACCGCGCTCCTGCAACGTGTTGTCGATCACCTTCGTCAAGCTTTCGCCATCAAAGATCTTGGCGATCTGCACTTCTTCCTCAGCATACAGGTGCGCCGCGATGCTTCTGGTTTTCATCTGAACCAAGCTCAGTATACCGAAGATATTCTGGAACGGGCAGGGATGGCCAATTGCAAACCAGCCACTACTCCTGTTGACGTCAGTCCCAAGCTGTCTTCCAATGGTGGTGAAGCTGCAACCGATGCCACATTCTACCGCAGCATCACTGGTGCGCTCCAGTATCTGACTCTTTCCCGCCCGGACATTGCTTATGGAGTGAATCAAGCTTGCCTTCATATGCATGCCCCGCGCGACGTGCACTGGAACCTTGTCAAGCGCATACTGAGATAACTTCGCGTCACGATTTAGCATGGCATCACTGTCTCGGCAACTCCATCGACGACACTCAAGGCCTACTCTGATGCTGATTGGGGTGGCTGCTCAGACACTCGACGGTCGACGTCCGGCTACTGCGTATTTCTTGGTGACTCTCTGGTGTCATGGTCGTCAAAGAGACAGACCACCGTTTCACGATCAAGCGCAGAAGCTGAATACCGTGTGGTTGCAAATGCTGCTGGCTCCGCAATCTTCTTCGTGAACTCCATGTGGTTGTTGACAAAGCCACCGTGATTTACTGTGACAATGTGTCTGTGGTATATCTCTCTGAGAACCCAGTTCATCACCGGCGGACCAAGCATGTCGAACTTGACATCCATTTTATGCGGGAGAAGGTGGCCCTCGGGCAGTTCAAGGTGCTGCACGTCCCTACTCGTACCACTTTGCAGACATCATGACCAAAGGTTTACATACACCATTGTTCAATGAGTTCAGGGACAGCTTGTGCATTCGATCACAGAAAGCTACAACTGAGGGGGGCTATTCTTCGGTCATCAGTTAGCTAGCGTATGACTAGGTCCTTCAGTTGTAACTAGAACGGCTAGTGCTAACGCCCTGGTCCTCAGCTGATCCAAGCATCTAGGAGTTTGTTAGCTTTGCTTGGACAGCAGTGATCGGCACTCTGTATAAGTACCTGTACACTGCATACATGAATGAATTGAGCGTTTCATTCATTTACAATTATTCACACGTAAAATAATCTTCTGACAGATTTCTCTCTTGTGTGGCATGGACTACATAGAATGACACACGCAGAGGTATACCAAATAATTGATCTTTGCCTTTCGCTAAAAGTCTCTAGTATGGTAGAGAAGGCTAAAAGCTACTAGCTCTGCCTCATTTAAAACACTACTAGAATTGTAGATTTCTTCTAGTGTTTTTAACTAAGTACTAAAACACTACCACTAGTCATAACATATGAGAATTCTCACTAGGAGATATTTATTTGGGAAAATATGTACTAAATTTTAACTAACAAAACACTAGGAGAACTCTACCTCACTTGGAGAACTTTTAGATTGTGGTAGTGAAATATTTTGAATGTATTCAAAGTTACAAAATTATGTTTGAATGAATTTATTGGTATATATATACTTCCTTCATCCCAAATTATAAGGTATTCAAAAAAATTTGAGTCCTTAAGTTTGACCAAAATTATAGAAAAAATATAAAAACTTATGACATGTATGCTATAAAAATATAATTGATGAAGATTTTGATGATGTTTACTTGACTTCATAAATATTATTATATTGTCACATAAATTTGATTAAACTTAAGATCTTTTGATTCTGCAAGATTCTTAGAATGTCTTGTAATTTGTGATGGAGCGGGTAGTTTTTATGATGCGCGTGCGCGCGCGCCCACAAAAGTCAAAATGACTTATAATATTTACAATACTAGTAAAACATAATTAGATGTCTAATTTATACCCCCTCCATCCCAATTTATAAGATATTTCAAGAATCTTGGAGAGTCAAAGCATCACAAGTTTGACCAATAATTAAAGAAAAAATTATAAAAATTTATGAAATCCAATAAACATACTATGAAAATATAATTGATAAAAAATCTAATGATACTTAGTTGATATCATAAATATTATTCTAAAATTATATAAGTTTGGTTAAACTTGAGATACTTTGACTCCCCAAGATTCTTGAGATATCTTATAATTTGGGTTGAAAAGTATAATATTTATGGTATCAATTAATATAATTACATGCCAAAAGCAAAAATCGCTTTCTCGCTTTGAAAATGAGTTAAAATTATTTTTTAACACGAGGCGTGTTAATAATCTTCTCTACAAATTGAGATTAGTTTGATTTATAAGAAATACATAAATACTTATATTTATGACGGTGCTACTACTACATGCATTTTGCATGGAGTAATAAAAAATACTAACAGTTGATTTAATCTTGTGACTAAAAGGCTTCGACGGATTGGAGATCCACGCGGCAAATGGGTACCTATTCGACCAGTTCATGAAGGACAACACCAATGATCGGGACGACGCCTACGGGGGCAGCTTGGAGAACCGGTGCCGTTTCACCGCCGAGATAGCGGCGGCTCTGGCGGCCGAGGTCGGCGCCGACCGCATCGGCGTGCGTCTCTCTCCGTTTGCTGACTATATGGATTGCCATGACTCAGACCCAGAGGCGCTTGGGCTTCATGTCATCGACAAGACGCTGAACCCGCTGGGTGTGCTCTACTGCCACATGGTAGAGCCTAGGATGCGGGTGAACCCAGACGACGGCAAGATGACCCTCCAGCACATGTTGCTGCCGTTCAGGAGGGCGTTTCGGGGGACGTTCATAGCTAGCGGAGGATACGACCGTGAGGAAGGCAACACCGCCATCGCCCTTGGCTATGCCGACCTGATCGCGTACGGCCGGATATTCCTCGCCAATCCGGACCTTCCGGCACGTTTTGCCAAGAAGGCCCCGTTAAACAATTATGACAGGAGCACCTTCTACACCTCTGATCCGGTGGTTGGTTACACTGATTATCCATTTCTCCATCAACTCTAGGAGCTGGCGATTTAGAGCAGGTTTTCCGGCACAATCATGATGTATTGTCCCTTTGTCTTGTTTGTGCCCAAGACACTCCATAACCCGCGGAGGAGATTGCTTACCATGCACCATGACCGTGTAGTATTCCAATGAACAGGGATTAAACCAATTTCCTCTGTAAATCAGAGTCATGGGCAGGTGTACTATCTATCAACTGAATATTCGATGTTAATAAATAAGTGGCACTGCCAAAGATACTACCTCAGTACTCTCTCCGTATCATAATTAGATGACGTTTTGGACAAGCTTTGAGTCAAACATTGGGAATATAAATCAACAATAACTTCTAAGTTGTTGAGATTTAAAATATGAAAGTTATATGAATAGATTTATCTTGAAAAATACTTTCATAAAAGTATACCTATATCATTATTTCATAAATATTTTTATAAAAAATAAGAGGTCAAAGTTGTGTTTGGAAGACCGTGTTACTATCTAAAATGTCATCTAATTAGGATAGGGAGGCATTACTTATTTTGGTTTTCTATAAGCTTATCGGTCCAACACAAAAAGTACTACCTGCCTACCTTCTCTATCATATAAAAAGACGTAATTCTGAATACTATTCTCTATCTCTTCTCTTCTTCTAAAAAAAATAGGAAAGGAATCGTCGCATGGCCTTTCACCTCGTCTCTCTAGGTGAAAGACCGTACCGCCCGGCTCTCACGCCTGCCCGCTCCCTCTCCCTCGGGAGATTTAACTTTTTACCATTATAACGAGTTGCCACTCTCCAGATCTCACCTTAAGAATGGCTCATACAAATTTATCGTGCTTAGAACCAAACTCTTACAATTTTGCTAAAAACACGTACGTGGCCTGCCACATCACGGTGCTAGCGTGGAGGTGCACTGTGAAAAGACGAGGTTGTCCCTGCCCTCCTTCTCTCTCTCCCTCCCTGACAGTTGGGTCCCACATCTCCCTCTCACTGCTACGTGAGTCCCACCCGTCAGTTTCATCTCCAACCTCCGGCAGAGGAGAGGGAGAGAGCAGAGGGCGCTGTTGGGGCGGAGCTCGCCCACGACCGTGCCTCCCGCGCCGCTGGGGTGGAGCTTGCCCGCGCCGGGGCTGAGGCGGAGCTCGCCCGCAGCCGTTGCCCCCGCGGCGCCGAGGCAGACCTCGTCCGCGGCCGGGAGCTCCCGCACTGCCGGGCCGAGCTCTCCCGCGCGCGTGCTGGGGCGGAGCTCCCGCGCTACCGCGACCGGGGCTGAGGCGGAGCTCGCCTGCAGCCATTTCTCCCGCGGCGCCTCGCCCGCAGCCGTTGCCCCCGCGGCCGGGGGCTCCCGCACCGCCGGGCCGAGCTCTCCCGCGGCCTGGGCTCCCGCGCGCGTGCTGGGGCGGAGCTCCCGCGCTGCCGGGGCCGAGCTCCCGCCCGAGGCTGGAGCTCTCGCGCTGCCGGGGCCGAGCTCCTGCCCGAGGCTGGAGCTCTCGCGCTGCCGGGGCCGAGCTTGCCCGCGGCCGGAGCTCCGGCGGCCGCTCGCCCGCTGCCAGTGCTCTCTGCTCTCTCCCTCTCCTTTGCTCGAGGTTGGGGATGAAGCTGACGGGTGGGACCCGTGGCAGTGAGAGAAAGAAGTGGGCCGGGGGGGGGGCGTCTGAGTTGGCCCGACTAGGTTAGCGCGAGGGCAGGGGCAGCCATGGTCTTTTGCCACCCCATGCTGACTCGAATCGGACCAGAAATGCACAGCCGGCGTGCCACGAGTGCAAATATGGTAAATTTGTATCGTTCCTGTGGTTTTAATGGTAAAAAGTTAAATCTCCCTCTCCCTCACCCGGCGCCCACGCCCGCCCGCTCCCCCTCACCAACGCCCGCCCGCTCCCCCTCACCAACGCCGGCGCCCAGCCCACGACCGCCCGACACCGGCGCCGGAACCGCCGCCCGCTCCCACGACCCCCCGGTGCCCAGCCCACGACCGACCCTACACCTATCCGACCATGCTGCCGTCCTTACCCCATCTGTTCCCTTCAAGCGCGCAGGTGCCGCTGGTGGGTTGGTGGCCGGGATGTGGTAGCAGCGGTTGGGGGAGGCGCCACCGTGATGTCGGACCGGATCTGGATGCCACAGTTGAAGCAAGGATCTCGTCGTCAAGTCAACCGCGGAAGGGGAGCCGCCACTGCCGATGATAGGATCTCGGCTTCCCTGCCGAGGACGCATCGACGGCCTAATCTAAGGATGCCCTGTCGCGGTAGTGACAGCGGTAGCGGATGACGAGGTCGCCGCACCGATCAAGGACTCAAGGTGAGTTCCGCCTCTTGGGCTCCTAGCTGCCTTCACTCGTCTCAATTCCTCTTCTTCAAAATCTTTTAATCTCCTCAATTATTCCTGTCTCAATCTGAATGGATGTCAGACTTGCATCACGGACGTGGTCCCGTGGCCGTCCTTGAGGTCCCTGGTAGCGGCGAGATGATTCCACGGCAGATTCTCAGCATCTTGCGGCACGGTCGTCACGCCGTGGCGTAGCAGCCTGGAGTTCCTCTGCAGCGGCGGGAGATGGCCTTCTTTTTCTTAGATGCAATCAATTATACATCATTTCTTATGCTCTTGTGCCGATTAGTTCCTCCATTGTCTACCCAACTGTTGATGGACCATCTAGTATTGTTGAACAATGATTATCAGTTACCATTGTTTATCCTTGTCTCATTTTGCAAGTATTGTTTTTCTTTAAAAAAATTGTTACTTTGCCTTTTCTGTACCCCCAAGATGAAATGCATACCCCCAAGACAGGAACTTGGTTATTTATGCCCCAGGCAGGAACATGGTTATTTTGAGCTATGTGCTGAGCTATTCACCCCGGTAATTTCATGACCAATTTTCAATCCTCCATATACACTTTGAAACAAACCTAACATGTATGGATTTTTCAGATGCTTTTTTAGTTTGTTCTCATAGGATGCATAAAAGCTGTTAGTCATTTGCACACGTCTCAATGTCTGTACTTCATGGATGCCATTATTTCAGCTCTTTGATTTTTTTCTCCGACATGCTGGAGATTTGCCTATCATGAAAGAGGAAAAATTTCACCTCTTTGATAACAATGGAATTATGGAATTTTGCTGATCCTACAAAACTGCATGGTTGCAAGGATACTTTAGTTGAGACATCAAAGAATGATTGAAGTGCAATCCTCCGTGCAAGGTAAACCTGTTTTGACTTTTCACATTGGCCATTGGTTATTTTGTTGCAAGTTTTTCAAGTATACTACCACAATCCCAGGTGCTATGACTGTGGACTTCCGCTACTGGAGTATTGGGATGATGCCCCAGAACTCCTGGCAATGTTCAGCTGATTGATACAAGGATATATGACAAAATTCTGTGTAGCAGTGATACGTGAGGTAGGATCAATTTTTTGCCCTTTGTTGCATACCAAGTGAGGTAGGATCACTTGATAAATGCTTCACTAGCAACACTGGTTCTGTTATCCTATCATGTGCCCTAATTTTTTGCCAGTGCTGTTTTTAGGATCTTCCTTTATTTTCATTGTCAATGCCGTCCTTGGCGTATGGAAGGATATGATCCTGTGGAGTATGAAAATAGGTGCTAGCTTAGGATCCATATGGATATGGGGTTGTAGGGGATAAGGATTTTCAGTTTTTATTAGGCCTCTTTAATCAAAATTCATATTGATTGATCCTTATGTTCAAGCAAGGTGCCCTTGGATTTCCATGGAAATATCCTATGTCAGCACTGACCGATATCTTGCTTGTTTGCTCAGGAGTCAAGATCTACTCCTTCTAAATACGTTGTTAAGTTTAAAGTCCGGTGTGTTAAGTTTAAAGTCCGGTGTGTCACCACTGACTGATATCCTGTTTGTTTGCTCAAGAGTCAAGATCTACTCCTTCTAAATGCGTTGTTAAGTTTAAAGTCCGGACGAATAAAATCATAATCCAGTACATACTTGCTTTGCCGATTTCGTAAACTTTTTCGAATTAAAGAATGGACGTCACTATTATGTTTCCGAAGAAGGTACACACAGCCCCCTATGGAAGTGCTCTGTGCTCCTCATCGATAAGCCTCGCAAAGGTTGCGATACAGGAACGCCAACACTCCGGAACCCCAGATGTAACCCCTGTAGTATCCTAATTAGTCAAGCAGGGGAGGTACATCCATGACGCAATGTCTCCTTTTGCGTTAGGGAAGAGAACACACCCAAACAAGTGCATCACCCAAGCTCTGCAGTAGTATCCAACTGTGACATCATCTTCATGAACCAGACACATAGCAAACGCAGACCTAAGCCAAGTAATGGAAACACCTGTGGTGCTGGAACCTGTCGCCACTGGAGGTAGTGGTCTCCCAAGGAAGGCCTCCACTCTGTCTCTCCAACCTTCAGACATGCAGACATGCAGTGGACAATAATAGGACAACCTCTAACAGCGAGACCAAGGAACTTCTGTGTGTCCTCGAGAGTGACAGTCATCTCTCCACAAGGTAGGTGGAAACTATGAGTTTCCGGCCGCCACCTACAAAAGGTTGCAGAAAAGTACTAATGTTAGTTACATTTAAAAAAGGCACTGGATAATAACAAAATAGTATTAGACATGGTTATACCTATCAACCAAAGTTGTGATCGCCGTGTGGTTGATGACAGGCAACCCATGACGAACCTGATACGATACGACATCTAGGCCAGCCCTCGCAAGTAAAGGCGTGTACCTATCGTCGTACCGCATCTGCTCAAACTTGCCATGGGTTCGAGGATGAAGAGGGGGCAGTTCCTGCAACCATTACAAGTGTTTTATTTTAAGCAACACAAAAATTATGTATTGTCAAATAAGATATGCTTGCAGTCAATACCTCCCCCTCGGCAGTGCGTCGTCCTAGGTGCTTCTCCTCATAGTACGTCGCCATCCTATTGGTAAAAAAGGAAAATATCAATAACAAATTAATTACATGCATAAATAATAGAAATGAAACATAGAGTAAACATTTTAGTAAGTATGAACCAAATATATTTGTTAAATTGTAATAGCTATTTATAACTAGTCATCTGATTAGGCGCCCAAGTGCATGTACGTGCATTGTACCCAAGTCTACCACATTTGCTACATTGGTTTTGCTCGGGGTCAGTAAGAAAGGGTGTTGCTCTACCCCTCATTGTTCTTCATGAAACCTGATCCATGATCATCATGTATCTCGTCCTCATCCTAGTTCCACGTTTGTCCCAACGAATAGATACGTCCGCAATGTATTTCGGATCATGGTATGGTGACCACTACCCCTCGTCTAGGTAAGGCTCAAAATGGGGAGACAAAGTAAGTACAAGGCTGTCAACACTTAACTCTCATGGTATCCTACTCTCATACGCATAATTGCGATGTTGAGCTGCTGCAATATAATGAGAACATGGGAAGTGATACTGCCTTGGTCTCCCACACTTGCATGAGAAATTACTAAGAACCACAATATAATCCCTTGAAGGCCAAACCTCACCATCAAAGGTTGTCCAACCCCTTTCTATGATCTCATACTTTTCCCATGCTATGGTCAAAACATTCAACATCATGTGTTCTGGCCTTCTCCTTTGCCCTATTAAGATGTTGTGTAGGTTTAGGTGCCCATGTCTAATTCCTGCTTTGTAGTGTCATTGCTGCTGCATGCCGGTCATTGAACCATGCAACACACCTATAGAAAGTAAATGATATAATAGCATTGACAGGCATGACCCGTATACCCTTAAGCACACTATTAAATGACCCATCCATGTTGCTAGTTTAAAATTCATACCTTCACCCACCATCATCATAAGCCCTTGTCCATTTAACTTTTTCCCACATCAAACCATGTAGCCACTGCCTACCTTCTGCATTTGTTGCTGTCTTTAGCTGCTCCAACTTCTCTTCGAAGAAGGAGATCTCAAGCATGCGAGCAACTTCCTCGAATAGATGGAAGTTGTCCTTTGAACTGTCCTTCCGGAGTCAATTCTCTGCAAGGTGCCAAGTGCACCAACGGTGATGCAATGATGTATACCCCAAAATCTGCTCCTCTACGGCACTGAGTATACACTGGTGTTTGTTAGATATGACACCAACCTTTCTCCTAGGGCCTATAACATGTATCTGAACAAGCAGCAAGAACCATCCTCAACTGTCTTTGTTCTCCCTTTCTACCAAAGAGAATGCTAATGGAACCAATGCATTCTCCGCGTCACAACAAATGGCTATCAACATTGTGCCCATGTACTTGCTAAGAAGAAAAGTACCGTCAATGGATAACACGGGACGACAATGCCTAAAGGCTTCGACGTACTCAGAAAAGCACCAAAATGCACGGAAGAATATTTGTCTATCATCCTTCCATTCATTTGGTTTTGGGATGTACTCATAATGCATGCTAGAATTAGCTGCTCTAATTGCATTGAACAATGCAGACAACTTCTCGTACCCCTCCTCCCAATCCCCATATATCATCTTCCAGGGTTGTTGCTTTGCGCTCCATGCTTTCCCATAGGTCACATCATAACCAAACATCTTCTTAGCAATGTCCATGAGCGCCTTCACTTTCAAATTAGGCCGATCCTTTAATGTTGTGTATAGTTTTCTATCAATAAGGGTCGAGGTCAACTGTAGATGCTTCTCTTGTAGACCTTCCTCCACACAAGTATGTGGGCCTACAATTTTGGTGATCTTGAACTTTCCCGTCTCCTTCTGTTTCCACGCGCAGACCCTCCGATCGCAATCTCCTTTCTCACATACTACTTTGTAATAGCGCTCCACATAAGTGTTGGTGTCTAAAATGGCGGGGTCTAGACAGCCAACGAGTAAATTTCTAAGCGTGTCGGAGATCGAATGGTTGTGCTCGAAGGACACAAGGTTTATACTAGTTCAGGCACGAAAGCCCTACGTCCAGTCTGCTGCGGGGTCGTGTTACCGAGTGCGGAGTGCTCGTAGAGGGGAGCTACAAGTAGGTGGAGAGAGGGAAGCTAGTTCCCGGTCTCGTGCGTATAGGTTCTTGGTTCTGGTGAGAGCTCGCGTGAATGCGAGTGTGTGTAGAGAGAGAGGTTGAGGGTCCATTCTCCCCCTTTATACGTAGGGAAAGATGGCAGAGTACAATGGGAGAGGAAGAGAGAACGTGGGCCCGACCTGGGCTATCGTCTTGGGAGCGCTTTTGGGTTTCTGTTGCCTTCCTTCTTGGAGAAGATTGCGCCTGTAGGCACGCTGTCAGGATCCTGTTCATCCTTGATGGAGCTGTAGCCATGCGCCTTGCAACTAGGAACGTCACTATTCCTTGATTAGGGCATGGGCGGGGGTAGGCAGCACAGGGCCAGGCACCCCCGCGTTCCGTCGTACAGGGTTGAGGACGCCCTGATCCCTGCTCAAGTGTCTGCCGAAGGCATGGCATGAACGTGGCGAGCGTCAATCGGCGATTAGGCAGCACAGGAGCTCGTACCGTAGGGCGTATACAGGGTTAGGCATGGCGGCTCATGCCTTGGGACCGCATCCCTAAGGACGAGCGGTACTGTGAACCCTTTGACGATAGGCTTGGGCACCACGGGTCGGCCGTGGCGGTAGTGCCTTTGGGAGAGGGCGATGTCGTCGGACGACGTCACGTCAGCTCGGACGAGGCGGAAAAGCCTGCGAGGGTGAAAGTGTCACGGATGAGGTTGCCTCGGCTCGGCCGGGGCGAAGAAGCCTCCGAGGGTAGGTGGCGTCACGGATGACATCACCCTAGCTCGGACAAGGCGGAAGACCCTCCGAGGCGGGCGTTGTTGCCCGGGTTGGTCGGAGCGGGTAGCCCCTGGGAGTGATGACATCATCCCGGCTCGGACGGGGCGGAAAGCTTCCGAGGGTGATTTTGTTTTCGCGAAGTGCGGTGTTAGGGTACCCTATTCTCAGGTATCCGACAGTAGCCCCCGAGCCTACGATGTAGTGTTTGGGATTGCATCGAAGGCTTCCGAGAGCGCTTATGGTGGTTGGCTAAGTTCTTGGATTCCGGTGGGTGCGCACGAGCGCACCCGCCGGGTGTAGCCCCCGAGGCCTTAGGAGGATGATTTGTTTCTCCTAAGGACTTATCCGATTGACTTGTACAGTACTTGGCCTTTCGCTCTCCTCGAGGGGTGAGGGAGGCGAGGAGTCTTTGTACGTACGCGCGGAGTCAGAGTCTGACCTGCACGCTAACTCTGCCACGGGGCGCACTGTTGATCTTTGACTGGTGCGCTTCGACGTGACGAGTCGGCGTAGCGCTGTACGACCACTTGACAGCGGAGTCAAGTGGGTGGGTCGATGCCGTGTAGTCGCCCGGAAAGTTTGACGACCCCTTGTTGGTCCAATGTGGGCACGCCGTGTTTTTTCCGTCCGGGAGGAGTGCGGGGCGCTGCTCCTTGTTGGTCAAACTCCGAACAGCGAGCCCTGAACCTCGGGACTGTTTGGCCATTTATAGCCCCGACGCGTCCTCTCAGAAATAGGCATTGGCGCGTAGTGCGGTTTAATTGGGGGAGGCGAGTGCTGCAGCTTTTACAGGCCGGTTGCCGCGCGGGTGCCCCGGCGGGCTATAAGTAGGGACAGCCGTTTGCGAGATAAGACTCACAATTCCGTAGCATGGCACGCCCGATCTTCTTCCTCCGAGACCTCGTCGGAGATACCCTTGAGCCGCCCTAGCGGGCGGTCTTTTTGAGAGCAAACCGAGATCAGAGGAAGTTCTGCGTTAGGGGTGCAAGTGTCCCGTCTCGGCCAGTGGTAGAAATCAGAGGAAGCTCTGCGAGGCGCGCAGTCCTTCTAATTCTAGCCACTGGCGGGATGAGAGGTTGTCACCACCCCCCGCACTCATCGCTCCTAGGGCCGGGAGGAGCAGGGCCCATCCTTTCGTCAGATGGTTCCTGCTCTCCGCGTCCGGGGAGCGGTGGCGTGCTATCCCTTCCCGGAGGGCAGTCAAGGATGTGTCCACTGGGAAAGTCACAGCAGTCCGCCTACGTGACCCCAGGAGTTGGCTCATCCTTGGATGTTGGTTGATGGCGCTGTCGCCGTCGGCGAGATAGGCGGACTCGGAGCTGCCAATGTATGGCGGGCTCGGGGCCGCTGGCCCGCGGTGACCTTGATCATGGAGAAGCTGAGGCGGCTTAGCCGTAAAGCGCCCAACTGCTTCCGAGAGAGGGAGAAGTGTCGTCACGGCCTGGGGTCTCATGAAGACGAGGCAACCGTTGTTCTCCCATAGATGTAGCATGCCTGGTCAGAGTGGTCGGCGGATCGTGACGACGTTGTCCGGCGTGATCTTTAACACCAGGCAGGTGTTCCTCGGGCCTCGCGGCCGGGTTGCCTGACCTGGATTCCGGGCTTGTCGGACGACGACGCCCTTAGCGCGGGCGCCTATGTAGCATTTTTGGCTTTCGGCCCTTTTGGCCTGGGATTTCCCTCTAGTCCACCTTGTAAACGTTTTCATGTTTTTGGTGTCTGATGATTGGGCTTAGCCCCCGTGGCTCTTAGAAAGCATGTAAGCGTGTAACCACTACAAGGATTAGTATATGAAAATGAAATGAATGTTGTGTGTTTACCTGTGCGCACCTCTAACGAATGAGGCTTGGCGTGTTTCTCCCTCTGGTTACCCGGTTGCTTGAACCGGGGTAGGGGTGCGGTGGCAGCCCCCGAGTCCTTACTCGATGTAAGGAACCATCTCGGGTCTGTACCGTCTTTCTGTGCGTTCCCCACGCATCTCTCCGCGAGAAGGGGGAATATGAGCCGATCCATGCTATCCTCAAGGCGGACAAACCATGGACGCTCGTCGAGTTATTAATGGGCAAATCTGAGTGGGGTGTCGGTTCCCGTTCGATAGGGTTCCGACTAGTGGCCCATGTCGTGGCGCACCCCAGATCGGTTTCATCTAGTACCTGGGTCCGTTCGACGGGTCCTAAGGGCTCGTCGCCTTCCTTCAGAGGAATACTATGAACCAATCATCCGTAAAAAACGGACTCAAATACTAAATCTGGGAATGACCTTAGCATCCGATTGCCAGGCTGATGACCGCTAGTGTGTCCATTCCCTATTCACCCTTCACTCTGTTGTCCTGAGTTGGCTGTTTCGAACCCCGCTGGGTCGGCCTCCGTATCTCTTGACCGTAATGGGCCGTCGGGGCGTCTATAGCCCCTATCCCTTTATCTTACCTAGGCCCATGGGCCTTCCACGCTGGTTGTGTCACGTGTGCATTCCTCCAACCTGTGCGTACGTTGGCCAAGGTTGGACGAGTCGGAGGTTTTACCGAGGTACGCTTGCGTCCGGGGAGCGTGTGCCTTGGCTGGAGACGCGTAATAAAAAGAAATCTATGCGCGTGGCGTGGTGGGCCCGGGATGGATCCTATAATGATGATAGGTATGGGATGCGAATTGGAGCGAGAAAAAAGGCGGGTGGTGTCAGTTACCTGCCATCGTACGTGTGACTCTCGATATTCCCGCGAACAGTGGAATCGACATAACCGAGCGGCCGCATTAAATGCAATCGGGGGCGTGGGGTCGTGGCGTGAAGGGCCGAGGTGGCGCCGTTTCGCCTTCCGGGTACCTATAAATAACTATGTGCCGCGTCATCCCCCGTGAGCTCGTACTGTTCGCCTTCTTCGCCTCCCAATCTTGCTCGCGTCGCCTCCTTCTGGATCTAAGGTTTGCGCCGCCCTGTCTCCGCCTTAGCCACGCCTTCCGCCGTGTTGTGAGTTGTTTCCTGGGCGTGTCTTCCATTGCTAGGGAGCATAAGGAGAGGAGTTGGGCTCGGTGTTCGCTTGAATACGAGCGGGTGCTTGAGCTAGTGGATGTGGGGCTGCTACGCCCCGAGCTTTCCGCCGATGGCCACCTGGAGTGGATCGTCCCCACAAACGTCGACGTACCAGACCCGCCGACGGGGTACGTGGTTTCCTTTCTCCCGTTCCACGAGCACGAGTTTGGAACGCCGCCGTCTCGTTTCTTCCGCGGGATTCTTCACCACTATGGGATTGAGCTCCACAATCTCAATCCCAACTCTGTCCTCCACCTTGCGGCCTTCGCGGCCATGTCGGAGGGGATGCTAGCGTTGGAGCCGGACTTTGCCCTGTGGAATTATTTAATCAGGGCGACGACGTTCCTCCTCAGCTCTGGCGGCGCGAGATGGGTGGTGCCGTGCGGGGGTTGTGCGCTCAGCCTTCGTCCCGCCAACTCGGTTCTCTACATGCTAGCGCGGGCGATTTCATCTAACCGGGGGTGGCACTTGCAGTGGTTCTACATCCGGAAGCATCCCGAGGCGCCGCTCCCGGTCTATACGGGCCGCCGTTTTGCCGAGGAGCTCCCCAGCTGGCATTACGGCCCGACCCCCCGTGAACTCACGGGGATAGAGCCCTATCTCCGGAGCTTGACGCGGCTTCGGGACCAGGGGCTGTACTTCTCGGGGGTGGTCATGCAGTTCCTACAGCGTCGGGTGCTCCCGCTCATGGAGAGAGAGCGCTGGCTGCACGAGATGGTGCCCAGGGCGTCGCGCACGCTGTCCGCCATGGCGGAGGTGGAGCTGAGCCTCGAGGATGCGATCACCATCGCCCGGAGGCTGCTGGGGAACGCCCTCGCCATGGACGACGTCTACCGTTGCCCGCCGATGTGCCCGGACCTCAACTTCGTCGAGCTGGTGAGTTCAGATAGTATGCAAGACTGATCTTCCCTCGCGTTACCCTTGTTTGGTGGTGTTGACCCGTACGCCTCCTGTTTTTCTTCTGCAGGGGCCGCGCTCGATGGCTCGCCACGTGGCCGCTCCCCTTCCCGCTCCACCGACGCAGCGGGCGGCGAACAGGGAACGGAACGCGCAGCAACAGGAGGCGGCCGCTGAGAGGAGGAAGAAGAAGGCCCACAAGGCCCTGAAGCGCATGCAGTTGGACCAGCGGAGGGCCAGGCAACGCCACGCGGGAGAGCCAGAGGAGGAGTCTCCCACTGAGTCCAACGAGGACTGGGAGAACCTCAGCAGCGACGACGACGACGATGATGACGATGATGGTGAGGACAGGCGTCCTCTGTCTGAGGTGGTGCCGACGCTGCTGGCGGCGGGGACATTGCGTTACCGGCTAGGGCTACGCTGATGGTGGAGGTGCCCCTAGTCAGGACGCTTGGCGCACACTTGGCCCCCGGGGATTCCTGGAGTGGCGTTGCTGGTGGTCCCCCGGACATTCCCCACTCCGCCCCGGCCGGGGGGAGCGAGGGAGGTGTGGCAGAACCATCCAAATTATAAGAGATCAAGTACCAAAGTAGCTGATTTAACTGCCACTTAAAGCACTTGAGCCCATATAATCCCGGTAGTCCGGAAATCTCGAAGGATTTCTAACAATCGTATATCCAACCAGGATCGCGCAAACTCAGGTATGCACATTTGAACGAGCCACAAATAAACCGAAAATACTTGAGGTACGAATAAAGTTATTACAACACTTTGTTCAAAATAAAAGTAGTACTTACGCCACAACACCTATGGCCGAATAAAACATTGTTTGAAACTGAACCCAAAGTTTTACTCCACACTAAAATCATTAAAAGATAGGGGTGCCCACGAGGTCATGTCCGACAACAGCAAAAGATGAGCTCGTAGAAGACCTTGCCCAAGGCCTACTCCTCTTCTCCTTCGACAGGATAGAGATAGTGCTTACAATAGCCAACGTATACTTGACCATCTGCAACAAATGGGATAAACCCTGAGTACGGGAATGTACTCAGCTAGACTTACCCGTCTAACAGAAAATAAAGACTCCAAGGGTATGCAAGGCTATTTAAGTGGATCTGGGTAAACATGCTTTTGCGGAAAAGCGAACAAGATGAAACTAAAGATTAGAGAACAACTATTTTCCATCCTATTATTATCTCTAGGTTTGCACCTATACTAGAGCACTCACTTGAACTACTCAAACAATATAATAACATATATCCAATTCCTTCATCAATATTTTAGTAGAACCATTACGATGTCACATGGAGTTGTACCGTGGTGAAGCTCAGCATAATCCCCCATATCCAGTGGGGGGTGGCAATTCGAATCGATATACAACCAGCTGGCAAGATTACCTTTAACACACGCCCACACTTTCCCCGTCGGGTCCATGCATTGGGTTACCGCTCAACAAAGTCCAGGTAGTACCGCCACGATCTTAGAGTAGTCCACCCAATTGAAGAAATCAGTTGGCCACCACGGGGCAGGTCGTATCTCCAAACTAGAGGGTGCTCACAGTAGGCTGAGAGTCGGCCCGGACCGTGTTTACTCGGCTTCGGGGTCGATACTCACAACGGCCCCTATGTGAAAGGGCGCATTCAAAGATGTAAGAGGGACACCATCGTATACAAACCTATACGATCCAACGGACGGACTGCCCCCAAGTCTAAACCACATGGTGCACTTGCCTTCCAGTTGACCGCATTTCATTACTACCATTGGTTCTTTCCACGATAGCAAAATATAGCCAACCGTGATAGTATTACCCCATGGGATAATACGAACATAAATATAAATGTAACCATTTATTCTAAGCAGGCTAAGCGGTTGCTTTTACTTTTATTAACAGGGTAACAAAGTAGGTAAAACAATAATCAAGGAAGGTAATGCAACAATTAGGATTCAATCAACTCCTGTCACCTAATGCATCATAGTATAAAATACTCAAGTAGATTAATTGTAAATATTGGGAGGCTTAAGAATGCTCCGGGGCTTGCCTTGAGTGAAGGTGGAGGGCTGGTGGTCAGGGCACTCGGGGAGGTTAGTGTCGGACTCGTGGTACTCCTCGTTTAGCTCCTGTACCTCCTGGACTTCTATCTCTGGGGTTGGCTCTTGGTGTTCCTCCACTGATCCTAAATGATTGCAATGCATTTATAAGTAACTTGATGGTGCAGAGATGATGCTGGAACAAGATTTAGCACACTAAAAGAGATTCTAAGCATTTAACAAAAGAATTACCACAAAGCCACTTTACACAGCAACCCTATTAAAAACTGCTCAGAAAAACCTACCAAAATTACAGAGGGTAAAACATGTCTACTGGATGCTACTGCAGAAAACTTACTCATAGCAAAGCTACCAGCTAGCAGATACAAAAAGATGAAATTAAATGCAGAAAAAGCACTTAGAACTAGAGCTACTAGCTAACAGGGTGAAACATGCTATAACTTATTTTTAGCAGAATCTATGCTTAAAAAAATATTTATCAAGAAAGTTCCATGATCAGCACAAACATATACTACTCTATATGATTTTCCGAAGAAAACCCTTGACAAGGACACTTGAACTACAAGTATCTTTTCTGCCATACAACATACCACATATGATATTTTTCTTAGACAGAGCATGACATATAGAGACTCCACAAAAAGTTTCATGATTTATACATGCACATATTTACCACAAGAATTAATCTAAGAAAACAGCAGAAACACATTTTAATAGGTGATAAATAAAACTTAAATAGAAACATGGCATGTTATATTTTTCCTAGCTTCTACACAGGATAACAGAGCTAATATAAAAACCTTACGTTTTTATTTGACCATTTTAAGCCCGAACACAATTAACTTTGATATATGCAGAAAACAACTAATTAAACATTAGTACTGAAGACATTCTCCAAAAATCATTTTTATATTTTTAACAGAAAGATCATAACATATAGATTCTAACAAAATTGATTTCACCATATTAGGATTTACTAAACTCTAGATATAAATTAAACAAGCATTAGCATATTACTGAAAATAGGAAAAGGAAATTCATTTCGGAAACCGGCCCGTGGGGAAACAGTACTGGGTCTGGCCCAATAGATGCGGACGGAAGAGAGCTAACAAGCGGGACCCGTAGTCAACTTTAGCCCACCTGCCAGTGAGCAGGTAGCAGAGGATGACGCTGACCGGCGTGTTCTCGCCGGCGGTGAGGTCTCCGGCGGTGGGGTTGGGTGTGCTAGGCTCGGGATGATGACGCGCATCCACTGGTGGAGTTGGTTGAACCGCCGTGGTCATGAAAGCGACCGGCGGCGTGCAGTGGTGGTGCAGCACGACGGTGTGACATGGCGAGGTGATCACCGACGATGCGAGGCTCGGCGCAGGGTTGCGTGAGCATCGTGGTGATGTGGTGAGTGCGGTTCGAGGGTTGGTCGAGCCGGAGGGGCTCTGTGGAACCCTGGCCACGTGCAAGCTCCGCGGCGGCGGCAATGGCGCACGGCCAATGACGCTGTGCTGATTTAGGGCGAACTAGAGCTAGGGAAAAGGTGTTCTCACCTCTGCTAGCTCCGGTGAAGCTTCCACGGAGATGGGGCGTCGGAGGCGAGACGATGAAGGGTGAACACCGTTTGGTCGGTGCGGTGGCGACTCGGGGCCGAGGAACGGCGGAGGCGTTCCGACGACTAGAGTGCTCGGCTAGTGAAAAAGAGGCGAGCAGCGTGTGTGCGGGGCGAAGGCGAAAGCTAGTGCGAGATGGATCGAGCAGAGGAGCTCGGGTGGTGGCGGATTTGAAAAGGGGGCGTTGCGGTGCTGTTGGCGCTCGGCACGTCAAGAACAGAGGCAAAGCACGCGAGTGAGCGAGTGAGGATGAGTGCAACGAGTGTGGGAAGTAGAGGAGGTGTAGGCACTCCCCTTAGCACGGTCATGGCCGACCGGCGCGGCCATTGGGGCCGTGACGCGATGGTGCGGCGGTGGCAGCGACGCTGGCGTGTTTGCGCGCGCGAGAGCAGAAGCAACGCGAGCGAGACAGAGCGCGGAACTTGGTTGACGCGCCGTTAGCGCGGATTCGCGCTCGATTGCGAGTGCGACGAGGCGTGGAGCTGACCGGACGCGGCACTGCGGCGGTGAAGCTGGGGCGTCAGCGGCGGTGATGCATTGCAGGCTCGGTCCTAGCGCCATTATCGCGGGCGCAGGCGCGGGTGCGGACGCGACTGAGACAGAGCGAGGGCGAAGGTCGGCGACAACGATGTTGGTGCAGGGCCACAGGGTGCGGCGCAGAGCGACAACGGCGGCGATGGCGTGTTCGACATCCGCGGTCAGGCATCGACGGCCACGCGACAGATGACGCCGACGTACGGTTCAGCCGCGGTCGGGCGAGTCCGCGCGGGCGTGCGCGGCGCGTGCGTTCGGGCACGTGCGCGGCACGTGTGCTGTGCGATGCGCGGGTGATCGCGCGGGAGGGGATCGATCGACTGATCGAGCCTCTTGCTCGGGGGTCGTTCGTTCGACCCTATGTCCGTCACTTCGAGGGGTCGAAGTCGAGGGAGGGGGGTCGATTGGATGATCGAGCCTCCGGCCCGGGGGTCGTTCGTCCGACCCTCGGTCCGTCACCTTATCAAGCGGCGGTCGAGGCCGAGTGGGCCGAAAGCGGTAACTCGGCCCATTCAAGATCTGATTTCCTTTTTCCATTTTCTTTTATTTGATTCAAACTGAATTTGCTTCAAAATAGTTTCAAAAACTCCAAACCAAGTTTTGACACTTAAACCAAAGTTGTTCAGAATATTATTCTCTACCTTTTTCATGTAGATCATAAATTCTGAAAACCATTAGTTCAAGAGTTGAGGATTAAAAACTTATTTAAGCTAATTAGGAAAAGAATTACTTTAATTCTTTAACAGATAAAATTAAGTAGGGTAAATAAACATGAAGCAAATCATATTTTACTCTAAGCATAACAAGGTTTAGCTAAACAGATTGATCACAAGATTGAGCACACAACACCTATTTAATTCTAGTTTCAAAACATATAAACACACACATGAAATGATAGCCTATGCCAACATGAATGCAATGAAATGCGTGTGCTTAGTGGTTAATGATGATCCTAATGCAAGCTTGACATAGGGTGTCACAGCCCTTCCCCCTTTAAAGAAATCTCGTCCCGAGATTTGAGTTTTAGTACCATTTATTATAAAAGGTGGGGTAGTTTGCGATTAGGTAGGCTTCGGTCTCCCAGGTTGCATCATGGGGACCATGATGACTCCAAAGAACTTTGAAAGTCTTCACTTCTCGATTCCTGGTGACTCTTGTCTTTGTATCCAAGATCTTTTCTGGTTTCTCAAAGTATTCCAGGTCTGATCTGATTATGAGGTCTGAACTTGGAACAGACTCTTCTTCTGGAACTCGAAGACACTTCTTAAACCGAGATACATGGAACACTGGAAAGACGACACTCATCTCCGGGGTAACTGTACTTGGTAAGCCACTTTACCTTTCTTGGCGATGATCCGATAAGGTCTAACATATCGGGGTGCTAACTTCTTCTTAATTCCAAAGCGACGGACGCTTCTCATTGGTGATACCTTTAGGTACACATAGTCACCAACTTGAAACTCCAAAGGTCTCCTCCTTTGATTTGTGTACCCCTTCTGTCGAGATTGAGCTACCTTGATATGTTGTTGAACAGTGCAGACTATTTCTTTTGCCTCTTTCACATAGTCCGTACCATAGAATCCCTTATCTCCTGATTCAATCCAATTGACAGGGGTTCTACATTTGCGTCCATACAAAGCATCGAACGGTGCCATCTTAGTGCTTTCTTGGTAACTGTTGTTATAAGAAAAGTCTGCCAAAGGTAACCATTTCTCCCATGATCCTTCTGTTGACACAACACATGCTCTCAACATGTCTTCCAACACTTGATTCACTTGTTCCGTTTGTCCATCTGTTTGAGGGTGATAAGCGGAACTTCGAATCAACTTTGTTCCCAACTCTTTATGCAACTGCTCCCAAAAACGAGCGATAAACTGTGATCCTCTATCGGATATGATAGTCTTAGGAATACCATGCAACCTTAAGATATTCTGAACATAAAGCTCGGCATACTGATGGGGTCGATGAGTAACCTTGACTAGTATGAAGTGAGCGACTTTTGTTAAGCGATCAACGATAACCCATATAGAGTCATTTCCTTTCTGGATGGTAGGCAAACCTGTGATAAAGTCCATACTGATATCTTCCCACTTCCATTCAGGTATAGAAAGAGGTTGTAACAACCCGACAGGTTTCAAGTGTACTGCCTTGATGCGACAACACGTATCACACTTTGCAACATATTCTGCGATATCCAACTTCATTTTTGACCACCAATACCTTGTCCTCAGGTCGTGATACATCTTACTACTACCAGGGTGGATCGACAACTTAGAGTTATGTGCTTCATTGAGAATTCTATCTCGCAAGACATGATCCTTAGGTACTACCAAACGCTTATTGAACCATAGAATTCCTTTCTCATCCACTTTGAAATTCAGAGATTCACTGGTTTCTAGCCTTTGTTTGATTTGCACAAGCTCTTTGTCCGATTTCTAGCCATCAACAATGTCACTATCCAAGGTACACTGGATAACAATATTATTTAGGACCAAGGGGTGCATTAGATCAAAACCATCTTCTAACAGGGGTTGCAACAAGTTGCAATGAGATTTGCAGCTCAAAGCATCTGCTACAACATTTGCTTTTCCAGGATGATAATGCACTTCCAAGTTATAATCCTTGATTAGCTCCAACCATCTTCTCTGCCTCATATTCAATTCAGACTGGGTAAACAAGTACTTCAAACTTTTATGATCAGTGAAAATGTGGCACAGATTACCCATCAAGTAATGTCTCCATATTTTCAAAGCATGCACGACTGCTGCTAACTCCAAGTCATGGGTCGGGTAATTCTCTTCATGAGGTCAGAGTTGTCGTGAGGCATAAGCAATGACTCTTCCATTCTGCATCAACACACATCCCAATCCAATGGTTGATGCATCACAAAACACATCAAAAGGTTCCTCCAGATTTGGTTGTGCCAAAACCGGTAAAGTCGTTAACAGTGTCCGCAAGGTATGGAACGCTGTTTCACACTCTATACTCCATTCAAACTTCTTGTTTTTCAGTGTTAACCTAGTCATAGGTTTAGCTATCTTAGAAAAGTCCAGGATAAAACGACGGTAGTATCCGGCCAATCCTAAAAAGTTGCGAACCTCATGCACGTTAACGGGTGCTTTCCAATTCATAACTTCTTGCACTTTTGAGGGGTCCACTGAGATACCCTCGGCTGACAAGATGTGACCTAGAAAAGGTACTTTGGTCAACCAAAACTCACACTTGCTAAACTTGGCATAAAGCTTATGCTCTCTTAACCGTTTCAGCACTAAACGCAGGTGTTCTGCGTGGTCCTTCTCATTTTCCGAATATACCAGGATGTCATCGATGAAAACCACCACAAACTTATCCAACTCTTGCATGAACACTGAGTTCATCAAGTACATGAAATGCGCAGGCGCATTTGTCAATCCAAAGGACATCACTAGATATTCAAAGAGACCGTATCTTGTAGAGAAAGCGGTCTTGGGTACATCTTCTTTTCTGATCTTAATCTGATGGTAACTAGATCGTAAGTCTATCTTGGGGAACACTTGGGCTTTAGACAACTGATCAAACTACAAATCAATCCGCGGCAACGGATATTTGTTTTTGATGGTAACCGCATTGAGAGGGCGATAGTCCACGCACATTCTTAAGGTTTTATCCTTCTTTTTCACAAAGATGGCGGGAATTCCCCACAGTGAACAACTTGGGCGGATCAGACCCTTTTCCAGCAACTCCTAGAGTTGTTTTTTGAGTTCTGCTAATTCGTTGGGTGGCATCCTATATGGTCTCCTAGATATAGGTGCTGTTCCGGGAGCTAGCTCTATAGCAAACTCGACATTTCTGTCTGGGGGTAACCCTGGAAGATCATCAGGAAACACATCCGGAAACTCACAAACTACAGAGATCTTATCCAACAACTCTGTAGTGATAGCAAACATGACTCCCAGCTGATTTGGATTCTTAGGTAAGAAGATTCCGAAGGTAACTCCATTCCGTGGGTTGGTGATAGATACTGCTCGTTGGGCTATATCTAGATGCACTTCCCAAGCTTTCATCCATTCCATACCAAGGATTACATCTAGACCTAGCTCAGGTATTACGATGAGGTTGACATATATCGATTCCGTCCCCATGGTAATTTCTACATCCTTTACCATTTTACAAGTATATAGGACAGCTCCTGCTGCACTAATTTGATACTCCTTTTCCAATTCTACCACCTTCTGTTGACTATGCAACACGAAGTTCCCACTAACGAACGAATGCGATGCTCCAGAATCAAACAAGATAACTGCAGGACATCAATTAACAAGAAACGTACCAGCTGTGACGGTTCTCCTTCTGGTACTTCCTCCAAGGTGGTATGATGGACATTCCCTGTGCGAGGCTTCTGGGGATAGCTGAACTGTTTCCTGGGCTTCGTGCAGCAGCGAGACAGGTGACCAGTTTGTCCGCAGTTGTAGCACGGCCCTACCACATATGGCGTCTTCTGACCTCCAGCTGTAGGTGCTGCGGCTTTACCTTTATTCTGCTGCAGGGGTGCAGTGAAGGACCTTTGGTAGGCGGGACGAGCACGAGCATTGGTCATCTTCCCTTGAGGTGGTCGGAAATGTGCACCAGCTTGTGGTGGACGAAACGCTGGCCTTGAAGCATTGGGACCCCTATTCTGGTGGGATCCTCCCTCTGGGATGCGACGACGCGTTTCTGCAAGCAACCTGTTGTCATTGGTTTCTTGATTCAAGCAGTCACTGATAAAGTCGCTGAAAGCGAGGCGGTAGCTGTTTCCCATCTTGGACAGAAGAGCGGCATTCATGCCCCTCTTGAAGCTGGCGATCTTCTTGGCGTCAGTGTTGACGAATTCAGTGGCATAGCGAGCCAACCTGTTGAAACTGGTGAGGTATTCCATTACTGACTTGGTACCCTGGGACAGTCTCATGAACTCGGTAAGCTTCATCTCCATCACGCCTTCTGGAATGTAGTGACGACGCATAGCTGTGGAGAACAAGTCCCATGTAACTGCAGTGCCAGCAGACAGGTTATCACGGTACTAGGACCACCAGATGCTTTCCGGTCTTCCAGCCTATGCGCGGCATACTCCGCCTTTAGCTCCTCTGTCAGGCGCAGAAGCCGAAACTTCTGTGTCATGGAGTGCAGCCATTCATCTGCCTCCAGCGGTTCAGTAGCTTCCTTGAAGATCAGAGGGCGGGTGTCCATGAAATCCTTGTAGGAACTGTACTGATTAGGTGCAGCCCCTTGCTGTTGCCTGTGCTGCTGAGCTGTGTTGGCAGTGATGTTACGCAACGTTTCATGCATCTGTCGCTGCATCTCTTCTACACTCCTTTGGCTACCCAAGAACTAGCCAAAGAATGCTTCCGGTGTCATTGGAGGTGGCGGTGGTGGTGGCAGGTCCTCTCTGGTTGCCTCTCCATCACCCCGATTGGTGCGACGAGTGTTAGCCATCATCTGTACAGCCCATTAACAAGCAACAATTAGGTGATGCTATATTGAACAATGAATAAATACCGTGCTGTACAAAATGTAACATTAAGCACACGACCAGATATAATTATTCATCTTTCCACATAACATCATAGAATTAATTGCTCGTCATAAACATACAAATAACATTCCCAGTCCTTCGCCAGAACAACGTCTGGACTTAAAATTCCAAATTCGGCTTACACCTTACGGAGATCCAAATTAAACAGAGTCTTAAACAACATCATGATACAAAAGCTCCTTGTGCGGAAGATCAACTCCTAATCTAGCGCTCAGTAACCGTCGGAGTAGTTATGCTCCCCGATGTTGTCGTCGAGGTTGTCGTCGTAGAAGGGCTCGTCAGTGAAGGCCTCGTTCGGTGAGTCAGGACCAAGGATCACTCCATCCTGTGGCTCGGGCTCCTCAGGTGTAGGTGCTTCGGTGGCTTCAGCTGCTGCTGCTGCCTGCTGTTGGTGGAGAGCGTGGAAAGCCTCGTGCAGGTTATCGATGTACTCCTGCTGTCCATTGAGGTTCCCCTCTAACTCTACAACTTTGTCCTGCAGGTCCTCCGATTCGGTCCAAGCTTCATTCTTGGAGTTGGTGGCCTCGAGAAGTAACTGCTCACTAACTACGCGAGCAGCGATCTCCTCCTCCAACCTAGTCTGAGCCTGATTGCGCTCCAGAGTCATCTGAGCTAACTCTGCCTGAAGGGTCTCGACGGCTGTCTTGAACTCCTGCTGCAACTGGCGCTTGCTCTCCATCGCGACGTTGTGAATCTCTGCAACATCTGCCATACTGCGCTCCAGACTCTCACAAGTGCCAAGAAGAGCTCCAGTGGCACCCATGGCTGGGGTCTCACAAAAGAAAAGCTCCTCTTCGTCTCCTGTCAAAGCCGTCTCCTCGGTCTGCATCCAATCCACATGAAAAGCTAGTCCACGTGGGAACACTCCCGGCCATGCGTCTGCAAGATCTGCTGGAAAACGAGTGATGATGTCCTTTAGAACCAAGCAGGCTGCCCTGTTGGCTCCGTCCTTAGCACAGGCTCCCTTGGTAATGATCGTCCATCCCGCCCAATCGGGCCTTCCTTCCAGAGCTTTCACTCTGACCTAAACCTGGACCAGAGAATCTTGACCATACTGCTACTTCTGCCAAGAGTACTTGGGTTCACTACCCTCGGAATACCCAATGGCGTGCAAAACTCGCCAAAGGATGGTTGGCAGCCCAAAGTACGTCAAAAACTTTCCCCTGGTCATCTTCCTTGCCAACGGGTAGCGAGGAACTCCTGCTCCTCCGGTTGCTTTCCTGGCGGTCAGACGGGTGTGAGGCATCTGTAGAAAAGGGGGTTTCGACTCTCGTGAGACAGATATTAAGTTGATCATTTTTATCAAAAGGGGATGATTACAATTTAAGGGGAGGGATGACATGGTACAAGAATATAAACATGATGCATGATCATAAATGCGTTCTCACTCAACTAGAATGACTTGTAAGTCCTACCGTTCTAGTCGGTGGCAAGACGATCTCTCATTACGCAGTTATTCGTTCTACACGGTTGCGTAGTTAGTGTACCTGCAGAAAATTCATCTCAGCCCAAAAAGAACAAAACCCAATGCAGAAAATCACTGGGCACTTCCTGATAAGCACTAAGTACATACCAGTTAGATACCAAAACCTTATGCACCAAGCTCGGAAAACCCACCCAGCATCACATACTTCTCAGATATGTCTGCGTGAAAGCTCGCATATCCTTAAGTAACAAGATATCACTTCCCTTGACCAACGGTTGAAAGGTCTACTCTCACATCTCCCAAATAATTTTCAATGCAATTTTTCGAACCTAATATCATCCTTCCCAAGAATGATATCCCGGCAAATTACAAAGATCCAGCATGAGCAAAAACCCTGAACCAAGTTAGTATAACTAAGCCACCTGATTTCCTAGTATAGGGCTAAGGACTAGACTCTGGCACCCAAGTTTCGAAATGAGTTTATAAAAATAGTTTTGAAATACCCGTTTTGTTAGGAAAGTCGCTCAAACGAATGAGGATACCTGAACTCAGCTCTGATACCAGCTGTGGCAGAACCGTCCAAATTATAAGAGATCAAGTACCAAAGTAGCTGATTTAACTGCCACTTCAAGCACTTGAGCCCATATAATCCCGGTAGTCCGGAAATCTCGAAGGATTTCTAACAATCGTATATCCAACCAGGATCACGCAAACTCAGGTATGCACATTCGAACGAGCCACAAATAAACCGAAAATACTTGAGGTACGAATAAAGTTATTACAACACTTTGTTCAAAATAAAAGTAGTACTTACGCCACAACACCTATGGCCGAATAAAACATTGTTTGAAACTGAACCCAAAGTTTTACTCCACACTAAAATCATTAAAAGATAGGGGTGCCCACGAGGTCATGTCCGACAGCAGCAAAAGATGAGCTCGTAGAAGACCTTGCCCAAGGCCTACTCCTCTTCTCCTTCGACAGGATAGAGATAGTGCTTACAATAGCCAACGTATACTTGACCATCTGCAACAAATGGGATAAACCCTGAGTACGGGAATGTACTCAGCTAGACATACCCGTCTAACAGAAAATAAAGACTCCAAGGGTATGCAAGGCTATTTAAGTGGATCTGGGTAAACTTGCTTTTGCGGAAAAGCGAACAAGATGAAACTAAAGATTAGAGAACAACTATTTTCCATCGTATTATTATCTCTAGGTTTGCACCTATACTAGAGCACTCACTTGAACTACTCAAACAATATAATAACATATATCCAATTCCTTCATCAATATTTTAGTAGAACCATTACGATGTCACATGGAGTTGTACCGTGGTGAAGCTCAGCATAATCCCCCATATCCAGTGGGGGGGTGGCAATTCGAATCGATATACAACCAGCTGGCAAGATTACCTTTAACACACGCCCACACTTTCCCTGTCGGGTCCATGCATTGGGTTACCGCTCAACAAAGTACAGGTAGTACCGCTGCGATCTCAGAGTAGTCCACCCAATTGGAGAAATCAATTGGCCACCACGGGGCAGGTCGTATCTCCAAACTAGAGGGTGCTCACAGTAGGCTGAGAGTCGGCCCGGACAGTGTTTACTCGGCTTCGGGGTCGATACTCACAACGGCCCCTATGTGAAAGGGCGCATTCAAATATGTAAGAGGGCCACCATCGTATACAAACCTATACGATCCAACGGACGGACTGCCCCCAAGTCTAAACCACTTGGTGCACTTGCCTTCCAGTTGACCGCATTTCATTACTACCATTGGTTCTTTCCACAATAGCAAAATATAGCCAACCGTGATAGTATTACCCCATGGGATAATACGAACATAAATATAAATGTAACCATTTATTCTAAGCAGGCTAAGCGGTTGCTTTTACTTTTATTAACAGGGTAACAAAGTAGGTAAAACAATAATCAAGGAAGGTAATGCAGCAATTAGGATTCAATCAACTCCTGTCACCTAATGCATCACAGTATAAAATACTCAAGTAGATTAATTGTAAATATTGGGAGGCTTAAGAATGCTCCAGGGCTTGCCTTGAGTGAAGGTGGAGGGCTGGTGGTCAGGGCACTCGGGGAGGTTAGTGTCAGACTCGTGGTACTCCTCGTTTAGCTCCTGTACCTCCTGGACTTCTATCTCTGGGGTTGGCTCCTGGTGTTCCTCCACTGATCCTAAATGATTGCAATGCATTTATAAGTAACTTGATGGTGCAGGGATGATGCTTGAACAAGATTTAGCACACTAAAAGAGATTCTAAGCATTTAACAAAAGAATTACCACAAAGCCACTTTACACAGCAATCCTATTAAAAACTGCTCAGAAAAGCCTACCAAAATTACAGAGGGTAAAACATGTCTACTGGATGCTACTGCAGAAAACTTACTCATAGCAAAGCTACCAGCTAGCAAATACAAAAATATGAAATTAAATGCAGAAAAAGCACTTAAACTAGAGCTACTAGCTAACAGGGTGAAACATGCTATAACTTATTTTTAGCAGAATCTATGCTTAAAAAAATATTTATCAAGAAAGTTCCAAGATCAGCACAAACAGATACTACTCTATATGATTTTCCAAAGAAAACCCTTGACAAGGACACTTGAACTACAAGTATCTTTTCTGCCATACAACATACCACATATGATATTTTTCTTAGACAGAGCATGACATATAGAGACTCCACAAAAAGTTTCATGATTTATACATGCACATATTTACCATAGGAATTAATCTAAGAAAACAACAGAAACACATTTTAATAGGTGATAAATAAAACTTAAACAGAAACATGGCATGTTATATTTTTCCTAGCTTCTACACAGGATAACAGAGCTAATATAAAAACCTTACGTTTTTATTTGACCATTTTAAGCCCGAACACAATTAACTTTGATATATGCAGAAAACAACTAATTAAACATTAGTACTGAAGACATTCTCCAAAAATCATTTTTATATTTTTAACAGAAAGATCATAACATATAGAGTCTAACAAAATTGATTTGACCATTTTAGGATTTACTAAACTCTAGATATAAATTAAACAAGTATTAGCATATTACTGAAAATAGGAAAAGGAAATTCATTTCGAAACCGGCCCGTGGGGAAACAGTACTGGGTCTGGCCCAATAGACGCGGACGGAAGAGAGCTAACAAGCGGGACCCGTAGTCAACTTTAGCCCACCTGCCAGTGAGCAAGGAGCAGAGGATGACGCTGACCGGCGTGTTCTCGCCGGCGGTGAGGTCTCCGGCGGTGGGGTTGGGTGTGCTAGGCTCGGGATGATGACGCGCATCCACTGGTGGAGTTGGTTGAACCGGCGTGGTCATGAAAGCGACCGGCGGCGTGCAGTGGTGGTTCAGCACGGCGGTGTGACACGGCGAGGTGATCACCGGCGATGCGAGGCTCGGCGCAGGGTTGCGTGAGCATCGTGGTGATGTGGTGAGTGCGGTTCGAGGGTTGGTCGAGCCGGAGGGGCTCTGTGGAACCCTGGCCACGTGCAAGCTCCGCGGCGGCGGCAATGGTGCACGGCCAACGACGCTGTGCTGATTTAGGGCGAACTAGAGCTAGGGAAAAGGTGTTCTCACCTCTGCTAGCTCCGGTGAAGCTTCCACGGAGATGGGGCGTCGGAGGCGAGACGATGAAGGGTGAACACCGTTTGGTCGGTGTGGTGGCGACTCGGGGCCGAGGAACGGCGAAGGCGTTCCGACGACTAGAGTGCTCGGCTGGTGAAAAAGAGGCGAGCAGCGTGTGTGCGGGGCGAAGGCGAAAGCTAGTGCGAGATGGATCAAGCAAAGGAGCTCGGGTGGTGGCGGATTTGAAAAGGGGGCGTTGCGGTGCTGTTGGCGCTCGGCACGGCAAGAACAGAGGCAAAGCACGCGAGTGAGCGAGTGAGGATGAGTGCAACCAGTGTGGGAAGTAGAGGAAGTGTAGGTACTCCCCTTTGCACGGTCATGGCCGACCGGCGCGGCCATTGGGGCCGTGACGCGATGGTGCGGCGGTGGCAGCGACGCTGGCGTGTTTGCGTGCGCGAGAGCAGAAGCAACGCGAGCGAGACAGAGCGCGGAACTTGGTCGACGCGCCGTTAGCGCGGATTCGCGCTCGATTGCGAGTGCGACGAGGCGTGGAGCTGACCGGACGCGGCACTGCGGCGGTGAAGCAGGGGCGTCAGCGGCGGTGATGCGTTGCATGCTCGGTCCTAGTGCCATTATCGCTGGCGCGGGCGCGGGTGCGGACGCGACTGAGACAGAGCGAGGGCGAAGGTCGGCGACAACGATGTCGGTGCAGGCCGCAGGGTGCGGCGTAGGGCGACAGCGGCGGCGATGGCGTGTTCGACATCCGCGGTCAGGCATCGACGGCCACGCGGCAGACGACGCCGACGTACGGTTCATCCGCGGTCGGGCGAGTGCGCGCGGGCGTGCGCGGCGCGTGCGTTCGGGCACGTGCGCGGCACGTGTGCTGTGCGACGCGCGGGTGAGCGTGCAGGAGGGGGTCGATCGACTGATCGAGCCTCCTGCTCGGGGGTCGTTCGTTCGACCCTATGTCCGTCACTTCGAGGGGTCGAAGTTGGGGGGGGGTCGATTGGATGATCGAGCCTCCGGCCCGGGGGTCGTTCGTTCGACCCACGGTCCGTCACCTTATCAAGCGGCGGTCGAGGCCGAGTGGGCCAAAAGCGGTAACTCGGCCCGTTCCAGATCTGATTTCCTTTTTCCATTTTCTTTTATTTGATTCAAACTGAATTTGCTTCAAAACAGTTTCAAAAACTCCAAACCAAGTTTTGACACTTAAACCAAAGTTGTTCAGAATATTATTCTCTACCTTTTTCATGTAGATCATAAATTCTGAAAACCATTAGTTCAAGAGTTGAGGATTAAAAACTTATTTAAGCTAATTAGGAAAAGAATTAATTTAATTCTTTAACAGATAAAATTAAGCAGGTAAATAAACATAAAGCAAATCATACTTTGCTCTAAGCATAGCAAGGTTTAGCTAAACAGATTGATCACAAGATTGAGCACACAACACCTATTTAATTCTAGTTTCAAAACATATAAACACACACATGAAATGATAGCCTACGCCAACATGAATGCAATGAAATGCTTGTGCTTAGTGGTTAATGATGATCCTAATGCAAGCTTGACACAAGGTGTCACAGGAGGCGAAGGCAACGGCGGTTCGGGCACCGCTAGTCGCGGCGAGGTGGAGCCGAGGCAGAAACGTATCCGCGTCTTCTCCCCGCAGTTTGCATTATTTGATGTTTTTTCGTCCACCTTCTTAACGAAGAGAGATTGCCTATGATTTGACTGTGCGTGATGGGCGTTTCAGGATCGCCGGGGGCTTCGCGCATGCGGGGTGGAAAAAACTGTGTCAGGGGACGCCGTCCACCGGCGAGAGGTAGAACGGCGACGTCCCACCCCTTGGCTCGATGGGTGTCGACTGAGCCGGGGGTGAACCGACCTCGAGCGACGCCGCGAACGCCATGGTCGCCGTGACCCCGACGGCTCCTGAGGCAGTGGGCCCCGCGGCTGTCTCGCCGTCCTCTCCCCCGGAGGTGGTGGTCGTCGATGACTCTTGGGAGGAGGGCAGCCTGGGTAGCCCCATGGTCGTGGATGCCGGGGAGGACCAGGCGGCCAGAGCGCCGGAGAACGAGGCGGTGGCAACCACGGCGGGTGAGGCCGATTGGGGTGGTCCTCAGGTCGTGGATGGAGCCGCGAGCCTCTCGGCCGTGACGCCCAGGGCCGAGACGGTGGTGAGCGAAGAGGGCCTCCTGGGCAGCCCCCTTCCCCCCAATGTGATGGCGCGGGCCCAGGCTGTCCCCCGGTCGTTCATCGAGGAGGAGGTAGCGGCCGCCCGTGCGTCGAAGACTGTCCCTTCCCAATCTACCGCAACCTCGGTGGGCGAGGCGGCCGGGGGTGAGGAGGACGCCGCTCCTGGGGCCCTGCGCCGTCTTCGTCCTAACATCACTCCTTCGGGTGCGGTCAACAGCTCGCCTGGGTTGATTGGGAGAACCTGGGCGCGCTGGTGTTCATGCTAGATGACCAGTGCGAGCTCGCCATTGGAACCGCGTGACGGACTCCCGTCGGGAGCATGAGCACCTCGTTGCGCGCGGGGTGGAGCTGATCTAGAGGGCGGTTGCAGCGCTCTTCGACGACCTCTCGCATCATGGCAATCTGAGAGACCGCTCGGTCATAAGTTTTTGCTTGCTCTTTCTTGTCGATTTCTTGACATCTCCTTGCATGCAAATCCTGATGGCGACGAGCATCGAGAAGTCTGACTTCCTTCGTCGTGAGGTCGGTCGGTGGGCTCCCGGGTCGTGGACATCCGCCAGGGAAGCCGATGTGGCTGAGGAGCTAGTCGCGGCTCGCCGTCACGTGGTAGAGCTAGAGGAGGAGCTAAGCACATCGAAGTCGAGGGCGGTGGATGCCCAAGCATTGGCACACCGGAGCTCGAGTGGATCGGGCGGGAGCGGGACGAGGCTCGTGCCGATGCTGAGGCCGTCCACAAGATGTTGGACGACGAGCGCGCAGAGCGTCAGGCCGAAGCTGAGTGTCTTGCGGGCGAGCGTAACGCTGAAGCGAAAGCACGATGCCGGTCCGCCTCGGTGCTGGACTTCATGGAGGAGGAGCGCAACACCATGCGGTGCCAGTGCGATATTAACCGCCGCGAGCGCGACGATGTCGTGGCCCACTTTGAGGACTTTCGATCCGGGCGCGCGATCACGGCGCTGACGCTGATCTGAGGATCCTGGCGTTCTCGACTTAGGTTGGTGAGTTGACAGCCGTTGCCTGCCAGCTCCGTGCGACAGTCGAAGGCCTGGCGAAGGAGAATGGAGGTGCGTTGTCTCTCTTTGCCTTTTTGTTCTGACATTTTTGCGGTCGAGTCCGGTGGTTGAGACCCTCTTCTTGTTGCTCCAGAACTGCAGGCTGGTACGCAGGAGTCGCAGGCGTTGCACGAGGCTGTGCACGGAGTGTGCAACCTTTTCGGCGTGACTGTCGAAGGGGACGGGCCCGACTCGGCTAGGAACCGTGTCGGCCTACTCTGGGAGCGGGGCCAAGCTCGGATCCGGGAAGCGCTGCGTGTCGGGGTCCATCGCACGATGGCCATTGCCACCTGCCTCTACGACGCGGTGACACCTGTGCTTGTTAGCGAGGGTTATCCCCAGGACGCCCTGGAGGACCTGATCGACCAGGTCGAAGCCGCCGCGGAGGAGCCCGCGACGATTCTGGCTGCCAAGCTTGAAGACGAAGTGTTCCCGCCACCGGAGGAGTGACCCTGCGTGGTCAGTGAACAGGGCCGAGGGCCCTTGTAAGAAGAAAACTTAATTTGTCTTTTGGTACGATGTGCCCTGGAGGGCTCTGGACAAGATGGATTGCTCCTAGTGAGCTTGCTTTTAAGTTTGCTCGTTTTCTGGTTTTCACATTTCTCCCTTTTTGATCTACTTGCTCTAACTTTCCTGGTAAGAGGTTTGATTTTTCCGGGTGGGCAGTTGGGTGGAAGTACCTGGCTCCGGGGAGGCCGGAGTACCTCGCGGCCCGTTGCCACGGCCCAGTGAGATTTTTTCTCTTGACCGAGAAAAGCGAAGTTTTCGTTCAGCGGGAAAAAGTGCAGGTTTTTGCACAAAAAGGTTTTTGGAGAAAGAAAAAACAGGGTTTTCCCCCTTTCCAGCCCCTGAGCGAGGTCTGCTCTGGCCCGTGCCGGGAGTTCACCTTGCTAAGCGATTGGTCCGAGACTTCCCGCATTTTTATTCCTCAAACTTTTTGCTTAAGGAAGATTACACGCGTATTTCCAATGCACTAAGTACACTTAAATAATAGTAGAGAAAATGGCATAGCTGTTGGTGATCTGGGCGTCCAAGCTCTTCGCGCTCTAGGGGTCGACGTCCATCTCGTCTGCGGCCCGGATCACCGCCACCAGCTCCTCGCTGTGCACCTCGGCCATGGCGTTCTCGCAACAGTCCACCTCGCACTGGTATGCCACCTTGAGCTTGGAGGTGATCGTGATGATGCCGCATCGGCCCGACATCTTCAGCTTGAGGTAGGTGTAGTTGGGGACGGCCATGAACTTCACGTAACACGGCCTCCCGAGCACCGCATGGTACGTCCCGCGGTAGGCCACGACCTTGAAGGTGAGTTATCCGGCTCCCCGAACGTAACGGGCAGGTCGATCTGCCCCGGGGGCACTGTTTGTCTTCCAGGGATGATTCCCTGGAAGGGAGCCCCCGTCGATCGGAGCTTTTCCCTCCGTAGGCCGAGGGCCTCGAAGGCGTTGTAGTACATGATGTTGAGGCTGCTGCCCCCGTCGATTAGTACCTTGGTGAAGCGCAAGTTCCCTATGATCGGGTCCACAACGAGTGGATAGCGACCCGGCTGGGGAACGTGGCTCAGGTGGTCGTATCGACCGAACGTGATGTCAGACTCCGACCAGCCGAGGAAAACCGGAGTTGCCGGGGCGGCTGCGAAGACCTCACGCCGCTCCTGCTTCTACTGGCGCTTGCAGCCGTAGGCCTCCGAACCCCGAAGATCATGAGGCACTTGTTCATGCGGGGGTAGGAGTCTTCGCGACCCCATCCCTGTCCTTGCCCTCCAGCTCCTTCGGCTTGTCGTCCTTCTCGGGTACGGCTTTGAAGTACCTGGCCATCATTTCACACTCCTGAAGTGTGTGTTTGACCGGTCCGTTGTGGTACAGGCATGACTTGGTGAGCATGTCGTCGAACTTGCCCCCTTCTTCCCGCCCTGGGGACGGGGAGTCTTGTGATCCACCGCCGCAATCAGGTTGTCGCCACCGCCGAGTTGCGGCTTGCCCTTCTTCTTGTTCCTGTTCTGGGCGCGGTTGGAACCGCCTTCGCCGGCGTCCTCCACTTCCTTGCCCTTCCCCTTGTCGGGATGGAAAATTGCACCGACTGCCTCTTCTCCCGACGCATTGCTCGTGGCGATGTCGAGGAGTCGCTCGGTGGTACGAGGGTTGCTGTGGCCCAGCTCGTGGACTAGCTGCTTGTAGGTGGTGCCCGCGACAAACGCCCCTACCATGCCCGCATCGGCCATGGTCGGGAGCTTCGTACACTATTGGGAGAAGCGACGAATGTAGTCCCGGAGGGACTCGTCCGACCTTTGCCTGCAGCTGTGGAGGTCCCAGGGGTTCCCTGGGTACGTGTAAGTGCCTTGGAAGTTCCCGACGAAGGCCCACCGCAGGGAGCTCCACCCATCGATGGTGATGGGGGGTAGATGCTCGAGCCACGTGCGGGTCGAGTCCGAGAGGTGGAGAGGCAAGTTGCGGATGATGAACTCATCATCGTCCGCACCGCCAGCCTGGCAGGCGAGGCGGTAGTCGTCGAGCCAGAGCCCGTGGTTCGTTTCCCCGGAGTACCGGACGATTTTGGCTGGCTGCTGGAAACGTTGCGGGAACAAAGCGCAGCGAATGCAGCGAATGTAGGCCAAAGGGCCCGGTGGCTCTGGAGTGGGAGGCCGATCTTCTTCTGTGTCATATCGGCCACCACGTCGGACGTGGTAGCCTCTGCTCACGCCGTCCTGCTTGGCGTGCTTGCGCGCGTCAAGCGTGTCGCAGGCGTCGTGCTTGTCGCCTACACGAGCATGAACCGTCGGATGTTGATGTCCATCCGGTGCGGGATCTTGGTGATCTGAACCCTCGCGGTCGTTAGGCGCCGGGTCGGCCTGGCGGGCCGTGCTCATCGTTGATGATGCATTGGTGTACCGCTCGGGCTTCCCTTCGAGCACGGGGCTCTTCGGGTGCCCTAGTAGCTACACGCTCGAGCTTTTCATGCTCGAACATTACTTGTCGCTACCCTTCCTCGAGCTTCTGCTCCATGTCGTGGAGCTCTTGCAGGTACCGTCGTTGGGCATCGGAGGACTGCGGGTCGCCCCGCGGCATCGGTGCTGGTGACCTTGCTCCGTCGACGGGCGTGTGGACATCGTCGCCGTCCTCGTCCTCAATGAGGGTGGCGTCGATGGCAGCCCCGCGCGGTGGTGAGTCGCACATGAAGCACTCACGCCCATGGCCGGTGCTGCAATCGCTCGAATCGGAGCCGAGCACGTAATCGCTGGCATGCAAGAAACCAAAGAAGGCTTCCTTATCCCCCAGGCCTTCGAAGTCCAGGGGCTCCCAGGGATCGACGCTCCCACGGCTAGAGTCGGCGTTGGACGTCGCCTCCGAGCACGTAAGGAGGTCGGAGACGAACCGAAGATGATGTGACACGAGCCCGATGCGTGTCCCCTCCGCAGGTTCAGCACGGAAACCCGCACCCACCGCCTCCGAGTAAGACGCGGAGGCATTCCGTAAGCCATACAGTAGTGCCCTCGAGGCGGGCGCCGATATGAGCTCGGGAGAGAGTGGTTGCCCTCCCGCAAGCTGGGCCATTATGTTGGCGAATACGAAGCAGAGGTTGTGGAGGGACCCCTGGGTTGGCTGGGGACCCATCAAGGCATCGAGCTGGCGCTCGAACTCGGGGTTGTCGGCTCGTGGGACGGCTGTCCCCTGAGTGGTTTGCTCCCCAGAGGGAGACAAGCCAAGGTGGGCCATGGACGCCGAGATGGCATCTACGGCTGCCTCAGAGGGTGTCGTGGGGCGACGGAGGACCAGGTTGCCCCCTTGCCCGTGGCACTAGTCCAAGCTACCAAAACGAACGATGGAGCCTGGAGCGAAATCGACGCGGCAAGATGCCATCCGAAACTCGAAAATACGGGTGACACGCAAAGTTCCCCTACCTGGCGCGCCAACTGTCGGTGTCTAAAATGGCGGGGTCTAGACAACCAACGAGTAAATTTCTAAGCGTGTTGGAGATTGGATGGTTGCACTCGGAGGACACAAGGTTTATACTGGTTCAGGCACGAATGCCCTACGTCCAGTCTGCTGCGGGGTCGTGTTATCGAGCGCGGAGTGCTCGTAGACGGGAGCTACAAGGAGGTGGAGAGAGGGAAGCTGGTTCCCAGGTCTCGTGCGTATAGGTTCTTTGTTCTGGTGAGAGCTCGTGTGAATGCGAGTGTGTGTATGTTACAGAGTGTCGAGAGAGAGAGGTTGAGGGTCCATTCTCCCCCTTTATACGTAGGGAAAGATGACAGAGTACAATGGGAGAGGAAGAGAGAACGTGGGCCCGGCCTGGGCTGTCGTCTTGGGAGCGCTTTTGGGCTTCTGTTGCCTTCCTTCTTCGAGAAGATCGCACCTGTAGGCACACCGTCAGGATCCTGTTCGTCCTTGATGGAGTTGTAGCCATGCGCCTTGCAACCAGGAATATCACTATTCCTTGATTAGGGCATGGGCGGGGGTAGGCAGCACAGGGCCAGGCACCCCCGTGTTCCGTTGTAGAGGACTGAGGATGAACTGATCCCTGCTTAAGTGTCCGCCAAAGGCATGGCGTGAGCGTGGCGAGCGTCAATCGACAGTTAGGCAACATAGGAGCTCGTACCGTAGGGCGTATATAGGGTTAGGCATGGCGGCTCATGCCTTGGGACCCCATCCCTAAGGACGAGCGGTACTGTGGACCCTTTGAGGATAGGCTTGGGCACCACGGGTTGGCCGTGGTGGTAGTGCCTTTGGGAGAGGGCGATGTCATCGGACGACGTCATGTCAGCTCAGACGAGGCGGAAGAGCCTCCAAGGGTGAAAGTGTCACGGATGAGGTCGCCTCGGCTCGGCCGAGGCGGAGAAGCCTCCGAGGGTAGGTGGCATCACGGATGATGTCACCCTAGCTCGGACGAGGCGGAAGACCCTCCGAGGGGGGCGTTGTTGCCCGGGTTGGTCGGAGCGGGGAGCCCCGGGAGTGATGACGTCATCCTGGCTCGGTCGAGGTGGAAAGCTTCCGAGGGTGATATTGTTTTCGCGAAGTGCGGTGTTAGGGTACCCTATTCTCAGGTATCCGACAATAAGAATGTTTCACCTTGAACGACCTTTTACACTTCACAGAATACTCATATAACCACCTTCTCAATGTTGGCAAGTCCTTGAATATCATGCCCTTGACAATTTCTATGCTATCCCCATCATCAGGGCCTTTACCAACTCGTCATCTCTTCCTTCTGCATAAGCACCATGAGAGTGACTGAGATTGCTAAATTCATGCACTAGTGGCTCACGATCATGATAAACAAGCCTGATGAGCTCTATATCTTCTTCACTCAATGCAGCCACAGGACGGTCATCATCAGAATGAACAACTCTTGCGGTCCCATAAGGCTCCTCATCATCATCAATATGAACATCAACACTATTAGATGCCAATCCTGTATGCACCGTAGTGGCTGATGGAGGCACACATTATCACGAATGTCTCCTACATTAGTAGGACAAATGAGGATGTCATCATTGGGACAAAAGATTGTAATTAAGGGTAGATAAGAAAAGTTAAGGTGTTACTACAACACTTACTTGGATGATTTTGGGTCAAAGGGATCTCCTGAGGGGCCGTAGCAACATGAGCCGCACCAAAATTAGGATAGATTCCAACCTCATTTGGGGCGGATTGTGCATCAGACACCACAAGCACATCTTCCACATCCACCTCTCGATTGGGTAATGGAGGGTCACATGGTAATGGATCATCTTGTGGTGGTGAGAAGCCATGAGGGGATGAATGCCCAAGAGGGGTGGGATCATTAGGGAGCTTCGACACAATCAAATCCAAACATTGAAATTCACAGTTCATCACAATTTTGACATATTTCTTGCATTGATCCTAGGATGAAATTGGGACCAGCCGGCTAAAAATTTGGCCTGATTTACCATAATGAGCAACCCCCTCAATTGAGATGGCATTCATAATGGAATTGCATTGAAGCTCATCACGAGCCCAACCAAACAACTCCGAAAACAAGGGCCGATCAATGAACATTAGAGGCACCCTTTGCATTCCAATAAAACTGACATTACCAAAACCATCTTCCTCCACAGTTCCTCCATGATACAAGGTGACTAGATTCTCCATCTAATTGGTATAAGGAACATGAAAGTTATTACTATTTGTTGATGCCAAAAATGGGGTCTTCTAGCGTCAACACTGCGTAAGGCCTCCGGAGACCATGCAGCAGCAGAGCTTGATCTCCTAAACCTCTAAAGCGGCTCAAGGCACTTCGGGGATCGATCTTAGGTGTGCAAGTCAATTTGACCTGCAAATGACAAGGAGATGAAACATCAAATTATGGAACCTGTCGGTTGTTGCTAGACAGTTTCATGAGTGTCCGGCTCTCATATAGCCGATGAATATAGGATATTGACTAAAGAGTTAACTCCGAGCAGTGTGAAACATAAGAATGGTATACAAATGGCTGTCACAGGATATCAAATATAAAGTACATGATTAGCCGATTATATGACAAGAATAAGGTAAAGATGCGTCAATCGTAACATTATCGACATCAAACTACCAAATCTACTGAACATATTAGATAAAGATTAACCATCAACAGATGTGTGTTCCCATGCAGCCATGATGACAATTAACCCGATAACCTGACCAAATTACTAGCATTGGGGTGTTTCCATGTAGCCAGAAAAGTAAACAAGCCGAGCCACGTCTAGTACATTCAATAGATCTAGTAGATTAAAGCGATAAAGTACATGCATCGTATGATTGAAGCATGACTTGAGCCTCAATCCACTCCATCACCAAGATCGTCGTGCACGTTCTGTTGAAATCGGCCGAAAGATCTCTCCATGATCTCATATTTCCTTAGTCGATCTTTCGGGTCCATCTTGGATATCTCCTCCGAAGTCCTGCTAGGGGCCCATAAGTGCATATCTAACCATACCAAAATACGGTGTAAACACATGCCCCCCAATTTTGGGATAAACTTGTTTTATTCTAAAATTTCTTCAGAAATCCCAAGAGTCATACCAATAGTCAGCTCGCCTTCCCAAAATATCTTTGCACTGTTGGGAACCGGAACGGCCGACCCCTCTGCTTCCGCTAACTTCACACAGTAATGCGTCCTCATATCGACTCTTCATCTCTGCAGAGGATCTATATAATGCTATGTGCCCCCGGGCTTTGATCATCCATAGCCATTCCATACTGTAGCCTTTCAGAGCCCCTAAGAACTTTTAAGAGAAACACCAATGGATGGAGATGGGAAGCACCCGGCCGACGGGCCGTTGTCGGAGGGTTCTTCTTCCCGTCGACACCTGCGCATGATACGGTGATCGATCCTTCACCCACTTCCAAGCTTTCCTCCTGGTACGGTTATCACCCATCCACTGATTTATTCGCTCCTTTCAGATCTGCGAGCAGCGGCGAAGCTTGGGCGTCTGACTCCAACCTTGGTAGTGCTAATCTGGTGGCCTACCGCTCCATGATGGAAGAGCGCTACCGACTCCGTGAAGCATACTCGGAGTCAACCAAAGAAGTCTCCAAAATTTATCCGATGCCCACTAGGTGGCCTTGGACGTCACCAAGGACGAGATTGCCGAGACGAGGCGTCGACTCTCTGAAGCCGACGGTCAAGCGATAGGTAATGCATACTTATCTGCCTCAGATCTCCCATGCCTCTTCTTCACCCTCTGTTTTGACAGCACTGATGGTGCAACTGGAGAACCTGTGTCACAGAGCCTCTACCACTGCCAAAGCCGTGAATGCTCAAGGCGATATCCTAAACCAGCGCCTTCAGGATATTCCACGCCAGATCTGAGAGATCGCTCTTCACGACGTTCGTCACGGAGCTATCGCTGCCCTTACTACCGCCGAAGCTGCCACCGACTACCAACTCCCGGCAGTAGTGCCTAGATTTCCCAGGATTGAGGGCCCGACCCCAAGATCATGAAGATCTCCAAGAAGCCTTCCAGGAGCATGGCGAGGCGATAGTCGACATGACCCATGCCGAGGACATCGTAAACAAAGTGTTCCTCGACAATTAGTTTGTATTAGGCATGAATCAACACAATAATCTTGAAGTGTCTCGTGCATCTCATGATGGTCGTTATGATTTTACTTTTGTTTTTACCTGAACAAGACCACCATTCCGTGTTTTTGACATCATCGAGCTCCTCATGAGCTATGATTAGTCAATTCAAACCTCGGCATCCAAAACTTCGATCGGCTACTTAGCCGATCTCCCCTGTAGCGGACTTTACTTCACTCTACCGAATAGAAATTTCTCCTATTTATGCCGACGTCATAAATATTAGTCAGACGTCCTTGAAGTAGCATCCAGTGCATATCCCCCTTTCCTCCTATTTCGCCGAAGCGCTCCTCATGGCGAACTCTCTCAAACGTCCAGCGATTAGCTCTTCCGGCAGTGTTCTGCAGCCGCCACGATACCGACTCTTTAGGTAAGCAATTGCTACCTCTCCATATGATTCATCCTGTTGGAAGTCTGACCTTCTTTCAGTTCTGGTGTTGGTGAGCCGAGCTCTATCCCCATCGCATCACTCTCGGATGATGACCTATGGGATCTCTTCCAAGGCATCTTGGCGGATAGGCGTCTTCTTCACGAGGAACGCAAGAGGTCGTTTCTCTTAGAGGGAGAGTTGGTATCAGCCGAAACCACCATTGCGAATACCCTGACGCTCCTGGGTTCCTTCAATGCCAAGGAAGAAGGTATGCCTTCAGACTCTGAGATTTGGTTCGGTACAGATCCTCATTACCGCAACCTTGACCGATTAGATCTCTCCTGATCACATCAGCTATCTCGATTGATGCACTTCTCTGGTGTTCTGTCAGAACTAACCCGCCTCTCCGACACAATAAACATGTTGGCGGACTCTCTCCATGCTCATGGCTCGACCCTAGAAGAGCGCCTTGCTCACATGTCAATGTGCGTCCAGGACTTGATCTTCCACTCCGTTGCTTATGGAGCCACCTTCGCTCACTTCTGAGCAGAGGTCGCCAGTGCAGGTATCTCCAGCGTTGTAGGTCCAGGCTTCACCAGAACCCATACAAGGCGCGACTTCCTCGCGATGATGGGGAAATTCCAACCAGTGGGGCAGGCCGTCGCTGAAGTGATGCCCGTGAATGAATTGATCTCCTGCTTGTCTTTGGAATAGAAGTCGACCCTTTTTGTAAATACACCCCATGGCTGTAGATACCTCCTTCCCCTGGCATGACTATCTTGTGGGTAATGTTGTCTTCATGTCGTCAGGGTGTTCTATTTTTTCTTGACCCGTGCCTCATCCCTTTTTTCTTTTTATTTTTATATATTTTTTTATCTAAAGGCGATACACCACATCGGCTATCACCAGCTTTAGGCTGACCATTGTTGCGCTGAAGGCGATATGAATCATACCGGCTACCCATCCTGACCGACTATGATGTGTCAGCTCATACGCTGGAGTAGTTCTTCCGAAATGTCCCCCCTCAAGGTTTTTCCAGAATACTTTTCATCCTCCAGAATTCCATAAGCCTCATCTAGGACGCTTTTTGCAGTCTAGTATGGGTTCTCCTAGTTTGGTGTCCATCCGCCGTATTTACTGTCCTTAGCTCCAATGGGCAGGATGACTTTCCAAACCAAACCCCCTTTGAACCTTTCCTCCCTATGAGCATTTTATCTTAGCCCTAAGAGACCCGTTTGATGCTGATACGAGAGAAGGAACCAAGCAGCCGATGACAATCTCCATTAGGCTCCAACACTCGTTCTTGCATTCACATAGGCCATGTGGTCGACTAATCCCCAGCCGAGACTCTTTGGGAAGAGGTTCACATCTGATCTGGTTATCGGCAGTTGTCGACCTAACCGGGGAAGCATACCTGAGCTTGCCCCCAAGGCAGTGTCGAGACGACCCCAATGCTCCTACCTCACTCGTGGGTAGGTCCACCAAAGAACGGTGCCAGTAGAGCCATATCCACCAAACTGATTTCCTTCTCATGATGGTGAGTGACAAAGTCGGCTATCCTGTAGCCCTTTGATCGCCTTGGCTGACCCGTAAGGACCCATCCGCCGATTCCTCCATCAGAATAGGCTTTGATAGCATGTGCTTGACAACATTGAACTTTGGCACCACCGTGCACTCGGATGATGGCAGATAATGGCGCAGCTTGGTGCAGGAAAAGTCCAAGCATAAGCATGACTTCTCTGTGGGAGGGTATCATGTTTCGGGATTGAGTAGTCCCTGGCTCAAAGACTACTATCTCCTCCCTTTCGAACTCTTATATCAAAGTCGATCCAATAGCATGGTCATCAGCTGTTGCACACAATTTAAAAGGCCTTCCCATCTGTGGGGTGATTAGTACCGGTGGAGACTTCAAACATCCCATAATCTCCTTGAAAGCCTCCTGGTGTTCGCTGCTGCAGCTGAATTCTCGCTGATCCTTTAGTTTCAGCAGGACCGAGAACGACATGATTTTGGCTGACAGGTTCGATATGAACCGTCTAATAAATTGGTCTTGTCGATCAGAGATTGCAACTCGGTCTTTGTGGTTGGTGGCACGGCCTTGTCAAAACTCTTCTGACTAACCTTGATGCCTTGTTCATGTACCGAGAAGCCTGGAAACTGCCCAGCTGTTGCGCCGAAAGCACACTTGTGAGGATTCATCTTCAAACCATGTTTCTTTGCACGCCCCAAAGTGGCTCTGAGATTTTCAAGATGCTTTCTGTATTCCTTAGACTTCACCACCACGTTGTCGATGTAGACTTCCACTGTTTTACCAATCAACTTATGAAAGATATAATTCATAGCTGTCTGATAAGTTGCACCGGCATTCTTCAACCTGAAGGTCATAACTACCCACTCGTACAATCCCAACGCACCAGGACATTTGAATGCGGTCTTGTGTACATCCTCTTTCGCCATGAAGATCTGATTGTACCCAGCGTTGCCATCCATGAAACTGATCACTTTATGGCCTGCTGCTGCGTCAACCAGCATATTAGCCACCGGCATCGGGTACCCGTCCATCGGGGTAGCCTTGATGAGGTCCCTGAAGTTGATGCAGACTCTCATTTTTCCATTCTTCTTGTACACAAGGACCACATTGGCGATCCATTCAGCGTATCTGCTTTGCCGAATGAACTTTGCCTCATATAGCCGAGTAATTTTAGTCTTTACGTCGGCTACGATGCCAGCTCTGATCCTTCTGGGTTGCTTCCTAACTGGCCAACATTCTCGTTCGATCGGTCGACGATATCCGACTAACTCTTGGTCAAGACCAGGCATCTTGCAGTACCCCCAAGCGAAGTAACCCTCGTCCTCTCTTAACAGAGCAATCAAATCTTCTCTAGACTTGGGGTCTTGTTTGGTGCTGTTGTGCGTCGGCCTAGGTTCGTCACCATTCAGATCGCCAGCCGACGCAAACCTCTTGCCCAGCTTGCCTTCGCCGTCATCGATATTTGTCATTCTACCTCGTTCAAGCCGACTGCTCCAGTCAGCTATTGACACACAATGTTGAGAGTAGTGAGGTCTTCTTGCAACCTTCTGTCGGAAAAGCAGTCATAAGCATAGTCTTCCAAAACCCAGTGAGCAGGGTCAACGGTTTCTATAGAAATTGAATCATCGGCCGGAATGACTTCTAGTTCATCATTGTCCAGCCATTGTACTGCAATCTGATGCATTGTAGATGGGATGCAACAGTTGGCCTAAATCCAATCTCTTCCCAAGAGCAGATTGTACAAACTATCTCCGTCAATGACAAAGAAAGTTGTCAACGGAGTTTTGCTGCCAACTGTCAACTCCACCTATAGACCCCCTGGCTTCGGATGTCCCTCCTCCGAAGTTGCCAAGTGCCAGATCTGTCTTGAAGAGGTTCTCGGATTCTAGCCCTAGTTTCAGAATGATGTGAGCTGGCATCAGGTTGATTGAGGCACCACCATCGATCAGTATCCTCCCGACAAATTTCTCATTGATGTATCCTTGGATGTATAGTGCCTTCAGGCGCCTATGCCTCGTGGGCTTGCCGAAGACTTCCTAGAATTCACGCGTGAGTGCATGTTGATGGTCCTTAGCGTCAACTTTTTAAGCAATTATAAATTAAATAAATGGATCAATCAAACATAATATCTAGAAATATAGGGCTTTAATTAACAATTTCCATGAGTTTTGGTGTTTCATTATTTTTCAGGAACTATTCTAGAAAAGAGAATAAAGGAAAGCAAATTAGAGAAGATATCAAATAAATCCCACGGAGAAACACCTACCACTCTACTCACAAAGGATCCCGAAGACACCGGAGCGAAGCGGGGACCCAACCCCTGCCAGGTGGGCCATCCGGCATGGGGTGGGGCCATGCGGCACCCGCCTGGATCCACTGCCCACCGTCTTCTGGAAGCTTCCTCCACCGCCTATGAAGAGTCATCTCAGCCCTACGTGAAGTCGGTTTGATCCAACGTTTGTCGTGCATCCCACCGGACTATAAATAGGAGGGCGTACCCCCTGAGGCAATCCCGGATCATTATCAGATCATTCAGATCCATTCAGTTTAAGTCATAGGAAATCTAGTCATCCAGAGCCATAAACCCTAGTTCATCTAGAACACTTTCTAGTTAATAGCATAGCCTAGTTAGATTTGAGAGTAGAGGAAGTCAAGATTCGATCTTGTACTCCTGACGTTGCCAAGAGATTGGAGTCTGGTACAGTTTATCTGCAGTTCTATGATATTTATAGGCAACACTATTCTTCATTAATATGTTCTTATTTACTTTGTCCATTGTCTACGTTAATATATCTAGTATAGTTAGTTTGCTATGGAGTTCATGCACATGTTCATATAGCGCTCGTCTATTTTATCATATAGTGAGTGGTAGGCAGTATGTATGCGTGGTGCTTAGATACATTGCTTATTTGCGGATGCCACTAGTTGTGTCGGGTCATGAAGTAGATCGTGGACGTGACAGATCCATTGAGTCCTTTGTAGGCTTCCCCCCGTATGATGGTTTGGTAGGGAGGAATTGTCAGGTTGAGGATATCTTGTTATATCTGAGGTTTCTGAACTCAACTCATCCTGTTCATGGCCCTATTGTGGTTGGGAATATTGGTAGTATTACATAACAATGATTACTAGATGTACTTGCACTAACTAGCATAGCTTTGACGGTAGCTAGAATACTTAGGATGTTATTTCTTTATTACTTGTATTAGACGATGCTTGTGTAGTGACTAGAATGGTCTAGATAACTTTATCCTTATTATTATTATTATTATGACTGATCAATTTACCCTTATCATTTATATATATTTATCATGTGACTTACCCCTGTTTAAGTGTAGAGATCATTAACGGTTAAATCGCTTCATTCATTTCATATGTTTGTTATCAATACTATAGATTATCAGTTTTAACTAGACCTTCCCAGTGGTAGAATATAAATGACAACCTGGTAGTACTCTAGGTAAAATGTTATAATGGTATATTTAATTTGTCCGCTTACAGAATCATTATCCTTTGACATTTCATATCTGTTATTTATTTATGCGTAGTCATACATAAAATATAGAATAACTCATAAGTACCATAAAATATTCCTAGCTTTATAATTACGGATGAAAACCTAGTTCCATGCTTAGGAGTATTAGGTAAAATATAAGTGGCTAGTTGCTAAAGACAAGTTAATTACATACCATGCATTTTTGACACCATTTCTAAGAAGTATGTTCTTGGTGATGTCGTTAAGAAATGTCAATAGTGCACCGGTCTGCTCTCCAAACTCTGACTCATTGAAGTCAGAATAGACTTCGGTATCCACTGGTGCCCTGAACTCCACAGACAGGAAGAAGATAGCGGCACGACCTGCTGCCTCACGACGCCGCCTGTCAGCCCTCTGACGTCGGACTCTCCTCTTGTGGGTCTTGGTTAGGCTTATAGGACTCTGAGATGCTTGGTGCTCGTTAGGCTAGCCTTGTCGAGACTGAGCACGGCCTATGCTGACAACCTCAGTACTGGGCCAACCACGAACACCATTTTCGATGACACGCCGATTCATCTCCTTGTATTCCACTCATCCCCCAGTGAATCGGCCGTCAGCTTGGAGCCTCCTGTATTCATCAAACCGTTCGTTGCACCCAGGACAATTACCCCTGGTAGGCAACTCCCATTCTTGACGAGGCAGTATGCGAAGAACGGGCAATTCTCATGCACGTCGATCGGCTCTCCAGCTCTGGAATGCTCTGTTAGCGGTTTCTTCTCTTTGTCTTTTTCGTTCTGACGCCTCCACCTGGCCTGAGCAGCAGGCAGGTACTCGACGCCAAGTGGATCGACTATCCCATCCAAGACGAGCAGGGGTCGTTGTCTCTCCATTCTTCGCAGGATTTCCTGGAATTCTTCCTCGGTCACTCGGGAGTCCAGACCGAGGGCCCTCAGCCTCTCGTCTTGGGTTGGGTATGAGATTCTAGCATTTGCCTTTGTCCATGTTTGATGATTGTGGTCCCACTAGGCGTGCCAAAATGTGTTGACGTTAACAATGGGGTCTTCTTGCGTCAGCACTGTGTAAGGCCCGCGGAGACCGTGCAGCAGCATAGCTTGATCTCCTAAACCTCTAAAGCAGCTCAAGCCACTTCGGGGATCGATCTTAGTCGTGCCAGTCAATTTGACCTGCAACTGACAAGGAGATGAAACATCAAATTATGGAACTTATCGGTTGTTGCCAGATAGTTCCATGAGTGTGCGACTCATATAGCCGATTAATATAGGATATTGACTAAAGAGTCAACTCCGAGCAGTGTGAAACATAAGAATGGTAAAGATGCGACATGCGTAACATTATCGACATCAAACTACCAAATCTACTGAACGTATTAGATAAAAATTAACCATCAACTGAGGTGTATTCCCATGCAACCATGATGACAATTAACCCGATAACCTGACCAATTTAGTAGCATTGGGGTGTTTCCATGCAGCCATAAAAGTAAACAAGCCGAGCCACGTCTACATTCAATAGATCTAGTGGATTAAAGCTATAAAGTACATGCATCGTATGATTGAAGCATGACCAAATCGGTAGCCGATATGGGATCCATGAAGCTTGAACAAGATCCATACATCCAGCCTCGGACGGATCTAAGTTTGGACAGACGTAACTCAACACACATGACAGTGGGGTACGGTTGATGCAGCCGTACCACGTATGTTGAATCAGATCCAACCACTCTCAAACCAATCTAATAACCTTATATATGTCCCGAACCCGCAACATGTGACAAACGCAACCAAAAGATTAACCGATATGATCTTAGATCTATCACCTCTCTAAAAATGAAGGTAGATGCATTAGAGGCAATAGATCTAGATAGAAAATTAAGCGCAGGCCAATCCATGAGTTGAGATTGGACATGATATTGTAGCAATAGATTGAACAAACCATAACAGACAATATCGATAACTTAATGAATCTATTAGATCGCCAATCTAATAGAGCCGATAACTAGCTCGAAGCCACGATTCATGTGAGATTGAAGCAATGCAGCCCCATGAATAATATATTCAAACCGATAACTAGCTCATACCGAGCTTGCACGAGTTATACAATACAGCCGTACAAACGAGACATGAACCAAGGCTAGACTTACAAGCAAACAGGAGGTCGATCTAGTCGATGCAGCCCAATCCGTCGAAGGTTCACAAAAATCTACTCTACTCCTACTCTTAGGGTTGGCCGGAGGCTGGAAACTAAGTACTAGTTGTGTATTTTATTGATTGGATGTCTTTCTCATTCCTTATGCCTTGATATTTATAGACCATAGCATGTACCCTAACCGGCCGTCACGCAAGTCCTAATAATAAGGAAATAAAACATGTCTTGAGCCTCAATCCACTCCATCGCCGAGATCGTCGCACACATTCTGTTGAAATCGGCCGAAAGATCTCTCCATGATCTCATATTTACTTAGTCGATCTTTCGGGCCCATCTTTGATATCTGCTCCGAAGGCCTGCTAGGGGCCCATAAGTGCATATCTGACCGTACCAAAATACTGTGTTAACACTTTGGTAATGTCATCTATCTATCTATCTATTTAACTAACTATCCATCTATCTATCTATTTATCTATGTATCTACCCAAACTAACTATCTATCTGACTATTTATCAAACTAACTAATTAATGAGCTAACTATTAGTTTATCTATCTATTTACCAAACTAACTATCTATCTATCTATTTATCAAACTAAATAATTAATGAGCTAACTATCTATTTATCTATCGATTATCTAAGTTTGTAGCTAAAATTCACTAACTAAATTTGCTACCTAAACTTGAATAGAAAAAAATTTACTTTGCATAGGGAGCGGAGCGGACAGGAAGAATGGGGGTGACGGGAGCCGCCAAGCTAGTAGAAGAGCGGCCCCTGCCGCGGCACTCCTGTCGCAGCGGCCCTTAGGTCGTCGGAGGCCCGGAGGCTAGCCGACGCCCGGCGGACGGCCACCCTCGCCGCAGGGGACGGTCGGCGGTTTCTGTGACGAGAGCGGCCACGGGAGGACGGGCGACGACAAGCTCGGCGAGGACGGCCATGGTGCCGCCGGTCAACGAAGACGGGAGGGCGGTCGAGGACGGCGGCCAACGGTAGCGCTGAAGGGTGGGGACGGGGCCGGCGGCGGTGTTCGCGGCTGCGGTCCAGAGCATCGGCGAGTAGAGAGCAGAGAGCCAGTGCTGGGCGCGCGGGCGAGAGGAATCAACGCACGGGATACGTTGCTGCTCGGCGCCGTGATCCGTGGCGCCGATGTCGGCGCACTATCGGATGCAGCTGCTCGGCGCCTTTGAGGTGTGGTGTTGACCTGTGTTACCTCGGTGCCGTGAGGCACGGCACCGACCCCTAGGGTCCAAAAATGATATTGGTTTTACATGGTCCAAATGTGAATATTTTTCAAAATAAAGGACTAAATCGTGAAAAATTGGGTACATTCGGTGAGGATTAATATGGAGGCTCTATTGGGTCCTCTAATTAGCAACAAGGTTTTAAAATTGTAGCTATAGATTGTTATAGCTTGAAGATAGCTACTACTGAAGGAAAAGGTTAGGACAACTAAATTTTTGCTCTAAGCAATCGTAGATGTAAAGAGCATCTTCAAGAGTATCTAAAATTTTCTTTCTAAAACATAGAATTTTATAACTCCTAAGAAAATATTGAAATGAGTAAAGAAGGCAATCTCCAAGAGTATCTAGAGGCTGCTGGTTGCTGGCCTCGTTCCGCCACTAGTAGTGTGGCGACGCACCGTTCTGCGGTGGACTTTTTCATCGCCACAACTACATTAAACTTTTGTACTAGAAAAGCTGTGGCTGCCCAATTCAAAGCATGAACCAAACAGAGATGTGGCAGAACTGTGGCAGCCATGCATGTGGCGTGGCGATTGATGGCCACCAACCAAACACTCTCCTAATAATTCACTCCTAAAATATAAAATATAATTTTACATTAGAAAACCTACACTATTTCTAAATTATCTCAACCATTTAATATAATATTTCTCTTTCAATCATTTACATCTGAAACTATTTTTTACTCTTTATTCTTTCCATGCCCTTCCTCTTTTAGATTATTATTATCAGGGAGAGAGATTATCAGGGAGAGAGAAGATACGTGTGACTCCAAAGCGCGTAACTTTACACAGAATATAGCGATTTTTTAAAGTTCTAATAGATTAAAAGGATAGATTAGAATTCGTTGCAGAGGAATATTTTTATCATGTACGTAAAAAAAAAATATTAAGAAGATATTTAGGAACCCTCGGAAATGCTTTAATAGTTGTGTTTAGCCGGAAATATCCGTTAAAAACATCTTCATTTAGCGGCAGCTGCGGGTAAAACAGTAACGGCCCAAAAAGATATCAAGCCCAAACGGCCTCCACCTCGACTCTCTGCTCTCCAGAGCAAAGGGCCACACGGAGAAGTTGGGAAAGGCCCTCAAGATTAGGAGCCAGGAGGTGAAGCAGAGACCTGTGGGTGCTGGTGGCCGAGTGGACAAGATCGAGTTTATACACAAGGGAACAAGATATTATTTATATATGAAAATAATTGCGGAAATGATAAAAAAGAGGTGAATTTATATGGTAATTTACTCATAGACTAACACGGAGGCTTCCCTTCCCTTGGATGTTCGTGATAGTAAATCTCAAATACCGTGGAGTTGTGAGCTCCAGTTAAGGCAAATGGTAGCAGTGTAGTACATGCATACCTATTTGTCCAGGGCGTGAGGCAAACGTTTCACTTTTATCTTACCGTAGTGCGGGGAATATAATGCCTAATAAAGATAGTAGAAGTGTCAGGAAAGTTAGTCTCTTTCTCGTGTTCACCTGCCACATGACCTATGCGCATGCGCAAGCAGTGACGAGTGAGGACGAGCATCACCTGACTTCTGCCAACAACTCTCATCTGACTATAGTTATACTGCAGAAGCTAGCCACTTTGTTGTCCATAATCCAGCCGCATAACCACAAACAAAAGGCAGCCGTCACACATCGATGGCGCCAATGAAGGTGTACGGGTGGACCGTGTCGCCATGGATGGCGCGGGTGCTGGTGTGCCTTGAGGAGGCCGGCGTGGATTACGAGGTCGTCCCTATGAGCAAGTCCGCTGGCGACCACCGCCTCCCCGAGCATCTCGCCAGAAACGTACGCATCCTATCCAATCCGTGGAGCGTGGATTCATCTTCTTTAGCTTGCTTGTCACCAGAATTTTGCACCGGTCTCGTCTTGGTTAATCCGTTGAGCACTTCAACCATATATTATGGTAGTTGAAAAAAAACAAGCTTAGAGACGAGAAGCAGAGTCCAGTTTGATCTGTTGATAGAAGGAAAACAGAGCGAGTTGCATAGATGCCTGTCTAACGGGCGACGAAATTTTCGGTTGCGCAGCCATTCGGTGAAATCCCAGTACTGGAGGATGGTGATCTGACGCTCTACCGTAAGACAACTTCACTTGTGGTTTCTCCTTGTCAGTTGCTTTGTTCATAGAAATCATTCGTAGAATAGAATGTTCTCTCTTATTTATTTTATGCTGAGCTCTAATGTTTCCAAATAATCCAGTACAGGGCCGAAGATTGCTGAACTACACATAGCTTTTCTACTTTTTTTTTTATCTGCAGAATCTCGCGCGATCGCAAGATACATCCTGCGCAAGTACAAGCCCGAGTTTCTGCGAGAAGGCCACCTAGCAGAATCTGCGATGGTGGACGCTTGGGTCGACGTGGAGGCCCACCAGATGGGGCCAGTCCTGCGGGCAATCGTGATTCACTGCCTTATCAACCCACACATTGGGTGCCACCGCGACCAGGCGATCGTCGACGAGAACATCTGCAAGCTGAGAGCGCTGCTCGAGGTGTATGAGGCGAGGCTGTCATCGACGGGCAGCCGCAACTACCTGGTGGGCGACACTGTCAGCCTTGCGGACCTTACCCACTTCGGCTTCATGCGCTACTTCATGGCGTCGGAGTACGCTTGCGTGGTAGACGCATACCCGCGCGTCAGGGAATGGTGGGACACGCTGCTGGCGAGGCCATCGGTGCAGAAGGTGATGGTTGTCATGCCTCCGGATTTGGGCCTCTGGAGTCGCAGCATGCCATAGTGTTTTTGTAGCCCGGGCTGTTCCACAGCGAAATTTGGTTTCTGAGTTTTAGACTCAAACCATGCATGTAGTCAGGAACCTAATAAATTGGCCAAACTATGGGGGATGTATTTCATATGCACAGTATTCCAAAGCAGCTGTTAAATAATATGACAATTTCCAGATTAATACCACAATATAAATCATGACCGATTGATTAACTAGAATAAGCATGTGCTGCATACTAACATGATTAAACCACATATCACATAGCATATTCAAGTTAACTAGCCTAGATATAACTTGTCTACTAGATAGATTGATAAGATTAAATCACGAGGTTTATACCTGCTAGTTGTAGGAGCAGTAGATTGTGGTGAAGATGGCGAAGATGCAGGTGTCGATGGAGCGACGTTCAGGTTGTTGAAGACGATGTCGATCAGTGGCGGCAGAAGACTTCGGTTCAGCTGACAACCGAATACGCTGGGACGTAGCGCTGCCTGACTTGGATGGAAGACGACCCGTCATGAAGATTAGGAGCAGTCGCGCGAAGAGCGCTTCTCAAAAACCTTATTCGCCTTCTCCAGCCGCAGGATCACGAAGACGAGGGTTCCAGAGACCTGCTCGTCCGGTCACCGGTGCACGCTGACGATCGGACTGGAGTAGCTACGGTGGCACAACAGCGAGAAGAGGCAGAAACTCTAGCTCTTAATTTTATAATATATTGACGTGACCGATAGTCTGATTATATAGTCTGGTCCAACCAATATCTCCACTTCCACAAGCAATGTGGTACTAAATAGTTCCCACATCCCCTCTTGCTTTCATGCATGGGCCTTTGAGATTTATTAGGAATTTCTGAATTTGTTATTGGGCCAAGCCCATATAAATTCCAACAATCCCCCACCAGATCTCAAATACACATTTAGAGATTTGTCTGTTCTCGCTCCTGTTTGATACACCAGTATTTCGGCAGAGACTGTAAAGTTGAACTTCCGCCTAGAACCTCAAGTTACACTCATCCACAACTTGAACAATGGACTACGCCTTGAATTGCAAGTTTTGTGCGAATGAGCTTTACCCAAAGCCAAACTAGTACCTGACCACCAATAGTCTTACTCCGTGAGTGGAGCATATACGTCGTACTCCATGGTCTCTTAATGAGTTTACTAGAGACTACCCAAGTCTCATAAACTGCGACGTTTAAACAGTCGAACTCATATAGGTATGTTCTTTCAAGAATGCTCTGTAGGACATCATCTTCGCTAATGAAAGCTAATAGAACATATTAAGGCATTTAGCCAACCTACCATACAATGCATCATTGCTTTTGAGAGTATTTGCATCTTCACTTAGAGAGGGTTTATAGTTATACTCTCCTCAGTTTATCAATAGCTTGTTCTTCCCAGATCCTTAGTCACGGGATCTCCGATCAAAAAGGTTGGGTTACTACTACTGTAAACTCACATGGGTCTTATACCCATCTCCTTAGATGCAATTTCTATCACATTCCGTGATAGCCCTTTAGTAAAAGGATCTGCCAGGTTTTTGTCGGTTTGGACATAAGCCACAGTTATTATTCCGGAATTTCTCAGCTTCCTGACAGACTTCAAACGTCTTTTAACGTGTCTTGTTGATTTCGCATTATCCTTTGCACTATTCACTTTAGTGGTCACTGTTTGATTATCACAGTTCATAAAGATAGCCGGTATTGGTTTTTCAACCACCGGCAGGTCACACAAGAGCTCATGCAGCCACTCTGCCTCTGCAAATGTTGTATCTAAAGCAGTAGGTTCTGCTTCCATGGTCGACTTAGTCAAAATAGTCTGTTTACAAGACCTCCATGACACTGCGCCACCTCCAAGAGTAAAAACATACCCACTAGTGGCATAGATTTGATCAATATCAGAAATTCAGTTCGCATCACTATATCCCTCTAGCACAGCTGGGTGCCCAGAATAGTGAATCCCAAAACTCATTGTACCTTTAAGATAGCGCAAGACCCTTTCAAGTGCATTCCAATGTTTATCACCCGAGTTGGACATGTACCTACTCAATTTGCACATAGCAAAAGAGATATCTGGTCTGGTTGCGCTAGCTAGATAAATGAGTGAACCGACAATTTAAGAATATCTCAACTGATCTTTAGCACTCTTTTTGTTCTTTCTTAGTGTCACACTAGGATCATAAGGTGTTGGAGAAGGCTTGCTATCCATAAAGCCAGATTGGCTTAAAAGCTTCTCAACATAGTGTGATTGTGACAAAGTAATCCCACTCTTTTCCTTAATTAGCTTGATGTTTAGAATTACATCAGCTTCTCATAGATCTTTCATGTCAAAACTCTTTGACAGAAAAGACTTGACTTCATTTATGACATCAATATTTGTTCCAAAGATTAAGATATCATCAACATATAAGCATAGAATAACAGATTGGCCCCCACCATGTTGATAGTACACACACCTATCAGCCTCATTAATAGCGAAACCCACACTAGTTAAAGTAGTGTCAAACTTCTCATGCCATTATTTAGGTGCTTGCTTCAAGCCATACAATGATTTCAATAACTTACACACCTTTTGCTCTTCACCTACTACAAACCCATCAGGCTGATCCATATAAATCTCCTCATCCAACTCTCCATTAAGAAAAGTTGTCTTCACGTCCATTTGATGAACGAGAAGACCATATGAGGTAGCCAGGGAAAGTATAACTCGAATAGTGGTCATTCTAGCAATAGGTGAATAAGTATCAAAGAAATCCTCGCCTTCCTTCTGAGTATAACCCTTAGCCACAAGTCGAGCCTTGTACTTATCAATAGTACCATCAGGTCTAAGCTTCTTCTTGAACACCCACTTACAACCAATGGGTTTAGAACCAAATGGCAACTCAGATAACTCCCAAGTTCTATTAGAAAGAATTGAGTCTATCTCGCTCCGAACAACTTCTTTCCAATCATCTGCATCTGGTGATGCATATGCCTCTGTGATAGAAGTGGGAGTATCGTCCACAAGGTACACAATGAAATCATCACCAAAAGATTTTGCAATCCTTTGTCTCTTGTTCCTCATGGGAACTTCATTGTCATCCTCCTCTAAGACTTCTTCAAGTGGTTGTTCAAAAGACTCAACAGGATGCTCGGTAGGTATAGTAAAATCAGGAGCTAATTCAGTAGAAAATTTAGCATTGCTATGCATATCTTTCATAGGAAATATATTCTCAAAAAATATAGCATCACGAGATTCAAAGATTGTATCTACATGCATATCAGGAACTTCGGATTTTACTACTAAAAATCTATAAGCAATGCTATAGTGAGCATATCCTAGAAAGACACAATCCATAGTCTTCGGCCCAAGCTTACGCTTCTTAGAAATTGGAACATTGACTTTCGCCAAACATCCCCACGTGCGCAAGTATTAAAGTGATGGTTTCCTACCAACCCAAATCTCATATGGAGTTGTTTCTTTATTTCTGTTTGGAATTCTATTCAGGACATGACTCGCAGTCAATAAAGCTTCCCCCCACCATGCCTTAGATAGTCCAACAGTGTCTAACATGACGTTCACCAAGTCAGTCAACGTGCGGTTTTTCCTCTCGGCAACCCCGTTTGATTCGGGTGAATAGAGAGCTGTCCTCTCATGAATAATGCCATGTTCCGCACAGAACTCATCAAATAGTATAGAAAAATATTCACCACCATGATCAGACCTTAGATGTCTAATCTTTCTCTCTAACTGATTTTCAACTTCAGCCTTATAGATTTTAATGTAGTCTAGCGATTCATCTTTAGTTTTTAACAAGTAAACATAGCAAAATCTAGTTGCATCATCAATTAAAAGTCATGAAATATTTCTTTCCACCTTTTGTCAACACACCATTCATCTCGCAAAGATCAGAATGTATGAGTTCAAGCGGCGCCAAGTTTGTTTCCTCCGCTGCCTTATGAGGCTTTCGAGGTTGCTTTGATTGCACACAACTATGGCACTTAGAACCTTTGGCAATAGTGAAATCTAGAATTAAACTCAAGCTAGATAAACGTGATATCAAGCCAAAATTCACATGACATAAACAAGAATGCCAAACACTTGAATTATCATTAATGGTGCCACAAATATGATTAACTGACTTATTACTAAAATCTGCCAAAGATAAGCGGAACAAGCCTCCGCATTCATAGCCTTTATCAATAAATTGCCCATGCTTGGACATAACTACTTTATTGGACTCTAATACTACTTTAAACCCATCTCTCAAAAGAAGGGATACACTAACAAGGTTCTTGCGAATAGTAGGGACATGCTGCACGTTCTTCCCCGAAGTAAACTTCAGATCTACCATGCCAACACCACGAACAGAAGCATGTGACCCATTCCCCATTAGGACGGAGGAACCTTGGAGCCCCTGGTAAGAAGAAAACAAAGAGATATCAGCACACACGTGAATATTAGCACCTGTATCAACCCACCAACTTGGTGATTGAAAAACTGATAGTACAGTAGGGAAATTACCATACCCGTCATCAGTTTTGCTAGTAGTCACGAGATTGGCCTTCTTTTTCTCTTTTCGGTCCGCTCGTTCCGGACAATCTTTATCAAAATGACCAAGCTCTCCACAGGTGAAGCAAGGCATCTCAGCTTTGTCTTTCTTCTTCTTCTTGAAGGGAGTAGTTGATTTAGCATTGAAAAGGTTAACCTTTACTTTGTTCTTGCCATGGTTTCTCTAGACAAAGTGGGCACTAGCTCTATCCTCGTTCCCCTTCTTAGTGTTGTCTTTAGCCCGAGCCTTCTCTTCAACATCAAGAGATGCTATCAGGTTTTCAACTGATATTTTTTGTCTCTTGTGTTTAAGACTTGTGGCGAAGCTCCTCCATGAAGAAGGCAACTTTGCAATAATGCAACCAGCCACAATTTCATCAGGTAAAACACACTTAAGGAGCTCAAGTTCCTTAGCCATGCGCTGCACCTCATGAGCTTGCTCGACTATAGATTTGTTTTCAACCATCTTATAGTCATAGAAGCTCTCCATGAGATATAACTCTTTGCCTGCATCCGAAGCTCCATAGGTGGAGTTCAGATAGATCCACAGAGACTGTGCATCTTCATAGTGCATGAGGGCATCATAGATATGATCCGGCACCACAATACGCACAGCTCCCATAAAGATCTTATTAGCTTCCTGGTATTTTCTCTGATCTTCATTAGAGATATTACCCTCGGGCAAGCCATCTTTGACCCAGAAAACTTTCATGACAGTAAGCCAATCTGTGACCCTAACGGACCACCTCTTAAAGTTTGCACCAGTAAACTTTTCTAGCTTCAATGCGTTAACAAAACTAGCCATAGATAATTCTAGAAATCTACAATAAGGTTTTTGGATTGTTAAATAATATGGCAATTTCCAGATTAATACCAGAATATAAATCATGACAGATTGATTAACTAGAATAAGCATGTGCTGCATACTAACATGATTAAACCACATATCACATAGCATGTTCAAGTTAACTAGCATAGACATAGCTTGTCTACTAGATAGATTGATAAGATTAAATCACGAGGTTTATACCTGCTAGTTGTAGGAGTAGTAGATTGTGGTGAAGATGGCGAAGATGCAGGTGTCGATGGAGCGACGTTCAGATTGTTGAAGACGATGTCGATGTCGATCAGTGGCGGCGGAAGACTTCGGTTTAGCTGACGACGAATACGCCGGGACGTAGCGCCGCCTGACTTGGATGGAAGACGACCCGTCGTGAAGATTGGGAGCAGTCGCGCGAAGAGCGCTTCCCAAAAAACCTTATTCGTCTTCTCCCCTGCAGGATCATGAAGACGAGGGTTCCGGAGACCTGCTCGCCCGGTTGCCGGTGCACGCTGACGATCAGACTGGAGTAGCTACAGTGGCGCAACAGCGAGAAGAGGTAGAAACTCTAACTCTTAATTTTATGATATATTGGCGTGACCGATAGTCCGGTCCAACCAATACCTCTACTTCCACAAGCAATGTGGTACTAAATAGTTCTCATATCCCCTCTTACTTTCATGCATAGGCCTTTGAGATTTATTAGGAATTTCTGAATTTGTTATTAGACCAAGCCCATATAAATTCTAACAGAAACCAAACCGTACAAAGTAGCAGACAAAGAACAAATATTGAATAATGCCAAGTGAACTGCAAAGACAAAAATTGATAAGGTACCTGTTTCTCTTGTTTAAATTATCTTTCACAAGAGTTACCTTTTTAGGTACCATAGATAAATCTTAATTTTGTTTTCCAGGGAGGAATTTTGTCGGAATGAACTCCCTCACGGATGCAAGTTGAGTACATAGATCGAATCGTGAACAAGCCAAGCAAGGTCATCCGGTACATTTATCAAAACTCCACTGAAAGACACATTAAATGGTATATATAGACCCAAGAACCATCGCCACTGTATCATTTTTAGGCCTCAGAATATGAATAGGCTCGGGTAAACCTCACTAAAAGGCTTATCGCCTAACGTACCACACATCCTTCTATTAAGAATTTAGACAATTTCCAAGTCAATTTAATCCAGAAATTAAATAGTAACCTAGCACTAGCAGTAGACACATTAAGCAAATATCCGATCGATACAGTAGCGATAAACATGAACAACATGTTTAACAGGAAGATCATAATGTACCCAGTGGAGGGGCCGATGCCGAAGGCATGGGAGGTTCCATTCGCACTAGTCGACATAGTGCGTTGCTCGAAGTCGCGGACCACAGTCGATGCAGGATAAGGTTCGTAGTGCAGTCCCACGAACGGCATTGGGAAGAAGACGCGCAGTGCAGTCCCACGAATGACTCAGGGAGGTAGACGAAGAACAGAAACTTCGCGAGGCCTTCGGGAGTAGACGAAGAAGACGTGTTCGCAAGACCTCCGGGAAGTAGACGTGGGCGAACAAAGGACGAACGACGGCGAGCAGTCGCGGATCGCTCCCTGAAAACCTAATCGTCGCGTACCCCGTGCAAGGATCTCAGGGCGGCGTCGGTTCTGGATGCACCTGCTCTCTCGATCTCTCCGTGCGCGCAGAGAAACGAGACGGGGAAGAATCAGAAGCAACGTAACAAAGAAGGTCCATCGCAAGATTATAGAAAGGAGAAGACAGACGGGTGCGGGAGAAGGAGGCCAACGGGCAGGCTTGAATCTCGGGAAATCAATTCCATTCAAGCCTGCCGTTACAACGTTAATCGTTGATTGACGTTTCCTTTTTCCACCGTGAGTCCAGGTTCAGTGAATCCACCGAGTCACAAAACCTGACCAAACCACACGGCACGGCACGACACGCCTCGCCTCGCCTCGCCTCGGCTCGGTGGCGGTGGCGGCGCGCGCATGTGGCACCCAGTCATCCTCCCCTCAACTTCTCAATTGGTGCACACAAAGTTCATCTATTTAAGTTGAGTTAACTTATAGTCAATATCCCGTATGGGACTATACGATAATGCAACATAACATATACTATGAGACTAGGATTTATTAGATTATTAAAATATGGATCAAGCCCATTTTATTCAACAATCCCCACCAAACCCTAGACATCATAGTAAAGTTTTTATTTCTCTGTTGTTTGATATACCAGTGTTTCGATAGAGACTGTTAAGTTGAATATCCATCTAGAACTCAGGCCACACTTCTTCACAACTGAACAATGGACTATGCCTTGAATTGATAGTTTTGTGCGAAATAAGTTTCACCTTAGCTCTTAGCTGATACTAGGCTGCAAAGAGCATCCCCTCTGTTTTGGAGCATATAAGTCATACTCCAGTGCCTTTCATGAGTATTTAGAGATTGCCCAAATCTCATAGATTGTGACCAGCAATATGACTCATATAGGTATGTTCCTCAAAAGGTGTTCTGTAGGACAACATTTTTGCTTTGATAAGCCACTCAGAACATATTAAGGAAAACCAACCTGCCTTACAGATAGGAAAGATTTGCATTAGAGATGAATTTCATTGAGGGTCTTTCCTCTCAAGTTACTACTAGCTTGTTTCACCATTCTATTTCACGTGATCTCCGATCACATAGAACAGGTTGCCACTATAGTAAATTTTCAAGTGGGTCTCAAACCCATCTCTCTCGATGCATTTTCTATCACATTACGTGATAGACCCTTAGTGAATTGATCTGCCAGATTATTGGATGTATGAACATAATCCAATGCAATCACTCCAGAGTTTCTTAACTTTCTGATAGACTTTAGTCGTCTTTTTACATGCCTTGTGGACTTCATATTATCCTTAGAACTGTTAACCTTCGTTATTATAGTCTGGTTATCATAGTTCATAGAAATAGACGGTATTGGTTTTTCAACTATCGGTAAATCCATAAGGAGCTCACTAAGCCACTCAGCCTCAACACAGGCGGTGTCCAATGCTGTAAGTTCTGCTTCCATAGTTGACCTCGTTAAGATGGTCTATGTTGATACTTCTTAACGTCATTACCAAAAGTAGAATAATTTCTATTTCTGATAACGACGCCAAAAAGGGTTAACCACCTCTCATGCCACTTAAGCCAGGTTGTCATCCCAAGCATGAAAGAGAGATGCAGTATTGAAATATGCAATTGCTCTAAGTGAATATGAATAGAATTGTGTTTCTGCAAGCGCACAGATTATACCGATGTAGCATTTTAACCAGGAGTATTCCAGGTATCGTTATTTATATTTTTACCATTGGGAAGGGATACTAAGGAATAAATGAGAAATTAGTAATGATGATTAATGAGTATCACTGCATGTGTAATGGAGAGTTTTCATCTATCTCACTCAGTAAAGGATAAGGTGTCACATAAGATATAGATAATGAATGAATAGTGACAAAAGATATATACTGATCTGCATATATGTAGCCACATATAATAATGATAAGCACCTCAACAGATATTCTAGCAAGTCATTAGCATGGAATTAGGACGAACTACAAAGATATTTCCTAAGTCATTCTTAACTATATAGTTTAGTATACTATGATTAGTGCAATTACACTTGGCAATCATGGCTACACGCCTACATAATATCTATCATTTACCCACAGCGCTGATGGATAAACGCTATACGATCCTAAACATGCATATGATTCAGATCTAACTATGCCAAGCATATAATCATAATAAACTAAGAATGATATAATTGAGAACATAATCAAATAAAGTAAAGTCATAAACAATATAATGAAGTAGAGCAAAGTCATATTCATAATATTGAAGAACAAATGAAGAACAATGAAGAACTAGAGAGAGAATTACCAATAATCCTCTTGACAAATCTGGAAACCAATCGAAGATTGACTCCTAGTTCTAATCCTATATAGCTATGCTAAACTAGAGATCTAGTTGATGTGGTGGCTCTAGGGCTTGATCAGGGACCTCTTCTCTTGAGATGGAATGAAATTAGGTCAGAGAGGCTCTCCTCCTCAGGGTCAGGGGCCATCCTTATATAGCCTCCTCAAATGAACGTCGGCCGTCGGATCAAACCGACCTTAATGGAGGGCTTAGATGCAATTTCAAAGGCGGTGGAGAGTGGTCCCACAAGGCAGGGCCTCATTGGGCTTTGCCCTAGGGCGGCCGCCCCAGGGGGTAGGGCGGGTGCCCGCCCTACCCCTGGGCCCGCTCGGCCTCTCGCTTCTTCCCGCGCCTTCTTGACCCTTCTAGATTATTCTTTTTTGTATGAATGATAATTATCTCTATGTAAACATGACATGTGGGCCTTTCCTCGATATTTCCTGATATCCCCCTGCATTCACCAAAACTCATGGAATTCTATTAGTTTAAACCTTATTTCTAGTTATTGGTTTCATATAGATCCTTTGGTTCTATTGAGATATCTTAAGACATGCTTAGTTCCCATCCAATGATGATTATTTGGAGCAACACCATCTGTAGCAAGTAAATTTGATTCAAATGCTATATAAGGACTCTAATGACACTAAGATATGGAACCTCGAGTCCCCTAGTCTCTCTTCATCATGGTTCCTTTGACTAAATGGATCTTTCTCCATGTCTAGAGTCTGAACTCCGAATAACCATAGTAGTTTGGGATGGATATGATTTATCCATATAAATTTCTCTAATTTTTTCTAGATATAGGCAGATAGAAGTACTACAATTCTTGAATGAAGGTGCTTGATTTGTAAACCCAAGAAAAGTTGGTTTGACCTAAATCCTTCATCTCCAATTTGTCTTTAAGTGATTCCATGCTTCGCTGATTCCTGTGTGTTGCCAATGATATTTAAATCATCCACATATTTACATATATTGCAGAATCCCGTTTGAGATTTTTCATTATGAAACATGGGCAATCATCACTATTGGTATATCGCTTTTGTAAAAGGAATTCTTTTAGTTAGTTATACCACATTCGTTTTGACTGCTTTAAGCCATCCCAATGACTTGTTAAAATTTACACAATATGTGCCATGATTAGCATTAGGATTCAAAATTGGGATTCTATCTGGATCCTTGATGTAAATATCTAAATAAAGGGACCCATATAAATATGTTGTCACTATATCCATCAACTACATAGATGATTTTGAATTGCCAATGGTATTAAATACCAGAAAGTTATTCTACTCATAATTGGAGAATATGTTTTATTGAAAGCAATGTTGGGTGTCAACATGAACCCTTGTGCTATGAATCTCGCTTTGTATCTCACTAGGTTATTATTCTTAATCTATTTTCAAACGAAAACCCATTCAAATCCCATAAGAAAGATTATTGGAGATGTAGCCATGTAGGTATTTGTGATGCAAATACCTTTCTTTGGTCTTGCGAAATCATTTTGGATGATCTTAGCAATTGTCGTGGAGAAAATTATGTCGGTAGTCATAGTATTTTGATCATATGATTCTCTAGAATCACTGCAGTTTATGGAAATTTCTTGTATCCCTTAAGACGCTTCGTTATTTCCCAATACGATAGCTTAAGGGCATTATGATGTCCCAACATGAGACATTGAGTGTACTATTGGTGTGAGATGTGAATTTTTGATATTCACTTATCATATCTCAACTTCTTGTCGAAACACATTTATTAATTCACAAATCCCATTTTTCTGTTTCCTTTGGCATTTTTGGTGCCACATCCTAAGTAACAACCTTACTTCTTTACCTCTTACCTTGAACAGATTTCTGCGTTGGGAGTTGAATAGTTTTGTTTGGTATCGCTATTCTTTCAAGCACATTGCTAATAGGATGGTAGGATTTAATGACACCTTTATAATCCATAAATGTGTCTGGTAGATTAATTGCAATATTTTACAAATTTATGATTTTCTAAACTTAAAGTTTAGATTCCTGTGTACATTGGTGAATAGTGGAGATGTCTTTGGCATCCCAATTAATTTCTATGCGTTCCTTTTGGTACTTGTAATAATGATCCTTATTGAAGATACGATAAGCGTGCTGAGCTGTAAATTGGTTCCCTATAAGGGGCTCCAAGTATTTAATGATTGATGGAAATTGATACCCGACATAGATCCCTAATGTCATGTGTATCGAGCTACAATCTCCCCCTAATGCAAGAAAATGATCCTCACTGAAGATACTGTAAGCGAGGTCCTCTATAAGGGGCTCTAGGTATTCAATGATCGATTGATATTGACACCCGATATAGATCCCTAATTTCCTGTGTATCGAGCCGTAATCTTCTCCTAATGCAAGAAAATGATCCTCACTGAAGATACAGTCAGTGTAGCGAGCCATACATAATTCCCTTGTAAGGGGCTCTAGGTATTTAATTAATGATGACAGAGATTGACACCAAACATAGATCCCTAATTTCCTATGTAGACCCATAAGAGTATGCTTGGGTGGTAAGATAAGTAAATATATTGCACAACCGAATTTTCATAGATGGGAAATACTTGGTTGATTTCCACATACTAATTGCAGCGATGAAGATATATGAATGTAGTTGGCCACTATTGTAGCAAGTTAGCAGCATGTAAGACTGTATGACCTCAACATACAGTTGTTCACTATTGCGAAAATGCTAGAAGTTTAAATAATCGTAATAAAATGGAACCAGAATAAATGCTATTGGATTTGTCTTGGCACAAATACCTTGAACATTATTCCAATACCTAACACAATATGCCGTGCCAATTACATGAAAATCCGAAAGAAGTGTTTTGGCTGCTATAGTCATGAGTTAGAATATGAAAAACAACCATATTATTTTGGACAGGAGTTGACAAACTTACTCTACGGCTAGGAAAAGGGCAGGAGACATGTTAAAGTAGTGTAGTGAAGCACCGATAACGGCGACCAGAGGGGGGGGTGAATGGGAGCTTTAAATTTCACTCGGAAATATTTGAGCCACTCTTCCAAAAAATAAGCCCAACAAGCAAGCTTTGCACAACCGATTTTTCATAGATGAGAAATACTTGGTTGATTTCCACATACTAATTGCAGCGATGAAGCTATATGAATGTAGTTGGCCACTATTGTAGCAAGTTAGCAGCATGTAAGACTGTATGACCTCAACATACAGTTTTTCACTATTGAAAAAATGCTAGAAGTTTAAATAATCGTAATAAAATGGAACCGGAATAAATGCTATTGGATTTGTCTTGGCACAAATACTTTGAACATTATTCCAATACCTAACACAATATGCCGCGCCAATTACATGAAAATCCGAAAGAAGTAAGTGTTTTGGCTGCTATAGTCATGAGTTAGAATATAAAAAAGCAACCATATTATTTTGGACAGGCGTTGACAGACTTACTCTACGGCTAGGAAAAGGGCAGGAGACATATTAAAGTAGCGTAGTGAAGCACAGATAACAGTGACCAGAGGGGGGGGGCTAAATGGGAGTTTCAAATTTCACTCGGAATATTTGAGCCACTCTTCCAAAAAATAAGCCCAACAAGCAAGCTTACCCACACAGAAAGATCACGACCCTAAAGAGGGTGGATACCTTTGGTGATGACCATGAGGTACAGCGGATCTTTTGGAAACCAAAAATTCAAACCGAGACACGGATAGTGAGGCTCTCAAACCCTAGAGATAAGAGATAAGAGGTCACCCAAAAATACTCAGGAGAACTTATCTCAAAAGTACTTCACCATGTTCACTACGTGATTACGAAACCAACACAACAAACGGAACTCAATTCGGAGTCTGAATGAGAGAGAAACGGACAAAACAGTGCACCGGACGCTGAAACAACGGGACAGGAGCGTCCGATGCTCAGCGTCCGAAGCCCTCATCAAAAAGGCAGTTTCGACCGGACCCACCCCGTCGTTTGAGAGAGCGTCCGATGGCAGAGTCCGGTACTCCCAAAAACAGCACGGATCACACTAAAAATGTCGTATCTCTTCCGTTTCAACTCCGATTGACTTGAAATTTTGTGAGAAGGATCTCAAGATAGATGTGAATCTACTATAAAAAGATTATAGCATTTTGACCCTCACAAATTTCCAAGAAAATTAAAACCCAAAAGAACAAGAGGAAACGAATAGATACACGAAAAGCGACCGATCTGCGTGCTCACCCCAAACGAACTCGATTCCTTTGGTCAGAACCTTTACAAAGGATCCTTGCACCTTCTCCAACAAGTGGTTTGTAAAAGATCAAGAAACGAGAGAGATTAAGCAAACACCGGGAGAGGGGAATTGCAAAAACACGAAGAACACGAGACAAGCAATTCATGAATCGAATCCCGGAGGACACGAGGAGGTTACGGCCTCCATTCCTTGACACAGAAACAAGTTATATAGAGAGTTCATTCATGGACCTTAAGCAAGAAATCTAGAGAGGGGAAACCTAAGGATTCGGAGGGAGGAAAGGCAAATGCAAGAGCTAGAGAGAAGATATCCCTTCATCCCTATTTAACTAGACTAGTGGACATTTCCACTTAGCCCCTTAATACATGAGTGAACTACCTAGTCCTAAGACATTGCTATCCAAGCTCCTAGAAATATCTCCATAGGTTTAATCGGACAGCCCCGCTTCCGGCCTGGACTTGTCGTCGCCTCGAACAACCTCCAGGATTCCGCCACGTGCTGCCCCCGCTTCCTCGGAAGCTCCGCCCAGGTTTTGAGGCCGAAACCCGCCACCGATAGCTTTGGGCTCAACTATCATACCCTGAGTTTTGAGGCCCAAACTCGGAAACCATCCACCCGTGGTTTTGAGGCCCAAACCACCAAACTGCTCGACTCGTGTCACCTCTTCCTCGCCCGGCCTGGCTCCGGGTCCCCTGAGCCTCTCGCTCAACTTGCTCGCTCGCCGTCTTGACTTGATCAACACGGTCTACCTCCATGTCTTCTCGCGCTCGACGGTGCCAAGTACTAGCCACCACACCTAATCCTCCGGCCCTCCGGTCCATCGGTCCGAGCCCCGGTTCCGCCTTTCACTGCTCTCAGTCCATCGGCACGGCAAGCCTCTATTCGACCTTCACCACGCCATTGACCACTGTCTCCGGGCCTGGCACCTGCACACCACAAGCCGATAGACAAGCACACTTTTTCTTCCGCAAATGGGTTAGTGAAACAGCTCAAAACTGAAACATTCAAATGTTGAACAATCACTCATCACAAAACTAAACAACATGGTCACATATCAACCATGTGTTCGAAATCTCCTCCTTGATGAGTGCATTGTCAACACAAGTGCATTTCAGATTTGAGCCAACAAGGTAAAGCTCTTCAAATGACCAAAAGCTAAACAAAGCCAAACAATGTCACTTAAGAGAAGCAAAACGCATCCAAAACATGGTTCCCAAAGACATGGGCAACGGCTCAACACAACGAAGCAAATCAAAGCTAGCCCTCGAGAAGAGGCATAAAAAGGCTCAACACCGCTAGCAAACCAAAGATACCAATTACCGCTATTAAAGCTCAAAATACCAATCGAAACCTATCGGATCCAACAACACAAGCTAGACCCTCCAGAAGAGGCAAAGGCTCAACACATCTAGTAAGAGATCCCCTCACAAGATACCAATATGAGATCCTTACAAAGTCGGCAAAGAGGCACAAAGAGCTAGATACCAGCTGAAGTACCAACTCGGAAGGATCAATATACCAATTAAAAGCCTTACGGCAACTGCAAGGAAGCACAAAACTGAGAAGATACCAATTCAATGTCACACACTCCCCCTCGGATGGACATGCATTATAAAACTCCCCCCCCCTTGTTGGTAGATGGCTAAAATGAGTGAAATGCACAAGTTTCTGCCCCTTGTTGATATATGCACCTTATCAACCCAAATACAAGCTCTCTGGCCACAAATGCCATGAATGCAATATGAATGCACAATGTCACAGAACCTCTTAAGACAGAGCCCACTTGCTAGGATTAATAGTCCATCTGACTTAATCCAAGACAAATGATCCAAGTCTTAATCAATCCGTCAGGTATCGCCACTTTGCAGCGGGTCATCCACCTCTTTCTGAACAGGATCATCCTCATCACAAACATTGCAGAAGTAATACGATAATTTAATTTATATCAAAGTAGCGGAAATTTGAAGTCATACTACAAACCATAGGTTTTTGAAACATAACATAGTGTCATACAATAATATTACATCAAGCTGGGGATATAGTTTAAACAAAGCAACCGATGTACTCTTGCCCAAGAGTCAAGCAAAGACAGTTTATTCTTCATCTTCATCCATAGTGACAACGGTCATGCAGCACGAGGCCACACAGACCGGATTATGACCCTCATCTGCAATAGGGGTTAACAAACCCTGAGTATGGGAGTACTCAACAAGTCTTACCCGATAAATAAAAATATTTGGTGGATAAAAGGTATGGAAGTCATAGGATTCAAGGTGTGGTTTGCAATAATCACGTATTTTGCATAAATGAGCATTTATAAAAGAACCGAAATTCATTTAATTCGTTCATAAAATTACTCAAGTACCGATCTAGATTTATGATCGATAACCAGGTAATAAACCATCCATGAAGGAAACCAACAAGTATCCAGTTTAAGTTTCATTAGCTACGATGTAAAAGGCAGGGTCATGTTTTCATATCCGAGGAATACGACGAATCGAACCGGTTAATCCTAGCTGGGGCTTCCCTATCACACGCCATATACAACCCCGAAAGCACACATATGACTACCTTTCCCTGGATCCTCCAGCCAAGACCGGGGTTCCGCCACTCGAGAGCACAATACACCTCCATCCAGTTCCTCGAACTTGGAGGGTACACACTAGTCTCGCCATCTCTCCACTCCCAGTGCAGGTTAACCGTTCTTAAGACTAGAATAGCCAGAGTCCAGCTTCCCCAAAGTATGTGATAAGTACTCCAAAGTCACAACCCTCCGGTCTTTTACAATGGCAAGGCCCTAATGACATAGGCGGAAAGAACCCGCTCACCAGTTACCACTGATGGCTCCCAAACACCATGTCCGCCCGGTCCCGATTATTACTTCCAACAACATCCCTTTCTCAAAAGAGCATAACCATTTGCCGAAGCAATACGCTATGTGTAGATGACCGAAAATCACCTACTATAAAAGTTCTAAGCATACTAAGCATTTTTAGCAAAAGTTTGCATTTTTAAACAAGTGTCAAGGTATAAGGTTACAATAGCACAAGGATAAGACTATGCATCAAATAGGAATTTAATAAAGTACAACAATGCAATAATATAAACCGAAAGTGTATTTAAATAAAAGCTTTTAAATATAAGGTAGGGTTTGAATGCACCGGAGCTTGCCTTGGTTGGAGGGATACACAAACTCGGGCTCAGATTCAACAACAGAGAAAGCCCCTTCACTAGAGGGATTATCCAACCCAACCAACGAGATATCTACACGATATAATGACATGCTTAGATGATGCTTGAAATAATAGACAGATTCTTAACAATAGTCAAGCATGCACTTAAGAGGATGACAACAACAGATTAAACACCTTGAGTACTGTCAACGAAATATGCATCGCAGTCTACCTAGGGGGTACCCTACGGTAGTAGATTGTAGGCGGAGGTGTGGCGACGACGATCAAGTGTAACACAGAGAGCATAGACATGGCGATTTAGACAGGTTCGGGCCGACAAATCACCGTAGTATCCTACGTCCTGTGTTCTGGTGGCTGGATTGATCTGAGTACTAGGTTACAAGATTTGTAGATGATCTGAGGGAGAGATTTTGGAGGGGGTCCCTACTCGACTTATATAGCCGGGGAGCAGGGTTACAATTTCCATATCCTAACAGATTACGATCGGTCCCTTAAGGCAAGGGATCCGAGTCTATCTAATAGGATCTTCCTTGGCGAGCAAGACTTCTTCGGAGTCCTTGGTGAGCACGACGGGCTGGTCGCATGCCCCAAGGCCTCGCGGGCCGGGCCGTCTTCTGGTCGGTAGGCCCATAAGGTCTCTGGGGATATGCCGAAGTAATATCCCCAATAAGTCCCCGAGCACGTTATATTCTTCCGGCGAGCCCGCAACGTCGTTCTTGGAGGGGCTCAGCTGGTCGCCATCAGACGTCGTGGTCGTCGTGGAGCCTCGACCAGGTTCCCTGGCCGCGGTGCTGATCGGAGAAGCCTCCCGACCAGGTCGGGCTGGTCAAAAGTATCATAGCGTGATGGACGGACTGGTCGCCTCGTCGGGTGCTGCGGCTGCTTGTCGGGAGGATGTGACGTGCTAAAGAAGAAAAAACTTATGAAAAGTCGTTCCCTAGTGAAGTGTACCCCGTTAGGCTCTACAAAAAACAACAAAAAAACAGCAGAGCGTTGTCGAGAAGAAAACCAGTACATTCACCGTGAGGTGAAGTGTACCCACTTAGTCCCCGAGCATGGTAGCAGGTGAAGTATGCACGTGGTGCCATGCTTTATAAAAAGATGCATAAGGTATGTAAATTGAAGCACGAGTTTGGCAAAACGACTGCGAATACCCGTAGTCCCCGAGCCTGATGTAAGAAATTGAAAGATTCTTGTATTAGGATCATATATCTGTAAATTGAAATACTGAAATATGAGTTTAATGAGAAGCGACTGCGAATACCCGTAGTCCCCAAGCCTGATGTAAGGAGCATAGGAGGTTCTTGCATTGGGGTCATGTTGCTTGATTCGCAGTCCCCGGGCGTCAATCCCCGGGTGTGTGTCCTTGAGTGGCGTGGCCGCAATCCCCGAGCCTTGCTTGGTATGACTTTGGACGAAGTCCCCGAGTCTGATCGGGAATGCGACCAGGCAGCCTAGTCATGGTTGCTGTAGACGAAGTCCCCGAGTGTGTTTATATCTCAAGCTTTGTAGATCCTACTGATTATACTACTATGGCCATGTTACTGTAGCTGCACAAAATAGATTGTAACAAGATTGCGCGTCCAGCCCCCGAGACTGTAGCATTAGTGTTATTCATAAAATCATTAGCCATAAATTGATTTAATTATCTAGAAGTAAATATGTAAGGGAGAACAGAGAGGAAGTAAATGGGCCAAATTAACCACGTAGTTGGCGGCCCGTATTTGAGGTGTAAGGAGTGGGCGGCGTGGCGGTTCCGTATTCGGTCGTTGCGGTTTCCCAAAAACCCTGGAAGGAGAAGCGCCGCGCCGCTCGATATAAAGGACAACTCCGGCGGTTGGCAGAACGGGAAGGGCCGCGTCTCCTTGTCTTACCAAGTGCGTGGGGGATACGAAGAGCCGGCGATTCTGTGCTATATATGCTAGTGATCCGCTAGGGTTTCCATCCACATTGTTCAATAATCACCATGCTTCCTAGCCGCAAAAGGTGATCAGACAGTTGAGGGGATTCATTAGTGCTAGGATTTCGTCGACAGGGATGGAAGGTGGCGGTGCGCGTCCTGCGGCGGGGTTCACCGCCTTGCTAGCTCTGCCGGAGGATCTGATACTCCAGATTCTTCTTCGTGTGATCGATGATGGCGACAATGTGCGTGAGTATGTGAAGATTCGTCCGCTCTGTCGTCTCTTCCGTGACTTTTGTGATGACGCGTCGACGATTCGGATCTTGTCCCTTCGGCGTGTTCAAGATTATTGCCGACCCTACTACCCTTTTCTAGAGACTGCCTTCGAGCAGCGTTTTCTTGCGGCCGGTCACCCTGAGGCGTTGTTTTCTTGTGGTCAGAGAGATTGATGTTGTGGGGGAGAGATCCTGATGGGTAGTTGCTTATCAAGCGAGCAGTGTCTGCTGGAGACGAGCTCGCCATGTACTTCCGAGCCATGATGCTGTATTATACGAATCCGGTAGATACGAAGGTGATAACTATCATTAGTCGACTCAACGTAGGTGCCCTTCTAGATGGTCGGTTTTGTGATCGAGTTTTGTGTCATCTTCGGCAACGCTCGCGTGATGATCATCATGTCATCTGGCGGCGGTGGTGGATTCGTGCTCTGGAGGATGTGTCGGGGTTGGTCATCGTCATCGGTCCTCATCAGTGCATCAGGGACGAGTGTCGTCTCTTTGGTACCAACACGCCTAGGATCATTATGTACTATAGCCTGCAATGTCAGCTTCGGCATAAGTTTGATCTCTGGACTAGGAACATTAGTGAAGTAGTCGCTTATCACATTAGTAGTATGAAATTGTAATCATCGGTGTGACTAATGTTTAGGTGTGGTTCCTTCTGTATTGAAGTCTCGACTTTGGTGTCATGCTTTATTTTGCCGCGGGACAGCGATAATTTGTATCTTGGGTACAAGTGTTCGGACGTGTAAGTGAAAACTACAAAGCTATAATATATCCGGGGCGGTGAGCTTTGGTTTCACTTGTATGTCCTGTTGTGCCTGCTAAGTAATGAGCCGTAGCGATGAATCGTTCGGCCTTGGGTCTCAAATCATCCAGATCGTAGGGCTAGCACCACTTCACACATAGGATACATAAGGACTCCCAAGGAGTCAAGCTGCTGGCAACCCACGGCGCAGAGGGCAAACAGCTCATGCACGCTTAGGGAGATGCCAATGACAAGGCTTTTTCTAAGAGGCTCGATTGTGGCGTGACTAGGGCCTGTGAAGACCATTCCTACAGACGCTGGGCAGAAAGCCATGCTACTTGTAGAGTCGTCGACCGTACCGTGGTCGTTTATAGATTCTGGGCACACAACCTCATGGCTCCCGACCCAAGTGACATCGCCCGGCTTCTGGGGAAATGCCACTTGGGAGGCCTGTCAATGAATTATTTGGCGGGCCAACTTTGGGTGCTTTCTGGTTATGGCCAAGCTGTTTGGAGAAACGCCCTGTTGCGTTTTGGAGAGGTCGTCGAACACTGTGGGAGTGTTTTGGAGAGGTCGTCGATCGTTTAGTAGTTGTATTATCGTGGTCGCCGTACGCCGCGGTGGTTGTTGAATTGGCCTTTGTGTGCTGTGAATGTTTTCCAGGGGTCATTGTACGCCGTGAGTGTTTTGCAGGGGTCGTCGTACGCCGTGAGCATTTTGCTTGCTCGACAGGTTCTGTTAGAAAAAATATATGCAAAACGAGAAGCCTTTATTTATTATTGGAAGAGTATACAGTACAAGCTTTTATTGGACTATGTTTATGCTAGGGCATTGTCTCGCGTCGCCCGGAGGGGACAGTCTTCTATGGTTGCTCGCAGAGGGGGTCGGTGGTGGTCGTTGTTTGTTCTGCTTCCTTCTGCTTCTTTGCGGCAGGGTTGTCACTGTTTTCAGAGTTGTACGTATCCTGGATTCGGGGTCTCTCGACGACGTTTATCGTCTGCTGCTCACATTCGTAAGCAATCTTCAGGTTGGTACGGAGGGTGAGGATGCCTTGTTGCGTCGGGATTTTGAGTACCATGTATGTGTAGTGCGGGACTGCCATGAGTTCGGCGAGTGCTGGTTGACCAAGTATCGCATGGTAGGCTGTCTCGAAGTCAGCCACGATGAAATTAATGTACTCCACCCTGAAGTGTTTTTGGTCACCAAACTGCACAGGCAGGGTGATCCGGCCTACCGGTATTGATGCCTTATTGGGGATGATCCCCTAGAAGGAGAAATTTGTGGGCAGGAGGTCCTTCTTGGAGTAGTCGAGTTGGTGAAATGCATCGGCGAATATGATATTGAGCGCGCTGCCGCCATCAACCAGTACCTTCCTGAAGCGGCACGTGGCGATGGTGGGGTCAACAATTAGTGGGAAGTGGCCTGGGTATCTATAGTCCGTCCAATCGTCTCCTCTGGAGAAGCTAATTGGTGGGTCCCACCAGTCGAGGTAGCGAGCATTGGCTGAATCATCTCCTGTTGCTGAGACCGAGTAGACGTCCTTGCGAACTTGGCGGCGCCGCCTCTCTCCTTCCACAACCACACTACCCCCAAAGATGGAGTACGTCATTGAAGTTGGGTGGAACTCTGGGGCCGGTGGTTCTTGGTCCCTGTCCCTGTCGGAGTCATGTTTCTTCACTCTCTTGTCGCTTCTCGCCTTCATTACGGACTCAAGGAGATCGCAATTGCGCATGGAGTGTTTGGAGTTTTAGTGTATAGGGCACGAGCCGTCAAGAATCTTCTCGTAGCTAGCGTCGTAGTTCTTCTTTGGTCGGGCGTTCGTGTTGGCGACGTAGCGGTTGTCCTGCCTGTAGTCGTACCTCTGCGGGTAGCACTCAGAGTTGACCGATCGGTAGTCCCAGTGGTCGTCGGCCCTCCCCTCGCTGCGGTAGTTTGGCCGGTGATCGTTATCCTTTGTATGTTCCGGAGATCGAGAGCAGCGCCGCCTGTTCTCCCTGCTGCGGATGGCGTCATCTTGATTGGCATAGGGATTCGCGATCATCATGATCTCTTCTATGGTTGTTCTGCTTTTCCGTGTCAGCTTGTTTCGGAGGTCGTCCGCCCGCAGGCCGTTGGAGAAGGTGGCGATGGCCTCTGGATCGAAGATCTCTGCGATGTTCATCCGCTTGTCAGAGAAACGCCTGATGTACTCCCGGAGGCTCTCGTTGCTCCTCTGGCGGATGCTCTCCAAGTCGTACCTCATCCCAGGCTGGACACATGTGGCCTTGTACGTCTTGACGAAGATTTCCTTGAGTTGTTCCCAGGTATCGATGGTGCCATTTGGGATCTTTTGTAGCCAGCTGTTGGTGGAGGTCGACAACATCACCGGGAGGTACTTATCCATTACGTCTTGATTTCCTCCGGTGGCGTAAACAGCTATCTCGTAGGTAGACGCCCATTGCTCTAGATTTGCCTTGCCATCATACTTTTCTACTGACGTAACTCTGAAGTTCGGGGGCCACTGGATTGTGCGGAGGCGTGCGGAGAAGGGGCGCAGTCCCTCGATTGCTCTCTGCGCTGGTGGCAGTGTCCGACCACGGCGGGGGTTGTCATCATTGTACCGTGGGGACCTGTGTCATTGTTCCCTTGGGGGCTTCAGCACGCCGGAGGTAGCGAACTATCGCGCTGGGGTCTTTCACGCTCGCTGTCGTTGTGAGGCGATGATCCTCGCCTTTGCTCTCTTAGAAGGCTTTGGTGTGGCGGTGCAGGTGCTCGGTCGCGCCGGGGCCCATCGAGTTCTTCGTCGTCGCAGAGCGGGGATCTCCGCCTAGGCTCCCTTGGCGGGCTTCATAGGTGGTTCCTGCTATGAGATTGGCCAGAAAATTCGGGCGGAGGACCCGCCTTGTTGACCTGGACCACTGCCGCCATGATGTGGGCTTCTATCTTTTCGATCTCGGGCGTGGGGGTAGCTTGGAGAGCTCGCAGGCGGCTACCGCTAGATTGGCGCTGGGGGTCGGGTAAACCGGAACGTCACCCAACTTATCGAAGTCCTGCTGGAGGTTGCGCTGTGGCGGGCGATCACGATTCCTCTGCTCCAGCTCATGTTGTTCTCGTGCGAGTCGTTCCTGCTCACGGCTCTCCTCTTCGTGCCTCCGCGCACGGTCGGCATTGTGTTGTTCTCTTGTGATCCGGTCGGTGTCTGTATCGTTGTTGGGGCAACGCAGTCTGCGGAGACTTGAAAAATTAACCCTCTGAAGCCTGGAGGTAAATCCGGCAAACTGCTGGTCGATCCGGAGGAACCGGCGATCTCTGGCTGAACCCGATGAGATCGTGTCGTCGAGGGACACTGCCTGGTCAGAGTCACTGTTGACGGTAATTAAGAGCTATCTTGTCACCATCAAAATACCGTCAACATCCTCATATTCCAAGGAAAGCAAGCATAACTTGAACATATTGTGCCAAATAACTAGTTCCACATGTCCCATGACTATTTGATGCAGATAATGACAAAAGGGGACATTTGGGGCTAGTGGGCCCACACAGGGGGGTCGGCCGACCACCTAGTGGGGCCACTTGGCATCCCAAGCCCCCATGATCCAAGATCCACCCTCTAGATCACTCTATACCCCTTGGATCCAAGTGTATCTCTTACCAACGGTCCAGATTCACATGACGAGGATCCATGGGCCCACATCAAGAAGATTAACGTGACAACTCAACTCAGAACCGACATCCAAGGCATATCATAGGTGGGACCAGTATCCAGGAGGCAGAGGTGGCCCACAGACCCCACATGTGATTCAGCCGAACCATAGGTGGGGCCTACCAGGGCCCCACTTAGCCACTGATCAATGGGCCATCTTCTAGAAGGTCTAGGAGGGCCCACAGGCCATGTTGTGGTTCGGCCGAACCACCATATGGCGGTTTCACCTCCCCAACCGACTTACCTACTCCCCACATGATGGAAATCAGCACCATTGATCCTTAGGCGGTTCTGAAGTCGGTTTGATCCAACGGTGGCTGATGGAGGTGGCGCGGAACGCTGACGTGGCACCGGAGTAGCCCCTACTCCACCTCTAGCTATAAATACCCCCCTAGGACTTCACTCTCAACTCATGCCTCATTGGAGAAACACTACTCCTTAGTCTCTTAGCGGAGCTCTCTAGTAGTGCTATGCTAGTTGGAGGAGAGTGAGGAAGGTCTTCTGGAGAAAGCCCCGGGCCTGTCGGGAATCTTCTCCGGAGTTCTTCCTCGGCGGATGCGAGTCTCTTGTAAGCTCAGCTCTTGTAAGTGACTTCTTCCAAGTTCTTTATAGTATTTGATATTCTAAGTCTGGGTTAGCTGTTATACACCTTTTCCTGCTTGTTCATCGCTTTACTTTAAGTAGAGTGCTTTAATCTTATGCAAGGGTTAAAGTAGTAAGAATAGTGTAGACGTGGTGTCTAGACTAGACCTTACCTTTGTAAACTGCTTATCGCGTGGATTGTTCGTGGATGCTAGTAGAAAGTGACAGCTCTATCTAGCCTTTGTATTCCACCACGTGTGTCAGATAAGTTCTTAAAAGGTAGGGCCTCAATACAACATGATGGCGCGGTCCGGTCGGAGTTATATCTCTTACTGATCTATCCCATCGCCTCCTGCAAGAGAAGGGCTGATAAAGCTAGTATAACCAGCTATACCTTGTTAGATATCTTTGCTATATCGAACCTCTGAACCAAGTTATCACAGTCTCCCTTGATCCATCATAGGACATATCCGTATTCCTAGTTAGATCACTTCTCGTTCCCTGTGGAAAATACGATACCTGGAATACTCCCAGTGAAGTGCTACAGCGGTATAATCTGTGCGCTTGCGGATTTATCCAATAGTCATAAGAAATACCAACAAGCATTTCTGGCGCTGTTGCCGGGGAATGGTAGCTATTTTAACTAGTATCCTTTGGTCCTATTATCCTTGTTTTATCTTTCTTTTCGTTTTATCCTTTTCATTTACACCAGGAACGAACCATCCATCTTTCATCTTACTTTTCCAAAGGGCCATAGTTTGGAACCACCACCATCATCACATCCCATCCTTTCACTTAGCTATGAGCTTCGCCCTAACTTCATAGCCAAAGTTCGGGAACAACCTTTTTCTGGGGATGAAGATGAAAATCCTTACACTCACCTACGTGACTTTGAACAATTGTGTTCATGTCTCAACATCCAAGGGATGAGGCAAGGTACCCTTAAGTGGAAGCTATTTCCGTTTTCTTTGACGGGAATAGCCAAACGATGGTACCTTCGCAACGTAGGTAGTGTAAACGGAGAATGGGAAAGATTACAATCCAAATTCTGCCTAACTTTCTTCCCTATTCCTCGCGTTGTTCGTCTTAGAAAAGAGGTCATCAACTTCTCACAAAAGGAGAAAGAACCTCTTGGTGCGGCATGGGCCCGTCTTTTAGAGCTATCATCATCTGGCCCTGATCTTGCTATAACCGAGCCAACATTGTTACAACACTTTTATGGCGGTCTTAGCAAAGATTTCTCACAACTTCTTGATATAACTTCTGGGGGAGCCTTCCTGTGTTTATCCGTTAGTGCAGGGAAGAATCTTCTTACAAAGATTCTTGAGAACACCTCCTCTACTAACGATTATAATGAAGGACCCAAGGAACAACAAAAACCAGCCCCTAGAAAAGAATCCTCGATAGCTGAATCACCACCATTTCTATCCAAAGATTCTGCCATCGATCCTGAACCACAAATACCACAAATCTCAAAGGAAGAAAAAATTCAACTCCTAAATCATTCCTTCGAGTTCGAGGCTAACCGTTCATATGATCTTGCTGGTTTTGAGAATGTCCAAAATGATCCTTTCCTAAAGAGACCTTCTAAGAAACATCTTTCTAGACCTCTCATGAAGGGATCTCTTCAAAAACCTCCCAAATCAACATCATCTTATGCCTCGACTTCCCACATGGCACATCAGGAAAAGCCTAGGATATTTGATGAAGAAATGTCGAGTGAGCTTATAGAAGAACTCAAGTGTTTAGAAGCCAAATCTATCCTCTCCCTCTCTATGCTCACCTCTGACTTATCCTACGAACCCATTTCTACACCCATCCTTGATCCTGATGATCCCCCATGTGTTCCTTCATTCAAGTCTTATGATGACCCACTTGATGACTCTGGGAATTCATTAAGACACTCGAGGCATGGAAGCCATGAGGGCCATAAATATGACCAAGTGGAGCAAAGACAACGGTTAGAGCATCTATCTACCGTTGTAAGTCAAGAATGGTTGGATGAGGCCGAATCCTCAAAGGAAGTCACTAACATGCCCACACATATGAGGAGAATATCCTGTCAAGTGTTGGGCATTGATGGTGAAATTTGCTATGATCCTAGCCTTGGGATCAACATCCTTCCTCATTTCCATGTTCCAACATCATCAAAGGATCATCTATCCCAATCACAAAAACACCTTAGACTCCCCAATGGTCAAGTCCTTGATTGTTTAGGAGTCCTTCATGATGTTCTTGTGGTGGTTGATGATCTCAAGATCTTCCTAGATTTCCACATCTTTGACCTTCCTGGACTTTCCTTTCATCTTACCTTTATCAGAAGGCCAATCATGAGAATCTTGGAGAACACCTTAGGAAATGAGAAGCTTGGTTATAGAATAGGTGAATATTATCTACCTGTTTGGTCTTCCCAACCTCTCATCAAAGGGTTAGAATCCAAACCAATTCTTGATCCAAGGGGTGAGCTTATGTCAATCTCGCCAACAGCCATGACCCACTCAAGTTTTGAGGATGACTTGAAATGTCATGAGAAAGGATGTGCTCACCCACTCAGGGAGAACAATACCAATGAGCATGGAAGATATTCCCCGATCTTCCCATCAAATCCATGCTCAAGTGAGAAATCTCCCAAATCGATCCTTCCCTCTACCATCACTAGACACATGATCTACAACCCCTTCATTCTTCTTTCAAAAATCTTTGCAAGGTTGGTTGTAGATGTGTTTGTCTACCATAAATTTTGCAAATCTCGTAGTGGTTTTGGTCTTGAGGATAGGTCTGAAAATGTTGGAGTTGAAGGGGAAACCACTTCCCCAACATGAGTTGCAACTTGAAGGTTTCCCAAAGACAAACTTGTGTCTTAAAATTAAGCACTTTCGGAAGATAACCCGATCCTTTTTCTTTTCTATTAAAGTTTTCTTATTTATTTATTAAAAAAATAAAATAAAATAAAAAATTAAATTAATTAAATAATAATAATAAATTAATTAATTAAAATTAATTAAAAAATGATAGTAATAAAAATATATAAAATAAAATAAAAATGTTTTCCAAAATTCTAAAATGAATAAAATGACTTTGTAAATGAGATTAAGGGAATATTTGTGAAATTTTTCCTTCAGGTATTTTTGTCACTAACCATTTCAGGTTTAAACAAAAAGAACGATGGAGCAAAACACAAGGTATGTTCAACCAAACATCCTTCAATAATGAAGCACATTTAAAAGAAAATTTCACATCCTAGACTTGGATTTTCACATTGTAAAATGTTTCAAAAATTCATGTATGGGGGAGTGGATTTCTCTAAGAAATTCATGTCATGCTTCATTGTTTAATTTTGTTTGGTTGTCTCTACCTTGTTTTCTCTTTATACCTTGCTCATCTTGTTAAGTCACAAAAACTAAAAAGAAAAAAAAATGCAAATGCTCATATGGTTCACCATTCATGCTCTTGTCTCTTCTTAAAATGACTCTCTTTATTCTTTCATGCTTCCTTGTTATTTTATAAGTATGCTTTGGTTTGGGAGTAGAGATCTTGCTTCCAAAAGCTTTTTAAATTAAGCATGGTGCTTAGGTTAAATAGCTTTCCTTGATCAAATTAGACATGGTGTCAAGTTTGATTAATGAACCAAAAGTAAACTTGTATGAAATTTGGTTGTACTTTTGGGCTAACCAATGTATGATAACTTAAAAAAATTGGTGGTTAAGTCATGAGATCATTCATAAGAGACAAATAAAGGTTTGAGATGGTTTTGAAATCATCTTGCATATCTTTGCCTCAACCTTGCTTAACTTTTAAAGAACTCGTGAACTATGATGGAACATCCCTCTCTGTGCTAAAATGCTAAAGCCAACTTTTCTAAAGCATAAAAGATGTCCTCTGTTTCTATGACAATAATGCCCCTGCTTTGAATCATTTGTGAATTCCTTCGGGTATGTGTTGTCCACTAATCCTTCCTAGGAGAGAGGCAATGAATAGAGAAAAAGGTCTAAGTACAATGCAATGATTCACAGAAAAAAAGATCATTCGTCATCATCAATATCGTGACGCAAGAATCGTCACGCTTTGAGATTACGTCTCAACACCTTTGAAGGTAAATGGTCAATGTCTCAAATCTTTTCATGAACATGAATCACCTGAGCATGAAAGTGATATGATAGATTGTTGACACCGTTTTTCGGCATGTGTCAAATGAGCTAAGACTTGCATTGATCGGTAGCCGTTTTCTATCGGCATCGGAAGGTCATCGGTCAATGCTACCGATGAGAGTGAATGCTGCGAAAGGGATAAGTTTGTTGCCGATGGAAGCTGGACGATTCTTGCCGATAGGAATTAATTGGTAAAGACAAGTTACCAGTGGAGGTGAAAAGTTGCTGATTGGAAGGTATTACCGATAAGGAGATGATGCCGATGGGCACAGGGTGACGTGGCGGTTGACGTCAGTAGGGGATTGCCGATGGCAATAGAAGGAAGTTGCGGATTGAAGAGTCTGCCGATGGAAAGTTTCATCGAAGAAAGGACATAAGGAAACTGGTGATCTCATAACAGTATTGTTATAGGAGTTTGAGTCCGACTCTTGCATGAGTCATTTATTTCCTTAGAAATAGAGGTATTTGTTTAGGAAAATATTATTGTCCGACTCCTGTGTGAGTGAATAGGAGTTTTGTTTAGGAAAAATATGAGTCGTGTCTGTCTAAAACTCCTTTTGCGGGGGTATAAATATGTACCTAGGGGTCGTGGAACAAACAATCAATCATATATCAAAACAAATCTATTACTCTTATTTACTTTTATAGCAATTTACCCTTTTATTGCATTAGAACTAGTTTATCTACAAGTTCTTCAAGCTTTCGACGGGCTGCATCTCCTTGATCTCCGTCAACCCTTGCAAGTTCCGCGTGGAAGTAATCTGAGCTTTGACATCCGGGCGCATCGCTGTTGTCTCGTTTAGCTCTTCTCTAGTTATCCTAATCAAGTCTGAGTCTTGACATCTGGGCGTATCGCCGTTGTCTCGCTTGGATCATGTTCTAGTTATCGTCCTTGTCGATTAACTAGTCAAATCGACTGGCACACCTTTGGATATCAGAATTCGGGTATAAGCCCGAGGTGTTCGCAGATCCTGACGCTTTTTGTGTCAACACCTCTTTTGGCACACCCGGTGGGACCAATTATACATCTGTTATGGGTGATCATACTGACGTCAATAAGAGGAACGTCATCGAAGTCTCCGAGGCCGATCTAAAAGATGATCAGAGGCTGGCTATGGAGCGGGCTATGGAGGAGTACAAGCAATTGTATCTGAAGTCCTTCAGCCTAAGCAGGAGCGGCGAAGCCATCCAAAAGCAAGGTCTGCCGTTGCCGCGGCAGGTCACGTTTGATGCCAATCCTAGTAAGTTGCAAGAGATGGTTAATTCTACGTTAAATCAAGCATTAATTAGCCACTCCAATGTGTTGTCCAATACTGTGTACAATGCTATTATGCAATCTTTCAAAGAAGGACAAACACCTCAGTATATTGGTCCAGCGTATCATCAGCCTGGATCGGCATCTATAAACCCATCGGCAGCTCCAATGACGTCTTCTACTCCGGTGGATCCGTCTGCCGATGTGGCTACACCGCCAAGGCCAAGTCCTGAAGGCGTCACCAAGCTTAGTGCAGATCCAGTAGCGTCGGCAATATCGGGACCTGCTGTCTAGAATCATCCAGCTCCTGCCAACTAGTGGGGATACAGTATGCCTCCAAATCCATCTGCTGGTTCCAGTCTGGTGCAGGGAAATAGTTCAGCTTGGAAGGGCTCCATGGCATCGGCAACGTCACAACCGATGATCCCTATGATGCATTACTCTACGTCTTCTCCAAGTATACAGATGCCATCAGAAGATCTCCAGGTGGTAATTCCTAAAGTACCCCTAATATCACCATCGACAAACCTGTGCCGATGCAACAAAACATAGCAACTGGAAGTTAACCTATGTTGGTGAATCCTCGAGCTGGAGTACTAACACATCAAGGTAATCAGTTTGTTGACTACTCCAAGGCGCAGGAGCAGCAGGTGCTAGTTAGTTATCAGCCATCGGTAAGTCACATGCAGATGATTTATAATCCTGGATGGACCAACCAGCCGCCGATTCAACAACCTGGCGTACTAATGTATCAGTATGGAAATCCAGCAAACACTCTGAGTGGAGCATTGGTATAGCAACCGATGAATATGATACCACAGCATAACCCAGTGAGTGTGCAAAGTTATCCATTGGTAAGTCAACCGATGCATAACGTCCAGATGACTGGTGCTGCGCCCATGCCAACTACTCTGAATCATCGTCCACCAAGACCTGAAGAGGCGCATCAGCCGGCTCCACCAGTCAACAATCAGCTAATGAGTCGACAAGAATAGGATGCGTATTGGGCCGATAAAATTGCCGAAGTGATGAAAGAACAATTCGGCATTAAACCCAAGGTTAATACATATTCTTATCGGATACCGTATCCTCCGGCATATGACTTAATTCCTCTCCAAATCGGTACAAGGTGCCTGATTTTACCAAATTCTCTGGCCAAGATGACACATCAACGATGGAGCACATCAACCGCTTCATTATCTAGTGTGGAGAAGCTGACAGCAGGGAAGAGCTGAGGGTGAGATTGTTTTCATCATCATTGTCTGGATTGGCATTCATATAGTTTATATCATTGCCTCCAAACTCTGTAGTCACATGGGCCGATCTGGAGAGGCAGTTTCATAAATACTTCTTCGCTGGCATACATGAGAAGAAGATTATCGATTTGGTTAAGCTGAGGCAGCGTAATGATGAATTGGTGGAAAGCTTTGTTCAGAGGCTGCAAGACATGAAGAACAGGTGCTACAGCCTAGTGCTTGATGATCGGCAATTGGCAGATTTGGGCTTCCAAGGATTGCTTCCGCACATCAAAGATAAGTATGCGTCTAAAGAGTTTGAAAGTCTAAGCCACCTTGTGCAGAGAATTGCCGATCAAGACGTCAAGAATTTTGAGCCTAGAAAGACTTGGAATAAATAGGTGACCTTCATTGAGCAAGAAGAGGATTCCGATGAGCAGCTAAGTATCGGCGCTGCCGAATGGGTGAAAGATAAGAAATCGGTGTCCTGTCCGTTTGGCCAGAAGGAAGCTGAAAGGTTCACCTTTGATAACACCAAGGCCGATAGGATGTTTGATTTATTACTTCAAGAAGGGCGAATCAAGTTGGCGCCTAACCAAGTAATTCCATCGGCCGAAGAACTCGGAAAGATCAGGTATTACAAGTGGCACAATGCAACTTCGCACAGTACCAATGACTGCAAAGTATTTAGGCAGCAATTGCAGTCAGAAATCGAATCTGGGCGAATTAAGTTTGAAAATTCTAAAGCCCAGAAGCCGATGAAGATTGATGAGCATCCGTTTCCAAATAATATGGTGGAAACTAGTGGAAAAACTAAAGTGCTGACATCGGAAGCTGCCAGGAAGAATGCATCGGTAGATCCTGACCATCAAGTAGCTGAGCATGATGAGAGGAGGTTTGCCGATGACAGAAAGGGCAAGAAAGTTGCCGGTGAAGATAGCAATGCCAAGAGGGCTCCTGGTGTTATAATCACGCATAAGCAGCCAAGGCAAGAGTATCGGCAATCGCAAGAGGAGAGACATCGGCAGGAAGAAGAAGAGCACCGAGAGTGGCTTCGGCATAGGGACCACTGGAAATGTCCCTTATTCGTTCACTGTTGGGAAGAAGGCATCAAGCTACCTACCGCCGATGATTGTTCTGAATGCAATGGGTACTACCCTACCGATCGGTCAGAAAAGAAGCCTTGTTTTGATGATCGGACATCCAGGTATGCTAGATCGCTCAGAGAAAAGAAGTCGGCGCATGATCGACTAGGGGGCAAACTCAGCGTACACGACAGGCATGGCAAGCGTATTTGTCAAGAAGAGCTTGAGGAGATGGCTGATGCAAGAGTGCCCGATGAGGAGATATTCTCTAGAAATCCAAACATAAGGCGTGGTGCCGATACAAGCAGTAAAAAACAGTACCAGCCTATTTGGAAAACTAAGCTTCCTCAATGGTGCCCCAAAGGTCTGACAAAGACTCAGAAGAGAAGGATTCAGCACGAACGTCAAGGAGATTTGTATGATAGTCCTTCAAGGGAAAAGTCTCCAGTCAAGCAATGGAGGCCAAAGCGCAAGGATAGGGATCCATCGGCAGAAATCAATATGGTTGTCATATTGCCGATGGAATTCATGGCACCTGTCGATACTGAGGAGGAGGCTACTGAAATGGCACAGTTAGTGTTAGATCCGATGGCAGCTGTCTTCAAAAAGCCTGCCAATGATGAAAGGCAGCATTTGAGAGCTCTGTTCGTCAAAGGTAAAGTAGATGGGTAGCCCGTGACGAAGATGCTGGTGGATGGTGGAGCGTCAATCAATATAATGTCGTATGTCATGTTCAGGAAGCTTGGGAAAGGTGACCAAGACTTAGTCAAAACGGACATGAAGCTCAAAGACTTTGAAGGCAATGTGTCACTAGCTATGGGAGCCGTATGTGTTGAATTGACCATCGGCAGTAAGACCTTGCCGACGACGTTCTTCGTGATTAGTGGCAAAGGCGCCTACAACTTGCTCCTAGGAAGGGATTGGATCCACACCAATTGCTGCATCCCTTCCACGATGCACCGAAGTCTTGTGCAATGGGTCAGGGACAAGATTGAAGTCGTCCGAAGTGAGACCTCATCGATTGTTGCATCGGTAGAATCGGAAACTTATGAGCAAACCAGGTGCATATCAGGTGAAGCTTGGGACACGGAATTCCTTAAAATTGCCGATTACCGCATTACACCGATCCAAGCAGTCGGTCCTGAACAAGAGTTTTAATGGATCGAGTTGCCGATGATGGAAAACTGGGACAGGGGTTCACGTCCGCTGATGATTTGCTAGAGGTAGATATCGGCAATGGCAGTAGGCCCAGGCCAACCTTTATTAGTACTAAGTTAGATTCCCAATGTAAATAACAGTTGATTGATTTATTAAAGGAATATAAAGATTGTTTCGCTTGGGATTATACAGAGATGCCTGGTTTAGACCGATCAATAGTCGAACATCGGTTGCCTATTAAGTCTGGATTCCAACCACATCAGCAACCTGCACGCTGATGCAATCCTGTGGTATTACCTGACATTAAAGCTGAAATTATAAAGTTAATTGAAGCTGGATTTATTCGGCAATGCCGATATGCCAAATGGATTTCTAATGTGGTTCCTGTATATAAGAAAAATGGAAAGTTACATGTTTGCATTGATTTCAGGAATCTCAATAAGGCTACGTCGATGGATGGTTATCCGATGCCCGTTGTCGATCTGCTGGTTGATGCTGCTGTTGGACATCAAATCATTAGCTTCATGGATGGTAACGCTGGATATAATCAAATATTCATGGCTGAAGAGGACATATCCAAGACTGCTTTTAGATGTCCAGGTCACGTCGGTTTATTTGAGTGGGTTGTGATGACTTTTGGCTTGAAGAATGCCGGTGCTACTTATCAGAGAGCAATGCATTTTATTTTTCATAGGTACATCGGCACGATAGTTGAAATCTATATTGATGATGTGGTGGTTAAATCTGGAAATTTTGAAAAGCATCTTGCCGATTTACGAAAGATCCTGGAATACACAAGGAAACATGGGTTAAAGATGAATCCTAATAAGTGTACATTTGGGGTATTGGCAGGTCAATTTTTGGGCTTTATGGTGCATCAGAGGGGATGGAGATCGGCAGAAAAACTATTGATGTGATTAATAGGGTGGTTGCCCCTACAAACAAGACTGGGCTGCAATCCTTGATCGGCAAGATTAATTTCATTAGGAGATTTATATCCAACTTATCTGGTAAGATTAAATCTTTTAGTCCATTGTTAAAGCTGAAAGCCGATCAAGAGTTTACATGGAATGAGGAACAACAGTTAGCCTTGGAAGAGATCAAGAAATATTTGGTCAACTCTCCAGTCTTGGTTCCACCTCAACATGGGAAGCCTTTCAGTTTGTATTTGTCTGCCGATGACGGCGTTATCGGATCAGCTTTAATCCAAGAATTTGAAGGGAAAGAACATGTGATATATTATTTGAGCAGAAAGCTGGTAGATGCTGAAGCCAGGTATTCGGCCATAGAGAAATTATGTTTATGCTTATATTTTTCTTGCATAAAATTAAGGCATTATTTATTGTCGGCTGAATGCACTGTTATCTGCAAAGATGATGTAGTTAAGTATATGTTGTCGATGCCGATATTAAGTGGGAGAATTGGCAAATGGATTCTAGCACTTTCAGAGTTTGATCTGAGGTATGAATCGGCTAAGGCAGTTAAGGGTCAGGTGATGGCCGATTTTATCACTCAGCATTGCAATGTAATAGGCTCTGTAGAGATTGCTCCTTGGACTTTGTTCTTTGATGAGTCTACATGCAAAGAAGGGGCAGGTATCGGCATTCTCTTAATTTCACCCCGTGAATGGAAATATGAAATTTCACTACCGATTGTTGCTACCTCAACAAACAATCAGGCTGAATACCAGGCTCTGCTAAAGGGGTTGGAATTACTTAGGGAGGTGCGTGCCGATGCTGTTGAAATCTTCGGTGATTCCATGTTAATAATTAATCAATTGATTGGGACATATGAGTGCCAAAGTGAAGCTTTAATTGCAACCCATGAAAAGTGTTTACAGTTATTAAAAGAATTCAAGGAATACCGCCTTGAGCATATTCCTAGGTTGCATAATGAAGAGGCTAATCGGTTAGCACAGAATGCTTCGGGATATCAGCCGATTCAAGAAGTCATAACATCGATGATGGTTGCCGATGACTGGAGGAAGGAAATTGTTGATTACTTAAGGGATCCGTCTAAGAAGGTTGAAAGGCGTCTAAGGTTTCAAGCTACTAAGTATGTGCTCCTTGACGGTGAATTGTATTATCGGACGATTGATGGAGTTTTGCTTAGATGCCTTAGTAAGGAAGAATCAAAATAGTTGATGGGCGAGATCCATGAGGGTGTGTGTGGAGCGCATCAATCGGCATTCAAAATGAAGTGGATGATTAGGCGGAATGGATATTATTGGCCAACGATACTTGAAGATTGCTTCAACTATTTTAAAGGGTGTCAAGATTGTCAGAAGTTTGGTAATATCCAGAGGTCACCTGCATCGGCAACGAATCCTATAATCAAGCCTTGGCCGTTTAGAGGATGGGCTATTGATCTCATCAGCTAGATTTATCCGCCATCAAGCAAGGGGCATAAGTTTATACTTGTCGCTACCGATTACTTTATAAAATGGGTTGAAGCGATTCCTTTGAAGAAGGTGACATCGGCAAACATGATAGATTTTGTAAAAGAACATATTGTTTACTGATTTGGTATTCCTCAAAATATTACTACCGATCAAGGGACCATGTTCACATCGGGAGAGTTTGATGAGTTTGCTGCTGGTATGGGGTTCAAGGTATTGAATTCTTATCCTTATTGTGCCCAGGCTAACGGTCAAGCTGCGGCGACTAATAAAGGAGTTATTAAGCTTATTAAACGCAAGATTGAAGAAAACCCTATAAAGTGGCATATAGTGTTGAATGAAGCACTATGGTCGTATCGGATGGCGTGTCATGGTGCAACCAAAGTTTCGCCGTACCAGTTGGTCTATGGACATGATGCTATCCTACCTTGGGAAGTTAAAACTGGTTCTAGGCGGTTGTTTTCTCAGGATCAATTAACAACCGATGAGTATGATACTCTTATGAAGGATGAGTTAGAAGACTTAGCAAGTCATAGGTTGAGGCCTTTGATCAGCATTGAAGAGAATAAGAAAAGGGTTGCCAGATGGTATGACAAGAAGGTAAAGGTGAAAGAATTTGCCGATGGTGACCTGGTATGGAAATTGATTTTACTGATTGGGACTAAGAGTTCTATGTTTGGAAAATGGTCTCCTAATTGGGAGGGTCCGTTTCGAATAAATCAGTCTGTTCCTGGTAATGCATATATTTTGGAAACCCTCGAAGGGGTTGCGTTTCCCAGAGCAATCAACGGTAAATACTTGAAGAAATATTACCCTAGTATTTGGGTGGATGCATAGAATACCCGTTAGAATGCCGATGAAAGAAATAGTTATAAGACATCGGTAAAAATGTGCTGGTGTCATATTACAAGCAAAATTAAGTATCAGTGTGATGATTGCCGATACAACAGATTACAACAGGGATTGAATGGATGTTATCGCACGCAGGCGAATCTGATCTACTTCTTCTATCTCCCTGGTGTCATCATCGACAGATCCGTCAACTGGCTTGATCTTTCTTTTCAGCAGGATAGCTTGCCGAGCGTTTGCGTCTCTTTCTTGTTGCAAAGCTTTAATGGCATCGGGCAATTGAGCTTTCTTTTGGTCGGCCGCATCTAGGGCTTCATCAACCTTCTTCAGTTTAGCCAGCAACTCTTCTCTCCTTGCCGATAAGTGGATGATTTCTTGCTCAAGATTAACGCCAGAAGCTTCTAAATGGCCGATGCCCTTGTGCTTTTCATCGGCAACTTGTTTGAACTTGAGCATTTCCTCTTCAAGCTTTGATTGAGCGTTTCTATCGGCAATACGGCGTGAGGCCCGTTGGTATTGGAGTTGTCGGCTCTCGAGGAACGCTACTTGGAAAAGTGTTTCTTCGATGTCGGCAGGTAGATGGCCTTGAATCTCCTTGAAAGCCACTTTCGCTGCAGTGGAATCTTGAACTAGGAGAGGTGTGCTTTGTTGCAGTGAAAGCAGCAGCACTTCAAGTTTAAACTTGATGTCTGCCGATATAGTGCCTAGAGCTGGAGCAGAGCTTTCTTCATTTTCGTCTTCACCGGGGAGGTCGACGACAAAGGAGAACAGACTGTCAGGGGAATCTTGGGCCTGAAAAGAAGAAAGTTAGAGTTTGCCGATCATAAGTTTATATTGCAAGTTTTATGATTGTCGGCTTACCATCTTAAAGCTAATTTCTTGCCTGGGACTTGGGAAGGTAGCTGGTATGGCATCATCTTGAAGATCGGCAATGGTTATCGATGAACTTGCCTCCGTTGGAGGAGCGGTTGGTGCTGGTGGTGCTGTTGCTGGTGCTGCCTCTGTTGTGGTGGCTGGCTCCTGTGGCGATGATGACATCCTCTGGTCAGGGATTTCATCTGGTGTAGGTGCTGGTACCGATGCCGATGTTGTCTCCATTGTTGCAGCTGGTTCCTACGGCGGTGGTATCGTTTCCTGGTCGGGAGTTTCGTCCACCGGCTGCTCAGGAACGGACGCCGATGGTGGTTCTACTATTGATGCGTCAACAGGAATTGGTGATGCAACTGGAGTAGCTCACCTCAAGCGTTTCTTCTTCGAGGCAGCAGTTGGTGAACCAGCCCGTTTCGATTGCGAAGCTTAGGGGGCATCGACAACATGAGTTCGAGAAGTTTGTACATTCGGAGCAGCTACCGATGACTTCGTTGCCTGTAAAAGAAATTTGGTGCAAGATAAATGAAGTGAATGTTGTCGATGAGAGTTTGTAATCGGTATAAGTGAAATAAAAATTTACTACAAAAGCTCGCGCCAAGATGGCAACAACAGCCGATGGAGTAGCGATGGTCTTTGCAGGTGTCGGCTTAGGCTTGAGGGTAACCTTAGGTACCCTTTGAGGTGTGAAGGCAGCCAATGTAGGAGCCTTGTTGCCGATGATTGATGTAGGGTTCATTATTCAAAAGTTGAAGTGCTTGCCGCTCTTGCTCATTCGGGGGATTGGATCGTCAACCTGTTAAGTAAAAGAGGGTCAGGTGCCGATGGTAGAAGTGAATAATAAGAGATGCATTAAAGGACTTACTGCATCGTCGGGAATGATGTGATTGGTGTCGATCAAATGTCGATAGTAATGCGATGATTTGGTGAACAGCTGGCTTCTCCATTCTTGCCACCAAGATTTGTATAACTCCGTGATAAAAGATGTTGGTGCCCAAGAGGACAGGTCAATGTTTGATGTATCGGCATGAGGAGAAAGATTAATGATCCTATTCCAGTCCATGGAACTGGAGATGACTTCTCTTGGCTTTATCACGTTGGCGTATCTGAGTTTGATCGGCAATTGACCAAATGCCAGCTGTCTTGCTGCTGCCGATGGATAATAGAACTCATAAGATGCGGGAGCGTTCTTCCCGGTTCCAAAGATGGTGACTGAAATGGCTCGGGGAACAATGCTAGCCTTCATGATTGTTTCATTTTGCGGTATGTTCCAATCGGTAAGGTTGAATAACAGAGGGAATCGGTTGTTATCATCAACATAAGGCCACCAAAGTTGTTCTGCAGCAGGGATTCCATTGTAAAACTTTTGAAAGAACCTGCCAAATTGATATGTGTTGGCATCGGTTCCTGGTAGCACTATGATAGCTTCCCCAAAATTGAGTGAGGGACGAGTTGCCAATTCGTCATCATCATATTCATAGTCCTCCGATATATCCCTTGGAAATTGGAGGACCTTGTACATGTGTGCATTTAACCACATATTTATAAACCACCAGGGACCTCCGAGGTTGCCGATGGGCTCGCCTAGCAATAGCTTCCTGGATACTTGGTGTAGGAGGTGGTATGCCGATCCAAGGAGGTATCGGCCGAGAGGAAGTTTTGCTCCGTCGGCCAGAAGCTCTGCTGCGGGAAGGTACATGGTGGTAGGTCCGACTGTTCTGCCACAGAAGATAAACTTTTCTAATCACATGTTCAAGAAGGTGGCGTGCTCCCTCTGACCTACCGATCCAGTCTTTTGGTTCTCTTGGATGTATCTAGTCCAACCGCCGATATTGCGTGTGTTCACTTTATACTCAGTTTTCCTACCGAAAAGGTTGGAGGGATCGGCAGAAGAGACATCGAGGCTGGTAAGCATATGCACATCGGCAAGGGTGGGAGTAGCTGGTCCGTGTCTGAATAAAAAGGCATTCATTTTATCGGACCAGAGATAAGAAGCGGCTATCATCATATTCTCATTCTTTGCCATATCGGCAATAAAGAGTCTAATGCACTGATCTAAGTTGCGCTCTGCCCAGTAAACTTGATGTGTTCTGATTATTCTAAGATACCAGTTCTTCCATCCCTTGGTGGGTTTGGGACATGAACAGAAAGCATCTTTCCATAAACCTAGGCTAAAGCACTCAGATCTAAAAGGAATGCGGTTGGTCTCTGCGTTGATCAGATTGGTGGGATCGATGTTTCCCATTGTATCGGTTGGTCTCTGCGTTGATCAGATTGAAAGGAATTGCTCAATGGGGATTACTACCTTGTTGTACATTTCCTAGGTTTCGGAAAAAATCAAAGAAAGAAAGGGGAAAAGGATTATGAAGTTGATGCGAAAAAAAACTTGCAGAAGATGAAGCAAGAAGGGAGCAGATTTACTTTGGGAACTTCAAAGTTGATCGCCATTGAAGCTATTCGTGCTCTGCTTGAGGAAGACGTCATTGCTTGGATTGCCGGAGGTGTTCTTCAGAGCCGCTGCAGAGGTTGAAGATGAGGGCAAATGAAAGTGAAAGTGGGCTCAGGGTGAAAAACAGATTGGATGGCGGTAATTTTTATAAGCCTAGTCAGGGGTATTTTGGAATTTTCTTCACACTAAATAGGAATATGGAAGGGTATGCAATAGGTATGTGTGGCAATCGAGGAGATATAATTGGGCTTACAACTGTTCGCGTTGCAGTCGCGGAATTTTGTTGATAAATTGCGATTTTTACGCGCGGTAATCGAGGAGGTCGTGCAAGTATCTTGGAGGGAAAGGTTACAGTAGAGAAAATTTTGGCGCGTGAAATATTCTACACTCCAAAATTGGGGGGCATGTGTTGACACCATTTTTCGGCATGTGTCAAATGAGCTAAGACTTGCATTGATCGGTAGCTGTTTTCTATCGGCATCGAAAGGTCATCGGTCAATGCTACCGATGAGAGTGAATGCTGCGAAAGGGATAAGTTTGTTGCCAATGGAAGCTGGACGATTCTTGCCAATAGGAATTAATTGGTAAATAAAAGTTACCAGTGGAGGTGAAAAGTTGCCGATTGGAAGGTATTACCGATAAGGAGATGATGCCGATGGGCACAGGGTGACGTGGCGGTTGACGTTAGAAGGGGATTGCCGATGGCAATAGAAGGAAGTTGCGGATTGAAGAGTCTGCCGATGGAAAGTTTCATCGAAGAAAGGACATAAGGAAACTGGTGATCTCATACCAGTATTGTTATAGGAGTTTGAGTCCGACTCTTGCATGAGTCATTTATTTCCTTAGAAATAGAGGTATTTGTTTAGGAAAATATTATTGTCCGACTCCTACGCGAGTGAATAGGAGTTTTGTTTAAGAAAAATATGAGTCATGTCTGTCTACAACTCCTTTTGCTGGGGTATAAATATGTACCTAGGGGGCGTGGAACAAACAATCAATCATATATCAAAACAAATCTATTACTCTTATTTACTTTTACAGCAATTTACCCTTTTATTGCATTAGAACTAGTTTATCTACAAGTTCTTCAAGCTTTCGACGGGCTGCATCTCCTTGATCTCCGTCAACCCTTGCAAGTTCCGCGTGGGAGTAATCTGAGCTTTGACATCCGGGCGCATCGTTGTTGTCTCGTTCAGCTCTGCTCTAGTTATCCTAATCAAGTCTGAGTCTTGACATCCGGGTGTATAACCGTTTTCTCGCTTGGATCTTGTTCTAGTTATCGTCCTTGTCGAATAACTGGTCAAATCGACTGGCACACCTTTGGATATCAGAATTCGGGAATAAGCCCGAGGTGTTCGCAGATCCTGACGACGCTTTTTGTGCCAACATAGATCTTGTTCTTAATCTCAATTAGAACTAAAATCTACATGTTTTAACTTTTTTGTTCAAATTCCAAGAATGACTTTAGAAATGGCCTAGACTTAGCCTTGACTTACCCCTCGAAAAAGTTCGGCCCTTTTGGTCTCTAAAGGCGGTCGGCCGACCGTGAGTTTGGGCCAATCAGCCCAAAACTTCACACCCTGACTCACCTGACCCGTGGGTTCTCCAATCCAGGTTCGGTCGAACCAAAGCTTCCAAAAAGCAGTCGGCCGACCGTGGTTTTGGCTCTTTAGCCATGCACGTTGCTCCTGAGCGGTGGGCCAACACTCCTACCTTATTTCCGGCACGATCCAAGTGAAAATAGAGGTGAAAGACGTTGGATTCTCTCTTCTTAACCTCTCCCTCTCCTTCTTCCTCCTCTTACCTTATTCTTCTACACCACCAGTAGAAATTCCATATCCTCTTGCTTCCCTTCTCACTTTCCTTGCCCCTCCTTCTCCTTAGTCATCCCCTAGAGCCATCAACACAACCTACCTCATGGCTCTAATAGAAGAAAGCATGACAAGATGATTGTCATCCCTTATGCTAAGGCCATAGGACTTTCTCTGTCCACCTTCTCCTTTGGTGGCTTAGCCCTTCATAGCAATAAGATACTTAGGCTTGATAGTATATCACTCATGAATCAAAGAACATATGCCTAAGCTATCAATGAATAAAAGAAAGTCTTGGTTCTGCTGGCATCGTACCCAGCAGAACCCCTGCATTTGATCTCTCTCTGTCCTGTGTTGCAGTATGCAGTGAAACAAGTATGGTGGGGTATCGGTCGACACCCCAACATGTCAAAACACCAAAATGACCACTAAATCATGTTGTACACGTCCATAACATGTTCTACAAAAAAATTGGACCGAAATGGCCACTTTTGTGGATCGGTCGATCCACTTTCGAGGCCAAAATTCAGAAAAGACAGAGCAAAGCAATGTGCAGAGGTAAGGGAGTCTAATGCAGAGACCGAAGTGGCCAAATGGCCCCGAAGGGTGGTCGGCCGAACGCACCTAGAAGGCCCGGGCCCACCAGCTAGCATCCTTTCAACTTCAAACAACTATTCTGACTGGTTTGCCACGTCTCTCCCTTTTTCATCTATGCTTTTCATTTGTTTTACTCATTTTCTCTTTTAAAAATAAAAATGAAATAAAAATAATTCCTTCATGAAATTCATCACTTAGCTCAATTTCCTTTTAATATTGAATAAAACAAGAAGATCGCATCCAAAATTAAAATTTTGAAAAGTGACATGATCTATGACGTTCTGAGGGTAAAAGCATCATAAAGATGAATTCTTGCTTTTGCTTATGCTAGTGGGAAAATATCTTGATAGGGAACCATATTGACTAAGTTGTTGATTAATGTGATATAGTTCTCGGATCATGATTCATACCCTATCTATTTAAGGTTCTTGGAGATTAACTTTTGAAAACATCATAAAACCATAATGTCACTACTCCTCTCTAGTGAGAAAATTCCTACCAAAGCCAAATATGCTCTTTCATGATATAAGCTTTCTACATAAGCTACTTGCTTTGTGTTGAGTTTGGTCAAGTTTTGTGACCCTTGTTGAGAGATTTATCATGCTCCCAAGATCAAGATCACGTACACGCCACATATACATGCTGCTTCTACACTGGAAGTACGTAGAAATATGCCTTTCATTTTCCACATAGTTCAGACTCCATGTTCTAATAGAAATTCTCTCTCTAGTATATGTTGTTAGTCAATGAGACATAGACTATGCAAAATTATGAAAATATATGAAAAAATAGGGGCACATGAAGGTCCCAAGTCTTAGGAAAAAAATGAATGATGATGAGCAAATCAAATCTCATAGAAAAAGAAAAATAAAGATAGCTATGTCTCAAAATTATAAGTTAGAAAGAGAGATCTTATAAAGGAGTTTTGATCATTCGCCATGTTTCCACACAATTGCACATCTTGATCTAAGTGTATGATATTTCTCTCCTTGGATCCGGAATTTGACTTTAAAATATATGCAAGATAAGTATGCTACATTGTTTATCCCTACCTAAGCTCCATATAAGCCTTTTAGAAGTAGGAAGATAAAAAAGAAGGCAACCTCATGTTATGCCTTGGTAAGGATTCATACACCTTGAGTGATCTAGAGTGCTATATGAGGAGTAAGTTGACTTATGAGCTTTCTTTTGAAAAATTATCAAAAACTCCATGTACTAAAAATATGATTTGGGAAAGATGACATTGCCTTGAGAGCTGTTCCATTTCTCAACTTCTCAATGATATATGTTAGCCAATACCACATATCCCATTGGTATAACAAAATGACTTGAGTGAATCTTTATGCTTGCTTTATACTTTGAACAACATAGACTTGTTATCTTTTAACCTTTACTCGAGGACGAGCAGAGAGGTAAGTTTGGGGGATCTTGTAGACGGTAATTAAGAGCTATCTTGTCACCATCAAAATACTGTCAACATCCTCATATTCCAAGGAAAGCAAGCATAACATGAACATATTGTGCCAAATAACTAGTTCCACATGTCCCATGACTATTTGATGCAGATAATGACAAAAGGGGACATTTGGGGCTAGTGGGCCCACACAGGGGGGTCGGCCGACCACCTTGTGGGGCCACTTGGCATCCCAAGCCCCCATGATCCAAGATCCACCCTCTAGATCACTCTGTACCCCTTGGATCCAAGTGTATCTCTTACCAACGGTCTAGATTCACATCACGAGGATCCATGGGCCCACATCAAGAAGATTAACGTGACAACTCAACTCAGAACCGACATCGAAGGCATATGACAGATGGGACTAGTATCCAGGAGGTAGAGGTGGCCCACAAACCCCACATGTGGTTCGACCGAACCATAGGTGGGGCCTACCAGGCCCCCACTTAGCCCCTAATCAATGGGCCATCTTCTAGAAGTTCTAGGGGGCCCACAGGCCATGTTGTGGTTTGGCCAAACCACCATATGGCGGTTTCACCTCCCCAACCGACTTACCTACTCCCCACATGATGGAAATCAGCACCATTGATCCTTAGGCGGTTCTGAAGTCAGTTGGATCCAACGGTGGTTGATGGAGGTGGCGCGGATCACTGACGTGGCACCGGAGTAGCCCCTACTCCACCTCTAGCTATAAATACCCCCCTAGGCCTTCACTCTCAACTCATGCCTCATTGGAGAAACACTACTCCTGTTGACACCATTTTTCGGCACGTGTCAAATGAGCTAAGACTTGTATTGATCGGCAGCCGTTTTCCATCGGCATCGGGAAGTCATAGGTCAGTATTACTGATGAAGGTAAAAGCGGTGAAAAGGATAAGTTTGTTGTTGATGGAAGCTGGATAATTCTTGCCGATAAGGGTTAATTGGTGAAGTCAAGTCACCAGAATTGCAAAGTTGCCGATGCCGATTGCCGATGAGGAGATGTTACCGATGCCGATTGCCGATGAGGAGATGATGCCGATGGGCATGGAGTGCCGATGGGTACAGGGTGATGTGGTGGTTGACGTTAGCAGAAGATTGCCGTTGGCGAAAGAAGGAAGTCGCGTATTGAAGGAATCTGCCGATGGAAAGTTTTTATCGAAGGAAGGACATAAGGAAACTGGTGATTTTATACCAGTATTGTTATAGTAGTTTGAGTCTGACTCTTGCATGCGTCGTTTATTTCCTTAACAATAGGGTTGTCTGTTTAGGAAAATAATATTGTTATTTGGGTCCGGCTCCTGCGCGAGTCCGTTATTTCCTTAAAGTTAAGAGTTTTGTTTAGGGAGGGTACGAGTCGTGTCTCTGTACAACTCTCCATGCGGGAGTATAAATATGTGCCCAAGGGCTGCGTAAAGAAGATATCAATCTATCAAAAACAAATCAATTACTCTTATTTAACTTTACCGCAATTTACACTTTTATCGTACTAGTCTTAGTTTATCTACGAGTTCTTCAAGCTTTCGACAGGCTGCATCTCCTTGATCTCCGTCAAACCCTTGCAAGTTCCGCGTGGGAGTACCTCTGAGCTTTGACATCCGGGCGCATCGTTGTTGTCTCGTTCAGCTCTGCTCTAGTTATTCTGATCAAGTCTGAGTCTTGGCATCCGGGCGTATCGCCGTTGTCGTGTTCAGATTTTGTTCTAGTTATCGTCCTTGTCGATTAACTGGTCAAATCGACTGGCACACCTTGGATATCGAATTTCGGGTAATAGCCCGAGGTGTTCGCAGATCCTAACGCTTTTTGTGTCAACACCTCTTTTGGCACACCCGGTGGGACGAATTATACATCTATCATGGGTGATAACTCCGACGTTAACCAGAGGAACGTCATCGAAGTCTCTGAGACCGATCTAAAAGATGATCAGAGGCTGGCTATGGAGCGGGCTGTGGAGGAGTACAAGCAATTGTATCTGAAGTCCTTCAGCCTAAGTAGGAGCGGCGAAGCCATCCAGAAGCAAGATCCGCCGTTGCCGCGACAGGTCACGTATGATGCCAATCCTGGTAAGTTACAAGAGATGGTTAATTCTGCCTTAAATCAAGCATTAATTAGCCACTCCAATGTGTTGTCCAATACTATGTACAATGCGGTTATGCAATCATTCAAAGAAGGACATGCACCTCAATATGTTGGTCCAGCGTATCATCAACCTGGATCGGCATCTATAAACCCATCGGCAACCCCAATGGCGTCATCCACTCCTGTGGATCCATCTGCCGATGTGGCTACACCGCCAAGACCAAGTCCTGAAAGTGTCATCAAGCTTAGTGCAGATCCAGTGGCGTCGGCAATGTCAGGACCTGCTATCCAAAATCATCCAGCGCCTGCCAACTGGTTGGGTTACGGCATGCCTTCAAATCCATCTGCTGGTTCTAATCTGGTGCAGGGAGATAGTTCAGCTTGGAAGGGCTCCACGGCATCGGCAATGCAAGCACAACCGGTGATCCCTATGATGCATTACTCCACGTCCTCTCGAACTGTACAAGTGCCATCAGAAGATTTCCAAATGATTCCTAAAATACCTCTGATGCCACCATCGGCAAGCTCTGTGCCGATGCAACACAGTATAGCAACTGGAAGTTAACCTGTGGTTGTAAATCCTCAAGCCAGAGTACTAGCACATCAAGGTAACCAATTTGTTGATTACTCTAAGGTGCAGGTGCCAGTCAGCTATCAGTCATCGGTAAGTCACATGCCGATGATTTATAATCCCGGATGGACTAGTCAGCCGCTAGCTCAACAACCTGGCGTACTAATGTATCAGTATGGAAGTCCAGCAAACACTCAGAGTGGACCATCAGTACAGCAACCGATGAATATGATGACTCACCCTAATCTGTTAAGTGTGCAAAATTACCCATCGGCAAGTCAGCCGATGCATAATGTCCAGATGACTGGTGCTGCGCCCGTGACAACTACTCATAACTATCTCCTACCAAGACCTGAAGAGGCGCATCAGCCGGCTCCACCATTCAACAACCAGCCAATGAGTCGGCAAGAGCAGGATACATATTGGACCGATAAGATCGCCGAAGTGATGAAGGAACAATTCGGCATTAAACCCAAGGTTAATACGTACTCTTATCGGACGTCGTATCCTCCAGCATATGATTTAATTCCTCTTCCAAATCGGTACAAAGTGCCTGATTTTACCAAATTCTCCGGACAAGATGACACGTCAACGATGGAGCACATTAACCGCTTCATTATCCAGTGCGGAGAAGCTGCCAGCAGAGAGGAATTGAGGGTGAGATTGTTCTCTTCGTCATTGTCTGGATCAGCATTCACATAGTTTATATCATTGCCTCCAAACTCTATAATTACATGGGCCGATCTAGAGAGGCAGTTTCACAAATACTTCTTCGCTGGCATACATGAGAAGAAGATTACCGATTTGGTCAAGCTGAGGCAACGTAATGACGAATCGGTGGAAAACTTTGTTCAGAGGCTGCGAGACGTAAAGAACAAGTGCTACAGCCTAACTCTTGATGATCGGCAACTGGCAGATTTGGTTTTTCAAGGACTACTGCCGCGTATCAAAGATAAGTATGCGTCTCAAGAGTTTGAAAGCTTAAGTCATCTAGTGCAAAGGATTGCCGATCAGGATGTTAAAACCTTTGAACCCCGGAAGACTTGGAATAAGAAAGTGACCTTCATTGAGCAAGAAGAAGATTTTGGGTTAGATGAAGAGCTGAGCATCGGTGCGGCCGAGTGGGTGAAGGATAAGAAGTCTGTGTCTTGTCCATTTGGCCAGAAGGAAGCTGAGAGGTTCACCTTTGACATCACCAAGGCCGATAGGATGTTTGACTTATTACTTCAAGAAGGGCGAATCAAGTTGACGCCTAACCAAGTAATTCCATTGGCCGAAGAGCTCAGGAAGATCAGGTACTGCAAGTGGCACAACGCAACTTCACACAGTACCTATGACTGCAAAGTGTTCAGGCAGCAGTTGCAGTCAGAAATTGAATCTGGACGAATCAAATTTGAAAATTCTAAAGTCCAGAAACCGAGGAAAATTGATCAGCACCCGTTTCCGAATAATATGGTGGAAACTAGTGGGAAGACTAAAGTGCTGACATCGGAAGCTTCCAGGAAGGATGCATCGATAGATCCTAACCATCAAGTAGCTAAGCGTGATGAAAGGAGGTTTGCCGATGATAGAAAGGGCAAGAAAGTTGCCAATGAAGGTAGCAGTGCCAATAGGGCTCCTGGCGTTATAATCACGCATAAGCAGCCAAGGCGAGACTATCGGCAATCGCAGAGGGAGCGCTATCGGCAGGAAGAAGAAGAGCATCAAGAATGGCTTTGGCATAAGGATCACTGGAAGTGTCCCTTCTTCGTTCACTGTTGGGAAGAAGGCATCAAATTACCTACTGCCGATAATTGTCCTGAATGCAATGGGTATTACACTGCCGATCGGTCATGTAAGAAACCTTGTTTTGATGATCGAGCATCCAGGTATGCCAGGCCGCTCAGAGAGAAGAAATCGGCACATGACCGACTCGGGGGCAAGCTCAGCGCGCATAACAGGCTTGACAGGCGTGTTGATCAGGAGGAGCTTGAGGAGATGGCCAATGTAAGAGTGTCTGATGAAGAAGTATTCTCCAGAGATCCAAAGATCAGGAGTGGTGCCGATGTAAACAATGAGAGGCGACATCAGCCCGTTTGGAAAACCAAGCTTCCTCAGTGGTGCCCTAAGGGACTAACAAAGACTCAGAAAAGGAGAATCCAGCGCGAATGCCGAAATGACTTGTATGACAATGAGGATCCTTCAAAGGAGAAGCAGTGGAGGCCAAAGCGCAAGGATAGGGACCCATCGGCCGAAATCAATATGGTCGTCATATTGTCAATGGAGTTCATGGCGCGTGTCAGCGATGATGAAGAAACAGCTGAAATGGCACAACTGGTGTTGGATCCGATGGCGGCTGTCTTTGAGAAGCCTGCCGATGATGAAAGGCAGCACCTAAGGGCTCTGTTCGTTAAGGGCAAAGTAGATGGACAGCCTGTAACAAAGATGTTGGTAGATGGTGGCGCGTGAATAAACATAATGCCATATGTCATGTTCAGGAAGCTTGGAAAAGGCGATCAAGACTTAGTCAAAACGGACATGAAGCTCAAAGACTTTGAAGGCAATGTGTCGCCAGCTATGGGAGTCGTATGTGTTGAGTTAACTATCGGCAGTAAAACTTTGCCGACAACATTTTTTGTAATCAGTGGCAAAGGCACCTACAACTTGCTCCTAGGAAGGGATTGGATCCACGCCAATTGCTGTATTCCTTCCACCATGCATCAAAGCCTTGTGCAGTGGGTCGGAGACAGGATTGAAGTCGTCCGAAGTGAGACCCCATCGATCGTTGCGTCGGCAGAATCAGATACTTATGAGCAAACCAGATGCATATCAGGTGAAGCTTGGGACACGGAGTTCCTCAAAGTTGCCGATTACCGCATTACACTGATCCAAGCAGTCGGTCCTGAAGAAGAGTTTTAATGGATCGGTTCGCTGATGATGGAAAACTGGGACAGGGCTTCACATCCGTCGATGATTTACTCAAGATAGACATCGGCGATGGTAGTAAACATAGGCCTACTTTTATTAGTGCTAAGTTAGATTCCCAATGTAAACAACAGTTAACCGATTTGTTAAAGGAATACAAAGATTGTTTTGCTTGGGATTATACAGAAATGTCTGGTTTAGACCGATCAATAGTCGAACATCGGTTACCTATTAAGTCTGGTTTCCAACCACATCGGCAACCTGCGCGCCGATGTAATCCTACCATTCTACCCGACATTAAGGCTGAGATTACAAAGTTAATCGAAGCCGGATTTATTCGGCAATGCCGGTATGCCGAATGGATTTCTAATGTGGTTCCTGTGTATAAGAAAAATGGAAAACTTCATGTTTGTATTGATTTCAGGAATCTCAACAAGGCTACGCCGATGGATGGCTACCCGATGCTCGTTGCCGATCTGTTGATTGATGCTGCTGCTGGACATCAAGTCATTAGCTTCATGGATGGTAATGTTGGATACAATCAAATATTTATGGCTGAAGAGGACATATCCAAGACTGCTTTCAGATGTCCAGGTCACGTCGGTTTGTTCGAGTGGGTCGTGATGACTTTTGGCTTGAAGAACTCCGATGCTACTTATCAAAGAGCAATGAATTTCATCTTTCATAAGTACATCGGCACGATAGTCGAAATCTATATTGATGATGTGGTGGTTAAATCCGGAAATTTTGAAAGGCATCTTGCCGATTTGCGGAAAATCCTAGAATGCACAAGGGAGCATGGGTTGAAGATGAATCCTAAAAGTGTGCTTTTGGTGTATCGGCAGGTCAGTTTCTGGGTTTCATGGTGCATCAGAGAGGCATAGAGATTGGTAGAAAATCTATTGATGCAATTAACAAGGTGGTTGCTCCTGCAAACAAGACTGAGCTGCAATCTTTGATCGGCAAGATTAATTTCATTAGAAGGTTTATATCTAACTTATCTGGTAAGATTAAATCTTTTAGTCCATTGTTAGAGTTGAGAGCCGATCAAGAGTTTACATGGAAAGAAGAACAGTAGTTAGCCTTGGAGGAGATAAAAAAATATCTGGTAAACCCTCCAGTCTTGGTTCCACCTCAACACGGGAAGCCTTTCAGATTGTATTTGTCTGCCGATGATGGTGTTATCGGATCAACCTTAATTCAAGAATTTGAAGGGAAAGAACATGTAATATATTATTTGAGCAGAAGGTTAGTGGATGTTGAGACTAGGTATTCGGCCATAGAGAGATTGTGCTTATGTTTATATTTCTCTTGCATCAGATTGAGGCATTATTTATTGTCGGCTGAATGCACTGTTATCTGCAAAGATGATGTGGTCAAGTATATGTTGTCAATACCGATATTAAGTGGAAGAATCGGCAAATGGATTTTGGCACTTTCAGAGTTTGATCTGAAGTATGAATCGGCTAAGGCAGTTAAGGGTCAAGTAATGGCCGATTTTGTTACTCAGCATTGCAATATGATAAACTCTGTAGAGATTGCTCCGTGGACTTTGTTCTTTGATGGATCTACATGCAAAGAAGGGGCAGACATCGGCGTTCTTTTAATTTCACCCCGAGGACGGAAGTATGAGATTTCGTTGCCGATTGTTGCTACATCGACAAACAATCAGGCTGAATATCAGGCTTTAATAAAAGGGTTGGAATTACTCAGGGAAGTATGTGCCGATGCCGTTGAAATCTTTGGTGATTCTATGTTGGTGATCAATCAATTGACTGGAGTATATGAATGCCGAAGTGAAGTGTTGATTGCAAACCATGAGAAATGTTTACAATTATTGAAAGAATTCAAAGAGTATCGCCTTGAGCATATTCCTAGGTTGCATAATGAAGAGGCCAATCGGTTAGCGCAGAATGCTTCAGGATATCAGCCGATTCAAGAAGTCATGACATCGGTAATCGTTGCCGATGACTGGAACAAGGAAATTGCTGATTACTTAAGAGATCCATCTAAGAAGGTTGAAAGGCGTCTAAGGTTCCAAGCTACCAAGTATGTGCTTCTTGACGATGAATTGTATTATCGGACGATTGATGGAGTTTTGCTCAGATGCCTTGGTAAGGAGGAATCAAAAGAATTGATGGGTGAGATCCATGAGGGTGTGTGTAGAGCACATCAATTGGCATTCAAGATGAAGTGGATGATCAGGCGGAATGGATATTATTGGCCGATAATTCTTGAAGATTGCTTCAACTATTTTAAAGGGTGTCAGGATTGTCAGAAGTTTGGTAACGTACAGAGGGCACCTGCATCGGCAATGAATCCTATAATCAAGCCTTGGCCGTTTAGAGGTGATCTCATCGGCCAAATTTATCCACCATCAAGTAAGGGGCATAAGTTTATACTCATTGCTACTGATTACTTCACGAAGTGGGTGGAGGCGATTCCTTTGAAGAAGGTGACATCGGCAAACATGGTGGATTTTGTAAAAGAACACATTGTTTACCGATTCGGTATTCCTCAATCTATTACTACCGATCAAGGAACCATGTTCACATCGGGAGAGTTTGATGAATTTGCTGCTAGTATGGGGTTCAAAGTATTAAACTCTTATCCTTATTATGCTCAAGCTAATAGTCAGGCTGAAGCGACTAATAAGGGAGTTATTAAACTTATCAAACGCAAGATTGAAGAGAAACCTAGAAGGTGGCATGTAGTGTTAAATGAAGCCCTATGGTCGTATCGGATGGCTTTTCATGGTGCAACCAAAGTTTTGCTGTATCAGTTAGTCTATGGATACGATGTTGTCCTGCCTTGGGAAATTAAAACTGGTTCTAGGTGATTGTTTTCTCAAGATCAATTGACAACCGATGAGTATGATACTCTTATGAAGGATGAGTTGGAAGATTTAGCAGGTCATCGGTTGAGGGCTTTGATCAGCATTGAAGAAAATAAGAAAAGGGTTGCTAGGTGGTATGACAAGAAAGTAAAGGTAATGGAATTTGCCGATGGTGATATGGTGTGGAAGTTGATTTTACCGATTGGGACTAAGAGTTCTAAGTTTGGAAAATGGTCTCCTAATTGGGAAGGTCCTTATCGGATAAAACAGTCCTAATTGGGAAGGAGTTGCGTTCTCCATAGCGATCAATGGTAAGTACTTGAAGAAATATTATCCTAGTATTTGGGTAGACGCATAGAGTGCTCGTTTGAACGCCGATGAAAGAAAAGGTTACAAGACATCGGTAAAACGTACTGACATTATATTACAGAGCAAAATCAAGTGTTACTGATTACAGTTGCCGATGTGATGAAATTGTAATGAATTACAACAAGGATTGAATAGCTGATATCGCACGCAAGCGAATTTTCTCTATTGCTTCCATCTCCCTGGCATCATCATCGACAGACCCTCCGATTGGTTTAATCTTCTTCTTCAGCGCGATAGCTTGTCGGGCGTTTGTGTCCCTTTCTTGTCGAAGAGCTTTGACGGTATCGAGCAGTTGGGCTTTCTTCTGGTTAGCTATGTTTAAAGCTTCTTCAACCTTTCTTAATTCGGCCTACAGCTCTTCCCTCCTTGCCGATAGGTGAACTATTTCTTGCTCAAGAGTAGCGCCGGAGGCTTCTACTTGGCTGATGCTCTTATGCTTCTCATCGGCAATTTGCTTGAACTTGAACATTTCCTCTGCAAGCTTGGACTGGGCGTTCCTATCAGCAATGCGGCGTGAGACCCATTGGTATTGGAGTTGGCGGCTCTCGAGGAATGCTGTCTGGAAGAGGATTTCTTCTGTATCGGCAGACAGGTGGCCTTGGATGTCTTTGAAAGCTGCCTTTGCTGCAGTAGAGTCTTGGACGAGCTGGGATGTGTCTTGTTGCAGTAGAGAGAGCAGTGCTTCGAGCTTGAATTTGACCTCTGCCGATAAAGCTGGAGCAGAGCTTTCTTTGTCTTCGTCGGGAAGGTTGACGGTGAAGGAAAACAAGCTGTTTGCTGCAGTAGAACCTTCTTGGTCTTCGCCTTCATCGGGGAGGTTGACGCCGAAGGAGAACAAACTATCGGGAGAATGTTGGGCCTGAAAAGGAGAAAGTTAAAGTTTGCCGATCATAAGTTTATACTGCAAGTCTTTAGATAATTGGCTTACCATCTTGAAGTGGATTTCTTGCCTTGGGCTTGGGAAGTCGGCTGGTACGGCCTCATCCTGGAGATCGGCAGCGGTTGCCGATGAATTTACCTCCGTGAGAGGAGTGGTTGGTGCTGGTGGCACTGTTGCTGGTGCTGCTTCTGCTGTGGTGGCTGGTCCTTGTGGTGGTGATGCTGTTCTCTGATCGGGGATTTCGGCTGGTGAAGGTGCTGATGCCGATGTTGCTTCCGCTGTTGCGACGGGCGGTGTTATCTCATGGTCGGAGACGTCGTCCAGTGGATGGTCAAGGATAGGAGCTGATGATGGCTCTGCTGTTGGTGCATCGGTAGCTAAAATGGCTCGCCTCAGGCGTTTTTTCTTTGGTGCAGTGGTGGGAGAACCAGCCCATTTTGGTGAAGCCTAGGGGGCATCGGTAGCAGGAGTTGAGGAAGCTTGTACGTTTGGAGCAGCTGCCGATGACCTCGCTGCCTAAAAAATGTTTGGTGCAAGTTACATGGAATAAATGTTGCCGATAAGCAGTTTGTGATCGGTATAGATAGAAGTGAAACTTACTGTGAAAGCTCGCGCCAAGATGGCAGCGGCGGCCGATGGAGTGGCACTGGTCGTTGCAGGCGTCGACCTTGGCTTTAGAGTGACCTTAGGTGTCCTCTGGGGAGTGAAGGCAGCCAATGTAGGAGCAGTGTTGCCGATAATTGACACCGGGCTCATCACTCGAAGATGGAAGGGTTTGCCACTCTTGCTCATTGTGGGGATTGGGTCATCAACCTATTAGGTAAAAGAGGGTTGGATACCGATGATAGAGGTAAATAATAAGAAATGCATTGGAATAAAAACTTACTGCATCATCGAGAATGGCGTAGTCGGCGTCAATCAAATGCCGATAATGGTGCGATGACTTGGCAAACAGGTTATTTCTCCATTCTTGCCACCAAAATTTGTATTCTTCCGTAATGAAAGATGTTGGTGCCCAGGAGGATAGATCAATGTCTGATGTATCGGCATCGGGAGGGAGATTGACCACCTTGTTCCAGTCCATAGCACTGGAGATGGTTTGTCTTGGTTTTATCACCTTGGCGTAGCAGAGCTTGATTGGTAATTGGCCAAATGCCAGTTGTCTTGCTGCTGCTGATGGGTAATAGAACTCGAAGGATGGAGGAGCATTCTTCCCGGTTCCGAAAATATTGACTGGAATAGCTCGGGGAACAATGCTGGCCTTCATGATGACTTCGTTCTGAGGCACATTCCCATCGGTAAGGTTGAACAGCAGGGATTCCATTGTAGAACTTTTGGAAGAATCTGCCAAACTGGTCTGCGTTGGCATCGGTTCCTAGCAGTACTATGATGGCCTCCTTGAAATTGAGTGGGGGACGAGTTGTCAATTCATCATCACCAAAGACATAGTTTTCCGATATATCCCTCGGAAATTGTTGAGTGAATAAGTCAAATTGGAGGACCTTGTACATGTGTGCATTCAACCACATATTTACGAACCACCAAGGACCCCCAAGGTTACCGATGGACTCACCTAGCAAAAGTTTCTTGGACACTTGGTGCAGGAGACGGTACACCGATCCAAGGAGGTATTGGCCGAGAGGGAGTCTTGTTCCATCGGCTAGGAGTTCTGCTGCCGGGAGGTACATTGTGGTAGGTCCGACAGTTTGGCCACATAAAATAAATTTTTCTAGCCACATGTTCAAGAAGGTGGCGTGCTCCCTCTGACCTACTGATCCAGTCTTCTAGTATTCCTGGATGTAACCAGTCCAGCCGCCGATGTTGCGTGTATTCACCTTATACTCAGCCTTCCTGTTGAATAGGGCAGGGGTATCGACAGAGGAAACATCTAGGCCGGTAAGCATATGCACATCAGCAAGGGTGGGGGTAGCAGGTCCATGTCCGAATAAGAAAGCATTCATTGTATCGGACCAGAATTAAGAGGCTGCCATCATCATGTTTTCATTCTTCTCCATATCGGCAATAGAGAGCCTGATGCACTGGTCTAGGTTACGCTCTGACTAGTAAACTTGCTGTGTTCTGATTACTCTAAGGTACCAGTTCTTCCAACCCTTGGTGGGTCTAGGCCATGAACGGAAGGCATCTTTCCATAACCCTAGGCCAAAGCACTCGGATTTGAAAGGGATGCGATTGGTTTCGGCATTAATCAGATTGGTGGGATCAGGGTGTCCCATTGGGCCTAGGCAGTTGAAACCGGATTGCTCAATTGGAATTACTACCCTGTTGTACAGTTCCTAGGTTTCGGAAAACACCAAAGAAAGAAAGGGGAAAAAAGGATTATAAAATAATATGGAAGAGGAACTTGTAGAAGATGAAGTGAGAAGGGGACAAATTTACCTTGGGGACGTCGAAGTGGATCGCCATTGGTGCTGTTCGTGTTCTACTGGAAGGGGATGCCACCGCTTGAGTTCGCGGGATTATTCTTTGGAGTCACCGCTGGAGTCGCCGCCGAGGCTGAAAGCGAGGGCAGGTGAAAGTGAAAGTAGGCTCAGGGTAAAGAACGGATTGGATGACGGTAATTTTTATAAGCCTGGTCAGGGGTATTTTGGAATTTTTTTCGTGCTGAGCAAGAATGTGGAAGGGTATGCAATAGGTATGTGTGGCAATCGAAGAGATATGATTGGACTTATAACTGTTCATGCTGCAGTCGCAGAATTTTGTTAATAAATTGTAGTTTTGCGCGCGGTAATCGAGGAAGTCGTGCGGTCATCTTGGGGGGAACAGTTATAATAGAGAAAATTTCGGCGCGTAAAATATTCTACACTCCAAAATTGGGGGTCATGTGTTGACACCGTTTTTCGGCACGTGTCAAATGAGCTAAGACTTGTATTGATCGACAGCCGTTTTCCATCGGCATCGGGAAGTCATAGGTCAGTATTACCGATGAAGGTAAAAGCTGTGAAAAGGATAAGTTTGTTGCCGATGGAAGCTGGATAATTCTTGCCGATAAGGGTTAATTGGTGAAGTCAAGTGACCAGAATTGCAAAGTTGCCGATGCCGATTGCCGATGAGGAGATGTTACCGATGCCGATTGCCGATGAGGAGATGTTACCGATGCCGATTGCCGATGAGGAGATGATGCCGATGGGCATGGAGTGCCGATGGGTACAGGGTGATGTGGCGGTTGACGTCAGCAGAAGATTGCCGTTGGCGAAAGAAGGAAGTCGCGTATTGAAGGAATCTGCCGATGGAAAGTTTTCATCGAAGGAAGGAGATAAGGAAATTGGTGATTTTATACCAGTATTGTTATAGTAGTTTGAGTCTGACTCTTGCACGAGTCGTTTATTTCCTTAACAATAGGGTTGTCTGTTTAGGAAAATAATATTGTTATTTGGGTCCGGCTCCTGCGCGAGTCCGTTATTTCCTTAAAGTTAAGAGTTTTGTTTAGGGAGGGTACGAGTCGTGTCTCTGTACAACTCTCCATGCGGGAGTATAAATATGTGCCCAAGGGCTACGTAAAGAAGATATCAATCTATCAAAAACAAATCAATTACTCTTATTTACCTTTACCGCAATTTACTCTTTTATCGTACTAGTCTTAGTTTATCTACGAGTTCTTCAAGCTTTCGACGGGCTGCATCTCTTTGATCTCCGTCGAACCCTTGCAAGTTCTGCGTGGGAGTACCTCTGAGCTTTGACATCCGGGCGCATCGCTGTTGTCTCGTTCAGCTTGCTCTAGTTATCCTTATCAAGTCTGAGTCTTGGCATCCGGGCGTATCGCCGTTGTCCTATTCAGATTTTGTTCTAGTTGTCGTCCTTGTCGATTAACTGGTCAAATCGACTGGCACACCTTGGATATCAAATTTCGGGTAATAGCCCGAGGTGTTCGCAGATCCTAACGCTTTTTGTGTCAACAACTCCTTAGTCTCTTAGCGGAGCTCTCTAGTAGTGCTATGCTAGTTGGAGGAGAGTGAGGAAGGTCTTCTGGAGAAAGCCACGGGCCTGTCGGGAATCTTCTCCGGAGTTCTTCCTCGGCGGATGCGAGTCTCTTGTAAGTTCAGCTCTTGTAAGTGACTTCTTCCGAGTTCTTTATAGTATTTGATATTCTAAGTCTGGGTTAGCTGTTATACACCTTTTCCTGCTTGTTCATCGCTTTACTTTAAGCAGAGTGCTTTAATCTTATGCAAGGGTTAAAGTAGTAAGAATAGTGTAGACGTGGTGTCTAGACTAGACCTTACCTTTGTAAACCGCTTATCGCATGGATTGTTCATGGATGCTAGTAGAAAGTGACAGCTCTATCTAGCCTTTGTATTCCACCACGCGTGTCAGATAAGTTCTTAAAAGGTAGGGCCTCAATACAACATGATGGCGCGGTCCGGTCGGAGTTATATCTCTTATTGATCTATCCCATCGCCTCTTGCAAGAGAAGGGCTGATAAAGCTAGTATAACCAGCTATACCTTGTTAGATATCTTTGCTATATCGAACCTCTCAACCAAGTTATCATAGTCTCCCTTGATCCATCATAGGACATACCCGTATTCCTAGTTAGATCACTTCTCGTTCCTTGTGGAAAATACGATACCTGGAATACTCTCGGTGAAGTGCTACAGCGGTATAATCTGTGCGCTTGCAGAGTTATCCAATAGTCATAAGAAATACCAACAGTCACTAGGGACCGCAGAGATGACGATGGTGTTCACGATCAGAGCTGTCAGGATTTGGTCAGAGACCGATCGATACATTTGGCGCTGGAAAGCAGCGACCTGATTACTGAGCCCATAAGGGGCGGATGTCCCTGGTCGTCGTGGCCATCGTCTTCGGCTGGGACAGGCGGCGGCGTGGTCGGCGGCCGTGGTGGCCGGAGAGTCGGCTTCATGCCACCTGCACGAGGTCGAGGCAATCCATGATAACGCTGCAAGGCCGATCGATGGCGTCGACCAGGTTGTCTATGTCGATCTTCTTCCGTGGGTGGTGTATCGGCGCAGTGGAGCGACGCACGGGCGGCGGCGCGTCTACACCGCGTGGAGTAGATCTGACGGTCCAGGACATAGATCCGATCTGGAGCACGGTGTCGGTCGTCGGGAGGACCATAAAATCTGGAAAAGTAACCGCTTGATGAGCCATGAAGTCGATGCACACACCCTTACCTGGCGCGCCAAGTGTTGACCATTGCAGTCTACCTAGGGGGTACCCTACGGTAGTAGATTGTAGGCGGAGGTGTGGCGACGGCGATCAAGCATAACACAGAGAGCGTAGACACGGCGATTTAGACAGGTTCCGGCCGGCAAATCACCGTAATACCCTACGTCCTGTGTTCTGGTGGCTGGATTGATCTAAGTACTAGGTTACAAGATCTGTAGATGATCTGACGGAGAGATTTTGGAGGGGGTCTCTGCTCGCCTTATATAGCCGAAGAGCAGGGTTAAAATTTCCATATCCTAACAGATTACGATCGGTCCCTTAAGGCAAGGGATCCGAGTCTATCTACTAGGATCTTCCTTGGCGAGCACGATGGGCTGGTCGCGTGCCCCAAGGTCTCGTGGGCTGGGTCGTCTTCTGGTCGGTAGGCCCATAAGGTCCCTGGGGATATGCCGAGGTAATATCCCCAACAAGTACAACTTACCTTCATGAAAGAAAACTAATTATGAGCATAAAGCAAGTTAATTAAGTCATGATTAAATTGATTATCAAGTTTAATAATTATATCCAATAGAACTGAGCAACAACACATCAAACATACATGTCCATGCTGTGTTTGCCACTGGACAATGGCCATTTGCATCAAACAATCCAAAATCACACAAATCCTAAAGTGATTAGGGTTTCTAATCATTTTGTTACTAATTATTAAAATAGCCATTCATAACAGTTCACCCCAAAATTCTCAAACTTTTTGTACAACAAGGTATAAGTGTATAAAGGTTACACAAAAATTTTCATAAGGTTTGGAGCAACATACAGAGCATGAAAAAATCATGGAAAAGCCATTTTTTAATTACTTTGAGCAATTTTACAGAATTAAAATGTACTAAACACGGGCATTTTATATTTTTCTTAAATACAACACATCACAGAGAGTATACACAATTTTTTCCAGAATTTAAACACGCACAAAAATAAATATATGAAATTAACAAAAAAACATTACTGTGCTGATGCCTGGGTCCCGCACGTCAGTGAGCCAGTGGCAGAGTAGCGGCGCCGGTGACCATAAAACACGGCGGCGCGTCGCCGTCGGCGAACCAAACGCCCAACCGACTCTTACGCTGGACTCTACACCTCACCCCGAACCCAACGAGCTAAGACATGACCGATTCTATCCCTCTCATCGACCTCGTCGGCGAGAACAGCGGCGACTCAAGCACGGCCGCGTGTGCGCTGGCGAGCACAGGCAAAACCAGGCACAACCAAGCACCGTAACGAACTCAGGAAGACAACGCGGACGCAAAGCACAAAGAAAATGAGACAAAAAGAAGACGGAGAGACCCCGCCGGCGGCCATGGCGGACGATGGAGATCTGCTCGACGCGAGCCGGACAAAACACGCACGCGCTCGAACATCCAACACCCTGACTGGACTCACGATAGCTAGGCGAAGCTAGCGCAAGAATCAGACATGAAAACGACCAACTAGAATGACCTACCAACGAGCGCACCGCAGCGACGGCCATGAACTGTGGCGGAGCTCGCGCACAGAGCATGATGGCTCGATTCAAGAACAACCAAGAGCGCGGAGAGTTCGAGGAGCTCACCCCGGTTACGAAGCTCTTGCTAACGTGGTCGGAGATGAAGCAGAACGAGCTAGCAATGAAGACCTTGTCGGCGGAAGCGGTGAACCGTGTGGCAACGACGGCGTTCCCAAAGCTACGGTCTACCATTTGCAAAACGGAGAAAAGCAGTGGAATCAGCGTTGAACAAGGAGTAAGAAACAAGGAAGAACAAAGCAATGCGGCTCCTGGATAGTTGATGCGACCGCAAACCAGAACGGTGGCGCGTCTGCCAGAGCCGAGGAAGACGAAGTCGCCCCGGGCAAACGGTAGTCCAGGTGCTTCAACCAAGCGATCCAGGCGATGCGTGAGATCAAGGCAAAGACAATGGCACTGGTTTAGAGGCTTGGCAGAGGATGGTTGACGCGCACGAGCTCATCGACGCGAATGGCGTTCGCGGCGGAGCAGAGCAGAGCTGCGCGCAGCATGGAAAGAGAGGGCAGGAAAGATCGTCGTCGCGTTTTGAAGGTGGCAACGTGACCGTGGCATTGCCACACACTTGATGCGACGCGAGTCAACGCCAGGAGGCACGTGGTGAGCTCGGCAGGTGGCCGGCCAGGTGTCACGGCCATGGACGAGCTCGACATGCAGGTGTTCGATGAATTGACTGAACTAACCCTGAGACTATTTTGCAAATTGCTCAAGCTTCCAAGGGTTTTCATGAAAAACTTTGAATACAAAGTTGCTCAAAATTTCATGATCTACAACTTTGTCAATATGCACTTTTTCAAATTCGGCCTAGAATGAAAAAAACATTTTTGAAATTTGAAACCTCTTTCAAAAGAATTACCCCCTTTTCAATTACTCAAGAAATTTGAATAAAACTTGAAAAACTCAAAACAGCACTTTTGCAATTGAAAGAGAGCTCTACAACTTTGCTTTAACAACCATATGCAAATTCTTTTTAGATTTTGAAAACCATGTTTAGGGTTTGATCCACCCCCTCTGGAAATTAGGGTTTGGAAAAGAATTTGAAATTTTGAATTTCAAATCATGGCAAGCATTCACACAATTGAGCTAAACACAATCAATTAAACTCATTTTGGTTCAATGCATAGCAAGGTTCTCAATCAAGTGAATGATGCTTAGTGCATATGATGACATGCTCAATTTTTAATTAAGTTTTAAACACCAGGGGTGTTACACACAAGCTTCATACATAGATCTAATTCAATGAAAAGATGCTCTAAGTGATGTGATCTTGTGAGAAAGCCTGTAAGCCATAAATACATAGCAAAGACTCAAATTGAGCTAAAGATCACTCTAGAAGCCATAGCATGAAAGTGTCATGTGTGGGCAAAGAAAGAGTATCACCACTGATTTGAGCAACTAGCAAGGGGCACAAAATAAGATCAACCTGAAACTGTCTTACGTATACCGAGTCAACTATCCCTAGCAAAGTTCATACAACATGCCAAAGACCCAAAACTATACCAATTGAAATTTTTTAGAGTTTGCAGCAAAAGTCATGTTTTAGTCAAGAACATGTGTATGCGAGTGGTTGTAAGCATAGTGAAGCCACTTAGCAACCGGGCGAAGCCAAAGAGCTTAAGGCACCGGTTTTGGTCATACACGACACCGCTCAAGTTCAACCCAATGTGCAAAGGGAAGTCGTCTCGATATGGTCAAGTGCTCACTTATGCAAACCCAACTCAATCTTATCAATTCACTATTCATCGAGCTACATCCATTTTAGATCAAGATGGTGCTCTAAGGAAGTGAATCAATCAGTGTAAGAGCCATAGTGACAAAGCATACATAAAGCAGCAAAAGGGACCTCAATAAGGAGTCCTACACATGCTAGTGCCAAAACAGAGGTGAATAAGGAAATTAAGTTCCGTTTTAAAAGCTTTCTAGCTTAGCTCTATTGTGCATCTAGAGATCAAAGAGAGTCTAAGCTAGGCATCACCATAAGCACATAAAACACCTCAAACAAACAATAGTTTCATTAGTTAGGCTATATATATGAAGCTCAAGATGAACTATGTCACAAATGGCATGAGATGCAAAATGCAATGTATACACACTAAGCAAAAGAAAAGTTAAATAAAAACCAAAAGAAGAACTATGATACAAAAATCTTTCGTCACCTAAAAAGGAAAGTACGCACCCAATTTGCCTATCAAGCGGGAAAATGCAGCTTGATCCAAGGGTTTTGTGAGAATATCTGCAAGTTGGTTTTGGGTAGCGACATGTCGGAGATCGATGTCGCCCTTCTCATAGTAATCTCTTAGAAAATGAAAGAGAACGTCGATGTGCTTGGTCTTGGAGTGAAGCACGGGATTTTTGGCTACACTAATGGCACTCGTGCTATCACAAAGCAGATGCACTTGAGTAAGCACTAGACTAAAATCCTTCAAACTTGCAATCATCCAAATCAACTGCGAACAACAGCTAGCGGCGGCAATGTATTTAGCTTTGGTGGTCGACTGAGCCATGCTAGAATGTTTACGAGAAGACCAAGACACAAGAGAAGATCCGAGAAATAGGAAAGTCCCCAACGTGGACTTCCGATCAAGAGGACAACCGGCAAAATCAGCATCAGAATAGCCGCAAAGCACAAGAGAGGAGGAGGCCAAAAACCACAAGCAAAACTCAGGAGTGAAGCATAAGTACCTCGTGATGTGCTTCACCGCCTGCTTGTGCGAAGTGCGCGGAGATTCCTGAAAGTGCACACACAAGCAGGCAGCGAACTGTATGTTCGTCCGGGTCGCCATCAAGTACAAGAGCAACCTGATCATGCTTTGGTACTCTGTCTGATCAACCGACTCTCCTTCCTCGTCCGCATCCAAGGCAGTGATGGTCGACATAGGCGTCGAAAAAGGCTTGGCCTCACCCATGTCTAATTTCTTTAGAATCTCCTTCGTGTACTTGACTTGGTGCACAAACGTCCCTTCCCGGGTTTGCTTGATTTGCAACCCGAGGAAGAACATCAACTCTCCCATCATGCTCATCTCAAATTCTCTGCTCATAAGATCTGCAAACTTGGGAACAAGAGCATGAGAAGAACCACCAAAGATGATATCATCCATGTATATTTGGACTAGGAGAGTGTCTTTGCCTTGCTTGAGGAGAAAAAGCATTTTATCGACCGATCCCATTTTAAAACACTTAGCAAGCAAAAACGTTTTCAACCTATCATACCATGCTCTAGGGGCTTGTTTCAAACCATACAAAGCTTTGTGAAATTTAAACACATGGTTTGGAAACTTGGATTTTTTAAACCGAGAGGTTGTCTAACATACACTTCCTCCTCAATATACCCATTCAAGAAAGCACTCTTTACGTCCATTTGAAAAAGTTTGAACCCCTTAGAAGAGACAAAGGCTAAAAGGATTCTACTGGCTTCTAAACGGGCAACAGGAGCAAAGCACTACCACAGGATTTATTTTCCGTGGCGGTCAAAATGAATTAACCGTGGCGGTTATTCCAACCACCATAGATCAATGGTCACGGTTAATAGGGGCATTAACCATGGTGGTTGGGCAACCGCCACGGTTAATATCATTAACCGTGGTGGTTAGGTTAGGACAACTGCCACCGTTAATGGATATTAACCGCGGTGGTTGCTATAAGAAACCACCACCGTTAATGACTATTAATAGTGGCGGTTTCTTATAGCAACCGCCACGGTTAATATTTTCAAAAAAAAACAAAAAAAATGTTTTAAAAATTATAAATTGGATTTCAAAACATTTTTCTCAAATTCAAGCACAGATTATATAAGAGAACATAAGCTTCAAATTCAAGCATAGATTATATAAGAGAACATAAGCCTCAAATTCAAGCACTGATTATATAAGAGAACATGACCCTCAAATTCAAGCACAGATTATATAAGAGAACATAAGCAAACATGGATTAAACAAATATTACATGAATGTGTTGTCTTGTTCCAAGCGAACCGATATCACAAAATTACAACAAGTTCATTACACATATGCATGTCCAGCAGTTCATTAAACATATATGTATAACAAGTTCACCTAATCGAAGATGTCTGGCATCTTGTAGTTAGTCATGTCTAAACCGCATCAGGACCACGTCTATATCGTTGTCGGGTTGCCTCGGTCCTAAGATAAGCATTGTCAGTAGAAGATCTTGCGCTTTTGACATAGGTGCGGAGGTAGGTTATATATGGTGAGGGTGACTGGCTAGGTGTTGTGCGTGCTACTGAGGTCACCAAACGGATTCATCCCATCCGTACTCAGTGCGAACCTGACATTCCTTGGCTCGTCCCCAAACTCCTTCGCGAACATGGCATCGAACTTCTTCCACTGCTTACCATCGGATGGGTGTCGTAGCTTGCCATCGCCCTTGATACGCTCAGGTGATGCATGCCAAGACATGAGCTGGGCATCCTCTGGGTTCCCGAATAACGCACGTAGCCGGTCAATGATAGGCAGGTACCACACTGATAGGGCAGGACTTTTCCTCTGTGTGCAACCCTCTTCTTCTTCGTCCTCAATAGGCAGCAAATGCTTCTTGTCCGTCTTCTTCTTCTTCGCCCCCCTCGACGGTCTTTCCTCATCGTCCGCGTGACAACCGGAATTCTTCTTGTAGCAGCTCGCGCTGCAGTTTGGACAACTCTGTGCATTCTCATACTTACCCCGACACAGAATACAGTGGTTAGGATATGCATGAAACTTTTGAAGCTTCATCGCTACTAGCCTGATCAGCTTCTTCCCTCGATATGTATTGACGAACACCCTGTTACCCTTTGGTAGCGTTTCACCAATGATGCGTAAGATGTCATTGAAGCCTATGTTGGTTATCCCATAGCGAGCCTTGCACATTAGCATCTGGAGGACAAAACGTCATGCAATGCTTTGGACATTCACCGCCGTCAGGGTAGAGGAGATCAATTGTTGCCTGTTTCATCTCCCTAAAATTCTCTAGCCACTTTGGATTTCCAAATAGAACATCATCATGGTCCTGGCAGTTAGCAAACTCCTTAAGAAGGTCTGCATCCTCGGGCCGCAATATATTAATCATCGGGTCACTATTGCTATCGTTCCCAGCGCCATCATTGTCATCTTTGAGCAGATCGGCAATAGTGATGTAGTCACGACTCTCTTCATCCATGCTCGTTCTCGCAGTGGGTTGTTGGTCTCCTTCATCACCAAACGCCACTGTGGATGTCGTCGCCGAGGTTCACCATGTTCATTGGCGACACTCGGCTCTTTCTCGCCGTGAAACTTCCACACAATGTACTTTGGATCCTTAATGAAACCATACCATACAAGGTGTGATTGCACCACTACATCTTTTTGGGCAAACCGATTCTTGCAGTCATTGCATGGACAAGCCATGAGCTCCCGATCCAGACTGAGGCGATGCTTCTGCGTAATGGGCATGAACTTCTTCCTCACATTTTCTAGGAAAGTTAGTTCCATCCTCGATGTCTTGTACATCCACTCATCCCTGTGCTCCATAACCTTTCAAACGCACAAAAAATTAAATTAGCATGCTCTAGATCTACTATTCTCTCTCCTCTCATTTAGATCTAGTGAAAAGCACACAAATCATCCAAAAAAGAGAAAACCGAGTGTTAGAGAGTAAAAGTCAACGTCTTGCAGTGCCACCCTTCACCAAATCCAAGGGCAAAACCTCCACAACATGTGTGTAGCTATAGATATCATATTCTCTCACTTCTCCATTGGATCTAGATCTAGATCTAGGGAAAATCACCGAAGTAATCAAAAAGAGAGAAAACTGAGTGTTGGAGAGTAAAAGTCAACCTTTTGCGGTGCCAACCTTCACCAAATCCAAGGGCAAAACCTCCCCTCTCAAAAAGTGGTCAATTTGATGGTTTTGAGCTCAAAACCATAAAAAATGGAGAAGGATCCGTGGGGAAGAAGAAATGGGCTGGTGTATATATACTATAGACTTAACTGTAGCGGTTAACTTAATAATAACCGCCATGGTTAATGAACATTAACCGTGGCGGTTACGTAACACCAACCGCCACGGTTAATGCATTAACCGCGATGGTTGTTTAATAGTAACTGCCATGGTTAATGCATATTAACCATGGCAGTCAGATTATACCAACCGCCACGGTTAATGCATTAATCGTGGCGGTTGTGCCCCCTAGCCGATGAGTATTCGGGGCACCCATTAACCATGGCAGTTTATGCTTTTAACCGCCACGGTTAATAAAACCCAAGTGCTATGCAAAATAAATTCTATAGTAGTGAAGGTTTCCTCACTTTGTTTGTTTTTGAAAACCCACTTGATTCCTATAAGGTGGTAACTTGGTGGTCCTGGCACTAAGACCCAAACACGGTTTCGCTCAAAGTTTTCCAACTCCTCATGCATGGCATTGACCCAATCTTGATCCATCAAAGCGTGTCCAACATCTCGGGGCTCAAAAGATGCGATAAAAGGCGAATGAGCAAAGTGAGAGATAGGACCTAGACCGGGTGACTCGGCGGTCAATGTCACCGATGATGTTCTCCGGTGGGTGCTGCTGCTGGATGTAGCGAGGAGCTTGCCTAGAAGAAGTAGCCTCCCCCTCGACAGCAGCCGGAGCTCCCTCAAGTGCAACGGGCATTGACTGAGGAAGCTGCTCGAACGACCCCCATGTAAAGGAAGTAGACGGGTCGGGGCTGTGAGCCGAAGTGGACGTCAAAGGGTCGACAGGGGCAGCCGGTGGAGTTGGCTCGGGATCATCCCAATCAACATCATCCTGCTCCTCCTCCACAAAAATGCTAGTGTGCAAATCATCCTCACCTGCAAGGTCAAAAGCAGTTGAAACACAAGGCATAGTCTCATCGAAAGTCACCTCACAAGTCTCCATCACTCGGTTAGTCTCAAGGTTAAGTACACGATAAGCAAGAGAATGTAACAAATAACAAAGAAAGATACCGTCTGAAGACCGTGACTCAAATTTGTCAGCTTACCCTTCTTGAGGATGAAACACTTGCACCCAAACACCCGTAGGTGACTTCCCTTGGGTGGTCTCCCAAATCACAACTCATAAGTTGTCTTTTTCTTGAAAGCCCGAAGAAAAATACGATTGGAAACATAGCAAGCAGAATTTATCGCTTCGGCCCAATACCTCCTAGGAGTCCTATGCTCATCGAGCATCGTCCTAGCCATCTCAACAAGGGTCCAATTCTTGTGTTCAACAATGCCATTCTGCTAAGGAATGTAAGGAGAGGAAAATTGGTGATCCAAACCCAAAGAAGAGCAAATAGTTGCAAATTGAGGATTCTTGAATTCGGTGCCATTGTCACTGTGTGTCGCTCTCATGGCATGCTTAGGTAGCTCATTTTGCAATCTCAAAATCAGATCACACACATGAATAAAAGCATTATCCTTACTCTCCAAAAAGAACACCCAAGAGTATCTAGAATAGTCATCAACGACTACAACCACATACCACTTCCCTCCTTATGACCTAACCCGAGCTGGACCAACTGTGTCCATGTGTAAGAGCTCACCGGGTTGTTTGGACATGATCTCAGTCACCGGAAGATGGGAAGCGGCAACCATCTTGCCATGCCTGCAAGATGGCAAACCAAGTCCTTCTTGAAGTTTAGCTTTGGCAATCCTTGGATAAGGTCCATCAAGCTAAGCCTTGCAAGCAAGTCAAAGCTCAAAGATCCCAATCTCCTATGCCACTTCCAAAGATCAGAAGAAGAACTAGCAAGAAGACAACGAGAAGGTCCAGAAGAGATAGAAAAACCCACACGAAAAACCTTCCCAAAAGGCACGATCCAGCAAACAAGATCACCCCAAGAGTCAAGAATCCAAGAAAAGACAACTTTGAAATTCACTTCAAAACCATCCTCTAGGAGTTGCGAAACCGAGAGAAGATTGAAATGCAAATTCGCAACTAGTGCAACATCCTTGAGGACAAAAGACGAATTGACACGGATTGACCCTCGTGACACAACCTTACCTCTACTCTTATCCCAAAATGTGATATACTCGGTGTGGCGCATGGGGTTGAGGCTAGAGAACCACTTGGCACTTTCGGTCATATGGTGTGAGCATCCAAAATCCACAAGCCAAGTCTCTTCCAGTCCTCCTTCCTACATCAATAAAAAGACATAGGGTGAGCAAACAAAGCAACATTAGGGTTAGTAAACTGTGAAGGATACCAGTGTTGGTTCATTTTCCCAAAGAAAGGGCTAGGAGGCATGCCAAATATCTCCCATCCCATGGAAGGGTAGCGATCACCACCATAGGGAAGAGGTGGTACGCTAAGGCTGTGGGGAGTGACGCCACCGCCATGAGGCCTGTAGTCGTATAGGTCACGACCACTACCCCGCCGGGCACAACCAACTCATGGTCTCAGCTCCTGAGGCCTAGCACCTTGAGGTCTTGCACCTCTTGGCCTAGCATTGGGCCTCCGAACTTCTGGTTCACGCACCCCAACTGGTGGGTGGTACATGTCCCGGTTGTACAACTCAATCTGCTGCCTTTCATCTCTCTTCCTCCTATAGCAAAACTCAGCCAAGTGCCCATCTTGCTGACAATACTCACAATGGTACCACACCGCACTCTTGGTACGTACTGTCTTGTTGGTTTGGGTGGCTCTCGCTTTCTTAGGAAGGGGATCACTAGAGACTTGGGGCAAAGTGTCAAGTGGGTTCCAAAGGTGGTTTGGTTTCGGAATCCACACTTGCTTCTGTGGAGTGGTTTTGGGTGGCTCTTCAAACATACCATCTCTCATAGGAAACTCAGAGGGGTCAGTAGGATTAGGTGGAATGATCTTGGTAAACTTAGGAATGGTGGTGGGTTTCTCATTGGCGCTCAACCCACTGCACTCACCGATCTTACCGAACAAGCTATCATCCTTCCCACCTAGAGCAAAGCCTACTCCCATGCTACCAGTTGCGCGCTTGCACTCGCCAAGCAACATCCCCAACTATGGCTTTCAGCAAGACACCCAACCCAAGACTAACCGAAGGAATGTGTTGTCCTCCTCGGTATGCATCTTGTCGTGTCTACACGACGTGATCTCAAGCTACAGAGCCTCAAAGCGATCCGACTCTTGAGTGCTATCTAAGCTGACCTTCTATAGTAAAGCAATCCTAGCATCCTTCAGTGCTAGCTCGTAATGCAAGCCTATGCAAGACTTGCACGCACCAAGTAACCTAGGCCTAGCCTTCAGCTCACTATGCTCCTCAAGTAGAGTGTGACAGAACCTCCTAAGAATAGGGCCCACTTGCCAGGATTATCGTCCATCCAACTTTAATCCCAACAAATGATCCAAGTCTTAAAAGATCCGTCGGGTGTCCTTAGATTAAACCGAGTCATTCACCCCTTTCCGAGCAGGATCGTCTCATTATAGATATTACAAAAGTAATACAATAATTTAATTTACATTAAAGCAGCGGAAAAGATATAAGTCATATTACAAACCATAAGTTTTGAAAACATAACTTAAGTGTCATACGAATATATTACATCAAGCTAGTGATAAAAAGAGTTATGTCACAACCAACTGAGGTACTCTGCCCAAGACTCAAACAACTAAGTTTAAGCCTCATCCTCCTCAACATTAACTATGGTCATGCAGCACGGGGCTACACAGACCGGTGGTTCAACTTCATCTGCAACAAGGGTTAACAAACCCTGAGTACGGGAGTACTCAACAAGACTTAACCGACAAATAAATTGTGGAGAATGTATAATAGTATGCAAGTCATGAGATTCAAGGTGGGGTTTCTCAAGAATCAAGTATTTTAAATAAATGAGAATTTATAAAAACAATTAAAATTGATTTAGTTCTCATAAAAAGTTACTCAGGTACCGATCTGAAGTTATGATCGATAACGAGGCAACAAACCATATCCAAAAAGGAATCATCATGTATCCAATTTAAGTTTCATTAACTACGATGTAAAAGATAGGGTTATGTTTTCATATCCGAGGAACACGACGATTTGAACCGATTAAACCCAGCTGAGGCTTCCCAACCACACGCCATATGCAGCACTAAAGCACACATATAACTACCTTTCCCTAGATCCTCCAGCCAAGATCAGGGTTCCGCTACCCGAGAGCACAGTACACCTCCATCCAGTTCCTCGAACTTGGAGGGTACACACTACTCTCGCCATCACTCAACTCCCAGTGTGGATTAACCGTTCTTAAGAATGGAATAGCTAGAGTCCAGCTTCCCGGAGTATGTGATGGTACTCCAAAGTCACAACCCTTCTACTTTTTACAACGGACGGTTCCTAATGACATAGGTGGAGCGAACCCACTCACCAGTTACCACTGATGGCTCCCAAACACCGTGTCCGCCCGGTCCCAATTATACCTTCCTTTCTCAAAAGTGCATAGCCATTTGCCAAAGCAATACGCCATGTGTGGATGACCAGAAATCACCCACTAGTTTTCATTCTAAGCATACTAAGCTGCGAAAGTAACTTGCGTATTTAAAACATGTATCAAGGTACAGGAATTAAATACTTCAAGGATCAGGCTAAGCATCAAGTAGGAATTTTGATAGAATAGTAACCATGCATTAATTAACCATAAGTGCATTTAAATAAAACTTTTAAATACAAGGTAGGGTTTGAATGCACCGGGGCTTTCCTTGATTTGTAGGATAAACTGTTTCTGGTTCTGTACCACAGATATCAAAACCCACTTCGTAGTGCTGATTATCCAAACAAATAATGTGATGGACCTCTCCACCAACAATATTATCTACACGATAATGATATGCTTAGATGTTGCTTAAATGTAAGCATGATGCTTAACACATACAAAAGCACATGGCTAAGTGATGACAAATCAAGAGTAATTATCTTGAGTACAACTTTCCTTCACTTAAGAAAAGAAAACTAGTTCATTAAGTAATTAACCAATTCATGTTTAATTAACTATTTCATTTAATAATTACATCCAAAAGAACTAATACTCAACATAACATCAAATGATATGTTCATATCTTTGTTTGTCACTGAACAATGACACATGTGCAATCAAGCAAACCAAAGTCACTCAAATCCTATAGTGATTAGGGTTTCTAATTGATTTTATCAATTATCTATTAATTAATTAACTAATCATGTTTCAAACGTTTGTCCAATGGACCTCAAACTTTTTGTACAGCAAGTTATAGTTACACAAAGGTTTCATAAATATTTTCATGATTTTTGGAATTATAAACAGAGCATGAAAAATCATTGAAAATGGCTTTTCTAATTAAAGTAGACATTTTTACAGAATTAAAAATGTACTGGGTAGTATCATATTATACTTTTATTAAATACTACACACATCAGAGAGTATACACAATTAATTTCATGATTTATGGGCATACATAAAAATAGATACAAAAATAACAAAATTTAGTACTATTCATATTCAGAAAATTGGAAATCTATTTGTTATTGAGTCACTGATGGCTGGGACCCACTTTGTCAGTTCTTCCTAACCCTAACCGGCGGCGCCGATGACCAAAGAACATGGAGGAGCGTCGCCATCGTTGATCAAACCAATCAACCAACACTCGCGTTGCATTCTACGCTTCATCCCGAACCTATCGAGGTACAATACTCCTAGTTCTATCCCTCACAGAAGGCTCACCGGTGACAATGGCGGAGCTCACCGCTCGGCCACGATCACGCCGATGAATACAAGCTGTAATCGACTCAACCGAGGACTTTGAACTACTCAGAGACTCATCGCGATGATGAAGCACTCGCTAAAAGTATCAAAACACCTATATATAGCTAGAACAAGCTATGCCGGCGACCATGGCGCACGGTGGAGCTCTGGACACACGCGCTGACCAAACAGAGATGTTATACAAACAACCGACTCCAAAATCATGATCGGGACACTACTACGAAGCTAAAGCACCAATCAATTGAACAAATGATCAAGTAAGAAGCTCTACCGACGATCGGCACCGACGCGGCGGTGCAAACTCGTCGGCGCAACATGGACAGAGCATTAGAGCTCGAATTGAGAACAACTAAGCACCTAGGGACTACCAGTGGCTCACCCCGTAGCTGGTGTTCTCTCAAACGCAGACGGAGATGGAGCAAAACGGCCGGACGATGGGGACAGTCACGGCGGAGAAGATGAACAGTGGCAATAGCGTGTTCCCGAGGCTACGGACTGCCATTGGTTCAACCAAGAGGTGGGTTAGAACCGCCATTCGATAAGGATCAAGAATCAAGCAAAAAATAGAATGAGAGCTCCTGTGTAGCTCAGAAGACATGAAACCTGAGAGGCGGCATGTCTGCCGGAGCCGAGGAAGACGACGCTACGACGGGAGTTTCGGTGGCTTAAAGCTTCAACCAACACGTTTAAGCTGTGCACAGAGACATTGCGAAGCTAATACAGTAGTTGGATGAAGATGATGGTGGTTGGTTTCACGGGAAAAGCTCGTCGGAGCGGAGGCGGTGCACGGTGGCGGAAGCAGAGAAAGAAGATCGACTTGTGCTAGCCTCTAGGGTGATGACAACCCGTAGGTTTCGCAGTCCGATCTTTCGATGAGAGTTGGTGGATAACTCGATTGGTGGATGGAGATGACGTTCACGGCTCGACTACAACCGTCCAAGGACGCTGCGCCTTAGCAACCGATACACCACCTCCGATGGCTGCCGTGATCTTGCGGCGCGACAACCAGCCACTAGGGCTCCCGTCCTGCAAGCAATCGAAGAACCAGCAAGAACAAGATGAACAAGCACTCAATTGAAAGATGAATATGAAGGTTTCAATCTGAGAACACAATATGGTGAGGTTCTGATGACAATCAGACGGACGGTTGATCCAACACGCGCGCTGAAAGGCGGTAGCAATAGCTAACTCGACGAAACAAAACCTAAACTGTTTGTGGCAGCTCTAAAGACTTATAAGGAGTTGGTAGGATGACCATAAGGGTGTTGGGGTCGTTCTCCAACCCTAGGACGCGTCCCTAATGGACCCAACTTGATACATGGCCCATCAGCCCAAATTAAGGCGACGCAGCACCGGTGGACAGAAAAGGACTCGGTACAAAAACGACTACTCTGGATGTGTACGATAAGATATAGCCTTGGTTCTGGATCCGTTGGAAAGTAGACTTGATAAGCTTTCCAAAAAGTGCGAGAATGTCCCAATCGGAGTCTGTATGAAGTCGTGGCATCCATCACAAGTTGGTGTTGTCCTGCAGTCCAAATCCAGCTAGCGCCCATCCCATGTCCCGCTGATCCTCTCCATTATTCCTAAGCAAAAGAAGAGTGCACGTGTCTCCATTGTCTAAATATAATGGACAAGAGTTTGAGAATAAACTTACTTGATGGTTGAGTTCACGGACACGAGCACGAGTAATAGGACCAAGTGGTGCTGGAGATGGTGTTGGTGTGGTGTTGATGTCCTCATCATGGGGTACTTATAGGAGTCCATGGATAGATGGATAAGGATCACCTCGACATTGCGAAGCTCGTGGAGCTGTTTGGGCGTGACGAGAAGTCGTTTCTCTCTCTAATCGCGCGCTTGAGCACAACATCCTGACTAAGGAAGGTGGCATTCAAAGACTCAAGCTCGAGAGAGACATACTCGATGGTGGGCGTTACCTCGGGTGTGTCGGAGTCATCGTCGAAGTCATCCTTCTGCTCACCGACCCCACTAGCTTCAATTGCCATGGTGCACAAGGAACCGTGCTTGGCATCAGTGTAGAAGCAAAGGTCGTTGAGCTTGTCCTCAACCTTTCCCTTCGACTCATCATCGTCGCTCAAAGAAGAGCCTCTATCGATGGAGCACTCGATGTTGCTGAGCGAGGAGAGGAAGGCTCGGTGCATGGCCTTCACCTAGTGGAGCACCTCCTTGGCGGATCTTCGCTTGTGGCCGCCCTTGTCCTTGTGCTTGTCGCCAAAGCGGTGCTCACACTTGTCCTTGCGCTTGGTTAAGTCACCGAAAGCTTTCTTGGGGCAGTTTGCGATGAAGTGATCCTCATCACCGCAACGGTAGCACCCCTTGGCCGCGCCACCACATTGCCGGTTCAAGCGGTTGTTGTGAAACCGCGTGAACCTAGTGATGACCAAGCCTAGCTCGTCATCTCCAAGAGCCTCCACTTGTTCCTCTGTCATAGAAATCAAAGACGAAAGAGCGAACAAAGCTTGTGAAGGGTTAGAGGAAGAAGACACACCACCCGGCCCGGAAACCAACGCCATAAAAGGGTTCGACGGGTTCTCAAGCTTGGCCCAAGTTTGGTGGTCGATCTTCGAGGACTTGAGCTTGCTAAACAGCTCGTGCACGGTGAGGGCATCATAGCCTGGTGACTCCTTAATGGTAGCCACCTTCATCTCCCATACCCTCCGATCAAGAGCATGCAAATGCTTGATAGCCATCTCATGATCGCCATAGGGCAAGTTGGCCCGATTGGCACGCATCTTGTTGACGATAGATTGGAAACGAGTGAACATCCCGTCAATAGATTCGGCGGCCAACTGTATGAGGTTCTTGTACTCCCTACAGTATGTGTCGAAGAGTCTAAACTTGATCTGAGGGTTTCCCTCATGACATCTCACAAGTGTTTGCCAGACCTCTTGCACCGTAGTGAGGTTCGAGACTCGCTCAAACTCGGTAAGAAACAAATTTGAGAAGAGGATGCTATGGGCTCTTGTGTTTGAAGCATGTTGTGTGACTTGGGTTTGGGTAACCCATGCACCAAGAACCACGTAGTCCTCATTCTCACAAATCTCCCAAATATTCGAATCAACTCCGTGAAGGAAAGCGGACATGCGCACCTTCCAATAGGAGAAGCTTGTTCCATCAAAAAATGGAGGTTTGGCAACACCTCGCTCCATGTAGCCTTCGTGGATCATGGACCGATTAAGGTGGAGTGATCCTTAACTCACTCAGATACCAATTGAAGGACCAATAACGGCGACCAAAAGGGGTGAATGGGAGCTACAAATTTCACTTGGAAATGTTCGGGCCACTGTTGACACCAAAGGTGGCAAACGGAAAAGAACCGCAAGCGTACGGTTGTCAAGGTAGCTTTCACCAGGAGTATTCCAGGTATCGTATCCAAACAGAACGAGTAGTGATCTAACTAGGAATGCGGGTATGTCCTATGATGGATCAAGGGAGACTATGATAACTGGGTATAGAGGTTCGATATAGAAAAGTAGACTAACAAGGTATAGCTAGTTATACTGGCTTTATCAGCCCTTCTCTTGCAGGAGGCGACGGGATAGATCACTAGGAGGACAAAACTCCTACCGGACCGCGCCATCAAGTTGTATTGAAGCCCTACCTTTTAAGAACTTATCTGACATGCATGGTGGAATACAAAGGCTAGATAGAGCTGTCACTTTCTACTAGCATCCACGAACAATCCACGCGATAAGCGGTTACAAAGGTAAGATCTAGCCTAAACACCACGTCTACACTATTTCTTACTACTTTAACCTTGGCCTAAGATTAAAGCACTTTAGTCAGAGCAAAGCGATAAACAAGCAGGAAAAGGTGTATAACAGCTAACCTAGACTTAGAATACTGAATACAATAAAGAACTCAGAAGAAGTCACTTACAAGTGCTAAACTTACAAGAGACTCTCATCCACTGAGGAAGAGCTCCGGAGAAGATTCCCGACAGGCCCGGGGCTTTCTCCAGAAGACTTCCTTCACTCTCCTCCAACCAGCATAGCACTACTACTAGAGAGCTCCGCTAAGAGACTAAGAGTAGTGTATCTCCAATGAGGCATGAATGAGAAGGGAGCTCTAGGGGTCTATTTATAGCTAGAGGTAGAGTAGGGGGTGAAACTACCCTATAGTGGTTCGGCCGAACTAGCTTGCTGCCATATGGGCCCTCTACACCTTCTAGATGGTGGCCCACTAGTCAGGGACCCAGTGGTGGCCAGGTGGGGCCCATCTTGGGGTCGGCCAAACCCCATGTGGGCCTTTGGCCCACCTCTGCTCTCTGGGTACTGGTCCCACCTGTCATTTACGTTGGATGTTGATTCTGAGTTGAGTTGTCACGTTAAACTCCTTGATGTGGGCCCATGGATCCTTGTGATGTGAATCTGGACCATTGAGAGGATATACACTTGGATCCAAGGGTAGAGAGTGTTCCAAAGGGTGGATCTTGGATCATGGTAACTTGGGATGCCTAGTGGCCCCACAAGGTGGTCGGCCGAACCCCTGTGTGGGCCCACTTGCTCCCAAATGTCCCCCTTTGTCATTCTTGCATCAAATATTCATGGGACATGTGGAACTAGTTATTTGGCACAAATATGATCAGGTTATGCTTGCTTTCCTTGGAGAATGAGGATGTTGACGGTATTTTGATGGTAACAAGATAGCTCTTAATCACCGTCAACAAGATCCCCCATACTTACCTCTTTGCTCGTCCTCGAGTAAAGGTTAAAAGGTAACTAGTCTATGCTATTCAAAGTATAAAGCAAGCATAAAGATTCACTCAAGACATTTTGTCATACTAATGGGATATGTGGTACTAGCTAACATATATCCTTGAGTTGAGAAATGGAACAGTTCTCAAGGCAAAGTCATCTTCCCATTTCACATCTTAGTACTTGGAGTTTTTGATAAATTTTTCAAAAGAAATCTCGTAAGTCATCTTACTCCTCATATAGTACTCTGAGTCACTCAAAGTGTATATCTCCTTACCAAGGCATAAAGAGGTTGCCTTCTGTGTATCTCCCTATTTCTAAAAGGCTTATCTGGAGCTTAGGTAGGGATGAATAGTATAGCAAACTTGCATCACTTATATTGTAAAGTCAAAACAAGGATCCAAGGATAAGAATGTCATAATCCAAGATCAAGATGTGCATGTGTGTGGAAAAATGGTATATGGCTAACATGTACTCCTTAACTATGCATATGATCTCTCTATCTTAGGATAACTTGAGATATGGCTATCCTCATCATTTTTTTTATTTTTTTAGAACAAAGAGCTTTGCTCATCATTTTTCATGATAGCCATATCTCTTTTGAGGAATTTTGAGAGAGATCATAACATTTATTTCTAGAGTATTTATTGGATGAACATGGATAATGAAAATGAAAGGCATATTTTTGCGTACTTCTAGTGTAGAAGCAGCGACAAGTATGTGGCGTGTACGGGATCTTGATCTTTGAACTATGACATAATTCTCAACAAGGGTCACATGGTTTGACCAAACTCAAAGTAAAAACAAGAAGCATATGAGGAAGGTTTTGAACTTGTATAAACGTTTATGTCTTGGGTAGGATTTTTCTTACTATAGAGGAGTAGTGACATTATGGTTTTATGACATTTTCAAAAAATTAATCTCCAAGAACTTTAAATAGAAAGGGTATGAATCATGAGCCGAGACTATATCACATTGAACAACAACTTAGTCCATATGATCTTCCTATCAAAGTATTTTCCCAGTAGCATAGCAAAAAGCAAGAATTTATCTTTATGACGCTTTTGCCCTTTAAACATCATAGATCATGTCACTTTCAAAATTTTAATTTCGGAAGCGATCTCTTGTTTATTCAATATCAAAAGGAAATTAAACTAAGTGATAAATTTCATAAAGGAATTATTTTTAATTTTATCTTTATTATTGAAGGAGAAAATGAGTAAATAAATATAAAAACATAGAGGGAAAAGGGAGAGACGTCGCAAACCAGTCAGGATAGGTGTTTGACGTCGAGGGGACTCTGGCTGGTGGGTCTAGGCCCTAGAAGTACGGTTGGCCGAAGGCTCCTTGGACCCATTTGGTCACTTTGAATTCTGAATTTGGATCCCTTACCTCTGAATGTTGATGTTCTCTGAAGTTTGGCCTTTAACGTGGTTCGGCCGATCCAAGAAAGTGGTCGTTTCGGTCCAAATTTTTTCTGGTACGTGCTACGGATGTGTTTAGCATGATTCAATGATCATTTTGGTGTTTTGACAAGTTGGAGTCTCGATCGAGCTCCCCCATACTTGTTTCGGAGCATACTAAATTCAGTGACAGAAAAACGTCAAATGAAGGGGTTCTGCTGGGCAAAATACCAGCAGAATCGAACATTTTATTCAATTCAAACTTGTTTATAGGCACACATTACATTGTTGAAAAGGGAAATGCATGAAACAAACTAGAAATTAAACCTAAGTGCCTATATTATTGGTGGAATTAGTGATCTATGGAGAGGGAGGGGCAAAGAGATCCTCTCTCTCGATGGCTTGGGCAAGACGCTTGATCTTCGCATTGGTGCTAATGCGAAGGGCCTTAAAATTATCCTCAAGATCAAGGCGTGCCATCCCCTCCTCTGCTGCACGCTCTGCTAACTTGGTGTTATTTTCTCTAAGCCTAGCGACTACGCGCAACAGTTTCTCTATGTCACTCTCTTCCTCTTCATCTTCGAATTGGCCAGGAGGGCCAGAGATTGACAGCGGATTGCTAGTCCGCCGAATGGACTTGCGAGACTCCTCCGTCTCCAGTGATCTGTGCACCCCCTCCCTCCGCTCCTCGGAGGTGAGAGGGGAACGAGCACCTTGCCTCTTCTCGGTCCACCATTGGCCCTCTAGAGGCGCATCCATGGTCGTGTTGACGGCGAGTAGGAGTGGGTGTAGCTGGTGCTTGTGTCGCCGTCGGTGGAGGAGGAGACGGGGGTCTTCTTCACCCCTATCTGGCCGGTGGTTGGCCTTTTGGGCGTCACAGGCCGCGCAGCGGGCTTGTTGAGGTTGCGACGCGGAGACATAGATCGAGAGATGGTCCGCATCCGGTCCGAGCTCCACTGCCCAGTCGGTCGACCCCCCCTAGGGGAGTTCAGCTGCGCCGGCGATGGTGCCATGGCCAGGGGAGTGACGTCGAGCACCTCAATGGCCATGGCGTCGACATTGATGTCTTCTTGAGCCTTGGACGGGCTTCCGTCGAAAGGAACGAGCGGAGCCTTTCCATTGCTGCGTGGTGGAGCCATTGGTGGTGATCAAGGAGGTGCAAAAGGTGATGGTAGTGATGCTGGTTGTGAAAGAGACCAAGGTGGAAGGAGGAAGGAGAAGGAGAGGGGGTTAAGAAGAAGAGAAACAACGTTCAAGGCCTTCGTTTTCGCTCGGATCGCGATGGAAACCGAGGGAGAACATTGGCCTGACGCTCCTGTGCAGCGAGGAGTTCGAACTAGTTCAAAACACGTTCAGCCGAACGCTTTTTGAAAGTTTTTGAACGACCGAGCCAGGTTTCGAACTTGTTCGGGTCAGGTGAGTCAGCTCGTGAAGTTTTGGGTCGTTTGGCCCAAAAGCTGGTTCGGCCGAACCACAATAGTGGCAAAAAGGGCCGAGCTTTCACGAGGGGGGAGTTAAGGCTAAGTCTAGGCTAATTCTAGGGTCATTCTTGGAATTTGAACAAAAAAGTTAAAACATGTAGATTTTAGTTCTAATTTGGATTAAGAACAAAATCTAGCATATCAATTTCATGTTCAGAAATTTGATGCTCATAGAAAATTTTGAGACGTTGGCCATTTACCTTAAAGATGTTGTCGTCGTTGTCCTGGAGTGTGATTGCTCCATGAGTCGCGGTGTTGACGACAAGGTACGGCCCTTCCCATTTGCTTCTAAGCTTTCCATGACCGAAGAGCTTGACTCTTTAATTGAATAATAAAACCTTGTCCCCTGGCTTAAATTCCTTGACCTTGATTCTCTTATCATGCCATTTCTTGGTTCTCTCCTTGTATATCCTGGCATTGTGATATGCTTTTTCTCTCCATTCTTCTAGTTCGGAGATTTGTATCTTCCTGAACTTTCTAGCAGCTGGTAGATCCATGTTCCATTTCTTGATTGCCCAATGTACTTTGAACTCCAGTTCCACAGGCAAATGGCATGTCTTCCCATATACAAGTTGGTATGGTGTCATACCAATTGGACTCTTGTATGTGGTCCTATATGCCCACAATGCCTCTGGCAGCTTGTGGTACCAAGATGTACCCATCTCATCCACGGTCTTCTGCAGAATGTTCTTGATCTGTTTGTAGGATGTTTCTGCTTGACCACTTGTTTGAGGATGATATGCAGTTGCAACATTGTGCTGGATTCCTTGTTTAGTGAGGAACTAGCGGAAGCCTTTGTCAATGAAGTGAGATCCCTCGTCACTTATGACTAACTTTGGGGTTCCAAATCTAGGGAATATCACTTCATGGAACATTCTCTTTGAATTGGCTGCATCAGCTTTGCGGCAGGGTAATGCTTCTACCCATTTGGACACATAGTCCACCGCCACAAAGATATAATCATACCCTTTTGATGAAGGAAAGGGCCTCATGTAGTCGATGCCCCATACATCAAAGAGCTCGACTTGTAGGTTGTTGGTGAGTGACATAGCATCTCGGGCATTGATGTTCCCATGCTTCTGACACCTTGCACACCTTTTGAAATAGTCATGGGTGTCTTTGTACATGGTTGGCCAGAAAAACCCACTCTGCCAAATCTTAGCATGAGTTCTGAATGCTCCGTAGTGACCTCCGTACTCTGCCCCATGGCATCTTTCCATGATCTTGATTGCCTCCTCCATAGGTACGCATCTTCTCAACAATCCATCATTGCATACTCTATAGAGGTATGGTTCATCCCAGAGATGCACCTGACTCTCTTGCACTAGTTTCTTCACATTTGGCCCTGGCGGGACATTGCCTGCAACCATAAAGTTGACGATATTTGCATACTAGGGGTTGGTGTCCATTACCTTGAGGAGTGTGTCATCTCTGAGGAAATCGTCGATGGGAAAATCTTGTGTTTCTTTGAATTGCATTCTAGACAAATGATTGGCAACAAAATTTTCTACTCCCTTTTTATCTTTGATTTCAATATCAAATTCTTGGAGTAGTAAGATCCATCGTATTAAACGTGGTTTAGCATCTTTCTTAGTGAGCAAGTATTTAAGAGCAGCATGATCTGTGTAAACAATTACTTTTGCTCCAACTAAGTAAGATCTAAACTTGTCTATAGCAAATACCACAGCCAACAGCTCTTTTTCAGTTGTTGAATAGTTTAGCTGTGGCCCTGTTAAGGTTTTGCTAGCATATGAAATAGCGTGATGCTTATTATCTTTGGTTTGGCCTAATACCGCACCGACAACATAATCACTAGCATCACACATTATTTCAAAGGGGAGTGTCCAATCAGGGGGATTGAATGATTGGAGCTGAGACGAGTGCTTTCTTGAGAATGTAGAAAGCATCTAGGCACTCATCGGTGAAGTCAAAGGGCGTATCCTTGGCTAGCAGGTTTGTTAGAGGACGAGAGATTTGAGAGAAATCTTTAATAAACCACCTATAGAAGCATGCGTGGCTAAGGAAGCTATGGATTCCCTTAACATTCGTGGGAGGTGGAAGCTGTTCTATGACTTCTATCTTAGCTCTATCCACTTCTATCCCACGTTCCGACACTCTATGTCTAGCACTATGCCTTCACGAACCATGAAGTGGCATTTCTCCCAGCTCAGGACTAAGTGCTTTTCTTCGCATCTTTGTAAGACTCTATCCAGATTCTCAAGACAATCATCGAAAGTCTTTCCATAGACAGAGAAGTCGTCCATGAAAACTTCCATAATTTCTTCGATCATATCGGAGAAAATGGACATCATGCACCTCTGAGAAGAGGCAAGAGCATTGCATAGGCCGAATGACATTTGCCTGTATGCATATGTTCCATAGGGGCATGTGAACGTAGTCTTACTTTGATCATAGGGGTGGATTGGTATTTGATGATATCTCAAATAACCATCAAGGAAACAAAAGAAAGAATGCTTTGCAAGCCGCTCCAACATCTCATCAATGAAGGGTAGCGGGAAGTGATCTTTCTTTGTAGCCTTATTAAGTTTTCGGTAATCTATACACATTCTCCAACCCGTGACGGTTCATTGAGGAATCAACTCATTCTTGTCATTTCGAACGACCGTCATACCTCCCTTCTTAGGCACAACTTGCACGGGGCTGACCCATTCGCTGTGAGGAATGGGGTAGATGATCCCCGCGTGCACGATTTTTAAGACCTCCTTCTTTACTACTTCCCTCGTCGCATTGTTCAATCTATGTTGAGGCTCCCTAGAAGGAAGAGCCTCGGGTTCTATGGGGATGCGATGTGTGCAAATAGCGGGACTAATGCCCTTGATATCGTGAAGAGAATAGCCTAAGGTTGACTGATGCTTTTCTAAGACGGTGAGGAGCTTAAAAGACTCTTTAGGAGAGAGTTTGTCACTGATGATCACAGGGGCCGCATGATCATTATTTAGAAAGGCATACTTTAAGCCAGCTGGAAGGGTTTTAAGCTCTATAGAGGGCTTAGATGGGGGGTTCGGATTTCTCCAGGTCTATGGGTTCATCTAGATCGTCTTCTTCCTGGATGAAATCTTCAGCTTCTTCTTCTAGATAAGGATGAGATGATTCTAAAAGAGATGCAACCATCACTTCCTCTATGGGGTCAGATTCTGGGAGCGATTCTATCATGGTGTTTGTGGAGTTGGTTAGCGGAATCGAGAGCTTGATGCTACTCCCAAGATGATCCTTAAGACTCCCATCAAGAGATCCATCAAGGAATCTCATGAGTGGGTGTCCAATTAACAAGTCAAATTCCTCTATATCAAATATGAAGAAATTCAAGAGGATATTAACTTTGTTAATTAGCGTAGGTATGGTCTGTGCAATACCACAACTCTCAATCAATTGTCCTGAAGAAAGCTTCAAGAACTTATTGGTTGGAGTTAGATTTACTCTGCCTAGGAGAGCATTAGCTAAGGACTTAGACATAATGCTGACTCCTACGGCAGGATCGTAGAGAGAGTCTAACCTTGCTCTATTGATTTGACAAGGAATGGTTGTAGAGGAAGAAAGAATTCGAATTGGCTCGAATGAAGATTCGGCCTCTTCTAACCACTCATTGCACATGATCGAAGCTAGCTCTTGAACCGTTTCTTGATGATAGGCTTCCTCTATGAGATTAGAGAAGTGGAGGTTTGGAGCTTTTCGAGCGGATGACTTCTTTTGCACAGATTGACTCAAGGCATTTCCAAAATCGGAAAACAACTCGGCCTCGATATCAAGGGGGAATTCCAAGGGATGAATTTCTTCTTCCCTTGGTGGTTCAGGGTCGATAGCAGGATCTTGAGGTGTAGAAGGAAGAGTTTCAGCTATCGATGATGTTTCTGTTCTGGGGGTGGTTTTGTACTTCCGAAGGTCCTTCATAATATACGTTAGTATAGGGGGTGTTATCAAGAATCTTCGTAAGAAGACGCTTCCCTGCACTAACGAGTAAACACAGGAAGGCTCCACCGGAAGATATATCAAGGAGTTATGCAGATTCTCTGCTAAGACCGCCATAAAAATGTTGTAACATTGTAGGCTCGGTTATAGCAAGATCAGGGCCTGAAGATACTAGATCTAACAGACGGGCCCATGCATCACCTAGAGATTCCTTCTCTTTTTGTGAGAAGTTGATGATCTCTTTTCGAAGACGAATGACACAGGGGATAGGGAAGAAGGCTAAACAGAATTTAGGCATCAATCTTTCCCAATCTCCTTTTGCATCACTACATGGCGAGTGTACCATCGTTTGGCTATTCCCGTTAAAGAGAACGGAAATAGCTTCCACCTAAGGGTACCTGGCCTCATCCCTTGTATGTGGACACATGAACAGAGTTATTCAAAGTCACGTATATGAGTATAGGGATTTTCGTCTTCATCCCCAGAAAACGGTTTTTCCTGAACCGTCGCTATGAGGCTCGGGCGAAGCTCATAACGAACGGCCAAAACGGTCTGAGATGATTTAGGTGGCTCCAAGCTAGCGCCCTTTGGAGCACCGTATTCGATAAGGGGTGTTTGATCCATATGTGTATGTGGTATAAAAGGTAAAATCAAACAAAGGTAAAAATAGGACCAAAAGATACTAGTTAAAATAGATACCGTTCCCCGGCAACGGCGCCAGAAAGCTTGTTGACACCAAAGGTGGCAAACGGAAAAGAACCGCAAGCGTACGGTTGTCAAGGTAGCTTTCACCAGGAGTATTCCAGGTATCGTATCTACAGGGAACGAGTAGTGATCTAACTAGGAATGCGGGTATGTCCTATGATGGATCAAGGGAGACTATGATAACTGGGTAGAGAGGTTCGATATAGAAAAGTAGACTAACAAGGTATAGCTAGTTATACTGGCTTTATCAGCCCTTCTCTTGCAGGAGGCGACGGGATATATCAGTAGGAGGACAAAACTCCTACCGGACCGCGTTGTCAAGTTGTATTGAAGCCCTACCTTTTAAGAACTTATCTGACATGCGTGGTGGAATACAAAGGCTAGATAGAGCTGTCACTTTCTACTAGCATCCACGAACAATCCACGCGATAAGCGGTTACAAAGGTAAGATCTAGCCTAGACACCACATCTACACTATTTCTTACTACTTTAACCTTGGCCTAAGATTAAAGCACATTACTCAGAGCAAAGCGATGAACAAGCAGGAAAAGGTGCATAACAGCTAACCTAGACGTAGAATACTGAATACTATAAAGAACTCAGAAGAAGTCACTTACAAGTGATAAACTTACAAGAGACTCACATCCGCTGAGGAAGAGCTTCGGAGAAGATTCCCGACAGGCCCGGGGCTTTCTCAAGAAGACTTCCTTCACTCTCCTCCAACCAGCATAGCACTACTACTAGAGAGCTCCGCTAAGAGACTAAGGAGTAGTCTTTCTCCAATGAGGCATGAATGAGAAGGCAGCTATAGGGGTCTATTTATAGCTAGAGGTAGAGTAGGGGCTACTCTGGTGCCACATCAGCGATCCGCCTCACCTTCATCAGCCACCGTTGGATCTAACCGACTTCAAAACCACCTAAGGATCAAAGGTGTTGATTTCAACCATGTAGGGAGTGAGTGAGGAGGTTGAGGGGGGTGAAACAGCCCTATAGCGGTGGGTCCATATGGGCCCCACCTTGCTGCCATATGGGCCCTCTGCACCTTCTAGATGGTGGCCCACTCGTCAGGGACCAAGTGGTGGCCAGGTGGGGCCCATCTTGGGGTCGGCCGAACCCCATGTGGGGCCTTTGGCCCACCTCTGCTCTCTGGGTACTGGTCCCACCTGTCATTTACCTTGGATGTTGATTCTGAGTTGAGTTGTCACGTTAAACTCCTTGATGTGGGCCCATGGATCCTTGTGATGTGAATCTGGACCATTGAGAGGATATACACTTGGATCCAAGGGTAGAGAGTGTTCCAAAGGGTGGATCTTGGATCATGGGAACTTGGGATGCCAAGTGGCCCCACAAGGTGGTCGACCGACCCCCTGTGTGGGCCCACTGGCTCCCAAATGTCCCCTTTTGTCATTCCTGCATCAAATATTCATGGGACATGTGGAACTAGTTATTTGGCACAAATATGATCAGGTTATGCTTGCTTTCCTTGGAGAATGAGGATGCTGACGGTATTTTGATGGTAACAAGATAGCTCTTAATTAACATCAACAGACACTCTTCCAAAAAACAAGCCCAACAAGCAAGCTTACCCACATCGAATGAACACGACCCTAAAGAGGGTGGATACCTTTGGTGATGACCAAGAGGTACAGTGGATCTTCTGGAAACCCAAAACTCAAATCGAGACATAGATAGTGAGGCTCTCAAACACTAGATATAAGAGATAAGAGCTCACCGAAAAATACTCATGAGAACTTGTCTCAAAAGTACTTCACCATGTTTCCTACGTGATTACAAAACCAATGCAACAAACGGAACTCAATTCGAAGTCCGGACGAGAGAGAAATGGGCAAAATAGTGCACCCGACGCTGTCACCGGACGCTAAAACAACGGGACAGGAGCGTCCAGTTTCGACCGGACGCGCCGCGTCGTTTGAGGGAGCGTCCGATGGCTGAGTCTGGTGCTCCCGAAAACTGCGTGGATCGCACTAAAAACGTCATATCTCTTCTGTTTCAACTCTGATTGACTTGAAATTTTGTGAGAAGGCTCTCAAGATAGATGTGAATCTACTGTAAAAAGATTATAGCATTTTGACTATCACAAATTTCCAAGAAAATTAAAACCTGAAAGAACAAGAGGAAACAAATAGAGACACGAAAAGCAACCAATTTGCGTGCTCACCCCAGAAGAACTCGATTCCTTTGGTCAAAACCTTTACAAGGGATCCTAGCACCTTCTCCAACAAGTGGTTTGCAAAAAGATCAATAAACAAGAGAGATCAAGTAAACACCAGGAGAGGGGAATTGCAAAAACGCGAAGAACAGGAGACAAGCAATTCATGAAATGAATCCTGGAGGTTACGGCCTCCATTCCTTGACACGGAAACAAGTTCTACAAAGAGTTCATCTGTGGATCTCAAACAAGAAATCTAGAGAGGGGAAACCTATGGAGTGGGAGGGAGGAAAGGCAAATGCAAGAGGTATAGAGAAGATAACCCTTCATCCCTATTTAACTGGACTAGTGGACATTTCCACTTAGCCCCTTATACATGAGTGATCTACCTAGTCATAAGACATTGTAGTCCAAGCTCCGGGAAGTATATCCAAAGGTTTGATCGGACGGCCCCGCTTCCTACCTGGACTTGTCGTCGCCTCGACACAACCTCTAGGATTCCGCCATGTGCCGCCCCCATTTCCTCAGAATCTATGCCCAGATTTTGAGGCCTAAACCCATGAAACCAGCCACCGAAAGCTTTTGGCTCAACTAACAAACCCCGAGTTTTGAGGACCAAACTCGGAAACCATCCACCGATGGTCTTGAGGTCAAACCACCAAACCGCTTTACTCGTGCCACCTCGTCCTCACCCGGCCCAGCTCCGAGTCCCCTGAGCCTCCCGCTCAACTCGCTCGCCCGCTGTCTTGACTTGGTCAACATAGTCTACCTCCATGTCTTCTCACGCTCGACGGTGTCAAGTACTAGCCACCCCAGCTAGTCCTCCGGCCCTCCGGTCCGTCGGTCCGAGCCCCGCTTCCACCCTTCACCGCTCTCAATCCATCGGCATGGCAAGCCTCTACTCGACCTTCACCACGCCATTGACCACTATCTCTGGGCCTAGCACTTGCACACTAGTAGTCGATAGACAGGCACACTTTTTCTTTCGCAAATGGGTTAGTGAAACCGCTCAAAACAGAAACATTCAAATGTTGAACAATCACTCATCATAAAACTAAACAACATGGGCACATATCAACCATGTGTTCGCACGTAGGGATATGGTTCAGTACGTATCCATTCCATTCCTGTTACTGCCTAGTTGGGAGAGTAGCCCCCTCGCAAAGGCACCAACCTCACCATTAATTAAGCCCCAATGGAGGACGCTATTAGAGAGTCTCTAGAATGTTGAAGTCTAGGATCTGGGACGGAGGCTAGGACTATAGTCTATCTAAGTGGTCCTCTAGCAATGAACACAATGCTCCTAGGTCGGTGGAGGAGTTACTGGTGCCACATCTACCATAGTTGTTGCCAAGAAGCTAGGTTGTTGGAGTTGCAGTGGTGTCAGAATCAGTGATATTGAAGCCCACTGAGGTCTGGGCGGCCTCCTCGATGGTGTATAGTGTGGGGCCCTCCCTTGGTTCAGCCACCAGGGTGAAAGCCCGAGGAGGTGGTGATGGCAGGCGGACAAGCATAGCGGGTGGAGTTTGTGGCATAGCCGGGGCTTGTGGTGCCAAACCTAATGTAGAAGCCTAGGCAACATTAGAGGCAATTAGGCGCTAAGCAAAGTTGCCCCAGCCATAGCGAGGGCGATGATGATTGTAACATCCATGACAACAACAACGACCGAAGATGTGTTGGTGCTATGAGTGATTCTCCATCTAGCAAAAAACGTTGGGAGCAGTGGAGCATGGCAGGTGAATGACACTCTGATGATCATGGTAGTCATGTTCCACGGTGAGTCAGATTCATCCTCACATCTTTGATGGGAGTTCTTCCTTCATCTTCTCCTTCTCAAACCAAACCAATGTTGATAATGTGTTTGACAATGGGTGTAATTGAGAGAAAGAGAAATCACCCCATTTAACCTTTTCATGTGCATCTCATGCATGATCTCATATAGAATAACCAACCCATTCAAAATATTCCTGCCCTTCATGAAAGTTAATCGAGAGGGTTGGACCACCTTTTTAGCCACTAGAGCTATTCAGTTGGCCAACACCTTAGTGAAAATTTTGAAACTAACTTTAAGAAAATAGATGGGTCAATATTGTTGGATTTGTGTTGCCTCTTTCTATTTTTCTAACAATGTAATTGTACTTAAGTCAAGACAAAAATGGGGTAAGGTACCCTTGTGAAATTCTTAAAATACAAACAAGTGATCCTCTTATTATTACATTCCATAATAATTGATAGAACTCAGCTGGGAATCCAATGTCCAAGTGCTTTGTTATGCTCCAAATGAAAAATAGCCTCTTTAACTTTAAAGATTGTATAACATTAAAGATCATATTGCAAGGTATTTTTTCACCAAAAATCTCCGTTCATGAAAATTTGAAAGGATATAAAGAGTCTCCTAGAGTTGCTCTTACGAAATTATAATGATAATATGTATCTTAATTTTGTCAATTTATTCTAAATAACATAAATGAATCCAAAAAAGGCTCCAAATTTCACACTACAATAAAAAAAAGCCTTCCCTCCTTTGTCCTTCTAGTTTTGAATTTTGCTATTGGACGCGAATTCTATCCTCCACATGCCTATTTTGACACTTCGGGGAGGGGAGGGAGTTGAAAAGAACATTTTATTTTAGAAAATGTCCACATATTATTTTATACATGTAAACATTAGTTTGTCTCTATTTCTGCATATTATTGAATTTCAACAAATCAGAAGTACATATCCATAAAAAACGGATTAGCTTCATAGATGCATAGAAAATTGTCAAATGCATTAGGATGCATACATTAGCAATGTTTAGTTCACACATACATGACATCTGAAACCTACATGGGATCACATACAAAAAGTCATTCACATGCATTGCATAGAATCAAGTAGAAGAAGCATATGAGAAGACATAGGCTGAGCATTCTTTTCCTTCTTGGTCTCCCATTTTGCTTTGTTTGGCCATTGAAGGGTTATCAAGTGCACGTTTGGAATATTTGTGTCATCTCTTCCAAGCTCTGTCTTCTTTGAAGTGGCTTGGGTTGATTTGTGTCACGAAACCACCCAATTAATATAATATAAAGCATGACTGTCCCTATTTAACACGTTGACATGCACATACTCTCACTTATACCAGCTTGGTAGTCCGCCAAGTATCCAGAAGGACCTCGGCAAATGAACAACCCAACCAAGATCGCATGATTTAGTAAACACCAATCACTTACCCAGAGTTTTGCAGCGGAAATAATATTACAAATAAGTTCACAAATAATAATACAAGTCTCAGTTCAAAACTAGTTAATGAAACAACATAGCTTTGAAATGATTATAGTAACATAAGTTGAAATACATTGCTAGCTTAAAGTGACATCCTCCAAGTACAACATATAGATAAGAACAACTACAGAATCACCGAGCCCACTGGTGGTTAACCACTCCTTCAGTAGGACGAAGCCCTTCACCTGCAATAGGGTGGGATAAACCCTAAGTACTCGAATATACTCAGCTAGACTTACCCGACAGGGGAGAAATAAAAGACTTCCATGGATATGCAAGGCTCATATAGTGCAGTTGACAAGATAGCATGATTTTTGCGAAAAGAGCATTATGAACTTGTGTCCTATCTTTGAATATTTTAAACAACATTTTAGCATCAAGATTAATGAAGCTTACCAAATCTAGATTTGCACCTCATCTAGAACAATCACTTTATTAAAGCATCGCAATAGTAACCATATCCAGTTTTGCATGTGAACCATATAACCATCTTTTGGTTACTTATTAGGGTTCAAGTTTCTACAATGGTCGATGGATCTTTCAAGTTTCTCACTGACGGGGAGACACCACAATTTGAATCGAATTCCTATCCAGCTGGAGGTTTATTCCTCAATCACACCCAAGCCTCCCCTATCGGGGTGACTATGACTGGTTACCTTCAGTATAATTTGGGTGTCACCGCAGATCCCCGGTTATAAGCATAATTAGCGACTCACGGTAGCCAGGTCGCTCAAGCCGATCCTGCCCACGGTACGATGCCAAGTAGCTCAGGTTTTACTTGCCTACGACTAGTATTCTGCTCGCGTTCTTCATTACCCAAGTATGCGGGGGTTCTAGCACGAACAACAAAGTTAGGCTTCACGGTCGAAACAAGTTATTCGGCCTTCTATGAAGGAGGCATGCGTTCAATCTCGGTAGATATCCAACCACGGTCCAGTGCCTAATGACACAGGCGGACAGAACCCACTCACAATACCTCCAAGTCAAGTGGCTCACACACACCATGTCCACCCGGTCTCGATTTATTACTTCCACGTGGTTATTTTCCATGATAGCAAATATAGCCAACCATGACCAGTATCAACCTCTCAGCGTGGGTGATGGGAGATCACCCACTCTACCGGTCTAAGAATGGCTAAGCATATGTTTCGATCCTGGGCCTACAGGGTTCATTTAGTGGACAAGGAAGGTAATGTAGTAAAGGGTTAACTTAATGCACAAGCAAGATTGTAATTTGTAAGTGAATACTTTAAAAAGAGAGTAGGAGGCTCGTAATGCTCCTGGCTTTCCTTGGGAACGGACTCCAAGTTAGTGCTGGTTAGTAGACACTCACTTGGCGAGCTCTTCAGATCCACGCTTGTACTTCAGGGTCCTTCCATCTTTGGATTCATCTGCCAACACCATGTTTAGGTTAGCACTACCAAACACCGTCTTCAGATTTGGCTCCAACCATCACATCTCCACATATTGTACCTATCGTACCGAAATGAGATGCAAGATGAAAGTGTATGAATGCGATGAAGCAACAGAATACATATATAAAAGCATTCATGACAAGCACTATATTACGCAAGATGAGCACAAAAGTATGTAAGACATACACAAACACTCAGAGGGAAATTTATTAACTACTATCACTCAGTCTAGCATCAACGATAGCAAGCAACTTGTTGAGACAACCTACATAAGTACATGTATTTATTTGACTAATTATCACACATTCCTATCAAAAGAGGATAGCAAGCACATCAAGTATAACATATCAATTAACTCAAGCTAAACTATTGCAAGCAGGTCATAGACAAGAACTACTCAATAAGGGTATTATACAAGAACTAGGGCTGCTATGTGACAACACCCACATAAACATCCAACTAATCGACGAAGTTCCCACAATTTAGAGCATGCACAAGCATAAGTTATCAGATGAGCATTACATGAGGTATTATCCACATTCTAACTTGATACACACAAGTACATCACACATCACCCGCAAGTTAAGATGATTCAATTACAATACATTAATGCTTATAACCTTCCTGTACAAATACCAATATTACCAAGATTCTAGCAAGATATGTGCCAAGGTCTTTTCATGGTAACATGTATAGATGACCATTCATTAGCTAATTATATTAAATCAAGCATAACTTAGGAGGATAGAAAACATATTAGAGGACACATGCTTATTAACTTGACTAATATATTGCAAGCATTCATCACTCAAAAACTAACAGAAAGGCTCGATTAACAAGAACCAACTAGAGTAATTAATTTAGCATGCATAGTAAAATCTGGGCAGCAGCACAGAGGTCACTTGATTTGACCATAATGAGAGATATAAGTATCCAATGGAGGTGAACCTAGACTTTCTGGAAAGGTAATGAAATTATCTTCAACATTGCTATAATAACCAAGAGCTAATTCAAATGTTAAACAAGTCAAACATGTCATTGTTTCAGGTCTGCAGAACCAGGACAGAAAAGTAATATTATGTTCAAAGATGCATAACTTGAGTTACAAACATCCAAAAAGTATGAATCTTAACTTCAGAGAAATCTTAGTAAATTATCTAAAACATGCTTATTATCATCACCAGATGATTCTACACTTAACAAGGTTAATCAAGCACAAATGAGCAACTTAGTCCATACTTTGGACAGATTTTTGCATACAACTTCAAGTATCAATAACTTGAGTTTTATTTATCGCGTAAAGATTGTTCTAGACTTTTTAGAATGCTTAGAACATTATGCTCAAGATTTTTATTCATTGCAACTATAGCAAACATTATAAGCACATGGAAATACATGCACAAGCAACACTGCAAAATTAGTCCACATAGCATTGACAAAATAAAGACATACAACTGAACTAAAGTTTAGAGAATCATAAATGATCTTATCCAATAAACATGGTTCTAGACTCTTTGAAAAAGTAATTAAGTTCTCTACAAGTTTCTTATAATCATCTTAGGATGATTCTGTTGGGGATATTACCTCTGTATACCCCCAGGGACCTACATGGGCCTATCGACCAGAAGACGGCCCAGCTCGCAAGGCCCTGCGGCACGCGACCAGGCCTGTCGTGCTCGCTAGGGACTCCAAAGAGCCTTGCTCGCCAAGGAAGAACCTAGGAGATAGACTCAGATCCCTTACCTTAAGGGACCGATCGTAATCTGTTAGGATATGGAAATTGTAACCCTGCTCCCCGACTATAGAAGGAGAGCAGGGACCCCCTCAAAAAGATCCATCTACACCTCATGTAACCAAATTCTTAGATCAATCTAGCCACTAGAACACAGGACGTAGGGTGCTACGGCGATTTGTCGGCCCAAACCTATCTAAATCGCTATGTCTATGCTCTCTGTGTTACGCTTGACCGTCGTTGCCACACCTCCGCCTACAATCTACTACCGTAGGGTACCCCCATAGTTAGATTGCGATGCATATTTCGTCAACAGTTGGCGCGCCAGGTAGGGGGTGTGTGCCACGACTTTATGGCTCGTCAAGCAGTAACATTCCACGATTCGATGATCCTCCTAGCAACTGGGACCGTGCTCCAGATCGGATCTATAAACTGGACCACCGGCTCTACACCGGGCGTATTAGACGCGCCATAACCTAAATGTCGTCCCACCATGCCAAGTACCACCCGCGGAAGGTCATCAGCCCCGACGATCTGATCGACGCCATCGACCTCAGCGCGGCGTCGCCTCTCCGGTCACCACGGTCGCCGTCCGCGCAACCACCTAACACCGGCGAAGGAAACTATCGTGCCGGCTGCGAGCACCTGTCTCCCACCGACGATGCCCTACGGGCTCCGCAACCATGTAGCCGTTTTTAGCACCAGACGCTCCGACAGATCTCCAATCAGGCTCTGCTAGTACCTGTCGTTAGCACAGTCATCATCTCTTGGATCCCCAGCGATTCCCAGTAGGTAGTGTCCCTTGATGGCATGACCTCGTTTGATTCCGTGCCTTCTTCAAGGAACGAAACAGTCGTTTCCTTCGGATCATCAAGCGACTTCCTGGAGTCCCCCCGGCTTTGGAGGCATGATATTCCAAGTCTCCGCCGATAGCTTTGCGCGCGACAACGAGACGGATGCCGAGCGCACTGCCCGGGAAGAACATAATGCCGAACGCGCACGTAGGCGCGAGCTGGAACGCCGTGACCAGGAGAAGAATGAGCAGGAACGCCACGACCAGAAGTGCCTGGCATGAGAGCGACGCGAACATGAGCAAGTAGATCACAACCGCCTTCCTCGGTGCAATCTAGAGTAGGAGTTTGACCAGATGGGCGACATCCCGGTGTATCAGACCCCGAGCGCTAATTTGGCGGTAGCTGCCTGCGAGTTGGCCAAGTTGCCTATCTCGCCTGAGATCGAGAAGATCAAAGCCCACGTAAAAGCACCCACAGTCCAAGTCAACAAGAGGGGCACCCTGGTCGAATTCTCCGACCAGTCTCATAGGAAGAACCACCCATGAAGCTCACAGCGGTCGCAACGACCAAGATCTCCGTGGTACGACGATCAAGAGTACGAGCAACCCCAGCATGATTAGATGACCAAGATCTGCACCGGCACCCCCGGTCGCGGCAGGCCCTCGCCCCTTCTCCGCTCGCCTGTGAGCCATTAGATGGCCCTAGAATTTCAGGATCACGTCTGTAGAGAAGTATGATGGGAAGGCCAACCCAGAACAATGGGCGACCACTTATGAGATTGTCGTCCAGGCTGCCAGAGGAGGACGCGACGTGATGGCTAACTACCTGTCGGTGATGCTGTTGGTGTCGGCCAATAGTTGGCTCCACAAGATCCCAGAGGGCTCTATCGACACCTGGGAGCAGCTCAAGGAGGTTTTCATCAAGACCTACAAGGCCACATGCGACCAGCCGGGGACGCGCTACAACTATGAGAACGTTCGCCAAGGTCGCAACGAGAGCTTTCAGGAGTATATCTGTCGTTTCTCCGACAAGCGGCTAACTATCTTCGATATTGCGGACACAGAGGCCACCTCTGTCTTCACCAACGGTCTGTGTAACAACGAGCACCAAAACAAGTTGGTTCACAAGAAAATAACAAGCATTGAAGAGTTAATGACCATCGCGAACTCCTACGCCAACCAGGACGATGCTACCCGCAGCCGGGAAGACAGGCGACGCCGTTCGCGCTCCCCAACACGTTCGAGGGGTAGCGACCGCCAACTCGACTACCACGACGAACAAAGATCCAACAACCGGGAACGCGACCACCGTGATCGGCGATCGCGCAACTCGGAAGGCTATCGGTAGGGGCCCGATCACAGGCATGGCGGCCGCTACGTCGCTAACACGAACACACGACCGAGACGCAACTACGACAACAAGTATGACAAGATTCTTGATGGCTAGTGCCCCATCCAAAGAACTCCAAGCATTCCATGCGCGAGTGCGAGGTCCTTGAGTCCGCAATGCGAGGGAGGAGCGAGAAGAAGCCGAAACGAGACGACACCACCAGGGACAAGGACCAGGAGGCCCCAGCACCCGAATTTCGACCAGCTTCAAGAACGTTCTCCATCTTAGGAGGCAGCATGGTCGTCGAGGGGGAGAGGCGACACTGTCAAGTCTGCAAGGATGTCTTCTCAGTTGGCACCGTCGGTGATGATCATGCCAACACCCGCTATCTCGACTGGTCGGAGCGATCCATAACCTTCTCCAAGGACGACTAGTGGACGGATTACATGTTCCCCATCGCTTCCCCTCATCGTCAACCCAATCATCACCACATGCTACTTCTGAAAGGTGTTGGTCGATGGAGGCAGCGCCCTCAAAATCATCTTCGCCGACGCGCTCCGCCAGCTCGATTACTCTAAGGAAGACCTCTCTTCGGTGAACTTTCCCTTCTGGGGAATCATTCTAGACAAAGCATCCACACTGGTGGGGTGGATTACCCTCCCAGTGCAGTTCGGCGACCAGGACCTGTTGACACAAAAAGCGTCAGGATCTGCGAACACGTCGGACTATTACCCAAAGCTCGGTATCCAGAGGGGTGCCAGTCGATTTGACCAGTTAATCGACAAGGACGATAACTAGAACAAGATCCAATCCAGACAACAGCGATGCGCCCGGATGCTGGGATTGAGGCTTGATCAGGATAACTAGAGCAGAGCTGAACGAGGCAACAGCGATGCGCCCGGATGCCAAAGCTCAGAGGTACTCCCACGCGGAACTTGCAAGGATTTGACGGAGATCAGGGTGATGCAGCCCGTCGAATCTTGAAAGAACTCGTTGATAACTACAGCTAATGCAGTAAAAGGGAAATTGCGATAAAAAGTAGAATCAGAGTAAAATTGATTTGTTTTTGATTGGATTGATTCTCATACACGTAGCCGTCGGGCACATATTTATACTCCCGCATGGAGAGTTGTACAAAGACACGACTCGTATCCTTCCTAAAACAAACTCCTAACTTTAAGCAAACTGACTCACGTAGGAGTCGGATCTAAAACAATAATATTATTTTCCTAAACAAACACACATATTTTAAAGGAAAACAAACGACTCATGCAAGAGTCGGACTCAAACTACTATAATAATAATGGTATAAAATCACCAGTTTCCATATGTCTTCCCTTCGATGGAAACTTTCCATCGGCAGATCTTTTCAATCCGTGACTTCCTTCTTTGACCACCGGCAGCCTTCTGCTGACATCAAGTGCCAAGTCACCCAATCGGCACCTCATGCCCATCGGCATCGGTAATACTTCCCAATCGGCAACCTTGTACCGATAACTGTCTTCACCAACCTATCGGCACTCGGCATCTTCTCATCGGCAATCGGTAACGTCTCCTCATCGGCAATCGGCAACAGCAACTTTACAGCCCAGGCTACCTGACTTCACCAATTAAACTTGCCAGCAATCGGCATCGGCATTATCCAAAACCTCCAGCTTCCATCGGCAATACACTTAGTCTTCCCGCAGCATACTCTCATCGGCAAATACTGGCTCACGATTTCCCGATGCCGATGGAGAACGGTCGCTGACCAGTCAAGCCTTAGCTCATTTGACACGTGCTGAAAAACGGTGTCAACACATGCCCCCCATTTTCGGAGCGTATAATACTTTACGTGCCGAAATTCCCTCTACTGTAGCCGTTGCTGTAGTCGTTACCTTCGAGATAGATGCACAGTTTCCTCGATCTCCGTGTGTGGAACCGCAATTTAATAGTAAAATCCCTCGATTGTAGCACAAACAGTTGTAGACCACCTCAATCACCACGCGTATCTACCGCGGGTCTCTCCACATTCCTGAAACGGAACCCCAAAATGCCCCTGGGTAAGCTTATAAAAGTTACCGGGATCCACACTACTTTTACCCCGAGTCCATTTTCACTTTCACCTCCTCTGCTTTCATCGTCAACCTCCAGTAGTGCCTCTGAAGAGCATCTGTTCGAGCGAGCAACAGTTCCGTCCGCAATCCAAGGACGAACCGCAAGCACTCCTGCTCCAATGGCGATCCAAGTCGACATCCCCAAGGTAAAGTCTTCTTTCCTTCCCATCCAATCCTCTTGCCGGTTCTTTTCTGCACGAATGTAGAACCTTCTCCATTTCTTTTCTGATTCATTCCTTCCTTTTCTTCAAACCCTAGGAACTGTACAACAAGGTAGTGATCCCTCTCGAACAGTCCAGCTTTACTTGCTTAGGCCCAATGGGGAATCCTGACCCCAGCTATTTGATCAACGTGGAAACCAACCGGATTCCATTCAGATCTGAATGCTTTGGGTTAGGACTGTGGAAGGATGCTTTCCGATCATGGCCCAAACCTACTAAGGGGTGGAAGGACTGGTACCTCAGGGTCGCTAGGGTGCAGCATGTTTACTGGCAAGAGCGCAATTTGGATCAATGCATCCAGCTTTCTATTGTCGATATGGAGAGAAATGAGAACATGCTGATAGCTGCCTCCTACTTCTGGTCTGACATGATGAACGTTTTCCTTTTCCGACATGGACCAGCCACCTCGACCCTTGTCAATGTCCATATGTTGACCGGCTTGGACGTCTCTTCTGCCGATACCTTCACCTTATTCAACAGGAAAGCTGAGTACAAAGTGAATACTCGGAACATCGGCGGCTGGACAGGCTATATTCATGAGTACCAGAAAACAGGATCGGTAAACCAGAGAGAGCACGCCACTTTTCTGAATATGTGGTTAGAAAAGTTCATCTTCTGTGGCAGGGCAGTTGGACCCACCACTATGCACCTTCCGGCAGCTGAGCTCCTTGCCGATGGAACAAGGCTCCCCTTAGGCAGATACCTTCTAGGATCGGTAAAACCGTCTTTTACATCAAGTATCCCAGAAGTTACTGCTAGGTGAGCATATCGGCAATCTTGGGGGTCCCTGGTGGTTCATCAACATGTGGTTGAACGCACACATGCACAAGGCCCTCCAGTTTGACCTGTTCGCCCAACAATTCCCAAGAGACGTATTGGAAGATTACCAGTATAGGGATGAGGAATCGGCAACTCGCCCTCCACTCAACTTTGGAGAGGCCATTATAGTGCTGCCAGGAACCGATGCCGATGCAGAGCAATTTGGCATGTTTTTTCAGAGGTTTTATAATGGAATTCCTGCCACAGAACGGCTCTGGTGGCCATATGTCGACGAAGACAACCAATTCCCACTGTTATTCAATCTTACCGATGGGAATGTGCCTGAGAATCAAACAATCATGAAGGCCAGTATTGTTCCCCGCGCCATCCCAGTGAACATCTTCGGATCTGGGAAGAATACCCCTCCATCGTTTGAATTTTACTACCCATCGGCAGCGGCGAGACAACTGGCATTTGGCCAACTGCCGATCAAGCTCTGCTACTCTAAAGTGGTGAAGCCTAGGCAGACAATTTCCGGCGCTCTAGACTGGAACAAGGTTGTCAACCTTCCTCCCAATGTCGATGTATCAGACCTTGACTTGTCCTCCTGGTCACCAACCTCCTTCATTACAAATGAGTACAAGTCTTGGTAGCAAGAATGGAGGTGTCAGTTGTTTGCCAAGTCGTCGCACTACTATCGGAACATAATTGACGCCGATCACATCATTCCCGACGACACAGTGAGTTTTATTCCGATGTATTCCTTATTACTTTATCCTTATCATCGGCATCTGACCCCTTTATACTCGACAGGTTGACGATCCGATTCCTCCGATGAGCAGGAGTGGCAAGCCCTTCAATCTTCGGATGATGAGTCCTGTATCACTCATCGGCAACAAGGCCCCCACGTTAACGGTCTTCATCCCTCGACAGGTACCTACACCGACACCTGCAAAAGCCAAGGCTACATCGGCCGCTGTTGCTGCCCTGACGCGGGTGTTTGCAGTAAATTCATCTTCACTCACGCCGATTACATAATGCCTCATCGGCAATATTCTATTTTGTATAACTACCATTGAATACTTTCAGGCTATGAGGTCATCGGCAGCTGCTCCAAGCAGACAAGCACCTCCAAGTTCGGTTGCCGATGCCCCCCAGTCCTCGTCGAAACGGGCTGGATCTCCTGCTGCTGCGCCAAGGAAGAAAAGGCGCTTGAGGCTGGCTAGCCCATCTTCGCCATCGGCTTCAACTGCGCCACCAGCTACCACTGCACCATCGGCAGGACCGTCGACGGCTCCAATTCCTGATAATCCTTTGGATGACGTCCCTGACCAAGAAACAACACCTGCTGCAGCGGCGGAGGTGGCATCGGCATCGGCGCCGGCCGAAATCCCCGATGAGAGCATGGCGTCGCCACCACAAGAACCAACAGCATCGGTATCGGTACCAGTGCCTACACCAGATGGAAGCCCTAACCAGGGGACGACTCCACTTGCCGCATCAACAGCGGCGACATCGGCATCGGCGCCTTCACCAGCCGAGATCCCCGATGAAAGAGCGGTATCACCACCAAGGGAGCCAGCCACTACATCGGAAGCAATGCCGACAACAACACCACCAGCACCAATAACTTCAGCAACAGAAGCTCATTCATCAGCAACCGCTGCCGATTTCCAAGATGAGGCTGGACCCTCCAACATGCCAAGTCCCAGGCAAGAAATCCGCTTCAAGATGGTAAGTCGGTTACCTAAAAATTCATAGTATAGCTTCATGATCAGCATATTTTAACTTCTTCACTTTCAGGCCCAAGACTCCCCAGACAGCCTCTTTTCCTTCGGCCTCAACCTCTAGGACGAAGATGAACACCGAGTCCCCGCTGGAGCAGACAGCCTGTTCTCTTTCGCTATCAATATTTCCGATGAAGATGAAGACGAGCAAAGTTCTGCTCTAGCACTATCGGCAGAAGTGAAATCCAAGCTCGAGGCATTACTCTCTCAGCTACAGATAGATACATCCCAGCTTGTCCAGGACTCGACTGCAGCAAGGGCAATTTTCAAAGATATCCAAGGCCAGCTACCTGCCGATGCAGAAGAGATCCTCATCCAAGCAGCCTTCCTTGAAAGTCGCCGATTGCAATACCAACGGGCCTCAAGCCGCATTGCCAACAGGAATGCCCAATCCAAACTCATGGAAGAAATGCTTAAGTTTAAGAAAATTGCCGATGAAAAGCACAAGAACATCGGCCAAGTAGAAGCTTCCGGCACTGACCTTGAACAGGCATTTACCCAACTATCGGCAAGAAAGGAAGAGCTGCAGGCCGAACTGAGAAAAGTTGAAGAAGCTTTGGATGTTGTCAGCCAGAACAGAGCCAACTTCCCGACACCATCACGGCTCTGCGACAAGAGAGGGACAGTAATGCCCGACAAGCCATCGCTTTAAAGAAGAAGATCAAGTCAGTTGAAGGCTCTACCGATGAGGATGCTAGGGAGATAGAGGAGATAGAACAAATTCGCCTGCGTGCGATATCAGTTATCCACTCCCTGTTGTAACCTGTTAAACTATCACATCGGCAAATGTAATATTGATACTTGGTTTTGCTCCATAATATAATGTCAATACGCTTTTACCGATGTATTATAACTTCCCTTTCATCGGCATTCAAACGAGCACGCTATACGCCGACTCCTCCAAGAGTTTCTAGAATGTAAGCATTGCTGGGAGTAGACTGTCTTATCCGATAAGGACCTTTCTGATTAGGAAACCCTCCAAACCTAGAACTTAGTCCCAATCGGTAAAATCAACCTCCATACTAGAGTACCACCGGTAAACTCTTTTCATCTACTTATCGGCAACCGTTACCAACACCATGACTTATCGAATCGGCTAAAACCTTCTTCGAGTAATCCCAACTTTTAGCGGAGCCCGGTATTCAGCCCGATCGTCTGTTGAGGTAGCAATAATCGGCAACAAAATTTCTCACTCCAATCGGAACGAAATTCAGACACTTGCCGATAGATCCACCAAAGAAGGCACAAGGAGCAACCTCCTCTTAAAATATCTACACCACATACCTAATTATTGTGTGTAAGCACGGCAGAATCATCCTTACAACTGTTTTTCCTCTGGCAGTTAACAAATTCATCGGCAGTACGGCGTTTCACACACAAACCACCGGCCGGTGCCCTCAAGTATAACAATTGGAATCGCCAGAGTTTGCCGAGTGCGGCCCCCAAGCCAGAACATCCAAGATTGACCCCGGTTTAGACCATCGGCAATATATTGCCATCTGTCGATGGATCTCCATCCTTGCGCTTTGGCCTCCACTGCTTTTCCCTTGAAGGAACTTCAGTGTCATATAAGTTATTACGACGCTCACGCTGAATTCTTCTCTTCTGGGTCTTGGTCAGACCCTTAGGGCACCACTGAGGGAGTTTGGTTTTCCAGATAGGCTGACGCTGCCTTTCATTACTCATATCGGCTTCTCTCCCGATGTTTGAATTTCTGGAGAGCGCGTCTTCATCGGGTACTATCGCATCGGCCATCTCCTCAGGCTCCCTTGGCTCAACACGCCTGCCAAGTCTGTCATGGGCACTAAGCTTGCCCCCCAGTCGGTCATGCACCGACCTCTTCTCTCTGAGCGGCTTGGTGTACCTGGATGCTCGATCATCAAAACAAGGTTTCTTACCTAACCGATCGACAGTGTGGTACCCGTAGCATTCAGGACAGTTATCGGCAGTAGATAGCTTAATGCCTTCTTCCCAACAATGAATGAAGAAGGGACACCTCCAGTGATCCTTTTGCCGAAGCCAATCCTGTTCCTTCTCTTCCTGACGATGTTGCTCCTTTTGCTATTGCTGATACTCCCTCGGCTGTTTATGAGTGATTACGACGCCAGGAGCCCTATTGGTACTGCTACCTTCATCGGCAACTCTCTTGCTTCTCCTGTCATCGGCAAACTTTTCTACATCACGTTTAGCCACTCGATGATCAGGATCTACCGATGCGCTTTTTCTAACAACTTTCGATGTCAGCACCTTAGTCTTTCCACTGGTTTCCACCATATTATTCGGAAACAGGTGCTGATCAACCTCCTCCGGTTTCTGGACTTTAGAAATTCCAAATTTGATTCGTCCAGAGTCAACCTCTAACTGCAACTGCCGCCTGAACGCTTTGCAGTCATTGGTACTATGAGAGGTTGCATTGTGCCACTTACAATACCCGGTCTTCTTGAGTTCCTCGGCTGATGGAATTACCTGATTAGGGGCTAGCTTAATTCGCCCTTCCTGAAGCAATAGGTCAAATATCCCATCGGCCTTCGTGACATCGAAGGTGAACTTTCCAGCCCTTTTCTGGGCGAGCGCACAAGGTATCGGCTCCTCATCCTTTACCCATTCAACAGTGCCGATGTTCACCTCCTCATCCTGCGCTCCGAGTCTTCCTGGGCTCGAATGACTCAACGTCCTGATCGGCTTCTGTGATGTCAAAGGTGAACTTCTCCAACTCAGGGACGCTGATACTCGGCTCTTCGTCCGAATCTGAAGCTTCCACTTTCTCGGTCGAAAACACCTTGGTGTCTGGATCTTGCCGATGCGCAGACTCGCTCGCTAGCCGAGCAGATGGATGCACTTCTTCACATCTTTGTATTAAATAGGCCGGAGCAATCGACCCATTAACAACACCAATCTGTTGAATATTATGCACCGGTTGATTAACCGATGGGCAACCCTGAACGTCTACTGGTTGAGTAGGTTGATTTATCTCTCCAGGTCTTGACGTCAAAGTACTTGAGATGATTGGTGTGCGCACAGTACTAGTCATGATAACACTATGCATCGGCTGTGTTGACGATGAGTAATTTTGCACAGTTGCTGGTTTGTGTTGTGGCATTACATTCATCGGTTGTTGTACCGATGTCTCATTGTACACTTGCGAGTATTGCGGTGTAGTATTTATCGGTTGATGTATCGATACTTCACTCTGAAGATTTGCTGGATGATATTGCAGAGGCCTTACCACTTGATGCCCAGGCTGCACAACTTGCTGCTAAATCGGTAATTGACCGATCCAACTTGTATTAGGTATCATCGGCACATGACTTACTGATGGCTGAGAACCAGCTGACTCTTGCAACCTTTGTACTCTTGGATAATAGCTCTGACTTGTGGATACCACAGGTTGAGCAGCCATTGCCAATGCAGGCTGATTGATACTCGACATGCCTTGTTGGATCGGCCAAGAATTTACCGATGGCTGTTAGCCAGCTGACGCCCGTTGTTCTTGTGGCTCCGGGTAATTGATTACCACCATACGTTGGTTTGCAGCTGCTGGGCCTTGTTGTATCGGCAAGTAATTTGCCGATGGCTGGGCATAAGGCACTCTGGGTATTGCCATTTGCAGATTCCATGTTGGCAACTGCGCCGTTGGAGAAGATGTAGCATAATGCATCATTGGAACCATCGGCTGTACAGGTGTTGCTGATGCCATGGGAACCCTCCACCCTGCATGGTTATCTTGGACCAATCTGGAATCAACAGATAGACTTGGAGACATATCGTATCCCCACCAGTTGGCTAAAGTTGGCTGATTCTAGATCACAGGTCTAGACATTGTTGAAGCCACCAGATTTGTGTTCACCTGAGTAGTGCTTGCTGGGCTTAATCTTGGTGGCGCGATCTCATCGGTAGATCGGCTCATAATTAGTGTAAACACCCTTAGAACCGCCGATGGAGTCGCAGCAGATGCCGATCCGAGCTGACAACACTCTGGACCAACATAATATGGTGCCTGTCCCTTGAAAGCTTGCTTGACAGCATTGCACACGGTATCGGACAGCACGTTGGATTGGCTAATTAATACCTCATTAAATGCATAATTAACCATATCTTGTACTTTACCAGGATCGGCGTAGAAAGTAGTCTGCCGTGGCGACGGCGGATCTTGCTTCTGCACTGCTTCGCCGATCCTGTTTAGACTGAAGGACCTATGATATAAGCGTTTGTACTCTTCCATTGCCTGCTCCATAGCCTGCTTCTGACGATCCGTCAGATCTGCCGCGGAGACTTCAATGACACTCCTTGGATTAATCATGATAGATGTAAAAATTTGTATAATCGGGTCCCACCGAGCGTGCCAAAAGAGGTGTTGACACAAAAAGCGTCGGGATCTGCGAACACCTTGGGCTATTACCCAAAGCTCGGTATCCGGAGGCGTGCCAGTCGATTTGACCAGTTAATCGACAAGGATGATAACTAGAACAAGATCCAATCCAGACAACAGCGATGCGCCCGGATGCTGGGATTGAGGCTTGATCAGGATAACTAGAGCAGAGCTGAACGAGGCAACAGCGATGCGCCCGGATGCCAAAGTTCAGAGGTACTCCCACGCGGAACTTGCAAGGATTTGACGAAGATCAGGGTGATGCAGCCCGTCGAATCTTGAAAGAACTCGTTGATAACTACAGCTAATGCAGTAAAAGGGAAATTGCGATAAAAAGTAGAATAAGAGTAAAATTGATTTGTTTTTGATTGGATTGATTCTCATACACGTAGCCCTCGGGCACATATTTATACTCCCGCATGGAGAGTTGTACAAAGACACGACTCGTATCCTTCCTAAAACAAACTCCTAACTTTAAGGAAACTGACTCACGCAGGAGTCGGATCTAAAACAATAATATTATTTTCCTAAACAAACACACCTATGTTAAAGGAAAACAAACGACTCATGCAAGAGTCGGACTCAAACTACTATAATAATACTGGTATAAAATCACCAGTTTCCATATGTCTTCCCTTCGATGGAAACTTTCCATCGGCAGATCTTTTCAATCCGCGACTTCCTTCTTTGACCACCGGCAGCCTTCTGCTGACATCAAGCGCCAAGTCACCCAATCGGCACCTCATGCCCATTGGCATCGGTAATACTTCCCGATCGGCAACCTTGTACCGATAACTGTCTTCACCAACCTATCGGCACTCGGCAACCACTCTCCATCGGCACTCGGCATCTTCTCATCGGCTCCTCATCGGCAATCGGCAATAGCAACTTTACAGCCCAGGCTACCTGACTTCACCAATTAAACTTGCCAGCAATCGGCATCGGCATTATCCAAAACCTCCAGCTTCCATCAGCAATACACTTAGTCTTCCCGCAGCATACTCTCATCGGAAAATACTGGCTCACGATTTCCCGATGCCGATGGAGAACGGCCGCTGACCAGTCAAGCCTTAGCTCATTTGACACGTGCTGAAAAACGGTGTCAACAGGACCACTTCAGAGTCAAGAACATTCACTTCATCATCGCAGACTTTGAGACAGCCTAGCATGCCATCCTCAGCCACCCGGCGCTAGCCAAACTCATGGCGGTTCCGCATTATACTTACATGGTGCTCAAGATCCCGACGCCGCAAGGAGTCCTCAGCCTTCGCACCAATTTATAGATGGCATATGAATGTGAGCAGCAGACGCTCAACGCCACCGGGAAACTCCACGCCCCAGACACATACGACTCCGAGCCTGGCGACATGCCTAATGAATGTTAATATTTGTTCATGGGGAATGGTTCATTCAAGTTGAAAGATGGTACCTAGACTTGATTTTGGGAAGTTACTCGATGGAAAATTAACCCTTGAAGTTTGAATATCCTTCGTTGTTTAACATTGTTAGAAGAAAATAAGACTCTATGGCTACTATATTCAATTCGGTTCTATTAAATATTTTGTTACGTAGATCATTAGGGAGTAACAACCTTAGAGATTGGCACAAAATTGTTTCTTCATTAAACAATGTGAGGAAGGAGGGCTACTTTTATCTATTCGCTACATTCATTAGGGCAATTTTCTGTAAAAATCTATGTATGCCTTGTTAGTTAGCCATGTTGTAAGAGTGTCTCTAGAAATTTGGTGTGCTAAGTTACCTACATTCTAAGTATTTTTGTGGTATTTTACTAAAGACAATCTAGCTAGAAGTAATTGGAAAGGTGACAAGAATTGTTGCTTTTGCCATTTACCAGCCTATTCAACATTTGTTTTTTATTGTCCATATGCGAATTTTTATGCGAGCGATAATATAGTGTGTAGCACAACAAAACCTAGCAATATGGATAATATATTCAACCATTTGTAAAAATTGGGTGCTTCCATACACAATTTATTGGTTCTAACTACAGCAGTGGCACTTTGTTAGGTAATTTGGCTAACTAGAAACAAAGTAGTTTTTGATAAATGCATAACAAGATCTTTGTTGTAAGATTATGTATTCATAGGAATGCAGTGGTTTCACCAATGAGCCAGGTTGCAGCAACTTGACGACTAGCGAGACACCTTGGTTCAAGCTAGTCAGCATCTATAAGGATCTGCTAAGCCTAGGGGGATGATTAGATCTGTTAAAAAATAACTGTAACTTTTATCATATAAGGGCATGGCAGTGCTGCTCTGGTGAGTGGCACTACTGCTCTGCATAGCACTGCTCCTCTCAGGAGCGAGAGTGATTCCTAGAAAGATGAACGGCCCGACAGTTCAAAATCTACCCATCTAAATGAAATTCTACTTGAATAGAAACCTTCCTAGTGTAGTAAAGAACCTGTATGACCACTTAGAATGTATAGAAATAGTACCACCAAATAGATTGGGACCAAACCCTAGAAATCATCTTGAGAGCAAAGTAGATGAAGTAAATCACACAAACATAAGATAACACATGATTTATCCCATGTTTTAGCTCACCACCAAGGCTTGCCTAAGTCCACGTTGTTGAGGTACGCCACAAAGGCATAGAGCTTTGCAACTCCTCTCGATCTCAAGTCAAGAGAGCTAACTCTTAAAGTGGGGGTAATATACTAGCTGAATGGTGGTGTTAGAAACATCCCGGAGTTGGCACAAGCATGGCAAGCTTCACGAGTGACGCGCTAGCCGGCTAGGAGCAAGCTCCAAGAGTCATGAATCCAAACTGTCGGCCACAACATGAACCAAGTGCTTGAGGAAGTTGTAGATCAGGTGGAGAAGCTTTCATTGCTGTTTGGAGGCTTAATCTCTCAAAGATTTGAATAGAAATCAAGTGGGGAAGATTGGGGAGCTCCAAGTGAGAGAGAGAGAGAGAGGGAGTAGGGGGAGCTTCTATGCAGTTTTTGGTTGCAAGTGGATGAGTTCTCTCAGTGGTGACCATTGGGGGAGAGAGGGCGTGAAAGATATAACCCTCTTTGCTAAAGGGCAGAATTCAAGTTGCGGCAGTATTGCTCTGGGGTGCAGTATTGCCATGCTGCGACACTGCCGCCCTGGCTAAACTACATAGAATGGAAAGTTGTATCGCTGGTAGTTTAGTCAAGACAATATATCATGTTTGGTGGATAGATGTTGCACTTTGTTCACATTTGACTACACTTGGTTCTCGTGCCCCTTGGCGATGGTTATTGTTTCGGTTTTCAAAGGTCGGCGACTAGACTTAGAATGATCTAGGTCTAAGTGTCAATGGAGTTGAGACACTTAAAGTATATTAGGAGCTTTGTTTTACCTTTGACCATACTATTAAGGGGGCTTGAATTGGTAGCTTGACTTAAGTGAGCCTAATGGTTTAGGTGTGGTGCACACTTGTTAAGCATAGTCCTAAGTAGCATAAGGTTGGGCATAAGATCAATTGGAACAACTTCTGTTTCGACCAAATTCGATTCAGAGTTGTTTAGGGGATTTTCCATGCACTGGACGCTGGTGCACCTAGCATCGTACGCGTCTGGTCAGTGCTAGGTGGCAAGGGTTACCTACCTGACGTACCCCATCGAGTCATCAGACGTGACGGTGAACTCAACTCACTCTCGGAATAGCATCGGATCCTACATCGTATGTGCCTGTGCGAGGGGTTCGGTCATTTATAGTAAGTGTCCAGAGAGGTCAAAATGTGACCAAGCACATCTGATTAGTACTAAACAGACGCATGATCATGTCCGGTCAGTGTGATCGGACGTGTCTGATCAATATGCACCGGATCATCCGGTGCATAGCGCTGACGCAGAGGAATTACTCGTTGGCCTAGCAACCGAACGCGTCCAGTCAACCCGATGGATGTGTTCGGTCGCTACTTAAAGCGCAAAATTCAAACTCAATGGGTGAGTGGTATTTATACTCCTCCCATTACTTCTCTCCATGACTTTTGCTTATTCCATGAGCTAAGATACACTTGGAGAGTGTGAGAGAGAGCAAGAGCCCTTGTGTGGAGTTAAGATTTGGTAATTCAGAGATTAGACACCTCATTAGTGACTAGAGAGTAGCAAGTGTGCATCCACTCATCTCATTAGGCTTGTGTAAGTCAAGTGAGAATTCTAGCTTGTTACTCTTGGTGCTCAACAACACCTAGATGGTTTGTTGGGATTGGAGAGCTTGGAGATCATTTAGAGGCAATTGTGGATGACCCAAGCCATGTTGTGATTGGTTGTAGGCGATTCACTAAGCCATAGTGATGAAGAATTGTTGACGGTGAAAATGTCATAATTTTCTATGCTCAAAATCACCGTCAACAGCCTCACAATGAAGGGACATAAGCATATCATGAGTATATTTTATCCAATAACTAGTTCCACATGTCCATGGAGTATTTCTTACAGACTATAGAAAATGGAGAGAAATAAGCTAGTGGGACCCACATAGGGGGTCGGCCGACCACCCTATGGGGCCCACCAGCCTCCCATGTTGGCCATGATCCAAGAGAAGCAATCCCAAGTGATCCTCCACTCTTGGATCAACTTGTGCTTTCTCCCAACGGCTCATATTCACTTCACATGGATCCATGGTCCCACAAAAGTACAAACCGACGTCCAAAAGTGGTCCAACTTGTGCACACCCACTCCAAGACATGTGGGCCATATTCCAGAAGGACTGCGGTGGTCCCACCACCCATAGGGGGGTCGGCCGACTCCCCCCCCCTAAGTCCTAGGGGGCATCCACCTCCCTTGCATGGCTTCATGAAAAGAAGCACATGTTGCATGCAAAGGAGCACATGCTGAATTCTCTTGCACCATTGATCTAAAGGGCGGTTATGATCCAAGGGCTCTCACCATACATCACGTGGATTGATGACGTGGTAGTGGAGTATCCCCTACTCCACCTCTCCACTATAAATACTCCCTCACCCCCTCTCATTCAAGACACACCACAAGGAGGAGCTCTCCACTCTCTCTCAAGATGTAGCACTTGTAGTAGTGTTAGTGTTGTTAGGAGTTAGAGTGAGCCTCTGGTCTTTAGCTCTAGCCTTCCAGGAGGTCTGGTATGCTTCTAGCATGTATTTCTCTCTTTGTAAGACTTGAGTTATGTTATATAGTTATCTTCTCTACTTTGTCTTAGTACTTTACTTTATTGCAGCATGACTAGTTATGTTGTATTGGTTGTTAGCATAGTCACAGTTTTTTGATAGTAAGATAATGGTAGTATACCTTTGAACTGGTTCACCGCCCTTAACCCGGTGCTCTAATCAATTTCGCTGGATATTGGATTAGAGTAGTGAGATATAGTGTAGACATGGTGTCTAGACCATATGCTTACTTGTGTCTGTGGCTTGTCCAATGGTTTGTTTGTGGTACCTAGTAGGGGTGATAGACCTATCTAGGCTTTGATCTCACCACGTTCGGCCAAGTTCTAAAGCGTAGGCCCTCTTGTGCTAGGCGGTTTAGCACCCTTCTGTTGCTAAGTGGAGAGCGGCACCACCAATGGCAACACCACCGGAGAGCTTCTACACCCATGACTTGCATTGTCTCAGTTTATTAGTTCACTTTTGTAAGCTCTAAGTGTGTTTTCATCAATCACCAAAAAGGGGAGATTGAAAGTACAATCATGCTCTAAGTGGGTTTTGGTGACATGACAACATAATTAGAGAACTAATGAGACTCTTCAAGTATGACAAGCAGGTTAAAATTAAGGAGGTTGATAAACAGGTTGGCAGACCCTCCAATTACAAAAGTGTATGGCAACAAGCTCATTGGGAGTTTATTTCTTTTATATTTGAAATTGAGTTAGGAATTCGTACTATTAAGAGGGATTCAACACGCATGCCAACATGTGAACCAAATGCTATATCTTTACATCCAACATACACCCTCCCCTACACCTTAGGCAAAATAGCAACAATTCTATTCTTACACGTTTACTATCTTTGCCAGGCCGGCAATGTCATGGTAAGGGCCAGCAGTGCCGCGCAGCCCGGCACTGCCGCACTTGTTTTTCTACACGTTGGCAGTGAGGGGGTATAACATTATACCTCACTCCCCCAACGGTCATCTCTGCCACTCTTCATTCTCGACTTGCAGAACAGACTAGAGAAGCTCCTCTTGCTCCCCTTTCTCCTTGGAAGCTGCTTACTCTCCTCCATTGATATCCACTCAAATATTTGAGAGTTTGAGCTCCAAGCTTCAGCGGAAAGCTTCTCACTTGGTTCTTCAACTCCTACAAACATTTGTTTGTGTGGTGGCCGGTGGCTTGAGTTGTTACTCTTGAGCTTTGCTATCTGGCTAGGCGTCGCCCTTGAGCTTGCCAACTTCATGTGCATCCTAGGAGGTTTGTAACACCACATATTTCTAATACATTGCCCCTCATCTCAAGAGTTCACTCTCTTGACTTGAGACCGAGGAAAGAGCTAGCCTTTGTGGTGAGCTTGAGCCTTGTGTGGAGCACCTCAACAATGTGGACGTAGGCAAGCCTTGGTGGCGAGCTGAACCACACGTCAAATCCTTGTGTCAACTTGTGCTTGTTCATTCACTTTGATATATATTGCTCTCAAGTTGTTTTCTAGGGTTTGGTCCCGATCTACACATTGGGAGTGTTTCCACCACTTTCAAGTGGTGCTGCAGGTTCTCTACACTCCTAGGAAGGTTTTGATTCAAGTAGATTTTCCATATTCATCTTAGTTTTTGAACTACACTCAGTTTTGTCCTGTTGACCAGCACTACCGCTCTAAAGAGCAGCAGTGTCGGGCTGTAGAGCGGTAGTGCCACGCCTTTTGCTAATAGTGTGTTTGAGAAAAGTTTTAAACAGGGCTATTCAACCCCCCCCCCCTCTAGGCTTAGTAGGTCCTTACAACTTTGTCCTTGCGCGGATCAAGGGGAGCAATACCCTTGCATGGGTCCTCCATTGAGGACTAGGGGAGTGTCCACTCTTCGATACCTCGACAAAACATCGCCATGTCAACTCTACTCTCCTTACTCCTTGCAGTTACTTTCAAGTATTACTCTTCTTGCAATTACATTCATCATATTGTTATTGTTGTGTTTAGTCCCACATCGGTAATTGATGGTGGGGGAGCACAACATATAAGGTGGGGGCAACCCTCACCTACCAGGCTAGTCTTTTTGGTTGAGTTAGGCCTAAGGCCTGATATGTTGTGGGCTCTAGTGGACCTGGGCGTGAGGGGCGCCGACTCGTGGTTATAGCGAGTTGAGCCGAATTCCACTGCGCACCCTAACAAGTGGTATCGGAGCCCATGGTCGCAAAAAACTAAATCTCAGGGGTCACATGTGACGGGGGAGCCCGTTAACGTCTCGGAGGTCACACGGGTTGTTTGATGAGCGTTGGACTCAAGGCCTAGATAACGTCTTCTGGAGATCGCATGGTGTAGTGTGATGGAAAAGTTGGGTCTCATGTGTGATGGGGGAGATTGTTGGGTTTGTTGACACAAAAAGCGTCAGGATCTGCGAACACCTCAGGCTATTACCCGAATTCGATTTCCGAGGGTGTGCTAGTCGATTTGACCAGTTAATCGACAAGGACGATAACTAGAACAAAATCTGAACAAGACAACGGCGATACGCCCGGATGTCAGGACTCAGACTGGATCAAGATAACTAGAGCAGAGCTGAACGAGACAACAGCGATGCGCCCGGATGTTTGCAAGAGTTTGACGGAGATCAAGGTGATGCAGCCCGTCGAAGCTTGAAGAACTCGTAAATAGACTAAGACTAATGCAATAAAAGGGTAAATTGCAGTAAAGGTAAATAAGAGTAATTGATTTTGTTTGATAGATTGATTCTTTATTTCACGCAGCCCTTGGGCACATATTTATACTCCCGCATGGAGAGTTGTACAGAGACATGACTCGTACCTTCCCTAAACAAAACTCCTAACTTTAAGGAACTAACTGACTCGCACAGGAGCCAGACCCAAATAACAATAATATTTTCCTAAACAGACATCTCTATTTTTAAGTAAATAAACGACTCGTGCAAGAGTCGGACTCAAACTTCCATAACAATACTGGTACAAAAATCACCGGTTTCCTTATGTCTTCCCTTCGATGGAAACTTTCCATCGGCAGACTCCTTCAATCCGCGACTTTCTTCTTTTGCCATCAGCAATCCCCTGCTGACATCAACCGTTGTTACCCTATGCCCATCGGCAATCGGCATCGGCAACATCTCCTCATCGGCAATCGGCATCGGCAACACCCGATCGGCAACCTTGCAGTTCTGGTGACTTGTCTTCATCAATTAACCCTTATCGGCAAGAATCACCCAACTCTCATTGGCAACAAACTTATCCTTCTCGCAGCATTCGCTTTCATCGGTAAACTCAACCGATAACTTTCCGATGCCGATAGAAAACAGCCATCGATCAATGCAAGTCTTAGCTCATTTGAGACGTGCTGAAAAACGGTGTCAACACATGCCCCCCAATTTCGGAGTGTAGAATATTTTACGCGCCAAAATTCTCTCTACTAACTGCACGACTTTCTTGATTACCGCGCGCAAAACCGCAATTTATTAACAAAATTCCACGACTGCAGTGTGAACAGTTATAAATCCAATCATACCCCCTCGATTGCCGCACATACCTATTGCATACCCTTCCACATTCCTGCTCAGTACAAAGAAAATTCCAAAATACCCCTGACCAGGCTTATAAAAATTACCGTCATCCAATTTGTTTTTACTTTCGCCTTCACCTGCCCTCGTCTTTAACCTCGGCGGCGACCCCAGTGGCGACTCCGAAGAACAGTCCGTGAACTCAAGTGGCGGCATCTTCTTCCAGCAGAACTCGAACAGCACCAATGGCGATCAATTTCGACGTCCCCAAGGTAAATCTGCTCCTTCCTCCCTTCATTTCCTGCAAATTCTGCTCCCGCATCAATCTCGTAATTCTTTTCCCTTTCTTTCTTTGATTTTTCTGAAACCTAGGAACTGTACAACAAGGTAGTAATGCCCATTGAACAATCCAATTTCAACTGCCTGGGCCCAATGGGAAATCCTGACCCCACCAATCTGATCAATGCCGAGGCCAAATGCATCCCCTTCAAATCCGAGTGCTTTAGCCTAGGGTTATGGAAAGACGCCTTCCGCTCATGGCCTAGACCCACCAAGGGATGGAAGAACTGGTACCATAGAGTAATCAGGACACAACAAGTTTACTGGTCAGAGCGTAATCTAGACCAGTGCATCAGGCTCTCCATTGCCGATATGGAGAAGAATGAAAACATGATGATGGCAGCTTCCTACTTCTGGTCTGATACAATGAATGTTTTCTTATTCAGACATGGACCTGCCACCCCTACCCTTGCTGATGTGCATATGCTTACCGGCTTAGATGTCTCCTCTGCCGATACCCCTGCCCTGTTCAACAGGAAGGCTGAGTATAAGGTGAACACACGCAATATCGACGTCTGGACTGGTTACATCTAGGAGTACCAGAAGACTGGATCGGTAGGTCAGAGGGAGCATGCCATCTTTCTGAATATGTGGCTAGAAAAATTTATCTTCTGTGGCAGAGCAGTTGGACCTACCACTATGCTTCTCCCCGCAGCAGAACTTCTTGCCGATGGAACAAGACTCCCTCTCGGCTGATATCTTCTTGGATCAGTATACCATCTCCTGCACCAAGTGTCTAAGAAGTTGTTGCTAGGTGAGTCCATCGGCAACCTTGGAGGTCCCTGGTGGTTTGTGAATATGTGGTTGAATGCACACATGTACAAGGTCTTTCAATTTGATCTGTTCAACCAGCAATTCCCAAGGGATATATCGGAAGATTATGAATATGAGGATGATGAATCGGCAACTCGTCCCCCACTCAACTTTGGGGAAGCTATCATAGTGCTGCCAGGAATCGATGCCAATGAAGACCAATTCGGCAGGTTCTTCCAAAAGTTTTACTGTGGAATCCCTGTTGCAGAACGGCTTTGGTGACCCTATGTTGACGAGAACAACCAATTCCCTCTGTTGTTTAACCTTACCGATTGGAACGTGCCTCAGAACGAAGTAATCATGAAGGCCAGCATTGTTCCCCGAGCTATCCCAGTTAACATTTTTGGAACTGGGAAGAATGCTCCTCCATCTTTCGATTTTTATTACCCATCGGTAGCAGCAAGACAACTGGCGTTTGGCCAATTACCGATCAAGCTCTATTACTCAAAGGTAGTAAAACCAAGACAAATCATCTCCAGCGCCATGGACTGGAACAAAGTTGTCAATCTTCCTCCCGATGCTAACACATCAGACATCAACCTATCTTCCTGGGCACCAACATCATTCATGACAGAGTTACACAAATCTTGGTGGCAAGAATGGAGAGGCCAAATCTTTGCCAAGTCATCACATTATTATCGGCACTTGATGGACGCCAATCACATCATCCCCGATGATGCAGTAAGTTTCTTTATCCCAATGTATCTTACTATTTACTTCTACAATCGGTATCTAACTTTCTCTTGCTACAGGTCAACGATCCAATCCCCTGAGTGAGCAAGAGTGGCAAGCCCTTCCGCGTTCAAGTGATGAGCCCTGTGTCGATTATCGGCAACAACGCTCCTACATTGGCTGCCTTCACTCCTCAGAGGATACCTAAGGTCACTCTGAAGCCAAGATTGACTCCCGCAACAACCACCGCTACTCCATCGGCTGCTGCTGCCATCTTGGCGTGAGCTTTCGCAGTAAGTTTCACTTTCATTTATACCAATCACAAACTGCTTATCGGCAATATTTATTCCATGTAACTTGCGCTAAACATTTTTAGGCAGGGAGGTCATCGGCAGCTGCTCCAGACGCACAGGCTGCTTCAATTCCTGCTACCGAGTCCCAGACAAGAGACCCATTTCAAAATGGTAAGCCGATTATCTAAAACTTGCAGTACAAATTTATGATCGGCAAATTTTAACTTTCTCCTTTTCAAGCCCAAGACTCTCCCAATAGCTTGTTTTATTTCGGCGTCAACTTCCCTGGCGAAGACGAAGATCAAGAAGGCTCCACTCCAACAAATAGCCTATTCTCCTTCGCCGTCAATCTTCCCGATGAAGACGAAGATGAAGAAAGCTCCTCTCCAGCTTTATCGGCAGAGGTCAAATTCAAGCTTGAAGCACTGCTCTCTCTGCTGCAACAAAACACATCCCAGCTCGTCCAAGATTCTATTGCAGCAAAGACAGCTTTCAAAGACATCCAAGGCCACCTATCTGCCGATACAGAAGAAATCCTCTTCCAAGCAGCATTCCTTGAGAGCCGCCAACTCCAATACCAACGGGTCTCGCGCCGTATTGCCGATAGGAACGCTCAGTCCAAGCTTACAGAGGAAATGCTCAAGTTCAAGCAAATTGCCGATGAGAAGCATAAGAACATCGGCCAAGTAGAAGCCTCCAGCGCTAATCTTGAGCAAGAAATAGTTCACCTATCGGCAAAGAGGGAAGAGCTGCAGGCCGAATTAAGAAGGGTGGAAGAAGCCTTGAGCGCAGCCAGCCAAAAGAAAGGTCAACTACCCGATGCTGTTAAAGCTTTACGACAAGAAAGACACGCAAACGCCCGACAAGCTATCCAACTGAAGAAGAAAATCAAGCCAATTGACGGATCCGCCGATGATGATGCCAAGGAGATGGAAGAAATAGAGCAGATTCGCTTGCGTGCGATATCAGCTATCCAATCCTTGTTGTAATTCGTTACAATTCATCATATCGGCAAATGTAATCAGTAACACTTGATTTTGCTCTGTAATATAATTTCGGTACGCTTTTACCGATGTTTTGTAACCTTTTCTTTCATCGGCGTTCAAACGAGCACTCTATGCGTCTACCCAAATACTAGGGTAATATTTCTTCAAGTATTTACCATTGATTGCTCTAGAGAATGCAACCCCTTCGAGAGTTTCTAAAATATAAGCATTGCCAGGAGCAGACTGTTTTATCCGATAAGGACCTTCCCAATTAGGAGACCATTTCACAAACTTAGAACTCTTAGTCCAATCGGTAAAATCAACTTCCACACCAGATCACCATCGGCAAATTCCTTTATCTTTACTTTCTTGTCATACCACCTAGCAACCCTTTTCTTATTTTCTTCAATGCTGATCAAAGCCCTCAATCGATGACCTGCTAAGTCTTCCAACTCATCCTTCATAAGAGTACCATACTCATCGGCTGTCAATTGATCCTGAGAAAACAATCGCCTAGAACCAGTTTTAATTTCCCAAGGCAGGACAGCATCGTGTCCATAGACTAACTGATACGGCGAAACTTTGGTTGCACCATGACAAGCCATCTGATACGACCATAGGGCTTCATTTAACACTACATGCCACCTAGGGTTCTCTTCAATCTTGCATTTGATAAGTTTAATAACTCCCTTATTAGTCGCTTCAGCCTGACCGTTAGCTTGGGCATAATAAGGAGAAGAATTCAATACCTTGAACCCCATACTAGCAGCAAATTCATCAAACTCTTCCGATGTGAACATGGTTCCTTGATCGGTAGTAATAGTTTGAGGAATACCGAATCGGTAAACAATGTGTTCTTTTACAAAATCCACCATGTTTGCCGATGTTACCTTCTTTAAAGGAATGGCCTCAACCCATTTCGTGAAGTAATCGGTAGCAACGAGTATAAACTTATGCCCCTTACTTGATGGTGGATAAATTTGGCCGATGAGATCAATAGCCCAACCTCTAAACGGCCAAGGCTTGATTATAGGATTCATTGCCGATGCAGGTGCCCTCTGTACATTACCAAACTTCTGACAATCCTGGCACCCTTTAAAATAGTTGAAGCAATCTTCAAGAATTGTCGGCCAATAATATCCATTCCACTTGATCATCCACTTCATCTTGAATGCCGATTGATGTGCTCCACACACACCCTCATGGATCTCGCCCATCAATTCTTTTGATTCCTCCTTACCAAGGCATCTAAGCAAAACTCCATCAATCGTCCGATAATATAATTCATCGTCAAGGAGCACATACTTAGTAGCTTGGAACCTTAGACGCCTTTCAACTTTCTTGGACGGATCTCTTAAGTAATCGGCAATCTCTTTTCTCCAGTCATCGGCAACTATTACCGATGTCATGACTTCTTGAATCGGCTGATATCCTGAAGCATTCTGTGCTAACCGATTGGCTTTCTCATTATGCAACCTCAGAATATGCTCGAGACGGTACTCTTTGAATTCTTTCAGTAATCGTAAAGACTTTTCATGGTGTGCAACCAACACTTCACTTCGACATTCATATACCCTAGTCAATTGATTGATCACCAACAAAGAGTCGCCAAAAATTTCAACGGCATCGACACGCACTTCTCTGAGTAATTCCAACCCTTTTATTAAAGCCTGGTACTCAGCCTGATTGTTTGTTGATGTAGCAACAATCGGCAATGAAATTTCATACCTCCGTCCTCGGGGTGAAATTAAGAGAACACCGATGCCTGCTCCTTCTTTGCACGTAGATCCATCAAAGAACAAAGTCCAAGGAGCAATCTCTACAGAGCTTACCACATTGCAATGCTGAGTAACAAAATCGGCCATCACTTGTCCTTTAATTGCCTTAGCCGATTCATACTTTAGATCAAACTCTGAAAATGCCAAAATCCATTTGTCGATTCTTCCACTTAATATTGGCATTGACAGCATATACTTAACCACATCATCTTTGCAGATAACAGTGCATTCAGCCGAAAATAAATAATGCCTCAATTTTATGCAAGAGAAATATAAACATAAGCATAATCTTTCTATGGCCGAATACCTTGTTTCAGCATCTACTAGTCTTCTGCTCAAATAATATATCACACGTTCTTTCCCTTCAAATTCTTGAATTAAGGTTGATCCGATAACACCGTCATCGGCAGACAAATACATCCTGAAAGGCTTCCCGTTTTGAGGTGGAACCAAGACTGGAGGGTTCATCAAATATTTCTTGATCTCCTCCAAGGCTAACTGTTGTAAACTCTTGATCGGCTCTCAGCTTCAATAATGGACTAAAAGATTTAATCTTACCAGATAGATTGGATATAAATCTTCTAATAAAATTAATCTTGTCGATCAAGGATTGCAGCTCAGTCTTGTTTGTAGGGACAACCACCTTATTAATTGCATCAATAGATTTTCTGCCGATCTTGATGCCTCTCTGATGCACCATAAAACCCAGAAATTGACCTGCCGATACTCCAAATGCACACTTGTTAGGATTCATCTTCAACCCATGCTCCCTTGCGCACTCTAGGATTTTTTGCAAATCGGCAAGATGCTTTTCAAAACTTCTGGATTTAACCACCACATCATCAATATAGATTTCGACTATCATGCCGATGTACTTATGAAAGATGAAATTCATTGCTCTTTGATAAGTAGCACCGGCATTCTTCAAGCCAAAAGTCATTACGACCCACTCGAACAGACCGACGTGACCTGGACATCTGAAGGCAGTTTTGGATATGTCTTCTTCAGCCATGAATATCTGATTATATCTAGCATTACCATCCATGAAGCTGATGATTTGATGTCCAGCAGCAGCATCAATCAGCAGATCGGCAACGGGCATCGGGTAACCATCCATCAGCGTGGCCTTGTTGAGATTCTTGAAATCAATACAAACGCAAAGTTTCCCATTTTTCTTATACACAGGAACCACATTAGAAATCCATTCGGCATATCGGCATTGCCGAATAAATCCAGCTTCGATTAACTTTGTAATCTCAGCCTTAATGTCAGGTAGAATAGTAGGATTGCATCGGCGCGCAGGTTGCCGATGTGGTTGGAAACCAGACTTAATAGGTAACCGATGTTCGACTATCGATCGGTCTAAACCAGGCATCTCCGTATAATCCCAAGCAAAACAATCTTTGTATTCCTTTAATAAATCAGTCAGCTGTTGCTTACATTGGGAATCTAACTTAGCACTAATAAAAGTAGGCCTATGTTTACCACCATCGCTGATGTCTATTTCTATTAAATCATCGGCAGATGTGAAGCCCTGTCCTAGTTTTCCATCATCAGCGAACCGGTCCATTAAAACTCTTCTTTAGGACCGACTGCTTGGATCGGCGTAATGCGGTAATCGGCAACTTTGAGGAACTCTGTGTCCCAAGCTTCACCGGATATGCACCTGGTCTGCTCATAAGTTTCCGATTCTGCCGACGCAACGATCGATGGGGCCTCACTTCGGACGACTTCAATCTTGTCTCTGACCCACTGCACAAGGCTCTGATGCATGGTAGAAGGAATATAGCAATTGGCATGGATTCAATCCCTTCCTAGGAGCAAGTTGTAGGTGCCTTTGCCACTGATTACAAAAAATGTCGTCGGCAAAGTTTTGCTTCCGATGGTTAATTCAACGCATACGGCACCCATGGCTGGCAACACATTGCCTTCAAAATCCTTGAGCTTCATGTCCGTCTTGACTAAATCTTGGTCGCCTTTTCCAAGCTTTCTGAACATGACATATGGCATTATGTTTATTGACGCCCCGCCATCCACCAACATCTTTGTCACAGGCTGTCCATCCACTTTGCCCTTAACAAACAGGGCCCTCAAGTGCTGCCTTTCATCATCGGTAGGTTTCTCAAAGACAGCTGCCATCGGATCCAAGACCAATTGTGCCATTTCAGCAGTTTCTTCATCATCGCTGACAGGCGCCATGAACTCCATCGGCAATATGACGACCATATTGATTTCTGCCAATGGATCCCTATCCTTGCGTTTTGGCCTCCACTGCTTTTCCCTTGAAGGATCCTCATTGTCATACAAGTCATTTCGGCGCTCGCGCTGAATTCTCCTTTTCTGAGTTTTCGTCAGACCCTTAGGGCACCATTGCGGAAGCTTGGTTTTCCAAACGGGCTGACGCTGCCTTTCATAGTTTGCATCGGCACCTCTCCCAATGTTCGGATATCTGGAGAATATTTCTTCGTCAGGCACTCTCGCATTGGCCCTCTCCTCAAGCTCCTCTTGATCAACACGCCTACCAAGCCTGTTATGCGCGCTGAGCTTGCCCCCCAGTCGGTCATGTGCTGATTTCTTTTCTCTGAGTGGCCTGGCATACCTGGATGCTCGATCGTCAAAACAAGGCTTCTTTTCTGAACGATCGGCAGTGTAATATCCATTGCATTCGGGACAATTATCGGCAGTAGGTAGTTTGATGCCTTCTTCCCAACAGTGAACGAAGAAGGGACACTTCCAGTGGTCCTTATGCCGAAGCCATTCTCGGTGTTCTTCTTCTTCCTACCGATAGCGCTCCTCTCGTGATTGCCGATAATCTCGCCTTGGCTGCTTATGCGTGATTACAATACCAGAGCCCTGTTGGCATTGCTACCTTCATCGGCAATTTTCTTGCCTTTTCTGTCATCGGCAAACCTCCTCTCGTCGCGCTCAGCTACTTGATGGTTAGGATCTACCGATGCATTCTTTCTGGCAGCTTCCGATGTCAGCACTTTAGTTTTTTCACTAGTTTCCACCATATTGTTTGGAAACGGATGCTGATCAATCTTCATCGGCTTCTGGACTTTAGAATTTTCAAATTTGATTCGCCTAGATTCAATTTCCGACTGCAACTGTTGCCTGAATACCTTGCAGTCATTGGTACTGTGCGAAGTCGTATTGTGCCACTTGCAATACCTGATCTTCCTGAGCTCTTCGGCCGATGGACTTACTAGGTTAGGCGCTAACTTGATCCGCCCCTCTTGAAGTAATAAGTCAAACATCCTGTCGGCCTTGGCGATGTCAAAGGTGAACCTTTCAGCTTCCATCTGGCCAAATGGACAAGACACAGATTTCTTATCTTTCACCCATTCGGCAGCACTGATGTTTAGTTCCTCATCAGAATCCTCTTCTTGCTCGATGAAGGTCACCTTCTTATTCCAAGTCTTCTTCGGGTCAAAAGTCCTGACGTCTTGATTGGCAATTCTCTGCACAAGGTGGCTTAGACTTTCAAACTCTTGAGACGCATACTTATCTTTGATATGCGGCAGTAATCCTTGGAAAGCCAAATCTGCCAGTTGCCGATCATCAAGCACCAAGTTGTAGCATTTGTTCTTCGTGTCTCGTAGCCTCTGGACAAAGCTTTCCACCGATTCGTCATTACGCTGCTTCAACTTGACCAAATCGGTAAGCTTCTTTTCATGTACGCCCGCGAAGAAATACTTGTGAAATTGTTTTTCTAGATCGGCCCAAGTAATCACAGAGTTCGGAGGTAATGATATAAACCATGTGAATGCCGATCCAGACAATGATGATGAGAACAATCTCACCCTCAGTTCCTCTCTACTGGCAGCTTCTCCACACTGGATAATGAAGCGATTGATATGCTCCATCGTTGACGTGTCATCTTGGCCAGAGAACTTGGTAAAATCTGGCACCTTGTACCGATTTGGGAGAGGAATTAAATCATATGCTGGAGGATACGGTGTCCGATAAGAATATGTATTAACCTTGGGTTTGATGCCGAATTGTTCTTTCATCACTTCGGCGATCTTATCGGTCCAATATGCATCCTGCTCTTGCCGACTCATTGGCTGGTTGTTGACTGTGGAGCCGGCTGATGCGCCCCTTCAGGTCTTGGCAGAAGATGGTTCGGAGTAGTTGGCATGGGCGTAGCACCAGTCATCTGGACGTTATGCATCGGCTGATTTATCGATGGATAATTTTGCACACTTGGATTAGGCTGAGTCATCATATTCATCGGTTGTTGTACCGATGGTCCACTCTGAGTGTTTGCTGGACTTCCATACATTAATACGCCAGGTTGTTGAACCGGCGGCTGACTGGCCCATCCAGGATTATAAATCATCGGCATTTGATTTACCGATGGCTGATAGCTAACTGGCACCTGCTGGTCCTACACCTTAGGGTAGTCAACAAATTGGTTACCTTGATATGCTAGTACTCCGGCTTGAGGTTTTACAACCATAGGCTGACTTCCAGTTGCTATACTGTGTTGCATCGGCACAGATTTTGCCGATGGTGGCATCAGAGGTATTTTAGGAATTACTTGGAAATCTTCTGATGGCACTTGTACAGTTGGAGAGGACGTATAATAATGCATCATAGGGATCACCGGCTGTGATTGCATTGTCGATGCCATGGAGCCCCTCCAGGCTGAACTATCTCCCTGCACCAGATTAGAACCAGCAGATGGATTTGAAGGCATACTGTAACCCCACCAGTTGGCAGGAGCTGGATGACTCTGGATAGCAAGCCCTGACATTGCCGACGCCACTGGATCTGCACTAAGCTTGGTGACACTTTCAGGACTTGGCCTTGACGGTGTAGCTACATCGGCAGACGGATCCACAGGAGTGGAAGACGCCATTGGGGCTGCCGATGGGTTTATAGATGCCGATCCAGGTTGATGATATGCTGGACCAACATATTGAGGTGCATATCCTTCTTTGAATGATTGCATAACAGCATTGTACACGGTATTGGACAGCACACTGGAGTGGCTAATTAATGCTTGATTTAAGGCACAATTAACCATCTCTTGTAACTTACCAGGATTGACATCATACGTAACCTGTCGCGGCAATGGCAGGTCTTGCTTCTGGATGGCTTCGCCACTCCTGCTTAGGTTGAAGGACTTCAGATACAACTGCTTGTACTCCTCCATAGCCCGCTCCATAGCCAGCCTCTGATCATCTTTTAGATCGGCCTCGGAGACTTCAATGACGTTCCTCTGGTTAACGTCGGAGTTATCACCCATGATAGATGTATAATTTGTCCCACTGGGCGTGCCAAAAGAGGTGTTGACACAAAAAGCGTCAGGATCTGCGAACACCTCGGGCTATTACCTGAATTCGATTTCCGAGGGTGTGCCAGTCGATTTGACCAGTTAATCGACAAGGACGATAACTAGAATAAAATCTGAACAAGACAACGGCGATACGCCCGGATGTCAGGACTCAGACTTGATCAAGATAACTAGAGCAGAGTTGAACGAGACAACAGCAATGCGCTCGGATGTCAAAGCTCAGAATACTCCCATGCGGAACTTGCAAGAGTTTGATGGAGATCAAGGTGATGCAGCCCGTCGAAGCTTGAAGAACTCGTAAATAGACTAAGACTAATGCAATAAAAGGGTAAATTACAGTAAAGGTAAATAAGAGTAATTGATTTTGTTTGATAGATTGATTCATTATTTCACGCAGCCCTTGGGCACATATTTATACTCCCGCATGGAGAGTTGTACAGAGACACGACTCGTACCTTCCCTAAACAAAACTCCTAACTTTAAGGAAATAACTGACTCGCACAGGAGCCGGACCCAAATAACAATAATATTTTCCTAAACAGACATCTCTATTTTTAAGTAAATAAACGACTCGTGCAAGAGTCAGACTCAAATTTCCATAACAATACTGGTACAAAAATTACCGGTTTCCTTATGTCTTCCCTTCGATGAAAACTTTCCATCGGCAGACTCCTTCAATCCGCGACTTTTTTCTTTTGCCATCAGCAATCCCCTGCTGACATCAACCGCTGTTACCCTATGCCCATCGGCATTCCATGCCCATCAGCAATCGGCATCGGCAACATCTCCTCATCGGCAATCGACATCGGCAACACTCGATCGGCAACCTTGCAGTTCTGGTGACTTGTCTTCATCAATTAACCCTTATCGGCAAGAATCACCCAACTCTCATTGGCAACAAACTTATCCTTCTTGCAGCATTCGCTTTCATCGGTAAACTCAACCGATAACTTTCCGATGCCGATAGAAAATAGTCATCGATCAATGCAAGTCTTAGCTCATTTGACACGTGCTGAAAAACGGTGTCAACAGGGTTTAGTCCCACATCGGCAATTGATGGTGGGGAGCACAACATATAAGGCGGAGGCAACCCTCACCTATCAGGTTAGTCTTTTTGGTTGAGTTAGGCTCAAGACCTGATATGTTGTGGACTCTAGTGGACCTAGGCCCGAGGGGCGCCGGCTCGTGGGTATAGCGAGTTGGGCTAAATTCCGTTGCGCACACTAACAGTTATGCTTGAGTAGAATTGTTGCTAGGGAGTTAGCCATTGTGTTTCTAGCTTACTTTTACACGTGGTAGGCACTTAGGGGTGATTGACTTTTGGACTAGAATTTAATTATTGTTTAGAAATTTAGAAAAAAAAACTCAATTCACCTCCTCCTTTGACATCTTGATCCTTTGACGACGTCACCGCAGCCAAGGTGTGGAGATCCAGCAGGTCATGGCGGTGGCATCACCATGGTGTGCAAATCCAGTGTGTGGAGGACTATAGTTAGCTGGTCTAAACGGTAGCAATCCCGACGGCAGATCTAGCAGGGCGACGGAAGCATGTGACAGATCGAGCTGGTGCAGTGGCGTGGTGGCTGATCAAGTAGGCGAGGCAGCTGTGTAGTAGGCTCCATTGATGGGTTAGGTATTTGTTGTTTGTTGTTATTTCCTAATTTACGGTGACGAAATGATAGAGGTGGCACTAGTGTCCACCTCTATTTAACGTTTTTATCCACCTCCAAAGTTTGTTTCCGGAGTAGTGTGTACCACTAAACCTCCACCAATCTATGTCTCATGATTCTACACGCACTCATGTTATTAGAGGCTCTCGCTTCCATTAGTTAAATAGAAAACTACCAATAACAATTTTGTTTTAACAAGGACTATACAAGATTAAAGATTCAAATACAGACTTGGAGTTTCTTATGGGTTATTGGAAAGATTCATATACAGAACCCTTTTTTTTCTAAAACTAGCTCTGAACATATAGATACATCATCACACAATAAAGGCTTTAATGCACAAAAAACATGGTTTCAAGTCAGCTCAGTTGAATGGACATATATAATTTCTGGTACTTGATTTTGGTAACCAGATCCAACCAAAGGGTAGATCATTTTGCCTTTACATCTCAGAATAGTTCATTCATATGGAAAACCTTTTAAAAACTTGCTATGAACCGCATGGTGAAGTGAGCCAAAATATGATATTTCCTTGGCTTGCTTTAGAGGGACCAGTGTGTTGTTGACATGGCCTATCCTATTTGCAATGTGTTTTAGATTTGTTCCTCAAAAAAATGGCGCTCTAGACATGTACCTGTAGTCCACTACTATAATAAATGACTACATGTCCAATTGATCTGGTTAGTAGTAATATAGTGTCGTAACAAAGTGGATACTATATACTGTATTTATCAAATTTGTAAAACATACATTATATTTGAATAATTTCATTACGACCGGTCGCCACAAATAGATGCTTCTAGATATGTATATAGTACAACTTACATGTGAAATGCGTCGATCTTTTGATAATAGAACAATTTTGTGATTGGATTTTACAAATATATTTTCCAACCGATCGACAATAATATGGAGAAAAAGCTATTTGAAAGACCGTGTTGGCGTCCGAGTCGCAGCCGATCAAGTTTGTGAAGGTAGGAGAGTAGCTCAGAAGGAGGCGGACGCACGCGGCGGCGTGGACAAATACGAGCGAGAGTCCGTCCAGAACTGGGCGCTCTTGACCTTGGAGATGCTGTTGAGGACGCCTAGCGGCGTCACATCTCCCACCACCGTCACCTTCTTCGTCGCGATGTCGATGTCGAAAGAAGTAACGCCTGGATTAATTGGATGCAGTTTTAATTGTATACGTGTTATTAGTTTTCCAAACTGGACTGCAGGTGAAGTGAAGGCGGTGGGATCATGAGTGAAAAGTTCACCTTCCATCTTGGAGATGTGCTTCTTCACCTTGCCAGCGCACCCCTTGCAGTGCAGAGATACCCTCAAAACCACCACCTGTACGTAGTATATATGTTGGCTCTATCCGGTTAGGTTTTCTTCGTGTGACTCATCACTCAACGCGATATTATCATCGACAACGTTCTCACCTGGTGCTGGCCTATCCTCGTGGAACATGATCTCACCATGACAGTGTTGTCACCGGCAACGACATGGCCTCCTCCTATCTCTGACGAGGAGGAGGAGGACCCTGCACCTGATGCAGATGGCTGTGCGAATAAATCCACTGGCGGCGCCAAGAGCTGAGGCCTGGATGGAACAGCCGGCACCACGGCATAGCCGTGGCCGTGGCTGGGTGGGAATATGTCTATGTCGTCGCCGGCATCGTCAATGAAGGAGGGCCGCGGGGACGGAAGCGGCGGCAAGCAGTCGGCGACGGTGATTTCGTCGTCTGACTGAGTCATGAGCCTCGAGGAGTTGAGCAGGAACCTGGAGGAGCTCGCGGGGCTCACCTGCTGCAGCTGCACGGCCTTCTTCATGTTTTGCCTATGCTCTAACCACGACGACGAGGAGGAGGAGCTATCCCTACTACCAGCGGCTGCTGCTGTGCTCTTCTTCTTCCTTTTGTCTTTGCCATCGTCGTCGTAGTGGCAAAGCTTCTGCTGCTTCTTCAGGGAAGAGGAGGAATCTTTTGTACTACTGAAAGGGGAGGAGCTGGGTCTGGGTGGCTTGGGCACCGATGGAGGGACACGCCGGTGAGGATCCCGGAGGTGGGGAGAGTAGCGGTCGATGGCGCGGCCAGTGGAGGTGACGACGGAGGTGGAGGCTGCGGAGGAGCAGGACAGGCCAGAGAGGCCCTGTAGCCTCTCCTTCACGTACCTGTCCTTCCAACGCAACAAGGAAGCCATGCATCAAGCAGCAAGATCAGAGAGTGTGTCTAGCTATCCGACTTGAGTTCTTGGCTCTGGCGCTGTGCTATGCTTGATCTCTTTTGGTTTTGGCCTGGTGCCTTTGTGGACGCGCGTGGTGGGTGGTGGTGCGCGCATCTGATTCTTCTCGCTCATTTCTGCTCCATCTTATATATACTGCTGTGCTGTGTCACAGACTGAACATGGCAGCGGAACTGGGGGGCTTGTGCTCTGTGCTATTGGACGATCCACATCACGGCGGGCGGGCCCATCTTTGCAACATTTTTGTAATTATGCTATATATAATGCACGGATAAGTTCAATCGAGCTCTGTGCGTGGTTTTATATTAATTTTGTTTTGCTGTAGTATAATAAAGCTAACAGATTCGTTGCTACGTGCGTGCGTACATGGATCATGACAAAATTTGCCGATCGGTCAGACGCTAGTAGACGCATCATTTTTGCTGCTTCTTATTTTTCGTCCAGCTCAACCTTGGACACACAATCAAGACGGCAGGGCATTAAAATAGTTGTAGATTGCAGAAATGAAACATATCTATGGTCACCAACCAAGCCAAGTGACCAGGTCAATTGTAACAGTAAGCAAGCAAGCAATTTGTTCTGCTACTAGTCCTCAGCTACGAGATGGCAAATAGGACAAATGCTGATCAAGGTGAGCTACTCGATATGGACTTGCTCACTGTCGCTAACTGGTTACTATGTGCAGTATAATTGGACCGTACCTCCGGAGGAGATCGCCATCGGAGATGGAGCGAAGAAGAACAAAACGGAAAGAAAGGCATCTGGACGAAGAACCCGCACCACCCATCCCATCCTTTCTTTCTTTCTCAATCGAATCGAATCAAATTGTCCCTGCTTTTTCCCCACTTCGCTCCTCCATTTCAAAGCATAGGTCTGCAGTCAGCTAGGGATAGTTTATACTAATAACAAAGTGCAAGCATTAGGTGAGCACTTTGTTGACACCGGTTCATCTACGCATGTGAACCAGCACTCACCCTCCCTTACCGCTTACTCTCAATTAATAGTCGTGCCTCGTTACATAAATACTCCTACAAACTATTAGTTATCAGGTCGTGCATTCACATAGCTTAGACGATCTTTTTTTTCTGGAAATTATAGTGATCATCATTGAACTGAAAATATAACATTCATGAGACTAGACAAACTTTTGGTAATATTACAACAGTGTAGATTGGTGAGAGGATTTGGCATGTCTATACTATACTACTATTTGTGTTTTCCTCGTTTCAGTTTCGAATGGAACATTATTCACGCAAAAATTACATGGGGACTACAAATGCCACATACTGTTCTAATTTGTCGTCCATTTTGTTCTCACCTTTCAGCACTTTATTAGTTTGTAGGTCTGCTTCCAATGTGCAAACAATGATTTAAGTCTTTGTAACTCATCGGTTCCCACCAGAAGAATAGCTAGCCAGTTATTCCTAGTTCAGTTATAGATTAATTAACGACGTGGTAGCTCATGGTGGCTAAAGATCGATGCGTATGTGATCTGGCTTGCTAGCTCGATCGATGATTTGTTTATTTTGATTATCCTGGATTCTAAGTGCACCCGTGATGATTAAGGTATATGATGATCACTGCCACGCTTGCCTTGTGTTGTTGGTGCTCCGTTCCTGTCATCATAGCATACCAACTGCTGCTGAATTCTGAGCAATCTGAGGGAAAAAAAGAGGCTTCCCGTTCCTTTAGTTGCGTCCTAACAATAGCTAGCTGCTGGTCAAATCTTATCGTGTCAGAAAACAAACTTCGTTGAACGACAGTTGTAGAAACTGCTACACTGCTATGTATAAGAAATAGGAGAACGGCTGACCGTTGACACACAAAAAAAAACCATATCAGTCCTTTTTCTTATCTTGCAGTACAGTCAGCAGTGAGGTAACAGGACAAAACAAATTAAAACTAGGGTGTGTGTCTTACTAGTATACTACTGGTAGTACAATGTAGAGTAAAGTTCCTAAATTTGCACTGTTGTGTCATCTCGCTTCTTAAACACCTAAATTAACTATTTAGGTCCTTAAACTTGGTCATCTTTGTCATCTGGTCTTTACACTTGCAAATGCACCATTTACGTCCTCAACCTTGTTCAGTTGTGTCATCTTGGTTAGCAAAACTTGTTTCAAGTCTCATTTAGATTCAAATAGGGCGATCTAAAAACTTGATATCAAAGAATGATTCATAACTATTTCATATGAACTCGAATGAAGACAAACTTTATATAAAAATTGTAGCTCTCGATTGGATCTACAACTTTGTAGTTGATTTTTTTAAAAAAAAAACTAAAACTGGTTAGGGTATTGAAATGATCTAATTAAAAGTGTTTTCAAACCCTATAATTTTTTTAAATTAAATTTGGGAAAACAAATGAATTGCAATAAAAAACTTATCAAGTACAATGTTATAGATCATATTGAGAATTATATCTTTCATACAGAACATTTCAATATCCAAGATGATTTGAAAAATTTAAATTTCAAAATATATAAAAATTATAATAATATTTTGCGATATTAACATTTTTTATTTTAAAAAAATTTAACTACAAAGTTGTAGATTCTATCGAGGGCTATAATTTTAATATAAAGTTTGTCTTTCTTCGAGCTCATATTAAAAAGTTATAAACTATCTTTTATATTAAAATTTTAGATCGTCATGTTTGGACCCATATAAGACATAAAAACAAGTTTATGACCGGGATGACATAACTAAATGAGTTTAAGGATCTAACGTAATGATAGAGTGCAGCATACACTAGTACAAAATAGCTCTACGCCAGCGATATGCAATAATTTGTATATGCGGTTTCGCTTATGGTGCGTTATTAAAAATAAAACGGTTCCAAACTACCACTAAAAATCGATTTCTACAAGTAGTTTTCTTAAGAAATTCACATGTAGAAATACTTAAAATCTACATGTGGTTTTCTTAAAAAATCCGCTTGTAGAAATTCTATTTTCACAGACAGTTTTTTAAAGAAGCCGCCTGTAAAAATACTCGACGTATGTAAAAACAGGATTTCGACATGCGGTTTCTCTTAAAATACTTGGACTCTAATTTTTTTGAGTTTTTCAAATGACCACCGATGGCAAAACTACCAAAATGAAAGTTGTAGATTTCAAAAAGTTATGAAACTTTGTAGTTGATAACTTTTCATTTGAAATCATCTTGTCATCGAAAACTACGTTTGAATTTGTCAAATTTGAAATTCAAATTTTTATAAACAACCTCGGATGGAAAAACTTTCTAAATAAAAGTTGTAGATCTTAAAAAGTTACAAAACGTTGTAGTTGACAACGTTTCCATTTAAATTCGTTTAGTGGCTCAAACAATCAATTTACACTCGGTTCCGTATAATATGTGGGGAACTAAAACGTAATCTAGACATAAGTAACTTATGAGCGGAACACTAGAGGAAGATTCGCGTAAGGGTGAGCTTGTGGGTTCGAATCCCCACGTAAGGAAGGGTGAGCTTGTGGGTTCGAATCGCCACGACTACGTAGCATACAATTTTACGTGAAAAAATGCTGAGATAGCGGGTGGCTCACTAGTCCGTTTCTCGCATAATTAAATTTTTTATATATTTTTTTAAAATCCGATTTACACTTTTCTAAACAACCATTTTTTACATGTGGTTCAGGAAATCAATTTCACATACGGTTTTCTTAATTGAATCGCATATGAAAATCGATTTCTATAGACGGTTCTTAAGTAATCGTCTGTATTGTTGTTCTATTTTTACTAGCCCTCAGTGTAGACGATTCCAAAAACACCACTAAAAATATGTTAGCAACCGTCTCTATAGTACGTCTGTGTACTATTAGTGATAGTGCTTAGGAGTGGATCTACTACTAGCAGAAAACCTGGCAAATTGCTAGGACCGTGTCTGTCGCCATCTTGCTTAAAACTTGCATGAATACGCTATCATTAATTAAGCACAAAAGGCTACTGGATTGCAGGAGCTGATTGAGGCAGGCAGCGGCGGAAGACGGCACGATCGAATTGAATACCACACTAACAGTCAGTAATTCAGTGGAAAGGGTGGCCGCAGTTGCCTGCCGCCCCAACCCAAAGGCTAGCGCTAGCGCTTCTCGATGTAGCGTAGCTCCACATGTATTCATTATTTTCAATTCCTTTTACAAACATTGAGTTCAGAACAACGGCAGATTAGGGCTGTCTCGACGTAGAAACTATGCACGATTTTTAAATAGATTATGTCAGTAAAAATCATTTATAGAAAATATCTTATACAATAGAGTCTTCACGTATTAAATATGATATTTTTTTTATTTGTCTTATCTCTTCCTATTTCCTCTCGTACTCCACCTCTCCCAAACTCACACAAGCAGTACGCAGAAACAGCAGGACCAACAGCACGAGCGCTCGTGCCCAGCAGAGCGCACACGCGCAGCAGCACCGAGCGGCGGCGCCAACCAGTGCGGGGCCAGCGGCGCGAGCACACTCACCAGCGGCTGCTGGCGAGCGAAGGACCAGCAGCACGAGCACTCGTGCCCAGCAGAGCGAGCACGCGCAGCAGCACATTCGGCGAGCACGCGCGGCGCGGCTTGGGCGGACGACAGCTCGTCCTGCGTGGCGGAAGCATGAGCGAGCGCGCGTGCAGCAGGCCGGCTAGAGCACGTGACGCCCGAGCGAGCGCACTGCAAGCGCGGCCTGGCGGCGATGCGGACGAGTGAGCGCGAGGAGCTTCCGCGGCCTGCACGGCGCGGACGCCAAGCGCGGCAGCGTGACCTGGGCGCGACCTGGGCGGCGGGTGCAGCGGCGGGCGCAGCCACCGGCGAGCGCAAGCAGGCGAGCGAGGGCGAGTGCGGGCTCGGCCGCGCTAGCGCACGTGTGTGGCGGGGCGCGGCCGCCGGCGGGCGCGGGCACGGCCAGCAGCGAGCGCGCGCGTGCGGCGTGTGCAGCGGCGGGCGCGGCCGCCGGCGAGCGCGAGCATGCGCCGCGGGCACGGCGGGAGGCGAGCGCGCATGTGCGGCGTGGCCATGAGGAGGCGGCGGCGGGCGAGCGGCTGGCGGCGAGCCGAGTAGCGAAGAAACGGGTCGTTTCTTCCCAACCGGGAAAACATGGTTTCCTAGCGCCTCGGGTGAAGAGTGGACGTGGTTTCTCCATAAATAAACGATGTCTACCAAATTTCATCTCTTTCCTATTAATTATGCTGTCATGTGAGCATTTTTGTCTATATAACACCCAGATTTAAGAGGGATAGAAACCACTATAAAGACCTGTTGGGACTGCCCTTACCGACCATGGCCGGTTGTGTTGTGTGCTTGGTTGTTCCATCTTAGTTAGGCTCTCTCTCTGAAACACAGTAGGAAGACTAGATCACTAGCGGTATAAGTAGTATTGAACAAAATAAGTGCATGCAGTGCAGCTTCACTTTGCTAGATTGACTATATACCGTACTAATTGAACTTGTGCAAGAACTAGGAGTATTACATACATAGTATAGGACTGACAAGCGTGTGGCAATAATACAAATAAAGTCTCTAATATATAATATAATCTCCTAAAGCTACTCTTTCTTCGCCATGATTTCATTTGCTGCTTTTGTTTGATTCTTCTAATCGCTTCCCCAGAGTGGAGTTGGATCGTCGAGCCGTCTCATCTTTTACTTCTTTTCTTTCGAGGAGAGTTTGCTAACTGATCGACAACATGACATTTCAGACCGCATTTTTCCTAACGCATCTTTTTTTTTTTATTTCGGTTGAGCCATTGATGTGTCGGCAGCAAAATTGGCAATGGCCGTACGTGCTCCCTTCTCACAGATCATTAGCGCATCGAATCCGATGCTCTCGTGCTCTGTACGAGTGGACTTCTAGACCGCGCGCGTGCATGTTGCTTTGTTTGAGATTGCGGTGGTGGCCCTACCCTACAGACCTTATATACTCTCTATATCATATATCATATTTACATGGGACATAGACACGGTCTTCCAAACATAACTTTGACCTTTTATTTTTATAAAAATATTTATAGAATAATGATATATATATATATTTACTAAAACAAATTTCAAAACAATCTATTTATATAATTTTCACATTTATAATCGCATCTACTTAAAAGTTATTGATGATTTGGGTTTCAGCAAAAGTTACTGATGATTTGGGTTTCAGCATAAGGTGAAGAGAATGGATCTCAGCATTGCTACGAACGTCATCTTCAAGAATACTGATCAACGGACAGCTGACGGAAGAGATCAGTACTAAGGCAGGGGGACCCTCTATCACCGCTATTATTCATCCTAGCGATTGATCCGTTGCAACACATTATTGAAGTAGCCGCACAAAGAGGCATCTTAAACCCAGTTCTACCAAAGCCGGCGAATCTACGTTGTTCACTCTACGCAGATGACGCGGTGATATTTGCTTCTCCGAATAGTACTGAAATTGAGCATTTAATAAGAATTTTAAACTTCTTCGGGACTGCTCGGGCCTCAAGATAAATATCTCCAAAACAGAAATCTTCCCCGTCAGGTTGTAGAGCACTTTGGTCACCTAGCTGCTCCAAAATTTCCCAGGAAAAATCTGTAACTTCCCAGGAAAATATCTCGGCCTTCCTCTTCATGTCAAGCTTCACAAAATTGAGTTACAACCTTAAAATTGAGGCGAGGTTGCCGGGATGGAAAGGTCGGTTCCTTTCCTCGGCTCGGAGGGAAACTTTGGTAAACACTGTTCTGTCAAGTCAGCCAATTTACCACATGACAGTCTTCCCGGAACAAAAACGGCTTATAAAAAAATTGATCGTCTACAACGAAGTTTTCTTTGGAAAGGTGAAATACCAGACAAAGTCCTTGGGGGCTATTCGATCGTCAATTGGCAAACAACATGCCTGCCCAAGGTGAAGGGTGGACTTGAGATCTTAGACCTTGAGAGGTTCTCACGGGCTCTACGCCTTCGTTGGCTATGGTTCCAATGGCGTCAGAAAGAAAGGTCATGGAACAAGCTAGAATTACCATGCGACAACCACGACAGGGCTCTTTTCGCTGCTTCCACAGTGGTAACAATATGAGATGGAAAAAGGGCAAAGTTCTGGAAATCAGTTTGGGCACATGGCAGTACCCTCAAGAGTTTGGCACCGAGTTTATTCAAGAAGGCCAAAAGGAAAAACATAACAGTACTAAAGGCTTTACAAGGAAATAAATGGAATGGATATCACACATTCTCCCCCTTCTAGAACCGGGTGAATTTCAATCATACGTTTCAATTTGGGAGATTGTACAACAGACACAGTTAACTATGAACAGGGAAGATAGCATAGTTTGGCAATGGACACCTAACAGAGAATATACAACCAAAAGTGCCTATCGCATCCAATTCGAAGGGACCTTCAGTAAACTCAAGATTATGTCGATCTGGAAAGCTATGGCGGAAGATAAATGTAGATTTTTCGCTTGGACATTGCTACACAAGAAGATTCTCACGGCTAACAACTTGATGAAGCGTCACTGGCCAAATGATCATATTTGTAAATTATGCGGAAACAGTCCAGAGACCCCCACACATTTCTGTAAGGACTGTGATTTCACTAAACAAGTTTGGCCAAGCTTAAAATCTTGGTTCGATTTATCAAGCATCAACACAATAGGACCAACTGGATCCCTACATAAGTACTGGCGTAGATGTAGGGCGAAGATAGAGAGAGCACACAAAAAAATGATGGAACCATGATATATTTTTGGTGGGATCTTTGGAAGGAAAGAAATAGGAGGACATTTCAAAACAAAAGCCTGCAACTAAGGGAGGTGGCCTTCTTGTGCAAAGAAGATTTTGATCAATATTAGTTGGCAATGAAACCCAATGCCAGAGCCGGTCAGTAGTAGCTCTTTACGTGTTGACACCGTATTTTGGCACGGCCGGATACGGGCTCATGGGCCTCCTACAGGCCTTCAGAGAAATGCATTTCAAATGGACCCGAAAGATCGACCAAGGAAATGTGAGATCACAGGAGGGTTTTTCGGCCGACTACAATAGAACATGCGCGACAATCTTGGCGCAGGAATGGATTGAAGCCCAAGTCATGTTTGTTTCCTTATTCTTAGGACTTGTGCGACGACTGGTTAGGGTACATGCTATGGTCTATAAATAGCAAGGCTTATGGAATGAGAAAAACATCCAATCAATCAAATACATAACTACGTAGTTTTCCGGCCATCGGCCAACCCTAGGAGTAGGAGTAGAGTAGATTTCGGTGAACCTTCGACGGATCGGGCTGCATCGACCAGATCGACCTCCTGTTTGCTTGTAAGTCTAGCCTTGGTTCATGTCTCGTTTGTTCGGTTGTATTGTGTAACTCGTGCAAGCTCGGTATGGGCTAGTTATCGGTTTGAATCTATTGTTCATGGGCAGCATTGCTTCAATCTCACATGAATCGTGGCTTCAAGCTAGTTATCGGCTCTATTAGATTGACAATCTAATAGATTCATTAAGTTATCGATATTGTTTGTTATGCATTGTTTAATCCATTGCTACAATATCTTGTCCAATCTCAACTAATGGATTGGCTTGCGCTTTATTTTTCATCTAGATCTATTGTCTCCGATGTTTTTACTCTTACACTTACTGAGGCAGTAGATCGAAGATCCCATCAGCTAATCCTTTGGTTGCGATTGTCACATGTTGCGGGTTCGAGACATACGTTCATTCGTTAGATTGGTTTGAGGGTGGTTGGATCTAGTTCAACATACGTGGTACGGCTGCATCGACCGGACCCTACTACCACGTGTGTTGGGTTATGTCTGTCCAATCTTAGATATGTCCGAGGCTAAACGTATGGATCTTGTTCAAGCCTCATGGATCTCATATCGGCTAACATAGCCGATCTGGTTGTGCTTCATTCATATGATGAGTGTGCTTTATTGTATTAATCTATTAGATCTATTAAATGTAATGGGCATGGCTTGGTTGTTTACTTTTATGACTGTATGAAAACACCCCAATGCTAGTAAACAGGTCAGGTTATCGGGGTAATTGTCATCATGGCTGAATGGGAACATACCTCTGTTGATGGTTAATCTTTATCTGATGCATTTGGTACATCTGATGTTTTGGGTCGATAATGTTGCATATATCACATCCTTTACTTTACCATTGCGATATGATCGACTAATTATGCACATTACACTTAATATCCTATGAAAGACATTTATGCGTTATTATCAAGCTCTACACCGTTTGGAGTTGACTCTTTAGTCAATGTCCTTCATTCATTCGACTATATGAGAGCCGCACATTCATGGAACTGTTTGGCAACAACCGGTAGGTTCCATAATTTGATATTTCACTTCCTTGTCAATTGCAAGTCAAATTGACTGACACGCCTGAGATCGACCCCGAACTAGCCTAAGCCGCTTTAGAGGTTTAGGAGATCAAGCTCTGCTGATGCACGGTCTTAGCAGGCCTTACGCGGTGCTGACGCCGGAAGCCCCATTATTGGCGTCAACACATTTTGGCACACCTGGTGGGACCACAATCGTCAAACATAGACAAAGGCAAAGCTAGAATCCCGAGTTCAACTCAAGGCGGGTGCGAACACATGGTTGAAAGGATCAAGATGCCCAAGAGGGGGGGGTGAATTGGGCTTGTTTTAAATTTCTAAAGCAAATATAAAAACCTATCAAATGCCAATCACCCCCTAGTGCCTACCGTCCGTGTGTCCTAGCTAGAAAGCGGTAGCAGTTCATAGGAATTAAAAACGACCTAAGAAATTCTAGTAGGAAATGTAAAAACAAGACGGAAAGTAATGCGGAAATGTAAAGAGCTAGGGAAAAGAAAATCTCATTGACGCAGCGATTTTTTCCCAAGGTATCGAGGTGTTGACACACCCCCCTAGTCCTCGTTGGAGCACCTCGCAAGGTATTGCTCCCCCTTTACCCGCGCAAGGGTAGAGTGCTCTCTACGGGCTGATTCTTCGCCACTCCGGCTCGGTGAATCGCCCACAACCGATCACAAGAACTTGGAGAAGAGCCACCAACAATCTCCCGGCGGTCACTTCCTCCGAACACCACCAAACCGTCTAGGTGCTGTCGAACACCAAGAGTAACAAGCACAAGACCTTCACTTGACCCACTCAAGGCTAGGAAGGTGGATGGATGCACACAAGTCACTCCTAATCACTCTAGGAGGGAAGAACAAGATGAACTCTCTCTAATCTCTCCCTCACTAGCCTCTTGGCTCTCCAAAAGATTTCTCAAGGTGTCACCAGCTGAAACAATGGCCAAGAGTCACTCTAAGGACCAAGGGGGCAACTATAAATAGTCCCCACCTCCAAAACTAGCCGTTTTTTACTTTTTCTTCTCTCTGCGAAGCCACCGGACTAGTCCGAAGCTCATACCACCAGACCATGCACACTGGTCCGGAGCTCACTCTGGATTCAAACTCAGGCACCGTCGGACTACTCTGCTTGGTCCGACGCACTGGTCCGGAGCATCGGTGCTCTTTGAGTGAAAACCTTCCTCTCTTTTACGAAGCACCGGACCACTCTCCTTGGTCCGGTGCCTTGGTCTGACGCTCTAGTCCGGAGCCAGGGAGCTCTCTGCATAAACTCAACCTCTTGTCATGAGGCGTCGGACTAGCCGTCGGACTAACCGTCAGACTAGTCCGGAGCCTTATCTGTCTCTGAACCAAGCCACCGGACCACTCTCCTATGGTCCGGTGCTTTCCAGACAGGTGGTCCGGAGCTCCTCGAGCTGGAATTCTGCCTAAGTCAGGGACCGTCGGACCACTCTCCTTGGTCCGACGCCCACTTAGCAGAGTGGTCCGGAGTCTCTTTCTCCCTCTAAAACAACTGTTTTCGCTGAGGTTTCTCAAGGGATTTTGCTCCTACCATTTCTAGAGTTTACCAAGGGCTGAAAGCAAGGTCTCTAGGACTAGTTGTGACAAGTGTGCATCTACCCACTTTCCTAAACTCTCCTAGGTCAAGCTACTAATCTCATACCCCCCTTTATAGTACGGTCAAAGGAAAAACAAAAGCCCTAGCTATACTTAGTGCCCTTCTCAACCTTATGGCACTAAGAACTAGCCTAGTCTTCGTCGTGTATCTCCATCCTTTGCAACCGAAACGATTTCCATCTTGGGGGCATGAATATCCATTAAGCCCATTCAAATTGCATCACTAATGACCTAACATAAACAACTTTGCCTCTGCAAAACACACGTTAGTCATAGTGATCTAGTATTATCGTTAATCGCCTAAACACAAGGGTCCATGATTCTACAATCTCCCCCTTTTAGGTGATTGACGACAATACAAGCTCGAGTAGAGAATAATGAGTGAATTTTGATAAGAGAAGGCATGACTTGAAATGAGATAGGCATGGGTTAGTGATAAGAAAGACAAGTACATGCCTAACCATTCAAAAAGGATATGCTATAGCCAAAAGATCAGAGATTAGCACGGAAGCAATATAGCATAACCAAGTGACATGATATATAAAGAAGAATGTCCACACATGTCACACAACCATCAAGTCTCAACCATCACACGTATCATACAATGCATAAAGACGGTAAACGTGATGCATGATGCAATAAAGTTTATACACATCAAAAGAACGAGTCCTACTAGCTCCCCCTAAAGCTAGCCCATCTACTCGACTCTCCCTCTCCCCCTTTGGTGTCGAACCACCAAAACTAGGCGTCTGGAGGCGGAGTGGAAGCAGCCGTGGACCGGTCGAGCACCCTGAAAGCTGCCAGATATGTCTCGTCATCTGAATCCTCCCCCTGAGTGTCAGTCGCTGGTAGTGAAGCGGTCTGGGGGTCGGTAGCTGACAGGCCTGCTGCTGTCGAAGACTCGGGAGCAGTAGCTGAAGGAGTAGTAGACTCAGGAACAGGTGCCAGGGTCTCTGCGGGAGCCTCAGGAGCGGCGGTGTCCGGTGGTGCCTCATGCACTGACTCGTCCGGAGTCTGAAGAACCGGAGACTGCTGTGGCTGGACTGGAGTGGAGGTGACCACTGTGGCATCGGTAGCAACTGCAGCTGTAGGAGGGGTAGATACGGCTGGAGCCTGACTGTCGTGTGTAGCCTCTGAGGAAGCTATTGAGGAGCGGTGCTGATCGACTGTCGGTGCAACGAGCTCGGCCTCAACCTCTGCTACTATCTGAGGACCAGTGGGGGACGACTGCCCGGTAATGTCGCTGAACAATGCTGAAAGATCTCGGGCAGTAGCACCCATCATAGCAGTAAGTGGAGTGAAACCAGTAGTGAGAGGGGTGAACTGCTGAGTGGGGCCAAAGGTGTCCAACCACTGAGTCACCGGAGACTGGAACGGGGTGGTCAATCCGGCACCTGAAGTCCACTGGACTGTATGGCTGGGGTGGGAGTGACTGTCTGACCGGCGGAGCTTGTAGGGGCCACTTATGCGCACAGCTCAGTCAAGGCAGAAAAGTTATGCAGATAAGAGAAGAAGACCGCTCGAGTTTGAAGTAGGTGACTATGTGTACTTGAAAGTATCACCTATGAAGAGAGTACAAAGGTTTGGAGTTAAAAGAAAGCTTGCTCCAAGGTATGTGGGACCATACCGGATCATGGAAAGAAGTGGAAGAGTAGCTTATAAGCTGTTGTTACCACCAGAAATGAGAGCTATCTTCAATGTCTTTCATGTATCCCAGCTTAAGAAGTATTTGAGAGTTCCAGAGGAACATATCGAACCTGCAGGTATGAAGTTACAGTCAGACTTGTCTTTTGAAGAAAAGCCAGTCCAGCTCATGGACACCAAAGAAAGAGTAACTCGAAACAAGGTTATCAAGTTTTACAAAGTAATGTGGAACAATAAAAGTGAACGAGATGCTACATGGGAACAGGAAGACTACCTTAAGGAAGTCACCCTGCTTTCTATGAAAAATGGTAAGCCTTGCAAATCTCGGGACGGGATTTTTGTAAGGGGGGAAGGGCTGTAACACCCTAGGTGTTAAGCTTGCATTTGCATATCATTTCATGAGCATGAGCACAAGCATCATTGCATCCATGCATTCACATGATCACATGAAATGATAAGCTTGTTGTTTACCTTGCTCTCTATGTATGTACATGTTAACCTACACCTAGCTTTGAGTAGGTTATGCTTGTATAACCAAGTGCTTGATGTTTTGATCACTAATGACCACCTAGAAATACTTAGGGATGAAAATGGAACCATGTTTATGTTCATGATCAAGTCAAATTAAGCTTGCTAGGGTTTAAGCTTCTATGTTGACCCTAGGAACCTTTTTCTTTGACTTAACTAATCAACCTTGCTAATAACCTTGCATGACAAAGTTGGCTTAAGCAAAGTTGTAGAGTTTTTCATACTGAACAAACTTTGTTTAACCACCTTGAGGTGATTTGGACGCTAACATACTCTAATTGGCCAATTAAGGCAGGATTAGGGGCTGTTTTTGGAATTCAAATTTGCCTAAGTCATATCTAACTTTCAGTTTGAAAGTTGTCCTGTTTGAATGCTTGTAGTTTGAAATCTAGGCAGTTTCAGTTCAAACGAGCTACATCATATTTGGAGTTCAACTATAGCTCTATCCAGTGGTGTACTTGGTTGAAACTAAGACGCAAGGATTAGTGAGTTATTGGCTTTGCAAAACACGTTGTCAGTCGGCCTGATCGCGCGTTTGAACGGGCAGAGCAGCGCCGGTCGGTGGTCAATCGTGCCAGGAATCGCACGCCGTGTGGCTGCCATACACCGGTGGGACGCCCGCACCGGCCTCGCCTTGGACGCTCGCACACTCCAGCTCGCCACCGCACCCACGCCAGCGCCCTCACTCTCTCGCTCTCCTCTCTGCTTCGCTCGTCGCATACCGTAGCATTGGCCGCCAAAACATAGCCATCGCTTTGCCTTGCTCCGCTGCACCTTTTGCACCGACCGGTTGCAGCTCAAACCGCACAGGTGAGCGGGACCACGCAGCGCAACGGCACCATTGTCGACCGAAGGTCTGCCGAGCTTTGCACCGCCGTGGCTAGCCCAATCCAGCACCTCTCCCTCTCTTCTAGCTCTTGTACACAGTAGCCTAGCGGTCTTAGATGCTCACCGCGAGTTGGTTGAAGCAATTAGGGTTAGGGTTCACCAGAACGGGATCTCCGCCGCGCGCGAGCGCTCGGCACCTGCAATGTCGGCAAGGTTTACGCTAGGCAACTCAGCGCCACTCACGTCCATTGAATTCATGTTAGTGTTAGCTAGTTAGCTCGTAGATAGATGGCCGGAGTCGGTTGAAGCATCCGCGCATCGCTGCCGCCGTGAACTCGCCATCGTGCCGCTTTGGATGTGGCCGAGCTCATCGGAGGTTTTCCACGGCCCTAATCCGGGCTAGATCAAACCGCTAGGGTTCCGTGTAGGTGTAGCAGTCCTTGGCCAGATTAGTAGAGGCTTGCGCCGCCGTGTCGCCATTGCCGCCGTCGTGCATGCTCCGGTGAGCTTTGGACACAACCAGCTACATGGTTCGATGCGAGTTGCGAAGGAGAACAAGACCGTAGGGTTAGATTGGCCGGAGACCTCACCGCAGGTGAAGGACCGTCGGTCGAGCACCTCCCGTGCCATCAGCTCTGTGGGGAAGGAGCTGACCCGTGAGTCCCGCATGTCATAGGCTCTAAGTGTTTTTTTGTTTTGTTCTTTTTCAGTTTTGTTTGCTAACTTTGGAAATACATAACTAATTCCAGAAAAATGCAAATTATGTGAAATAAATTCTGTTAGTCTTGTTATGTTTTTCTCTATGCATAAAAAATATAATATGACCTGTTGTTACTGTTCTTATGTGCTGTTTTAATAAAAATGGACAGCAAGCTTTAAATGTTTAGTTTAAATTGTTTAATTTGTAACTAGAGTTTGGTTTGTGATAAAATCATGGTTCTTGTTGTGTTGAGCTTACCTTAGCATAAACTTCCCATGAAAAATGTTAAAGTAATAGTAATCTCTAATTCAACTACATGTTGTAGCTCTTTTGGTTAAATTCTTAATTAATTGAATGCAATCTTGTTTTATTTGCTAAGTAAGTTATATGTGTTTTTTGTGGTTTATGATTTTTGTGCATGTGTTACATGCTTAGTATGTGCTAAGAAAAATGTGAAATTTGTTGTTTGACACTTTTCAAATTGTTTAAGTAATTAACGTATAAAACATGCTTGTTTTCTCATTACCAGTAAAGAAGTGGCCTTAACCCCTTCTTAAGTATGTTTGCTGTTGATGATGTGAATACCAAAGTGGTAGCTAATTATGTAAACTTGGTTGTTAAATTTATCATAATTTTTGCAATGATGGTTAAAGCTTTTCAACTGTTCTAAACTGTTAACTGGAATCTGTTAAGCAGCTGGAACCTGTTTTCTTGTTAGAATTGTTTGGGCTATTTTAGTTTGGTTACAGCAGTAGGTATAATTGACTTTGTTGTAGATAACTTGTTAATCAATCTAGTTTTAAATTTTCAAAGCCATAACCTATTTAGTTTAACCTGGGTACATTTTACAAATTCAGCTTTAAATCGGTGTTTTCCTGTTATCTTCCAAACAGCTTTGCTTGAAGTGACTGTTAGGCTATTTTAAACTTGGATCTAGCTTGGGAGTGTATGGAATTTTTTGTAGAAAATTTCATAAGCTTTCCGGAAAGTCCAAGTTTATAATTTTTGGTGGTGTGTAGCCTCAGCTAGACAGTTTTCTTTCAGCTGCTGTTTTGAGTGTTTATATGATATGTTGTGAACATTCTAAGTAATGTATGCCTTATGTTTAGTTAAGAAAATAACCTAAAGTATAAATATGGTTAGTTGCAGGAGTAAGAGAGCTCACCTCTGATGAAGAGCTCTACCTAAGAGTGTGATATGTTGCATAATACATTGGTCATGAGCATTCATCCATATGCATTAGGCATGTTTCATTTCCTAGTATATATGAATTGTCATATATATATATATATTGGATCATCATACATGTATACATGCATCCAGGATCGCCAGAGGGAGTGACACTACTAGAGTTCGGGGAGCTGGAAGGAGGAGCCCCACTAGAGATTCAAGCTCCCGGAGTTTCAGAAGAAGGAGAACAGGGCCCTGAGCTTCTTGAGTGCCCGAACCACCTATCCTCCACCTTTGTAAAAGGCAAGCCCCGGAGCATTATACACCTCCCTTACTCTATTTTAAAGTATTTTACTTACCATACTACCACTTGTTTGTGCATTAAGTTAGTGGGAGTTGAATGAAACCCTTGCTGCATTATATCTTCCTTATCCAACAAAAAGAACCTTGTAGGCCTAGAATCGAAACATATGCTTAGCCCTGCTTAGACCGGTAGCGTGGGTGGTCTGATATCACCCACAAGTGATAGGTGTTTCTGGTCACGGTTGGCTATATTTGCTATCGTGTAAAATAACCATGTGGAAGTAATAAATCGAGACCGGGCGGGCAAGGTGTATGGGAGCCACTTGACTTGGAGGTCTTGTGAGCGGGTTCACTCCGCCTGTGTCATTAGGCACTGGATCGTGGTTGGACATCTGCCGAGATTGAACGCATGCCTTCTTCATAGCTGGCCGAATAACTGGTTTCGACCGTGAAGCCTAACTCTGTATGTTTGGGCCGGAATCTCCCCCTACATGGGTCATGAGGACTGCGAGCGAATGACTAGACCGTGGGCAAGTATCCTGAACGTCCTGGCCTGGCACCAAGGGCAGGCACTGCTTGAGCTACCTGGCTACCATGAATCGCTATTCGTGCCTGTACCCGGGAGACCCGTGGCTACCCGAGATATATTGAAGGTGACCTGAATAAGTCTGCCGGCAGGTAGACTTGGGTGTGATTGAGGAATAAACCTCCAACTAGATAGGAATTCGTTTCGAATCGCGGTCTCTCCCCGTTAGTGAGAAACTTGAAAGATCTTCCTCCCACTGTAGAAACCTGAACTCTAATAAGTGACCAAAAGATGGTTATGTGGTTTTGATGTCAGGCACAATATGGTTATTACTGTTTGATAACTCAGTGATTGCTCTAGTACAGGTGCTAATGAGATCTGTTAATCTTACTCAATCAACTGCCAAATGCTATTTTCTAATGATGAGAATACATGAGTAATCAGGATGCTCTTTTATGCAAAACTATGCTATCTCATGAGATCCACCTGATAAAGCCTTGCATAATCCTTGAAGTGTCTATGGTTATATATCTATCTCTCTGTCGGGTAAGTCTAGCTGAGTACAATTGAGTACTCAGGGTTTCTTTACCCTTGTTGCAGATGGCATGGTCTACTCTGGCTATTGTCAGGCGTGCCTCTACCCTGCTTGTGATGATGAGTGAAGGCCATGGGCAATGGTGGATCCTTATGTATCTCCTCGTTGCTTTTGATGGGACTATACTAAGCGTGGCACCGTATTTGCTTTAAAATAGTTTGCAATGAGTGTTTGTGAATCAAGGACTTCCGCTACTTTGATTTGAACTTGGTGTTGTAATAACAATTCTTTAAACTCTGTTGTAATATTATTTTCGTTTTGATCTTATCATTGTGGATGTGTGGTTACTGAATCGAGTATGATCTCGGGTTGTTACTTATTGTGGTTTAAAATCCTTTGAGATTTCAAGGACTACCGGGCTTATATGAGCTCTAGTGCTCTTATAGGTTGGGCGGTTCCGTGACAAATGACATGCCGGCACGTATTCAGGAACTGATCTTTCAATCCGTCTCCCATGGAGCTTCCTTTGCCTTGGCCATAGCAGAGGTCACCGGTGTGGAGTTGTATGATGTGATAACCTCCCGTTTCGTCAATGCTCACACCAGGGACATGTTTTCCGACACTTTAGAAAGTTTCGAGTCAATGAGGAAGGCGGTTGCTGAGGTGGTGCCTGCAGAAGAGCTACTAGCCCGTCTGTCTTTGCAGTAGGGCGTGATCTGCTTGTAGGCAAACTTGGCCTCGAACGATTATGTTAGCAGGCAACATTCTGTATCTGGAAATGCTGGCCTCTTTTGTATTATTCGGCCGTTTCCAATATATGCAAGTGCTCAATGCAGTTCGTACATATCCTTTTATTTTTATTAATTTTGCTCTAAAGGAGATGCGTGTCACATCGGCTATTGTGCCAACTGTTTGTCGGCTATTTTTCTACTAAAGGCGATGCGTGTTACATCGACTGTCTGTTACTACATTCGTGGAGATACTAATTCATGCTCTTAGATCCGATCACTTGAATCGGCTGTTGACCATCTTCGCTCATCCTGAAGACGTCTCCGTCGTGCACCTTCCCGGAGAAGCACTCCATGTCCTCGAAACTCCAACCATTCCACCCTGCGTAGGCGATACTGACCGACGAGTCAGCCGACACTACCTCCATGGTATCTCCAATCCATTGGATGAGTCTCTGATGCATGGTGGACGGGATGCAACAGTTGGCGTGAACCCTATCCCTTCCGAGGAGTAGGTTGTTTGTGCCTCTAGCGTCCACCACGAAAAAGGTAGTGAGCATGCTCTTGCTCCCGACAGTTAGCTCGACGCATATAACACCCTTTGTGGCCGATATGTTGCCGCTAAAATCTATTAGCTCCATATCGGTAGGGCTCAAATCTTCCATTCTTTTCCCCAGCTTTCTGAACGTTAAGTATGGCATCAGGTTGACAGCTGCTCCTCCATCGAACAACATCTTGGTTAGGGGTTTCCCATCCACGAACCCCTTCACATAGAGAGCTTTTAGATGCTGACACTTCTTTGGCTTCTCGAAGGTAGCGCTGCATGTCTGATAGATCCATTGGGCTATGACCACCTCCGTCTCTTCACCGTCAGACTTCTCCTATTGATGGTCGGGTCTGAATTCGGCAGGCAGCATGAATATAGCAGAGATGGACGCCGTTGCCTTGCTCTTTTCTCCATCTTGCTTGACCCGCCACACCTTGGGCTTTTTCCCCTGTAACTCATCATTTCTTAGAAGTTGGACCCAACACTTCTACCTCTTCGTCAATCCTCCAGGACACCATCGGGCCTCTTGCGGTGCGTGTTTCTAGCTCACGGGGCCTTCATTGGTCAATTCTTTCCCAGACCGATTGTGGAGGTCGTCCATTTTTTGGCACCGATCCGTTTTGTAGCTCAACCTGTGATGTACGGATTGACGGTTGTCTCTCGACTGCCTGTACCCTCAGTACTGACTGCCGCATTCTGGACAATCGTTTGGGGAAGGAAGCCTAAGTCCAGCGTTCCAGCAATGCACGAAGAAAGGACAATCCCAATGATACCTGTTTTCTTCCTGGATCCTCCTATTCTCTTGTTGTTAGCGCAGTTCTCGGTGCTCCCTCTCCTGTTGCTCCTCTTTTCTCTCCTTCTGACGTTTCCATTTGTTCAATAGGATTCTGACGGTGGGGCGTCGTCGGACGGGAAGGTCTTGCTCTGCCTTTTCTCCTTCGTGCTCCTCAGTTACTTCATCTTCCTCGGGTGCCTTGGCCTTTGCCGCGACCATGTTCACCAGAAAGGATAGCGCCACTAGGTTCCTAGGGAATGGATTACCGTCTATGCCCATAGCCCCTTTAGCCTTCTCCAGGCCGATCGTCCCTGATCTCCTAGAACACCCTGCAGTCGTTGGTGCTATGGGTGTACATGCCATGGAACTTGCAGAACCTCCTGGACTTAATCTCTTTGGCCGAGGGGATCTTGTAGCCTCCAATTAGTTTCATCTACCCTTTATCGAGCAGATAATCAAAGATCCTATCCGCCTTTGTAATATAGAAGCTATATTTCTATGCTCCTTCAATGGTGTTAGCCTTTGCCCACGGCATGTATTCCGAGTTCGTCCAGGCCCACTCCACAGCGGTGATCTCATTGGACTCGTCATCACTGTTGGCAGCTCCAAGAATATCTTCCGTTGTGATTAGCTCCACGCTGTCAGCTTGCTGAGCCTTACCGTTTTCCATTTGTTCCATAGGATTCTGACGGTGGGGCATTGTCGGACGGGAAGGTCTTGCTCCGCCTTGTCTCCTTCATGCTCCTCAGCTACTTCATCTTCCTCGGGTGCCTTGGCCTTTGTCGCGACCATGTTCACCGGAAAGGATAGCGCCACTAGGTTCGTAGGGAATGGATTACGGTCTATGCCCATAGCCCCTTTAGCCTTCTCTAGGCCGATCCTCCCTGATGTCCTGGAACACCCTGCAGTCGTTGGTGCTATGGGTGTACGTGCCATGGAACTTGCAGAACCTCCTGGACTTAATCTCTTTGGCCGAGGGGATCTTGTAGCCTCCAATTAGTTTCATCTACCCTTTATCGAGCAGATAATCAAAGATCCTATCCGCCTTCGTAATATAGAAGCTATATTTCTATGCTCCTTCAACGGCGTTAGCCTTTGCCCACAGCATGTATTCCGAGTTTGTCCAGGCCCACTCCACAGCGGTGATCTCATTGGACTCGTCATCACTGTTGGCAGCTCCAATAATATCTTCCGTTGTGATTAGCTCCATGCTGCCAGCTTTTTGAGCCTTACCGCTGCAACATGGGTACCGGTAATTGGCCTCGATTTTGGTTATCTTGCAGGCCAATTCCGATAGGCTTGAGCAGTCTACCCCGATCTTCTCTCTGATTGTTGGGACCAAACCTCGAATGGTGATACTAACAACCTCCACGTCAGACAGCGTCAGTCGGTAGCACTGATTTCTCACCTCTCTAAGCCTTTGGAGGTAGCTGCTACCTGGCTCATTGTTCCCCTGCCTGACGTCGACCAAATTTGTGACCCCTCTCTACGTGTTACCAGAGCTAAAGTACTGATGGAACTTATTCTCCAGGTCCTTCCACCCAGTGATGGATTGATATGGTAGGGAAGCAAACCAAGAGAACGCCGAACCAGACAACGACAGAGGGAAGAACCGAACCCTCAGCGTTTGGTCATCGGCTATCTCGCACAACTGCACAAGGTATTGACTGATGTGCTCCATGGTTGACACCTGGTCAGTCCTGGTGAACTTAGTGAACTCAGGTACCCTGTATTTGTAAGGCAGAGCCACTCGGTCGTACCATTCAGGGTATGGCTTCCGGTAGGCAATGGACTAATTCCTGGGTTTCAGACCAAATTGGTGTTGCACCATATCAGCTACCTGATTAATTAGCTGATCAATCTGAGGCGGCGCTTGCTGCTGATGAGCTGAGCCCCCATGACCATGCTGTCCACTAAGATATCCAGGAGGATTCTGTTATCCCGGCCCTTCTTGGACACCCGACGCATAGTAGTGAGGAGCATGGTGGTGTCCCGATTTTCGAAGCATGATCCCCACCTCATAGCTTGGAGAAAGCCTGACGCCTTCCCTGCAAAGCATGGGCTCCCGCTACGGCGTTCTGCAAATAGCCGGTGAGCAGTTCACCATGGCTATCGAACGTAGAAGACATAGCCTCGTGGATGGTCTCCTACATAATTGTGTGCTGGAGGTTGACTCTTGGGTCTACATCCCCGTACATGAGCACATACGGGAAAGGTCTTGTCTGCCTCATGCCATCCCTTGTCTTACTGAAGGACAGTAGGAACTTACCCTTGAAAGAGTCTAGTGCCTCCTAGAGCGACAACTTCTGTTCCTCGTTGAGCACCTCCTCGGTCACGTTGAGCACGTGAGTGTTGTCCATGTTTGGCGATTGTGGTCCCACTGGGTGTGCCAAAATGTGTTGATGCCCAATATAGGGTCTTCTGGCGTCAGCACTTCGCAAGGCATGAGAAGACCATGAAGCAGTGGAGCTTGATCTCCTAAACCTCTAAAGCGGCTCAAGCCACTTCAGGGATCGATCTCAGGCGTGCCAGTCAATTTGACCTGCAATTGACAAGGAATTGAAACATTAAATTATAGAACATGCCGATTGTTGTCAGATAGTTCCATGAGTGTACGACTCTCATATAGCCGATGAATATAGGATATTGACTAAAGAGTCAACTCCGAATAGGTTGAAGTGCAGTAATAATGTATGAATGGCTATCACAAAATATTCATGCATAGGATGTATAATTAGCCAATCGTATTGTTGACACCATTTTTTGGCACGTGTCAATATGATCTAAGGATTGTGCCAATCGGCAAAAGGCTAGTTGCCGTTCCTTATCGACATTGGGATATTACCAGTCAGATTGCCGATAAAGGCAAGGGCGGTGCCGATGAGAGCCAAAGCCTGTTGCCGATAAGGACGGAAAGCTGCCGATGGTGATAGAAGAAGGTTGCAGATTATTAAAAGGGTTGCCGATGAGAATAAAATCAGGGCGCTAATGATCGGTAGCCATTTTCTATCGGCATCAGAAGGTCATCGGTCAAAGTTGCCGATGAGAATAAAACCAGGGTGCTAATGATAAAGCATGCAGGGATGTTGCCGATGAAGGATGACATGGCTAACGTAAGCATACAGTTGCCGATGGCGCTAAAAGGAAGTTGCGGATCGAAAGGATGTGTCGATAGAAAGTTTCATCGAGGAGAAGACGTAAGGAAACTGGTGATCTTATACCAGTATTGTTATAGAAGTTTGAGTCCGACTCTTGCACGAGTCATTTATTTCTTTAAAAATAGAGGTGTTTGTTTAGGAAAATATTATTGTTATTTGGGTCCGACTCCAGCGCGAGTCAGCTATTTCCTTTAAAATAGGAGTTTGTTTTGTTTAGGAAAGGTACGAGTCGTATCCATGTACAACTCCCCATACGGGAGTATAAATATGTGCCCAAGGGCCGCGTGAAAAAATATATCCAAGCATATCAAACAAATCAATTACTTTTTTTATCTACTTTACCAGTAATTTACCTTTACCGCATTAGGTTTAATTATCTACGAGTTCTTCAAGTTTCGACAGGCTGCATCTTATCGACCTCCGTCAACCCTTGCAAGTTCCGCGTTTGAGCAATCTGAGCCTTGCCGTCCGGGCGCATCGCTATCGTCTCGTTCAACTCTACTCTAGTTATCCTGATCAGGTTTGAGCCTTAACATCTGGGCGCATCGCCGTTGTCTCGTTCAGATCTTGTTCTATTTATCGTCCTTGTCGATTAACTGGTCAAATCGACTGGCACACCCTTTGGACATCAAATTCGGGTATAAGCCCGAGGTGTTCGCATATTCTGACGCTTTTTGTGTCAACGCGTATTACACGCATAACATTATCGACATCAAACCACCAAATCTACTGAGCATATCAGATAAAGATTAACCATCAACAGAGGTGTGTTCCCATGCAGCCATGATGACAATTAACCAGATAACCTAACCAATTTACTAGCATTAGGGTGTTTCATGCAACCATAAAAGTAAACAAGCCAAGCCACGTCTAGTACATTCAATAGATCTAGTAGATTAAGACAATAAAGTACGTGCATCGTATGATTGAAGCGTAACCAGATCGGCTACGTTAGCCGATATGGGATCCATGAAGCTTGAACAAGATCCATACGTCCAGCCTCGGATGGACCTAAGTTTGGATAGACATAACCCAACTCTCATGGCAGTGGGGTCCGGTAGATGCAGCCATACCACGTATGTTGAACCAGATCCAACCACCCTCAAACCAATCTAATAACCGAACATATGTCTCGAACCCGCAACGTGTGACAACCACAACCAAAGGATTAGCCGATATGATCTTAGGTTTATCGCCTCTCTAAGTATGATAGTAAATGCAATGGGGGCAATAGATCTAGATAGAAAATAAAGTGCAGACCAATCCATCAGTTGAGATTGGCAATGATATTGTAGCAATAGATTAAACAAAGCATAACATACAATATCGATAACTTAATGAATCTATTAGATTGCCAATCTAATAGAGCCGATAACTAGCTTGAAACCATGATTCATGTGAGACTGAAGCAATGCAGCCCCATGAACAATAGATTCAAACTGATAACTAGCTCATACCAAGCTTGCACAAGTTACACAATACAGCCGTACAAACGAGACATGAACCGAGGCTAGACTTACAAGCAAACAGGAGGTTGATCTGGTCGATGCAGCCCAATTCGTCGAAGGTTCACTGAAATCTACTCTACTCCTACTCCTAGGGTTGGCCGGAGGCCGGAAACTAAGTACAAGTTGTGTATTTGATTGATTGGATGTCCTCCACAACTCTCCTGGCCTCGCTATTATAGACCATGGCGTAACCCTAGCTTGAACCGACCGCTGTCCGAAATAAGGAAACTTGGATGTCTTGGGCCTTAATCTTTGGTGTAGCCCGCTGAATGTATCTCTACAGCGGATACGCATGATCTGTTTTGAGTCGGTTCCCTTAACCAGCCTTCTAGGACCACCTTTGCAGCATATTCCATCCATCTTCGAGACCCACCCGTATTTACTTGGTCGTGCCAAAATACGATGTTAATAGGGTAGTTCTAGGGGGGTATTTATAGGTAGAGGTGGAGTAGGGGCTACTCCAGTGCCACGTCAGCAATCCAAGAGAGCTCCATCCTTGGCCCTTGGATCAAAACCGCCTTAGAACTGCCTCAGAATGGATGGCTTTGATTTCCATCATGTGTTAAATGTGGTGGGGAGGCACCTAGGCCTTCGCAGCACCCATTTCCATATTGGTCGACCCCCCTATGACAGGTGGGCCCTACCCAAGTGTTGACATTTCTTAACGACATCACCAAGAACATAGTTCTTAGCAATGGTATCAAAAATGCATGGTATGTAATTAACCTGTCTTTAGCAACTAGCCACTTATCTTTTACCTTATACTCCTAAGCATGGAACTAGGTTGTCATCCCTAATTATAGAGCTAGGAATATTTTATGGTACTTATGAGTTATTCTATATTTTATATATGACTATGCAGAAATAAATAATAATATATATGAAATGTCAAGGAATAATGATTCTGCAAGCGGATAGATTAAATATACCATTGTAGCATTTTACCTAGAGTATTATTAGGTTGTCATTTATATTCTACCACTGGGAAGGTCTAGTTAAAACTGATAATCTATAGTATTGATAACAAGCATATGAAATGAATGAAGTGATTTAACTATCAATGATCTCTACTCTTAAACAGGGGTAAGTCACATGATAAATATATATAAATGATAAGGGTAAATTGATTAATCATCATCATCATAATAATAAGGATAAAGTTTCTAGAGCATTCTAGTCACTACACAAGCATCATCTAACACAAGTAATAAAGAAATAACTCCTAAGTATTCTAGCTACCGTCAAAGCTATGCTAGTTAGTGCAAGTACATCTAGTAATCATTATTAAGTAATACTACCAATATTCCCAAACATAATAGGGCCATGAACAGGATGAGTTGAGTTTAGAAACCTCAGATATAACAAGATATCCTCAACCTGACAATTCCTCCCTACCAAACCACTGTACGGGGGGAGGCCTGTAAAGGACTCAACGGATCTTTCATGTCCACGATCTACCTCATGACCTGGCACAACTGGGGGTATCCGCAGATAAGCAAAGAATCTAAGCACCATGCCTACATACTGCCTACCACTCGCCATACGATCGAATAGATGGGTGCTATATGAACATATGTATGAACTCAATGGCAAACTAACTGTACTAGATATATTAACGTAGACAATGAACAAAGTAAACAAGAACATATTAATGAAGAATAGTGTTGCCTATAAATATCATACAACTGCAGATAAATACTAAAAGAGAATAAGAACTATACCAGACTACAATTTCTTAACAACGTTGGGAGTCTAAGATCGAATCTTGACTTCCTCTACTCTCGAATCTAACTAGGTTATGCTATGAACTAGAAAGAGCTCTAGATGAACTAGGGTTTATGGCTCTGGATGACTAGATCTCCTATGACTTAAACTAAATGGATTTGAATGACCTGAGGATGATCCAGGATTGCCTCCAGGGGGGTATGCCCTCCTATTTATAGTCCGGTGGGATGCACAACATCCATTGGATTAACCCGACTTCTCGTTGGGCTGAGATAACTCCTCATAGGCGGTGGAGGAAGCTTCCAGAAGATAGTGGGCCCTAGGGGTGCCGCTGGCCCCACCCTATGCCGGCCGGCCCCACATGGTGGGGTCTGAGGCCCATCTTTGCTTCGGTGCTTGCGCGGTCCTCCTTGAGTAGAATGGCAGGTGTTTCTCCGCGGGATTTATTCGATATCTTCTCTGATTTGCTTTCCTTTATACTCTTTTATGGAATAGTCCCTAGAAAATAATGAAACACCAAAACTCGTGGAAATTGTTAATTAAAGCCCTATATTTCTAGATATTATATTTGATTGATCTATTTATTTAATTTATAATTGCTTAAAAAGTTGACGCTAAGAACCGTCAACAAGCTCCCTCAAGCTTACCCTTTGCTAGTCCCTAAGCACAGCCTTTTTAATAAACTTGGATCAGGAGTTGCTGCAATGCTTTCACACCTTAGGAGTTCACATGTTTTCAAACAAAAGTTCTTCTATGAATTAGAAAAAAAATACTCTAACTTTTGAACTCACCCGTATTACCTTTAACTATGGGACTTTTACTATCACTTGGGTCTTGAGCAATCGAAAGACAGAGTAATCGAGTCAGGAACTATGTCTCAAACTCTTCACTCTACCAAAATTCTGGGTTTTGCAAAGTTTTCAAAATAAAACTCAGAGCATAATTGTATGACACCCTCAAGTCTCTTATGTATGTGATATTTGTGGATCTCACTGAGGCATTAAAAATGTCATGCCCTCCTACACTAGTAAATATAGTGGAGTTTATAGGAATGGCTTAACAAGGTTTAGCATACTTACTTTGTATATATTGTAAAGTCAAACAATAGATCCACAGAGTCAGGTCATACAATCAAGTCAAGATGTGCAGGTGTATGGATATGGTGGATATATGGTGGTGATGCTGAAAACCTAATTTACTTTGCTCCTTGGAATAAATCTCTGTCTTTTGGAATTTTGAACAATATGGCTAGAGAGTATGAACTATCTTATTTTTCTGAGAGGTGCATCAGACACTTGTCCATTTTTAATTCCTCTCTCTTCTTTTTTTTAAATAGCTTTTGCATAGCCCATACCTTCATCACAAAAAAAAACTGCTGAGAGAATATAACAATAACTTTGGAGCATTTATTTGATGAATGGAATATTTTTGGTGTTTGTTACTCTCAGTGCAAGAGTAAAACTTTTTTCTGGTGGATGAATGGCATGTTGTTGCGCCTACTCCAGTGTAGAGTAGTGCATATTTGGGTGGTTTGTACGTGATCTTGATTCAAAAGCATGACGAGACTCTTCTTAGGGTCTAAAGGTTGACAGCACTCAATACAAAGACAAATAGCATGAATGAATATTCCTAATCTAAATGCATATATATATATATGGCTTTGGTAGGAATTTAAGCTATGCCATACAAGATCTCATCATGTAAGATTTTAAATTTTCAAAAGATAAGTCACCAGAACTTAGTATTGCTAGGAGTCAGATAAATAGCAGCTAGACCTTCATGTCATATCTCGCAACTACCTAGACTTAGTTTAAGTATATGTCTCCACAAGTTTTAGGTTCAGAGTAAATTCTCAAATCAAAGTAATTTTAACCAAAACTTAGAAGAATTCAAGTTTGAAAACTAGGTACTTAGAAGGAATTACGGCAGAGCAACTATTCATCATTTCCAAGACAAAATTGAAGTTCATAGCTTTTATTGACTCTAACAAATTAAACACACACCCTAACTATATATCTTTATTTAGGACTCTTAATACTCAACAACTATGGACCTTCATGTGCCCATATATATTTTTATATTTTATGAATATAAGATAGACTCTATAAAGAACATAGATATACTTACCTGATAACTGGGGGTGCCCTCCCCCAAGCTTGATTTTGCTATGGTTGAGTTGAATGATCTTCGGGAAGTAGCTTCCTGATTGGGCTCACTCCTCCTTGGTACTTTCAATCCTGTGTGGTTATTACTCCGACAGGAACAAACAAAACTCAAGGCTCCATTATGACAATGGGTTAGCGGTCAGTCAACAGAGTAATTGAATATTCTTATGAGCTAATTTAAACTTTTATAGATTCTAACAAGAATTGAACATCTCATCTTTTTAGAATTTTCTATTTTATAATGAAAGGGAAATAAAATTTATTTTTGTGCCAACACAGTAAGTTTCCTTATGGCATTATCATAAGTTCTCTCACATGGGGCTTAGGATTTATGATGAAATGATAAATAAATATTTATTTTGTTTTCACTTAAAATGCGGAAAGATAAAGGTGATAAATTATTAATGCTAATTAATCTCGGTAACTAATTAGATAACTACCATTTTTACCTTGTAGCAAAGGAACAGGATTTATAGTCTACTGATAAGACTAGATAGGACAGAGAGTACTTGTCAGATTTATCATCTGAGGTTGACTCAGACGATTCCTCCTTATGCAATGATATGTCTTTATTCTTCTCCATCCATTCTTGTGCTTCCACCAGTCTCTTCTGCTTCTTCTTTTGCACGTAGCTCTATCTTTTCAATTTCTCATCCCCACTCGTCCTAGTGAGGTTTTGCTACTTCTTCTTGTTCTTCATATCTTGTGACTTCACCAGGATAGTCTGCCAAGCCATCCTTCAACGATTGGGTTGCTTGACGGCGGGTATGACGTCTCCTTCGGTTACGTCTCTTCTTGGGCTGCATATGATAACTATTGAATTTACAACATACCTTTCCAGTGGGTAGGTTGAAGTGGATTTGTCCAGTTGCAATGAAGATGGTGGCTCTGGCAGTGTTGAGGAATGGTCTCCCCAATATAAGAGTCATGTCTTCTTCATCCTGCATGTCAAGTACTACAAAGTCTACAAGAATATAAGAATCTTAAATTTTTACCGCTATGTTCTTTGCTATGCCTTCGGGGCATCTGTATGTCAAGTCCGCCATCTGCAACTGCATATGGGTTGGGTACAAAAGTATACCTTCAAATAAATGATCATAAGTTACCTTTGACATTATGTTAACTCCTAATCCTGTGTCGCAGAAAGTAAAAGGGAAGACAGTCTTTTTGATAGTGAATTCAATGGTTGGTACTCCTGGATCTCCCCTCTTGACTACATATGGTGAGGCAAGCAAGTGATCATGCTCTGTGTTAACTGGGTTGATCATCTGGACTGCTCCTTCTTGTAACTGGCTATGCTTGTTCTTTCTCCTTCTTATATTATTGTTCTTCTTCCTGGGCACTGCTGGTTGTTCTTGTTCATACTTTCTTCATGGTAGTGCAGGACTGTTGAGCATGCAATTATTTAATGATAACTTCTCTTTCTTGTCTTTTATGGAAAAGACAATCTTAGAATGCTCCGCATAGATGATGGCTTTGGTTGTGTATAGGAATGGTCGGCCCAATATGATGGGTGCTCTTTCATCTCCTCCTGTCTCCATAACCACAAACTCAATGGGAACATATGATTGTCCCACTCTAATGACGGCTTCTTCTAGAACTCCCTTGAGGTAACATATGGACTAATCCGCAAGCTGCAAACGCATGTTTGTGCACAACAGGGGATCTCCCAATATCTTTTCATAAATTACCTTAGGCATAATGTTGACACTTGCACCGAAATCGCAGATAGCTTCTGGGAAGGTGTGACATCCTATGGAGATAGGAATGACAGTCCTCCCTGGATCACCTTTCTTCTCGGGAAGTGAATAGTCAATCCACTTCACATCAGCGGGCTGAGTTTAGTAGTTGGCTGCATTGAAAATGTTGACAAGATTTGCAGTTTCTAAATCTTTCAGTTGGCCCAGAATCTTACCTTCCTTCATTGGGGGAACAACAGCTGCCAGCTGAGCTAATTGTATCTCTAACATTTTATTGAAGCTATTTTGGATTTTGATAGTAGAACCAAAGGTATCCATTCTAGTATTTATATTTTCTAGTGCTTTATCATTGGATGCTACCTTTTTATACATTTGTTCAAGTAGTTTGGACTGACCAGCAACTAGTTCTCTTAAAGGCGGAAAATTATAATTATTGTTACCTTGGTAATTACCTTGTCGAGGTTGCTAATTCCATCCTTGGTTTTGCTGATTCCAACCTTGGCTTTGCTGAGGACGATAATTGTTGTTATTGTTGATGAAGTTTACATCCTCTTGCAATTCAGGACAATTTATTCCTGAATGGCCAATGTCTCCACACTCTTCACAAGTCATGCGAGAGTCATTGATATGCATGACATCTCTCTTCTTGATGTCTTGGCTTTCAAGCTTCTTCATAATAAGGTCTAGCTTTGTGGTGACCATGTCAGCTTCCTTGAGTTGATGTATACCTCCTCCTCTCTTCTGAGGTTGATTGTGTTCTTCATTCCAGCTCTGATTAGAGGCCATCTTCTCACACAGTGATGTTGCATCGGCATCCATAGATTAGTGACAAGAAAGCTCCTCCAACTACAACATCCATAGATTCACGGGAACTAGTGACTAGTCCATGATAGAAAGTCTATAACAATAGCCAATCCACCATTCCATGATGAGGACATCTCACAATGTAGTCTTGAAAACGTTCCCATGCTTCGGCGAACGATTCATCATATTGTTGTTGAAAGCTTGAAATTTTCCCACGCAGAGCATTGGTCTTGCCTGTAGGGAAGAACTTGGCCAGGAAAGAAGTGGTACACTTATCCCATATAGTGTTGATATCTTTATTCATGTAGAACAATTGTTTTGCTTTCCCCAAAAGTGAAAATGGGAAAAGGCGGAGTAGAGTAGCATCTCTCGATACTCCTTTGATCGTGAAGGTGTTGTAGATCTCGAGAAAGTTTTGTAAGTGTGCACTTGCATCTTCATGAGCCTTTCCACAAAACTGATTTGCTTGAACCAAGGTAATGAGAGCAGGCTTGATCTCAAATCCGTTCTCTCCAAAATTCAACGGAGGTCCAGTTCGGATGTTGGCAGTAGTTGGAGCAGAGAACTCGCGCAGTGTCTTCTCGGCCATAGCTTCAAAAGCAATTGCTAAAATTGATCTCGTAGTTTCTTCATCTGATGTTTGAGATTCCTCTCCCAAAGAGTGAGCTTCAGCTGAGGGTGTTTCTGATTGTGAATTGCTAGTATCCCTCACTTGTGCAAGCTTCGGCTTTCTTCGAAGGAGTTTCTCTGGATTTGAAGTGAAATTATCTGGAAGAGAAAAACCGTGCATTCATTTACCCTGCATAAGATACACAGATAGATAGAAATAAGGGTAAACCTGTTTGAGTAAGAGGTTGATAGCTAATCGATCTTTATTCATTTACATATGGTTATCAATACTTCCTAAGTTTAGATACCTTCCCCGGCAACGGCGCCAAAAATGCTTGTTGACATTTCTTAACGACATCACCAAGAGCATAGTTCTTAACAATGGTACCAAAAATGCATGGTATGTAATTAACTTGTCTTTAGCAACTAGCCACTTATCTTTTACCTTATACTCCTAAGCATGGAACTAGGTTGTCATCCCTAATTAGAGCTTGGAATATTTTATGGTACTTATGAGTTATTCTATATTTTATGTATGACTAGGCACAGATAAATAATAATAGATATGAAATGTCAAGGAATAATGAATCTACAAGCGGACAGATTAAATATACCATTGTAGCATTTTACCTAGAGTATTACTAGGTTGTCATTTATATTCTATCACTAGGAAGGTCTAGTTAAAACTAATAATATATAGTATTGATAACAAGCATATGAAATGAATGAAGAGATTTAACCATCAATGATCTCTACTCTTAAACAGGGGTAAGTCACATGATAAATATATATGATAAGAGTAAATTGATCAGTCATAATCATAATAAATATAAGGGTAAAATTTCTAGAGCATTCTAGTCACTACACAAGCGTCATCCAATACAAGTAATAAAGAAATAACTCCTAAGTATTCTAGCCACCGTCAAAGCTACGCTAGTTAGTGCAAGTACATCTAGTAATCATTGTTAAGTAATACTACCAATATTCCCAAACATAATGGGCCCATGAGCAGGATGAGTTGAGTTCAGAAACCTCAGATATGATAAGATATCGTCAACCAGATAATTCTTCCCTACCAAACCACTGTACGGGGGGAGGCCTACAAAGGACTCAATGGATCTGTCACGTCCACGATCGACCTCATGACCCGACACAACTGGGGGTATCCATGGATAAGCAAAGTATCTAAGCACCATGCCTACATACTGCTTACCACTCGCCAAACTTTCAAATAGACGAGCGCTATACGAACATATGTATGAACTCAATAGCAAACTAACTATACTAGATATATTAACGTAGACAATGACCAAAGTAAACAAGAACATATTAATGAAGAATAGTGTTGGCTATAAATATCCTACAACTGCAGATAGATACTAACAGAGAATAAGAGAATAAGAACTATACCAGACTACAATTTCTTAACAACGTTGGGAGTCTAAGATTGAATCTTGACTTCCTCTACTCTCGAATCTAACTAGGCTATGCTATGAACTAGAAAGTGCTCAAGATGAACTAGGGTTTATGGCTTTGGATGACTAGATCTCCTATGACTTAAACTGAATGGATTTGAATGATCTGAGAATGATCCGGGATTGCCTCCAGGGGGTATGCCCTCCTATTTATAGTCCGGTGGGATGCATGACAGCCGTTGGATCAAACCGACTTCACGTAGGGCTGAGATGACTCCTCATAGGTGGTGGAGGAAGCTTCTATAAGATGGTGGGCAGTGGGCCCTGGGGGTGCCGCCCGGCTCTACATGGTGGGGTCCGGGGCCCATCTTTGCTTCGGTGTTTGCGGGATCCTCCTTGAGTAGAATGGCAGGTGTTTCTCCGCGGGATTTATTTGATATCTTCTCTGATTTGCTTTCCTTTATTCTCTTTTTTGGAATAGTCCCTGAAAAATAATGAAACACCAAAACTCGTGGAAATTGTTAATTAAAGCCCTATATTTCTAGATATTATATTTGATTGATCCATTTATTTAATTTATAATTGCTTAAAAAGTTGATGCTAAGGACCGTCAGCACCAAGGCTTCTAGAAGGAGGCCCCATAACTGAGGGAAGAGCTGGGGGGCTGTGGCCCCTTAGGGGTATCGACCGACCCCCTATGGGGTGTTGGACCCACTACCACCTTCCAGAAGCTCGGTTGACTCATCTGAGGTGTTTGTCATGCTGGTTCTCTTGATGTGGGCCCATGGATCCTATGCACTTGATCTAGAGCATTGAATGAAAGCACAAGCTGCATCCAAGGGTTGAAATAGTTTTGGCATGGATCATGCTATCTTGGCTGACCAGAAGGGTCCAAACCCCGGTCCGTCGACCAGAGTTTTGCTCCTTTGGAGCCAGCTTCCTTGTGGGAGCTCCTAGATGGATGTTGAGCGTAGTGGTATAGGAGCTAGGCTTGTTGGGTCCATATGCAAGTCGGCCGACATTCATATGGGGCCTCCAGCACTCCAATTTGCCTGGTTTATACTCTTGTATGCAAATAATGACATGTACATGTGGAACCATGTTATTTGCACAAAGGTACTCTACATTTGCTAGTTAGCTCTCTAAATGATGTTTTGTTGGCGGTTTTGAAGGTGTAAAAACATGATGAAATTACTGTCAACACCAAGGTACGGTTGATGTTTCTAGGAAGAGGCCTCAGCTAATTTATTGTCCTCTTCACCTCCGCCATGTCAGAGGGGCAACGTTGATCTTCTTCGGGTAAGCCAGTTTGGGCCTCGTGGTCTGAGTCTGGATTGAGTTCTAAGGAAAGATGGCTTATGCTGCTCGATGTAAGCAACGACGGTCAAAGTGTCCCTTAGGTCTGGCGGCAGGACATCCTCAACTGAATGGAAGATTCTCCAGACTCCCTCTATAACTGGAGTTAGGTATTTGTGTATTCAACAAGTGGGGCAGCATGTGCCGACTGTGAAGTATCGGCTCCTGTTGGGATGACGTAGTCGTCTAGAGGAAAAGGAGCCAAGATATGAGAAGTCCATTCCTAAAAGAATTCATAGAGATCATTAGTAATGAGCTGTACGGTGGACTAACGAGTCTCATGTCATATCTGATCGTCCGAAGCAACCTTCGGGGTAGGGGTAGCCGATGGTCCTCAAAGAAGCATCCTAGGGATTATGCAAATTGGTAAAAAGATCCTGTTAAAAGGGTCATCGGCTAAATATATGAGTACCTTGGCCAACATCAGATGTTGTATCATTGGATGAGGACATTGTCCCTATATCCACGCTGAGTTTGACCTAAAGGCGAGTTGTTCTTTCTTTGTCCTGAAGAATCAGAGAACATCAGTTATGGTTCCAGCAAGAGAAGGCTAAGCAAAAGATAGTATACCTCTGCGGCATCAATGTCGGTTAGTATGCTCAGTCGACCATGAACTGGTTTGATCATCGCCCTGGCTTCGGTTTTAGCGGTTCTGGGCTTCTTGGACCTTGTGGAGCTCAGGGAGCCAACACTTTTCATGAAGGAACTCAGAAGTTCATGATCGGACGCCTCATCTATTCCCCTCTTCATCAGCACCGTCAGGGATGGCGCCCCACAACCAACTCTGGGGTTGGGGAACCATTGATCATAAGTCATTGGAGGAGGACTAAGCCCTTCAAGGTCCTGCAGGAAAGAGTTCGAGGGATTGTTCTTGTAATGGCTAAATCATTACATGATGATGAACAGTACCTCAGGGGCAGGATAGAAATCAAGATCCAATAATGAACAATAAGTGGCCACCACCTCACTGAAAAGATGCTGAATCCATTCACGCCACCATGTAACAAATGAAGAACTCAAGGCCTAGCGATGTGGTCTCTGACAAGAATGGGAGGGAGAGATCTCTCATTCTGCATGGGCTCCCATGGGCGAAGTTTGTCAGCAAAGAAGAGGCTCGAGGGCAACTATCCGAATCCTATTTGCCTCACTGCAACGAAGGGATTATATAACTCATATGATATGGTATCAGGTAGGGTTTGACCATGTCATTGAAGACCAGCATGGAATGTTGGTCCCCATACCACACGTGGAATCTAAAAGTGACGGGGAGTTTAAATGCTCAAGTATCCGAGTAAGCAAACCATTTCAGGTGTTTGCAGGGAATCCCTTGTAGAATAGCTTGAAGAATTCCCTAGCAGTTTTGGTGATAACAATGGCCGATGTTGCCTCACCAAATGATACGAATCGACCGGATTTTTCCTTCTCCGACAAATCTTCCTCGTCTTCCTCCAGGAAGGTTTTCAAAGGAAAAGACAGTGATGCCAGGTCTGAAACAACAATTCTGGGCATCTATAAGTTGAGCCAGAGCTGAAGAAGCCACCACGACCCTGTGATGGTTGGGATGGTTTTGTTCTTCACTAGGTGCCGATACACTTGATTCAAGAGGTGATAGAGGGCACCAAGCAGATATTTTCCCAAAGGAATGTCACTCTAAGAATTGACATGTTCGGCCAAAGAGAGGTAATTGCTAGTTGGTGTGCTTGATTGTCCACAAAAGAGGAACCTATCTAACCACATGTTCAGGAAGAGTATACGCTCGTTGTCATTAACTGAAGCAGATTCACTATTCTTGATGTAATGGCCCCAACCTCCAGTCTTGAAGTTCTTTGCGGAAATCAAAGACTTTGTGGCCAAACGGTGGGTGTCTATATCTCTTGTAATGTTGAGACCGGTTAACATGTGAATATCGGCCAGAGTGGGAGTCATTGGTCCATGACTGAAGATGAACACATTATAAGTATTGGACCAGAAGTAGCAAGCTGCCTAGAGCAAGAGTTTGTTATTCCTTATGTTTGACAGAGAAAGGGACAAGCACTGCTCGATGTTTCCCCACTAGGTGTTTCTATGGTTGGAAAGCTTCACAGACCAATTTCTCCAACTTGGAATAGCAGAACACAAATTCTTAAATGTGGTCTTCTTCTACCATTGACCTGGCTTCATAGACGACTGCTTGAAAGGTATCCTGTTGGTGTCGGCCACGATAGTAGAGGTTGGGTCAGGATTGCCCATGGGGCCAAGAAAGTAACAATTGGTTTGGTCAGCTAGCGGAATCAGCACATGGTGCTTGAGCTCCTAGATCCAATTCGAGGACAAGAATGAAGACATTGGGGAAGAAAGATGGTAAAAGGACATGACAGATGTTGGTATTTCTTCTGACTATTGGATAAATCCACAAGCACACAGATTATACTGTTGTAGCACTTCACCTAGGAGTATTCCAAGGTATCGTAATTTATATTTTCCCAAGGGAAAGCTGAGCTAGAAATGATAATTAGATAGAGATCCTAGAGAGCACCTCAACTTAGCACCAACTAGTATAAGGGGGTAAACGATATATGTGATAGGAAGGGTGATGAATGAACAAGCCAAGGTAAATATTAGCTTAGGATAACTAGTAAGTATAGCTAGGTGGGAGGACAACGAGAGAGATAGGGACTCCTATGTAATTCACTTCTACTTTAGTGTAATTAGCTAATTAATTAGTCTAAACACAATAGTATGCCTCCTCAATACAAGTATGCTAGGCGAGAGGATAGATCAGTAGGAGGGCAAAACTCCTACCGGACCACGCTTTCTTTTTATGGGGGGCTTACCTTTTAAGAACTTGCCTAAGAACACGTGGTGGAATACAAAGACTAGACAAGGCTGTCACTCTCTTGCTAGCTACCACAAACAATCCATGCAACAAGCGGTAACCAAGGGTAAGATGATATATAAGCACCACGCTTACACACAACTTACTACTTTGACTATGATCTATAACCAAAACACCCTATGACAGGTAATGATCGCATACGGGAAAGGCCACAAGGATCACAGACTATTAATGTAAAGGCTAGTATTAAGCAAAAGCACACAACAATACTATAACTAGTATAGTAATTCTCAAAGTAAATACTAAGTAAAGTAGAGGAAAAGTAATATATTAAATAAAGTAAAGTCTTACAAAGATGAAAAGATACAAGAGCTATACCAGACTTCCTAGAAGACGACTCCAGAAATCCCGAGCACAGCTCGACTCAACTCTAACTCCCACACTAGACTAACTACTAAGAGAATTATAAGTGATTGAGCTTGTAGGCTTGTCAACCATGAGTGAAGAGGGGGGAGTGAGCTCCTATTTATAGTGGGAGGTGGAGTAGGGACTGGTCCACTGCCATGTCATCGATCCAGGAGGCTTCAACTCTCCACCCTTGGATCCACCGCCTCTAAACTGCCTTAGAATGGATGGTCTTGATCTTCAACATGTGTTTAATGTGTGGGGAGTCACCAGGCGCAGCAGGGGGCATAGGGGGTATCGGCCGACCCCCCTATGGTAGGTAGGCCCTGCCCCTGGGCTTCTAGAAGGTGCCCCACTGGTCAGGGACCAAGTGGGGGGGGTGGTACCCCCTAGTAGGGTATCGGCCGACCCCCTCCTGGGTCTCTGGCCCACCACCTTCTTCTAGAAGGTGGTCCCACTTGCCATGTGAGTTGGTTGATTGTTCTGAGATGTTTATCATGTCGGTTTTCTTGATGTGGGCACATGGATCCATGTGAAGTGAATTTGAACCGTTGGGAGAAAGCACAAGTTGATCAAAGGGTGGAGGATCACTTGGGATTGCTTCTCCTGGATCATGGCCAGAGTGGGAGGCTGGTGGGCCCTATGGTGTGTCGGCCGACCCACTATGTGGGTCCCACTGGCCCACCTTGCGCCATTTCTTATAATTCTGCATCAAATACTTCATAGACATGTGGAACTTGTTATTTTATAAAATATGCTCATGATATGATTGTCTATGCTTGATCCTGAGTTTGTTGACACTATTTCGGATATATAAAAGTATGTCATTCTTGGTGTCAACAAGATCCCCCAAGCTTAATTTTTGCCCGTCCCAAGGAAACAATCAAACTTATCCTCGGTGGATCAGGAGTTGCTACTATGCTTCATATTTCAAGAGTACTAAATATACAACAACTTCTTTTCTGAATGGAAAATTTAGCAATAAAAAACTCACCGATATTACCTTAGTCCTCCATGGGGCTTATGGCTTTATCCTTTGTCTTGAGTGGTTGAGAGATACAACAACTTGACTTGAGCACTAGTTTTCTTATTCTTCACAATTATCATATTAGAGGTTTTGTAATGTTTTGAAAAAGAGAACTTAATGTTCCTCAAATGGTACTCTCGAGTCGCTCATATGGTGTATGATTCCTCACCAAGGAACATATTAAAGTTTGCCTTCTTTTCATCCTACTCTAAAGGCTTATGTGGAGCTATAGGTAGGGATAAAAGATGTAGCAAACTTACCTTGCATATGTTGTAAAGTCAAACTTCGGATCCAAGGAGAGAAGTGTCATACTCTTAGATCAAGATGTGTAAGTGTGTGAAAACATGGCAATTGATCAATACTCCTCTATTTGATATGATCTCTCTTTCTAACTTATTCGTCTTTGGTGGAGATTTTAGACAAGTCCTGCCTGTTGCGCGGAAAGGATCTAGGGCTCTAATAGTCGGTGCTTCTCTATGAAGGTTGCATCTTTGGGAATCCATGCAACACCTAAAGCTTGTCCGCAACATGAGGGCTCAGAGTGACCCATGGTTTGTAGATTATTTGTTGCGCATTGGTGGTGGAAAGGAAGAGGTTAACGAAGATGGTGAGGTGAGTATTCTAGACGAGATTTGGGTCCCACACTCTGGCGATGCCCAGAAAGATCTCCATACATTAATCGACACCATCTTTCCAATCTCAATGCAAACATGGCAGACAAAGAATACATCACCACCAGAGTGATTTTATCTACACGTAATGATTGGGTGGACATGGTTAATATGAAAATGATTGAGATGTTCGAGGTCGGGGAGACAGTGTATCACAGTTTTGACTCCGCGGTAGATGAGCCACATAACTACTGTCCATCGGAGTTCCTTAACAGTGTAACCCCCAATGGGCTGCCTCCACATGTCTTGAAACTCAAGCTCGGGTGTCCTGTCATATTGCTTAGAGATATTGATCCTACAAATGGTATGTGCAATGGTAGAAGGCTAGTGGTGCGAGGGTTCCGAAGAAATACAATTGACGTAGAACTCATGGTGGGGCAGCATTCTAGAAAGCGTGTATTTCTTCCTCGAATACTGCTATGTCCGTCAGATGATGAGATGTTTCGTTCCAATTCAAAAGGAAGCAGTTTCCTATCTTGTTGAGCTTTACCATGACAGTCAACAAGTCTCAAGGCCAGACTATCCCGAATGTCGGTGTATACCTGCTTGCACCGATGTTCTCTCATGGGCAGTTGTACGTTGGGATGTCTAGAGCCATGTCAAGAATGAATATCAAGGTCCTTACCCTCTCTCCTGATGTTTATACAGTGGAGGAGGAGGCGAACAAGAAGGCAAAGAAAAAGACTCAAAATAATGCCAAAAAAATGCATCAAATAAAAAAGTTAAGGATAAGAAGACACAAATGATGGATGGAACTTTCACAAAGAATACTGTATTTACGGAGGTTCTAACGCCATAGACGAGGTAATAGAACATTTTACTAATACAACACATTTTTCATAGGTAGTTTCAATATTTTAGTAACACTATATTTGTTACCATTCCTAGGTATTTTAAATATTTTATTGGGCTTGTTGACATCTCTTAACGACATCACCAAGAACATAGTTCTTAGCAATGGCGCCAAAAATGCATGGTATGTAATTAACTTGCCTTTAGCAACTAGCCACTTATCTTTTACCTTATACTCCTAGGCATGGAACTAGGTTGTCATCCCTAATTATAGAGGTAGGAATATTTTATGGTATTTATGAAATATATTATATTTAATATATGGCAAGCTAGAAATAAATAATAGTTATGAAATTATGAAGAACTAATGATTCTGCAAGCGGACAAATTAAATATACCATTGTAGCATTTTACCTAGAGTATTACCAGGTTGTCATTTATATTCTACCACTCAGAAGGTTTAGTTAAAACTGATAATCTATAGTATTGATAACAAGCATATGAAATGAATGAAGGGATTTAACCATCAATGATCTCTACTCTTAAACAGGGGTAAATCACATGATAAATATATATGATATAAGGTAAATAGATCAGTCATCATAATAATAAGGATAAAGTTTTCTAAAGCATTCTAGTCACTACTCAAGCATCGTCCAATACATGTAATAAAGAAATAACTCCTTAGTATTCTATCTATCGTCAAAGCTACGCTAGTTAGTGCAAGTACATCTAGTAATCATTGTTAAGTAATACTACCAATATTCCGAACCATAATGGGGCCATGAACAGGATGAGTTGAGCTCAGTAACCTCAGATATAACAAGATATCCTAAACCTGACAATTCATCCCTACCAAACCACTGCACGGGGGAAGGCCTAAAAAGGACTCAATGGACCTGTCATATCCACGATCTACCTCATGACCCGGCATAGATGGGGCATCCGCAGATAATCAAAGTATCTAAGCACCACGCCTACATACTGCCTACCACTCGCCATACGAACGAGTAGACGAGTGCTATACGAACATGTGCATGAACTCAATAGCAAACTAACTATACTAGATATATTAAGGTAGACAATGAACAAAGTAAACAAGAACATATTAATGAAGAATAGTGTTGCCTATAAATATCATACAACTGCAGATAAATACTAAAAGAGAATAAGAGAATAAGAACTATACAAACTCCAATATCTTGACAACGTTGGGAGTCCAAGATTGATTGACGTATCTTGACTTCCTCTACTCTCGAATCTAAGTAGGCTATGCTATGAACTAGAAGGTGCTCAAGAGGAACTAAGGTTTGTAGCTCTGGATGACTAGATCTCCTATGACTTAAACTGAATGGATCTCCAAATGAACTGAGGATGATCAGGGATGCCTCCAGGGGGGTATGCCCTCCTATTTATAGTCCGATGGGATGCACGACAGCCGTTGGATCAAACTGACTTCATGTAGGGCTCAGATCAATCTTCAAAGGCGGTGGAGGAAGCTTCAAGAAGACGGTGGCAAGTGGGCCCAGGGGGGTGCCGGCCGGCCCCATAGGTCGGCCTCTGGGGCCCCGCTTCGCTCCGGTGTCTGCAGGATCCTCCATGAGTTGATTGGCAAGTGTTTCTTCACGGGATTTATTAGATATCTTCTCTGATTTGATTCCCTTTATTGCACTTTTCTGGAATCGTCCCTGGAAAATATTGATACACCAAAACTCGTGGAAATTGTTAATTAAAGCCCTATATTTCTAGATATTATATTTGATTGATCCAATTATCATGTTTATAATTGCTTAAAAAGTTGACGCTAACAACCATCAACAAGCTCCCCAAGCTTACCCTTTGCCCTTAGCAAACCCTTTCTAATAAACTTGGATCATGAGTTGTTGCAATGCTTTCACACCTCAAAAGTTCACATGCTTTCAAACAAAATTTCTTCTATGAATTAGAAAAAATTACTCTAACTTTCGAACTCACTTGTATTACCTTCAACCATGGGGCTTTTACTATCAATTATGTCTTGAGCAATCGAAAGACAAAGTAATCAAGTTAGGCACTATGTCTCAAACTCTTCACTCTACCAAAATTCTAGGTTTTGTAATATTTTTGAAATAAAACTCAGAGCTTAATTGTATGACATCCTCAAGTCTCTTTACGTATGTGGAATTTGTGGATCTCACTGGGGCATAATGTCATGCCCTCCTATACTAGTAAATATAGTCGAGTTCATAGGAATGGCTTAACAAGGTTAGCATACTTACTTTGTATATATTGTAAAGTCAAACAATAGATCCACAGAGAGTCAAGTCATACAATCAAGTCAAGATGTGCAGGTGTATGTATATGGTGGATATATGGTGGTAATGATGAAAACCTAATTCTACTTTGCTCCTTATAATAAATCTCTCTCTTTTGAAATTTAGAATTTTGAACAACATGGCAAGAGAGTATGATCTATCTTATTCTTAATTTATTTTTCCTGAGAGGTTCGTCGGACACTTGTCCATTTTTAATTCCTCTCTTTCTTTATATTTTTTTGCTTCTCTTCTCTTTTTTCAAATAGCTTTTGCATAGCTCATATCTCTACTACCAAGAAAACTGCTGAGAGAATATAACAAGAACTTTGAAGCATTTATTGGAAATGGATATTTTTGGTGGTGGTTACACTCAATGTAAGAGTAAGACCTTTTTCTGGTGGATGAATGGCATGTTGTTGCGCCTACTCTAGTGTAGAGTAGTGCATATTTGGGTGGTGTGTACATGATCTTGATTCAAAAGCAAGACGAGACTCTTCACAGGGTCTAAAGGTTGACAACACTCAATACAAAGACAAGTAGCATGAATGAGTCTTCCTAATCTAAATGTATATGTATATGGCTTTGGTAGGAACTTAAACTATGTCATACAAGAGCTCATCATGTAAGATTTTAAATTTTCAAAAGATAAATCACCAGAACTTAGTATTGCTACGAGTAAGATAAATAGCATCTAGACTTTCATGTCATATATCCCAACTACCTAGACTTAGTTTAAGTATATGCCTCCACAAGTTTCAGTTCTCAAATCAAAGTAGTTTTAACCAAAACTTAGGAGAATTTAAGGTTGAAAACTAGGTACTTAAAAGGGATTATGGCAGAGAAACTATTCATCATCTCCAAGACAAAATTAAAGTTCATAGCTTTTATTGATTCTAACAACTTAAACACACACCCTAACTAAACATATCTTTATTTAGGACTCTTAAGACTCGACAGCCATGGACCTTCATGTGCCCATATATTTTTGGCAATTTTAAATTTTCTTATGATACTAAGGTGAACCTTCATGTGCTCACATATTTTTAATATTTTATGACTATAAGATAGACTCTATAAATAGCATAGGCATACTTACCTGGTAACTGGGGGTGCCCTCCCACAAGCATGATTTTGCTATGGTTGAGTTGAATGATCTTTGGAAAGTAGCCTCCTGTTGGGCTTACTCATCTTTGGTAATTTCAATCCTGCATGGTTATACTCCAGCAAGAACAAACAATACTCGAGGCTCTATTATGTCAATGGGGTTAGCGGTCAGCCAAAAGAGTAATTGAATATTCTCATGAGCTAATTTTAACTTTTATAGATTCTTGCAGGGCTTAAATATCTCATCTCTTTTTTTAGAATTTTTTTATAATACAAGGGAAATAAAAATTATTTTTGTGCCACCACAGTAAGTTTCCTTAGGGTAACACCATAAGTTCTCTCACATGGGGCTTAATATATTTTATGATGCAGTGATAAATAAATATTTATTTTGTTTTCCTTTAATATGAAAAAGATAAAGGTGAAAAAAATACTAAGGATAATTAATTAGGTAACTACCATTTTTACCTCGTGGCAAAGGAACAGGATTTATAGTCTACTGATAAGACTAGATAGGAGAGAGAGTACTTACTTGTCAGATTTATCATCTGAGGTTGACTCAGACGACTCCTCCTTGTGTAGTGGTGCATCCTTGTTCTCCTCCCACTATTCTTGTGCTTGTACTAGTGTCTCTTCTGCCTCTTCTTTTGCGCGTAACTCCATTCTTTGAATTTCTTGTCCCTACTCGTCCTAGCGAGGTTTTTCTTCTTGTTCTTGTTCCTCGTCATTGAATCGTTCTTCGTATCTTGTGACTTCTATAGGATAGTCTGCACATCTATCCTTCAACGATTGGTTTGCTTGACGGCGGGTATGGCGTCTCCTTCTATTGTGTATCTTCTTGGGCTGCATATGATAACTATTGAACTTACAGCATACCTTTCCAATGGGTAGGTTGAAGTGGATTTGTCCAGATGCGATGAAGATGACGGCTCTAGCGGTGTTGAGCAACGTTCTCCCCAGGATAAGAGTCATATTTTTCATCCTACATGTCAAGTACTACAAAGTCTACAGGAATATAAGAATCTTGAATTTTTACTGCTATATTCTTTGCTATGCCTTCGGGGAATCTATATGTCAAGTCCATCACCTGCAACTGCATGTAGGTTGGGTACAAAGGTATACCATCAAATAAATGATCATAGGTTACCTTTGACATTATGTTGACCCCTGATCCTGTGTCGTAAAAGGTCGAAGGGAAGACTGTCTTTCTTACTGTGCATTCAATGGTTGGTACTCCTGGGTCTCCCTTCTTGACTACGTATGGTACGGTGAAGCTAACAAGTGATCGTGCTCCGTGTTGACTGGGTTGATCATCTGGACTGCTTCTTCTGGGATCTAGTTACGCTTGTTCTTCCTTCTTCTTCTTGGATACTGCTGGTTGATCTTGTTCATAGTTCCTTCGTGGAAGTGCAGCACTGTTGAGCATGCGGTTTTGAATGAGAACTTCTCTTTCTTGTCTTTTATGAAAAAGATAATCTTGGCATGCTATGCATAGATGATGGCTTCAGTTGTGTATAAGAATGGCCGACCCAATATGATGGGTGCTCTTTTATCTCCTCCTATCTCCATGACCACAAAGTCAATTAGAACATATGATTGTACCACTCTAATGATGACTTCTTCTAGAACTCCCTCGGGGTAACAGATAGACTGATCTGCAAGCTGCAAACGCATGTTTGTGTACAACAGGGGATCTCCCTTAATCTTTTCATAAATTACCTTAGGCATGATGTTGACACTTGCGCCTAAATTGCAAATAGCTTCTGGGAAGGTGTGACATCCTATGGAGATAGGAATGACAGGCCTCCCTGGGTCACCTTTCTTCTCGGGAAGTGAATAGTCAATCAACTTCACATCAGCGGGGCTGACTGTAGTAGTTGGCTGCATTGAAAATGTCGACAAGATTTGCAGTTTCTAATTCTTCCGGTTGGCCTGTAATCTTACTTTCCTTCATTGGGGGAACAACAGCTGCCAGCTGAGCTAATTGTATCTCTAACATTTTGTTGAAACTATTTTGATTTTTGATAGCAGAAGCAAAGTTATCCATCCTAGTATTTATATTTTCTAGAGCTTTAACATTGGATGCTACATTTTTAGACATTTGTTCAAGTAATTTGGACTGACCAGCAACTAATTCTCATAAAGGCGTAAAATTGTAATTATTGTTACCTTGGCAATTACCTTATCGAGGTTGCTGATTCCATCCTTGGCCTTACTGAGGATGATAATTGTTGTTGTTGATGAAGTTTACCTCCTCTTGCAATTTAGGACAATTATTTCCTGAATGCCCAACGCCTCGACACTCTTCACAAGTATGCGAGAGTCATTGATATCCATGACATCTCTCTTCTCGATGTCTTGGCTTTCAAGCTTCCTTGAGTTGATGTATACCTCCTCCTCTCTTGTGAGGTTGATTACGTTCTTCGTTCCAGCTCTGACTAGAGGCCATCTTCTCACACAGTGATGTTGCATCGAGGAGCTTAAGTGACAGGAAAGCTCCTCCAGCCCCGGCATCCATAGATTCACGGGAACTAGTGACTAGTCTATGATAGAAAGTCTATAACAATAACCAATCCTCCATTCCATGATGAGGACAACTCGCAATGTAATCTTGAAAATGTTCCCATGCTTCGTCGAACGATTCATCATGTTGTTGTTGAAAGTTTGAAATTTTCCCACGCAGAGCATTGGTCTTGCCTGTAGGAAAGAACTTGGCCAGGAAAGAAGTGGTACACTTATCACATGTAGTGTTGATATCATTGTTTGTGTAGAACCACTATTTTGCTTTCCCCAAAAGTCAAAATGGGAAAAGGCATAGTAGAGTAGCATCTCTCGATAATCCTTTGATCGTGAAGGTGCTGCAGATCTCAAGAAAGTTTTGTAAGTCTGCACTTGCATCTTCATGAGCCTTTCCACATAATTGATTTGCTTGAACCATGGTAATGATAGCAGGCTCGATCTCGAATCCATTATCTCCAACATTAACTGCGGGTCCAATGCGGATGTTGGCAGTAGTTGGGGCAGAGAACTCGCACAGTGTCTTCTCGGCCATAGCTTCAAAACCAATTGCTAAAATTGATCCCATTTGTTCTTCTTCCGATGTTTGAGCTTTCTCTCCCGACGAGTTAGCTTCAGCTGAGGGTGTTTCTGATTGTAAATTGCTAGTATCCCTCACTTGTGCAATCTTCAGCTTTCTTCAAATGAGTTTCTCTAGATTTGAAGTAAAATTATTTGGATGAGAAAAACCGTGCATTTATTTACCCTGCATAAGATACACAGATAGATAGAAACAAGGGTAAACCTGTTTGAGTAAGAGGTTGATTGGTTAATCGATCTTTATTGATTTGCATATGGTTATCAATACTTCCTAAGTTTAAATACCTTCCCCGACAACGGTGGAAAAAATGCTTGTTGAAAATTCTTAATGACACCACCAAGAACATAGTTCTTAGGAATGACGCCAAAAATACATGGTATGTAATTAAATTGCCTTTAGCAACTAGTCAATTATCTTTTACCTTATACTCCTAAGCATGGAACTAGGTTGTCATCCCTAATTATATAGGTAGGAATATTTTTATGGTATTTATGAAATATATTATATTTTATATATGGCTAGGCAGAAATAAATAATAGATACAAAATTATAACAAACTAATAATTCTGCAAACGGACAGATTAAATATACCATTGTAAAATTTTACCTAGAGTATTACCATTATTATGTAATACTGCCAATATTCCCACCCACAATGGAGCCATGAACAGGATGAGTTGAGATCAGAACCTCAGGTATAACAAGATATCCTCAACCTGACAATTCCTCCCTACCAAACCACTGCACGGGGGAAGGCCTAGAAAGGACTCAATGGACCTATCACATCCACGATCTACCTCACGACCCAACATAGATGGGGGCATCCGCAGATAAGGAAAGTATCTAAGCATCATGCCTACATACTGCCTACCACTCGCCATACGACCGAATACACGAGCGCTATACGAACATGTGCACGAACTCAATAGCAAACTAACTATACTATACATAGTAACGTAGACAATGAACAAAGTAAATAAGAACATATTAATGAAGAATAGTGTTGCGTATAAATATCATACAACTGCAGATAAATACTAGAAGAGAATAAGAGAATAAGAACCCTACCAGACTCCAATCTCTTAACAACGTCGGGAGTCTAAGATCGATTGACGTATCTTGACTTCCTCTACTCTCGAATCCAACTAGACTATGCTATGAACTAGAAAGTGCTCTAGAGAAACTAAGGTTTGTAGCTCTGGATGACTAGATCTCCTATGACTTAAACTGAATGGATCTCCAAATGAACTAAGGATGATCAGGGATGCCTCCAGGGGGTATGCCCTCCTATTTATAGTCCGGTGGGATGCACGACAGTCGTTGGATCAAACCGACTTCATGTATGGCTCAGATAAATCTTCAAAGACGGTGAAGGAAACTTCCAGAAGATGGCGGCAAGTGGGCCCAGGGGGGGTGCCACCTGGCCCTACCCCATGCCGGCCGGCCCCACAGGTCGGCCTCTAGGGCCCCGCTTCGCTCCGGTGTCTGCGGGATCCTCCGTGATATATTCGATATCTTCTCCGCGGGATTTATTCGATATCTTCTCTGATTTGATTCCCTTTATTGCACTTTTCTGGAATAGTCTCTGAAAAATATTGAAACACCAAAACTCGTGGAAATTGTTAATTAAAGACCTATATTTCTAGATATTATATTTGATTGATCTAATTATCATGTTTATAATTGCTTAAAAAGTTGACGCTAACGACCGTCAACAGGGCTCTACATGAAAATGATGTATACACACTATATAGCTACTGGAAAATCATTTGTACATATTTAATTTTAATGTCAACAATATTAACATGTAAGACGTTTACATTTAGTCAAATCAATGATGCCTACTCTCATAAAAAATATTATTATATTATTTTGCGATCCATATCTTTTTAATACAAAAGTTTTGTTATCCCGTAGCAACGCACGGGCATGATACTAGTGGAAAAAAAAATATAGGTAGGGGATTCCTCTACTGTTTGGTTCATAAAAACCAAATGCACGGGTCTATATAATGCAGTAATTAATGGGCAATTTGGTTCACCTTTTATGTGCCGCACAATAACGGCACAATTTTATACACAATCAGGCCTATCTATTTATAGCCGGCACTATCTATATGCATTAATTCTTGCCTGGCAGGTATTAACTACTGCACTATGCCACTTCTATTTATAGCAGAGAAACCAAGAGGGTGCGTCGTGCGTAGAGCAAAACACAAAATACTACAACTGATGGAGACCATCTCCCGTTCTCGCCTGCTTGTCGTGGCCTTTGCGGTGGTGACCATTGTGCTGCTCGTCATGGTCCCGGGGGGCGCGGATGCTACGGCTGCGAAAATCAGCATCGGACGTTTCAATCCTCCCATTATTCCGACGGAACCAATGCCGCCACCGCCACCTCCCCACCTCCCGCCGCCGGCGCATGAGATCAACGAGAAGGGCGGTACTGCTGCAACAATAATAGTGACGACTGCCGCAGAGCCCAACTAATTATGTGCGAGATAGTAATAATGTAGTAGTAGGTCCGGGGATGTTTCTTCCTTGTTGACTACCGTTGTAAGAACTATGATCAGTACAATTAAGATCAAGAATGAGGAAAAGAAATTAAAGCTTGCATTATCTTCTTTGTAGTCCCTCTATATTATAAAAGAAGTCAGTTTAGACAACGACACGGTCTCCAAAACATGACTTTGACTTGATATTTCTATAAAAATACTTCCTCCATCCATGAAAGAATAGATTTCTAGAGCTGTCCTAAGTCAAACTTATTGCACTTTGACCAAATTTAAAAAAAAATATTAAAAATTATGTTATGGTATCAAACTAGTATCATTAGATTTATTATAGAACATACTTTCTCATTATGATTATTTTAAGTCATAAATGTTGTTATATTTTTTTATAAAATAGTCAAAGTTAAAAAAAGTTTAACTAGCATGGATCCTAGGAATTCATTATTTCGGGGACAGAGGGAGTATTTATTTAAAAATGATATATTCTCTCCATATGTGACTTAGAAGTTGTTTTAAACAAGCTTTTAGTCAAACATTGAAAATATAAATCATCAATAGCTTTTAAGTTGTTAAGATTGCAAATATGTACATTATATGAATAGATTTGTCTTCGAAAATACTTTCATAAAAGTATAAATTAATCATTATTCTATAAATATTTTTATAAAAATAAAAGGTCAAAGTTGTGTTTAGAAGACTGTGGCACTGTCCTAAACGACTTATAAATCAGATACGGAGCGAGTATGTATACATTTATGAAATTATATTTCAAGACAAATTTATTCGTATGGTTGTCTCATTTTCAAACTCAACAACTTAAAAGTTATTCATGATTTATATTCTCAATATTTGACTAAAACCTTGTCCAAAATGATTTGTTTTACAATATGGAGGATATTTATATCTATATCTATATCTATATCTATATCTATATCTATATCTATATCTATATTTATATTTATCTATATCTATATCTATATCTATATCTATATCTATAATTATATCTATATCTATATCTATATACATTATTTCTTGCTTGGTAACTCTGCCACTTCTATATATAGCAGAGAAACCAAGAGGGTGCGTCGTGCGTAAAGCAAAACATAGATAAATACTACAACTGATGAAGACCATCTGCCGTCCTCGCCCGCTTGTCATGGCCTTTGCGGTGGTGACCATAGTGCTGCTCATCATGGTCCCTAGGGGCACGGATGCTACGCCTTCGCGGAAAATCAGCATCGGACGCTGGAAACCTCCAATTATTCCGACGGAACCAATGCCGCCACCTCCCCAACTCCCGTCGCTTGCGCATGAGATCAACGAGAAGGGCGGTACGATTGCAACTGTAATAGTGACGGGACTGACGGCTGCCGCAGAGCCCAACTAATTATGTGCGAGATAGTAATAATGTAGTAGTAGGTCCGGGGATGTTTCTTCCTTGTTCACTACCGTTGTAAGAACTATCATCGGAACAATTAAGATCAAGAATGAAGAAAAAAAATTAAAGCTTGCATTATCTTCTTTATTTATACCTCTAACTCTTGTAGTCCCCCTATATTGTAAAAGAAATCATTTTAGACAATGACACGGTCTCCAAAGCAGAATTTTGACTTTATATTTCTATAAAAATACTCCTTCCATCCCTAAAAGAATAGATTTCTAAAGCTGTTCTAAGTCAAACTTCTTGCACTTTGACCAATTTTTTAAAAAAGAAACATTTAAATTATGTTATGATATCAAACTAGTATCATTAGATTTATTATAGAACATACTTTCTCGTTATGTTTATTTTTAAGTATAAATGTTGTTATATTTTTCTATAAAGTTAGTCAAAGTTAAAAAAGATTGACTGGCAAGGATCATAGGAATTGATTCTTTCAGGGACAGAGGGAGTATTTATTTAAAAATGATATATTCCCTCCATATCTTATTTAGAAGTTGTTTTGGACAAGCTTTTAGTCAAACATTGGAAATATAAATCATCAATAGCTTTTAAGTTGCTGAGATTGCAAATATGTATATTATATGAATAGATTTGTCTTCAAAAATACTTTTAGAAAAGTATAAATTAATCATTATTCTATAAATATTTTTAGAAAAATAAAAGGTCAAAGTTGTGTTTGGAAGACCGTGTCACTGTCTAAACGACTTCTAAATCAGATACGGAAGGAGTATGTATACATTTATGAAATTATATTTCAAGAAAAATTTATTCATATGGTTTTCACATTTTCAAACTCAACAGATTAAAAGTTATTCATGATTTATATTCTCAATGTTTGACTAAAACCTTGTCCAAAATGACTTGTTTTACAATATGGAGGTAGTATATCTATATCTATACACTACCAAAATATTAAAATTTTTCTAGTGAGTTGGGTTCTTCTAGTGTTTAATAGTCAAAATTTAATACGAACCTTCCTTATTAAATGCCTCCTAGTGAGATTCCTAGGTACTATGACTAGTGGTAGTATTTTATTAATACTTAAAACACTAGGAAAACTCCACCATTTCAGTAGTGATATCTATATCTTGTGTTAAATGCACCGTAGGTCTATTAACTCTTGGTGTTGTGTTATGTAGGTCTATCAAGTTTCAAACTGCATTTCTAGGTTCATTAACTATTGGTTGTGTATCATCTAGGTCCATTATCTTTCAAACTGTATTTTTTAATGCATTAATTTTTAGTGGTGTGTCATTTAGGTCCATTGTTGACGGTCGTTAGAGTCAAATTTTAATACAATTATAAACATGATAAATTGATCAATCATATATAAAATAGAGAAGTATAGGGTTTTATTTAACAATTTCCACGAGTTTTAGCATTCTATTATTTTTAGGGACTATTCTAGAAAAGAGCAATAAAGGAAATCAAATCAGAATAGATATTGAATAAATCCCACGAAGATATAGTTGCCAATCAACTTAGGGAGGATCTCGCAGATACAGGAGCGAAGCGAGGCCCGAGACCCCACCGTGTGGGGCCGACCAGCATAGGGTGGGGCTGGGCGGCACCCCCCTAGGCTCACTGGCCGCTGTCTTCTGGAAGCTTCCTCCACCGCCTATGAGGAGTCATCTCGACCCTACACTAAGTCGGTTTGATCCAATGGCTATCGTGCACCCCACCGGGCTATAAATAGAGGGCATACCCCCCCCCGAGGCATCTCAGATCATTTGGAGATCCATTCAGTTTAAGTCATAGGAGATCTAGTCATCCAAAGCTACAAACTCTATTTCATCTAGAGCTTTTCTAGTTCACAGCATAGCTTAGTTAGATCGATAGTAGAGGAAGTCAAGATACGTGAATCGATCTTGGACTCCCGACGTTGTTCAAGAGATTGGAGTCTGGTACAGTTCTTATTATCTTATTTTCTCTTAGTATTTATCTGTAGTTATATTATATTTATAGACAACACTATTCTTTATTAAGATGTTCTTGTTTACTTTGTTCATTGTCTACCTTAATATATCTAGTATAGTTAGTTTGCTATTGAGTTCATGCACATGTTCGTATAGCACTCGTCTACTCGTTCGTGTGACGAGTCGTAGGTAGTATGTAGTCGTGGTGCTTAGATATATTGCTTATCTGCAGATGCCCCCATCTGTGACGGGTCATAGGGTAGATTGTGGACGTGACAGGTCCATTAAGTCCTTTGTAGCCCCCCCTATGCAGTGGATTTGTAGGGAGGAATTGTCAGGTTGAGGATATCTTGTTATATCTGAGGTTTCTGAACTCAACTCATCTTGTTCATTGCCTTATTGTGGTTGAGAACATTGGTAGTATTACTTAGCAATGATTACTAGATGTACTTGCACTAACTAGCGTAGCTTTGACGATAGCTAGAATACTTAGGAGTTATTTCTTTATTACTTGTATTGGATGACGCTTGTGTAGTGACTAGAATGCTCTAGAAATTTTACCCTTATATTTATTATGATTATGACTGATCAATTTACTCTTATCATATATATTTATCATGTGACTTACCCCTGTTTAAGAGTAGAGATCATTGATGGTTAAATCTCTTCATTCATTTCATATGCTTGTTATCAATACTATAGATTATCAGTTTTAACTAGACCTTCCCAGTGGTAGAATATAAATGACAACCTGGTAATACTTTATGTAAAATGCTACAATGGTATATATAATCTGTCTGCATGTAGAATCAATTGTTCTTTATAATTTCATATCCATCCTTATTTATTTATGCCTAGTCACACATAAAATATAATATTTCATAAGTACCATAAAATATTCCTAGCTCTATAATTAGGGATGACAACCTAGTTCTATGCTCATGTTGACGGTCCTTAAATACCAAATCCAACCGTCAACTAAATAAGGATAAGGATCTATATGAAACCAGTAACTAGAAATAGGGTTTAGACTGACAAAATTCTACGAGTTTTGGTGAATGTCTGTTTCTGCAGGGGGATATCAGGAAATATGGAGGAAAGACCCACATGTAAAGATTACATAGAGATAATTATCATCCGCGGGAAAAAGAATACTCTAGAAGGGTCAAGAAGGCGCGGGAAGAAACGAGAGGGCTAGCGGGCCCAGGGGCAGGGCGCCCGCCCTACCCCCTAGGGCGGCCGCCCTAGGGCAGGAGCCAATCAGGCTCTGCCTCGTGGACCCTCCTTCCACCGTCTTTGAGGTTGCATCTAAACCCTCCATTAAGGTCGGTTTGATCCGACGGCCGACATTCATTTGAGGAGGCTATATAAGGAAGCCCCCTGACCCTGAGGAGAAGACCTAATTTTATTATTCATTATTTATCTCAAGAGGAGAGTCCCCTCATCAAGCCCTAGAGCCACCACATCAACTAGATCTCTAGTTTAGCATAGCTACATAGGATTAGAACTAGAAGGAGTTAATCTTCGATTGGTTTCCAGATCTATCAAGAGGATTATTGGTAATTCTCTCTCTAGTTCATCATTGTTCATCATTTGTTCTTCAGTATTATGAATATGGCTTTGCTCTACTTCATTATATTGTTTATGACTTTACTCTATTCGATTATGTTCTCAATTATATTGTTCTTAGTTTATTATGATTATATACTTGGCGTAGTTAGATCTGAACTATATCCATGTTTAGGATCGTATAGCGTTTATCCATCAGTACTATGGGTAAATGATAGATATTGTATAGGCGTGGTGCCTAGACCGTATTTATCTGCAATTGTACCCTATATTCCGGATCATGAGGTAGATCGTGGGAGTGACAGTCCTGTTGAGTCCTTTGTAGTCCTCCTCCCGTTTATAGGGCAGGTAGAGCGGAACCATTACGGGGAAATGATTGCTATGTTTCTCATCTTCCTTAGTAATCTCACTATGCATGATTATAATCTTATCTCGCCATGATTGCCAAGTATAATTGCACTAATCATAATATGCTAGACTATATAGTTGCAAATGACATAGGAAATATTCTCATAGTTCGTCCTAATTCCATGCTAATGACTTACTAGAGTATCTATTGAGGTGCTTATCATTATCTTATGTGGTCATATATGTTGATCAGTATATTTATCTTTTGCCACTATGCATTCATTATCTATATCTTATGTGACATTTATCCTATATTGAGAGAGATAGATGGAAACTCTACATTACACATGCAGTGATACTCATTACTCATTTATTCCTTAGCAGTCCCTTCCCAGTGGTAAAAATATAAATAACGATACCTAGAATACTCCTGGTTAAAATGCTATATCGGTATAATCTGTGCACTTACAGAAACACATTTATATTTATTAGAAGAGCAAATGCATATTTCAATACCGTATCTCTCTGCCATGCTGGGGATGACAACTTGGCTTAAGTGACATGAGAGGTGGTTAACTATTTTTGGCGTCGTTATCAGAAATAGAAATTAATCTAATTTTGGTAACGACGTTAAGAGATGTCAACAACTTAGGAGTATAAGGTAAAAGGTAAGTGGCTAGTTGCTAAAGGCAAGTTAATTACATACCATGCATTTTTTGCGTCATTGCTAAGAACTATGTTCTTGCTAATGTTGTTAAGGAATGTCAACAAGCCCAATAAAATATTTAAAATACCTAGGAATGGTAACAAATATAGCGTTACTACAATATTAAAAATACCTATGAAAAATGTATTGTATTAGTAAAATGTTCTATTCCTCGTCTATGGCATTAGAACCTCCATAAATACAGTATTCTTCATGAAAGTTTCATGCATCATTTGTGTCTTCTTATCCTTAACTTTTTTATTTGATGCATTTTTCTTGGAATTATTTTGAGTCTTTTTCTTTGCTTTCTTGTTCGCCTCGTCCTCCACTATATAAACATCAGGAGGGAGGGCAAGGACCTTGATACTCATTCTTGACATGGCTCTAGACATCCCAACGTACAACTGCCCATGAGAGAACATCGGTGTAGGCAGGTATACACCGACATTCGGAATAGTCTAGACCTGAAACTTGTTGACCATCATGGCAAAGCTCAACCTGATAGGAAATTGCATCCTTTTGAATTGGAACGAAACATCTCATCATCCGACGGACATAGCGGTATTTGAGGAAGAAATACACGCTTTCCAGAATGCTGCCCCACCATGATTTCTGCGTCAATTGTTTTTCTTTGAAACCCTCGCACCACTAGCCTTCTACCTTTGCAAAGACCATTTGCAGGATCAATATTTCTAAGCAATATGACATGATATATATTATCAATACTATAATTATTAGCTTAACTAGACCTTCCTAGTGGTAAAATATAAATCGACAATCTGGTAATACTCTAGGTAAAATGCTACAATTGATGGATATTCAAGATTCCACTTGGATTGGTGACTCTCAAATTGGTCTCGTTTGGGGCCTCCTCTATACTTGGATGAATCATGTTTTCAAAGGAAGTTGAAACTAAACCAAGACTAAAGAAAGATTGATCCCAAACTATGGCTATACAAGCAGGGCGAAGGTCATAGCCATTTGTAAGATTAGGGGTTAAAACGAAAAAGGTAAACGGATGAATATGATTCGAATGTAGCACAGCTACTGTTCCCCGGCAATGGCGCCAGAAAGCTTGTTGGTATAAATTAACGCACACAGAGAAATCCGCAATCCCATGGATAACGAAGTAGCCTTCACCTGGGAGTATTCCAAGGGTATCGATTTCCACGGGGAACATGAAGTGTACTAGAGAACTAAGAACATCCAAGGAAAGAATGATAAATGGGTAGATAGAGATTTTAGAGTTTTCTAAGTCGTTGTAATTAATTAAAGGCCCATGTACGATACTTTACTTACTTTGGAGCAACAGTACCTTCCCAACTCTCGAAAAAGACTGGGAAAAAGGTAGTCAGAGGGAGGCTGCCAAAAGCTCTACGAAAACACCAATCAGAACATAGTGGTTTACAAAGGCCTAATAGAGCTGTCACCTCTGGGGCCAACACAACTATCCATGGGATTAGGCGTAAACTCAGGTAAACCCAAGTCTAGAAACCACATCTACACCAACGCTTACTACTCTAATTCGATATCTAAACTAGAGCACTCAATACGAGCGGAGATCCTGTAAATAAAGTAAAGCAAGAACAATAATTAAATAAAATACTTAGAAATAATAAATGAAAAACCTGGAGATTGCTCAAGACGAACCAGATGTTGCAAAGGTACAATGTTGAGGAATTTGACAGATCCGGCTCCTCCTTAGCTCTCTCCTCCTCTCTCACCTCTAATTACAAAATAAGACTAGATTCTACGCCTAAACTAGAGGGAGAGCTAGTCTTCTAAAGAGGTTATCCATTCAAGGGACACCTCTGATCCTAATCGGAAGATATGAATTGAAGTATAGGATAAGATGCCTTTAGGGGGGTCTACCCCTTTATTTATAGTCTAGAATATAGCAATCCTTGAATTGGTGATGTGGTACTAATGTGTTGCACCATAATACTTCCCGTGGGATGAACCGTGGCCCTTGGATCAAAACCGACTTAAGCAACGGCTTAGATGGGATCCATAGGTTGGTTAGGCACCGCCGTACGAAGATGGGCCTTAATGGGCCATGTAGCAGGCCGGTCGGCCTAGGGGTGGGGCCAGCCGGCCCCCTCTGGCACACTTCGGCCTCGGCTTCCTTCCAGTGCCCTCTGGTGACTTCTATAACCTTTTAATGCGGGTTTCCGATTGTCTTGCGCAGGGAGTCGTGTTGAAGTAGGATTTTTCTCCGTATTAATTCATGTTTAGTCCCTGGAAAGTACAGATTCACCCAAACTTTAGAACTCTATCAGTTCAACCCTTAAACATATATTACCCTTAAACATATATTGAGTTATGGTTCTAGTATGTTCTAGAGTATTCCTAAGTTGAATTCCACTGTGGTCTTTCTATCTTCCTCATCGTAGATCCAAATATGGCAAGTGATAGGTCCATTTCAATCGTCTCGATGAGCTCTAAACAATGGTGTACTCTAATTCATCACTTGATATACTTTTATATAGTAATACCTAAATATCCTATAAAACAAGTGAGAACAACAGAACTCGTGGAACTCGTTAGAATCAAACCCTACAACTATGCTTTATAATATATTTTTTATCATTTAATGCAATAGTTGATGGTTATATTTGGACTTTAGTGACCGTCAACAACTAAACAGATCTTCTCTTGAAAATTACTAATGGTTCACCTTTCTAGCGTTTCTTGTGTGTTGGTTTCTTTCTAGATGGATCCTTACCAAAACTAGTGCTAAGACCTTTAGTGAACTCCAAATTTTCCTCCCTGGTAAGTTGTGTAGGTGCTGTCCTAACTCAGTACCAACAAATTTATCGGCATCAAACCTAAATGGGTGATTTTCATGCAAGAATCTTCGATGGCCCATATAAATATTCTTGATACCATTACCAAGTCTAAAGGTATCTGTAAACAAGTGACAATCAGGACATGCTGCTTCACCAGAGTCATAGATCTTGATACGTATCCTAGACAAGGGAAATCATTAATAGTCCACAATATTGCTGCCCGCAATTGGAAGAACCCTCCCCTCAAAGCATCATAAGTTCTAACACCATGTTCAATCATATCTAACAAGTCATTCACAAGTGGCTCACAATAGAGATTCATATCACAAGCAGTTGTTGTGCCTTCCTCGTAATCTCCTCTATCATCTAAACCAACAGCTAAGTCTCTGAGCAAATCAGATATGTCATCATCTTCAATGGACTCGTCCACAACCTCAACATCATCACCAACAAAGTCTCCATGATTCACAAAATGGGTAGTTTTTCCATGTTATATGCCCTCTTAGGAACCCATCACATATCAAATGTTCACGGACCTCACTAGCCTCTTTTGAAAACGAGTTGACACACATTCTACATGGGCACAGTATCTTTCTACCAACAACTAAGTTACTGAATGCAAAATCTAAGAAACTTTTCACTCCCTACAAATATGTTGTTTCGTGCCTACATGAAACTTTTGTGTTAAAAGCCATTCTACATAAAGCATTTTCACTATTTATGAAGCTATTATTTTTTTTACCTAGCATCATCATCAATCCAAGACTTATCTATCAGTCGTTATGAGGGGCAGAACAAGCTGTCCAAATTATATAATCCATCTACGAATTAATCCATCTATAAACACACATGCAGACCAAAGCGGAAGAGAGCATCACCTAGTTCTCTTGATTTAGATCTACCAACACGATGACTTCTTCTAGCTCCGGTCCACCACACAACAATGACTCCAACAGCTTCTTGTTCGTGGGACACCAGATCGTGACTCCTGGTTCTAGGAAGATGACACATCCCAGATCTTGACTCTTGGCGTCAACACACAATGAGACTGCAGCTCCTACTCCCTCCTGTAATGTGATGACATTTTAGATTCTATTGAGAAATCACAATCCCAACAGTTATAAAAAGGAGACAATCCATCAGCACAACAAAAAAATTCGCAGCACAGAGCAGTAGCAGTGACGGAGCGTGGAGCCTACCAAAGCAGGGGCTACGCTTCAACAAACAACACTTCAATTATGCTAAAGGACTAATTCTACACGTCAAGCACAACAGCTGATGAGCACAGATGGAGGTTTGCAGTGGCCAGTGTCCTCCGCCAGCGCCATAGAGTAACTCTCTGATTCTTAAACTGCTCAGAAAAACATGGGAGAGAAGGGTCATCGACTTACTGGATGTGGGCCTGGGGAAGAGAATCAGTCAAGGGGTGAGGGCGACAGGGATTGGCGGGGCTTCGGCAGGGGGCACGGGGTAACCAACAGCGGTAACGGGAGTCGTCGCAGAGCGTCCGAAGCGGGCGGCCGAATGGGGGCGGCGGATGGACGACCGTCGCGGTGACTGGCAGGGTGCGCCGGTGGGCGCCGAGTGGGAGGCCGGCCGGAGGAGCGCTAGGTGGGCATCAGCGGAGGCGGCGCCGGGTTGGATTTGGCGGGCGGCCGGCAGGGGGCGCCAGCGAAGCCTCCGGGGAGCCCCGCCGGGGACGCCACGCCGGGGATGCCGGGGAGCCAAGCTGGGCAGCGCGGTGCCTTGCGTGCGGCGTGGAGGGAGCAAATGGAGGGCAGGGCGGGGCGGCGCGGAGGCCGGCGGGGCATCGTGGTGCCTTGCGTGTGGCGGATAGGGCGTAGAGGCAGGGTGGGGCGGCGAGCGGATAGGTTGTGGGCGGGGGATGCATCAGTTTTTTTCTTTTACTGCGGATGCATCTATGAGTGGCGGCGGGCTGACAAGATGGCTCCACTAAAATTACGGCGCCAACAATGTGAGCTCCACTAATATTTAGGCGTGAATCAGACTGAATGGTGTGGGTATAGGCCCAAATCAATATACCGGCCGACCGATGAACCCAAAAAAGAGAATCAGCGACCGACCGTCAAACGGTAAACTCAAATAAAAATAGCGTCCGACCGTCGGACAATATTTTTAAATATAGCGTCCGACCGTAAGCCACTAAGTTATATCGTCCGACCGCCCAACAATATTTCGATATTTTTACTAACCTTTTGGTTGGACGATAGTATGGGTTGTGGTATAGCGTTGGTTTTGGTAGTATTGGTATCATGACACAACCATGCACACATTTGAGAGACTGCATTTGTTCATGGGGAGTTTTGAGTTTTCAATGGCCTGAACCAACAATAGACTAAATGAACAATCACACACAAAAGATGACCCATTGGCCTAGGCACCTGCGATGCGGATGCGATGCCATGGGCGAGCCTAAGCTGCGCCGGGGTCGCCCCGGCCCTACCCCCACGCAGTGTCCTCGCCGTCGATGCCTGCTATCTCCACATCATACCTCTCCCTACGAATGTCGCATCTCTGTCCCGCCCGCCGCCAAGACTGCCTATGGGATGGATTTGGGCATGCAGCAGGAAAAATTGCGGCCACCACATCCTGAACCCACCCCCTCGCTTGGAGACGTTGTGAGCCGTGCGCTGCTCTATCCGGTGCCTCAACCAGCACGTGCCCGCCTCGCCGCTTCGCGAGACGACGAACATAGCGTCTTCTCGTGTCGGCGGGGTGTTTTCTGCAAAATTTACTCTATGGATTGTACGTGCCCTAATGATCGTTCGGGTATCCACTCAGTATTTAATCGGCTTTTGGAAATGTGCCTATCAACGTAACACAAACATAAGGTCTTCCTTTAACTTCACTTTAAAGACAGATTTAGCATAAGAAATATCTCAAAACGGTGAACCATGACGTTACAACCATATGACTATGTTCTATACACAAGTTCCACAGAAGACCGGAAAATATGTAATCCGACATTGTCCTTTTGCACAGGCATGCTGGGGACTTCCACATCTGCAAGTTCCAGTCAACGTAGTTTATCCTTATGCTATTGTGGCTGCCTTCAAATCGCAATGACATGTACCTTCCTTCGTGGAGATTATTATCTAAAGCATTTGGACAACAAGAAATAATCTAAATTTTCAGAGTTTTTCCGCCATCATTTGCACATGGTGGTCTAACCACTACTACATAGAGGGCCTATAGTCCCGATGAAAAACGGGCTTTAGTCCCGGTTTTTCCAACCGGGACTACCAATCCGGGACTAACGGTATTTTCTTTTTAGTCCCGGCTCGTGGTAACCGGGACTAAAGGTCGGTCAAGTAAAAAAAAAGAAACCCACCACCCGCTGCGCCGCCTGAGACTCGAACCAGGACCTCCCCCATTGCCTCGCGTACATGTAGCTAATCAATCCACCTACTCAACTCATCTATCAATAAATAACACTCTTCCCTTTTGAACCTACCCATCGAGGGATCTTTAGTCTCGGTTTGTAACACCAATCCAAGCTAAAGGGATCTTTAGTCCCGGTTCGTAACACCAACCGAGACTAAAGATCTATTAGTCCCGAACGTAAAAAATTTCGAGACTAAAGCTCATTTTGGACATCGACCAAAGGCCTGTTCTCTAGCAGTGAACGTGTATGGTATAACTATTTATTTTTCTTTATCTGAAAATAAAAAGAATAAGCATATTAAACGGCTGTCAGGATGGCACCAAAACCTCCTTGGCCTAAACCAATACCAAGTCCATTTGGGATCTTGGATCCTCGCTTTGCGAGATCTGCTGCGAGCGTGTAAGCAATGACGACAATACAGATGGCACCTGCACCTGAGTTTGCCGCCACCAAAGGTTGTTTACGGTAGTACTGTGATACTCTCTCCATTCTAAATTGTAAGTCATTGTAAGAATCTTAGAAAGTTAAAGCATCTTAAGTTTAACCAAGAATTATAGACAAAACTATAAAGATTTATAACATCAAATAGATATATTATAAAAATATAATTGATAACGAATCTAATGATACTTATTTGACATCATAAATATTATTATATTTTCATATAAGTTTGGTCAATTTTGAGAAACTTTGACTCTCTATGATTCTTGGAATGATTTATAATTTAGGATGGAGTAAGTAATAGAATAGATAAGTAGTAAACGCACATGATGCAAAGTGCGCCTAGCTCGGACCTCTAGTAGTAAAAAATTAATTGAGACGCCTCCAATCCACTAATCCACCACCACCATCGCGCAATAGTTTACATCACCCGACAAAAAGCACTCCAGACCAAGCAGCTGTATAAATCCATTATCCATATGCATATGCACCAGATCATCTCAAAGCTCAGAGCACAGCAATGGCGCCAATGAAGGTGTATGGGTGGGCCGTGTCGCCGTAGATGGCGCGCGCGCTGGTGTGCCTGGAGGAGGCCGGCGTGGAGTACGAGATCGTCCCGATGAGCAGGTGCGGCGGCGACCACCGTCGACCAGAGCACCTCGCCAGAAACGTACGTATCCATTTCAATTTGGGAATAGATATAGGAAGTAGTACTATTTTGCTTAGTTCGCTGGCAGTAACGAACTGTTCGGTGTTTCTGCAGCCCTTCGGTGAAATCCCAGTTCTGGAGGATGGTGATCTGACGCTCTACCGTAAAGCTATCTTGACCTGTTTCTTATTCCGGCCTTGTAATTTCCTCTTCTATCGCATTTCTGATCAGAACTATTTTCCCGCATATAATGTATGTATTCCAGAATCACGCGCCATTGCACGGTACGTTCTTCGCAAGTACAAGCCGGAGCTTGTGAAGGAAGGCGACCTGGAGGGATCAGCAATGGTGGACGTATGGATGGAGGTGGAAGCGCGCAACATCGAGCCGACCCTGTGGCCCATCATCCGGCACTGCATCATCGGCCAGTACGTCGGGCGTGACCGCGACCAGGCCGTCATTTACGAGAACCTCCAGAAGCTGAGAAAGCTGCTGCCGGTGTATGAGGCGAGGCTGTCAGTCTGCAAGCACCTAGCGGGGGACGATATCACTGCCGCCGACCTCTGCCACTTCGGTTTCATGCGCTACTTCATGGCCACGGAGTACGCCGGCGAGGTGGACGCGTTCCCGCACGTCAAGGCGTGGTGGGATGCGCTGCTGGCGAGGCCGTCGGTGCAGAAGGTGATGGCCGGCATGCCGCCGGATTTTGGGTATGCCAGCGGCAACATTCCATAGACTGTAGTCCTGGTGTGGGCTTACGTGACTCTGGTCTGGTGTAGTGAGTCTCACAAGTGTCTTATTACTCCCGTTTAAAAATTTACTAATAAAATTGAATCCCATGTTTCACAGTGTTGAGAAAGAAAATCAGTCAACTGTTTAACTGGTTCCAAAAAGAACCCGTGTCTTCTTCCACATGTCGTACGAGCCCAGAGAAATGAAATCTATACTATAATCGACCAATTAAAATAATAATAAGTCCACCCACAATTTCACCTCCCCTCACACACTAATGACTTTCTTCTATACTATACTAGACCAATTAAAACTATACTAGCAAATATACCTTTACATTGTAGTGGGAGACTAAAATACTATCATACGTTCATAGAAATTGATGAAAAAATATTTATATCTATTCTTATTTTTTTTTTCATTAAAAAACTATAAATCTATACCTTAGCTTTTTCTATATATATATCATATGTATATCTAATAATAAAGAGGTAAAATTTTCTCCACCCATTTTTTTGTATGGCCTTCCCTAACTAACTCGGTTAAGGCAGATGTCTCTATTCGTATGCATACGACAACCCTTTTAGTCTCGATTGGGAAGGGCCTTTAGTCCCGTTTTCTCAACCGGGACTATGTTTCCGGGGCTAAATGTGTTATCCATTATTAGGTCCTCTAGTGAAAGAAAAAAAATATATCTCTCATCCCAACTACGCCCCCCCAAGATTCAAACCCAAGACCTCATGCACAGCCTCGCGCGTAGCTTACCACCTCACCTACATAGTATATCTGATAATAAATAGAATCCTTAACTTTTGAATCATACGTCGAGGGACCTTTAGTCCCGGTTGGGAACAACAACCGGGACTAAAGGGACCAACCTGGACTAAAGGTAGTTCCTTTAGTCCCGGTTGTTGTTCCCAACCGGGACTAAAGATCTATTAGTCCCAAACGCACAAAATTTCGAGACTAAAGCTCAATATGGACATCGACCAAAGACCTGTTCTCTAGTAGTGACCCTCCTATTTTTATATAAAGGGATTGACCTCACGCCTCCACGGGCCGTAGAAAAACGCGCCTATACAGACCAAGCGCGGGTGCCGATCTCCTCTAGCTAGCCTTCGGGGCTGCAGATCCGGTGTTCTGCTACCCTAGTTGCCATGGAGGTTACCCCAGTCGCCGATTCAGGTTTTTTCCGACTAATTCCAGCAGTCGAACGGTACTCCCTCATCCCTCAAGATGCTCAGGTCGGCGAGGGGGCACAGGCGCACAACCGTCATCCTCATCGGAGTAGAGGTGCCCCACGCCGCCATCCTCGATTGGCTCGGCATGGACATTGTGGAGGCCGTGTGCTGATGGCACGCGAATCCAAGTCCGTCGGATGCCGGATGACGGTTGGCGGCTTTGCCGGCGTAGACACCGCATCAAATTAGCGCAGTGTTGACACCAGAAGTGGCAAACGGGAAAAGACCGTAAGCGTACGACTGTCAAGTGTAGCTTTCACCGAGAGTATTCCAGGTATCGTATTTTCCTCAGGGAACGAGAAGTGAATTAACTAGAGATCAAGGTTGTGTCCTATGATGAGACAAAGGAGACTATGGTATTTCGGTTGAGAGGTTCACTAATGCAAAGATATCTAACTAGACAAAGCTGGTTATACTGGCTTTATCAGCCCTTCTCTTGCAGGAGGCGATGGGATAGATCAGTAGGAGATGAAACTCCTACCGGATTGCGCCATCATGTTGTATTGAGGCCCTACCTTTTAAGAACTTATGTTACACACATGGTGGGATACAAAGACCAGACAGAGCTATCACCACCTGCTAGCTACCATAAACAATCGGTGCCATAAGCGGTTTACAAAGGCAAGATCTAGTCTAGACACCACGTGTACACTATTATTACTACTTTAACCCTACGTTAAGGCTAAAGCACTCTACTTAAAGTAAAGCGATGAACAAGCGCGAAAAGATGTATAACAACTATGCCAGAATTAGAATATCAAATACTATAAAGAACTCGGATGTATCACTTACAAGTGCTGAACTTATAAGAGAATCGCATCCGCTGAGGTACAGCTCGGAGAAGACGCCAGACAAACCTAGCTCTCCTCCAGACTCTCCTCCCTCTCTTCCATCTAGCATAGCACTACTGTAGAGCTTCGTTAAAGCTACTAGAGAGTGGTTTCCTCCAATGAGTCATGAATGAGAGTGAAGGCCTAGGGGTGTATTTATAGTAGAGGTGGAGTAGGGGCTACTCCGGTGTCACGTCAGTGATCCGCGCCATCTTCATCTGCTTCGTAGGATCAAACCGTCCATGCAATCGCCTTAGATCAACGACAGGGATGCTTCTGATGCATGGAGGCATGCAGAGAGGCAGTGGGATCCTCGGGGATGCTTAGGGGCACCTATAGGGGATTGACTGATCTCCCCCTGACAGGTGGGGCCTACTCCTTCTTCTAGAAGGTGTCCCCACTAGTCAGTGGACTTAGTGGTGGCCTCTCGGTCTCTTGTGGGATCGGCCGATCTCCCCATGACAGGTGGAGCCTCCTACCAGGCTTCTAGAAGGTGCCCCACTGGTCAGGGAGCAAGTGGGGGGTGATAGCCCAATTTTGGGTATCGGCCGATACACTTTTGTCTGCTTTGGAGTCAAGCTTTCTCGTGGGAGTTCCTGGACGTGTCAGGAGTACAATGGTGCAGACGATCTAGAGTTTGGCTTCAATCACATATCGGGAGATATGCAAAATGAGCTTCCAGCATTGCTGATTGGCCTGAAATGTTATTCCCTGCAAAACAAAGTCTTCCAAGTACATGTGGAACTTATTAGTGGTAAATATGTTCATGTATTGTTATTCTACTGTTGAATCCAAGGCTGTTGACGGTATCTTGAGTATGTAAAAGTATGTCATTCTTACCGTCAACAAGATCCCCCATACTTACCTCTTTGCTCATCCTCGAGTAATGGATAAAAGTAAACATAACTATGCTATTCTCAAAGTATAAAGCAATCATAAAGATTTACTTAAGACACTTTGTTATACAAGTGGGATATGTGGTATTGTCTAGCATATATCCTTGAGAGGTTAATAAATGGAATAGTTCTCAAGGCAAAGTTATCTCCCCAAAATCATATTTTAGTACTTGGAGTTTTTGATAAGTTTTTCAAAAGAAAGCACATAAGTCAACTTACTCCTCTTATAGTACTCTAGATCACTCACAATGTATATGATTCCTTAGCAAGGCATAGCATGAGATTGCCTTCTTTTGTAACTCCCTACTTCTAAATGGCTTATGTGGAGCTTAGGTAGGGATGAACAATATAGCATACTTGCATTACTTATATTGTAAAGTCAAAACAAGGATCCAAGGAGAAAAATGTCATAATCCTAGATCAAGATGTGCATGTGTATGGAATATGGTAGTGGACTTTATTGTACTCCTTAACCATGCATGATCTCTCTAACTTTATGATTATTTAAGACATGGCTATATATTTTTTCTGAGCTTTTGCTCATCATCATTTTTCTTCATGAGCTTTTTATTGCTCTTTTTTTTATGTAGCCATATCTCTTTTGCAGAATTTTGAGAGAGATCATAACATATTTCTAGAGTATTTATTAGATGAAAATGGAACATGTAAATGGAAGGCATGTTTTGCGTGCTTCCAGTTTAGAAGCAGCGTATATATGTGGTGTGTGCATGATCTTGATCTTTGAACTATGACAAAATTATCAACAAGGGTCAACAAGGTTTGACCAAACTCAAAGCAAATACAAGAAGCATATGAGGAAGGTTTTTGATCATGTATAAACATATATGGCTTTGGTAGGAAATTCTCACTATAGAGGAGTAGTGACATTATGGTTTTATGACGTTTTCAAAAATTAATCTCCAAGTACTTTAAATAGACAGGGTATGAATCATGAGTCGAGAACTTATATCTCATTGATCAACAACTTAGTCAATATGGTTTCCTATCAAGATATTTTCCCACTAGTATAAGCAAAAGCAAGAATTCATCTTTATGACGCTTTTACCCTCAGAACGTCATAGATCATGTCACTTTTCAAATTTTAGTTTCAAATGCGATCTTCTTGGGTTTATTTAATATTAAAAGGGAAATAAACTAAGCAATTAATTTCATAAAGAAAGAATATTTTATTATTATTTTTGTATATTTTTTTTTATTTTTTTAGAATGGAAATGATTTAAGCAACTAAAATCATAAAAGAAAAAGGGAAGAGACGTGGCAAACCAGTCAGGGTTGATGAGGATGTTGTGTGGATGCTAGCTAGTGGGCCTGGAGGTCCTTGGTGGTGTCGACCGACATCACTTCGGAGGCTTTTGGCCACTTCGGTCCCTGAAATAGATCTCTTACCTTCTGAATGTTCCTCTGCTCTTGATTTCTTCTTATTGACTTCTATAGTGTACCGGCCGATACTGAAATGTGGCCGTTGAAGCCTGAATTTTTCGTGGGACATGTCATGACCGTGTACAATATGATTCCATGGTCGATCTGGTCAAATGGTATGTTGGGGTGTCGACCGATACCCCCCATACTTGTTTCACTGCATACTGTAACACAGGACAGAGAGAGATCAAATGCAGTGGTTCTATTGGGGTAAGACACCAGGAGAACCAGGAGTTTCATTTGTCATTGATAGCTTAGGCATATGTTCTTTTATTCATGAGTGATAGACTATCAAGCCTAAGTATCATGTTGTATGAAGGGCTAAGGTGTGCTAAGGGAGAAAGTCCTATGGCCTTAGGTAAGGGATGCCAAGGATCTTGTCATGCTCTCTTCTATCAAAGCCATGATGTAGGTTGTGTTGATGGCTCTAGAGGATGACTAAGGAGAGGGAGAGGTGAAGAAGAGAGAGTCCAACGTCCTTCGCCTCTATTTTGACTTGGATCGTGCCGGAAACAGAAGGAGAACGTTGGTGCAACGTTCATGTGCAACGGGCACGTTGAACGGGCTCAGACCATGATCGGCCAAACTCCTTTGGCTTGGTTTGTCCGACCGAGTCAGGTTTTAAACTCCCATAGGTCAGGTTAGGCAGGCCGCGCAACCTCGGGCTATTAGGCCTTAGGAAGGGATTGGCCGATGCCCTTTTGGGGCCAAATGGTCCAAGAATTTTCGTGGGAGGTGACAAGGCTAAGTCTAGGCTAAATCTAAGGTCAAACATGAAAAATGAACAAAAATTAAAATATGTAGATTTTAGTTCTCAATTGGTTAAGAACAAAATATATCATGTCAATTTCATGCTCAGGTGATTCATGTTCATGAAAAACTTTGAGACATTGACCATTTACCTTTAAAGGTGTTGCAGCCGTAATCTTGAAGCGTGACGATTCCATGTACCACCATTGATGATGAAGAATGGTCTTTTTCCTGTGAATCATCGCATTGTACTCAGACCCTTTTCTTCATTCATTGCTTCTCTCCTACAAAGGATTAGTAGACAACACATACCCGAAGGAATTCACGAATAATTTGAAGCAAGGGCATTATTATCATAGAAATAGAGAACATCTTCTATGCTATATAAAAGTTGACTTCAGTATTTTAGCGTAGAAAGAGATGTTCCCTCACTGTTCACCAATTAAAAATCACGCAAGGTTAAGGCAAAGATGTGTAAGATTATCTCAATACTACCTCAAACCTTGATTCATCTCTTATGAATGATCTCATGACTTACCCACCAAAATTTTGGAAGTTATCATGCATGGGTTAGTCCAAAAGTACAACCAAATTCCATAAAAGATTACTTTTGGTTCATTAATCAAACTTGACACCATGTCTAATTTGATTAAGGAATGCTATTTAACCTAAGCACCATGCTTAATTTAAAGAGCTTTTGGAGGCAAGATCTCTACTCCCAAACCAAAGCATACTCATAGAAGAACTAGGAAGTACGAAAGAATAAAAAGATTCATTACAAAGAGACAAGAGCATGGATGGTGAACTAGATGAGCAATTTATTATTATTATTTATTTATTTATGTGACTTAGCAAAATGAGCAAGGTATAGAGAGAAAGTAAGGTAGAGACAATCGAACAAAATTAAACAATAAAGCATGAAATGAATTTCTTAGAGGAATCCACTCCCCCCACACTTGGATTTTGCAACATTTGATAATGAGCAAATCCAAGTCTAGGATGTGGAATTTCCTTTTGAATGTGCTACATTATTGAAAGATGTTTGGTTGGACATACCTTGTATTTTACTCCATCATTCTTTTTGTTCAAACCTAAAATGGTTAGTGACAAAAATACCCGAAGGAACAATTTCACAAATATTCCCTTAATCTCATTTTACAAAGTCATTTTATTTATTTCAGAATTTTGAGAAACTAAAAATATTTTTATTTTTGTTTTATATATTTTTTTAACAAGCAAATTTTAATAGAAAATAAAAAGGCTCGGGTTATCTCCCGAAAGTGCTTAATTTTAAGACACAAGCTTGTCTTTGGGAAACCTTCTAGTTGTATATCATGTTGGTGAAGCGGTTTCCCCTTCAACTCCAACATTTGCAAACTTATCCTCAAGACCAAAACCACTACGAAATTTGCAAAACTTATGGTAGAAAAACACATCTAAACCAACCTTGCAAAGATTTTAGAAACAAGAAGCATGAAGGGGTTGTAGATCATGTGTGTAGTGATGGCATAGGGAAAAATTGATTTGGGAGATTTCTCACTTGAGCATGGATTTGATGGGAAGATCAGGGAATAGCTTCCATGCTCATTGATATCGTTCTCCCTTTCAAGGAGTGGGTGAGCACTTTATTTCTCATAACATTTCAGATCATCCTCAAGGTTTGAATGGGTCATGGCTGTTGACGAGTGTTGGGGATATTACCTCGGCATATCCCCAGGAACCTTATGGGTAAGGTTGGCCTAACGAGCCAGCTCGGCTCGTTAGGGCTCGGCTCGTTCTGGCTCGCTAAGATAACGAGCCGAGCCGAGCTGGCTCGTTATCTTAGCGAGCCAGGAAGCCAGCTCGGCTCGGCTCGTTTACGAGCTCGAGCTGGCTCGTTAGGCTCGCGAGCTAGACGAAAAAAATATTTTTTAAAAATTTGAGAATAATAATAATGTAAAATTTATTTAGTCACGAGTCTTCAATCAAATAAAAAATAATATTTATCAATATATTATAATAGTACACTATACATATATTATCCATACTTTATATCATATATAATGTATCCATAATTAGTTATTGATTATCCATACATCCATTTAAAAACAATAAAATCATATAAGCCCTCTATAGAACTTAAACCCCTTCCGCTGGCTTAAATTATGCCTTTCTAAATAACGATCGTGAGGCCCCTGTGATCATCAGTGACAAACTCTCTCCTAAAGAGTCCTTCAAACTCCTCACTGTTTTAGAAAAGCATCAGTCAGTCCTAGGCTATTCTCTTCAAGATCTCAAGGGCATTAGCCCCGCTCTTTGCACACATCGCATTCCCATAGAACCTGAGGCTCTTCCTTCCAGAGAGGCCCAGCGTAGATTGAACAATGTGATGAGAGAAGTAGTAAAGAAGGAGGTCTTAAAACTCTTGCACGCGGGGATCATCTACCCTGTTCCTCATAGCGAATGGGTCAGCCCCATACAAGTTGTGCCTAAAAAGGGAGGTATGACGGTCGTTCGAAATGACAAGAACGAGTTGATTCCTCAACAAACCGTCACGGGTTGGAGAATGTGTATAGATTACTAGAAACTTAACAAGGCTACAAAGAAAGATCACTTTCCTCTACCCTTCATTGATGAGATGTTGGAGCGGCTTGCAAAGCATTCTTTCTTTTGTTTCCTTGACGGTTATTCAGGATATCATCAAATACCAATCCACCCCGATGATCAAAGTAAGACTACGTTCACATGCCCCTATGGAACTTATGCATACAGGCGAATGTCATTCGGCCTATGCAATGCTCCTGTCTCTTTCCAGAGGTGCATGATGTCCATTTTCTCCGATATGATCGAAGAAATCATGGAAGTTTTCATGGACGACTTCTCTGTCTATGGATAAACTTTTGAAGAAATCATGATTGTCTTGAGATGCGAAAAAAGCACTTAGTCCTGAACTGGGAGAAATGCCACTTCATGGTTCGCGAAGGCATAGTGTTAGGACATAGAGTGTCCAAACGTGGGATAGAAGTGGATAGAGCTAAAATAGAAGTCATAGAACAGCTTCCACCTCCCACGAATGTCAAGGGAATCCGTAGCTTCCTTGGCCACGCAGGCTTCTATAGGCGGTTTATCAAAGACTTCTCTCAAATCGCCCGTCCTTTAACAAATCTGCTAGCTAAGGATGCACCCTTTGACTTCACTTATGAGTGCCTAGATGCTTTCTACATTCTCAAGAAGGCACTCGTCTCAGCTCCAATCATTCAACCCCCTGATTTGACGCTTCCCATTGAAATAATGTGTGATGCTAGTGATTATGCTGTCGGTGCGGTACTAGGCCAAACCAAAGATAAGAAGCATCATGCTATTTCATATGCTAGCAAAACCTTAACAGGGCCTCAGCTAAACTATGCAACAACTGAAAAAGAGCTATTGGCTGTGGTATTTGCTATAGACAAGTTTAGATCTTACTTAGTAGGAGCAAAAGTCATTGTTTACACAGATCATGCTGCTCTTAAATTTTTGCTCACTAAGAAAGACGCTAAACCACGTTTAATACGATGGATCTTTCTACTCCAAGAATTTGATATTGAAATAAAAGATAAAAAGGGAGTAGAAAATTTTGTTGTCGATCATTTGTCTAGAATGCTATTCAAAGAAGCATAGAATTTGCCCATCGACGACTTCCTCACTCCTCAAGGTGATGGACACCAATCCCTGGTATGAAAATATCGTCAACTTTATGGTCGCAGGCCATGTCCCGCCAGGGGCAAATGTGAAGAAACTAGTGCAGGAGAGTCGGGTGCATCTCTGGGATGAGCCATACCTCTATAGAGTATGCAATGATGGATTGTTTAGAAGATGCGTACCTATGGAGGAGGCAATCAAGATCATGGAAAGATGCCATAGGGCAGAGTACGGAGGTCACTACGAAGCTTTCAGAACTCATGCAAAGATTTGGCAGAGTGGGTTTTTTTGGCCAACCATGTACAAAGACACCCATAACTATGACAAAAGGTATGCAAGGTGTCAGAAGCATGGGAACATCAATGCCCGAGATGCTATGCCACTCACCAACAACCTACAAGTCGAGCTCTTTGATGTATGGGGCATCGACTACATGGGGCCCTTTCCTTCATCAAAAGGGTATGAGTATATCTTAGTGGCGGTGGACTATGTGTCCAAATGGGTAGAAGCATTACCCTGTCGCAGAGTCGATGCAGCCAATTCAAAGAAAATGTTCCATGAAGTGATATTCCCCAGATTTGGAACCCCAAAGTTAGTCATAAGTGACGGGGGATCTCACTTCATTGACAAAGGCTTTCGCCAGTTCCTCACTAAACAAGGAATCCAGCACAATGTTGCAACTGCATATCATCCTCAAACAAGTGGTCATGCAGAAACATCCAACAAACAGATCAAGAACATTCTACAGAAGACCGTGGATGAGATGGGTATAGCTTGGTACCACAAGATGCCAGAGGCATTGTGGGCATATAGGACCGCATACAAGACTCCAATTGGTATGACACCATACCAACTTATATAGGGAAGACATGCCATTTGCATGTGGAACTGGAGTTCAAAGCACATTAGGCAATCAAGAAATGGAACATAGATCTGCCAGCTGCTGGAAAGTTCAGGAAGATGCAAATCTCCGAACTAGAAGAATGGAGAGAGAAAGCATATCAAAATACCAGGATATACAAGGAGAGAACAAAGAAATGGCATGATAAGAGAATCAAGGTCAAGGAATTCAAGCCAGGGGATAAGGTTTTATTATTCAATTCAAGAGTCAAGCTCTTCGGTCATGGAAAGCTTAGAAGCAAATGGGAAGGGCCGTACCTTGTCGCCAACACCGCGACTCATGGAGCAATCACATTCCAGGACAACGACGGCAACATCTTCAAGCATGTTCCGAAACAAGTATGGGGGAGCTCAGTCGAGACTCCAACTTGTCAAAACACCAAAATGATCATTGAATCATGCGGAACACATCCATAGCACGTACCAGAAAAAATTTGGACCGAAACGGCCTCTTTCTTGGATCGGCCGAACCACGTTAAAGGACAAAATTCAAAAAATTCAGAGAACATCAACATTCAGAGGTAAGGGATCCAAATTCAGAATTTGAAGTGACCAAACGGCTCCAAGGTGCGTTCATCCGACCGTACTTCTAGGGCCTGGACCCACCAGCCAGACTCCCTTCGACGTCAAACACCTATCCTGACTGGTTTGCGACGTCTCTCCCTTTTTCCTCTATGTTTTTATATTTATTTACTCATTTTCTCCTTCAATAATAAAGATAAAATTAAAAATAATTCCTTTATGAAATTTACCATTTTAATATTGAATAATACAAGAGATCACATCCAAATTAAAATTTTGAAAAGTGACATGATCTATGACTTTTGAAGGGTGAAAGCGTCATAAAGACAAATTCTTGCTTTTTGCTTATGCTAGTGGGAAAATACTTTGATAGGAAGATCATATGGTCTAAGTTGTTGTTCAATGTGATATAGTCTCGGCTTATGATTCATACCCTTTCTATTTAAAGTTCTTGGAGATTAATTTTTGAAAATGTCATAAAACCATAATGTCACTACTCCTCTATAGTAAGAAAAATCCTACCAAAGCCATAAACGTTTATACAAGTTCAAAACCTACCTCATATGCTTCTTGTTTTTACTTTGAGTTTGGTCAAACCATGTGACCCTTGTTGAGAATTATGTCATAGTTCAAAGATCAAGATCACGTACACGCCACATACTTGTCGCTGCTTCTACACTTGAAGTACGCAAAAATATGTCTTTCATTTTCATTATCCATGTTCATCCAATAAATACTCTAGAAATAAATGTTATGATCTCTCTCAAAATTCCTCAAAAGAGATATGGCTATCATGAAAATGATGAGCAAAGCTCTTTGTTCTAAAAAAATGATGATGATAGCCATATCTCAAGTTATCTTAAGATAGAGAGATCATATACATAGTTAAGGAGTACATGTTAGCCATATACCATTTTTCCACACACATGTACATCTTGATCTAGGATTATGACATTCTTCTCCCTGGATCCTTGTTTTGACTTTACAATATAAGTGATGCAAGTTTGCTATGTTGTTCATCCCTACCTAAGCTCCAGATAAGCCTTTTAGAAATAGGGAGATACAAAGAAGGCAACCTCTTTATGCCTTGGTAAGGAGACATACACTTTGAGTGACTTAGAGTACTATATGAGGAGTAAGATGACTTACGAGATTTCTTTTGAAAAATTTATCAAAAACTCCAAGTACTAAGATGTGAAATGGGAAGATGACTTTGCCTTGAGAATTGTTCCATTTCTCAACTCCTCAAGGATATATGTTAGTCAGTACCACATATCCCATTAGTATGAGAAAATGTCTTGAGTGAATCTTTATGCTTGCTTTATACTTTGAATAGCATAGACTTGTTACCTTTTAACCTTTACTCGAGGACGAGCAAAGAGGTAAGTATGGGGGATCTTGTTGACGGTGATTAAGAGCTATCTTGTTACCATCAAAATACCGTCAACATCCTAATTCTCCAAGGAAAGCAAGCATAACCTGATCATATTTGCACATGTCCCACGAATATTTGATGCAGGAATGACAGAAGGGGACATTTGGGAGCCAGTGGGCCCACATAGGGGGTCGGCCGACCACCTTGTGGGGCCACATGGCATCCCAAGCTCCCATGATCCAAGATCCACCCTTTGGAACACTCTCTACCCTTGGATCCAAGTGTATATCCTCTCAATGGTCTAGATTCACATCACAAGGATCCATGGGCCCACATCAAGGAGTTTAACGTGACAACTCAACTTAGAATCAAAATCCAAGGTAAATGACAGGTGGGACCAGTACCCAGAGAGCAGAGGTGGGCCAAAGGCCCCACATGGGGTTCGCCCGACCCCAAGATGGGCCCCACCTGGCCACCACTTAGTCCCTGACCAGTGGGCCACCATCTAGAAGGTGCAGAGGGCCCATATGGCATCAAGGTGGTTCGGCCGAACCACTATAGGGCGGTTTCACCCCCCTCAACCGCCTCACTCCCACATGGTTGAAATCAACACCTTTGATTCTTAGGCGGTTCTGAAGTCGGTTAGATCCAACGGTGGCTGATGAAGGTGACGCAGATCGCTAACTAGCACCGGAGTAGCCCCTACTCTACCTCTAGCTATAAATAGACCCCTAGAGCTCCCTTCTCATTGATGCCTCATTAGAGCTGCCTTCTCATTCATGCCTCATTGGAGAAATACTACTCCTTAGTCTCTTAGTGGAGCTCTCTAGTAGTGCTATGCTGGTTGGAGGAGAGTGAAGGAAGTGTTCTTGAGAAAGCCCCAGGCCTGTCGGGAATCTTCTCCGGAGCTCTTCCTCAACGGATGCAGGCTTCTTGTAAGTTTAGCACTTGTAAGTGACTTCTTCCGAGTTCTTCATAGTATTCAGTATTCTAAGTCTGGGTTAGCTGTTATACACATTTTCCTGCTTGTTCATCACTTTGCTCTGAGTAAAGTGCTTTAATCTTAGGCCAAGGTTAAAGTAGTAAGAAATAGTGTAGATGTGGTGTCTAGGCTAGATCTTACCTTTGTAAACCGCTTATCGCGTGGATTGTTCGTGGATGCTAGTAGAAAGTGACAGCTCTATCTAGCCTTTGTATTCCACCACGCATGTCAGATAAGTTCTTAAAAGGTAGGGATTCAATACAACTTGACGGCGCAGTCCGGTAGGAGTTTTGTCCTCCTACTGATCTATCCCGTCGCCTCCTGCAAGAGAAGGGCTGATACAACCAGTATAACCAGCTATACCTTGTTAGTCTACTTTTCTATATCGAACCTCTCTACCCAGTTATCATAGTCTCCCTTGATCCATCATAGGACATACCCGCATTCCTAGTTAGATCACTACTCGTTCCCTGTGGATGTGATACCTAGAATACTCCTGGTGAAAGCTACGTTGACAACCGTACGCTTGCGGTTCTTTTCCTTTTGCCACCTTTGGTGTCAACAACGCTTGAGCCAGAACACCCCTCCCCATCAGGGGTCACGACCGGCGTATCATTCCCACCCGATGTCTTGTCAGTCGAATCAAAAATTGATGACGAAAGCTGAGCGGCGCCCTCATTGATAACAAATTTGCCCCTGATTCCAACTGACGGCTTCACCTTCTTCCGGAGTGGGACCGCCGGGCGCTTCCCGGCTCAGTCGCCATGCACTTGGCACTTCTCATCAAGGGGCTCACGAACTACCCACTCGCCAGAAGATTTGCGACCACCTTCACTCATTACGGCTTCCATACTCCTTGCCTGGTCAACACCGAGAGGCCATTCCGCTGACGGAACCTGAGAAACAAAGACGGCATGATCCTAACCAAGAAGATTTGAGTAAACCCACCAAAAACACAAAAGGCTAGATGATCGCTACAAAAGCAAAATCAAAACTCACCAATGGTGGCGGTAGCCCAACACGAAATGCATCCCACGGATTCTTCATATAGGGCAAAGAGAGATCAAAGATCGTAGAAACACGATCAAATGCTTGATCTGGCTCCAACCCTTGGGGCTTCTCTCGAGTCAGGTCACCACGACCAGTGTAAAGGAAGGCAGGATGAACCCTGTTCTTACGAGGCTGACAGCGCCTGATCACGAAATTCCAACCAACCGAAACGCCATCGAGCGACGACCGGTCCACTAACAACAGCAGCTCCTTCACCTATTCCATTGCCGCATGCGAAGGGGTCGCTGACCAGCTAGGTTGCGACCGGGATGTCTGCTGGGTCGCCGCGTGCATATGGTTCCTCCTGAGGAATGTAGAACCAGCGAGACTTGTATTCCACCACCTTCGAAGGTAACGGAGTAGAAAGATACACATCCGCCATACGCTTCACAGAAATGCACAAAAACTGCGATATGCAGTATCGAGTTGGGATGGAGGTTGCACAACGCAATCTTGTAAAACTCCAAGAGACTGCGGAGAAATGGATGAACATGAACCCCGAATCCGCGCCAGAAGAAAGGCTCAAAGACAACAAGCTCACCAGTGTTAGGGGTCGGGAACTCCTCACCAGTCGCCGGCCTCCAATCCACAATGGACTTATCCTAAAGAATGCCAGCGGTAACAAGAAGCTGAATGTCCTCCTCCTTCAAGGTGCATCTGGCCCAATACTTGGTCCAATCTGGAAGCACATCCATCATCCTTGAAGCCTTCCCCCCCTTCTTCACCGACGAGCGAGTACTTGGCCTCTTCTGAGGAGCCATCGTCAGGGAAGAACGGCGAAGAACTAGGATTGTTGTGGATCACAGAGCAAGAGAAAAGAAGAACGAGGAACGCAAGACACTTCAACGGGAAACAAAGATGTGGAGGCCGCCACCGCTGCTATTTTCCTTTTATACCTAGGGGCGCAACGCTTCCCATTCGAGGGTTTTTGGGAAACCGCGATGACCAAATAAGGAACTGCCACACCCACTTTCTGTGCCATGACTTGGGCCGCTGAACGCCCGGTTGTTTTGGCCCATTTACTTCCTTTTCCTTACATATTTACTTATAGTTAATTCCCTGATTTACGGCTAATGATTTTCTTCGCAATTTCAACAACGCTACAGTCCTGGGGACTAGGCGAACAAACTTGTCATGCAACAACAGCAGGATGACTACAGTAACCTGGTTGACAAAGTAGACAGAGCTGGACGCACAAACACGCTCAGAGACTCCATCGACAGGAACTACGACTTGAGTGTTGGTCGCATTTCCGACCAGGCTCGAAGATTTCATCGAGCTTCACACCGAGCAGGGCTCGGGGACTGCGGCCAGGGCACAATAGAACGGCGCCCAGAAGGACAACACCCGGGGACTAATGCTCGGGGACTGCGAAAAAAAAACAAATGACCCCGATGCAAGAACCTCCTAAGCTCCTTACATCAGGCTCGGGGACTACGGGTATTCGCAGTCGTTTCTTACTAATCTAGTATTTCAGTTTTTTTCCCTACATGTATGATCCTGATATAAGAAGCTTTTAGTTTCTCACATCAGGCTCGGGGACTACGGGTATTTGCAGTCGTTTTTTACAAAACTCATGCTTCAACGTTCATTTACATACCTTATTAACCATTTTATAAAGCATGGCACCACGTGCACACTTCACCTGCTACCATGCTCGGGGACTAAGTGGGTACACTTCACCTTGCGGTGAATGTACTGATTTTATTCTCGACGAATGTACTTCACCTTGCGACGAAACTACAGATTATTTTTGCAGAGCATAAGTGGGTATACTTCACCAGGGAAGGACCTTTCAAAAGTTTTCTTCTTCAGCACGTCAGATTCTCCAACAAGCAACCGCAACATCTAGCAAGGCGACCAGCTCGCACATCAAGCTACGACGTTCTCGACCAGATCGACCTGGTCGGGAGACTTCTCCGAGCAGAACCCCGACCAGCCACGCTGGTCGGGACTCTACGACGACCACTTCGCATGTTGGCGACCAGCTGAACACCTCTCAGGATGACGATGCGGGCTCGCCAGAAGAATGCAACGTGCTCGGGGACTTGTTGGGGATATTACCTCGACATATCCCCAGGGACCTTATGGGCCTACCGACCAGGAGACAGCCCAGCCCGCGAGGCCTTGCGGCACACGACCAGCCCGCTGTGCTCGCCAAGGACTCCGAAGAAGTCTTGCTCGCCAAGGAAGATCCTAGTAGATAGATTTGGATCCCTTGCCATAAGGAATCGATCGTAATCTGTTAGGATATGGAAATTGTAACCCTGCTCCCCGGCTATATAAGGCGAGCAGGGAGCCCCCTCAAAAACTCTCTCACAATCTCTCTCAGATCATCTACAGATCTTGTAACCTAATACGCAAGATCAATCTAGCCATCAAAACACAAGACGTAGGGTATTACGGCGACTTGCGGGCCCGAACCTGTATAAATCTCTGTGTCTACGCTCTCTGTGTTACGCTTGATCATCGTCGCCACACCTCCGCCTACAATCTACTACCATAGGGTACCCCCTAGGTAGACTGCGACGCATATTTCGTCGACTGCGAGATTGACATAAGCTCACCCATTGGATCAAGAACACGTTTGGATTCTAACCCTTTGATGACAGGTCGGGAAGACCAAACGGGTAGATAATCTTCACCTATTCTATGACCAACCTTCTCATTTCCTAAATTGTTCTCCAAGATTCTCATGATTGGTCTTCCGATAAAGGTGAGATGAAAGGAAAGTCCAGGAAGGTCAAAGATATGGAAATCTAGGAAGATCTTGAGATCATCAACCACCACAAGAATATCATGAAGGACTCCTAAACAATCAAGGATTTGACCATTGCGAAGTCTAAGGCGCTTTTGTGATTGGGATAGATGATCCTTTGATGATGTTGGAACATGGAAATGAGGAATGATGTTGATCCCGAGGCTAGGATCATAGCAAATATCGCCATCAATGCCCAACACTTGACAGGATATTCTCCTTACATGTGTGGGAATTTTACCAACTTTATTTGAGGATTCAGCCTTATCCAACCATTCTTGACTTACAACTATAGATAGATGCTCTAACCGTTGACTTTGCTCCTCTTGGTCAGATTTATGGCCCTCATGGCTTCCATGCCTCGGGTGTCTTACTGAATTCTCAGAGTCATTAAGTGGGTCATCATAAGACTTGAATGAAGGAACACATGGGGATCATCGGGATCAAGGATGGGTTCGTAGGATAAGTCAGATGTGGGCATAGAGAAGGAGAGAATAGATTTGGCTTCTAAACACTTTAATTCTCGTTCTTTATGCTCACTCGATGTTTCTTTATCAGGAATCCCAAGCTTTTCCTGATGTGCCATGTGGGAAGTCGAGGCACAAGATGATGTTGATTTGGGAGGTTTTCGAAAAGATCCCTTCATGAGAGGTATATAAAGATGAGATCTCTTTTGGAAAGGATAACTTTGGGCATTCCCAAAACCAGCAAGATCAGATGAGAGGTTGGCCTCGAACTTGAAGGAATGGTTTAGGTGTTGGATTTCTTCTTCCTTTGAGATTTGTTGTATTTGTGGTTCAGGCTCGATAGCAGGATTATGGGATGTAGAAGGGAGAGTTTTGGCTATCAAGATTTCTTTTCTAGGGGTTGATTCTTCTCCTTCTTTGGGTGCTTCATCATAAATGTTAGTGTAGGAGGTGTTTTCAAGAATCTTCGTGAGAAGACTCTTCCCTTTACTAACGGGTAAACACAGGAAGGCTCCCCTAGAAGTCATGTCTAGAATTTGTGTGGAATCTTTGCTAAGACCGCCATAAAAGTGTTGTAATAATGTTGGCTCGGTTATAGCAAGATTAGGGCCTGATGATGCGATCTAAAAGATGGGCCCATGCCGCACCTAGAGATTCCTTTTCATTTTGTTTAAAGGATAGGACCTCTATTCGAAGACGAACAACACGAGAGATAGGGAAGAAAGCTAGGCAAAATTTGGATTGTAGCTTTTCCCATTCTCTATTTGCACTATCTACGTGGCGAAAGTACCATCGTTTGGCTATTCCCATCAAAGAGAACGGAAATAGCATCCACTTAAGGGTACCTCGCCTCATCCCTTGATGTGGACACATGAACACAATTGTTCAAAGTCACGTAGTTCAGTGTAAGGGTTTTCATCTTTATCCCCAGAAAAAGATTGTTCTCGAACCTTGGCTATGAAGCTAGGGCAAAGCTCGTAGCTAGGAGGAAGGATGGGTTGTGATGATGGTGGTGGCTCCAAAATATGGCCCTTTGGAGACGCAAGATGAGAGATGGATAATTGGTTCATGGTGTGAAAAGGATAAAATGAAAAGAAAGATAAAACAAGGATAAATAGGACCACTAGGTTCTTGTTAAAACAGCTACTATTCCCCAGCAATGGCGCTAGAAAGCTTGTTGACACCAGAAGTGGCAAACGGGAAAAGACCGCAAGCGTACGACTGTCAAGTGTAGCTTTCACCGGGAGTATTCCAGGTATCATATTTTCCTCAGGGAACGAGAAGTGAATTAACTAGCGATCAAGGTTGTGTCCTATGATGAGACAAAGGAGACTATGGTATTTGGGTTGAGAGGTTCAATAAAGCAAAGATATCTAACTAGGCAAAGCTGGTTATACTGGCTTTATCAGCCCTTCTCTTTTAGGAGGTGATGGGATATATTAGTAGGAGATGAAACTCCTACCGGACCGTGCCATCATGTTGTATTGAGGCTCTACCTTTTAAAAACTTATGTTACACATGTGGTGGGATACAAAGACCAGACAGGGTTGTCACCACCTTCTAGCTACAACAAACAATTTGTGCCATAAGCGGTTTACAAAGGCAAGATCTAGTCTAGACACCACGTCTACAGTATTCTTACTACTTTAACACTACGTATAAGGCTAAAGCACTCTACTTAAAATAAAGCGATGAACAAGCGCGAAAAGATGTATAACAACTATGCCAGAATTAGAATATCAAATAATGTAAAGAACTCGGATGTATCACTTACAAGTGCTGAACTTATAAGAGAATTGCATCCGCTGAGGTATAGCTCGGAGAAGACGCCAGACATACCTAGCTCTCCTCCCTCTCTTCCAACTAGCATAGCACTACTGTAGAGCTTCGTTAAAGCTACTAGAGAGTGGTTTCCTCCAATGAGTCATGAATGAGAGTGAAGGCCTAGGGGTGTATTTATAGTAGAGGTGGAGTAGGGGCTACTCCGGTGTCACGTCAATGATCCGCGCCATCTTCATCGTGCTCCGTAGGATCAAACCGTCCTTGCAACCGCCTTAGATCAACAGCAGGGATGCTTCTGATGCATGGAGGCATGCAGAGAGGCGGTGGGATCCTCGGGGATGCTTAGGGGCACCTGTAGGGGATCGACCGATCTCCCCCTGACAAGTAGGGCCTCCTCCTTCTTCTAGAAGGTGTCCCCACTAGTCAGGGGACTTAGTGGTGGCCTCTGGGTCTCTTGTGGGATCGGCCGATCTCCCCATGACAGGTGGAGCCTCCTCCCAGGCTTCTAGAAGGTGCCCCACTGATCAGGGAGCAAGTGGGGGTGATAGCCCAATTTTGGGTATTGGCCGATACACTTTTGTCTCCTTTGGAGTCAAGCTTTCTCGTGGGAGCTCCTAGATGTGTCAGGAGTCCAATGGTGTAGACGATCCGGAGTTTGGCTTCAATCACATATCGGGAGATATGCAAAATGAGCTTCCAGCATTGCTGATTGTCCTGAAATGTTATTCCCTGCAAAAAAATGTCTTCCAAGTACATGTGGAACTTATTAGTGGTAAATATGTTCATGTAGTGTTATTCTACTATTGAATCCAAGGTTGTTAATGGTATCTTGAGTATGTAAAAGTATGTCATTCTTACCGTCAACACGCAATCAGCAGAGGCGGAGGTGGTTCAGTGACATATATATGAAGGTTGTTTTTCTTGATTTCTATATTTCTATTTCTATTAGACTTGGATTCGATCCAATTACTTGTATGAGACATGTATATTAGATTTTTTTTCTTAATACGGATTAATGGGTGATAAATTTGTTTGTTGGGTGAAATGTTTTATTTTTTTGGCAACAGTTGTATCATAAGAGTCCGATTTGGAGAAACAATGAAAATGGCACATACTCCTAACCATGCCCCATCTATGAACATAATTTTTCTCCAACATGATGGAGATGAGTTTCTTTTCTTCCCATTTTAGTTACACCCGAAGCAATTTTTCATCGGATATCCATCGTCATTATAAGTAGCCCGAAAGAGGCTAGGCCAAACAAATCCAGACCAAATTTCTATGAAAAAGGTCTACTTAACTCCCTCACCTATCTAGCATGGCCTACTTCACCTCCTCAACTATAAAACCATTAGTTCTATCACATGAAATATTCAACACTCTTTACATTACCCCCTCGTACATTTTTAGACGGTGCTTTTGCTATAGTAATGGTGGTTTTGCTACAATAACAGTGGTTTGTCTTTTTCTATTTTATTTGTGTTGACGTCAAAAATGGGTCCTAACGTCAACACCGCACAAGGCATGCGGAGACCATGCAGAAGCAGAGTCTTGATCTCCTAAACCTCTGAAATGGCGAGACCACTTCGATTGATTCGGTCTCAAGGCGTACCAGTCAATTTGACCAACAAATAACAACGAGACAAACTATCAAATTCTGGAACTTGTCGGTTGTTGCTAGACAGTTCCATGAATGTGCTGCTCTCAGATAGCCGATGGTCAGAGCAAATTGAGAGGAGAGTCAACTCCTACCAGTGTAAAGCTCAATAATAAGATGTGAACAACTTTCATGATATATCATTGATAAAGCATATAATTAGCCGATCTCATCAGTGTATATAGTAAAGATGCGACAAATGCAACATTTACTGGCCCAAACTATCAGATCTACTAAACATACGAGATAAAGATTAACCATCAATAGAGGTATGTTCTCATGCAGTTATAGTGACAATTAACCTGATAACTTAGCTTACCTACTAGCATTAGGGTATTTCCATGCAGCCATAAAAGTAAACAAGCTAAACCACGTCCAATATACTTAACATACCTAATCATGTCAAGACAGTAAAAGCACATGTATCATATGAAGAAAGCGCAACCAGATCGGTTGTTTTAGCTGATATGGGGTCCATGAAGCGTGTACAAGATCCACATGCCTGATCATGAACGGGTCAGAGATTAGGCAGACAAAACCCAACGCACTTAGCAGGGGGTCCGATAGATATAGCCGTACCAAGCATGTTAAGCTAAACCCATCTATTCTCAGATCAACTTAATAACCAAGCAAATGTCTCATACCCATAACATGTAATAATCACGATCAATATATTAGTCGATAGGATCTTAGATCTATAGCTTTGACGTGTATAAGAGTGAACGCATATAAAACAATAGATCCAGATAGAATTGAAGCTTAGACCAATCTACTGATTGAGATTGGACAAGATATTGTTACTATAAATAAACAGTGCATAACAAACAATATTGGTAACTTAATGAATCTATTAGATTGTAACACCCAAAATTTGTATGATTTCAAAATAGTAATAAATTGCCTCTTTTATGCAAATACTTGTTTGTGCATTTAATCTAGTTGAAAATAAATAATTATTTGGTGAAATTAAAATATATCATATAGTAACATGTTGAGCATACATGCTGGTGCATTTATTGGTTTCCTATGAGTGGTTTTGAAAAGAATTCAAATCTGTTTTGGAATTGTTTTGCAAAAGAAAGTTTGGAAAATCAATTCTGGAAAATGTCAAAGTCTCTTTCTTTCTTTCCCTCCCTCTTCACTCTTTTCGGCCTGCTTGGCCCATGCCGAGGTCGGTCTTTCCTTTCTCCCCCTCCTTTCTCTCAGCTCTGGGCCCGTCTGCTCGGCCCAGTCAACCGTGAAGGGAACCCCCCTTTGCCTGCTGCCTCCTCCCGCAGGCCTAGTTCCCCTCCTTTCCTCTTGGGCCGGCTCAGCCAAAGGCCCAGCGCGGATGAGCTCCCATCCCTCCTCCTTGTGCCGCTGACATTCAGGTCCCGCGTGTCAGCACCCCTTCTACTTTCCTTCTCTACGAGCCGGAGCAGAGTTCCGGTCGAACTCGGCATCCAAATCCCTCCCCAACCCGATTTCACGGGATTTCTCGTTGCTAAAACCCAATCGAAACCCTATATAAGTAGCTCGTCACCCTATCATTCTGATTTTCCCATCTATTCGCATCCGCCGCCTGGCAACAGAGCTCCACAGCACCGCTCGCGAGTTTCAGGAAACGCCGCCGCCATTGACGGGCAGTGAAGCTCCACCGCCACTACCAGCAGTCCTCCGCTCTCGAGGCGAGTTCTAGGGACACCGTGAAGCTTCTCCCTTCCTCAGTTTTTCCTCTGGTCGCTCACGCCACCACACCACCGTTTGCAGGGCACCCGGACTCACCTTGTCGCTCTGCCGGCCAACACCGTTGCACCACCAGCCTCTCCGAAGCCTTGGGTGAGTTCGCGCCGTTCCGCTCTCCCTCCTGTACCTCTCGGTTCGTCGAACGGTGAACCGTGGGCTCCCATCACCAATCACCGGCGAGCACGAATGCCCCGGCCATGGAGTCTGTCGTCCTGGACTCTGTTCCCGCCGGCAAGCTTCTTTTTTTTTCCCTCCCCCTTCTAATCTCTACCGTCCAACCTGGATCGGATGGACCACATCACTCTGTACACCTTCGCCCTGGCAGATTTGCTAAGAATCCCTCCAGTTTTCCCCTCCTCAACCCGCAGTCCTAAAACGCATTCGTTGTTTACGTTTTCGTCTCTGGAAAATGTAATCCCTATCAGATTTGTTTTATTTCGAAAATAAATGAAAAATGCTTATTGACAGATTTGCCACTCATATTCAAATGCTTATATTTTACTCGTTTTAAATCCGTTTTGATCCGTTCAAATTGCGTTAGATTCGTAATAAAATTACCTACATGTTAATGCCTCTGTTAGTAAGTTTTGAAACTTTATAATTTCGTGATTAGATTTAAATTAATATCTTTGTATAGGAAAAACCTGTTTAATTCATAACTTCGTCGTTTTAGCTTCAGTTTTCGTGCACGAAACGTCGTTGTGATCATAGCAATACGTAAATTAGTTTTATAAATTTTTGATCTAGTTTTCTTACTGTTGGTGTACTGCTCTAATTATAGCTTTGTTTGCTTCGTGTATGTTTGCCCGTTGATTGAATGGTGTTGATTGTTGATCGGTATAGACGTTGAGCAACCGGTTGAAGAACCAGAGCTTTTCTTTGATCAAGAACAGCAGGACCAACAGGACTACTTCGAAGAAGGCAAATATAACATGGGATTATCCTTGTTGTCCTACTCACAATTAATGTAATTCATATGCATGATATCCCTTGTTACCATAGTTTGATCCTAGAGATTGATATCCTGATTACCTTGACACCTATGATTTGATCCACCATATATGTTTAGTATTGCTAGTGCTCAAACTGGATGTACATGATCTTAATTTGTTAATGACTATATGCAATAAAGATAAAAACTCGCTTTTTAGCAACATTGGATTATAGGAGCTTATCTAGGGGCAAAAGCTGGGATATACAGTACAACCACGAGGGCTATATAGCTCTAGCTTTAGCTCAGTATGGGGACCTTTTCTAGCTCATTCAGTGGTTACCTTTATGGCGCAAAATGGGGAGTGGTGAGACGGGTATGGTGTGGTTCCTAATCTATGAGCATAGCCACGAAGGAGTGTGACTGCAATCTATGAGCATAGCCATGAAGGAGTGTGACCGTAGACAGGTTGGTTCTACATCCCCTGTCATGAACCTTGCGGCCCTAGCTTGTTAGACGAACCCTTGAAAGGTTTCATAGTGTACCCTGCCCGCTCACCTCGGCAGTGTTTTGGGAGTTATAAACCCGGGCATATGGGCAACACGACTTGTGGGTAAAGTTGTACACCTCTGCGCAGAGTTAAAAACTATCATGATAGCCGTGCTCATGGACACGAGCGGCTCGGAAAACTCACAGAATTATTGAGTTCTTATTTCTATGTTGTCCATGCAAGTTGTTATTTATTATTGTATCATTGTCATTTACTTTATGATCATGGATATTTGAGCTTATGCAATCACCTTGGCAATTGTTGATATATTAATATGAATTTGATCTACTTAAAATGCTTACCGCTATGAACCATGCATACCCTTTTGAGCTTCATGAACCCCATGTTATATTTGTTGAGTACGTATGTGCTCACCCTTGCATTCAAACACCACAGATGAAGATTGGATTGATGATTACCGCAATGAGTACTAGTCTTGGAGTCAACTAGTCAACCAGTCCCTTTAGAGCTTTCGCAGAAGTCGTCGTCTTAGTTATACTTTATTTGTTTATTAAGACTCTATATTGAATATTTATTCGCTATATAATAAGCACTCTGATGGTACTTTTATGATTTGTCAACTCATGTGTTCAACTATTCCTGGGGTGCACATGAGCCTTTTATGCACTTGTTTTTGTTCTTAAAAATGGGTGTGACATAGATCGCTAATCTAATAGAGCCGATAACTAGCTTGAAATAATGACTCATGTGAGATTGAAGCAATACAACCCCATGAACAGAAATTCAAACCAATAACGAGCTCAGATCGAGCTTGTACGAGTTACACAATAGAGCCGTACCAACGAGACATGAACCGAGGCTAGACTTACAAGCAAACCAGAGATCGATCTAGTCGATATAGCCTTGTTCGTCAAAGGTTCACCGAAATCTACTCTACTCCTACTCCTAGGGTTGGCCAGTGGCCGAAGGGTTTTTGTTTGATTTGATTGGATGCATTTACAATACCTCAACTTATTCTATTTATAGACCATAGCATATACCCTAACCGACCATTCTAAAAACAAGCAAACAAAAGATAACTTGGGTTTCAACCTTTCCTTTTAGCAAAGCCTCACGTGCACGTCCTGTTATAGTTGGCCAAAAAGTCCACTTGCATGATCTCATCGATTAGTTACCTTAGTCGATCCTTCGAATCCATCTGAATAGCGCTCTTGGAGGCCTGCCACGAGGGCCCTTATGCATATATCCGGACGCGCCAAAATATGATGTCAACAATTTGTTTTCGTTAAATCTTTAAAAAATCATAGTAAATTATAGAAAAATCATAAAATGGAAAATCCAATTTTGTTAAACTCCACATGAGTAGATCTATATAGTAGATATATAATATGGTGTGTTTTAGTAAAATGTTTTTAATGTACCTTTAGATTATTTGAAAAATCCAATTTTGCCTGAGTTGAATAATTCATGGATGTAGCTCCTGTAGTCCAATTGTGGTAAAATTTTTATGCTAACTGAATTATTATATGCTTGAACTATAGTAAATATTTCATACTCATTGGACCATTAATAACTTAATTATAGATAAATCATAGATTTAACAAACACGAAATTAGATTTTTCTATGTTAGTGTCAATTTTAACTATAATTTAAGCATACAATAATTAGCTCATCATAAAAATTTCACCACGATTTGACCATAGAAGCTTTGGCTATGAATTATTCAAATTAATTGCAGACAAAAATTGATTTTTTAGTTAATCTAAAGGTATAGCAAAAACAAAATGTACTAAAATATAGCCTATTATATGTTCACTGTGTATATCTACAAATACGAAATCCAACAAAATTAGATTTTATATTTTATGATTTACTATGATTTTTCAAAAATTTAGCAAAAATAAATAAAAACAAAAAAGAGAAAACTATTATTACTTTAGCAAAACCATAGTTATTCTAGCAAAACCACCATCCAAAATAGGCTGAGGGGGTAATTTGACTTGCCTTGGAAAGTTTATAGGGTAGAATAGACATTTTTATAGTTAAGGGGGTGAAATAAACCATGCTAAATTTGTGTGTGGGTTAAGTAGATTTTTTCTTTTATTATTACTACACTACCAGAATTCAGCTCTTTATTGAGTGTTTTTTTCACTAGGAAAAAACATTTAAAGCACATTTTGAAGTAGTAAATTAATTGAAATAAAAAAGTTTTCAACTATAAAGTTATATGACTCATCAAGATATACAATACTTGTTTTGACCGTTTCTTCATATGACAAAAGAAAAATAAATTTATCCACAGATCTTACATTTCTCTCTTGTAGTTTATGAAACTAAGATTTGTGAATAATGTTAGAACGACCATGACGGATGAACAGATGACCAAACAATTATGAAACTTTATAGTTGGTAATTTTCTGATTTGCAATCATCTTGTCATGCAAAACTACGTTTGAATTTTAAAAAATTAAAATTTGAATTTTTCAAATGATCTCAATAGAAAAACAACAAAAATAAACTTTGAAGATCTTAAAAGGTTATGAAACGTTGTAGTTGACAACTTTTTGATTGAGATCATCTTGTCATACAAAACTACATTTGAATTTGAAAAGTTTGAAATTCAAATTTTGTAAAAACGACATTAGATGGATAAACTTTCTAAATAAAAAGTGTTGATCTCAAAAATTAATGAAACTTTGTAGTTGATAATTTTTTGATTTAAATTCATTTAGGGCCTCAAATAAACAATTTACACACAATTTAGTATAATATGTGGACAACCTAAACTATTTTAGACATATATGAGTGTGTAGTATAGTTGTTAGAGGTTCCCATGGGCCATGTAGCTGCCAATTTTATGCGAAAAATGTCATGACTTTGCGGCTTTGCCAGGCCCTTCCCCTATTAAAAAATTCCTATTTTTTGTTCGAATTTTTTTTATTCGAACTTAGACGAGTGTCGCGCACTTTGCCGACTATTTTTTACTGAGTGACCTTTGTCGAGCGTTACATTTAGCAAAACCTTTACCGAATGCAATTGGGGCCTGGCACTCAGCAAAACCCCTGATTTTGGCAGTGGTAGAAAATATACACGTGCATTGAAACGGGAGATAAATTGTATATTTTTAAAGCTTTGCATGTTATAAATGACAAAAGGAAACATGGAGTAGGCGAGGTGACATGAAGAGAGGATAACATCCTTTAGGTGACAAGGATTGAAAAAAAGTAAGAGAATCAAAAGATATAACATTAACAATGAAAGGTTCACATTCTACATTCGAGTGCAGATGCGGGGGTTTTAGGGGTGTCCTCAATTTTATTTGGAAAATATTGGAACTCAACTATTTCTCAATATAACACACAAGAAGATTAACTTAATAGTGGACTACCAATTTTCAGACTTATCCTTGGAATATCCAATTGACCAAAAAGTGACACTCTCTACATTTGTAAAGGCTTCTTCCCATATTTCTATCGAGGCTACTCCTGCATATACTCCCCTACCACTAAATAGCCAGGAGAAATTACATGATTGCTATTTCAGCAATAAACTTGACATTCACTAAATAGCCAGAATAAGATTTAAAATTTTGACAAAAAAAAAACTTGCAAACATAGTACTGGTACGTAATCGTTGGTCCTGCATCAAAAGATACGAAAATAAGAACCCTGTCAGCTAAAGAGTCTTTCATCAGAAACAGAAAAAACATTTCTAAGACAAAAAAGATAAGAAAAAACAATGTAATGAATATATACATATATTATAAATCTAAAATATGGCTTCATACTTGGAACAATTGAGGCAAGGAGTTATTTGGTTAACATATTCTGCAAAACTGCATTTGTTGTACATAGTTTAAAACTTGTCGTACTAAGAATATTAAACATACTGAAACTAAGCATAGGTCATGCATTAACTCTTATAGAGCAGTGTAAAATCACAACTGGATTGTAAGTGCCATGATGTACCTCAAGTAAAGACCTGCAATCTTTTGATACACAGACATTAAGAATCGCATCTATACTTAAACCAAATGTGCCAGGAAGGACTAATTCAGAGTAAAAACTCGATGAATAAGTAACATTTAAAACTATATGAAAACTATTATGGGATAACAATTTTGTTAGAAAATAGGTTCCGGTGTTTCTATTTATGATTCCAACGCTAGAATGTTTCACCAAACAATTGGATGCCTAAAAAATGCTCCCGAAACATACTCTACCTGTTGCTCATTAAGCCCTTCCCAATGTCAGTTTTGCATTGCTAGAACTAAATTTTTGGTTGAGTAGAGATCTTTCACCTTTAAAACACAAGAATCAATGGTGTAAACAAATGTAGCATATGGTACAACTATTGCTTCTGTGCTTTATATGCTCTAGTGGTAGCATATGACATATTTATGGGGTTGCAATTCTAGTGTTAGATCTAGAATATAGGAGCTTCAATTGTTTGACTCAACATGGGCAAGATAACCACCCAGAAATTAGTGAGAAAGCTTGTTCTTGGTTTAAACTAAGTTAAATAAGTTGGGCAAGTAATCTAGATTGAACCACCTTTGAAAATTGATCTTCATATTGACTGTCTATCTCCTCCAATCTACATATTGGGCTTACCTTTTATGATAATAGATGAAAAAGGCGGAGAAGTAGTAGAATACAAAGATAAAAGACGATAAAAGATAAGATTAAGAGCACATAAGTAAGGGGAGCAAGCCTATGAATCAAATTGTTTGCATTTACTTAATGCATTCATATATGCTTGCTTGCATTTTCATTTAAATTTATGCAAAATATCCATGCTTATGTGGTGTATGCTAGCAGTATGAATTATATGATGATTGAAGTACTAGCATGCATCGGCCTTGACTAAATGTGGCTTGTTGTCACAAGTAGAACTAGAACCTTACTCACTAATGTTGATCTCATAAGGTATCTAGTTTACTCAATTTCATGTATTCAAAGTGATTACAAGTGGGATCTAGTAATTCATGGTGCTAAGCATCCTATATTGGTGCACTTCGACTAGTATTATGCTTCTAAGGTCGACTCTTTATACCTTAGCATCATTTGGTAGTAGTATCTCTCCCAAAATTCATATTCATGCATATGTGAACGAATGAACCGATCTCAAGAAGCACATATGTAGGGGAGCTAATACTACCAAAATCAAATTTGTGATGATTGTCTATCTCTATCATGAATCAAAATGCTTGGACAAGCAAATAAAATTCAAATCTTTTATTCAAAATATATCTTTGTGAAAGGTTTTCATCAATTACCAAAAGGGGGAGATTGAAAGCCCTAGTTTGGTTTTGGTTAATTGATGAAACCTATTGGACTAACCCTATGTCTAAGTGAGTACATAAGCTAGGGTGATCCAATCCAAGTGATGAAGCTATATGACTGATGATGATGATGGTGATGGTCACAAGTGTTGATCAAGTGCTTCACATTGGGAAAAGAAGAAAGAGAAAAATAGAAATGAGCTCAAGGCAAAGGTATAAACATAGGAGACATTTTTGGTTTAGTGGTCAACAAACTATAGAGAATGTGATCACATTTAGGATTGATAGTCGTACTAGTAAGAACGGAAAAATGTATGTGATTGCGGTTATCAAAGTGCCACTAGGTGAAATCATACATGAATATGTATTAGGACCTAGTGTAACTTAACCCTTAATATTGTCTTATAAATGGTAACACAAATGCACAAGTGGTGAAACACTTTTGTGTTAGCACATGGAACATTTCATAAAGCATTCGACCTGGTTTAACAACGGCTACCCAATATTCAAGGGATCCCTTTCCCGAGCCCAACAAGCGGTGAAGAAGGGAATAGTTTATCATTGAGTAATGTGCTCGGGACCCTAGGGAAATAGGGCATCCGGACCAATGGGTAGGGTATGAAACCTTACCCTAGGGTGTTCCTCTAGCTGAGCATGCTCTAGATTTTGGGGAATTAGGGCGTCTGGACCATAGACAATTAGTCTAGTTCAGGGGAACCGGCGACATGGAACCTTGGGATTTACTAGGGAACCTCCTTACCATTGGTGATTGGTCTGAACAACTCAACCGGACAGGGTCCGGGGCTCCGGGCGCTTTTGAGAGTTCTAGAACCTTACTAGATTGAACCGAACCATTGGCAATTGGTCCGGATGAGGCACTGAGATGGTCCGGACGGAGACTCTGGATGCGCACAGCACGAGCGGCGACAATCGAATTCAAAATCACGGGACATGATTTATCGGGTGCTAACTTTCAGCTAGGGTTCGGACCATTGGTGATTGGTCCGAATGCCCCGAGAGAGAGTACGGATGGGGAGTCTGGATGCCTCATGAGAGACAATGGCTAGTCGCCCCTTGGGGGTCTATAAATAGTTGTTGGCCGGCTCTAGCTCATGCTCTTGCACACTTTGATCATTGTTCTAACCTTGTGAGCTATAGCAAACCTCTCTCACTCATCACGTTCATAGATTGTTCATCCAAAGTGAGACTGAGTGTATTTAAGTGTATTTGTTTGTGAGATTGGATCTAGCGGTACTTGGTGTTCGTCATCGCTACGGTATCTTGTTATTCTTGGTGTTTGTCGATACCTAGATGGCTTTGGGGCAACAGTGGAGGTCCAGCACGAGTTGCAGATAGTTCATGACTGGCTCCGATGATGTGAGAGGGTTTGTACCCACCTCAACGGAGAGCCAAAGGGTAACTCTAGTGGTTTTCTTGTGTCATTGAGCTACCCTCACTTGTGGCCTGGTTCTTGTGGGGCCCAAGTTCTGGGCTAGGCTTGTGATCGCCTGTTAGCCACCAAACCACCAAGTTTGTAGTCGACACAACGAGAACGTAGCTTGCTGGCAAGCAAGTGAGTCTCAACAGAAAATAAACTTGTCATCTTGTCTCCCTTGGATTATTTGATTTTCATATTGTTATTGATCATTCATCACATGCCCGGCTTTGGTATAACCCCTCTATCACTTGTTGTATTTACTTCATAGTATATATCTTGTGTAGTGATAGTTAGCTCTTGTAAGTTGCATTTATCTTACTAGCTAACTAGATTAGCTTAGTGACATAGCAATTGTGTGTCATAGTAATCATACACTACTAGAACTTCTTTGATAGTTGGCTTGCATCCTTTAGTAGAGCTAGAGAAAAATGCTTTGCTTTGTTATTTACTAACTCTTTTTTCTTGTATTTTGTTTTGAAGAAATTTTTATTAGGCTATTCACCCCAACTAGACCTTTCAACATTGTTGATCATCCTAGAGGCTTCAATGAACCCCGTTAGCCTACCCCCACCCCACCCAACCCCACCGCACGCCTCCTGGACAGCTGCACTATATGGAGGCCAACCATCCTGTTTCAACCATGGTGATAGACTTCAACACGATCTAATGGTGAGCATTATTGATCATCCCAGAGCCTTCAACGCACCCCATTAGCCTGCCTCTCCCCGCCCGCACAGCCGCACCAAGGAGGCCAACAACCTCGTTTCTAAGAGCAACTCTAAAAGGCTTGCTAAAATTATATGCTAAATTATGAGATTGAGCCATTATGTAAAATAGAAAGCTCATCTAAAATGTAGAGTTTTAGAACAGTCTCGCCAAATTAGAAAACACATATAGCAAGCTGGACTCACTAAGGAAATATAGCCAACGAAAATGATTGGAATGATTTTTTGGAGCATATTAGTTATAAATTACTTTGCGGATGTATTTACCCAGTGAAGGCCTCCTATTTTCCATAACCAAATTTCACAAAAAAAACTTATAAACCAAACGCTCTCCGGTGCGGCCATGCCTATGCTGCTCTGTCACTTCTCATCCAGCATGCGCACCTATCCGTCGCTCGCCAGCCTATGCCGCCATGTCCACTTCTTCTCCGGATGTGCTCCACATCCGCAACGTTCTTTGCTACCATCCTCGCCCATGTGGGTTGATCGCTAATCGAAAAACTTTGGATCCAGTTGTCCTAGGGTTCCCGGTGGTCCACCGGTGCCATCTCGGTCTCCCTCCCTCCTGATATACACCTTGGAGACCTAGACGACCGGCGTCCAACACGAGCTACTCCAGCTCTGCGTCGTGCACCGCTCCATCATGTGTTTCAAATAGCAGGCTAAGCCCCTTAGCGGCTGCCTCTCATAAAGGCTAAGAAAGGCTATAGCGGGCTAAGTCATTTAGCGGTTGAGAAAAAAAAATCAACCAGTAGATAATTTTACACATAATGAATATAGAAGATAAAGATATTATAAATACCAATCAGTTATTCAATTCACCATGAGAATGGGATGCAGCACTACATGAATACCATTCGGATCCAGCAGCCCAATACATAAAGAATTTTGCCTTCGCTGGGACTGGACATGACCATCACAACAACAGCAACAGCAGCAGGCACTGCCGTTCGCACTTCCTCGCGCGCTCGCTGCTGCAACAGCAACAGCCGGTGCTGCAGCTCACCACCACCCGCACTTCCAACGCCCTCTCCGGTCTTGTATCCTCGCCGCTCGCCGGTCACAGCAGGAACAGCATCTGGCAACGCTGCCGCTAGCACTCACACGAGCTTGGGGGAAGGTGTTAGATGGGAAGGGTCATGCATGTGATAGCTTCCCATCGGTAGATATCCTAGCGATTTGGTCCTGCGCGTGATTTGAGCCTACGAAAATGAAAGCCCAGATACATCATTAGTGGTGCTAAGTGAATCTTGATGTAGCGCAAATAGCGCACTATTAGCTGCTAATAGCGGGAAAAACAATTTAACGTCAAATCTATCATAGCTTCGCATTGGTCCTGCTGGAACGCTAAATCTCGCTATTTTAGTTCCACCGAGCCCACTGCAACGCCATCCCAAAGGTGCTGCAACGGTTCCTCCCTGACCCCAGGGTCACCTTCATTGGAGGGCCGCATCTAGGAGAGCTCTGACATCTTCGGCAAAACCCAATGGGGGCTCCTAGGCCGAGACCTCCGCCAGATGCTCCGATCCAACTTCTTCGACACCTGCTGCAGTAGCTCACTAGCCCAATCACGTCTCACTGCTGATATCATCTGGGACGATGACCTCATCCCAGTCTTGAGCCTCTCCAAGATTGATCCCTACTCTTTTAGTTACGAATTTTAACTTCCTCTTTTTATTTTCCTTCACTGTGTAGTCTGTGCAGTGCTAACATGGTGCTGTGGGAATGCCTACGCAACTCTGTCTATTTGTTGATTCATTGATAGATGCTTGCCAGGTGCCCATGGAAATGCCTTAGGACGTGTTTGGTTTGTTGGTGAGCGTGGCCTGGCTCGCATGCTGCATGCAGGCCCGCTTTGCCCAGGCTACGAAGATACATGTGTTACTTGTTTGGACACCTGGTTGAGCAGAGCTTGACTGCATATAGCGTTTGTTTGGTTGGCTATTTAAGAATAATGGATAGGCGCTCTCTCTCTCGATCGAACCATGAGACACGCGCTTAGGTGCTCGCATGAGCCAGACTAAGGAGAAACGGAAATGAATCTCGTTTCCTAGGAGCCAGGCCTGGCAACACTTCTTGCACGCTGCTAACCTGGTTCTGACACTCCTCCGACCAACCAAACGCGACGCGCCTGCACATGCACCCCGTGAGCTAGGTTCTTTGGGAGCCAGGATTCTGGTTTTCTGGACTACTCAAGCATGAAGGCAAGGAGAGGTCATTCAGAAGAATGCAGCCTACTTCACCATTGATGGGCAATAGCCTATTTGGGAGTTATGGGACCGTGCAGCTGCTGGGAGAGGATTTTTAACACACCAAAGCAAATTGGTGTTTGTGGTTGCGTACAATGCAGCGAATTAGACATTCATTGCCACTTCTTTGGGTGGGTACTAATACATTTGGGCATGGAGTTTGCTATGTCAAGTGTGATTGAAATTAATTTGTGCATTCCTCATGGTTATATTTATGACTTGTCATTAAGTACTTTCATATGTGTCAAATTGCAGATAGGGCTTAAGGAGATAGATGGTTTTGGAAACACTACATGACCATCATTAAACAGCTCCTGGACCTCCCATAGCATACTCCTCATGGCTGGTAGACACAACAGAGTAGTGCTGCAGCCCCTAGACATTCGGGTATATTTCATATTGTTGTTATGGACTCTATAAGAATCCTACCCTCACAACATAATAATAAACTACGTGATCTGCATTTGAATATACCATATGCTTATTATGCAGGTGTATGGCAAAACTGTACATAAAGTCCCGATTGAGTCATATAGACTTCTTGGTCCCTATATATGTAAACGAGACAACATGCACCGATGGGGACGATTATCTAGCAACAAGTTTGAAGATAGAGTTCGAAAGGATGTTCAAATACAAGAAAACAAATGTACTCCTAACCTACAACTGCGAGTATGTGTTCTCGACCCTTATTTATGTGTTTATTTTCTTGATATATCATTCAATAACATGGACTTTGTGATCGCAGCAACCATTTCGTTCTCGCAGATATCTATCTTCAAGATTCACGTATCAAGGTGTGGGACTCAAGGAAGAAGCCACGTTCTCTTATTGATTACTTAGTTAAAGAGCAAAATAAGTAAGTGAACCCAATATCACAACATTTCCAAATCACATGGCACATTATTTGTAATGTCCTTAGCCTTCACACTTTATTTGTAATATGACATAAAATGAAGGCATTAACTAGGTGGCAAAATGTCGATAGCAAGATGCAAAAGCACTAAAGTGCCCCATTCAGTGTTCAATATATGGAGGATCTCAAGACCCTAGAGCAACTGACTGGGAGTAATGAATGCATGTTCTACGTGATGCGGTAATGCTGGTCTACTTCAGGGGAAAACAGACATAGAAGGTAAATTGGTATGTATGTTTCACGTGTCTATATATTGTCGTTTTCTCATACATTTGTGTATCTCAATATCATCAATCGCAACTGGTTGGTAGATTTTGAGATAAGAGGAATTCAAGAGGAGCTAGCAAAGTTTGGGACTGACGAGGTATTGAGCAAGAAAGGATCATTCTTCATTGCTTGAACTAAGAAGTACAAGGCGCAGTATGGAAGAGAGCACATCGATAGGCCATTGTAATGCAACTCTTAATTCGATACTTAGACTTTATTTGTAACTTTTGTAATAAAAATGTTGATGGGCTTGTAATGCCGACGATCCACCACCACCTCCACATTGATATAAAATTGTTTTATAGCCATCACCACCTCCCCCTCCCACCATATCGATATCAAATTGTTTGATATTAAAATGAAAACCAATTATTAAGATACAAATAGTGAAAAATATATCACTGTCGGTTAATAATAAAACGACAGTTATAGCTCATATAGAACTGTCAATTTATATCACCAATCGGCATTGATATCTCATATATCACTTGCAGTACCGGCAGTTATAGCTCATATAGAACTGTCAGTTTATATCACCAATCGACATCGATATCTCATATATCACTTGCGGTTCGTAATACCAATCGGCAGTGATATCACACATATCACTACCGGTTTGGCACAACCATTAGTAATGTGATAAGCTCATCACTACCGAGTTGGTTATAGCCGTTAAAAATCTACCAGTGAAGAGGGGTTTTAAACCACTTGTGATGTCTGTATCTGGGCTAGTCCCTACTGGACAAAATGGTTTTGCCCTATATACACTTGGCAAAGGCTTTGTCTAGTGCCACCCTCGGCAAAGGCCACTCGGCAAAAAACGAGTTAGCAAAGACGGCTTTCTTGAGTGTTTTTTGTTGGGCTACTCGGACACTCACTACGCCAGCAAGCTTTTTCATGGTGGTCAAAAAAGCTTAATCGCAGCGGGCAATGGCGTCCGCTGCGATGACAAGGTCATGGTATATGTGGCATTTACCGTGGCGGTCACCAGCGCCCGCTGCGGAAAAACGATTAACCGCAGCGGGCACCCTACAACGCCTGATGCAGTTAATGGCATTTATAGCAGCGGTCACTAAAGCCGACCGTTGCAGTAAATGCAATAACTGCAGCGGGCCGTTTATAACGCCCGCCACTATTAATTTTTTTATTGAAAAAATTAAAATGTAGTTTCAGAATCTGAATTCAATATTTACAGATTGCATACAATAACTAGAATTCATTCTATATCGTGATTTCATAGCAGAGATAAACAACATATATATACATATAACATCCATACACGAATTCAAATTCACAAACATCCATACACAAACACATAAGTTGTCCTCATCTACCATATACACAAATGAGACCAAGGATTACATATCAAATTCAAATTTAAACTTGGTGTTTGTAATCCGTGGGGTGGAGCATGGTGTCCCATTTCTTGAACTTCTCGAACTCAAGTGGAACCGCTAGGTTACCCTCATCGTCGAAGAATTCTTGCCCTTCGAGCACACATTTCTCTAGTAGGAACTTACAGATGTCCACCTTGAGTTGCTTGAAAGCAAGATGGTCTCTCGTAATGCATTCCCAATGCTTGACTCCCGCCTTGAGCCTCTTCCAGCTGTTGGTGTACTCCTTGCACTGCCTTAGGTGTGCATAGGTGTACAAGCCACATGCCTTTGATCCATAAGGTTGTTTAGTGCACTGCACGATTGATATAGAAGCATTAGAACAATACATATATAGGAAAACATGACTGAATCTTTGGAATACTTACGGGGAATTCGCGCCGAATCTTTAAGTGGTATGCATGTTTCTTCTTGAACTTTTCACTTCTTCGATACCATCATTGGGATTCCTTTAGGTATGCCCTATAAGCATTGTACGAAATGCATTAGTGTTAGTTAGCAACAATTTGAATACATATGATATAACCGTAAATGATCAAAAAGCTTGGCGACTTACATTTTCAAGCAATGTTCGAAGGCCTTGTACCCTGGTTTGTTTGGTACCCTCAATGAGTCAAATATGCATGCCCTACCATCTTGAGGATAGATGATAAAATGCAACCCAGTGGCCATCGACTTGGCCCTGCTACACCATTCAAACAAAATACAGGTTACGACAACAATGTGAGTTTATGATCCTAGCCATTTAGCTCTATGTACAATTTCGACTTACCTAAAGTGGTAATCCGCCTTGGTACAGTGCGGCCCATCTTGGTGGAGCTTATTCATCACTTCTAGTATGTACCTTGACAATACCTTCTTCTCCTCTTTCATATTGTCATCGTATTTTTGCTGCCTTTGCCGCACGTTCAATGCTGGATCCGTTATATCATACCCTTTGATGACTCTCTCAGCAATATGTGCTGGAGAGAGGTAGAGAACAGGATGTTTCTTTTTGTTGCTTACTATCACCGATGTCCTGCACGGAAAAGTCATCGTGCCATAATAAGTATAGTTGACCATTAGTATTGCTGAAATTTGTAAAACTGACGATGAGACTTACAGATTGAATAGGGTGACTTGGACAATGTCAAGGTATTTTTCCTGCAATAGATTATACATGTCGGGAAGTCTACGGGAAGAGTAATAGTTTCGGGCAAGTGGAAGTACTCCGGGGAATCTTGATTCTAAAACCCGACATCTCAGCTTTTGCCACTTCCATATACCACAGATGAAATTTCCTTGTATCCCATAGTTCCTCGTCTATGAGCTGGGCCTTACGAATCAAGAACTTCCCATGCTCATAGTTGCCAGGTCAGTCTTCCACCTCTGGAAATAGCTATTGGCGAGTATTTGGAGGCCTAGAGAACGGTTAAGAGAGTTTAAGAAAGGTTACTAGAATTTTATGGATAGAAAGTTTAATAGGATATTATGCATCACGATACCATACCTTTCGAATGTAGTAGTGTACGACAGAGATTTGGTGCTCATGCCTGGATCCTTCATTGGTGGGCTCCTTGGTGCCTCCTCCGTTCCTTGTTGCCCCCCTGGCGCTTCCTTGTCCCCCATTGGTGCCTCTACACTTCCCGGTGGGTCCGTAGGTGGGTCCACAAGTGGACTTCTTGGTGGGTCTATAGGTGTACTATTTGGAGAAGGGGTTGAGTTTGTGCCCATGTCCATGCCCTTGTCCTTCTCCCCGCCATCTCCTTCTCCCTTCTCCCTGCCTTTGCCATCAACTTTTTCTTTGTCCTTGTCTCCGCCATCACCATCTCCTTTTTCCTTGCCTTTGCCCTTGCTCTTGTCCCCGCCATCATCCTTGTCACCATCTCCGCTATCATTCGGATCTTCCAGTTAAGGGGGACAAGATCCGGCAGTTGATCGCTGTGACCCGCCGGTTGTTGGCGTAGGAGTTGGTGTCGGCGGAATGATCTCAATAGCTTCTTGTTTCCACAATACTTTGCTTCCAATCGTTGTTCCCAGAATTATGTGTTGTTGTAGGTTAGGATGGTCCAATTCATAATCATCTTAATTTGGAACAATCCACATTAGGGTCACGATGACATAGTTTTGAGGGAAGTCATCTATGTCGAATTCCGAAATTTCGCTGGCCGGATGTATAATTGCCTCGGCTATATTCATCTTCTTGTCTGACTGCTCGAATGGGACCATGAGGTGGACGTGTTGGACTTCCTTGATGTCCTGTAGCCTCTGCACCAACTGCCTTTCTGGAACTTGAACCTGAGGAGTGGGCATGCTAGCCTCACGAAACGTCTGTGACCTCATAGCCACCATCTCAGGGTCGTTGCTGGTGAAGGCTTTCTTTATTCTACGACTAATCATTTTGGACATGCCTTCCTCGTATCCTTTCTGAAATATTTCTTCCTTGTACCTTTGCCTTGACCGGTACTTGATAGACTCGGTTTGCCACGTCTGAATGGTCAACCAGCTCATCTTGGATTGCTGTTGACGGTCCTTAGTGTCAACTTTTTAAGCAATTATAAACATGATATTTGCATTAATCAAATATAATATCTAGAAATATAGGGCTTTAATTAACAATTTCCATGAGTTTTGGTGTTTCATTATTTTTCAGGGACTATTCCAGAAAAGAGCAATAAAGGGAATCAAATCAGAGAAGATATCGAATAAATCCCATGGAGAAACACTTGCCAATCAACTCACAGAGGATCCTGCAGACACCGGAGCAAAGCAGGGCCCTGGACCCCACAATGTGGGGCCGGCCGGCACACCCCTGGGCCCGCTGGCCGCCGTCTTCTAGAAGCTTCCTCCATCGCCTTTGAAGATTGATCTGAGCCCTATGTGAAGTCAGTTTTATCCAACGGTTGTCGTGCATCCCACCGGACTATAAATAGGAGGGCATACCCCCTGGAGACATCCCAGATCATTCAGTCATTTGGAGATCCATTCAGTTTAAGTCATAGGAGATCTAGTCATCTAGAGCCATAAACCCTAGTTCATCTAGAGCATTTTCTAGTTCATTTCATAGCTTAGATAGATTCGAGAGTAGAGGAAGTCAAGATTCAATCTTGGACTCCCAACGTTGTCAAGAGATTGGAGTCTGGTACAGTTCTTATTCTCTTATTCTCTTTCAGTATTTATCTACAGTTGTATGATATTTATAGGCAACACTATTCTTCATTAATATGTTCTTGTTTACTTTGTTCATTGTCTACGTTAATATATCTAGTATAGTTAGTTTGCCATTGAGTTCATACATATGTTCATATAGCGCCCGTCTATTCGATCGTTATGGCGAGTGGTAGGCAGTATGTAGGCATGGTGCTTAGATGCTTTGCTTATCTGCGGATACCCCCAGTTGTGCCAGGTCATGAGGTAGATCGTGGACGTGAAAGATCCATTGAGTCCTTTACAGGCCTCCCCCCGTACAGTGGTTTGGTAGGGAGGAATTGCCAGGTTGAGGATATCTTGTTATATCTGAGGTTTCTAAACTCAACTCATCCTGTTCATGGCCCTATTATGTTTGGGAATATTGGTAGTATTACTTAATAATGATTACTAGATGTACTTGCACTAACTAGCATAGCTTTGACGGTAGCTAGAATACTTAGGAGTTATTTCTTTATTACTTGTGTTACATGATGCTTGTGTAGTGACTAGAATGCTCTAGAAACTTTATCCTTATTATTATTATGATGATGATTGATCAATTTACCCTTATCATTTATATATATTTATCATGTGACTTACCCCTGTTTAAGAGTAGAGATCATTGATAGTTAAATCACTTCATTCATTTCATATGCTTGTTATCAATACTATAGATTATCAGTTTTAACTAGACCTTTCCAGTGGTAGAATATAAATGACAACCTAATAATACTCTAGGTAAAATGCTACAATGGTATATTTAATCTGTCCACTTGCAGAATCATTATTCCTTGACATTTCATATATATTATTATTTATTTCTGCCTAGTCATATATAAAATATAGAATAACTCATAAGTACCATAAAATATTCCTAGCTCTATAATTAGGGATGACAACCTAGTTCCATGCTTAGGAGTATAAGGTAAAAGATAAGTGGCTAGTTGCTAAAGACAGGTTAATTACATACCATGCATTTTTGGTACCATTGCTAAGAACTATGTTCTTGGTGATGCCGTTAAGAAATGTCAGCAAGCATTTTTGGCGTCGTTGCCCGGGGAGGTATTGAAACTTAGGAAGTGTTGATAACCATATGCAAATGAATAAAGATCGATTAACCAATCAACCTCTTACTCAAAGAGGTTTACCCTTGTTTCTATCTATCTGTGTATCTTATGTACGGTAAATGAATGCACGGTTTTTCACTTGCAGATAATTTCACTTCAAATCCAAAGAAACTCCTTCGAAGAAAACAGAAGCTTGCACAAGTGAGGGATACTAGAAATTCACAATAAAAACACCCTCAGGTGAAGCTCACTCTTCGGGAGAGGAAGCTCATACATCGGAAGAAGAACAAACGGGATCAATTTTAGCAATTGCTTTTGAAGCTATGGCTGAGAAGACACTGCGCAAGTTCTCTGCCCCAACTACTACCAACATCCGCACTGGACCTGTAGTAAATGTTGGAGATAATGGATTCGAGCTCAAGCCTGCTCTCATTTCCATGGTTCAAGCAAATCAGTTCTGTGGAAAGGCTCATGAAGATGCAAGTGCACACTTACAACACTTTCTCGAGATCTGCAGCACCTTCACGATCAAACGAGTATCGAGAGATGCTACTCTACTCTGCCTTTTCCCATTTTCACTTTTGGGGAAAGCAAAATAGTGGTTCTACACAAACATGGAAATCAACACTACATGGGATAAGTGTACCACTACTTTCTTGGCCAAGTTCTTTTCTACAAGTAAGACCAATGCTCTACGTGGGAAAATTTCAAGCTTTCAACAACAACATGATTAATCGTTCACCGAAGCATGGGAACATTTTCAAGATTACATTGCAAGCTATCCTCATCATGGAATGGAGGATTGGCTATTGTTACAGACTTTCTATCACGGACTAGTCACTAGTTCCCGTGAATCTATGGATGCCGCAACTAGAGGAGCTTTCCTGTCACTAAAGCTCTTCGATGCAACATCACTTTGTGAGAAGATGGCCTCTAATCAAAGCTGGAACAAAGAACGTAATCAACCTCTCAAGAGAGGAGGAGGTATACATCAACTCAAGGAACCTGACATGGTCACCGCCATCGTGAAACTTGAAACTTGAAAGTCAAGACATCGAGAAGAGAGATGTCATGCATATCAATGACTCTCGCATGACTTGTGAAGAGTGTGGAGATATTGGCCATTCAGGAAATAGTTGTCCTGAATTGGAAGAGGATGTAAACTTCATCAATAACAACAACAACTATCGTCTTCAACAAGGCCAAGGATGGAACCTGTCACGGAACCGCCCAACATATAAGAGCAGTAGTGTAATGATCATCATTTCTGACGACACTGTCACACTAGAGCCCATATAAGCTCGGTAGTCCTAGAAATCTCGAAGGATCTCAAACCACAATTAGTAACAACCCGAGATCGAACACTAGATTCAGTAACCGCACATCCATAGTGATAAGTTCGAAACGAAATAATATTACAACTGAGTTTAGAGAAGTGTTATTACAACACTGAGTTCAAATCAAAGTAGCGGAAGTTTAAGTTTCACAAAACCCATTGCAAACTATTTAGAATAAATATAGTGCCAGGCTTAGTACAGTCCCATCAAAAGCAACAAGGAGAGACATCAGGATCCACCATTACCCATGGTCTTCACTCATCATCACATGCAGGGTAGAGGCATGCCTGACAATAGCCAGAATACACCATACCATCTGCAACAAGGGTAAAGAAACCCTGAGTACTCAATTGTACTCAGCTAGGCTTACCCGACAGAGAGATAGATACATAACCATAGACACTTCAAGGATTATGCAAGGCTTTATCAAGTGGATCTCATGAGATAGCATAAGTTTGCATAAAAGAGCATCCTAATTACTCATGTATTCTCATCGTTAGAAAACAACATTTGGCAACAGATTAAGTAACATTAATCGGATCTCATTAGCACTTGTACTAGAGCAATCACTGAGTTATCAAACAATAATAACCATATTGTGCTTGGAATCAAAACCATATAACCATCTTTTGGTTACTTATTAGGGTTCAGGTTTCTACAGTGGGAGGAAGATCTTTCAAGTTTCTCACTGACGGGGAGAGACCGCGATTCGAATCGAATTCCTATCCAGCTGGAGGTTTATTCCTCAATCACACCCAAGTATGGCTGCCGACACACTTATGCGGGTCACCTTCAATATAGCTCGGGTAGCCGCGGGGTCCCAATTACAGGCATGAGTAGCGACTCACGGTAGCCAGGTCGATCAAGTAGTGCCTGCCCATGGTCCTGGCCAGGTAGCTCAGGTCACCCTTGCCCACGGTCTAGTACTCCGCTCGCGGTCTTCATGACCCAAGTAGGAGAGAAGCTCGGCCCAAACGTACAGAGTTATGCTTCACGGTCGAAATGAGTTATTCGGCTAGCTATGAAGGAGAATGCGTTCAATCTCGGCAGATGTCCAACCACAATCCAGTGCCTAGCGACACAGGCAGAGAGAACCCGCTCACAAGACCTCCAAGTCAAGTGGCTCACAACACCTTGTCCGCCTGGTATCGATTTATTACTTCCACATGGTTATTTTCCACGATAGCAAGCTATAGACAACCGTGACTAGCACCTATCTTTGTGGGGGATGATAGACCACCCACGCTACCAGTCTAAGCATGGCTAAGCAGAGGTTTCGATCCTGGGCCTACAAGGTTCTTTTAAGTGGACAAGGAGATATAATGCAGCAAAGGGTTTCATCTCAACTCCTATGAACTTAATGCATAGACAAGTGGTTGTATTATAAGTAAAATACTTTAAATAGAATAAGGGAGGTAAATAAATGCTCCGGGGCTTGCCTTTCACGAAGGTAGAGGGAAGGTGGTTAGGGCACTCAGGAAGGTCAGCACCCTGTTCTCCTTCTTCTAGAGCTTCTGGAGCTTGCAACTCCGGTGGGACTCCTCCTTCGATCTCCCCGAACTCCAGCAAGGTCACTCCCTTCGACGATCCTGGATGCATATATACATGTATGATGATCCACATATATGACAAGTCATATACTATAAATGAACATGTCTAATGCACATGAATGGATGCTCATGATGAATGTTATTATGCATCATTTTATTCGTTCACCGAGTAGGTGCAAATCTCCTCTCTGGACAAGAGGTTTACACTTACCCTTAGCTAACAACCTGTAGTAGAGCTTTTCCTTTTTGGTCAGCTCTCTAACACCTGCAGCTAAGCATGCTTTAACTTTAAGCTATAGGATTAAACAACACACTAGGCATACAAAACAACTAAAACAACAGCTGAAAGAAAGCTGTGTAGCTGGAGCTACACAGAACCAAAAATTACAAACTAAGACATTATGGAAAGCTCATGAAATTTTCTACAAAACATTCCATAAACTCCCCAGCTAGATCTATCATTAAAAAGTCCTAACAGACACATCAAGCAAGACTGTTTTGAAGAAACAGCAAAACACAGATTTGAAGTTAAACTTGTAAAATATACCCCGGTTAAACTAAACAAGTTATGGCTGTAAAAATTTAACACTAGGTATATTAACAAGTTATATAGAACAAAGTCTATTGTAGCTACTGCTGAAACTAATCATAAGTAGCTCAAACAAATCTAACAAGAAACATGTTCAAGCTGTTTTAACAGATTTCAGAGAGCACTTAAAACAGATATAAAGTTGTTAACTAGCTTTCAAAAAAAATTATGATAAAATTAGACAAGCTAGTTTACATAATTAGCTACCACTTTGGTATTCATCACATCAACAGGAAACACACATAAAACAGGGTTAAAATTAGTTCTCTACTGGTGATGAGGAAAACAAACACAGGTTAAACAAATATTACTTAACAATTTGAAATGTATGAAACAACAGATTTCACATTTTTCTTAGCTTATACTAAGAATGTAACATATGTAACAAGCATAGAAAACACCTTTAACTTAGCTTAGCAATTTAAACAAGATTGCATTCAAATAAACAAGCATATAATCAAAAGAACTATAACATGTAAATAAATTACAGGTTACTGGTACTTTAACATTTTTTATGGAAAGTGCATGCTGAGACAAGCTCAACATAATAAGAACCATAATTTTAGCACATACCAAACTCTAGTTATGAATTAAACAAGTTAAACTAAGCATCTAAAGCTTGTTGTTCATTTTAATTAAAACAATACAGAAGAACAGTAACAACATGCTGCTTAACATTTTTCATGCATAGAGAAAAACATAACAAAGCTAAAAAACTGGTTCCACATTTTTAGCATTTTTCTAGAATTAGTTATGAATTTCCAAAGTTAGCAAACAGAACTGCAAAAGATAAAACAAAGACACACTACTGAGTCTATGACACATGGGACCCACTGGTCAGCCCTCTCTCTACCAGAACTGACGCACCACAGGTGCTCGACCGTCGGTTCCTCGCCGGCGGTGAGGTTTCCGGCTGAACCAACCCCATGGTCGTTTTCCCCTTCGCAACCCGCATCGATCCATGTAACTGGTTGTACCCCAGCTTCACCGGAGCATGCTCGACGGCGTCCATGGCGGTACGGCGGTGCTACGGTTCTTGCGCTGGCCGGCGCAAGCTTCCTCCGGCCAAACTGGCGACGGCTACACCTACACTGAACCCTAGCGGTTCGATCTAGCCCAGATTGGGGCGGTGCAAACCCTCCGATGAGCTCGGCCATATGCACAGCGGCACGGTGGCGAGTTCACGGCGGCGCGACACTTCTGTTCCGGTGGTGGCAAGGCACGGATGCTTCAACCAACTCCGGCTATCCAACCACGACCTAACCAGCTAACCCTAATGCAACTGAGACGAGATCAAGCGACACTACAGAGAACAGCGTAACCTCACCAGCGTTGCGGGTGCCATGCGCTCGCACGCGGCGGAGTTCCCGTTCCGGCGAACCCTAACCCTAATCGCTTCAACCAACACCTCGGCGAGCATCTACACCCTCTGGGCTACCGCGTACAGGGGCTAGAAGAAATGGAGGGGCTCTGGATTGGGCTGGCCATGGCAGCGCAAAGCTCGGCGGAGCTTAGGTCGTCAATGGCGGCTCTACTCTGCACGGTATGGCTCACCTGAGCAGTTAGCGTGGAAGCTGTGTGGTGCAAACGACGGAGCGGAGCAATGCGAAGCTATGGCTAGGTTTTGGCGACCAATGCGGTGGTGTGCTTCGCGGTGGAGCTCGGCGATGGTGGTGCTGCGGCGGTGGCGCTGTGCTCCACATTCTTGCGCGAGATAGAGAGGAGAGGGAGAGAGAGAGGGCGAAGGAGCGTCTGGTCGCGAGGTGGAGTGTGCAGGCATCCAAGGCGCGGCCGGCGCGGGTCCAATGCCGACGTGCGGCTGCCATGCAGCGTCCAACCCCTGCGGCGGTCGGCCACCGACCGGGCACACGAAGCACTCTCCCATTTGAAACGCCCGTCAGGCCGACTGACAGAGCGTTTTCAAACGCGATTAACTCCCTAACCTTTGTGTCTTGGCTTCAACCAAGCACATCAGTAGATAGAGCTATAGTTGAACTCCAACTTTGGTGCAAATTGTTTGAACTGAAACGGTCTAGATTTCAAACTACAAGCATTCAAATAGGGCAACATTCAAACTGAAACGCATATAGGACTTAGGCAAATTTCAGAAACCAAAACCACCCCAAATTCAGCCTTAATTGACCAATTAGGGTATTTTAGGATCCAAATCACCTCAAGGTAGTTAAACAAAGTTTGTTCAGAATTAAAAACTCTACAACTTTGCTTAAACCAACGTTTTTATAAAAGGCCATTTGCAAAGTCAATTTGTTAACTTAAGCAAAAGGGTTTCTTGGGACAACCATTAGAGCTTAACCCTAGAAGCCTATTTGGACTTGATCATGAACATAAACAGGGTTTCATTTTCATCCCTAAGCATTTCTAGATGGTCATTAGTGATCAAAACATCAAGCACTTGGTTATACAAGCATAACTCATACAAAGCTAGGTGTAGGTTTAACACATACACATATGCAAACAAGATGATCACTTAGGGTATCATCCCATGTGATCATGGAAATGCATGAATGCAATGATGTTGGTGTTCATGCTCATGAAATGATATGCAATGCAAGCTTAACACATAGGGTGTTACAGAACCAGCCAAACCAAGGATGGAATGAGCAACCTCAACAAGGTAATTACCAAGGTAACAACAATTACAACTTTCCACCTTTAAGAGAATTAGTTGCTGGTCAGTCCAAACTACTTGAACAAATGTATAAAAAGGTAGCATCCAATGATAAAGCACTAGAAAATATAAATACTAGGATGAATACCTTTGCTTCTGCTATCAAAAATCAAAATAGCTTCAATAAATTGTTAGAGATACAATTAGCTCAGTTGGCAGCTATTGTTCCCCCAATGAAGGAAAGTAAGATTCTGAGGCAACCAAAAGAATTAGAAACTGCAAATCTTGTTGACATTTTCAATGCAGCCAACTATTACACTCAGCCCGCTGATGTAAAGTGGATTGACTATTCACTTCTCGAGAAGAAAGGTGGCCCAGGGAGTCTTGTCATTCCTATCTCCATAGGATGTCACACCTTCCCAGAAGCTATCTGCGATTTTGGCGCAAGTGTCAACATCATGCCTAAGGTAATTTAAGAAAAGATATTGGGAGATCCCCTATTGTACATAAACATGCGTTTATAGCTTGCAGATCAGTCTATCTGTTACCCCGAGGGAGTTCTAGAAGAAGTCGTCATTAGAGTGGCACAATCATATGTTCTCATTGAATTTGTGGTCATGGAGACAGGAGGAGATGAAAGAGCACCCATCATATTGGGCCGATCATTCTTATGCACAACCAAAGCCATCATCTATGCGGAGCATGGCAAGATTGTCTTTTTCATAAAAGACAAGAAAGAGAAGTTCTCATTCAAGAACCGCATACTAAACACCCCTACATTGCCACGAAGGAAGGATGAACAAGATCAACCAGCAGTACCCAAGAAGAAGAACAATAGAAGGAGGAAGAACAAGCAGAGACAGACCCTAGAAGGAGCAGTCCAGATGATCAACCCAGTCAACATGGAGCACGATCACTTACTAGCCTCACCATACGTAGTCAAGAAGGGAGACCCAGGAGTATTAACCATTGAATGCAAAATCAGAAAGACAGTCTTCCCTTCGACCTTCTGCGACACAGGATCAGGGGTCAACATAATGTCAAAGGTAACTTATGATCATTTATGTGAAGGTATACCTTTGTACCCAACCTATATGCAGTTGCGGATGGTGGACTTGACGTATAGATTTCCCGAAGGCATAGCAAAGAACATAGCGGTACAAATTCAAGATTCACATATTTTTGTAGACTTTGTAGTAATTGACATGCAGGATGAAGAAGATATGACTCTTATCCTAGGGAGACCATTCCTCAACAATGCTAGAGCCGTCATCTTCATCGTGACTGGACAAATCCACTTCAACCTACCCACTGGAAAGGTATGCTGCAAATTCAATAGTTATCATATGCAGCCCAAGAAACGACGCAACAGAAGGAGATGTCATACCTGCCGTCAAGCAACCCAACCGTTAAAGGATGGATGGGCAGACTACCATGGCAAAATTTTAAGATACGAAGAACAAGAAGAAGTAGCAAAACCTTGTTGGGACGAGTGGGGACAAGAAATTGAAACAATGGAGCTATGCGCAAAAGAAGAGGTAGAAGAGACACTAGTGCAAGCACAAGAATGGTGGGAGGAGAACAAAGATACGCCACTACATAAGGAGGAATTGTCTGAGTCAACCTTAGATGGTAAATCTGACAAGTAAGTACTCTCTCCTATCTAGTCTTATCGGTAGACTATAAATCCCGTTCCTTTGCCACAAGGTAAAAATGGTAGTTATATAATTAGTTATCTAATTAATTAGCAATAGAAATTTATCACCTTCATCTTACTGCATTCTAAAGGAAAATAAAATAAATATTTACTTATCATTGCATCGAGAGAAAAAAATACTGTGGTGGCACAAAAATAATCTTTACTTCCCTTGATTTATAAAATATGAGATATTCAATTCCTGCTAATAATCTATAAAAATTTTAATTAGCTTGTAAGAATATTCAATTACTCTTTTGGCTGACTCATAACCCACTGTCATAATGGAGCCTTGAGTTTTGCTTGTTCTTGTTGGAGAATAACCATGCAGGATTGAAAACACCAAGGAGGAGTGAGCCTAACCAGGAGGCTACTTCCAAAGATCATTAAACTCAACCATATCAAAATCAAGCTTTGGGGAGGGCACCATAGTGATATGAGCTATTTATAGAGTCTATCTTATAGTCATAAAATATTAAAAATATGTGAGCACAAGAAGGTTCACCATAGTATCATAAGAAAACTTAAAATTGCCAAAAATATATGGGCACATGAAGGTCCATAGCTGTTAAGTCTTAAGAGTCCTAAATTATGATATGATTAGTTAGGGTGTGTGTTTAAGTTGTTAGAGTCAATAAAGGCTATGAACTTTAATTTTGTCTTGGAAATGATGAATAGTTTCTCTGCCGTAATCCCTTTTAAGTACCTAGTTTTCAACCTTAAATTCTCCTAAGTTTTGGTCAAAACTACTTTGATTTGAGAATTTACTCTAAACCTGAAACTTGTGGAGGCATATACTTAAACTAAGTCTAGGTAGTTGGGAGATATGACATGAAAGTCTAGCTGCTATATATCTTACTCCTAGCAATACTAAGTTCTAGTGATTTATCTTTTGAAAATTTAAAATCTTACATGATGAGCTCTTGTATGACATAGTTTAAATTCCTACCAAAGCCATATAATATAGATTAGGAAGACTCATTCATGATACTTATCTTTGTATTGAGTGTTGTCAATCTCTAGACCTTGTGAAGAGTCTCGTCATGCTTTTGGATCAAGATCCCATACACACCACCCAAATATGCACTACTTTACACTAGAATAGGCGCAACAATATGCCATTCATCCACCAGAAAAAGGTCTTACTCTTACACTGAGAGTAACCACCACCAAAAATATTCATTTCCAATAAATGCTCCAAAGTTTTTGTTATATTCTCTCAGCAATTTTTCTTGGTGATAGAGATATGAGCTATGCAAAAGCTATCTGAAAAAAAGAAGAAAAAAAAGAAGCAGAAAAAAAGAGAGGAATTAAAAATGGACAAGTGTCCAGCACACCTCTTAGAAAAATAAATAAAGAATAAGATAGCTCATACTCTCTAGCCATGTTGTTCAAAATTTTCAAATTCCAAAAGAGAGAGAATCATTCCAAGGAGCAAAGTAGAATTAGGTTTTCACCATCACCATCATCACCACCATATATCCACCATATCCATACACCTGCACATCTTGACTTGATTGTATCACTTGACTCTCTATGGATCTAATGTTTGACTTTACAATATATACAAAGTAAGTATGCTAACCTTGTTAAGCCATTCCTATGACCTCCACTATATTTACTGGTGTAGGAGGGCATGACATCATTATTGCCTCAGTGAGATCCACAAATACCACATACATAATAGATTTGAGGGTGTCATACAATTAAGCTCTGAGTTTTATTTCAAAAACTTTGCAAAACCCATAATTTTTGGTAGAGTGAAGAGTTTGAGACATAGTGCCTAACTCGATTACTCTGTCTTTCGATTACTCAAGACCCAAGTGATAGTAAAAGCCCCATGGTTAAAGGTAATACGGGTAAGTTCGAAAGTTAGAGTAATTTTTTTAATTCATAGAAGAATTTTTGTTTGAAATACATGTGAACTTCTGAGGTGTGAAAGCATTGCAGCAACTCCTGATCCAGGTTTATTAGAAAGGCTTTGCTTAGGGACTAGCAAAGGGTAAGCTTGGGGGAGCTTGTTGACGGTCCTTAGCGTCAACTTTTTAAGCAATTATAAACATGATAATCGGATCAATCAAATATAATATCTATAAATATAGGGATTTGATTAACAATTTCCACGAGTTTTAGTGTTTCATTATTTTCCAGGGACTATTCCAGAAAAGAGCAATAAAGGGAATCAAATCAGAGGAGATATCAAATAAATCCCGTGGAGAAACACTTGCCAATCAACTCACGGAGGATCCGGCAGACACCGGAGCAAAGCAGGGCCCCGGACCCCACCATGTGGGGCCGGCCGGCATGGGGTGGGCCCCGAATTCACGGAGAATACTTAGGAGTTATTTCTTTATTACTTGTATTAGATGACGCTTGTATAGTGACTAGAATGCTCTAGAAACTTTACCCTATTATTATTATGATGATGACTGATCAATTTACCCTTATCATATATATTTATCATATGACTTACCCTTATTTACGAGTAGAGATCATTGATGGTTAAATCCCTTCATTCATTTCATATGCTTGTTATCAATACTATAGATTATCAGTTTTGCTAGACCTTCCGAGTGGTAGAATATAAATCACAACCTGGTAATACTCTAGGTAAAATGCTACAATGGTATATTTAATCTGTCCGCTTACAGAATCGTTAGTTCTTTATAATTTCATCTATCATTATTTATTTTTGTCTAGTCATACATAAAATATAGAATATTACATAAGTACCATAAAATATTCCTAGATCTATAATTAGGGATGACAACCTAGTTCCATGCTCAGGAGTATAAGGGAAAAGATAAGTGGCTAGTTGCTAAAGGCAAGTTAATTACATATCATGCTTTTTTAGCGTCATTGCTAAGAACTATGTTCTTGGTGATGTCGTTAAGAAATGTCAACAATTGCATTCTACGAACGCGACCACGGTGCTTAGGGGTTCCTAGGACCTCGGTCAGCAAGTCATGTCCTCTGCGGACCTCGATGGTGTCCATGGATTTGGTGGCCTGGATGACAGCCTTTTCCACATCCTCGAAGTGAGGCTCATTGAACCTGGTTGCGTCTGGCCTCAGCTTCTTTGGAATACGGGAAAAAATGAAGTCCTTTTCCCTAGGATTAACTCCTTCATAGGGATCGAGAAGTCCAGCCACCTGTCTAGCTTGTTCTTGTGCCCGCCACCGGGGCCTATGACCAACAAAGCCAATCATGCCCAAGTGGTGGGGATGCTTGTTCTTCTTCGCCAGCGCGCTAAAATTGGTGCTCTTTTCCTCTGCTTCAAGTGTATTTATGCGCCTTCACCGAATCAAATGAGATTGCACCTTGCCATCGTCGGTGAAGGCTGTCAGATTCTTGCAGTGACAACATGGACATGCGGTTGTCATCCGCTTTGATCTATCACGGTGAGCTCTCGCAACGGCAATAAACTTCCTCACTTCGGTGAGATACCACGGATCAAGTACTTTACTAATCTTGTACATCTATTCTGACCTATCTATATTGTCTGCAAACCGTACACATCAACAACAAATGCTTTTAGACATATATATTATGAATCTAGATAAAAAGAGACAAGATTTCTCTTTCCTCCATTAATCTAGATCTATATCTAGAGAGCTCAAAAAGCAAAGAAAAGAGAGAGAATAGAGCATGGGAACCCTTTAAAAGCTTTTAGGCATCTAATATTATGATTCTAGATAAAAAGCCACAAGCTTTCTCTCCTTCCTCCATGAAACTAGATCTAGATCTAGAGAGGTCAAAAAGCAAGGAAAAGAGAGAGAAAAGACCATGGGAACCTTTTAAATACCTCTTATGATGTCCTCCTCCAAAACACCACTCAAAACCTCAATCTAATGGTTTGGTTAAAAATTCGGGCAAAGCCTCTCTCCCCCCCCCCCCACGAGTTTTGGAAGAGAGAAGCCGTGAGGAAGAAGAAGGTGGGACTGTAGCTATTTATAAAAGACATAACCGTTGCGGATATTATAAATCGACCGTTGTGGTCAATGCTGATTAAATGCAGCGGTCGCCCTAATGTGACCGCTGCGGTAAATGTATTAATCGTGGCGGCCACATTAGGGCGACCTTGTGGGATTCGAAACCCCGTTCACCCTCATGTACCCCCTCCTCTAACCACTGCACCACACTATCACTCGTGTCTAGGTATCATTTTGACTCCCCATATATTATACTAACTGAGTGTAAATTGCTTGTTTGAAGCCCTAAATGAATTTAAATCAAAAAGTTATCAACTATAAAGTTTCATAACTTTTCGAGATCTACAAAGTTTATTTTGGTTATTTGATTATATATTCATCTGACATGGTCATTCTAATATTTTCCACAAATCTTATATATCTCTTTTGTAGTTTCATAAACTACAAAAGAGATATGTAAAATTTATGAACAAAATTACTTTTACATTGTCATGTGAAGAAATGTCAAACAAATATTGTACATCTTGATGAGTAGTACAACTTTGTAGTTTAAAAATTTTTTATTTGAATTAATTTACTGCTTCAATATATGATTTCAATTTTTTCTTGCCTAGTGTTAAAAAACCACTCGGCAAAGATCTTTTTGTCAAGAGTAAAAATAATACTCAGCAAAGAAGAGTGTAGAAAACGTTCGGCAAATCTCAAAACACTAAGTAAAGAGTTGGTTTCCGCTAGTGAGTGGTGTAAAGCATTTGTCAGCTCACGTCTCAAGTGCATGCATTAGATAACAATTTTTGTAGTGTGTGACCCTGTCCCATTTCAAATTGAGAAGAGCAGCAAAACATGCAAATTCTATCTCATCATTTCGTATGAATTAGAGATTTACAAGACAATCTCCGTGAATGCACGACAAGATCTAAAATGCCAACGCATCGTTGAACCCGGCATCATATGCGGCGTCGGCCTCATAGTCACCGATCGCCTCTCCGAGCATCATCCCACCGACCGCACCGCCTAGGAGCCCTAAGCCGAACCCCAACCCCATACCTCCGCCATGCCTCGCCGGTGCAGCCACTGCCTGCGGTGCGTAGCGGTACATCGCCGGTTGTGGCGTAGCAGCATTGTACCCGTACGGCGGCGGAGCAGCGTACGCGTAAGGCTGCGGCGGGTACGCCGCGTACGGCGAGCCATACTGCGCCGGTGGGTACGCGGACGACATGGCCTGCGGCGGTGGGTACACGGTGGGCGGCACCATCGTCTTGTCCGTCGTGTTCTCAGAGTCCTGCACGTACTTGGCGTACTGGCCTTGTTTGCCTTCCGGTTCCGGGACCGGGACACACACGGCGGCGGGGACGTCTGTGAACTTATAGCAGAAGTAAAGGACGCCGTGGGCGCGGCCAGAGTGCGGCCTGCGCACCTGGTAGCTCACGGGCCTCAGATCGCCACCCTTGTCGGCGCCGGCCAGGAGGTCGTCGATGGGCACGAACACCTCACCGATGTCGCGGTCGCCCAGGTAAACACGCTTGGCGCGGAGCCTCACGTGGAGCGCGAGGCCACGGGTGTGAGCGGCAGCCGGGATGGGGAAGTGTGCCACGGCGTTCCAGGTAGGGTTGCAGCCGTTGGTCTGGTCTGCCGAGGTGCTGTGGCTAGGCATGCGGAGTTCGAACCCGGAAATGGAAGCGACGGCGTAGATGCGCGGCCGGGAGAAGAGCGACACTTTCTTGAGGTCATTTGCCGACACCAGGGTGACCTCCAGGACACGGTACGCCATCGCTCAAGCGCGCCGGCGAGGTATTTTTGCCGTGGCCAGAAAAGGTGGACAGGTGGAGTATGGAGAAAGATAGTAGGACGACGTGCGTATTCCCTCGACAACGAAAACATCCCCATGGGCTCAGGATAAAAGGAGGAGCGATTGTGTTTGGTTGGTGATGGAGTCTTGGCCCCAAAAATAGCTTGGGATGGTGTCTACTCTCGGAATTTGCATTACTTTTTGCGGTTCACATTGTTTCTCGGAGTGTTTTTTTATTTAGCATTGCAGAAATGCAGAATACAGAGACTATTCTCTGTTTGTACACAAATATGTGTCTATCATCAGTTTTAAATCTGCTTGTACAAAACTATATTAAGATTAACGATAACAGAAAAACTGCACACAATACCTATTTTTCTTTGAAATTGTTGAAATTAATTTGACGTAGTACATGCTTATACATTTTTTATGAAAGCACTGTCTAAATTAGAGAAATTTATCTTAAAACAAAACTTAAACTAATGTCTAAGGCTTGTTTAGATTATGGGGTGTAAAGTTTTTTTTTTGTCACATCGGATGTCATATGGAGTGAATCTGTCTGTAAAACAAATTTATTAAGTCTAATTAATTCATCATTAGCAGATGTATTAGCTAGCAATTAGTGTCTAATCATGGACTAATTAGGCTTAAAAGATTCATATTCCAAAATGCATGCAAACTGCACAATTAGTAATTTTTTATCTACATTTAATGCTCTATGTATGCATATAAATATTGAAAGTGCATAAAGTTTTTGGGTGATACCTAAAGGAGGCCTAAATTTTTTAAGGGTGTGAGAGTTTGTTAGAAAAATATAAATATATATATGAGGCTATGTTGATCATCTTCCCTAACTTCACCACCCAAAATGCTTGGCCTTTTAATTTCGAGGAAATTATTTCGAGGAAACTATTGATTCTATGCTTGAAAAATATTGTACCTTATTTTGGGAAACTAATGATAGTAGGCAGTCCGAAAGACCTCTGCATCGCATCTATAGGTTACTAAACTATTGCTTTTAGTACAGGGGTAAAAAAGTCATTTCATGTAAAACTTAACACGGTTAGTCCATCTCTATTATAATTGGATTCTCCAATAAATTTAGGTTCACGCATGCAAATGTCCTCCGATCCGCTGAGGGATCCAATCATACAGTATGATTTTAAAAAATTTTAGGAACAAAATATCACATTTGGAGTTAATATATAGGAGAAATACTAGTTACAAGTTCTAACAAGAGATTAAAAAAAGAAATCAATCTTGTTTATCATGAAATTTTATAAAAGTATACATATATTATATTTTAATAAATATTTTAAAAAAAATACGTAGTCAAAGTTATACATTGAAGGCCACGTTGCTGTCTAAAATGACGTGTTTTATGAGTAGTAAGGGAGTACGAAATCAGTATCCGACGATTTTTGGTTGTTTTAGCTCTGCCCTATGGGATGTAGCGATATCTGGACACTGAATTACTGTATCCTTTTGCCAAATCGAATACAGGAAACGAGTCGGTCGATAGAGTTTTTTGAAAAAGGAAACGAGTCGATTTGAGATGGAGGGAAAGGAAAGAAATCAAGGCGTGCGCGTTGCGAATCCTGTCCGTCGGACTCCCGTCCCTCCCTGCACCTTCTTTCCCGTATCGAATTCGAGCTCTGCTTCCCCGATCCAGCGATCTCCGTAGGTCACCCGGCCGCAGCCTGCTACAAAAGGCAACCCGCCGCGGCGGACAACCGCATCCACTTCCACACGGACACGGCACGGACGAACGTACGGCCTTCTTCTCTGCAAAGACTAGAAACGAGACGCGAGGAACAGGCCGATCAGATGGCGCTGCCGGACGAGACGGCGGCCGGCGACGGCAGGCCGGCGGCGATGAAGAAGTCGGCGTGGACCAAGGAGGAGGACGCCGTGCTGCTGGAGCAGGTGCGGCTGTACGGCCCGCAGAACTGGGCGGCCATCAGCGAGACGCTGCCCGGGCGTAACCCCAAGTCGTGCCGCCTCCGCTGGTGCCAGCACCTGAACCCCGTCGTCGACACCACTAGGCCCTTCAGCACGCAGGAGGACGAGAAGATCATCCGGTACTACGGCCTGTACCCCAACAAGTGGGCCACCATCGCGGGCTTCCTCCCGGGCCGCACCGACAACGCCATCAAAAACCGCTGGCACTCCGTCCTCGGCAAGGCGTACCAGCAGCAGCAGCGGGCGGCTGCACCCAGCCACCGCCTCCCCGACGGGACGTTGGTTCTGTTTCCTTTGGGGCCGGGGGATGTCAAGGCGTTTGGAAGAGACATGATCGCAGTGCTCCACCACCCGCCGCCGGCGTTGATCTGAGCGGCGAGTGCCTAAACCTGTTTCCGCTGGTGCCAGGGGATCTCAACAATACCAGCGAGGCAGCGGCGATGTATGTGGATTACAGCGCCGACGAATCGCTTCTCGAGCTGAGGCTCTAGCCGTCGACAAACCACGACGGCGGCGTTCATGGTGCAGGCAGTTCGGGCTCCTAGATTCTCTTCTATCTGCATCAATCTTGTTCTCCTTCGATTCGATCCCTTGGTTGGTTGTCCTTGTTCTGAACTTGTGATTTGTAACAAATTTTCATGACCGACTGAACTTGCGATGTTGGGTCAGATAGAGGTTAGTAATAATTTAATGCAGTAGCTACTAGCTAGGAAGCAAGTAAAGTATTCATCGATGTTCCTGCATTTTGTTGTCTTTCAATTCATGAGACTGCATTAGCGGAGGAATTGTACTGGAGACTGAAATTGAAATACAGAGGGCCGGTTTAAGCACTTTATTTCTATGAGTAAAAATACTCGTGCGTTGCTACTGTAAAAGGATAGCATAACATCTCACTGTTGCTTTCTTTCTTGAAGTCAATCTTTTACAAATGCTTTCAACAATTAAAATCCTCCTAAGCATCCATCCCAGACATTCATTTTTTAGCGTTTGGGATCAGATTACTTGTCTGGCCGTGTACCAAAACCAAATGGTGTACCCTATATTCTAGACGCACCGTCAGATGAATCCTGCCTTTGACCCTTTGTTACATCTATTGTCACACATTTATAATACTCATTATTGTTACATTATCCAAGCAATAAGCATTTCACTGAAAGAGATATAAAGGATATATACCAAACAGGCCCTAAATGGTTATTGGTATTAGGAAACGAAATTTGTAGAGAACATGCAATAGACAATTTTTTTTCTATTTATAGTAGTAGTGATGCTGGCCTGGTATCAACAAATAGCTTATCAACTTTGGAAGCTAAGTATCAAAGCAACAGTAGCAGCAACATGTTCTCTCCCAAACTCCTTTCTTCCCTGCTTCTTAGCTTATTGACACGAAGCTAATAGAGCAGCACAGCCCCTCGTCTGTTCCTTAAAATTCAAAGCAACTGTATCCCTAAATTTAATCCATACTACCACCATCAGGTACTCTATGAAATAATTCTTCGTGTCCTCAATTCAACATCTTATACCTCTCTAGTTTATTCCACCCAGCACAGCACGCCAGCAGCATGTCCGCACCTCCTCTCTATTACCCTCAATGTCGTGCCCATCTCGAAATTGGCATCACCATTCACCAAATAGAACACTAAACACCTCTAATCACTCTCATTTGTGAGGATGAAAACGGAACAGAAATATCCCGAACCGAACCACACCGTTTTCTATATTTAATCCGATCAAATCCGTATTTTCTTGTTCGACTTTACCGTAGTCGCTTTCGTTTTCGTATTTCAAATGTCCCGAATTCCGAATGGAAAACCGTTTTTTTCGATCAAGTTCGACCGTTTTCTAGTTTTCTACTTTTAATATGGAATATTTCAAATTTAAAATATGATTTAAACCGAATTTAGTTGCCAATCATTACTATTTAGGCAACTAAGCAAAGGTAAATGTGAAACACTGATATCCATGAGTCGTATTATATAAACAGCTCACCACCTTCCTGAGCACTGCATGACTACATCTGGCTTCACGCGGAGTTGTTGCATTGCATACTTGCATGTGACTGAGCTGACCAAAAGAGAGAGAGCTAGATGGGTCAGGTCTTGTTGCTATCCTTTCCGGCCTAATACCGATGACATCTTAATTTTTCTCTTCTTTATTTTTTTTCTTGCAAAAGACACAAAATTGATAAATCTGCTCTCTTGTACCCGAAATTTGCCACAATGACACTTGTGAATTGTTATGAATCGTAGGTTAGTATTTCGAATTGAATTTTCGTATACCAACCGTGTTTGATAGAATTTCGCTCGAATTGGTTTGTTTTCGAAATTCACAGTATTTCATAAGTTCGCGTTCGTTTTCGTGTTCGACTTTACCGTTTTCGTTTTCGTATTCAAAATGTAAAAGTAGAAAATAGTTAAGGAATTTTTCGACCGAGTTCGACCATTTTCATCCTTACTCATTTGCACATAAACAAAGCAGGGACTAGCAGTTCTCAGTTTCTTCTTTCCTCTCTTGATTCCCTTTCCATGTTCATCTCCTTCCCACAAACACAGAAAAGAGCAGGCTCCATCAGCTCTAATCTCTCTCCATCAAGATCGAGCATAGCAGATGCTCCTTCCGGCCTCCTCCACCACAACTTAATCCAAGCCGGTCACGGAGCCCTCCGCCACAATTGATGCTGCATCCGCCATGAACATCACGCGTGCATCTCCATGCAGTGCACCGCAGGTGCGTAGCACGGTAGCAACCTCAATAGCACACAAGTACTAGAAGCCTTCCAGCCTCATTATATAATCTCCTTAACTATAGGACATTCATCTTCCTCCTCCTTTGCCCGGTAGCCGCGCCCACGTCATCATCCACCCGCCCCTCGCGCATATCATCCCTAAGCCCCGCACTGTCCTTTGTCGATCGGTAGCTCAGTGCCAAGTTGGCCCCTTCTACTGTCATCCTATCTTTCCTAGCTGCCCTCAACCACTACTAGAAATACCCCCTATAGTGACGCTTTATTTATATGTTAGACATGTTTTATTTTGTTTCTACAAGATTGTAGGCACATTTTTATAAAGCGTGTTAGAAGCATCTTCGCATGGACCGTGTCAGCACTTGAAGAGACGAGTTCTCTAAGCGTGTCATGGTGATAACGAGACGTATTGTAGAGACGTTAGTTGTATGCCTACTAATATTGAAACAATTTTATAGATATATTTAGATAACGTGGCTACTTTTGTAGTTACCTTATATAGCAATGCTTCCTTATGTGCTAAGAAACGTTGAGACGTTCTCATAGATACATTTATATAATGTTTGTACTAATATAGTGACGTTGTGTAACGATGTTGTATTGTGTGTTAAAAAGTGTACAGACGTTCTCATAGATACATTTATATTATGTGTGTAGTAATGTTGTCACGTTTTATAATGACATCAAATTGTGTATCAAGAAGTAGTATAGAGACGTTTGAATTGATACATTATATTGCGTGTCTAACAATAAAGATACATGTCTAGTAACATCATTTTGTGTCTCAAAAAAATATAGAGACAATTTTACACACATTTGTATTGTGTCTACTAATATAGAAACATTATATAGTAACATTTTATAACATCATATAAAAAATAAACATATTCATGCATCTATTTATATTGGCATATTTATATTTATGTATTCTTACATAGTAGAAATAAAGAGACTTCTATAAATTTGTACACAAATGAATAGGAATGATTAGATAATAAGAAAATAAATCATGAAGGCATTGCATTAAAAATCCATTGTCTTTATAAAACAAGATAATGATTAATAACTCATTAAAGTCCACTCTCAAAGACAAATAAACCATAATAAAAAAAAGAAGCATAGAAAAAGTGGAAATATCATACAAATATCTATAATTTTGCTAACATCCAAACTCTATCTTGTTCACTCCAAAACTTGTAGCTTGTCTTTCCATCCACATCAAGTTACACATTTCTATCAAGCTGCAAAATAAGAGGAGATTGAGTTGACAAATGCATTCTAATTATACCAATATAGCAAGAATGAAAGATACCACGGTTGTACCGGCTTGAGTTGAACCTTAGGTTTTTTAACCTAAAATGAAACATGTGATTAGAGGGATATGTAGTACTCCCTCCGTCCCAAAAAAAAGTCGCTATGGGAAGCGTGTTGGTCAAACTTTCTTAACTTTGACTAAGTTTATAGAAATTATGTGCAACATTTATATCTCTAAATAAGTTTATTATTAAAGTATATTCAAAGGTCTATCTAATGATACTAATTACGTATCATAAATATTAATATTTTGTTAAATATAGTTAGTCAAAGCTAAAGTTTATTGACTCTTTGGGAAGCGAGAACGACTCTTTTTTTTAGGACGGAGAGAGTACATATTTTTGGAAATTACAAAACTGAAAATACTTTGTTAATATGAAAGAGAACTTACATGTGAACGAGGCCAAGCAACAAGAAAGCCAATAGCATCTTTCATAGTTTTGACAGAATGGAGTGGTCTAGGTAACATCTCATCTCCATTGTTTCTATTGCCATTATTTTCAATGGCCTCAATATAAACCCTAACAAATTCTTTTCCAAGTACAGTGCCACCAATACTTTTAGTGCTATCACTAGTCACTAACTTTCCTTTGGCCACGACTTTATAATGGTTTCTTAGTGAAATAATATATACTTCCAGCTGGCTCTACCATTTTTGTAAAACATAAAGCCAACAAGGGGCGTTCGCAGTTAGCTCTTGGCACCAGACCATTGCAGGGGCTCCCCATCTGGGCACAGGCCCGCAGGTGGAGGTCAAGCGAAGGCCAGGAGAGGAGAGACTCGTCCATGGATTTCTTGAGATTTAGGGGAGGAGAGGAAAGGGGGATCATTAAGAGTCCTCACCGATGGCAGATGTGGGCGAGACAACTGGTGAATGGATTGTGTGCCGTCGGAGGAGCGGTCAAGCGTCCGGCGGTCGGCGTCGGCGTCGGCGTCCAGGAATTGGGGGTGGGGGTCGGACTCAGATGTGGAGACAGGAGGTTGAGGGGAGGGGAATACATGCGCTTTTTCCGTAATCTCACGGCGTGGGGTAGTTTAGGCACCAAATAAAATCTAAAGCACCTATTAGGCGGTAAGTTTTTACAATTCTGGCGGCAAAAAAAATGTTCATTCTAAATTCCATTCTGAATTTTCTTTTACATATGTAAATGAATATATCTGAACTTTGCACTTTGCATTTTATATTCTAACCACCGAATGTTTTTGCTTGATTTATGTTTTTAAAATATTATTTTTCCATATGTTAACGAACATATATGGAAGTACCATCAAATTTGTATTAATCTCCAACAATATTCAGATTATATTGAAATATTTTTTAAAAAGTATAGAAAAAATATTTTTTTAAAATGCATTTAAAAGTTCTAAGCTTTCATTTAGTCTTATACTGCTACATAGATGATTTCAAACTAGAAAAAATTAAGTCCATTTTTCATCCCTCAACTATTGTGTTGGTCTAATTTTAACCCTCAACTACAAAACCGTCTAGTACCAGTACCCTAACTCCTAAAACCATTCACGGTTAGCACCTAGACAGGGCAAACCATTCACTTTTAGCACCTAGACGGGGCAAGGCTGTTTTGACCACGTCACTCTGGTGTTGACCGCCACATAGGACGGCAACCTCCATCTCAGTGACATGTGGGGGCCGCGCGTCATCCACTCATCCCCTCCTTCTCCATCCCCATGGTAGCGCCCCCAACGCTGTCGGCATAGCGACACCTGCCTCCACGCCACCTCTGGCCCAAGCGACGTCAGAGCCCCCCCCCCCCCCACGCTGGCCCTAATGGCAGCGACGTTCACACCCCCCCCCCCTATGTCAGCGACGCCACACACGTCAGCGTCGTTGCCACCGCGTGGATCAGCGAGAGCCAAGACAGGTTCCGCACAAATGTGTACGTGAGGATGAGGTGGAGCGCCTTGTGGTGGGGAAGGGTCAGCGGGCCCGCATGGCCAGGGCTCGCCGGCAACCGGCCAGCTGTGTTGGTCGCGCCGCTGCTCTGCTCGTGTCGTGCTGCTCAATCGTGCACCGCCCTGCTCACGCACCGTTGTCGCCGCCCTGCTCGCGCATTGCCACATCCTGCTCAAGCATGATCGTCCTGCTCACGTGCCGCCACTACAACTTGGCATGAGTGCCTCGGCGCAGACGTGGGACCGACGTGATGCGCGGGCACGTCTGGCTCGAGGAGCAGCCCATCAGCCCGTGGCCGGTGCGCGACATGCCCGCCGTAGCACGTCTTGGCAGACGCTTCCCTGTGACACCACGACAACCCCCATGTGTGAGCCCGGCGGCAGCTCGGTTGGCCCGAGTCGGTAGGTTGCTTGTGCTTGCCCGACAGTAGCATAGCGTCCTAATCACGTGCCATGGCGCGACCGCATGCTTCGTAGGCCCGGTCACCCCATCCGCTGCCATATCCTAGCTTCGTCCTCTCCACCGTTGGGCGGACCTCCTGGAGAGGCACGGAACGAGTGGGTGACGCGTGGGCTCACATGTCGCTGACGTGCAAGCCAGCATCTTACATGACAGTCAACACAAGTCACATGAAAAATAACCAAAGTAAGAGTTCTAAAAACACAATAACTTAACAAAACATAATTTTAGAAAAAATTAAGAAAAAATCATGAAATTTAAAGTTAGTTTTTTTAGGGAGAAAGACTAGTTATAAGTCTTAGACAGAGATTAAAAAGAGAAATCAATTTTTCTTAAATAATTTGAAAATTGAATTTCATATAACATTTTCAAATAGCAAATGATTTCAAATGAAAAAGTTGTAATCAGTAAAGATCTACAACTTTTATTTTCATCATTTCTTCATTTGAGATCGTTTGAAAAAAGGAGACAGTATGTTGCTACAAATTCTTACGGTAGTGTCGCGTGCATGATAGCATGTAACCATGTAGTGATGTAATGGTAATCTTCCCATAATCATGAAAGGGTAGTCTAGAGACTAAAACCTCAGTGTCCATATTTTTTTGATATTTGTTTCCAAAATTTTCTCATACTCAACAATTTCTTAATTTTCTCTCAACATTGAAACGAAATAAAACTCATGTTTTCCATATTTTCTAAGAATTTTCTCACGCTCAACTATTGCCAAATTTCCTCAAGTAATGGCCTAAGCAAAAGAAAATACATGCTGCTTTTGTGCAAACTTTACCAATAACTAATCTTAATTTCTCAATCATACGACCAATCTATAGATGAGTTTGTCACTAGTACAAAATGATGCTACACAGGCGGTTTGAAACGCATTTCTACAGGCGTTTTTTCGAACCGTCTGTCCTAAAGACCCGTAAAAATGGGTCATTTCTACAGGCGAGCCTATAAAAAATGGGTCATTTCTACAGGCGGTTTCTTGTGAACCGTCTATAGGCTTGTAAAAATGCGTCATTTCTATAGGTGGTTTCTTGTGAACCGCCTGTAAAAATTAATTTCTACCAACGGTTTTCTGAATGAACCGCCTGTAAAAATGGCTATATAGAAAATAGGGTTTTTAAAATAGAAAAAAAAGAATCACCCCCGCCGGTGTTGCGCTCACGGTGATTCGAACACAAAACCTCAACATCACACATTAACTCCTATAACACTCCACCCATATGTCACTTGTGTTTAAATTTCGTTTTAGTTCCCATATTCTATAATGAATCGAATGTAAATTGATTGTTTGAGCCACTAAATGAATTCAAATGAAAAAGTTGGAAACTACAAAGTTTCGTAACTTTTTGAGATCTACAACTTTTATTTAGAAAGGTTTTCCATCCGAGGTCGTTTACAAAAATTTGAATTTCAAATTTGACAAATTCGAACGTAGTTTTCGATGACAAGATGAATTCAAACGAAAAAGTTGTAAACTATAAAGTTTCATAACTTTTCGAGATCTACAACTTTTATTTAGGAAGTTTTTCCATCCGAGGCCATTTAAAAAAAAATCAATGTCCAATTATTTCTACTAGCGGATTTCTTAAGGAACCGCCTGTAGAAATCATGTATTTCTACAGGCGATTTTCTTAAGGAAACCGTCTGTAAAAATTGGTTTCCATAGGCGGTTCAAGAGTCGAGCCCGATGTTTTATTTTCACATGTGTTTGGTAACGGAAACCGCCTATAAAAATTTTGGGCCACCACTGCCGTAGAGCTTTTTTCTACTAGTGTATGTTTGTCAAAAATATTCTCACTCAGCTGACCACTAAACATAAATGAAATTTCTTTAAAAAAACATGGTACAAATTAAAGAAAACACATCTAACCGTCTACATAAACTCATGCTCCTCTGTCACACCCAATTTTAAGGATAAAATTGAATATGAATAACTCATGTGTGCCCAAAGATCAATCACACACATAAGCCGACAAATCTTTAAATAGTACCATCACTGAGTGCTTATTACATAACGAATAATATTCTTAAACATAACAGCGGAAATAAAGATAACTCTCGCGACGAAGCTCCACTTCACAGGGAACGCCGACTGGTTGACCACTAGCCTAGTACTCCTCACGGTAGTCTTCATAGCCATCTGAAGGGGTTGAGAAAGCAAGAGTGAGCACTTAAAGTACTCAGCAAGAGTAACATAGGGTTATGAAGCTCAAAAAGCTAACACTGTCTGAATTGCGGTTGCTTTTATCTTGGTCAAGTTTTACCAACACTTAGCTCTAATTATGCATAACCCAAGTAATAACCACATGATAAGATTAATAAACAACATGGTCATCTACACTGTGAGTTTTCCAGGCCGCTCGTAACCGTGAGCACGGCTATCATGATAGATTTACACTCTGCAGAGGTTATACACTTTACCCATAAGCCGTGTAGCCCATATGCCCGGGATAGCTAGTCCCATAACACTGCCAAGGTGAGCGGGCAGGGAACACTATGAAGTCTTTCAAAAGTCTTCCCAACATGTTGACAGACCCTATGGACCCAAGGGCAAGGGGTATGTAAAGCCCCTACTCGATGGTACCTTTCGAAGCGGTATCCACCTTAGGCCATGCCCTACAACCAGCTCGGCAATGGTGCCTTTCACGAACTGCCAACATGCCGGTACGAATCTCCATACTTGACTAAAGCCAGAGCCATATAGCACTCATGGTTGCATTATTATCCCAGCTTTTGCCCTAGAGTGAGTTCCTATTCCATGTTGCTACAAAACAAATTTTATCTCATTGTTGCATATATCATTAATCAATATTCGATTCAATATTCATCATGTAAAGCATAGCAAAGCTACCCATATGCATATGAAACCCATGGTGACAAGGTAAAAGGATAACAAAGCTATGGTAAATCTAATAGGAATCCAATTAGACACATGCAATCATGACTAGATGAATTAGGGTGAATAGGTAACAAGGATGATCCCATGTTAAACTTGCCTTGATCACGAAGCTCCTGGTGATCCTGATCTGCTGCAAAGAACTCTTGCTCACTGAAGATCTCACCGGCTGTACTCGATCAACATCACCACGTAATCATCCGAACAATCATACACGAAGCAATAAAGATATGATCAGAACATTACACCATAAACAATAAAGAGGATTTGAAAAGATTATAAAATAGATCTAGATTATACTACGATCACAAAGACGCGAGAACCACGCTTATCGGATCTAAAACGATTAAACTATAGATTAAATAAGATTTTGAAAAGGGCAAGATTAAAGCATTAAAAGAATTAATTTACTTTGATTTTCAAAAGTAATTAACATAGGTGAAAACTATACCACTGAATAGAGCATAAAATTACGGATCTAACGCAACTTGAACGGATCGATTTGGATTTAAAATGAGCAAATTATAAGCATTTAAAGATCAGTGGCAAAACTGTAAATAGGGGGTTTTATTTAAAACCGAATTAAACAGATCTAAAAAGGAAATACGTTTTCCAAAAGGGAAAGCGTAAAGGGGAAGGCCGCTTTGGACCGAGGGGCTCTTTAGCAAGATTACCACCCGAAGGGGTATCGGCCGCTCAGGGCCGTTGGATCTGATCTGGGCGATCCAGATTAGAAGGGGGAGATGAGGGCGGTGCTCTGGCGGCTAGGACAGAGCCGGCGCGGCAGCACACGGCGGCGCCATGGCCGGCCCGAGGCGGTGCTCGCTGGCGGGGGTCGATCAGGGGCTCCAGTGCTCGGTTTTCAAATCCGAGAGCACCGGGAGAGAGAGGATACAAAGGCGAACTCAACTAGGCGACTTGCGAGGCTCGAGGACGGACGGGAAGGACTGACGGCGCGGAGCAGTGGCGGTGGAGGTTCTGCACACGGCAGCGCGAGGTGATAAGGGGCTCGGGTGCTCAATCCAACCGGGAAAAAGGTCGGGGAGCAAGAGAAGCTCGAGACGAACCCACCTAGGGCAACGACGAGGCTCGGGGATGGGTGTGGACGGCCGATGACGGTGAACCGCGGTGGCGGATCCCCTGTGCACGGCGACAGAGACAACCGGTGGGCAAAAGAGAGGGAAAAGAGGGAGAGGAGACGTTCCGCGAGCTTGCGAAGCCGAAGCGGGGCTCGGGGAGACTTACGATGGCCGGAGGTGTACGGAACGGCGGCTCAACGGCGAGAGCAGAGCGGCGACAATGGCGGCCGACGGCGCTGCTGCTGTAGCTTGCAAGGCGAGGCGCTGCGATGGGGGAAGGCGGCGCGATGCGGTTGCTATTTATGGCAGCCAGGGAGGAGGCCGGTGCGGCTACGCCTGTCCGCGGAGAAATCGCGAAGGCGGTTGCGGGTTTGCCGCGCACGCGTGTGAACGAGCAGAGTCCGGGTCGAACTCGACTGGAGGGGAGGGAAGGGGCTGACGCGTGGGGCCGCAGCGTCAGAGAGAGAGGGGTCGAGACCGAGCGGAAGTCGAGGCTAGAGCGAGGGTCGAGGCTCGAGGCGGAGTCGAACTCGAGGCCGAGCAGGGGTCGGGGCTCGAGACGGAATCGAGGCTCGAGGCCGAGCAGGGGTCGAGGCTCGAGACGGAGCAGGGGTCAAGGCTCGGGCAGGGTCGAGACCGAGGAGGGGTCGAGCTCGGGGCCGAGTCGAGCTCGAGGCTGTGCAGGGGTCGAGGCTCGAGGCCGACCCACGCAGGAGAGGAAGGGAGAGAAAAGGGTTTATTTCCTTTTGCAAATGATTTTCAAACTAATTTCTAAATTGAATTTTCAAAAGGGTTTTGAAATCCTTTTTAAGTTTTGCAAGTTCAATGAACACAAGAAAATACAGAGGCATGATACGCACCACATGTTGAACCCTAGCATGAGATTTGTTTTATTATTTATTTAATTCTATGATCACAAAAATGCTTGAAATAAATCAAATTATTTTGAATTCAAATCTAATTTCTATTTCAAAACAGAGACATCCTCGGACCCGTGTGGACCGTACGACTTAACTGGGCTCCCAAAAATCATGGGCCCAAATTTACTAAGTGCCCTTTATTTCTAGTGTAACTTTCATGTAACGTGTTCCTTGCCCTTTATTTCTAGTGTACTTGTTCTAACTTGCAAGCTATGTGTTCTTCAAATAGGATTAGAAAATCTGAATTATGAAATCAAAAGGAAATATTTACAATTATTTTCTTGTTTTGGCACTAAAAATAGGTCTCCATTTGTTTTTCGAACTAGGCCTCCTATTTTCTCGCAGCCTAGTGGTAGTGCTGCCATCTAAAGGACCACATGTTTGAGGTTCCAAGCTATTACTAGCACTATTTTTCTATTTTTTATGTTATTAATATTCCACATTTTTTGTGTTCTTTTTCATGATATTATATTATAGTGGCCAAGAGTACAAGGTCGTCCAAAAGAAAGTGAGGCAGAATGTCAAGAAATTTATTTTCAAATTTTAAAACAGGTTCCAACCTATTACTGCCACAATTTTTGTGTTCGCTTTTATGTTATTAGCATTCTATAGTATTTTTTGTGCTGTTTTTATGATATTAGTATTATATACTATAGTGGCCAAGAGTACAAGCAAGACCGAAAGTCACTTGCGGTAGAATGTTAAGAAAATTATTTTCAAATTTTAAAACTTAAATTTTGTGGCGATATAAATCATAAGTATAAATGTTTAGTAACTACATATTTGTATAAAAAATATGTAGAAGAGGACTTAGATATGTAAATGATATTTATAAATTTTTTTATAATGTCTCTAGGCTACTTATGGATGACGAAGGCACATTTAATTTCGTTTCACTTTGACATGTTTTCGATATCATATCAAGAAGCATGTTTACGTGACTATGTACGATTATTGATACTCTTTTCAACGTGTATAAATTATACTAACGGTTTAAAGCGTGTCGAACTTCGTGTTATTTTGAGTCGACTTTAATATTGTATAAAAAATCATCTTTAATGGGATATGGAGCGTTTTATGATACGCATTGTAACGTGTCTAAAATCTATTGACGATAAAAAGCGTGTCTACCATCGTGTCACTTTGAAACGCTTAGAATATCATCATAAAAAGTGTCTTTAATTGTCTATTAACACTAAAAACATGTCTAATATCATGTTATGCTGACACGTTTTAAAAATCGTGTTAAAAACATCTTTACATGGCTATATAGAGACGCTTTAGTGCGCGTTACTATAAAAGCATGCCTAGAGCCACTTTTTCTTGTAGTGAACTCGATGGCTTGTTTCCCCAAACCCTTGGTCCCAAGCCCCATCCACCCATCTCATTGGCCCTCGGTGGCCACCGGCTAGACCTAGTCTTCCTTCCTCTACCAGAATCAACCTGAGGTGCCAGCTTGCACCTTGCAATGGCTAATCATCCGATCTACCGAGATATTAGGCAACACATAGCGTAAAGGAAGAGAAAATGGCGACAAAAGAGGCACCGAGGCAGAGATTGTGCTGTCATCAAGCTGACGGGATGGCCTGTGCGCTAGTATAGAAATGATTTTTACATACGAGGCACCGTAGCTCTACAAATGTTGTTAGAAATCAATTTAAGGGGTACTTCCATGAAGAAAACTGTCCCTTGAAATGTATCCATTTCTAGGGAGGTTTGGATAATAGAACCACCCTGAAAATACATTTTTGGGGGATGGTCGACTTTACCATTCTGTCTCTACAAGAGAGAGATTTTCAAAGTTGGTTATCTTAAGAAAACCGCGTCTCAAATCAAATAACAGAGGCGGTGCTCTTAGTCAAACATGCCCAAGAATAACACCCCCCCCCCCCTATACATTTTCCTCCTCTCGACAGTGCTGCTCACGAGACTGTAGCTGCTGAGCACCATTGTTGAGCTCACATGGAGGCGAGAAATAGCAAATATAGGAGATGTTTTGCCCTTTGAACCTTTGAAGGAGATGGGTTTGAGAGGTGTTGTTTGTGGCATCCCTAAACTCTTTTGAAACTTTACCTATATATTTCTTTCTCTAGTTTTTTTGTTCTCATGTAGATCTAGAAAGACATGCATGATGTTTGATATTTTTTGTTTTTTCCAGCAAGATTTTTTCCCCAACTTACTTAGCCCATGAACTGTAGTTAATTTGTACATGTACTTTGTATTTTTGGTTCATAGCTTTTTTGTGTTATTTTTAAGCTCTAGGTTTAGTATAATAGTATTTATATGTGAATAATATCTTGATGCAAAATATACCTTTTCTTTTCACAGACCCCATATGGATAGGTAATAGATGTACATGAAATGAAGACATGATACTTCCTACATACAAGATGTGAATGGTATTATTGAAGCTGTTAACAACACACTTTGATTAAGTAGATAAAGAATATATATTGTCCCGGTTGTGACTATCAACCATATAGTATGTCAGAATCCAAATACGATAAGATCATGGTGAACTATACGATTTGAGATCATCATTGTTTTTCGATCACGCAAAAGATTTGTGTGCTTTTGTTACGCCATGACGACGCCCTAAAGGGTCAAAATGGATTTACATGAATGCTCAGACCCTCTAGTACACGCTGCCAAGGGCAACTTCACCCATACGCTTGAGAGTGTTGAAAAACGAGTGTCCACACTGACCGAGAAGATCGGACCAACCACCCAAAGAACAATAGTGCGAACAAAGGCGAGGAATAAGTTGTGATCATTGACAATGATTTTGTATATAGAGATGATGGCGACATTGATGAAAGGGCGACATACGGGTGTACCCTATGTCAATGTCTTCAACTCAATCATATAGGTATGAGAGGTAATGTTATTAATGACAATCATCACAATCGTGGTAATGTTAATAATGATGATCTTTACGCTAAAATTAAATTCATCATATATACCATCTTTACATGGCAAGTATGATGTTGAGGAATATCTTAATTGACATATGATGGTAGAACAAAAAGACGCTTCCGATTTCTAATCATCACATAAGCTTGACAAGCTACCAATGAGTTTAAATTTTTTGCTATAATTTGGTAGGAAGAATTAGCTTCTTTGCATCTACAAACATAATGAAAAAAGATTAAAAAACAATACGTGATAGATTTATTTATCCTCCTTACAAACGTGATTTCCATTTGTAGAGCATCCTGCTTCATCTAGTTCCTAGATTTAGTCGCTCACCCTTGAGCATCTCATCGTGCACCCACATCTTCTCTTTCTCAGTTTCTCTCGTTTATCCTCATCTTGGCATCATATAGGGAGCACTAGGCACTGGCTCTCTATCTCTGCAATATTGCCATTTCGCAAGGTTGCTACCACGCACGTGTGGTGTACTGCAATATCGCCATCTCTGTGTTGAAGATGTTCCAAATTCATAGACCAAGATAAAGACCGACTTCTGATGGAGCGAAGCGGAGGCCCGTCGCCGGGAGGCTTGGGATGGAGTGAAGCGGAGTCTGAAGTCGGCCCATCGGGTGCGCCCCCGTTCAGTTGGGGGTGCGGGGGGCTGGGCCCCGCGGTACGATACATAGTCCCGTCGCTAGGGTTCCACGGTGACTACGTCGTTCATTATTCTTGTAAGCCGCCGCACGGCGTTGTAACCCGACTCTTGATAATAGTGAGGAGTGTTTGCTGGCTGGCGCCCGTGGTTTTTCCCCTTCGCATTGAAGGGGTTTTCCACGTTAAATCTTGTGTCTCGCTGTGATTTGATCTTGTGTTCTTCGTCGTTTATCCGCCGACATTCACAACACTCTGCAATATTAAGCCTAATGGTTAATATTTAGGCCTGAGCCCGATTAGATTTTTACACCATGTTGAAAATCTTGGTCTAAGCCCATCCCACATGCTCAACAAGTGAATACGTATTAGGTTGGGCGGTTCATGACCAGGTCTTTCATCTTTGCGGTAGGGCACGACATCATTGAGTACCACGGTCTGCTCCTCCTGGCTCATATATATGGGTGCCAGCGTGGACTATCATGTCGTCAATAAGGTCTGGTCACGACCTGTTTGGACCCGTGATGCCTCGCGAGGCAAGTCTCTGAAGCTAAATGTGTGTATCTTAGGAATATAGGGATCATGGATTTTGCCAAGTTGGAGAGCCATTATCGTATTTTTTTCTCTAATAAAAAAACATAAGTGTCCGAAAACACACATGTGGGTCATGTCAAAATGGGTCGTCTAAGCAAGGCACGACACTGGCACGCTGGGGCACGGCAGTGCTAGCTTCGTTCGGCATGGCAACTGGGGGGGCTTAGTTGTGTCGTGTTGTGCCAATGGGCACGATGGCTTGCTATGGCCGCCGAGCTTGTCTCGTCGATGCCACGCCACCACCACGCACCAAGGCTTCCACGCACAAGGACCCCACGCCACCGCCGGCCGCACCATGGGAAAATGAGCCTCGGCTCCCCGCGACGAGGACGTCGCGCTGATGCCGGAAAGGAGAGGGGGGAGAGGGCTGAGAGGCTCCCCGCGGCAAGGCCATCGTGCTGAGGCCGGAACGGAGAAAGGGAGAGGGCTGAGGTGAGAGGCGTGGGAGGGAGGGATGAGCGGCCTCGGCGGAGGTCGCATTTCCGTTGGCGCGGGAGATGGTGTCGTTGGGAAGAGAGGGTCCGACACAAGAAAATGAGGGAAGAGAAGGGAGGGTTTCATGTTTATATAAGATGAATCCAATGACTCTGATTTCTTTTGAGGACATCCAACCACAAAAATCTAACGATCACATTGTGTTGGTGCATTAACCGTGTCGTGCATGTGCTGACACCCCGTGCTAGTGTCGTGCTTTTTTGGGTCAGGCCCGGGCTGACCTAACAGGTCTGGCCCATTTGAAAATCTTTACATTACATCTTGTAATAGAGCCGAAATAAAAACAAAAGTTAGGTTAGGTATGTTGCATGCATGGTGTGTAGTGCACGCTCCAGCCACATGGACAAAAGTGACATAGTGACGAGTGTTTGGAGACAAAGCTACACCGCCGATCTACACGTTGCTTAGGAAACAACTGTCAGCGTCTTCCTCGGAGTAGTCTCGTTCCCACACTCATCTTTTTCCTTGTGGCCACATATTCTCTCCAAGAACACAGATCCGATCAAGAATCACCATATATGAATAAAATGCTGCCATGATCCGTGCGCATGCGCCCCCTTCGATCTGACTCTCGCCGCCGATCCTTGCATCTCCCAAAAAAATGTGGCCGACGGACCCCGAGTATGGCCTCTCCCCCAAGAACACCCTCGGGATCGATGTGTACAACCCTCCACCGGTGAGTCACCTCCGATCCTCCCCCTTAATTGACCACATTGGCTGGGCATCGATCTGTTGTCCTTTATCTCTTGTCGTGCGTTTATTAAGTAATTGACTGCTGATTTTCACGTGAATTTTTTTTGAATAATCAGCAGGAGTACGTACTGCTATAGCACGTGAATTTTCATGCCCATTTTTTTGTCCTGACTGTTGATTAATTGCTAAATTTTCCAGCATGAATTGATCATTGGAGCGATTGTATATATATGCGCTGCAAATATATATAGGCCGGAATGACTTTTGTTTGTAATTAATTAACGTGCATACGTCAAACGATTTTTTTCTCTGTTTAATTCGGTGATGGAAAATGGAGTGATCATGATACGCCTGATCGACGAGAGGTTGAAGGAGAACATTCACATGGAGAGTTTTGAACTATCTTGCTTTTCCGCCATTGATTGCTAACAAACCCTCCCTAAAGATAGTAGGCGACTGAGTCAGGCACTACACGGCCGGAGTACTCAAAATGAATTCAGGAGCATGTGTGTAGATCAAACTTTCTTAACTTTAACTAAGTTTATAAAAAATATGTGCAACATTTATATTTTTAAATAATTTATTATAAAACTATACTCAACTATCTATCTATTGATATTAATTATGTATTATAATTTTTTATATATAATTAGTCAAAGTTTAAAAATATTAACTTGTGGAAAATAAGAATGACTTCTATCTTAAAGACAGAGGAAGCAGTTAGTAGTTTCCGCCCTCAAGTTAGTAGTTTCCGCCCTCAATGTTAGTAGTACTACTAAGTTTATACTGTGTGAAGCAAGCATTTCATGGATGAATGTTGACGGGATAGATAGATAGATAGATGTAATGGCCAATATTAATTTAATGCATGCATACGCAGCTGCACTGGACGAGCCTCCTGGTGCTGGCGTACCAGAGCTGCGGCGTGGTGTACGGCGACCTGAGCACGTCGCCGCTGTACGTGTTCAAGGGCACCTTCTCCGGGTCGCTGCACCGCTACCTGGACGAGGAGACGGTGTTCGGCGTCTTCTCCGTGGTGTTCTGGACCATCACGCTCATCCCGCTCCTCAAGTACGTGTTCATCGTGCTCAGCGCCGACGACAACGGCGAAGGCGGCACCTTCGCGCTCTACTCGCTGCTGGTGCGGCACGCCAAGTTCAGCCTGATGCCCAACCAGCAGGCCGCCGACGAGGAGCTGTCGGCGTACTACAGGCCCGGCTACTCCACGGAGGAGAAGCCCATCCTCAAGGCGCTCAGGAACTTCCTCGAGAAGCACAGGAAGTCGCGCACGTTCCTGCTGCTCATGGTGCTCTTCGGCGCGTCGCTCGTCATCGGCGACGGCGTGCTCACGCCAGCAATGTCAGGTGCGTGCGTGCTATGTACGTTGCGCATATATGCAATCATCATCTTCCATTAGTAGTAGTATATGCGCATACGTGCCGGCCTCATGGTGTTAGTTGTCTGATTTTGTCCCAGTGCTGTCGTCCTTCTCTGGTCTCCAGGTCCACTCCAGTGCATTGACACACGGTACGTATTACGTACTACTGATGCAATTTCCATATGCATATTATTATGAGTATAAGATTCCAATATAATCAACGTACGTACGTCGTCGACACCTACAGGTGAGGTGGTGCTGCTGTCGTGCATCGTGCTGGTGGGCCTCTTCACCCTGCAGCACTGGGGCACGCGCCGCGTGGCCTTCCTGTTCGCGCCCTTCGTCGTCCTCTGGCTGCTCCTGCTCGCGGCGCTCGGCATCTACAACATCGCCGTGTGGAACCCCAGCGTCCTGCGCGCGCTCTCTCCCTACTACGTCGTCAGGTTCTTCCAGCGCACCGGCAAGGACGGCTGGATCTCGCTGGGAGGAGTGCTGCTCTCCATGACTGGAACAGAGGCGATGTTTGCAGATCTTGGACACTTCACTGCTGCGTCCATAAGGGTATGTATGTATGTAGGTATATGTAGACATTAATTATCGTCTCTGCTTGTCATTCGTCATGCATGACTTGAGAGAATTAATTATATATATATATATATATATATATATATATATATATATATATATATATATATATATATATATATATATTGTGCAGGTCGCGTTCGTGGGCCTCATCTACCCGTGCCTGGTGCTGCAGTACATGGGGCAGGCGGCCTTCCTGTCCAAGTCACCCGACTGCAACATCCACTTCATCTTCTTCGAGTCCATTCCCCGTAAGTCTCAATCTCATTCTCATCTGTTGGATTGATGATGCCTGCTTCCCAAGTAGGAGTACGTTCCGTTGGAAGATGCTGACGATCCAGCTTGCTTGCTGTATGCATAATATGCAATAATGAATGCAGGTCCCGTCTTCTGGCCTGTCCTGGTGATCGCGACGCTGGCGGCGATCGTGGGCAGCCAGGCCGTGATCTCCGCGACCTTCTCCATCGTGCGCCAGTGCACCGCGCTGGGCTGCTTCCCGCGCGTCAAGATCGTGCACACCTCCAACCGCATCCACGGGCAGATCTACAGCCCCGAGATCAACTGGATCCTCATGCTTGTGTGCCTCGGCGTCACCGTCGGCTTCCGCGACACGGACCTCATCGGCAACGCCTACGGGATGGCGTGCGCGGGTGTCATGGTGGTCACCACGTTCCTCATGGCGCTCGTCATGGTCTTCGTGTGGCAGCAGGGATTCATCCTGGCGGCCATGTTCCTGCTGGCCTTCGGCTCCGTCGAGTGCGTCTACCTCTCCGCGGCGATCATGAAGGTGCCGCAGGGCGGGTGGCTGCCGCTCGCGCTCTCGCTGGTGGTGGTGGCCGTCATGTACGTGTGGCACTACGGCACGCGGCGGAGGCACCTCTTCGACGTCCAGAACAAGGTGTCGCTCAAGTGGCTGCACGCGCTGGGCCCCAGCCTGGGCATCGTGCGCGTCCCGGGCATCGGCCTCATCTACTCCGAGCTCGCCACCGGCGTGCCGGCCATCTTCTCGCACTTCGTCACCAACCTGCCGGCGTTCCACCAGGTGCTGGTCTTCGTCTGCGTCAAGGCCGTGCCCATCCCGCACGTCCGCTGCTACGAGCGCCACCTCATCGGGCGCATCGGCCCGCGCGAGTTCCGGATGTACCGCTGCGTCATCAGGCACGGCTACAAGGACGTCCCCGGCGATGACAACGACTTCGAGAACGACCTCGTCGTCCGCATCGCCGAGTTCGTGCACATGGAGGCTGCAGAGGCAGCCGCCAATGCAGACGCCCCGCGCAGCAGCGACGCCTCGGTCGAGGGGCGCATGGCCGTCGTCAACTGCGCCGTTCGACCTGTCCCGGACGGGCCTGCTCATGCGGGCGCCGCTCCCCAACCCGGACGACAGCATCGTGGTGCGCGCGGCCACGGCCGCCACCGCCACCGCCGCCGCTGACAGCAGCAAGACGGAAACGATCCAGTCGCTGCAGACCATGTACGAGGCGGAGTCGCCGGGGTTCGCCATCCGGCGGCGCATCCGGTTCGAGATCGACGACTCCACGAGCGAGAACATGGACCCGGCGGTGAAGGAGGAGCTCAGCGCGCTGGTGGAGGCCAAGCACGCCGGCGTCGCCTACATCATGGGGCATTCCTACATCAAGGCAAGGAAGAGCTCGTCGATTATCAAGAAGTTCGCCATCGACGTGGCTTACTCCTTCCTCCGCAAGAACTGCAGGGGACCTGCCGTGGCGCTCAACATTCCGCACATCAGCCTCATCGAGGTTGGCATGATCTACTACGTCTAGCCCAGCACCAGCAGCTTAATTTTGTTTTATGTGTTCATCAGATGATTCGTTTGTTTGAACTGAGGCTAATTGAATTAGGTTTGGGAATGCTTGATTAGCTCGATCTCTGCACAACGTAGGATGATCCATGCATGCTTACTAGTTACTACTAGTATATATTTGATCCATCAGTTTCAGTTGTACTCTGGATCACTATGTACGAGGGTTGGTATATCATATTATTCTTCAGTGTGAATAAACCATGCAGGACAGTGTATGAAGTGAAGTCCCTTCTCTCACAAATCAAAGCCAGCATTGTGGGATTCCAATTACACAAAGACAATGCAAGGCTCTCAACAATGTCCCCACAACCAGAACCTCAACATGATTTGACCACATAGGGTGATTATGGACTCGGGTCTTAAGATTCGACCTCGAACATGGGTCCCACAAATGTCTAAAAATGTTTTGACCACAATTATTGATTCTTTTGATCTTGATCTTAGAGAAATGTCCAAATGTCAGAAGCATTTTACTTGAACTAATAATCTACAAGTGCCAACCTTTGAAAAAGTAGACAGGATTTTGGTCGTCGCAGACTAGGAACAAAAATATTATTATCGCTTTATCGTTCAAGCATTATGTGGAGAAAGTTTCAGATCAGAGTCCCCTATTCTTGCATTCGGGTGATGTCAAACAACCCGCACTCTTTCAAATTCGAGATGCATGGGGTGGTTATAGTCAGGCATATTAATTTAGTCCGAGGTAACAAATGGGACGTTGGCAAGCCAAAATTAGATGCCTTGGTCAAAATCTAAGAGGATCGGATGGGCTAAAAATATTGGGATTTGCTAAATTTCAGGTTCCTTAATTTTAGTTTTCTTTCAGACGACAATATAGCATATAATTTATACTAAAAATTGCAATTTTAGTTCGTTGCAATTTATGTAGACACGGTCTGCAATTTTCGGTATCAGAAATAAAAATCTTATTAGACAAAACTACAAACCTGACAAAATCTTATAAATATTGACACAAAAACAATTTAACAATTACAATTATTTTTATAAGAGGACAAGGATAAAAATTTAATATGTTATAGCACAAAGGCAAATAACAAAATATTCTCTCCATCCCAAATTGTAAGTCATTCCAAGAATCTTAGAGAGTCAAATCATCTCAAGTTTGACCAAGAATTATAGACAAAACTATAAAGATTTATAACATCAAATAGGTATACTATGAAAATATAATTAATAGTGAATCTAATGATACTTATTTGACATCATAAATATTATTATATTGTTATATAAGTTTGGTCAAACTTGAGAAACTTTGACTCTCCAAGATTCTTGGAATGACTTACAATTTGGGATGGAGGGAGTACAAAATTAACTTATACTAGTTGGTAGTATATTAGTGTTGTCTGAAATCATCTTAAATTTCAGACATCTGAACTATAGGAAAAGTGAAAAACATTACCGGGGGGACATTATAAGAAAGAAAAAAAATAGACGTGCTAGATAGATAAATTAGCAGAGGGTTGGGTGTTTATTTTCTGATGAATTAAATGTAAAGCATTGATTACAAGAGAAACTCACGTGCTTGTTATTAAACGAACAAGATATCAAATGGTATCAATACGAAAAAGTAAAAACATTACTAGAGGGTGACACACAAAATACTATCAGATAGGGGCTAATAAAAAACATAGGAAAAACTCAAAAAATTTAACTAGAAAAAGAGGAGGGTGTCTGGGTGTGATTAGCGGCAATGTAGATTTTGGAAAGGTATATCAGCAAATACTGACTTGGTTTGGGTCGATCCATATGACCCAAAGGGGGAAATCCATCAAGGCTTCAAAAAGAAAAATGAAACCTTAGTGCAAAATTTCTTTGAGAATTAAGTGTATGGTGCCATTTTTTAGATGAAGAATCATAATTCAGCTCTAGGTCCACATGGATTTCCCCCTTTGAATTTTATCAAGTTTTTTGAAATGTAATCAAAGAGGATTTACTGGCCCTATTTGAAGATTTCCATGTTGGTTGTCTCCCACTTCATAGCCTAAATTTTGGAACTATATATCACCTTGCAATGCCTAACAATTGTGAGACAAAGCAAATTCAACAATATAAGCCAATCTATTTTCTTAATGTAAGTTCCAAAATTTTCCCTTGCAAATTGATTTCTTCAAGAAGGAATATTATGAAAGGAGCTATTATTCCTCATAAAATTAAACAATACTCCCTCCATTCCATGTTATATGTTATTCTAACTTTCTTAGAGTCAAAGCTCATTAAGTTTGACCAAAATTATAGAGATAAATACAAAGTTATGTTGTCAAATAGGTATAATATAAAAATATAATTAATAAAGAATTTAATGATACTTATTTGGTATAATAAATATTATTTTTTATTATATAATTTAGTAAAACTTGAGATACTTTGAATCTTTTAGAATGTTGGAATGACTTATAATTTGGGGGTGGAGGGAGTACATGAGATTAAAAAAAAGATGGTTTAATTTTTAAGATTACTAGCAAACGTGTCCGTGCATTGCAATGGTAGAAAAAACCAAACGTTAATTAAAAATATAGACATGAGTATTGTATATTTATTCATATTTTATCCTTTTTCTATATCTATTTTAACCTAATTTTTCATCATCAACTCGCTATTTTCAAGCTAAATATATGGTCTTTTCAAAGTCTCAAACTAGAGAAGTTCATGATGAAGTCCAATGCTATTTATTTTTTTATTTCTATTTTTTCTCTATAGTATGTGTCATTGTTTTTTCCTATAAATCAGAGGAGTTAGTGACGGAGTCTGTTGCTATTCTTTTCTATTCTTATTATTTTTCCTTTACGCGTCATTGATTTGTATTGGAAAATTATTTTTTAAAAAACTGTTCGGGGAAAATATAATATAATGTTCAGTCATAAGTCATGTCGAAATAGAATTTGTATGGAAAGTTGGTTTTTTCTGAGTCGAGATCACATACCTGACTCAATAGGTTTTGAAATCAAACTATGTATCATGCTAGATTAAAGCTATTCAAACTTATATGAGCACTATATAGAATTAAAAATAGATCTCGACTCTTGTCTTTTACTATTTTAACTTAGATTAGGATTAGAATTTCTAATCATCTTATTCGGAGATATTCTATCATGGGCCATGTTGGAATAGGAATTGTATGAAAACCTAGTTGTTTTTTTAGTTCAGATCACAAGCGTGGAAACAAACTTCATATCATGCTAGACAAGAGCTATTCAAACTTATATAAGCACGAATTATATATACAAAATTAGAAATAGACCTCAACTCTTGACTTTTTACTATTTAGATTTAGATTAGAATTAGAATCCATATTCATCTTACTCAGAGGTAATCATTTGGATTTGAATAGGATTCTTAACAATACTTGTGTTCAATCCCTATATATAAAAATAAGAGGGTTATAGTAATAAAACAAATAGAGTCATTTGCATTCATGGAGTTAGTTAGGAAGGACCATAAAAAATGGGAAGAAATTTGTCCTCTTTATTACTATAATAATGAATAAAATAGGTATAAATATAGATATAGATTCTGAAAAAGTTTATGATAAGGTTAATAGGATTTACTCCAATGAACCCTAAGAATGAAAAAGGATTTTCACCACGCTTGTAGCTAGATACAAACCTCTATTTAGGGAGGCAATGTTGGTATGGCTCATGTTTCCAAACAAGAAAGGTCTAAGGCCAGTCTCAATGAGATGTCATAGGAGTGTGATAATTAAAAGCTAAAGCTAGCATATGAAACTGTGTATTCAAAGACCTTGTTTCATTCTAAGTGTCATGTCTTAGAGACTGGGAGATGAAATCTTGCACTGAGACTAGCCTAAGGCAAGGTGACCTTTTCTCTCTGGTTTTATTTAATATCATTGTAGACATGTTGGGGATCATCACTGTCCGAGGTAAAGAATGGGCAGTTCAAGGGGGTTTTCTATTTTCCGTATGTGGATGACATAGTTTTCTTCCTAGATGATGATATTGACAATGCAATGAACATGAAATTATTAGATCTAAAAATTATCTTTTAACAAGAGCGAAATCTAATGCTTCGTCCAAGGTAAATATTGTAAGATGCAATTCTCACAATTATTTGACTGCAAAACTAGCACATATCCCTTTATTGGTACCTGAATCTACTAATGCACTATAGGGAACTTAGTAACAATAATGATGAGAAAGGAATTCGATAAAGAATTAAAAAATTGGTTCAGATAAAAATAAAAAAATGGGAGGAACACATGTGTTGATTAACTCGGTTATGTTCAATTTACCTTCGTTTATGTTGTCCTTTTTAGATACCTATAGCGGTTTTCAAAGGAAAAATATTATATTTTCTTATCCATATTTTTAATTTTCTTTCATTATATTTCTGCTCTCCTCGAAGATAAAAATATTTTCTTCTCTATATTTTTTATTTTTATAATTCTCTATTTTTCTGCTGAACTCGTTAACATGCTCAATTCTATTCTAGCAGTCCTTCATTGAATTTGAATTCAGCAAACGATAGTATCTACAAATTTCTATTTGGTTGAGGACACCGTGGGTGCGAGGCGCCGACAATAAGGCTTTCTATTTGGTTGAGGACACCGTGGATGCGAGGCGCCGGCAATAAGGCTACGTCTAGCCACGACGCGAGAGGCGAGAGGAAGAAGACACGTTGGTGGGTCGTGCGTTGCGCAACGGGTTACGGGGTATCTGCCTCCATATTTGTCATTGATTCAAAATGTATCCATGGAACTGTGAGAGAATGTCAAAGAGAAACACAGAAACCTAAGGTTGGAGCACACGTCTCGAGATTACCATATAACGAAAGAGCTAACCAAAATTTTGAAGCAACCAACAGATCATAAAGAGAATTTAACAATTCCACTGTATCAATCGAACTGAAACCTGCTAAAGGCCCTGAATACACCCGACTAATGCTACTGAAACCTTCTAATCTAGAGGTACGAAGAATGTTCAAGTGGCAACACGTGTGAGGCTTGCAGCAGTCAGCGAGTTCATCGCCCAATCAAGCCAAGTATCGATATGAGTTCGGCGCGTCTTTATCGCGTTCCAGGTAGTCTCTGGTGATAAGGTCCTCAATCCTTCTCTTGATCATTTTAATATCAGGCTGGAGCATGGAGAAGCAGCGTCAATATATATCATAGTATTTTCTCCAAAAGAAAAGGATTACCGTACAGTATAGTATTATGGAGGACATACACACTCAAATACAGGCGTAGAATGCTAGTGATACGTACCTTGAACATGCGGCTGAGCTGTTGCACACATTCCGCAACTAGATTCTGGTGGGTCATGATCTTGCGGCTCTTCATAATGCGCACTAGCGCTGCGTCAATTGCAAACCTCCTGTCCTTGGTAACGTCGTCGATTACCTTTTTCTTCTCGTTGGATGGAGGAAGTGGTACCTGCAATGCAAAGCACATTATTGTCATTTCTCGGAAGCTGAAGAGGAGGAGATCCAAAACAATCAAAGACAGTTTGAACTACAAATAGCACCTTTATCCGGCGCATCTTGTCCGTAAATGTGTGGTTGAACTCAAAGACGTCCTTCGGAGAAATTGTTCTGCTATTTGGCTCTTTGTTGAGAATCTTGTACTTTGCACATGACAGTGAATGAAGCACACGCACGGTATCATCTTCAGAAAGGTTTAATTGTGTCACGATCTCAGAGAAACTTAGTCTTTCAGATTCGTTGAACAGCAACAGGAGCGCAGCCTGACAAACAGATTGAGATAAGTAAGATGCAGTGCATACGAAAATTGTATGTGTCAACTTCCATTATTTTAAAACCCACCTGATAAGTTGTAACAATCAGATCGATTTTTTGGGCTTTGAAATTCCCAACGATGGTGCAATTACCCAAGGAATAAATCCAGTTGAGCTTTCTTTTTCTGTCCTTGTTGGAATGATAAAATTCACTGAAAATCTCCACACATTTAACCTGAATATTTGAATTTACGTTAGATCAATACGTGCAATATCACACTACTGCAAAATTTAAATAATAATTAACTACTCCATTCCAAATTTGTCACAGTAGATTTGTCCTAAGCCAAACTTTTGTAACTTTGACCAAGAAAAATGCACCAACATCTACAAGTTCAAATATGTGCACTATCAAGACATTTCATGGAGAATTTAGTAAAACGAATTGTACATGTTGGTGCATTTATCTATTAACTTAGTCAAAGATAATAGAAGTTTGACTTACGATTAAAGCCAAAATGACCAATGATTTAGAATGGATGGAGTTGTCGGCAGTGCAACGCAGGGTACAGAAGCAATGGATATACATACCATCTCTGAAGGAAGATTTATATCAGTGCTTTTGTAACTTGGCCAGTATCCTGTTGTCAAAACCTGAACACTCAGGTCTACCCTAGGATTTAATTCTGGGTTCGCTCTTATGTAGTTTTCAAAGTCTGTGTGTTTATCTTTTGCAACTGTGACATCGTTGATCATGCCCTCCATTTTTGAAGTAAACTGCGCTCCAAAATACTGCTTTAGCTTGGACAGCAAACTTCGCTCTAGATCACTATTGCCACTCTTATCAAAGATCAATCTCCTTCCTAGATTTTTCCTGCAGTACATTTCCAGAGGGGAAAATGGTGGATGTCAAGAGCTTCGACTATGTGCTATCATCAACAAAATTTTAAAATCAAAGCTGATATCACACAAACCTATGGAACTCAACAAAGAGATCCTTATCGCTGATGTATTGGAGCAGCTTCACAACCTGACAATAATCAGTTTAAAAGTTGAGAAAACAAGAGTGTAACTGCTGTGAATTCAAATAGTGTTGCAGTAACCATGCCTTATCAAGGTTCTCTTCAATTGCTTCGTCACCAAGTTTTTCACATCCACCTTTTTTAAGAATACTGTCACAGTATGCTGCGAACAATTCAGCACTACAGCACCCAGCAACAGTTTTATTGCAAACAACTTCAAAGGCTTCCTTAAGTGCCTGAAACAGTATAGCAAGTGAGGGAAATATGACACTACCTCAAGTCCACTGATGAAAGAAATATCTGAGCCAGCAAACCTTGTGAAATAGTGTATTGTTTTGGAAACAGTTGGTGACATATGCCATGTATTTGTCATGGAGATCTAAGATTTTCCGCACATAGTCCTGTAATAAGCTGCCATTAGAGTCAACAAAAAACAAGCCCCCAGCACATAGAAGTATTGAAGATCCATACCAGTTCCAGCGTACTCACTACATCTTTCTTCTCATTCTGCAGATACACAGAGAAGAACGTTGATTAGTTAGAATAGATATTTTGACAGCAATTAGGAAAAATCAAAATGAAAATGTCCACATTTAATAACTACTACTATCTATCATCTGAGAAGAGAGAAAATACATTAAAATCCTTCGAAAAGAACTAACTTACAAACAGACAAATTTTAAACTGACTATTGCATTTAATAATATTAGCAAAAGACAAGATTATTCTCACTCCAATTGTCCAAAAATGATTATTTTAGTAGGTACAGTGTTTTTTTAGCAAATTAACAAATTGATAGTTTTCCAGCCAGCCAATTATATTATTTTTATGTCTGCTGTTCATGAACATTTGGACAACAAATGGTCGATTAAAGTAAAAAAGACTTAAACACTAGAAAAAGTCACTATAATTATTAGCATGGGTGCATAACTAATAAAAAACTTGTTTCCACAGAGAAAAATAGCAGGAAACCATCCAAAGAATTTTGAATATGTGTATCCAAAGTAATGATACAAATTCTACAAATGGAGAAGAAAAAAAAGTCTGCAATATCTGAAAATATATGAATTACCTTTTTGCTGGTAGCAGAATCTATTGCTTGTTTCAACAAAGACATCCCTACTTCATTGACATGCTGCAAAGAAATGGACTTGTACTAAGAAAATGGAACTTGTTTCAAAGTGCAATGCAGTATACAACAATAAATGCATAACAACAGTAGTAATCACCAGGATTAAAGATCTCTATAGATTATTTGGGAAATACCTCCTGGAATATTTTAGATACTGGATTCAGGCCACCATTAATCCTAGAAAAGAGCGTAAACATCCTTGAAAGATCTTCAACCTGCAGCAACAAACATATATATCATAAAAAATTCAGTAAGATTATACACCCCATCAACTCCTGGCATATATAGGCATGTGACTCTGTCTATCAAACCTTTTCATCACAAAGCAACACTTTGCATCCAGAGTTCTGTTTCTTCAGAATTTGGTCTATATGCCTAGCTAGCAATTCTCCTTGCACATCCTGTAAGTATTTTTTGTTACAACAGTGTAATAATTTCAGTTCCAAAGAACGTTACTGCTCGCTCAATCTCGGTTAGAAACACCATTCATGTAATAGCAGTCAAAAGTTAGATAAATAAAAAGTGTAGCCTGATACAAACCTCCATCAACCTCGGTTCTGTATTAGCATGCAAATACTGTGCAACTCTTTGCTTCTCTTTTTGTAAACACTCCTCTGCCTATGTAATGGAAAACCAATCAGCAGGGTGTCCTTATACTATAAAACGGATTATTTTTTTTCAAGAGCACCTCAATTACCTTAATCATGTATTCAGAGCAATTGTCCTCCACAATCCAGGCTTGGGCCTTCTTTAAATAGTAATCTATTGAAGCCTTCAGAAAGGCATCTTCGAAGTCCTCGTTATAAAGTTTTGACCCACATTCAGAATCAAGTTCAATATAGATATCAAGAACATTCTTGACAAGAGTACGATCTATAATCTGTCCCTCCCTATCTTCGTCAACCTTTCAAATCAAGGAATTCCACAACAAAGAAATATTGTTATCAACCACTCTATAAAATGTGACACAAGAAGCAGAAAATTGCAAGACTAACCATGGTAATCAGAATCGATGTCACTGTTGCTTTATAGTTGTCAAAAACCTATCACAAAGGCATGAATTCAAGCTCATGAAAGCAAATACCAAGCTTGTTCAGACTTAGTACACATAAAAACCATCAAGTGGGAACAAAGACCCTACCAGAGCTTTGAAAGAATCCCAGCCAACTTTTTTAAGGGGCTCAAGTGACCTCCGTGTGATAAAGTAGCGGTCAAGGTAGTCGAAAAACCTGCTGAGCCACTTGACCATTAGCTTATGGTTTTTCCACCTGAACACCAGTTCCTTCAGCAGGAACTCACCATGCTTGCCCTGCAAGGTCGGCAGCACCTACATGCTCGATCACAAAAGGAAAAAATTGATCAATGCCACAAAAAGGGTTTAACATGAGCAAACAATCAACATTATCAAGATAAAACAACTCATAGCATAGACGATGGGAACAATTAATCCACAAGACGACAACATACCACACGACTAGGCTTGGGCTTTGCACTATCGACTTTTTTAGAAAAAAAAAATACCGAACTATACAAAGACTGATCTGAATTTCATATATAACCACTAAATATGCATAAGAATACATTTCAATTAAAACCAAAATAGGCCAAAACTACTTTACATAAGAATACATTTTTTTAATTAATAAAACCAAAAATAGGCCAAAAATACTCTGGAAGATTGAACATATATACAATAATTATTACAGAAAACCAGGTAGCCGTCCATAAATTTGTTTAATTACAATAGTAGATCTACTAAGTGATGTAATCTGAAAGTCCATAAATTTGTTTAATTACAACAGTAGATCTGAAAGTGATGAAATATGAATGCACGGCAAGAAAATAAATAAACAATCCCCCCAACAAGTAAAATTGAGTAAAGAAAAGCTACAGGGAACGTACGGTGGCAGTGATGTAGCCGTCCAACTCCTCCCGGTAGCTATCATAGAGCTGCTGCGAGTAGTCATTCGGAGCCTTCTGCGTGCACATATTGTATATTGTACTGCCACCAAACACCACAATGAAATGAAGCAACAGATGAGAAGCCGATGAGATCATATTTATAATATCATTAAACCCTAAAACCAGCAGTCAGGCCAAACCAATGCGACCGGCCATCGCAGATCGATAGAACCAGTGCAGCTGCAGCATGCGACGACGTACGTGTAGAGATGCATGTAGTCGACGGAGACGAAGGCGACGCCGGGTTTACCGGCGAGGATGAGCTTGAGCTTTTCCAAGCCGGCGGTCATTTGTGCCCACCCCACATCGAGGGAGATTGGCTCGCGGTTGGGTGCCATGCCGTGCGCCCGCGCCCAGCAGATTGCCTTCGCGTAAGGGACGAGCACGCAATGTGAGGTCGAGAGAAGCGACGTGTGCGGCGACGCGAGGCGAGGGTTTTGAGGTTTCGGCGTTGGCGATCGGAAATAAAAAGGACGGGGGAACGAGGTATCGAGACGCCGGGTTGTGTTCGGATCTCAAAAAGGACCTGTTTCGGTAAGGCCTCTACTGATTGGGCGTCGAAAATCCTTTTTACTCCTGCGCGTAGTTACTTCTATCTACTGATTGGGCGTCGAAAATCCTTTTTACTCCTGCGTGTTCGCACACCGGCGCGCTTCCTACGCTCGCACGCAGTCAGCCCGACAAATCTCTCGCAGTTAGCCCCGCTCCGCTCCGCATCCCGCACCGGCCGGAAAAAAAAAACGCTCCGCATCCCGCCCCAGCGGAAAAAAACCGCCCGGCTTCACCGTAGACGAAAGAAAACCATCCGGTCGCACGGCCTCCGCACCTGCACACGCCCCACCCCTCCCACATCGCCCCCAACGCGCGCCTCTTCCCACCTTGCAGCCCGCGGCGATCCGTCTCGCCAGGGCCAGCCCTGGGGGTGGGCAGGGCCCTAGGCCACTAATTCGTGTAGACCTCATCTCAGATAATAGTACTAGTAACGTATTTGAGCTCTTTATGACCCACGACAAAAGTAGCACGGAAGGCATTTAGCCTTTCGCGCTAGCGCCGCCGTTTGTTTCGCTCAAAACTTGGAAAGTCTGAAAGACGAAGCGCAATAGTGCAGTAACGCGGCAGCCGGACACAACTTCTTCTCAAAGCCCTAATTATTCTAAAGTGTATTTTTATTCGATTGGTCGATTCTATCAGTCATCCGTGACATTCATCTGCAGCCTCGTTGGCTCGTCAGACATCCATGGCATTCATCCACAGCCAGAAGTCTCATCGGCTCGTCGTTCAGACATGACACACCCCGAGCTAGTCCCCGACCTGTCACTAGTACAGAAAACATTTTTAGTACAGAAAACATTTTTAGAAAACATTTTTAGAGGCGGTGGTAGAGGCATTAGTACAGGCGGCCAAGTCCACCGCCTGTACTGGGGGTCAGTACTAATCGGCCCACAGTACAGGCGGCGGGCTGTGAGCCGCTTGTGAAAAAAGGGTTTTCACAGGCGGCTCACTTCAGCCGCCTGTGAAAACCCTTTTTTCACAGGCGGCTCACTCTGTGTGCCGGCTGTGTAATTATTTTTTTTTATTTCAAATTTTAATATTTGCCTCCACACTATACTATATTTATCACATATATATATATATATATATATATATATATATATATAAGATATGCAAACATGAACCATAAAATTGCATCATACATACAACACATATAAATATTACAGATGTGTCCACACGAAATCAAACATGAAGCATAAAATTACATATAATACACGTTATTTCAAGTTATGAGTTCAACCATTTGGTGTTTATATGTCATTTCGTTTCAAGTTTAGATCTGCTAGGTCTGTCAACGCTCTAAATCCTTCACTTGCTAAATTACCGGCTTCATCAAAATATGCTCCGGTACTTGAAATTATTTCTCTCATAATAAAACCACACAAGTCTGCTACTATATTTTCCATAGTTTTTGGAGTGAATGACACGTCCTTTCCTTTGCTTCTCGGCTGGAAACAAAGTTTAAAAGCATCATTGACACATGTCCAATATTAATATTTCCAACTTTAATGAGAAAACTCTCATACATAGATATTTTTTACCATATTTTTATCCCTGACGTATCGTCCCCGCTGCCTTATGAACTCACACACATAGTATCCACAATAGACCGATCCAGGTGGTTGCTTGTGGCACTATGTAATTAATGAGCAAAAGATTAAACTAAAATTGTCATGTCTTGTGTATTATTTATATGATGATATGTGTTCGGACAACTTACCGGATAATGGTGTTGTATCGTCAATGGCACACTAGGATCTGAGCGGGCAGCGTCGACCGGTCCTTTTTGCTTCTTATAAAACCGCCATGCCCTATAGATATCGAATATAAAACACTATAATTATTTAGAAACTCTAATTCATATAAGTACGGATGTGGTTGCATGTTGGCTACTTTTCTAAATGAATCAGGAATGTTTGATACGACTGAGGAGGACAGTGTAAGGAGTCTAGGACAAGCACCTTCCTTCGAATGGATAAATATAAAAAACAATCCAATGGTCACTGCATGAATAAACGATGTGAGCGACACATGTACTTAGGGTTAACACGATAATTTGAAGTACGTATACGAGGTCACGCTTACCCAAAGTTGTAGGGTGCCAATATAAAATCCCTGTACTTATATCTCAACATTGCTCTACCGAGATAGAGGGCATATGTGTCCTCGTATTTTCGTTGCAATTCCTTTACAGCTTCTGCAACTTGTTCTGGTGTTTTGTCCTTCTCTATCCTTGCTCTATCTTCATTTGTAAGTACAAATTTGTGCATATTTTCTTGTAACCTGATTGGACTCAGGTAACTGACCATCGTGCCTGTAGTTAACGATCTCTGCTCGTGGTCTTGCAAACTGGTTACAACATCCACATATTAGAGTTTATCACATTCCAAATTTAATAATAACAATGTGTGTGCATGAGTGATACTTACAGGCACCAGATTGTAATGAGTTGGACGTCAAGTTTCCTATAGTTCAACAGCAGGTGCATGTCCTCGAAGATAACAAATGCCTCGCTTTTATCCTTACCAGTAGCAAACATGTCTGCTGGTATGTCAATACTAACTGCATGCAGGCCAGCATTCACTGCTCTCATGTACCAGTCATGAAACCTTTTTATCGTCCATGGACCATTTTCAAGCATCGTCCATTGCAGCATAGGCCTTCCAGGCACGTAGTTACTGGGGACATTGACATAATCATCAACCGTTGGCTTTTTATATCCTTAAGGGTCAATGGTGTATTTGACGACGGTTCAACATGAACATCGCCACTTGGGGCTTCCTTTGTTGGTGGCATGGCTTCAGTTGCTTGGCCGGCGGCTTCCTTATTCTGTGGCGGTTCGAGCTCAACGACTCGTGCCGTCCCCTGCTTTCCAATCCCTTTCAGAAATAGAACTATGCCTGCTGCTTTCCCCTTTTTTGGCTCATAGGGAGAAACCAATTTTGGAATTGGAAATTTCTTTGCCTTCTTGGAGGCCGGTGCTTGTGGGGGAGTTTGCTCTGCTTCCTTATGCTTTGGTGGTGGCGGGGGAGTTTGCTCTACCTCCTTCTCTGGTGTTGTGTCCTTCTTGGCTGGCGGAGTCTGCTGCTCAGGCATGTTCGTGGTCAGCCCCTCAAGCTCATCCAGCGAGAATGACATATCATGTATTGGGGATGACGACGGTGGCTCATAAATATACGGGGATGTTGGGGCATGCATTGGCGATGCTGGCTGTTGACTTGTTTCGGCCTCTTGGGATGCTTGATGGACTTGTGAAGAGGGTGCCGTTGGTGGATCAATCAACCTTACGTACCGTCTCAGCCATTGTATGAAGTTCTTGATTGCTTGTCCAAGCTTCTCTATACCCTCAGAGGTCGGGATATCGATGAAGTCGTCTTCATATGCACTCTCGACCGTCAACACTTCCACCCTGCAGTATGCATCTTGCATCTCGACACCATGGAACATATGTCTAGGGATGGCATTGCCTGTGGCCACTTGCTTTGTATGTTGATTTCTAAGGCCATATCCAATTAACAATGAGCAAGGCCAAGGTTTATCAATATCGTCAACTGGATAATGGTCCTTATTTGATGTTGACGCTATACTGCTTTGAAAGGGCATAGATTGTGTGGCCATCTCCTGGCTACCCAAGGGTTGAGCTGGGCCTGGGACATGCTGCATATATGAAGGAGCTTGTGATGTCATCTGTTGAGCAGACACTGCTCCCGCCAACTGCTTCATCACTTCAGGATCAAGGTTTTTAACGAAGTCTTCCATCAAATCCCTAAATTTTTTGGCAGCCTGCTGCTCAAAATAATCCTTCAATTGCTCCTTATGTCGTTCTCTTTTCTTATACATGCCTTTCCACTCTTCACCAAACCCTTCTTTCCAGGTGGTTCTGGATGAGACGCCCCGTACACGACCTAGATGCTTGGGGTTACCTAGAGCATGGGAAAGGTTGTCCCTCTCCCTCTGTGACTTGAAGGCACCTGTCTTTTCCAGGTTTGTTGCTTCCAAAACCTTCTCGGCAACTGGTTTGATCTCATCGGGACAGGAGATCTCATCGCTCTCAGTGTTTGCCTTCCGAGCGCGAAGCCAATTCGCACTTCGTTCTGGCACTATATCTGTCAATGCCAACTTGCCCTCTCTCCTCTTTGCTTCGTCTTCTGCCCTCCATTTAGGAATCTTGGTCTTGTATCCGCCAGTGCCGAGGTGGTGGTGGTACTTGTTCTTCTTCGCAAGTGCCGAGGCGGCTTGGCTCTTAGCCTTGGAGTCGTCGGAGTTTTTTATGACACTGAAACGTGCCCGCTGTTCTACTGTGATAGGGTACCGCTTCGTTGGGTCCCGCCCCTTCTGCAGCCACTTTTTATTCATATCGTGCCTATAGCCCCGGAATGATATTGCTAACTGCTTCATGACATGACCCTTGGCCAAAGCTTCTGTTCCCTCCGGTAAAATAAACTTAGTGCACAATCGAGTCCAACAATTCGTCCTCTTTACTTCAGGCACCATACTCCAATCACTCCAGGTGATATCAAATTCTTCCTTTACTAACCATCCAATGGCGGCCCTATATTCTCCAATGGCACCATCAAATTCTTCATTTTTTTCAAATTGGAGTTCGTTTGCTATTTATTTTGACGCGTACAAGTTTGAAAAAAATTAAAAAAGATCCTTTTCTTTTTTTTTCAAACTTGTACACATCAAAATAAATAGCAAACGAACTCCAATTTGAAAAATTTGTACACCATTCGACTCTATAAATCATGAACTATTTTTAGGAATTTTTTCAGCATTTTCGATTTTTTTTCAAATTTGAAATTTGAATTCAAACCGGTACCGAAACCGAACCGGTCCCGGGCGGTTTGCCGGTAACCGGCCGGTTACCGCGGTAACCGTTTGGGGTGGAAAACCCTGCGTCTAAGTCTTTCCAGTATGATAAGTACTTAAAGAAAATAGACTTCTTCTTAAATATGTCCCCCTCATTTGCCTTCACAACCTTTCTTGGTTTCCCATCTTTGGTCTTTTTTCCAAACACAAACTTGACATTCTCAACTATCTTATACACTCTGTGCCCTTTACTATAACCTGATAGAGCAGTAGATTTTGATTCATCCATATTGTCAAAGTACTTATTCATCTTTTGTAAGCGGTACTTATGGCCTGCCGGTAGCCACCTCCTATGCCTCATGTACACTATCTTGTTAGATGAAGGAAGAGACACGTGCCATGTTCCATCTATGCACTCTACACAATCAACCTTTCCCTTGAACTGGCCTGATAATGAGAAGAGAGCAGGATAATCATTAATTGTGACAATAATAATTGCTCTCAGTGTGAATGTCTCTTTGCGGAACGCATCGATCATTTTGACACCCACTTCCCATAGTTTTTGCATCTCTTGCATTAAGGGCTGTAGAAATACATCCATATCAACTCCAGGTTGTGTAGGTCCAGAAATAAGAATGGTTAGCAAAAGATATTTTCTTTTTTGACACAACCATGAAGGAAGGTTGTATATTGTCATGATCACTGGCCATGTGCTGTGCGTGCTGCTCCTCTCGGCAAATGGATTCATTCCATCAGTACTCAGAGCAAACCTTACATTTCGTGGGTCCTCAGCAAAGTCTGGATATTTCTTATCGAATTCTTGCCATTGCTTTGCATCGGCTGGATGTCGTAACTTTCCATCATCTTTCCTTTCATCAGAAGCATGCTAGGTCATAAGTTCCGCATCATCAGGGTTTGCAAACAAACACCTTAAACGATCAACCACAGGGAGATACCATATCACCAATGCAGGAATTCTTCTCAACGCATAATAGTCCACTTCGATATTGCTAGTGGGCTTTGAACGTTTGTCTTGTTGAGTCTTTGTTTGCGTCTTCTTTCGCTTCCTCCCTGAAGAAATAGAGGCTGCATTCTCTTCCTCTTGATAATCTTTATTCGTCTTGTACCTACTAGCACCGCAGTTTGGACAATTGTCTAAGTCTTTATACTGATCACCCCGATATAGGATACAATGATTTCTACATGCGTGGATCTTCTCAACACCCATCGTAAGTGGACTGACTAGCTTCTTTGCATAGTACGTTGTAGCAGGCACTCTGTTCTCCTTAGGAAGAAGATCTCCAAGTACACGCAATAAATCATTGAAACTAGCATCGGACCAACCATATCTAGCCTTAATCGTAAAAAACTGAAGAACAGCCCGTAGTGTCGACCACTCTTTGGTGCAACCTTTCGACTCGTCGTACAAAGGCTCTTCTGCTGCCTTCTTCAAGGCTTCCATTCGGTTCATGAAGAATATTGATGGATCCGCACAATGGTTCATTATTGCCTCTAAGAAATCTGCATCTTCAATGGCATCAGTGTTAACATGCTGAGTTTCATTAAAATCGGACGTAGAATTATGAGTTTGATTGACATCTGGCATAACATGATGGGTTTCATTGATATCTGGCATAGCATCACATTCATTGAGATATGGCATTGGACCCTCCACATTGATGTTACTTGCAGTGTTGTCAGTTGTCCGCATATAAGGTGTAGAACTACCCTCACCATGTTTTGTCCAAATCAAGTAGTCCTCCACAAATCCTCTGCAAACCAGATGAGAAGTGATTGCTTCCACATTGTCAAATACCACAATATTTTTACAGTCTGCGCATAGACAACATATGTGCTTCGCCTTTGTTCTCTGAGCATGTATCTTCACGGCATCAATAAATTTCTGGACCTCCACTACATAAGATGGGTCTAATCTTGATAAGTTGTACATCCATAATGACCTCTCCATATTTATCTGTAATTAGTTAGGAAAATATTGTATGTCACTCTAAAAACAAAACAAAAATAATCCCTCATAACTAAGATTCTATCCTCCATCAATTAAATAGATATGAAAACCTACCTCTTACAAAATTTACAAAATAAAAAATTTAAATAATTATTTAAATTCATTTTTATAATTATAAGAATTAATTAAACAGAGATGGTATCTTGATTAACAAACCCTAAGTATAAGCAAAAATAACAAACCCTAAGTACATGAAATACTAACTAACCCTAATTAATAAGCCATTAATTACTAACTAAATTAATTAACTAACTCTAAGTACATGAAATATCTAACCCTAAATAATAAACCATCAATTACTAACAAAAATTATTGAAAAACCTAAGCTACATGAAATAATAACTAACCATATTTAACAAACCCTAAGTATAGACAATAATAACTAACCCTAATTAATAAAACATTAACTACTAAATTAATTCATAAACCCTAAGTATTCTATTACATAGATCTACTCACAATAATTCTAAAAAGTATTTATTTTCTATAATCCGAGCAAGATACAATTTACTATGAATTTACAAAAAAAATAGCTAAAACTCTCTCTCTTGCCCTAGCTATGAACCCTAACCCTAGATTTAGAGCACCTCCAATACAAGAATTGAACCAAAGAATCAATAAAAAAAATGGCGGCAACGACACTAACTAACCTTTTGGAAGTTTCTCACCAAAGAAATGAAGTTCAAAACATCCTCCCTTGGAATCGCCACCTCTGTGTCGGCCACTGTGCATACACGGGAGTAACTGTTCTTGTCTGGAGGTGGAAGAAGAGAATTTATTGCAGAATTAACACAGGCGGTTGGTAAGGAGGACCGCCTGTGTAAATACCCCTATATTTACACAGGCGGTTGATAATGTCAGCCGCCTGTGTAAATGTTTTACACAGACGGTTCTCTTGCTGGGCCCACCCCATTTTTTGTACTGGCGTCATGAAGTTGTGAACCGCCTGTAAAAAAAATACAACGTGACAGCAAAAATGATTTTTGTAGTAGTGTGTGGAGACGACGAGCGCAGACGGCCATCACGGTGTCACGCCACGACAGAGGACGGAGACACGGAGTGGATCACCAACGGCGGTCTGGTGACTGCTTCTTCAGTTCGTTTCTTTGATTAGGTAAGCATCGTTGCGGTATGCAACTATGCATATTGATGATTGTTTTTTTTACCTGGCATAAGCTTTCACTTTAAAAATATATTTAATTTTATATTTCTTCAAATTTTAGGATTGTGGATTGAATCCGGTTATGACAAAAGAAATAACAAAAAGATAGAACATTTAAAATAATGTCAAATAATTTTTATTATTCCACTTGTCCATTTTATAAACTTTTTAAAAAATAAATTTGGATATTTTGAAAAAATAAATTAGGCCTCTGAATTAGTTCTCGACCTAGGCTTAAAAAACCTCAGGACCGGCCCTGCGTCTCGCCCACGAGCGGTGGCCGGCGAGCCCGCTCCCCTGCGTGATGGCGCTCCCGAGCCCCCTCCCCCGCACGCGGCGGCCGGCGAGCCCCCTCCCGCGCGCGTGGGGCGGCTGGCGCACCGTCACCTCTGCGTGGCCGCGCTCCACGAGGCCTGGGTTGAGTGGAGGTCGATGTGCCGCTGGCCCGCTGCCAATGCCGGCCACGGAGGCGCAAGTGCATGCCCAGCGAGAGTTTGCATCCGTGGTTTGCCGTGGTACACCATCATAAGTATTGAAGTGACCACATTTTTGGGTCACCGGTTAAGGTACAGCATATTGTTCATATTCTTTTTCTTAAATTTCTCCTTATTTACTCTCTGCTCCCTGCTAAAGACAAATCTATAGTCCCTTAGTCCTGATATTATATTCAAAGCCTACCATGATCTCAAAATTGAACCACCAGCGCCATCGTGGTCGAGAGATGATATGGCATACTGGTGCTTGGAATGACATCTGTAATGGTCATTTAACTGCCACGCCTCATTATCTTATTTTGTCTTATGCATCCCTCATTGGTTAAGATTTCTACCTGGTTTTTATCTCACTCCATTGCAGTGCTTATGATGGTACGCTTTTGACAGCTTCATGAGTGGCTAAGTTTCAACACAGTGACAAATATGTTTGAGGCAGGACTATGAAATTGGTTTTGCTCGGCTCCTTTTAAGGTTTGCTTTAATCAAAATTTTGTCCTGGCCAGTAACAAAAATTATCTTCGACTGGCCGCCCTACATACGAACTTGCACTACCAGTTCTTTTACTTTTACTTGTAATTCGTTTTGTTCAATGTAGGACTTCTGGAGATCATATAGAGGGAAACATTTACAATTGGTTATGGTTTTTACTTTTGCTGTGAGAGGCCTGTTACTGCTCAGAGGTTATAAATGCAAAGTCCAATTTTTGACTAATTAGTTGCAATTTGAAGTGGTTAATGGGATGATTATGCATCTGAGTTATGAATCAGAATTTTAACAGCCAAACTTTCTGCCAATTGTAACCTGTATCTATACTAGGGCCATCTCTCCCCCTACAAACAATTTGTAACATATCTTCCAAAAACTATAGAATGAAGCCATTCATGGCATAATAAATAAAACAGGTGGGGAAATATTTGCTCTTTTCTCATCTTCTTTCACTCCTTGACAGCGTGAAATTGAATTTGGTAATAAAGGTGCATTGTGTGATGTAGGAAACGATGTAGAAATTATTCAGGAAGTTTTACAAAGATCTGCATGCAAGTAGACAACAATGATGGGAGGAAGCAGTTATAGCAAATTTTAAGAGACATGTGATCGAGTAAGCAAGAAGGGATGATTAGTTATGAAAAAGGTTTAGAAACTCTTAGTCTTCTCTGATCTGATGTCCAAAAAGAATGGTGTTTTCAATGTTCGGGTCTTGTCAGAAATGAACTTGAAAGAGAAATAACAGTATCTTGAATAGTTCCAGTAAATTTTTGAACACCTGAAGTTGATTACATCAGGCTCGTAAATAATCATTGCACGGTCTTATGATGTATAGACCATGGGTAATATGACATGTTTGTCCCGTTGCAACGCACGGACACCCACCTAATATATACGTGAATTAAAAACATCATAGGCACAGGAAAAGAGGATCCGCGTAGAAAGCGGATAAGAGAGACGACGGGTTGAGTATATAGACGGAGATCATGGCTGACTGCATCTTCGTCCTCATGTAGCCAGTTCGATCGTCTCCACAAGCAATACAGGATTCGGCGTGGAGGGCGGCGCGCGCAGCCAGCCCTGCGAGACGGCGTTCCTCGGCGGCGGCAGGCTCGATCCCTCCCCTGCGGACTTTGCCACAGCACCATTAGATTGGATCCAGGTATCGAGACCGTCCTAATCCTTACAGGCTTACCGTAGTGATCGCCATGCCAACGATGATTCTCCTGTACGTCCAGACATGTCAATTGGTGACGATTCCAGTCCTGTACGTTCGGAGGTCAGGAGTGGTTGTTGGGCTTTGTAACGGGATCGATTCTGGTGTGGCGCCTAGAAGCATCCATAGATGAATATTCAGGCATAGTAATATGGTCTAATCTTTCTTCTTGTAGATCTATTTATTTATTCCGTCTCCTTGCAGCATGAAGATCGAGATAGTTTATCCGTGCCCTGATCCGATGCCATATGGATCTAAGTTGTCATATGTGATTACTCCATCCACCATTTTAAATCTGACTCGGAGGCATGCAGAGCTCAAATCTTGTGCTGGACCGGCCATGAGACGAATTAGTGCACATATTCATTCATCGATCAATGTTCAGGTATAGTACCATCTTATACCGGCCTTGTATTATCTTTTTGAATGGGTGACTACTGCAAGAATGTTCAGGTATGAATTAATATTCTATCACCATTGCAGGTGTCAGTCTCACCATCACGTTTTCAAGGCGTGTCCTATATGCATTGCATGATTTCTGGCCATCGTCAGGGAGTGGTTCGTGGATTGTCTCTACAACGCTAGTCGTTAGCAAGCAACATGGCTACTTTAATCTAAACTAGTGAACATGCACGTGCGACACGTGCGTGTGTATGAAAAAAAATATATTAATAGAGGAATATCAAAATTAATATAAAACTTTTAAGATGCACCACTCTTGATTTGAAATCGTGAAGTTTGCATTCCAAACAATGCAAACCAGCCAAGACAAGAACATGGCTCTCTGCAGCATAGGACATATGTACAATTCAAACTATCACTGTAGAATAGTTGCAAGTGAACTATGTGTGACAAATAGCTGCAAGTAACTGTATCCTATGGTGATTATGCTTAGTATTATGATTACTTTTTTACTTTATTAACCTTTAAACAATGGCATCGATAGTTCTACACACAATGCAAGTCAACACCTATTATTATCTCTTTGCTAGTTGACGACTTACTGAAACAGCGAGAGGTCAATGACTTATTACTCTAACAAGAGGTCTCAACTCACATCCGGATGAGTCAATGACCATGACTTACTCAAACAAGAAAAATGTTGACAAAAGAACAAAAGAGGATATCTGTTAAATTGTATAACGAAAAAAAGTTAATGAGAATACCTACACTGATCTTTTTAAAGTGAAAGGGCAAGGGCAGAACAACCTCAAGAAACAACTACAACAATTAATAGGCATCCAAACTGAGTGTCAAATGCAGGCCGATGAATTTCAATGCAATACATAACATTAATAATAAAATCTACTTAGGAAAGAAGATTGGTGATTCTCACCAGATTTTGCTCTTCTGCAAATACTTGCCCTGCTGCACAAGTAGTGAGCACACATTTTGAGAGAGAAATTAAACCTTGTTGAATCCACCTCGAATTTACATGTATACATATATCTTCATGATATGCTAATTTGGATGGATCCCTTCATCTATAATCTAATTTGGTTGTAAACGATAATTTATTGTTAATGAGTTTCCTCGAGTAATATACATAATATTTATATATACATATATATTAAACATTGAAAAGATAAATATATGAGAAAATGCTATGGACTGAATCGGACCGGTTCATGAAGACAGGCTTGTTAGTGTAGTATGTAATTACTCCTCCATTTCACCCCTAGCTTTGCGACTATTTGCATATATATATATATAAAGTCCATCAATTTCCGAAAGACCATGAAATTGGCTAACCTTTTAGAGGTTTTCTTGTCACTGAGTGCATTTTGTGTCTTATAAACCTCATCAGATTATCTGATCCATGAAGATGTAGTTGTGATAAGCATTGAAGATGTAGTTGTAATCAGCATTGATGGGATATCATTCAATTCAAGTAAACAAAAAAGAGGTGCTCAAAATAACATTGAAAAGACATTGGAGAGTTCACTTTTTTCGTTTTTTACTTGACTAGCAAATTTGTCGTGCATTGCAATGGATAAAAAATAATTCTATTATAGCCATAAAATCATAAATTATAAAAATATCATTATATTAATAGCATATGTCCGCGTTACTGCGGAACAATAAAAATTTTATATTAAAAATACATAGATTACACAATAATATAACAATATTATATAAAATTAAGCACTAATATAAAAATAACATTCAATCAAAAAACAAAGTTTATGAAATTAAATGGTATAACACATGTGTAACTGGACTGTACATGCTAATAACTAATCCCCGTTGTTCATTCTTAGACTTATCGAACAGCAACAGTCAAGTAGTCCTTATAGTTCTCCTATGTATGAGCGTCCTCTCTCCGTTATCGTATTAGTAATCGTTTTGGATAAGATTTGAGTCAAACATTAGCAATATAAATTATGAATAACTTTTAAGTTATTGAGTTTGGAAAAATGAAAAACCTATCAATAGATTTGTCTTGAAAAATATTTTCATAAAAATATACATATATTATATTTCAATAAATATTTTAAAAAAAATTAAGCAGTTAAAATTACTCTTTGGAGATCGTGTTGCTGTCCAAAATGATAACCTAATACAAGTACGAAGGGAATATATAGTATGTTACCTGTGATGTTCAAAACATCAATATTACAAATTGATTGTACCATAACTAAAACTCTGACAAACCTAAATGGCACAATCACAAGGGTATCGACTCGGCAAACACCAGCAATCAAGTAGTCCTTGTAGTTCTCCTATGTTGAAAGCCCCCTACATATACATTGCTTATTAATTTTTAAATCTAAAGTATGTTGACTATCTTATGGAGTTAGTACTATTGACTATCCTGCATATTACTTATTACCTCTTTTACGGAGTTAGTACTATTCTTATGCAGTTTTTTTAGATTAAAATTCAGAAATGAAGAATATCAATAGAAATGATTTTTTTATTTACCTGGCATGCAAAATTAGCCAGGACTGTAAGAGGTTAAGGAATAGGTTGAGAGCCATACTAATCAATTAACTGCATAGAACATTCATAATAGGAAGGTGATGCAAAAAAAAAAGTGTAACATTCAAAATAGAAAAAAGGTAAATGGATTTCTTTAGATTGGAGCTATTGCATTGAATCAAACATTAGTTGACCAATAATGAAATTACCTGAGTTTCTGCAACCAGACTCCTATCAGTTGACCAACAATGAAACTACAACTTAACATAAATTGAACAAGAAGCAAACAAGAGCATGAGCTATGCCTATGATGTGCAGTTCTGCGCTTTTCATGTTTGCGTAAGCCAAATCATTGTATATCGATCAGTTGACCATCCGAAGGTACCTGCAGCAAATTTCTACTGTTCTGAGCCTTGCAACCTTTGTTCATGTGCTATTTACCTGAAATTTGGAGATACCCGACCAGACTTGTAATTAATAACCAGTCAAAATGATTTTGAATAAAAATCGACTTTCAAACCAATCGCGATTACAATTTCCGGACCATGAACAGTAGACAGGAGGTGTGACAACTGTGGCAATTTTCCAAACCACTTTCCGTTAACTCGTTTAGAAAGCCTTTGCCTTGGTTTCTATAGGAAACACCTATGGTATACTGATTTAGTGATACTATAACTACCAATTTGTCAAGACTTTCCAGATTGCTTCCTATAAATTATGCAGCTTAGCTGAAATAGAATAGCTAAATGATGGTCTTATCTTCGTAAAAAAAATGATGGTCTTATAAAAAAAATTCCAACTACATTATGCAGCTTGGCTATGATACAAAAATAAGTGATTGCTAGAGCTGCATATGTCACAAGGGTTAGCCCTAACATCAACCCAAATAAAATTGCATCTACTCTATTCCTATGCTCTTGCTGGGCAGGCAAGAGTGCTATGCCTGATTGCCGATCAGGATTATGCTACTCAAAGTTAAAAAAACATAATCAAGAAACAAATTATAACAAATAACGAGGGATTCTGTATCGCTTACTGCTGCTTGAAACAAATCAGAACGAAAACAATGCCGGTTGGTGCAGTTCTGAACCCTCCCTCATGCCGTAGTCCAGGAGCTGCAATAGGTAACAATATCATTCCATGAGAAGTCAGAACTGCAGGAGACGATGTAGGACGATAACAAGTCGGTGTCCACATCAACTGGGCAAAATCAGAGAAAGGCTAGATAATAATTAAAGGGAAATATGCACACACGGAAATTGGGCACGATTGATGGGTTACCAAAAAAGCTATCACGAAGATATGACGGTAGCACCCTCCCATCTTTATCTACTAGCATCGTACCTGTGTGTTGCTACGGGACAACAAAACTTTTTTTATACTAAGAACACATATATCGCACCATAATATAACATTATTGTAAAATTAAATATATACGTTAAAATGGCAAATCTAAAAAACCTGACTGTCGGACTCGTTGGCCCACGCCTACAACACAGCCGGCTCCGCCGACACGAACGCGTCCGTCACGTCGTCGTACCGCCCACCATGTAGTAGTCCTGAACCGTGTCCATCACGCTAAGCTTCAGCACGTGCCGCACCCCGCTCGCCGACGCGTCGTCATGCACCGGGAACAGGTCCGGGCACTCCACCATGCCCGCGGCGCGCGAGGCGTGCAGCGGCGCGGCGACAGGGGCGCGCTCCCAGCGGAGGAAGTCCGCGCTGCGGTACACGAACGTGCAGGCCATGCCGCGGAGGTGCTGCAACGTGGCAATTACAGCGTTGGTGTGTTGCAACGGTACGGTGGCGTGTTGGCGAGGTCGCAGGAGTCAAGTCCGACAGTGGGGGTTGTTGTATTAGAAGGAGAGCTAGACTCGTGGATCGTCGTACTGCACCTGGGATGGGGGTTGTTCTTGATGGACTTGTGCCCGTACTTCCTCCACTTGTACCCGTCGCTCGGCGTCTTGCCGCCACAGCTCCTCACCGTCGTCGTGTACTTCTGCGGCGCTCGACTCGCCGCTCCCAACCTGCCACTTCATCAATTTTCAACCAACAAAACTCATGCCGTCGTCAGGCTTCTAGCTAGTAGCTTCCACCAAGATTTTGCTCAACAAATAAACCCATGCACGGATAGATAAGATGCATGCACCTACAGATGCGTTGGGCTGTAGCGGCGGCTGATCCAGAGGTACGGCCTGGATGTCGACAGCGCTTTCTCGATGTCCCGGATCGTCGGGCCGGTGTACACCGAGCACAGGGCCCTGCTCACCGCCTCCGGATGCGGAAGCAGCTCCTGCTGGTGGTGCTCAGCCGCGGTGCCGCCGCCGCCGCTGATGCACGGCGCGGGAGCAGATGACGCGCCAGTGTCACGCGGGCAGTAGTGCTGCTCCGAGTCGCCGGAGGGGGCCTGCTACTGCAGGGCACCGAGGAGGAGGAGGCTGTCGTCGCTGAGGAGCTCGGTTATGAGCTGCTCGTCGAGCTCGCCGGGCCAGACGGCCTCGTCGGCGGCGCCGGGCTGGGGTGCGGCACGGACTCCCCATCTCCCATCAAATATTCAAGTAGTACCGGTTGGAAAACTAAACAACGAGCCATGTGAGGCAAGCAACGGAGTACGACGGCCTTTTTTTTATATATAGAAACGTACGCAGATGGAATGACGTGATTCTTCTGTCGCGTTAATAGGAGGCTTTATTTCCTTTTCTTTTGTTTCCTTTTCTCGTTTTCTTTCTATCGTGTTTTCTTTCCTTCTGTCACGTTTTCTTTTCTTTGTCTGTGTTTTCTTTCCTTCTGTCGCGTTTTCTTTCCTTTTATATGTGTTTTCTTTCCTTCTGTCGCGTTTTCTTTCCTTTTGTGTGTGCAATTGTTTTTACGTCCGAAAAATCGCACGGGGACGCGCGGGCCGAAAACAAAAGTCGCACGAAGCGGCGGTCTTCCTTTTATTCTTTTTAGGTGTATAGTAGATATGGTTACGAATGTAATTGTTTCATAAAAATATATAATATCCACACCTAAAGTTTAAACAGGTTTACTGAACAATACTAATAAAATACCACTTTTCTGGAACTGGAAGGAGTATGCACCAAGAGTTACCTAAAAAACAATGCTTCAAGGATGATAATATTCTATGAAGCACTCAATATGGTTAAAATAAGGTATCTAGTCAATTTCTTATATTACAAGTGGCATAGGAAAAAGCTTTATTTGAGAAAACGTCAAAGCACTTCAGGTTACTTTCATTTCTGCCGATATTAGATATCTTCCAAACAAAATAACATTGGCAAAAAGAATGAAATTGCAACAACTGTGCAAGTGCGCCATCATCTTTGCCACAACTGTACTATGAAGTAAAACCGTCGAAAAGGATGAAATTGCAACAATTGTGTATGGAGGAATAGATCATCTAATTTCTTTTTCGAAATATCAAATCCTTGAATTTCTGACTTCATTCCTAAACAACAAGAGTTTAAACAAGACACATATCATAACGTTAAATTATTGAGATGGTCATGCAGAACAGCAAGAACATGACTGTAATACGTCCTAGGACGTATGGGGGTGTAGCGACGAGGAAGGAGGGCGGCTAGGGTTTGGTGGGGTGTTGGGGGCGTCGGCACAGGAGGGGGCGGCGGCAGGGAGAAGGAGAGACGGCTGCAACAGAGAAGAGGGGAGAGGGGAGGAAGGAGCAATAGCTCTTTTCTTGCCTGATTAGATTGATTACATCCTCCCTATATTTATAGTCCCTATAGGACTTGTTTTCTACGCAACTACGGGAGATATTCTTATAGATTGGATTCTCCTTTCTAAATGCAACTCTAATATCCTAATTTACTTTCTATTCCTATTTTATTTCCTGGGTACTGTAGCAGACGGGTTCACGCGTTACTATAGCGCACGAGTACTGTTCACGCGTTACTATATCGCCGCCGCCGTTGTTGGGTGCGCGCCCCTCTCATGGGCCGCAACTGGCCCATTAGCCATGGACTAGGGAGGTGCCATTAGGCGTATGACATCACTCCCCCTTTCTCCAGTCAGCGTGTCTTCGCGCTGAAACCATGTCCAGTTGGTGATGTTGTCGGATGGGAGGTCTTGCCCAGGGAGAATGGCCTTGTTGTGGATGTGCAGGCGTACCTGAATGGGCCAGCGAAGATGACGTTGTCCCTCGTACGGTGGACCATGGACAACGAGCTTGAAGCAATAGAGGAGGTTGGCGATGTAGCCGTCGAAGGAGTTGTGTGGAACGGCTTCTTCCATGGTCTCAAGACCCTCATGCATGCAGCCATGAGGTTGGTGACACGCTTGTCAATATTGGGCGTGATATAGATCAGAAGTTGGCGCCAAATTGTGGCGTTGGCGTGCGTCGGTGGCGAGGTCATCAAGTCTAGCATCATGCTAAACATGAAGTGCCCGATGGTGAACTTATCTGGCAAGAGACGTTGTAGGTTGGAGCCGGAGTGGAGAGCGATGTAGATGTTGTCGCCGCCGAACATTTGGCAACCCAGGTCGTCGATGAAGACCACCGTGATAGATAGAAGGGTGCCCCTTGGCCAAGGGTGGTTGAGCAGGATGTATGGTGGAGCACTAGTGTCGCCCGTCGTCGTTGGTGGAGAGTAGCAGCCAGGTGCTAGGAGCTCTGGAGATGATGGTCCTCCTCATAGTAGTACCTGTAGGAGATCAGGTGCAAGTGGCGAGACTATGGTTATATAAAGGCATCCATCTAATAAGAGCCATCCTTGGTCCAATGACCAAGCGGGTGTTGCTGAACGAGTGTCGATGATGATGTCCATGCGGCGTAGCTCCCACTGCTAAAACCCCTCTTGTCAAAGGTTGGTGAAGAAGGTGGTGCTTCCAGAGCCCAACTGGTCGAGAGCGTTTGGGTGCCTGAATCGGCTTGCTTGAAGCATGACTGTGCAAGGAGGCAATGGTAGCGTTTGGTGCTCTCGTGGTGCATTCCTGATCGGTGCGGGTGATTGAAGAGCAACGACGGGCATAACTCGACATCGAGGTTGAGCGGAGGTGAAGGTGAAAGGGTGACCGAGACGATAGTACTAGAGCTCCATGGTGGTGAAGTCCCTTGTTAGGTGCCCAAGGCTTGAAAGGCAAGGTGTGCCTAGGATGATGTTGATGGCGTTGCCGATGTCGTGGAGGTTGGTGGTGTTGATGCATTAGTCGTGGAGGTCAATGACTAGTAGATGGCGAGTCGTCATCCCCTTTGATGTCAGTAGGTCCCTTAGCAGGGATGAAGTCATCGGTATGTAGTAGTGGTCGTTGTAGCCGACGCCGCCATGTTGGAGCGACAAAGCTGGAGCCACTGTGTGGACTTCAATGGTGGCGGAGATGATCTGAAGTTCGCGTTTGTCCGTGGTGGCTACTCGGAACTAGGCGAAGATGTTGGTGATGTCATTATGGTGAGGGGCCTCTCTAGGGTTGTAGTCCAACGGTGAGGGCGCCCGTGCATTGTTCATCGCGGCTGCTTGTTGGAGTCAGGTATGCTCCATCTAGTGGGCGTACATCGCGACTGCTGAGTTGTAGCCAAACTGTGGTAAGAGCACCCTTGCTGGTGAGGTTCAGGCTATCGATGTTGGTTCAGGAGGAAGGTCTTCATGTAGGTCGCTGGTGGTGCCATCATGTAGTGTGTTCGCGGTGAAGGTGTTGATGTAGTCGATCTTGGCGTTGGTGTGGGCGGCCAGAGGCCAGGTCGTCCATCTTGTCTTGGCAGATGGAAGGGCCGAAGTCGCGAATGAGGTGCTTGTTGTAGGCATTGTAGATATGAATCTGCTGTCGCCCGTCCACCGGATCACCCCGATTTGGCCAGCTGCAGTACTTGGTGATGCAGTGGTCAGTGTGCTCCATGTTCGTTGCCGGTTTGAGCCCTACCAGGTGCATGTACCGTAATAGTGTTGTATTTATTGGATAAAGTATTGTATACCCGATTGCCATGTCGTTGGGGGCGTCTTGCCCACTTAAGGACTCGCAGTAGTTAAGCCATGCGTTCATCATGTCGTCGATCATGGAAAAGGACAGCTTGGCATACTGTTGTTGGCATGGAGGTGTTGCTGACGGGGTAGGAGCCAGTGGCGTTCCTGGTGCAGGCACCTGCTGTGCTGGCGGCCAGGTGGCTAGCAGAATAGGTTGGTGACCGCCTCAGACTGGCTATACATCCGCATGGATTGTGAAAGGTCTGCTGAGCGGGGGAAAGCACGTTGGCCACGGTTGCTGCAGTGCTGGTGGTGCCGTGAACGGGCTGTTCGACACTTCCATGATAATCTCTGGGGTGTTGGAGGAGAGAGATTCCTTCATCTTGATGGTGAGGAAGGGTTTGTCGGTGGAGATAGTGACACCCTTGGTCTCATCTTGAATGTAATCGACAGCGTCCTTCTGTTCCAATCTGGATTTGACGCCTTTGATAGGGGCATCGCTGTAGAGACATGCTTGCTCGATGGCTTGCAGGCGTTTGTCCAGATCGACGAGTTGTTGATTGATCTCGCCAAGATTGGTGGATGAGGAGGTTCCATCCGAAGATCCCTCGATGCATATGTGGGAGCAAAATTGGGACTGATGTTGGGTACGAACTCCTGTTCTTCCTCCAGATTGGCAAAAAATTTTGTGAAGACCCTTGTCCAACGATCAGTGATGTCATGCATGCTCTCCATGGAGTTTACGGTGGTGGAATCCATGGATCGTCTGGTCTCTGGATACCAGGTGTAATACGTCCTAGGACGTATGGGGGTGTAGCGACGAGGGATGAGGGTGGCTAGGGTTTGGTGGGGTGCCGGGGCGTCGACACAGGAGGGGGCGGCGGCAGGGAGGAGAGAAGGGGCGGCTATAACAGAGAAGAGCGGAGAGGGATAGAGGAAGGAGCAATAGCTCTTTTCTTGCCTCATTAGATTGATTACATCATCCCTATATTTATAGTCCATATAGGACTTGTTTCCCAAGCAACTACGGAAGATATCCTTATAGATTGGATTCTCCTTTCTAAATGCAACTCTAATATCCTAATTTACTTTCTATTCCTATTTTTTTTGTTCTGGGTACTGTAGCAGACGGGTACTGTTCACGCGGTACTGTAGCGCCGCCGCCGCCATTGCTAGGGTAGGGATTGAGTGACTTTGCTTCAACAAGTCACAACGTAACTTTCCCACCTATATCCACCTTCCAAACCAGATCCAAGTGCCAGTAACGTTTCTAGGCCTAGGACTTGATCTTTTCACTCGTATAGAAGCCTGGTGGGTGGCGCTCGATGCTGCACGCTTGCTCCGGCCTCGGGGTACGGCACGGGAGATTTTTTATAGTTTTTAATCTTATTTATTTATTTATTATTTTAACATTATTTGTTTTTAAAAAAGTTCAAATCTATCTCTTATCAAATTGTTGCGCCAACACAACACATGTCGCACAGCAAAAGCTGCCGTGTTATGCGAAGTTTTTTGACATGAAAAGGGTGAAAAAGATTGTCGCACCATTTATAGCGTGACAGTATTGTTTTGTCGCGTTACTGGGAGTAATGTGACAAGACTGAATATCCAAAAAATCATAGCCCTTTAATAGGTTGTCATATGAAAATGATTTTTATATAAAAGTTGTAGACCTCGACAAGTTCTACAATTTTATAGTTTTGAGTTCTTCCGTTTGAGAATGTTAAGATGCTCAGAAAAATTATATAAAATTTCAGCATTATAATAATCGAATATTAGCACTTGCCACTTTTAAAAAATAATCTTTTTTGTATGGAGCTAAATAAAGATGTGTTCTATACAAAAGTTGTCGTTCTTAATAAGATATCCAACTTTGTAGTTTGAGTTTTTACATTTGTGGTTGTTAAGATGCCCGAGAAAATAATATAAAATTTTAGCAGCATATTAATCGTACTTAGACAATAAATGTTTTGAGGTTCTTAACGATCTCAAATGTAAAAACTAAAAACTATAATTGTAGATTTCATTTAGTGCGATAACTTTGGTATAAGAAATATATTATTTTCTTGAGCATCTTAACGACCATAAATATGAAAAAATCAAATTATAAAGTTGTAGATCTAATTAAGAGCGACAACTTTGGTATAGAACATATCTTTATTTGACTCCATATAAAAAAAAGATATTATTTTTTAATGTGGTAAGCACTGATACACGATTATTATAATGTTAAAATTTTATATAATTTTTCTGAGCATCTTAACATCCTCAAACGGAAAAACAATAGATCATGTCGAGGTCTACAACTTTTATATAAAAATCATCTTTATATGACAACGACAAAGTATTAAAGGGCTATGATTTTTTGAATGTTCAGTCTTATCACATTACTCTGAGTAACGTGACAAAACAATACTGTCACGCCAACATAAATGGTGCGACAACTTTTTTCACCCTTTTCATGTCAAAAAAGTGGCATAACATGGCAGCTTTTGCTGTGTCACATGTGTTGTGTTGGCGCAACAATTTGATAAGGGATAAATTTGAATTTTTAAAAAAACAAATAATGTTAAAATAATAAATAAAAAGATTAAAAACAATAAAGATCTCTCGTACCCCGAGGCCAGAGCAAGCGTGCAGCATCGAGCGCAACCCACCAGGCTTCTATACGGGTGAAAAGATCAAGTCCTAGGCCTAGAAACGCTGCTGACCCCTGGATCTGGGTTAGAGGGTGGATGTAGGTGGGAAAGTTACGTTGTGACGTGCTAAAGCAAAGTCACTCAATCCCTGTCCGTTGCTGGGTACGCGCCTCTCTCATGGGCCGCAACTGGCCCATTAGCCGTGGACTAGGGAGGTGCCATTGAGTTTCTACTGTCATCAAGGAAACAGACATCCATTCGTCAAGATGAATAAATGCATAGCCAAAATCTTATCCACTGAAATCTTTTGATAGTTGCCAAACATCAAAGCATTCAATGTATAAACAAGAGTGCTCAGAATAACTACTGGGCATCTACCATCTAGCAAACCAAGTATTTAAGAGGAGTCACAGGAAGGTGTATTTTGGTTGAACAAAATGCAAGCGATATCAACATGCAAGAATCCAAGGACAAGACATCTAGGACCCTTGCCCTGCTTTCCGTGCAGCTGCTCCAGCGACAAAACCTTCACAATGACATACTCCGACCTTCCAGTAACGATCCTCTTGCTGCTGCTCCACTGCTGGTATCCAGGACGAACATGTCACTGATCAGCTAAAAGTACTTAAGGAATTAAGTGTTCTATTATTATAAAAAATCATATCAATAATCTCACATGAACATAAAAACAAAAGTGCATAAGTAATTATATGCTAGCATCATCTGATCTGTTATGTTCAGACAAATGTAAACCTGAACCCATGAACTTGAACCTGCACGTTGCTCAGAACTCTTTACTTTGATCAAAATTGCTCATAGATCTGAAGCTATGAACACGTCACCTGAATCTGAACTATCTCCCTATTTTTGTGATTTGGAGTCATGGTTTCCGGCACTACTTTTCCTCAAGCAAAAGAAAGATTCAAAAGGAGGTACAATGCAATTGATCACACAAATTGCAGTGGAGCAATGCTATCTATCAATCACAAAAATTGTAGTACAAAAGTTTGAGGAGAGAAATCTGGATTTCATGGGCATCTGTGTGGTGATTGTTGCTCGCACCTGTTATACCGTGCCGGATCTGGCACAGTACCAATGACCGCTGGCTGCTGCCAGGCTGATTGATCATCGATGGATCGAGATTGAGGAGGACGGTGCCGAGCGACCAAGGGATAAAACCGGTCACGACAGGCCGGATCAAACACGGTATCGATGGGTGCTTGCTGCCATTGGGCCGGTGGATTGCGAGGTGGCGGCATCGCACGAGTTGGAGGAGGCGGTGTCGCTGAGGAGGAGATCGTGAGAGGGATTGTTGTTTCCTTTTTTTATCGCGCTAAGGAATTGCGGTGAAAGTGTGTAGGGATCGCAGGGATGTCCGTTTCCTTTTTTTTACCGCGCGGAGATCGCATGGGTAGTCGGACGACGAGGTGAGGCGAAATATTATATCGCACCAAAGCAATGTCTTATCTTTAGTCTTTTTATTAGTTTGTTGTGAGTTGTGATGTGATAGTTGTGATATATATAAAAGTGTTATTCTACACATTAGGTGTTGAATACTTATACTACAGTTATACTGAAAAAATTCAGTATCGTTCAGTAGTCGTGTCTCAGTATTATTCAGTATTTTCGTGGTGCTGGGTGTAGTACTGACTGATACTGAACGTCGTTTAGTAGTCAATTTTGACTTTGGTTATTCTACACCTAAGGTGATAGCACTGTTGTATATATATATATATATATATATATACACACACACACACAACAACCCTATTGTACATCTCATGTGTAGAATATTATTTTAAACTACAAGGCAAACTTGACAGTGAAAAAATACTGATACTGAGTACAACTAGATAACGTTCATTATCAGTCAGTACTACATCTAGCACCACAAAAATACTAAATAATACTGACATGCGACTACTAAACAATACTAAATTTTTTTAGTATGACACGTTGGTGTAGTATAAATATTCCTCACCTAGGGTTGGCGATTGCCATTGGCGATCGGAATACTCCCTCCATTCCAAATTATAAGACATCCAATAAATCTTGGAGAGTCAAAGTATGTCGAGTTTGATGAAGCTTATGACAATATAATAATATTTATGATGTCAACTAATTGTTAGTAGATTTGTTATCAATTATACTTTATAGTATACCTATTTGATGTCATAAATCTTGGTAGTTTTCTCTATAATTATGGGTTAAGCTTGAGAGCATTTGACTCTCTAAAATTATTAGAATGTCTTATAAATTGAGATGGAGGGAGTAAATAGGACGGAGGAACCAGGTACCAGATGGAGTTGTGTTCGGATCTCAAAAATGACCTGTTTCGGTAAGGCCCCTATGGATATATATTTATTGTACCCTACACTAGTAGAAAATAGGCTTTCGGTTCAGCACTACGAACACATGGTTGATAAGTGTTCATGATGTTTAGTTTATCATGTGTGATTGCCAACATGAAGCGTATCAGATTGAGTGTGTCCATCTAACCATATTAGCAGCAGTGTGCATATCTCTTGGCTTGTGTTGTGTAGGTGTCGAGTCCGGAGGTGGTAGTCAATGGTAAGGGGAATGTCAAGTAGAGATTGTCGTGCCGATGACCGGGAGTGGAGAAAGGCGGACGTAAAGCTTGGACAGACGGACCGCAGGGCCGGAGGACTCGCCACGGTAGCTGACACTTGGCATCGATAAGTGAAAGAGTACATGGAGGTAGACCGTGTTGACCAAGTCCATACGGCGGGCGAGCAAGTCGAGCGAGAAGGCTCCAAAGGACTTAGCGCTCGGATAGTCGAGGACGCGATGACACGTGTCAAGGCAGGGGACGTGTATGGAGTACGCTACTCGCGAATGGTTTGATGGTTTGGGTCTCAAAACCATTGGAAGACGGTTTATGGGTTTGGGCCTCAAACACGAGGTTTGGTGGTTTAGGCTGCAAAAACATTGATGGCGGGTTTACGGGTTTGCGCCTCAAAACCCGGGAAGAGCTTCCGAGGAAGTGGGGATGGCATGTGGCGGAATCATGGAGGTTGCATTGAGGCGACGACAAGTCTAAGCAGAAAGCTGGGTCGTCCGATCAAGATGAAAAGAAGGTTCGGGAGAGTTGGGTCACAATGTCTTAGGGCTAGGTGATTCTCTCATGTACTAGGGGATATTTGGAAGTATTCAATAGACCCCATTAACTAAGGATTGAGGGGTATCCTCATCCTTACCTCTTGCATTTCCTTTCTTCACTTCAATTTTCCTCCCCCTAGTTCTTTTGTTTGAGGTCCGCAATTTCCATCATGTAAGAACTTGTTCGTGATCGGGAAGGGAGGCCTTAACCTCCTTGGGTCCTCTAGGATTCAGTTTTGAAATTTCTTGTGCTTGCCTTTTTCGTGTTTTGCAATTTCCCCTCTCAGTCTTTTCACCCGATCTCTCTCCATGCTTGATCGTTTTGCGATCCGCTTGTTGGAAAAGGAGCTAGGGACCCTTGTGAGGATTTCCTTTGAGGGATTTAGTTTACGCTTTGGATGGTAGGTTATTTACTGGAAAAGAGAGGGTCTCTTTAGAAAAAGTGCAATTGAAGGGGTATCTTCTAATTTTGTCCGTCGATCTTAGATCAGATGGCTAAGGTGGGTTGTGGGCGTTATGCCGATCGGAATAGCATGACCAAAGTGAGAGAGAGCAAGAGAGAGAGAGGAAGCAGTGAACCCACGGTTTCCTTACCGCAAGGCGAAGGCCGATGGGTGGTTATGATGGGTGATATGACAGTGGATGGAGTCCACCATGGCAGAGGACGGCTCCGTGACCTCTGCGAGATCCGAATAGCGAGCACAGGGGAACGACTAGGGCTAGAGGTGGTGCGGAGAGGGGAAATAGAGGTGCGGGAGGGTCTTTGGCCTTTTATAGGCTCCTCGACGTGCGGATCATGCAGGAAATCTTGGGAAGCGCAGGATGGCGGCGGTGATTCAATCGGGCAGAGCCTGGCTTGGTCACGGCGTGAGGAAGGGGAAGACCCTACATGCAGACCTGTTGCGTCAGTGGAAGAGGAGGTGGTTGAAAGGTCTAGGAATAGCTAGAGGGGTTGAATAGCCTAATTAAAATTTCTACAACAACACTAGGCAAGAGATTAGAATAACAAACGACGTAAAGCGAGTTTGCACTAGCACTAAAGGTTACGCAAGCCACCTACCACAAATCTAGTTACTAGCAAGAAAGAAACTATGTCACGCACAAGAGCTAGCTAACTAGAGCTACAAGACTAAGCTACACAAGCTAAGCAAGAAACTCTACTTTGCAAGAAGGTAAAGAATGTAATACAAAAGCTAAAGTTAGAAGGGTTATACCGCCGTGGAGAGTAACAACAATAGATAGCCAATCAATCTATAAGCACAAGATGAATCCTCGGTAGAGAAGCAAATGACACAACATTTTTTTACCGAGGTTCACTTGTTTGCCAACAAGCTACTCCTCGTTGTAGCGAATCACCCACTTTGAGGTTCACGCGCTAATTGGCATCACATGCCAAACCCGTCACTGGGTGCCACACAACCAACACAAGATGGGGTTCCACAAGCTACGAGCAATCCACTAGAGATGTCTTTCGCGAACTCCCGCGGGGAAGACTCAAGAACCCCTCATAATCCACCGATTGGAGCCGGAGACAACCTTCCTCTGCTCGACGATCCTCGTCGCACCAAGACGTCTAGGAGTTGGCAAACTCCAAGAATAACAAGAGCTCCCGCAATGACGACGATCACCAAGTGCCACTAGAATGCAATCAACAAATAGCAATGCATTTGGTTCACTCAATCTCTCATGAAATGATCAATTTTATCAAGAGGTGAGTGGTGGAGGCTCTCACAAGCTAGCACAAGTGTATGAGTGAAGAGAGTGTGCAAGAGAGGCCCCCATGGGCCGGCCAAACACACACACATATATATATAGCCTTTCTCTTGAAACTAGCCGTTTAGCCCCCAAAACACATTTCTTGCGCGTACTCCAGATGCGCTTTTCACCTTGGGTCCGGACCATTAATAGCGTCCGGACCCCTTTCACCAACACTATTTCTTTCTCTGTTAACACATCTGGACGCACCTCCGGACGCTACTTCCTCATGGTCCGGACCAACGCACACGCGTTCGAACCCTATCCTAGTTTGAATTGAACCATTGGCGCGCTCAACACAAGCCGCCACACATCTCCGGATGTGATGAATAGTCCAGGTCTGGACTAAGTCACCGAGCGTCCGGATTCCTTCGTCGATTTCACCCGAGAGCAATAGACCTCCAGACGTAGCATCCGGAGCTGCACTCCAGACCATGCCACGCGTCCGGACCTTTAACACCAACGATTCCAGAGAGCTCCAAGCTGCGTCCGGAGCTCTGTGTCCGGACCAACAACAGCGTCCGGGCCACTGAGCACAGCACAGAAAGCCTAGGGTATGCCTCCGGATGCACACGCAATGGTCCAGGCACATCCAATCCCTAGCGTCCGGACCTCCAAACTGAGTCCAAACAGCCTCAAACTTTCTCCCAAGCTTCCAAGGGCTAACACTAAGTGATTCCAACACTTGTGCATGTGTGTTAGCTTTAATATCACATTTTCTTGGAATTAAGTTTGTTTAGCCAACTAGTTCTCGAGTTTTAATGCAATGCAAAGACCTAGTGGCACATGATAACTGCAATCAAACACAAGTTCTCCCTCCTTGATAGTACGACTGCCTATCCTAAATGTGATCACACTCTTTATAGTGTCTTGATCGCCATACTGAAAATGGTTCCTATTTTCACCTTTCCATTGAACCCATTTTTCTTTTGTTTTCATCCTTTGATGCTAGAGCCTTGCCATCAACACCTTGATCCCTTTGGCTTCATCACATGGCATGTACCAATCTCATCATATACACTTAGATAGCAAAGGTTAGTACTTAGGTAGGTTTCATCAAGTACACAAAACCAAACACATGGGCTTTCAGTGGGGCCATGGTGTCAGCGGGAAGGAGAAAGAGGAGGGCGCTGCATGCTCGATGCTAGGCCAGCTTGTGAGCTGAGCTTGACCCAAGTGGGGAAGGAGGGGAGGAAAGTTGGGCCTACGGGTTGAAAGGAGAAGGCCAAGCTGAGCTGGGCTGCGGGGTTGGAGTGAGGAAGGAGGTCGAGAGAGCCTAGCTGGTCCTATGGGCTAGATAGGAGGGAGGAGAGAGTTTTCCATTTCTTTTCTTTTTCTTTTCTTTTACTTCAAATCTCATTTGCAAAAACCCTTTTGAAATCAAACTTGAATTTGAAAACTCCACTCAACTCTATGATGAATTTTAAACTAATAAATGTTTTTATTTCCCTACATTTCATGAGCACCAAAATTAATAATTAAATCAATTTAATCATATTTTCAAGAAAGCAAATTTTAGGGTGTTACAATTTAAGATCTCAAAATTTAAATCTTTGTCTAGGGTTTGTGCATGTATAACTTATGTTTGTGATGTGTTTCTAGGGTCCTCTAGAGCATATCTAGCTAGTCCAATCTAGCTGCATTGCACCAACTAACATCTAGGGCCTGGTAAATTTTTTCTAGGTGATGAACAACTAGTTCATGAAAATGATGATTAAGCTTGAATCCAGCTTACCATGGGAAGGTAGTGAGTGTTGCTAGAATTCGCAATGTAGTAGAGAAGCTAGATCCACCTCCCTTCCCTTGTTCTTCCTCTTGAAATCTCCCTCCTCCTAGCTCCAAAGTGTTGGGGAGAGAGGGATCCTCCCTCTTCAATATCCAACTCTTGTGGTCAGCACTTCACTTGATCTCCATAGTCTTCTTGCTAGTGTTTATATTTAGTCTTCTCTTCTCCTACCCCTCCCCCTCCTTATCCTTGCTTTGGTGTGTAGAGAGAGTGGGAGGATGAAGTAGAGACTGATGGGTGGAGAGTGAGTGAGAGAGATGGAGGCAGCTAGCCTGATTAGTGGTGCCAGGAAGGCTCTAGTGGTGACAGCTCAACTATGTGCATGAAGTGTTCTGCGGTCCGGGTGATCACCGGATGGTTCATTGGAACATGAACTAGGTGAAAAAAATCTTATTGTTCTCTCAGACAGTTTCAAGGTGTGCTAGATAGTCTGTGGGAACAAACTAAGCCTAGAAATGTGTGGTTTTACGCACAACTAGTTTTCCAAAAATGAGATTGCAATCCATATGATGCTCATGATGATGAAAATGGCCATGTCACGATCCGGTCATGACACAATCTATCTCTAGAATTATTTTAGAAATTTTTAGAATCATTGTAGTTTAGAAAACTTATCAAGTAATTATTGAATTTTTTAACTAAAAGGTTGAAACTACCTTTGAAACCACTCCAAACTAGGACAAGGAAGTATTGAAGGTTTTGAAAGTTTAGTGGGTAAAATGTCTTGTTTTAGAGTTTGAGGCTAGATCGACATGCACTACGCCAGGAAGCTTAATGGTGTCGGTCAAAAACAGTTAATCGCAGCGGGCAATGGCATCCGCCGCGATGATAAGGCCATGGTAAATGGTGCATTTACTGTGGTGGTCTCCAGCGCCCGCTGCGAAAAAAGTATTAACCGCAGCGGGCATCTTTCGTCGCCCGCTGCGGTTAATGCCATTTACCGCAGCGGGCAACCTACAATGCCCGCTGCGGTTAACGCAATAACAGTAGCGGGCAGTTTACAATGCGTGCCACAATTAAGTTTTTTAATTAAAAAAATGCAGTTTCAGAATCTGAATTTAATATTTGCAGATTGCATCCAAATTTCATAGCACACAGATTTCATAGCAGAGATAAACAACATATATATATACACATATAACATCCATACACAAACATCCACATTATCCTCATGTACAAAAGAAACCAAGTATTACATATCAAATTCAAAGTTCCACTTGGTGTTTGTAATCCATGGGACAGAGCATGGTGTCCCACTTTCTGAACTTCTCGAACTCAGGTAGAACTGCCAGGTCACTCTCATCGTTGAAGAATTCTTGCCCTTCGAGCACAAAGTTCTCTAGTAGGAACTTACAGATGTCCGCCTTGAGTTGCTTGAAAGCAAGTTTGTCTCTCGTAATGCATTCCCAATCGTTGATTCCCGCCTTGAGCTTCTTCAAGCTGCTGGTGTACTCCTTGCACTGCCTTAGGTGTGCGCAGGTGTACAAGCCACATGCCTTTGATCCATATGGTTATTTAGTGCACTACACGATCGAAAAAGAAATGTTAGAACAATACATATAAATGAAAACATGACTGAATCTTTGGAATACTTACGGGGAATTCACGTCGGATCTTTAAGTGGTATGAATGCTTCTTCTTGAACTTTTCACTTCTTCAATCCCAGCATTGGGGTTCCTTTAGGTATGCCCTGTAAGCACTGTACGAAATGCATTAGTGTTAGTTAGCAATAATTTGAATACGTACGATATAACTGTAAATGATCAATAAGCTTGGTGACTTATGTTTTCAAGCAATCTTCGAAGGCCTTGTACCCTTGTCTATTTGGTACCCTCAACGAGTCAAATATGCATGCCCTACCATCTTGAGGATAGATGAGAAATGCAACCCAGTGGCCATCAACTTGGCCCTTGCTACACCATTCAAACAAAATACAGGTTACGACGACGATGTAAGTTTACTTCTTTGCCTGATAAGTATTCATGGGAAACTTGTTACCCTTCGGATACGTGGTAGCAAGGTAACTTAACAGCTCATTGAAGCTGTTGTCAGACCAACCATGTCGGGCCTTCATCATCAACATGTGGAGGATAAAACAGAGCATGGTGCACTCTTTCGGACATTCGCCACCATCCTGATACAGAGGTGCAAGTGACGTCTGCTTCATCTCTCTGAAAGTTTCCAACCACTTCGGGGAACCATACACAACGTCATCCTCATCGATGTGCTTCACTAAATCATCAAAAAGCTACACATCCTCGGGTTCCTACACGGTGGACTCCTAACCACCATCATCATCTTCTATGTCCTCAAGTATATCCTCGACCTTGATGTAATAACAATCATGATTGTCGTTGCAAGCTGGCTCTGTTGTGGCTAAACATGAGACGCTTGGCGCACGTGGCTCTTGGTTCGCCGTCGTCGATGCCGAGCTAAGTCCAGATGCACCTCCACCACTGGGGTCGACACTTTCACCATGCTGAGTCCAGACTGTGTAATTATCTACGAAACCAATCCGAATCAAATGAGATTGCGCCTTGCCATCGTCGGTGAAGGCTGTCAGATTCTTGCAGTGAGAACACGGACACACGATTGTCATCCGCTTCGATTTGTCATGGTGAGCTCTCACAGCGGCAATAAACTTCCTCACTTCACTGAGATACCGCGGATCAAGTACTCTACTAATCTTGTACATCCATTCTGACCTATCCATATTGCCTACAAACCGTACAAATGAACAACAAAAGCTTTAGGCATCTAATAGTATGAAACTAGATTAAAAAAGACACAAGCTTTCTCTTTCCTACATTAATCTAGATCTAGATCTATATCTAGAGAGCTCAAAAAGCAAGGAAAATAGGGAGAAAAGAGCATTGCAACCCTCTAAAAGCTTTTAGGCATCTAATATTATGATTCTAGATAAAAAAACATAAGCTTTCTCTTTTTCCTCCATGAAACTAGAGCTAGATCCAAAGAGGTCAAAAAGCAAGGAAAGAGATAAAAGAGACCATGTGAACCTTTTAGATACCTCTTATGATGTCCTCCTCCAAAACAACACTCAAAACCTCAATCTAATGGTCTGGGTAAAAATTCGGGCAAAGCCTCTCCCCCACGAGTTTGGAAGAGAGAAGACGTGAGGAAGAAGAAGGTCAGGCTGTAGCTATTTATAAAATACATAATCATTGCGGACATTATAAAATGACCGCTGCGGTTAAGACTGATTAACCGCAGCGGTCGCCATAATGTGACCGATGGGGTAAATGCATTTACTGTGGCGGTCTCCTTATAGCGACCGCTGCGGTAAATGGTTAACCATGGTAGGCCCTTAATCTGCCGGCCGCGCAAGGCAGCTGCAGGGACTTACCGTGGCGGGTAGGAAGGGTGTCTGCCACGGAGGGGTTTTTTCAACACTGCGCAAAATCGATTTTGATGTAGTGATGACGTCAACAGGGGCATTCAAAATTGGTAAGAGAGAAGACCCAATCAAAGAAAAAATTGACTATTCCCTTTGGAATCGACTATTGGCCGCGGATCAAATATGTTTTAGGATTTTAGTAGGATCTACGGTTTAATTCTAGTTTTAGGAGGCTCCACGTTTAAAGATGACGCGAGATGTGTTAGACTCTACAGGAAAGGAAAGAGTAGGGTTTAAGTTATCAATAGTTATAGAAAGTATAGTTTCTTTTTTAATATGTGGTAATAAGTCTTCGTGTTTGACTAGAACTTGATTTGAGCTCAATGTATAAATATAAACCCCGGCTATTGTAAAGGACATCCAATCAATCGATGCAACCCGGCTCCACGCCAACACCTTAGGAGTAGGAGTACTATAGATTCCGGCGAGTTTCTTCACCAAGTTAGGCTGTAACGACTTTGATCGATCTCTAACTTGCTGTAAGTACCGTCATGGCTCGTATTATTGTCTCGTAAGGCTGTAACGACATCGACCGATCCCTTATGATATGTGATATAAGCCAGTTATCGTTGATCTTGTGTTAAACAATTTTGTTGTATGATGCAATATCAATAGTTATTAAATTTATCTAAGTTGAACTAACCTTGCATTGTTTTCCTTAGATTGGTTTAGTTATCATTATTGTTATAATTAATGTTTTATTAATTATAACAATACTATCTGACTAAGACTAAGATAGATTGGTCTCAAATCATTTGTGTTTGATAGTTTGCCCTGTCCCTTCACATTCAATACTTTATTCATATAATGATTAAATATGCTAGATCGATTGTTTTACCTCAATCTTATGTCCTTCATAGTACGCATTCAGGGGTATATCTAGCCTTACGTTTAAAGTTTACTAATCTCTTCTGGATTTTCTATTACGACTACAACGACTTTGACCGATCCCCACTGTTAGAATTATCTGAATTCAGACGATGTCGGTTAATAAATTTTACTCGTAATGATGAATATGTTTCATACGCTGATATCGGCTGTTTCAGCTGTAACTTAATAGATACAATATGTGTTTTAAGAGACTCTCGATTCATCTATGCATGTTGCCTTAATACTTATTTAAAAATATAGATAGATATATTAATCTCTTCCAAGAGCTTTATCATGGTTGTAATAACCTACATCGATCCCCTCTGTTAAGGTTACTTGGATCTAGACGATGTCGGTTAACAGATTTTATTTGTTATGGATATGATGGTTGCTTGTTAATACGCCTATATAAATTAAATAATATTCTCTATATGTTGTAATTTTTATCGAATTTATGTTTAAGTTATATAATCAACATTAACTTTAAGTCTTCATTTATATCAAAATAGTCGATTTTATAATTTATATTAAGGATATCGACTATCTAGTCGATAGCCTTCTAAACTTGGCTCTGAGCCATATATTTAGAACTGTCCGGAGCAATACCAACATGTTCCGCTTTGCCTAGGTCGAATTAAGCAAACCGGCCTGCTAAAACCCTCACGGACCGTTGATCACCTAATTTGGTTCTTCAGGCTTGCGAGCGTGTGCGAACACATGGTTGATATGTGCCCATGTTGTTTAGTTTTGTGATGAGTGATTGCCCAACACTTGAGTGTTTCAGTTTGAATGGCTTACACTAATCCTTTGCGAAAGCAAATGTGTGCCAGTCTATCGGCTTGTGGTGTGCAAGTGCTAGGCCCGGAGACAGTGGTCAATGGCGTGGTGAAGGTCGAGTAGAGGCTTGCCGTGCCGATGGACTGAGAGTGGTGAAGGGCGAAAGCGGGGCTCGGACCGACGGACTAGGGGCGCCGGCGGACTAGCTGTGGTGGCTAGTACTTGGAACCGGTAAGCGCGAAAAGACATGGAGGTAGACCAAGTCGACCGAGTCAAGATGATGAACGAGCGGGTCGAGCGGAGGCTCATGGGACTCGGAATCCGACCGGGCGAGGACGACGTGGCCCAAGTCGAGCGGTTTGGACGGTTTCCGAGTTTGGGCCTCAAAACTCGGGTTCGGTAGTTGAGCCCAAAGCTACCGGTGGCGGGTTTCGCGGGTTTGGGCCTCAAAACCTGGGCGGAGCTTCCGAGAAAGCGGGGGTGGCACGTGGCGGAATCCTGGAGGTTGCGTCGAGGTGATGGCAAGTCCAGGCAGGAAGCAGGGCCATCCGTTCAAAATTGAGGAAGATATTTTCTGGAGTTGGGTCACAATGCTTTGGCTAGGTGGTTCTCTCTATGTATCGAGGGGCTAAGTGAAAATGTCCACTTAGGACTCCACTACTTAGGGGATGAAGGGTTATCTTCTTCCTATCTCTTGCACACTTCTTCTTCCACCTCCCACCTCCTAGGTCTTCCCCTACCTCTAGGTGTTCTTGCTTGAGATCCATGGTGTCTCCCATGTAAACCGAGATTTTGGTAAGGAAAGGTGGCCGTAACCTCCTTGTCTCCTCCGGGAGTCAGTTGTGAAACCGCTTGTGTTTGCGTTCTTCGTTTTGGTGCTTTTGCTCTTTGATTCCCGTCGCTTGATCTCCCTCCTCTCTGCGTGTTTTGGAAATCCGTTTGAAGTGAAAGGTGCTGCTACCCCTTGTGATCAAATCCACCGAAGGAATCAAGCTAGGATGGGGCGAGCGAAGAGATCGATCCGTTTGCGTTTTGGCTTGTTCTCCACTCCGTTTTGCTTGTTCCTCTTTGATTCACGGACTTGTGAGGGAAGGATGGACTATATCCTCCAAAAGTAGAGTCACATATACCTCAGAAACCTCCCCACAAAGTTTGGAATCAATCGGAGTTGAAACGAACATGTTTCGACATTTTTCGTGTGATCCGCGCTGTTTTCGGGGGTGTCAGACGCTGCCGACGGAAGCTGGTTTTCACCCGTCGGACGCTGCCTTTCCCTAGCCGAGCGTCTGTCGCCTGGGGCTGTTTCGGGCTGTCTTTTTGGGTGCAACGGACGCTGGCATCGGACTCGTCCATCGCCCAACGGACTCAGTCCGTCGCCCTGCATCCGTCGCCCTTCTAGCAGAGTTTTCGTCGCCCACTGTTTTGGCCGTATCTCTCTCGTTCGAAATCCGAATTGAGTTCCGTTTGTTGCGTTGGTTTCGTAATCATGCAGGGAACTTTATGAAGCACTTGTGAGACCAGTTCTCATAAGTATTTTTGGGTGATCTCTCTTCTCCTCTCTCTAGTGTTGAGTCTCACTATCGGTGTCTCGGTTTGAGCTTTGGGGTTTCTGGAAGATCCGCTGTACCTCTTGGTCATTACCAAAGGTATCCTCCCTCTATAGAGTCGTGATCTTGCTGTGTGAGTAAACTTGCTTGCTGGGGTTGTTTTGGGAAGAGTGACCCAAATATTTCCGAGTGAAATTTGAGGCTTCCATTCACCACCTTCTGGTCGTCGTTCTTGGTCCTTCAATTGGTATCAAAGCTAGATTAAGGATCACTCCACCTTAATCGGTCCGTGATCAGCAAAGGCGATATGGAGCGAGATGTTGGCAAACCTCCGTTTTTTGATGGAACGAACTTCTCCTACTGGAAGGTGCGCATGTCCACCTATCTACAAGGAGTCGATTCGAACATTTGGGAGATTTGTGAGAATGAGGGCTATCGTGTTCTTGTGGCTCGTGTTGACCAACTCCAAATCACTCAGCACAATGCAAACAATAGGGAACGTAGCATTCTCTTCTCGAGTTTGTCTCTTCCTGAGTTTGAGCGAGTCTCAAACCTCACTACGGCGCGAGAGATATGGCAAACACTTGTGAGATATCATGAGGGAAATCCTCAGATCAAGTCCAGACTCTTCGACACATACCGTAGGGAGTACGAGAACTTTGTACAGTTGCCCGATGAATCTGTTGATGGGATGTTCACTCGCTTTCAATCTATCGTCAACAAGATGCGTGCCAATCGGGCCAACTTACCTTATGATGATCATGAGATGGCTATCAAGCTTTTGCATGCTCTTGATCGGAAGGTATGGGAGATGAAAGTGGCTGCCATTTAGGAGTCACCGGGCTATGATGCCCTACCATGGACGAGCTGTTCAGCAAGCTCAAGTCCTCAGAGATCGACCACTAGACCCGGGCCAAGCTTGAGAACCCGTCAAACCCATCCATGGCGTTGGTTTCCGGCCCCAGTGGTGTATCTTCTTCCTCTAACCCTTCACAAGCTTTATTTGCTCTTTGGTATCTGATCTCTATGATAGAGGAACAAGTCAAGGATCTTGGAGATGACGAGTTGGCATTGGTCATCACTTGGTTCTCACGGTTTCAGAACAACCGCTTGAACCGGTGATGTGGTGGCGTGGCCAAGGGGTGCTATCATTGCGGTGATGAGGATCACTTCGTCGCAAACTACCCCAGGAAATCTACAGGGGACTTCACCAAGTGCAAGGACAAGCGCGAGCACCACTTCGAGGACAAGCACAAGGCCAAGGGCAGCCACAACCGGAGATCCTCGAAGAAGGTGATTGACAAGGTGAAGGCCAACCACCAAGCCTTCCTCGCCTCCCTCAGCGACATCGAGTGCTCCACCGACATAGGCTCTTCTACGAGCGACGATGATGAGTCGAAGGGAAAGGTTGAGGACAAGCTCAACGACCTCTGCTTCTACGCCGACGCTAAGCACGGTGGCTTCTGCACCATGGCGATTGGAGCTGGTGAGGTTGGCAAGCACAAGGACGACTCTGACGCCGAATCTGACACACCCGAGGTATCACCCCCCGTTGAGTCTCTCTCCTACAGCTTGAGTCCCTGAACGCTACTTTCATGAGTCAGGTTGTTGTGCTCAAGTGTGCGATTAGAGAGAGAAACGAGTTCAAGGCTAAGTATCTGAAAACGCTAGATGAGCTCGAGTTTGCTAAGGTGTCGGTGGTGGTTACCGAGGAGGTAGAGTGTGATGCTTGCACCATCTACATGTCTAACCTTGTCACTCTCTAGGACAAGTATAGCACTCTACTTGAGGAGCATAGTGAGCTGAAGGCTAGGCCTATCTTACTTGGTGCGTGCAAGTCTTATGAAGGCTTGCGGTCTGAGCTGACACAGAAGGTTGCTAGGATAGTTGTGCTAGAGAAGGCTAGCTTAGATAGAACTCGAGAGCCGGATCGCATTGAGGCTTTGGAGCTTGAGATCGCGACGTGCAGGCATGACAAGGCGTGTACCGATGAGGATAACACACACCTCCGGTTCGTCTTAGCTTGGGTGTCTAGCAGAGAGAAGCAACTGGGGATGTTGTACAACCAATTCAGGCGGGCTGGCAACACGGGAGTAGGCTTTGCTATAGGTGGGAAGGACGATAGCGTGTTTGGTAAGATCGGTGAGTGCAGTGGTTTGAGCGAGAGTGAAAACCCCACCACAACTCCCAAGTTTACCAAGTTCACCCCACCTAAGCCTACCGACCCCTCTGAGTTACCAGTGAGAGATGGTGTGTTTGAAGAGCCACCCAAAACTACTCCACAGAAGCAAGTGTGGATTCCTAATCCGAACCACCTTCGGACCCACTTGACACCTTGCCCGACATCTCTAGTGATCCTCTTCCTAAGCAAGCAAAAGCCACCCAACCCAACAAGAGAGTGCCTCCCAAGAGAGCCGTGAGGTACCATTGTGAGTATTGTGAGCAGGATGGGCACTTGACTGAGTTTTGCTATAGGAGGAAGAGAGATGAGCGGCAGCTGGTTTGAGACGAACAACCGGTACATGTACCACCCACCGGTTGGGGTGCGTGAACCGGAAGTTCAGAGGCGCACTACTAAGCCTAGAGGTGCAATGCCTCAAGGTGCTAGGCCTCAGGAGGTGAGACCACGAGATGGTCGTGCCCGGCGAGGTACCGGTCGTGAGCCATACAGCTATGGACCTTGTGGCGGTGGCTTCACTCCCCACACCTTTAGCAGACCACCTTTTTCCTATGGTGGTGACCACTACCCCACTATGGGAAGGGAGATGTTTGGTATGCCTCCTAACCCTTTCTTTGGGAAAATGAGTCAACACTGGTATCCTTCACAGTTTACAAACCCCAGTGTTGCTTCGTTTGCTCACCCTATGTCTTTTTATTGATGTAGGAAGGAGGGCTGGAGGAGACTTGGCTTGTGGATTCGGATGTTCATGTCATATGACCGGAAGTGCCAAGTGGTTCTCCAGCCTTGACCCCATGCGCCACACCGAGTATATCACACTCGGGGACAAGAGTAGAGGTAAGGTTGTGTCCCGAGGGTCAATCCGAGTCAACTCGTGTTTTGTTCTCAAAGATGTTGCTTTGGTTGCAAATTTGCATTTTAACCTTCTCTTGGTTTCGGAACTCCTTGATGACGGTTTTGAAGTGAATTTTAAAGTTGGCTTTTCTCGGATTCTTGACTCCTGTGATGATCTTGTTTGCCAGATTATGCCTTTTGGGAAGGTCTTTCGTGCGGAATTTTCTATTTCTTCTAGACCATCTCGTTGTCTTCTTGTCGGTTCTTCTTTCGATATTTGGAAGTGGCATAGGAGATTGGGACATCTAAGCTTCGACTTGCTTGCAAGGCTTAGCTCGATGGACCTTATCCAAGGATTGCCAAAGCTGAAGTTTGAGAAGGACTTGGTTTGCCATCCTTGTAGGCATGACAAGATGGTTGCCGCTTCCCATCCTCCGGTGATAGAGATTATGACCAAACAACCTGGCGAGCTCTTACACATGGACACAGTTGATCCAACTTGGGTTAGGTCGGAGGAGGGAAGTGGTATGTGGTTGTAGTCGTTGATGACTACTCGAGATACTCTTGGGTGTTCTTTTTGAAGAGTAAGGATGAGGCTTTTATGCATGTGCGTGATCTAATTTTGAGATTGCAAAATGAGCTACCTAAGCATGCCATGAGAGCTATTCGCAGTGACAATGGCACAGAATTCAAGAATGCTCAATTTGCATCTCTTTGCTCTTCTTTGGGTTTGGATCACCAATTTTCCTCTCCTTACACTCCTCAGCAGAATGACATTGTTGAGCGCAAAAATCGGACCCTTGTTGAGATGACTAGGACGATGCTCAATGAGCATAGGACTCCTAGGAGGTATTGGGCCGAAGCGATAAATTCTGCTTACTATGTTTCCAATCGCATTTTTCTCCGAGCTTTCAAGAAGAAGACTTCTATGAGTTGCGATTTGGAAGACCACCCAAGGTAAGTCACCTACGGGTGTTTGGGTGCAAGTGTTTCATCCTCAAGAAGGGTAAGTTGGACAAATTTGGGTCTCGGTCTTCTGACGGTATTTTTCTCGGTTATGCTTTACACTCTCGTGCTTATCATGCTCTTAACCTTGAGACTAACCGAGTGATGGAGACTTGTGATATTACATTCGATGAGACTATGACTTGTAGTTCCACTGCTTTTGAGCTTGCAGGTGATGATGAGGTGAACACTAGCATTTTTGTGGAGGAGGAGCAGGACGATGCCGATTGGGGTGATCCCGAGCCGACTCCACCGGCTGCCCTCGTCGACCCTGCGACATCCACTTCGGCTCACAACCCCGACCCGTCTACTTCCTCTACATGGGGGCCGTTCGAGAAGCTTCCTCAGTCGGTGCCTGTTGCACCTGAGGGAGCTCCAGCTGCTGTTGAGGGGGAGGCTACTTCTTACAGGCAAGCTCCCCGCTACATCCAGCAGCAGCACCCACCAGAGAACATCATCGGCGACATTGACCGTCGAGTCACGCAGTCCAGGTCCTATCTCTATCACTTTGCTCATTCGGCTTTTGTCGCTTCTTTTGAGCCCCGAGATGTTGGACACACTTTGATGGATCCGGATTGGGTCAATGCCATGCATGAGGAGTTGGAAAATTTTGAGCGAAACCGCGTTTGGGTCTTAATGCCTCCACCACCTAGTTGCCACCCTATAGGTACCAAATGGGTTTTCAAAAATAAACAAAGTGGGGATGGGGTGGTAGTGCGTAACAAGGCTAGGTTGGTAGCACAAGGCTTTTGTCAAAAGGAGGGAATAGATTACGAGGAAACCTTTGCTCCCGTAGCTTGTTTAGAAGCCATTAGAATCCTTTTAGCTTTTGCTGCTTCTAAGGGTTTTAAACTTTTTCAAATGGATGTTAAAAGTGCTTTCTTAAACGGCTACATAGAGGAGTAAGTGTAGGTTAGACAACCTCCTGGTTTCGAAAATCCCAAGTTTCCAAACCATGTTTTTCAACTTCACAAAGCTTTGTATGGTTTGAAACAAGCCCCTAGAGCATGGTATGATGAGTTGAAAACATTTTTGCTTGCTAAGGGTTTTAAAATGGGATTGGTAGATAAGACGCTTTTTCTCCTCAAGCAAGGAAAAAACACTCTTGTTGACACCGTTTTTCGGCATGTGTCAAATGAGCTAAGACTTGCATTGATCGGTAGCTGTTTTCTATCGGCATTAGCAGGTTATCGGTTAACGTTACCGATGAGAATGAATTCTGCAAATGAAGTTTGTTGCCGATAGAAGCTGGACAACAGCAGTGGTTGCCGATAAGGGTATTGCCGATAAGATTATTGCCGATGGGAGTTGGACGATTCTTGCCGATAAGGGTTAATTGATGAAGACAAGTTACCAGAAGTGCAAGGTTGCCGATGAAGAAGTACTGCAGATGCTGATGGGCATGGAGTAATGATGCCGATGGGCACAAGATAACGTGGCAGTTGACGTCAGCAAGGGATTGCCAATGGCAATAGATGGAAGCTGTGGATTGAAGAGTCTGCCGATGGAAAGTTTCATCGAAGGGAAACATAAGGAAACTGGTGATTTTGTACCAATATTGCTATATAAGTTTGAGTCCGACTCTTGCACGAGTCATTTGTTTCCTTAAAAATAGAAGTGTCTGTTTAGGAAAATAATATTGTTATTTGGGTCCGACTCCTGCGCGAGTCAGTTATTTCCATTAAAGTAGGAGTTTGTTTTGGAAAGGTACTAGTCGTGTCTGTTTACAACTCCTATTGCTGGAGTATAAATATGTACCTAGGGGTCGTGAGGAAAACAACCAATCTATCAAACAAATCAATTACTCTTATTTACCTTTACTGCAATTTACCCTTTTATCGCATTAGTCTTAGTTTATCTACGAGTCCTTCAAGCTTTGACGGGCTGCATCACCTTGATCTCCGTCAAACCCTTGCAAGTTCCGCGTGGGAGTAATCTGAGCTTTGACATCCGGGCGCATCGTTGTTGTCTCGTTCAGCTCTGCTCTAGTTATCCTGATCAAGTCTGAGTCTTGACACCCGGGCGTACCGCCGTTGTCTTGTTCATATTTTGTTCTAGTTATCGTCCTTGTCGATTAACTGGTCAAATCGACTGGCACACCTTTGGATATCGAATTCGGGTAATAGCCCGAGGTGTTCGCAGATCCTGACGCTTTTTGTGTCAACACCTCTTTTGGCACACCCGGTGGGACAAATTATACATCTATCATGGGTGATAACTCCGACGTTAACCAGAGGAACGTCATTGAAGTCTCCGAGGCCGATCTAAAAGATGATCAAAGGCTGGCTATGGAGCGGGCTATGGAGGAGTACAAGCATTTGTATCTGAAGTCCTTCAGCCGAAACAGGAGCGGCGAAGCCATCCAGAAGCAAGATCCACCGTTGCCGCGGCAGGTCACGTATGATGCCAATCCTGGTAAGTTACAAGAGATGGTTAATTTTGCCTTACATCAAGCATTAATTAGCCACTCTAGTGTGTTGTCCAATACTATATACAATGCTGTCATGCAATCTTTCAAAGAAGGACAAGCACCTCAATATGTTGGTCCAACGTATCATCAACCTGGATCGGAATCTATAAACCCATCGGCAGCCCCAATGGCGTCTTCCACTCCCGTGGATCCGTCTGCCGATGTGGCTACACCACCAAGGCCAAGTCTTGAAGGCGTCACCAAGCTTAGTGCAGATCCCGTGGCGTCGGCAATGTCGGGACCTGTTATCCAGGATCATCCAACTCCTGCCAACTGGTGGGGTTACGGTATGCCCTCAAATCTATCCGTTGGTTCCAATCTGGTGCAGGGAGATAGTTCAGCTTGGAAGGGCTCCATGGCATCGGCAATGCAATCATAGCCGACGATCCCTATGGTGCATTACTCTACGTCTTCTCCAACTGTATAAGTGCCATCAGAAGATTTCCAGATGGTGATTCCTAAAGTACCTCTGATGCCACCATCGGCGAATTCGGTGCCGATGTAACACAGTATAGCAACTGGAAGTCAACCTGTGGTTGTAAATCCTCAAGCCGGAGTACTAGCACATCAAGTTAACCAATTCGACATTAAACCCAGGGTTAATACATATTCTTATCGGACACCGTATCCTCCAGCATATGATTTAATTCCTCTCCCAAATCGGTACAAGGTGCCTGATTTTACCAAATTCTCTGGCCAAGATGACACGTCAACAATGGAGCACATTAGCCGCTTCATTATCCAGTGTGGAGAAGCTGCCAGCAGAGAAGAGCTAAGAGTGAGATTGTTCTCATCTTCATTGTCTGGATCGGCATTCACAAGGTTTATTTCATTGCCTCCAAACTCTGTAATCACATGGACCGATCTAGAGAGGCAGTTTCATAAATACTTCTTCGCTGGCATACATGAGAAGAAGATTACCGATTTGGTTAAGCTGAGGCAACGTAATGACGAATCGGTGGAAAACTTTGTTCAGAGGCTGCGAGATGTGAAGAATAAATGCTACAGCTTGGTGCTTGATGATCGGCAATTGACAGATTTGGCCTTCCAAGGATTGTTGCTGCACATCAAGGATAAGTATGCGTCTCAAGAGTTTGAAAGTCTAAGCCACCTTGTGTTGAGAATTGGCAATCAAGACGTCAAAACTTTTGAGCCTAAAAGGACTTGGAATAAGAAGGTGACCTTCATCGAGCAAGAAGAGGATTCCGATGAAGAGCTAAACATCAGCGCTGCCGAATGGGTGAAGGATAAGAATTCTGTATCTTGTCCGTTTGGCCAGAAGGAAGTTGAAAGGTTCACCTTTGACATCACCAAGGCCGATAGGATGTTTGACTTGTTACTTCAAGAAGGGCGAATCAAGTTAGTGCCTAACTAAGTGATCCCATCGGCCGAAGAGCTCAGAAAGATCAGGTATTGCAAGTGGCACAATGCGACCTTGCACAGTACCAATACTGCAAAGTATTTAGGCAGCAGTTGCAGTCAGAAATTGAATCTGGACGAATCAAATTTGAAAATTCTAAAGTCTAAAAACCGATGAAGATTGATCAGCATCCGTTTCCATGTAATATGGTGGAAACTAGTGGAAAAACTAAAGTGCTGACATCGGAAGCTGCCAGAAAGAATGCATCGGTAGATCCTAACCATCAAGTAGCTGAGCGCAACGAGAGGAGGTTTGCCGATGACAGAAAGGGCAAGAAAGTTGTCGATGAAGGTAGCAATGTCAACAGGGCTCCTGGTGTTGTAATCATGCATAAGCATCCAAGGCGAGAGTATCGGCAATCGCGAGAGGAGCGGCATCGGCAGGAAGAAGAAAAGTACCAAGAGTGGCTTCGGCATAAGGACCATTGGAGGTGCGCCTTCTTCGTTCACTACTGGGAAGAAGGCATCAAGCTACCTACTGCCAATAATTGTCCCGAATGCAATGGATATTACACTTCCGATCGGTCAGAAAAGACACCTTGTTTTGACGATCGAGCATCCAGGTATGCTAGGCCGCTCAGAGAAAAGAAATCGGCATATGATCGACTGGGGGGCAAGCTCAACGTGCATAACAGGCTTGGCAGGCGTGTTGATCAAGAGGAGCTTGAGGAGAGGGCCAATGCAAGAGTGCCTGATGAAGAAATATTCTCCAGAGATCCAAACATCGGGAGAGGCGCCGATGCAAGTAGTGAGAAACAACACCAACCTGTTTGGAAAACCAAGCTTCCCCAATGGTGCCCTAAGGGTCTGACGAAAACTCAGAAAAGGAGAGTTCAGCGCGAACGCCGAAATGACTTGTATGACAATGGAGATCCTTCAAGGGAAAAGCAGTGGAGGCCAAAACGCAAGGATAGGGATCCATCGGCAGAAATCAATATGGTTGTCATATTGCCGATGGAGTTCATGGCGCTTGTCAGCGATGATGAAGAAGTTGTTGAAATGGCACAATTGGTGTTGGATCCTATGGCGGCTGTCTTTGAGAAACTTGCTGATGATGAAAGGCAGCACCTAAGGGCTCTGTTCGTTAAGGGCAAAGTAGATGGACAACCTGTAACGAAGATGCTGGTGGATGGTGGGGCGTCAATCAACATAATGCCATACGTCATGTTCAGGAAGCTTGGAAAAGGTGACCAAGACTTAGTCAAAATGGACATGAAGCTCAAAGACTTTGAAGGCAATGTGTCACCATCCATGGGAGCCGTATGTGTTGAATTGACCATCGGAAGTAAGACTTTGCCGACAATGTTTTTTGTGATTAGTGGCAAAGGGACCTACAACTTGCTCCTAGGGAGGGATTGGATCCATGCCAATTGCTGTATTCCTTCCACCATGCATCAAAGCCTCGTGCAGTGGGTCGGAGACAAAATTGAGGTCGTCCAGAGTGAGACTCCGTCGATTATTGCATCGGCAGAATCGGAAACTTATGAGCAAACCAGGTGCATATCAGATGAAGATTGGGACACGGAGTTCCTCAAAGTTGCCAATTACCGCATTACACCGATTCAAGCAGTCGGTCCTGAAGAAGAGTTTTAATGGATCGATTCGCCGATGATGGAAAACTGGGACAGGGGTTCACATCGGCCGATGATTTATTAGAAGTAGATATCGGCGATGGTAGTAAGCATAGGCCTACTTTTGTTAGCGCTAAGTTAAATTCCCAATGTAAACAACAGTTGACTGATTTGTTAGAGGAATACAAAGATTGTTTTGCTTGGGATTATACAGAGATGCCCGGTTTAGACCGATCAATAGTCGAACATCAGTTGCCTATTAAGTCTGGTTTCCAACCACATTGGCAACCTACGCGCCGATGCAATCCTATGGTGTTGCCTGACATTAAAGCTGAAATTACAAAGTTAATTGAAGCTGGATTTATTTGGCAATGTCGATATACCGATTGGATTTCTAATGTGGTTCCTGTGTATAAGAAGAATGGAAAACTTCGTGTTTGTATTGATTTCAGGAATCTCAACAAGGCTACACCGATGAATGGTTATCCGATGCCCGTTGCCGATCTGCTGATTGATGCTGCTGCTGGACATCAAATTATTAGCTTCATGGATGGTAATGCTGGATATAATCAAATATTTATGGCTGAAGAAGACATATCCAAGACTGCTTTTAGATGTCCAGGTCATGTCGGTTTATTTGAGTGGGTTGTCATGACTTTTGGCTTGAAGAATGCCGGTGCTACTTATCAGAGAGCAATGAATTTCATCTTTCATAAGTACATCGGCACGATAGTCGAAATCTATATTGATGATGCGGTGGTTAAATCCGAAAATTTTGAGAAGCATCTTGCCGATTTGAGAAAAATCCTGGAATGCACAAGGGAGCATGGGTTGAAGATGAATCCTAACAAGTGTGCATTTGGCGTATCGGCAGGTCAGTTTCTGGGTTTTATGGTACATCAGAGAGGCATCGAGATCGGCAGAAAATCTATTGATGCAATTAATAAGGTGGTTGCTCCTACAAACAAGACTGAGCTGCAATCCTTGATCGGCAAGATTAATTTCATTAGAAGGTTTATATCTAACTTATCTGGTAAGATTAAATCTTTTAGTCCATTGTTAAAGCTGAAAGCCGATCAAGAGTTTACATGTAAAGAGGAACAACAGTTAGCCTTGGAGGAGATCAAGAAATATTTGGTAAACCCTCTAGTCTTGGTTCCACCTCAGCACGGGAAACCTTTCAGATTGTATCTATCCGCCGATGGCAGTGTTATCGGGTCAGCCTTAATTCAAGAATTTGAAGGGAAAGAACGTGTGATATATTATTTGAGTAGAAGGCTGGTAGATGCTGAAACAAGGTATTCGGCCATAGAGAAATTATGTTTATGCTTATATTTCTCTTGCGTAAAATTGAGGCATTATTTATTATCGGCTGAATGCACTGTTATCTACAAAGATGATGTGGTTAAGTACATGATGTCGATGCCGATATTAAGTGAGAGAATCGGCAAATGGATTCTGACACTTTCAGAGTTTGATCTGAAGTATGAATCGGATAAAGCAATTAAGGGTCAGGTGATGGCCGATTTTATTACTCAACATTGCAATCTGATAAGCTCTATAGAGATTGCTCCTTGGACTTTGTTCTTTGATGGATCTACGTGCAAAGAAGGGGCAGGTATCGGTGTTCTTTTAATTTCACCCGAGGACGAAAGTATGAGATTTCGTTGCCGATTGTTGCTACGTCGACAAATAATCAGGCTGAGTATCAGGCTTTAATAAAAGGGTTGGAATTACTCAGAGAAGTGCGTGCCGATGTCGTTGAAATCTTTGGCGACTCTATGTTGGTGATCAATCAGTTGACTGGGGTATATGAATGCCGAAGTGAAGTGTTGATTGCACACCATGAGAGATGTTTACAATTATTGAAAGAATTCAAAGAGTATCATCTTGAACATATTCCTAGGTTGCATAATGAAGAGGCCAATCGGTTAGCACATAATGCTTCAGGGTATCAGCCGATTCAGGAAGTCGTGACATCGGTAATGGTTGCTGATGACTGGAGAAAAGAAATTGCTGATTACTTAAGAAATCCGTCTAAGAAGGTTGAAAGGCGTCTAAGGTTTCAAGCTACCAAGTATGTGCTCCTTGACAATGAATTATATTATCGGACGATTGATGGAGTCTTGCTCAGATGCCTTGGTAAAGAGGGGTCAAAAGAGTTGATGGGCGAGATCCATGAAGGTGTGTGTGGAGCACATCAATCGGCATTCAAGATGAAGTGGATGATTAGGTGGAATGGATATTATTGGCCGACAATTCTTGAAGATTGCTTCAACTATTTTAAAGGGTGCCAGGATTGTCAGAAGTTTGGTAATGTTCAGAGGGCACCTGCATCGGCAATGAATCCTATAATCAAGCCTTGGCCGTTTAGAGGATGGGCTATTGATCTCATCGGCCAGATTTATCCGCCATCAAGCAAGGGGCACAAGTTTATACTGGTCGCTATCGATTACTTTACAAAATGGGTTGAGGCGATTCCTTTGAAGAAGGTGACATCGCCAAACATGGTAAATTTTGTAAAAGAACATATTGTTTACCGATACGGTATCCCTCAGACTATTACTACCGATCAAGGAACTATGTTCACATTGGGAGAGTTTGATGAGTTTGCTGCTAGTATGGGGTTCAAGGTATTGAATTGTTCTCCTTATTATGCTCAAGCTAATGGTCAGGCTGAAGCAACTAATAAAGGAGTCATTAAAATTATCAAACGCAAAATTGAAGAGAACCCTAGGAATTGGCATATAGTGTTAAATGAATCCCTATGGTCATATCGGATGGCGTGTCATGGTGCAACCAAAGTTTCGCCATATCAGTTAGTCTATGGACACGATGTTGTCCTTCCTTGGGAAGTTAAAACTGGTTCTAGGCGATTGTCTTCTCAAAATCAATTAACAGCCGATGAGTATGATACTCTCATGAAGGATGAGTTAGAAGACTTAGCAAGTCATCAGCTGAGGGCTTTGATTAGCATTGAGGAGAACAAGAGAAGGATTGCCAGATGGTATGACAAGAAAGTAAAGTTGAAGGAATTTGCCGATGGTGATCTGGTATGGAAATTGATTTTACCGATTGGGACTAAGAGTTCTAAGTTTGGAAAATAGTCCCCTAATTGGGAAGGTCCTTATCGGATAAAATGGTCTGCTCCTGGCAATGCCTATATTTTGGAAACTCTCGAAGGAGTTGCATTTTCCAGAGCAATCAACGGTAAATACTTGAAGAAATATTACCCTAGTATTTGGGTAGACGCAGAGAGTACCGTTCAAATGCCGATGAGAATAAGTTATGTGACATCGGTAAAAAGCGTACTGGCGTTATATTACAAAGCAAAATCAAGTATCACTATTACACTTGCCGATATGATGAATTACAATAAGGATTGAATAGTTGATATCGCACGCAGGCGAATTTGCTCTATTTCCTCCATTTCCCTGGCATCGTCATCGGCAGACCCTTCAACTGGTTTGATTTTCTTCTTCAGCAGGATAGCTTGTCGGGCGTTTGTGTCTCTTTCTTGTCGCAGGGCCTTAATGGTGTCAGGCAGTTGAGCTTTCTTTTGGCTGGCTGTGTTCAGGGCTTCTTCAACCCTTTTTAGCTCAGTCAGCAGTTCTTCTCTCCTTGCCGATAAATGAACGATCTCTTGCTCAAGATCGGCGCCGGAAACTTCTACTTGGCCGATGTTCTTGTGCTTCTCATCGGCAACTTGTTTGAACTTAAGCATTTCTTCTTCAAGCTTTGATCGAGCAGTCATATCGGCTATGCGACGAGAGAGTCTTTGATACTGGAGTTGCTTGCTCTCAAGAAACGTTGCCTGGAAGAGTGTTTCTTCTATATCGGCAGACAGGTGGCCCTGGATGTCTTTAAAAGCTATCTTTACTGCAGTGGAGTCTTGGACGAGATGGGATGTGTCTTGTTGCAGTGAAGATAGCAATGTTTCAAGCTTGAGTTTGACATCTGCCGATAAAGTTGGAGCGGAACTTTCTTCATCTTCGTCTTCATCGGGAAGGTTGACGGCGAAGGAGAACAAGCTATTCGTTGGAGCAGAACCTTCTCTGTCTTCGTTTTCGTCAGGGAGGTTGACGCCAAAGGAGAACAAGCTATCGGGGAGTCTTGGGCCTAAAAAGAAGAAAGTTAAAATTTGCCGATCATAAGTTTATACTGTAAGTTTTTAGATAATCGGCTTACCATCTTGAAGCGGATTTCTTGCCCGGGACTTGGGAAGTTCGCTGGTATGGTCTCATCCTGGAGATCGGCAACAGTTGCCAATGAACACGCTTCCGTAGGAGGAGCGGTCGGTGTTGTTGGTGTTGTTACTGGTGTTGTCTCTGCTGCGGTGGATGGCTCCTGTGGCGGTAATGCCGTCCTCTGGTCAGGATTTTCATCCGGTGTAGGTGCTGGTACCGGTGCCGATGTTGTTGCAGCTGGTTCTTGTGGCGGTGGTATCGTCTCTTGATCAAGAGTTTCGTTCACTGATTGCTCAGGGACAGATGTTGATGGTTATTCCGCCGTTGGTGCATCGGCAAGGGTTGGTGACGCCGCTGGAGTGGCTCGCCTCAGGCGTTTCTTTGGTGCAGCAGTAGGAGAACCAGCCCATTTTGGTTGAGAAGCCTGGGGGCATCGGCAGCAGGAGTTGGAGAAGCTTGTACATCTGGAGCAGCTGCCGATGACCTCGCTGCCTGAAAAATGTTTGGTGCAAGTTACATAAGTAAATATTGCCGATGAACAGTATGCGATCGGTATAAGTAAAAATAAAACTTACTGCAAAAGCCCGCGCCAAGATGGCAGCAGCAGCCGATGGAGTAGCAATGGTCTTTGCAGGCGTCGGCTTGGGCTTGAAGGTGACCTTAGGTACCCTCTGAGGAGTGAAGGCAGCCAGTGTAGAAGCCTTGTTGCCGATGATTGATACAGGGCTCATTACTCGAAGATGGAAAGGTTTGCCACTCCTGCTCATTTTGGGGATTGGATCGTCAACCTGTTAAGCAAAAGGTCAGATGCCGATGATCGAGGTAAGTAATAAGAATAGCATTGGAGTGAAAACTTACTGCATCATCGGGAATGACGTAATCGACATCGATTAAATGCCGATAGAAGTGTGATGACTTGGCGAACAGTTGGCTTCTCCATTCTTGCCACCAAAATTTGTATTCCTCCGTGATGAAAGATGTTGGTGCCCAGGAGGATAGGTCGATGTCTGATGTATCGGCATCGGGAGGGAGATTGACGACCTTGTTCCAGTCCATAGCACTGGAGATAATTTGTCTTGGTTTTATCACCTTGGCGTAGCAGAGCTTGATTGGTAATTGGTCGAATGCCAGTTGTCTTGCTGCTGCCGATGGGTAATAGAACTCAAAGGATGGAGGAGCATTCTTCCCAGTTCCAAAAATGTTGACTGGAATAGCTCGGGGAACAATACTGGCCTTCATAATTATTTCGTTTTGAGGTACATTCCCATCGGTAAGGTTGAACAGCAAAGGGAATCGGTTGTCTTCATCGATGTAAGGCCACCAAAGCCGTTCTGCAGCAGGGATTCCGTTGTAGAGCTTTTGGAAGAACCTGCCGAATTGGTCTGCATTGGCATCGGTTCCTGGTAGCACTATGATAGCCTCTCCAAAATTGAGTGGGGGACGAGTTGCCAATTCATCATCATCAAATACATAGTCTTCCGATATATCCCTCGGAAATTGCTGAGTGGATAAGTCAAATTGGAGGACCTTGTACATGTGTGCGTTTAACCATATATTTACAAACCACCAAGGACCTCCGAGGTTGCCGATGGACTCGCCTAACAATAACTTCTTGGACACTTGGTGTAGGAGATGGTATACCGATCCAAGGAGGTATCGACCAAGAGGGAGTCTTGTTCCATCGACAAGAAGTTCTGTTGCGGGGAGATGCATGGTGGTAGGTCCGACTGCTCTCCCACAGAAGATAAACTTTTCTAGCCACATATTCAAAAAGATGGCGTGCTCCCTCTGACCTACCGATCCAGTTTTTTGATACTCCTGGATGTAACCAGTCCAGCCGCCGATATTGCGCGTGTTCACTTTATACTTAGCCTTTCTATTGAACAAGGCGGGGGGTGTCGGCAGAGGAGACATCGAGGCCGGTAAGCATATGCACATCGGCAAGAGTGGGAGTGGCTGGTCCGTGTCTGAATAGAAAGACATTCATTGTATCGGACCAAAAATAAGATGCAGCCATCATCATATTTTCGTTCTTTTCTATATCGGCAATGGAGAGTCTAATGCACTGGTCCAGGTTGCGTTCTGACCAATAAACTTGCTGTGTTCTGATTACTCTGAGGTACCAATTCTTCCATCCCTTGGTGGGTCTAGGCCATGAACGGAAGGCATCTTTCCATAACCCTAGGCTAAAGCACTCGGATATGAAAGGGATGCGGTTGGTATCCGCATTAATCAGATTGATGGGGTCAGGGTTTCCCATTGGGCCTAGGCAGTTGAAATTGGATTGCTCAATTGGGATTACTACTTTGTTGTACAGTTCCTAGGTTTCGGAAAAAATCAAAGAAAGAAAGGGGAAAAGAGGATTATAAAATTGATACGGAAAAGGAACTTGCAGAAGATGAAGTAAGAAGGGGACGGGTTTACCTTGGGGACGTCGAAGTGGATCGCCATTGGAGCTGGAGGAATCCTTGCGATTTGTTTTCTGCTTGAAGAAATTACTGTTGCTGAAGCTCACGGAGCTGTTCTTCGGGGTCGCCGCTGGAGTTGCTGCCGAGGTTGAAGATAAAGGCAGGTGAAAGTAAAAGTAGGCTCAGGGTAAAAACAGATTGGATGGTGGTAACTTTTATAAGCCTGGTCAGGGGTATTTTGGAATTTTCTTCGCACTGAGCAGGAATGTAGAGAGGTATGCGCGGCAATCGAGGAGATATGATTGGGCTTACAACCGTTCGCGCTGTGGTCGCGGGATTTTATTAATAAATTGCGGTTTTGCACGCGGTAATCGAGGAGGTCGTGCAAGTATCTTGGAAGGAAAGGTTACAGTAGAGAAAATTTCAGCGCGTAAAATATTCTACACTCCGAAATTGGGGGGCATGTGTTGACACCGTTTTTCGGCAAGTGTCAAATGAGCTAAGACTTGCATTGATCGGTAGTTGTTTTCTATCGGCATTAGCAGGTTATCGGTTAACGTTACCGATGAGAATGAATTCTGCAAATGAAGTTTGTTGCCGATAGAAGCTGGACAACAGCAGTGGTTGCCGATAAGATTATTGCCGATGGGAGTTGGACGATTCTTGCCGATAAGGGTTAATTGATGAAGACAAGTTATCAGAAGTGCAAGATTGCCGATGAAGAAGTATTGCCGATGCTGATGGGCATGGAGTAATGATGCCGATGGGCACAAGATAACGTGGCAGTTGACGTCAGCAAGGGATTGCCAATGGCAATAGATGGAAGTTGCGGATTGAAGAGTCTGCCGATGGAAAGTTTCATCGAAGGGAAACATAAGGAAACTGGTGATTTCGTACCAGTATTGCTATATAAGTTTGAGTCCGACTCTTGCACGGGTCGTTTGTTTCCTTAAAAATAGAAGTGTCTGTTTAGGAAAATAATATTGTTATTTGGGTCCGACTCCTGCGCGAGTCAGTTATTTCCATTAAAGTAGGAGTTTGTTTTGGAAAGGTACTAGTCGTGTCTGTTTACAACTCATATTGCTGGAGTATAAATATGTACCTAGGGGTCGTGAGGAAAACAACCAATCTATCAAACAAATCAATTACTCTTATTTACCTTTACTGCAATTTACCCTTTTATCGCATTAGTCTTAGTTTATCTACGAGTCCTTCAAGCTTCGACGGGCTGCATCACCTTGATCTCCGTCAAACCCTTGCAAGTTCTGCGTGGGAGTAATCTGAGTTTTGACATCCGGACGCATCGCTGTTGTCTCGTTCAGCTCTGCTCCAGTTATCCTGATCAAGTCTGAGTCTTGACACCCGGGCGTACCGCCGTTGTCTTGTTCAGATTTTGTTCTAATTATCGTCCTTGTCGATTAACTGGTCAAATCGACTGGCACACCTTTGGATATCGAATTCGGGTAATAGCCCGAGGTGTTGGCAAATCCTGACGCTTTTTGTGTCAACAACTCTCCTAGTTCAGATTTACGTGGATGATATCATCTTCGGAGGTTCTTCTCATGCTCTTGTTGCCAAGTTTGCAGATCTTATGAGCAGGGAATTTGAGATGAGCATAATGGGAGAGTTGATGTTCTTTCTCGGGTTGCAAATCAAGCAAACCCGGGAAGAGACGTTTGTGCACCAAGGCAAGTACACGAAGGATATTCTGAAGAAGTTTGACATGGGTGAGGCAAAGCCTCTTTCGACGCCCATGTCGACTACGACTGCCTTGGATGCGGACGAGGAAGGAGAGGCGGTGGATCAGACGGAGTACTGAAGCATGATCGGGTCGCTCTTGTACTTGACAGTGACCAAGCCGGACATCCAGTTCGCCGTCTGCCTGTGTGCGCGCTTTTAGGCGTCTCCACGCACTTCGCATAAGCAGGTGGTGAAACGCATCATGAGGTACTTATGCTTTACCCCAGAGTTTGGTCTTTGGTTTTCCGCCTCTTCCTCTCTTGTGCTTTGCGGCTATTCAGATGCCGATTTTGTCGGTTGTCGTCTTGATCGGAAGTCCACTTCGGGGACTTGCCAATTTCTTGGGTCTTCTCTTGTGTCTTGGTCTTCTCGTAAATAGTCTAGCGTGGCTCAGTCTACCACCGAGGCTAAATTTGTTGCTGCCGCTAGCTGTTGCTCTCAGCTGCTTTGGATGATTGCAACTTTGAAGGATTTTGGTCTTGTGCTCACTCGAGTGCTTCTGCTTTGTGATAGCACGAGTATCATTAGCGTAGCCAAAAATCCCATGCTTCACTTTAGGACCAAGCACATTAGTGTTCGCTTCCACTTCTTGAAAGCTCATTATGAGAAGGGCGACATTGACCTCCGGCATGTCGATACCCACAATCAGCTTGCGGACATTCTCACAAAACCTTTGGATCAAGCTGTGTTTTCCCGTTTGAGAGGGGAATTGGGTGTTTGCTTCCCTTTTTAGTTGAGGGAAGCTAGTTGTACCATATTTCATCTTTTGGTTTTTATTTGATTTTCTTTTGGGTTTCCGGAAGATTTGAGAGGGGAATTGGGTGTTTGCTTCCCTTTTTAGTTGAGG